>OY759214.1:57278527-62078527 GCA_963662175.1 Aradus depressus | reverse complement strand
TAAAACATTTTTCCTTTCCCTAAAGGAATACTAAGCGATTCTTACATACATTTTCACCCTGAATCTTTGTTCAGAATCTATCAGGCTTGGATCTATTATAACATTTTGAAGTTATAAACATAAATTCCTTGAAAGTAGTACGATCGCATCAACTTCTACCGCCATCTTGGATAATTGGCTATTCAAACTGCTCTTTAAGTCTTTTGGATCTGGCTCGGAGAAATTAAATAAAATTGCAAAAAATCACCGGCAAAATATTTCCGCAATATGAAAGAAGAGCAACTTGTTAGGCCCGCTCAGTTGTTGCAAGGGAGGTGTTTTTAGTGGAGTTAAAGTCACACTACCTCGGAGTTATGGAGGCTCCAGGGCCACATTAGATGATGAAACGAAAATTTCACATAAGGAGGGAAGAGGTGATACATAACATCTTAAAAAGAGACTTTTTTTTCAGGAGAATTTTTTTCAGTATTAGAGGATTTTTTTTTCCAATTTTAGTTCCCAAAAGGGAAAAAATAAAAAAAAAGTCGTTGGTAAATCACCGGCAATGTATTTCTCAAAAACGAATTAATCAATTAACTTTTCGCTCCTCCATAATCAGACCTTCAACAGTTGACCTACATGGGGGCCCCTAAATCCTCATACTAAATTTTGTATCGATAAATTCATTACATCGGCAGTTATTAGGGTTTTGGAATTGAGCCCCCTCCCCTGAACTCTCCCTTCCCCCCAGCTGATATCGCTGAAATTCGGCAGGTTAGGTCCTTATTAGGCTTTCACTCTAAATATGAAATTTGATGTCAATATCTTCATTACATCGGCAGTTATTGGGTTTTTGAGTTGGTCCCCCCTTGCCTTCTGCCGTATCCGCTGATAATTAATGTGTCATTATGAGGTTTTGAATTTATATATGAAATTTTGTGTCTATACATTCATTCTATCGGCAGTCACAGGATGTGATCCAAGGTACAAGAGAGAAGAAAAATATTTATTTAATAAGAGTAGATAATGCCATTAATATTCAAACTGGCTGCAAATCATAGTAAAATATATACTTATTGACATTTAATTATTAAAAACTAGCAACCCAATTATTTATTTATTTTTTTTTTAAAGTGATCCAAGTCTCCCCTATATGAGATTTTCACCGATCCACGTAAAAAAAAATATGTATGGAATTAATCAAATTAAGATCGATTGGGCTAAAAATCAATAGTTGATTTGTTTTGGTATGAAAAAAAATTTTTGGTAGAGCAGTGGTGGTCATCGTAGCTAGTATTTTCCAAGCAATATCAGATCCTAACGTCTGTGCTGAGCAACGCAGCTAGTACGCGCTAAGAAATCCCTTCCTTCTTAAAATGTTGTACGTCATATAGCCCATGTCTCAATTTGACTTTTGAAATTGCTACATGAAGAAATTCCATCAACATAATTGTTTCCATCAATTAACTTCTCCCTCCAAAACCAGTCGACCGTTTGCGCTAATATCCAACAGTTGACTTACATAGGGGCTCCTAAATCTTCATACAACATTTTGGCTAGATAACTGCACTATATCAGCAGTTATTGGGGGTTTTTGAGTTGAGTACCCCCTATTCCTTCCTGCCGATCCCGCTAAAAATTAATAAATATCGTCCTTGTGGTATTTCGAATTCATATATGAAATTACGTCGCGATACATTCATTACAACTGCAGTTATTTGATTTTTTATGTTAAGCATCCTTCTCAATCCCTCTTCTCCTTGGTTGATTTGGTCGAAAAACTATAGGTGTCGTCGTTAGAGTGTTCTGGGTTCACATATAAAATTTCGTGTCGATACATTAATTTCATCGGGAGTTATCATGTTCACAGACACACATACAGACAATTTATTTTTATTTGGAAACTAGAGGTCGGAAAACGTACAATTCCATTGAAAACCGCATCAAATTTTTGACCGATTACATAACTTCCCCTATAATTCTTGGCCATGAGATTTTCGCAAAAATTCAGACATACCCAAATCAAAACATTTTACTCATTTCACCCAAAAAGTCTACTTTCATTAAACACAATACAATTTTCGAATAGTAGAAAGTCAAAAATCAATTTTTCTTCTACCGTACGGACGGATAAGAATGTAAACTACATTGGAAAAGTTCAAATTCATTTGTGCTGGGGAAGTAACATAGCCGGTGATTCACCAACGAGCCACCTTCCCCTGAACCTCCCTTTTCCTTTAGTCCATACGGCTGAAAATTGATTGAGTTCCAAAATTATACATACAAAAGTTTGGAAGCCTATTTATTCTAGCCATCTCTTCAATTGCTACTCGCCCAAAATAAACACTTCCCCACCTCTATTTTCATGTCTCTTGTTAAATTTGCTCCGAAAGAGATCTGAGGTGAAGGAAGAAAGGAGTTTTCTTTTTCTTTTTTCTTCATTTACTTCATTCAATTCTTCTTCAATGCACCCTCTACAGTAACCGCCTCATTGAATTTCAAGGCAATCTACAGAATGATCTTAACAAAACATTTTCAACGCTTTTCTTAACTGGAATATACTATTCAGGGTAAGATTGAATTATACACACAAACCAAGGAACCTCCACTTATAATAAGTCTAATTAGAAATTCAAATTTGCTCGTAATAAGGAAGATCATTATAAGATCCGCTCATGGACACTTTCCCGAATAGCAACAGTTTACACTGCGGAGATGACAGCCATATACGAAGCTTTAGAGTACTGCTACAGAAGTTCCCGATTTGTTCCGACTCTCTTAGTGCAATATTACTCATTTAGGGGCAAATGCTCAAGCGATCCCCATGGTGCACCTCATCTTAAGGAAACTGAAATCGCTACATACCCTTGGAAAAGACATAGTCTTGGCCTGGATCCCAGGGCATATAGGAATCCACGGTAACGACCTGGCGGACCGAGCCGCCAAGGAAGCTACAGCTGCCGTGCTAACAGGAGCCATACCAGTCCGTCCTGCAGACATCAAGCAGGCACGCAAATGGGCCATCAAACATAAATGGAAAAAGCAATGGGAGGAGTGCATGCTTTTCTGAAGTCGGTTAAACCTCGAGTCGACACTGCTGATGTCGGAAAGAAAGAATGGTCCTGACGAGGCTAAGGATCGGACACACTTGGCTAACCCATGTCCACATTTTGTTGCGGAGATGCCCACCGAGATGTCCACTATGCAAGGAAGAACTTACTGTCTTCCACATACTTCAGTCCTGTGAAGCTCTCAAATCCTACCGAGAAAGAGATGGATTGCCTCACGATGCTTGGCCTACACATCCCAGCTGCTACAATTCTTGCGAAACACTGGACTGTATCACCAACAAATTATATGGTGTCATTCACAGAGGAATAGCTAATATCCAGAGAGATATCCTTAGCCACATGATGTCACCCTATCTACTATAATAATAGTTGTGCTGGCGCTAATGGCCTCTGCAGTCGATGCGCCTAATATAAAAAAAAAAAATAACGAAACCCTAAAAATCATCGGTTATGTACCTCCCCAGAATTAATCAATTATGTTTTTTCGTATGCTTTACCTCTAAAGCCAGTCCACCGTTTGGCTTTAAACTCAATATGTATTCGACTTATATAGTGGCTTCTGAATCCTCATATTAAATTTTGTTTCGATAATTTACATCGGCAGTTATTAAGGTGATACTCAACATTTTCTGTACAGATTTGTTAAACACTTAATTAAAAAGAGGGCGCCGGTAGCTTAGTTATATGCGTGCTTGCTTACTGAGCTTATATATGTTCGCGGGTTCGAAAACTAGCTGAAGCCTTTATTTATTTTATCCGGGAAGTAAATAATAACCTCAGCACACCATCCTTCGGTTGGGACGTTAAGCAATCGTCCCGAGACTGGAAACCCTAGGTGAATGAAAATTTAGGGTAGGCAAAATTTAGGACTCTCATAGTAGAGTCGGGCTCATGTCCACCATAGTAGGCGATATGACCTTGTAGCTAATGCCAGTGCGATGAGTCATAATAATTAACTATAATATATGGAAGTACTTTTGATATTGCTAACAAATACTAAGTGACGACAAATACCGTCGAGGAATCACATTTTAGTTAATGAACCTCATGCCCGGGCTCTAACTATAAGATCATATCGCTCTTTCGTTGCTCTTGCAGACATGACCCCGACTCTATTGTGGGAGACCTAAATTTTACCTACCTAGGTTTATTCACCTAGGATACGGGTCATTAACGAGCACCTGACATCGTACAAGGGTTTTCACGTTCCAGGAAAAAAAAATCGTTGGGGCTCCTGAATCCTCATACTAAATTTTTTTTCGATAAATTAATTACATCGGCAGTTTCTAGGGTTATAGAATTGAGCCCCCTCCCCTGAACCCCGTTTCCCTTCGGCCGTAATCGCTAAAAGTTATGTCCTCACTGGGAATATGATGAAATTGATGTCGATAAATTCTATAGATCTGCAGTTTTGGAGGTTTTGAGTTGAGCCCCCTCTGCTCCCCCCTTCCCTTCAACCAATTCCGCTGAAAATTAAACAGTTTCGTCCTTATGGGGTTTTGAATTCACATATGAAATTTCGCCTCAACCCTAATCCCCTTCTTCCCTCTGGTTGATTTGACTGAAAAACAACAGGTGTCGGTCTTTAGAGGATTCTAGATTCACATAAAAAATTTCGTGTTGATACGTTTATTCTATCGAGAATTATCGCATTCACAGACAGACACCATTTTTTTTTCATATTAGGAATCTAGAGGACGGAAAACATGAAATTCCATAGAAAACTTCTGATGAAATTTCTGACGGATTAAATAACTTACCCTATACATCGCCTAGCTGAGGCATTAAAACGGAGAGCCTCGGCCGAGTTTCGAACCCGTGATCTTGAGCTCAGTCAGCAAGCTCAACCTCTGAACTACCAGCGCCCTCAAACATTTACTGATGAATTATATCTAATGAAACAATAAGCAATTACAAATTACAAAATTATTTTAAAAGCTTACATAATTTTAAAAAAACTCAAAACGTTCTATAAATTTTTCACGGCTCCTTCTCTATACTTTTCACGGTCTCCCGGGTCAAGCATCGCAGACCTTAGATACCTCCCTTGGTGAGTAGGTACACAAAAATGGTCTTTCCTGCTTAAGCTCTGAAATGAAATATCTTCAGGATCCTATCTCTGTAGACAAGAAGTGAACAACAACTAATCCATGCATAAAAAATGAGGCTTTTTACTCTTAAATAATAAAATAGCTGAATGGTTTTGGTATTTAGAAACTTAATTTAACCAACTCGTTCTTAAACTAAACTGGAAAGATTTCTTGAATTACATTTACATTTATTTTGTCTATTGTTCAGGAAGAAAAATTAATTAAAGTATATCTCCTTTCAGCGGAAGATAAAATGAAAATGAAGTTTTACAAGAACAATGAATAACTTAATTAAACCTACTCAGGAAGATTTTTTAACAAGCCGGTGGAAGGACAGTTTTTAAAAGTTATATTCTAAATTCATCTGAAGCACCAAGTTTTTTGCGTTTATTACTGAAACAAAATTAATAAAACAAAACGCAATTTGGCGTAAAAATAATATTGTGTACTCTTCTTGAAAATGTTCCTGTTTTCGAGAAAAGGGCTTAGTCTTCTCACTTGAAAGTGGTCGTGTGACACATCAATTGAAAGCTAATTTCAAGAGCGTTTAGAATTTAGTCACAATTTGGAAGAGTATAAGAAAGATTTATCAAAATACTTTTTTCTATAATTCCTTATACTATTAATCTCGGCAGTTGAGCATGCTGCTTCTGCAACCTAGAACATCCGTACCAAACTTCAGAAAAAATTAAAAGGGGAAATTTACGAGAATTTAAGAAAATGTCTTAGCACATCTTTCCTCAAAAATGAATATACCTTTAGAAGTGCCATTTTATTTGTTAACAATATACCGCTTTTTGGGGATGAGTCCACTAATTGTTACTACTATTTTTCATTTTTTTCTTAATAAATAATACATTATTATATATATAATTTTTTTTGTAATTAAATTTTTTTTTTTTAGTAATTAATGAAAAAAAGTATTTATATTTGTACGCAACTATTTGTATAGATGTACTGCAAAAGAAAAAAAAAGAAAACGAGAAAAAAAAGTGAACTCATACCTAAAATTGCACGTATATTAATCTCCATTATATTTTTATTTATTTGATACAGTGATCTGTACAAAAGTGGTTGGTATAAAAGAGTCCTGTTGTGTCCAAATCACATATATTTTTATAAGGACGTCTATTTTAAAGGAGAATAATAAAGAAAATGTTATGAACAAAAGATGCTGGTATTTCTGAAGCTCTTTAAAATGAGATAAAATTTCACATCATTTTCAGAATTTATATTCTACCAAGTCTTAATAAGTTTTTTGATTTGAGTAGTTTTCTTAATATATTGTGGGAGTCCTAAATTTTGCCTACCCTAAATTTTTATTCATCTAGGGTAGGGGTCTTTAACGAGTACCTGACATCGTACAGGCTCGGGACCATCGCTTAACGTCCCATCCGAAGGACGGCGTGCTTAAGTTTATTTTACCTCCCAGATAAAATAAACTAAGGGTCTCGGTCGGGTTTCGAACCCACGTTCTTGAGCTCAGAAGGCAAGCACGCATACCACTGAGCTAGCTCAAGTCAACTATTGATAATTATTTGGTCAATTGGTTTTGAAGGAAGAGCAAAAACTTAGTCCATTAATTTTTTTTATTTTGCAAACTGTGAGATAAGAGTTTACATGTCTCCCTGACAACTGGTTCCTTATTGTTCGCCATTGTATTTCTATTCTCTCCAGTTCACAAAACCTATCTTTCCTTCATTTAAATTTGCCCTTCAGGATATAGAATTCCCCTAAGAGACCCCTCTCTTTATAAATCGCCTTCAGTCCAGGAGATATTCTGAATGATGTTGGGATATCGAAGAACTTTAATAATACCGGAGCTGCCTAAAAGTTACCAGTCCAAATATTGGTAAAAGACTGATGAGATTGGAAATTGTGTCTGATGAAATTCTTTCCTCTTCATTTTCATTTTTTTTTATCATTTATTCTATTTTACTTTCACCAGCACTTCTAATCATTTTGACTCTTAATTGCATTTTTATTTGTTCAAGGAAAATCTGAAACTTACCTTTACCTTGAAAGGCAAGATGTTTAGTACATCTTCTTCAGTAATGTTCTATTATTTATAATAATAATTATTAATAATCCTATAATAATAATTTATAATCCTACTTGTAAAGAAGATGAATTTATAAGAAAAAAATCACCAGCAATGTACTTCCCCAGCATGTATTAATCAATTTCAATCAATTACATATTCATTCTTCATTCGAAACTAGCGACCGGATTTTTGAGTTGAGCTCCCCTCTTATCCCCTCTTACCCTCTGTCCGATTTGGCTGAAAATTGATATGTGTTGTCCTTATGGAGTTTTGGCCACACATATAAATTTGTGTGTCGATACACTCATTCTATCGGCAATTATTAGAGTTTTTGTGTTAAGCTTCCCCCATAACCCCTCCCTTCATTTTGGCCGATTTGTCTGAAAATATTTCAGTGTAGTCCTTAGAGTGTTCTGGATTCACATATAAAATTTAGCGTCGGTACATTCATTCTATCGGGAATTATCGTGTTCACAAACTCACAGAGAGCAAAGTTTTATTTTTCCAGCTATACGAAGTATAAGGAAAGTTATGTAATATTTTCCCTAAGTAAAAATTCTTCAGGTGAATCGCTGGTAATGTACTTCCCCTGGAGCAATAAATCAACGAAGTTTTCACTCTCCCAATGAAATCAATCTACTGATCCCACCGTCATACTCAGGGACTTCTGAATCCTCATAATATAATATATATATGGTGGGCTGGTGTTTTACACCTAGGGACCTAAGCATCCAGTGCTCTTATCCCTTCCTTGGAAGCGCTGGGCTTCCTCCTTATTATAATACCTGTATGTTTATACTACCTGACCCAAGTCCTTCATGGAGTGCTCAGTCTCCCAGTTTCTTTAATGAACCTGAGAATGCTCTCATAGTCCAATCTTCTAAAGTCCTCCTCTGCGATTACATCTCCACCAAAGATGCGGAATCTCATTCGCGCATAACCCGAGCAGATGCCCAGGAAGTGTGCCGCCGTTTCGTCTTCTTCCCCACATCTATCGCAGATAGGACTGTCCTTGACTCCCACAGTGTCTAGGTGTCTATTGAACGGACCATGTCCTGTGTCTGAATCCTCATACTAAATTTCGTGTTGATGACTTTTACATTATAAAGACAGCTATAAGATTTGAGTCCAACCCCCCCTCCTCTGGTTTGGTGACGTCATTCAGGGTTTTGAATTTACACAAAAAATTTGTTATTGTTATATTCATTACATCGACTGTTATTGCGGTTTTTGTGTTAATTACCTTATTTCACCCCTTCCCTTTAGCCAATTTAGCTGAAATTCGAGGGGTGTCACGTATAAAACTTCCTGCCGATTTATTCATTCTATCGGGAGTTATCGTTTTCACAAACACACTGACAGCAATGTTTACTTCCTCAGTATACGAATTACAAGGGAAGTTATGTAATTTTTCAGAAATTCGATGTTTTTTTTTGTTTTGTTTTTTCGCCGGAATTTCATGTGTTCCAACTCCCAGAAAATTAAAAAAAAAAAAAAGTTCCGATTGTGAATATATATATGTTTGTTTCTGTGAACGTGATAACTCCCAATAGAATGAATGTATCGATATGAAAGTTTATAAGCGTATCCAGGACCCCACCAGGACACCTACTGATTTACAGTCAAATCGTCTAAAGAGAAGGGAGGGAGTGGGCTTAACCACAAAACTCTAATATCTGCCGATGTAATGAATGTATCGAGTATGTGTTTAATCGATTGGCAATTTAATTTTTTTTAATTTTTCAAATTATGGGCTTGAAAAGCCAAAAAAATTGGTGAAATTAAATACAGAATTTCTGAAATGTGTATTGAAACATTTTTTGGAAAGTTAAATTTAATATATCATAGAAATAAAATACGTTATCTTCCCACTGTTCCCACGCAACAGCGTCATCATTAGTGGGACAGTTGTCGTTTAACCGTTGTGCTGTGTGCGTGGGATGTACCACTGATGATGACGCTGTTGCGTTGAAAACCGGTTCTGGTCAAAATAAAATAGTGGGAAGACGTATTTTATTTATATCAGAAATCTCGTCCCATATGTTACTATCACATACATATGTTAAATTTAATTTTAAGATAATTTTAAATTCAAAATTTCTGTGCAAGTAGTACGTTTCAGTGGCGATAAAATTGGTTTATAAGGTCTGTGAATTTAAAGAAACTTCTGAGATGAGCCCCGGAACCTTAGAGTTGGGGAATTCCCCTCACTCTCCTCCCCCTCCCACTCTTGCAAAATTTTAATTCCCCCCGGGGGGCTTCAGTGCCCCTCCCTCAAGTTTCATCTCCGCCTATGATCGTTCTTATATTGAAGATTTTTTCCTCTCATATTTATATATGCCATGTATGCTCATTTGTGAGCTCATGCAGAGTCTTTATTAAATTTTCTACATCTCAGACAAAAGCTCCTTTTACTAACATAATAGATTTTTATTGTGAGATATACTGGATTATTTTTTTTATTAAACTTATCCTTAAACAAATTCTTTACCGAAGGGGGCCATGGACAAATCATGATCGATTCTTTCGATACATTTTCACTTTCTTATACCTTCAGTATACGGATGTATTGTAATTCTGCAAAAATCCAAGATCGACTTTTCAACGGAATTTCACGTTTAATTGTTCCCTAAAAAAGGTTTTGAGCATTTTTTCAATGATGTTTGTCTGTGTGTGTGTGAATGTGATCGGGACTTAGTGGGGTCTCTCACTCAGAAAATATTCTACCAATGAACTTGAAATTTGAGCTATAGACATAGCTAGATTTCATTAGATTTTGCTCGAAATTCTTTTATAGCGGCTATATTACACAAATTTTTTTTTTTTTAACTCTTTAGACCTTTTCTATAAAAACTACTGTGATAATTTAAAAAAATGAAATGTTAAATAAGAAAATGAAAATAATAAAATTAAAAATAAATAAATAATTAAATAAAATTACCACATTTCCTGTAGAAATTTTAGCTGGTCTTCTACTAAATTTTGATTTTTACAGTAATATCCGAAAAGGGACCCAAAAAAAAATCAAAATTTCTTCTAAATTTACTAAAGAGATGCCATATCAGAATGTTCAACAGATAGAGAAATGTCCGTGAGCATGAGTAGACTTTTACTATAGAAGACACAATTAACTATAGAATTTAATCCCAAATGGTGTTAGAGGGAGAGAGAAAACTTAATTGAATAATTGGTTCTGGATAAGTACATTTCCAGTTACTCACCGAGTGCTGAACTCTGGAGTGTCTCTTCTTGGTAGGGTAGGGTACGGTATGGTTTGGTTTGGAGATAGGAGGTCTGTGGAAGAGGGTCCTAAGTGCCTCTTCAACTGACCGTGCACACCACTTCGAAACAACCACCATTTTACTGACACATACAGGGCATGGTAATGTATGTGTATAGTCTTTTTTTTTTTTATATGGGACATTTTTTGTTGTTGTTAGACTCTCTCCATACATTTTTTACTATTCGAGTAGATGATAAATGTGTTTTTATATCGCTTATATTAATTCTCTTTGGTGACGTCAAACCTGTTTGTTACTTCCCCAGATATGCGAAGTATAGGGGAAGTTATATAATCGGTCAAAAATTATGTGCGGAATTTTATGTTTTCCGACCTCTAGATTCTAAATATGAAAAAAAAAAATTTCTGTGCGTCCGTGAACACGATAACTTCTGACAGAATGAATATATCGACACGAAATATTATATGTGAATTCAAAATCCCAAAGTACGTCACTTATTAATTTTCAGCAGAAGTGAATGGGGGATCAGAGGGGGCTCAATTCTAAAACCCCAATAACTGCCTATGTAATGAATTTATTTACACAAAATTTAGCGTATTTAATGTAAGTCAACTGTTTAATATTAGCTGGTTTTGAAGGGGCAACGAAGTATGGTGATTCACCGACGACAGTCTGTTTTTTTCAGTGAGAAGACTGATACTTGGTACAAATGATTTATTTCAATAACAATGCACTGTATCAACATTTCAGCCAGCTCCGTCGAGAGGTTCACCGTCTTTTCGTTGCGTGTCACATATATCATTGTCATTTTTTCAGACGTTTGCAAAATGTATGCAAAAACGAATGGTTGCTTATTACAAAAAATGGTCACTATGAAATTTCTGACTAATATTTTTCGACAAATTTGAAATAGGACCGACGTGCACAGAATTATACCGTCTCAAAGATTGCTTTTTATAAGAACAAAAATATAGGTAGGTTTAAAATGCATGTAAATAACTGACGGTGATTTGTAAGCGTTGATGGTATAAGATAGTCTTGTAATAGCCACACTTTTTTTTTCTGTTTTTGGATCAGGAAGTTGGATAGCAAGAAATTCCGATGAAAAGATGTCATTCTTCATTTCAGAGCGAAGCTATCTACAAAATTAATTCCGGCGAATTTTGATTTAAACATTAATCTATGCTTTTTTTGCCATCTGGCCACATGAAAAGAAATTTCAAAACAATATTAATGACTTTCCGCATTAGACAAATTGATTCTTGATCCAGTGCATTTTTAAGAATTAAAAAACATAAATCTGGGTCCACAGGAAATGGATTCTACGATTATGGCACCCCTTTCGCCTTAATTGATTGATCGCAGGGGTGAGTTTTGTACCCATGTTATCCAAAGCCTGAAGGCCCATATAACAGCCCCTCATTAGTATTTAACTACTTATTTTCCTATCTCTTCAATGAAGCTCTGTTTCCTCAACTCATGGGTTGATGGACGCCTCATCAGATTCACCATCGGAGGTGAATAACCTTCACATTGACTCAGGATGTGTTGCGTGGTTTCTACCATCACTTCACAGAAAGGATCCGAAACAAGGACCCATTATAAAGAGATATTTTCTTACTGAGTAGTATCCTGTTTGAAACCCGATCACTTTTCTCAATGTCCTCCTGGGTTGGTCAAGAAGAGTTGTTTGTTCTTCTTTTGTTGTCCAGTTCTCTAATCAACTCTTTTGACAGTCAACAACCCGGTTGTTCGCGCCAAGATGTTCCCTTTTCGCAGTGCTCATTTCTCCAAGACTGTTCTCCGTGAGGTAAATATCTGAAATGTAAGAAAATAAAAAATAACATTAAGGCGTAGTCAAGGTCCATGCCGTAGATTTTCCGTTAAAACGTCGGGATAAAATCATAACAAGTGTTTTTTCATTTTCTTTTCGATGCTGCCGTAGCTCTTGCATTTGCTCGGCACTAGACTTTTTAGGTTTTTTAAATTTCTTTTGATGCGAGCTTTACTCTGATTTGCGTTTTCGATAATTCCGCGCATATTGATGAATCATATGAGACTTTAATTTTTTTGCAATTTTCAATTTAATACCGATTTTTACATATATTTCGGCGAATATTTTTATTGTTTCACTTTGAGTCCTCGTAATGCTCCTCAAGCTATTTACAATGACACCCGAATCAACGTCCTGTAACGCGTTATCACGCAACACTAATTTCTAATTTTACACAACGCTAATTCGCAACAATCATTCGCCGGCGCCCACACTAGCCCGATAACGTCACAGGCAAAGCAAACACTGCACAACAAACACGTGACCTCAACCGTTGTTATCGCATTATTAGACTCGTAGTTATTATCGATTGAAATCGTATGGTATTTTGTAACACAAGAATGTTTGACCGGCTATCGAGACGTTTTCACGTCAAAATGAGTACACAGTTGCAGACAAGTTATGTCCTTATTGGGTTTTGACTTCAAAAATGAATTTTCATGTTGATATATTCATTACAACGGCAGTTTTTGAGTTTTTTGTGTTAAGCCTCCCTTAGATTACCTTCTTCCCTTTGGCCTAACCGCTGAAAATTATTAAGTGTTGTCCTTATGTGGTTTTTGATTCACATATGATATTTTTGTTGATTACATTCATTGCAACGGCAGTTATTACTTATTTGAATCACAACTCAATAAAAAAAAATAGATTATGAACTTAACCCAGACCATTCTAGATCAACAATGTATATATGAAATAACCTACGATATATTGAGACTAAATACAATGGTATTTCCATTTAATCTATCATATTATTCTAATGAATATCCCTCATTTTTTTATAATATTGGAACAAAAAAAATGTAATTTTCAGCAAAACAATCTAATATAAAACTAACTTATTTTTGAAATATTGTCTATTCCACTAAAGATATAGGTATATAATATATACACCATCGTCAGGAGTTCATAACTAGACCTGACGATGGTGTAAGGCCGAAACCGGTAGTTATGTATATATATCTTTAGTGGAATAGACAATATTTCAAAAATAAGTTTGTTTTATTTATTTATTACAAGTTTCCAATATGTCCGCGTTCCTCAACTTAGAAATTCCATCTAAGGGCAAAACTCTATATTTACAACATAGAAAGATATTTTTGTTTTTCATTTTTGGTATCAGGAGGTCTGAAAACATGAAATTCGGTTGAAAACTGAAATGAAACTATCGTTATCAAACTATTATTATAAAATCAAATATCAATACAATAAAAGTATTGTTATAATAAGTATCTGAAAGGAAAAATAGGTGAATCAACCTGGGCTAGGTAATATTTAGGACATCCACAGTAGAGTCGGGCTCAAGTCCACCAGAGTGACGATAAAGCATTCTCGTTTTTAAAGTTTGGGCATGAGTCACAACAACTAACATAATGAAATTCAAGGATACCTGGGAAATAATATATTTTCAAATCCTCGGTTAAATTCAAGAAATTTCAATTTAATAAATGAAATGGGCTGGAAGGGATTGTTGTTTACTCTTCATGGTTTCCAGAGCGGTCACAGAAAAAAAAACAAAGAACAAAAAAACAAAAACGGTCTATATGTATTGTTTCTGTTTGCTTGTGCTCCAGTTCCGTTAGTTCATCCACTTTCCAGTTCCGTCTAGTGTATATTTATGAATTGCTTTTCTTCCCTTTTCCATTCAATTCATTTATTTTCCTTGTTCGTATGTGTATTCTTCTGATGACAAATTTCGAAGATGTATCCATCATTTTAGACAATTAATGGTAACATTTAATTTTTTTTGCAATTGTGCGTAAAGACTTAACAATACTGTTTTTTCGTCGAAACTTCAAAAAGTAGTCTGCAACAAACCAACATTGTATTCCAGCAATTTTAACTGAGATACATGAATGCCAAAACCTGAAACTTCTGGCCAAGGCCATACATTTTTTTTATCTGGATGATAAATAACTTTGAGCACACCGTCCTTCGGATGGGACGTTAAGCGATGGTCCCCCGAGCGTGTACGAAGTTAGGTCCTCGTTAAAGACCCCTATTCTAGGTGAATAATCCTGGGTTGGCTAATTTAAGAATCCCGCAGCGGGGTTCATGGCCAGCAGGGCGAGGAAGTAGCCCTCTGGTAGTAGGCGATATAACCTCGTAATTAAAGCCAGGGAGTGATAACTACTTTTTAACATTTTTGGATTCATGGGTTGAGAAAACATGATATATTGGTGCACAATATGTTATTTCTGACAGATAATATAACATAACATATAATGTAGATGTTTGCTAGCGAATGTAGAATTCAAAATTCTGGGGGTATTGAGGGTCAGTCAATGAAGAAAACACTATTCAAATGCCAACGTTTCGATATATTTCATATCATCATCAGGGCCTAACAAACATGGGGGTATCAAGATTAGAAAAATATAATGGGTGATCGATTAAAATTATATATAGGTACATAAATATACATTCACTCATACAACTCCACATAAATACATATATACATCCTAATACATTCACATACATATACACATTGATGAACAACAAGGAAACTTACTATGAATATAGATGGTTGAGGAGAAGGCATGAAGTATATTGCCAAAACCTCAAATACTGTCAATTTTCGCACTGATACCAATAACCTGAGCAACATTTATGCCAATTTGCTTCAAAACTGCTGAATCCATAGTTCTGTCTCCAATTATATTTAATATTTAAAATTTAGATTAATTTCATTGTGTGTCTATTTATTCTTTATTATGTATTATTTTATTTTTGGTTAGGGTCACTTCTGTCTAAAATTCTTCATTTAATTAATAAGTTAAATTATGTTACTATTTATATAATTATAGAGTTTTTATTTTATTTTATTCTTTCTCAACATAGTAAAATATCTGTTAGCCAGTAAGTAGTTCTCTTCTAAGTCCCGTTAACTGGGGTTTTCCCCGGATTTATTATCTGTTACCCTCGACCCTTCTGTACCCTTAGTTGAACGTAAGACCTCACAGTCTTCATGCCTTCTCCTCAACCATCTATATTCATAGTAAGTTTCCTTGTTGTTCATCAATGTGTATATGTATGTGAATGTATTAGGATGTATATATGAATTTATGTGGAGTTGTATGAGTGAATGTATATTTATATACCTATATATAATTTTAATCGATCACCCATTATATTTTTCTAATCTTGATACCCCCATGTTTGTTAGGCCCTGATGATGATATGAAATATATCGAAACGTTGGCATTTGAAAAGTGTTTTCTTCATTGACTGACCCTCAATACCCCCAGAATTTTTAACATATAATATAACATTCCCTATACTATATTATATCTGAAGATGTAAAAGGCATGATTACATATATAACTCCCACGTGAAAGTCAAAAATAAGAGTAAGGTGGAATAAAAGTTTTTAAAAATTCGGTGGAAGAGTTACCTTTAATTATTTTACTTTTTGTTTCGAGAATATTTTTTTAAAATTAAAAAAAAATACTCAGTTGACAATTAATTAAAAATAAAGAAAACGTATGTTAAAAAAAAAATATATATTGTCTATTTCACAAATAATATATAATATGGGAGTACTTTCGGTATTGCTACCATCTTCAGCCACGACTTAACAAATACATCTAACAAATAGTATTTGTTAAGTCGTGGCTGAAGATGGTAGCAATACCGAAAGTACTCCCATATTATTTATTATTTGTGAAATAGACAATATATATATTTTTTTAAACATACGTTTTCTTTATTTTTATCAAGTGTTTCACAATATCTCTGCAAAAATGTTAAGTATCATGACAATTAATTGTTAGTGTAATAGATTGTGGGGGGAAGAGTGAAATTTCCCAAAGGTCCAAATAATAATTATTACTTTGTGGTGAGGTTTGGTTGTGTTAATGGTAGTTGGTACCTGGACTATGGCTGTACGACCACATTTCACGGAGCCAACTCCCAGCCTCCCTCTTAATGAAGATATAAACTGCCTGGTTTTGTTCCCACTCACAATATATATGGGGTCTGGACCCGCTGACAGCTCTCCATTAAATTTACTCAGAGCTCTCTGTAATTCAGCTGTGAGGCTGATAGTAGGGTGACGGTGGCTTATCCACAAAGAGCCGCATGTTCCATTTTGTCAGGAAGCTTACATTTTGGTCAAAATTATACCCTCTCAACCATTACCTCCTTCTGATTTCATGGAAAATTAATAGGTGAAATTCGAATGGGGTTTTAAATTTACATACGAAATTGAATTACTATTCATTCCATTTTCATGCTACTAGGTCAATGATGCGCGCTACGCGCGCTGATTATAATTCACATATTTTTTGTTTGTATCTACCAATTTTAATTTAAATTTTTAAGGTTAAACTACAGTATTTACCGTATTTTAGCTTAAAATTTCTTTGAATACGTAATTTTTCACTTTATGGTCGTTTTTACTACTATCAATATAAATGTTTAACCCACTTTTCGAACGTACTCTTGACAAAGCTACTTATAGATGCCCATGACTAAAAACTTCCCGACGTAAATCAATTCCAATCAAGCAGGTAGATTATTCATTCACAATCAATAAATGAAGCTAAATTTTGTGTATGTTACCAAAATTATTTTAATGTTTAAATTGTAAATTAAAATTTTATAAATAATAATCAAATATTTCAAATTAATTATTCATTTTATTAATAAATTATAATAAATTTTCTTACAAAATAAAAATAAATGTTCTTGTTTTTTTTTTTTCACCTTTATTACTTAATTTCCAACTATGAAATATATCATAACTAGGAAATATAATCACAAAGAAAAACAGAAACACCACTTGAGTCTCTTGATGAGACGGCTGGTCAACACCACCGCCTCCTCAGGGGTCCTCCTCAGGCAGGAGGTCACGCGGCCAACGACGATTCAGTCGCCGAGGAGGCCCGCCCGGCAAGGACCGGACCAACATGGCTTCCACCAGTGTGTTTGGATGTGTTGTGAACTTGTTGTGCAAATTTGTGTATAATTGTTGTCTAACTTCGTGTAAGAATGGTATGTTCAGGTCATGATGTAATGTTATGTTTGATACGTAGTAAGGGCATTGTGTGATTGTTCGGAGGATTTTATTTTGAATGGCTTGAATTCTTTTTGTGTGAGGGCTTAGCTGAACCCCAGAGCTGAACGCCATACGTCCAGATAGGCCTGATAACGGTCTTGTAGACACCCAGTTTGTGGTTGAGGTGAAGTTGAGATCGCTTGTCTAGTAGTCTTTTGAGTAGTCCAAATCGCCGTTTCATTTTCTGTCGAGTCAGTGTAACATGTTTATTCCATGTCAGTCGTCTGTCAAGATAGAGTCCTAAGTATCGTACGTCTTTGTCATGCTTTAGAGGGACATCATTCAGCCATACAGTTGGGCAGTCACCGCGCCTCAAGGCGAATGTAACATGAAGGGATTTGATCTCATTTATTTTCACCTTCCACAGACGCAACCAACCCTCTAGAAGGTGTAAGTGCTCCTGCAGAGATTTGGATGCGTCCCCAGCCGATTTATTAGTAGCTAAAATTGCTATGTCATCGGCGTAGGTGGCTAACACCGTCTCAGGCGATGTTGGGATGCTGGATGTGCTTGCAACATAGACAAGTGGACCCAGAATGCTCCCCTGTGGGACACCAGCTCTTATGGGTTGAATGTCAGAGTGGACACTGACCTGTCTGACCTGGAAAAAACGATCATCCAGGTAAGAGCGGAGAAGACGATAATAACCGTCAGGGATCACATGTTTCAGCTTATACAGCAGCCCAACATGCCAGACACGGTCGAAAGCTTGACTCACATCCAAAAATGCTGCAGAGCAATAACACTTCCTTTCCAAAGCGGAGGAAATATCATCAACTAATCTGTGACATTGTTGAAGTGTTGAGTGTTTCTGTCGGAATCCGAACTGATGATTCGGAATAAGGTCGTGTTCTTCGAAGAGACGTAATAGGCCGCTAAGAAGAATTTTTTCAAAGAGTTTAGAAGAAGTGGGAAAAAGACTTATGGGTATCTCTCGACCAATCGAATTTAATTTGAAAAAATCTGACGGAAGTAGCGTTACAAACGGATTTTTTAATGTATGAAAACCCTCTCTATTAAATATGTATCGTCCTTATGTGGTTCTGGATACACATATAAAATGTTTTGTCGATACTTTCATTCAATCGGGAGTTAAATCCACAAACACACAGTCTTTTCTTTTTTGGAATCAGGAGGTTGGAAAACATAAAATTCCAGTGGATTTTGGATTTTCTGACCGATTACAAAACTATATCTAGGGCTATGAGGATTCCATGAGAAACTGCAGAAGTTGACATATATTGCAATTTTAAAGTTGTTCTAACTTCATAGATCATTTTAGTTCTAACTGCACTGAAGTTTTTGTATATACCTTTTCTCATCTAATATTTTATTCATAACTGTTCTCTATTATCATTCTTTTGAGTCGTTTCTCTTCAGACAACTTTGTTCTATTAAAACAAATAAATAAATGAATACTAAATGATTTTTTTGTCCATACTTCGGTATACATACCTGTAGTCACAGTGAATATGTTGTTAAGTCGAAAAATGGCCAAAATGAGTAAGGGTACTGTGATGATCTCCCAAGCCATTTCCGCACTGTGAAGAAGTTGGGAGCTCAGGACTCTAATACTTTCGGAATTATAAAGATGTGGGTTTATTGGTATCTCGTAAAATTGTGTGTTCTCAGTTAAATCAACTTAATCTATTTCTTTGAGGAATCATTCACAAGTTAACTGCATTTGACCATGAAGATGGTGTTTTCGGTTATATCAACTTGCTCAACTTTAGAGAGTCACCATTCACGAGTATTTCAAAAAGTATGGTTAATAATTGAATAAGTGTGTATAAAAATTAGGTAAGTGTGGTCAATAATTAGGTAAGTGATGAGGAATGATTAGGTAACTAAGGGAAAATTCAAGAAAGGATTAACAATATTCATTTTCATTCAACATAATTTATTTATTCCAAAAACTGGATTTATACGATGAATGCAAAAGTAAAAAAGTGCTGCCCTGAAAAGTTACGAATTTAGACTTACCAATTTATTCCCTTTGACCACAGATATATAAATATATAAAATTATGATACGCCATAAACACTTCATATTATATAAACGAAACATTTTGGCCAACAGTTTTTTTAATAATTTCAAATTTACCGCTTTTCTAGCAATCTTAGTTGTTCAAACTAATCACCAGTAGATGGCTCTAACGTGGTGTTTCAACTTTATTAATATAATTTCACAAAACATTTTCCTGTTGTTTGTGAGTGTAGATGCAGTTCTGTGGTTATAAGTAAAGTTGTCTTTCAACGTAAAATGTTATTATCCAGGTATAGTAATTACTAGTGAATTTCATGCTGGGTGGAGGGAGGGTGATGTTGTTATGGAAACCAATGCCTCTTATTACCCTCTCTTCCCGTAATTATCATCCTGTCTCCCCTCCCCTACGAATCTTAGAGCAGCCGAACTCTATAATAATTATACAGTTAGAGTATTAATTATTAATGCCTGACGTAGCTCTAGTTAGTCAGAGTTTGGTAATGTTGTCAATGGTTCTAATTGTAACCTTACTGCTGGCAGAATACGTCTCGCGCTGCTGTATAATCCTGATATTCGCAGTATGGTTTTACTTCCCCAGTTATACGAAGTATAGGGGAAGTTATGTAATCGGTCAAAAATCCGTTACGGAATTCGATGTTTTCCGACCCCTAGATTCCAAATATTTAAAAAAAATATCTGTCTGTGTATGAACACGATAGGTAACTCCCGATAGAATGAATGTATCGTCACAAAATTTTATATGTGACCAAAACCCAATAAGGGCAAAATCTATCGATTTTCAGACTAATCAGTCAAAGGGGAGAGGCTTAACTCAAAAACTCTAATAAATGCCATTATAATGAATGTATCGACATAAAATTCCATGTGTAAATTCAAAACACCATAAGGGCGACACTCGTTTCAAACTCCCTAATATATCATCCATTTACTCACCAGAGAGTTTCGCTATTTTAGAGGCTCTCAAATATTTACAGAAAAGGAGGGCTTTCATTTTTACGGACAGCAGGTTTGTTTTGACAACGTTAATGAACATCCATAAATGCTCGGATCCGCCGGTATCCGCACGTGATATCAGAGGTCATCTCAAGAAATATACTGTACATAGATGGCAAGAGGATTTTTCCTCCCAGAATCAGAACAAGGGTAGTTACTACACTCTTATTCAGTCCAAGATTCCCACCCAACCATGGTTCAAGACCTACGACAAGTCTAGATCATTTTTCAACACACTAATTCACCTTCTTCTTAACCATAATCGGCTCCCTTTTCACCTGCACAAGCAGGGTTGCCACCTTTTTTTTGTGAAAATAAAGTATATTGATTATTAAAGGTAGAAAAAAAAAAGTACATTGTGTCAAAATAAAGTTCGATTTATTTTACTTTATTATTTTGCTTAAAACCATATTTTTCATTACTTTTAGCAACTTTTAACAAATAATAATGACTGCTAAACAGCTTCACAGCATCTTTACTATATCAGTCTATATTTAAGTTAAAGTAAATAAGCAATTCATTTTTTATCAGATTCAGAGACGGTTTGTTTCTTTCGTCTCGCCATTTGCTATTTATCACAGAAAAAACTCTCTCTGTGAATGCTGACGTGGCGGGAATCGATAGTAAAAATGAAATTAATTTATACAAATTTGAAAAACTATCATCAGTCTTATTAAATACTTGTTGCCATTTTTGTGCAGTAGACAATTCCGCAAAACCTTCAGAGTTATATATTTGATTGTATAATTTGTTTAATAAAGAAATTTCTCCATAAAGATCCTTACGACCAACCTTTTTTTGTATGTTATATGTAAAATGAATCCCAGAGAAATCAAATCATGCGAAATAAAGTATTTTCGCGTACTTTATTGTTCTCATAAAGTATTGAGTACAATTACCCGAAATAACGTACAATACTTTGTAATGAAGTACGGATGGCAACCCTATGCACAAGATACACATTCTAACTTCACCATACTGTACCTGCCAACAGCAAGTATAAGCAGATGTGAACCATGTCCTCTTGGCTTGTCCACTAACCAGCTCAGAACACAAAAATATGTCATTTTTCTCAAACGATCCAACTAATAGTGTCTCGAACCAAAAAACAAGACATTTTTTATTCATTTTTCAGATACATTTCTATCAATAATATAATTATATTTCCATTGTAAATAAAATGTCTGGTATGCTAGGTTTATGAGGGCACAAAAAAAAAAAAAAAAAGAGGCATTTACCTATTAATTATCAGAGAAATCGTTGTTTTTATTCTGATTTGATATCGGTTGATATATGTATATATATAATTTATAAGCTATTCTGATGTAATTAACTGTATGACGTATCCAATTAACATGAATAAATATTATTATTATGGCCTTTGATATAATGGAGGGGAGGGCTTGAGGCACTCCAGTAATGCGTGGCAGAATGAAATTCATTAGCGCTCAACTTCAAAGGCGTACAAACCTCCAGGAATGTAGGATGGATAGGAGGATTTTCTCTTTGAGCGGACGCTATGTATCCTAATTCATAGCGAATATATCTCCAATAGCTCCTTGTATATAACTAGTATCTATAGGGATATATATAGGTGTAAATTTCAGTTATTATGAATTGAATCATTCTTGCGCTTGGCCGCATATCATTTATAGGTGAATTCATATTTAAAAAAAATATATTCACAGTTCTTTTACCTATATGTATATACATTGTATATACATTATATGTATATACATTGTATGGTAAAAGAACAGTGAATATATTTTTTTACAATATACAATATTACATATACATTAATACAATCATTAATACAATAGTACATGTACCTCTTCGTTTTTTGAAATATTGTATATTCCATAACAAATTTGCACATAAACTACGGGTTTCGACATTATACCAACATGTTTATATATAAATTTTTTTTTAAAAGAAGATAAAAACTTTTATTTGGTTCAGCGCAAAAATATAACTCACAATATAAAAAAAAATAATAAGTAATAATAAAGAAGTATACAATAATTTTCATAATTTTACCCTCATAAAAAAAAAAAAAGCATTATTCCTTATTATTAACCCTCTAGTACACTCGCCTTTCATTGTTACATTAGTACACTCGCGCGCACTCAGTACCGCATACTTAACTATTGAGTTTTTCAGCAGTTTTGCACCCCATACAACTCCAAAACGTTATTATTAGGCGTACTGAATGCATAACAATGTTTTTAAAAACTTTATTGAAAAAAAAATACAAAATTGTTTAAGAAAAGTAACAAAATTTTAACCAATGATTGAGAATTACATACATATGTATATTGAAGAAAGAAAAACGTCTTTATATTGAAAAATGAAGAACAATATAATTAATTATAAATAGTTTATATTTATTATAAATTACTCGTAGGTACAAGGAAAAAACTAGAAAAATTAATAATTATTTATTTTTTAGTTTTTTAATTAATTAAAATTAATTAATTAACAGCTAATTATTATTATTTAATTATAAATTAGTAGTTCATGAAAAAAAATTAACTATAACATAAAAATATACTTAGTTATAAAGAAAACAAATACGAAATCAAATATAAAAAAACTTACATTTTAACACAGGCACGGTATACAGTGCCGCAATTGTTGTCCCTTCCACTTTGACCTATTGTTACCGACTGATAAAATATCAGGTCAATGCGCTACTTGTTGTGTTCATTCATAAACATGCCATTGAAGAATAGAAGTCGGGATTAGCTTGTTATTAAACATAGGGACCGCGAAAATAAAAATTTAGTCAATTTGCGGCACGGTTAACCCCGACGCAAAAGAAGTGGTTTGAAGCCTTTGTCTGTCCGTGTGTCTGACTGTGGCATCATAGCTCCAAGACGGCTGAACCGATCACAATTTTTTTTTGTGTCAAAAGCTGGTATTTGCGGGATGGTTCTTAGCCATGTTTGGTGGAAACCGGATATGCCGTTTCCAAGATCTTCAGGTTTCATCAGAGCCTGTGTAGGGATCTCGGCCTCTATTACAGCTAGAGACTTGGAGTTTGAGCTCAAATGTTTTTAAGTCTAAGTCCCTACCCTAAGCCCTTCAAGCCCCCCCCCCCCCCCCCCCCCCCCTTCCTTTTAAAGGTTTATTTTTTGTGCCTTTTTTTTTTTTTTATTTTAATTTAATATTTTTAAAAATGTTATAATTACTTCTGATCGTTACAATTACCACAAGTTTTGCAGGTGCATTTTTCAATGTTGGTCTTGAGTGATTCCTTCTACGAATTCTGTGCTCTCTGAAAACAAACAAACAACGACACAAATTTTTGTGGTTCATCTGTTGCAGTACAGTTGCTAGCCGGAAAAATGTGTGCTTAGACACTTTATCGACTATGTACACAAAGTCTAAAAGCCTTGCAGGTCGCTTTGTGCGTCCTGGCTCGACAAAAAAAAAAAAAAACAGTATGGAGTAAATGGGAAAAGGGTAAAAACAGGAGATTGTCAAGGATGTGGTAGGAAGCGGAGGAAAGGGGAGGGGGGGGGGGGGGGGGGTCTTTGGAGTTAAGATGAAAAATTACTTGGGCTTTATCTTCAATTGGGGACGAGAGGGGCCTAAATGGAAGCAACGTTTTTTTGGGGGGGTAAGATTCCACCCTACATCCTTTGGTAACTCAAGCGTTTAATTTTGAGTAGTGCGCCAAAGGAAACTTGGACCAATTGAAATCAATTATGTGAATTAGATCAATTAAACTTCTTGACTCAACTTAGCCACAAAATCGGTCAACCATAAATCTAGTCTAGAGATGAATAATTTGCCCACTTCCAATGTAACCCCTCTATAACTTTACAAAATAGTATACTCAAATTATATTCACCCCAATATTTATTTTAAAAAAATATATACATATATATACATGTGATGTGAACATTACAAGACTTTCTTATACAAACCACGCTTAAAGATCATTCTTTCTCCTTCTTCCCCTCTCCCTTTCAAAATCATTTAATTTTTTTGTTTCATTGTACGGCGTAATTCTGAGAGGCTTTCTGATACCCACTAATGCCCGTATGAACTGATTTTGAGAAGGGGGGAGGGAGGTGGAGAGAAAGTGATCTGTAAGCGTGGTTGATATAAAAAAGTTCTGTAATCCAGGACCCATCACATATATTTTATTTTTTATAATTTCTCATAAAAACTAACTATAATAAAAAATATTTTATTTATTTGCTAGGCGATACAATTTAAACATTATTTTCGCGTAAATCGAGGAAACGTCTAAAAATATGTTTCACAACTACATTTCAGAACGGTTTTTGGCATGTATCTCGAAAACCGGTCAACATGCGAAAAATTGTATTACGTATAAAATTTGCCTTTCATTTTTCTCTACAACTTTTAATTGAAGAGATTTTGAATTACAATATAAAATATAAACATTATCCTAAAAAACTATATAGACATGAATGTTACCTATATACATATAAAAAATTACAAACATGAACATTACCCTATGACGTCATCTCTATCTATATATAAGGTTATTTCTCCCTAAATTCTATTTACACTTCGTATTTTCACCCGAACAGACATTTCACTCACATGGTTTATTCAACACCTTTTTGGATTAATTCATTTTTAAAAAAAGAGAACAGGGCACGAACAGACAGTGCGTTCTGGACCAGAACTGAACCCCGACTGCAGGTGATCAAATTCTGTCCTGTCCATGTAGTTATACAGATTCTACATTTATTTTCTTCATTTTCTGTCTGTTTCTTCTTATCTTGTGTTATTATAAATATTACTTATTTTATTAGCAAACTATTTTGATGGAATAAATCGATTTTCGTCCTTAATTTCGATTATCTATCACTTTTTGTTGATACACTTTTAAATCCCTTATTCTTCGTTGACTTTCTTGGAAATTCTGCCGACTGGATTTTATTGTATCGTACTTTCTTAGTGTTTGTTGATTTTCCCCTTTTCTTTATTAAATGTTTTGTTTTGTTCCTTTCATAACATTTCTTGATGTCCTTTTACATTGTAACTTCATTCCAATTTCAATTTAATACATAAATCTTAATATAGATGTTGATTAGCGACTGTAGATTCTAATTGTAGGAATATTGAGGGTCAGTCAAAGATGGAAGAAAACAGGCAACACTATTCAAACGCCAACGAGTCTATATATTTTATATCATCATCAGGGCCTACAAACATGGGGGGGAATCAAGATTAGAATCACAATTAGACAAAATTAGTGTGTTGATAAACATTACTGAACGTTAAAATTGACATAGTAACAAGTTAAAAATTGAACCTGACTTACTATGAATACATTAATCAACATTAAAATTAAATATAGATATATTGTTAACCATTAACAACAATTTAGACACGAGTTTATGTAAGCGTTGTTCATGTGTAGTTTTGTCAAAGTGGTAATGTCAATGCTTCGAAGAGAGAAAATGTTGGCCTCCCTTTTAGCAGCATTAAACAAAAGTTTCCATCTCTCGAACCAATACGCCAAAACTTCCACACATGGTTGTAGGTGCGCATAAAAATAATTTTAATTTCCGTTAAACCATAACATGGTAATAGGATAAGTTATAAAAATATTTATATTAAGATAGCTTATAATTTAGATACATAAACAGAAATTAACTCTTATTACAGACTGACACACATGGATTAGAATTAACAATACTACTAAAAAGTAAAAATAAATAAATACTTGAAAATATGAGTACAAGAATAATAATTTTATATAATAGATAAAGTATATAATAAATACAGTACATATTTTTTTAATTTAATTAAAATTAAGATAAAACTTTTTGATAACTTTTGCGTAAGTGTCTTTTTCACGACGACATTTCGGGACGTTCCTGCGTCCCATCCTCCGATCACAATGTGCGAAATATAAAAACATAAAAGAAAACACAATAACAATTATAAAATATAAATATATATAAATAAATAAAATGCTAATAAAAATACGTAAAAGAGAAAAACAAGAAAAATAAATTAGTATATAAATAATAAAAAATAACACTGTGGGAGGAACAGGCATTTCATGACAGTATAATTTAAACAGAATGGGACTAAGAATAGAACCCTGGGGAACACCCGCTTTGATCGGTTTCTTCTCACTACGACAGAAGTTGAAAAGTTCTGCACCGATAAGAACAAAAGCTTTTAATCTAATATTCTTCTATTTAGCAATGAAGATGGTGGAAATGAAGGAAGTCTAGTAACAGTTACTTATTCTCTTAGAAATGAAGTTATGCGGCCATAGGACCGGAAATATTAGTAATAAAATTTACATTTTATTCAATTGTGTCTTTCAAGGTGGAATCTAATTTTTTCTCTATTCCACTTTTTCCTTTTTGGAAAGAGGTGGCCCACGCTTTTACACTGACTAGAACCTTTCTTAATTCTTATTCTGTTTTTAGTCAGCTGCTATTTCATTATTATTATTGTTATAAGTTTATAATAATCGTTGTTGGGAATAAAACAAAAATGTAAAAAATATGATAATATTAATTTCAATATTATAGATAGTTATTGTGATTCATGCCCGGGATTCAGCTACGAGGTCATGTCTCAACAAGAGCGCTCTTTCGATGCTCTGGTGGACATGAGTCTGATCCTACTATGAGAGTCTTAAATATTGCCTACCCTATTATAAACCTAGGGTATGGAGGAGTCCTTAACGAGTACCTGACATCATACAGGCTCGAGATCATCGTTTAACGTTCCATCCGAAGGACGACGTGCTCAATGTTTTTTCACCTCTTAGATAGAAAACCTAAGGGCCACGGCCGGGTTTCGAACGCGAGATCTTGAGCTCGGTAAGCTAGCTCACTACTTCTAAGCTACCGTCGCCAGCTTTCTTGGCTTACTCCATATTAAGTTACTTATTACATCTTGCTCGGGTTCAAAAACCCGTGGGGGAAAAAATCTTGTGAATGCCGTCCTTGGGGTGGAACGTTCTTCCAAACATGTTTTTTTTTATTATTTACAAATATCTATTTACAACTGTATACAAATAAATACAACAAGCAAATGTGCTAATAAAGGGATAATGGCAATGTCAAATGTCATGAGAGGAGAAATCACCCAGTGGTGACACTCTCTAGTCACTGATTTTCTCTCATTTATAACTAATCACTGTCACTGTCACTGCTGCTGCTCAGGAGGTTTCTAGGCCATTGACGCTTAAGCCGTCGTTGGGGAAGTACGGCAGAATGAAGGGCACGGACTAGAGGATTATTGTGGAAACTAAGAAGGGAAAATAATTTTTTATATTTGGATTTAGTGACAAAAGGTACGTTAAGGTCAGTGTGAAGAGTTTTGTTGGAGACGTAATAAGGAGCATTGGCTATTCAACATATGAAAACGAAAATAAGTGCAATTTTCAGTATGTTCATCTTTTTTTCCTTATTTTTTTTTTTTGTGGAACAGGTTAGTTTAAAAAAATACTCTATGTCTAGGCACCCCCTTTAAAATTTTCTTTATACAGATAAATTCTTTGGAATATGACTATTTTCCGTTATGTTTTAGACACTACCGTCTGGAGGCAGAGATCGCTTCTATGGTTTGGCGAGTTTACCCCAACGAGATCATCCACGTACAGCCTGGCAAGTTCAGGGGATCTATGTACAGTCTGGTTCGACGAGGATCACAACTGGTACCCGACACTTCTTTATTATTTTTTTATATTATTTTATTATTTAACTTGTTAGTAACTTTATGTTAGGTAGCCGAACAAAAAAAAGTATTTTCCCTCCCTCCCTTCTAAAAAATACCTATCTATTTCTGTACCCTTTTCAAACATTAGTTAATTATTGTATCTCATGTCCTGGATTTAACTTCGAGGTCATATCGCCTACTACTAGAGCGCTCTTTTGTAGCTCTGGTGAACACGAGCTTTTATGGGAGTCCTAAATTTTGCTTACCCTAAATTTTCATTCAGCCAGGGAACGGTCTTCAACGAGTGCCTGATATCGTACAGGCTTGAGACCATCGCTTAACGTCTTAAGGACGTCGTGCTTAAGTTTATTTTTTACCTTCCACATAAAAAAACTAAAAGCCTCGGTCGGGTTTTGAATCCGCGATCTTGAGCTCAGAAGGCAAGCACGCATATCACTGAGCTACCGGCGCCCTCACTACAAAATATATATACATTTTTTGAATATTAGTTTTACTATTTTATGATTTTATTTTATAATGTTACAATATATTCGTTTGAAAATATCTCAAGAAAAATTCCTCAAATTATTGAATTAAGAATGAGTTCTTGAGAATGTCTAATGGGACGTTAAATGGTGGCCCTGGTTCTGTGCGAGGTCTCGCGAACCCACATTTTTCTGTTTAGGCCCATCTCCAAAACCACTGGTACATGTCATCCACCTGGTTTTGCAATCATTCGATGAGCTCCTTAAGATATATCTTCTTCTTTTTTTTTTTTTAGTAAATTCTTTAATTTGTATATTTACAATCGGTATAAACCATAAGTAAATTTGATGAATGACAATAAACATCAAATTAGGCGTACTTTGAATTTTTTTTTTTTTTTAATATATTCATCGAAAGCATGTACAACATAATAGGTAAAAAAAAAGATATATCATAAAATAATAAAGGTCTCTATGCAAATAATACACATATACATATAATATACACTATATAACATATAAAACAAAGAGAAAACTAAATTTAAATAATAAATATATAAACATAAAACAATAATAATAAAGATAAAATAAAATCAACATGAAAGCCCTTCAACTAGAGACCCCTGGAAACACCCCCGGTTCTCTGTCATCCCCATCCCTCCAACTTAATGGAGGTAGGGGAGGCCGCGGGGGCTCGAGTGATCCCCCCTGCCTTCTGGCCCCGCCAATTGCCCAGCAGTGGATGGAGGCCAAGAAGGATAGGAAAGTTGAAGGTAAGAGGACATGAGGGGTGAAGCTGGTCATCACCGGCAGTCCCTAAATATTTTTGCTACAGTCGCAGGTCTCTCGGCCAGCGCCGCCTACAATATTACCAAATATAACCTACAAATTCGACAGCATTATGTCACCATTTTGGCCTTTCATTTATATTTCTTTACTGTTATCTATGTTTCTTAATCACTTCTCTTGTTCTTTTCAGACAGTTTTCTCAGAAGATGGTGTGAGTCTCTTTGGTGATGTTCGAGGACAAGTCTTCGTACCTACAGCTATCTACAAGGTAATCATTGTCTGTTCCTCAAATTATATTTCAGGGGTCTGCAACCCGGCTTACGGGGTCCATAGCTCTTTTCCTGTGCGGGGCCCGCGAGGAATCTGGACATTTTTCTAAATTTTTTAGAAATAAATCTACTTAAAAAGATAGGAACATCCGAGTCAAGATGCTAAATATAGCTGCGAATAATCGACCTCGGCTTCGGCCAAATTCAGCCCGAAAGTTTTGCTGAAGCCAAAACTTCATAAAATAAATATACAGGGTGGCCCAGATAAGCGGGCCACAAGTGAAATAACACCTAAACGGTTAGAGATATCAAAATTGTGCATAGGACTAAAGTTATAGCACTTGCCGGGAGCTATAGTATGGCGTCCTCGAAAAGACAAAAATGATCCTTTTAATGGCTCATACAGCCCTTCGAAGGGCGGGGTTCCCTTTTGACCCTTAAGTTTCATTACATTTTATTAAAGTACTAAAGAAACAAGGAAGAACTGTGTGAACAGATTTTTGATACGTCAAGTAGTTCTTGAAGTTATTAAATTCCAACAAACTACCACCGCTTATTACTTATTTTGAGGCAAAGGAATTAGAAAAGTATTAGAGAAGTTTAAGGATTAAGAGAGAACGACTTACAGTGATAAGGAATTATTTATTTACAGAATCTGCAATGTACACCTCTAGCGAAATTGTGGATATGATGTTGGTGATTCGTGAATGCGCGGGAAATAATAACTTCAGAATAAGAAAAACCTGCAACTTTAAACGTTTTTTTTTCCGAGAACTACTTGACGTATCAAAAATCTGTTTGCACAGTTCTTCCTTGTTTCTTTAGTACTTTAATAAAATGTAATCAAACTGAAGGGTCAAAAGGGAACCCCGCCTTTCGAAGGGCTGTTTGAGCAATTAAAAGGGTCATTTTTGTCTTTTTGAGGACGTCATACTATAGCTCTTAGCGAGTGCTACAACTTTAGTCCTATGCACAATTTTGATATCTCTAACCGTTTAGGAGTTATTTCACTTGTGGCCCGCTTATCTGGGCCACCCTGTATAAAGTAAATGCAAAATACATTGCATAAATGAAATAAATGTTTATTCAATGCAGTGCAGTTCGATACGTTATGTTTCATTAGGATTTACATTTTCTTCTTTCATTTCATTTGTCTATTATGACGTACATAATAATAAGTAATAATTAAAATGAAGCACCTCATATTATATAAATGAAACATTTTGAAGGAAAATAAATTAATTATATTGAATTTATCTTGTCAATATATAATATAATTTTTGAGTACCATCAAAAACAAGGATCATTTTAAAAAAATACTTCAATAGCGAATTGTTTAATAAACTAAATATCACTTATTATTAATTTTGTTATTTGTTTTCTTATTTTATTGTTATTTTTACCCCCGACGCAAAAGGAGGAGTGTTTGAAGCCTTTGTCAGTGTGTATGTGTCTGTGGGATCGTAGCTCCGAAACGGTTGAACCGATTTCAAAGCGGTTTTTTCGTTTCAAAAGCTGGTATTTGCGAGATGGTTCTCAGCCATGTTTTGTGGAAATCATGTATGCCGTTTCCAAGATCTTCAGGTTTCATCAGAGCTTGTGTAGGGATCTCGGCCTCTATTACAGCTAGAGACTTGGAGCTTGAGCTCAAATGTTTATAAGATCAAGCCCCTCCCCTCCCAAGCCTCACCCACAGCCCTTCAAGGCCCCCCCCCCCCCCCTTCCCCCAAAAAAGCTCTCTCCACCAAGGTTTCAGAGAAAAGAATGAACAAACATTTTTTTTATTATGTCGAGGGTTTTTAAAATTTTTAATTTTATGTTCTTACAATCCTGTTTATATTCATGTTATGGAACTACATAATTTAAAAAAACAAAATTAAAAATGTTGAAAACCAAAGATTCGATATACTAATAGGTACCACTAAAAAAAAAAGTTTATTCATTCATTTTTTTCACTGAAACCTTGGTGCAGAGAGCTTTTTTTTTTGTTGAGGGGGGGGGAGGGGGGTTTGAATGCTTAGGGGGAGGCTGGGGGGGGGGGGGGGGGGAGGGGCTTGGCCTTATATACATTTGAGCTCAAGCTCCAAGTCTCTAGCTCTAACAAAGACCGAGATCCCTACACAGGCTCTGATGAAACCTGAATATCTTGGAGAAGCATACCCAATTTCCACCAAACATGGCTAAGAACCATCTCGCAAATTTCAGCTTTTGAAACGAAAAAACCGCTTTGAAATCGGTTCAGGCGTCTTGGAGCTACGATGCCACAGACAGACACACACACACACATATACATACAAACAAAAGCTTCAAACTTATAACACCATTTTTATGGTGTGTATTAGTATATCGAATCTTTGTTGAACTATGAAACCATATATGAGATCATATCGCCTACTACCAGAGCTCTCTTTTGACCCTTTGGTGTACATGAGCCTCGCTCTACTGTGGGAGTCCTAAATGTTGCCTAACCAAGTTTATTCACCTAGGAAAGGCGTCTTTCAAGAGTATCTGACATCGGAAAGGCTCGGGACCATCGTGTAACGTCTCTCATAACCTAAGGTCCCTAAGCCGGGTTTCGAACCCGCAATCTTGAGCCACCTCTCCTTGAGACTAGCACGCTACCTCGACAGCATATACCGATAGCCTACAATAAGAGTTTTTATCTCTATGAATGAATATGTAAATTTGACAGTCCGTGTGTTTGTAAACAGATGACTCAAAAACTACTGATCTGATATATTCATAACATTGGCAGTTATTGGGGTTTTTGAGTTGAGCCCCTCTTTCTTCTGCCAATTCCGCTGAAAACTGATAAGTGTCGCCCTTTTGGGGTTTTGAATTCAAACATGAAATTTTGTAGCTGAAAATCGACAGGTGTTGCCCTCATAGGGTTTGGGTCACAAATATACAATTTCGTGTCAATAAATTCATTCTATCAGAGACATACAGACAGACAGATATTCATATTTCATATGTGATAGTAAGATGTTGTGGGAAGAGATTTCTAATAGAAATGAAAGACGTTGTCTTCCCACTGTTCTATTCAACACCAGAACCGGTTTTCGACGCAACAGCATCATCATCAGTGGCCAGTTGTCTTCTTACCGCTGTGCTGTGTGGGTGGGATGAACCACTGATGATGACGCTGTTGCGTCGAAAACCGGTACTGGTGTAAAATAAAACAGTGGGAAGACAACGTCTTTTATTTCTATTATATTCATATTTGGAAGCTAGAGATCGTAAAACACGAAATTCCATTGAAATACCGCATCGAATTTCTGATCGAGTGCATACCTTCTCCTATACTTCGTCTAGTTTGGGAAGTAAAAACTATATGAATTTCCCAATTTTTTTTTTTTTTTTTTTTTTGAGAATTTGAGTCTGATTCACTGGTTTCTATTAAGTTACCATGCCGAAAGATAGGATTGAATTGAAACTGTTGTGTAGTAGTTCTAGCAAAGGAATCAAAACACAAAGAGAATGCATAACGTAATAGAAGTGAGATTGTAACAGTTGTGAGAGAGCTTGCCTCGCTTTGAAAGAGATGTGTCTAGCGACAAGATCGTGTCAGCAGCTGTACCGAGTAATTGGAACCAGTCCCTGTTTGTAAATAGTCTTTGTAACTCAAAACATTGATCTCTGGTCTACATTATCTATATTAATAAAGCTGAAACGGGGTTTGTTTGTTTGTATGTTTGTTCCAGCATCACGCCCGAACCGCTGGACGGATCTTCATGAAACTTCACATGTACCATTCTTTTGAGCCCGATTGAATAATAGGCTATGTGGCGTCCCAAAATTTTGAACGGGAGGGGGGGTTGTAAGGGGGGCCTAAGTATATAAATAGTGCTAACTCATTAACTAATGGTCGAATTGTCATGAAATTTCACATGTAGTATTTTTAAAAGCCAAATAGGAGAAAAATGTGTGTGGCGTCCCAAAGTTTTGAACGGGAGGGGGTGTAGGGGGGCCTAAGTATAAATATAGAGCTAACTCATTAACTATTGGGCGAAATGTCATGAAATTTCCCATGTAGTATTTTTTAAAGGCAAATAGGAAAAAAATGTGTGTGGCGTCCCAAAGTTTTGAACGGGAGGGGGGGTTGAGGGGGGCCTAAGTATAAATATAGAGCTAACTCATTAACTATTGGGCGAATTGTCATGAAATTTCACATGTAGTATTTTTCAAAGCCAAATAGGAAAAAAATGTGTGTGGCGTCCCAAAGTTTTGAACGGGAGGGGGGGTTGAGGGGGGCCTAAGTATAAATATAGAGGTAACTCATTAAATATTGGGCGAATTGTCATGAAATTTCACATGTAGTATTTTTAAAAGCCAAATAGGAAAAAAAGGTGTGTGGCGTCCCAAAGTTTTGAACGGGAGGGGGGGTTGTGGGGGGGCCTAAGTATAAATATAGAGCTAACTCTTTAACGGTTGGTCGGATTGTCACGAAATTTCACATGGAGTATTCCTCAAGGCCAAATAGAAAAATAAGGTGTGTGGCGTCCCAAAGTTTTGAACGGGAGGGGGGGTTGTGGGGGGGCCTAAGTATAAATATAGAGCTAGCTCATTAACGGTTGGTCGCATTGTCACGAATTTTCACATGTAGTATTCCTGAAGACCAAATATAAGATGTGTGGCGACCCAAAGTTTTGAACGGGAGGGGAGGTTGTGGGGATAGGCCTAAGTATAAATATAGTGCTAGCTCATTAACGGTTGGTCGCATTGTCACGAAGTTTCACATGTAGTATTACTGAAGACCAAATAAAAAAAAGGTGTGTGGTGTCCCAAAATTTTAACGGGGGGGGGGGGGGTAGAGGCGGGGGGGCCTAAGTATAAATATAGTGCTAGCTCAATAACGGTTGGTCGTATTGTCATGGAATTTCACATGTAGTATTCTTAAAAGCCAAATAGAAATATAGGGTGTATATGTCACAAAATTTTGAACGGGAGGGTGGGTTGATGGGGGCCTAAGTATAAGTATAGTGATAAGTCATTAACGGATGATCGGATTGTCACGAAATTTCACATGTAGTATTCACAAAGGCCAAATAGAAAAATAGGGTGTGACGTCAAAAAATTGTGAACGGGAGGGGGGTTATGGGGGTAGGCCTAAATTTGAAGATAGTGAAAGGTCATTAACGGATGATCGGATTGTCATGGAATTTCACATGTAGTATTATTGATGGCCAAATAGAAAAATACATTATGTGACATCTTAAAAATTTGGTTTAAAGGGTAATCGGATTGTCATGAATTTCACGCAGTTACAAGTTAGCAGTGTGGCCCAGCGTATTTAACTACGTACTAGCTGTGGGGTCCGCCGTGTCAAAACGCATACTTGCTGTGATGCCCTGTGGTTCTAACTACATACTATCTGTGGGGTCCGCAGTTGCAAGGCACCTACAAGCTGTAGAGCCCAGCGTTCCTAAAAACGTACTAGCTGTGGGGTCCGCCGATGCAAAAACATACTAGCTGTGATGCCCAGCGTTTCTAACTAGGTACTAGCGGTGGGGTCCGCCGTTGCAGAACACATACTAGCTGTGATGCTGAGCGTTTCTAACTACGTACTAACGTACTAGCTGTGGGGTCCGCCGTTGCAAAACACATACTAGATGTGATGCCCAGTGGTTCTAACTGTGGGGTCCGCTGTTGCAAGGCACTTACTAGCTGTGATGCCCAGCGTTCCTAACTTCGTACTAGCTGTGGGGTCCGCTGTTGCGAGGCACATACTAGCTGTGGTGACCAGCGTTCCTAATTACGTACTAGCTGTGGGGTCCGCCAATCCAAAAACATACTAGCTGTGATGCCCAGCGTTTCTAACTAGGTACTAGCGGTGGGGTCCGCCGTTCCAAAAACATACTAGCTGTGATGCCCAGCGTTTCTAACTAGGTACTAGCGGTGGGGTCCGCCGTTCCAAAAACATACTAGCTGTGATGCCCAGCGTTTCTAACTAGGTACTAGCGGTGGGGTCCGCCGTTGCAGAACACATACTAGCTGTGATGCTGGAGATATTGGGAGAAAAGACAAAGTTCCCCGGGCAACGCCGGGTATTACTGCTAGTACAGTTATATATTTAAACAGAAATAACATCATTAAATATCTTGAAGGAGAGGGCGCCGGTAGCTCAGTGGTATACGTGCTTGTCTTTTGAGCTCAAGATCGTGGGTTCGAAACCCGACCGAGGTCCTTAGTTTATTTTATCTGGGAGGTAAAGTAAACTTAAGCACACCGTCCTTCGGATGGGACGTTAAGCGACGGTCCCGAGCCTGCACGTCAGGTACTCGTTAAAGACCCCTACCCTAGGTGTATAAAAATTTAGGATAGGCAAAATTTAGGACTCCCATAGTAGAGTTGGGCTCATGTCCACCAGACTGACGAAAGAGCGCTCTGGTAGTAGGCGATATGACCTCGTAGTCAAAGCCCGGGCATGAGTCATAAAACCTAAACCTATCTTGAAGGATTTTAATTTAAATGTATAGTATATTCCTTGTACTGTTTTAAGAGTATTTATACTTTTAATTCTTTGTATATTTTGTTATTCTATGATAGATGAACCACTGGTGATGACGCTGTTGCGTCGAAAACCGATTCTGGTCTAAAATAAAACAGTGGGAAGACAACATCTTTTATTTCTATGAGAAATCTCGTCCCACAACATCTTACTATCACATATGAATAACTATTCCCTGCTCTAAGATGGAATATCAAAATGATTTGTTGAGAGGTTCATATTTGTATATACATTACATCCCCAGCTATACAAAGTATAGGAGAAGTTATGTAATCGGTCAGAAATTCGACGTATCGTCATATTCCAAAAATGTTTAAAAAAATTGACTTTTGTATCTGTAAATTCCTGATAGTATGAAAGTATTACAACGACATTTTATATGTGTATCTATGACTACATAAGGACGACATCTATTGATTTTCAGCCAAATCGGAAAAAGAGAGTGAGACGAGGGGGGAGGCTTAACAAAAAACCTTGATAACTGCCGATGTAATGATTGTATCGATACAAAATTTAATATGATAATTCAAAAACCACAATATAAGTCAAATTTTGATTTTTAGTCCAAGAGGTCAATTACTTGAGGGAGAGCGAAAAGTTTACTGATTTATTCATAATTAATTCGGGTATTGCCGCTCATTCACCGACGACTTCGGCCATAAAGTTATATTTTTTTTTATATTCTTCTAAATTTCCATCCCAAAAAAGACATTTTCTAGAAAATACTATCGTTTGTCTTAATTTATTAAAGAACACCCTATCAGAGCTTGGTCACAATAAGGAAGTGTTAGCTAACAAATTTATGAGGTTTAGGGTCGGAAATAAATGAAATAAAATCTACAGGGATAAGAGGGAACACTCACAATAGCAGAAAAAGGTAAACGAGAAAAAAATATGTTTTGCGAGATTTACCTCTCTATAAAGAGTGTGGACGGAAATCCTATATTGTGTGTGCTCTATACAATGGGAGCTCCAAGAAAAGGTCGGTTTTCCATTACGGCAGGGGAAAAGCAGGAAGAGAACTGGATGAAAACGGGAGGAAAGTGTGTGTACCGCTGAACAATCTGTACTAAACGTTCAGCTAATAGGCAGTTCCGTTTTGAAGTGGCTGCATTTGAAGGGAACTGACGCAAGATAATGCCTCTTATCCCAGCCTTTCAAATTAGGATAAATAGTTAGTTATTGTGACTCATGCCCGGGCTTATGACTAACTACGAAGTACATATCGCCTACTACCAGATTGCTCTTTCGTCGCTCTGGTGGTCATGAGCTCAACTCCATTGTGGGAGGTTTATTCACCTTGGGTGTTTAACGAGTACTTGACATCGTACAGGCTCGGGATCATCGCATAACGGCTCATCCGAAGGACAGCGTGCTCAAGATGAATATTGTACTCTGATATTACTTTCCCAGCTTTATGAAGAAGAGAAGTTATGTAATCGGACAGAAATTCCTTGAATATTCACCGGAATTTGTCGGTTTTCGAGATCTACATTTCCCTGATCCTCTACTTTTTCTTCTGCCGATTTTGCGGGAAATGTTCAGGTGCTATACTTAGTGGGTGTTGAATTTACGTACGCATTTTCATGTCGATACATTTTAAATATACGCTTTTTCTTTACTTTTCATTTGTATGTCAAAAATCAATAGATGTTTTTATTTCTGGACACACATTTAATATTTTTTGTTGATCATTCTATCGGTAGTCATCATGTTAAGAGAAAAAAACATTTTTTTATCATTTTCTTCGGGTATATGCGGTCGGACAGTGTTTTTCCGGTGAAAACTCAACATCAAATTTCTGATCGATTACATAACTTCCTCTATACTTCTTACAGCTGGAGAAATAAAATTGATCTAAAAAATCAGCGGAATCAGGCGGGGGAGATCAGGTGGGGGAGATCAGGTGGGGGAGTTCAGGTGGGAGAGATCAGGTGGGGGAGATCAGGTGGGCTCGACCCAAAAACCCTAATAACTTCCAATCTAATGAATGTTTCGATACAAAATGTAGTATGAGAATTCAGAAGGCCAGTCAGTCAACTAATAATTTTTAGCACAAACGGTCAATTGGTTTTGGAGGAGGAGCGAAAACTTAATTTAATAATTCGTTTATTTTCACTAACATTTTTTTATCTTTTTATTTATCCGTTTCTTTTCTGATTTTTTATACATTGATTTTTAGGGGTCTAAGAATAAAATTTATTTTCATTTCATTCACTTAACATACTCTATATAGGGGTTGGTTCTCAACTAATGATTCTGCGAACGCGGTGAGAATCCTCCAGTAGGCATTGTGGTAGATACAAGAGAATTGAATGGAAAAACGATTTTCAGGTTCATTTAGAATTGTTCGTTACACAAAAGGACATCATACCCAACCAACTCAATTTCGTGTTTTCCTTCTGACTACAAAGGCCAATTGATACAAAAAAAAAAATATTCTGAATCAAGCAGTTCTTTATTCTTTTCTTGTACATATTTTTTTAACAAAACTTTGACGTTTTTTTATGTATTTTTATATATGCACAATACATCAAAGACAAATTTTTGGTTAATAATTTTACAAAGGTTTAAACTCTCATGTGAGGAAAAAAAATAAGAAATGTACACTAGATCTGCTAATGGCAGAAAAGGGATATTTATTATGAAATAAAACAAATAACTAGAAGAAAAAATCATGGTAAATTTGGTTTTAACAAATGTTTACGAAGTATAGGGGAAGTTATATAATCGATTCGAAATTCGATGTTTAGTTTTCACTGGAAAATAACAACAAAAAATGTCAACACGATAACTATCGATTGAATGAACGTATCGACACTCAATTTTTGTAGGGGTTTTTAGAACCCTCCACAGAGGGAGGCCTAACACAAAAACTATTAACTGCCGTTGTAATGAATGTATCAATACAACATTTTTTATGTAATTCAGAACCCGATAAGTAATTGACATATTAATTTGTAGTAGAATCGGTGGGAGGGAAGTGTGGGATAAGAGGGAGGATCAACTAAAAAACCCAAATAATGTTATGAATGTATTGACACTAAATTTAGTAAGTGGATTCAGAAGCCCTATTTAAATTAACTCTTGAGTTTACGCGGGAGAGCGTAAACTTCATTGATAAATTCGTACTGGGGAAGTACATAGCCGGTAATTCAATTTTTTTTTAAATTCAAAACATGTAAAATATTTTTTTTTTCGTAGAGCTTCTGAAAGTGTTTTATAACGGTTTCGTTTTTAAGCACAAACTATGTGAGGGCCATAAACAGGACTTTCTTATACCATCCACATTTTTCAGATCTGTCTCTCCCCTCTCTCTTCTCAAATTCATTTCGAACTGGCATAGTTATGAATTCACCCCAGTTGGTTGTGAGAAAATAATGTGTTGTGATCAGCGGTTTTCTTTGTTTCATTGTTCAGTGTAATTCTGAGAGTGACATTCTTATACCTATCAATGCCATTTCGAAATTTGAGAAGAGGGGTTGGAGGCAGCGATCTGTACAAAATTGGTTAGTTATAAGAAATTCCTGTTATGACCAGGACATCACATATAATTTATTTTTAAATTCTTTTCAGGAATATTTCTTACGGAAAATTGTACATTTTTTGGAACTTTGTAACAACACCATCGCAAATCTGAGGTCATTTCTGTAGTTGGAAATTTAGTGAGGGACATTTAATTGTGGAAATATTTTTCGTTAGGATTAACCGTATTCGCAAAAATCAAACAAACGTCTAAAAAAATGAGTTTCGAGTTGTCATTTTTATACGGTTTTCGGCAAACCAACTTCAAATTGTGTAACATATACGAGTATGTATAGATTTTTGTACGTATTTTATTTGCAAAGATTTTTTGATAAATAAGTACGAGTGGTATCTTGTTAAATTTAGAGAACCTAGAACCAGTAGTTGATTTTCTTAATGTCTGAAATCGGCCGAAATTAAAAGCACCTTCATATCAAATTTCAGTTTTAATTTCTCTCACAAAGCTCCATCACACACATACACAAACATCATCGCCAAAACCCATTCAATGGACCTAGAAATGTGAATATCCGTTGAGAACTTCACTAAATATTAGTTCAGAGAATCACCATTCATCATTTCTTGATAATAAAATATTTTATTTTCTAGATGTTTTTATAGTTTAAAGTGTATTAAAACTGTGACATAAAGAAAGTTTCAAGAGACATATAAATTGTATAAATTTAAAAAAAAATGAAATAGGAAGAATAGAAAATTAATTTTAGTTCTTGTCAACAAGAAAGCCGTTAAATATTTAAGTTTTATTATTCCAGAAGGGAAACTTCTTAAATTCATCCGACAAAACTATTTATTTTTTACCGTAAGATCTAGAAATCCAAATACTAATCCAGAATTTATCGTCTGGCCTGGTTGATTCCCGGCAATTCCTAATAAAATAAGAATAGTATTTTTAAAAAATGAGACATTGTGAGTTTAGGGCGTAGCTTAAATTCGTCTGAATTTCAACTGCCTGTTTTTCGAGTGCAAATATTGCTTCCTTTTATATTTTTTGTGTATCCAAATTATTAATTTTAGCAGTTTTTTTTTTTTTTTTTTTTTACTTTTCCGTACATATAGGGAAATTTATATAATCGGTCAGAAAATGGATTGTGGAGTTAAATTTCATCATTCTAATTCCAAAAATGGTAAAGAAAATGTCTGTCTGCCTATGTATCTTCACGGACAGAACTCGACGATAACTTTCCATAGAATGAATATATCGACATGCATTTGTATATTCAGAACCACAACATGCCGAAAACTGCCCTAAAATGACGTCTTGAAATCATTTAAAACTTTAGACGTTTGCTTGAATTTCACGAAAACGCTTAGTCGAATCGAAGAAATTGTTTTCACCAAAAATGTTCCCTATAAAATTTCAAACTATCAAGATGCCGTGAGATTTGAGATAGAATCAATACGAACAAAGTTATATCGCATCAAAAAGTGTACATTAAACTGTAGAAAATAATGTTTAAATAGTAACGCTTAATAACTAATTTTAAAATAGGGTTTCGAAAATATTGGAGAAAACTGGAGAATTGTATACTGGCAATGTTCTAATGACTGCCTCACCTGAAAGTTAAACAACTTTATACTTCCTACGTGAGAGAGTAAAGAAAAACTCATTTAATTTTGGGCTGTTGTCAGAGGTGTTTGTATAAGAATGTGTTTTTAACATCCTTATAATTGTATGTAAATTTAATTTTAATTAAGTTTTCTTCTCTTTTCCAGGGAAACAAAGTGGCCATTAAGAAAATCAACAAAAGCAGAATTGACTTAACGAGACCTCTGTTACTTGAATTAAAAAAAGTAAGTTTGTACATACTTGATTTTTTAATTTTATTACTTTCCCAGGAGAAGTTATGGCAGAAATAATGAATACTTCGACATGAAGTTTTATATGTGTATTTCTTATATTTTTTAATAAAAAAACGAACAATAAAAATATATATTAAAATTCATCAATTGTTACACATTAAAGAGGCAGTCTATGAACAGCCTCGTTATTACACAATATCCAATAAAATAGGAAGATGGATATTATAGAAAGTATAGAGATAGCATTAGAAAGGAAGAAAGGAGAGTCCCTCTCTACAATTCTAGAGAGGGGAATAGATTGTCTGCCCTCTTGCACTCTGTCCTGCCAGCTGTGACTCAGATGTGGAACAGGAATAGAGTATTTGTCCCCATCCATGAAATTTTAAGTAGTTCATTTTACTTTCCGAGCTGTACGAAGTATAGGGGAAGTTAACTAATCGTTTAAAAATTCGATCCGAAGTTTTCAACCGAATTTAATGTTTTTCGTCCTCTAGACTCCAAATATAAAAAAAAGGTATATGTCTGTGACTCAACGAATGTATCGACACGAATTTTTATTTGTCAATCCAAAACTCTCTGACGACAACACCCATTGTTTTTCAGCCAAATTGACCCAAGGGGGGAGGCTTAACGTAAAAGCTCTAATAACTGCCGTTGTAATGAATATATCGACACAAAATGTAGAATGGGGTTTTAGGAACCCCTATGTAAGTCAACTGTTGAATATTAGCGCAAACGATCGACTGGTTTTGGAGAGGGAACAAAACGTTAATTGAATAATTCGTTCTGGTGATGTACATTGCCGGCGATTCACCGACGGTTTTTTTTTTCATCTGTTTTATATTTTATATTTATTGTTGTTCTTTTTTATTTATTTTCTTTTTAAATTATATTCTTTTGAGTGTTTTATCAGGTTTATTAATTTTTGAAGCTTCTTATATCACTTTATTTAATGTTACTTATTTAATGATAGAATTATTTGTTTATTTATATTTATTCTTTTTAGCGCATTTAGCCAATGTTTCTATATATATTGGAACTTAAAATTTTGTTGCTTTTCTACTGATGATGTTGCTTGAAAAAATAAGCATAAAATAAGCAAATATGTGAGAGGTCAGACTATATTTTTTATTTTACAACTTGTGATATGTTACTATACATTCAAAATCTGTTGTCAAGTATACATGTGAATGTGAGCTCATTTAAAAAAAAGTTGGACGAAACAGGTTGAATTTTCTTGGAAATTGCTTAGTAGAAAACATTCATCCTGCATTCAAAATATTGGTTGGCAAATCAAAATACGATATGTTTCGTCCCTATCTTAAGATATTCATGGGTGATGTAAGACGGGGGTTGGGTGCTAATTATGGGAATCTCTCCCCCCCCCACCCCATCCTCAATCCGTTTATGTTAACGAACTCTGTACACTTATCTCTGGTGCTCAACTTCACATTCATATGAGATACCCTACCAGGTCGATAGTCTATTTGACCCTCCTAAGTCCCTTCTTGCTTTATCAACCTGATGGGTTTATAATTGGTTTCGAGACTTTGCCATCTATGCAAAGTATAGGGGAAGTTATATAATCAGTCAGAAATTCGAAGTTGAGTTTTTACAGGAATTTAATTTCATCAATACCAAAAGTGGCAAAGAAAATTCCGGTCTGTATGTGTGTTTTCACAGACATAACTCGACAATAGCTCCTGATATAATAAATGTATCGACATAAAATTGTATATAATATATACAATATATATTATATATATACAATATTGCATCTCGATTTATTCATAATATAAATATTACATATTATGTATCCAGAACACCAACCCAACATGCCGAAAACTGCCCTAAAATGACGTCTTGAGGCTCTTTGAAACCGTAGATGTTTGCTTGAATTTCACGAAAACGGTTAGTCCTATCGAAAAAATAATTTTCACCAAAAATGTTTCCTATAAAATTTCGAACTATCAAATTGTCCTCAGATTTGAGATAGAACCAATACGAACAAAGTTATATCGCACCAAAAAGTGTTCAATAAACTGTAGAAAATAATGTTTAAATAGTAATGCATAATAACTAATTTTAAAATAGATTTTTAATATTGGTACCTAGTTCTTTTAATTAAAAATATTGGGGAAAATTGAAAACTGGAGAATTGTTTCGATGGTATACTGGAGGAAAAAACTTCATCGCCGTTATTTTTTTTTCCTTCATTTCTTCAATTCTTCAACTTTGTTTGACAATATTTCGGGAAACGCATGTCCCAATTCGAGTCACAATATGTGTGTCATAACATTCATTACAATGGCAGTTGTTAGAGATTTTGTTTTAAGCCCCCCCCCCCCCCTTCCCCCCCTAATCTCTCCCTTCCCTTTGGCCGAACTGGCTGAAAATTAAAAAATCAATAGGTGTCGTCGATAGAGGGGTATATAAGATTTAGTGTCGATGTATTCATTCTATCAAGAGTTATCGTGTTGACAGACACATATACACACAGACACAGGTACAACATTCTTTACTGAGAGACACACTTGTCACGCGAGTCAGATATCCACTGTTAAAGCCCGGACATGAGTCATAAAACCTAACCTATCCACTGTCGTTCATTCATGACGTCCTGACGTCCATTCATCGCTATATCTCAGCTTCCCACTCTTCAATCACTTTTAGGCTACTAACAATATTTCTAATGAATGTACAGTGAATAATGTCAGTGAATAATTCATATTCCTCAGTTTGAAGTTATTTTTAAAATAAATAAATTATTCAATGGAGAGGTAGTTCGACTACCAGCCGCCACTGTTCCATGCCATTCTGTTCCATTCTCTCGAACTACTCTCACAGTCATTACAACAGAAACTTAAATTAGTTCAATGGATTTCTTGTAAAATTATAATACTGTAAAAAGCAAGAAATTAATTAATTTAATTTTTTTTTCATCCGTAAAGAAAATTTGCCTAATATATTATAGTTAAATTGATAACTATACTCGTACAGGTATATAAGTACGCTTACTGAAAAGCTAAGGAAATAATATAGGGGTAGATTAGAAAAATCTTTTTTTATTTAAAAATTTTTTTAAAAGAGGTTCGGCAGCGTTTTTGCACATGCAGAACGTCTTACGTTTTACCGTAAATAATAAATAACATGAAATATATATATAAATAAATAATTTATTCAATGGAATGATAATTTAGATATATTTATTTCAACTTCTACAAAGATCAAATCGTTTTGTTGATTTTTTAAATACTAAAAGAGAATAAAGACTATAAAAGAGCCTTTTAGGTAGATAAAATATGCCTTTTTCCGCTTCACGTTCAAGTGGTTATTTTAAAATACTTTTGTTAATCTTTTCTCTTTGAATTTATTATCCAGATTATTTTCTTTAAAAATGTTTTTCTTAAATAAACAAAAAATGTTGTACATTTAATATCTCACAGATTGTAAAATAAAATATAGTCTGACCCTCTCACAGATTTTATTAATTTTTGTTAGCCGGATTTCGAGGTTGCCCTCATCATTAGTCTGCAAAAAAAAAAAAACATTTAGCAATAAAAAAACAGGTATAAAGTTCTATTGGTTAAAATTCATAAAATATTGTGGTAATAAAATATTAAATAAATTTAAATGAATTAAATTAATAAAAAGTAACTACAATTAAATTGATATAAAGAGCTTTAAAAATAAACATATTTGAAGTTGTCTGTTGCTACTTACTAAAGGCACTTAAATTTTCGTAGCAACTCTCGTACAGGCGATGATGTCTGTTGATTACATCTTTATGAAATTTTACATTTTCGGGTTTTAGGAGGTGCATTAAAAATGCATTATTCAGAATATTTTTAATTTCCCAGCTATAGGAAGTATAGGAGAAGTTATGTAATCGAGTTTTCAACGGAATTTCATATTTCTCGACCTCTCGATTCTAAAAAAATATGTCTGTTTATCTCTGTGTGTGTGTATGTAAGTGTGCGCCTGTGAACCCGATAACTCTCGATAGCACAATACATATTGATTTTCAGCCAAATCGGTCAAAGGGGAGGGGGGATTAGGGGGAGGCGCAGAAACTCTAATAACTACCGTTGTAGAGAAAATATTCACACCAAATTTCACAAGGTAATTCAGAGCCCAATGGACGACACCTATTAATTTTCAGCGGAATCAGCCGAAGGAGAGAGGGGAGCTCAACTCAACTAATATCTGCCGGTGAAATGAATATGTCGACCTGAAATTTGAATAGTTTAAAATCTCATATGGATGGCACCTATCAATTTTTCGCGAAGGGAAGGGACGACGACTTAAATACCCTAATAACTGCCGATGTAATGAATGTAGAGAGCGCCGGTTGCTCCGTGGTATGCGTGCTTGCTTACTGAGCACAAGATCGCGCGTTTATAGAAATTTATTTTTCTTATTATGATGTCGAGAATGCACTCAAGAAGTATTACAAAATTCTTTGATTACAGATGATTTTGGCCATACTCCCCAAACATATATTATTGAAACAGATTGAAATTTCCAATGGTTTTCAGGCCTCCCCTTGTGACCTTCCCCCTCTGCATAAATGGAAATTGATAATGCCTCACGGCTCATTTATGATCTTTAAAACGATGTTCTTCTCAATATTCAATTTAAAACTCAAAGCCTATTTATCTCCCCCCCTCCCCCCTCAATATATAGATATACAAATATCTATATGATCAAACGTTGAAAATTTGATTTGCTACATTTTTGGTTTTATACATTAACTTCAAAGTCAACCGCTAAAGATCTATTTTATGTTTCATTGAAAGTAAAAGAACTCCGTCCTTCGGATGGGACATTAAGCAATGGTCTTGAGTCTGCACGATGTCAGGTACTCATTAAAGACCCCTACCCTAGATGAATAAAAATTTAGGGTAGGCAGAATTTAGTACTCCCACAGAGTAGAGTCAGGCTCATGTCCACCAGATCAACGAGTCATAATAACTAACTCGACACGAAATTTCGAAACCTCATAAGAACTAGACATATTGATTTTCAAATATATTGACCGAAGGAATGGTGGGGGCTCAAACGCTAATAACAACCAATTTAATAAATTAATCAATGCATTGACACGAGATTTTAAGAATTGAGAACTTTCTGAATTAAGCATCTATTAATTTTCAGTGATTTCAAAGGAAGATCAAAAACTTAGTTGATTAATTCGCGCTAAGGTTCACCTACCTTTCTTTTTTTTTTTCTTTTTCTTAAAGAAAGGGTTTTCCGTTTGTCTGTGCTTTTTAGTTTTTTTATTAATGTAATTCCTTGTTTTGTTTTTGTTTGTAGTTGTGCTATCTGTTTGTAAGTGAAGCTTGATTGAACATCAGAGGACGCCCTCCCTTTGTAAAGTGAACTTAGATCTCAATTCAAATTTCAAACAGGAAACCAAGCTCTGTTCTTGGGTTTCATGATCCAACTAATTGTTGCATTCTGGGAGGATCCTACATTTGGCAAGGCATTGTTCAGTAAATTAATACCTTTAATAGTTTTTTTTTACTTCCCCAGCTATACAAAGTATAGGGTGTGGTAATTAAAGAATAATTGTGTATAATAAATAAAAATAAATTAATAAATATAATAATAATGAAATAATAATAAATAAATAAACAATAAATTACCAAATTTCCTGTAGAAATGTTATAACTAGTCTTATATTTAATTTTGATTTCTACAGTAATTTCCGAAAAGGGACCTAAAAAGATAATGAAAATTCAAGACGCGCAATTTTGAAGAATGTGCACGTATTTTTAAAAAAATTAAATTAACCAACTTTTCATTTAGATTTCTAAAGAGATGCCATTTTTAATTTTTTTTTCAATAATATTAAATCTAGTCCAAAAATTTTCAAATTTTCTCACTGGGCCAGCAGGGAAAATGAATAGAATAGAATTTACGAGAACAAGTAGTTTGGGTTTATTATTTTTTAATCATCTACATTATTAAATAAAAAAAACTAAACATTGAAACAAACAAAAATCAAAAGAAAAATCTTAAAAACTTAATTCTTAAAAACTATTTCAATCTTTTTTCTGTTTTATATTTTTGATCATTCTTTAGATTTAAGTTATATATTTCTGGGCGTATATCCTGTACATTTAAGCAACAACAGTACCTTCTTTGGGGATTAATTTCACCGTCAATTCACTTCTATTTAGTTCATTACAACTTAAGCCTAAACACTACTCTCCATTCTTCACTCAGCCCGCCTCAACGCAACCCAGACCTCGACTCGTCACTCCACACTAAAAAACAGCTGATGGCCGTGTTTTGTTTTTTTATTCATTTGTTTTTATAGAAAAATAAATATAATTAATTTTTTAATATTAATTTAATCATTTTAGTGTGTGTATTTTTTTTTATACATCACGAAGTTATGCAATCAGTTAAAAATTTAGCGGATTTTTCAACGGAATTTCATGTTTTCACACTATATTCTAAATATGGAAATAAAAAGTCTGTGTGTCTGTTAACACAATGATGACGTCACTTATTGATTTTTAGCCGAATTAACATATTTAAGGACAATAATATTCAGCGGAATCGGTAAAAGGGAAGTGAGGAATCAGAGGGGTATATAGAGACTCAGTAGTTGTTAAATAGTGGCTGAAGATGGCAGTACCGAATGATGTATACAACATATCATGGAGAAGTTGCAACGGAGCGAGATTTAAACCAAAAGTAGCAATTAAAATGGTTGACATTTTTTTTTTAAATAGTCAATAGAGAAGTGACAACAGAACTTCAAGAATCTAAATATTAATAATAAAACAAATGAAGGAGTATAAAACACCAGAAAGAGTCGTCCAGCGTTTAGGCTTATCTTTACAGAAGATGCAAACATTTAAAAACAGAGTTGATAAGAAATTGTAAAGAGAAAATATTTAGCTTGAAAATAAATGTGGAAGTAATATAAACAGAAGCAGTATATCAAAGAACTTTACTAATGGAGGAACCAAAAAATGGCGTCACAAACAATGAATTTTCAAACAAATAATTCTTTAAAAAATATGTATCAGAATGTATAGAATGAAATGACAATGTGAAAAAAACATCAAAGAATGATATGAAAGTATCAATAGCGGAGCGAAATTTATTTATTATATTACTATTTTCTGGAAACAATTGATGGGGTTAGAATCAAAATGGTTTAAGTGACATTTTTAAAACTTTGAAGAAACTGTGCATTAAGTTCTTAACTGATTTGAAAAATCTATAATTTATCGAAACCGGAAATATTTTGTCTTCTGCTTTTATGGTGAATGTTGCTGTTAGCAAACTATAAAATTGAATAAAAATCTTAATTTCAAGGTCACTATTGATATGTTTAAGTTACTTGTTCCATGTCACCAAAATGGTATAAGTGATTTGCCACTAGATCTCAGCACTCGCTAGGATTTCACTTGTACAACTTTTTCCCTGAACAGACCTATCATTTTTGTACCCGATTATGCACTTAACGAAAAATTTTGAAAAATGTCACTTGGACCATTTTGATTCTAACCCCGTCCAGATGACATCTCATTGACTTCTTTTTTTTTTTTATAAATATATAATTGGTACGAAGTAAATTAGAAACTATTTTCTGTTAAGAATTATCTATTTAAAAACTTTGATAAATCCATTAAGAGCATGTATCAAATACTATTCTTTTCATATTTTTCAAGTTTAAATATCAATAGTTTTTTTTTAAAGTAGGTAAAATAACCATATTAATTTCAATTATAATAATAATTATTATAATTGAAATTAATATGGTTATTTTAATGGTTTTTTTATAATTATTATTATTTTTCTTAAGTAGTAAAATCAAATATTAAATTCAATCTATTTATTTATTGGATATTAAATTTAATATATTTATTATTTACTATTATTAATTATTAACTTTGATTATTACTATCGAAAGTACTTCCATATATTTGTAAAATAGACAATATTTAAAAAGTTTTTCTTTATTTTTATTATGTTTCACTATATTTCTGCAGAAAATGTTATGAATCATTTTCAAATTGTGTTTTAAAAATGATTTATCAGACAGTCTGATGATGAAAGGAACTTTAAAAGGCGGCTAGCACAAAAACTATGAAATCTGTGAGAGGTCAGACTACGTTTTTTTTGCAACCTGTGAAATAATCTCTTTTTTCTACATCAATCTCCTTCACATTAAGTTTTTTATTTTATTTTTTTTTTTCTATGATTTATGAATTTGCACATTAACATCCACGTCCCCGGGAGGGGGTTCTATGTATGAAATAAAACTCTCACGATTCGAACCCGCAACCATACGTACAACCGATGCCCTACGCACGAGACTGCACTGTCTCTGCTCACACATATTAAGGTTACAACACTACTTGAGTAGCTGTCATTTTAAAAAGGCTTCCAAAAACCGAAAAATAGTTCAGATTGTGGAGTTCTTAGCCTCACACGCTGGATCTCTCGGTGGTCAGCATCCCGCCCTGGAGAATGTAATTATTTATATTTTATTTTAATATAAATTAATCAACACTTGAGGTTGTGTTAACATGTTGATAGTAGTTAGTTATTTGGGTTCATCATGCCCGGGCTTTGACTACTAGGTCATATCGGCTACTACTTTCGACGGTCTTCGGTCTTGATCCCAACTCTACTGTGAGAGTTACAAACCTACTCAGATTTTATTATGTAGGTTAAGGGCCTGCATCACACGCCTAACGTCCCATTCGAAGGACGGCGTACTTGAGATTTTTTGACCTTCCCGATAAGAAACCGAAGGGCCTCTGCCGGGTCTTGAACATGCGATCTTGAGCTCAGTAGGCTAGCTCGTCACCTCCGGCGTCCTCACGAATAAAGTATATGGGTACAAAAATGATTTTCCTTGACTAACTCTGAAATGGCTCATCCTATCAAATAGTTCTTTGGAATAAACGTTGTATAGAATTTAATTACGCGTCGACTGAGAACAAATTCAGCTCAATTGGACCAATAACTAGTTCACAAATTAATTTGTTTTCCCCTCCAAAAACATTGATTTCTCCAAAATGTTTTTGTCCAAACATTTTCAGGAGATTTTGAAAACTCGATCTCAAATTTTCGTACAATTACAATATTTCCTTACAATAAAGGTATAAGAAAGTAAAAAAAAAATAACTTTCGGAGGGCCTGTAAAAGCTGTCGACTTATGACAAGGTTTAGCTCTGTATTTTTGGGTGTTTATCTTCGAGATAAGTTTGATAAAAAATTTAATTGAATAAAGCTATTAAAAAAAATAAAAATAACTGTTTATTTTTCAGATGAAAGACTTACACCATGATCACCTGGTGCGGTTCTACGGAGCCTGCATCGACCCGCCGAACGCATGTCTCCTTACCGAGTACTGTCCCAAAGGATCCCTCCAGGACATCCTGGAGAACGAACAGATCAAACTGGACTGGATGTTTAGATATAGTCTCATGCACGACATTGTCAAAGTAAGCTAACAAAATCATTGTCATACCTCAATAGTAAGATGATTGTGGAATGAGGTTTCTCATAGACGTTGTCTTCCCATTGTTTTATTTTTGACCAGAACCGATTTTCAACGCAACAGCGTCATCATCAGTGGTACATCCCACCCACACAGCGTAGCGGTTAAACCAGTTGTTCTTTAACCTAATGTCTATGAGAAATCATTTTCGGTTACTCTCCGATACGAAGTATAATAACCCTCATACACATTACATATTTTGATAAGTCAATTGATAAATGTTTATTTATTAAATCGAAACGTACCTATTCGTACATAATATTAACACCGTCGTACACTATTAGTTATTTTAATAAATAGAGTGTGTTCTGCGCAGAGATAAAATTCTAATCCTTTTATCTAGACCAATGGTTAGTTATTGTATCTCATGACAAAGCTTTAACTAGGAGGTCATTTCGCCACTCTGTCGGGTATGAGCCCTAGAGTTAGGGGTTCTTTGACGACTACCTGATATTGTACAGACTCGTGACTATCATTTAACTTCCCACCCGAAGGATGGCTTGCTCAAGGTCTTTTTTTCACTCCCAGATAAGAAAACTAAGAGCTTCAACAAAATTTCGAACCCGCAATCTTGAGCTTAGTAGACAAGCAGGATACCGGCGCCGTCTTAAGGTGGTTACTTAATGATAACAGTAGGTTCTATTTTATACTTGGTTACTGTTGGTTATAAAAATAGAAAATATTCACTTAACAAATAAGTTTATAAATTTAGTACATTGATCAAAAAGAGAGAATAAAAGTTGTATTTAACTGCACTTTTTCATTCACAATGGCGCGACAACCCACTAATGAGTCAGGGCCTCCTCCAACAGTGTCCGCCAGTTATCCCTGTTTTGTGCAGCTGCTCTCCAGTGTCGGACTCCAAGCAGGCTCCTTGCATCATTCGCCACCCCATCCTGCCACCTCAGCTTCGGCCTCCCGACGCGTCTTGTTCCGTAAAGCCGGTCCGACATCGTCTTCCTCGGGATCTCATGTTCGCTCATCCTGACCACATGTCCGGCCCACCTGAGTCTTCCCAGCCTGATGACCTTCACAACGTCTGGTTCCTGGGTGAGGTAATAGACTTCTTGGTTCGTGCGTCGTCTCCAGTCTTCTCCATCGCATATTGGGCCATATATTCGGCGGAGGATCTTTCTTTCAAAGACCAGAAGATGTTGTTCATCTGACTTGGAGATAGTCCAAGCCTCGGACCCGTATGTTAGGATGGGGCGGATCAACGTTTTATAAAGCCTGAACTTTGTTTTTCTTGTAAGGAGGCGACTTCTTATATGATGCCTCAGGCCGAAGAAGCTCCTGTTCGCTGTCATTGTTCTTCGCTTTACCTCGGCTGACATGTCGTTGTTCACGTTCACCTGATAGCCGAGGTTTACAAACTCATGCACTTTCTCGAAGAAGTAAGGGCCAATGGTCACTTGCTCCGGTGGCTCGACCTCCTGCTCTGAAACCAAGTACTTGGTCTTGGCTTCGTTAATGACAAGCCCCAACCTCCTCGCCGGTGCCTCCAAGGCCAGAAATGCCTCTTTCAAAGAGGCATTTAACTGCACTTAATTTAGTTATTTATTATAATTCTACTATGTGATTCCTAAATTTTGCCTATCCTAGATTTTTATTCAACTGGGATAGGGGTCTTTAACGAGTACCTGACAACATACAGGCCCGGGACCATCGCTTAACGTCTCATCCGAAGGATATCGTGCTTAGTTTCATTTTTTACCTACCAGATAAAATAAACTAAGGGCCTCGGTCGGGTTTCGAACACACGATCTTGAGCTCAGAATGCAAGCTCGCATACCACTGAGCTACCGGCGCCCTCTCATAATAAATATATGAACTTAAAGTACATAATATATAATTACATAATATACTAACGAATACAACTAACGCATCTACTTCCTTTAAGATGCAAAACTCTACGATAGTCGTCGATAAGGACCCGATTGTTAAGTCGATGAGACGTAAATAAAAATTAAAAAAAAAAAAAAAAAAATTATTAGATACCATTGAACCTAAGTTCTTTTCAGCTATTATTGTTTTCAATGTTTTACTTTTTCTCTCTAGATGAAGTTGGTCGAAGCCTTGTTTGAGATGATTCCATAAGAAAGAATTTTTATTTTTAATTTATTTATTTACCTATTTTTCTTTTCTTTTCAAAATTAATACATTTATGAATCTTGTAATTTAAAGAAGAGAATGAAGAAAAAAAGAAAAAGGAATATAATTATAATTTAAATCTTTTTAGGAATGAACCTTCCTGCTTTCTTAATTAAGTTCAAGAAAGTGGGCTTCCTTAAGTCTTTAGTCTTAGAGGCTCACCAATTTTTTAAATTATATATTTTTCTTATTTTTCACTTTATCAGGGGCCTTGCCCTTTACCTAAAGCAAATTTATCATTCTATGCAGGAGATATCATGCTGTCAAGAGAAATTAAGCAACAAAACTTTTGAGAGCCCATTATTGTATTGAATTTTTACAGGAAATGTATAAAAATAAATATTTTTTATATAAATATATGAAAATAAAGTTTTTCTTAGGCTGTCAAAAGAAATTCAGGGGCATGAAGCGAAGGAAGTTTTGAGGGTTCATTGTATTAATAAAGTTATGACTTTAAATAAGTAATGACCTGAACTGTAATTGTTCGTAAATTCTAGTAATTTAAAAAAATATTTTTTGGTTCATGTATGTTCAGATTCACTACCTGAGGATGGCAAAATGCCAAAACTAGTTGTGGAGTAAATAAAATTGTGTTTCTTAAACTTCTCTGGGATGTTGAATTGAGATAGGTCAATTCTATCCAGAGGTGTCTTATTTTTTTTATATATATATATTTTTTTCCGACAATATTTCGGGACACTTACACCCTTCTTCCGGTCACTATGAACCAGGTTCAAGAAGGAACGAGTAAGTGTCCCGAAATATTGTCGGAAAAAAAAAAAAAAAATACACCCCTGCAAGACATGCCGGAAAAAATTAGCTAAATAAAAGTGTTAGACTGATACCTCTGTATTTCTTACTGAACAAGTAAGTTCACTAGATCTGGTTACCAACCAAGAAATAACGAGACTTTCATCAGGCTATCAAGAGAAATTAAAGGACATGGAGCAACGGAAGTTTTGAGGGCTGGATGCTTAGGTCCCTAGGTGTAAAACACCAGTCCACCAGATATATATATTGAAGTTATTCTGGGAAAGGAGACGTTCATCAGGCTTTTAAGATAAATTAACTTAATTAGTACATTGTTATTGAACCATTTAGTGTACTACCATTTAAAGTAAAGAAATTCTTCTTTACCAATTATATTCCTAATTTATTTTTGTATTATCTCGTTGCAGCTCTCTTTTTCTCTCACTTTATTTAAAAACTTATTTTTTCTATATAGACGTGCGTGATGCGTGAAGACCATTCACATGTTCTATCAAACCTAAAAACATTGGTCCAGTAATTGTTTAGATGCTATAACGTCTTAATTAACAAAAATAATTTATTTAATTTATGCTATCCAGCCTATATTTTGGTCGGTTATTCTATAAGTACGTAAAACTGTAATTTTATCAAAATAATTTTTAAAATTGTCAATTACACAAAAAAAAAAATTAAAAATAAATAATAAAATGATCGATCAGACCAATCTCAAATATTCACCGACTTACTTTCTCAACACTGTATTTTTATTTTTATTCATATATTTATTATTGTCATTTTTGACTTATTTCATATACACATATATATTTGTATTTTAATCAGCACTAATACTATTTGTAAAAAAAATCTTTTATTATTAAGATTTCAATTTGATACGAAATTTTATTTTTAATGCTTTTCAATGTTTTAAGGCTTTACTGTACAAGAGAAAGGGACAGGGGAAAACCCAGAAGGTTCAGAAAAAAGGGACAGTTCGGAATATAAACTTGTTGAACTTCCACTTAGTATTTGTTAAATTGTGGCTGAAGATGGTTGCCAAAAACGAAAGTACTCCCATATATTTTATATATTTTGTGAAATAGACAACATTTTTTCACAATATCTTGGCAGAAAATGTGAAGTCTCATTAAAAATAATATTTTTATTTTTTTTTAATAACTCTCTTATGGAAAGTTTTCCTTTGGGCTGTTATCTGTTAGCCCACTTTTATTTAGGCACTGTAGGGGCATGTCCGGGGATTACTCACAAACATCCGGGATTCGAACCTCTAATCTTGGTGGGTCCATGCATAATAACCACATCAGAACAATTATTATATCAATATTTCAAATATTATAGTTATTATGGATAGTCTTGTAGCTGAACTATTGTGTTTAAATAAATATGAACTTGAAAGAAATAAAACTTGTTTATTTATGATATTGTCTAATTTCACCAACTATATTTACATGGGAGTACTTTCGGTATTTCTACCATCCTCAGCCAAAAGCATAAGAGATAAGACTCCGGATGTTTGTGAGTCTTATCTCTTATGCTTTTGGCTGAGGATGGTAGAAATACCGAAAGTACTCCCATGTAAATATAGTTGGTGAAAAAATATCATAAATAAACAAGTTTTATTTCTTTCAAGTTCATTTGAATTATTTCACAATATCTCTGCAATGATATCAGTTTTCATTTAAATAAATAGTGAGAGAAAAAAGGAGCTACAACAGAAGAACGTCACAAACTCTAATTTATTTTTGTATTTCCTAAAACTATTGAAATTTCATAGAGTCAATTTATTATTATTAATTTATTTTAATATAGATCTATCATGATTTGAATATGGTTGTTGGCAGGGCATGACGTACTTACACCACTCGGATATCAGATCCCACGGAGGACTCAAATCGTCCAATTGTGTCGTCGACTCCAGGTTTGTCCTCAAAATTGCCGATTTTGGTCTCCGCTCGTTGAGGGACAATGCCGGCTCCGTTGAAGATATCGACTCTTATGCCTATTGGAAAAGTAAGTCTAAACATATATATATATTTTTTAATGTCCTTCCCAGTTACAAACTGTGGTTGAGTTTTCACGTTTAGTTACTGTGACTCATGCCCGGGCTTTGACAACGAGGTCTTATCGCCTACTAGGAGCGCTCTGGAAGGCATGATCTCGACTCTAATCTGGAAGTCCTACCCTAAATTTTAGTACAACATTTAGTACTGGTAGGCAAAATTTAGTACTCCCACAGTAGAGTTGGGATCATATCCAACAGATTGACGGAAGAGCACTTTGGTAGTAGGCGATATGACCTCGTAGTTAAAACCCGAGCATGAGTAAAAATAAAACAAAATACCTCTGAGTTATCTTTCGTCCTCTTTTTACCTTTATAGGGAACACTAGATTAAAAAATTAAATACTCCGGATTATTAAAATCATTAATTGGACGACGATCAGCAATCTCAGTAACAAACTCACCATTTACTATACGCTTCTCATGCGGATATGGACGTACGGCTTGGAACTCGTGGGGATCTGCCTGTCTAATTTGAACCGAATCCAAGCCACATAGTTCGTCATCTTCCGGCACATAACTAAACGTCTCAAACAACACCACGTACAAGGACCTTTCGTTTCCACAATTGTTTTCCTAGGGCAGGGGGTCTTTAACGAGTACCTGACATCGTCTTCACTTTTGTCATTCATGCTGGTGTGACACAGCTTGACTGTGCTTCTAAATCATCCAGCTTTTCAGTGCAGTGATCTCACACATATTTATTAACAAGAATAATAAAAGAGAGTATCATTATCTGCCGTCGTAATGGGTTTACTTATGTTTGAAGGGATTGACAACAACCTGTTACAACATATATAAGCCATTGTTACAGTACTTTTATACGAGTTTAAAACTTTCACTATAAAACACCCCCGAAGAGTATCTTTACAGCACAAAAGGACATTAAAAACTCGTAAAGTCTGAAGTCTGAAGCTGGGTCGGTTGTAAAAGACACCTATAGAGACAAGGTTAATGCTTTATTCATTTAGAATATCTTTGGTTGAATAATGTTGCCATAGTTAACTAATAATCGTAGGTGTTCCACGTTCGCAAAAGTTATAATTTTTTCCTGAGAAAGAACCTGAAGAAATGGCATGAGGTCGTTCCGAGATATACTCAAGAAGAGTTACATCGCATTGAAGAGGCTCGGGACCATCGCATAACGTCTCACCCATAGGATGGTGTGCTCAAGGTTTTGTCACCTTCCAGATAAAGAACTACCTGAAGGCCTCGGCCGGGTTACGAACCCGCGATCTTGAGCTCAGTAGACAAGCATGCTACCTCTGAGCCACCGGCGCTCTAATCTAAATGTCTAAACTAATTTTATTTTGAAAATCGGCTCACGCTTGATAACATAGTGAATTATGCGGTCCGCAAATGAAAAAAAAGGTTGCTGACCCATGGTTCTACACGAATGTTATAAAAATTTTAATATACATATAATCTATTATTACAGCAACACTTCTCCAATTTATATTTTGCCTTCTCAAAAAATATAAATTAAAAACATTTCGGGAAGCACTCCCATAATCATATATATAAAGCTGAAAATGTCTGTGCGTTGTACCGCTATAACTCACGAACGGCTTGATGGATTTGATTAATTTTTTTTAAAATTTGTTCGTCATCGTCTGTGGAAGGTTATAGGCGTATTAGTACCTCAATATCTGGTCCATCCCAGCATCCAACCACGCAATCTTTGTAACTCAAAAAACCACTGCAATGATTAATGAGGAATCTTTTTGAATAGATAAGTTTTATCTACCGGAAGGTTAAGGTCTATTTTTTAATCAACCCCTGGTCCATCCCAGCATCCACTCACGCAATCTTTGTAACTCGAAAACCATTGCTACGATTAATGAGAAATCTTTTTGGATAAATTAGTTTTAGCTCCAAAGCTAGCCTTACTACAGTTGAAGGACTATAAGCCTTATTCCATATGAATAATTGAAAATTATAACATCATGAATGTACTGTCGAGGAACTGAATAGCCTTATAGGAGATATTGGGAGAAAAGTCAAAGTTCCTCGGGCAACGCCGGGTATTACTGTTAGTCAGTATATATAGTACGTATATTTCTTAGGTTAACTATTCCTTCTGTTAATCATAATCTTCCGTTTATAGAAAATATTCGACTTCTATAATTATTGAGTCGAGCTCTATATTTAACACCTACTCAAAACTATGTCTCCATAATATAGAAGTTGACTCAATATACATATATGTTCTATGAAAGGAAGATTCTGATTGGCAGATGGAATAGTTAATCAAATGAACATATGTATTATAGACACTGATAATGGGAGTAAGTGTTATTGCTATTTTTTGAGAAGGCAAAAAAATAAATAAGAGAAGTGATGCTATAATAATATATTATATTTGAATCAAAAATCTCCCTTAACACTCAAAAATTAAAAAAAAAATATTCGGTCTCTATGGAACTTACTATACATAGCATAAAAATTGCATTAATTTCGCTTTTCGAAACGTCATACGTAAGGTACATGTGGATAACGATTCTGAAATGGTGCTGATTGAAATAGCTATCTTCAAAAACACGATGTATGTTTACTAGTTTGTTAATACGAACCCCTAAGGGGTGCTAACTCCACTTGTAATGCCCCCAAGTAATGTTATCCTAGAAACTGCAGTTAGACAGTTGAACCCTAGAACCCCTGGGCTGATTTAGAAGTCCTGTTGATAAGGTTTATGGCTCGACTGGGGCCGACGGCAATATAACTTTTGAACTTTTCACACTTTTCACTGTCCCTGGGGTGCCATTCTCCCAAAGTGGCACATGGCACTGTTATTTCATTCGTATAAAATTGACTAGACAAATAACGTTGTGGGTTTCAAACTTGCAGTTCTCTTGTGAGAGAGTATTTCACATTATCTAAATCTTGTCTGAAAATCGTCGTCTGAATCCACTGATAATGTACTTCCCCAGCACGAACTAATAAACAGTTTTCCCTTCTCTGAAACCAATTTACAGATTTGGTTGTAAATAAGTAGGGTTCTCATTCATGGACCTCTGAATTCTCATACTAAATTTCGTGTCGTTACATTCATTCCATCGTCAGTTATTATGGTTTTCGAAGCACCCTTTTCCTCTGGGCCGATTCCGCTGAGAATTATAAAGGAAGTTATGTAATCGGTCAGAAATTTGAGAGTTCAAACGGAATTTCATGTTTTCCGACCTCCTGGATCTAAAAATGTCTAAAGCCCTATGACGACGACACAAATAATTTTCAGCGGAATCAGCCGAAGAGGAGGAGGGAATCAGAGAGGGTCTCAACTCAAAAATCCCAATGAATGTATCGACATGAACATTTATTTAAATTCAGAATTATATGAATGACACCTACTAATTTTCCTCGAATATATAATAGCGTGGGGCCAGAGAAGAGGGGCTCAAATTAAACTCCCAAATAACTCCCGATGTAATAAATCTATCGACACAAAAGAGTATGAGGATTTAGAAGCCATTGAGTTTTGGAGGGAGAGCGAAAATTGAGTAACACTTACTGGGGAAGTACATAGCCGGTGATTCACTGACGACTTTTTTCCCATGTTATTCAGGGATGTAGAAATTCTCTAAATGGCTGACATCCATATTTTAGGATCACTGTTTGCAAGGAATGACTAAATGGGATTGAAAGATCAAGAAAGGACAACTAAAAGAACTCTTTGCAAGAATAAGCAAAGCATGATACTGATGGCGGTGTTTTGTAGATTATCCCTTTAAATTATCCTTTATTAAATGTTTTAATACAGTGGACTGTCAGTTTGTTAGAATAATTACAATTGTTGGTTTTTTCCGGCATTTCTTCCAGAGGTGTCTTCTTTTTTCTGACAATATTTCGGGACACTTACACGTCCCTTCTTCTGGTCTCTATAAACAACCGTTCATAGAATACTCAAATACTTGTGCATGTTATGTTAAAGACTCGTGCGTTTTTTAAGCTGAGAAGACATTTTTAAAGCTGATGTTTAAAAAAAAAACACTTTTAATATCACTTTTTTTCTGATTAATTTAATTGTTTTCCCATATCCATTTCATTTAGTGACAAGCCGCAAAATCACATTATTCCTACAAAGCCAATTTATAAAAAGTCAACTCATTGAGGATTTGTAGCCTAAGTTGCTAACCACTCATCAAACTAGTCCTACCTTATTATAAGGAAAATAACACAACCCATGTAGGAAATATCCTAGATAATAGTTACTGTGTATAATAGATATAGAATATCTATCACTCAGATACCGACCGAGCATGCACGACCTTTTGTTGACCGTTCGAGGTCAGGGCAGCAATTCGCCGTTCATAGTGTCCAGAAGAAGGGACGTGTAAGTGTCCCGAAATATTGTCAGAAAAAAGAAGACACCTCTGGAAAAATGCCGGAAAAAAACAATTCAATATCCCTGAGAAGTTTAGAAACACAATAATTACGATAGCAACCACAAAAATACCGGGCTTAACTTCATGTCATTGTGCTGTAATAGTAGCAAAAATGAAAATTTTCGCAAGAATAATAAAATACAATAAAAACGTATAGTATGGGACGACAATATATTTATTCACAATGTTCGAGGTATACGAAACGTTAGCATGTTATTTAGTTCATCTGCGGGGAAGTAGCGGAGAGTGTGTTCGGCTAAACTCGGCGGGCCAGAGACGGTTATGCCGAAAAGCCCCATAGTTGGCCGATTTCGGCACATTTTTGTACGGGCTTTGACTAAGTTTGTGTTTTCGTCGTATAGACCTATGCCCATTTCTTCATGTTTGGGTTCCTTGACCCATTTCGACCAGGCTGTTCCTCTCCTCGACTTTTTCGGTTTGTGCTCCCATTCTGCTTTTCTCAAGCTGGACTCTTTCGGTTGATGCTCCCATGTTGATGTTTCCCTGATGGGTTCTTTCGGCCGGTGCTCACATGCTGGTTTTCCCATGCCGGATTCATGCGGCTTTTGCTCCGATGTTGAAGTTCCCATGCTATTGGACTCTAGTGCTGGAAGCAGAACCTGGTTCTCCCATGTTGCTGTTTCTAAGCAACACTCCTTCGGATGGTTCTCCCATGATGCTGTTTCCATACTGGACTCATTTACCTGGTGCTCCCGTACTGGAGTTCTAATGTTGGACTCTTTCGGCTGGTGCTCCCATGATGCTGTTCCCATACTGGACTCATTTACTTTGTGCTCCCGTGCTGGAGTTCTAATGTTGGACTCTTTCGGCTGGTGCTCCCATGCTTCTCTTCCCCTATTGGGTTCTTTCGGCCGGTACTCCCACGCTGCTTTTCCCGCACTGAACTCTTTCGACTTGTGCTCCAACGTTGATATTCCTATGCTACTGGAATCTAATGTTGGGAGTGGAAACTGGTGCTCCCATGTTGCTGTTCCCATGCTAGTCTCTTTTGACTGGCGCTCCAATTTTGCTGTTCCCATGGACTCATTCGGCTGGTGCTCCCATGCTGCTGGTCCCAACTTGGATTCTTTCGGCTGGTGCTCCCATGTTGATGTTCCAATGCTGGACTCCTTCGGTTCGTGCTCCCATGCTGATCTTCCCAAGATGGTATCTTTCGGCTGTGGCGGCATGCTCGGGTCATTTGGTTCGTTGACATTTTTCGGAGCCTCCGTTGACTAAAATACAAAAATACTCATTAATTGACTGTACAATAATAGAAAATGTTTACGGTCTAGAGGCAAAACGACACAACTAACGGGATCCAATAGTTCGAAGTAAAAGACTCCATAGGAAAATTTGTCGTGAATGGAAATGAATAAATTGAAGATTAATAAGCTTTCTAAATTAATTTAGTGAGATATTCTAACTTAATTAATTTAGAAAAGTAGAAAATTAATTTATATTGTGAATCGATTTCTTTGACAAAGACTTTAGTATAGGTACTTTAAATGATCGAGCAAAAATTATCCTTATTTTGAGTAATTACAATAAACAAATTAAATAGTGTTAAATTTAATTAAATAGGATAAGTTAAAAAATAATATTGATTCGTTTATGTGCGCTTTGGCTTTCAATTACAAATACATAATTTTGAAATTTACAGTTTTTCAAGTCCCCAAAAAAACTGTTAAAACTGGAATATTTTCGATTTTAGTTATGACAAAAATGTAGACGTAGTACGATGAATTTTGTCCGACGATAAGAGAGACGAGAAAAATAAAATTAATGGTTATATTCCTAACCTTTTGTTAGTGAGTTATTGTGACTCATGCCCGGGCTTTAACTGCGAGGTCATATCGCTTACTACCAGGGCGCTCTTTTGTCGCTCTGGTGGAAATGAGCCCGACTTACTATGGGATAAATTTTGCTCACCCTGGTTTATTGACCATCGCTTAACGTCCTAACCTCTCAGATAAAAACCTAAGGGCCTCGAGCGGGTTACGAACCTTTAATTTTCAACTCAGTAGGCTACCACGCTATCTCTGACCAACGGGCTCCTTCAAGACCTTTTGAGAAAACTGTGTTGTAAGGTTCTTCCGTTTATTCTACTACCGTTCATACTATTGAGAAGATTAATATTTTATTTTTATTATTTTTTTTTTTTGTGGCCTTATGTACGATGGATATTAGCCATGACTCTTATAACGGAGTAAACCTAGTTATTTACGACATCCATGGCCCCGGGAAAGGTCTATCTACGAAATAAAACTCACTCCCGGATGGGATTCGAACCCGCAACCAAGACCATACGATCAAAGCACTAAGATTAATATTGTCATCATAAATACACACATGAAATAAGAGCTGAGAGGTAGCGTGCTAGCCAATTGAATTCAAGATCGTGGGTTCGAACCCGGCCGAGGCCCTTGGGCTTTTTTGTGGGAACTAAAAAAAACCTTAAGCACGTCGTCCTTCGAATGGGATTTTAATCGATGGTCCAGAGCCTTTACGATGTCAGGTACTCGTTAAAAACCCCACCCTAGGTAAATAAACCTGAACAGACAACATTTAGAACTTCCACAGTAGTCAGGCTTGTGTCCACCAGAGAAACGAATGAGAGCTTTGGTAGTAGGCGATATGGCCTTGAAGTTATAGCCCGGGCATGAGTCACAATAACTACTAATATCCAAAAACAATTAAAATTAAACATTTGTATAAATATTCTCTTGAAAACTATTTTTCATTTGGTTCTCCTGCAAGCTCGTCATTTTTTGAGTTTTTTAGGGGCGTCTGGTATATAAATATATATTACCTGTTCATGAACAACTTTGGGCAGGAAGGAGCTAGTCCCACGAAACATCATGGAACATAAATGCCGAGAAAATGACATGTTTTCTTTTATGGTAAAATTATGGAAATGTTCCTTTATGTTTTATTGTGTTGCTTGCATAGTTTGTCTTGATTTAGTTTTTTTTTTCTCGAAATATTTTAATATAGTTCATCTGACGATCATATGTTTTTACAACTTAAATATTATTATATTTTTTTTTTTTTTTTTTTTTTTTGGCCTCATGTACGATGCATATTAGCCATGACTCTTATAATGGTGTTTTACCTAATTATTTACAACATCCATGGCCCCGGAAGGGAGTTTTATCTACGAAATAAAACTCACTCCCGGACGGGATATTCTTTAAAAAATATATTTCAAGTTAACTATTTCCCGAATATAATACATTTTAAAAATTAGTTTATATATTTTCTCAAGATTATCGTCCTTACATTTTAAGAAAAAGAGGGATAGTTTACACACCTTCTTCAGGTTGCCACTCTGTTCTAATATCATCGGGTAGACAATAGAGATAAATTACTTATGTATTTACTGTATTTACTTATGTACTTTCATTTTTGAGGGCGCCGGTAGCTCAGTGGTATGCGTGCTTGACTTCTGAGCTCAAGGTCGTGGGTTCGTAGCCCGACCGAGGCCCTTAGTTTATTTTATCTGGGAAGTAAAATAAACTTAAGCACGCCGTCCTTCGGATGGGACGTTAAGCGATGGTCCCGAGCCTGTACGATGTCAGGTACTCGTTAAAGACCCCTACCCTAGATGAATAAAAATTTAGGGTAGGCAAAATTTAGGACTCCCACAGTAGAGTCGGGCTCATGTCCACCAGAGTGACGAAAGAGCGCTCTGGTAGTAGGCGATATGACCTCGTAGTTAAAAGCCCGGGCATGAGTCATAATACCTAACCTACCCTAACTTATGTATTTAGTTAGTTATTATGACTCATGCCCGGCTTTAACTAAGGTCATATCCACCAGCCCTAAATTTTGCCTCTCCTAAATTTTTATTCACCTAGGGTACTCTATAAAGAGTACCTGACATTGTACAGGCTCGGGATCATCGCTTAACGTACCATTCGAAGGATGGCGTGCTTAAGTTTAATTTACATCCCCGGTGTTTGTATGGTTCGAACCCGCGATCTTGAGCTCAGTAAGCAAGAATTTATGTATTTATAATAAGAAATGTATACAAACTCGACTTTTCGTTTGTACATTTTTACTTATATGTGAAGTATAGGGGACGTTATGTAATTGGTCAAAAATTTTATGTCGAATTTTCACTGGAATTTCATCTTTTCCGACTCCCTGATTCCAAAAATGAAATGGATTGTTTTCAAGTATTTTAGGTTATTATTTTTTAAATTTAAGCATATAATATTTATGTAAATAGTTAAGGGGGTTAACTTAGAGACATTCCCTAATCTAATTCTCCATGTCACCCCCACCATGTATAACATAAATTTTGTTGAGTTGGTGAAATAAAGGAAAAATAATAATAATAAGGACGACATGATGTCGCTGACTACTGGTTTAGAGGAAGGGCGGCGGGCGAACCTTAGTTTATTATAAATAATTGGGGCTGGGAAGTACATTGTTAGTAATTTGACTCCGCAGCTATAAGAAATATTGGGGAAGTTATGTAATTCTTCAAAAATTCGATGTTGAATTTTCATCGAAATTTTATGTTTTTCAATCAAATCGTTTGATTGGTTTAGAGGGAGAGCGAATTTTTTTTTGATTAGTTTGAGTTGGGGGAGTCCATTACTGGCAGATGATTCACCTAAATGTTATTTTTATTATTCATTCATTAGCATCCGTTTACAAAGGGTCTAGCCGGATAAGAGTACGAAAACTGACCCCAACGATTTTCGAATGGGCAATTGACCAACAGTTTGCACATATAAAAAGAAAATGTTCCTGAAAATTTCAGCTCCCAACTCCCATTATTCAATGAGAAAAAAAAAAGCAATTTTAATTTTTTTTTTTTTTTCCTTTGTGGTTATTGCGAGTATGAAACTGTCGATTTTTTTGAAGTTCTTATGCTTCGACTTTGAAAAAATTCAAAATGGCTGTTTCGAATATTTTTGAGTGACACTCACCAAATTTACACAGAATACGAGTTTTTTATATCAAAATTTACGCTAATTTTTCTAATTTTTTGGTGTGGTGCGGAATCGTTGGGGGCAATTTTCCTACTCTTATCCGGCTAGACCCTTTGCTACGTATTAAAGAAATTCGAAGTACATAAATTAAGTATAATTTAAAATATGAAATTAAAAAAAAAAATAAAGAAATTGAAGCCTTTTAGTTTTTTTACAACCCTGTTGATAATTAATTTGAAAACTTGCTAAAGGTATGCCGCTTACACAGTTTTCTAATTAGTGGGAGTCAACTTTCACTTCGTTTAGAAGATTCTAAAAGCGATTATCGTTTAATGTTCTTTCTTCCACAGTTTTACATAGTATTCAAGAAGTTATGTAATCGGCCAAAAATTCGTAGCGGGATTTCTTGTTTTTCGACCACCATATTTCAAATATTTAAAAAAATTTCATATGTGTGTCTGTGAACACGATAACTCCCGATAGAATGAATGTATCGGCACGAAATTTTATGTGTGAATCCAGAACCCTCTAACGACGGCTCCTAATGATTTAGATACAACGTTCCAAAAGGCAAGGGAGGGATAAGGGAGAAGCTGAACTAAAAAACACTAATAACTGCCTTTGTAATGAATGTATTGTCACAAAATTTCATTTGTGAATTTAAAACCCCATAAGAAAGACCCTTATTAATTTTCCGTGGAATCGACAAAAGGGAAGGAGGGGATCGGAGGGGGCTCAACTCAAAAGCTCCGATAACTGCCGATATACTGATGTCGATCGACAAAAATTTTTATATTTAAAGTAAAAGCCCATAAAGCATGGTACCTATTAATTTTCCGATTCATAAGCCCCTCCATAAATCAACTATTGATTTTTAGGACGATTGGTCGATTGGTTATCGACGGTGAGCGAAAATTTAATTGATAAATTCATTTAGGGGAAGTAAATTACGGATGTTTCACTTCATTTATGTTGTTACAATTTCAATCTATATCTTCATTTATTTTTTAATAATAGGAAAATATTTGGATTTTAATAATATTTTCATGATTTGTCTAATATTTTTGTTAAATACACAAACATTATTTCACGAATATACATATAAATTAGTTCATATTATTATAAATATATATATATATATATATATATATATTTAATAATTTATATCTTGAATTTTCGTTTTACCATTGTTGAGGAAAGTAAATATTTCAGAACACACAAATACCAGTGGTTTTCCTTGTTGAAATTCCAAGCGTTACCTTACCCGTCTCATGATCCTTATATGTACGGTTCGCACTCAGTAAACTTGTGTTGGTGTATTTATAACTAAACCTCATGATGGTGTAATGTTGAATTGTTGTTAAATAAGCAATATTTCATAAGGAAGTTCGTTTTATTTATTTAAGTTTAAATATAAGCCATCTAACATCAAGCGTATCCAGTACTTCCAATCCTGTCTTAAGAACAATTGTCGATGCTCCCTTCTATGTGTCCAACCTTACCCTCCACAATGACTTAAAAATTCCTTTTGTTATTGACCTCATCAAGTCCCGCTTCTCCAAATTCCACAGTAACCTTTCTTCATGTCAATCCAGTTGCTCGGCTCTCCATTCCCATTCAGATAATCCTCCCCGAAGACTGAGGCGGCGCTAGCCGCGAGAGACCTGCTTATTTAGGGAGTGCCGGTGGTGACCAGGTTCTCCCCTCAAGTTCTTCTCTCACCTTCGGCTCTCCTTTCCTTCTTGGTCTGCCTCCACTTCTGGACAGTGACTGGTGGGGCGAGAGGACAGGGAGGGATTACTCCACTGTCTCCATTAATTAATTGGAGGGTTGTGGATGATAGAGAACCGGGGGTATTTCGAGGGGTCTCGAGCTGAAGGACTTCTTATGCTTATTTTATTTTATTTTTATTATTATTGTTTATAAATTATTTAAATTTTATATTCTCACTTTGTTGTATATATTATAGTTTTGTACGTAGACCACTATTTTGTTATCATGTATTAATTTTCTTATACTTTATTTTTAATTCTTTATGTATTTATATATGTATACTTTTTTTCAATTGTATCGTATATTAAAAATAAAGAAATTAATCAATAATTATAAAATCGTTTAATTAAATATGAGGTGATTTTTACAGAATGTGAGAAAAAGAGGTACAACTAACGATATATTATAATATTAATTTTTCTATATTTTTTTTTCCCTCGTCACGGGACAAAGGAGCTATTACTCTTATGTTTGCTTGAGATACTAACAATTTTTGGTACCGACATGAGTAGGACCAGACCCTATTTCGTATGTTGTCAAATGAACCCCTGGCCACGCCAGATACACCTGCTAGTATTTATTTCTACCTTGTACTTTTCAGAGCTGCTGTGGACTGCCCCTGAGCTGCTCCGCATGGAACTCCCAGTTCCGGAGGGGACCCAGAAAGGTGATGTCTACTCCTTCGCTATCATCATCCATGAGATCCTGTCCAGACAGGGACCCTGGGCCATGTCTGAAGTTTCACTCACCCCAAGAGGTAAGCCACACTTTTATATCTAACTTATTGTTGCATTCTTTCTAGGGAAACATGTGATTTATTTATAAAGTACCGTAAATTGAGGTTAATTTGTATCTTAATGGGTTTAATTGCACCAAACTCTGAAAATGTTTAATGCACTATTTTTTAAATATTTTATAACCTTATCATTAAAAGGTCATGAAAACATTTGAACCTAGTAAATTTATCAACTTATCTAAAACTTTTCTTCATAAAATTTCTGTAGCGGACCTTTTTCAGATGAGAAGTCTCCTCAAAACTGTATAGCCGAGAAATAACAAGTTTTTAATAAATAAGTTACAGTTAGAATTGTTTTCAGTTGTTTCATTTAAAAGCCCTTACAATATTTAACAAGGTTTAGCTTTATAAATGACACGGAAGCCATATTTAGATTTTCTAATAAATGCTATGGAGTTATAATAGCAGAAAATAAAACTAACAACTTTATTCCGCCAATGTATACCTTCGCTCTGTCGGTTATAGCTTGAACTACTTCAGCTCAACAGGTGGATTTAGTATCTTCCTTTCCTCAACAGAGTGCTCTCAATTCCGTATTTCCATAAATTATCCAAGGAAGTTCCCCCATTCAAGGTTTCAAAATTCAATAATAATATCTATGATTTTCCAATAATTTTTTTGAATAAAATCTAAGGGAGTGGCAGGTTAAACAATGACCATACAAGTGTGTATTAACTTTTGTGTTTGTTTTTCGGAAGAGGAGGTGACAATTCGCTCACCTAATCTTCCTAACCTTGTTTCCGTGTTCTCCCCAACTCACGCTTAACGCATACACCGTTCCCTTTCGCTGTATACTTTTTATGTTGGTTTTATATACTGGAACAGTTAATTCTAAATAAAAATATACCTACATATTTTTTTCACATTTATTTTGAAATTTCCGTCTATGAATACGTATCACAACAAGGAAATATGAACAGTAAAAACAAATATCTCTTGATGAAGTGGCTGGTCAGCACCACCGCCTCCTCAGGGGTCCTCCTCAGAAAGGAGGTCACGAGGCCAGCGACGATTCAGTCGTGAAGGGGCTATCGCATCAAGGACCGAACCGACATTGATTCCACCAGAGTGTCCGTATGGCTTGAACTTGCTGTGTAGACTTGTATATAGCTGTTGTTTTACTTCATGTAAGATTGATATGTTTAGGTCATGACTTAATGTTAAGTTTGAAATGTAGAATGGGCATGTTGGATAATATTCTTTTGGTATGTGAGGGCTTGAGAGGGCTGAACGCCATACATCCAGATAAGCCTGATAATGGCATTGTAGACTCTTAGTTTGTTGTTGAGGCAAATTTGAGGTCGCTTACCCTTCCAAAGACGCAGCCAATCCTCAAGAAGGTGTAGATGCTCCTGCAGGTATTTGGATGCGTCCCCAGCCGAATCATTAGTAGCTAGTATTGCTATGTCATCGGCATAGGTGGCCAACACCGTGTCAGACGATGTTGGGATGCTGGATGTACTTGCAACATAGAGCCAATCTGTTGGATATTTGGTGAACTAACTCCAACAGGTGGCTATAGCTCCTTCTCAACAGAATGCTCTCAATTTCCGTTTATCAAGAAACTCAGGATGCTACCCTATGATATGGAATCTCATGGAGCTCTTATGGAATGAATATCAGAATGGACACTGTTTTGTCTCACCTGAAAACCCCGATCTTCTAGATAAAAATATTTAATATTCAATTATTATGAACTCATTTTTGTACAAAGAGTATATACCCCTTCGATGAAGGGTAATACAGCTGGTTTATACATATTGCTACAGCTTCAGTAGAAAAAAGTCGTTGGTGAATCACTTATGATCATACCCTTCCCTTCCGTCATTTTCACTGAAAACTGATAGGAGTCATCCTTATGGGGTTTTGGATTTAAAAATAAAATTTTGTGTCGATACATTCATTCTATCGGGAGTTATCGTGTTCACACAGACTCGCAGAGAAAAATTTTTTTTGTGAAAACTCTCAACATCGAATTTTTGTCCGATTACATAATTTTCTCTATGCTTCAAATCAAAGATGTTCAGCTAAGTTTTTTTTTTTTTTTTTTATATTGAAATAGAACGAATTTTCACTCAAGTTTACAAAGGAAATTATTTAATTGGTAGAGATGTGGAGTCCCATTCTGTTGGATATTTGGTGAACTAACTCCAACAGGTGGCTATAGCTCCTTCTCAACAGAATGCTCTCAATTTTCAAGATCTCAGGATGAAAAATGTTTGTGTCTATATTCATCGTTCTCATATATTACAGCATCATTTCCCCAATTTTTTTTTTTTGCCTTAGTAATTATAAATGTTTTGGGAACCACTCCCATCATCAGTGTCTAAAATATTTTTTTTATATTCAATCAACAAAAATAACATCGTATGATGATCCTCAGTATTTTAAAATTTTATTACGTTTTAACAATTATAAATTGCGAAAATTTCAGTTAACCTTTAATACATTATGTAATTTTTGCAAATTATAATTGTTAAATGAAATATAATATGAAAATATTGATGAACATCATAAATAAATAAAAAAATGTTACAGACACTGATGTGAGTGTTTCAAGAAGGTCTTTTAATTGTTATTTTTTGAGAATGCAAAAAATTAATGAAGCAAATCATGCTGTAATAATATATTATGTATGAATAAAGAATCTCATTACACAATCCATAAAGTTTTATTTTCTGTTGTAGCAAGTATTTAATATATTTTTATTGGTATAAATGTCTAAATAGCTATTAAGTGATTCCATCTTCTTCGATTATTTCCTGTAAAATAACTTTATTTAAAAGCATTTCCATTTTCATATATCAAATGCATTTAATTTGTCTACGCCAAAAGGGGGGGGGGGGGGGGGTTCTAAAATGTGGCCCCGCCTAATGGCATAAAACAAGGTTGGGGAGGCGAATTTATGTTGAACCATAAATCAACTTCTGGTAAGAAAGAGTGGACTGTATATAGAAAAGGAAACTTAAATGAACTTACCACAGGGGGGTGTATAGATCCAAAAGTCCCCAGCAGGTCAGGGTGCTCACTCGACTGAAAAGAGAAACATTGGCCAAAGATCCCAAATACAGTCGAATAATTTACTTACCTGAGCTGCAAGGACTGAAATGTGGGTGAAACTTCTGGGGTAGCAGGAGGCAAAAACACTTTATGGAAACTAGAAACACTGGGAGCTAAGAACCTACTCGCTTGGAGGCTGGTGGAACAAGGGGGAAAGGGGGGGGGGGCGTAAGAGATAAGCACTCTCTAGCGGTCAGGTGGCCAAAACTAATGTACAGTAAAAATCGTTTATAAGAACATCCAAGGGACCGTCTGAACTTGGTTCTTAAACCCAATAGTTGATATATCCGGTAATCAATTTTTTTCTGTTTAATTATCGATCCATTCTTTGAAAGTTGAAGCCTCTTTCCTCTGGAACTACTTTTAAGGGGTTGAAATTAGCAACCGCATTTAGTAACAACAGTTTTGCAAAATCATTTGCTTTTGCTTGCAAAATTGGTCCATTTATCGGAATGTTTGCACTCCTTTGAACCTTGAACCACTGCACTAGAGCTTTTTCGACATCACCATGAGAACTTGTACGAATTTTTTTCCTGCTGGTACGATCGTTTTCGAATTCTTCTTTTAATTTTTGTCTGTTCTTAAAAATGTTTGAAATGTTTGCATGACCCACCTTTAGTTCATTCGACAAAGCTCCATTTTTTTCTCTATTTTCCAAACGAGAAATTATATGGAGTTTTTCCTCCACCGTAAAGGTTTTTCGTTTTTTTTCACTCATTGTACCGTCCTGTTTGAACAACTGCAGAGAACTGAGAGAGAATGTGTAGTCAGAAAATAATGTAAACAACGACGGAAACATTCCATGAAAATAATTGATTACTATTTTCGTAGAATATTTTATGTCTGAACTCCTCTTTCGAGGGATTTGTTTTCTCATGAAGTTCTTATAAAAGGTTTGTTTTCTCAGAAATCCATTAACTTTAGGTCACTAAAAGCGATATGTTGTTACTAACGATTTTCTTATAACCAGATATTTTTTACATTAAGTTGTATTAAAGCTGGCCGGGAACTAGAAATTTCGTTCTTATAATCGATATGCTTTTACAACCGGTGTTCTTTTAAACGATTTTTACTGTAATTGGTTCGGCCAAAACCCACAGGTGTCGCTACAAAAATAGAAACTTAAAGGGCTCGAACATAAGCTTTTATTTCAATTATAGACTTAATTTCTAACTAAAGAACGGTGGTCTAATGAATCAAAATTTTAATTAATTGAGAAAGTTTTAATTAAATTCAAAAGAAGTTAGTTTTCTTTTGAGATATTGTTTTAATGGTTCATATTTTTATTACGTTCCAAATCTCAGGACATTGGGCTCCCACTCGTCTTGTTCTACGAGCCCGTTTGTCAAAAACCTGCCTTCAGTTATGACAAAGATTAACATTTTTATGTTTTTCCCCCTACATTAATTTCACCAAGAGCTATGCCAAGATGCAAACCTACTTCTGAACATCTTAATGGACTGTAATCTTCAAGTCTAGGAGAGTCTCCTTGTACTAAGACCGTTCTCATTATTTCTGAAGAATATAAGGAAGTCATGGAGGGTTCACTGGCTATTTTATGTCGGTACATTAATTTCATGTAGTATAGGGGAAGTTATGTAATCTGTCAGAAATTGGATGATGAGTTCACCGTAATTTTATGATTTGGATGGTATTATGAGGGAGGCTGAACATAAAATGTCTAATAACTGCCGTTGTGTGCTGCTGCGGCTGAAGCGTGTACAGAGACATTAGGTATTCGGCCTGATGATCTGATGAAGCAAATCAAGATGGCTACCTTAGAACGTTGGGGAAATGAATGGTCAGAGCAAGACACACAACTGAAACATCTAAAGTCAAACCTAAGACCGATAAACTTTCCCGTTGAACTCTCCCGACGAGAAAAAATTGTAAGAAGAGTGGCCATTGGTCATACGAGAGTGACTCATGGGCACCTCCTGGTGGGGAACAGACCTCTAAGGTGTGTCCACGGTTGCTGACGGTTAGACATGTCATTGAAGATTGTCAGAAGCTGGCCAAGGATCGGGAAAATAACAGCATGCCTGTAACCCTCCAAGATATATTTAGCGAGAGAACACCTAGATTCCGGAACTTAATTGAAGTTCTGAAAGAGATATACATATTCATGCATATTTAGAAATGAGTGTTGAAATTCATTGAGTGATGGTTTACTGAAGGACAGGCGGTGTGATGGGAAGCGCTCTGGCCCCCAAGAGAGGCTTGCTATCCTTTGTGACAACTCCCCCTAGACTTGGTGCTAGGCTGGCTGGTGCCACCTTTACCTACCATCCAAGGACCTCTCCTTCCTAGACTTGGTGCTAGGCTGACTGGTGCCACCTTTACCTACCATCGAAGGACCTCTCCTTCCTAGACTTGGTGCTAGGCTGGCTGGAGCCACCTTTCCTACCATCCAAGGACCTCTCCTTCCTAGACTTGGTGCTAGGCTGGCTGGTGTCACCTTTACCTACCATCCAAGGACCTCTACTTCCTAGACTGGAGGCTGCCGCTATGGGCACAAAATTTCATATGTCAATTCAGACCCTCATAAGGACGTCACCTATTAATTTCCCATTGAATTTGCCAAAGGTAAGGGGGTCTCAACTAAAAAATCCCAATAACTGTGATGTCCCAATAACTCCCATTGTAATTAATCTATCGATATGAAATTTTATATTTAAAATGGAAACCCCATAAGGACACCACCTATTAATAATAAGTCGAAAGGAAAGGGGATCAGAGAAGAAGGACTAAACTAAAAAAAAACCTAATAACTGCCGATGTATCGATCTTTAGAGGATTTAGAAGTCCCTGATTAAGTGTATTATTGATTTTTTAGCTAAATCGATCGATTGGTTTTACAGGGAGAGCGAACATATAATTGATTTATTCTATTCGATCTGGGATGTACATTGCCGGTGATTCACCGACTTTTTTTTGTTTTGTTTTTTTCTTTTTTTGATCCAGAAGTTTGGAAAACATGAACTTCCGGTATAAACCCACCATAAAATTTCTTATTGACTACATAAATTCCCCTAAACTCTTTGATGATAGTTTGAAATAAACTGATTTCTGAAAGTCTCCAACTCCAAGTACTGCCTTTCTAGATTATCATTGCTTTTTTTTGTCTTTTTCATTTTTTCTTCATTTGGAAAGTCTCTTATTCGAGATGGAAAAAGTATCTCTTATCAAGACAAAACTTTGTGAAGTCTGAGTGGCTTCTGGAAAGGTAGGGACACTACCGACAACTTAGTTGGTCCTGAGTCGGCTATTTTGGAGGCGTTCGACAAAAAAAAGAAAACTTCTGGCCGTCTTCCTCGACGTACAGAGTATGGACGTATGCCCCCCTCCAGTCTGCCTAGGTACTGCGGTAATGACCATATTCGAGGTTTATCAAGAATATTTCGGACAATAAATCCATTCAAGTACGCTATGGAACGGCTCACTCTGCTCGAAAATGACGTTGTGCAGGAGTATGTACTTAGTCCCACACCGTTTAATATTTCCATCAATAGGGTTTTGGAGGTCTTTGATGTGCCAGGCCGGGGAATGCCTTACCCAGATGACTCAGGAATTTATCCTGCAGAGGTATGTCTAGTAGCTTTAACGGGACAGAGACTGCTCTTGGGAAGGCCACAGAATACCATTGCGGTCCATCACGGCTCTTCCATCACTGAACTGGCTAAAGACGATTGGTAACAATTTCTGAGGTTCTGACCATAATATTATGTTGATTGCTAAACAGAAGCCAATATTTTGTCCAAGTTGGACTAAAGTTGCATGACTTATGTATCCACCAGTCTAAGGATATAGGTGGACAATGCCCATCACACATACATGAGAATTGCTGGTCCCGGGAGAAATGCATTTTCGATACAGAAGAGTGCATTTAATTCTAACATATTAGCTAAAATTCTGGCTGTGCACTCCCTCCTCCCCCTTCTCTCAGCATGCTGTTTCCGTATGGTCAACCCCCTTTAGATAATAAAGTTTTTCTTGGTCGTAAAAGTTCTTTCCTGTACGAATAGCCTCGCTTTTACTAGAATATAATACTGATATCCCCAAATTGCAATGAATAGTTTGCATAGTGCCCACTCCGAAGATCTGCTTCAACAATTTCACAGGAAGCCCCCCATATTGTTTAAAAACGAGTTCATTGGATCAAAAATTATTTCCCTGAAGCAACTTTGGTTTAAAGGGATGGGTCGGAGAGTCCTGACTTTTTTGTCTTCTTCCATCTCTGACATAAAAATTGCGTAAACAACTGAGGGTATCTTCTGTGAGAAGGAGCATAATGTAAGAAATTTCGTTTGTGGCGCCAGGAAAATTCAGGAGAAAAATAGTCTTAACCCTCAGTTCTGTCTGGAGTGTGACTCACAAAAGACAAATAATTGGATCGTTCGTTTTCATCTACTCAAATTGATCAATGAATGGATTAGATAAATCTTAAATTTGATAAATGTCCGTCGAGCCTATGTGGAGGGGGTGGGTAGGGGGGCCGGAGGGGTTGGGGCGGCGGGGGGCGGATTGATTGGAGTCGGCAGTCCTCCTGGAGGCGGCGGCATGGAGAGCACAGGACTCGCACTCTCCCCACGACGACCTCACTGCACCCTCAACTGTCCCACATGTGCCTCTATCCTTGAGGATCTGTACAAGCACCATGCCAAGGCCAACAAGGGTATGTCCTTCTAAGTTGTCTTAACGCATTCCCTTCACCCATCAGTCGTTATTTGATTGATTTGGTTAAGGGCTCTGCAAGTTTTTTTTTTTTTTTTTTTTTTTCTTTAGTTTGACTGAACATATTTTCAGCTATTTCCTTCCAGAGATATCATTTCTTTCCTGATCGCTTCTTCACCAGGTCGTAGTGATCTCAGAAAAGGGACGTCTAATCATCCCGAAAATTCGTCGGAAAGGAAGCTTCATCTCTAGAAGAGCATCGCTGGAAATATGAACGAACTTGTAGCCAAGAGAGGTGTCTAAGGAACAAATCTACGTCCGTGCGTGTTCCATCAGGCAAAAAGTACGACCTCTCTACAGGTCCTTCAAGTCCCCTTTACTGCTTCTCATACTGTCTTGATTCTTAAAAAGTAGAAAGTCTTTTGAATGAACAACATTTACGAACGATTCTTGCTCGTGATGTTAACAGAAAGAATCTGAATGCCGTCTATAATTTCCTGACTCGATCCGCGTAGCACTTCATTATTATGGATAAAATTGGAATCAAAAAGAATAAAGCTTTTGGCATAATAAGGGTTCTTTGTAGGAGTTTCCATGAGTTTAAGTTCGAAGGAGGAATGGTAAAGGAACAATACAGGAGGGTGAGCTCTACATGATGTATTACTTCATTTTAGAAATGGACCAATGTGCAGTCGAGTGTGTTTCAGTTCCTGAAAGGAGTCAGACAAACCGAAAGGAAAATAAACCCTTTATATAAAACAGATAATACAGATATCCTTTAGGGTTCAAGGGGTCTGCTTTAATCCGGTGAATGCTCCGTCGTGGAGACGCCGAAAGCACAGATTTTCGACAAGAGTTGATATCTCTAAGAGCTTTGCTTTTCCTTATGACCATCACTTAAACAATTATAGCAATTGTCATCTCTTAGAAATCTCTCTCGTGAATGCCCATTCTGTTCGAGTTAGCATGTTCGGTGTACGTTTAAGAACGAGTTCTCAAACAAATTAACGAGGCTGTGATACTTCATTCTAGAGAACAAGTTGGAGAGAAGACCTCGTTGCCAGATCAGCACAATACCCGTGGGAGGCTTAGAAATGCTTTGGAAGCATATTGAGAAATACTCAATGAAGTTTTTGTTGTTTCGAGCCACGTTTCAAGCTCACGATCGCGGGTTCGAAACTCTCTTAGGGTTTTTATCTGAGAGTTGAAAAAATCTTGGTCACGCCGTCCTTGAGCGATGGTCCCGAGCCTGTACCTCAGGTACTCGTTAAAGACACCCCCTACCCCAGAATAATAAACCTGGGTTTAGCAAAATTCAGAGTGAGGAAAGAGCGCTCTGGTAGTAAGCGATATGACCTCGTAGTTAGAAAAGTAAAGTTTTGTTTTATTTCAGGAATCCATCTACATTTGGAATCTTCAATGATTACAAATATATAATTGTAAAATTATGCATATATGTATATATATATTATATATATATATATATATATATATATATATATATATATATATATATATATATATATATATATATATATATGTATTTTCTTTGAGTATATCTATATAAATAAATAACGAGTTCAAGCTGTCTCTTGGTACAAGCAAAATGAATTATGTATAATCTATCCTTGATGAACTTTGAGGAAGCCTGGCGCCTCCGTCTGCTTGTGACTTCTGGATTCTGGTAACTGTTCTTATACGTATCAAGTATCTTGAGCTGTGATTCAGTTGTCTCTGTTAGTTAACAATATTCCTCAATGCTACGTTAAAGTGTATGAAGGTTAAGTTAGATAACGATTCTGTATTCTCATATATATTGTATATATTCGTAAAACTTAACAATGAAAGGTATATTAATCATTGGACTCTTTAAAATTATCCGTATTCTAAACTGAAAGTCTGAAATCCTTCAATGAGCGAAGAAAACGGACAAAATGCGTTCTAGCAAAACGCATTGAGTATATTGGAAAACTCGATCTTGGATTTTCGCACGATTACATAAACTAAAGGTAAAAATGAGTTTAATATTTTCTGTAATTCTTGATCTGAAATGTCCACTTTATATGTAGATGCAATCTCCGGTTTTAATGTTGCGTCTTCTTCCCGTTGTTAGTTGCTATGTAAGTTACTAAGAAAAGCTTCCTAGAGTGACTTTATTACAGAATCAATTTACTCTTCCTCACTTCAAAATCATCAAATTTTTCGCATTGTAGCCTTTTTGTTTGCAGAAATAACCCGAATTTCGGGCTTTAGAATTTCTACAATATGCGTTGGGTTTTCTTTTTACTTCCCCAGATATACGAAGTATAGAGGAAGTTATGCAATCGGGGTCAAAAATTAGATGTGAAGTTTTCAAAGGAATTTCATGTTTTCCGACCTCTAGATTCCAAAAATGAAAAAAAACTTTCTGTTTAGAATGAATGTATCGACTCAAAATTTCATATGTGAATTCAAAACTCCTTAAGGACGATACTAATCAATTTTCATCGGAATCGGCAGAATGAAAGGGGGGTATGAAAAGGGGGCCTCAACTCATAAACTCCAATATCTGCCGATGTAATGAATATAACGACATGACATTTCATATATAAGTCCTAACCCAATGAGGACATAATATCGTTCCTTTGATAGAAAAGTGACACAAATCAAAAATCATCCTAACTCACAACTGGCGTTTTTCTATAAAACAGTATTGTGATCTCGGTAAATAGTAAAGCGACACTTCTGCTCTCTGGTGACAAAACTGTAAAATTACAGTTGTGTCGTTTTTCCACATAAAAATATTGGCTTCTTGGGTTCATCATGATCAATTATCGCAAAACATTTTTGTAATGTCATTTTTCACTTGTGTCACTTTTCTATCAACGGAGCGATATGTCTAACTTCAGTGGTATCGTCTGAATGGAAGGAGGGGTTCAGGGAGGGGGAGAGGGGGGGGGGGGGGGGGCTCAATTGAAAAACCCTACTAACTGCCGATCAACACAAAATTTAGTATGATGTTTTAGGAGCCCTTATGTAAGTCAACTGTTGAAGATTACAGAAACGGTCGACTGGTATTGCAGGGGGGCAAAAATGTAATTGAATAATTTGTTTTGGGGTAGCATATTGGCGGTGATTCACCGACGACTTTTTTTTTTTTCTCGAAAAGTCCCAAAAAATGTGAATCGACATGTTTTCACTTTTGACTTCATATGCTTAGAATCATAACAGAAAATATTTCGGCATATACTCGTACAGCCCTCATGATCACCGGAAAAAGGTCATTAGAAGGCCTGACCTCAATTTTTTATGTATGTTTTGGGGTCCTAAAGCCATCATTTTTCAGATCATTAACTAAACTCTGATACTTCATTCTTTCAAAATGAGAAAGTTGTCCTTTAGAAAATTTGATCTATCTATTAACTTAAAACAATTACTTTCCCAGGCATACTTGGTATAGGGGAAGTTATATAAACAGACTGAAATGAGAGGTTGAGTTTTCACTAAAATTTCATGTTATTTCAATCTTTCTAAATCCAAAAATAAAAAAAAAGTAGTGGTGAATCACCAGCAATATACGTCTCCAGAACGAATTAATTAAGTTTACGCTTTCCCTCTAAAACCAATCGAATATTTCGACTAAAAATCAATAGTAGAGACAGGGACATCTCAATCATATTAAATATGGTCTCGATACATCGATATTGGAATTTTGAGTTTAGCCACCTCCCAATCTTCCCCATCCCTTTCGCCGATTCGGCAAGAATCAATACATGAAATTTCTGTGAAAATTCGACATCTATTTTCTTACCGATTACATAACTTCATACAGTTGCGGAAGAAAAACCTTGTCGATTGTGTGTGTTAGTGGAGACGATAACTCTCGGTGGGATAAATATATCGATATCGGCCTAACTAAAAGAACCTAATAACTGCCGATTTAATGAATGTATGTATGTTCTGAAATAAGAAGATAAGGAAAGTAGGAGAATCCGGAACCGGGTAAGTTGTCTGGAGGATTCCACGCTATCGCTCCTATAGTTTCAGAAATGAAGACAGTCAGAAGGGACGCGGTAGAGTTACGTGCAACTGGAGGGAAGCAGCCTAGGATCGAGGCAGATGGAGTTGGCCGGAGAGGACGGCAAAAGACCTGAAGGAAGACTCGGTGGATGGACACAGTCAGGAGGGACGCGGTAGAGTTACGTGCAACTGGAGGGAAGCAGCCTAGGATCGAGGCAGATGGAGACCTCTCTAAAATTGTATGTGTTGATCCAAAACAACATAATGATGACACCTGTTGAATCTATCAAAGATTTGGGGTCAGATGTGGGGTTAAAATCAAAAAACTATAGTAACTGCTAATGTGAGACTTAAACATCTGACGCCATAACATCTCCTGCAAGGATACAGTTGTGTCATATAGCCGTCTTCATGAAACTAATGTTCTCACAAACCTAAGTGATGTGGCTCCTACCCTGAGTTCGCCCAGAGCTGTTTAGAAGGATTTACCTTTCCACCTTCATAAAATCAACATTTTGAAGCCTCCTTTTTGTAGCTCGACGGCTATTCTCCAGCATATTCCAACCATGTTTTGTTAGCCTGACCCCTAACTTTCCAAGCTACGTTAGTTTGGAAAACATCTGTATAACATCACTCATTGCCGCAAGTTGTTATGGACAGCAGTAAAACTGTTAAGAAAACAACTAATAAAAAGTTGGAACCAATTGACAAAGTGTACTTAAGGAAACATTGCTTTCAATAACTTCTTCTCCAGACGTTGGTCGAAAACGAGTTATTAAGGTTTCCCTATTTCCTGGGCGTTTCATTTCCGCAAGACTGTCCTTATCTGCTTGGAAGTAACAGAGTTGCAAGCCTCTTATGAGTTGGGAAACTTTGAAATCGATAAATCCAACTAGATGGGATCCTTCAGAAATTCCTCCCCACTATGACATACCATCTCTCCAAGTTATTCAATATCTGATCCACAATTTGAAAACTTTTCTCCTCCGTCTTTTTCATTTTTTTCTACTTTTACTTTGAAAAAAAAACTCATTTGACTCAAATAACTTTTCCCCTACCCTTCAAGAGCATTACTCAACTGTTAGGTAATAATTGTTTAGTTGGAGTTTTTGCATGCAAACAACAGTTAATTTTCCGAATAGTGATGTATAAAATTACACACATTGTAATAATTATTAAAATATTATAAAATTAATTATATTTATTTGTAATAGTGAAACAGTGAAGTAACTAAATTAATGAAGAAATGTATGAAGTCGCATTTTGTTTTAAAACGAACCAATGAGTGGAGTACAAAAGACGACCTGTTCTAATAGTGTGGACGAGTCTAAGTTGGGTTATAGAGGTGAGATGAGATGTGAAGGTGGAGTCCAGGAGTGAGAAAAGTGTTTAGGCTAAGGTGCGGTGAACCAAAAAGGTGTGAAATAACACTGAAATCGATGCGCAAAGGAGGTACTTTTATTTATTTATGTGTTTTATATGCCCTAAATAACTTTCATTTGAAGAATTGCCAGTATTTAAAAAGAAAAGAGACTAAAAAAAGATGTAAAAATTAGTGTGTAAGATTTCTTTTTGTTAATAATTTTATTTTATTTTTATTTTTAAATCTCTTAGTTATTCAATTTATAATGTAGGTTTAAGTAAATAAACCCAAATATTTGTTCTCTTATTCTATGCTATTCATTTCCCTGTTAACACAGTAAGATAATTTATACTTTTGGATTAGATTAAAATTTTTTCAAATTGAGAAAAACAATATGGCATCTCTTTAGTAAATTTAGAAGAAATCCAAATGAAAAGTTTGTTAATTGATTTTTTTTTAATACTACGTCTTGAACTTTCGATATTTTTTTAGGGCCCTTTTCGGAAACTACTATAGAAATCAAAATTTAATAGAAGACCATCTATAAAATTTCTACAGGAAATGTAGTAATTTTTTGTTTGTTTTATTTATTATTCATTTTATTTATTCAATTATTATTTGTATTTTTATTTTTATTTTACATAATTTTCTTAACGAAGCGAACTTGGAACAGTCCATCACCATATTATGATGGCTCGCTTCGTTCAGAAACGTTTTTTTCAACGATCGTTACGTCCCTTGCTCTTCTGGCTATAATCTTCTCGTAAGTTGTAACATTCAGGTGTACCGCAAAATTCTCTGTTTCATACCCGAAATCAAAATTAGTGGAAGGGCCGGTATGCGTGCTTGCTTACTGAGCTGAAGATCGCGGGTTTGAAACCCGGGAGAAGCCCTTAGTTTATTTTACTTGGGGGGTGAAAAGAACTTTAGCACGCCATCCTTGGGATGGGACGTTAAGCGATGGTCCCGAGCCTGTACGATGTCCGGTACTCGTTAAAGACCCCTGCCTTTGGTGAATAAAAATTTAGGGTAGGCAAAATTTAAGACTCCCACAGTAGAGTCGGGCTCATTTCCACCAAAGTGACGAAAGAGCACTCTGGTAGTAGGCGATATGACCTTGTAGTTAAAGCCTGAGCATGAGTCATAATAACTAAGAGAAATAAGTGAAATAATGACTATATAACATAATATCGAAGTAAAAGAAGAAAATATAATAAATATATGTGTACATACTATTTATAATAAAGAATAAATTAACTTAGTGGCGTTAACAGAGCTGAGAATTTGAAGTGAGTTTGAAGTCACCCAATTCCCATTGTCACACAGAAATCCGGCAATCCCAGTAATGTATGTATCCACACGAAATTTTGTATAGTGATTCAGAAGTCCCTGAATAACACAGCTATTGGTTTTCAACTAAATCGGTAGATTGGTTTCAAAGGGAGAGCGAAAACTTAGTTTTTTGTGACCCATGCCCGGGCTTTATGAGATAATTTTTCCTGCTACCAAAGACATTTTAGTTGCTCTGATAGACATGAGCCTGACTCTGCTGTGGGAGCTAGATTAATTAGGTTAGGCATCATCTACGAGTACTTCACATCGTAGAGGTACGGGACCATCCCTTAACCTCCTTTAAGAAGGATGGCATGCTCATGGGTTTTCTTTTTACCTTTCTGATACAAAAAAAAAAAAAAAAAAAAAAAAAAAAAAAAAACTGAGTCTTTTTTCAACAAGTTATCTTAAAAAAACAAGAAACTCAACTTCCATTGGCCACAATAGCCTCTTTACAGAATTAGTTTTTCCTGAAAAGTTTCATTGCTCAAAACTTTGTAACGGTAAATTTTTTATGTATAAGTCCAGACTCAATTTATTATCAGTTTATTGTGAAGTTTCACATTACTCCACGGCTGAGGCCTAGGGGTAAAGGTGAACTCCGCCCCCTCTAGAATATCCAATATCAGCACTATATATATATATTTTCGTTTATCTGGGAGTCCTTCGGATGGGACGTTAAGCGATGGTCCCGAGCCTGTACGATGTCAGGTACTCGTTAAAGACCCCTACCCTAGATGAATAAAAATTTAGGGTAGGCAAAATTTAAGACTCCCACAGTAGAGTCGGGCTCATGTCCACCAGAGTGACGAAAGAGCGCTCTGGTAGTAGGCGATATGACCTCGTGGTTAAAGCCCGGGCATGAGTCATAAAACCTAACCTAACCTATATATTTTCGGTATCCGGTATAAATGAGATTCTTCATTCTCCAATTATAAAAAAAATTGAATAAATAAATATGTATTTGATAAATGGGGGAAACACAAAATTGTATTTTACCCTCCATCTTCTATTACAATTTCCTGCTATCATAATATGATAATATATTATATATTTATGCTTTCTGTTTCCGTTCCAATTTGTGCTACTAAACTGAAGCGCATAGCTCAGGAAAAACTGTTCTGAAAATATCCATAAATTAAATTGCATATCAAAAACTATCAATTTTGATATTGCAAATTTTAGTTGTTTTTACATAATCTATTTACCTGAATAATCTCTTCTAAGGACAATTTCCATAACTTATTATATTACTTTGTTATAACTTCCTGTAATTGTGTGAAAATCCGAGGTTGAGTTTTTAACGATTCGTCTGTCTGCGTGTATATCATTGGAACTTCATGACTCTAGTTATACATTTGAAATGTCATTTGGCCGAAATCGAACTAAAATTGAGACTCCTTTACCTTGGGTCAAAAGTATATTTTGCCGCTTATATTTATGACCTAATCAAAAATCTGTTTAAATAAACATTGTAGAGAAAACTAAAAAGCACATTTTACAAGATAAAGTTTTTTTGGCAGGTTGCCTAAAATGTCGTTTTATTACCCATTTTTTTGTACGTTTGGTTCATTTACGCGAAAACGGTTAGTCCTATCAAACAATTGGTTCCCACGAAAAATGTGCCTTATTAAATTTCCAACAAACGAAAATCCCTTAGATTTGAGACAGAACCAATACGAACAAAATCAAAGCGCCACAAAAATATTACAATAAATTTCATTAGAAAATATTTCTAAATAATGTTTACTTTGTTACCGTAGCAACGTCTCCTTCCCCTCTCTTCATACTGGCATTACATATGTGTATATTACAAAACAAAGAAAGCCGCTGACAATTGTCCATTACTTTAATATTGCCAGAAGAAGGGGGAGTGAGCGTGATCTGTACAAACGTGATTGGTATAAGAATGTTCATATAATGGCCATATCACACATTTTTCCTCAAAACATTCAGTTTCACAGGTCCAGTTAAAACATAACTTGGTTATCACTTGTCATCACATATTATTAGCACGATACCGTTATTTGAGTCCACCAGAATCAAAACTCACAATATCCAAAAATCAAAATTTTGCGAATTTGACAAAAACCTCTCTCGACTACAATTTGCTTCGCCGGTTCTTGCAAATGGGTTTCTTCACATCCTGTTAGCACTTTAAAATGAAATACATACAAAAAAAAAACGAATTTTTATATAGCATTATAAAAATAAAATCAGTAAAATTTTGGATAATGTGAGTTTTGATTCCCACAAAATAGGATAATATTAGTTTAGTTACCAACTTTCTCAAACATGTAGAAATAAATCAAAACCATTCAACATTTTCAAATGCAATGTAAATTTATTGTTACAATTATTACAACAAAATAATTTTAAAAAAATGAAAAATGATTAAAATTGATACATAATTATAATTTTACATAAAGCATAGGTAATAATAAAATTTTATTTAAAATAAAAACTACAAAAAAATTCAGCACAAAATAAAAAAAATAAACGATAACCTCTTTGAGCAGGTTATGCTTGCAAATACTGCTTTCTGATTGATTAAAAGACGCTTAGTGTCAGAACTAACATTATCCACTAGGATAATGTTAGTTCTGACTCCAACCCTCAACTTCTAGGCCCCTTAAACCTAGGATATGATTACTTTTGATTCTAATCAACGCCATATTTGAATTCAGCTCAAAAAATTGCAAAAATAACCACTGCCATCTCAATTTTTTTAATTTTGGATATTGTGAGTTTTGATTCTGGAGGACTCATTTTATATATACAATTTTTTAAACAAAAATTGCCCTCTTTTCTTTTTTTCTTTTTTCTGTCTCATTTGGCTGATACATTTATTCTTTGTCCATTTCTTATGTTATCATTCTAGGGGACGTATGTCCCAGAATAAAGATTATTTTTAATTTCATTTCAGTTATCTGGGAAAGTAGTTAACTGTTTTTATACTTCTTGTTCCATTACCATATTTTATTAAAGACTCATGAAAACGTTTTAATGTGTTGTTAGTTGAGAGCTTTTATTGTTTTACTTTGGTTTTAATTACAATTTACAATAAGGATGGATCCGTGATCAAATTCAATTAGTTAGTCTCTTGTGAGCTTTCAGCCCGTAAACCGTCCACGTTAATTGTATTTAATATTTTGTTTCCTTGCTAAAGCCTGCATTTTTTCAATGGAATTATTCAAAATTGAATTTATTCAATAGAATTTTTTTTTTTTCATCATACTGTCTGTATAAAAAACAATAACAATAAGCAGAAGTGATGACTATAAGAAGACATGATAAAATAATAAGTAATACAAAATATTTAAAACATAATAAGAAGGATAAAAGAAATGAATAATACAAAATAGTAGCAAACATATACAAAAATAAATAGATAGAATACGTAATAAATCAATATGGTGATACCTTAATAAACAGAAACCATAAAATAAGAGATAAACAAATAAAAAATAAATGAAAAAATAAATAAAAAAAAATAAAAATAAAAAATAATAAAAATATATAAGAAACTTGAGGAGGACAGCACCAGTAGGACTAAAAATATAAAGAAAAACATATGTTTTTTAAAAATATTATCTATTTCACAAATATGTATATAAAATATATGAAAGTACTTTCGGTATTGCTGCCATATATTTTGTGAAATAAACAATATTTTTAAAAAACTTACATTTTTCTTTATATTTTTTATTATGTGTTTCTCTCTACAAATATCTGTACAAAAATGTTAAGTATCACTATTCAATAGAGTTGAGGTCTGCCAAAAAGTCAGAAAATGCTTTTGACGCTTTTCACGATATTTTATTATTTTTTATACTTAGTTATTTTGACTCTTGCCGAGGCTTTACCTACGAGGACATAATATGTTAGTATATTATACTAACTGGGTTCTCTTTCATCACTCCGGGGGACATGAGCCCGACTCTACTGTGTGGAAGTTCTAAATGTTGCCTACCTAGGTTTATTTAACGAGTACCTGACATCGTACAGGCTCGGGATCATCCACCAGGGTTTCGAACCCGCAATCTTAAGCTCACTAAGCAACATAAGCCCACTGAGCTACCCGCGCCCTCAGCAAAAGGAAAACATAAAATTTCTAGTCGATTACATAACATCCCTAATACTACGCAACTAGGAACAAGAAAACGCGGATCATTTCTTATACTGGTACAGTCAGGTGAATCTGAAACTACAATATTTTTTATTTTTTTAGTATAAGAAAGTATTCGAGACATATACGCTTATGCTTATACTTTCTATTATTTTTTTTTCAGTGCTCTCGAAAATTAAAATTCGCGGTGCTCTGTAGCTTGCCTACTGTGGTCCAAGATCCCGGGTTCAAAACACGGCTGGGAAGGCTCTCGGATAGAACGTAGATCACGCAGATTCACCAAGGACTGAACTATTTTGTACGGTGTGAGTGAAGAGTGCCTTTATTAAGAGCACAACAAAAATGTTCTTAGCCGTACCCCAAAGTGAATCCTGCAAACTCTGCAACCGAAATAAGCATTGATTGATCAATGTGAACGTTCTCATTCTCTTATTACTTAGAGCCCTGAGTAACGAAGGTGTTATCCCTGTCCACTGAGGACGTGTTAATCACGAGAGAATTAGTTATGTTAATGGAAATACTCAATTTCCTGTGAACCAATCCCTGTTCTTTTTTCAGGTTAGTTTGAGAATTAGACGTTTCCTATTGGTCGACCTTGGACGAACACCTCTTCTAATTGGCTGTTCGCCTCTGTAAACAACCCCCGCCCTCACCCCTCTCAACACTCAATAGATCAACAACTTCAGCAACTTTCTGAAGCCCTCTGTTGACTTTCCTCATCCCAGGGTATTATCAACCTCAATTTAGAGTGCCCTCCATTCTCTCTTCAAACCTTTGCTTCACATATAATTTTTCATCGATTTTTTAAAATTTTTTTGGTGGTGAATAATTTTTAGCTATGAATATGCATCAGTATGCATAATTGCGAACTGTCATTGAAAGTTTTTTGTTTTTTTGTGCATAGCTGAAACTATGGAAATGATAAAAACTCATTAAGAAAAGTCTATATGAGGTTTTGAATTAAAATCTAAAATTTAATTTTGATACATTGATTTTATCAGCAGTTATTGGGGTTTTTGTGTTGAGCTCACCCCCCCCCCCCCCCCCCCCTTCAGCTCACCCTTCCCTGGCTGATTCCGCTAAAAATTAATAGGTGTTGTTCAGTTTAATGTTCATAATTGTAACTATTATTTCTACAGGTATCAAGATATACATCGACATTATCAGAAATTACCAGTTACGAACTTCATGGATTTTGTGATGCTTCGGAGAAAGCATATGGAGCTTGCGTTTATTTAAAATCGGTCGACAAAGAAGAAAAAACATCAGTTCATTTACTTACATCAAAATCGCGCGTGGCTCCTGTAAAGCAGATTTCTCTCCCTAGATTGGAACTTTGTTCTGCAGTACTTTTATCAGAATTATATAACAGAATTCAACAGATTTTTCACATTAAAATTTCCAAAACATATATGTGGACAGATTCATCAGTGGTTCTATCATGGATATCAGAAGAGCCTAACAAATGGAAAACATTTGTGGCAAACCGAGTTTCTATTATACACAAAAACACTAAACATTGTCATTGGTCACATGTAAGGTCTCAAGAAAATCCTGCAGATATCCTATCTAGAGGCTGTACACCGGACAACCTCAATCGTCACCCAATTTGGTGGACAGGGCCAAAATGGCTTTCTTATTCAAACAACAACTGGCCTGAAGTAATAATTCCAAGTATCGAACCTCAAGAAATGCGGAAATTACAAGTAAATGTGCTTGCTAGTTGTCGTCCAGTTGAATTAACATGTTTCAATAAATTTTCTAATTGGTGTCAGGTTATACGTACATTTGCATTTGTATTGAGATTCATAAAAAACTGCAGATCTAGTGCATTTGAAAGGCAGTATCAAGAGTTAAAGGTGCAAGAAATTAACGCAAGCGAAAATTATTGTATAAAGACAGTGCAAAGTTCAATATTTGCTCAAGAAATCAAAGCACTTTCAGAAAAAAAAAACAGATACCACGAAACAGTTCAATTGTATCATTAAGTCCCTTTTTGGATAACTTGGGAGTTTTGAGAGTTGGTGGGAGACTACAATATTCTAATATTCCCTATGATCAAAAACATCCCATAATTCTACCCAGCAACCATCACGTCACAAAATTAATAGCATCATATTATCACAAAATTTATTTGCATCCAGGTTCAAATTTTCTTCTATCACTGCTCAGAGTGAAATACTGGCCACTTCGGGGTAAATCACTATGCAACATCATAACACATCGTTGCATTACCTGTTTTAAGGCAAAACCAAAAGGACAGGAACAGTTAATGGCCCCATTACCGAAGGAGCGAGTTGAAGCGTCCAGACCGTTTTCTACCGTAGGAGTAGATTATGCGGGACGTAAAAGTTTCGCAACAAAGAAATGCACCAACCAGAAAGGCATACATATGTGTATTTGTATGCTTCTCTAAAAAAGCGATACATCTAGAACTAGTATCAGATAAGACCACTGAGGCATTTATTGCCGCCATTAAACGATGTATATCTAGACGAGGACTTTGTGGCAAACTTTTCTGTGACAACGGCACAAATTTCATTGGTGCCAACAATAAGTTAAAGGAACTATATAAACTGCTACAAGCTGAACAACATCGAAAAGAAACAACAAATTTTTGCTCTATGAAAGGCATCGAATTTGAATTCATCCCACCTAATTCCCCCCACTTTGGAGGATTGTGGGAAGCGGGAGTGAAATCCGTAAAAACTCATTTATACAAAACTTTGAAAACATCTAAATTCACTTTCGAAGAAATGTATACCACCTTAGTGCAAATAGAAGCAATCCTTAATTCACGCCCTTTGTTACCAATCCCTACAGAAAAGGACGACCTATCCTATTTAAGTCCTGCTCATTTCTTAGAAGGTGGTCCACTACTAACATTACCTGAAGCAGATTTAACAAACAAAATTAACTTACATACAAGATGGCAACAAATGCAAAGAAAAACTCAAGACTTTTGGAAAATATGGTCCAAAAATTATTTATCGACATTACAAGCAAGAAATAAGTGGAAGGAGACACACAATCGCGAACTTTTGGGTAAAGTAGTACTAATTAGAGACGAGCAACTACCTCCCCTTCACTGGCGATTGGGACGTGTAACGCAACTACATCCAGGACAAGATGGACTCAGCCGTGTAGAAGACGTCAAGACGATGCAATTCCTTGCATCCCATACGGCGACCAGTCGTTAAACTTTGTTTATTGCCTCAACAAGAAACACAAGTTTAAAGGCATTTTTATTGCATACATACTTGCATCAAAAATTGTTCATTACATTTTGTTCTTAAAATCAAATCGTTATTTTTTTGAAATTTATTCATTGCATTCATTCAGAATAATTGTTGAAGTTCCTTCAACGGGGGCCGGAATGTTCATAATTGTAATTATTATTTCTTGTTAAAAACTTAAATAAAGTTAATCCGTGCCCCACCATAGCTTACCCCCACTCTCATTTTATTCAGATCAAAGTCAGATGGTCACCAATCATTGTAAAGTAAACATATAAATAAATACATCAAGAAAATAAAAAGTTGTGTATCCTCAATCATCAAATATCATCATAAACATTGGTCCTCAGAGCGGGATAAGAACATCATCATCATTAATTGAATCAAGAATCATCATCCTAAAGATTAAGGTTAGTTAATAGCCATCAAACTTATTTCCTAATTTCAATATCTTTCCGAAATTTATCCATTTGTATATCATTTTGTTCTCATAATTTATATTAATTATTCATGGGTCCGAAAAGCAATACAACTGATCAAGAGCAGTTGTTATTAACTCAACAAAAGAAAATATTAAATGGCGTAGAAAGAATGCACAATTTCATAACTCAATTTAATAAAGAAGAACAAGATATTGAATTAGTTATTCAGAGAGCAGAAAAATTGGATGAATATTGGGAAACACTTGCGGATATTAACGTTAAACTTTCACTAATTGGCATGGATAATATACAAAATTGGAATAATTTTTAAGATACATTTTTTGAAATAAAAGCTAAAATTGCAAAATTTAGAAAAAATACAACTTTTTTTTTTTTTTTTACATATTATAATATGTTTATTCCTGTGATATGAAGCCTAATTAATGTAACTAGATATATTATGGTTCGTCGATGAAAACGGGTCCATGCTGGCCTGAAGGGTCTCAATAATACATTTGATCAGAAGAATATTTGGTGCAGCCTGCAATTTTCTGAGCAGCATTATTTGCCGCCCCTGAGCATATCAGGCACTGCGAATTGCAGCTTCGGTCTGAATGGCATATTGGGTTCCTGTATTTATCGAGTTTATCAATTTTCTGCATGATTTCCTTCGCTTCCGCTTCAGTTACGCACTTTTTCCAGATTCCACTGGGATTACAGGTGGGATAGGGGCGGGTCATGCATCGCGCCATTCCTTGACAACCAGTTCGGGGGCAGTCGTCCTGAAGTCCGTCCCTTTTAGAACATTGACATCCTCTGTAAATTCTACTAGCAATCATTTGTGTACTGTCGATCCGTGGTCTTACCCATGGAGGAATACTAAATGACCTGGCTGTTACCCGTCTTTGCCGCTCAATATGGTCTGGGTATGTGATGAGAGGAACTAACGTAGGTTTGCACTCGACTTCATGCCGCTCCCGCGCATCGAGACATCTCAATAAAGCCCTAAGCTGCAGTAATGATTGCTTTCTCATAATTTCTATATTCTTGCATTTCCCTGCATGGTGTGATTCTGTTATGCGAGTACCCATTTTTCAGGAGCTAATAAAAATATTTAGCTGTAAAGGTTTCTAAAATTTACGTGAATTGTAAATTCTATATGTTATTATTAATTCTGATGATAAGTAATGAGTATAGTATGATTATAATGTGCTAGAACAATTATACAAAGTTAGATTTTTTTATAGTGTGTAAAAAATGAGCAGTGTGAATGAAATGAGAGCACGATGTAAAATGACGAAATTATTGGTTCATATGTTACTTAGTAACAATAAGATTTTATTCTAATGAAAGAAAACGTCTTTGTGCCATATGTTTTGACTCACCTAACTCGTTAATGTTGCTTTTAAATGGCAAGGTATCGATGTATTTGCCATCATTATTCCTTCTTGTCGTGTTTGAATAATGATTTTCAATTGCCTTGTCTTCTTCAGACCAATTATTGCACTTGGAACATCTTCAATTTCCCAGAATTTTCGAAGTTGTTGATCTAATGTGTTAATATTACTGAAAAAACAGGAAGTATTAATCACGGTGTAATTCGGGTAATGGTTGTTCTTATGAGTGTCTTGATTTGAATATTTTCCCATAATTACCCAACCAAATTTAGTCTTCTGTAGATAGGGTAAATGTTTGTTAATTTTAAATTTGTTAGTCTGGAATGATTCTGGTATAATTTCTGCCCCCAACAGTAAATCAATCTTTCCTGCTTTATAAAAACTTGGATCTGCTAATTGTATGTTTTTTGGAATATTCCAGTATTTAGTATCAACGGTAGTATTTGGAAGTGATTCTGTAATCTTCGGAAGAACTAAAAATGTTAATGTTCTGGAAAAATGATCATGCCGAGATTTTACTGTTGCTGTAACTATAGATTTTGTCATGGTAGAAGTTTTTCCGATTCCAGAAATTACAAAATTTCCTGTTTCCTTTTTTAATTGAAGTTGTTGAACCAGATTTTCACTAATGAAATTATTTATCGACATTACAAGCAAGAAATAAGTGGAAGGAGACCCAAAATAGCGAACTTTTGGGTAAAGTAGTGCTAATTAGAGACGAGCAACTACCTCCCCTTCACTGGCGATTGGGACGTGTGACGCAACTACATCCAGGACAAGATGGACTCAGCCGTGTAGTAGACGTCAAGACGATGCAAGGAACCATACGGCGACCAGTCGTTAAACTTTGCTTATTGCCTCAACAAGAAACACAAGTTTAAAGGCATTTTTTATTGCATACATACTTATCAAAATTTGTTCATTGCATTTGTTCTTAAAATCAAATCGTTATTTTTTAAAATTTATTCATTGCATTCATTCAGAATAATTGTTGAAGTTCCTTCAACGGGGGCCGGAATGTTCATAATTGTAATTATTATTTCTTGTTAAAAACTTAAATAAAGTTAATCCGTGCCCCACCATAGCTTACCCCCACTTAAAAAATAACCCCACTCTCATTTTATTCAGATCAAAGTCAGATGGTCACCAATCATTGTAAAGTAAACATAAAATAAATACATTACGAAAATAAAAAGTTGTGTATCCTCAATCATCAAATATCATTATAAACAGGTGTCGTCAGGGGCGTAGCAAGGATTTTGAGCAGGGGGGGGGGGGGGGGCAAAGTTAGGCTACAGGGGTGGGGGGTATAGACTCCCGGGGGCACAGCCCGCAGTTTCCGTGGTCAGCGCTGCAGACTTTTTGTTATCAATTTGGGAGGCTCGGACCCCTGGATGCTCCCCCTGAGGTAACCACTGACTATAATACTTGAGCTGACTTTACATGAGCAGCAAAAATGCAAAGCGCTGCAGCAGCAAATGCACGCTGTGGTTTCTTTGCTTTTAGAATTAAAGGACTTACAGCCCATAGCGTGCATTTGCTGCTGCTGCGCTTTGCATTTTTACTGCGCATGTAAAATCAGCTTTAAGAGAATAAATTATAACATAAATGAAGATTTTGAGCGAGGAAATGAAATGATCGAATCTTTGTATATTTAAAAATTCTGGCGCCTGCCCCGCACTTGCAACAGCTGATTGCTGATTTAGGAATCAGACGCACGGTAAATTTTAAGATCCTATTGGTAACTTGCGAGGAATCCATTTTTAATAAAAACTATTTTTTTAAATTATTACATTTTTATCTTGTTTTTTTGCTTTGACCACCCCTCCCCTGGCTACGCCCCTGGGTGTCGTCCTTATGGGGTTTTGAATTTATATATGGAGTTTCTTATCAATACATTCATTTTACGGTAGTCTCTTTGGCCGATTCGACTGAAAATCAATAGTTGTGTCATTCTTACGGAGTTTTGGATATACAAATAAAATTTCGCACTGTTTTACATCATGCTCAGCTAAGCCAGTGCACAACGACACTAAGTTGTGGAGGGGATAGGTTAGTTTCACCGTAGAGTGATCGTGACTGAGTCTAGCTCTGACGGCGTCGTTACTGCATTGTCGTGTTACTTATTGATGCCACACGAGGTTATAAGTTTACTTACAAGTTATAAGGTATTCTGGCAGGTGTTGTAAAATATTTAATAAATAGATAAAACAAACTTATTATTATTTATTTATTTTTAAATATTGTCTATTCCACTAAAGAATAAATATATATATATATATATATTTATATCTTTAGTGGAATAGACAATATTTCAAAAAATAAGTTTGTTTTATTTATTTATTACAAGTTTCCACAATATGTCCGCGTTCCTCAACTTAGAAATATTTAATATTTAAATATTTCCGGATTTTCCAATTGTGGTACATGATCAGCATTAGCAATAAATTAATTATAAGAAACGAATTATAAAAGAATAAATTCTGGATTTGGAGACATTCATATTTAACAAATGAGACAACGTGATATTTCCAGGTAGTTTATCTATTCATCTATTTTACGATTGCATCAATTTTGCCAAAAAATAAATTGAACAGATAAAAAATATTGTTACATTAAAAATGTTGCTACTGAAACACCCTTCTTTCTTTCTTCTCCAGTGAACACACACACACGCACACACACACACACAAACACTGTTTACACATTACTATGAGAATACTAATTGGGCTCTTCGGACTTTTTTTAAATAGCGAATAATCTGGAGCTATGAATATGCATCAGGATGCATGATTGCAAACTGTCATTGAAGGTTATTCGTTTTTTAGTATGCAGCTGTGTAAATTATTCCTTTTTTCTCGAATCTATGAATTAATCCTTTTTTTTTTTTGTGTGCATAACTAAAAATGTCGTGATGATATAAGCTCACTTTGTTGCCTTTGAAAATTGGAAATGGAGGCTTAAATTTGAGCTGATTTATATTTCATCTTATAGATTTTTCGTCTGGGAGGTGAAAAAACTTTGAGTACGCCGTCCTTCGGATGGGACGTTAAGCGATGGTCCCGAGCCTGTACGATGTCAAGTACTCGTTAAAGACCCCTAACCTAGGTAACTAAACCTGGGTAGGTAAAGTTTAGGACTCCCAGAGAAGTAGGCGATATGACCTCGTAGTCCAAACATGTGTTACAATAACTAACTATAATTGTTTCGTTAGTAGTTCATAACTCGAGTTTCACTATTTATGAAACCTATTGGTCCATTTTCCCTTCTCCAGGGAAATCACTTTACAGTTCAATTCTATCCTCATGATTGTGTGTATATAACCGGTGTACTTAGCTCAATTGCACCTTATTTTTTTAGTTCTTTTGTGGATAAAATTAGGTTTTACCATTGTGTTTAGCGCGAAACGTCCCGTCTGGGAAAGTGCAGAATATTCGGATGGAGTTTGAAGATATAAACGGGGATTCATTTTGATCAGCTAGATTCTCAATTCGAACTCTCTGTGCGCCGGTTGCACAGAGGTAACTACTCAAAATTTCGTAACGGCCAAGGCCCTTAGGTACCAGGCCGTCCTTCGAATTGGACGTTAAGTGATGGTCCCGAGTTTGTGTCAGGTATATAAGGGACTCTTCCCCTACCTTAGGTGAAAAAAACAGAGAAGGCAAAATTTAGGACTCTCACAGTAGAGTCGGGCTCATGTCCACCAGAGTGACGAAAGAGCGCACTGGTAGTAGGCGATATGACCTCGTAATTAACGCCCCGGGCGTGAGTTATAATAACTAACAAAAACGAACAACAGACAAGTCACAATGATAATTATTTTATTTTTTTATGCCTTAGCATAAGGAAGTTGGTATGATATGGTCAAAACGTGTTCAGGGGACCTTGAAACATGTAAACTCGATCTCAGATTTTCTCACGATTTCAATACTTCCTTATATTAAAGGTATAAGAAAAAAAAAGTATATTGAAAAACAATATTTATCAACAGTCTACAATTTTATTTATTGGAATTAAAAGCAGAACGCAAACTCACCAAAGCCTATGGATAGCCTATGGTAAAGTTGCGTGCTTCCTCGTCCTCCTGATATTTTGTATGTTTATTTTATCCTCCTTGAAAAAACAACAACTTTATATCGAATTGGATCTGTTTAAGCTCCAGATCAGATGGAAAGTTCGTAAAAAAAGTTAGGAGGGTAGTAGTACGGTGAGTGACACGTAGATGGAGGAGGTGAAGGGACAGGGAGGGGGGAGGGGGGAGTATGGTTCTGGAATACTTAAGAGGGGGCCCTTAAGTAATAGGGAGGACTCTTGTCTGGAACTGCACTGGGTCCGCCACAAGTACTCAATGCGGCGTGAAACGTAAATTATTAAGTCTGTTGTATTGTATACAAGAGTTTCAAAATAAACATACATTATATTCCCTAGATGGTTATCGCATAACCTACTGCAAACCTAGATCATTTTTCACAATTCTAATTCTCCATAATCGGCTCCCTTTTCACCTGCACAAGATGCACATTCTACCTGTACCATAATCTACCTGCCAACAGCAAGTAGAAGCGAATGCAATTCATGTCCTCTTGGCTTGTCCACTGACTAGCTCAGAACGCGAAAATATGTTTAGTGTTCTCATGCACAACAGGATAATGCTCCTCACTGCGGTCCAACTAATAGCGTCTCGAACTAACAACCAAGACATTTTTGAAGCATTTTTCAGATACATTTCTGTTAATAATAGAGTCATATAAACCCTTCGGTAGTGATTTGGCTGGCTCTATGGAGATTGGGGGATGGCTGGTGCGTGGCCCTGGGATGGCTCGGAGGACTGCCTGTCGGTGTGGGGGTTAGATGTAACAGGGCTCGGTTCGGGGTGTGGACGGTCACACAAGGAAGGAGATGAGCCCGGTTGTACCGTGTTTTCCTTGTCGGTTCCGCTCGGATCCCGCAGGAATATTTTTTTAGTTCTGGCGACTTACGTAAATGACTGATATGCTAAGTTCCACAAGGTCACAAATAAAAAAAACTATCATTTTATTAATTTATTTTACGCTAGCCGGCTTTCTAGGTTGTCCTCATCATCTGTCTGTCTACAAAAAAAAACATAATTTAGTGTTTAATTCAAGGCTCCCTATTCCTGTTGAGTAGGGAAGTCCTCAAAACAATTTAATTTCGCCAGAGCTTCCTAATTATTGGACAAGCATATGATGGAGAAGCGGAGAACAAAAATAAAGGGGACACAAAATAATAATAATACTGAGAACAATGTAAAAAAAATAATATATTATAAGAAAGAAGAAAAAAAATATATATATATACATTTTGTATATTCAATGACGCAAAAAAAAATAAATCTTGTTAATCAAAATAAAATTAAAATTAACTTGAGTTTAAAAAGAAATTCTTATCAAAATATGTCAAAAAGATTAGGTAAATAATTATTATATAGGTACCTATTATCGAACATATCGGATCTATAATAAAAACAAACAGAATATCAATTCTTAAAACAAAACAAAAAGAAATGTATATATATATATATATATATATATATATATATATATATATATTTAAATTTATATCAAAAAATAATCACATATATGAACGTGAGCTCACGATGAAAATAAAAACAAAATGATAAATATCTTTCGGTTGACAACCACAGTGTGGTGAAAATAGTGAAATTGAAATACAAACAAAAATGATGATCTTCGAAGGATGATGGAACCCGAAGAACGCTGAGATGAGAAGAACGAAGCTCATCGGACGAACGAAGACAAAGCTGAACGGGGACACGGGCAGATAGCAAGTCCAAAAAGAAGTTAAAGAAAACCAAAAAAGGAAGGAGGGTCGTAATAAAATAGGGCAATAAATCAAAACTTAAAATAGGTCCACTCACTGGCAACTATAGCATGGGACTGACTGGGACTGAGTGTCAGACTCAGAGAGGGATTAGCCGTGTGTTTACATTAAAATGTTATGGTCTTTTGATGTTACATCTCTTTTCATCCATTCTACATCTTGAATGTCCAGTAAAAGTTAGAGCTTCCAAACAATGATTTTAACATTTTCGCAGATATATTGTGAAACAATAAAAAATATTAAGAAAAACAAATATTTTTTTAAAATTTTGTTTTTTTCAGAAGATACATATATACTTTCCTTGCCTCTTTTTTTAAATTCATTATATCATCCATAGCGAGGGCGCCGGTACCTCAGTGGTATGCGTGCTTGCCTACTGAGCTCAAGATCGTGGGTTCGTAACCCGACCGAGGCCCTTAGTTTATTTTATTTGGGAGGTAAAATAAACTTAAGCACGCCGTCCTTCGGATGGGACGTTAAGCGATGGTCCCGAGCCTGTACGATGTCAGGTACTCGTTAAAGACCCCTAACCTAGATGAATAAAAATTTAGGGTAGGCAAAATTTAGGACTCCCACAGTAGAGTCGGGCTCATGTCCACCAGAGTGACCAAAGAGCGCTCTGGTAGTAGGCGATATGACCTCGTTGTTAAAGCCCGGGCATGAGTCATAAAACCTAACCTAACCTAACCTATAAAATATAATGTACCATCTTCAGCCACGACTTGAACAAATACTAAAATTGTTAAGTCGCGAGTTGAGTGCGAGTGAATTCGGGAACACGCCGAGAATCGATACCTACGGTGTGTTCCTTGAACGACCTGTGGTGAGTGACTTGTTGATTCTTTGAACTACACCAGTGAGTCGTCTCCTAACAACGAGAGGGACCAGTTGGTCGCCACGCCACGCCACCATGCGGAAGTGAGTTGGTTATTACCACGTGGGTATAAAGTGAGTCGTCTGTTACCAAGCACAGTAAGTGAGTGACTTGTGTAGTTCCCAAGCGGTATGGGACTTATTATTGAACAACTGACTTTGTGTTCGTTACCACGCGGTTTTGTAATAAGGGTGTTGACCAAATAAATATATCTCTTGCTCTACTCTAAGTTCTCATTAACCTTTACCCAAAACCAACATGGTTTTTACCGGGCCGGATTAAAGTAAGTAATACAGTCCATTTCATTTCATTATTCTCAATTCAAAATGTCGCGAAGAAAGTCAAATTAGTCGACTTAGAAAAAACGACAACCCATCGGCACTAGCGCCGACGCCGTAGATCTTCTGCTGCTGATAAGACTGCACCTCCCGCTACCGCGAACGAACCCACCTCCCGCCTCTTCTGCGCAAGCTGAACCGACACTTCAGCGCTCGCGCCTCCAGCCTCTTTGGATGAAGCCTGCAACCCACGACCTCAACGCACCAATTGGCCTACTCATCGTATGCCTGGACGCAAAAGTCGGCTCGGACAGCCGCCTTCCAATCCACGCGGCACTAAGATCACCACTCGCACACCATTCGCTACACTGATGCATGTCGCCTCCGCTCCGTTCATGGACGACTTCCGCGCCTTTTCTCGCGATTCGCACGCTACATGAGCTAGCTAATCGGGAACTACAACGGTACCCGCTCGCGTCAGAAATGTTCTTGAAGGAGACCCAAGGGGACGACAACGCTCCGCCGCAATCCTGGAAGCTGGGACGGATCACCCAGCTCTACCCGGGGCAAGACGGGGTCGCGAGAGTCACGGATGTCGCAACGACCACCGGGGTCGTGCGCAGACCGCTTTCGCGACTATGCCCGCTCCCAACGCAATAATGAAGCCGAGCCTTCATGGGGGGCGGGATGTTAAGTCGCGAGTTGAGTGCGAGTGAATTCGGGAACACGCCGAGACAATCGATAGGAGTCGGCGGGACTCTTGAACTACATGAGTCAGTAAGCAGTTGGGCACCACGCGGGGTGGACTGAGTTGGTTGAGTTGGCTGTGACCACGCGGGTATAAAGTGAGTCGTCTCTTAACAACGAGAGGGACCAGTTGGTCGCCACGCGGGGTGGACTGAGAGTCTGGGTCGAGCCAGCACGCGGTGTGCGGAATGGATTCGTCCTTATTACCACGCGGGTATAAGGTGAGTCGTTAGTTACCATGCGGAAGTGAGTTGGTTATTACCACGCGGGTATAAAGTGAGTCGTCTCTTAACAACGAGAGGGACCGGTTGGTCGCCACGCGGGGTGGACTGAGAGTCTGGGTCGAGCCAGCACGCGGTGTGCGGAATGGATTCGTCCTTATTACCACGCGGGTATAAGGTGAGTCGTTAGTTACCATGCGGAAGTGAGTTGTTTATTACCACTCGGGTATAAAGTGAGTCGTCTGTTACCAAGCACAGTAAGTGAGTGACTTGTGTAGTTCCCACGCGGTATGGGACTTATTATTGAACAACTGACTTTGTGTTCGTTACCACGCGGTTTTGTAATAAGGGTGTTGTCCAAATAAATATATCTCTTGCTCTATTCGAAGTTCTCATTTTACCTGTACCCAAACCCAACAAAAATCAATAATCATTTTATTACATTACATTATTTGTTAAGTCGCGGCTAAAGCAATACCGAAAGTATTCCCATCTATTTTATATATCTTGTGGAATAGACAATATTTAAAAAAAAAAACCTTTTTTCTTTTTATCTTTCAAAGAATGTCTAGTTTTCATCTCCAAATCAGACTACAGATGCACGTCAACACTGACTGGAGTGAGGAGGGAAATGGCGGTAAATAAAGTGATTGAAAGCAGAATATTGTTGAGGCCAGTGAACGAAATGGCGGGGCAATAACGTTAAAGGATCAACTCCCAATTCCATTAGGACTATTGAACCACCATTTACCGTTAACGGCCATGTCAACGTCCATTGGGACATTTAGCTTTCCCAGGTAGTACCCACACAACCAAACACACATTACAGTTTCGTAGTCAACGAGTTTTCAACGGAATTTTCATGTTTCAAGGTTCTCTTCACACATTTTGACCATCTTCGATATGTCCCACTCTTTGATTGAAAGCGTGTGCGAAATTTGGGTTCTCTCACCTAGAAACGGTTGTAAACATTTTTTAATAATATATAATAAATAAATAAAATTTAACTGTGTGATAATTGATCTCCAGGGTTGTTGGGTCGCGCGAGGGGAAGCCAGAGCGGGTGAATTCGGGAACACGCCGAGAATCGATACCTACGGTGTGTTCCTTGAACGACCGGTGGTGAGTGACTTGTGTTGATTCTTTGAACTACAGGAGTCAGTCGTCTCTTAACAACGAGAGGGACCAGTTGGTCACCACGCGGGGTGGACTGAGAGTCTGGGTCGAGCCAGCACGCGGTGTGCGGAATGGATTCGTCCTTATTACCACGCGGGTATAAGGTGAGTCGTTAGTTACCATGCGGAAGTGAGTTGTTTATTACCACGCGGGTATAAAGTGAGTCGTCTGGTACCAAGCATAGTAAGTGAGTGACTTGTGTAGTTCCCACGCGGTATGGGACTTATTATTGAACAACTGACTTTGTGTTCGTTACCACGCGGTTTTGTAATAAGGGTGTTGTCCAAATAAATATATCTCTTGTTCTACTCGAAGTTCTCATTTAACCTGTACCCAAATCCAACATGGTTTTTACCGGACCGGATTAAAGTAAGTAATACAGTCCATCTTATTTTATTATTTTCATTTGAAAAATGTCGCGAAGAAAGTCAAATTAGTCGACTTAGAAAAACAAGACCCCGCGGCACCAGCGCCGACGCCGTAGATCTTCTGCTGCTGAGAAGACCGCACCTCTCGCTACCGCGAACGAATCCACCTGCGACGCCTCTTCTGCGCAAACTGAGCCGAGACCCGCGACTTCAGCGCCTCCAGCCTCTTTGGATGAAGCCTGCAACCCACGACCTCAACGCACCAATTGGCCTACTCATCGTATGCCTGGACGCAAAAGTTGGCTCGGACAGCCGCCTTCCATTTCACGCGGCACTGAGATCACCACTCGCACACCATTCGCTACACTGATGCATGTCGCCTCCGCTCCGTTCATGGACGACTTCCGCGCCTTTTCTCGCGATTCGCACGCTGCATGAGCTGGCTGATCGGGAGCTGCAGCGGTACCCGCTCGCGTCAGAAGTGCTCTTGAAGGAGACCTACGGGGACGACAACGCTCCGCCGCAATCCTGGAAGCTGGGACGGATCACCCAGCTCTACCCGGGGCAAGACGCGATCACGCGAGTCGCGGATGTCGCAACGACCACCGGGGTTGTGCGCAGACCCCTTTCGCGACTATGCCCGCTCCCAACCCAATAATGAAGCCGAGCCTTCATGGGGGGCGGGATGTTAAGTCGCGAGTTGAGTGTGGGTGAATTCGGGAACACGCCGAGACAATCGATAGGAGTCGGCGGGACTCTTGAACTACATGAGTCAGTAAGCAGTTGGGCACCACGCGGGGTGGACTGAGTTGGTTGAGTTGGCTGTTACCACGCGGGTATAAAGTGAGTCGTCTCTTAACAACGAGAGGGACCAGTTGGTTGCCACGCGGGGTGGACTGAGAGTCTGGGTCGAGCCAGCACGCGGTGTGCGGAATGGATTCGTCCTTATTACCACGCGGGTATAAGGTGAGTCGTTAGTTACCATGCGGAAGTGAGTTGGTTATTACCACGCGGGTATAAAGTGAGTCGTCTCTTAACAACGAGAGGGACCGGTTGGTCGCCACGCGGGGTGGACTGAGAGTCTGGGTCGAGCCAGCACGCGGTGTGCGGAATGGATTCGTCCTTATTACCACGCGGGTATAAGGTGAGTCGTTAGTTACCATGCGGAAGTGAGTTGGTTATTACCACGCGGGTATAAAGTGAGTCGTCTGTTACCAAGCACAGTAAGTGAGTGACTTGTGTAGTTCCCACGCGGTATGGGACTTATTATTGAACAACTGACTTTGTGTTCGTTACCACGCGGTTTTGTAATAAGGGTGTTGACCAAATAAATATATCTGTTGCTCTACTCTAAGTTCTCATTAACCTGTACCCAAAACCAACATGGTTTTTACCGGGCCGGATTAACGCAAGTACATACAGTCCATTTTATTATTTTCATTTGAAAAATGTCGCGAAGAAAGTCAAATTAGTCGACTTAGAAGAAACAAGACCCCGCGGCACCAGCGCCGACGCCGTAGATCTTCTGCTGCTGAGAAGACTGCACCTCCCGCTACCGCGAACGAATCCACCTGCGACGCCTCTTCTGCGCAAACTGAACCGAAACCCGCGACTTCAGCGCCTCCAGCCTCTTTGGATGAAGCCCGCAACCCACGACCTCAACGCACCAATTGGCCTACTCATCATATGCCTGGACGCAAAAGTCGGCTCGGACAGCCGCCTTCCACTACACGCGGCGCTGAGATCACTACTCGCACACCATTCGCTAACGACCGCCGGGGTCGTGCGCAGACAGCTTTCGCGACTATGCCCGCTCCCAACGCAAAAATGAAGCCGAGTCTTCATGGGGGGCGGGATGTTGGGTCGCGCGAGGGGAAGCCAGAGCGGGTGAATTCGGGAACACGCCGAGAATCGATACCTACGGTGTGTTCCTTGAACGACCGGTGGTGAGTGACTTGTGTTGATTCTTTGAACTACAGGAGTCAGTCGTCTCTTAACAACGAGAGGGACCAGTATGTCACCACGCGGGGTGGACTGAGAGTCTGGGTCGAGCCAGCACGCGGTGTGCGGAATGGATTCGTCCTTATTACCACGCGGGTATAAGGTGAGTCGTTAGTTACCATGCGGAAGTGAGTTGTTTATTACCACGCGGGTATAAAGTGAGTCGTCTGTTACCAAGCACAGTAAGTGAGTGACTTGTGTAGTTCCCACGCGGTATGGGACTTATTATTGAACAACTGACTTTGTGTTCGTTACCACGCGGTTTTGTAATAAGGGTGTTGTCCAAATAAATATATCTCTTGTTCTACTCGAAGTTCTCATTTAACCTGTACCCAAATCCAACAAGGGTCGTATGTGGCAAACAAAATATGCAATTGCATAAAAATCCGGTCTCTAGAGATGACATTAGAGTTATTTAGTTATTATGACTCATGCCAGGGCTTTAACTCTGAGATCATATCGCCTACTACCAGAGTGCTCTTTCGTGACTCTGTTGGACATGAACCCGACTCTACTATGGGAGTCCTAAATTTTGCCTACCCTAAATTTTTATTCACCTAGGGTAGGGGTCTTTAACGAGTACCTGACATCGTACAGGCTCGGGATCATCGCTTAACGGCCAATCCGAAGGACGGCGTGCTCAGTATTATTTCTTCTCCCAGATAAAAAAAACCCAAGGGTCTCGACCGGATATCGAACTCGCGATCTTGTGCTCAGTAGACAAGCACGCTACCTCTGAGCTACCGGCATCTTCTAATATAGTATATATGTATATCGTATAGGTATACATATATATATATATATATATATATATATATATATATATATATATATACAAAAATACGATAAATTTAGGAGTACAATAAGGGATAAGATTTTATATATATATTCTAAATATTTATTAACTAACCTCAACCAACATTTTTTTCTCACCAAATTATTGGAGGGAGGCCCTGAATGCCTGAGGACCCCCAAAACTGTAGATCTCTTCTCCAGTCAGTTTCTGCAACTATGTTCAAGTAATCTAAGTTGTTTCTGGAGTTGCCCGGATAAGGAGGCTACTTTACCAATGTCTACATTCATTTTAAGTTTTCCTTCTATTCTGCTAAAGTATTCTTGGATCTCTTGACCTTTAGAATTTCTTGTCTTGAAGGCTTACTTCAGTTCAAAGCTATTTACAAATACTTTGCTTTCAAGTATCTAAGTACGATGAAAAAAATATGTCTTCAGTGGTTCACCGACAATGTTCTTCCCCAGTTCAACTTATATATAAGCCATCTCCACTCTCCTTCCCTTAGCCGATTTATTTGAAAATTGATAGATATCGTCCTTTAGGATTTTGGACTTACATAAAATTTCGTGTGGATGTATTGATTACTTTGGCAGTTATTGGGGTATGTGTGTTAAGCACCCCTACCTAATTCCCTTTTTTTTTTTTTTTTCGTCCTCTGGACGCTCATATAAAATGTTGCGCCGATATAATCATTCTAACAGAAGTTATCGTTTTCACAGAAACACAGTGTAATTCTCCAGCAATATGAAGTATACGGGAAGGTATGTAATCGATCAAAACTCGATGTTGAGTTTTAAGACCCCCTTTATTCTCTCCCCCCCCCCTCCCCCCCCCAAAAAAAATGTATATAAATAAATGTAGGTATCGAAAATGTTTATTTAAATTCAAAACTCTGCAAGGACAACACCTATTCACTTTCCACCGAAGGGAAGGGGGGATTAAAGAAGGGGCTCAACTCAATCGCTTAACGTTTCATCCGAAGGACGGAAGGTTTTTTCACCTCCCCAGATAGAAAACCTAAATGCTTCGGCCGGGTTTTGAACCCCCGATCTTTAGCTCAGTAAGCAAGCACGGCTACCACTGAGCTACCCGTGCTCTCTCTGACGATCCATTGGTATTGAAGAGAGAGCGAAAACTTAATTGATTAATTTGCGCTGAAAAAGTACATTATTGGTGATTCACCTACTACCTACTTTTTTTCTTTCATTTTTGGAATCAGGGTATCGGAAAATATGAACTTCTGGTTAAAATATATAATTTTTGTCCGAGTACATAACTTCTCCTATACTTTGGCTTTAGCAATAAATGAATGGATAATATGTTTGGTTTTCATATCTGTAGGCATGTTTATTTTGCGAAATACAATTGTTAAACCTTCAATGCCGCTGAATGAATCCCCGAGGTAACATAAAACAGAAAATAGCTGTTTCAACATGTCTGCTCTTATTTTAACACGACCATACGGTTTTCGGATAACCAAAAACGGAACCTTGTAGCTAGCAGTGTGTTTTCTCTTCTCTCTAGAGACCAAATATTTGAGCTAGAATGTTACAGTTTTACTTCACCACCATCAAGGGCTGTGTGCTCTATTCCCGATTTTGTGGCTCGAACCGTTTAGCAGAAATTTTCAGTCATAGATAACGGCCATGTGCCAGAAATATATGATTAATCAGAATTTTGATGAATACAACTTTGGTGCTGATTATATACTAACTTTTTTTTTAAATGCACATGAAGTTGGTCTGTAGTAGAGTGGGAAAGATTCGGATAGATGAGGCGAAGGGATAGAAATTTTGAAAAAGGTTTGAAAATAATAGAGCTATGAGAAACGTTTCAACCGAAAGTTGTTCGGTCAACTGTAATCTTCAAAATGAGCTGCAAATCGAACCTTTTTGTGTTGTTGGAGATATACTAACTTGAAAGTACCCAATCTTCGAGAGAGAAGAGCTTTCAACTTAATCGCAAATGGTCTTTTGATACATCACTTGAAAGTTTCTTTCAAGTACCCTTAGAAGCAAGAATATTTACTTATTTTTCTCAGTGAGCTACATGTTGGGGAACCTCAGTTCAATAGGCGGCCATTTTGAAAGCTTGCCTAGTCATTTATAGCACTAAACACATTTATAATATTAAATGAAATATATAATAGTTAAACTATTATTATTTCTAATCTGAAGATGACTGATGAAGTAAATCACCGGCAATGTACATACCCAAAACAAATAAATTCATCAACTTTTCGCTCCCCCTTTCCTTTGGTCGATTTGACTGATACTCGATAGGTGTTTTCTTTTTATTATTCTGGTTACACATATTAAATTTCATGTCATTGCATTCATTCTTTCGGCAGTTATTTTAGTTTTTATGTTAAGCCTCCCTCCTTATCCCATTTTTTTCTTTGGTCCATTTGACTGAAAAACAATAGGTGTCGTTAGAGGGTTCTGGATTTACATATAAAATTTCGTGTCGGTACATTCCTTCAATCGGAAGTTATCGTGTTCACAGACACACATACAGACAGCTTTTTTTTTCATATTTGGAATCTAGAGGTAGGATAAATGAAATTCCGTTGAAAACTCCCCATCGAATTTTTGGCCTATTACATAACTTCCCTTATACTTGGAGAAGTAAAATATATAGATTGTATTAATTTATTTTATGCTACCCAGCTTTCTAGGTTGTCTTTATCATCAGGCAAACTGATAAAACATTCAAAACATAGATCCAAGATCAATAAATATAAAATACATGAACGAGGTGTCACATAAGAAACAAGAATAATGTATTTGTCTCCATCCATGGAATATTAAATTATTTTTTTTATAGTTTTTGTATTTTATCGTTTTTAGTATTTTATTTTTTTATTTTTGAGTTACGTTTTTTTGAATGTTTTGTCAGACTGCCTGATGATGAAGGCCTCGAAAGCTGGCTAGCATAAAATAAATTAATAAAGTCTGTGAGAGATCAGACTATATTTTTATTTTGCAACCTGTAAAGAAATTACTTTTCACTTCTTCAGTCATTTTCATATTGACGTAAATTTTTTATTTATTTTATTATTTTTTTTTTTTTTGCATTCTGCTATTAAAGTTATTAATTAGCAAAAACTAATATTAATGTGTTTACATTTTATAATGTTATTTATTTTTGTTTTAACTATGTTGTCTGGGTATAACCAGCTCTGTCTATAATACCTAGTGATCAGAACAGAGTCCCAGTCTACAGGATTAAGAGCCTCCACTAGCCTCTTCCTAATACCATACAGACAACACCATATTTAATCCCTTTATATAAACTTGGCTTTACTGTCCCAACTATACGAAGAAGTATAGAGGAAGTTATGTAATCGATTAGAAATTCGAAATTGAGTTTTCATCAAAATTTCATTTTTTCTCACATTAAAAAAAAAAGTCTGTCTATGTGTATCTGTGAACTTGATAACTCCCGATAGAATGAATTTATCAACACAAAATTTTATATGTGTATCCAGAACCCCAAAAGGATGTGACCTATTAATTTTCAGCGGAATCGGCCAAATAGAAACGGGGGATCAGGGAAGAACACATCTCAAAATCTCCAATCACTACCGATGTTAATCGTCATAAAATTTCATATTTAAATTCAAACCCCATGAGGACGGCACCTATTAGTTTTCAGCGGAATCGGCCAAATAGAAAGGGGGGATCAGGGAAGAACACATCTCAAAATCTCCATTCACTACCGATGTTTATCGTCATAAAATTTCATATTTAAATTCAAACCCCATGAGGACGGCACCTATTAATTTTCAGCGGAATCGGCCAAATAGAAAGGGGGGATCAGGGAAGAACACATCTCAAAATCTCCAATCACTACCGATGTTTATCGTCATAAAATTTCATATTTAAATTCAAACCCCATGAGGACGGCACCTATTAATTTTCAGCGGAATCTGCCAAATAGAAAGGGGGGATCAGGGAAGAACACATCTCAAAATCTCCAATCACTACCGATGTTTATCGTCATAAAATTTCATATTTAAATTCAAACCCCATGAGGACGGCACCTATTAATTTTCAGCGGAATCGGACAAGGGATTAAGTGGGGAGCTTGACTCAAAAACCCTAATAACTGCCGATGTAATAAATTCATCGACACAAAATTTAATATGAGGATTCAATAGCCCCTATGTAAGTCAACTATTAATTATTTATATATAGTAAAAAAAGAAAAAGTAAATAAAAAAAATGACATGAAAGGCTTGAGAGAAGAAAAAACGGATTCGGGGGGTAGATTTGAGTGTACATTTTTGCGAACTCCTGGTGTCGTCCATGTGTGAGGGTTCCAAGTCAGCCTCCTGAAGAGTGTTAGTACTAAATGTTTGACTGAAGAGGTTGAGGCAATGTTTGGTTGAAATACCAGCTTAAGAATTAACATTACTCCAATTATGGGTAACAATGGCAGTTGTCTGCTCCAGGCAAATTAGCAAAGACTAGTCTGACTTGTCAATGGAACCAGTCAGTCTACTCTAACAGGATTTCAGCCTTGCATTAGATACTAACAAAGGGCATCATAACCTTGAGGATTGTAATAAGCCGTTTAAAGTTATCAGAGTGTCTTCAGGTTCCACGTGGGTTGATGAAGCTGAGAACTGAAATAAAGAACAAAAGTGGTGGAAGGAGGTTTACTTGTAAAGATGACGAAGGGAGGAAATTGGATCCTTTCTGAAGGAAGGACCTCGAACTGGAAGTAGTCCTTTGTTAGATCCAGGGTAGGACCGAGGCCGGTGGAAAATTATAGAGACAAGAACTAGGTCGGACCAAAACAGAAACAGGACCTACTCTAGCTTCTTCCTCATTATTCCACACGGAGAAAACTATCTTCTTGCGGCAAAAAGATAACTTCTTGACAATATCTTCTTACAGAATTAAATTAAAAAACATTCCTCATTCTTAAATAAATAAGTAATACAAAATATGCAATTGCATAGAAATCCGATTTCTCTGGGTATAAGAAAGTCACTCTCAGAATTACGTTGTACAATGAAACAAAAAAAACTGCTGACGCCAACACATTACTTTCATGTATTTCGTTACGCCAGTATGTAATGTTTTGAGAGGGGGGGAGAAGGAGGAAAAGTGATCTGTAAAAACGTGTTTGTTTTTCTTTCTTATTACATCACATATTTCTTTCTTATTCACGTTATAGCTCTTTTTACATCAGTGTTTTCTCAGACACAAAAATAACTCCATCTTGGATATATCTCCATTTATTGCAGCACCAACAAAATGTATCAAAAAAAATATATATATATTGTAACAGTTCTTTATTGGCGGTACTAATACAATTGATGTTACCATTTAATGAATTTATTGATATACTCTGAATTTTATTTATAAATAAATAAGTAGTTATCTGTCCAACATATTTTATTTTTAACCACAACTAGTTTTCAATTTTCCATCTTCAGGTGAACCTTGGTAGAGAAAGGGTCAAAGAACTGAAAACATATCAATCAGGGACTACAGGGTATCCAGCTGGTTCCAATCCCTTCTCTAATAAGATTCACCACCTGAAGATGTCAGTTTGACTGATGAAACTAGTTGTGGTAAAAAATAAAATATGTTGGACTGATACATCTGTATTACTTATTTAACAAGTAAGTCCACTGCATCCCCCTACCACCAAGAAATATATTCCACATACTTTGTTTAGCTTGAGTAGTATGTGTAAATTCTTTATTTCACCAGATCAACAAATTCATGTTATACATGGTGTTTTTATCATGAAGCTTAATCACTATTATACATGGGTAATTTAACCCTTACTTAATACATGTTGAGTCAGAGCGTTTGTAAAATAATATAGATGTAATGTACAATCAATTTTAGAAGGAAAAATGAAATTAAATGTCCTCTATCAATCAATGGTAATGCCCTAGTAAATCCATAATAACTAAGTAAAATATCAATTTATAAGGTATCTTCTTGGAAGAGGTCCTGAAGAAGTCTGGGTTTAAGTCGTGGGTGCTCGGTAGGTCTTCCCAGGTTGAAAGCAACTGCTCCTATCGTGTCTACTAGGCGGGCTTTATAGTTTAGAAATTTGGATTTTATAAATTCAGCAATGGTGGGAAACTTGAGGTCACGGTGGAGCTGCGAATTTCTAACAAACCATGGAGCGTTCGTTGCAATCCTCAATACTTTATTCTGAAACGCTTGGATCCGCTTCCCATTCGTCTTTGAGAGTCCACCCCAGACTTCGCTGCCGTATGTCAGTAATGGTCTTAGAATAGCCGTATAAAGGAGGAGGGAACATGTTTGATGTAAATGAGATTTCCTGTTGAGGATAGGATACAGCATAGCCAATCTGGCATGTGCTTGAGTAGTAAAACTCTATTCACATCGAGAGAATCACCACTGTGTCTACTATTCCCTATCACCGACTGGTGTCTACTATTCCCTATCACCGACTGGTGTCTACTATTCAGTATCATCTAGTGGTGTCTACTACTCCCTATCAGCGACACAGCGTGAAGTATGTATGTATGCATATGATTTTTGAGCGATTTATTGTAGCAATGAACTTGAAATTTGAGATAAAGACACCACACGTACTTACTTAGATCTGATAAGATTTCAGCCGGAATCGGACGAAAATTGTACATTATACAAGATACCTCTTATATTTATGACTTTATCAAAAATGTCTTCAAATAAAAAACGTAGAGAATAATGAGGGACTAATTTTATATAGATTGCATGTTTTGAAACTCATTTTATGTAGACGTTTGCTTGAATTACGCAAAAACTGTTATTCCTATCGAGAAATAGGTTCTTAATTTCCACATTGAAGATTCTACTTCCAAAATACTCTCATATTTGAGATAGGACCAATACGAACAAAAAAGTTTAAGCATTCTAAAGAATGTACCAAAAACTACTGTAGGAAATAGTTTAAAGTAATGTTTAAATTGTAACGCATAGCAACACATTTAAAATATTTTTTTATTATTGGTAGATGTTTATTAAAAAATATTAAAAATAAAATATATATGTTGTGGCCATAACAAGTCTTCGTTATACCAACCACTGCCCCTTATATACTGACAATGAAACAAAGAATACCGCTGAAGTCAACACATTACTTTCACACACCCAGTAATGTCAGTACTTAATGAATTTGAGAGGGGGAGAGGGAATGATCTGTAAAAAATTGTTTAGTTTAAGAAATGCCCATTATGGCCACATCTCATATTTTAATATATAATTGAATTTAATTCTATGCTATTTGGAAGAGCGTTCTAAATGCTCGACTTAACTATGTTGTTACGTCTCAAACTCCCCTGCCTGGACTTAGGGCATACGAATATATGATACATAAAGGCTTCTTAATATTTCAGATCAAAACCCCACAATCCCCCAAGAAGGTTAAAGAGAGCTTGACATTCAGATCTGTTGTGATGTGAACTGTACAGGTGAACCCTGGGTTTTTTTCCTTTCAAGCCTTTCATGTCATTTCTTTTTATCTCTTTGTATATATGTCAGCCAAGCCATTTTCTGGTATAGTTGTGTGTTAAAGTAAATAAATACAAAAATAAAAATGAATACATTTTTTTTTTGAGTAAATGTTTTGCTAGGTTGCCTAGACTATAGTTTCAACGAGAAATATAATAAATTGAAAAAAAAAGTTTTATCCTGACGATGGCAACCTCGAAAGCTGGGTAGCACAAAATTGTGAGACTATATTTTTAGTTTTTAGAACCTGGGAAATAATCATTTCTCACTACATCAGCCATCTTCACATTAAAAATAATAATATTTATTCCTTAAGATGGTAATTGGATTTATCATACAATTTCTGTACATCAAAATAGCTTATAAATTATATACATCAACCGATATTAAATATTAGAATATAAACGCGTAGAAATAAAAATGAATAAATTCTTTTTTGCGTAAATGTTTTGCTGGCTAGCCTAGACTATTGTTTCAAGGAGTCAGTTTGAATCGCCTATTTCTTGACTCTAGAAAATAAATATAATAAATTGAAAAAAAAAAGTTTTATCCTGATGAGAGCACCTTGAAAGCCGGCTAACATAAAATTGTGAGAGGTGAGACATTATTTTTAATTTTTGCAACCTGGGAAATAATCATTTCTTACTACATGAGCCATTTTCACATTAAAAATAATAATATTTATTCCGATCCACTCGTATCATACAATTTCTGTACATCAAAATAACTTATAAATTATTGACATCAACGGATATTAAATATTAGAATATAAACACATAGAAAATAAATAATATATATATATATATATATATATATATATATATTGTATATATATATATATATATATATATATATTGTAACGCTCGTTTATTTGCGCTACTTGATATTCTAATTTAATTATATAATTTACAAATAATTATATGCAATAACGATTATGAGAGAACCTGGTTATGTATAATTTATAAATAAAAATAAAGACTTTAAAATAATTTGTTACATTTTTCTTTTATTTTAAATTTCATCATGACATTTTTTATGGGTTAGTATCACATAAATTTTACAGACATAGAGATTTTTCTTTTTTAAACACACATTCAACTAAACCTGCGGGGCTTGCATGCTGTATTGAGTTGATGATCGATGATTTCGTTTTGTACCACTGATGAGATGGGATTGTTGGTAGACCTCTGACGTCCTCTCCTGATTTTTGTTAGTCATTCCATCATGAAACAGCCATTCCTCATTTCCTAATTATTCGCCTCTGGATGTCTTTACCAGTTGATCTTCATTATTACGGGATACACACACACTTTTTCTTCTATGTCCTCAGACAATCAAACTTACTCCACTGCACATCTTTCCACAGATCCCTCCACAGACACCCTCTCACATCTCACTCTGAACAACGACTCCTCCCACGAGGGGACAGACCACTTCTCTCTTGTTTTGGATTCAGCTCCGTCATTGGCCCACAATTTTTACAGCCTTTAGCACTAAACATCTGGGTTTTTTTATATCACTTTCATATTCCCGTATACAATCCTAGTTGCTTACATTTATAGTTAACTAATTATTAGCCTAACATTTCATTTTATGACATAATTGAAATAAATGATTTGATATATTTTGAAACTATATCGACCCTGGTACAAATCGATTTGATAACCCCCAGTAACCTTCCTTAGGTCTACTAAACAGATTGTATTTACTTATTTTATTTTCCATTTCTTAAATATTACATGTAATGGACAATATAGAACGTTACATTGCCCTCTGCTAAAATATCAAAATATATCATTCATTTGCCTACATACGTGTTTAGTACCAAACTATTTCATAATCTTATGGTTATATGTACCACTTGGCGACTCAAAATAACATGGTGACCCAGTTTCTATAATTAATTAATTACACACAAATTTTTTGTCTATTATGGAATACATTCTTCAAGGTAACTCTCTTTAATAATATTAAACAACAATTAGGTTACAAATCCAATTCAATTAATTTATTTACGTCTTATCATAATGTTATATTAGATTTATTTTCTTATTTTACTTTATTTATTTATTATTTAAGATTCCATTTATCAATAACATCACTGTCACAATTAGACATAACTCAGATAATTATTTATATTTTACTACTTTTATTTACGCTATCTCGACTTACTTTCCCTATAGATTTATTGCACTAATTTTTATATAATGCTCTTAAGATGATATTCTTAAAAAAGAATATTCTTATAACATTTTCCCCGTTTCACTTACAAAATTTTTTTTTTATTTATTATTATTATTATTATTATACGGAATTACTTTCAAGGTTATATTTCAATATTATATGTTTTTATTTTTTTATTATCCATTTTAGGATAATTCCTTTTATCATTTCCATCATGGTATTTAAATTTACATTTGTCTCACTCTCCGGCTGAAGGCCCTCATCCGTTTTATTTTGAATACTTTTTGGAGTTGATGTTTCTCTCTCTTTTTGCGCATCTTCACTCATTGTTAAATCATATATACCCGATTCTGGTTGGGTACTCGGTCCCTCACTATAAATATTGCTTTCCCTACGATCGTCAACCCGTTCTGTTTTGCCTTCTCCCAAGTCCACATAACTCATTCCCTCTGCCATATTATCAAAGATACACAAAACACAAATTCTTAAATAAAAAATTACAATTAAAATTATTTTCTGCGTCACCCTTCACTCACTCGAAAAAAATTACTCTCTTTTGTCCGCCATTATGTTTCAGATTTGTTCTCAGAGAACCTCTATTCTAGTCGGCCATTTTGGACGCTAACTTTTTATACAGATTTAAAATTAATTTTTTACAAATATTTTTTTTTTTTTACAAAATTATACATAAGGTCCTTTTATAATTTTCTTTTCGGGCGCCATATACAAATTTAATATTTCAAATCCCTGTTCGAAGCGACATTTGTAACGCTCGTTTATTTGCGCTACTTGATATTCTAATTTAATTATATAATTTAATAATAATTATATGCAATAACGATTATGAGAGAACCTGGTTATGTATAATTTATAAATAAAAATAAAGACTTTAAAATAATTTGTTACATTTTTCTTTTATTTTAAATTTCATCATGACATTTTTTATGGGTTAGTATCACATAAATTTTACAGACATAGAGATTTTTCTTTTTTAAACACACATTCAACTAAACCTGCGGGGCTTGCATGCTGTATTGAGTTGATGATCGATGATTTCGTTTTGTACCACTGATGAGATGGGATTGTTGGTAGACCTCTGACGTCCTCTCCTGATTTTTGTTAGTCATTCCATGATGAAACAGCCATTCCTCATTTCCTAATTATTCACCTCTGGATGTCTTTACCAGTTGATCTTCATTATTACGGGATACACACACACTTTTTCTTCTATGTCCTCAGACAATCAAACTTACTCCACTGCACATCTTTCCACAGATCCCTCCACAGACACCCTCTCACATCTCACTCTGAACAACGACTCCTTCCACGAGGGGACAGACCACTTCTCTCTTGTTTTGGATTCAGCTCCGTCATTGGCCCACAATTTTTACAGCCTTTAGCACTAAACATCTGGGTTTTTTTATATCACTTTCATATTCCCGTATACAATCCTAGTTGCTTACATTTATAGTTAACTAATTATTAGCCTAACATTTCATTTTATGACATAATTGAAATAAATGATTTGATATATTTTGAAACTATATCGACCCTGGTACAAATCGATTTGATAACCCCCAGTAACCTTCCTTAGGTCTACTAAACAGATTGTATTTACTTATTTTATTTTCCATTTCTTAAATATTACATGTAATGGACAATATAGAACGTTACAATATATTAGTTTAAAGGGTTTGTTAGTGTTATTTAACCGTAATTGTCAACAACGTGGGCCATGTTGATTTAAGGAGTTTAGCGTCCTTACGGAAACGAGTTATATTAACCCACAAATGGTTTTTGAGAGCGATAATCGCTCGTAGGTTCAGAATAATAGATTGATAAAAGGAATTATCCTAAAATGGATAATAAAAAAATAAAAACATATAATATTGAAATATAACCTTGAAAGTAATTCCGTATAATAATAATAATAATAAATAAAAAAAAAATTTTGTAAGTGAAACGGGGAAAATGTTATAAGAATATTCTTTTTTAAGAATATCATCTTAAGAGCATTATATAAAAATTAGTGCAATAAATCTATAGGGAAAGTAAGTCGAGATAGCGTAAATAAAAGTAGTAAAATATAAATAATTATCTGAGTTATGTCTAATTGTGACAGTGATGTTATTGATAAATGGAATCTTAAACAATAAATAAATAAAGTAAAATAAGAAAATAAATCTAATATAACATTATGATAAGACGTAAATAAATTAATTGAATTGGATTTGTAACCTAATTGTTGTTTAATATTATTAAAGAGAGTTACCTTGAAGAATGTATTCCATAATAGACAAAAAATTTGTGTGTAATTAATTAATTATAGAAACTGGGTCACCATGTTATTTTGAGTCGCCAAGTGGTACATATAACCATAAGATTATGAAATAGTTTGGTACTAAACACGTATGTAGGCAAATGAATGATATATTTTGATATTTTAGCAGAGGGCAATGTAACGTTCTATATTGTCCATTACATGTAATATTTAAGAAATGGAAAATAAAATAAGTAAATACAATCTGTTTAGTAGACCTAAGGAAGGTTACTGGGGGTTATCAAATCGATTTGTACCAGGGTCGATATAGTTTCAAAATATATCAAATCATTTATTTCAATTATGTCATAAAATGAAATGTTAGGCTAATAATTAGTTAACTATAAATGTAAGCAACTAGGATTGTATACGGGAATATGAAAGTGATATAAAAAAACCCAGATGTTTAGTGCTAAAGGCTGTAAAAATTGTGGGCCAATGACGGAGCTGAATCCAAAACAAGAGAGAAGTGGTCTGTCCCCTCGTGGAAGGAGTCGTTGTTCAGAGTGAGATGTGAGAGGGTGTCTGTGGAGGGATCTGTGGAAAGATGTGCAGTGGAGTAAGTTTGATTGTCTGAGGACATAGAAGAAAAAGTGTGTGTGTATCCCGTAATAATGAAGATCAACTGGTAAAGACATCCAGAGGCGAATAATTAGGAAATGAGGAATGGCTGTTTCATGATGGAATGACTAACAAAAATCAGGAGAGGACGTCAGAGGTCTACCAACAATCCCATCTCATCAGTGGTACAAAACGAAATCATCGATCATCAACTCAATACAGCATGCAAGCCCCGCAGGTTTAGTTGAATGTGTGTTTAAAAAAAAAAAATCTCTATGTCTGTAAAATTTATGTGATACTAACCCATAAAAAATGTCATGATGAAATTTAAAATAAAAGAAAAATGTAACAAATTATTTTAAAGTCTTTATTTTTATTTATAAATTATACATAACCAGGTTCTCCAATAATCGTTATTGCATATAATTATTATTAAATTATATAATTAAATTAAAATATCAAGTAGCACTAATAACAAGCGTTACAAATGTCGCTTCGAACAGGGATTTGAAATATTAAATTTGTATATGGCGCCCGAAAAGAAAATTATAAAAGGACCTTATGTATAATTTTGTAAAAAAAAAAAAATATTTGTAAAAATTAATTTTAAATCTGTATAAAAAGTTAGCGTCCAAAATGGCCGACTAGAATAGAGGTTCTCAGAGAACAAATCTGAAACATAATGGCGGACAAAATAGAGTAATTTTTTTCGAGTGAGTGAAGGGTGACGCAGAAAATAATTTTAATTGTAATTTTTTATTTAAGAATTTGTGTTTTGTGTATCTTTGATAATATGGCAGAGGGAATGAGTTATGTGGACTTGGGAGAAGGCAAAACAGAACGGGTTGACGATCGTAGGGAAAGCAATATTTATAGTGAGGGACCGAGTACCCAACCAGAATCGGGTATATATGATTTAACAATGAGTGAAGATGCGCAAAAAGAGAGAGAAACATCAACTCCAAAAAGTATTCAAAATAAAACGGATGAGGGCCTTCAGCCGGAGAGTGAGACAAATGTAAATTTAAATACCATGATGGAAATGATAATAAAAAATATGAACGTAAAATTTGAGCAACAGTCAAAACATTTTAATGAAATGCAATCAAAAAATTTTAATGAAATGAATTCAAAATTCGAGCAACAATCAAAACATTTTAATGAAATGAATTCAAAAATTGATGAATTAAAAGAAGACGTAAGCATAAAATTTGAAAATGTAAAAAAGAATGTAAACAAACGTTTCGATGAAGTAGATAAAAAAATAAAAGAGATGAAGGATGAATGTCACATCAATATGAATGATGTAACTAACCAGTTGGGTGAACGAATACAAAAAAATAGAACAGAAATAATCGGTCAGAAAGAGGACATGGATAAATTTAAATTAGAAGTAGATGATAATACACAAAGGTTAGAGGGAGCAATCAACAATAGTAAAAACCAACTAGAACAATCGTTAAAAATCCGTATTGATAGTGTTAAAAAAATAAATCAAGACGAACATAATAACATTAGAGAAAGTATAGATAAGGAAAAAGAAAGAACAGATCGGGAAATGGGTAATATAATACAAATAGTAGAAAAAGTGCAGGGGGATATTGGGGAACTTAAATCGGAAAATAATAGGAATAATATTACTGTTGCCGAAATGAAGGAGGAATTAGACAAGAGGTCTGTAATCGCAGGGACAATGTTGGGTCTTAGTCCGGGAGCTAGACAGGGTCAATATAAGAAACTTCCTAAATTTAATGATAATATCAAGGAAAATCCTATCGAGTTTATTAAGAAACTTGAGGAGTATTTTGAAATGTTCCATATTTGTAGTTGGAAGGAAAAAAAATTAACAATATCTGAATGTTTTACGGAAGATGTCGACATCTGGTGGGAGATGGAGGCGACGCGATTTACTGATTTTAAAAATTTCAAGGAATGCTTTTTACTTAAATATTGGAATAAAATTAGGCAGTCGGAGATAAGCGATCGATTAAATAATGGAAAATATAGAAGAGGGGATGGTCGGTCAATGGAGAAATATGCCCGGAAAATATTAAAAGATTGTAGATACCTAAAGCCAAAAATTCAAGAGGAAGATATAATAACAAAAATGATAAATCAATATCCTCCAGCTGTACAATATTTATTATCATTTTCAACTTTAACGGATGAAGATCAATTATTAAACGCATTGGCCAAATTAGATGAAAATCCGAATTGTTTCATAAATGTATGGGAGGAAAAGGAATCAACAAGTTATAACCCAACACCGCGTGAATCTAATAACAATAATCATTATTGGAGAAGGGATAACCAGTATACACCCAAACGATCAGATAGGGACAGGGATGATGATAAAAATCGCGAGCGGAACACCGGGAGATGGAGAGAGCGATGGGATCGGGGACGAGGGAATTATAACCCGAGATCCAATTTTAATCCGAACAACCGAACGCCACCGCGGGTTAATATGGTCCCAGTAAAATATTCAGATGATCATCCGAGGGAAACAAAAGATGCGCAAAAAGGGGGAGAACAAAAAAACTAGGTTCGCCTCAGGTATCCCGTAATAGTCCGAGGGAGTGCTTGCGAGAGGCGATTAATATGAGGGACAAAGTGAGAAATAAAAAGAATATAAAAAAGGTTATAAATAATGTTCATAGGATAGAGATGAATAGTTCATGGGAAAATCCTAGGGATTTTCTATTTCGGGAAGAAGAAGGGATTAATTTCAATTCAGATATGAACCCGGAAACATACATAAAATTTCATGATGTGTCAATAAAAACTCTATGGGATTCAGGGTCTCAGATAAGTTGTATTTCTGAGGAATTTGTGGCGAGATATGGAGAAGAATTGGGTGTGTTGAGTCAATTACAGTTACCGTCAACACAGATAATAGGTGCATTTGGTAAAAAATCAAAAAATATTAAAAGTCAAATTTTGGTAGAAATTTCTATAGTTGATATTAGAGTTAAGGTAAATTTATGGGTCATACCAGAATTGATCTATGATGTTATTTTTGGTTTAGACATTTTAAATAAATTAAAGACAAGAATAGATTTTGATAAAAATCAATTACAAATTTCATATGAAGGAAAAAATCGAAATATTCCATTTGGATATAATAACAATAATTGTAAAAATATTAAAAAATATCAGACATGTATAATAAATAAAAAAAATAATAATAACAAAAGCAATTATAAATATGTAAATCAGGTAGTATCATCTGATGATGTAGAAAGCCATAGTCAGGAGACCGATAGGTATGATGTAGAATGTGGGATCGATCATCCAAATACTAGGCAAGAATTGTCACACCTGATAGAAGGGTTCACTCAGATCTTTTCGGACAAACCGGGCAGAATCAAATCTTATACACATGAATTAGAAATGGCTCCTGGAGTCAATAGTTTCCGTCCAAAATCATATCCAGTTCCGATGGCACTAGAAAAGGAGGTAGAAACAGAATTAAAAATGATGATAGATCAAGGGATTATAACTAAAGGCTTCTCTAACTTTATTAGTCCATTAGTGGTAGTTAAAAAGAAAAGTGGGAAAGTTCGACTATGCCTTGACGCAAGGGAACTAAACAAGCATATCATACCTCAGTATGAAAACCCACCAAGCATGGAGATGGTATTCACGAGGTGTAAGAACATTAAATATATGTCAACGTTAGACTTGACTAATTCATTTTGGCAAATACCATTAAACAGAAATTCACAAAAATATACAGCCTTCATGTATAAACAAACCTGCTATTATTTTCTAGTGACTCCGTTTGGTTTAAAAACAAGTTGCGCAAGCTTAATTAGGGCTCTAACACCACTATTTGATGGTACAGAGGCATTTTGTCTGATATTTGTGGACGACATTTTAATTTTTTCTGAGTCCGTAAATAGTCATATCAAACATTTGGAAATTATATTTAAAATTTTACATAACAATAATATTACAACCAACCTTAAAAAAGCAAAATTTTTCTGTCAGCAGTTAAAATATTTAGGCCACCTAATTTCTGAGAACGGAATAGAAATGTGTCCGGATAAGATAGAAAATATACAAAATTATAAAAGGCCGAGAAATATAAAGGAATTAAAGGGATTTCTTGGACTTATTGGATTTTATAGGAGATTTGTGAAAGAATTGGCTATAACCACGGGTCCTCTAAATGATTTGTTAAGTAAAAAGAATAAATGGAGATGGACGCTCGAGGCGGAAAATGCATTCGCGGCAGCGAAAAGTTTATTTATGAATAAGATTATCTTGCATGTTCCTAATCCAAATTATTCATATGTGGTCCAGACTGATGGTAGCGGTGTAGCGATAGGCGGACACTTATATCAGGCAGATGACCATAACAAAATGTATCCAATCAGTTTCGCGGCACGGGTGTTATCGAAGTGCGAAAAGAATTATAATACATCAGAAATAGAATTATTAGCTATAGTGTATGCATTACAAAAATTTAGACACTATTTACTGGGGAATAAATTCATCATTCTTACAGATCACAACGCTTTAACGCATATCAGGGAATGTCGACTTACGACGTCACGGTTGTCTCGATGGATACTGTTGATACAAGAATACGATTTTGAAATTAAATATTGTCCGGGTAAGGAGAATATAGTTGCTGATGCATTAAGTAGGTTTGCAATTCCCGAGGATGAGCAAAGTAAAAATCATATTGCAATAGCACCACTAATAGCCAATATTACGAATAAACAAATGGCGGATATAATTAGAGGGTTACCTAATAAGCAAAGCCTAGATAAGGAATTAGCTAAACGAAGAATAGAAGCTGAAAATGGTAGGGAGGATTATAAAATTGAAAATGGTATATTGTTTAAATTACATAATTCCATGTGGAAAATATGGATTGACAGAGATACCGCAGATAAATTAATTGAGTTTACGCATAACAAATATGTTCATATCGGAGTGCGTAAAACATACAATATTTTAAACACGGATTTTTATTGCCATGGGTTGCTTGCAATGACAAAGGAACATGTTTCAAAATGTATTATATGTAAAAAAACAAAATACGCAAATTATGAACCTTTTGAGGGGATGCATAATGTAAACGCAAGTAAGCCATTAGAATGTATTTCTATTGATTTCATTGGGCCATTGCCGTTAACAGCTAACAGAAACAGATATTTATTAACAGTGTTGGACATTTTTTCCAAATATGTAAGGATTTATCCAATAAGGAAAGCCGATACTAAATGTGTTCTAGATGTGATCTTTAAAGATTATATCCCAAATGTAGGTCAACCGATAAAAATATTATCAGATAACGGAACTCAGTTTATATCTAAAAAATGGATTGATACCCTAAATAAAAATAATATTAAAGCAATAAGAACTGCAATCCGGAACCCTCAAGCTAATCCTGTAGAACGGACGAACGGTTTAATATTAAAATTTTTTAGGGCACTTATAAAAGAAAAACATGATAAATGGGATACATTAGTAGATAAAATACAAACATGCCTAAATGAAGTAACACATGAAACAACGGGTTTCACCCCTGTTGAACTAATGTTTAATAAAAGACCAAGTCGCATCTGGTACCAATGGGTAAAGTCGGAATTCGGATTAAAAAATCTCGATAAAGAAACACACGAGTTACGTTTATATTTGGCGAAGGAACATTCTAAAAATAAAAGAGAAAAACAGAATGCTCGAATAAATTGTAAAAAGAAAATAATGGAACCATTACAAATTGGTGATCAAGTTCTAGTAAAAGCTTTAAGAGTTTCTAATAAAAAAAATAAAATATTCGCGAAATTTTTGGAGTTATACAATGGACCATTTATAGTTGCCGAAAATTTTAATAATGGATCATATCTCATTAAATATTTATCCCCTAAAAATAGAGTAAAAGGTATATTTAACATCAGAGAACTTAAAGTATTATAATGTCTGAACCATGAATGTCAACTGTATAGCTAGTCAGACAGTTTTTTTTATTACAAAAAATAAATAGATAGTACTGTGTTTGTATTTCCGGATCTCTGTGTTTTTTTTTTATTTTTTTTTCTTCTCCCAGGTCCACCATGCGAACTATATCTAAAAAAAAAATATATAGAACATTACTAAAAAAATTTATTTATATCGATGAAATATTTTGTGATAAGATGGAAGAGATATATTGTGCATGTGATATTATAAAGAGTATCGTAATTGTAAAGGGGTATTTTATATGGATATTTATAAAAAAAAAAAATAATAATTATATTTAAATTAAATTATATGTAAATAATGGGTAGTGAACTCTGCATTCTGTACAGAATATTTTTGATTTTAAATGTTTTTAAATAAAAACATATTTATTTATTGTAATATTATATTTATGGTGGTTATTTTTATGGGAAATTTTATAATAAGGGTTAGTCTCGAATTGAACTATTTATTGGTATTTATGCATGCATTTTTTTATGGTATTGGTGATAAAATAAAAATATTTATAAAAAAAAAAAAAATATTGTAACGCTTGTTATTAGTGCTACTTGATATTTTAATTCAATTATATAATTTAATAATAATTATATGCAATAACGATTATTAGAGAACCTGGTTATGTATAATTTATAAATAAAAATAAAGACTTTAAAATAATTTGTTACATTTTTCTTTTATTTTAAATTTCATCATGACATTTTTTATGGGTTAGTATCACATAAATTTTACAGACATAGAGATTTTTTTTTTTTAAACACACATTCAACTAAACCTGCGGGGCTTGCATGCTGTATTGAGTTGATGATCGATGATTTCGTTTTGTACCACTGATGAGATGGGATTGTTGGTAGACCTCTGACGTCCTCTCCTGATTTTTGTTAGTCATTCCATCATGAAACAGCCATTCCTCATTTCCTAATTATTCGCCTCTGGATGTCTTTACCAGTTGATCTTCATTATTACGGGATACACACACACTTTTTCTTCTATGTCCTCAGACAATCAAACTTACTCCACTGCACATCTTTCCACAGATCCCTCCACAGACACCCTCTCACATCTCACTCTGAACAACGACTCCTTCCACGAGGGGACAGACCACTTCTCTCTTGTTTTGGATTCAGCTCCGTCATTGGCCCACAATTTTTACAGCCTTTAGCACTAAACATCTGGGTTTTTTTATATCACTTTCATATTCCCGTATACAATCCTAGTTGCTTACATTTATAGTTAACTAATTATTAGCCTAACATTTCATTTTATGACATAATTGAAATAAATGATTTGATATATTTTGAAACTATATCGACCCTGGTACAAATCGATTTGATAACCCCCAGTAACCTTCCTTAGGTCTACTAAACAGATTGTATTTACTTATTTTATTTTCCATTTCTTAAATATTACATGTAATGGACAATATAGAACGTTACAATATATTAGTTTAAAGGGTTTGTTAGTGTTATTTAACCGTAATTGTCAACAACGTGGGCCATGTTGATTTAAGGAGTTTAGCGTCCTTACGGAAACGAGTTATATTAACCCACAAATGGTTTTTGAGAGCGATAATCGCTCGTAGGTTCAGAATAATAGATTGATAAAAGGAATTATCCTAAAATGGATAATAAAAAAATAAAAACATATAATATTGAAATATAACCTTGAAAGTAATTCCGTATAATAATAATAATAATAATAAATAAAAAAAAAATTTTGTAAGTGAAACGGGGAAAATGTTATAAGAATATTCTTTTTTAAGAATATCATCTTAAGAGCATTATATAAAAATTAGTGCAATAAATCTATAGGGAAAGTAAGTCGAGATAGCGTAAATAAAAGTAGTAAAATATAAATAATTATCTGAGTTATGTCTAATTGTGACAGTGATGTTATTGATAAATGGAATCTTAAATAATAAATAAATAAAGTAAAATAAGAAAATAAATCTAATATAACATTATGATAAGACGTAAATAAATTAATTGAATTGGATTTGTAACCTAATTGTTGTTTAATATTATTAAAGAGAGTTACCTTGAAGAATGTATTCCATAATAGACAAAAAATTTGTGTGTAATTAATTAATTATAGAAACTGGGTCACCATGTTATTTTGAGTCGCCAAGTGGTACATATAACCATAAGATTATGAAATAGTTTGGTACTAAACACGTATGTAGGCAAATGAATGATATATTTTGATATTTTAGCAGAGGGCAATGTAACGTTCTATATTGTCCATTACATGTAATATTTAAGAAATGGAAAATAAAATAAGTAAATACAATCTGTTTAGTAGACCTAAGGAAGGTTACTGGGGGTTATCAAATCGATTTGTACCAGGGTCGATATAGTTTCAAAATATATCAAATCATTTATTTCAATTATGTCATAAAATGAAATGTTAGGCTAATAATTAGTTAACTATAAATGTAAGCAACTAGGATTGTATACGGGAATATGAAAGTGATATAAAAAAACCCAGATGTTTAGTGCTAAAGGCTGTAAAAATTGTGGGCCAATGACGGAGCTGAATCCAAAACAAGAGAGAAGTGGTCTGTCCCCTCGTGGAAGGAGTCGTTGTTCAGAGTGAGATGTGAGAGGGTGTCTGTGGAGGGATCTGTGGAAAGATGTGCAGTGGAGTAAGTTTGATTGTCTGAGGACATAGAAGAAAAAGTGTGTGTGTATCCCGTAATAATGAAGATCAACTGGTAAAGACATCCAGAGGCGAATAATTAGGAAATGAGGAATGGCTGTTTCATGATGGAATGACTAACAAAAATCAGGAGAGGACGTCAGAGGTCTACCAACAATCCCATCTCATCAGTGGTACAAAACGAAATCATCGATCATCAACTCAATACAGCATGCAAGCCCCGCAGGTTTAGTTGAATGTGTGTTTAAAAAAAAAAAATCTCTATGTCTGTAAAATTTATGTGATACTAACCCATAAAAAATGTCATGATGAAATTTAAAATAAAAGAAAAATGTAACAAATTATTTTAAAGTCTTTATTTTTATTTATAAATTATACATAACCAGGTTCTCTAATAATCGTTATTGCATATAATTATTATTAAATTATATAATTAAATTAAAATATCAAGTAGCACTAATAACAAGCGTTACAAATGTCGCTTCGAACAGGGATTTGAAATATTAAATTTGTATATGGCGCCCGAAAAGAAAATTATAAAAGGACCTTATGTATAATTTTGTAAAAAAAAAAAAATATTTGTAAAAAATTAATTTTAAATCTGTATAAAAAGTTAGCGTCCAAAATGGCCGACTAGAATAGAGGTTCTCAGAGAACAAATCTGAAACATAATGGCGGACAAAATAGAGTAATTTTTTTCGAGTGAGTGAAGGGTGACGCAGAAAATAATTTTAATTGTAATTTTTTATTTAAGAATTTGTGTTTTGTGTATCTTTGATAATATGGCAGAGGGAATGAGTTATGTGGACTTGGGAGAAGGCAAAACAGAACGGGTTGACGATCGTAGGGAAAGCAATATTTATAGTGAGGGACCGAGTACCCAACCAGAATCGGGTATATATGATTTAACAATGAGTGAAGATGCGCAAAAAGAGAGAGAAACATCAACTCCAAAAAGTATTCAAAATAAAACGGATGAGGGCCTTCAGCCGGAGAGTGAGACAAATGTAAATTTAAATACCATGATGGAAATGATAATAAAAAATATGAACGTAAAATTTGAGCAACAGTCAAAACATTTTAATGAAATGCAATCAAAAAATTTTAATGAAATGAATTCAAAATTCGAGCAACAATCAAAACATTTTAATGAAATGAATTCAAAAATTGATGAATTAAAAGAAGACGTAAGCATAAAATTTGAAAATGTAAAAAAGAATGTAAACAAACGTTTCGATGAAGTAGATAAAAAAATAAAAGAGATGAAGGATGAATGTCACATCAATATGAATGATGTAACTAACCAGTTGGGTGAACGAATACAAAAAAATAGAACAGAAATAATCGGTCAGAAAGAGGACATGGATAAATTTAAATTAGAAGTAGATGATAATACACAAAGGTTAGAGGGAGCAATCAACAATAGTAAAAACCAACTAGAACAATCGTTAAAAATCCGTATTGATAGTGTTAAAAAAATAAATCAAGACGAACATAATAACATTAGAGAAAGTATAGATAAGGAAAAAGAAAGAACAGATCGGGAAATGGGTAATATAATACAAATAGTAGAAAAAGTGCAGGGGGATATTGGGGAACTTAAATCGGAAAATAATAGGAATAATATTACTGTTGCCGAAATGAAGGAGGAATTAGACAAGAGGTCTGTAATCGCAGGGACAATGTTGGGTCTTAGTCCGGGAGCTAGACAGGGTCAATATAAGAAACTTCCTAAATTTAATGATAATATCAAGGAAAATCCTATCGAGTTTATTAAGAAACTTGAGGAGTATTTTGAAATGTTCCATATTTGTAGTTGGAAGGAAAAAAAATTAACAATATCTGAATGTTTTACGGAAGATGTCGACATCTGGTGGGAGATGGAGGCGACGCGATTTACTGATTTTAAAAATTTCAAGGAATGCTTTTTACTTAAATATTGGAATAAAATTAGGCAGTCGGAGATAAGCGATCGATTAAATAATGGAAAATATAGAAGAGGGGATGGTCGGTCAATGGAGAAATATGCCAAGAAAATATTAAAAGATTGTAGATACCTAAAGCCAAAAATTCAAGAGGAAGATATAATAACAAAAATGATAAATCAATATCCTCCAGCTGTACAATATTTATTATCATTTTCAACTTTAACGGATGAAGATCAATTATTAAACGCATTGGCCAAATTAGATGAAAATCCGAATTGTTTCATAAATGTATGGGAGGAAAAGGAATCAACAAGTTATAACCCAACACCGCGTGAATCTAATAACAATAATCATTATTGGAGAAGGGATAACCAGTATACACCCAAACGATCAGATAGGGACAGGGATGATGATAAAAATCGCGAGCGGAACACCGGGAGATGGAGAGAGGATATGAATAATTTGGATTAGGAACATGCAAGATAATCTTATTCATAAATAAACTTTTCGCTGCCGCGAATGCATTTTCCGCCTCGAGCGTCCATCTCCATTTATTCTTTTTACTTAACAAATCATTTAGAGGACCCGTGGTTATAGCCAATTCTTTCACAAATCTCCTATAAAATCCAATAAGTCCAAGAAATCCCTTTAATTCCTTTATATTTCTCGGCCTTTTATAATTTTGTATATTTTCTATCTTATCCGGACACATTTCTATTCCGTTCTCAGAAATTAGGTGGCCTAAATATTTTAACTGCTGACAGAAAAATTTTGCTTTTTTAAGGTTGGTTGTAATATTATTGTTATGTAAAATTTTAAATATAATTTCCAAATGTTTGATATGACTATTTACGGACTCAGAAAAAATTAAAATGTCGTCCACAAATATCAGACAAAATGCCTCTGTACCATCAAATAGTGGTGTTAGAGCCCTAATTAAGCTTGCGCAACTTGTTTTTAAACCAAACGGAGTCACTAGAAAATAATAGCAGGTTTGTTTATACATGAAGGCTGTATATTTTTGTGAATTTCTGTTTAATGGTATTTGCCAAAATGAATTAGTCAAGTCTAACGTTGACATATATTTAATGTTCTTACACCTCGTGAATACCATCTCCATGCTTGGTGGGTTTTCATACTGAGGTATGATATGCTTGTTTAGTTCCCTTGCGTCAAGGCATAGTCGAACTTTCCCACTTTTCTTTTTAACTACCACTAATGGACTAATAAAGTTAGAGAAGCCTTTAGTTATAATCCCTTGATCTATCATCATTTTTAATTCTGTTTCTACCTCCTTTTCTAGTGCCATCGGAACTGGATATGATTTTGGACGGAAACTATTGACTCCAGGAGCCATTTCTAATTCATGTGTATAAGATTTGATTCTGCCCGGTTTGTCCGAAAAGATCTGAGTGAACCCTTCTATCAGGTGTGACAATTCTTGCCTAGTATTAGGATGATCGATCCCACATTCTACATCATACCTATCGGTCTCCTGACTATGGCTTTCTACATCATCAGATGATACTACCTGATTTACATATTTATAATTGCTTTTGTTATTATTATTTTTTTTATTTATTATACATGTCTGATATTTTTTAATATTTTTACAATTATTGTTATTATATCCAAATGGAATATTTCGATTTTTTTCTTCATATGAAATTTGTAATTGATTTTTATCAAAATCTATTCTTGTCTTTAATTTATTTAAAATGTCTAAACCAAAAATAACATCATAGATCAATTCTGGTATGACCCATAAATTTACCTTAACTCTAATATCAACTATAGAAATTTCTACCAAAATTTGACTTTTAATATTTTTTGATTTTTTACCAAATGCACCTATTATCTGTGTTGACGGTAACTGTAATTGACTCAACACACCCAATTCTTCTCCATATCTCGCCACAAATTCCTCAGAAATACAACTTATCTGAGACCCTGAATCCCATAGAGTTTTTATTGACACATCATGAAATTTTATGTATGTTTCCGGGTTCATATCTGAATTGAAATTAATCCCTTCTTCTTCCCGAAATAGAAAATCCCTAGGATTTTCCCATGAACTATTCATCTCTATCCTATGAACATTATTTATAACCTTTTTTATATTCTTTTTATTTCTCACTTTGTCCCTCATATTAATCGCCTCTCGCAAGCACTCCCTCGGACTATTACGGGATACCTGAGGCGAACCTAGTTTTTTTGTTCTCCCCCTTTTTGCGCATCTTTTGTTTCCCTCGGATGATCATCTGAATATTTTACTGGGACCATATTAACCCGCGGTGGCGTTCGGTTGTTCGGATTAAAATTGGATCTCGGGTTATAATTCCCTCGTCCCCGATCCCATCGCTCTCTCCATCTCCCGGTGTTCCGCTCGCGATTTTTATCATCATCCCTGTCCCTATCTGATCGTTTGGGTGTATACTGGTTATCCCTTCTCCAATAATGATTATTGTTATTAGATTCACGCGGTGTTGGGTTATAACTTGTTGATTCCTTTTCTTCCCATACATTTATGAAACAATTCGGATTTTCATCTAATTTGGCCAATGCGTTTAATAATTGATCTTCATCCGTTAAAGTTGAAAATGATAATAAATATTGTACAGCTGGAGGATATTGATTTATCATTTTTGTTATTATATCTTCCTCTTGAATTTTTGGCTTTAGGTATCTACAATCTTTTAATATTTTCCGGGCATATTTCTCCATTGACCGACCATCCCCTCTTCTATATTTTCCATTATTTAATCGATCGCTTATCTCCGACTGCCTAATTTTATTCCAATATTTAAGTAAAAAGCATTCCTTGAAATTTTTAAAATCAGTAAATCGCGTCGCCTCCATCTCCCACCAGATGTCGACATCTTCCGTAAAACATTCAGATATTGTTAATTTTTTTTCCTTCCAACTACAAATATGGAACATTTCAAAATACTCCTCAAGTTTCTTAATAAACTCGATAGGATTTTCCTTGATATTATCATTAAATTTAGGAAGTTTCTTATATTGACCCTGTCTAGCTCCCGGACTAAGACCCAACATTGTCCCTGCGATTACAGACCTCTTGTCTAATCCTCCTTCATTTCGGCAACAGTAATATTATTCCTATTATTTTCCGATTTAAGTTCCCCAATATCCCCCTGCACTTTTTCTACTATTTGTATTATATTACCCATTTCCCGATCTGTTCTTTCTTTTTCCTTATCTATACTTTCTCTAATGTTATTATGTTCGTCTTGATTTATTTTTTTAACACTATCAATACGGATTTTTAACGATTGTTCTAGTTGGTTTTTACTATTGTTGATTGCTCCCTCTAACCTTTGTGTATTATCATCTACTTCTAATTTAAATTTATCCATGTCCTCTTTCTGACCGATTATTTCTGTTCTATTTTTTTGTATTCGTTCACCCAACTGGTTAGTTACATCATTCATATTGATGTGACATTCATCCTTCATCTCTTTTATTTTTTTATCTACTTCATCGAAACGTTTGTTTACATTCTTTTTTACATTTTCAAATTTTATGCTTACGTCTTCTTTTAATTCATCAATTTTTGAATTCATTTCATTAAAATGTTTTGATTGTTGCTCGAATTTTGAATTCATTTCATTAAAATTTTTTGATTGCATTTCATTAAAATGTTTTGACTGTTGCTCAAATTTTACGTTCATATTTTTTATTATCATTTCCATCATGGTATTTAAATTTACATTTGTCTCACTCTCCGGCTGAAGGCCCTCATCCGTTTTATTTTGAATACTTTTTGGAGTTGATGTTTCTCTCTCTTTTTGCGCATCTTCACTCATTGTTAAATCATATATACCCGATTCTGGTTGGGTACTCGGTCCCTCACTATAAATATTGCTTTCCCTACGATCGTCAACCCGTTCTGTTTTGCCTTCTCCCAAGTCCACATAACTCATTCCCTCTGCCATATTATCAAAGATACACAAAACACAAATTCTTAAATAAAAAATTACAATTAAAATTATTTTCTGCGTCACCCTTCACTCACTCGAAAAAAATTACTCTATTTTGTCCGCCATTATGTTTCAGATTTGTTCTCTGAGAACCTCTATTCTAGTCGGCCATTTTGGACGCTAACTTTTTATACAGATTTAAAATTAATTTTTACAAATATTTTTTTTTTTTTACAAAATTATACATAAGGTCCTTTTATAATTTTCTTTTCGGGCGCCATATACAAATTTAATATTTCAAATCCCTGTTCGAAGCGACATTTGTAACGCTTGTTATTAGCGCTACTTGATATTCTAATTTAATTATATAATTTAATAATAATTATATGCAATAACGATTATGAGAGAACCTGGTTATGTATAATTTATAAATAAAAATAAAGACTTTAAAATAATTTGTTACATTTTTCTTTTATTTTAAATTTCATCATGACATTTTTTATGGGTTAGTATCACATAAATTTTACAGACATAGAGATTTTTCTTTTTTAAACACACATTCAACTAAACCTGCGGGGCTTGCATGCTGTATTGAGTTGATGATCGATGATTTCGTTTTGTACCACTGATGAGATGGGATTGTTGGTAGACCTCTGACGTCCTCTCCTGATTTTTGTTAGTCATTCCATCATGAAACAGCCATTCCTCATTTCCTAATTATTCGCCTCTGGATGTCTTTACCAGTTGATCTTCATTATTACGGGATACACACACACTTTTTCTTCTATGTCCTCAGACAATCAAACTTACTCCACTGCACATCTTTCCACAGATCCCTCCACAGACACCCTCTCACATCTCACTCTGAACAACGACTCCTTCCACGAGGGGACAGACCACTTCTCTCTTGTTTTGGATTCAGCTCCGTCATTGGCCCACAATTTTTACAGCCTTTAGCACTAAACATCTGGGTTTTTTTATATCACTTTCATATTCCCGTATACAATCCTAGTTGCTTACATTTATAGTTAACTAATTATTAGCCTAACATTTCATTTTATGACATAATTGAAATAAATGATTTGATATATTTTGAAACTATATCGACCCTGGTACAAATCGATTTGATAACCCCCAGTAACCTTCCTTAGGTCTACTAAACAGATTGTATTTACTTATTTTATTTTCCATTTCTTAAATATTACATGTAATGGACAATATAGAACGTTACAATATATATATATATATATATATATATATATATATATATATATATATATATATATATATATTGTCAATAAACATATAATAGAAGTTAGAAAAACAGTTTATAAAATTCATAATACAGTTGGTACTGTTTATATTTTAAATTATGAATATTTTACAATTATTTAACATATATCTTCTTTTAGGACAATATTTCGGTGCGATTATGGCCTTTTTACTCAGGTCACAAAAATTATAATAGTTAGAGAAAAAATAGAGCGAATTATACAAAAAAATATTATATATGTATATATATTATAACTTAACAAATATCAATAAAGAAAATAAAAGTATAGCTAAAAAAGTTAATGATAATAATAAAACAATTAAACAAAAGTAATTTAAAATATAAATTAGGACCTTTGCCAAGAGAATAAAAATTAAGCTTAAATTAAAGCCTTTTATATACTAAACACGACTTATAAATTATGGTTATTTTTTTCTTTATGAACAATGAAAAAAAAAATCCGTTTCTGAAAAAAGGGTTCCCTCTAACATAAACATTTTTAATTGAATTTTAAATGTTTTTTATTGTATCAAGTGCTTTCAAGAAGTGTAGAAGGCCATTAAAGAAGTGAATTCCTTTATGAGTTGTACTTTATATAGTCAGGGTACTTTATTATAGTGAAGTTGATAAACTCCTCTTTGGCGAAGGTACCATAGATTTATTCTATAATGAATTTGGTTTGAGCGAGTGGTGTGAATATAACGATTTAAAAAATAAATAGCTAATATAACAACTTGAAATTGTTCGGTTCACAGTATTTATAGAATTAATCGCGGGTTCCGATCGCAGCTGTGGCTCTTAAGTTTTTTTTATCTGGGTGGTGAATAAATCTTGAACCATCCATCGGATGAGAGGTTAAGCGATGGTCCCGAGCCCGCACGATGTCAGGTGAATAAACCTGGGTATCTTTAGCATCTCAGAGAAGAGTCGGGGTCGGGTCCACCAGAGCAACGAAAGAACGCTCTGGTAGTAGGCGACTTGACCTTGTAGTAAAAGCCCAGGCAGAGTCACAATAACATACTAGAATAAAGGTTTGTTGTCCAATTTCCATCTTTAAAGATCTCATTCCCACCAATTTTCCTCCGGCTCCCTTGAAGAGATGCTGGCTAGACCAGGACTACTGTAAGGCGACAGAGAATATTACATTGAAGAAATATTACGTTATTCTACAAAAGAAGCACATTGAATACATTCCTCACAATTCAATTACAAAGATTATTTAGAGGATGGGGTTTGCAAAGAGGATTATAGAATTATTTTTTTTAGGAATCCTTAAAAAGTAACAAAGATTCGTAGAGATGAGGAGGAAGAGATTGACTTTTTTAGGAAATTGTGTTCAAACTTAAAAATTAATATACAAAAAACTATGAAGGAAAAATTGTATAATGCAAAGTCGGCGCTAAATCACCGGCCGTGTACTTCCTCAGGTCAAATGAATCAATTATTTGTTTGCTCTATCTCTTAAGCCAGTCGATCACTTGAGAATACGAACTCAATATTTGACATATATATTGTGGCTTCTGAATCCTCCCTCAGAGTAAATTTTGTGTCGATACATTCATTACATCGGCAGTTATTGAGCTCCCTACTCCTTATCGGCTGATTCTGCTGAAAATTAATATTTCATCAGGAGATCAGAAAAAAAGAATTTCTGAACGATTACATAACTTTCCCTATACTCCGTATTGCTGGAGAATTAACATTAAGTTACAAAAAAATTATAAAAGAAAATTTTTTATACAATGATGTTTGCATTCATATGCATTCACTGAAAATTATATGAATTTTACCATGATTACATGATTTTTCTTATGGAAATGTAATATATTTCTACATATATTACGCGCTATATTATATATATATATAATGAATATTAAATTTTATTTATATATAACAAATTAATCATATAAAATAAGTCAAAAAAATAAATTATTAGTTAGGGAGATATGAAGAACGACAGTCGCTGTGTCCGACGTCTACCAGAAATGGTATAATTTTAATTCTAAGTTTCTAAAGAAAACAAAAAATTCAACTTTGAATTAATTCCCCTTATTAAATTCCTTATGGGAAAGTAATATATTTCTGTATATATATTTCTAAAAAAAAAAAACTTATTTTTGAAATATTGTCTATTCCACCAAAGATATTTAAGTTTTGTAAATATCTTTGGTCGAATAGACAATAATAGAAATAAAAGACGTTGCCTTCCCACTGGTTTATTTTACACCAGAACCGGTTTTCGACGCAACAGCGTCATCAACAGTGGTTCATCCCACCCACACAGCACAGCGGTTAGAAGACAACTGGCCTTTGACCTTCTGGTGTAAAATAAAACAGTGGGAAGACAACGTCTTTTATTTCTATTAGAAATCTCGTCCCACAACATCTTACTATCACATATGAACAGACAATATTTCAAAAATAAATTTGTTTTATTTATTTATTACAAGTTCCAAAAGATGTCCGCGTTCCTCAACTTAGAAGTTGAATATATATTTCTGCTCTTGCCGAGGTTGTTAAATATTCATTATAAATATATATATATGAAGTGTAAAATCCTCTCTAGGGTAGCCTGCATTGCGGTAAAGTCGGGAAATAGCAGTGAAATAACTATTAACACCCAATTAACAAAGAACTCAACAATTTACAGTTAAGCTGAGACGAGCACCACGCACTTCAAGGCCAACTGTCGTACTGATCTGTAATCAATTCCCATAAGCTGACATTTTCAGTTATCTGAGACTGAATATTTACGGAAGACTGACCTGAAACCCACAAACTAAACTCAAACCATGATTTGATTAGGTATATGTAACAGTTACATTTTGTGTTAAGAATTTTAAGTCGTTCGTTTTGTGTACTACGGGAGAGGCATGTATGTGGTTCCTGTCTTCTAAGTGGCATTCTTGATTCCACAATTCCATTCAAACTCACCATCCATTTTATTATTCCGTTGTTGGTTCCGTCTATTCCAGAATCTACTTCAAAAACTCATTTCACCGAAGGGTTGATTTCAGGATTCACTCCGAAACTCCTCTTCACTGCTCAGTCTTCCTCCACTTCCTCCTCTTTAACATTCTATTCTAAAGAGAAGAGGCTAGTCTAGGAGTTTTTCTTCGTCGGATTGAAGAAAAACAAATTTCCATTTTAATCATAATAATGTTGTACTTATCTTAGCCTTATAAATAATTTTAAAGCTCCATTTGAATATCACTCAGAGTCTTCTCTTTATTAAAGATATTCAGACCTCAAGGAAATTGAATTATAAATTAAATTAATTTATTTTACTTAAGTTAATATACTTTTTTTTGGGAGTTAAATTTGAATTTAAGTAAATTGAAAATTGAGTTGCGTTAATATTGATTATTAAATTAAATGGGGAAAAAAACACCTTGAGACGTTTGGTGAGTGTATTACGAGGGTTCCTGGTCAGTATTATGTTAGTGCAAGACCTAATGTTACGTTATTATTTTGCGAGTTGTATCACCTGCTATGTATTTTTCCACCACGAATTAATTATTTAAGTTTTCGCTCTCCCTCCAAAGCCAATCCACCGTTTTGGCTAAAAATAAGTATTTTTCTTAAATAGTGGCTTCTGAATCCTTATATTAAATTTTTGTTGATACATTCATTACATCGACAGTTTATAAAGTTTTTGTGTCTAGCCTCCCTTCTCTTGTTTCTGCCTTCCCTTTGACCGTTTCCGAAAAAAAATTTGTAGGTTTCATCCTTTTGTGTTTAATTTTGAATTTAAATATAAAATTTCATATTGATACATTCCTTACATCTGCAGTTATTGGGATTTTTGAGATGAGTTCCCTCTGATCCCCCTCTCCCCTTCGGCTGATTTCGTTGAAAATTAATTCGTCATGAGGATTTGAATTGACATACTGAATGCCATGTCGATACATTCATTACAACTGCAGTTATTAGCGTTTTTGTGATAATTCCCCCCATATCCCCCCCTCTTCCTTTGTCTGATTTACCTGAAAATTAATAATTGTCGTCCTTAGAGTGTTCTGGATACACATATAAAATTTTGTGTCGATACATTCACTCTACATCGGGAGTTTGCTGTCTATGTGTGTGTGTCTCTGTAAACACGATAACTCTCTTTCTGGGAGGTAAAATAAACTTAAGCACGTCCTTTGGATGGGACATTAAGCGATGGTCCCGAGCCTGTACGATGTCAGGTACTCGTTAAAGACCCCTACCATGAGTCAGGCTCATGGACACCAGAGTGACGAAAGAGCTCTCTGGTAGTAGGCGATATGACCTCGTATTTAAAGCCCGGGCATGAGTCTAATAACTAACTAACGATAACTCTCTCTAGAATGAATGTATCAACACACAATTTTGTATGTGTAACCAAAACCCAATCGATTAGGGGGGGGGGCTTAACAAAAAAGCTCTAATAACTGCCCTTAGAATGAGTGTATCGACACAAATTTTCATATGTGAATTCATAACCCCATAAGGACGACACTCATTAATTTTTACAATAGGCAGAACGAAAGTTGAGGAAGCTGAAGGGGCTCACCTTAAAAACCCCAATAACTCCCGATAAAATGAATGTATCGACACAAACTTTTATTTGTGTATCCAGAACCCTATTTTTTTTTTTTTTTTTTTTCATTTTTGAAATCAGGGTTTTGGAAAACATGAAATTTTTATAAAAAATCCCCATGGAATTTTTGAGCTATTACATAAGTTTGTATAGCTGGAGACACGAAAAGGAAGGGCATCTCATTTGAGTGTAAATGTTATATGTTGTGATTTGAGGCAAAAATAAGTCTGTCTAACGATACGTTTTTTCAAATAAAAATAACAATAGACTTAACATTTCCATGAAAACGCTCCCCAGTGTAAATTCCTGGAGTAGCTAGAAATGTTTTATTCATAGATAGAATGATCCAGCCATTTAAATGGGTCATGACTAACAAGACGGAGACAAAACGTAGACCCAGAAGAGCAACCAAAGCTTCTGTCTCTAAAGACACCTGAAGGGTGCTTCCTACCCTACAAGTACTTGGAATTTTTTCATTTTACCGTGGAATGGAAACTCTGCAATACTCAACATTATTTTTAATACCTTCATGTCAGTCTTATGTCTAGTGTAAGTCCTAAATGAGACCCCCAGACACGCCTTATATATAACAAACTAGTACTTTATTCCCTTCTACACAGACCTTCAAAACTTAACACAAAAGCATACTATACGTTCTTACTTAAAGCACTCTGGCTTTATGTACAGCTCACAAATGTACTGTTCGGCTAAAACATCTTAAGAAGGATCACTTCATTTAAATAAATAGTAGTTTATAAATATTGAATTATATTTTTTATTCTTTATAGTTTGTTATCTTGACTCATGCCCGGGTTTTAACATCGAGGCTATATCGCGTATTACCAGATCGCTCTGGTGAACATGAACTCGACTTCACATTGGGAGTTCTAAAGTTTGTCTAATCTAAATTTTTATTCATCTACGGTAGGGGTATTTAACGAGTACTTGCGCCCATTATTGACATGAACACATTAGAGAAATGCTGGATGAAAAACGGAGATGATTTCCAACCGTCAAAACACAACAGACTTACAATGTACTGAGAAGATCTATATTACAATAAAAATCTTACTCATTGTATACGGACACAATACGGAATTTCTCCGAATCTTTTACAAAACTCAGTCTGTTTTTTTCCCCCTCAATGAGCTTCAAAAATACTACTTAAACATTCTTTAATCGTTTTATTGTTATAAAAGTTAAGATAACATTTGGAAGCATAAAAATACATTTTAGCTCATTGAAGCAGCAGTATGTATTTTCAGGCTTTAGTTTGTTATCTTTTAGAACAATAAAACGAATAAAGAATGTTTTGAGCAATATTTTTGAAGCTCATTGAGCGAAAAAAACAGACTGAGTTCTCAGCTAAAGATAAAAACTCATTACAGTCATCACTCTCCAAGATTTATAAGCACTCATCTCGTGTATAGAATTCATTTTTACTTTTACTTTTACATTTAGTGTAAGGAAGTATTGTGATCCTGCGAACGGAATGTCACTTCCCATGGACCAAAGTTTTAGCACCCCAAAGAATTCACAAAAATTAGTGAAGGAAATAGTTTAAAGTAATGTTTAAAACTCAACGCATAGCAACGAATTTTATCTTTTTATTATTGCTAGATTTTTATTAAAGTATAAATACAACTTTGAGGATTATTTGAATATTAAATTAAATTTATTTAAAATTGCTAACAGCAGTCCTTTTTGTGTAATAATGTTCGGAACATGTGAAATCTATGGTCATTATGGGGTCTGCAATGTAAAGAGAATTTATATCAGGTCTGAGTGATTAGCCTAGTTTGGTGAAACTTCCATGTCGGCTTTGAAACAGGTAATTTGTTTTGTATAATGGGAGTGCAACAGGCGTCCTGCATGCTAATCAACCCGGGCAATGTCAAACTGTCTTCATTAGCCCGTTCTTCCTGGGAAAACTAAACAAAAGAGGGGGGAAGAGCAACGACATGAAGAAGGATCAGGCGCAGGAGGCCAACGACATTGGAAAGGATCAGGGAAAGGAGTTCAGAGCCTAGATCGGAGGCTAACGATATGGAAAAGGATCAGACGAAGGAGGCCAACCACATGGGAAAGGATCAGGGAAAGGAGTTCAGAGCCCAGCTCGGAGGCTAACGATATGGAAAAAGATCAGGCGAAGGAGGCCAACCACATGGGAAAGGATCAGGGAAAGGAGTCCAGAGCCCAGCCCGGAGGCTAACGATATGGAAAAGGATCAGGCGAAGGAGGCCAACCACATGGGAAAGATCAGGGAAAGGAGTTCAGAGCCCAGCTCGGAGGCTAACGATATGGAAAAGGATCAGGCGAAGGAGGCCAACCACATGGGAAAGGATCAGGGAAAGGAGTTCAGAGCTCAGCTCGGAGGCTAGCGATATGGAAAAGGATCAGGCGAAGGAGGCCAACCACATGGGAAAGGATCAGGGAAAGGAGTTCAGAGCCCAGCTCGGAGGCTAACGATATGGAAAAGGATCAGGCGAAGGAGGCCAACCACATGGGAAAGGATCAGGGAAAGGAGTTCAGAGCCCAGCTCGGAGGCTAACGATATGGAAAAGGATCAGGCGAAGGAGGCCAACCACATGGGAAAGGATCAGGGAAAGGAGTTCAGAGCCCAGCTCGCAAGGTAAAGATATGGAAAAGGATCATGCGAAGGAGGCTAGAGTCCAGTCTGGAGGCCAACAACATGAAGAAGGATCAGGCACAGTGACTGTGAACACGATAACTGTATCGGCACCTTTATATGTCTAACCAAAACCACATATAGACGACTTTCATTGATTTTCAGCTAAATCGGTCAAAGGGAATGGGAGGATTAGGGGGTGGTTTAAAACAAAAAGTGTAACTGTCGTAATTAATGTAGTGACACGAATTCAGAGGAAGGGGGCTCCGCTCAAATATTTCATTTAATTTCATCATACTTTTATCCCAAACGGTCGATTAGTTTTGGAGGGACCGGGAAAACCAAATTTATCAATTCCTACTGGGGAAGTACATCGCCGGTGATTCACCGATGAATTTTTTAACATTTGTTTGGGGTTTGATGTTGAAGTATATATATTTACATGGAACTTTCTCATAAAGAGCTAAGTTGGTCTAGAAAGCAACAGATTGCCATAATACTGGAGAGTACGAGTTACACAAGGTTCTATAAGGTTAGGGTAACCATGACAACAGGTCCATATCTGAGGAGAATAGAGACCGTCTGTAGACCTTTCCAAGACAACACATCCTTTTGTGGATCCTCAACACCCACAAACATCACAGAACAGGCCACGTTCTTGGATACCTATAGTTTCATTCCTACTCTAGTAATTCAAGTTCAGCCCTTAAGAAATACTGCAAGGGGTATTTATATTCTTGAATATTTTTTAAAAAATGTTGGTGAATCACTTCCTCTGAAAGAATTAATTAATTTTTCAATAGTTGACTACATAGGGGCTCCTAAATCCTCATACTAAAATTGTATCGATAAATTTATTACATCGGCAGTAATTGCGGTTTGTAAATCCTTTCAGCCGATATCGCAGCAATTTGTCAGGTGTCGTTATTGGGTTTTGAAATCAAATATGAAATTTCATGTCGATAGATTCATTACATGGGCAGTTATTTGGGTTTTTGCTTTGAGCCGCCCTCCGATCCCCCATCCCTTCTGCCGATTCTGCTGAGAAGGTTTGAGTCGTCTTTATAGGGTTTTGAATTCACATATGAAATGCAAACCCCCATAAGATCCCACCCATTCATTTTCAGCGGAATCGGCCTTAGGAAAGGAGAAAACCCCAATAACTGCCGATGTAATGAATGTATCGACCTGAAATTTCATATTTCAAGTCAAAACCTATAAGTACAATATCTGTTAAACGTCAGCAAAATCGGCCGAAGGGAAGGGGGAGGAGGCTCAACTCAAAACCTATTACTGCCGATATAATCAATTTATCGACACAAAATTTAGTATGAGGATTTGGAGTCCCTATGTAAGTCAACTATTGATTATTAGTCCAAACGGTTTTGGAGGGAGAGCGAAAAGTTAATTGATTAATTTGTTCTGGGGAAGTACATTGCCCGGTGATTCTCCCTCGACTTATTTTTTTCTTCTATTGATTACTTTAAAACTGATGCTCGAAACTACATCAAGCTTTTCAAGTTATTAAGGTGCATAAAATTATGCATTTAGGTATTAGAGATGAAAAATAAAAGAATAATTATCTTTAGATGCAGTTTTCTTGCTTCTTCCGTAAAACTGATTACCCATTTGGCCTTTACATCGTCGATATTTACGTAAATTCTCCAGTCCCTGCACATGATGTGTCATCTACAAATGTTTGAGTTTGACGTCTTGTTAATTTTCCGTCACAATGGTTCAGAAACATTCCTTTATTGTTTGTTTAATAATTTTCTCTTTTGTCTGATTCTTTTTGATAATATCAATTTATTTATCTTCTAATTCTACAGAGCTGATATAAAGCATGGATATCTGTTATCAGATCAGCTTTGTTTGAAGTTCCAGTTTAACTAATTTCTGTTTACATTCCTTTGGAATTTTGAATTTCTTCCAAATACATTGTTCGATTCGGTTCTTCTGTTGTTCTGTACTAATCTATTGTTGATAACACGAAGGTATTCTGAAAGGATATATATTTAAACTTTTGATGGAGACAAAGGCGCTTGTGGAAAATTTACGTATTTCAATGGCGAAACAACGCCTCCAAAGGAAGTAGTAATGTCTTTGTCGTTGTTGTCAACAAATTGAAGTACATTCTTTACTATTCCTGGCTCTTCGGTCCTTCCTGCACCGATCCTCCCATCAGTCCTCTTATCCGTCTTCCCATGCCCATGTTCCTGAGATGGTCTTCCAGCCACCGCAAGCGGAGTCTCCTCTTCTTCATTGTCTACCTGGGCGCTCCTTGAAATCCTCTTGTGAACTCTGTCTGGCTCCATCCATTCCTCATCAAAATGTCGTCCATTTTAGTCAGGGCTCAGGTTTCTCTCGCGTATCTGACGACCGGTCTCAGGAATATCCTACAAGTTTGAAGTAATCGACGAATTAGAAGCGTAACGAACCAGATCGTTATAATGACTAATAGATCAAGTAGACTAAAGAATAATTGAAATAGGTCAGAGTCAATTTAATTTTTATTATGGGGCTGTGGTTACCATGCGGGTTGGAGTGTAGGACTTTGGTTGCATGGTCCACCACGGTTGCGGGTTCGCATCCCATCCAGAAGAGAGTTTTTTTCACAGATGAAACTCAATCCGGGACCATGGATGTTGAGTTAATTGCAAAGTCGTTGGTGAATCACCGAATATGAATTTCCCCAGCACGAATTAATCAATTACGTTTTCGCTCTCATTTCCAAAGCCAATCTACCGTTTGGATTAAAACTCAATATTTGACTTACATACATAGGGACTCCTAAATCCTCATAAGCCACTATTTCTGAATCCTCATACTAAAGAATGTACACATTCATTACATCGGGAGTTACTTAATTTGATGATTTACCTACGACTCTTTACTTTTCACATCATCTGTCCTTACATTTAAAAAAAAAAATTTGATCTTATTACTTAACTATCTCTTTTTTTTTTTTAGGATATTAAAATTCATTCATTAGACATTATTTTTTAAGTATTAGATTTACTATTGTATATTAATTTATAATTCTAAATTTTTTATTTTAAAATCGTATTTTATAATGGGACATCCATGTTAAACGCCCTTCTTCGGAAAGGACGTTAAGCGATGGTCCTGGGCCTGTGCGGTATCAGAAATTTCGATAAAGACCCCTTCCTCAAGTAACTAAACCTGGTTAGGCAAAATTTATGTACACCAGAAGGACGAAAGAGCGTTCTGGTAGTAGGCGATATGACCTCGTAGTTAAGGCCCGGGCATGAGTCACAATAACTAACTCCATGTTACAACCTGCTGTGTTTTGCTTTGTTAAAAAGTTGTGTCAGAAGAGGTACAATATATTCTTTTGGAATTTTTAATGATTCGTTCAAGAATTTATGACGCGCCGGTACACTTTCTACTTTTACTTCTTCAACTGTTGTCATTATTTCTTCCTCCAGAAAGTCTAGAAATGTTTTTTCTTCAAATTTAGTCTATCTATCCATTCCTCCCTAACGCCTAAATTGGTAACCACTCAATCTTCGGAACTAAAAAAAGGGATTTGATGAAATTGTTAGGATAGGTTCCGTCTGGCGTCTCATAACTTGGAACATCAAAAAACAACGAATGGGAACGCGAAAAAATGTTTTTTAACTAATGTTATTAATTGTAATTACTTATTTTATTTATACTTTTTATATTTTTAGGGCGCTGGTAGCTCAGTGCTATGCGTGCTTGCCTTCTGAGCTCAAGACTGTGGGTTCGAAACCCGACCGAGGCTCTCCGAAACTCCCACAGTAGAGTCGGGCTCATGTCCACCAGAGTGACGAGCGCTCTGGTAGTAGGTGATATGACCTCGTAGTTAAAGCCCGGGCATGAGTCATGAAACCTAACCTTTTTATATTTACTTATGTTATTGTTAAATTATTTAATTTGTTAAAGGTTCCTTTATATATGTCATTATTGTTCAGCTGATCAATTGGTAATTTTGGAAATGTTAATGTTAATATTGTAAAAGTAATGGCCACTGACTCAATTGTATAGGGGTCATCCTTTTAAACAATAAAAATTATTATTACTATAGTTTTAATGTTTTTAAAATACTTTTCCGTCAGAAATAGATTATGTAGAGTGTTTTCTGTAATTTGAGCTAAATAACGTTTTCCTATGTTCATTAAAAGTTGAGATATGGTTTTCAGGAAGATTGAGTCCATTTGACCGAAATTTCTTAAATTCATTCAACGGCAGTTATTATGGTTTTCAATAGAGCCCCCTTATATTAGTGTCATCCTTATAGAGTTTTGAATTCACATATGAAATTTTGTGACAATACAATTAATTACTATTGCAGTTATTAGAGTTTCTGGGTTAAGTCTCCCCCCCTATCCTCCCCCTCTCTTTGACCGATTTGGTGTCGTCAGAGGGTTCTGAATTTACATATAAAATTTCACATTTTACATTCATTCTATCGGGAATTGTTGGCCGTTTACATAGCTTCCCCTATACTTCGTATAGACGGGAAGCAAAAAAAAAAATATGGGTAATTCTTCGTGAAACCATGCCACCCTCTGTGTCCAATTTTTGCAGCTGTCTTAAGGGGTCTGCTTGGTATCAAATGATAGCTTGAAACCTCTACTTTTTATTGTCAGTAGCCTCCATAACAATTTTCTCATCATCCCCTGACCTCTACGCCTCCGAAGCCGACAACTGCACCTTGTAAAATCACAAAATATTCATTTTAAGTGATGTAATCGTCATTTTCAATTCTTTCCAGGTTGGAATCGCATTTTTAGCGAAAAAAAATTCAGCAATTTGGCCTCTTGTAAATTTTTCCATTTTGTCGTACGGAGCATTATGTAAATAAGGTCACTGTATGTGAGGGGTTAAGCCGTCGAAAATGGTTTTGTGGTCCTGATGGTGTATCAAGTGTTTGGACAAGTTGGTTGGTGGAGAGTGTGGACATTTTGAAGTGTAAATATAAAATTTTAATAATTATTATTGATCCATGAAATGTTAATAACAATTTCCATGAACGGGATCCTTTTTTTGCAGTATGTAACGCTACTAAACCCTGAAGAGTAATAAAACGTAATAATAGTCTTTAGAAAAAATATTATTTAATAGGGATAGTTGAACTAATTTCAACTTTTTCATCGCTTATCTTAACTTTTTTCTTCATAAAACTAACTTTATTCAGGTTGAATGGTTGTTCTGACATTTAGAAATATTTAATGTTGAAATTCCTTTCAATATTCTTCCGTCAGTTTTCAAAAGTTGCCTTTATTAATTTTCCTAAAGAGAAAATGAAAGAAAAATGTTCATCCCTTATTTATTAGTTTTCAAACAGTAATGGCTTGTTATATAATCTATTTTTGGTTTAATTTGAATTTTTATAAAAATTAAGGGAAAAAGTTGTTCGAAGTTGATCGAATTTTTTAAGTCTTCCCTCATTCTCCAAAATCAATCGAGTGTTTGTGGCAAAACGTTAATAGTTGACTTACATAAGGGCTCCTAAATTGACAGGTTATGTCCTTATTGCGTTTTGACTCCATAATAAGTGTCGTCCTTATAAAGTAATTACAAATTGAATTTTATTTATATAGTTGAACTTTTTTTAAGGTTAAAAAAAATTGTATTAGAACCCTTTTCGGAAACTACTGAAGATATCAAATTTTCATATAAGACCAGCAAATATTTCTACAAAAAAAATGTTATATTTATTATTATTAAATCTTTTGCTTATAATTATTATCATTATTTATTTATTTATTATCAGGAAATTTGCTTTGCTGAATGGTAACTTCCATCGTTGCTCAGTAATGAAAACATCTATACTGATCATTACTATAGGTTTTTTAACTGTGTGGATTTACTGCATCGGAAATATCTGGCCTCAAAGAATATGAACCAGTTTTAGGTTACCTATCATTTTGTTGAAGACTGGAAGCGGACATTAAGACAAGGACAACACATTAAGATAATCTGGCTACCTTTAGTCCTAGCTAATGATCCGTCGGCTAATTGACTTTAAGAGTTAGCCATTCCCATCCAAGTCATTTTGAATCTGATTAAAAAACAATTTGGATAACAAATAATGTTCATTTATTGAATTTAGTTGGAAAATAAAAAAATGTTGGACAAATCTATGATCTATGTGAACTTTTGACAATATTTCGGGATACATTTTCTCATGGGGAGCCTTCCTTAGCCTCAACCTTGACTGTGGCGCTTTCTCTTCCAGCAACTAACTGCTTGACAGGTCCAATTTTTGGAATCATAATTTCGGAGTCTTATCTCTGATGGTCACTTCACCTTCAAATAATGGCGGTTCCTCAAATTTTATGATTGGTCCATCCATCGACAAATCCTAAAATTTGCTCCCTTGCCGTAGTTCATCTCTAAGCTAAGTGGTTAAAATGGTTACTATATTTGTTACTTTCTCAGCTATATGAAGTATAGGGGAAGTTATGTAATCGGTCGAAAATATGATGCGTAGATTTCAACGGAATTTTATGTTTTCCGACTTCCAGATTCCAACTATAAAAAAAATGTCTTTCTGTATGTATGTGTGTGTGTCTGTGAACACGATAACTCCCGATAGAATGAATATATGAATCCGAAACTTTATACATGGATCCAGAACCCTCTAACGACGTCACCTACTGATTTTCAGCGAAATCGACCAAAGAGAAGTGTTAGATTAGGGGAGAGGCTTAACTCAAATGAGTACGTATTGAAATGAAATTTTATATTTCAAGTCAAAACCCAATGAGGACATAACCTGTCGATTTCAGCATTATCGGCCGATGGCAAGGAGGGTTAAAAAACCCTAATAACTGCCGATTTAAATAATTTATCGAAACAAAATTTAGAATCAGGATTCAGGAGCCTCTATGTAAGTCAACTATTGAATACTAGCGCAAATGGTCGACTGGTTTTGGAGGGGGGGGGGGGCGAAAAGTTGATTGAATGATTCGTTCTGGGGAAGTACATTGCCGGTGATTTACCGACGACTTTTTTTTTGTTTTGTTTTAACGTCCTCATATTCTCCCAATGATACACCCCCTTCGTTTCTTCAGCGTGTTGTCGTTTTTCCTCCGACAATTTTCGGTGCGATTTCCAAGCATCAGGTCCCCATTTCTACTTTTGATAATTACCCTTCTTAGTCCTCTGACAGGTATAAAATATTCAGTTGTGCACTCTCTCCACAGTCTGTAAATTTGAGGTTAAGCCACTGACGTTGGGAAATTCGTGTTGCGGTTCTTCAATGAATGGGTGAATTAATCAGTCATTCTGTTTTATCCGGTCTTGTTTGATTTGGTTAACTAGAAATCCTTCTGTATTTCATTATCCTGAATGGAGGGATCTGTAATTTAAGTTTGCCGACTTTAGTTTGCTGACTGCTATTTACACCATATTCTATAGAAACCTTCTCTCTCCCAGGAGGTTCACACCTCACCTCTATAGGGGAGATGTAAATGTGTTTTCCCTAACGAGAGTAGAAGATCTTCAACGTACTGATGTGAAGAATACTTTAATGAATATTATTATCTTTAGATCATCTGGTTACATTATCTTATTATGATTATCCCTCCGTTTTTATCTACAACAAGCCTCAGACTAACAACGTAAGATATTTGGGACTTACTCTGGGCAGGCGACTGACTTGGAACCCTCATACAAGCCTCATACGTAATACACTAAACAGACGATTTAAAATGCTTTATTCTCTTCTCCACAGACATTCAAAATTACCCTTAACACAAAAGCGTAACTGCTACACATTTCTACGAAAACCACTCTGAATGTATGGTTCACAAATCTACGGTTCGGCTTAAATATCTAATCTGAAACGTATTCAGATTTTCCAGTCAAAGACTCATTACAAAATGCCCACCATACGTAAGTAACAAAACACTCCACAATGACCTCATGATAAACATAGTTCACGACACAATTCAGGACCTTTACAGACGTTTCCATAGCAAATTGCATTCACATCCAAATCGATACATCCACTCACTTTCTTCACCACACTTGCCATACAATCCTCCCAGGAGATGGAACCGCGGCACCTATTGCTTTTCAGCCAAATTGACCAAAGAGAAGGGGGGATTGTGGAGAGGCTTAACACAAAAACAATAATAATTGCCATTGTAATGAATGTAATGTCATGAAATTTCATGTGTAAATTCAAGCCCCATAAGAACGACACCCATTCATCTTCAGCGAAATCAGCGGGAGGAGAGGGGGATTAAAGGGGGCCCAAATCAAAAATTTCAATAACTGCCGACGTAATGAATGTATCATCTTGAAAATTTATATTTAAAATGAAAACCCCATATGGATGGCACAAAAATTTTCGATTGGCTTTGAAGGGAGAACGAAAATGTAATTGATTAATTCGTGATGGGGAAGTACATAGCCGGTAGTAAGCAATTTTCGCGATATGTTTTTTAACCCAAATGTTTTATTCCAAAGTTAATAGTACCTTTATTCCCCATGGTATTGAAAATAAATTAAATGTTATTATTAAATAATTGAAACGAAAGTCGGGACTTTAGGAAGTTTGGCATTTGGCAGACAAGAGAGTACCTCCAGTATCGACCTACCTCCAAGCTTGCCGTATTTTCTGGTAATTCCAGCTGAATCCAACCTCACAATAACGTCAGGCCTTTATTGAAATGTTCATCTTTTGGTATTTACCTTTGTTTTTATTCATTTTTTATAATTTTATTGTAATTTTGCGGGTTGTATTAGTCCGATTCGCGCCATTTTTTTTGTTGTTGTGTTGGGAAACATGTCTGAAAAGTATCTGTACATTGTTAGCCGAACCGGATGTTTAGTCTGCTGTCAGCTGTCAAAGTCTGCGATTATTTATTTGTTTACAAAATGGATCAGAGAATTTGCATTAAATTTTGCTATAAGAATGGAATAAAGTGCAGCAAAGTTTTAGAAATTTTAAATATTGCTTTTGGTGAGTCTGCTATGAGTAAAACTAGAGTTTACAAGTGGTATAAGCGTTTCCAAGAAGGACGTGAAGACGTTGAAAAAAGCTCGACAAGTGCGGTCGAATGTGAAGGTCATGCTCACTGTGTTTTTCGATTTTAACGGCATAGTGCAGCATGAGTTCTTGCCACAAGGACAAACGATCAATAAGAAGTACTACCTACGAGCGCAACGCCGTTTGCGTGAAGCAATCCGAAAAAAAAAACGCCCGGATTCATGGCTTTCGCGCCCCGATAATGCACCTGCTCACACTATATTGCTTGTTCGTGAATTTTCGGCCAAAAACAACACTGTAATAATGCCCCAGCCTCCATATTCGCCAGACATGGCTCCGTGTGACTTTTTTCTGTTCCCAACAATAAAGAGAACTTTAAAGGGCCGTCGTTTCACAAGCATAGATGAGATTAAAAGTGCGTCGCAGAGAGAGCTAAATGCTATCCCAAAGATCGAGTTCCAGAAGTGTTTCGCGGATTGGAAGAAGCGCTATCATAAGTGTATAATATCTAATGGGGACTATTTTGAAGTAGATAACATTGATGTAGACGAATAAATGAAAAATTCTTTTCAAAAACCGAAAATTTCCGTTATTTTTTGAACACACCTCGTAGGTACGTGATTGTTTATAAGTAGTGTTTAATAGTTCATGCAATTTTCTACTTCCGAGTCTACTTGACTTTTTATCCTTATAATAAATAATCCACACTACAATAACTGCTTTTAAAGCCTTTATTAATTATTGTGCTCTCACTATTCATAATCGAATTTTGAATTCTTTTGAATTTTTTCTTGTCGAATGTTGATCCTTTAGTCAGAGGAAGAGGGTTAGCAATGAAGTCTACGTGAAAATCCGTTATTTCTTTCTCTTGTTGTTTGGTCCATTTTTTAAACTGCTTTCTGAGTTTGTAGTTTCCGCTCGGGTGACACTCAAATGACATTAATTATTGTTTTTTTTGTTTTTTTCGTTAAGTAAATGTGAAACTATCTATAATATACAATAGTTAATAAAGGCGCTAAATGTTGTTCTTACCCGAACACTATTTACTATTATCAAAGAATACACCCTTAATGACTCAACCAGTAAAAAAAAAACTCAAATTGTGAGATGAAAACACACAACTGTTTTTATATAACTAATAAAAACACCGTTCAAAAGAAACTGTATTACTTACAATTTGAAACGTAAATAACGTACGTACTAGATCACTGTATCAAATAAACTCTGAAAGCAAATATTTACATATTAAGTTATGAACTTTTTTATTTTATTTTATTTATATATTTACAATGGCATAACATTTGCCCGCTGATGGTTGACACTTTGCAGAGTTCTCTTCTCTGCACAGTAGTGGAATCGCATACGGCCAGACCCGTGGCGAGGAAGCGAAGGTGTCAACAAGGGTTGCTTGATACCTCCTAGTGGTGCGAGTGGGAAACGCCTTTTCGGTTGTCTCGGAACTGATAAGGTAGGCCAAAACTAAGTAACTCGGGAGCCGGTCAGGAGGCTTTAAGGAGGCAGCCCCTCCACCTGACTCGGAGGCAGTGGGCTAATAACCTGCTCCTCTTAAACACAAATTATTACGAGACCTCATAATGAGGAGGCCAGGACCCACTAGGGTTGTAGCGCCAGATAGACAGATAGATAGATAACATTTGCCATTAGCAATTGCGATAATTAGTGCAGTGTCAAGTGTGTGGCTGTACTGCTGAGGTACGTGACCGAAGAGGAGTCCTGGAGCAGGTCCCTCTGCCATATCCACTTGAGGCGTCGTGGAGGATTTGTCGGGAGGGTGTTAGTGGATAATTCTTGTATAAGTGGACTGGCGTGATGATGGAGTTTGTCGTGAAAATGTATATACCGTGTCCTGTTAAGAGAGGGTACAAATGGGATGTTGAGGTTAGTTATGAACTTAATATGTAGATATTAAACTGTATTTGTTCTGTCAATCTCTCTTACCCGATATATAGAGACTTTCTAGAGCCTAGAAACATTCTATGATTCCTCATTGGTCAAATATTAACTGAACTCTAGCTGTCTGGAAGGTCTACCAGTGATTACTTGATCTAAAATTATTTTTAGATGAATAATAACATTAAAATAAATTTAAAAAATAAAGAAAACTATTTTTAAACACAAAACGATAGAAACAGGGTATTTAAATAAAAATACAACAGATTTGGGTCAAACTCAATTTAACAAATCGATTAGGAAAGGAAAAAGGATGTTTGTTATGAGATATACGAGTAACCGTCCTAAAATAACCTCTTTAAAACCATATTTTTTTAAAGTTTGCTTGATTTACGCAAAAACCGTCAGACCTATCGAAAAATTTGTGCTACTAAAAATGTTCCTTATTAAATTTCCAACCAATATGTGCCCTTTAATTTGAGATAGGACTAATAAGAACAACGTTACAGCGACCCAAATTATGTGCAATAAATTTCCGTGGTAAATATTTCCAAGTATTGTTCAAATTCTAGAGTGCGTGCATAATCGGGTATAAGAATGATAGTTCTGTTCAGGAAAAAGTTGTACAAGTGAAATCCCAGCCAGTGCTAAGATCTAGTGGCAAATCACTTACACCATTTTGGTGACATGAACAAGTAACTTAAACATATCAATAGTGACCTTGAAATTAAGATTTTTATTCAATTTTATGGTTTGCTAACAGCAACTTTCACCATAAAAGCAGAAGACAAAATATTTCCGGTTTCGATAAATTATAGTTTTTTAAAATCAGTTAAGAACTTAATGCACAGTTTTTTCAGTTTTGAAAATGTCACTTAGACCACTTTGACTCTAATCCCGTCAAATCAAAGATTCCCTCCCACATCCCCCTCTCAAAAACAGTTCATGCTGACGTTAGTGCGTATAAGAATACCACTCTCATTGTACTGTAGTGAAACAAAGAAAACAGCTGAGGCCAACACATTACTTTCATAAACATAGAAGAATTGAAGAGGGGTTGTGAGAGTGATCTGTAAAAACATGGTTGGTATAAGAAAGTCCTGTTATGGTCACATTACATATATTTTCAGTATGGTCTTCCTTCTCGATAATATGTTCACCTCCCTGCCAATGGCAGGTCTTTTTCAGGAGTAACGAGATTCAGGAATATTTCGATATTCTTCGTCCTCTCCTTACGACGTTAGGGCTCTTCGTTCCATCTGCAATATACCTACTTCTTGATCCCAGGCCGGGCTTTTAAATTCTGTTTTATCACGTCCCAAAGTTACGTTATTTCTCCAGCTGTACGATGTATAGGGGGAGTTATGTAACCGCTCAGAGATTTCATGCAACAAAATTCATGTCGTCGGTGAATCGGTAATGTACATCCCCAGAACGAATGAATCTATTAACTTTTCGCTTCTCCTTCAAAACCAGTCGACTGTTTGCGCTAATATTCTGTGATAAAAAAAAAATTATAAATGTTAAATATAAAATTAAAATAGAATTAATAATAATTAAATAAACAAATAAATATTACCACATTTCCTGTAGAAATTATAGCTGGTCTTGATTTCTACAGTAATTTTGAAGAAAGTGCACGTATTTGAAAAAAATTCAATTGATAATTATTTCATTTGGATTCTTTCTAAAGATACTAAAGTGATGCCATATTGTTTTTCTAAATCTGGAAAAATGTTAAATCTAATCCAAAGGTATAAATTATCTCACTGGGTTAACAGGGAAAATGAATAGCATAAAATAAGAGAACAAATATTTGAGTTTATTTCACTTAACCTACATTATAAATTGAATCAAAATATCAATATGAAAAAAAAAAAAAATCTTACAAACTAATTATTTAAAAATATTTCAGTCTTTTTTCTGTTTTATTTTTTGGCTATTATGTATATCTATATTATTTAGGGCATATATATCTATATAAATAAAGCTGAAACGGGGTTTGTGTGTGTGTTTGTTTGTATGTTTGTTCCAGCATCACGCCCAAACGGCTGGACGGATCTTCATGAAACTTCACATGTAGCATTCTTTTGAGCCCGATTGAATAATAGGCTATGTGGCGTTTCAAAATTTTGAACGGGAGGGGGGGTTGTAGGGGGGCCTAAGTATATAAATAGTGCTAACTCATTAACTAATGGTCGAATTGTCATGAAATTTCACATGTAGTATTTTTAAAAGCCAAATAGAAATATTAGGTGTGTGGCGTCCCAAAATTTTGAACGGGAGGGGGGGTTGTAGGGGGGGCCCAAGTATATAAATAGTGCTAACTCATTAACTAATGGTCGAATTGTCATGAAATTTCACATGTAGTATTTTTAAAAGCCAAATAGAAATATTAGGTGTGTGGCGTCCCAAAATTTTGAACGGGAGGGGGGGTTGTAGGGGGGGCCTAAGTATATAAATAGTGCTAACTCATTAACTAATGGTCGAATTGTCATGAAATTTCACATGTAGTATTTTTAAAAGCCAAATAGAAATATTAGGTGTGTGGCGTCCCAAAATTTTGAACGGGAGGGGGGGTTGTAGGGGGGGCCCAAGTATATAAATAGTGCTAACTCATTAACTAATGGTCGAATTGTCATGAAATTTCACATGTAATATTTTTAAAAGCCAAATAGAAATATTAGGTGTGTGGCGTCCCAAAATTTTGAACTGGAGGGGGGGTTGTGGGGGGGGCCTAAGTATAAATATAGAGCAAACTCTTTAACGGTTGGTCGGATTGTCACGAAATTTCACATGTAGTATTTTTAAAAGCCAAATAGGAAAAAAAGGTGTGTGGCGTCCCAAAGTTTTGAACGGAAGGGGGGGTTGTGGGGGGGGGCCTAAGTATAAATATAGAGCTAACTCTTTAACGGTTGGTCGGATTGTCACGAAATTTCACATGGAGTATTCCTGAAGGCCAAATAGAAAAATAGGGTGTGACGTCAAAAACTTGTGAACGGGAGGGGGGTTATGGGGGTAGGCCTAAATTTGAAGATAGTGATAGGTCATTAACGGATGATCAGATTGTCATGGAATTTCACATGTAGTATTATTGATGGCCAAATAGAAAAATACACTATGTGACATCTTAAAAATTTGGTTTAAAGGGTAATCGGATTGTCATGAATTTCACGCAGTTACAAGGCGCTAGCAGTGTGGCCCAGCGTATTTAACTACGTACTAGCTGTGGGGTCCGCCGTTGCAAAACTCATACTAGCTGTGATGCCCTGTGGTTCTAACTACATACTATCTGTGGGCTCCGCAGTTGCAAGGAACCTACTAGCTGTAGGGCCCAGCATTCCTAAAAACGTACTAGCTGTGGGGTCCGCCGTTGCAAAAACATACTAGCTGTGATGCCCAGCGTTTCTAACTAGGTACTAGCGGTGGGGTCCGCCGTTGCAGAACACATACTAGATGTGATGCTGAGCGTTTCTAACTAGGTACTAGCGGTGGGGTCCGCTGTTGCAGAACACATACTAGCTGTGATGCTGAGCGTTGCCAACTACGTACTAGCTGTGGGGTCCGCCGTTGCAAAACACATACTAGCTGTGATGCCCAGTGGGTCTAACTACGTACTAGCTGTGGGGTCCGCCGTTGCAAAACACATACTAGCTGTGATGCCCAGTGGGTCTAACTACGTACTAGCTGTGGGGTCCGCTGTTGCAAGGCACTTACTAGCTGTGATGCCCAGCATTCCCAACTACGTACTAGCTGTGGATCCCAGCGTTGCAAGGCACACACTAGCTGTGGTCAAAACGTTCTTAAGTATGCACTGGCTAGGACGTCCAGCGATGCTAAGTATTCACTAGCTGTCGTTTCCGCAGTTGAAAGGCGCATACTAGCTGTGGTGCCCAGGGGTCCTAAAAAATTACTAGCGTTACTACAGTTGAATTCCGTATGAATAATTAAAAATTATAACATCATGAATGTACTGTCGAGGAACTGAATAGCCTTATAGGAGATATTGGGAGAAAAGTCAAAGTTCCCCAGGCAACGCCGGGTATTACTGCTAGTGTGTAAATAAATAAAAGTACCTTTGCTCATCGATTTCAATGTTATTTCTTACCTACTTGGCTCACCACACCTTAACCCTAAACACTTCTCTCAATCCTAGACTGTCCCACCTTCACATCTCTCCTCAGAATTCTCAACTCCACAACCCAACTTAGAGTGCTCCACATTATTAGAACAGCTGATCATCGTCTTTTATTCTTCATTCATTGCTTGTTTTAAACCAAAATGCGACTTCATATATTTATTCACAAATTTAGTTAGGTACTTCATTTCTAACAGCTGTTTTAACCAATAAATATAATTAAATTTATTATAGGTTAGGTTAGGTTTTATGACTCATGCCCGGGCTTTAACTACGAGGTCATATCGCCTACTACCAGAGCGCTCTATCGTCACTCTGGTGGACATGAGCCCGACTCTACTGTGGGAGTCCTAAATTTTGCCTACCCTAAATTTTTATTCATCTAGGGTAGGGGTCTTTAACGAGTACCTGACATCGTACAGGCTCGGGACCATCGCTTAACGTCCCATCCGAAGGACGGCGTGCTGAAGTTTATTTTATCTGGGAGATAAAATAAACTAAGTGCCTCGGTCGGGCTACGAACCCACAAAATTTTATTATATATTATTAATAATTACAATGTGTGTAATTGTATGCATCACAACTCAATATTTGACTTATATGAGGGCTCCTGAATCCTCATATTAAATTTTCTGCCGATTTTGCTGAAATTTGACAAGTTCTGTCCTCATGGGGTTTTGACTTTAAATATGAAATTTCATGTCGATACATTCATTACATCGGCAGTTATTGGGATTTTTGAGTTGAGCCCCCTCTGATCCGTCACTTTACTTTTATCGATTAGGCTGAAAATTAGTAAGTGTTATCCTTATGGGATTTTAAATTCACCTTTGAAATTTGAGGGCGCCAGTAGCTCAGTGGTATGCATGCTTGCTAACCCAGCCGTTAGGCTCTTAGATTATTTTATTTGGGAGGTTAAATAAACTTAAACACGGCATACTTCAGATAGGACGTTAAGCGATGGTCCCGAGCCTGTATGATGTACTCGTTAAAGATTCAGCCTAGGTGAATAAAAATTTAGGGTTTGGAAAATTTAGTAGCGTCGGGCTCATGTCCTTCAGAGTGGCGATAGAGGCGATATGACCTCTTAGTTAAAGTCCAGACATTAAGTCATAATAATGAACTAAAATATGAAATTTTGTGTCGATACACTCTTAGCAACGTTAGTTATTAGTGTTTTTTCTGTCTCCCTGTGCAACTGTTATGACTTTGATGACTGAAATGAATATATCGACACGAAATTTTGTATGCGTATTCAGAACCCTCTAAGGATGACAACCATTAATTTTCAGAGTAAGCAGCCGTAGGGGATGAGCGATCAGAGGGGGCTCCACTCAAAAATTCCAATAGCTGCCGATATAATGAATGTATCGATAATAACTGTAATGTTAATATAACTGAGTTTTTGGATGGCAGAAGAAAGGAAATCAAACTTTGCTCCATGTGCAATAACAAGCAAGATGAAGATGTGTTTCACTTTATTGCTGTATGCCCCATCTTAAAATAATTTCGTTTTTTTAATTTTAGTAGAGCAGAGTTAAGCTATGTTCAGTTTATTGAATATGTAAATGGACGAAATTACAAAAGTTTAATTAACTATTGGAAAGCCGCCTGGAATTATAGATTTGAGCTAGATTCAGAATTTAATTATTAATAATATATAAACAGGAAGGTGTCTTTTATTTTTATTTTTTTGTTTTTTTAAAGGATCATTTAAGTTAATTTTGTAAATTTTGCATTTGTATTTGAATTATTTTGTTTTTATTTTGTCACTTTTATATATGTGTATTATCGAGTAGAAATAGAAGAGATAACTCCAATTTGACCACGAGTATTGTCTGTCAATATTATTATTATTATTATTATATATAGGTGTTATATACTACAAAACACACATATTGGCCATCTGTTCTCCAAATATGTGAGTTTTGTAGTATATAACACCTATATATAATAAAATTAAGTGAGAAGGTCTCAATAATTGAATATTCAATTAACAACATTATTATTATTATTATTATTATTATTAATGAATATATCGACACAACATTTAGTATGAAGATTCAGAAGTCACCATAATAAGTCCAATGTAGATATATGTTTCTAACTTCTAAGTTGAGAAACGCGGACATATTGTAGAAACTTGTAATAAATAAATAAAACAAACTTATTTTTGAAATATTGTCTATTCCACTAAAGATATATATTCATATATAACTACCGGTTTCGGCTTTATACCATCGTCAGGTCTAGTTATGAACTCATAGTTCATAACTAGACCTGACGATGGTATAAAGCCGAAACCGGTAGTTATATATGAATATATATCTTTAGTGGAATAGACAATATTTCAAAAATAAGTTTGTTTTATTTATTTGATATATGTTTCAGCAGTAACGAGATTCAATCTTCGATTTTCCTCATTTCCATGTCTTACGACGTTAGGGCTCTTTCTTCCATCTGTAGTATGCTTCTTGATCCCAGGCTGGCCTTTTATATTCTGTTTTATCACTTCCACCAATAATATATCTTTTCTTATTTTCTTCTGGTCGGTCTCCCTTTCTTTCTCTTTCCTAGCCTCGTTGTCTTACTTAAGAAGCATCCAGTATACGTGACCGAACAATGTAAACAGTCTCTTTTGGTCCCATTTCCGAGTCCCATACGATCCTTGTCTTACTCCCCAGTTTTGTTTTTCTCGGCTTTCCGTTTGCTTTTAAACATTTTACTAACCTCAGATATACTACGAAGTATAGGGGAAGTTATATAAACGGGAAGAAATTCGATGTTCATCTAAATAAACTTTCGGCTCTTCCTCCAAAACCACTTGGGCTAAAACTCAATATTTGATCGCAGGATGTCAAATATAAGGTAGTCTGAGAAGATACTCTCACAGATTTTTATTTAAGTAATAGCTAGCCGGCTTTCGAGGTTTCCCTCATCACCAGGCAGTCTACAAAAGAACCATCCTTAATATGTAATATAAATAGGAAATAAATAATTAAAAACACAATTTTTGATAAAACATACCTGATAAAAAAGTTTTTTTTTTAAATAAAACTAAATAATAAAAATAAGTAAATAACAATCTACAACAACAAACATTAACAATATAAAATATCATGGATGGGGACAGACGAGTTATTCCTGTCCACCATCTGAGTCACAACTGGGAGAACGGAGTACGTGAGACTGGACAAACCTCCCATCCCCTCTCTAGAGTTGAGGAGGGGGGACTCTCTCTTCCTCCTTTCCAATTTGATTTCGATACTTTCTAATGTATCCATCTTTCTACTTTTTTGGACATGATGCAGTAACGAGACTGAACCGGCCTCATGTCCTGTGTTCTGGAGGTAAAAAATTCAAATGCTCCCTCACTCTAGTCCTCAGCTTCCAATATTCGTCAATATTTGACATAAATATGGACTTCTGAATCCTCATACTAAATTTTCTGATGATACATTCATTTCACTGGCATTCTAAGTCACCTTGATGATATGTAAGTTTCTGTTGACACGCCCGTGGTTCGTCCGGAGCCGGCTCAACTGAACTACCTCCCGACGACGCAAAACCATGGTTTTAGCTCTACCATTTTTTGTACAGCATAGTGCTCTATTCCTTTTGATTGTGATTCTTCAACGTATGCTTGTTGCCAGTTCTGCATAACAATCTTCCTTAAATAGCGTCTTGCATCTCGTGGAGGTGAGCATATTCACCGACATCTGTTGCAGCTTCTTTGGGAGCGGAGTCTGCCAGTTCGTTGCCCTGGAGGCCTACGTACCCGGGGATCCACTGAAACACAATCTTATGCGTTGTTTTGACGAAAAACACTAATGATTATTATTATTTGTATTTATTATTATTTTTTTCCTCCCTATTATTTCTTTTCTACTACATACACATCTTATAACTACCATCCTCATCAATAAAAAAATGAATAAAAATGCAATTTAACTATGCCTTGTACTTAAGGGTTATATTTTATTTTTTATTTGTTATATTATTATTTTTGGGTTTGTTTATTTACGCAAACTATGTGTAACTTTTTGTATATTGATCTAGAAAAATAAATGGATTTTTGGAAAATATGAAATTCTGGGAAAACTCAACATAGAATTTCACACCGATTGCATAACCTCCCCTATACTTCGTATAGTTGGAGAAATAAAAATTGTGTCTGTGTTTGTGAACACGATAGAAAGAATGTATCAACACGAAATTTTATATGTGTACCTAGAACACAATAAGGTCAACACCTAATTAGTTTGTGTGTAATTCGCCGAAGGGAAGGGAGGGGATTGAGGGGTGCTTAACTCAAAAACCTCAATAACTGCCCCTGTAATAAAAGTATATCGACACACAATTTACTATGACGATACATAAGCCCCTATGTAAGTCAACATCGGTTGATTGGTTGTGAAGTGTCTCTCTACCATACCCTTGAAATGGGGTCGATAGTCGCAAATTACATATGAAATGTTGACCCAATATTTTTTTTGTTATGCCTCTTATTCTCTCCTTTCCATTGACCGATTTGACTGAAAATCAATGAGTGTCGTCTATATGAGGTTTTGGTTATAAATATAAAATGTTGTGTCGATACAATCATTCTATCGGGAGTTATCGTGTTACTTACACACACTCACTGGAATCCTTACATAACTTCCCCTATACTTGTACATCTGGGGAAATAACATTTTTCCACGGAGGGGTGGGCTTAATCCTTTCTGTCTACGCCTCTGTGACCCCAACCGCTTTCTTTTTGCTTGCCTTTCTATCTTTCTTTTTTTTTCTCAGCCATAAACTATCCTGGGGTTCCCATCCTTCGTCCTTAAGATTAATTTCATCCCTTCAACAGGACCCAAGGGACCAGTTATCCCAATCCCGGCAAAGGATATATATCTTACTTTCCGGAGTTTTGTCAGGCGTAAAGTCAAACTTTCGTAAATTTGTATTTAAAAAGCAGCTTTAAAAAGGCACAATTCTAATTAGTATTTTAACTTTCCCTTCAAAGTAATTTCTCATTTTAATATGTAAGAACTTAATATATTAAAAAAAAATTCGTCAGAGAATAACCGGCAGTGAATATACTCAATTATTCGCCATAAACAGTGTTTCAGCTCCCCCTTTAGACTGTGTTGTGTATATATTATTACATGAGGTCTCTGATAGAAAGATTCAGACGCCAAGCGAGCCAAACAAATTTAATAAGAAAATAACCTGCTAGAGCGAGCCGGTAGCTCTGAGGCAGCGTGGTTCCTGAAGCTCCTCTGATCAGTCCCTTCCCTTCGACTCATTCCCCTGAAAATTTATTGGTGTCGTCCTTATGGTTTTTTGAAGTTTTGTGTCAATACATTGATTACAATGGCAGTTATTAGAGTTTTTGTGTCAATGCATTGATTACAATGGCAGTTATTGTGTTAAGCCCCTCCCTTTGGCCGATTTGGATGAAAGCATTGGTGTCGTTAATATGAAAATGACTGATGTAGTGGAAAGTGATTATTTCACAGGTTGTCAAATAAGATGTAGTCTGACCTCTCACAGATTTTTTATTTGTATTAGCTAGCCGGCTTTCGAGGTTGCCCTCATCATCAGGCAGTCTACAAAAGAAACTATCCTTAAGCAACAAAAACAAAAAACAAAAAACAGATTCTGTTGGTAACAATCATAAAATATAAAGACGACAAAGATTTAAATAAATTAAATTTTTCCAACACCTCAAAAATACAGGACATGAGGCCGGTTCAGTCTCGTTACTGCATCCTATCCAAAATAGTAGAAAGATCTTGGAGAGTGTAGAAATTAAGTTGGAAAGGAGGAAGAGAGTCCCCCCTCCTCAACTCTAGAGAGGGGATGGGAGGTTTGTCCAGTCTCACGTACTCCGTTCTCCCAGTTGTGACTCACATGGGGGTCAGGAATAACTTATCTGTCCACATCCATGAAATTTTAAATTGTTAAATTTTTAGATGGTTTTATTTATTTACAGTTTATTTTTATTATAAAAAAAAAATTAAATTTTATTTACTAAAATATTTTAAATAGGTTAATTTCAAAAATTTGTATTTATCAGGTATGGTTATTTCAAACTCAACTTGTTACATTTTATAATTTAATGTAGTTATATTTATTTAAATCTTTGTTGTCTTTATATTTTATGATTGTTACTAACAGAATCTGTATTTTGTTTTTTTGTTTTTGTTGCTTAAGGACGGTTTATTTTGTAGACTGCCTTATGATGAGGGCAACCTCGAAAGACGGCTAGCTAATACAAATAAAAAATCTGTGAGAGGTCAGACTACATCTTATTTGACAACCTGTGAGACATTGGTGTTGTCGCTGTAGGGTTCAGTATATACAAATAAAATTTCTATCAGGAGTTATATGTGAATATAACTCCTGTCTGTGAAGACACTGTTTTTTTCCTTTTTGGAATCAGTGGTCAGAAAACATAAAAATCCAGTGAAAAATAAACATTTTAACTCCACCTTTTCCTCGTATACTGGGGAAGTAAAAAACATAAAAAAATGTAATAAACAAATAAATATCTGATTTGACCATAACATGACTTTGTTATACCAACCGTAAAAAAGTTATGGCATCAGAGGGTCTCTATAGGTTCAGCGTAATTCTGAGAGTCCTTTTCCCAGTAATGCCAGTTTGAAATGAGGAATAAATTAATTTGAGAGGAAGGACGGAAAGGGATGTGTTCTGTTTGTTTGTTTGTTTGTTGTTTTAAGGTGTTCGACTTCTTGGTCATTACACCTAGGTATATGTTCACTCTTGATTGATACTACTGTTTACTAAACCTGTTTGTCTGGGGATTACATGCATTCAGTATTTTAATGGTTTTTTTTCTTTACATATATGTATATACTACTATGTACTTATATATCTGACCTCGGAGGTAAACTGCACTATGTCAGATTTTTTCCAAAATCTGTTTTTGCACTAAGTTGTACTTCTGTTTGAGCTCTATTTAGTGGTATACTGCATCATGTCCTTTTTAAAGTAATTACAAAATAACAGGTTGGTAAACTGCACTAACCCTATTTGGGAAGAAACAGAACGAAGTCCACTTGATGCTTTGTTATTTTGAGGCAATACAAATATACTTATATTTATCTTTTAATGCGGCCTCAGTATTTCAATTAATGGTTTAGAATAACTGTAGTTATTAAAGCAGGAACATTTAATGTCATTGTGGTTAAATTGAAAGTTCAAAATTTGAATGCTCTCTGCTGTAAAATTAGGTTTCTATCACATAGTGCAATTTACCTCCGAGGTACAGATATATACCTATACTAGTTATATACTTATAAATATATTTTTTTACATATGTATACATGATATTGTTATGTTTGTATATTTATTATTTATTTTTACTTTTTTTTTTTTTTTTTTTTTTTATAAATATTTATTTTTTCCTTCTTTTTTTAAAAAACTTTTTCTGTTAATTTTTAGTTATCTATTAACAGATAGACAGATACACAGGAGAATATTTTCTTTCATGTTTGAATCATAGACTCGGAAAACATGATAAAAACATAACACTAAATTTCTGACTGATTACTTAACTTCCCCTATACTTCGTTTAGCTTGGGATATAAAATATATAATTCTTTTTAGACTGAACATAAATACGATAGATACCGCACTATAAGGAGAGAAGGAGAGAGTTCTGTGGATATTTATGTCCTCGTTGTCTTCACCTAACCGACCAAACATGAGCGTTCTGTAATAATATAGTGTGTATAAGAAAATCCTATTCGAAACCCGACCGAGGCCTTTAGGTTTTTGACGTGAAAACGTCTATCGCTCGTTAAGCACAGTGATAGCCGGTCAAACTTTCTTTTGTTACAAAATACCTTCAGATTTCAATCGATAATAACTACGAGATTAATAATGCGATAACAACGGTTGAGGTCACAATGGATAGAGCATGTCTGTACGTGTTTGTTTTGCGTGTGACGTTATCGGGCTAGTGTGGGCGCCGGCAGATGATTGTTGCGAATTAGCGTTGTGTAAAATTAGAAATTAGTGTAGTGTGATAACGCGTTTAGATAGGACGTTGATTCGGCTGTCATTGTAAAGAGCTTGAGGAACACTACTAGGACTCAAAGTGAAACAATAAAAATATTCGCCGAAATATATGTAAAAATCGGTATTACATTGAAAATTGCAAAAAAATTAAAGATGTCTCATATGAATCGTAAATATGCGCGGAATTATAGAAAATGCAAATCAGAGGAAAGCTCGCATCAAAAGGAATTTAAAAAACCTAAAAAGTCTAGTGCCGAGCAAATGCAAGAGCTAGGGCAGCATCGAAAAGAAAATGAAAAATGATTTTATCCCGACGTTTTCATTCGACGTTGTTTTTATCTGAGAGGTGAAAAAACCTTGAGCACGCCGTCCTTCGTATGGGACGTCTTGAGCCTGTGCAATGTCAGGCACTCCTTAAAGAACACTTACCTTACCTAAATAACTCCCAAAGTAGTGTCGGACACACTTTCTTCAGTGCGACGAAAAATCACTCTGGTAGTAGGCGATATGGCCTCGTAGTTAAAGCCCGGGTATGTCACAATAACTAATAATAAAAAAGATTTCAAACATATTTTGATTCTTGTCATGCGTTATAGAATAAACATTATTTTGAACTATTTCTCACAGAAATGGGTTGTACATTCTTCGGAGCGCTGTAACCTGGTCCGTATTGGTCCTATCTCAAATCACAGGGTATTTTGGTTAAGTGAATATCCATTATACATCGTTAATTAGCTGGGCAAGTTAGATTACAATTAATATATATTGAAACGTTATTATTAATGCTCCTTATTATGATAGTCCCACGTTGGGCGTCAATGAAACGTTAATGATTTATTGGGAAAATTAACTGATTAATTTAACTTTTTTTTAATTACCCCACGTTAAGCGCCAATGAAACGTTATTAATTTATTTGAAGTATAAATATTTTATTCTTTTCTTATTCAAAGCCTACTAATTTACCGACTGAATTCACCTTGTAACCAACAGATAGTTCACTTACCTCGTAATGAACACAGTCTCAAAGGGGGTGGCATTCTTTTTCTATGGAGTACTTGTGTGAAAATAAAAGGAAATTGAAATTTTATAAATTATGTCACGATATTTAAAGTAATCAACAATTTAGTTTTCTTTATGATTAGACAGCAAATAGTGTGTTAGTGATTAAAATTAAATTAGTACAATATTATCATCTAAGAATTTGTTAACTGAACCTCCATTATGTACAATGATTTAGGAGTATAATTTTAATAAATCTTTTGAAACTGAGGTCGCCATTGTGGACTTCTTTCTTCTATATTTTCGACCAAGCCTCCTGCCTTCCATCATTTTTCATTCATCCAAGAACCTCGTTTTCTCTCGACCTCTGCACCAACCTTCTCAATTCTTCATTTCTTCTCCCTTGATTCGGCAGACCAACTAGACTTCCATCGACACGGCCTGCACATCTCCGTTTAGTAGACTTCTGTACTGAAACCAACCAAGTTCCACTCCAGCATACAAAGAAAACTTCCTCCGCCTTCTCCGGGAATACGCTCCCAGGACCTTCCCACAAGATCTTCCAAACTACACTCCCCTGATTTCTGCTTCAATAACAATTTTTATAATTAACTGAGACCCCCCTCCCACCTATTTATACACATATGCATATATTTGAAAATATATATTAAAATTCTGATTAACAAATCTTTTTGAATGAATGAGTGTCATCAGTAAATCTACACCCAAGGACAAATTTTACCAGATTAATCGGTTTGCCCGATTAATAAAGCACCGCCATCTTAGCTGCTGCGGAACTTCACATACACGCTTCATTTACATTGCAACACCATCTGACACAAATCGAAAACTTAATACAGATGAATCACCACAGCACATCACATTTATACTTCTACAAGAAACATGATCCCCCCCGTTTTTATCTATGACACGCTCCTCCCTCAAACTAATATTGTACGATAGGTACCTAGGACTGACACATGTCGCAGACTGACATGGAACCCTCACACACGAAACATTCTGTAGACTTCTAAATGGACAATCAAAATTAGACATGATACACATAAAAGAAACTGATACACTTACTGCAACCGTTATGGACATACAAACCACAGATATACGGTTCAGCAAAAACATCCAACAACAAACGAATTTAGGCGTTTTCAGCCAAAAACCCTCAAACTGCGATAAACAAGAGAACATCATAACGACCTCATGACTGTAACAGTCCCCGACTTGGATGGTGTGGACGGCTTTCCTCACATGCACACCCTCGTCTTCAAGCCCCGCTATCTTCACGATTAAGCTAAATGCTTACATACACTTGAAAGAATGGCCCGGCGGTGCTGTTGCTTGCCCTTTGGCCTGGTCTCCAAAGCAGTTGTTGGCCCCAAATAAACCAACAAACGATCTCATGATACACACAGTACCCGAAACAATACGATATTACCCCACAAAGGTTGTAGAGAAGAAGGAACCCCGACTTATTGCCCCCTTCAATAATCTTCGTTTTTAATATTTTTCAACATTATTTTCCTTTATTTTTATTACCTCTCTTAATACCCTCCATCAAAATGCTCTTTCAATTCCTTTTTATTTATTTTATTATTATTTTTATTATTTTTTTTTTTGTCCTAATAATTAAGATAAATTTTCATCCCGATGACCTACCACTGGTTATTCACGCCACTATATCACCACGATGCACATTATAGATGCTGGATGTTGCAGTTGCACCCCAGCAACAGTTGTATCATTATGAATGAAAAAAAAAAAAAAAAAAAATACACCCATGTCAGCGATTGTGCTTTCGTCAGAAATAAAGATTGCTTTGCTTCTTAGAAGGATCACACAACTAAGGTTGTCCTATTTGGAGTTCTTGGAAAAACAGACTTAAATCTTTTTACATTTTCTTTGAGAAGAACCTGTTCATAGGCAGGTTGCTCTTTATTAAGCTGAAAAGGAGTTCCTTTGAAATAAGCCAGTCAAGTTTACCTAAGCTGCGCTGAAATAAGGTTTCAAGGTCCTCCCTCCATAAATTAGATTTTCGTGGCTTCTTGTCGCTTCCTCTCACTCATTTGTATTTTATTATGAGCATTTTCTCAAGAAAGTTGTTTCTTCTTGTGAAGAATGTATTTTTGTTGAGAATTGTTTCCAAGTTCAATTTGGTTAACTTAATAAACTATAGTAGAGAACATAAGTTGAACGTCCTGTGTGGTGGGGGAAAGGGCCAATGGTGGGGGAAATGCAGAATGTTGGAAGAAAGGAAGAATGTAGCAAGAAAGGCAGAATGTTGGAAGAAAGGAAGAATGTTGGGGCAAAGGCCTGTACGATGTCAGGTACTCTTTATAGAACCCTACCCTAGGTGAATAAAAATTTATTTGGGGAACCTATTTCTTGGGAATACTGCGTAAGGTGACACAAATAACATTGTTGTATATAATTTTTTGTTAAATTATTCATATATAATAAATACACTATAGTTAGGTTATTCTATTTCTGATTTGTTTTGGTTCATGGGTTCGCCAAGATTTAATAGTTTTGAAAAACCAAGATGACATGAGGTTGCAAAATACACAAAAAGAAACTTACTCCATGATTATTTTAATAAATATATTTGCTAAAAACATTATTGATATTTATGATTATTCATCAGAATCCTTTTCTATATAGAGATATAATATTATTTATAATCTACAGGTATCTTGCTGCGTGGCGTTGTCTACCGCGATTTCTGCTGGGCTTCGGATTTCTTCAATATTCTACTGACTCCACGTTAAAATTGATTTATGTTTTCACTTCTTAACTTTTTAATATAATAAAAATTGTACTGACACAAAGTTGTACAACTCACATCTCAAAACAGTTGGGAGCTCCTCAACACATCCATCCTCTTCGAACGTGTCTGACTGAAAAGAACCTTCCTCTGCGAAGGTGACTGGCTATTGTAAGTGAAGCTAGCTGGGTCTGTCCCTAGCTCTCCCGCCATTTTTCCGCCGGGATTTTCCTTCACACCGATTGGCTCCCTTCTTCCACCGAGTTCCTGGCCTCCAATTTTTATATTTTCACTTGCATTTTCATCTTTATTTAAATCAATTTAATGTCCATATTTTTGGATATTACAGAGCATGCCGTCCAATTTAGGATAGGCAAATTTTAAACCATTAGAATCGAGTCGGGCTCATGTCCCCACCAGAGTGACGAATGAGTGCTCTGATAGTAGACGATATGACCTCATAGTTAAAGCCCTGCCTTGAGTCATAATAACTAACTATAATTAGGTTATTATAAGGGTAGGTTATCGGGTGTCAAGGAGGAGTGGGGATGGTAGAAAGACGACGTTACTCGCAGAACATTTATCTGCTGTTCTCTCTACTATAGTTGGCTATGTAAAGGGGATGCTGTGATTTAGTTAGCCAGTCGAGTCGACAAGTTCTATTTACATAATTCAGATCCTGTTCCCTATTTGAACAGACCCTCGCATCCCAAACCCTCCCCTTCCGCTCTTCAACTCCGTGTATCCACAACCATGTTAAGCGAACCACCATAAATATTATTAGATGTTATCCCGGGGAAAAATTAATTTTTATTTCTCCAGTTTTTTAAAGTATGGGGGAAGTCATCGGAAATTCAACTTTCCCAGCCCACTTTTTTTATAATGAAAAAAGTCGTCGGTGGTCCACCGGCAATGTACTTCACCAGAACGAATTAATCAATCAACGTTTCGCTCCCCTTTCAAAACCAATCAACGGTTTGCGCTAATAACACTGTTCAACGAAAAAAAAAAAAAAAAAATTATAATTTTCTGGGAGTATCATTCTTGATTCTTATGGGAAATTACCTCCTGGATTCAAATCTGTAATTAGTTTTTCTATCTCAGGCATACGCAATTTCAGTTTTTTCAAAATTGTTACACTTCTTATTTATAAAGCCAAAACATGCAACTATCAATATTTTAGTCACTTATAAAATTATTTAGAAACATTTTGGACAGGATAAAACAAAAACATGAAGGAGCCCATAAATCATCATCATATATTGTATAAAAAACTTATTTAAACCCAAGAATTTAAAAGGCTCATTTTTTTCTCTTGTCTTCAATTTTGCAGTCTCGAATAATGTTCCTAATCAATAATAATTATTGATGCCCCTATGTAAGTCAAATATCTAAACGAAGCATTCTGTCATTAAATTAATTAGATCGGCAGTTATTAGGTTTTTTTATTGACCCCCCTCCCTCTGAACCCCCTTTCCCTTCTGCCGATATTGCTGAAATTTGACAATGTATGTGTTCCCATTGGGTTTTGATGTTTAATACGAAATTTCATGTCTATACATTCATTACATCGGCAGTTATTGGGGTTTTTGAGACATATAAAATTTCGTGTCGGTACATTCTTTTTGTAAAATGAAAATTTGTAGGACCCCTAATTTTTTGGTGAAGAAGTTTGATAGTGAGACAAGGGGATGATAGATGCTACTTGATTCGCCCCAGACTACAAAGCTCTGTCTAATCAGTTAGTCGACTTAAAGAGATTGTATCTCAACTTAACACCAGTACTTATCAGGATTTCCAGTAGACAGTTGGTTTCTTGAAAATGTTGATAACGGTAGGAGAGAATGTAAAAAAAGAAAAAAAAAACATTGAGGCGTAGTCAAGGTCCACGCCATAGATTTTCCGTGAAAACGTTGGGATAAAATCATTTTTCATTTTCTTTACGATGCTGCCGTAGCTCTTACATTTGCTCGTCACTAGACTTTTTAGGTTTTTTAAATTCCTTTTGATGCGAGCTTTCCTCTGATTTGCTTTTTCTATAATTCCGCGCATATTTACGATTCATATGAGACGACATCTTTAATTTTTTTGCAATTTTGAATTTAATACCAATTTTTACGTATATTTCGGCGAATATTTTTATTGTTTCACTTTAAGTCCTAGTGGTGCTCCTCAAGCTCTTTACAATGACACCCGAATCAACGTCCAATCTAAACGCGTAATCACGCTACACTAATTTCTAATTTTACTCAACGCTAATTCGCTATAATCATCCGCCGTCGCCCACACTAGCCCGATAACGTCACAGGCAAAACAAACACTGCACAACAAACACGTACAGACATGTTCTATCCATTGTGACCTTAACCGTCGTTATCGCATTATTAGTCTCGTAGTTATTAGCTATTGAAATCTGACGGTATTTTGTAACTCAAGAAAGTTTGACCAGCTATCACTGTGCTTAGCGAGCGAATAGACGTTTTCACGTCAAAAAAAATTATCAGTGAATCACTAGAAATGTACTTCCCCAGCACGAGTTAATAAACTAAGTTTCTGCTCTCCCTCCAAAACCATTTGATCGTTTGGGCTATAAATCAATAATTCACTTACATAGTTGGCTTCTGAAACCTTAATACAAAATTGTTGTCGATACATTCAATACTTTGGCAGTTATTGTGGTTTTTGAGTTGAGCCCTCCACTGACCCCCTTCTTGGCTGCTTCTGCTGAAAATGAATATCTATCGTCCTTATCGGAATATGAATTTACATCCCCTTTCCACCTCTTCCCATGGGCCGATAACCCTGAATATCAATATGTGTTATCTTTATGGGGTTCTGGATACATATAAAAAAATTTCATGTCGATACATTCATTATATCGGGAGTTATCTTGTTCAGAGACAGACAACAGTTCTCAACATTTTTATAATCAAAAGGTCGGAAAATAAGAAATTTCTGTGAAAACTCAACACTGATTACATAACATCCTCTATACTTCTTATATCTTCATAAGTATGAGTACTTGACTTCTGAGCCCAAGAACGTGGGTTCGTAACCCGACCGAGGCCCTTAGTTTATTTTATCTGGGAGATAAATTAAACTTAAGCACGCCGTCCTTCGGATGGGACGTTAAGCGATGGTCTCGAGCCTGTACGATGTCAGGTACTCGTTAAAGATCCCTACCCTAGGTGAATAAAAATTTAGGGTAGGTAAAATTTAGGACTCCCACAGTAGAGTCGGACTCATGTCCACCACAGTGACGAAAAAACGCTCTGGTAGTAGGCCAGATATGACCTCGTAGTTAAAGCCCGGGAATGAGTCATAAAACCTCACCTCACCTCTTCATAAAAATATGACGTTGCTCAAAATGTATATCAGTACAATATATATCGGGTCCTTTCAAAAGTCCTGTCATTTTTTTAGGTAATTAAAAATTAAAGAAAATAATATAGTTATATATAAAATCATTTTATTCATCAAAATATCACCATTACAATCAACAACCTTATCCCAACGTGACGGAAGGTCCCAAATACTTTTTTTTTTTAATGATGGATTTTGGCTGCCAAAAAACGTATTTAACTCCGATTCTAGGCTTTGCCGGTTTTCAAAACATTTCTGCCTGAGGCTTTTGTCCAGAGATCTGAAAAGGTGATAATCAGTGGGGGATAGGTCTGGGGAATATGGCGGGTGGGGTAAAGTTTCCCATCCAATCTCTATCAATTTATTGATCTATTCACTAGTCCTGGATCTAATATTTTAAGTTTAGACTGACAGCGGTCTAATATCGTGCAGTAGACCTCTGCAGTGATGGTTTGCCCCTGACTTAGGAGCTCATAGTGCACGATGCCTTTGCCTGTCCAGAAAACAACAATAACACCTTTTTCAGGTGAAGATCAGGTTTCGGAAATTTTATTGGTTCTTCATCAGCTGAGAGCCATTGATAACACCACCTAAAATTATTGTATAATACTAATTTTTCATCACAAGTGATTATTCTGTCTAAAAATGGATAATTTTTTAATCGAAAAGCTAGAGATGAAGATGTTATTAATCGAATCATCTTGTTGGCTTCCCATAACTTGTGAGGGACCCATTTGTCAAGCTTTTTTATTTTTCCCATTTGATGTAGTTATCTCCGGGCTGTTGCTTCTGAAATATCTCTTCTGTTACCTATTTCCGAACATGTTTGACGTGGACCCGACTCTATTAATTCCCGAACTTGCTGTTATTCGGCAACTTGAGGAGCCTAGTCTTCAAGCGTTTCGTCACCTCGACGAAATTTGGAAAACCAAAATTGAGCTTTACGCTCAGAGACAGCCTTCTCACCAAACACGGAACATATTTTTGGAGCGGCCACAGTAGCTTTTAAGTCGAGTTTAAACTGATAAAATAAACTTCAATTTGCAAACCAATTTGCAAATTCGTTTGAACCTCTAGCAGTGACTGGATTAAAATATACTGTTTTCACAGATAGTAAACAATGCTGTTTACATTAGCAAAGGTCGCATTGGAATTCGAATCATAACAAAGACGCTACAGTCAAAATAAACATTCCTTTATAAAAAAAGACAGCAGTTTTGAAAGGACCATATATATATATATATATATCCCTTTTCTAATCAACTACAGGTACGCGCGTAGGAAAATGCGAGCAAAGTAATATATGTATTTAGTATAAGCATTATCTTCTGAATTATGTTGCTAACAAAAGGGCTTATAATATGGTAAATTTTCCCTAAGCAGTTTACCCTGGGCCAGAGTGTGAATATTTAACAGGTCCCCGCCCCTGCGATAACATATGTTTATAGGCTCACTATTTTCTCTACCAGCTTCCAAAACTCAATTTCACTTGTCCCACATAAATTGGATACCGTTCGTTATTTGATACGTTTTGTCTTTTCAGATGAATTGAAACTGTTTTCTCATTTTATTTCCCTCATGTACATTTATTTTGATTATTTGTTTCCGTGTTGAATCCAGCTTTATTCACTTGAGGAGGAAAGACAAAAAAAAAAAAAGCTGTGAATCATTGGCAATATAAATCAATGGCAACTTTCGTTCCCCCTCAAATACCAGTCGAGCCTTTGGGCTACAGAGGAATCCGAAATTCTCGTACTAAATTTTGTATCGATAAATTCATTACATCGGTTATTAGGGTTTCTTGAGTTGAGCCCCCTCCCCTAAATCCCCCTTCCCTTCGCCCGATTTTGCTGAAAATTAATTGTTATTGTCGGCTTATTTTTGGCATATATATTTCAGTTTTTGACAGACACTGTCATACAGTTTCAGTTTTTGTTCTATTTTTCCGCCTCAAGTCCATCTCAAATTTGAAATTTATATTAGGAAATTTTAGTCACTTATTTTTAGCGTCCTATAGTTGAATCGTAATTACCAGCTTTGATTGGAAAAAATTGGTTTTTACTAAAAACTTTCCAATCGCTAATGAGTTTCAGATTTGAAATAGTACAAAAACAATCTGTAAAAAGTTAAATTAAAAATATATAAAACCCCGACACAATTTTTTTTTTTTTTACTGAAACCTTTGTGCAGAGAGCTTTCTTTTGGGAGAGGCTTGGGGGGAGGGACTTGGCCTTATAAACATTTGAGCTCCAAGTCTCTAGCTGTAATAGAGGCCGAGATCCCTACACAGGCTCTGATGAAACCTGAATATCTTGGAAACGGCATACCCGATTTCCACCAAACATGGCTAAGAACCATCTCGCAAATACCAGCTTTTAAATGCCATATATATCGCACAGGCTCGGGGACGCCACTTAATATAACGTCCCTTCGAAGGACTGCGTGTTAAACGTTGTTTTACCTGTAAAAGTGCCGGTAGCTCAGTGGTATGCGTGCTTTCTTACTAAGCTCAAGGACACGGGTTCAAAGCTCGGCCGAGGCTCTTAGATTATTTTATCTCTGAGGTAAAGTATGCGGTCCTGCGGATGGGACGTTAAGCGATGGTCCCGCCGAGCCTGTACGATGTCAGGTACTCGTTAAAAATTCTACCCTAGGTGAATAAAAATTTTAGAGTAGGCAAAATTTAGGACCCCATAGTAGAGTCGGGCTCATGTCCAACAGAATGACGAAAGAGCGCTCTGGTAGTAGGCGATATAACCTTGTAGTTAAAGTCCGGGCATGATTGAAAATAACTAAGTACTTTAACGAAAAATTCTACAGAACATAAAATGTTCAGAATGAAACTATACTTTTTACTGATTCCGTTTAGGATAACTGAAAGTATAAAATACCTGTTTCTGTCTTCAATATGGGACGTGGCCATTACAGGACTTTTTAATTCTGAGAGTGACTTTCTTATACCTAGTCAGTATGAGGAGGAGGGGGAGGGATCTGTACAAAAATCTTGCAATTGCGTTACAATTTCAACATTATTTGGAAAAATTTCCTAGGGAAATTTATCTTGAATTCATAAAGGTTTTATAACAATAAATAAAAAATATTTTTTATTAGGTCATAAATATAAGCGATATCTTGTAAAATATACTTAAGCCTCAAAGTGATGTGGTCTCAATTTTAGTCCAATATCGGACCAAATCTTATCAAATCTAAATAAGCACAGTTTTATAAGAGGCAACCTCTTACAATAATGCAACATCACCTGCAACGCCTTACTATAATACAACATCACCCTATCTAAAGTGAAGAGAGGAACTCGGGATCAAGGAGTTACTGAAGAACTGGGACCGGCCATCGGCGAAACGTCGTCCTGAACCCATCTTACAGTGCCTGCTTCAGCTCCCGTAAGAAGCCGACGAATCGGAACAACGTCTGTTTCCGTCATCAGCAGCCGTAGATCCAGCCCCAAATACGATCCTCATCCGTAAATCATCAACTTCACCCTATCATGGTCGTACAACGGACATTCGAGGACTATATGTTTGGGACATCGAATGAATACGCTGTACCTATGTGGGTCAAGGCGTGCCCGGAGGTTCGGGCAGTATGCGTATATTGTTCGCCCATTAGGGCATCGTGAACAACGTTGTTGCAATTTTACCACTATCCGATTCTGGACGATGTCCTTGCACCGTTCTGGTCTGGACTGTCCGAGCATCCAGGGCTAGACATACGGACTAATCAATATCTGCTCCTAAAGGCATGGTTGCATCTGCACAAGTACGAGGCGACAGCTCCATCCAAGAGAAGGGGCTCCCACTAGTATCTGTAGCGCAGCCGTAGAGACAGTTCCATTTGTAACCCTTAGAAGAGTTAGTTTCTGGGCTTGCATCAGAATGGCGTGCTGTCGCTTCATGGGGTGATGACACCAACCTGCAGCAGCGTACCTTGCTACAGACACGAATACCACATTGTAGATTGTCCAGTGTGATTGTCCAGATGTGACATCATCATATCAAAGTTCAAGTTTTTAGCTACAATCGCTTTCGAGCACTCACAAGCTTTCATGTTTATCTTTGATGAATAATAAACGTTGTATTTCTCATGGATGTTATTCAAACATATGAGGAAGATAATTAATTTCTACTATTTGATATGAAGCCAATGTTTTATTTAAGTTGAGCTATATGTTGAGGTTAATAAAGTTCCTGGGTTAAATATCTAACTAGATCCGAGCGGCCATGTTTGAACTGCTTGATACATTTTGAAGTGGGGTTTTAATTTTTAAACATGCCGTTGTGAGCTCAACCTGTTCAAACTATAGCTTTCAAAGGAAAATCATTGTCAGAATTGACAAATATGGTCGGCTCTGTTGCGGTTTGTGAGCCAGGAGCCCTATTTCGTTTTGTATTTGCTTTTCCGCCTCCCCCGTAGTGAATCTGCCCCAGAAACCCAGTTATAGAGAGAGAGTGAGAGAGAGATGAAAAAACCTTGAGCACGCCGTCCTTAGGAAAGCGATAATCCCGAGCTTGTGCGATGTCAGGTACTCGTTAAAGACCCCTACCTTAAGTGAAAAAAATTTAGGGCAGGCAAAATTTATATTGTGTTCACCAGTGCAACGAAAGAGCGCTCTTGTAGTACACGATTTGACCTTATAGTTAAAGCCCGGGCATGAGTCTAATTAAAATTAACATATTTATAAAACCCCTATAAGTATGAGTCCGAAAATGCTTTCATAAAAAATTAGGAGCACATAAACCTCTCTAGGGCATTTTGAGCATTGCTTTAAATTTACGTTAGTTTTTACTGAAGATATTTTTAAGAACCACTTTTTTTAATATAAAAGTACGATTTTTTTTTATTAAAAGGAACAATTTTTTCATTTCCATGAAATAAAAACAAATTTTACTTTTTTTTTTTTTTCCATTTTTCTTTCATCTTCCTATGGTAAGATTTGTTTAAGCATGCAGAAAAATAAAATTCTTTAGAGGGAGAACCAACAAGCAAGGTAAACATTAGAAATAAAAAAATACATAAGATATAACTGCATAAATTAGACTATTGAAAAATTGACGAAAGAATACTTCATACATTTAAAATTTGTTAATTCCGAACCTATGAAATGTAAAAAAAAATATATTATGAACCCATCTGAAAGTAAAGTTAATTCTCTACAATTTTTATTTCAGTGTTTTTGTTAAAAACAAATATACTATCCTTTATATTTGCAAGAAGGTTTTAAAAATATTTTAAAATTTTTATAGAGTATTGGACTCTAGTTTTTTATGGAAGCATTTTTGGACCCATGTTAACAGAAAGTTTTTTGTTCAGAATTAAATTTTCTATGAGATCCCCAAATATCGAAGTTTCTGTTTGTTAGTTATTGTTACTCATGCTCAGTGGTTATATGAGCGCTCTTTCATCCTAAAAATTGCCTAACCTAAATATTCACCTAGGATAGGGGTCTTTAACGAGTACCTGGCACCGCCTAACGTCCCATCCGAAGGACAGCGTGCTGAAGGTTTCTTCACCTCTCAGATAAAAAACCTAAGGGCCGGGTTTCGAATCCCCGTTTTTGAGCTGAGTAAGCCACTACGCTACCGGTGCTCTCTTTCAACTTGAAAATTCTGTGCAATGTATTACTGCAAGAGAGCGCCGGTAGCTCGGAGGTAGCATGTTAACCTACTAAGCTCAAGATCGCGGGTTCGAAACCCGGCCGAGGATTTTTATGTGGGAGGTGAAAAAATCTTGTGCAGGACGGTATCCTTCGGATGGGATGTTAAAGGATGATCGCTAGCCTGTAAAATGTCAGGTACTCGTTAAATAGCTTAGGTAGTAGAATCGGGCTCAGGTACACCAGAGACACGAAAGAGCGCTCTGGTAGTAGGCGATATGACCTCATCACTACACCCTGCATTAGGAGTATTGGGGGCGCAAAGGTAATTTTTGGTGGTGTCCGCCATGACTGTAAGGGAGGGAGGAGGTTACATTAATGTACTTCTATCGATCGAGGTGGGGGGGTGTAAGTTTGTAATTACTTGGCTTCCACCCCCAACCCCCTTACTTCCTTAAATATTTACTCGGACTAACAATGGCTTCGTCTTATTAAAGTAAACCAAGGTTTATTATCTGATAAGAAAACTTTCTTGTCACCCCGGCAACACTATAACTATTTTATTACTGCCTCCAGGTTCTTAACTTTTCAATATGGTTAATGTGTAGCTGGTTACACGGCGTTACTCGGGAGTAACATTGTTATGTTACTTTACCTAAAGCTCATTACGGAAATCACCGGCAACGTACTTCCCCAGAAGAAATTAATCAATATCGTTCCCCCACCAAAACCAATTGACCGATTGGGCTATATATCAATAATTGACTTACATTGGTTCAGTCCACTTCCCTAATCCTCGCTTTTTCTTCGGCCGATTTCCATGAATATTTACCGGTAGTCGTCATTGTAGGAAATTGAATTTAAATATAAAATTTCATATTGGAATATTCATTACATCGGCAGTGGTCCTTAGGATCTGAGAGCACATACCAAAATCCATTTCGATTCATTCATTCTATTGGGAGTTACTGTTAGGGTTGCCACCTGTAATTTATTACAAAGTACTGTACGTTATTTCGGGTAATTGCACTCTATACTTTATGAGAACAATAAAGTACGCGAAAATACTTTATTTCGCATGATTTGATTTCTCTGGGATTCATTTTACATATAACATACAAAAAAAAAGGTTGGTCGTATCAATTTTTGCGTAAAACAGAACGACAGATTTACTGGGGTCGGTGACTTTATCGATTGTTGCCGAATAGGATCGGCTTTATGTGGCGGTCGCCATATAACGTTCGTTTTTGGACTCATCCTAACCTCAAACGTCAACAATGTCATTGTCAAAACTTCTTGTTCGTTTTGTGTAAGGCTGATTGAGTGCAATAAAAATACGATTAATCGGTTTTATAGCTTTATGTTGTAGTAAATCATGGACAGGGACAACCTTAGTAAACATAGTACTCCCATGCACACCTACAAAACGTAATTTTGATAATGAAACGGATCAAATAGTTAGTGAATCTCTGCGTCTCTGAATCTGATAAAAATGAATTGCTTATTTACTTTAACTTGAATATAGACTGATATAGTAAAGATGCTGTGAAGCTGTTTAGCAGTCATTATTATTTGTTAAAAGTTGTAAAAATAATAATAAATATTTTTTTAAGCAAAATAATAAAGTTAAATAAAACGAACTTTATTTTGACACAATGTACTTTTTTTTTTCTACCTTTAATAACCAATGTACTTTATTTGCACAAAAAGAAGGTGGCAACCCTGGTTACTGTGTTCAGAGGCATACAAAGGGTCGGAAAATGAGAAAGTCCGATGAAATTCCGATGAAAAATTAACATCGAACTTCTGACCAATTACATAACTTCCCCTATACTTCGTTTAGCTGGTATACAACTACATATTGTTGTAAAGCTACATGTGATTGCACATAGTTCATTTTTCAAGTTGGGTCACTCCTAAAAAAATCTTAGTCCGTGAATATAAGTCTAGGCAGTATATATTATAGTGCCCGGGCTTTAAGTACGAGGTCATTTTGCCTACTACCAAAGCGCTTTTTCGTCGCTGGTGGACATGAGTTCTACTCTTCTGTGGGAATCCTACAGCTTTATTCACCAAGTACCTGACATTGTAGAAGCTCGGGACCATCGCTCAACGTCCCATCGGAAGGTTCTTTCACCTCCTAGATAAAAAAAAGGCTTCTGTTGCGGGTTTCGAACCCGCAATCTTGACTTCAGTAGGTAAGCACGCTACCTCTAAACTTCCGGCGTCTTCATTAGTTCGCTTGTGATCCGCGGACAAAAAGTACAACTTTTTTTCTGCTCCTTATCCTCCTCCCTTTTTCAAAATAAAAAGTTAGTTTTAGGGGGAAAGAGCGAAAATATAGTTGATTAATTCGTGCTGGGGAAGTGCCAAAGCTGGTGATTCACCGACGACGTTTTTTTTATTACTTGGAGTGTGTAGAGTAGTGAAGTAGAAGGCTGTATTAAGAAAATTGAAATATCTTGTGGTCTTCGTCACATAAACTATCCTAGTTGGGGACGGAAGGAAGGTCTGCGTGGTTGCCTCCAAGCAAGCTCCATAGTTCCCGGAAACCGGAACCGATTCATCATAAAGCGATTCCCGGATCGAACAAAGGCTAGCCTATGGTCCCAAATCATTGAAGAACTCTATGAAGTAGAGTTTGAGATATTGCTCCAAGCAAATAGTTATTTTTGTTCTTTAATGTTCTTTTAAGCGAACAAAATTAGTTAATACAATTAAAAAAGTTGTGATGTGGCCATTACAGGACTTTCTTATACCAACTACGCTTACTCCCCCACCCCTTCTCAAAATTATTTCATACTGGCAATACTGGGTATAAGAATGTCTACTCTCAAGATTACGCTGTTCAAAGAGACAAAATGAAATGATTTTGAGAAGGGAAGGGAAGAGAGAGTGATCTGTAAGCGATGTTGGTATAAGAAAATCCTCTAATTTCATCACATATATTTTTCTTAATTTTTATAATTTTTCGAAAAAACTACCAATACATAAAAATACATAGATAAATCTTATAGACATTCAGTTTACATTATTTACATTTTTCGGGGGCTATAATTTTTGTCGTATTGATCCTATCTCAAATCTGAAGACTTATTAGTGGTTGAAAATTTTATAAGGAACAATTTCGGTGCGAGCCAATTTTTCGATACGAGTAACCGTTTTGGGGTAAATCAAAGAAACATCTGGGGGCCATGGTGGCCGTGCGGGCTAGAGCGTAGGGCTTTGGTCGCATGGTCTCACCATGGTTTGCGGGTTCGAATCCCGTCCGGGAGTGAGTTTTATTTCGTAGATAGAACTCCCTCCCGGGGCCATGGATGTCTTAAATGATTATATATAACACATTGACATGGCTAATATGCACCGTACATAAAGCCAAAAAAAAAAAAAAAAAAAAAAAAAAAAAAAACATCTAAAAATATGTGCATTTCAAAATGTTTTTTCGGCATGTATCTCGAAAACCGGACGACCTATAAAAATAGTATTTCATATAAATTATGTATTTCAATATTCTCTACAACCATTACTTGAAAAGATGTTTAATTAGATGATGAACATAAGCGGTATTTTATAAAATGTACTTAGGTCCCGGAGTAAACTGGTCTTAATTTTCGTTTGATTTCGGCCAAAATCTAATCAGACCTAAGTTAGAACATGTCATCTCTTCATTCCAAATTTCAAGTTCATGTCTACAATCGTTCTTGGGGTAGAGAGCTCACAACTTTTCAATCAAATACACACATACGCACAGACATCATTGCGAAAATGATCGAAACGTATTCAGGGGATCTTGAAACGTGAAAATCAGTTGAAACCTCGATCTCGGATATTCGCACTATTACAATATTTCCTTATAATTTAGGTTTAAAAAAGTAATAGATCCAAAATAGTTTGTCCAAAAAAAATGTTGCACTAATTATCCAGAAATATAATTGAACATAATTATCATTTATTGAAATTTTGTGGTGCAAAATAAAATCGGTGGATCACCGGCAATGTACTTCCCCATCACATCTTAATCAATGAAGGAGCGTGCTTGATTACTGAGCTCAAGATCGCGGATTCGAAACCCGACCAAAGCCCATAGATTTTTATCTATCTGGTTCGGTTATAAATGAATGAAGAAAAGAAAAAGTTGAATTCCGAGTATTTATTCGGAGCTATATCCTGATATTTATTTATTTTAGGAACAATATTCATATATGTGATAGTAAGATATTATGGGACGAGATTTCTTATAGAAATGAAAGACGTTGTATTCCCACTATTATTTCGTACGTGAACAGGTATTGAAGGCAACTACGTCATCATCAGTGGCACATCCCACCCATACAATGGTGTGAAATAAATACTGTATTTACTATACACGTGGGATGTGCCACAGATGTTGACGCAGTTGCGTTGGAAACCTATTCTGGTCGGGAATAAAACCGTAGGAAGGCAGCGTCTTTTATTTCTATGAGAATATTGATTTTAACTCCCCATAAAATTAGTTCTACCAAGGCTTCCAATCTCCAGCGCTTTCAATCCTTTCAATTCAAAATCCTTCGTAAAATAGCCAATGCTCCTTATTACGTCTCCAATAAAACTCTTCACACTGACCTTAACGTACCTTTTGTCACCGAAGTCGCTAAATCCAAGTATAAAAAAATTATTTTCCTTTCTTAGTTCCCACAATAATCTTCTAGTCCGTGCCCTCCATTCTGCCATACTTCCTTAACGACGGCTTAAGCGTCAATGGCCTAGAGACCTCCTTAGCAACAGCAGTGACAGTGATTATTTACAAATAAGAGGAAATCAGTGACTAGGGAGTGTCACCACTGGGTTATTTCTCCCCTCTTGACATTTTGACATTATCTCTTTATTAGCACATTTGATTGTAGTATTTATTTTTATACATTTGTAAATATCTCTTTGTAAATATAAAAATAAAAAAATAACAAAAATAAAAATAAAAAAACTCCGGATAGAAGAAAGGTATCAACACGAAATTTTATAAGTGAATTCAAAGCTCCCTTTGAAATACCTCTATTTTCAGCCAAATTCCAAGGGGATGGAAGGTTTGTAGATGAGCTGTCATGTTGGCTGCCAAACCTTTTAAAAATAATTAAATTTCAATTAATTTTTTAAAGTAAAATTTGAACTGAAATGGTAAAAAAAAAAAAAACCTAGTTTGAAAAAATAAAAATAAAAAAGTAGAAAAAAAGGGAGAAAAAATAATTAAAATACCGTGTCATGTTGAAAGGTTTAATTAAGTAAGACAGACTGGACAAAGGGATCCTTTGACGGACTGTTTGTTAACACAGCGCCTCACAAACACAATTTTACCAAGCTTTGTGTTTACTCAACTTTTTGTGAATTTTCTGTTTTTTTTTGTGTGTGTTTCTTTTAGAGCATTATTAAATTGCATGTTATGAAATGAATTACAAAATCGTCAATTTGTATGAACTGTTTTTGTAAAAAAAATGTATCAACTATATTTTTAAATATAAATCTAAAAGTATATGTGATGTGGCCGTAAATATATGTTCTCATATATATGGTGGGCTGGTGTTTTACACCTAGGGACCTAAGCATCCAGTGCTCTTATCCCTTCCCTGGAAGCGCTGGGCTTCCCCCTTATTATATTACCTGTATTTTTATACTACCTAAACCAAGTTCTTCATAGTCTCCCAGTTTCCTTAATGAACCTGAGAATGCTCTCGTGGTCCAGTCATCTAAAATCTCTGCGATTACATCTTCACCAAAGACGTGGAATGTCGAGCAAATGACCAGAAAGTGTGCCACCGTTTCCCACATCTATCACAGGTAGGACTGTCCTCGACTCCTACAGTGTGTAGGTGTCTATTGAACGGACCGTGTCCTGTGAGAACTCCAGTCAGTTGCCGAAGCTCGTTCCTTTTCAGATCTTTTCAGGATCCCATCCTTCAATACTTTGGACTCCCCTCCCAGGAACATCTTCGACTGTCTGCATGTGGTCTTTTCTCTCCATATACGCTCCAAAAGAGGTTCACTACACCTTAAGCCTAAAGACAACTCTCTCTCTACACCTCCCCCTCTACATCTATCTCTCCTTCGACTGTTTCTCACTATTTAAAACAGCTGATCGTCGTCTTTTGTACTCCATTCATTGGTTGTTCACATTTCGTTTTGAAATAAAATGCGACTTCATATATTTATTCACTATTCAAGTTACTTCACTCCTAACAGCTGTTTTTTATACAAATAATAATAATTGATTTTATAATTTATTAATAATTGTAATGTGTGTAATTTTGTTTTACATCACAAGATATAAACATTAAAACTGTGACTAAACCAACAAATAATTTTTAAATTATTTACACCAAAACAAACTAAAATATTATATCTAAACAAAAACAATTATAAACTATTTGTATTTAGCTTATAATTGTTTTTGTTTAGATATAATATTTTAGTTTGTTTTGGTGTAAATAATTTAATGGTTATTTGTTTGTTTATTCACAGTTTTAATGTATCTTTTACTCAAATCTAGCATACATCAACTCATTAATAATGTATGTATATCGATACAGGCTCTGAAGAAGGCACACTCAGTGCCTAATATTGTTTGTTTTACTCGACGGGAAGCCTCATCTCTCCTCATCCTTCTCATTAATCCAGTTCCTAGTCCTATACTCACATATCGTATGAGTAACTTCTCTTTTCTTCATAGTCTCTGCTCGTATTATCATTCTCTAGGAAGTTTAAAGGAGTCCCTGTAGATTTTCCCTCAGGTCCCTTCCTAGCTCTGTAAATATATTCATATTTTATCCCACCCTACAAGTGGTGCACTGTATTTATGATAAAGAGCTTGCTCCTCAACTGAAAGGTACTTGACCTGAGAGGGGAATAAGTCCTTCCATCCTAAGTCCTAAGGCAAAGCCGTCCTTTTATCAGTTGGACTAAGTTCAGGGGCTGGATCAATGCTCCTAAACCCAAAACTTCCCAACTCCTAATAACTTCCAAAACACTACCTACGTATACTTTATACTTACCCGTTCTACCGTTATTGTGTACCTTATAATTAGCATCAAGGTATCCTACCTAATTTTGTATTGAAAAGTTACTATGTGACGTAGTTATAGCGGGCTAGAGCGTAGGGCTTTGGTCGCATGGTCTCACCATGGTTTGCGGGTTCGAATCCCGTCCGGGAGTGAGTTTTATATTGTAGATAGAACTCCCTCCCGGGGCCATGGATGTCGTAAATATAACTAAAATAACACATTGATGGCTAGTGTGGTGTCTGCCGAGGCCAGTCCAAAACATAAAAAAATGTCTTTAGTCATGATATAGTTAACTTTGGCGCATCGACAACTGAGGCCATTAGCGCTTGCACAACTTGGATATTCGCTCGGTGGGGGCATCTTCAATGCGGCTATCTCTCCTGACTGCTCTGACTGTCAGAGCACAGAGAGTATGGTACTCCTTTACATCGGGGTTCTCTCCCTGTCACTTCAAGAGCGGCAGAAGGGGGAGAGTACCCACCTCCTATTATATTTTATTATATAAATTGATATTCCGCAAGAATTGCAGTAACTGCATCCTATATGGAGAACCAATTTTTAAAACTGCTGAAGGATCATGAGGTAATCCTTCTCTGTCTCTATAGGGTTTGAGTGCTATGCAAGTTTCCAATATGTGCAGAACAGACAGTGGTTTCCGGCAGAGAGGACATTTTGGTTGCCTCTTTCGCATTAAAATGTGGACGTGCGCTAACCACGTGTGTCCGATTCTCAGCCTCAACAAGACAGTTCTTTCACTTCGGGTGAGATCCTCCCTGACGGAGGCTTCAACTCGTGGTTTGAACTTGTTCAGAGCTTTGCTGCTGTCATCCCATTGTTTTTGCCAAGTGTATTTAACAGCGAACTTGAGTGGTTCCTTCATGTCTGAGGGACGGATTAGTATAATTTTAGTTTCTCTTTATTTATTTATTTCTCATTGTATTAAATTTTATCATTGTACTCTATTGTACCAAATTTATAAATCAGAGTCACAATAACTAACTATTTATAATTATAATTATAATTAAAGTTTAGTCTGTACATTGTCGTAATGATTTTTTGTATGATCTTTGGTATGTATGTTCACGAAATTTGCAGAAACTTTCAAGGATCATCCACTTAGAATATATAGACTATGTGGCTCAAAATTTTGAACGGGAGAGGGAGTTTTAAGGGAGGGTAATATAAATGATTGATCGTATATTCACGAAACTTGGAGGGCATTCCAAAATTGATCCACAGGATATCCAATATAGGCTATGTGACATCTCAACCCAGAGAGAGAACCCAGAACATAAAATCAGTGCTGGTTCAATAACGAGTGATTGGATTCCCATCAAATTTCTTATGTATTATCCTTATACAATCCGTTCAAAAATAGGCGATGTGGGATTTTAACATTTTTGATTAGGAACTGGGGAGGACATGAAATGATTCGACCTCAAAATAATTAAGAATGTCAACATAATAAATCATCTAAATTAATTGTAACTAACCGGGCAGCGCCGGGTAACCTGGTAAACCTACAATTACCTGGAATAACTTTACCCCCCCCTTCTAAATTTTGAGATCCGGGCCTATGTGAATGCTAATATGAAATTTAGCGAAAATCCGATTAACCATTAAAGGCTAGCTTTTATTTTAGGTTTTAGACTTCCCAAACACAGCAAGCCCCACCTCCCGCTCAAAATTTTGAAATGTCACATAACCTTAAGGATTCTTGAAACACCCTGAAAGTTTCGAACTTGTCTATGAAGGCTCTCCCTGAGTACAACATCCTTTATAATTTCAATGTGTTTGATGTATGATACTTAACTCTTTTTGTAGAGATATTGTGAAACACTTGGATAAAAATTTAAGAAAAAACTTTCATAAAATACTGTCTTTTTCACAAAAAATATTTATTATGGGAGTAATTTCGGTATTGCTACCATCTTCAGCCACGACTTAACAAATACTAAATTCGAAGTTCAACCCGTTTACAATCCAAACGGTACCTTTTCTTCACCCCCACGTTTGTTTTTTTTATACATATATAATTTTTATTTTTGTTCATACCTTTATTTATTATTGTAATCTTTGATTTATTCATATATGCATATATATTTGTATTTTAATCAGCACATAATATTCAAAAAATTTCTTTTATTATTAGGATTTCAATTTGAGACGAAATTTTCTTTTTAATGTTTTCCATATTTTAAGACTGTACAGGAGGATCAAGAAAAACCCCGTGCTTCCTAAAGGAAAGGTACCATTTGGATTGTAAACTAGTTGAACTTCCATTTAGTATTTGTTAAGTCGTGGCTGAAGATGGTATTAGTACCGAAAGTACTCCCATATTAAATATATTTTGTGAAATAGACAATATTTTTTTTTTAAAACGTACGTTTTTTATTTACTTTTTTGTTTGATATATGATTGGTTAAATGCAGGGATGGGTTTTGTATCCATTTTATCCCAAAAAGGCCCCATATAACAGCCTCTTGCTAGCACTAAACTACCTATTCATCTACCTCTTAGATGAAGCGCAGGATCTCTTCAATGCTTTGTTTCCTCAACACATCTGGTTTGAGGAACGCCTCATCCAAGAATCTTCTGAGGTGTGAATAAGGTTCACATTAGTCCAGGATGTGTAGCACGGTTTTCTTCATCAATCCACACCTTCTTCAGAATGGATGCGGAACAAGACCCATTATAAAGAGATGCTCTCTTACCGAGTGGTATCCTATTAAGAGCTCCTCCGATCAGCTTCCTCGATCTTCACCGGAATTGGCCAAGAAGAGTTGTTGTTCTTTTGTTACCCGATCCTCTAATCAACTATTTGATTGTCGTCAACCCTGTTGTTCGCGCAAAGATGAATTTCCTTTCCATAATGGCCATTCTTCCAGGAATATTTTGCGATGCGCCATCGTGATCCTTGTCGTGGGACCGGATCCAATAAGGTCCTCTTCCCTTACTGGACGAGCCAGGTTGTCGTCTTCTTCATCTCCATCCACTAAGTCCTGGAACCTACAACAGGATTCGGATTTCCTTTTTACGCGCCACAAAAATCGTTGTCACTGGCCCCCACAGTACTCGATCAGCAGCTAGTGACGACGGTTTCCATCGAAAGGTATGCCAACAGTAATATACAGACTCCATTACCTCCTGACCCTCTTTTATACATCTCAGTATAGCTATGACTTCTCATTGAAAGACAGTAGTATGTTAACCTAACGGTATTCTTCCTCCAAAAGTCCAGGGAAGATTCCGGTTCCTGGGCGATTATTCATTCTAGAACCTGTACAACACACCAAAATATTTTGTAGAAACTCTGGTTCCATTGCCCTAGCTTCTTCATCTTCTCCATTCGAGATTACAATCTTATATCTTTTTAAGTTATATATTTTCTAGATACAATCTGTTCATTTCCTTCCACACCCCTATATCCTGGCTGTGAGGAGTCGGATTTCCTTTTCATGTGCCCTTCCATTGAGTGAGTTTTCACGTTTCTCGACCAGCTTTGAGTTCATTCCGAATTTTTTGCCATCTGAACATATACGGATTCCACTGTTTGATTTACTCTAATTAGTTCACAATCCGAACTTTATTTTTCGTACTTCAAAATGTCTTTCTGTACCATCTTGACTATGTTATGAGAGCTTTAAGAAAGGGTTGAGTCGCTCCCTAACTTCGGCCAAGGCTGAGTTCGGCCAAGGCCTAATGACATTCCTTCTCTCTTCAGGTATTTCTCTGGGATGTCCCTCAATTTTTTATTGGGGTTGTACTCTCTCAAACTTTTATCGATCAAATTCTGAATAACACCATTTTGTATATATATTCTAGTTTTACTTCCACAGTTATACAAAGTATAGGGGAAGTTATGTAATCATGAAGTTATGGATTTTATGTTTTCCGACCTCCTGATTCAAAAATGTAAAAACGTCTGTGAACATGGTGACAGAATACATGTACCAATACGAAATTTTATATGTGTATCCAAAACCCTCTAAGGACGATAACTATTGATTTTCAGCCAAATTGACCTAAAGAGAGAGGGGAGACAACACAAAAACACTGATAACTGTCGTTGTAACGAATATATTGACAAGAAATTTCATCTGTAATTTCAAGGCCCTATAAGGACATACATTTTTTTTTTAATTTCTTGTACCTACTATAAAATTTAAACCCAAACCTTTCTTTCCTTTTTTCCCTCCACCAGTTTATTTGAAGGCTTTTCTACAAATGAACTGAGTTCATCAAACTAAGAAAATAAAGAGGAAATTCCCATTTGTTTTTATTATCTATCGTTTAAATTGATTTGCTATGAGAAAAAATAAATTTAGTTTAAATTTATGTGAAAAGTAAGCTTAAATAGATTAATAAATAAAACAAACTTATTTTTTGAAATATTGTCTATTCCACTAAAGATATTTATAAAAATAAAACTACCGGTTTCGGCCTTACACCACCGTCAGGTCTAGTAGGATGGTGTAAGGCCGAAACCGGCAGTTTCATTTTTACAAATATCTTTAGTGGAATAGATAATATTTCAAAAAATGAGTTTATTTTATTTATTTATTACAAATTCCACAATATGTCCGCGTTCCTCAACTTAGAAGTTAAATAGATTAGGCTTTCGATATTTTAAGGGGAGAATAACGCAATAAGAAGAAATAAATAAATTGAAAAATAGTAAATAAAACAAATTAAAAAAAAAATTAAAATAACAAATAATTAAAAAAATTAAATTAAGAAAGACTTGAGATAAGGCTGTCAAACGCATACTAAATTTCGCGCCGATGCATTCATTACATCGGCAGTTGTTAGGGTTTTTGAGCCCTTTCGTCGAAGGGAAAGTGAGTCCCTTCGACTGATTTCGCTGAAAAATGACAAATGCCATCCATCCTTATGGGGTACCTTCCTTCTTGGAAAAGATCATCAACACCTTATTTCTGAATTTTTATGTCTATTATTTAAATTCTCACTCCGGAATAGTCGCCTGTGAAAAAAAAAAAATAATATATTTATTATTATAATTGAAATATAAGATAACTTTTGGAAAAACTTTGTTTTTATATAATTTTTTTTTTGCTCTTTGAAGAAGGCTGTTTAAACGGGAAAGCTTGGAGGCGGGAGGGGTGGGGGAGAGGGATTGAAGATGATTTAAACTTTTCTATTGGTCCGAAGAGGTAAGAGGAATGTTTTGGGGGACTCAAAGGCTTTTCTCAAGCCCTCAAGTAGACAGAGACGATAAATCATGGGTTTCCTGAATATAAAGGGAAAAGTAGAGAAAACATTGTCCCTTCAATGACAGATGGGCCCTTTTTAGAATAGCTTTTGGGTCTTCAAGGGAATCTGTTAGAGTTAGTTAGTTACTTAATATGACTCATGCCCGGAGTTTAACTACAAGGTCATCTCGCCTCCTACCAGACGCTCTTTCGGCACTCTGGTGGACACTACACGGCCATCTTTATAACAGCTTATTATTATAATTGTATATATTCAAACTATGTTATATTTTTACTTCCCCAGTGTGATAATTAAAAACAAAGTTAAATAAAAATTAATATAGGTTAGGTTAGGTTTTATGACTCATGCCCGGGTTTTAACTACGAGGTCATATCGCCTACTACCAGAGCGCTCTTTCGTCACTCTGGTGGACATGAGCCCGACTCAACTGTGGGAGTCCTAAATTTTGCCTACCCTAAATTTTTATTCATCTAGGGTAGGGGTCTTTAACGAGTACCTGACATCGTACAGGCTCGGGACCATCGCTTAACGTCCCATCCGAAGGACGGCGTGCTTAAGTTTATTTTACCTCCCAGATAAAATAAACTAAGGGCCTCGGTCGGGTTACGAACCCACGACCTTGAGCTCAGAAGACAAGCACGCATACCACTGAGCTACCGGTGCCCTCAAAATTAATATATAAATAATACAATTAAGTAATAAACTTACCACATTTCCTGTTGAAATTATAGCTGGTATTTTACTAAATTTTGATTTTTACAGTAATTTCCGAAAAGGGTTCTAAAAAATATCGAAAATTTAAAACGTGCAATTTTGAATAAAATGCACGTAGGTATTTTAACAAATTTCAATCAATAATTATTTTTCATTTGGATTTCTTCTAAATTTACTAAAGAGATGCTATATTGTTTTTCTAAATTTTGCAAAAATGTTAAATCTGATTGGAAAGATATAAATTATCTTACTGGGTTAACAGGGAAAATGAATAGCATAATTAAGTGAACAAATATTTGGGCTTATTTTAACCTACATTATAAATTGGTTCACTAAATATTGAAAAATAAAAAAATGAAATTAATTTTAAAAATGAAATCTTATAAACTAATCAAATCTTATTTTGGGCATGTATATGTGTGTATAAATAAAAGTACCTCATTTGCGCATCGATTTCAATGTTATTTCTCACCTTTTTGGTTCACCACACCTTAAGCTTAAACGCTTTTCTCACTATTAGACTGTCCACCTTTACATCTCTCCTCAGACTTCTCACCTCCACAACCCAGCTTAGACTGCTCCATTCTATTGGAACAGCTGATCGTCGTGTTTTGTTCTTCATTCATTGGTTGGTTTCAAAACAAGATGCGACTTCATATAATTTATTCACTAATTTAGTTACTTCATTGCTAACATCTTTTTTTTTTTTTTTTTTTTTTACCATAACCATAATTAATTTCATATTATATATTATTAATTTTATAATATATTATTAATAATTACAGTGTGTGTAATTTTATACAATCACACTCCAGATATACGAAGTATAGCGGGAGTTATGTAATTGGTCAAAAATTCGATATTGTCTTCACCGGGATTTCATGTTTTCTGGCCCCTTGATTCCAATAATTAAAACAAAAATATCTACCATCCTGTCTGTCTGTGACCACGATAACTTCCAATTCGAATATAAATTTTATATATAAATACAAAACCCTATAGGACGACACCTATCAATTGCTCCGCGGAATGGACCAAAGTGAAAGAGGACGGGGCTTCTCGCAATAACTGTCAATGTAATGAATCCTTCTACCGTATGAGGATTCAATTGTCTCTATGTACTGATACTTAACATTTTTTTGTAGAAATATTGTGAAAACGTAAAAAAAAAGTAAAGAAAAAACGTAGGTTTTTTTTTTTTTACAAAATGCCACAACTTAATAAATCCTAGTAATAGATAAATAAAATACACAATTTCTTTGCCAAACTTCACTATATATTCTCAAATACTCAACTAGTTTTGCCGTGTTAAGGAATTATCAAGAGTCCTTATAAACTAACAGAAATGGTTGACAGGGTAGAAGGTACAGTTATGAAGGGGGGTTTTTAGGTAGTGACGGGGCATCCCTTGTTTTTGTTACTCTAAACATTCTAATAAACAGATATTTACAAGATAATAATAAATATAAAATAAAAAATAAAATATATGTATAACATCTAATAAAGTGAAGTTAATAAATAGAATTTAAATGCAATTAAAACATCAAATGAAAATTATAGTATTCTCTAAATGTTGGTAGGAATGTTTTGCCAACTCACATGTAGAGAATACTATGATTTTCATTTGATTTTTTAATTACCTTTAAATTCTATTTATTTGGTTTATTCACTTTAAATTCTATTTTACATTATATAATTCTAGAGTTCTACCTATATAAATACCAACACTCTACTGTTAGCTTCACTTTATTAGATTTTATACATATATTTTCTTTTTTATTTTATATTTATTATTATCCTGTAAATATCTCTATATTAGAATGTATAGAGTAACAAAAACAAGCGATTCCCCGTCACTACCTAAAAAAAACCCTCCATAACTCTTCCTTCTACCCTGTCAACCATTTCTGTCAGTTTATAAGTGACTCTTTATAATGCCTTAACACGACAAACTAGTTGAGTATTTGAGAATATTTAGTGAAGTTTGACAAAGAAATTGTGTATTTTAATTATCTATTCCTAGAATGAAGCTTCATGAAGTAAATCTGGAAACCATAAATTATTTGAAATCCTAGCATTATTTTTTTTCTTTAGTCTCTATGTGAGACAACTATTGTTTACGAGGGAGAGCGTACACTTAATTGAACAATTAGTGTTGTGGAAGTACATTACCGGTGATTCACCGACGACTTTTTTTTCTATTATTTTTACAATTTTATTTATTTTATATCATCTCACTCAAATGACTGAAGATAATATAGGTATGATTATAATATAATCAACATATTATGTTGATACAGTGTGTATAATGATATCTATACAGGATCTCATGACTAACTCACCCCTTATCAGAGCTTATTAGTTTTCCTTATAATACAATATCATTCATTATAATGCATTGCTAGAACTTTTGTGAAATGTAATTTAGAATTAAATTATGAAAATATTATTTATCTGTTGAGATAATTCAGATTGGCCATTGAGCGGTAGAATTATGAACTATTATTTACATCTAGTTTTTGTATCATCATTGTCCGGTCATTATATAGTAAGTTATTAAGTCTCATGCCCGGGCTTTAACTACGAGGTTATATCGCCTGCTAGCAGAGCGCTCTTTCGTCACTCTGGTGGACATGAGCCCGACTGTACTGGGGGAGTTCTAAATTTTCCCTACCCTAAATTTTTATTCACCTAGGGCAGGGGTGTTTAACGAGTACCTGATATCGTAAAGGCTCCATCGCTTAACTTCCCATCTGAAGGACGGCGTACTTATACTAATACTTCTATCAGAAGGCAGGCACGCATAGCACTGAGCTACCGGCGCCCTCTCGGTCATTATACATATTGCAGACAGGAATTTTAAAACCATATAATCATCGAATATACATGGCGGCGATGTAGACTAAAACTTAACATGTCCGAATACATTTTTGCGATCTGTGTCAACATGTTTTAAACTACATAATTATATATTTTAAATCAAAGTACATTTTAGTTTATTTGAATTTATTCAAATTTTTTATTTGAATCCATATATTTCCCTGGCCTTCTCTTCCCGGTGGTTTTCCCTTGGGGTCGGAGAGTCACAGTCTCAGGTAATCCCACAACTGTATAAATATAGATAGATAAACTTTTTATTGCACTAAAGAATACACAATCTTTATGGCAATGAATGTTTTTTTTTTTTTTTACAAAATACATACCTATTGTTTTAGTTATAGAAAAGAAAATTAAAAAAATGTATGTATACGATATATATGAATATGTAAGTCAATTAGCCCAAACGGTCGATTGGTTTTGGAGAGAGAGAGCGAAGACTTAATTGAATAAGTCGTCCCGGGGACGTACATTGCCGGTGATTCACCGACTACTTTTGTTTATTAATTTTTCTTTAAAAGTCGCATACGGCTTAGTTAGGTCTCTTTTTATTTATCTTTGTATTGTAATTATCTAAGGACCAACTTCTTGATATGGGATGTATTGATAAAGCAATAAATTGTGATGTATAAAAATAATACACACATTAGAAAGATTAAATTATAAACATAAAAAAATTAATTATATTTATTTTTATATAAAAAGCTTTCTTTTTAAAACAAATGCCAGTAAGAAACAAAACACGGCCATCAGCTGTTTTAACTAGTGAAGTGTAGTGTCGAGGCCTGGGTTCAATGGAGACGATCTGAGTGAAACATGGAGAGTGGTGTTTAGGCTTTAAGTGTGATGAACTAAATAGGAGTGTATTGACGGTGAAATTGATCCGAAAAGAATATACGGTTGTTTGTTTATATGTACAGGATATATACCCAGAAAGATATAACTTAAATTTTAAAAATGGCCAAAATATAAAAACAAAAAAAAGAATGAACTAGTTTTAAGAATTTAGTTTTTAAGATTTTTTACTTTGTTATTTTGCTTGTTTTAATGTTTAGTTTTCTTTATTTTATATTTGTTCTCATAAATTCTGTTCTATACATTTTCCCTGTTGGCCCAGTAAGATAATTTGAAAACCTTTGGATTAGATTTAATATTATTTAAAATTATTAAAATGGCATCTCTTTAGAAATCCAAATGAAAAGTTGGTTAATTGAATTTTTTTCTAAATACGTGCACTTTCTTAAAAATTGCACGTCTTGAACTTTTGATATTTTTAGGACCCTTTTCGAAAAACTACTCTAGAAATCAAAATTAAATGGAAGATCAGTTATAAAATTTCTACAGGAAATGTGGTAATTATTGTTTATTAATTTATTAATAATTCATTTAATTTTTATTTCATTTGTTTAATTAGTATTAATTCATTATTATTAATTTTACTTATATTTTTTGATTTATTTTAACATTATCAATAAACCTTTTAAATTGTTACCACAAAATATAATTAAAATTGTAGAGATACCTTTGTGCCAGAACTGCCCTTTTTAATCTACTAATGTTGTATGTTACAGAGATAGTTGAAGGTGTACGGAGTGGTGGTAAGTGTCTTCGACCGACCACTACAGACCTGTGCTGTGATGAAGAAGTGTCCGCTCTGATGAAGAGGTGCTGGGCTGAGGACCCTGCAGATCGGCCTGACTTCAACACCCTCAAAGCAGCCATCAGAAAACTTAACAAGTTAGTAAAGTATTACTATTAACTATTTTTGTTATAATAACCCGGGGATCGGCAGACAACATTTCCTTAGATTTCAACATGATAGTTGAAGATTCTTTGTGCCGGCCCAGTGTCTTCATTAGTTTTCTTGTATTTTCGGATAATATTTTGTGGCAATTTAAAAAATTATATATATATTTTTTAAGTTCATTTAAATCGTTGTGGCTCATGAAATCTGAGCTGTAATTTCTTTCGTGACGAATGTACAACGGAAACGACGCACAACGAGTTCAGCTGATAATATAATCAGCTGTTCGTTTTATACTCTTTATTTATATTAATTAAAACTATTGTTCCATTTTTTAAAGAATTCTGCTGTAAGCATGTTAGCTGCTAATGAAGGAAATGATGACTAAATAAAAAAAATATGTAAATAGAATCCATAAAACATCCTTTGATAATATAAATTTTTTTCTGAAATTATGTAAATTAATTTTTCTAATTCAATTATAAAAAAAAATATTCCTATTAAATTCAGAGATCATGGCGAAAATGGTCAGAACTCGGTCAGAGGAGACCTTGAAGCGAGAAATTCCATTATTAACTCGATCTCGGAATTTCGCACGATTACAATTCTTCGTTATACCTATAGTAAAAAATAGAGCTATACAAATAGAGAAGTTTAAAAGCAAAAAGTGCTAGTGCCTGTTCCGTGTGCAGCCAAGAAATTCCTTTTGGGGGAGAGAGAGAAGGTGAAAGTGTTTTCGTTGCATATTTATTAGGGGTTGGGGGTGGGAGTTATTCTTTCTGTCTCCTACCGGTCTCTTTGATGTTAAAACTGTTTTTCATCTCTTTTTCTCGTTTCACTCCTTTTTTTTTTTTTGTAAAAGTAAAAAAAATATACACCAGTACTAGATAAATGGAAGTATGTTTTTTTTTTTTCAAATGTTTGGTTCCATGCTGGTGTGTTTTTTGGAACTTTTGTGTTGATTTAGCTGAGCTAAAATTTTTGAAAAATCTTGGGATTATATGTGAAAGAATAATAATTGAAAAAAGTCAAACTAGATTTTTCAATCGTTTTCTCAGATATTTCAAAAAAAATTGTTATATGAAAACATTTGGTTGCAAAGTGTGTATGGGAGGCCGAGATAATAGAGAATATAAGAAAGAAAAAAAATAAGAAGAAAAAGGCGTGAATGGCTTGAGAGAGGAAGAACAACCAGTGGTGAACCCTCGTGGCATCCCGTCAAACTAACGGATCTCTGTGCCACACACACTTTAAACTAGGAATAAATTAAACAAACTGATTTTTTTTTAAATATTGGCTATTACACAAGACTGAGAATAAAGTCTAAAATATATAAATGAAATTAATATGAAATGGGGGCGCCGGTAGCTCAGTGGTATGCGTGCTTGACTTCTGAGCTCAAGGTCGTGGGTTCGTAGCCCGACCGAGGCCCTTAGTTTATTTTATCTGGGAGGTAAAATAAACTTAAGCACGCCGTCCTTCGGATGGGACGTTAAGCGATGGTCCCGAGCCTGTACGATGTCAGGTACTCGTTAAAGACCCCTACCCTAGATGAATAAAAATTTAGGGTAGGCAAAATTTAGGACTCCCACAGTAGAGTCGGGCTTATGTCCACCAGAGTGACGAAAGAGCGCTCTGGTAGTAGGCGATATGACCTCGTAGTTAAAGCCCGGGCATGAGTCATAAAACCTAACCTAATATGAAATTGTGTTTCTAGAATCACAATTTTTGTTCCAAAGGTTCCCTCTTCATCTGTTTTATTCTGGTCCTTTTTCTGCCTTCATCCACTCCTGTCGTCCTCCAATTGGTCGTCGTGACCCGACACTTTTGGGTGTCTCTACGCTCACAAACCACCTCAACAAAAATTCATCTCGCACCTGTCACTTCACTTCATTCCCCACTGTCATTTACAACAAATTTACATTAAACAAAAAAAAATTCTTTACACTCTTATTATAAACTGAGCTCAGTCCTTTACAATTTGGACGAGCGGAAGACAAATAAAATTGTCTTTTAAATTTCATATATAAAAAAATATTGAACATATTATTACCTAAATGCAAACTTTACTGTAATTAATATCCTTTGGACATATGTACCAGAACAAACAAAATTTATATTTAATTATAATATTGCCGCTTCACCACTTAATATCTTTTCTTACTTTCCATCTTTCTTTCTATCTAACCTCAAAAAAAAATTTATATTCTATTTCAAATCATAAATAAGAAAATAATAATTGGGTTGCTTTTCTAAATTCAGTTCCTCATTCCTCATCATCATTTTCTAAATATTTCTTCACATATCTTTGGTTCAATTAAAATTCAACTTCCTATGACATCTTCTCAAGTTCCAAATCCCCCCTTACAAAGTATAAATATTCCTTATCCTATTATTTCGACGTTACCTAGGCCTTCGCCCATTCCCTAACTCCTCCTATAGCTCAAAAAAGAAAACTTCAACTTCTTAATCTCAAAAAAAAAATCCCTAATAACTTCTTATATCATCGTAGATTATAATCCTCATATATCGTCGCAGAAAATGTGGATCCTCCCTTCCTTGGGTAGGTTATCTCACAAAAAATATAAATATCTAGCTATCTATTGTCTAATAGCTCTAACTTCCAAATAACTTCCTCAATATCTAAGTTTTCAGTAACGTCTTGTAAGTCTCAAAGAAAAAATTATCCCCATGTATTCTAATTATTTTTATTATTAATTATATTATATCCCCTTTTATCTCAAACAAAACATATCTAAATGAAACTATTTATAAAATTTTTAATTCTTCCTGCGAATAATCCTATCCCTTCACTCTCTTTACCCAAAAAAAAAACTAAAAAAAATACTTGCCAGCAAATCTACTAATCATCCACTTCCTACGGTCTTACATATATGTATAATAAAGATAAATGTACTAATGTATGAAACCAACTTATGGGTCAATGCCAATGCATAAATAATCGTGGTATATGTAAAAAAAATAAGCTGCACAAATCCGCTTATGGGAAAATGCAAAAATAATAGTGGTATGTGTGTTAGATATTCTGCACAACATAAAAAATGTATATATATTGTCTCCCCCCCTATTTCGCGATCATTCACTCTAAATTTCTTTCGTACCAGCATTCATTCCTCTAATCCTAAATTAACATTTCTACACTATATACAAATAAAATCATAAAAAAATGCAAAATAATACAAAATCCCCTCCTGTGTATTGTGTAAGTTGAGTAATGTAAAGTGATTTCGTTTCTTAATGTTGTGTTGTCCGTACGGTGTAACATAAATGTATCAAATAAATCATAAATCCCCGAAATAATGTATGTTTTATGTGTATTAGCTTTGTCTAAATGTTTCTGAGATGGCTAGGTTCGATTCCCATAGGATCAGCTAAAAATCCTTCTCTGGCCCCCAGTTGGACCGTTCCTTCCAGATACTGACCCCCAATGCCAAAGAGAGGAGGCAATCTGCACTCCCTCTCTCCGACACCAAGCGACAGCTCCGTCGGGAACCAGTCCTGTGACTCGACATACAGGAAGCGCGTCAAGCTTCGGAGAGACCGGGCTAGTTCTCTGTCTACTGTTTTTAGGCTGAGCAAAGTGCAGACGCCAAATACTGCAAGAGAACAAATTGTCTCCGCCTGCTTATTGGCAGGGGATCAATTAGTCTCCGCTTGCTTATGTACTACAAACAAAAAACTAATCTACTTCATTTATTCTTCATACATTCTCGATTAATTACCCATTATACTAATGTTGAACAATAAAAAAAAAATCTACTAAAAACAATTTTGTCTATACTGACTATAGATCCTTCAGATGGATCCGGTTTCAATTCCCTTAACTGGGTTGTCTACTTCATGCTCCAGTTCGATCTTCCTATCGATCCAACCGGATCGATTCAACACTACTGAACGAACTAATATTCATCACAACAACAATCTAATTCCACATAAATAAACAAACAAAATATAATATTTCCTAAACTTATAATTTCATAAACCTCTTATAATTTCATATGACAACAATGGTATGTTCACTTCACAATAACTTCCATCTTTAAAATATGTATATTCATTCATTCTTCATTTCATTTATTCTAAATTTCATTCATCCATAGTTTTGTCAGTGTTTGTCTATAGTTTTATTCAGTTTGTCTGTCTGTTATTGTCTATAACTCATTCGAGTTTCAAAAATGGTTACTTACTTTAAGTTCGGCTGATACAATTATCATTGTAGAGCCTTAAATGAGCTTCTGCCTTTTTCTTAATGCCGCGCCTTATAATGTCTTCAAATATCTTCCCCCCCACACTAAATAAAATTTTACGTAGTCTGTCTGTCAGTACTGCGTCATTTTTCTCATTTCCCCTTATTTCATAAATTTTCACTTCAGTTCTTCTGTATTGTATTCTAAAAATGTCTTCCACCTGGTAATTAGTCTCATGTAAATTCTTTCTTAAATAATTTTTCCATTCATGCACAACAGTCATACTATCATATTTTCTTAATTCTACCTTAGTTTGCACTAACTGATAATTCATTATAATTTCTCCCTTGGAAAGAAATTTTCTTACTGATTTTACTCTACTTTGGAAATTCCTTTTAACTGTTAAATCTGTCCTTTCACTTTCTAAGCTATTTCTAGAACTAATTTCCGAGACTATTTTGACTTCCTCTACTAAATTTTCTAAGTTTGTTTCTTTTTCTACTTCTACAGTTTGAACCTTTCTCTCTTTGCTCTTATTTTCAATATTTTCTACATTTTTTTGATCTTCTATATTCTCTATACTATTATCACATCTTTCGTTTACATTCAGATTCCTTTCGGAATTGCCTATGCTCCTACTTGAATTTTCCCTCACATTTTCTATGTCTTTTCTACTTTCGTTAATCATCCTACTTAATATTTGATTCTGTTCGTCAATCTTACTACTTAAATTTGTCTCTACCCCACTTAAGTTTGTCTCTATGTTTCTTAATTTGTCCCCCATTTCCCTCTTTAAATTTGTCTCTAAACCTTCCATCTTTGACTCTAAATTTGTAAATTTCTGGGTTAAAAATTCCATAAATCTATCCATCTTGTTTGGTTTCTCTTCTACTTTCTCCTTCTTTTCTACCTCGGTCTCTTTACTAACAACATCAATCTCCTGTACCTCTTCACTAGTACCCTCTTTGGTCTCCATAGCAACGGGTATTTCCCTATCTGTTTCTTCCGAAATCTCTACTTCGGACCCTTCGTCACAACTAAATTCCTCCCCCTTGTTCTCTTCCTCTAATCTTTTTGCTTCCCCTCTCGTCAATGGCATAATTAAATATTAATACAAAAACAAAATTAAATTTATATAAATATCGCAACAAACGCAATTGTGTTCAATATTGTTATATATATATTGAAAAAATTTCATACAATATTCCCCACTCTCTCAACGAAACTCATATCTCCTCATGGCCTTGTTTTTCCTGATTTTAAATAAATGCATCTTTTAGGCATATTTACTCTTTATTAAAAAAATGTTTCGGTGACTCTATGCGAGTTATTTATTGATCAAAGAATGCAAAAATAAAAAAACAAGAAATTATCCCCACAAGGGATGCCATAATGAAAGGTTTTATAAAATATATTTATTTGTTGCCTTTCACAATAAATTAAAAAATGAATAAAATTTTGAATAATAAAAAAATTTAAGTTAATTAAATCTATAATTTCAAAAATAAAATAATCTACCATATGGTTGAGTGAAGCTCTTAAAAAATGAAAAACATATGTTATAAATAACTCTGTAAAATTTTCAAACTACGTTACTTGCACCAATCCAAAAATCCAAAAGTCTCCCGGTGTGATTCTGAAAATTAAGATTATTAAATATTATGTCCCGATAATGATTGGCGCTTATCTCAAAGGTGTTGATTCGCAAGGCCTATGAGTTTTGAGATTTGAATTTCATTGAGAGAGATATGGGGAGTTAAAAGAAAATTAAAACATATTTACAAACAACATAACTTTAATAAAACTATTATGAATTTTGAAATTAAAAATGGCCATCTTAGAAATTATATGTACAAAAAAATGGATCATACCTTGGTGACGTCACACTTGAAACATATATACAATAAATTTTACTTTTTAACATAAAAACTGGAGTCCACACTCTCTCCACATCCCTTCAATCTTTTACCGGTCACTTTTACTCACTTTTAATTGTTTACTCACTACTTTTCACATATTTTAACAAAAAAAACAGAGACCAGTCTTTCAACGGTTCCACCTCTACCAGGACCCAGCATAGACTGACTAAACTGCCTCCGCACGGAATTATGGGTAGCAAATTCGAGTTTCTTTTTCCTGTTGTCTCTTGTTTTACTTCTAAATATTAATATTTTTTGGTGTTTTCTCTCCTTTCTTCTGTTTCTTCTCTTTTCTAAATTGTCATCTTAATTTTCTGTAACTTTTCTTTTTAATTTTGCCTTCTTCATTTCTCGAAAACAGTGTTTAAAGTTTGTGGTATACACTTTCGGATCACTTGTATTATTTCAGATGGGATCCGGCCTAGTTGATTCGATGTATTTTAGAACTGACCGTTTCTTCAAAATTTACTACTGGCTTTTCTTTCTGATGTGGGCAGTTTTTCTCTTCTTTTTCTTCTTTAATCTTTTCTTAATAATTAACTGTCTTTTCCTAAAAATTTTCACAACCTTCTACCGACTCGTTTTTTAATTATTGACCTTTTCTTAATTTTGCTTATAACTTCCTGAAATTTTCTCTTTTAGCTGTTTCATTTTGTTTCTGGGTGCTAAATTAATCCCTTCTGAAAATTTAGTTTCCTTTTGAAGTCGGTGGATCTTGTAATTATTATTTAAAATGTTTGTTGATAACTGTAAGGTTAGGCCTAAAGCTACCTTTTCTTTACTTTTACTGTATTTTATTTCTTTTTAAACTTGTTTTATTCTTCAGATTTCCATTTTCTTTTCTTCTTTCTTAATTTTCTTTCTTCTTTTACTTTGATTTCGTCTTCTAAATTTGGTTTAAAATAAATGTATAGTGGCTTCTAAATCCGTTGCCTTGGCAACGGGCTTGTTTATATTACAATGAAATGAAATGAAACTTCATTGCTTTAAAGTTATAGTATAGTTAGCTATATGGGCCGAAGTGAAGATTAACATTGGACAAGTTATGAGAAGATGGAGTATGTTATCGTTATTACAAAGTGGACAAACAGAGTCAAGCTGAAATTTAGCTGAGTAATTTAGGTCCTGAGACCCGTAATTGTGAAATAATTCTTTGTTTGCTTATATGTTTCTTCGTTTTTAAATAACTTCCGCTATTGCCAAAAGAACTGTAATTTCTGTAAAAGGTGTTGAAGGAGGTGCAGATTGCAGCGTCATTATATCTTTGCTGATAAGATGGTTTTCCATTTTTCCAATAAATTTTTATAATTTTCCCTAATCATTTTTGAATCCTCCGAGATTCCAAAGTCCTCTGTCCCTAACGTAACTAAATTGTGTCGCAACTGTTGACACCAATTGTATGGCATACTCAATGAGTCTAGCAGATCCCTTCGTCTCGTGTAGCAGATTTTAGGCAGTTCATTTGGGCCCATGCTTAATAAATTTTTCCACCAATTCAACATTCTTTTAAATATTTGATATTTCACATGAACTTGGCCAGTTTCGAGTCTAACAAGGTAATTTGGTGTGTTTCATGCTAGGTTCAGAAGAGATTTGATGAATGATAATTGAGCTTTTTCGTCTACATCTGCATATCTAATAACTGCTGATAGAATGAATATATCGATATAAAATTTAATATGTGAATTAAAAACATCATAAGGACGACACTGATTAATTTTCAGCTAAATCGGCAGAAGAGAAGGGGATCAGAGGGGGCTCAACTAAAAAAAAAAACAATAACTCCCGATGACATGAAATTTCATATTAAAAGTCAAAACTCAATGAGGACCAAACCTGTCAAATTTTAGCAATATCGGCTGAAGAGGAGGGGGCTCAATGTGGAATGAAGCGAGAAGTTAATTTGATTAATTCGTTACGGGAAAAAAGATGCCGGTGATTCACCGACGACTTTTTTTTATCTGGAAGGTAAAAAAAAAACAATGAGCACGCCGTCCTTAGGGATGGGACCTTAAGCATGTTCCCGAACCTGTGCGTTGTCACATACTCGTTAAAATCCTCAGTTAACTAAACCAGGCACAATTTAGGACGCCAAAGTGCTCTCTGTTAGTACGCGATATAAGCTCGTAGTTAAAGCCCGGGCATGAGTCACAAAAACTAAGTTTTTAAAATATAAATTAATGGGACTATGACTGCTATATACTTCAGAAGGAAGGTGAGTGAAGTTAGCAATCTTTTGTAGACATTAACAATTCCCCTCTAAATCTATTAGGGCGGGCTGAAATTAAACTCATCAACTAAACTGTTCCCAGAAGTAGAGCTACTGAATTCAAATTTGTGTCAGTTGGACCCTCAATTATATTCGTTATGAATGTTGACTTGGTACCGCTCCAAATGGCTAATTCAAAACTTTGTTCGTATTAAATTGGCTAAACTGCACAGATCTAAGTGAAGTAATTCGGCTTTTCTTAATCCCCTGACATCCCACAGAGTTGGAAACCTTATTAAAAAACCATCAAACAAATTTAATTATGGTAATTTTTAGATCAAAAGCCTATTGTTTCTGTCTTTTTGAGTTCATTTATATTAATGAAGCTGTTAATTGAGTTTTACTATAATGCTCTCCCCTCTCTCACGAAGAAAGAAATGAAAACAATGGGAAATTGTTGGTAATCGAAAACGATCAATGAAATAAGTTTTACAATTTTTACTTTCCCAGATATAAGAAGTATAGGGGAAGTTACATAATCGATGAGAAATTCAATGTTGAGTTTTTACCGGAATTTGATATTTTCCAACCCCCTAATTCCAAAAATGAGAAAAGTCTGTCTGTGACTCTTCGAGAAACCCATAAGGATGACATCTATCGACTAAGCCAAATCGGTCCAAGTGAAGGGTGGAATGGGGGTGGGGGGGGGGGGGAGGGGGGAATTAACACAAAACACTAATAACTGCCATTGTAATGATGGTATTGACACGAATTTCCATATGTAAATTCGAAATTTCATAAGGACGGCAGCATTTTAATTTTCAGCTGAATCGACCATAGGGGTTAAAAATATCATCGACACAAAATTTTGTATAAGGATGCAATAATATAATTAATAATTTTTATCATATATTATACATTTACAACATTAACATTGTCAAAATTATAGATTGATCAGCTGAACGGTAATGACATATAAAGGAACCTTTGCATAATATAACTGAATAAAATAAACAATTCATTCGTTTTGTTAAAGCGGTACAAAGCTAAAAGTGAGAATAAAGTCTAAAATATATAAATGAAATTAATATGAAATGAAACTTTATTGCTTATAGAGATACAAATCCAGTGACGGATCCAGAAAACCTCTCAGGGGGGGGGGGGGGGGGGGGCGAGCTTTTTTGTTTTGTTTTTTTAAGTTACTGAAACTTATGATTAATTAGAATTAAATAAGAATTAGCGGATGATTATTATAAAAACAACAAAAACGGCAGAAACGTTGATAAGTTATTTTTATTCGTGGTTATATTTACACCCGTCATAATTACGGCTATAATTACGTTATTTTTTATATATTTTATAGTTTATATAATTACATAATGACATTTAAGCGATGACTTTTCGACGATGCAAATCGAGTCAAAACTTTTGCCGGATGCAAATGCAAAAGGGATGCAAGACCCAAAAGTCATTCCTCAGACATTCGGTTTCTTAGCCAAGTTTTGATCCTGCGATCGAATTTCTCTGGGGGACTAAAGTGATTCTCCAAAATATTTATCTCATCTACATAACATACGTAAAATACTACTATGAAATATTTTGTTATGACGCCACGCGAATTTTTTGCTTAACTGTAGCGACAGTAGCTGTAGACTCATCCACCCACAACTAACTTCATGCCACGTGAATAGCAAAACGTTATCAAACGTAAATAATCCGACAGATTATCAAAACTTAATTTTGTTTAAATATCAATTTTTTATACGATAAAACGAAATATTAAATTTTTATTCATTCACCTGTAATTTGACAAGAAATGATATCTTAAATTATTATAAAACTAAATTTCTCAGAGGATCCGCCACTGTACAAACCTCATAGCAAGAGTTGAACTTAATAGTTCACGTAATATATAAAAGTTTATATATCAAAACAATTAAAAATAGAAAATATAACAAACTTAATAAAACAAAAATATTAGTTTTGGAAGATACAATATTATAAATATGGGCCGAAGTAAAGAAAGAAAAATACCAGCAGTTGTGAAATGTGTTATATTGAAATGTATAAGGTAAACAAGAGGGCAAATCATAATAAAACAGTTTTTCTAAATTTTAAACTGTTAGTTATAAAAATAAATATATTATTGATTTTTTTTCATCGTCATCAATACTTAACAAATTAATTATTTTATCGGAGATTGCATTATAGTGTGAAATATATTTATTAATAAATTTGTTTCTATATGATTGTATCATTTTAATTTTCAGCTGAATCGACCATAGGGGATAAAAATATTATCGACACAAAATTTTGTATAAGGATACAGAAGGAGGGAGAGTGAAAACTTAAATTAATGCTGGGGAAGTACATTGTCAGTTATTCACCGACTTTTTGTTTTTGAGATTTTGTACAACAAATAAGTAATGAAGATGGCTGTCCCCAAAAAGAGAGAAAAATACAATTGTCTCAAATTGCAATAGCATCATTCTTCTTTTTGAGGAGAGCCGTTTTTTAAGACCGGGGTATATAACCAGCTCTCCTCCTTCCAAAGGGTCGTGAGTGTCGTTTTTCAGGTTATATTCATCCCTTCTTTTTCCCTTATATTTTGACGAACATAATAGGATGAACTTTTGGATGAACATTCGTGTGAAAATCCGAGATCGAGTATTTTATTAGATCTGATTGAATTTTGTCCGAAATCATACGAAAATTGAGACCACCTTATTTTGAGGCTTAAGTCTACTTTACAAGATACCAATTACATTTATGATCTATTCAAAACACTCACTGTCTGAGGAAAGGATGGCGGTGTCATCCGCAAAAGTGGACAGCAAGGCATTAGGATGGTAAGGAATGTCGGCAGTGTACATTGTAAAGGATGGGTCCTAGAATAGCGCCCCTTGGGGAACACCAGCTAGCTGAAGAATTAATAATAATACATTTATTTCCGTTAAACGAATACATGGTAATAGGGTACGTCAAAAGAATTAATTCATTAAGGTAACTTATAAATTTGATTTATAACTACATATTTGAGTCTAACACACATATGATTAGTAGTAATAACAAAACTATTAAAAAAAGTAAAATGAAATTAATAAATACTTAAAAATATATGAGTCTAAAAAAAAAATTAATACATAGATACATTTGTAATAAGTAGACACATTTTTCAATTTAATAAAAATTAAGATAATATATTTTTCAAAAAACTCTTCGGAAGTGGCTTTATCCCAACGATGTTTCGGGAAGTTCTTACATCAGGTCTTAATATGCGTGATATAGAAGAGAAAAAGAAAACAATGTACCTAACTATAACAATATATAAAAAAATATATATAAATTATTCAATTATAAATTAATAAATAAAAAATTCTAAATAAATGAATAAATAAAAAATTATAAATGAATAAACAAAACAATAACGTACATTCCACTGATCGGTGTGGAGGAACTCTGCCAAAAAAATAAAAATGAAAGCTTTGTATCAAATAATGTTTTTGGCTGTGTGAAGGTGAAATCTTAACATCAAATTTTTTTTTGATTACGTTATAATATAACGTATATATTATATACTATTTTATTATATATTATTGTATATTACGTTGTATATCTAAAGTATGGTTGGGGAAGTGGCGAGGATACGTCATACTATAGTTGGGAAAGGTAAAAAGGCATGAATTAGGAAGTGATGGCGGGGGCTGGTTTAACAGTTGAGCTGTGCGGGCCTTGCCTGTATTCAGGAGAGAAGGCGGAACTGAGATAAGGCTGACTCCGGTGTGGGGGCGGAGATACCACCCCCCTCTTTGTCCTCCTCACACTTCTAGTTTGTCAAGATCGGGTTCCTACAGGTACCCTGAATGGTTCTTCCTCCAAGCCAACCTGGTTTATTTATGAGCCTGAAAATATCTTCATATAAACTACTCAAAAATGAATAAGGGTATGTTCTGTAAATCTGCTCACCGCCGTCGAAATTCAAATTTTTATTGGCGTTATTGAAGGAACTCTTACAGCTCACCTATATTCGGAAGAAATTAACCGTAAATACATTCCAACTACCAGGAATTTGATTGGTCAACATTTTCCATTCTTGGATGACAACGCACGCCCACAAAGAGGAAGAAACCATGGCTGTCTTGCCTCCATTTTCTCCAGATCTCAACCCAATCGAGAATACGTGGGATGCACTTCAAAGAAGGCTTTCTGATCGAAACCCTCAACCTCTCTCTCTCCGAGAACTAAGGATGCTCTACCAGCTCTTTTGGAAGAAATACCAACGCGGACCTGTGACAACATGATTAACAGTATGCCAGAAAGTTGCAGGAAGGTAATTACCTATAGAGGACACTTCACCAATAACTAAAAACAATGATTATTAAAAAAAAAAATTAATAAAGTTTTTTAATAATTTTTTTTCTGTTCACAAGACATTTTATTTTTTGTATTGTATTTTTTTTAAGTTATATTTTATTAAAATATTTAATTACAAGCGCCAGTAGCTCAGTGGTATGCGTGTTTGCCTTCTGAGCTCAAGTTTGTGGGTTCAACACCCGACCGAGGCCCTTAGTTTATTTTGTCTGGGAGGTAAAATAAACTTAAGCACGTCATCCTTCGGATGGGACGTTAAGCGATGGTCCCGAGTCTGTACGATGTCAGGTACTCTTTAAAGAACCCCTGCCCTAGGTGAATACAAATTTAGGGTACGCAAAATTTAGGACTCCCACAGTAGAGTCGGGCTCATGTCCACCAGAGTGACGAAAGTAGGCGATATGACCTCGTAGTTAAAGCCCGGGCATTCGTCATAAAACCTAACCTGAACCTAACCTAACCTTTATTTACAAAAAAATTTGAATTTGGACTGCGGTGAACAGATTTTTAGAATATATCCCTATTCTTTTTTGAGTAGTATATATTATTAAAATCATGGTATGTACTTCCCCAGCACGAATTAATAAATATAAGTTGTTGCTCTTCCTCTAAAACCAGTCGACCATATTGACTAAAATTTAATAATTGACTTATACAAGGACTTCTGAATTTTTGAGTCGAGTCTTCTCTGTCAATTAATAGGTGCCGTCCTTATGGATACACAAATAAAATTTCATGTCGATACATTCTATCGAGAGTTATAGTGTTCACAGTCACACATACATATTTTTTTATTTTTGGATGTTCTTTCTTCACATCGATTTACGATCTCTTCCTTGTGCCTGTTGGAAGAATAGATATAATGGTGTTACTTAACTTGCACTGTATTAGTTTAATGTATCTGTATGGAAGGCACAAAAAGCTTTGACGAACATTCCAACAGGATCCACCCAGTTTATTGGTGGAGTAGATAATGTTAAAAGTGCTCTTTAGTTGGGCGTTGTACCGGCTTAGTTCTGATCGGTCGATTAAAGAAGATTATTGTCAATTAGTTTTCTAAGGATTAACTCTTCCTGAAGACTGGATCTATACGCGGTATAAGAGACAGGAGGATCAGGGCTACATGTCTACCACCTGGCTTCCTACTGGTTGCCTCCATTTTGAAAACATTCTGAATGTGTCGGGAATAAAAGGGTATCCCATTGTGAGCTTAGGGAAGAAGGGATAATAAAACATTGACATCAATAGGCATTTGAAATGATCAATGCCCTTCAACCAATACAAGAGCCGACTGAACACCCAATTAAATTATAATGTACCACCGAGGATGACAATGTAGTGCACAAAAACTGTTTCGGTTTATAGTTATAAAATAAACAGTGTGAAGACAGAATTTTGTTTCATTTCATATAGATCTCGTCTCTCACCGTTTATGACAATGAAATTTCAAGTTCAAGATCTCAGATCCTTTTAGTTTGCATTGGAACATCTCTGGCAGCTTATCCCGGCCGACATATTCTCCGTCTATAGAGAGAAGCCCTGGTCAGGTTGAGATGGCCACTACCCTTCTCGTTAGGCCTCCCTTAGGGATTCCTTTGTCTTCGTTAATATCCCTTGAGGAAAAGGCCCAATTAAAATAATATTACTTTTACTTCAGGTAAATGCACATAAACATCAGTTCTTCTCTTTTTATTTTTTTATAAAATTATATAGTTAGAACTCATGCCCGGGCTTAACTACTAGGTCATATCGCCTAATACCGCCTTTCGTCACTTTGGTGGACATGAGCCCGACTCTCCTGTGGGAGTCCTAAATGTTGCCTACATAGATTTATTCACATGTCTTTTACGAGTACCTGACATTGCACAAGCTCGGGAGCATCGCTTAACGTCCCTTCTGAAAGACGGCGTGCTCAAGGTTTTTTCATCTTTCTGAGAAAAAAAACTAAGGGCCTCGACTGGTACTCGAACCCGCGATCTTGAGCTCAGTAAGTTAGCACGCTACCTCTGAGCTACCGGCTATAATATTTTCGAATGAATTTTTAGGTATTTATTTGCATGTATACACAGTGATTCAATCAATCAGTTAGCCCCTCCCCTTTGAACTATATCAGTGTTTCTGTGGACAGCACACTATACGGGTGGTGTAAGTAAGTTTTATCTTATTAAGCTAATCGGTACCCTAATGTCATTAGCAAAAACCTTGAAGCACGTCACGTTACATAAATGTACGAAAAAGAATTCACCCTAATTTGCTGGTAATTTTGTAAACGATCATCAAACGATCAGCGTTAAACAGTTTTTTGTTGTTTACCGAAAAATGGATTAACTTGACTTAGAACGTTTTTGTATACATCGATTCAACGGTCTTCCATGGACGAGGAGGATGTTGCCTCTTTATCAAAACTCTAATTAATCACTAGAACACAAAATTACGCTTATATTGGAACGCGCTATAAGAAGCATTTCTGTAAAACACTTACAGAAAGTTTGGACGAGAGAGACTATATCTGCATCGTGATATCGGTCGACAAGAACTACAGTTTGACAAAAGAGCAATGTTGATGCATGTTTCTCTTTTGTTTATGAAGTCCTCGTAGAAAACCTTTGATGTCTTTCCCATTCAATTTAGTTACAAAGCTACCTCAGAAGTACGCTGTATCGATTACTTCACATTGGATGGACTATCCCACGTTCCACTCAAGTCGAGTGTCTAGTCTTCCCAAGTCGAGTGGCTAATTATTTCAAGTTCTCTACAAATAAACCGCTCAAGTGCCTTTTCCACAAAATATAGAGTTCAAGTGCCTTTTTGCTACTTTCAAGAGTATTAGCTCTTTTCCTATGCTTTTATTGTGAAGTGCTGCTTTACTTACTCAGTTGAGAAGTGGAAGGTTGAGTGAGAGAAGAAGACGAAGGAATAATAATACACGAGGGAGCTTATTATCCTGGAATCGTCTGACTGTTCCCGCAAAACCAGTAAGGGATTTACCCAGCGGATTAAAGAGAAGTATTATTTATTTTATTTATATAAATTTATTAACGCGTTGTTACAGTGCAATATCACCCTATCGAGGGAGGAGCTTGGAGTGATTCCTTGCTGGTCTGCAAGGTTTTGTACCCATGTTATCCAAAGCTGAAGGCCCATATAAGAGCCCCTCTCTAGAATTAAACTACCTACTCCCCTACCTCTTTAAAGGATCCTTTCGAAGCTAATCAAAGAACTCTCATCGAACGCCTCTTCTAAGATTCTCAATTGGGGGTGTAAGTCACAATTAAAGCCCGATTCACACTAGATGTGCCATGGTGCAGTTCCGATCAAGAATGATCAAAAATCGCTTCTATTCAAATCTCATCGGTCTTCGGCTGGGATCGGCAGTGGCCGTCTAGTGGGAACGCTGAATGTCTAGTGAAGAGGCGCTGACTCAACAGGAATATTTTATAAGGAATTTATATATTTAAAAAAAATTATACACTATAAAAATCAGAAAATAAATTGAAGATATTGATGATAAAAGTTTCTTTCTGAAACGTCTCTTTGCTTTGTAAATACTAAAAAAAATAAATTGAGAGAATAAAAAACTTTAAAAAAATATATATCATTATAAAATCAGAATTTGACAACCCAAAGTGATAATAAATAACTAATAACGTTTATTTGTTATTACAAATAATTAAGTCTTAGTTAGGAGCAAGGGGAAATTAGTTATTCAATTTTTAGATGGTTGTTTGAAATAAAAGATTTGTTCTTCCCCAGAGATAAAACTGATAAAAATTGAATAACATCCTTATAAGACTCGGAGATGGAAATAAAATAGATTATATGTGGAGCGTTTTAATAATGGAATTTCTTAACCACACTTTAGGGAGTATTTTGTCTTCAGTGACTTGAAAATGTGTAATTTCACAGTGCATATTATTCGTATTATGTATATCATATTATATTTTAAATACATAGAAACCAATATATTTTTTTAATACTAGAAAGAAAAATGCATAACTTCTATGCCATGATTAGAGACAAATACCTGGCTAGCTATTTGGGAGATGTTCCGGTAGATGTCTCTCAGCAACAGTCACATCTCCACAACTTACTATTATTCTCAGATGAACAGAAGCTTCATCATATTTATTTGTTTGTCCTAACAAGCTTGAAGTTAAGAAAAACTCTAAAAGGCTAATATTACCTGTGGCTTTATCTTTATTATTATTTAACCTTTTTATTAATATAAGTATTGCGTTCTTTTTGTTATCAGTTATTGAATCTATCTATGTATTTATAATTCTGTATCGAACTCCTTGCTGTAAGATAATTCTTTATAAGCAATAAAGTTATTCATTCATATATCATATTATAAAGTATAGGGAAAGTTATGTAATCGGTCTAAATTCATTATGTTTTCACTGGAATTTTATGTTTTCCGACGCCCTGATATGAAAAATGAAAACAAAAAAAAACCGTCAATGAATAAGCGGCTATGAACTTCACTTCAAATGTATCAATTACTTTTTCGCTCTCTCTTCAAAGCCAATCGATCGTTTGGCTAAATCTCAACGTTTCACTTGTATAGTATTCAAGGCATCACCATAATTTACATTTGCGGGGGACCGAGCTGCAAACCGAGACTGGATCGGCTCGACGAGGCACGTATAGTGTGCATGGGCCATGGACGATCCAGGCCCGGGACATGATTTGCTCAGAACGGCACGGAATCGGGCTTAAAGAAGAATTACCACAGCTGCATCAGGGAGTGACGTCATGAAGTGAGCAGGTTTGTGAGCAACCCCCTCCCTTATCCCAGCCCTAGAACGGGAGGAGAGAAGTCAAAATACAGAAAACCTTTTTTTTTTTTTTTTTTTCGGGTGCACCGTTAAATCACCCGGCCCGGCTATATCGTCGGGGAAGAGGGAGTGGAATTCTGTATTGTATCTTTATTACATCCAAATTGTTGCTATGGGTGTCTGGGAGAGGCAGCCCTTAGCCCCTTGCGGGGCAGACCGGCGCTCTCAGACCCCCTTGTGTTGCGGTCGCCTAGCGGCGCCGAGAGAGCTCGGGATCGGTGGTGTGGGGCTGCTTCTACATCGCGGTCACCGGGGGTAGAACTCGGGCCTGGCCCGTCAATCTCCCCCGGCGCCGGGTCAAAGGGCCTTCTTCTGTTCCCGCCAGGAGGCGACAAACCGGCCGAATGCCGGATAGTTCGACTCCGTCATCAACTCCGGCAGGCTCAATCCCAAATACGATCCTGTCTCGCGGATCAGCTCCACCCTAGACCCGTCGTACAGCGGACAATCAAGAACCACATGTTCTGCAGTCTCGATGCCGCTGCACGAGCAGTTCGGGCTATCTTTCCTCTTAAAGAAGAAGAGTTTGGAGTTGAAGTCGCCATGACCCGATAGTACCTGAGACGTCCAGTGATCAGGCTGTACCCAAGTGGAGCGCAGGCGGACCCGGACGTCAGGAAAGTACTTGTACGTCGTTCGACCATCGGAGGAGCGTGACCATCGCTGTTGCCACTTGTTTATTGTCCAGTCTTGGACAATGTCCTTGCAACGCTCTGGTCTGTTCTCGGGCAGTGCGCAAGGTCTCATCTATATCTGCTCTCAGGGGCAAGTTGCGTCTACAGAAATACAAGGCGACCGCCCCGTCCAAGACCAAGTCTATGGGCGGAGCTCCCGCCAGCACCTGTAGCGCTGCCATGGAGACAGTACGATAGGCCCTTGTAACCCGTAGGAGGGCGGCTCTTTGGGCCTGTAGTAGTCTCGTCCTCTGCTGCTTGGTGGGGCGAAACCACCACCCTGCAGCAAACCAACATACAGAAAACCAACATTAACCAGCGCTAACCACTAAACCACGTCCTATCCACCCTGAGACGTGGTGTTGGTTTTCTGTGGTTTCACCCCCTTCTCCCGTTCTAGGGCTGGGGTAGGAGAGGGAGGTTGCTCACAAATCTGCTCACTTGATGACGTCATTCCCTGGCGCAGCTTTGGTCAACACAAGTGGTTTCCTCCATCGCTTCACATATTCTACAGAAACGAACCGGAACAAGAGCCATTATAAAGAGATGTTTTCTTACCAAGTGGTATCCTGTTAGGCACCCAATCACTTTTCTCAATGTCCTTCGGGGTTGGTCAAGAAAAGTTGTCCATCTTTTGTTGCCCTGTCTCTAATCAACTTTCGACTGTCAACAACCCGGATGTTCGCTGCAATTCCTAAACATCCATATCCACTTACCATATTGTATTAGATATATCCATATCCACTTACCATATTGTATTAGATATATCCATATCCACTTACCATATAGCCGCTAATCCGGACTAGATGGGACCGAACCCCGTCCGGATTAAACGGAATTTGCAGTAAAATGCATATGATAAATATTTTAGCGACTTTTTTTTCTCATAAATACACCTTTTCCTTCAGCTTAATTTTATTTTCAATACTACATAACATATACGTAGATCTATGTTTTCGACCTACGAACTGAGATAGGGTTAACAAAACAAAACATTTTTGTGATTAAAACTCAAAATTTATTTATTGTAGATTACAGTATTACTCTACAAAACAAACCACCATTAATGGTATAATGTGAAAATTAAGAATTTTAAAAACGAAATATGTAAACGTTAAATTCTGAACAGAACTATAAAATAAAACAATACGTAATGAAAACAAGAATAATATTTTTAGACTCACTGAAAAAAGTCCGTAGTGTTTTTTTTTGTTTTAAAGAAGACCGACGTCGTTTTGCCGTACGATCTTGTAGGCGCCTCAAGGTCAGTAGTCAAACCCTCTCTTTAAATTATTTTCGTAATTACCGCTCGCTAAATTAAATTTTTAGTTTACTAAATCTTAATTAGTTATTTTTTAATCCCGTCCCGCTTAACCGGATGTCCGGATAATCGGTGTACATATGTTTATATGCCTCGTGCCAAGATGGTTCTTGAAACTTTAGTTAGTTCTTGAAAAGATTCTATGGTAAATTATTCCATGAATTTTGTCTAGTTCTGGCTTCTATTCCAAGTTGCCTCCTGAAAGTGAGATGTACATTTTCGGAGAGCTTTTATCATCTATAATTCATTCTTCAGTGAATAGTTATCTGACATTTTGTTCTGCCTTTCATCTTCTCTCATATTTAATTCTTTCTGCTGTTGCCGCTTCAAATGACAGAAAACAAGAAAAAAAATATCTACCTACCTTCATTTGGAGTCCAATTCTTTCCTTCCTTCCCTCTGTAAAAATGTCGGTGGATCGCCGGTAAAGTACTTCCCCAGCACGAATTAATCACTTAAGTTTTCGCTCTCCCTCTAAAATCAATATTTGATTTACACAGTGACTTAATTTGCTCATTAGCTTCACTACAAGGTCATATCGCCTACTTCCAGAGCGCTCTTTCGTTACTCTGGTGGACATGAGCCTGACTCTACTATGGGAGACCTAAATGTCGCCAACCCTAAATTTTTATTCACCTAGGGTAAGGGTCTTTAACGAGTACCTGACATCGTACAGGCTCGAGACCATCGCTTAACAAAGGACGGCGTGCTTAAATTAACCTCCAAGTCAAAATAAACTAAGGGCCTAGGCCGGGCAAGCATACCACTCAGCTACCGGCATTCTATATTAGGTTTTTCAAGTTGAATCCCCCTCCTCCGATCCCTTCCTCCCTTCTCCCCATTCGCTGAAAATTGATAGGTGTCGTCTTTATTGGGTTTCCACTTTACATATAAAATTTCGTGTCGGTACTTTTATTATATCGGCAGTTATTAGAGGTTTTTTGTTCCACCCCAATCCACCCCTTCCTTTTAATCGGGTTGGCTGTAAATCAATAGAATGAATTTCATGTCGACACATTCTTTCTATAGGGAGCTATCGTCATCACAGACACATCCATATCCACACAGGCAGGAATATTTTTTCGGTTTATTGATTAGGTCACAAACAGAAGCGGTATCTTGTAAAATGTACTTAGGCCCCGAAGTGAAGTGGTCTTATTTTTCGTGAAGTCAGTGCCGGATTAAGCCAGCGAGGGGCCTGTAGCAAATTCTATCAAGAGGCCCTTGGTTTGCTTTAGGTACTCAAGTTTAGGGTATTAAATAAAACAAAACTGTTACAAATAAACCTTTCTGGATTTAATATGGGCAAATTTCGAGATGATTAAGACGTTCTTGGCCCATCGTGTTCCTTAACTCATTTTTAATACGTTTTAATGTTGAAAAGTTTATATGTTATCATAGTTATCATATGTGATTCCTTCATTTCAAATTTCAAGTTCATAGCTACAATCGTTTCGCTCACAAGGTTCCAGTAAAATACACACAGACAGACATCTTGCAAAAATGGTCAAAACGTATTTAGAGAACCTTGAAAAGTAAAAATCCATTAAAAAGAAGCCTGGAATTTTTGCACGAATACAGTACCCACTGGTATAGGCTCGGGATCCAAAGAACGGCGTGCTCTGGTAGTTATTGGGACTCATGCCCGAACTTTAACTTCAAGGTCATATCGCCCCTACTACCAGAGCGCTCTTTCGTCACTGATGGACAACCCGACTCGATTCCTAAATGTTACCTACTCTAAATTTTTATTCTTCTAGGGCAGGGGTCTTTAACGAGTATCTGACATGGCACAGGCTCGGGACCCATCGGAAGGACGGCATGCTTTAGTGTTTTTTCACCTCCCACATAAAATACACTGCTTAGTTTAGTTAACTCCTTTGGAACCGGCGACATTGAGCTCAGTAAGCAAGCACTCATACCACTGCGCCTATCGACACCCCCTGACCATCCAGATAAAAATTAAGCTCAGTACGCAAACTCTGGAATACTGGCGCACTCTTTATTGTTTTAATTTTACTTAATTGAAGTTTATATAAACTTATTGCTAATATATTTGTGTCAATACAGGCCCTGAAGAAGGGACATTCTACAATAAATTCAACGAGTTTGTTTTTTTATTCAACGCAAGCCTCTACCCTTTAATATTGTTAGTGGCAATTGTCGGAGTTGTTAGCTGTGGCGCATTAAGAGACTGTTAGTATGTCCCCACACACCCCTCTTGTGGCTACACTCCAGGGTCGGACAGATGTGGCGCCTGGAAATGTGTCGACGTGAGTAGAAACCTCAACCAGCCAACCAACCCAATGGAAAAATCAATTTCACCAGACTCAGTGGGGAAAAAAAAATGAAGGTCTGTTACAAGATTTCCCCCGAGGGGGAAAAATATGAGAGAAAAACAACAATCGTCCATTCTCTTTTGTACACCTGACATTTCTGGTTTTTATAAATATTTTTCTTTTGTGATGACTATTTCATATATGCTTGCTTTATTTATTTATTTATTTTTTTTTTTGAAACACTATATTACCCAGGTGTCTGTGCCCCCAAAATGTTTCCACAGTAATTTGTTTCTTCTAGTTGTTTGGACTCCGTTAGTACAGAAAACTCATAATTGTCACTCTGTGATCTCAACCTCCCAGTGTCTAAAGTACAACCGATTTTGAGGGCGCCGGTAGCTTATTGGTATGCGTGCTTGTCTTCTTAGCTCAAGATTGTGGGTTCGAAACCTGACCGAGGCCCTTAGTTTATTTTATCTGGGAGGTATTTACGGCCTTTACGATATCAGTTACTCGTTAAAAACCCCCTATCCTAGGTGAATAAAAATTAAGGGTAGGCAAAATTTAGGACTCCCACAGTAGAGTCGGGCTCATGTCCTCTAGAGTGACAAAGAAGCGCTCTGGTAGTAGGAGATATGACCTTATAGTGAAAGCCCGGGCATGAGTCATAAAACCTAACCTAACCTAATAACAGATTTTGATGAATATTCTTGTGAAACTAAAGACTGGCTGTAAAAAAAAAAATATGTTTTTATTGTAGCTCAATATTGATTTCAAATGAAAAAAAGAAAAATCCTATTTTGGAAAATCATAATTTTTTACTGTTTCAAATAAAAAATAATTTCTTGCATAATGTTGCCGCTAATGAAATTCATTAAAAGTTATTCTTGTTAATAAAAAAATAATAATAATAAAATAATCAGCTAGGTACTGCAATTTTCCCTATACGAAGTATATTATGTAATTCGATTATCACTTTTCAACGGAATTTCATGTTTCCCTCTAGATTATAAATATGAAAAAAAAATCCCTGTCTGTCTGTGCGTCTGTGAACACGATAACTCCTGATATAATGAATGTACGAAACGACATTTTATATGTATATTCAGAACCCTCTGACGACGACACCTATTGATTTTTAACCCAATTGGCCAAAAGGAAGGGGATTTAGGGGGAAGTTAAAAACTAAAAAAACTTAAATAACCACCGTTATAAAGTTTCAAGTTCACAAAATTTCATATTTGAATTTCAATCCCCATAAGAAGACGACAATTATCAATTTTCAGAGGAATTGGCAGAAGGGAAGGGGGATCAGAGGGGTGCTCAACTGAAAAACCCCAATAACTGCCGATGTAATAAATATATCGACATGATAATTCATATTTAAAATCAAAACCCAATGAGAACATAACCTGTCAATTTTCAGGGAATTTGAAGGGAAGGGGTTGAGGGGGCTAAACTCAAAAACCCTAACTGCCGATTTAATGAATTTATTCTGAACCCCCTATGTGAGTCAACTATTGAATATTAGCGCAAACAGTCGCCTGGTTTTGGAGGAGGAGCAAAAAGTTAATTGATTAATTCACAACCCGGCCGAGGTCATTAGGTTTTTTATCTGGGAGGGGAAAAATCCTTCAGCACCCCCTCCTTCGGATGGGACGTAGGCAAAATTTAGAACTCCCACAGTAGAGTCGGGCTTATGTTCACCAAAGTGAGGAAAGAGCGCTCTGGTAGTAGGCGGTATGACCCTGTTAATTAAAGCCCCGACATTAATCATAACTAATTGACTATATTTTTCTTGAGTCCCACTATTTGTAGTCCATAATTTCCTAGGTACCGTAAATATAAGGGTTGGAGCTGTTGGGCTAAAATAAATTATGGTTTCACCGTATTTATCATATTATTTAAGATGTTTGAAGTAGAAAATAAATAAATAAATAACATTGAAAAAACAAACATTGTTTGATTGGACCATTCAATAAAACCAAATCGAGTTATTTTTTTTTTTTTTGTAATTTCTTTCTTTGTATTTTTCTCTCTGTGTTTACACGGCTAACAAACCTGAGGTCCACGTGACCAGGTTTTTCAGATCCAGTTTCTGTGAGAGAAAAAAAAAATAATAAAAAAAATATCGGTTTTACTAATCACAACTAATCAAATAAACATTAAATTCTAATCAATTCGATTGATTTTTTTCTTCCTCTTTTTTTCGGAGTTGAAATAATACTCGTGCTGCTCAACTAATCTATATAAGATTGTTGTCTTCCCACAGTTTTATTTCTAGTCAGAACCAGCTTTCAACGCAATTGAGTCATCATCAGTGGCACATCCCACCCGTACAGTGTGGAGTCTAATGAAAAAGTGTTTACAGGTGGGATGTGCCACTAATGATGACACATTTGCGTTTAAACCCGGTTCTGATTAGAAATAAAACAGTGGAAAGACAAGAAAGACGACTACTTTACTTTCGAGTCTATGCCTGTGAAAATCCGACTTAAGATGACATCTCGAATCACTTTTTTTTATGTTGCTTGGATCGATTTGGCTGAAAATCAACAAGTGTCGTCATAAGAGAGGTTTCTGGATTCACATATAAAATTTTGTGTCGATAATTTCATTATCAATATTAGTTATCGTGTTCTCAGACACACACAGACAGAAATAACTATTTTTAATATTTGGAATCTGGATGTCGGAATTTTGATCGATTACATAACTTTCCCTATACGTCGTCTAAGTGGGGAAGTAACACAAACATCCAGAAACCAAAAAGTGGTTTGTACAAGGGATGTACTTAATTCAATGAGTGTGTGTTGCCACGGAGAGCGGAGAAGCCACAAGTTGGGCAATTACAGGGATTGGAAGAGGATCCCCGTGTTAGGGAGGGGGTGGTTCAGAGGAAACACGAGTGGGGGTTTATCCAGGTCACTGGTCACATCAACCAGAGACAGGGTTGTGACTGGTTAATCTACGTCATACAACCAGACATTGACTACCGAATAGAAGATCTCTTAATATTTCTTGGTGGTAGGCAGATGTAGTGGACTAACTTGTTAAATAAGTAGTAAGACGTCCAACATTTATTAAACCACGACTAGTTTCGTCAGTAAACTGATATCTTCAGGTGGAATCTAAACATGCATAAACCAAAAATAGTCTAGAATCTTCCAGTAAATTAAAACTCATGTCAATCATTAACAATATTAAAATTTAAAAACAACAGTACAATAAGTTAAAATATTTCGAATTAAAATGCAAAATACCTTGCTAGAGAAGAGGTCAAGGGACACATACGAGTATCAGGGACCAGCTGGACACTGGCTGACTGGAAGACAACCAGATTGTCTTAGATCTCTTAAGGTTCAATGTCCCGGTTTTAGTTCTCAGCTCGGCCACCACGTTGCGCTCTAAATATAATGAAAAGCATTAAAAGTATTTTGGCTAAACGGCTTAACTTAAAAAAAAAAAAAATTCCTTTGTACTCCAAAATAATGTAATGTAGAATTGATGTGACACTCCGTTTTTTTTTTTTTTTTTATTTTTTTATTTTAAATTCCTAATATCATTTTTTAAATATTTTTTTTACATGCTATTTTTCCTTTTTTAAAAAATTACAGATATTAGGGCGACGAAAGTAGACGGTTCAAAGAGTTCAGACCTTTTTTCAGAATCAAAATTGGATGAACAGAAACAGAAAAATGCGAAATATGTACTGGGGGTCCAAGCGCGGGGTGGATTGAACACAATATTTTCCCGGTATTTCAAGGTCGATGCTCCACAAGCCCCACTCCATTGTGTTTAATTGAAAACTCTGAAATAACAAACATAAAAGAAGACACTGACAAGTCTGCCTTTCTATATTTTGTTTTGCTAATTAAAACTCAGTTGTAATTCAGAACTCAAAATAAAAAAACTACTGAATTTCCTAGTTTTTTTTTTTGAACTCGAAATATTTTATTGACAAATAGTGTAAGTTTAAAGTACAAATTTTACAATATTAAAATAAAATAATTTCAGAGGGCGCCGGTAGCTCAGTGGTATGCGTGCTTGACTTCTGAGCTCAAGAACGTGGGTTCGTAACCCAACCGAGGCCCTTAGTTTATTTTATCTGGGAGGTAAAATAAACTTAAGCACGCCATCCTTCGGATGGGACGTTAAGCGATGGTCCCGAGCCTGTACGATGTCAGGTTCTCGTTAAAGACCCATACTCTAGGTGAATAAAAAAACATTTTGGGTACCTAGGCATAATTTAGGACTACCACAGTAGAGTCAGGCTCATGTCCACCAGAGTGACGAAAGAGCGCTCTGGTAGTAGGCGATATGACCTCATAGTTAAAGCCCGGGCATGAGTCATAAAACCTAACCTAACCTAAAATAATTTCAGATTTATTTTTTATTATACATATATACAGGATACATTTTTATGGAAGTCTAGTATGAATAAAGTTCTCCATATATCCATAAGCCCTATTTTATTTTAAATTAATTTTTCACGGATTATTCCTCTCGAAGAGGCATATTTCGCCACTGACGAGGTTCTATGATTTCTTTAACCAGGATGTTTTTGTAAAAATAAATTAATTTTGGCAACATTACTTTTCACATTGCGTCATCTCTTTCTATTGTTTCGTGATGGATATCAACCTGCGTAAATACAACAAAATGGCAATATTTGCGATTTGCTATTTGCAGCTGCCCTTGAATCTGATGGTAATAACTAAGGTTTTTTTTTTTTTAAGAGGCCCTTTTTTTTTGTCTAAACAAAACTGAAAGAACATAAAACAGGGTGGGGCGGACCTACGGATGTAAACAAAGCCTCTAGAGAAAAGGGATTAGTGTTGCATTCAAATCAAAACAACCCTCTTTCCACCATTCATTTCGACCCCCCCCCCCCCCCCCCCCTCCCCCCGGACTTCAGTACATATTTCGTATTTTTCTGTTTTCGTTCAACTATTCATTTGATTTTGAATCTGAAAAATAATTTGAACTCATTGAACTGTCTACTTTCGACGCCATACCTGTAAATTAAAAAAAATAAATAAAAGGATAAAACATGTAAAAAATTTAAGAAAATTTTTTACATAAAAAACTAAAATTCGGAATTTACAATTTAAAAAAACAAAACGGAGTGTCATATCAATTCTCTTCAAAACTAGTTGTGGTATAAATACAATATATTGTTGGACTGATACCTTCTTATTATTTATTTAGGGCTGAAAGGTATAATAAAAAAGGTATTAAGAACGATAATGTAATTTATAGACCAAGTATATTTAATATAAGAGAGCGCCGGTAGCTCAGTGGTATGCGTGCTTGCCTTTAGAGCACAAGATCGTGGGTTTGAAATTGGATGTCAGTACAACTTTAAAGACACTAAAATTTGTCCCACTTTTCGACATTTTCAAATTGATCTCATAGCATAATCCGGAACGCTCCGTTAGTAAGTCTTGGATTTAATTTAACAGCCCTGGAAAATGTACGAAGGGTAGATATGAGTAATAGTTTTGTTCATATGTGATAATAAGATGTTGTGGGACAATATTTCTCATAGAAATAAAATACATTATCTTCCCACTGTTTTATTTCCAATCAGAACCGGTTTTCAACACAACTGTGTCAGTGGCACATCTATGAATACATATCATATATATAATGCTGAAAATGTCTGTGCGTTGTACCGCTATAACTCACGAACGGCTTGATGGATTTGATTAATTTTTTTTTTTTAATTTGTTCGTCATCGTCTGTGGAAGGTTATAGACGTATTAGTACCTCAATATCTGGTCCATCCCAGCATCCACCCACGCAATCTTTGTAACTCAAAAACCACTGCAATGATTAATGAGGAATCTTTTTGAATAGATAAGTTTTATCTACCGGAAGGTTAAGGTCTATTTTTTAATCAACCCCTGGTCCATCCCAGCATCCACTCACGCAATCTTTGTAACTCGAAAACCATTGCAACGATTAATGAGAAATCTTTTTGAATAAATTAGTTTTAGCTCCAAAGCTAGCGTCACTACAGTTGAAGGACTATAAGCCGTATTCCGTATGAATAATTGAAAATTATAACATCATGTATGTACTGTCGAGGAACTGAATAGCCTTATAGAAGATATTGGGAGAAAAGTCAAAGTTCCCGGGCAACGCCGGGTATTACTGCTAGTAAAATATAAATTTGAAAAAGTAACTAAAGCATCAGGGTAGTAACAAAAAATAGTCTAATTAGACTCCACACTGTACGGGTGGGGTAAGCCCGTTTAATTTTATTTTTTGTTTCTCTATGAAAAAGTAATATGTAATGAAATAAGATAGCAAATGTTTAGCCGTTACTACATGAGTACATTCTCTTGCTATACAAGTCGAACGTCAACATCAAGAGAATGTTGTGACTTTGTGAACGGCACATTCTACTAAGAATTCCAATTAGATTTATTAGACCTTAGTCAAATAATCAATTTGAAAAACTGGATACTGAACAATATGACTTAAAAATGTCCACAAAGAATGTGCAGAATGTCATCAGTGTAATCAAAAGCAATGGTCTATTTCATTAATTTTTTTTTTCTTTTCCCCCTTTTTTTTTTTAATTAAAAAATGTTGGCAGATTACATGGTGAGCTCATTTGAGAAAAATGACTTCTTCAAAGATAGTTTTAAAAGTAAAATGAAGAGTGAAGTTTTATTAGGTGTTAACTTTTGATGCTGATAGCTGTTTTTGGTCTCTTTTTGGTTTTTAGTGTGAACGATGCCATAGGCAAAAAGGTAGTCGCCGAATCACCGGATATGTACTTCCCCAGCACGAATTAATTTCATAATTAAATAATGTTTTATATTTTTTTTATTTATTTTAAATAAATTATGTCCCCTAATTTCAGACCGTTACAATATATATAGTACAGACTAGGGTGGCCCTTATTTTGAAAAAGTTTAAATTTCTCAGACCTCCACCAGGAATTTTGTTTAGAATGTTGAAAAAATGACCCCTGAATTTTTTCAGATTGTTTGACCATATTAACCCGTGCCTGTAAGGTGTTAAAGTTTAACATTGAGTTTAAGTGGGGATTTTACGATTCGAGAGACCATAGAGCGTAACTTTTGATGCCTCGAATAGATTGTTCTGAAATTTCGTATTCTTACGTTTTGGGGGTCGCTGAATTCAAATTTGATGTCAAAAATCAAGTTTTGACATTTACACTTGTCCAAAAACTGTCATAAATTTTAACTATAATAATAATAAACAATTTTCTCAAAATATCCATCCGTGATATGATTTTATAGGTTTTAGAAGTCGCTGATTTCAAATTTGATGTAAAAAAACTGTCAAAAATTCAAATTTCTATACAATTTCATGAATAATTTTATTGACAACCGGAAATGTCAACAATTAATTTTTGATATTAAAATTGAATTCAGCTGCCCCTATATCAAATATAAACACATCACTGAAAAATGTATTCATCAAATTGTATATAAATTTGAATTATTGGGAGTTTTTTGACATCAAATTTGAAATCAGCGACCTCCAAATCCAATAAAATCACGATTTTTTTTATTCGGATGGATTTTTTGAGAAAAATTGTTTATTAGTTAAAATAAATGACAGTTCTTTAACAAGTGTAACTGTCAAAACTTGATTTTTGACATCAAATTTGAATTCAGCGACCTCCAAAACGTAAGAATACGAAATTTCAGAACAATCCATTCGAGGCATCAAAAGTTACGCTCCAAAGTCTCTCGAATCGCAAAATCCCCACTTAAACTCAATGTTAAACTTTAACACCTTGCAGGCACGGGTTAATATGGTAAAAAAAATCTGAAAAAATTCAGGGGTCATTTTTTTAACATTTTAAACAAAATTTCGGGTGGAGGTCTGTGAAATTAAAATTTTTCAAAATAAGGGTCACCCTAGTACATACAGACATTGGGAAAATGGTCAAAACGTGTTCAGAGGGCCTTGAAGTATATAAATCCATTGAAAACTCGATCTTGGATTTTCGCACTTTTTTTTTTTTACAATACTTCCTTATACAAATGATAATAGAAATACAATTTTTAAAAATAATGTGCAATTAGATGGAACGATGTTTAATGTGCTCTTTTCACTACTAAATTATTGTATGGGCCGATGAGTGTTGTGGAATTAATATATACAACCCGTTAGTAATCCAGGATGTTTAGTCAATATAGGAAGTCGCTCTGCTGATCTTCACTAGAGCAATATAAACTTGAAATGAGTCAGTTGGCTTTGGCTTTGGATTAGCTGAAAGCAACTCAAATAGCATTGAGACAGAGCACAAGTTGTCTGAGGAAGAGACCCGGGCTGTAACGGGGGCAAGGTCGATCTCTAACCAACTCAGGCATGTGACACCCGCAAACTTCCGACAAACTTCCACAAACAGGTGAAGTTTCGACAACACTTTGGATTGTCCAAGTACATCATTTTGTATTTTAACAGTCCATTGTGCCAAAAATAAATCTATAGAGTGATAACATTAGACAAATTTGATGGCGTTTTATCTGTTCAGGGAATGAAGGAGCTTCTTAGGTCTCGTTCTGAGCGCACACAAAAACTACAAGATCGGGGCCGTTGCAATGAATGTATTGACACGAAATTTAATATGTAAACTCGAAACCCCATAAGGACGACACCTATTAATTTTCAGCGTAATCAGCTGAAGGGAAGGGGGGAAACCGATAAGGAGACTCGACCCAAATACTTCAATAACTGCCGATGTATTGAATCCATCGACACACAATTTAGTAGGTGGGTTCAGAAGCCACTATGTAAATCAAATATTGAGTAGACCTTGGTTTAACGTCGGCTCAAAGTTGTTACCATCTAGATAAACAACCTAAGGGCTTCGAACCTGCAATCTTGAGCTCAGTAGACTAGCACCCTAGATATGGATATAAGTTTCTGCTCAATTCTCAAGTAACAAAAAAAGCTTGAATAAGATATTAGATTTTAATGGGCGCTTTACTCGTTCATTATACTTTGAAGAATAATTATTTTTTTAATGGCTTTTTTCAGTTTGTATCATGTTTCCCATTAAAGATAATACAGATGAAGTTTCCTGAATAATTTCAAGAATTTTTTGAGAGAAAAAAAAAAGAAAGAAATGGAAATTGTAAATTTTCTAGCTTCAGAACGTTGATTGGCCTTGTTCTGTTAGAAAAACTGAAATTTTGCCTTGTGTTAAGTCTGCCCGTGCCACTGCCAGAATTGGATTCATTAAATTTTAAAATTTGGAATTCAATATTTCTAAACTAATCACCAAAATGGCGGCTATATGAATCACCGGCAATATACTTCCCCAAGTCAGTTAGTTAAGTTTTCTCTCTCCCTCTGAAACCGATGTACCAATCTTGTTCCAAATCAATTGGTGTCTTACCCAGGGGCTACTGAATTATCATACTAAATCTCATGTTGAGAAGTTCATCACATTGACAGTTTTCAGGGTTTTTTAAAGGAGGTTTCGACAAATTCATTACATCGGCAGTTATTAGTGTTTTTATGTTAGGCCCCCTTTGGTCGTAAGTCGATAGGTGTCGTTCTTATGAGGTTTTGGACACACACATAAAATTTCGTGTCGATACAGTCATCGGGAGTTATCGTGTTCACAGAAACACAATCGATAATAACTACGAAACTAATAATGCGATAACAACGGTTGAGGTCACAATGGATAGAGCAAGTCTGTATGTGTTTGTTGTGCCGTGTTTGTTTTGCCTGTGACGTTATCGGGCTAGTATGGGCGCCGGCGGATGATTGTTGCGAATTAGCGTTGTGTACAATTAGAAATTAGTGTAGCGTGATAAGGCGTTTAGATAGGACGTTGATTCGAGTGTCATTGTAAAGAGCTTGAGGAGCACTACTAGGACTCAAAGTGAAACAATAAAAATATTCACCGAAATATATGTAAAAATCAGTATTAAACTGAAAATTGCAAAAAAATTAAAGATGTAGTCTCATATGAATCGTAAATATGCGTGGAATTATAAAAAACGCAAATCAGAGGAAAGCTCGCATCAAAAAGAATTTAAAAAACCTAAAAAGTCTAGTGCCGAGCAAGCAGCATCGAAAAGAAAATGAAAAATGATTTTATCCCATCGTTTTCTCGCAAAATCTACGGCGTGGACCTTGACTACGCCTTAATGTTTTTTTTCATTCATGCGTCGTAAAAGATAATCCGGTGAATGTTCAACAACGAATTTCTGATCGATTACATAAATACTTCGCACAGCTGGGGAAGAAAAACGCAAAAACCCAAATTCGAATTTTGTCATGATTGCTGTCCCTATGGGAAAGTTAAAAAAAATCTACTTAAGATTGAAATGTTTTTTCGGCCCTGGGCTTCTCTTTGTCTCTCTTGGGTCCTATTTGAGTGACATTTGTACAGACACCCTCTGACAAGTTGGTTTTGTTACCTACATATTTGTATATTTCTTTGGCAATGATTCTATACCTGTCTTCAAATCTCATATCGGACTATACTAAGGTATAAAGTAGTATATGGTCTATACTAAGGTATATTCACTGATCTTTCTAGTAATTTTTAGTTACTTTTTGTGACTCATGCCCGGACTTTAACTACGAAATCATATCACTTATTACCAGAGCACTCTTTCCTCGCTCTGATGAGACATACGTCCTAAATTTGACCTACCCAGGGACTGCCGCTTAAAGTCTCATCCGAAGGACGGCATGCTCAAGGTTGTTTCACCTCTCAGATAAGGTTTCGTACCCTCGATCTTGAGCTCAATAGGTAAGCACGCTACCTCTTAGCTACCTGCGGCCTCTTTTAATTGTTAAAAGTAAATAACTATGATAATTATCATAGTTATTTGGTTTAATTTAACTGTGGATAATTATTATCACGTGATTTGTTATCGAAATTATCTTTAATAGCTATATTATTATTTCTGGGTTGTTTCATAGTAACAATTCACATATTTAGAGCATTTAGTTAATATAAAGATGGCTGATGAAGTGAGAAGTGATTATTTCACAGGTTGTAAAATAAAATATAGTCTGACCTCTCACAGATTTTATTAATTTTGCTATCCGGCCTTCGTGGTTGCCCTCCTTCGTCATGTAATCTGGTAAAATAATTTTAGAAAAACAATATAATTTAAAATGTTTTAATAAATATGATTTAAAAATTAAAATAAACGTATATAAAACTAGAGATGTGACTCAGACGGGGAACAGGAATAACATAACAGTTGAGTATTAGCCCAAACGGTCGACTGGCTTTGGAGGGAGAAATAATATATACTTGATATTGATTAATCCTTCTTGGGGAAGTACATAGCCGATGATTGACCGGCAATTTTTTTCTTTTTCTTAGTTATTGTGATTCAAGTCCGGGCTTTAACTACGAAGTCATTTTGCCAGTAGGCAGTAGTGACAGCGGTCTTTTGTCGCTCTGGTGGACATGAGATAGGGGTGTAATGTAAAATGAGGTGTGACATATCGATAGCATGGTTAGTTTTAAAATATCGATGCTATCGATAGTATTGTCGAAATATTTTTTAAAGCTGAAGTGACATACTGTCACTCTATGCACATGTATATGCACACATGTACCATGTAAGTAATTTAAGGAAGACAAATAAACAAGATGTCGTACATTGTAAGATGTCGTACATAATATCTATATTTCTTTTACTAGCAAAAAAGCTCAACAATACGTACTTCAACTGATGAGATCGGTTCGTTAACGCAATCAGGAACTAAACTTCAAACTTCAACTGCACATAAAAATATGAATTCAAAACACGTATGTATATATTATATATTGACCAGATGAGTTTCCATTGTTAGGTACTAACAACAAATATCACATCAAAAACGAACAAATAAAATAAAACACAAAACAAACAAGTGATCCTTCAAATTGGAAGTGTTCCCGGAGGTTCTGTATTCGGCACTGCAAAAACGACATTTAGCCAGTTTTTTGGACCCACATCCTTATTGAAGTAACTCCACACATCGGACTTCCGTTTACGACTCATTTTTCGGTTCAAAACAACAAAGCACGCTTCAAGAATAGTAAATGTTCAGTTCAAAGCAACGAAACACTCTACAAGAACAGTAAATGTAATCTTGCTTCGATTCAGTGGATCCCAGAAATACAAAGTCCTTAAACTATCGATAGTATCGGTAGTTTAACGCCGATCGTATCTAAACTATCGTTAACGTCAACTATCGATGGTTTTACATCCCCAACATGAGACCGCCTCTACTGTTAGGGTCCTAAGTTTTTTCTTTCCCTTCGATATAATTGCCACAGGAAAGAATGTTTGCTACCAATTGTATCTAGTTTAATGAAGCGTTGACCTTCACTTCGACTCTTGTGGGTATAATTCGTTGTGATAAGAGGTCCCACCACAGTTGACATTTACCAAGTGTCATTCTGTCTAGTGTATCTTAAGGCTAAGAATCAGTGGAGTGGAACTGAAGGAGGAACCAATTATCTGCGGAGACTGAAGCTTCTCGCAGCTGATTGGTTCATTTTCTTGCGGGAGGGGGGTTGGCAAGGCGTCTGATTGGTGCTCACCTGTAACCAGTTAATCTGTCCAAATCAAATCAACTTGACATCAGTTTGTAGTCTGCATGGCAACCTCATCTAGTGTTAGTTTGTGTACTAGGTAGGCTAGTGACAAACGTTTTTAGGTGCCTGATAGAAAAAAAAGTCGTCGGTGATTCAACGGCAATGTACTTCCCCAGAACGAATTAATCAATTAACTTTTCGCTCCCCCTCCAAAACTAGACGACTGTTTGCTCTAATATTCAATCGTTGGCTTACATAGGGGCTCCTAAGTCCTCATACTAAATTTTGTGTCGATATGGTAAATTCATTATATTTTTGAGCTCCCTTCCCTGAACGCCACATTCCCTTCAGCCAATTTCGCTGAAATTTGACAGGTTATGTCCTCTTTGGGTTTTGACTCCAAATATGAAATTTCATGTTGATACATACATTACATCGGCAGTTTTTGGGGTTTTTGAGTTGTTTCTCTCCTAACTTCCACTCTCCTCTGGCCTATTTGGAAGAAAATCGATATGTGTTATCGATACGGGATTTAGGTCACACATATAACATTTCGTGTCGATACATTCATTCTATCGGCAGTTATTATAATTTTTGTGTCGACCCCCCTCCCCCCTCCCCAATCTCCCCCTTCTCTTTAGTTGATTTGGCTGATCAATAGGTGATTTTTTATTTTTTTTATTTATACAATTTAAATAACTAAATTAGTAGTTAATGGGCTTTAACTACGCGGTCATATCACCTATTATCAGAGCGGTTAGTTTTTGTTTTTTCAGTTGGTGGAAATCACTCATCAGCGGTACTGAAGTTATTGCCCATACCCCAACGAGGATAGAATCCAACTTTCTAAAAATATTTAAAACATCCTACTGGGGTGGAAATTGGTCTAGAATGGAGTTAGTTTCTTGGAATAGGGGAGGAATTGGAACACCTACTACTTCGATCTTGTCCTAGCATCAGAATCTGCTAGGGACTGGTGGCTTCCGGTGCTGGTGCCAGTAACCACAGCCACTATGAATCCAACCTCAGTTGGTGTTACCGTTTGGAAGCAACCACCCCCATAGTACCATTTTAGCTGAGGCTGTGAGAACCGCCCGCCTCAAGGTCCAGAATGGTGAGTGACCCAGGATGGCAAGCAGTTGCCTATCACCACTACGGTTTTCCACTTACAAGATACTCTACAGTCGGAGTCCTACATTTTGCCTACCCTAAATGTTTATTCGTCTAGGTAAGAAGTACCTGACATCGTACAGACTTGAGACCATCGCCGAAGGACGGCATACTCAAGGGTTTTTTTTTCAGCTGCCAGATCAACAAAGGGCATTTTACTTTCCCAGTTATTCGAAGTATAGGAGAAGTTTTATAATCCGACCCACTGTTTTCAAAAATGAAAAACTAACCATTTCTGTTTCTTTTTATACAACTCTCGATACATTGAATGTATCGACACGAAATTTTATGAGTATTCAGAACATCATGAATACGATGCTTAAAGATTTTCAGCCATGTCGGTCAAATCAAAAACCCTAATAACTGCCGATTTATAAAATCTATCGATACGAAATTAAGAATTAGTATTTACAAGTCAATTATTGATATTTAACCAAAACGATTGATTGATTTTAGAGGGACAGCGAAAATATAATTGATTAATTCGTGCTGGGGAAATACATTGCCAGTGATTCACCGACAATTTTTTTTTTAACTATTTTTATCAAGGCAATTAAAAGCATTTCTCAATATTTTAATACATTATCAGGTAACAGAAGTCACTGATAACAACGAAGTACGCAGGATGTCTAGTACAAATAATAATGATAACAACGATAACAGATGATGTCATAAGATTTCTTTCTTATTACGTGCCAGAAGTAAAGTTTGGAAGTTGGACCTGTCTATGTTGACACTCTGAGGCAGGAAATGGTTTCATTTATATCGATTCAATAGTGTCAGGGGAGAGAGACAGGATACAGGTGTCAAACGCTCGTTAATGGAGTCAATCATCGGAAATGTACTTCCCCAACTCGAATTCATCAACTAAAGTTTCGCTCTTCCTCTAAAACCAATCGACCATGCTAAAAATGAATAGTTGAATTGCTTAGGAACTTCTGATTCGTCATAATTTTATGTCGTTACTGAGGCCACCCCCCTCCCTTTGCACTTTGGTCAATTTGGCTGAACATTGTGTCCATAAGATGTTTTGGGATGAGATTTCTCATAAAAACAAAAGACGTTGTTTTCCCACTGTTTTATTTTTGGATATGGAAAATAAAACCAGGTGACGTGATGTTTAGGTGTGCAATGTGGCGGGCAGAACGGGTGAGGGGGAGGCAGTTCGCCAGTTTCATTCCCTTCTTGCTTCCGAATCTATTTTTCTATGAATCAATTAACATGGGCTCCTGTGTTTCTTTTTTCTTCGCCTGTTGCTTTTCCGGAGCCTTTCTCCGAATTTCGTGGCTGCTAACTACTTGAAAATTAGGAAAGGGAGAGGAGGATTCAAGAATTGTGAAACTGAATACATTTTTACTCTTCTCTGTACTTGTCCACCAGTATACATTAACAACCAGCCCATTCCTGCATCAGACACTGTCCGATATCTAGGACTTCATTTAGACAGACGTTTAACTTGGACAACTCATATCAGACTGAAACGCACAGACCTCAAAAGACGATTTGGACATCTGAAATCAATCATCGGACGACGATCGACATTATCGCTTGAAAACAAACTTCACATTTACAACACTATACTAAAACCCATCTGGACTTACGGAATCGAGATATGGGGATCAGCCAAAAAATCAAACATACAACGCCTTCAGTCATTACAATCCATCATACTACGCCACATTGCCAATGCCCCATTTTACGTTTCCAACCTCACATTACATAATGACCTCAACATCCCATTTATACCTTCTGTTATCAAGACACGATATCAAAATTTTCACGACAAACTCCATCATCACGCCAATCCACTTATTCTCCAATTATCCACGAACACTCTCCCCACAAACCCACCAAGACGTCTAAAGCGGGCATGGCAGAGGGACCTGCTCCAGGACTAGCCTGGACTCCTCTTCGGTCACGTACCTCAGCAGTACAGCGACACACTTGCCACAGCACATCATCACGATCACTAGTGACAAATGTTGTCGTTGTGAATATGTAAATAAATAAATAAATACTTTTCTCTGTATTTCTGCCTCTCCAACTATTACAACTTATAATCGCAGAATATAGTTAAATTATTTTTTTGAAATTCTATGAAATTCCGGTGATAACTTAACATCGAATTTCTAACCGATTACATAATTTCCCCTATACGCGTACAGCTGGGGAAGTGAAAATCTGAGTATCACCGTCAATGTACTTCCCCATAACGAATTAATCGTCTAATTAATAGCTCTCTCCAATACTAATCGACCTGTTTGGCTATTAATCTATTGTTAACTTGAACAGGTTCTTCTGAATATTCGTACCAAATTTTGCACCGATTCATTCATTACATCGGCAGTAATTAGAGTTTAAGTTGTGCCTTAGTTTATTTTATCTGGGAGGTAAAATAAACTTAAACACGCCGTCCTTCGGATGGGACGTTAAACGATGGTCCCCTGTACGATGTCAGGTACTCGTTAAAGACCCCTAACCATAGGTGCATAAAAATTTAGGATAGACAAAAATTAGGACTCCCATAGTAGAGTCGGGCTCATCTTCATCAGAGTGACGAAAGAGCGCTCTGGTAGTAGGCGATATGACCTTATAGTTAAAGCCCGGCCATGAGTCATAATAACTAATTAAATTTTTTTGTCATTACATTCATCGCATCGGCAGTTATAAGTGTATTGAGTCCTTAGATGGTTCTAGATGCAGATATAAAATTTTGTATCGATGCATTCAGTTTTCGTGTTCACAGACACACAGATTTTTTTTTTTTTGTTCGGAATCTAGAGGTAGCAAAACATGAAATTCCGTTAAAAACTTCGCATCGAATTTTGGACTGATTACATAACTTTTCCTATACTTCATTTAGCTGATTTTAGCTGACGTTATATGGAGTTGGGCCTGTGAAAGACAGTCCTTTAAAATCGTCTAATAATCCATTAAAATCCCACAACTGTTTGTTTAGGAATGTAAGTCCTCTTAGAACTGCTGTGAGTACCCAGACACCACAAGTCCCGGTTTGAGGTTCGAATCCTGGCAACCGAGGTTGTTTCAACTTAATTGTCTTCCTGCTAAACCTCACACTTCGTCTCAACCAAGTTGATATACTGTTCCCATTCTACTCAAAACATACATTACCCTAATTTCACAGAAACTTAACTACATATTCGTACAATTCAGACTTAGTATGGATGGCGGATCTATGGGTCCGCCCGAAATTTTTTGATAAGGTTAAGTCGGGTAAGGAATTTATAGTATTTTTGTATTTATAACAATAAAGTAATAACAAAGTAATCAGAATATGCAGAAACTCGAGAATTGTTTTCATCATGTACTGAAGGAAAAAACTTCATTGCAGTTATAATTGTATAAATAAAATATTAATGAAATTATTTTCGTTATAAATACAAAAAAAAAAGTATATGTACTTCCCCAGAACGAATCAATCAAATACGTTTTTGCTCTCCATTCAAAACTAATCGACACTGGGCTAAAAATCAATAGTTTACATGGGAGCATCTGAATTCTCATACTAAATTTTGTGTCGATACATTCATTACATCGGCAGTTTGAAACCTGTTTAACTGGGATCTCAAGGGGACCTAGGATTTTTTATCACTTATAGAGGCTTTTTATTTACCCAGTTATCCAAATAGGCAGGTTTGAAATGAAAGTTGTTTTATTTATAGAGGGTCCCGCTAAGAGAGGTCGAAATGTATAGTTTCTCATTTATAGAGGTGGAAATGTTAATGAAAAATGCATATTTTATGTTGTTATTATGTCCAATATTTATTTTTCAAAACAATACTACAATACTTATGACTTGAAAAAATCTGTTATATTGGTTTGTATTTGAGTACTAGTAGCTTTATGGTGTCTCTCGATAGTATAAATTTGATCAAATATGCCAGGATTATCAATATTTGACATCTCAAAATATTTATGTAAGGTTTCTAATTCTCAGTCACGCTTTGATACTCTTTCTGAAATCTCTTCACAACCCTCTTCTTCTTCTTCTATCTCCAAAGAGGAAGAAGAGCACGCTATTCACTTGTTTATCGTACAAAACCTTAGATAGTACTGGAAAACAAAGCACGCGTGGAAAAAGTGGAAATGTTTGTAAACAAACGTGTCGTAACTTGATGAAGTGTCTTACTTGATGAAGTCTCAAATACAGAGGTAAACATCGAAAAAATCGAAGGAATCAAATCTCAATTAAAACGGTTTTCCCAGTAACAGAGGTATTTCAATGCAAAAGTGTCGGGACCTCATTATAATTGTCAGTAACACAGGTTTCTCACATATCCAGGGCCCACTTAACCAGGTTTCACTGTATTACAGTTTTTGAGTTGAATTTCAATTTACATTGCATACCTACCTATACATTAAAATATACAACCATGAAATTTCATACAACGAAATGAAGGAGAGAGAAAAAAAAAGGAAAGAAAATTTCGTTTTTCACTATAACTAGCTTAAAAAGTCTCGGTGAATCACCGGAAATGTACTTCCCCAGCACGAATTAATCATTCATGTTTTCGCTCTCTCTCTTGTAACGCTTATTATTAGTGCTACTTGATATTTTAATTTAATTATATAATTTAATAATAATTATATGCAATAACGATTATTAGAGAACCTGGTTATGTATAATTTATAAATAAAAATAAAGACTTTAAAATAATTTGTTACATTTTTCTTTTATTTTAAATTTCATCATGACATTTTTTATGGGTTAGTATCACATAAATTTTACAGACATAGAGATTTGTTTTTTTTAAACACACATTCAACTAAACCTGCGGGGCTTGCATGCTGTATTGAGTTGATGATCGATGATTTCGTTTTGTACCACTGATGAGATGGGATTGTTGGTAGACCTCTGACGTCCTCTCCTGATTTTTGTTAGTCATTCCATCATGAAACAGCCATTCCTCATTTCCTAATTATTCGCCTCTGGATGTCTTTACCAGTTGATCTTCATTATTACGGGATACACACACACTTTTTCTTCTATGTCCTCAGACAATCAAACTTACTCCACTGCACATCTTTCCACAGATCCCTCCACAGACACCCTCTCACATCTCACTCTGAACAACGACTCCTTCCACGAGGGGACAGACCACTTCTCTCTTGTTTTGGATTCAGCTCCGTCATTGGCCCATAATTTTTACAGCCTTTAGCACTAAACATCTGGGTTTTTTTATATCACTTTCATATTCCCGTATACAATCCTAGTTGCTTACATTTATAGTTAACTAATTATTAGCCTAACATTTCATTTTATGACATAATTGAAATAAATGATTTGATATATTTTGAAACTATATCGACCCTGGTACAAATCGATTAGATAACCCCCAGTAACCTTCCTTAGGTCTACTAACTGATTATATTTACTTATTTTATTTTCCATTTCTTAACTATTACATGTAATGGACAATATAGAACGTTACATTGCCCTCTGCTAAAATATCAAAATATATCATTCATTTGCCTACATACGTGTTTAGTACCATACTATTTCATAATCTTATGGTTATATGTACCACTTGGCGACTAAAAATAACATGGTGACCCAGTTTCTATAATTAATTAATTACACACAAATTTTTTGTCTATAATGGAATACATTCTTCAAGGTAACTCTTTTTAATAATATTATACAACAATTAGGTAACAAATCCAATTCAATTAATTTATTTACGTCTTATCATAATGTTATATTAGATTTATTTTCTTATTTTACTTTATTTTCTCATTTCTTCTATTTACCACTACTCTATTCTCCATACGCAAATTCTACATTCAAAATTCCAACACTAATCATTAATTTGCCATACAATTTACCCACACTCCTTAATATAATCTAAAATTCTTAAATAATCTCCCTGGTATCTCTTAACCATCCTGATCTCCTTGGATCTTCGCCTACTACCATAAAATACTCATAATCCAATTCCTTCCCACCTATAGGCTAAGCCTAAAAATTTTTAATAATCATTCTTTAATCCTTCCTTCTATTTAAAAGTACAATTCCCTCTCTCCTTTCAATTATCTATATTTTTTTTTTTTTTATTTACTTCCTTCATTACCATATTTATTTATTATTTAATATTCCATTTATTAATAACATCACTGTCACAATTAGACATAACTCAGATAATTATTTATATTTTACTACTTTTATTTACGCTATCTCGACTTACTTTCCCTATTGATTTACTGCACTAATTTTTATATAATGTTCTTAAGATGATATTCTTAAAAAAAATATTCTTATAACATTTTCCCCGTTTCACTTACAAAATTTTTTTTTATTTATTATTATTATTATTATTATACGGAATTACTTTCAAGGTTATATTTCAATATTATATGTTTTTATTTTTTTTATTATCCATTTTAGGATAATTCCTTTTATCAATCTATTATTCTGAACCTACGAGCGATTATCGCTCTCAAAAACCATTTGTGGGTTAATATAACTCGTTTCCGTAAGGACGCTAAACTCCTTAAATCAACATGGCCCACGTTGTTGACAATTACGGTTAAATAACACTAACAAACCCTTTAAACTAATATATTTTTTTTTTTTTTTTTTATAAATATTTTTATTTTATCACCAATACCATAAAAAATGCATGCATAAATACCAATAAATAGTTCAATTCGAGACTAACCCTTATTATAAAATTTCCCATAAAAATAACCACCATAAATATAATATTACAATAAATAAATATGTTTTTATTTAAAAACATTTAAAATCAAAAATATTCTGTACAGAATGCAGAGTTCACTAAACATTATTTACATCTAATTTTAATTATATAATTTTTTTTTTATTCTATGTCAGAACATCACCCACTCTCATATTCTCAATCAGTCTCAGACCCAACATTGGTCATTATTACCTCTTTTATAATACCACCAATCTAATAAAAAAATAGCATACATCATATTAAAAATAACAAGACATACCATAAACAAATACACAATCAATATTAACATTATTTGACGTGTTTACAAACTTCAGTTGTTTATCATAAAAGACTCTAACAGCTGTCTTATCTTTTATCTATTCATCAGTACGTCTCCTCAATCTAGACTTGGTTGACATATCATGTTAACTACGTCCCATATTTATTTCTAACTTTAGTTTAATTTATTCTTTATTTACAATTATTTATTAATTAGACCCTATTTACATCTCGAGTGACAACTTCTTTGTTTACATTAATTTCATTCATTTTATTGATTTTTATTAACTCAAATTTTACATGCAAACAATTCTTGACAGATAAAATTGTGATATCAAATCTCAGGTACATTTTTCATTAATTAATTATATCATTTTATTTTGCAATTATTCATTTCGACAAAATTCAACATATTAACTGATACTTTCTATTTCTATTTTTTTTTTTTATTAATTTTAATGTTACATTTTATAGTTCCAGATCATTATCCTAGACAAGCACTTTTCCATATCCATAATTTCATCGGTTAAACTACCTATGTTATTTCTTTCTCTTATATTTATAATTTAATTTTCGATTATCTATTTTTCTAAATTTGTTACTAATGTTTAAACTTATCTTTTTCTTTATTCGTTTATTTCTTTGACGTAGATATTTTGTTTTCGAATTTTTCAAATTATTTTTATTATGATTATTTTTGAACTCAAGTTTTTTACACTTGTTATAGTTACGTTTATTTACACATCTATGAAAATTTGTTTTTCGATATCCGATTTTTCTAGGACTTTTAATTTTATTTATCTTATGTTTTTTTAGTTTCTCTATCTTATTATTATGTTTCTTTATAACAATACCATTAGCTATTATGGTTTTAATAAATTTACATTTGTCTATCTTCTTATTGAATTTTATTTTCTTCTGTGTTTCATTATTTTCCTTTATTTCTCCATTTTCCTGTCTATCTACAATCATATTATTTAATTGTTCACATTTATGATTTATTTCTAAACTTTGATCACTAACTTTCAGATCAACAATTTTATTAAATTGATCGAAACGTTTGTTTAAATCTTTATTTAAATTTTCAAATTCTATGCTTACGTCTTCCTTTAATTCATCCATTTTTGAATTCATTTCATTAAAATGTTTTGATTGTTGCTCGAATTTTGAAATCATTTCCGAATGATTTGCATTCATATTTTTTATTAACATTTCCATCATGGTGTTTAAACTTATATTTGTCTCACTCTCCGGCTGAAGGCAATTATCATAAGTTGTTCTATTTTGTCCGCCATTATTTTTCGGATTCGTTCTCTGAGAACTTCTATTATAGTCGGCCATTTTGGACGCTAACTTTTTATACAGATTTAAAATTAATTTTTACAAATATTTTTTTTTTTTTACAAAATTATACATAAGGTCCTTTTATAATTTTCTTTTCGGGCGCCATATACAAATTTAATATTTCAAATCCCTGTTCGAAGCGACATTTGTAACGCTTTTTATTAGCGCTACTTGCTATTTTAATTTATTTATATTATTTAATAATAATTATATGCAATAACGATTATTAGAGAACCTGGTTATGTATAATTTATAAATAAAAATAAAGACTTTAAAATAATTTGTTACATTTTTCTTTTATTTTAAATTTCATCATGACATTTTTTATGGGTTAGTATCACATAAATTTTACAGACATAGAGATTTGTTTTTTTTAAACACACATTCAACTAAACCTGCGGGGCTTGCATGCTGTATTGAGTTGATGATCGATGATTTCGTTTTGTACCACTGATGAGATGGGATTGTTGGTAGACCTCTGACGTCCTCTCCTGATTTTTGTTAGTCATTCCATCATGAAACAGCCATTCCTCATTTCCTAATTATTCGCCTCTGGATGTCTTTACCAGTTGATCTTCATTATTACGGGATACACACACACTTTTTCTTCTATGTCCTCAGACAATCAAACTTACTCCACTGCACATCTTTCCACAGATCCCTCCACAGACACCCTCTCACATCTCACTCTGAACAACGACTCCTTCCACGAGGGGACAGACCACTTCTCTCTTGTTTTGGATTCAGCTCCGTCATTGGCCCATAATTTTTACAGCCTTTAGCACTAAACATCTGGGTTTTTTTATATCACTTTCATATTCCCGTGTACAATCCTAGTTGCTTACATTTATAGTTAACTAATTATTAGCCTAACATTTCATTTTATGACATAATTGAAATAAATGATTTGATATATTTTGAAACTATATCGACCCTGGTACAAATCGATTAGATAACCCCCAGTAACCTTCCTTAGGTCTACTAACTGATTATATTTACTTATTTTATTTTCCATTTCTTAACTATTACATGTAATGGACAATATAGAACGTTACACTCTATAACCAATCGACAGTTCTGGTTATAAATCTAACAGTTAAATTTGAATCCTCAATTTAATTTCGTGTTGATACATTTCCCTCTCCTCCCTCTTATCCCCCTTTCCCTTTTGGCTCATATAAATAGATTTAAAAAAATAGATAAATTATAAAAATTAACACCATAACTAAATGGAAAATAGATATATACAGTAGAACCTCTTTAAGTTGAACCTCGATAAGACGAAAACCTCCAAAACTCGAAAAAAAAGTTTTGTTCCTTTCCCTTCAAGCCCCAAAACCTCCATTACTCGAAATCTCAACCCTCTATTAGTCAAAATAATCAGTGAGTCCCTACAAGCCATTTGGGTACATATGTTCCCTCTATAACTCGAAAAAATAAATTGGACTTCTGTATCTCGAACATAGCAATGTTTTATTTTACAACCTTTACAACTCGATTATTTGAAACTTATTACCTCTTTAGCTCGAAGAAAAATAAGTTACTGACTTTAAGAAATCGCCGACAATGTACACCATTGTTTCTTAGAAAACAATATAGGAGTATACAATAAATAGGATTACCAATTATCTAAAGCAAAAAAAATTACTGACTATATTAACACCTACATATACTACGTATTTTTTATTGTTTTGATGTTTTGAAATAATGCTGATTTATAATAAATATAAATATGTTTGTTACCTCTGTAACTTGAAATTTTATTTATTTCACCTCTCTATCTCAAAATTAGTTAGAATGAATCTTAACCTCCACAAGTCGAATCATAATCCGCCTAAGTCGAAATCCTCCATAAGTCGAAAACTCTATAACTCGAATTTTTTGACGTCTCCCTTGATGTTCGACTTATAAAGGTTCTACTGTAGTACAAATACGAAAAGAAGATACATTACAAACTTTTTTGAAATAGTACATGCTGATTAAAATACAAATATATATGCATATATGAAAAAATCAAAGATGACGATAATAAATATATGAATAAAAAAATACAGATTTTTTCAGAAAATATGTAGGGGGTGAATATTTGAGATTGGTGTATACGTAGGTACTTACTTTCTGAAAAAAACTGTTTATTTTTACTCATATATTTATTGAGCTGAGTTTACGAAGCTCTTTCTTTGGCGACTCATGTATTTCGTTGTACTCGTACTCCTCCTAAACCCCTTTACCGATCACATTGAAATTTGCCACGATCGTAGTGGACATGGTGACGATGGTTTACTACTAAAAAAAATCTGAAATCGAACATACCACGGAGGAATAATCACCGAAAAACGAAATCCCCATTGAAATCAATTGAGAGGAAAAATTCTCGCGCAAAATAGAATTTTTCGATTTCAAATTTAAAAATCCGTGCGTAGCCCTTTTCGTTTTACCATCGGACACCACTTTTCAAGGTGAGAAGTTACTGATAATTATTAAAACATTAACTGAGTTTTTTATACAGATATGCCTAGATTATCAGGTATAAATCGGGCGTAATACAGCAAACGTGAGGGTGGTTTGGCGGTTTTTTTAGTACCTTGAATTTAGACTGACTCAGCTCAGTCTTTGCAAACAGCAGGATGCATTGCAAACCTATGTAGTTATTTCATATATGCATATATATTTGTACTTTAATCAGCATGTTACAGTTCAGGAGGGACAGGGAAAAACCCCGTAGGGGCTGGAAATGGGACAGTCAGAATTATAACTGAACTTGTTGAACTTTCATTTGGTATTTGTTGTCTGAAGATGGTAGCAATACCGAAAGTACTCCCATGTATTTAGTGAAATAGACAATATTTATATGTTATTATTATATTTTTATTAATGTTTCAAAATATCTCTGCAAAAAAAAAAAAAAAGTTAAGTATTATTATTTGTTAAGCTGGAAATGTAGAAATGTGTTGAAAAGTTTCATTTAATTTATTATACCAGAATAATTTACTCAACAGGATAGCAACTACATATTCAAACGCACTCATTCCGTGATTAGATTTTAGTAAATTACCTTTGAATCAGATTGTACATCTCTGTACAAATCGTGGTGAAGTGGATCTAAAGGGAATACTGACCATGTGCAGGCCAAGTACGCTCCAGCGGCCTCATAATTATAATTATTAATTATATTAGTTTAATTGTCAGGTCGCTGACGTGCTCCCCCTCTTTCGAACGAGGGGACACTTCACTACGACCTTAAAACATTGATTGCAATAGTTAACAGAGACCCAAAATACCTCAAATCCTTATGTTTACCAGTTATAACAATTAATGATAATAATATTTATTTCCTTTAAATCATAACATGGTAATTGGATACTTCATGCAATTGTGTATATCAAAATAGCTTATAAATTATGTACATCTATCGATATTGGAATATATAATACATAAGAGATGTAGTGAGTTGAGTCAGTTAAGATAATCCTGGGGTTAGTTATGTTCTCTGGTTTAGATATGTTTCTGCCCCCAGAAGTTGAATCCGAGTTATGTGGAGGCTGAGGTGTCAAGAGTCTACCTGCATAAGATCGGTAGACGGTTTGATGATGTGTGAGTAGAGAGATGATCCCCAACATATCATGTCCTGTATCAAGTATGCAGCCGATAAATGTCACTGTAGGTATGCGTACCTACTATAAGCCCTCCTCTAGAGAAGCCCTTTCCCATTTATCTGGATATTTTGACAAATGCCTCGGTCACACTTGAAGCTGTCAGGAATTAGGGTGGCGTCACAAGAGCTGATTCCTTAAATTATATGAGGCGCGTCACTGCAAAAGGGCCTATATCCATTTTCGGTTGAAAATGAGTTCAACGGTGTTTTAACAACTGTGCAGTTTGACGCTTATACTGGTAAATTGATAATGTGTCAAAGAGGGTTTATCTCGAGGAAAAATACAATCAAACATTGGGTGTCACGGCAGAAGGTTCCATATATTCACAAGCATGAACGCGTCAAACAGGCCTATATCCAACGAACCAATCAGATCTCGAAATCCCGCGTTGATGGGTCATTCTATCTGGCTTTATTGTGTGTAAGTATTGTTTACGTTTAGCAACGTGTGTCTTTCGATATTCATTTTAGCCTTGCAAAGTGTTGGATTGTGGTAATATTTCTTTGGATTAGTCAGTCTCCTGTGTCGACTAATATCGATAGTTATGTGGTCTATCGACGGGACTATCGATATATAGTACAATCAACTATCGTCCATGCCTATTCGCTACTTCTTTTTCTCTGTTCTTCTTCATTATCTACTATGATAACGTTTATTCTTCCTGATGAGGTCCCCTACTTGCCTTGCCTCATCTGTTCCAGGTCTCCACCGGGAGTGCTCCTCCCTCCGTCTCCATACTTAGGTTGTTCTTGGAGCCACCTGCTACCTCCTGTGTCGACTAATCAATCTTAGCCATCCTACCACTGCTACTTGTCTGCTGTCTCACTGAGATTTCCATCTATTATTTCTACATTCAACAATTGACTTACAATTAGTTCCTAATCAGTCTGGTCAGTTCAGTTCATATTAGGTACAGTTCACGTAAGGTCAGGTTAAATTCGATTTGAAGACAGGGTTAGTAGGTCACTCCAGGACCTATAAATAATAGGAGCTACCATTCCAACAATATATTTTATTTACTCCACTATATATTGTTTATTACTACACTTTCCAACTATACAAAGTAGTATAGGAGAAGTTATGTAACCAGGTCAGAAACTCGAAGTTGAATTTTCACCGTAATTTCATGTTTTCCGACACCCCGATTCTGAAAATGAAATTTTTTTGTCAGTGTGTGTCTGTGAACAGGATAACTCCCGATAGAACGAATTTATCGATATGAAATTTTATACGTGTATCTAGAAACCCATAAGGACGACGCCTATCGATTTTCAGCCAAATTGGTCAAAGGGAAGAGCAGGATTTGGAGGGAGGCAACAAAAACTGTAATAACTGCCGATGAAATAAATGCATCGACAAAACATTTTACATATAATTCAAAATAATTCAAAATCTCATAAGGACGAAAGTTATTCGTTTTTAGCGAAATTAGCCGAAGGGAGGGGGGTTCAACTTAAATCCCTAATAACTGCCGATATAATGAATTTATCGACATAAAATATAATTATAAGGATTGAGTCCCTATGTAAGTCAACTATCGAATAATAACGAATAACTCCTTGTTTTATGTAATACTTCTCAGCCCAGATATTGATGACATTTATACAGGCGCGGATCCAGGGGGGCAGCTTTGGATTGACTTGAATTTTTTTAGGCTTTTAAGAACATTTCAAGGAAACAAAAAAATGAACTTGAAGCTAGGGATACTGTCCTAGAGTTAATTATAATTAATTTTATTTATTTTCAAATTAATAATCAAATTATGTAATATTTTGAAATTTATAAATTAAATTTTCCCATTTAAAATCTAAAGAACCAATCATTGAGTCATATCACGTTTTCAGAGGCAATATTATAGACAATATTTGTCTACCATTGATTTTTTCAGGTAGATTAATTTCATTTTTTCAATTTGCATATCTAAAAATTACTGTTTAATAAGTATTATATATATATTGGGAGTCTATAGACGTGTGGCAACAATACAATCTTTAGTCACTCATCCGCCTTTATTTTTTTTTAGGTTATTAAATTTATGAGACTTTTCCCTATGAGTATTTATTTTATCTATTTCCCTTTATATAATCATTTATATAATCAAATATAATCTAGGAAGAGAGGCAAAGGAAGCAAGCGATAATGTTGAAGACGGAGGAGACTGGGTGAAGATGGTCACAGTTTGTTTAATGGGCTCCAGAGGCCCTGGTGTCGGGGACCTCAACTAACGAGCTTCCCCCTGGTAAGTCACCCTTCCCCACCCCCTATAGAAAGATAACACCCCCAACCTTCCTCTCTCTCCTTGAGCAGATCGTAAAACAGGTAATGGCTTGGCTCACCCCCTCTCTTTTTCTTTCCTCCTGGAAAATCCTCCAAGGATATAATGTGACATAAGCCCGGAGTTTCCACGCATTGGAAAAACTGAAAATACAGATTGGATATTTGTTTCTCCTTTTTACAGATCGTCTGTCTCATTAAATACCATTGTGTATTTCCATTCTGACGGTGTACATCTTGTTAGAAATATTACATGTCTTGGAGATAGTATATAAATAACTGGAGGACAGTTAACGTTCTCTTGCGCGATATCCATTTCTTAAGAGTTTAAAGTTAGGTACAGTAAAATCCGGTTATAACGACATTCAAGGGACTAAGAAAAATACATCGTTATATCCGGAAATCGTTTTATCCGGAACCAAACTGTTAAACTTACATACAAATGTATGGGCTTTTTAGTGAAAAAAAAAGGTGTTCTACAAAGATCATAACGAGAAAGTTTACATATTTTTATTTTCTTTTTAAAATTTACTTACATACATTTGTAACTGTATACATAAATTGTGTGATGATTATGAGTACATATGTATTAACTTTCCACAAAAAAATTTTTAGTTTGCTTGGTTTTTTTTAAGTATAAATTTTTGCAACTTCTAAGTTGAGGAACGCGGACATATTGTGGAAACTTGTAATAAATGAATAAAACAAACTTATTTTTGAAATATTGTCTATTCCACTAAAGATGGATCTTTAGTGGAATAGACAATATTTCAAAAATAAGTTTGTTTTATTCATTTATAAATTTTTGCTTACATGGTTATGAAGTTCCGAAGTCACGATACCTACGAAGGAAAAGGAAAAACTAATCTGAAACTAGGAATATACGCACTAGAAGGGAAGAAGGGAGTTCGAAGAAAATTCGACAAGGGGGAAATGGAATGTTTGGAAATGGAATGACTCATTGCGCTCGGAATGAGTAAACAAGAACTGTGTTTAAAATCCTTTTCTATAATGTTCGTATTTTTCATCCGTTCAAAACTCATACAGTTTTACCCAATTTGTATGAATGTGCGTATGTACATACATATTATATCGTTATAACCGGAATGAAAAAACAACTTTTTTTTATGTTTTAGATCGTTTTATACGGAATATCGTTATACCTAACATCGTTATATCCGAATTTATTTTTTCACTTTTCACAAACACACAAACTAGATACGGGTTTTACATAGTTATATCCGGAAAATCGTTATATCAGGAATCGTTATAAAAGGATTTTACTGTATTTCGGAGTTATGTTAGGCAGGGCGTATCTGGGGGGGGGGGGGGGGGGGGGGGGTATTAACAAAACATTGTCCTTTTTGTAAATAATGAAACTAGTTTTACTTGAATGGAATAATTTATTGACATAAAACAGTTTCCTACTAGAGGTCGTGCGGATCCTGGTGAAGCTTGACCTTGGACAGAGAAAGCAAGAAAATATTTTTTATCAAACCTAAAACAATGTAACAAGAACATTTCATCTAGACCTTGAAACAAGCTTGTGCAGTCAAAAGCTAGAAGACGAATTAATTATATCTATGTTAACATATGTCCCCCCCCCCCCCCTCCCCCCCGAAATAAAATCCTGGGCACGCCCCTGATGATAGGAATTATTGGTCCCCCCAAACACGCTTTGATCATTTTCACTCAGAAACATTTGAGATGCTAACAGATCTAATTAGATTTTGGCCGAAATCAGATGAAAATTGTGACATCTTCGGAGCCTGAATACATTTTACAAGATACCGCTTATATTAATTATCTAATCATAAATCTCTTCAAATGAAAGTTATATAGAAAATTGAAAGATTTTATGTTAATTACGATTCTTCAAAAGCCCGGTTTAAAAGATTCACGCAAAAAATTGTTGGAAATTTAATAAGGAACATTTATGGTAAGAATTAATTTTTCCCTACGGCTAACCGTTTTTGCGTAATGTAAACAAACGTGTAAAAAAACTGGGTTTTAAGACGTCTTCAGGACATTTTTTGAAATGTATCTCACATACCGGGCGACCTTCGGACAAATGTATTTATAATAAAATGCCCCTTTCAATATTCTCTATTTTTGTTTGAAACGATTTTTGATTATCATAAATATAAACGGTATCTTGTAAAATGTACTTACACCTTAAAGTTAAGTGGTCTAAATTTTCGTCTGGTTTCGGCCAAAATCGAATCAAATCTAAAATGAATAAAACAAACTTATTTTTGAAATATTGTTTATTCCACTAAAGATATATATATATACAACTACCGGTTTCGGCTTTATACCATCGTCAGGTCTAGTTGTGAACTAAGTCAGTTTGCAGAGAGCATCTCTGAGATGTATTTGAAGGGTCGCTCTCTGCAAACTGACTTAGTTCATAACTAGACCTGACGATGGTATAAAGCCGAAACCGGTAGTTATATATGTATATATATCTTTAGTGGAATAGACAATATTTCAAAAATAAGTTTGTTTTATTCATTTATTACAAGTTTCCACAATATGTCCGCGTTCCTCAACTCAAATCTAAAAATTAACAACTTAATTTCAAATTTCAAGTTCATTGCTACAGTAGTGCGTTTACAAAATTCAAATTACACACACACTGACAGACATTGTCGTTAAAACGTGTTGTTGGGAGCTCCTATAAAGAAAAAATTAAGGCGTAGTCAAGGTCCACGCCGTAGATTTTCTGTGAAAACGTCTTTGCGCCGTTTTTTCATTTTCTTTTCGATGCTGCCGTAGCTCTTGCATTTGCTCGGCACTAGCCTTTTTAGGTTTTTTGAATTCCTTTTGATGCGAGCTTTCCTCTGATTTGCGTTTTCTATAAATCCGCGCATATTTACGATTCATATGAGACTACATCTTTAATTTTTTTGCAATTTTCAATTTAATACCAATTTTTACATATATTTCGGCGAATATTTTTATTGTTTCACTTTTAGTCCTAGTAGTGCTCCTCAAGCTCTTTACAATGACACCCGAATCAACGTCCTATCTAAACGCGTTATCACGCTACACTAATTTCTAATTTTGCACAACGCTATTTCGCAACAATCATCCGCCGGCGCCCACATTAGCCCGAGAACGTCACAAGCAAAACAAACAAGTACAGACATGCTCTATCCATTGTGACCTCAACCGTTGTTATCGCATTAATAATCTCGTACTTATTAGCGATTGAAATCTGACGGTATTTTGTAACACAAGAAAGTCCGACCGGCTATCATTGTGCTTAACGGGCGAATAGAAGTTTTCCCGTCAAAAATCAACCTCAGATTTTCACACAATTACAATAATTCTATTTACTAAAGGTATCCTTTATACAAGAGGTATAAGAAATATCATCAAAATGGTGAATATTTTTCTTTCTCCGATATATGTAAGATATCAATCAATACCCATTTCCGATTCTAGATTACCAGTGTCTCGTTGCCTCTTTTGTGGTTCTTTTGGTGTGAGAAATGACTAAGTATCGGTTTATATTATTATTGTTGATTATATTTATATATAAAGGGAGTGGGCTCCTGTAAAGAGCTTCTTAGAATTTAGATGTAAAATTGGATTTTATCTTGAGTCTAACGTGTTTTCCCCTCTTGCTCACTTTTAAGTTCATAAACTCAAGATGTTATTACTAGAATGATGTTCTTTCTTGCGGAAGTCCATGTCTTCATTGTAGGATTACTTACTTCCATCCTTCTACAAAATGAACAACCTAATGGTTAATACAGGGCAGAGAGAAGGGCCAACCAAGAAATCTCCAATCATCCCTTAAGGGGGAAAATGAAAGAAAAAAAAAAATATATATAAGAGTAATACAGGAAATATGCTCTCTAGAGAGTATTATACGAGAAACGAGAACGCAGAGTGGTCTTAGTGAACATTTTCTTGTAAAAAATAAAAATATATTTTATGAGGTTTTCTTTTCATATAGTCATGAATTTCTCTTACTGATATTTATAAGGTTTGAGCGGGGTAGGCAGAAATAAACCCTGGTTTGGTAGACATAGCTCCTTTCATTTTTTAAGTTTGAGAAAGAACTTTTATCAAGTTTAGTATTTTTTTATTTAATTTTCATTCTCTCATTCACGGTGTGCAAAAAAAACGTGAGAAAATAGTATTCTAATCCGTGAAAAATCGTCATTGAACGTTGTCTTCCCGCAGTTTTCTTTCCAATGAGAAATACGAGGTCATATCGCCTACTACCAGAGCGCTCTTTAGTCGCTCTGGTGGGGTTGAGCCCGACTCTACTATGGGAGAACTAAATTTTGCCTAGCTAGGGTTTATTCATCTAGGATAGGCATCATTAACGAGTACCTGACATCGTAGAGACTCGGGACCCCTCCCATCCGAAGAACGGCGTGCTCAAGGTTTTTCCACCGTTCAGATTAAAATTCTATGGGTCTCGGTCAGTTTTCGATCCCACGATCTTAATCTCAATAAGCAAGCACGCATACCACTGAGCTACCGGCGCTATGAATACATATAAAATACAAATATGGAGAAGTAACTAGCAAAAACAATAAAGCTTCAGGATACAGAGTAACAAAATAAAATAAAACTGACTTACCTAATCCGTATAGTGGGGTGCGTAAAGTAAATTGGCTAATAGATGAAAGGGTAGGGGATATGAAATTTATTCATGACTCTATTACATGCAAATAAATTCTTAAACTTTCATTCGAAAATAATACTTATTATATAAATTTATTTTTTATATCATACTATTTTCGAATGAATGTAAAGTGAATTTGCAGGTATATAGAGTGTGTGAATAAACAATGTATTCTCTCCCCTTTGAGCTATTAAACTGTTCCTTTAGACACCACACTATACGAACGGTAAGCAGTCAGCTGTTAGTGTACAATGTTTAGTATGATGTAATAGATGCTTTCAGTGTTTATTTGATCCAGTTTTTCAAATAATTTCTTGTGCATTGATTGTTTTTTTTCTTTTGAACTAAAGTGATTTTTGTTAATTATATAAAGAAAGTTGTGTATTTTCTCTTCTCAGTTTAAGTTAGTAATTTTTTTTTTTTTTTTGACTAACCAAAACATTAAGTGTGTACTTAGGGGCGTAGCCAGGATTTTGAGCAGGGGGGGGGGGGGGGGGGGGGGGCAAAGTTAGGCTACAGGGTGGGGGGTATAGACTCCCGGGGGCACAGCCCGCAGTTTCCGTGGTTAGCGTTGCAGACTTTTTGTTATTAATTTGGGAGACTCGGACCTCTAGAAGCTCCCCCTGAGGTAACCACTGACTGTAATACTTAAGCTGACTTTACATGAGCAGCAAAAATGCAAAGCGCAGCAGCAGCGAATGCACGCTGTGGTTCCTGTGCTATTAGAATTAAATGACTCACATCCAATAGTTTACATTTGCTGCTACTGCGCTTTGCATTTTTACTGCGCATGTAAAATCAGCTTTAAGAGTATAAATTATAACATAAATGAAGATTTTCAGCGAGGAAATGAAATGATCGAATCCATGTATATTTAAAAATTCTGGCGCCTGCCCCGCACTTGCAACAGCTGATTGCTGATTTAAGAATCAGATGCAAAGGAAATTTGAAGACCATATTGGTAACTTGCAAGCAATCCATTTTTAATAAAAACTATTTTTTTAGTTTATTTAATTGTTATCTTGTTGTTTGCCCTGGCCAGGGGGGGGGGGGGGGGGCACCTGCCCTCCGCTGGCTACGCCCCTGTGTGTACTATTTGAGAATAGTGAATAAAGGGTTATTTACTGCAGTGTAGAGTTTTTATTAAGTCTCTCGTAGACCCAGAAATTAGAAGTCCTATGACAAAATGGAAAGCACCTTTTGATCACATACTTTGTCCCTATATGCAGGTGATTCAGGGAAAAATGACATTTTAATTAAAATTGACTTTAGCAAGCACTAAGGAACTTGTATGCACACATGAAAGTCGTGGGTGAATCCGGCAATGTTCTCCTCCATCACAAATTAATCAACTAAATTTTCGCTCTCCATCTAAAATCAGTTTACCGATTTGACTGAAAATCAATAGGTATCTTACTGCTGTCATTAATTTCTATAAGAGGCCAGAGGTTTGAGGCGAGACGGAGGGTAGCTAATGCCTGAAGAAGTTGTGGTGGAGGGTCCGCAGAGCCCGGTTTCAGGAATTCGTCCTTTTCTATTGTAAAATCGTCTGCAAACGATGCCGACGATTCTATTGAACATACAAGACGTCAGGGGCGTAGCCAGGATTTTGAGCAGGGAGGGGGGCAAAGTATGGCTACGAGGGTGGTGGGTATAGACTTTAGGTTTCCGTGGTTAGCGTTGCAGACTTTTTGTTATTAATTTGGGAGACTCGGACCTCTAGAAGCTTCCCCTGAGGTAACCACTGACTGTAATTCTTAAGTTGATTTTACATGAGCAGCAAAAATGCAATGCGCACCAGCAGCAAATGCACGCTGTGGTTTCTGTGCTTTTAGAATTAAATTACTCACATCCTTTAAGAGTATAAAGTATAACATAAATGACGATTTTGAGCGAGGAAATGAAATTATCGAATTCATATATATTTAAATAAATGTAATATGACTTGTTTTGTACATGTACATTTATGTAACAGCTGATTGCTGATTTAGAAATCAGATACACGGGAAATTTGAAGATTCTATTGGTAACTTGCAAGCAATCCATTTTTTATTAAAACTATTTTTTTTAGTTTATTTAATTGTTATCTTGTTTTTGCTCTGGCCACGGGGGGCACGCACCCCCCCCCCCCCCCCTCCCCTGGCTACGCCCCTGCAAGACGTCATTCTCTTCACCCCCAGATGATCATATAAAAAAAAAATTACATAACAATATTAATGACTTTCCACACTCCTGAAATCCATTCTTAATCCAATGTACTTTTCAGAATTAAAAACAACAAATCAGGGTGGCCAGAAACTGGATTCTACGATTATGGTACTCTCATTGTTGTCCCCTTTCGTCTTACAGCCTGTTTGCTTCCTCATCCTGTATTGGTGGAGCTTGTGCACTAAGAGGTCGATTGATTTAACCCCTACTGTTCCTTAGCCCCTCTCAAGAAAGTTCTAAAAGCTTCCTGATAAGGGACTCCGCACTCCTTAAAACGGCTCTTCCTTTCATTTAGTAGTTGGAGATTTCTCCTCTTGGGATTTGGGCTTCTTTCTGAGGGGATTTGGTCAAGAAAGCCGCCCCGTCATTAATCAACTTTAGAGTCTAAAATTACCAGCAATGTGATAGAAATTAATCCATTAAGTTTCCGCTCTCCTTCAAACACGTTTTGGAATGAAAACCTCAGAGGTAGCGTGCTTGCCGTGGAATGTGGGACTAGATCGTGGGTTCGAACACTGGCTTTGGCCCTTAGGTTTTTTATCTGGGAGGTGAAAAAACCTTTTGCGCGCCATCCTTCAGGTGGAATGTTAAACGGTGGTCGCAAACCTGTGCGATGTCAGGTACTCGTTAAAGACCCCCTTTAAGTACTAAACCGGGGAAGGGAAAGTATAGGACACCCCACAGTCAGTAGAGTCGGACTCAAGTCGGCCATAGCGATGAAAGAGTGCTCTGGTAGTAGGCGAGATGAAGCCCGGGCATGAGTCACATAACTAACTAAATAATACTTAAATTGAACCATCGATGAAATATGATTGATGTTTTTCTGACTATCGATGGTGCACTTCGATGTTATAATCAATGGTTCTTTTTCGATATATTTAGACTCATTTCACACTGTTGTTATTTATTGAAATACAATTATATATATCTAGTATTAGTATTTATGTCCCCAGACTAGTATTGACCCACTGTCCGATGAGTTATTGTGCATTGAAGAGCACACTAGGTCCACCTCCCTCAGGACCATACGCCATCTTTCCTTTCATCTCCTCTACATTTATTCTTTATTCCGTCCACTTGTCATTTTTTTATTCCCTTCATTCTCTCTACTTTTTTATTCTTTATTTCTATTAAACCAGCCCTACATATAGCCACTCTAACCAACTCTTTCTTTTATTTTATTTTTTACCATTTGTTTTATTCGTTTCCTTAGGGCTTTTCTCGTTATTTATTATACTTATATTTAATGACTGATGTTCTATTCTCCTGTTTTATAGTTAATTAGATGCAGGATTGTGTTTTCTATCTTTCATCATATAATATTACATTTATTTATTTGGACTTATTTTGACGTTGAAATTGAATACAGTTTGAGATATATTAAGTTTAAAAAATAATCGCTCGGGCTGTTCTAGTAAATTAACAGCCACGTCTTTCTGTCTTACGCTTACTTTGTTTGCGAAAAATGTTTTGGTCAGATCTAATGATTCAAATAGATCATGCATGATCTTTTTTCATCCAGAAAAAAAAATACATTTTCTTCATATTATTCAAAACTAGCTGGTTACCCGGTTTCGCGCGGAGTAACCTCAAACAGGTTAGTAACATTATCTGTCCGGTTGGTAACTTTAAGGAGGTTAGTAACGTTATCTGTCCGGTTGGTAACTTTAAACTACACGATTTTAGAAATAACTTCACATTTTCAATGTGATTTTGAGATCGTTGATTTGTGACAGTGTGAAATTTCATGAAAATCCGATTCAATCTTTAAAGAAACATTTAACCATTAATTTCATATTTTGCCCCTCCCCCCCCCTTTCAAATGTTTTGGGATGTCATAAAGCCTATGATTCAACCGGGCTGCTTATAAGGATGCTGCCATACGACAGTTTAGTAATTTTTGTACTTTTTTATAGAACTTTTTACTGCCAAAAAGTCCTCCTCCACACATTATTTTGATGTATCTTCAACGGTTTAGGCAGCTTATATAATAAATGGCGCCCGGACGGCCGTTTCTCCTCCGACTTGCTTCACTTTTACCTTCACTGCTTAGCTCCATTTTGAGAAAGCGTGAAGATACATAGCCTGTGTCCACCGGAAAGAAATAAGCTTCCCAACAGTGAAGGAATTATCCAAATATGTCAAATAGTTTTCTAGATTATCTCAAATACACAAAAAAAGAATCTCTATTTATATATTAGTATAAATGATTGTTTTATAAAATTTTATTTTGTATTAAAATGTTGTACATAAATAATATTTATTTATCATGAGCCGCCGTAATAATATATTAATGATATAGTAGTGTTATATAAGTTAAAGCGACTTATCTGCTAATATCAGTTTTCAACACTTACTATCAACGATAGGACTGACAATCATAAATGTAATTTGAGGTGGCACCCAGCTCAGGGTGCTTGCCTTCTGAGCTCAAGATCCCGTCCTTCGGATGGGACTTTAAGCGATGGTCCCGAACCTGTACGGTTTCCATTTAATGAGAAAGCGTCTAATGTTTTTCGAATGGACTTGAGAATGCCACCCTCTTCACCTCTCACCCACCAGTGTTTTATCCTACCTAAGGACCAGCTTTCACCTCTCTTCAACTGCTAACTTTCCATAATTGACTTAAAAACAATGAGCTAAAACTGGAATTTAACCTTTCAGCCGCATGTTTTGACTTGAAGAATAACATATCTTCTATTGTCGATCCCGAAATACCCGCCTAAGAGGTATCATTATGAAAAACTCTTGAAGAAGACTGTTGAATAGGAACGAAAGCCCTCCTTAACTCCAGGATAAAAGAATGACCTCTTGGTTTTCCAACGACCATGTCATTTTTCCATTTTCCCTTCTTAACCATCGACCATATTCCATTCCTTGAATAAATTCCCTGGAATAAAATTTCTAGAATAAACCCTGGAGAATAACTTCTTCTCCCCTTCCATCGTCCTCTCACCTTCCACCTTTCTCCCTTTTCCACAATGTTTTAATTTAATTTAAATATTCATTTTCTTCCACTTAGGGTCCTGAATAATATCAAATTGAGGTTTTATTAAATTCCTCTCCTATCTGTTGATAGTTCATTAATAATGATAATATTTATTTTCATTTAAACCATAACATGGGAAGAGCAACGTCATAAAAATGTATACATCAGAATAAATTATAAATTATATACACGAAAAGTTCTTAACTATTAGGATCTGACACACATGTAATTAGTAACAACAATAATAATAGTAAAGGAAAATGAAATAAATAAATAATAAATTACTACAAAAATATACTACTTCAATAATAATAATAATAATAAATGTATTTCCGTTAAACCAATACATGGTAATAGGATACGTCAAAAGAATTTATACATTAAGGTAGCTTATAAATTAGATTTATAACTACTTGAGTCACACTTATGATTAGTAGTAATAACAAAACTATTTAAAAAAGTAAAATGAAATTAATAAAAACTGAACAAATAAATACTTAAAAATATGAGTATTCAAAAAATATAAAATAATACATAGATACATTTATAATAAGTAGACCCTTTTTCCAATTTAATAAAAATTAAGATAACTGTTTTTCAAAAAACTCTTCGAAAGTGTCTTTACCCCAACGCTTTTTCGGGACGTTCTTACGTCCCATCATCAGGTCCCAATGTGCGAGATATAGAAAAGAAAAAGAAAACAATGTAACTATAACTAAAATATATAAAAAAAATAAAACAATAGTTTCGAATACAGGTGACTGATAATTGCGTCCCCTCCTTAGGTCAGAATATGCGAAATATAGAGAATAAATAATAAAAAAAATTAGATTCGACAAACGTTATATATTAGGATAATTGCGAAGGAACCCCAAGAAAATAATAATGTCATAGCGCCGACTACCAGAGCGCTCTTTCGTCACATGAGCTCGACTTTACTGTGAGAGTCCTAAATTTGGCCTATCTAGGTTTATTCAACCAGGGGGCGAAAGGGGACGACAGTCAGAAAAGTGCCATAATCGTAGAATCCATTTCCTGGCTTGTTTTTAATTCTGAAAAATGCTTATTGATCAAGAATCAATTTTTCTTATGCGGTCATTAATATTGTTATGAAAAAAAATGTTATGTGGTCAAATGGCGAAAATTCGTAGAAAAAAGTTAAAATAAAAAATGACCCTGAAGAGAATGACATCTTGTACGTTCACCAGTGTCCAATAGAATCGTCGGCATCGTTTGCAGACGATTGGAGAATGGAAAACGTTGAACCCCCACACCTGGCCTAAGTCTGACAATTGAATTATCCCTTCTGACAATACTTCATGGGACCTTCCTTCTTTTTTCCCCCTCTCTGTAGTTTGTTGCTCCCAACTACACCAAGTCCGAAGTCTAGAGGAAGTTATGCAATCATTCAGAAATTCGATCGTGAATTTTCACATGAATTTCTTGTTATCCGACTTTCTGATTCAGAAACTGAAAAAAAATTTAATGTAATATGGGCCATTACAGGACTTTCTTTCTTCATCTAAGGACACATCTCTGACATCATACAGGCTCGGGATCATCGCTTAACGTCCCATTCGGACGGCGTGCTCAAGGTTTGTTCACTTCCCAGATAAGAAACCTAAGAGCCTCGGCCGGGTTAGAGTTGTACATGAAGTATATATTAAGTTGTATATATCAAGGTTATTTTATTTTTTAAATGTAAGAATGTTTTTGCGTGAGCAGTTTTTTATTTTTATCACCCTGGTATTTAGAAGTTATTGAGGAATGCAAGACATCCCGGCTTATTTTGACGGCAGCTGCATTGGTAATAATAAAGTGGAAATTACAGAAACCATCACACATTGAAGGGTTTCATAGACCAATTTAGGATTTAACGAAATTTAATTTTGATTTATTGAGCGCTTCAACTGTTCTGGTTGAGGGTGCCGGTAGCTCAAAGGTAGCGTACTTGCCTTCTGAGTTTTTGATCGCGGGTTCGAAACCCGGCCGAGGCCTTTTGATTTTTTATCTATGGGAAGTTAAAGGCCTGTCCTGAGCCTGTACGATGTCGGGTATCCGACTAAAGACACCTATCCTAGGTGAATAAACCTGAATAGGCAAAATGTACGATTTCCTTAGAGTCGACCACATGTCCACCAGAGCGACGGAAAAGCACTCTGGTAGTAGGAAATATGACCTCGCGGGTGAAGCCCGGGCATGAGTCACAACAACTAATTGCTTTGTTTGATATTGACAACCATTATTAGTCGGAAGAAATATTGAATTTAATCTTTTAGTGATGCCAGTGAGACTCGAACGCTCCATGTTGGTAGGCTGAAGTACCATCCATCCCACCACTGTGATCCTCATGTCAGTTGTGTTGGTGGTTACAGTAAAACTTCATTATAACACTTTTTAGGCTATAACGCTTTTTTTTAACATCCTCTTTTTATGATTTTCTGTTGCCGGTTATAACGCTCATTCAGAGTGAAAAAACAAATGCATAAAAATGGATCATTGAAGGAATTTATGGGCAATTTTTCTGTAAACAAATCTCGCTTTGTTTTATTAGTATCCGACCTTTACACAAACTCTCCAACTCTTCAGTGGTGGAAAAAAAAAATCAATGAATCAAAAAAATGTTGTCGCTTCCAAAAACATTAGCTCGACGACAATGCGGTCAATTTTAAAACGTAGACATGGACACTTTTGATAAAATTGAGGCGAAAGAGGACGACAAAAGTCCCATAATTGTAGAATCAATTTCCTGGCCACCAATTCACCATTTTTCTGTAGATGAGGTTGAGGTAGTGAGGTTGTCTTCTCATTGCAGCATCCATGGATTCGTTCTTCGAGTTCTTCCTTTGTTTCGACACTCACTCTGTACACACATTCTTTCAGAGTTCCCCACACATGGAAATCTAAAGGTGTTAGATCTGGACTCCGAGCTGGCCATCTTATCGTTTCATACGTATCATTTTAAAAAAACATTTGAAACAAAATATTTTGTTTTTATTTTTCGACGAGTTTTCTTTTCTTTTTTTGACATAAGTTGAATTTTTTTTTTAGTTTTTACTACAAAAAAGTAAAAGTAACTAATATTAATGAAGAAGTAATAATTCTTACAATTATTGTAAAAAATGAAAGGAACGGGGGCATAGAAATGAAGAATTTTGCGTGTGGAGCACGTTTTTATGGCTTCAAAGTTAAATTTCTTCCCTTCGTAATGAGAAAATTTGAAACCAAAAGACACCTTTCTAAAGGTCTTGAGTTGTAGAAGTTTTGACCGTAGAGAAAGCGGAGTATTGAAAAAAATGGATAGAAAAAAAATGCAGGTGACAATTTTAATAAGACTTTGTGAAGTATAGTGCCCCAGAAGTCACAACCAGATGAGGTCAACTTAATATGGTGACACAACTATCTAAACTAAATTTTTGTCTACTTTTCAATGGTACCCTCAGATCTTCTGTAGCACAAATAGAACTGGAGTTATGTTTACTTTTAGGTAAAAAAAATACGATAATAAAAATAAAAAAAAACTGAAATAACTAGAAAACGAAGCGATTTCAGAATAATGTCAATAGAGTATTTTATGTTCCAAATGAGATGTAGAATTGATTCCTGAAGTTTGTCACACCTTAACATAGGACACTCTGTATATAAGAATGGAATGTTGTGGTCACATCAGATATTTGGTTATTAGTTCTCGATTCAATCGAGATTACGTTGGTTGGGCCACGTAGAGAGAATGGAAGGAGGAAGACTCCCTAAACAAGCCCTCTACGGTATGCCAGGCGGTGCCAGGAGAAGAGGAAGACCGAGACTCCGTTGGCTGGACGACGTCGAGGCGGACCTCCGAGTGTTGGGCATCAGAGGATGGAGGGAGAAGGTTTTGGATCGAGACGAATGGAGGAGGATTGTGACGGAGGCCCGGGTTCTTTCAGGACCGTAGCGCCACAGGAAGAAGAAGAAGAAGAAGAAGTTTTCGATTCAATAAGCCATCGTTTATTGTTCAATTGCTCCTTCTGGTATATAATTTCATTTTATAAGCATGGATTATCATTAATTATTAAATTTTCCACATCATGACTTATTTGGAATTCGTTATTTCTTAAGTGATTTTGATACGCTGAAGAAAATTTAATATTAATTTCATAACAGACTTTTGTAGATCAAAGACAAAAAAAAAGTATTTGGTGAATCACCGACAATATACTTCCCCAGAAGGAATTGATCAATAACGTGTTTGCTCTTCCTTCAAAACCAATCGACCGTTGAATAGAGTGAAAACGTAATTGCTTAATTCATACTGGGGAAGTACTGTGATAATTAGAAAATATATATGTTAAATAAATATAAAATAAAAATAAAATTAATAATAAATAATAAAATTTAATGAAATTACCTACCACATTTCCTGTAGAAATTGTAGCTGGTCTTCTACTAAATTTTGATTTCTACAGTAATTTCCGAAAATAGCCCTAAAAATGTTGAAAATTCAAGAAGATGCACGTATTTAAAAAATTTTCAATTAACAAACTTTTCATTTGGATTTCTTCTAAATTTACTGAAGAGATGCCATATTGTTTTTCCAAATTTTGCAAAAATGTTAAATCTAATTCAAAGGTATAAATTATCTTACTGGGTTAGCAGGGGAAATGAATAGCATAGAATAAGAGAACAAATATTTGGGTTAATTTTACATAACCTACATTTTAAACAAATTCAGAATATCAATATCAAAGAAAATCAAATTACTATTTTAAAAAAAATCTTATAAACTAATTACATTAAACTATATCAGTCTTTTTTATGTTTTATTATTGGCCATTATTTATATCAATGTTATTTTGGGCATATATATGTATATAAATAAATAAAAGTACCTTTGCGCATCAATTTCACTGTTGTTTCACTCCTAAATGGTTCACCATACCTTAAGCCTAAAACACTTTTCTCACTAGCCACCTTCACATCTCAACTTGAGACTCCTCCATACTATTAGAACAGCTGATCGTCGTCTTTTGTTACTAAATTCAATTTGTTGCTCTATTTCGTTTTAAAACACAATTCAACTTCATATATTTATTCACTATTTATGTTACTTCACTCCTAAGTTTTTATACAAATAATAATGATTGTTTTTATAATTTATATTAATAATTACAATCTGTGTAATTTTATACATCACAACTTTTTTTTCATCATGAAAAAAATTTTTCTTCAACTCTTTAGGGAAGAAAGACTGAAAAGCTACAGCTTTCTACCACTGTTATCACAAAGTTCTACTCACAGCAAGTGTGGATAATATGACCATTTTCTTGTGTGGCGGTTCAATGAAGATAATATTATAATTAGATATTATTCTTAACAAGTATGTAATTATCTGCTTGAAATAACAACCAAGGATGGCTGGAAGGCTGGAGACAGTGATCATTTCCAGTGACTAGACTTCATCCAAGTGACAAATCCACCTTTCAAAAGGGGACCACAAAGCTTCTTCAGGTGGTAAATTGTATTTCACACTTCAACCCCACATTTCCAATCAACCCTTAAAGAAACCCCCTCCTTCTATAATTTTAACCCCCATTTTTAGTGCCCAGCTATGAAGTATAGAGGAAGTTATGGAAATTTCTTTTTTCTGACATATAATAGCTATGTACTGTACGTCTATGTTGCATTGATTTCATAGAATTTTTTTTTCCTATTTTATTTTAAGTTAACAGCATTGGTGTCAATATTAACGTAGATCAAATATTCTTCTGATCAGACATAAGTAACTATATACTGCACTTTCTTGTTATATTCATAGAACTTTTATATTTTATAATATTTTGGTTTCTTGTTATTTTCTCGTTTTTAAATATATCCTCAGTTGCTCAATACTGTTAGAATAGGGATTTCCACCCCTAGGGAGGACCCCTCCTACCCCAGGTTCTCTTAAGTTAATATAAATATGGCGTAAGTAAACCGGTACACTGTGATAAAGAAAATTATGTATAATAAAAATAAATAATAAAATTATTAATAATTAAACAAATAATAAAATAAAATCATTACCACATTTCCTGTAAAAATTATATCTCTGATCTTTTACTAAATTTTGATTTCTACAGCAATTTCTGAAAAGGGCCCTAAAAAAATATCGAAAGTTCAAGACGTAAAATTTTGAAGAAAGTCCATGTATTTCAAATAACAAACTTTTCATTTGGATTTCTTTTAAATATAATAATAAGATGCCATATTGTTTTTCCAAATTTTGCAAAAATGTTAAATCTAATCCATAGGTATGTATTATCTTACTAGGTTCACAGGAAAATGAATAGCATAGAATTAGAGAACAAATATTGGGTTTATTTATCTAAACCTACATTATAAATAATATCAAATAAAAAATCGAATTACTTACAATAAAAATCTGACAAACTAATTTCTACATCTACTTTAGTCTTTTTTCTTTGTGATGTCTCTCAGCAACAGGCACATCTCCACAACTTACTATTAGTTTCAGATGAACAGGAGCTTCATCGTATTTATTTGTTTGTCCTAACAAGCTTCAAGTTAAGAAGAACTCTAAAAGACTAATATTACCTGTGGCTTTATTTATTTATTTTAATTTACCCTTTTTAATAACATAAGTATTGCGTTCTTTTTGTTATCAATTATTAGCTATGTATTTATAATTCTGTATCGAACTCCTTGCTGTAAGATAATTCTTTATAAGCAATAAAGTTATTCATTCATTCATATTTTCACAAAGATTGAGAGATATTTCATTCCCTTTGCTTCGTTGAATATGTGACCCATAACGTTGATTTGCTTAGTTCTTTGTTTTTATTTATTTTCCTTTATTTGCTTTCCACTATATCGACACAGATTCGGATATTAATCTTCATATTTTTTAATTTATGTTTCACAAGTTCTTTGCTAAAAGTGCCTTTCGGAAATAGACTAAACAGCGTCGAAATTATCAAAATCGAACCAGTGAAGGGCAAAAGTATTTCATATTGAGAGTAGTTAGTGTATTAAATACTTTCTATTGAACAAATGAAAAATGAATCCTGTATTTTTCATTAAATAATGCACAATAGATTGAATTGTGTGGTTAATCCGGTGTAAATTACTGGTCTACATCCTTACACCAAAGTGGATAAATGAATTGACGCAAATCGGGAATGACAGGTATTGGAAGGACAAAACGAATTACCAACAGTCCCTACATTAAACATGAATTAATACCTCATCGTTCAGATAGAGATCTACCATGGTCAAAATTGGTTGTGGGATATCCTATCTCGGTCAAACTGGGTGTAGGCTATTGGTGGGACTGTCAAATTAATCTATCATTGGTCGTATGATTAGATACATCAAAGGTCATAGGTCAAATCTGAGCATTTCGTGGTTTTAGGCTTTTGGAGATAAATGAAGATTCCTTGTGTGATGTAACGAGAATAGCGTTGGGGAAATGACGCAATATAAAAAAGTCGTCGGTTAATCACAGCAATGTATTTCCCCAAAAAGTAACCATTAATCAATTATTTTTTCGCTCCCCCCTCCTAAATTAGTGGACCGTTTGCGCTAATATTCAACAGTTGACTTACATTGGGTCACCCACGTCCTCATATTAAAATGTGTGTTGAAAAATGCATTATATTATTCATTTATGAAAATGGAAATTCATTTAATTTTTTCGTTTAATTTCATCACTGCGTATAAGAAAGTCACAAAGAGGCTGTACAATGAAACAAAGAAAACCACATTACTTACATATCGAACACATACTCAATAATGTCAGTAATAAATGAAATTGAGAGGGGTGGAAGGGGAGGGAGAGAGTGATCTGTACAAAAGTGGTTGGTATAAGAAAGTCCTGTAATGGCCACATCTGCATGTTGGATAATGTTCTCCTTTTTAATAATTTGACATCTTTTGTAAAAGAAAAACATTCCTAATATTTTTTTAAACTTTTTTCTGAAACCTCAGCGGTACAGAGGTGGTGACATTTGATACTTTCATAACAAAAAATATAACGAAAGAAACGAGACAACATTTTTGAGAGGATCTTTTAAAATAATGGTAGAGCCCCCTCTCCGCCGTATTTTTTGTATTCGGGACAGATAATGTAATAAACTCTCCTCCGTCGACAAAGACTAACAAGTAACAAAAAAATTAAATAAAAAGTATCAAGAGGATTAGACAAAAGGTGTATTCTACGTCACAATAAAATGTAATACAGTGGAGGGCGCCGGTAGCTCAGAAATAGCGTGCTTGCCTACTGAGCTCAAAGTAGCGGGTACGAAATCCGGCCGAGGCCTGTTTTATCTGTGTGATGAAATAACCTTGAGCATGCCTGCCGTCTTTTGGATGGGACGTTAAAGGCTAGTACAGACATGCGAGCAACGAGCCGAGCAGTGCTCGGCTCGTGTTCAGATTTCAACGAACACACTCCAAGCCGAACAGAGACGAGCCGAGCATTTGGATGCTCCACAACCATACTAACGAACATAACCTGCACAAGTTAACCTGCAGATAACAAATTTACGTTTATTTGTATATCATTTTATTACTATTCAAAATCTTCAATCAGAAAATGCTCACGGTAGGTAGCTACTTACGTAATTAATTTACATATTTGTAGTACAATTAATACGGATACGAATTTATTATGATACGTCATTTATTTTTACATGTAAATTGTTTAAAATGAACACTTTTTTATGAAAAGTGTTTGGATAATTCTTCCCAAGCATCCAATCTCTTTATTTTATTAAAATGTAATTTGTGTTTTAAATCCCATATGACTGGGTACTGTCCCATAGCCTGAGCAAACTGAATTTGAAGCTCCTGAGACCAGTCTTCAGAAGCCATAATAAAATATAATTTATTGAATAATATTTAAATATATATTTAATTTAAAAAAAAAAAAAAGAACGTGCACTTCCAAAAACCTAAATATTTGAGAAGGTTATAATATTGGTTATAAACAACAACAGTGCTCGGGTCAAGTCGGGACGGTTCGGCTTGGTACCAGTCCACTCACACCGCAGCCCGAGCCGAACATTCCTTTGATGGTTCGTCAAAAAACCGACAACAGGTGGAGCAGACCCCGAGCCTACCTGGTTCGTCTAGCGCCTGCGCACTTCATCCCCAGGCATGCGCACTGACTAATGTTCGGCTCGTTGCTCGCGTGTCTATACGCCTCTTAAGCGATGGTCCCGAGCCTGTGCGGTCAGATTCTCGTTAAAGACCCACTACCATAGGTGAACAAACCTAGGTATTCAAAATTTAGGACTCTTAAAGTGGACTTACACGATCGGTTTTTTCATCGGTCGAAACCATCGGGTGGATGGACGAAAAATAGTGGGGAAAAATCGTCGGTTTTGAACGAACCGACGATGCCCTTCAAACAATCGTGTCTAGACTAGTAGCTATGGAGCCGTCGGTTGCGTTAGCGACAGTTTTGGTAATAGAAAATAGCAAAGGGAAAAGATCCAAGTGGGCGAAGGAGTGGCTATTAAAAAGGGCAAAACTTTCCCACACCCATCTCTTGAAAGAATTAAAAATTGAATGTGAAGATTGGTACAATTATCTGAGGATGGACGAGGACACGTAGTTGCAACTCTTGAAGTTAGTGACACCTTTAATTGGGAAGAAGGAAACAGTAATGAGAGCCGCCATTTCACCTCATGAGCGGCTCTTGCTACACTTTCCTTGCGAGGTGGGAACAGGACTGAAGTAGCTGGTTTGCAAGCTGGAAAGAGAAGGGCTTCTTGATGTTCGTAGAAACGCCCAGTTCTTAAGAAGCGATAAGCGTTCTGAAAACGTCTAGTTTTCAGTGAATCGTGTTTATGGGTTTTTGGTTGTGAAAACCTTTGTAGCGAAGGATGTAGCAAATTATATATACTTATTAATATTGTCCGCAGCTGTGCAAACTCTACAGGCTATTTTCCATGCATAAATATTACCAAACATTCTTAAAATTAACATTCTTGGTGCTTGATTTGGTCTTTTAACTAGAAACTTAAAGGAATAATGTGACGCAGGAAAGCAAAAAACCGTCGGGTTGGAACGATGCGCACTCAGACGGTCCGTTTGGCCCGTCATCATTCCAACACGACGGGTTTTTTTTCTGTCCTTGACAGATTTTTTGGAACGCCGTCCAAACCGACGGTTTTCACCCTCAAACGATCGTGTCTTCCATCCGTTTTGAACGACGTGTCAAACCGTCGTGCCAAACTGACGGAAAAACCGATCGTGTAAGTCCAGCTTTACAGCAGAGTCGGATCCAAGTCCACCGAAGTGACGAACGAGCAATCTGGTAGTAGGCGATATGACCTCGTGAAAACTCAATATGAATTTAGGGCCGATTATGTAATATAACTGAGAAATTTAAAAAAAAAAAAAAAACTCTGAGGTGTTTATTTAAAAACTGTGATGAATGCCGTTAATGCACAACAAAAAAAAGAAATTTCGAAAAAAACAGTATTGACGAGAGCCTGAATTAAGGGACGGAAAAGAAAGGACCTTAGAAATTGTGAGTTGGGTCCTGATTTTCCTTAAAGAGCCCTAAGTAGGTTGATCGAGCCCATTGCCACCTCTCCATCTTCTTTTGTAAACTTGAACAGAGCTCTCCAACATTCCTTTATTTGCAGGGCGCCTTCAAATTATTTATTTTTCAGACGTGCTTCTTCAAACACACTAAGTCTTCTGAAGATGTTCCATCTCAATATCAGTCTTAAATGTATTATACTGTTTTTGTTTGGCGCAAATAGAACCTGCCACAGTTCATTTTAAAAAAAAGGTGTTCAGTGAATCACCGCGTACTTCCTCGAAGAATCACCGCGTACTTCCAGTAAGAATTAATCAATTACGATTCCACTCTTCTTCAAATCGACCTTTAAAACCCAATATTTGACTTACATTCATTACCATGTCAATGCAGTTGCTCGACTCTTGTCATCTCATTCCCATTCAGACAATCCCCCACGAAGACTTAGGCGGCGCTGGCCGAGAGACATTCTACTATAATCTAGCAAAAATATTTAGGGAGTGCCGGTGGTGACCAGGTTCTCCTCTCACATACTTCTCTCACCTTCAGCTATCCTTTCCTTCTTGGTCTGCCTCCACTGCTGACAGGGGGAGCGAGAGGGCCAGGGGGGGGGGATAACTTGAGCCCCCCCCCCCGGTCTCTTCTGCTTCCATTAAGTTGGAGGGATGGGGATGACAGAGAATCGGGTGTGTTTCGATAATTCTTATACTTTTGTTTTTTATTTTATTTTATTTATCATTTTATTCTACTTTTTTGTATATATATATTTTTTTTCAAATTGTATCATCAAATTTACTTATGGTCATATTACCGATATTAAATTTTTAAAAACATTTATTAAATCAGATCTTCTGGTCACCCTCTTCCCTTCGACCGATTTTGCGGAAAATTTTTAGATACCATTCTTATGAAGATTTGTATTTAAATATAAAATTTCATGTCGATACATTCATTACATCGGGAAATATTGGGATTTCTGAGTTGGGCCCCCTTTTCATCACACCCTCCCTTCCGGTTGATTCCGTTGAAAATTAATAGGTTTCATCCTTGGAGGGCTTCGAAATTACACATAAAATTGTGTATCAATACATTCATTAACTACGGCAATTATTGAGTTTTTGTGTTATATAGATATCGTCCTTAGAGAATTCTGAATACACATACATATAATATTTCGTGTCGATACATTCATTACATAAGCAGTTTTTGTAAGTGTTGAGCCCCTCTTTTTCTGCTGATCTCGCTGAAAATTAATAGGTTTCGTCCTTATAGGCCCATGAAATGAGGAGGTTGGAAACATGAAATTTAAAACTCTACAATTTCTGTTCGATTCCCTTTGCTTAGTATATCTGGGGAAGTAAATATGAAACGTCTTCTGTTCTGGATCCGTTCCTGATTTAATTCAGTTTATCTCTATATAAGGAGGACAGATGGAGAGGCAAGGAATCTTTGTGAGTGGACCGTATCCTGTGGAAAGAGACTTGCGGAAAATCTAATTTTCATCCCTTTGATGGGACCGCTATCTGTGTGGGCCTCTCATCACCCGAAGAGGGGATCTATGTCTCTCCTTGGATTACAACTTGGACTCAACTCTTCCACCTAGCTACAGCTACTAGGGTTTGCAACTCTCACCAAATTTCGATTCTGAATCTGGAGGGTTCTTTAATTTTTCGTGAAAATAATTATTCAAACAATAATAATGATTTGCAGATTGAAAGCTAGTCAAAATTATAACATAAAAATGTTCATTGCAGAATACTAAAAAACGTATAAAACTTTATTTGGAAAAAAAAAAAAAGTAAAAAATAATAATTGAGAATGGAAAGTTTCAAACGTGTTAAGTGTCAAAATGGATCCCTTATGAGATCACAGTGGATTTCAGAAGGTTTGGTTAGGTAGTATTAGAAGGTTGTGTTAGTTAGTATTAGAAGGTTGGGTTAGGTAATATTAAAAGGTTGTGTTAGAAGGTTGTGTTAGGTAGTATTAGAAGGCTGTGTTAGGTAGTATTAGAAGGTTGGGTTAGATAGTATTAGTTATTATGACTCATGCCCGGGCCAATATTTATATTTGCCAAGAAAAATGGGAGTGTAAGTCTTTTGTGAAACACTTGGTATATCTTCGGATCCAGTTAGAAGATAAAGTTACGGTAGAGGGGTAAAGCGCTTCCAAGGAAGGGATCAGAGCATTGAATGCTTAGGTCCCTAGGTGTATGTCATATATCAGAGGTGTTGGGTTTTAATGAAATGACATACCTTCAATTTGATGTACCCTTTATATTACTTAATGAAATACCTGACAGGGAACCTGGGGCTAATGGGAATTTTATAGGAAACTCAAGTGAGTAAGAGTGGATTTATAGGGAGGGGATTTCATAAGGTCGCTTCGCTCGCTCGTGGCTTTTTACTTTCTTATACTTTTAGTATAAGATAGTATTGCTGTCGTGCGAAAATCTGAGATCGAGTTTTCAACTGATTTTCACACTTCAAGATCCCCTGAATACGTTTCGATTATTATTAACTTTGATTTCATTAAATTCTGGTCGAAATCCGACCAAAATCGGAGTCACTTTACTTCATTTTACAAGTTAACGCTTATATTTTTGATCGAAAACTGAAAGCCATATTTTATATAAAATACTTCCTTTTTTAAAAAAAACATTTTTAAGTCGTTTGCTTGATTTCCTCGAAAACGGTTAGTCCTATCGAAAAATTGGTTCATATCAATAATGTTCCTTATTAAACATAGAAGACAGAATCAATACGACCAAAGTTATAGCGCCCCAGGTTAGGGTTTTAGGTTTTATGACTCAGGCCCGGGCTTTAACTTCAAGGTCATATCGCCTACTACCAGAGCGCTCTTTCGTCCCTCTGGTGGACTCTACTGCGGGAGTCCTAAATTTTGTCTACCCTAAATTTTTATTCACCTAGGGCAGGGGTCTTTAACGAGTATCTGACCTCGTACAGGCTCGGGACCATCGCTTAACGTCCCATCCGAAGGACGGCGTGTTTAAGTTTATTTTACCTTCCAGATAAAATAAACTAAGAAAACCTCTGATGTCATATATAACCAGAAAGCCTATAGAAAATTAATTTAAGAGAAGAGAGGGAGAGTGACCTGTACAAAAGTGGTTGGTAAAAAAAAGGACTGTAATTTACTTCACGTACGACCATTTTAAGGGCGCCGGTAGCTCAGTGGTATGCGTGTTTGCCTTCTGAGCTCAAGATAGTGGGTTCGAAACCCGACCGAGGCCCTTAGTTTATTTTATCTGGGAGGTAAAATAAAACTTGAGCACGCCGTCCTTCGGAATGGACGTTAAGCGATGGTCCCGAGCCTGTACGATGTCAGGTACTCGATAAAGACCCCTACCCTAGATGAATCAAAATTTAGGGTAGGCAAAATTTAGGACTCCCATAGTAGAGTCGGGCTCATGTCCACTAGAGTGACGAAAGAGCGCTCTGGTCGTGGGCGATATGACCTTGTAGTTAAAGCCCGGGCATGAGTCATAATAACTAACTACGACAATTTCAATATAAAAGACAACTGTTTCCTTTTATTTATCGTTAACTTGATATGTTAGTTAATTATTATAACTCATGCCCGGGCTTTAACTACTAGGTCATATCGCTTACTAACAGAGTGCTCTTGAGCCCGACTCTACTATGAGAGTTCTAAATGTTGCCTACCCTAAATTTTTATTCACCTAGGGTTGGGGGTCTTTAACGAGTACCTGACATCGTACAGGCTCGGGACAATTGCTTAATGTCCCATTCGAAGGACAGCGTGCTAAAGTTTATTTTTACCTCCCATATAAAATAAACTAAGAGCCTCGGTCGGGTTTCGAACCCACGAATTTGAGCTCAGAAGGCAAGGCATACCACTGAGCTACCGGCGCCCTCTTTACATTAATCTTAAAAGTAATTAAACTAAATGCAATTAATTATACAACGATCCCACTAGTCTTGTGAAAGATTCGACATTTTATTTTACAAATGCATTAACATTGATTTCGGATAACCTCTAAAGATATATATCGTATATGATAAACTATAAATGTTATTTGAAGAAGGTCCTCAATCCACCTCAACCTAAAAATACTCTATTTATTTTACTCAGTATTTTCTGTTTTTCTTATTATATTTGCCCCATCGATTTATGGGTGTCTTCATATCACCCTTTTATTGTGTGCAAAGTTTCAGTAATATTGCTCCAATAGTCAACAGACGGACGGATATAAAATAAATAAGAAGTTATCTTCTCAATGCTCCACTTTTACAACATAAAACGTTTTTTTTACAATAATTTGTATATTACTTAATTACTAGAATGTTGAACCAGCAAGGCTCATTTATCGTAAATCCATACTGAAAATCAGGGTATCTTACTTATTACAATATACTATCTTACTTATTACAATATACTATCTTACTTATTACAATATACTATCTTACTTATTACAATATACTATCTTACTTATTACAATATACTATCTTACTTATTATTATATACTTATTGTACAGTTACTTATTTTATGTAATAACAATTTTTTTTATATTCTTAATTTCATAATGCTTAAAAAGAAAAAATATATATATAATTGTATAATAAAAAAAAAAAATTGGGTAGGTCTTACTTTACAAACATAATATTAAATAAATAAAACAAACTTATTTTTGTTGAAAATTAACTATTCTATAAAAACATTTTGAATGCGCTTATACATCTAATATAAAATGTTTATGTCTGGCTATCCTTGAAAAAACAGTTTAACCAAAGTAAAATTTGAATTTACCGCTAATAATTTGAATATTAAACCATACAAATTTATAAAAATAAAAATAGTTATTATATTACTTACTTAACAGCTAGTAACTAATTAAAGTTGAAATGAATAATTAATGTAACGTTTGGATTCTGGTAAAAATGCCTCTAATACAGAAAATATAACAGTTTGATGTACTAATGAGAATAGATGATTAATGTTCTAACAATATAATATTCCTTCAGGTGTCGATATTGGGGTAAAATAACCTAACTTATTCATATATTGCCTAAAAAGAACCACAACTTTTGGAATAAAAAACTTATTTAAATATAAAGATTTATAAATAGTACATATTAAAATTGAAAATGAGTGTTGTTTATAAGTATGTCACTGTAAGTCTGTTGTGGTAAGTTCAATTTATTGTTATCCATATTAATTCTTATAGAGTCAAGTTAAAATAATAATATTTTTCGCAACTGTATTGTCCTGTAATTTTAGAATAATAATGGAAAATGGTAACTTATTCATACATTGCCAAATAAGGCCCAAAGGTTTTGGAATATAAAAGTTATTTAAAAAATGTAGGTACTTACAAGATGCTATTATTTATGTCACTGTAAATCTGTTGTGGTAAGTTTAATTTGTTGTCATCAATGTACAGTGCTCGTTTTTAATCCGTAATACTGCCAAATGTTATTACTAACAGTTGGTGTTGAAACTTGATCACTTTGTTTTGCCTGTAAAATTGATGCTTTCGGTAATTTGTTCTTGATCAAATCCCATATAAAATTCACATATTACCTAATTTCTTCGTTATGTTTTTCTTGCATTTTTGTGAAGTGTAAATATCTCTTTGTCATTAACGGTTTCAAATGATCAACCTCCTTGTTAGATTAGTAACTATTATACTTTTAACTTATATACGGAATAGTTTTAAAGAACATTATCGCAATCAGTTCACATAGGAAATTAAAAACTCAGACCGGTACTTGCTAGGTAGGGAACTGGAGTTCCACGATTCAGTTAATAGTTACTTACAGAGTGACCTACCATTGCCAAGTTTAGATAATTAATTAAACTTAGATGTGAACTGTTGCATCTAAGCTATACACCTGTCAATCAATATACCTCCCAAGATATGGCCCCTGTAAACAAGATCTGTATCAGTTTCTCATTACCTGCCCCATAAATTATGATTTAAAAAATTAAATATTTAAAAACAACATAGATACTTCATTTATGTTGGAATTATTAAATGGTAAAGATTGGCAACTACTGGTAAATTATTGCATTATTATAATTTCATTTTTATTTGTATTTTAGAAAGAAAAATTTGTTGTTAATAAGTTTAAATAAATAAAACAAACTTATTTTTTGAAATATTGTCTATTCCACTAAAGATATATATACATATATAACTACCGGTTTCGGCTTTATACCATCGTCAGGTCTAGTTATGAACTGCTATACTCTATACTTTATTTATTTATTACAAGTTTCCACAATATGTCCGCGTTCCTCAACTTAGAAGTTGTTAATAAGTTTATAAGATAATATTATTTATGTAATTTAGACTCCTCAAGACGGCTTAGGCCATTGAGTTTGTCTTCATAAAAGGTCATATTATTGTATATATGTTTTGTATGTAATTTTCTATTATGTTAATTGAATAAAGACTTTATTACTACTACTTTTAACTTTTTTTTTGGTAATCCGATTATGAAATGTTCTAACCAATTTGTTTACCTCATACAAAAAAAAACTCAATTCACTTTAGACAAGACGTTTTAGTAGAATCGTAAATTCTGTTCTCTGACAGTTTTTGAGTCTTAACTGCTCCTCTTTGTTTATCCGAACACTTAACATCCAATTTTTTCCCGTTGAGAAATGAGAAAAGGTTGCAACCTGGTGGTGAGATATGTAACTTCAGTGGGAACAGATCCAAGCAGCCTTTGTGTGTTCTCTGTAACTGGATCAAAGGATTAAATTTCGATAGCGGTCTGGTTCCTCTCTTTCTCTCGTCCACATCCCCTGTAATCAGCAAACCGTTAGAAGGCGTGGCTTGGCAACTACTAATCTATTACTAACTGACATTGAAGTTCTAAATACTCGTAACTAGCATCACTAATACTCTAAATAAGAAATATAACTTTAAATTTTCTGTTTAAGGAATATAATATACCGTGACGAACTGAATCATTTACCTTGCCCCCCCCCCCTGGCCAGAGCAAAAAACCAACATAAAAATCAAATAAACTGAAAAAATAGTTTTTATCAAAAATGGATTGCTTGCAAGTTACCTATAGGATCTTCTAGGTATATGAATTCTATCATTTCATTTCCTCGCTCAAAATAATCATTTATGTTATACTTTATACTCTACTGTAAGCTGAATTTATATGCGCAGTAAAAATGCAAAGCGCAGCAGCAGCAAATGCACGCTATTGGATGCCCCCTCCCTCAGAGGGAGCTTGCTTCTTGAGGTTCGAATGTCTCAAATTAATAACAAAAAGTCTGCAACGCTAACCACGGAAACTGCCGGCTGTGCCCCCGGGAGTCTGTACCCCCCATCCTCGTAGCCTTACTTTGCCCCCCCCCCCCCCCCCCCCCTGCTCAAAATCCTGACTACGCCCCTGTCAGTAGGTGATTTCATGTATTCATTGTTGATCTAGAATGGCTCGGGTCAAGTTCTATTTTGGAACCATGATATTTGAACTTATTGTTCATTTATTATCGATCTATTAAGTTTACTCATATTCACCTGTTTACATTCTTATTCGTATAATTATTATTATTTTTTTATGTTCAGATAAAATTGCATAAACCTCCTTCTTCTCTGAAATTGAAGAAAATAATGGTTTAAGAGATATTTGAGACTGTAGCCTCATTATGTTGAAGGAGTTGCTTGGCTTCTCTTTCCAACGTAGATTGAAAATGTCAACTTGAAAAATAAAGAAAATAACAAGAAGAACTTAACAGAAAGTCATTTTCTATTTGTGGATGACGTAATGAGGTACAAATGTCAAAAATGTGGTTTCCTTTCCTGAAATTCATTGAATTTTTCTATAATTTCTCAGATCTTGGATAGTACCTGCATGAGCGAAATGTGGTCAAGTAGTAAATAATAAACCTTATATAAAAAAGTATTCCCCCCGCTCGAATTATTGTAATGAAGTGAGTTACCACTCTCCCTCTAAACTCTTCTCATTGGCCGTCTTCGCTTAAAAGCAATAGGTGTTTTCCTCAATCAACATAAATAAAAATTTTAGGATTTTTGAGTTGAAGCCTCTCTTTGATCGATTTGTCTGAAAATTAATAAGTGTCGCCCTTGTGGTGTTTTGGATTCACATATGATCCATTTATTACAACGGCAGTTATTACAGTTTTTGAGTTAAGCCTCTCCCCTAATCCTCCTCTCCGCTTTTACCGATTTGGCTGGATATCGATAAGTTTCCTCCCTATAAGGTTTTAGTCACATCTATAAATTTTCATGATGGTAACATTAATTCTATCGGCAGTTATTACAGTTTTTATGTTAAGCTTCCCTCTAATCCCCCCTTCCCTTTGGTCGATTTGGCTGAAAAACAATAGGTGTCGTCGTTAGTGGGTTCCGGATTCACATATAAAGTTTCGTCTCAATACATTCATTCTATAGCGAGTTATCCAGTTCACAGACACCCATTTTTATTAATTTATTTTATTTTCTTCATATTTTATAGATTCTTCATTATATACGTTCTTCTATTTATTTATTTATTTCTTCATAATTACGCGGTCCATGATAATTTTTTATTTATCTGTATTTATTATTATCTATTTTTTCTCCTCTGTAGCACTAATTTATATATTTTTGTATTTATTTCTAACTAGAAGATTATGATTATTTGGATTTAAATTATTATTTTTTTTTTTTCACCTTTATTACTCAATTTCCAACTATGAACTACATCACAACTAGGAAATATGAGCAAAAAAAAACAGAAACACCACTTGAGTCTCTTGAGGAGGTCAACACCATCGCCTCCTCTGGGGTCCTCCTCAGGTAGAAGGTCACGCGGCCAACGACGATTCAGTCGCCGAGGAGGTCCGCCCGGCAAGGACCGGACCGATATGGCTTCCACCAGTGTATTTAGGTGTGTTGTGAACTTGTTGTGCAAATGTGTGTATAATTGTTGTCTAACTTCGTGTAAGAATGATGTAACATAAGCATGATGTAATGTTATGTTTGATACGTTGTATGGGCATTGTGTGATTGTTGGGAGGATTTTATTTTGAATAGCTCGAATTCTTTTGGTATGTGAGGGCTTAGCTGAACACCATACGTCCAGATGGGTCTGATAACGGTCTTGTAGACACCCAGTGCATTTAAATTTTAAAGGTAAAATATATCTATTGATAGTTGTACTTAATTACTTCATAATTTCATTTCTTAACATAATTTTTTATTTATTTGTAAATTTTGACGACTACACTCTGACGGTCATCTGACCAAGAGCTCGTCTTTGGTATAAGATTTTTTTATTTTCTGTATGTATTTATTCTTAGGGGACCTCGGTTCCAGCATAAAATGTCTTTTCATTTAATTTCAGACAGACTGTTTTCTTTTTTTTTTAAATATTTGGAGTCTTGAGGTCGGAAAACATGAAATTCAGTTGAAATCTCCGCATCGGAGTTTTGACCGATTACAGAACATCCCATAAACTTTGTATGACTAAAGCTGTTTTTGTTATAAAAGTAACATGTGAACATGTCGAAACTTTAAGTTTGCATTTTCCCTATAATATAGGGATAAAAATTATATTATTATCTTTAGCTGAGGAAATAATATATATTATTCAATGTAATATTTTAGATCTTTTTTCTTTAAGTATCTAATATTATTTGTAATTTCAAGTAGTATTTTGAATTATAATTTCTACATTACTGCCAAGAGGAGGCAAGAAGGGTTCTAAGTCTTGCTTCGCGAAGCAATTTATATTTTTATAAAAATATGAGCCGTAATTTTGAGATTCGGTGTGGGGGAGGGCACTGTTTGCCCCCAACCTGGTTACACATTAATGAACTGTTCTCGTAGGAAAGAACAAACCACCCCTAAATATATAAAATTCCATTAGTGCCAACTTTGATAAGACACAATTCTTTCTTCTATCGTCATACTTTCTCCTGTGTTTCTCCTTCTTTTCTTTCTTTCAAAATTCTATCTCCTGTACACACCACACTTTCTTCTGGTTTCTTTATTTCTATCTCATATTAAAATATGAAATTATTGGTTTCGGACTTGTTTATCATTTATATTGTCTAATTCCACAAGAAATATATACATACAGTCTGGTTTCGGATTATACATAAAGTTTAAAAAAAAAAGGTTAAACATTTGAGTTTGCTAGATTGGAATATTTATACAATTGAGATTATCTGAGTCTGAGACTCCCCGTCCTCAAGGGAACTCCTACTGCCTAAATAGAAAAATAGAACTGAAACATTTTGGGTTTGAATTTAAAATTAAAAAGTTATAGCAATATGAAAAAAAGGTAAAAATAAAAAATCAAGTAAACTGAAGTATTCATAGTGAAGTACTTAGTATAATAAATAAAATAATCCTTTGTAATAAAAGAGAAAACAAGAAGAATATAAAGGGAAATGAATATACGGGTATATAATATGTATAATAAATGAATACACTATATATTATATTCAAAGAAAAAAAACTATATTAACTGAAAAATATATAAAACTAGCAGTAATACCCGGCGTTGCCCGGGGAACTTTTCTCCTAATATCTCTCGTTCGAATCCCATTCAATTCTTCAACAGTACATTCATGATGTTACAATAATTGATAATTATTATCAATTATTCCCCCAGCTAGTGTGTTTAGGACCCCTGGTCCCCAGGGTAATGCTTAGGACCGCTGGGCATCATAACTTGTACGTAGTTAAGAACGCTAGGCACCACAGCTAGTATGTGCCTTGCAACGGCGGACAACCCAGCTAGCTAGTAAGTGCTTACGACCGCTGGACATCACAGCTAGTATTTAGTTAAGAACGCTGGGCACCACAGCTGGTACGTAGTTAGGAACGACATTGACCACGGCTAGTATTAACCGGTTGACCCCTTAGGTAATACATGCTTAGGAAACCCACCCTTTTAAAATGAGAGGCGCCATACAGCCCATATTTGAGAAAGCTACATATGAAATTCCTTCAGCATTAATGCATCCCCCTCCCTTCCAGAAATGTAGGACGTCACATAGTCTGTTGTTCAATTTGGCTTTTAAAAATGCTAAATTTTAAATTCCATGACAATCCGAGAATCGGATGGGACCTCCCTCTAAATCGATAGGTGTCTTTCCACTCTATTTTTCAATTGTCTTTTAAGAATACTACATGTAAAATTTCATGATAATCCGACCATCCGTTAATTAGCTAGCACTATTTTTATACTTAGCCTCCCTTACCCCTCCCGTTCAAAATTTTGGGACGCCAAATAGCCTATTATTTAATCGGGGTCAAAAGGATGCAGGTAAAGTATCATGAAAATTCGTTCAGTGGTTTGAGCGTGATGTTGGAACAAACCCCGTTTCAGCTTTATTAATATAGATGAATGAAACGCTAATTAATTAAACTAGTGGCGCTAACAGGGGTGAGAATTTGAAATGTGTTTGGTCGTTTAAACAATTCCCATTTTTTCTAGTTATATTAATTAATTTACAGAGAGTTTAATTAATAAATATTAGTATTTCATGTTGAATTTTTCTATAGATATTCTACGCCATGTGCTATTTCACCACATTAATATACAGTACTGTTCATGTCGATACAGTATTTCAGAAGTGGGATATCTCAGAATTAGTGGTTTTTGAGAATACGTTCCGAAATTCTAGTTTTTGTTTCATAATATTGGAATGCAACTACATTTATGAGGGTTCACATCTGTACTAAGACATTTCAAATTATCATGTTTCTGAAACTAAACATTCGGGAAAAAATTTAAATTCTATACCAGGTTATGTACATTTTAAGTCCTCAATTTTGTATTTTCAGTTATCCGAGTTCAGAATATAAAAGAGTGTGAAAACTTGTATAAGAAAATTATAACTCAAAAAAGAGTTTTTTTTTGAGTTGTCCCACTTCTTAACTACTTGTATTAAGGTAACATTGGCGACTGTTTCTGACCGATAAGAGTTGATATTAGATAACTCCCGATGTAAGGAATGTATCGACAATTCAAAACCTCATAAGGACTACACCTATTAATTTTCTGCAAAATCAGTCAATAAGGGAAGGAGGGTGCTCAAGTCAAAAACTAATAACTACCGACGCACAGTGGGGCAAAATGCATAATTAGCGCGAAAAAATTAAAAAGTACAGCTTTCAAATTTCGCAAGTATCTATATGATAGGAAAAGATTATAATTAAAGAGATACGTGTCATTGGGGTAAAAAAAAAATGAAAAATCACTTGCTGTACAATAGCAGTTTAATAATGAAAATATAATAAAATAATTTTAAAAATAATACGATGAACCATCCGATGAGTTGGTTGGCAACAAGTTGGGTTCTCTTAGCAGCGATAACACATTCATCGGAAAATATTTTCTTGTTGAACAAAACTTTCGACCCGATAATACTTAATCTTCGGATAATTTTTTTAGGTGGGATTTCGTTGGCGATTTGTAAATAACATTGTATGCTTTTTTGTATTTTTTTTAGCTCGTTTTGAGGAAGTAGGACACGTAACAGTTCCCAGATATATTAAGTTGCATTTTTGCCTCGAAGCTAGCTCCTCGAGGGTTGTATTGTCAACTAAGGTTTTACATTTAAGTTGTTTTCCCCTGTCACTACATTCAGTGAATGGTTTACTAGGACGGCCAACCTTACCACGGGAATTGACTTTCCTTTGAAAAGAAATATCGAAGTCCTTCTGTAGCCAAACTTGGTTTTGATAATTAAAATTAGATAAATTACTTGCAGAGCGCTTCCAACGCATTTTTTATGAAATTATTCAATTTTCTTGGAAGAGCTTCCTCATCCATTTTTGTGGACAATCGTTTTTGAAGTGCAACCACCATTCCCCGAACCCCTACGTTTCGTTTAAGATTCTTGAATGTCAATCACAGTGAAAACATGCAAGAGTTCTTCACTACATTAGAAGAACTTCCTGTAAAAGGAGAAAAAAATATTGTGGCTTATCAAGGAGATCTAAGGTTCTGCTTCTTTTACAACAATTAGAATACTAAATTACACAGAGAAAAATGCTAAGCAGAAGGCATGCAATCCCCTGTAATTTTTTGGGCGGCTTTCAGAATGTAAAATTTCCAATAAACAACTTTATGCATTGAATTTAATTTATTTATGCACTTATTTTGCAAAATAAACAATATAGTATATTCACTTATCTTCTCCTGAATCAGACATATTAGCTAAGGTTTGAAAAATATATAAACTCCATGTACCACTGTCAGAATGTAACTGATGTGAAAACATAATGACATGTCGTTCCTGTGCTGCGCACTTATTGTAAACAACTGAGGCCCAATTCTTGGGTTCAACGTCTACAACTAGTCTACTTCCAATACCAATTGTTCCCATCTTTCTAATGAGAGTTTCATAATTTGACTTTTTTCGTGCTAAGTTGGTGAATCACCCACTGTGCTATGTAATAGATGTATCGACATGAAATTTAGAATGAGGATTCAGGAATCCCTATGTTAATCAGCTATTGATTTTTAGCCAAAACAGTGATTAGTTTTAGAGGTCCTGAAGAAAAGTACGTTGCTGGTGATTTACTATCAATGCCCTTCCCTAATTAATACCAAAATGATAGTCTATTCTGTGCTAACTATTCTGTCCCTTGGGAACAATAATTCGTAGTTCACAAAGTCTCAAAATATTCGTCAATAGTGTATAGAAGGGTTTAACTAAAAATCGTTTTGCGTTTAGCAGAACTGCGCTGCTCTTTCAAGAACTGTGATTTATCTCCCGTGGAACTTAGGTGGTGTGATATCGGAGGTAGATAGACTTTTCTGGAAAACACACAAAACCCAGGCCATGTACGTCCATACATCACCACGATATCATCACCATTCGTCAATGTCATACCGACCCAGGTATCTACCCTTTCTGTATTATTATAGATATGTCACCAACAGAAATTATAATAACGTATTTTACAACGTAAATTGAGTTGTCCTCCATTCAAGATGGAGTATGTTAACGAGCTTTATAGGAGATGCAAAGCGTTGATGTCTCGTAAAGCTTTCAAGACCGCATTTGTTTTTTTTGTTTTTTTTCTCTGTAACTATTTGTAAATCCAGCAGTGATCATATAACATGTTGGAAATAGCACTTCAGGGTTACAAGGGCTTATCGAACTGTCTTAACAACTGTGCTACAGGTGCTAGCACTCCCCTCCCCCCTTCCATTCACTTACTAGTTAGTTATTGTGACTCATGCCCGGGCTTTAACTGTCATATCGTTTATAAGCAGAGCGCTCTTTCTTCGCTCAGGTGGACATGAGTCCGACTATGAGAGTCCTAAATCTTGTATACTCTACATTTTTATTCACCTAGGGTAGGGATCTTTAACGAGTACCTAACATTGTACAGGCTCGGGACCGTCGCTTAACGTCCCATCTGAAGGAATGACTTGTTCTTATATGGTGCTGCATCGTACTTCTGTAAACACAAGCCGATTAGATATGTTTGAACCCTTACGCCTTGTTCTGAAAGAAGAGATGCGCGGACAGTCCAGACTAGAGTTGCAAGAACAGGAGAACATTGCTCAGGAATGGATAGTGGGGAAATGGCGACATGGGTACAGCCTGACCACTGGATGTCCCAGATATTACCTTCTTTAAGAGGAAGAACATCTGGAGCTGGGGTCAAACTGTGGCGATCGGTAGTCGCCCCCAACTCGCCTTAGCCTCATTTACCAACCATTTTTGTACAGATCACTCCTCCTCCCCCTCTCAAATTCATTTCATACCGACATTTCTGGGTATATGAAAGTAATGTGTCCGCCTCAGTGGTTTTCTTTGTTTCATTGTACAGCGTAGTTTTGAGTGTAACTTTCATATACGTACCCTGTAATGCCACTATGAGAAGGGAAGGAGGCGGAAGAATGATCTGTCCAAAGAAATAAGGAAGCTCTCTCTTGACCATTTCACGTATATTTTATGTTTTCATTTATTTTCATCGCGTTTCAATAAAAAAAAACTACCGTTAATATAAATATTTTTTAAAACTTGTTATTTGTTAACATTACAATTTAAACATTACTACTTAGAAATATTTCCTAAGAATATTAATTGTTCATTATTTGTAGCGCTATAACTTCGTTCATTTTGGTCCCATCTCATACATAATAATAATAGTATAATAATAAAAATTCAAATAAAAATATGAAATATAAAAAAAAAATAGTATGACTTTTCCGCATTAGAAAAATTGTTTCTTGATCCAATGCATTTTTCAGAATTAACCCTAGAATGACACCGTGAATTTCGTGACCACTATTGACATCGTGGGGTGTCTGACACCCCAAGCCCTTTATATAATTTTCTTGTAATTTATTTTTCACATTAATCCAAAATTAATGCAGATTTAATATTTTAGAACGTATGTAATGACTATAAAACAAACAAACAAAATTAGAAAGTTATTTTAATTGAATAGGAAAAAAATCAAATAAGGATGTAACATGTTGAAAAAGTTAAAAAGTAGATATACATAAAAATACTGTACGAAATTTTATTTGTAAGAAAGGTAAAAACTATTTTTTTGTTTTAAACTCAAGTATAGTGTCTATGTAAAAAAAATCACTTTAACAAGAAATATATACAATTTGCACAGTTACACTCAGTCACATTCGGTGCACTTCATTAGACGATGATCGTTGCACATCGGCCTCTGGCAGCTCATGAAAACCATTTTGTATTTTCTATCCTTATCTCTGTTGCATAAAGAGCATCTCATATATTTGCCAGATGGTATAACAATTGCAGTAGATGGAGTTGAGCTTGAGGGTTGACCCATAATTTCATGTATGTGTACTTTCAAAGCTACTTAAATGATTGATCTTGGACCGTTCCACTAAATATGGTTTGAGTAATTGGAATCCAAGTTCATTTAAAAAATCTTTTCTGGGCATTGGCTTCCTCCAATTGACCATGCCATACAGCACACCTGCGTTGACATGCGGGGACATCGTCTTGGCACAATGTAGTCGAAGAGTCTGCACATGTGCTGGGCTCCTCATGTCTCACGAATGTGTCATCTAATTCCTCTTCAGAGTCTGAATGAACATGGGTTTCTTCATATTCTTCTTCAGAAGAACTGCCTCCTAGTTCCTCAATATCCTCTCTCCTCAATTCTTCGAGATACACCAACAGTTCCTCATCAGTCCATTGCCTCTTTTGAGATGCCATAACTTTCCTAAAATATATAAATATACGTTATGAAGAAACCTATTGGCGCAAAACCCACTTCCAACTCCACAGTAAACATTAACTAGTATAACGATTTAACACATAAACTGTAAACAAAGCCATAAAAAAAAGAACTTACCTGTAATAGGTAAAAAAAAAGAATGACGTCAATAACACCGTGGGATGTGTGACACCCCAAGATCACCTCAATGTTGATTCCTAAAGTCACAAGGGCCTACTAAAGGTGCTTGAAGTCCCAGTAAGGTTAGGGAGGAGATGACTGTCATTTACATAGGGCCGGGGGACTTCTGTGAACTATAGGAAATTAAGTAATACACTTTAACTTTCGATTGGGGTGTCATTCTAGGGTTAAAAACGAAAGATGTGGGTACTTTGGTACACTGGGCTACTTTGCTCATGATCGCGGATTCGAAACCCGGCCGAGGCCCTTAGGTTTTTTGTTTGAGAGGTGAAAAATCCTTGAGCACATCGTCTTTCGGATAGGACGTTAATCGATGGTCCCGAGCCTGTACGATGTCAGGTACTCGTTATTGACTACTAATATAAATCGGGTCATGTACACCAGAGTGACGAAAGAGCGCTCTGGTAGAAGGCAATATGACCTCGTAGTTAAAGCCCGAGCATGAGTTACAATAACAGTGTGTAATAAAATATAATCACAATTAGGAAATACTCCTCATACCGCTAGCTTTTGTTAGTCTGTCAGAAGCAGAACAAAAGGTTTGTTTATTGTTCGGTAAGAGAATACTTTGTAAATAAATATTTCTTCAATAATAACGAGTTAACATATAAAAATAAATTATTTCCCTTTTAGAGCATGCCGTCGACGAATTTTATAGGTTAGTTTTAGTAAGAATAATTAAATATTGATTGTTTTGGTAATTCATAAAACTAACGGAAAATAGAAACATTCTCATGAAAAGTAGTCGTGTAAATATATATATGTGTATATTTTCTACAACTAAAAATTATATATACCTATATTTTTTTACTTTTTAAATGATTATTGTAACTTAGTACTTTTCATTAACACATAATTTATATGAATTAATAAAATGTTGACCCTCCCATCGGTTCTTTTAGGAAAGTAGTTCAGGTTCTCCTGTTTTGTAGAACTCTACACATAATATATCTGTGTATATTATACGAATTATATACAATAAAATGGCAAGGAAATCTCTTCGGACACATCGTATGAAGCCAATTTTCGTTAGTTGGAAATTTAATAAGAGAAGTTTTGGGTAAGAACCTTCGTTTCGATAGGACTAACCGTTTTCAAAACGACATTTTAGGATGATTTTCGACATGTAACTCGCAAACTGAAAGAACCTCGAAAAGTTGTATCTTATATAAAAAGTGCGGTGCCTCACAATAAGATAGTCATCATCGCGGATGTGATAGAAACATGTTCAGGGGAACTTTGAACGTGAAATTCCGTTGAAAATTCAGATTTTTGCACCATTACAATACATTTTACATTTTTATACTAAAGGTATAAGAAGGTAAAAATACTTAATGCTCAGAAAAATTTAAAAAAGAAAAATTTGTGTAAAAAAAAATAAATAATTAGCAAATTAAAAATAATTTAATATTAAGCAAAACAGTGAAATACAGTTCAAAAGAAACTTTGTGTGGGACGAAGTCCATTAGCCATCGGAAATAAATAAATAACTAAAATGACGACTGAAGCTCTTACCAGTAAGTTAAGCAAACGAAAAATTAATTTGAAATACTAAAAAAGAAATGTCTCAGATGAGTTTGCAAGAACTTTATCTGATGTGAAGTTACTCTTCAAGTAAGGCGAGTACAAAATTTTTCTGAGAGAACGTATAAAAAGTCCAATAAATGACGATGAAACGAATTTATCAACTCGACATTTAATATTAGGATTCAGAAGTTCCTGTCTAAGAGGCCTAGTGATTCTCAACCAAATCGGTTAAATTAGTTTCAGAAGGCGAAAATTTAATTGACAAAATCGCGCTGGGGAAGTACATTACCGGCGATTATCCGAAATTGTTATTAAATATTTACTTTTATTGGCTCGATGCAGTAACCATTTTATTAATTTGATGTTTTTAATTACTTTTTCATGAGGAATGTTCAATTATTCCTGTGGGAGAATTGAGGTTAAACAAATATCACATTCACTTGGGGAGTATTAATTTTGAAAATAAAGTATTTGCTTTAACTTTTAATCAGTGATTCTCCACCGCAAGACTCATAGGAAATAACTAAAATTCCTCTAATATTTAGATATTGTAACTACAGGGTCGTATCGCCTACTAGCAGAGCGCTCTTTTATCGTTCTGCTGGACATGAGCCCGACTCTACTGTGGCAGTCCTAAATTTTGTCTACCCAGGTTTAGTCACCTAAAATAGGCATCATACAGGCTCAGGACCATGGCTTAACGTCCCGTCGAAGGATGGTGTGCTCAAGGTTTTTTTTTACCTCCCAGATGAAATAAACTAAAGGCCTCGGCCCAGTTTCGAACCCGCTACCTTGAGCTGAGTAGGCATGAGGTAATGTTCTTGGAAATAAGACTAATTTTGCATCTTACTACATAGCTGATCCTTTGTTTAAAGTCAGATTACTCTCTCGAATTAAATTGACCCTAACCATTCGACAGCTCAAGTCCCCTTCTAGATTAGTAGCTAGTATCGCTATCCCAGCGGGTTTATCTAGGAGATTTTAATAGCGAAACCCTAATAACTACAGATGGGATGAGAATATGGTTACGAAATTTTATATCTGGATTGAAAAGCATCTGATTTTTTAAACTAGGTATGCAATGCATTCTGCTAATTGCAAATATTGAGCGGAGCAGTGACTCAAATTGCCTATACCTTGAACTTTAAATTCATTAGCGGTCACTCTCTTAGCTTACGCCGCGAGCTCCTTCCATGCGACAAAACGTGGTTATCGTCAAGGAATATACTTTATTTACGAAAAAATATGGTCCAAAATAATTTTTTCTCCCGAAAAATTTGTCAAGGGCTTCGCCGAGAACTTTTAATTCACGCGCAGCACCGCAACAATGTCTTCCAACAATGGTCTCAGTTTCATTGTTTTTTTTCAGTGATTATTCCTCGATGGTACTTCGATTTTATATAATTATTTCCTCATTGATTATTTTTTTATTATTATATTATATATTATTTTTTTAAACAAATCTTACTCTTGACCTCGACCTATGACCTCAATTTCATGCGCGCGCTTCATGCTATTGTCGATTGAGAAGAACCTTCACGTGACTGACATCCATCAATATGCAAAAATTGATCAGGATCAGATAAACAGTTTTAATGCAGGAGGGGCACAAACGAAACACACGAGTCGCCTAAAGATTGAGCTACGCTCAATTAAAATATAAATTATTAAGTCCATTCTTTCGGCACTACGAGTTTATTAGGGTTTAATACCCACTTCTCTTTGGCTCCAAAAATACTACCTTAATTAAACATGGGGGGCAAAATTTAGGGGCCTCCAGATCTAACAGGGAAGGGATAAGAGCATTCGATCTTTAGCTGTGTACACCGGTCTGGTTAAATGGGGCAATTTAAATTGTTTTAATCTACTTAATTCTTTTTCCCTGGTACTCTGTATATTGATAGGGCTTTTCAGTATACAGAGTGCTAGGGAAAAATAATATGTCACTTAAAACAATTTAAATTTCCTAATGTTTACAGTTTTCAAGTGCTTAAACATTTACTTTTACAGTTTCAGACTTAAAAACTTGAGAACAAAATTCACATATACAATACCATATTAAAACCAATCTGGACTTATGGTATCCAGATATGGGGATCAGTCAAAAAATCAAACACACGTCGCCTTCAGTCACTACAGTCCACTACTATACTTCGTCACATTGCCGGTGCGCCATTTTACGATTCCAATCACTTTCACATCCTATTTGTCCACTCTGTTATCAGAACACGCTATTAAAATGTTTACAACTAACTCCATCCCCACGCTTATCCACTTATTCAACAATTATCTACAGACACTCAGACTCAGGTGCCGGTAGCTCAGTGTTATGCGTGTTCGCTTACTGAGCTAAAGATCGCGGGTTCAAGACCCGGCCGAGGCCCTCAGTTTATTTTATATGAGAGGTAAACAATTTTTTTTTTAAAAACGCCGTTCTTGGGATGAGACCTTAAGGGATGGTCCCGAGCCTGTACTATGTCAGATACTCGTTAAAAAAAACCCACTCTAGTTGACTAAAAATTTAGGATAGGCAAAATTTAGGACTCGTATAGTAGAGTCGGGCTCATGCCCACCAGAGTGACGAAAGAGCTCTCTGGTAGTAGGCGATATGACCTTCTAGTCATAATAACTAACTCTACAAATCCACCCCGACACCTCAAGCGGGCATGTCAGAGGGACCTGCTCCTGGACTCCTCTCCAGTCACGTACCTCAGCAGTACAACATATCATTCCCCAACTCATCACACTTACTAATAATGTATTATATATGTCGGTGTAAAAATATGTAAATGAATAAAATATAAATAACAGAAATAAACATTTTTATTTGTTTAATTAAGTGACTTGTATTATTATGGTCGTAACAGAGCATCCTCTCCCGACTTATACTTTTAGGAGCATACAAACTCCTATTCACTATTCATCTACCATTTATTATAGTTGTGATATTCTTTCAACCTTCATATATGCGACATTATTAAAAATGAAAATATAAAAATACCATGTTATTAGATGGAATGAATTAAACAGCAAAAATAGTTTTATTTCGTATTTCTTATTTTTATCTATTGGTAGTACCTACCTCTAACTAACGAGTCACAGCAGCGTCAGATCACTTGTCTGCTTTCCCCCCAACATAAACCTCTAACACATATATATAATATATAATATATCTAAAATACTGTAATCCAGAGCCTGTCGAAAAATAAACAGATTTGATTATATGTATTTTTACTAACTTATACTCCTTTTACCAATCTATAAAGAAAGTTTTGCTCATTCTCAATATTGACGATAGAATTAATGTATTGACACGAAATCTTATATATTGAAAAGATTCTTAGTTACTTTAATTTAAATTATTCCTTCTTTAATTTATAAATCTAAAAAAACAGGGTGGCATCCTTTTTCTTATTTAGAGTGCTTTGGTGAAAATAAAGGAAAATGATAACTACATTTTTAAATCACAATGTTTTATAAGTTATATATTTTTAATTTCTTTTTTGTAAATGGTTTAAAAAAAAAGGTTAATGGGTTAGTGAACTATTATAATTTTTTGACAATAGATTAAATAAACCTCTTATAAGTTAATTTAGACAAAAAAATGTACTCTTGACAAATGACAAAAAACTATATGGTTATAAATATGGATTATAAAATTTCTGGCAACTCACGGCATCCTATATCCTCTTTTGTATCTTTCCTTCTTCGTCACTTTCTTCTCAGCCTTTTCTTCCTTCCACATATAAAATTTAACCTTCTCGGGATTTTTCTTTCTTCTTCTTCCACGACACTCCTTCATATAAATGTGCTATCTTCCATCTTCTCGGGGATACTCTCCGCAGGACCTTCTTCCTCGCTCTTCTTAAACATACACCCTCCTTCTACGCTCTTCCAAAACACACGATACCTCCTCCAAGTTCCTCCAAAAACAGACTACACCTCCTCCAAGATGCTCTAAATCACACCACACCTCTTCCAAGATGCTCTAAATCACACCACACCTCCTCCAAGATCCTACAAAACCCTACTACCACGAGTCGGCTTCTTCTGCCCTTCTCGCCATCTTTTCCCCCACCAAATGTCATCAGGTTTGTCTTTTCTTTTACAGTTAATCAATTTTTTTTTTTTTTACTTTGAATATCTTTTGCCAAGATGTACCTACATTTTTTATTTATTTGTACTTACTATTTTTTTCTACTATTTTTATAAAGAATAACAATTTATTTTATTCCTTGTGACCCCCCTCCCCCCCCCCCCCCCCCCCCATTCTACACGTCACAATATATATCCAGAGCCCCTTAAGGACGACATTTGTCAAGCCGAATCAGCCGAAGATAATGAATATATTGACATATAATTGTGTACTAGGGCACTTTGTTGATAAATTCGTGCTGGGTCTTTTTTTTTTGTATATTTTTTCTTCTAATGTTTTGCATTTCTTTTGTCTTGTTTACAGAGATAATGAAAGTAATAACATCCTGGACAACCTGCTCTCTCGGATGGAGCAATACGCCAACAATTTGGAGACTCTGGTGGACGAACGAACTGCCGACTATCTCGAGGAGAAACGAAAATGCGAGGAGTTACTCTACCAACTGCTACCCAAGTCAGTAAACACGACCCATCTGTATATATATATATTATTCTATGATATATGCGTAGTAAAGAGCCCTCCGTATACTGAGATGTTCTCGGAGTTACCGTGAAATTTCAATAATGCAAAACTAATTTTCATTTGAACATTCGACTATATCTTTGCATAATTACGACTTTCCGTCATCAAGATGTACAGGAGAGCCGTATATTTTATCCCCACAATGCCTCCTACCGTTCAAATTCTCCTATGTTGGACCATCCTTTCGTGAATATACCGTTAAAGAGTAATTTTATATAATATAGGTTTAGGTTTTATGACTCATGCCCCGGCATTAACTACGAGGTCATATCGCCTACTACCATAGGGCTCTTTCGTCACGCTGGTGGACATGAGTCCGACTCTACTGTGGGAGTCCTAAATTTTGCCTACCCTAAATTTTATTTGAGTACCTGACATCGTACAGGCTCGGGACCATCGCTTAACGTCCCACCTGAAGGACGGCGTGCTTATGTTTATTTTACCTCCCAGATAAAATAAACTAAGGGCCTCGGCCGGGTTTCGAACCCACGATCTTGAGCTCAGATGGCAAGCACGCATACCACTGAGCTACCGGCGCCCTTTTTATATAATATATTTATCAAAGCTACATTTCTACAATATATTTTTTGGTTTTTAAAACCTAGCAATTACAGACGTTTCGAGAAGCACTCTCTCTCATTATCAGTATCTATAAATCATTTGTTCATTATGTTAACATTACAGAACATATTTATTGAGTCGATCTCTATATTCAAATTGCAAATCATGATTGATATAGACTGATATATAAATATAGAGGTCGACTCAATAAATATTCAAAAAATTCGTTAAAATAAAGAACAAATGATTTATAGGTACTGATGATGAGAGTGCTTCCCGAAACGTCTGTAATTGCTAGATTTTAAAAATCAAAAAATATATTGTAGAAATGTAGCTGTGATAAATATATTTTATATAAATGTTGAATATCCTTACACAACCCGTGATTTGAGCTGAGTAGGCAAGCACTCTAACTCTGAACTACCGACGCCTTCTCGGTCTAGGACTATGCTAAGTGGCTTCGAAAAGATGTAATAGTTCCCCTCTGTTATTCATTTAATTATTTTTTCAGCTGATTATTACCATTATTTGTTTGTTGTTAAGAGGAAACTTTTAATATACCCTTTCAACAAAAAACCCTTAACTACTAACTAGCCAATTTTAAATGGGACCAGTTATATACCAAATCGAACTTATATACTAAGTTTCATAAAAATTCGTTCAGTGGTTCTCGAGTTACGGAAGTGACAAGTCTTTAGGAGACACAAACAAACAGATAATGAACAAAAGTTTCAAGTTTCAAAAGAATTTTTGGCTCTCAGAAACAATTACAAGTTTCCTTCGAATATGAGCTGAAGCAAAATTTATGGATGGAGTAAATATGGTTGGGAAAATTTTTAATGATAACACTGACGTAGTGGAAAATGGATGGTGTGGCTTTAACCTTGTCACCTCGCGCGTGACAGACTCTATATATCAACTTTAAACACCTTCACAGAGTCTTCTCGAGGCGTCTCCTACCCTCGATTAATAACCATCTTATTTAGTCCTTTCTTACCGTCCGAAGGTTATTTGCAAATTGTTTATTATCAAGTTGAGGTCTTTACAAGCTCAAATTTCCTGTGAATGTTACCTTGTTAATGAGTTATTTTGACTCATGCCTGGGTTTTAACTACGAACTCATATAACCTACTATCAGAGCTCTCTTACATCACATAGGCACAGGACCATTGTTTAACGTCCCATCCGAAGGACAGCGTGCTCAAGGTTTAATCACCTCCCAGATAGAAAACCTAAAGGCCTCGGCCGGGTTTTGAACCTGCGATCTTTAGCCTTGGTAGGCTAGCACGCTCTAATTTTACCCTGTGACCTTTGGAATACAATTTTTTTAAACATTTCAATGTCACCTATCGATAGTAATTTTTATTACTGCTATACAATGATGGGAAAATGTGTTAAGAGAGTGCCAGTAGCTCAGTGGTATGCGTGCTTGCTTACTGTACTCAAGAATGCGGGTTCTAAACACTTGAGTTTTTTTTATCTAGGTGAAAAAACCTTGAGCTTGCCGTCTTTCGGATAGAATGTTAAGCGTTCGTCTCGAGCCTGTACGATGTCAGGTACTCCAATCTTAGGCGGTTGTAGGCGATATGACTTCGATGTTAAAGCACGGGCATGAGTCACAATAACTAACTAAATGTATTAATTGAATAAAAAGAGTTCCAAGAAGTTGTTAGACAGCAGAACAACTTTTAATTAGCCTCCAGTCTACCTTGTAGACAAAACCAGCATAGCAATAAACCGCTATCCAAGTTGGAATTGTTTGAAGTTGAAAGGCTTTGAGAAGACAAACGGCTGTCCTACGCAGGTTTACATCCACTCTGTCCTAACACAGATCAATTAGGTTGAGCTTCTTCTGCTATGAAATAATAAACAATGCAACTGAAGTGCGTATTTTTGTACCATTTACTTCAGAAAAATTTATCCTATAAAATATAACTATATACATATAATATACTTTTTTTTTTAATTTGTCTTTTCAAATCTTGGTGGTTTGGTTCACAAATTTTGTGAGAAACTATTCGAAATTTTTATATATTCATGGTGATATTTTGTGTGGAATAATGTAAAATCGTTGTGAAATATTTCTCACACAAAATTAAATTTAAAAATCTAAAATTGAGTTGTTTCTTCAATGACCCCAATCTTTTAAAAAGATTCTTGTTATATTATATCTCGTTTGCCCTGATAATAACAAATCCGACAGTATTGCGTTTTTACACATTGTACATCATGACAATCTGTTTAAATTAACCATTTACATGAAATATTTGCATTATGTTATCGTTAAACTTGTTAATTAGAAAAATCAATATTTTTTGTATTTTTTTCAATTAACTAGTTTGAATTTTTATATTTAGTCGGCACCTAAAAACGTTTGCGTCCGGCATTGTTCGGGAACATTTAGACTATCAATGCTTTTACCAAATTTTGTTCAAAATTAAATTTTGGGCTTGTTATACGATTCAAGGTGTGGTATGTTAGTGAAGGTTCGACTCAAAAAAGTCGACCGTGAATCACCGGTTATGTATTTTTCTAACAAGAATTAATCAATTATGTTTTCGCTCTCCCTCCAAAGCCAATCATCTGTTGGAGCTAAAACTCAATATTTGACTTACATAGTAGCTTCTGATTCCTCACACTAAATTTTGTGTCGATACATTCATTACATTGGCAGTTATTTGGATTTTTGAGTTGAGCCCCCTCTGATGCAACCTCCCCTGGGGTTTCGGATCGGCTGATTCCGCTGAAAATTAATAGGTGATTCTTATAGAGCTTTGAATATACATATAAAATTTTGTTACATTCATTACAACAACTTTTGAGGAGAATTTTTGTGTTAAGCTTCCCCCTTCCCTTCCGCCGATTTAGCTGATCACCAATAGGTTCGGGGTACACATACCGGTTCTGGGTACACAATACAATTTCGTGTCGATACAATCATTTGGACGAATGTTCGACCGTTTACATAAACATCGAGTAGCGATGGAAGTAAAACCCTTATAACTGCCACTGTAATGAACGTATTGACATGAAACTTTATTTGGGGCTTGAGAAGTCTCTAAGTAAAGCTAATATTGATTATTCACTAAATTGACAGAAGAGAAGTTTAGAGATAGAATGATACGCTGCCCACCGTCCTTAGATTTAATTATTCAGTCTGAATAACTGGTATTGTTTTTATTCAAAATAAAGCATCAGCTTGTGCAAGTTATATTTCTGACTTTCCTAACCCCATGAGCCTTGTTCTCGTATTTCTGCATGAAAGTTTGCTCTGACAAAACCAGATACATATTCACAGTATATTCTCGGGGAATAGAATACATTATAGGTATAGTGGTGCTTTATGTATATTCTGATTCCACACAGGTAACTAATCCAATGGTAATTTGCTTGTTCATAATTTACATTGTCACCGAGAATAATGTACCTACTTTATTTGAATATAAGGGATGTCGACATCTGTTATTATTAATTGTTAGGTCTAATATTGTAAATTTCTGTCAAGTATGCCCCGGGAGATGTTGGAAGGCTCCATTGGCTTATTATACTATTGGTCAGAAATTCGATGTTGATTTTTCACCGGAATTCGATGTTTTCTAACCCTCTGGTTTCATAAATTTTTGTAAACTCGATAGCTATTGATAAAATGGATGTATCGACAAGAAATTTTATATGTGTAATCAAAACTCCATAAGGACGTCACCTAACGATTTTCAGCCGAATCGGCCAAAGAGAAGAGGGGGATTAGGGAGGAGTCAACTCAAAAAGTCCAATAACAATCGTTGTATGTATTGACAAAATTTCATATGTAAATTACAATAATCTGAACTACATCTGTTAGTTTCAGAGGATTTGGCTGAAGGGAACGAGGGGGTCAGAGGCAATAGGAGGAAGCGGATGTATCGACATTAAGTTTTTTATTAAAATTATAAACCCCATCTAGATGGCACCTAATAATTATCCACGAAATGTGTCAAAAGGAGTACTAGAAACTCGACTATATTGACACAAAATGTAGTATGAGGATTCAGAAGCCACTCAGTCAAATATTGAGTTTTAAACCAAACAGTCGTTATCTTTTGGAGGGAGAGCGAAAACTTATTTGAATAATTCGTGTTGGGGAAGTATATTGCCGGTGATTCACCGACGACTTATAATTTTGAAGTGTTGTACTACTACTGATAGACATATTTCCGAAATTCAATAACTATCAGTCGTAGACATTTACTTTTTATTTTATTTCATTGATAACTAGTTTAACTTTTTGATAATAATATTATTGACATCACGTACAATTGTTTTTCATAGTGTTATTCGTATTGAAAACTTAAAAATTGTTTTTTTTTTTTTTTTTTTTTTTTTTTGTAATTATTGTAAACTTTATTATTCTATACATGAATAGTAAAAATTGTAATTACAAAAAGTTCGTCTATCTTAAAATCTGAAAAAAAAAATTATAAATAATTATTTTTATATCTCGAATAGATCAAATGATATAACTCAATTTTCTGAAAATATTTAAATTTTCTAAAATAAGTTGGAAAAAGGTCACGTTCTTATAAAGTTAATTAATTAAATTAGTCCGTGCTGGCGCAACGTGACGCCATGGAATTATCTTTAGAGAATGCTTCTTACTCAACCGCTGGGTGTTTTTCACCTTGAAATTACTTATTCTCGTAAGGGGCTTATATCATATTTGAGTTTTCCTCGTCGAGAGCCATTCCGAGGCGAAGTGGTCCCATACTTACTGCACTGTTGGAAGGGGTGCAGCGTCATGCACTTCTAAGCATCATGGAAAAATCTTGATAGCATATAGAAGACACTGACACCGTCTTGCTTGTCCATACCCCCAGGTGCCTTCCCACCATTTGAATTTCTCAGCTCCCTAAATAAAGCTTTTATTTAATTATTATTATATATTTTTCTTCCTATTTTGTTTTATTTGTATCATTATTATTTTTAGAAAAATATTCTCAATAATTTTTGTCTAAATCTTTATCAAGACATTTACTTCTGATCGTTACATATGTTGTATTGTTGACAGGTCCGTAGCGAGCCAGTTAATCTTGGGACAGTCAGTTGTCGCTGAAACGTACGACAGCGTTACCATCTACTTCAGCGATATTGTCGGTTTCACATCACTCAGCGCCGAAAGTACACCACTTCAGGTGGTCGAACTTCTTAATGATCTCTACACATGTTTCGATGCAACAATTGAAAATTTCGATGTTTACAAGGTAAATCTATATTAATAAAGCTGAAACGGGGTTTGTTTGTTTGTTTGTTTGTTTGTATGTATGTATGTATGTATGTATGTATGTATGTATGTTTGTTCCAGCATCACGCCCAAACCGCTGGACGGATTTTTATGAAACTGCCCATGTAGCATTCTTTTGAGCCCGATTGAATAATAGGCTATGTGGCGTCCCAAAATGTTGATCGGGAGGGGGGGTTGTGGGGGGCCTAAGTATAAAAATAGTGCTAACTCATTAACTAATGGGCGAATTGTCATGAAATTTTACAGGTAGTCTTTTTAAAAGCCAAACAAGAAAAAAAGGTGTGTGGTGTCCCAAAGTTTTGAACGGGAGGGGGGGTTGTGGGGGGGCCTAAGTATAAATATAGAGCTAACTCATTAACTAATGGGCGAATCGTCATGAAATTTCACATGTAGTATTTTTAAAAGCTAAGTAGGAAAAAAAGGTGTGTGGCGTCCCAAAGTTTTGATCGGGAGGGGGGGTTGTAAGGGGGGCCTAAGTATATAAATAGTGCTAACACATTAACTAATGGTCGAATTGTCATGAAATTTCACACGTAGTCTTTTTAAAAGCCAAACAGGAAAAAAAGGTGTGTGGCGTCCCAAAGTTTTGAACGGGAGGGGGGGTTGTGGGGGGGCCTAAGTATAAATATAGAGCTAACTCATTAACTAATGGGCGAATCGTCATGAAATTTCACGTAGTATTTTTAAAAGCCAAATAGAAAAAAAAGGTGTGTGGCGTCCCAAAGTTTTGAACGGGAGGGGGGGTTGTGGGGGGGCCTAAGTATAAATATAGAGCTAATTCTTTAACGGTTGGTCGGATTGTCACGAAATTTCACATGTAGTATTCCTGAAGACCAAATAAAAAAATAGGCGGTGTAACGGCTCAAAATTTTGTACGGGAGGGGGGTAGTGGCGGGGGGACCTAAGTATAAATATGGTGCTAGCTCAATAACGGTTGGTCGTATTGTCATGGAATTTCACATGTAGTATTCTTAAAAGCCAAATAGAAATATAGGGTGTATATGTCACAAAATTTTGAACGGGAGGGTGGGTTGATGGGGGCCTAAGTATAAGTATAGTGATAAGTCATTAACGGATGATCGGATTGTCACGAAATTTCACATGTAGTATTCCTGGAGGCCAAATAGAAAAATAGGCGGTGTGACGGCTCAAAATTGTTTACGGGAGGGGGGGTTGTGGCGGGGGGGCCTAAGTATAAATATAGTGCTAGCTCATTAACGGTTGGTCGTATTGTCATGGAATTTCACATGTAGTATTATTAAAAGCCAAATAGAAATATAGAGTGTATATGTCGCAAAATTTTGAACGGGAGGGTGGGTTGATGGGGGCCTAAGTATAAGTATAGTGATAAGTCATTAACGGATGATCGGATTGTCACGAAATTTCACATGAAGTATTCATAAAGGCCAAATAGAAAAATAGGGTGTGTGACGTCAAAAAATTGTGAACGGGAGGGGGGTTATGGGGGTAGGCCTAAATTTGAAGATAGTGATAGGTCATTAACGCATGATCGGATTGTCACGAAATTTCACATGTAGTATTCTTGATGGTCAAATAAAAAAATACACTATGTGACATTTTAAAAATTTGGGAGGGGGGGCTAAGCATAAAAATAATGCTGAATCATTGAAGGGTAATCGGATTGTCATGAATTTCACATGTAGTAGTAGTAACTATGTATTCGCTGTGGGGTTCACTGTTGCAAGACATTTACTAGCTGTGATGCCCAGCGTTCTTAATATCGTACTAGTTGTGGGGTCCGCTGTTGCAAGGCACTTACTAACTGTAGTGCTCAGCCCCAGCGTTCCTAACTATGTACTGGCTGTGGGGTTCGCTGTTGCAAGGCACCTACAAGACATTTACTAGCTGTGATGCCCAGCGTTCCTAATTACGTACTAGCTGTGGGGTCTGCTGTTGCAAGGCGCTAGCAGTGTGGCCCAGCGTATTTAACTACGTAGGTACTAGCTGTGGGGTCCGCAGTTGCAAGGCACCTACTACCTGTAGGGCCCAGCGTTCCTAAAAACGTACTAGCTGTGGGGTCCGTCGTTGCAAAAGCATACTAGCTGTGATGCTCAGCGTTTCTAACTACGTACTGGCAGGATTAGCATGAATTTCGCGGATTGGCATGAATTTCACATGTAGTAGTAGTAACTATGTATTCGCTGTGGGGTCCGCTGTTGCAAGGCATTTACTAGCTGCGGTCAATAGCGTTCTTAAGTACGCACTGGCTAGGATGTCCAGCGATGCTAAGTATTCACTATCTGTGGTTTCCGCCGTTGAAAGACGCATACTAGCTGTGATGCCCAGGGGTCCTAAAAACTTACTAGCTGGGGTGTTTGACGTTGAAGGACTATAAGCCTTATTCCGTATGAATAATTGAAAATTATAACATCATGAATGTACTGTTGAAGAATTTAAAAGACTTATAGGAGAAAATAGTAGAAAAGTCAAAGTTCCCCGGGCAACGCCGGGTATTACTGCTAGTATATATATATAAACAGTCGACTGGTTTTGGAGGTGGAGCGAGAATTTAATTGATTAATTCGTTCTGGGGAAGTACATTGCCGGTGTTTCTCCGTCGACTTTTTTTTTTCATTCTTTCAGCATATTTACAATCGGTAAAATAAAACCATTAGTAAATTTAATTGATGTAGCAATGCTTTAGAATTATATAATTTAAATAATAAATGGCAAAACGGTGAAGGATATATGCTAAATAATAAATACTATATACGATCGACGTGATCCCTGGCACCATCTCGCTCTGCCAGCCTCAGACCAGCAGTGGTGGCAGACCGAAAGGGATAGAAAGCTGAATATAAGTGAAAAAATCATGCCAAAGAAACATAAATTACATTGTATTATGCATATTTCCATTATGTAATTTATGACTGTTGGGGAGTTTCTAGCTCTTATTTTCATACTTCAAACGAAAGCACTAAGAATAATGAATAATATTAATCAAAGAACAAGCACATATATATATGTATATAGTATATACGTAAATGTAATGGTATTTTTGCCATAAATTTCCTATAAACTAAGCAAGGTGATTGCTAACTCTATAGCTTCGAAGGGTCGAATCTCTTCCTTTATACAGAATCTTTTGTTTTACACAAAATCGCTTCCCGTCTCCAACCATTCTCTTCTCATTCAAGCCGTCGACTCTTTTGTTCACTTCTGAAGATATTATTAATATTTTATTGAAAAGGCTTCATGATAAAAACGAACCATTTCAAATTTGAATGGTCTTTCATACTTCACTTCTTTTCTTTAGAATATCCCAAAAAGCTACAACGAAGCTATCGACTGATTCCAGATGACCTGTCCGGATATATCCAGAATATTCTTTTTTTCGCAAGTAAAAGCTTTATCTACTGACCCCAAATAATATAGCTTCAAGAATTCATGCTTCCAATAAATTTTAAAGTATACCACCTACGCTATAGCCTAGCCTAATACATTTTTCTCACATTTTCCAAAAATTTAGAAGATCTTTTGCTTATCACATCTCTGCATTTCATGCATTTAGAACTGAACAGTGATATGTCTATAATGTGGACATGAACCTGACTCGACTGTGGTTATCCTAAATTTTGCTTACCCAGGTGTAGTTAACTAATTTAACGCTCCTCACGAATGACGGCATGCTCAATTTTTTACTTTATTACCTCCTAGAGAAAAAACGTAAGAGCCTTGACTTGGATAGGACAGTAGTCCATGAAATTGAAGACACCCAGAAGAGAACCTCAGTGCTGTCGGGTTCCCCGATGAGCAACCCTCTTTGAAGTTTTTTACTGAATTAAATAATGTTAAAATGTTTTTATAGTTTTATTAAGCGCAAAAAAATATATATATTTCTAAATTTTCCATGTTTCATTACATTTATACTCAAATTTGCTGGTGTTCTTGGTTAATTCTAAAATATCGTTTCTTTATAATATATTATTGTATCATCACTTCTCCCATTTATTTATTTTTTGCCTTCTCAAACGTTTCACAACATTTCGGGAAATAGTCCCATCATCAGTATCTATAATACATGTTTTCTTTATGTTAACTATTCCTTCTGTTAATCAGAAACTACTTTTTATAGAACATATTTATTGAAACGACTTCTATATTGACTTGGTGTTGGAATATAGAAGTCGACTTTTAATTTCACACACATGTATTATAGTTACTGATGATGGGAGTGTTTCCAAAAACGTTTGTAATTGCTATTTTTTTTGTGAAGACAAAAAATAAATGGGAAAATTGATGATGTAATAATATATTCTATATGAATTAAGAATCATCTTATACAACCCAAAAGTAATTCTAATTTGGTTATACTTAATCAAGTTGAGTGTAACATAGTGTGTTGTGATCGTTTTTTTTTATTATAAAGAAAAATAAAGCAAACCCACAGAGATATTGGCCAGCGAAGATATTATGAATTATCTACGAAGCGTATCATAGGATATTCTCTATTTTTTTTTTAGACTTGAATGTTATAATTTGTTAAATTTTACAAAAAGTTATCATTTCTTCCTTATCCATGAATTTAGAGAATTTTTCCCTTTTTCTTGGGACGTGTGATATTTTATAATTTTTCATAACTGGAGGCCCATCTTGTTTTTTTTTCATTTTTCTGTAGATTCCTAACTCATGGAAATTTATGTTCAAATAGAACAACCCTATGTCACTCAGGCACCCATTTTTCATTGAACCAAGTTTATAAGATATGAACTCTGTCACTGCGAATATATTTCTAGGCTCCATGCCACCAATCACGGCAGTCTTATGACGTATTGCATTTGTCATGTTTCTACTTCCTCTGCTTTACGAAGTATAGGGGAAGTTATGTAATCGGTGAGAAATTGGATTCTAAGTATTCATCGATATATTTTCCGACACTGATGATAAAAATTAAAACAAATAAATATCTGTATGTGTGTATGTGTCTGTGAATATGATAACTCCCGATAGAATGAATGTATCGACACGAAATTTCATATTTAAATTCAAACCCCTATAAGGACGATATCTAATAATTTTCAGCGGAATTAGCCGAAGGGGAGGAGGATCAACACAAAAACCCTCCTAACTGCCGATATAATGAATTTATCGACACGAAATATAGTATATGGATTCAGAAGCCACTATGTAAGTCAAATATTGATTTTTAGCTCAAACGGTCGATTGGCTTTGTAGGGAGAGCGAAAACATAATTGATGAATTCGTGATGGGGAAGTATATAGCTAGAGATTCACCGACGATTTTTTATACTTACAGTACTGTCACTATTTCTCTTTGAGTCAAGTATTTCTCTCTCACATAAGAAAATCGTAACTCGGTAACGCCGATTCAAAAGTAGGGTACTCGGGATAGTGGCGTATCCAAAATTTTGAGTTGAAGGGGGATACACAACTCATTGCAATAGTAAATTTTCTAAATTTATTTTTACTTTTTATATCCACTGTAAAAACGAGGGAAGATCCGAGAAAGAGTGTTCGAAAGATTTTTCACGTTTCAAAGTTCCTTGAACACGTTTTGACCATTTTCGCGATGATGTCTGTCTGTGTGTTTGTGTATATGTGATTAATTAGAACTTTGTGAGCGCTTTACCGCAAAGATAATTGTAGCAATTTACTTGAAATTTGGAATGAAGAAATCTGTGCTAACTTTAGATATTACTATACTAAATTGAGATCACTTCACTTCGAAGGCTAAGTAGATTTTACATGATACGGCTTATATTTATGATCTAATCAAAAATCTTTTCAAATAATTGTTGTAGAGAAAAGTTAGTTCATCGAAAAATTGTTTCTTAAGAAAAATGTTCTTTATTAAAAATTTTAAATAAATTTCCATTGGAAATATTCCAAAGTGATGCTGAATTTTAACGAATTATAGTTTATTTTTATTATTGATAATTTGATCTATTGAGGTATATCCCTTACCTACATATATGGGATGTGTCAAAAACAGAACTTTCTTATACCAACCATGCTGTTACAGATTACTCTTTATCCCCCTCTCCTTCTCAAAATCATTTCATACTGACATTAAGAAAGTAACTCAAAGAATGACGCTGTACAATGAAACACAGAAAACTGCTAACATCAACACATTACTTTTATATACCCAGTAATGTCAGCATGAAGTGATTTTGGGAATAGGAGGTGGAAAGAGAGAGATCAGTAAAAGCGTGGTCGGTAAAAGAAAATCCTGTTATGGCCGCATTATTTATTTACAAATTTTAAACTCTACGGCATTTTGTTAGGTCTGTTATTTGATGGCTCAAGAAGCACGAAGGGGAAAGGCCACTGTTTTGAATATTTTTTTGCAATCCAGAATAAATCTTTATTAAGTTACAGAACCCGTATTTCACGCAGGAAAAACTTGAAGGTTTTTTAAAGAAAAAAATAATCATCTATATTTTTAGACGACTCTGACGAGGAATTTAAAATTACTTCTCACAAAAAGCAATAAAACCTAATCTTTTGAGCCGAAGTTGTTTAAAATAAAAATGTAAACCTTCTGTATAAAAAATATATAATAATAATGAGCTATACAGTATTATTTCGAACCATATTTCATACAAGATTTGCTCAATCTGATATTGATTGGGTTTATTATTCGAAGGAGTTGATTTGGGATTTTTTGTAGGGAAAAACAATTTTCCGAAAAATAAGTCTGTGAATTTTCGGTTATGTACTTTTCCAGCACGAATTAATCAATTAAGTTTCAATTTCCCTTTAAAACTGATCGACCGCTTTGTCTAAAAATCAATAGTTGACTTCTGAACCATTATTCTAAATTTCGTGTCGATACATCCATTATATCGGCAGTTATTAGAGTTTTTGTGATAAGTCCTCTCCTACTCTATTATCCCGCTTCCCATTGGGCGATTTGTCTGAAAATCAATACTTATTGTCCTTATGGGGCTCTGGAAACACACATACAATTTCGTGTCGATACATTCGTTTTATCGAGAGTTATTGTTCATTTTTGGAATCTGGGGGTTAGAAAACATATAATTCCTATGAAAACTCAACACAGAATTTTCGACCGATTACTATAATTCATATAGCTAGGGAAGTAAAAATTGATTATATTATTATATTTTATTCTTGTGCATAATGACTCCCACTTTAAGGGACAAAACGTAGAACCTCATAAACTACATTTCAAAAATTATACCTCCATGACCAAACTATACTGGCATTGGTAATTTCGAAAATATAGTTTGCAAACAGAAAAACTATTTAGTCGTAATTGAAAAATACAAAAAAACTTGAGGAAATTGACTTCAACCATTCAAACTACCTTATAATTAAATAAATAAAGCAAATTTATTTTTTGAAATAGTAGTATCTATTCCACGAAGATTGTATACTTAAACTTCCGGTTTGGGCATTACTCCATTTCAGGTTTAGTTACGAAGTTAGTTTATAAATAAACCGGTTTTTATGTATACATTTTTTGTGAAATAGACAACATTTCAAAAAATTAGTTATTTTCATTTATTTACAACTGGTTTCCACAATATGTCAGCTTTGAAGTTACCTTAAAACTGGTGATATTTTGCTCCAGTTATTAGATAGAGCAGCATGTTCTAGTGTGAAATAATTAAGAATAAATTTAAGGTTCTGTGTTTTTGATCCTTGATTTTTTTTCTGTATTAATGAGTGAATTTGTTTTATTTTATTTTTTATTTTTAGGTGGAAACGATCGGAGATGCCTACATGGTTGTGTCAGGATTACCAGTTCGGAATGGAAACCTGCACGCTCGAGAAATCGCAAGAATGTCACTAAAATTGTTACAGAGGGTTAAGTGTTTCACAATTCGACATAGGCCCTGGGACCAGCTCAAACTTCGGATAGGGATGCACACAGGTATTATTTTATTAATTAAGTGTTTCACGATTCGACATAGGCCCTGGGACCAGCTCAAACTTCGAATAGGGATGAACACAGGTATTATTTTATTCAGCCCGGGCATGAGACACTCACTAACTAAGGATGTTAGATAGCAAGGATTGAGTGCGCAGGAGATTGAAAGCTTTGTCAGAACCCCATAGTTCAAGTCCATAAGTCCACATAGGCTTGAGTATTGCGTTATATATTAGTCGTTTTGTTCTCAGAGTTTATTTTGATCTTTTCTTTAGAAGTCTTAGTAACATATACTATCATCTGTTCATTTGTTGTCTTTCTTGTTTCATCTGAAAATTTATTCTTTAAGAAAAAAATATGCCAGGAAATTGTTCTCAGATTAGAATTAATACCAACGTCTACGAAAGTATTCCTTGTGAAAAAAAATTAACTTAAAAGTGTACAAACTGTTACTAGGTATACCTGACATCCATTTAATTAAATGTACAACTGTGCGGAAACAATATTTTGTAATCCGTAACAATTAGTAGCATCCATTTTTCATGAAGAAAGTGTAGGCAAGTGTGTACATCTGGCCTATTCTTCTGTTGTAGACAATTCAATGGTTGAAGAGGTAAGTTTCTACATAAAAGTTGCGAAATGAGTGTTTGCCAGCTCTTGAGGAAATAGAGAGAGAAAGACAAGTGGAGTGGGGGTCGGATCCAATTTTTATGCACAATGGCTGTCAGGTCCACTACCAGTGAATATATGAGTACTTCTTCTTCAACAAGATGGATACAAGAGCTACCTCCCACTCTTCTCTTTTCATACATAAATATAACCTTATTTTTATATTCTATTTTACTCATAATAAAACTCTTCATAAGGAAAATATATGCAATACACAAAAGAAACAGTCTACCATTGATTTTTGTATAAATGAGCTTATACGCTCATCTAGCTGATAAGACCTGACGGAAATTAATATATATCAAATTTTATTGGAGGTCTGTTCAAATGCGTATTTGTCCGCAATACCTCCATAACGCTTTTTCCGATTGTATCAAAATTTTTCTTGTAAAAGTAAGATCAATTTCGTTGAGCAGATAAATCAGATGTAAGGTTTTTGAAGAAAATCACTTTTATTTTCGCTTTTTTTTTTTTAACAGAAATTGTGTACCTTTTAATGAATGTTGGTGTACTTTCATTCAAAGCCGAGGTATGTCACTCGGAATAGTAGCATCTTTACCGCTGTTCAGCTTTTGTTTATTATTAAATACTGAATGGAGAAAATTGTTTACTTTATTTTGTTTTATTGTAAAATTCATCTTAATTATTTTGTACATATTCTTCTCAAATTATTATTCTCGTCCTTTTTTCTTTATTATTATCTTATATTATATGTATACATATATACAAATTTAGGGTAAGCAAAATTTAGGACTCCTTGGTGATGTTCACCAGGCGATATGACCTCGTAGTTAAAGTCCGACATGAGTCACAACAACTAACTTTTTGTGTTAAGCATCCCTCTCTTAATACCTTCTTCCCATTGGCCGATTTATCTGAAAATCTAAAGGTGTCGTCCTTAGAGGGGTTCTGCATTTCCTATCAATACATTCATTCTATCGGTAGTTTTCGTGTTCACAGACAGACAAACAGACATTTTTTATTTTTGCAATCAGGGGGTCGGAAAACTTTCGGGTGAAAAATCAACATTGAATTTATGACAGATTACATAACTCCTCCTATAACTCATATTGCTTGGGAAATAAAAGCATTTCTTTAAAATGTATGGTTTCTCATTCTCTGGTAAATTTAATTATAATAACTAATAATAAAGGTATTTATTACAGGACCCTGTGTGGCTGGGGTGGTCGGACTCAAAATGCCGAGGTATTGTCTTTTTGGTGACACTGTCAACACGTCTTCACGAATGGAGTCCAACGGTGAAGGTATATTTATTTCAATAATAACAATATACATTATTTATATGTATAATTATTGTAAGAACCTGGAGGTTTGTAAGGGTGGTGATGTAATGTAAGGGTGGTGTTGTAAAATAAAATAATTTTTAATAGTACTCATAACTGAGTTTGATTACAATGACGTCCATTAGAAGTACTCACATTTAATGTGGATGTCGGGTACTTACTAAGGGTGTCATCCAAAATGCGAAGCTAGGCCAGTGTTCTTTAATATAGTCAAAGCACGCATGGAACCTTGGACGTCCAGCTAGCGAAAGAAAGTTTAAAAAAACGGCATGAAAAAGGTCAAAACAAAGTTGCGCGTGCGCTATAATTGAGATAACAGTTCCTTGTTCTCTCACAAGAGTACATCTACAGACGCGTATGCAAATATTATATTAAACTCCGCCTTAACAATTGTTAATGAGGACGCCTCAGATCCGCTCGCCTAATGAGATTAAGATCGTTGGTGCGATATAGTCACAATATTAATTTTGAGTAACAATATCGTCTTAATCTATAGATATATGTATAAAACATTATTATTATGTAAAATCTCTCTTTAAATAAAGTTTGAATACTTGTACTAAAGGTTCAAAGGTTTTAAGGCAATTTTGTTGACTATTCAATTAAGTTTTGTTTCATATTTCTGTTAGACTTGAATGTTGTCATGTACTCCATTTTGTACAATATTGTTTACATTTACTTTCCTGTCACATGTCTAATTTATGACCTTGTTTGTCCTGCCTTGTGTTAGTTCAGCAGTACTCTCTGTTGAGTTCACTAGATAATGCCGTAAAAGGCGAAACTATAATCGTGTAATTTTGTTCAATATAGTGAAAATATTGACAACTAGTGTTTGGAGTTTATATTTTCTTTAGTGTGTGTATATTCCTTTATCCTGTACAGTTATTATTCCAACTCGTCGTGGTTACAACTATGGTAAATAAGGTGCGCTTTCCCGAAAGTTCATGGATGGCTAACAGTCAGCAGCAGTCGGCATATATCAATGGTGTCAACCTGAAAGGGGATTTATTCAATACTGTTTCATTCAATCCTTGAAGTGTTTTTGTTTTTTTTCTGAAAGCTTAAAGTTGTTTACTCAAGGAGAAATCAAATGAGAATAGTTGAATTTAATTAAACATTTGTTTGATCTGAAATAATATAAAGGGTTTAGACAATTTTTTTTTTTGTTAAGGTACTTATTCAAGACAGCACTATATATAATTAAAACAATATTTTTCCTCAGTGCTTCATTTGAGTTTTAGAGCTAAAAACCACTACAAAATACTTGTACAGCTAGTCACTCAGTTTTATTTATATTGATAATATTTTTTATATTAATATTATCGATTATTTTTACAGGTTATATAATTTTTTTAAAGTTTGTCTATTGTCTATAATGTTTTCTCTTCCTGTTTTTTACAGCATTGAAGATTCATGTGTCTCCTAAAACCAAAGAGGTTCTTGATACATTTGGAACATTCGAGGTTCAATTAAGAGGAGAAATCGAAATGAAAGTAAGCAATAGCTATATTTTTCACCAATATATCATTTCTGAATACATTTTTACAATATGTGTAGATATAGTGGACAATATGTGTAGATATAGTGGACAATATGTGTAGATATAGTGGACAATAAATAAATAACAAAGAACTTGTTTAACATTTATATTATCAAAACCCACAAAACAATATATAATATTGCAACCAACATGTGTCTTTTTAGCGTATTTCGTATTTTATATTTTTTGTCCATTTATACAAACTACATGTAACTTTTTGTAAGTTGATCTAGAGAAATATATTGATTAAAGAAATATATTGATTAAGACTGCTCATGCAGTCTGTTGGTATGACCCACTTTTCTCTAACATGCCTGAACACGATTTAGCATATCGTTAAAATTTTAAATTGGTTGTTCAGAGGCTAATCATTGTGTGTTTTTTTTTTTTACAATTAACTATTAGGGGATTGAAAATAAAGTTTTTTTATATATTGTCTATTTCACCACATAATAATATAATATATGGAAGTACTTTCGATATTGCTACCATCATCAGTCACGACAACAAATAATATATATTATATACATTTTGTGAAAAAGACAATAAATAAATAAAACAAACTTATTTTTTGAAATATTGTCTATTCCACTAAAGATATATATACTACCGGTTTCGGCTTTATACCATCGTCAGGTCTAGTTATGAACTAAGTCAGTTTGCAGAGAGCGACCCTTCAAATACATCTCAGGTCAAAGGGTGCTATTGAAACCGCGTTTCTCAACTTAGAAAAAGACAATAGTTAAAAAATAAATAAAACAAACTTATTTTTTGAAATATTGTCTATTGCACTAAAGATATTTATAAAAATAAAACTACCGGTTCGGCCTCACACCATCGTCAGGTCTAGTTATGAACTAAGTCAGTTTGCAGAGTGCGACCCCTCCAATACATCTCTGGTGAAAGGTGCCACTTCAACTAGGGTATCCCCCGGCTTTACCGTTAGCTACATCATGAAATATTTGACAAAACACTAATTTTTCTTAATTTACATAAAATAACATCCTTTGACTAATAAGTAAAGAATAAAACTAAAAAACATAACAGATAATAACATATATATGGAAACCTATAATAATAACAGATAATAACAAACATATGTGGAAATAGAACCGGTTCAGTGTGTTAACAAAGGGGAATAGTTAAAATAAATTTGGTCATTCATACAAATGTTCCTTTTGGTAGCTTTATTTATTTCTAATTGTTCTAAGCTATCAAGTAGCCTGCTTTTAGAGCAACAATGGAGATATTTTATGCCTGTAGATGGGTCAAAAGTGTGGCTATTGTCGATAATGTAGAACGGTTGCCTCGGTTCTTTATTTCGGCTGTGTGTTCCTTGATCCTGTTTTTAAAACGACATCCCGTCTGTCCAATGTATAATTGACTGACAGTCAATCAATATAATGAACATTTATTATATATGAAAATAATAAACTTGTAAATGATAATAATTATTGCAAATTTAATTTTGTTAAACTATTAATTTCCTTATTTTCACTATCTCGAACATTCTTTTTATACTGTCCATTCGTATGATAATTTCTGAACGCTGTTATTTTTCTTTCTTCAAACTGCTGTTGTAAAAACCGGTTTGTTATCCAGAAAAATAGGATAACCGAGAGGGGGGTAAAAATCCATTCGCGCGATAACTTCTAAACGCTTATTCTATTATTATTTTTTTTTTTTATTTCGCCAAAAATCATTCATGAAAAACGAAGATCAAGCGAGTAAGAAAGGGGTACCAATCAAACATTTTATTGTATTTATACCACAACTAGTTTCGGCAATAATTGCAGATAACTATTATCTGTCATCCTCATGAGGTAGTGAATCTTAAAGTAGAGACGGGTTTAAAGAAGTTATAGACACATCTTAGGGACTAACTGGGTGTTGTCTCAACTGGGGATGACAGTTAATTGCCAAAACTAGTTGTGGTATAAATAAAATATATTGTGGGACTGATACCTCTTTATTACTCATTTAACCAAGAAATAAAGATCAAGTTCCTTAACAAGTAAAGTCGAACCAACAAACGTTGGGGGAAAAGGAGGGGATTTTTTAATTTTTTTATCGTAATTTCGCTTTAAATACCCCTATATGTTAAGATGAGCAATCCTTGAAATAGCTGCAAATTTCGTGAATATATGTTCAGCCGTTTTGAAGTTATTAGCTTACAAACAAACAAAGTTTGGGTTTTATATTTATTTTGTTTTTCCGGGTATTTGTATATTCTTTTATCTCCTTCTGTTTCGTGTAACATCAAATTTACTCATGGTGGTTTGCCGACTGTAAATATTCAATAAAGGAAAATATATATATATATTCTGGTAGCCATGTGATATTACCCAGTTTAAAATATATATGTGTAAATATTTTTTTAGCAATGTATTTTAAACTTTATTGAGCCTTTATTAACCGTATTTATTTTTATTTTATTGAAACATAAAAGGGTTGTTAAAACTTTTATGTTTATGTTTAAATCCAATTTTACCGATTTTTACAGCTGGTTTTTTTATTGACAGAAGTTCCGACAAGTGAAATGTTTGTTAGAGGTCGAATGACCCCTAAAATTTATTGTCACTGAATTGGTTTCAGGGGTTTTATAGCCCCTAAGACACGATGTCGTAGGATCGCCCGCAGAATCAAACTTTAGTGAAGGCAAGAAATGACTGGCACTAAAGAAATTATTGTAAAGAAATTTTTATTGAAAATTAAGAAAATTATATTTTTATCGATGGTTTTTCTTCCCCCAGCAGAAAAAAGTGTAGGGGAAATTATGTAATCGGTCGGAAAATTTATGTTGAGTTTTCACGGGAATTTCATGTTTTCCGACATCCTGATTCCAGAAATCAAAATAAAATTGCTGTATGTGTTTGTCTGTGAACTCCCGATGGAATGAATATTTCTACACGAAACTTTATGTGCCTAGTCCCCTATAAGGACTACATCTATTGATATTCAGTCAGATCGACTTATGGGAAGGGGGAAAAACAAAAAATCTAATATATTCCGTTGAAATGATTGTATTGACACAAAAATTTCATAGGTGAATTCAAATCCCCTTAGGGAAACGATCGATTGATTTTTATTTTATTTTATATTTCGGGTCATTTGATGTCAAATCATCCAGAAAAAAACTTCAGATTTTGATAAAACGTTTTCAGGATGCTTGCTCTAAAAAACAAAAAAATGTTTACCCACAACCCATTTTCGGTTTGCTCGGAAATCTTACTTTTCGCATATTTACCATTATAACACCACTTCTACTTATCTCATGAAAAGGTGTGATGCTAAAGAGGAGTGTTTCTGACACGCCAACTGAATTGTATATTTCAAATATATTTTTGAAGTCACATAGTCTGTATAACCTGAATTGCTAATGAAATGTACTTTGTATTTCAGGGTAAAGGCAAGATGACCACCTATTGGCTACTGGGGGAACGAGAGGTGTCAGAATCGCAAGAAGTCGCCACTTCAGAGCCGGGATGCGGCTCAGACATATCGCTGGCAAGTCGAGCGGCATCAGTGACAGGGGACACAAGCTCTGGAGCCGTGGCTGCCATTAGTACTGTGGCCAGTCCGCTGTTGCCTCATCATCAGAACAGCGTGAGCAAGACCACCCTCAATCACAACAATGTTACCTCATCGACACCGCTGCTCCAGGGCGATACCGCTTAAGTCTCCGCACTTGAAATGTTACAATCGTTCATAGGTCCGTGTTGCTCTGTCAAATACTCCAAGTCTAATTTACCTCTCCAGACAGAAAATTATTTTTTAATTACTTCACGATCTATAAGAAATACAGGAATAATGTAATGGGTTAGAAATTCGATTTTGTGTTTCTAACGAAATTTCATGTTTTCCAACGCCCATGAACAGACATTTCCCTGTCCTTGTGTGTCTGCGTATCTGCAAACACGATAACTCCCAATAGAATGGATATATCGACTCGAGTGTGTGTATTCAGAACTCCATAATGACAACACCCATTGATTTTAACACAAAATATATATATGTGGTGGGCTGGTGTTTTACATCCAGTGCTCTTATCCCTTCCCTGGAAGCGCTGGGCTTCCCCCTTATTATATTACCTGTATGTACCTAAACCAAGCCCAATGAAGTGCTCAGTCTCCCAGTTTCCTTAATGGACCTGAGAATGCTCTCATAGTCCAATCTTCTAAAGTCCTCCTCTGCGATTACATCTCCACCAAAAATGCAGAATCTCGTTCACGCATATCCCGAGCAGATGGTCCGAAAGTGTGCCGCTGTTTCGTCTTCTTCCCCACATCTATCGCAGGTAGGACTGTCCTTGACTCCCACAGTGTGTAGGTGTCTATTGAACGGACCATGTCCTGTGAGAACTCCAGTCAATTGCCTAAGCTCGTTCCTTTTGAGGTTCAGGATCCCGTCTTTCAGAACCCTGTATTCCCCTCCCAGGAACATCTTCGACTGCCCGAATGTGGTCTTTACTCTCCTTGTACGCTCCAAAAGATCCTTAGTCCATTCTTTAATTCGGGTTATTAAAAACCGAATAACTGCCGAAGTATCGTCATGAAAAGGACGACACCTGTCGATGTTCAACAAAGAAAAGTGAAATGGAGCCCAACTCAAAAACCCTAATAACTGTCGATGTAACGAACGTATCAACATGAAATTTAGTGAGGATTCAGAATTCCCTGCCTGAGAAAGACACTTATTGATTTCCCATCAAGTCGGTAAATTAATTTCAGAGAGCTCCAACCAACTACTAAGGTAGCACTCCCTCTGTATCCTAATTCAGTTTAGCCTCATCTCGTTAAAAATCCTGCCAGTGTCTTATACTAGTAGACAGGACCCACATAAAAAATATTGATATCTATATAATCAAACGATTGAACTTAGTGTAATTCTTCTCTATTTTGATCGATTTAGCTGAAAAACTGTAGGTTTTTAACTCGAAGGCTATTAAATCCAAATAAAAAAAAAGTCGCTGAATCACCTGCTTTGTACTTCCCCAGAACGAATTAATTACGTTTTCACTCTCCCGTTCAATCGATCGTTTGGGCTACATCTCAATATTGAGTACAATAGTGGCTTCTGAATCCTCATACCAAATTTTGTGTCGATACATTCATTACATCGGCAGTTATTAGAGTATTTGAATCGAATCCCCCCTTCTTTGCGACCTATTTCATTGAAAATTAATAGCTACAATCCTTATGTGATTTGGACTCTAAATATAAATTTTCGTGTCAATACATTCATTACAATGGCAGTTATTAGAGTTTTGTGTTTCCCCCCTTTGACCGATTTGGCTTAAAATCAATAGGTTTCGTTCTTAGAGGGTTCTGGAACGACATATAAAATTTCCAGTCGATATATTCATTCTATCGGGAGTTATTTTGTTTTGGAATGAGAGGTCGCAAAACGTGAAATTCCGTTGAAAACTCTGCATCGAATTTTTGACCGATTACATAACTTCCCCTATACTTCGTATTTTAGAAGAAACTGAAGCTACTTGTACATCTTGTACGTATTTTTTTTTTTTTTTTTTGTAGAAATAAACAAGACCCAAAAGAGTTGTTTTTTATTTTTAATTCTTAGACTAATAAAGCATAAAAACAATATTTGAAGTCTTAGCTGAGAAAATAATTTCATCATAGGCCCTTAAGAAATACATTTTTTAGGCAAGAGATTCGGTCTGATGTCTATAATATATAAAAATCATTGAATAATAAAAGAAAATAATAATAATAAAATACAGCAAGGAAATGAAACATAGCTATAAACAAATAAATATAATTCCATTAAAATTTTACTCTATTTAACGTTCTATCATTTTTAATGCCATTAATATGTAGAATATGACACTACTGAGCTTATTATTGGCATCAATGTTGAAGAGGGTCTTGTAAGATTGTAGGCTAGTCAGTGCTTCACCCAAGTACTTTCTTCTCAGTTGGCTGAAGACACTCCATTCTCGCCTTCGTTACAGACACCACAGCTGTCCTCCCTGTTCAAGAGGGTCTTGTGCGGTTGTAGGCTGGGCAACCAGGTACTTTCTTCTCAGTTGGCTGAAGACACTCCCTTCAGAAGGGGTGGTCTTCGTTACAGACACCACAGCTGTCCTCCCTGTTCAAGAGGTAAGACACTTCTCCTCCCGTCACTCTAACCAGGTTTTCTCTAGATGTTTGTCCTCAGCTTCAAGTACTCGTTGTTGCAGTAGATATCCTTGTGAGGTTGTAGTTGGGTGCAAGGATGTGGTGAATGTCCCTAGAGCTGCTCCTCTTTTCAATTTATGCTCCTAAAGGGAGTATTCAAAATTAAATGAACATTAAAAAAAAAAAAAAAAAACATATAATAATTTACTGAGGAAAACATTACAAAAAATTTGGGGTGGGTGAGGGAGAGATAAGGGAGATCTTTGCGAAAATGTAGCCTCCGATTTTATTTTCTTCGAGTCTCTGCCTCAATTCCTGAATATATGACTTCTCAAATTCTCTAATGGATTCAGATCTGGGATTTGCATCGACTAGTCCGAACTCCAAATATCCAAATAGTCAAACGGAAAAAGGCGACTAATATATGGAATTTATATTTTCGCCGATACTCAAAAGGAAAAAATGACATGACAATATGTACGATAATCAAAAACGTAACAAAATTTTATTCAAATTCAAGAAAACATTTAAACATGACTATAACAAACATTCCAACATTTTTATTGGCAATTTGACAGTGCTGCACGATATTTGACGATAGTTCTATATGTGACGATGCTGAGCTTCATGTATGCCGATTCTGTGAATCTTCTTTTACAAGTTTTACATGAACTCACAAACATGTACCTAGATTACCAGGGTAAATAATTGTTCCATTGTATAAATATTACTGTTTTTTAATTGTATCGAATATTTGTTATTTATCTAATTACAATGACATTTTTATTTATTTATTTTCGTTTGTATAAATTAATAAAAAACCACTAACGGTATACTTAATATTAATGAACTAAGATATTTAATTATAAGTACATAAAATAAATTTGTAAATGTGTATATTTAGGATTATTGTCGAGCACATTCTTTACTTATTGTTAATTATTTATAATAATATATTTATTGTATATAACAATATACTTAATTGAAGTAGTACCACTTAAAGCTATAAAAACACTTATATTTTTAATGTTATTATTAAAATGGACCAACAAATATCCCAGCTCTTTTTTAATGTGTTTTCTACTTGATAAAATTCATTTCTTAGTTTCTTTTTTAAAAACGACATATAGACGATCTAATTATAATACTCGGTGTCTACAATAATAAGGTTTTCACACCAAATGGGAGGAGATTTTCCGAATCTGCGAAAATATCCTTTTGTTTTCGGTTCATTTCGGAATTTTAGTACCACTGAACAAAATGAGCTCACCAAAACCAAAAAAAGAATACAAAATTGCCTTTTTGCGGATACAGGGTATTTATTTATTATAATTAGACTGTCCATATGTTTTATCTGTAACCAAATAGATAATTTGTATTGTACTTACATAAAGTATGTCCCACTTAACGCGTACGAAGTTGAGGATATAACAGGAAAAAACATATTTATCTATATATATATTATATATATAACTTTATACATGAAAGACATCATCGGGAAAATGATCAAAACGTATTCAGGGGACCTTGAAACGTAAAAATCCATTGAAAACTCGATCTCGGATTTCCACACGTTATAATATTTCCTTTAACCATGGGTAAGAAAGTAAAAATAGATACAAAGAAAAGATGAGAATACTGAATATCCGATAATTGACTTGAGTGTATCCCATGTTCCGGCTGTGCTATACGTAGGAGTGTAAGGCGTATGGAAACTTAAACATCAGTTTAAAATGTTCATCCTGCAGCTACGCCCATAGCTTCAAGTGTTAATTCCGATAGATGTCTCTCATTGTCATTCTGGTCCTGCGTGTCATTTCCAGTTCTAGTTCTACTATGCTCTCACTAGATAGAGAAGCCGTCGCCACCCTTGAATAAACTTTCTGAGTACTTTTTTGGCTTGTAATAACATTTTTTATGTCTCTAAAATTATCATATTTTGTTTATGTTATCTTTAATCTATTCTAAAAACGACTTAACACTAGAAAAATTCTCATCTGCGTAGTTGATGGAGAGAAAAAAACTTCTCATTTATCCGAAAGAAATTGGTCAAGATTTCGGAAAGTGACTATTTATCGTACACATTTATGTTGAATTTTGGGGGTCGAATCAATACTTCATTCGACAAAAATGAGTGTTTCAAATTTCGGTATTTTACTAAACAATTTAGAGCAAAATAAAGAAGCAAAATACATTTTTTGGACGGATTCTTCAGTAAAAAAAAATAATAATAAAACAAAAAAAATTGATATAGCATAGCTTTAATTTTTACATCAAAAAGTGTTCATCGGGTTCTCTGCTACATTTTTTACCAACAGTTCATTCTAATTTACTTCATAATTTATCAAAAACGATTTTATTTATAAAAAGAATATACTGAAATTTTATGAAAATTTTATTTTCGCGAAATGTTCTAAAAATTTGCGCTTAGCCACGAAAACCATATCGTTCAGTTCTGGAAGATAATCAGACCAAAAATAATTGATTTTGCTTGATGTGTAAATTAGTTTTGATAATGTAACTCAACTATATTATAGTTTAGTAAAATACGGAATTTCGAAGCGCTCGTATTCATCAAATATAAAAGAGAAAAACAACGCGAAGATCCTGTAAAATAGAACTCACAGGTGCGTATAGAATATATATTTTGATAACATATCTTCAGCTTTGACTATATTGGCCTGGTTCTTGCTAAGTGAGACACCATTTTTATAATTTTCTTTCAAATACTCAACTATTTTTATTGTGAAAACTTAAAAATATAACTTAATTTCTAAAAAAAAAAAAAAAAAGGAACGACTTAACTACTTAATTGTAAATTGAATGTAAAAATACAAATATATGATTAATAATTATTATTAATTTTTAATTGTTGTTTGACATGTACAAAGACCGAATGTATTCTTGAATAAATGTTGTGAGATTCGAATTTACGCTAATATATGAATAAAAAATTGTTAATTAGAAATATTAATTTATTTGAATACTTTTTTTTTTTTTTAAATGTATAAATAATAAATATTATTTAAATGAAGTGTGATATTCAGTGATATTTTTACCCGTTAAACCTTCATTTAAAAGAATAATGTGATGTAAGATAATACAAAATCGATTTTGATAACATAATTTATAAATATTTGAAATTATAATAAAAGTCTTAAATATTGTAGAGTTGGAATGGGAGAGGAAGACATCTTAGGTAAAGTGGATAAATGCAGGTCTAGGTCTACCAAAGTATTAAATATTGTAGAGTTGGAATGGGAGAGGAAGACATCTTAGGTAAAGTGGATAAATGCAGGTCTAGGTCTACCAAAGTATTAAATATTGTAGAGTTGGAATGGGAGAGGAAGACATCTTAGGTAAAGTGGATAAATGCAGGTCTAGGTCTACCAAAGTATTAAATATTGTAGAGTTGGAATGGGAGAGGAAGACATCTTAGGTAAAGTGGATAAATGCAGGTCTAGGTCTACCAAAGTATTAAATATTGTAGAGTTGGAATGGGAGAGGAAGACATCTTAGGTAAAGTGGATAAATGCAGGTCTAGGTCTACCAAAGTATTAAATATTGTAGAGTTGGAATGGGAGAGGAAGACATCTTAGGTAAAGTGGATAAATGCAGGTCTAGGTCTACCAAAGTATTAAATATTGTAGAGTTGGAATGGGAGAGGAAGACATCTTAGGTAAAGTGGATAAATGCAGGTCTAGGTCTACCAAAGTCTTAAACTATTAGCAATTTCTACCATGCGTCTCCTAGCAGTCCAGTAAACTGCAGAATTCTTCGTCGTAGAGTAGTCTTCTCCATACGCAATTCTGACGTCCTGGGGGGTGATTCTGATCGCGTCTGATATACATTTTCTCACATGGATATCCTAAGGATAACAAAAAAGATCAGAACAGTCGTCAAAAATGCAGCTCATCATTCTGGCCATTTTTAGTTAAATAATCAAGCTGATTAAGAACTAAGTCTAAATAATAATAATTCAATTCTCAATAACTTGAGAACGCAGATATTTAAAGAACAAAATGTTTTTTTTTTTTTTTTTTTGTATTTATTTATTTAAAGCCACAACTATGTAAAAAAAATGCACAACCAGCGGCTGGGCTGACTTGTAGGTACTATACAAAAATAATAAAAATAAAATAAAATAATAAAAATAAATATGACATGAAAGGCTTGAGAGAGGAAAAACACCCAGCGGTGAACCCTCATGACATCACTTCATACCAGGAGATCTCTATGCCAAACTCTCTTTAATCTTCTTGGGGGATTGTGGGGTAAAGTACTTAGGATTTTGCGAACTTCCGGATTGGTGTGTAAGTGAATTTTGGTGTAGAAACGTTGGTATAAATGTTTAATGCTAGTGTCTATGGGTGTGATGTTCAAGTCGCGGTGTAAAGTCTTGTTGCTAACGTATGGTGGGCATTGCGTAATCAGTCGGAGAGTCTTGGATTGAAATATCTGTATTCTTTTGATGTTTGAAGTCTTGGCTGTACCATATATTTGTAAGCCATAGGTCCAGAGAGGTCGGAGAAGATAAGTATAACAATTTAGTTTTTGTCGAGTAGATAATTTAGAACGCCTATTCAAAATACTGTACAATAGTCTAAGTCGCCGGTCTAGTGTGAGTCGTGTCGTCCGAGTGTGAGGGTTCCAAGTCAGCCTTCTATCGAGGGTTAATCCTAAATATTTTACGGAAGAGGTATGGGGTAATGGCTGGTTTTCAAGGAATACTGGGGGACAGTCACCACGGCGGAGAGCGAATGTTATGTGTTGACATTTTGTGGTGTTAAATTTAATTTTCCAAGATTTACTCCAAACTTAAATTTTGTTGAGGTGTTGCTGTAGTATGAGTGAAGTGGTGTGAGGATCTGTGTGAGAGGCTAAAATGGCGGTGTCATCTGCGTATGTGGCTGTTAATGTGAGAGGGTCGGTGGGTAAGTCGAAGGTGTACATGGAGTATAATAGGGGGGCTAATATTGAGCCCTGAGGCACGCCGGCCAGTATGGGGTGGCAGGAGGAAATAGCTGAGCCCTGACGGACGGCGAAATACCTATCCGTTAAGTATGACTGGAGAATAAGATAATATGTATGGGGTAGGAGGGGTTTAAGTTTATATAGAAGTCCCGCGTGCCAGACCCGATCAAAAGCCTGAGATATATCCAGGAATGCCCCGGCTGCATAGAGTTTTCGCTCTAATGCAGACGCTGTGTAGTCGACAACTCTGTGCAGTTGGTGGGTGGTGGAGTGAAAAGAACGAAACCCAAACTGGTGATCGGGAAGATGAAGTGAAAGGATAGAAATGAGGCGTTTATAGAAAAGTTTTTCAAAGATCTTGGAAAGAAAAGAGAGAAGACTGATAGGTCGAAAGGAAGAAGGGTCATGCTCAGGTTTGTTTGGTTTTGGGATCATGGTGATAACAGAGTACTTCCACTGAATGGGAAAGTATGTTGTACGAAGTATGGAGTTGTACAGAGTTGTCAGAAATACAACAGCTTTCCGAGGCTCCGCTGTTATCAGGTCATAGCCCGGGGACTTCCTTCTGGGGAGATTTTTAATTTCGTACTGAACTTCGGAGGGTGTGAAGGCTTTTGGTGGGAGGGAGATAGGAAGGGGTGTGTCTAAGAAATGGTGAATACGTGATTCATGAGGGATGTCTGAAAGATCGTGATGAGGTCTGAAAGTAGATGAGAGATGAGCAGCAAACAAATCGGCTTTCTCGTCGTCCGTCACGGCCCAGGATCCGTCGTTCTGTCGCATTGGCATCGACTGAGATTGGTGTCGGAGAAGTCTACGGGTTCTCCTCCATAGGCTGCCATCCTCCGCATTCAGATTGGAAAGGGAGGAGTCGTAGTATTCCCTGTTAATCAGTCTGATTTGCGTCTTCAGGTCATTGCTTAGTCTGTTGTATGTCCGTCTGTCTGAAGGTAATCTCGAGGTCTGCCATCTTTTTCTCGCTCTCCTCTTTTCTCCGATCAGCTCACGGATGTATGCAGGGTAGGAGGGGAGAGTCGGATGAGGACCAGTGTTTGTTGGTAGGACTGCTTGCCAGGCAGCCTGCTGTATGGATACGGTAAGAAATTCCACAGCCTCCTCTATTTCCTCTCCCGTCTTCAGTGAATATGGCACGGACAATGTTGTCTCCAATTGCTGTTGGAAAAGGTTCCAGTCCATAACTCCTGGCGTTAGACTTGGCCTCGTTGATTCGATCTCAATCTCCGCCCAAAGAGTGAGAAGTACTGGTGAGTGATCCGAGGAGAGATGAGAGCAAGATTTAACATCGTATGGCACACCTCGCAGCCCCTTCTGTATGAAGAAGTCTAGTAAGTCCGGCAATTCGCGTCTTGAGGTTGGCCAGTAAGTCGGTGAGTTTGTCGAAATAGTGTCTAATGAGAGCTGATTAACAGAGGAATACAGACCTCTGCCCCTAGGGGTGCAAAGGCGCGAACCCCATCGCTGGTGTTTGGCGTTGAAATCGCCCCCAGCGAGGAAACATGCGCCCAGATCCCTAAAGAACCGGACGAATGTTTCCGGCCTTATGGCGTGCCTCGGGGGACAATATACGGCCACGAGTGAGATTTTCCTGTGTCTGGTGTGTAAGGATATAGCTGCCGCTTGTATGTGTGGTGTGGTATGTGATGGTAGTGCATAGTGTTTAAGGGATTGTTTTATTATGACAGCCGCACCGCCGTGGCTCCTGTTGTCTGGGTGGTCGGCTCTATACACTTTGTAATTTTGAATGAAAAATTTAGATTTAGTTGTCAGGTGGGTTTCCGAAATGAGGGCTACGTCAATTCTTTTTTGATTCAAAATAATTTCAAGCTCATTTTTATGTTGTATTAAGCCATTGGCGTTCCATAGAAGGACTGTCAAGGAACCCAGTGTGAGAGTATTAGCGGACATACTGGGAACAAAAGGTTTGGGTAAGTTGGGATAGCTGGCTAAGAAGATTAAAAAGAGGTTGGACTATCTGGTTTATACCTGATATGAAGTGTACCATTTGTGGTGGGAGGCCATTTGCTGACTGGGTGTTGTCCTCTCTCAGGTCTGCCGAAATGTGCGGAGGTCTCTGAAGGGGAGGTGTCTCGGTGGTGAGGTTCCTGGCGGTGGCTGCAAAGGTCTGCCTCAGAGGAGGTGGTGGAGGGGCGGGCCGCACCAGAGAAGGGTAGATCGCCTGGTCCTGGTGGGATGGAGGCGCTGCTGCTGGGTTTCTCGGTGGTTGTGGTCTACTGCCCTGTCGTTTGAACTGCAGTTCTTTGTACACCCGGCATCCCTTGTAGTTGGCCGGGTGGGATTCCTGGCAGTTCGCGCAGGTGGCTGGAACAGTCCGTGGCTTGTTGCAGCTTCCCGAAATGTGTTCGCCGCCACACCGAACACAACGATGTGTGTGCCTACAGTAACTCTTTGTGTGCCCGAAGGCCTGGCAGCGAGTGCACTGTGCCACAGTGTGCTTCTTTCTTGGCTCCTCTATTTTAATTTTTGTATATAATAAACATTCAATGTCATAAATTTTTTCATTGTAGCTGCCAGGCTCTACATCAACAAAGAATAATGGTAGTGGCACTTTGTATCTCGACCACACATTAGTAATTCGGGTGGCGACGAACCCTTTCTCTTGCAGGGCTCTGTGTATAGTGTTCACACTCGTGGAGGGATGAAGACCTCGGATGACCACTCGAGGCACTTTGTCGTTTGGGTTTTGGTAGGAACAAAATGAAAAAATAATTGTCCGAAAAATACAACTCCTCAAAATTTATATTTTCTTTATATTCTAAACTGTGTTTAGGGTCGGACTATTGTACTGCTGCACTGCTGAATTTGCGTAGTTTATTTATATTCATGTATATCTTCCTCAGCCTTTAATGTTGCATCAATGCAATTTTGGAATTTGAAAATTCTATAAAATGACAAATGGGCGATTTTTTAGCGACATCCTCATGAAAGAGCGTTATGCTTCGCTGTTTCATAACAATGTCGCTGGGTCATCCCTCCATCTTTACAATATCTGCATTTTCCAATGATACATTATTTAGACTTATTGCTTGTTCAGAGTTCACTTCGTCCTTACCTTTATGACTGTTTCTTTGGGCTTATGATTTTTTTTTCTTATTCAGTTTGAATATTTAACTAAAATTGGGAGCATTATTAAGAATAGACTGATGATGAGCTTTGGCTCTGAAAGTTCTTTTAAATACTGAAAGACTACAATTCAGAAGACCGAAAGCCTGTATTCATCCATCATTAAATACTGAAAGACTACAATTCAGAAGACCGAAAGCCTGTATTCATCCATCATTAAATACTGAAAGACTACAATTCAGAAGACCGAAAGCCTGTATTCATCCATCATTAAATGCTCATTTAACATAGTAACACCCTCTTAACTGTTACCCTCAGTAACTGACATATTTTCGAATTAAGACATAAGAAATTATATTTAGTTTTGACTTTCAAGACGCCTACAGAAGATGCTGCATGAAACCAATAAATATCCCATTTTCGATTTAATTTTTTTGAACAAAAGAGGTACACCATCGATCGATATGGTTAAATATCACCGCTCCCAACTCGTGCAGCTTTGGTTACTTTTAGCCAGTATGTTACATAACATTTCTGGATTTCTAAATTCTGTACAATTTGGACGAACAGACGGCAAATGAAAACACCATGTTGAATAGGATAACTAAGGGACCATACATAATAAAACTGCGGAAACCCAAAAGCTTTCAAAATTTGTAAATGTGTGTACAACAACTTGATGACACCGAGTACGTGTCGCTGCATATTGATATTACACTAACTTCATCTCTTAATAATTTAAACATTAGGAACAGCAACACTTTCCCACGTTAGGATTTTAACGATATTTCTTGTTAAATATGTGTGATTTATCATCTTGTATATCGATTTCTGTATTGCATTTAAGGTTGATTAAGGACAAACAGTGTATGGAACGTAAAGCGATGGTCCCGAGCCTGTACGATGTCAGGTACTCGTTAAAGACCCTTACCCTAGGGCAGTGGTCGGCAAACTCATTAGTCGACAGAGCCAAATATCAACGGTACAACGATTGAAATTTCTTTTGAGAGCCAAATTTTTAAAACTTAAACTATATAGGTAGGTACATTGTTATTAACTTAATTAGGGTACTCCTAAGCTGGCCTTTGCTAAAAACGTCCTCAATTTGATTGAGTTACGTTCGCTGAGGTCGACCCCTTCCAACTCTGTCATCCACACTCGTCTTGTATATGTACTTATTTCGTCTATCTCCTTTCGTTCATCCTCTCTATATGTCCAAAAACTTTCTCAATCCTCGACACTACATCTTCTTTCACTCCACAACGCTCCCTAAAATTAACTTAATAAACTTTCTTATTAAACACCAACTAAATATGAAAAAATAGAAATAAGAAAACCAGTCATCATGAAGTTTCAATCGCACTGTACGTGCGCGCCCCCGCACCTGGGATTTTGTGAAAGAGCCACACTCAAAGGGCCAAAGAGCCGCACGTGGCTCGCGAGCCGCGGTTTGCCGACCACTGCCCTAGGGGAATAAAAATTTAGAGTAGGTAAAATTTAGAACTCCCACAGTAGAGTCGGGCTCATGTCCACCCGAGTGATGAAAGAGCGCTCTGGTAGTAGACGATATGGGCTCGTAGTTAAAGCCCGGGCATGAGTCATAATAACTAAGTAAGCGAGAGATCAAACATTAAAAATGGTTATTTTTAAAGATCAGTAAGCTAGAAATCACATCAATCGGAACCCCATAGACAGCTGTTTGTGTCCATTTTTCTCTAGAGAACAAACTAGTTGAGCTAGAAAATGGTGATTTTTTCTCAAATATCCAGAAATCCAGTTCAACGCCAGGAAATGTTTTTTCACGAGTTGATTAGCGACTGTAGTATATTTACAGAGTGTCGGAACATTGTGCGACACAAATATCACAGTTTTTTTGTGTGATTCAAGCTCGAATCCTTCCCTACCCTCTCTTCTTCATCTAAGGTGTGTGTGTTTTGATGTTCTTTAACTGGGACAGGAAGCTATGGATTATATGTTAATAATCTCCTTTCCCAACCTAGTTTAAACATCCGTTATTACCAGACTTTTACGTAATATACATAAATCCCTGTCCACGCATATTCTTTACTTAAAATGTCTTAAAAAAAAGTAATCAAAAGACTGAAAACTGAAACTTCCTGAGTTTAAATGTTGTTATATCCTAATTCGTGTTTAGGATCTTACTATTCTCCTTCACTCACTTTGCGTAGTTTATTTCTATTCCAGTATGTCTCCCACACTCATTAGTGTCGACAGCGATTAGTTTCAATACTCCAACTTAATCGACAAGTGCAGCAAAAAACACGCCAGAAATCGGTTCCTATGCAACACGTTCCAGCATGAAGGCAGCTCTTCAGGCTCTTCTTAAATACGAGGTGTGTTCAAAAAATAACTGGAATTCTTGGTTTTTGAAAATAATTTTATTTATTCGTCTACATCAATGTTATCGCCTTTAAAATAGTCCCCATTAGATATTATACACTTATGCCAGCGCTTCTTCCAATCCACGAAACACCTCTGGAACTCGATCTTTGGGATAGCATTTAGCTCTCTCAGCGATGCGCTTTTAAGCTCATCTAAGCTTGTGAAAGGATGGCCCTTTAAGGTTCTCTTTATTGTTGGAAACAGAAAAAAGTCACCCGGAGCCTTGTCTGGCGAATATGGAGGCTGGGGCTTCATTACAGTGTTGTTTTTGGCCAAAAATTCACGAACAAGCAATGAAGTGTGAGCAGGTGGATTATGGTGGTGCAAAAGCCATGAATTGTTTCGCCACAAATCCGGGCGTTTTTTCTCATTGCTTCACGCAAACGGCGTTGCACTTGTAAGTAGTACTCCTTATTGACCGTTTGACCTTGTGGCAAGAACTCATGGTGCACTACGCCGTTAAAATCGAAAAACACAGTGAGCATGACCTTCACATTCGACCGCACTTGTCGAGCTTTTATACCACTCGTAAACCCTAGTTTTACTCATAGCAGACTCACCAAAAGCAATAGTTAACATTTCTAAAACCTTGCTGCTCTTTATTCAATTCTTATAGCAAAATTTAATGCAAATTCTCTGATCCATTTTGTAAATTCGCCGATCGTACTAAAACACATTGAACCTCTTTGACAGCTGACAGCAGACTAAACATCCGGTTTGGCTAACAATGTACAGATACTTTTCAGACATGTTTACCAACACAACAACGAAAAAATCGCGCGAATCGGATTAATACAACCCGCGAAATTACAAAATTCTCGTAAATTTTTGAACACACCTCATATGGGAAGGAATTGGTGAAAAGGGACTGCACCAATGATGAAAAAAGTCGTTGAATCACCGTCAACATTCTTTTCCAGCGCAAATTACTCAACTAATTTCCTTCTCCCAATAACCCAATGTATCGATTTGGTTGAATATCGATTGTCTTACTGAGAAACTTCTCAAAGTTCTATCGCCTACACAAAAGAGCGCTCTGGTGGACATGAGCCCGACTTAACTATCGGAGTCCTAAATTTTGTCTACCCTAAATTATTATTCATCTAGGGTAGGGGTCTTTAACGAGTACCTGACTTCGTACACGCATGGGAGCATCGTTTAACGTCCCATCCGTGCTCAAGGTTTTTCAAGCCCTTCAGCCGAGTTCCGGACCCGAGATTTTGCGCTCAATAGGCAAGCATGCTACCGGTGCCCTATTTCCTATCGATATATTCATTCGGAATACTAGAGAAATTGGAAGTGCAGACATTAAATCATGTTTTAAAGACAGGAAATGAGGAGTGTCCAACAGGTTCTCAAATAAGGTATCCATAAATAATTGCATTGAAGAAAAAAACTTATAAATGTGTATAATTAAAATTGAGAATTAGATAAATATAATAAAAAAATCTAGAAACTTCCTAGATGATATAACAATAACATTCATTTAGTCGATTGGAATTGATGTTGTCCAATTGTTTTTTGTTATATGAAATGATAAAATGATATAAGAGCGCACTTAGAAAGACATATACATAGGAAGAGGTTGACACATATATGTTCAAACAGGAGTTGATTTCCTGGTGTTAAAATGTGGGACAGGCGCGAGGCTTTCTCTACATTGCGTCACTCTGTCGGCTGGACATCGCGAATACTACACCGCGAGTCAACTATACGTTTTTAGTTGAGATATAGACCATTTTTTTGTTTGTTGTACTATTCATTTCAAACATATCCTCTTTTTCTACTTGAAACTTATATACAAAATTTAGTGGTATAAACCTAATTCAAAATGGTATCTCAAAAAAGATAAAAATTTATATTCCTTACATGATGAGTGTATCCACTAACTAAAAAGGGATTTTTTTTTTCGAAATTTCCACTCTAAGGGAGATGATGTCGGTGGTTCACCAGTATAATGAAACTTCGCAGAATAAGCATTAGTTGTCGCTAAGCTAACTTCCAGATAATCTCTAAGATAATTAGGGCGCCGGTAGCTCAGTGATATGCGTGCTTGTCTTCTGAGCTCAAGAACGTGGGTTCGTAACCCGACCGAGCCTCTTAGTTTATTTTATCTGGGAGGTAAAATAAACTTAAGCACGCCGTCCTTCGTATTGGACGTTAAGCGATGGTCCCGAGCCTGTATGATGTCAGATATACTCGTTAAAGACCCCTGCCCTAGGGAATAAACATTAGGGTAGGCAAAATTTAGAACTCCCACAGTAAAGTCGGGCTCATGTCCACCAGTGTGAGGAAAGAGCCCTCTGGTAGTAGGCGATATGACCTCGTAGTTAAAGCCCGGGCATGAGTCATAAAACCTAACCTAACCTCTAAGATAATTTCCTGATAATCTCTAAGATAACGGATTTCAAGAGTTAGAAACTGATTTCGAAATTTGAAAATTGTCTAATTTTCCCAAACTTTGCTTGATTTATACAAAAACTGTTATTTCTATGGCGAAAAATATTCATTATAAAATTTCCAACTATTTTTTTTTATTTTTTTTTTTTTCAGATTTGAATTCGACGTGAACGAAAACAAGCGCCCCAAATATTGTCTTTTTCTAATTGCAAAAAAAAAAAAAAAGTCAGTGAACCACCGGCGATGTACTTCCCCAGAACGAATTAAACCATTAAATTAACTTTTTGCTCCCCCTCCAAAACCAGCTGGCTGTTTGCGCTAATATTCAACAGTTGAATTACACCTAAATCATCATACTAAATTTTGTGTTGATATATTTATTTATAATACTAAAATTTGACAGAAATGTCCTCAATGGGTTTTGACTTCAAATATGAAAGAAATTTCATGTCGATACATTCAATACATCGGCAGTTATTGGGGTTTGTGAGTTGAGCCCACCTCTGGTCCCTCTTCCCTTCTTCTGATGCCGCTGAAAATTAATATGTCGTCCTTATGGGGTTTTGAATTATTTAAATGTGCCGTACATTCATTACAACGCCAGTTATTAGAGTTTTTGAGTTAAGCCTCTCCCTAATCCCCCCTTCCCTTTGGCCGATTTGGCTGAAAATCAATAGGTGTCATCGATAGAGCTTTCTGGATTCATATACAAAATTTCGTGTTGATATATTCATTCTATCGGGAGTTATCGTCTAGTTTATCAGTGTTCGCAGACACTGTCACACACGGACAGATTTTTTTTTTTCATTTTTGAAATCTGGAGGTCTTAAAACGTGAAATTTTGAATTATCTAAAGTAGGTCGCCAGTCATCTGAATTTTTTTATTTATGTCGAAGGGGGTTGAATATAAAGTTACAATTTAGCAGTAATTATGTTAAAAATTGTACTCCCTTGTTTATATTTACTCGGTTTGTAAGGGAAGTTAGTTTCGGTAAGAAAATTCGTTGTTGAATGTTTCTTTTTACTGGAATTAGGTTGAATGATTTACGCGAAATTTTATATGTGGATCAGAAGCCGATGAGGATGAAATCAATTGATTTCAATGGATCAAAGAGGCTCTAATGATGTAATGAATATATCCACACGAAACTAGTTCCTGAGCACGCATTGATTCTCAGTCAAATCGGCAAAAGAGATGAAGGGTCTAAAGGGCTCGAGATAGAGAGAGAGCAAAAACTTGGAACAATTGGAACTGGGGAAGTAGATAGTGACTGTGATGCGAGGACTTTTTAGGGACGAGATAGTCTATTGTTAGTACTGTGTGGAGTGTGGAGGTAGGAGGCTGGCTGAGGCCAGGAACGAGGTGAGTTGAGGTCACAGTGAAAGGTCGTTCGATGGCCCCGGCGGTGGAATGTTGGCTAACCTGGAAATACCCATATCTACTGGAAGGAATATTTACACTTTTCTTTCTCTTCGTCTCCTATTCATATCTTTGGAGCTATCTAACTGAAATTTTGAAATAATTTAAGGAATAATATGTACCACTAACTGTACTTAGTACAATCTCTCTTAGATTTGTGGGAATAATCTTCTTATTCTTTGTCCAGGAGTCTCACGTAATCAACTTCTGGTAAAGTAGTATAATGCAAAGTTAGTCCTGCGAATAAAAAACAATTTCAATGACTGAAGAATAATCGGTTAACAAAATGCAAATAAAATAAAACATAAAATTAAAAATTTTAAGAACCCCCGACAATAAAAAAAAATTTTTTGTTCATTCTTTTTTTTATTGAAACCTTGGTGGAGAGAACTTTTTTTTTTTTTTGGGGGGGGGGGGCTTGGCTTCGCAATAATAATAATTGATTTCACAATATATTAATAATCTTAATGTGTGTAAATTTTGTACATCACATCTAATATTCATACTAAACGAAGAGCTGTGTAATAAAATGACGGTGCTTCATAGGCCGAGAGGGACGGAGGGCCCCATTGGTTTTGGTAGATCCGCCACTGACTATGAGTGTATTTTTGGCAGTAAAAATGGCTTCTTCGGCCTTATAATGAAACTCACAAAACGATATATTTTTCTCAACAACTAACTTCATGCAACTTGTTGACGACATTTCACCACATTGGTTAACTATAGGTACCTAATCAGAAACACAAATAGACAGTCTGAAACAATTAGGATAATGAGTTAAGATAAGGATTGACATAAGGGGATATCCCGAAGTTAGGACATGTCAGTGTTGGCCAACCTGGAAGGAAGGTGTGTCCTTGTATACCTCTGATGATGAAACCTGGACATTCACCATAAACACAGCCTTACAGACAGACAGCTCTTACTTAACCTAATTCTTCAACATATCCGCATCTCCTAAAGCAAATTTCATATGGAATTAGGAAAGAAAAATCAAAATGAGTGGAAAACTAAATAAATTTATTTTTCAATAAAAAAAAAAACATAAATTTCAAAAATAAAATGTTGCTTATCTGTTTTTGAGGGTGTCGTAGGGTATGTCCTCCCAGGTGTCTACCAAAGCAATTCTTAGCTCTGGTAGACACCTGGGAGGGTCATAACGTCTCCTCAAATGTCTTCCAAGCTCGTCATAAAGGTGCTCGATCGGGTTTAAGTTCGTGTTTCAATCTGTTGTAAGATTTCTCTTATGTGCAATTCAGCGTTCATTGATGCCTGGTTGAAGATATAGAGGTCCGTCCTTGCTTGTAAAGATATCGCTCCCACACCAAAACAGACCTGCCTCCGAATTGCATTCTTCCGGTCATGGTACAAGGAACGTACCTTTCTCCAGGCCTCTTGTAGACATGGAGTCGACCATCTGTGGACATCTATGGACAGCAAAACGGGACTCATCTGAGAAGAGGATGTTGCTCCAATCTTCTTCCGTCCAATTACGGTGGTCTTTAGCAAACCAAACTCCATAGGCGCTCTTCGGTGGTCTGCTGTCAAAAGAGACTGGCTTCCATACCATACCAAGATCATCATTGCCTTTTTCCGGGGTTTAAAGGATTATGTGCTTCATTTCTATTTGATAACTGAAATTGTCTTGAATGTATAGTCAAAGAATTGACCTGGGAATCGCATGAGAGATACGAGTATAATGAGAGAAATTCAGTTTCAACGCCAGGTGATACTACTAGTGTAGTATATATCTGAGAGAACCTCCAGCTATTTAGGTCTAAATTATGTTCGTTTTCTCTCATGCCTCCAGTTCTTCAGGACAGTCTGAACCAGAGCAAGGTCTTCTAGATATGCTGCAAGACCAGATCATGTTTAAGTATAGCAAGATTAGTTTCACTTTGCACAAGTGTCGTAACCATTTAACTTAAAACAGCACATGTCTCAATAGTTCCATATTTGTGCCTAATGACTTCATTACTTAATATCTCAAGATCAGATATACAAAAAATAAAATAAATGTATTTATTGAACTGAATAGCTTCGAGTAACAGTCACAAAGCTGCACAGGCAGATAGGATTATGTGTCATCCCTCTCCACCTGCCTCCACCAGGACCAGAACGTCGACTGAAGAGGAAGCATCATAGCGACCTTAACCAAGAGGACTGACGTTGGCCAGCCGCCTCATTCAAGTGTCAAATGTTTTTTTTTTTTTGTTTGCTTTTAGCATAATTGAACGTAAAAATTGCCAATTAATGAGAGAAAAAAAAAAGTTGACATTTTCAATATTTTTAGGTTGGTATATTATGACTTACCTGCGCCATTTCCCCTCCACAACTTATAGATGCGATTTGTCAAATTTCATGAAAATCCGATCAACAGTTAAAGAGTTGCAAAGTGCCTTTTTCAAAATTCCTAATTTTGTGATTATTTTATTCCCCACAAACTTTTTTGATAACATTTTGCGGGGGACTGCACCAGGGTCACCTTTTTTTTTCTAAAGTTTCTAAAAATTAACCTGAAAGCCAGTGGTCATACTCCAGGTTTCGTAACCTTTCTCACCTATATTACAGCGTGAAATGTTATTAGATGGGAAAAAAGAATATGCTCAAAAGGTTATATTTATCTTAAAGGTTAAATAGAAATTTATATAAAAAAACAAAAAGGATCATATAACCATTGGGGGAGGGAGAACTTTCATTAATTTAGTGACCGCCTAGTTCATAGCAAAGACTCATTAAATTACTTTGACAAACAAATATCCGACCTATTGAGTAGTCTGACTGCAGATAACATTTCTCTGGTGTTTGGGCAAAAGGGCTTAAATCAGAATAAGTCTTATGATACAAAGGACAAGTGCATTTAAATATTTTTAACATATGTAACTGATTGTTGGAATCTTTTCTTTGTTTATATTTAATACTTTTATTGAAATAATATTTTAAGTAACATAAATATGTTATACCTGATTTGCAGCAATTTTTCAAACCTTCAGAAATTAGATTTGCTGACTTAAGCCCTTTTGCCCAAACACCCAAGATTTAATATTTCATTTAAACGTTAAATTATCTTCTTTTTTTTTTTTTTTTGGAATTAATTATTATTTTATTTTAGTTTGAATTACTTGTATAAACTTTTGATTTTGTTACGGATAAAATATATATATATATTTTTTTTTTTTTCAAAAACATTTAATGTACGTACACACAGTTAATTGTTTACAGTTTTATTCGTGAAGAGGGTTACCAAGAAGTTTCTGGATTCTCTAAACACCGCAGCAGGACCAGCGTACTACGAACTAGGAAAGACGACTCCAGCACCCAGACTCAAGCCACGGCTCCCTCAAGACATCCTCCCTTAGAGACCAAATGTTAAAGTTTACCTTCTTTCATTTATTTATTTATACATTTATTCTTTTACGTTCATCTTTTATTTCCATCTATTTGTTAAATTCTATAAGCTGTCTTAGGTTGTGCTCAAGATGAGACGACGCCGATCTGTTATTTTAATCTGTTATTTTCTATGTTATTTATTTTATGTCCATATTTATACCTATTAGCATAGCATGCGATATGCTAAACTAGTAAAATAAAAGAAAAAAAAAAAATTATAAAGGTAATTCGATCTGGGGACGTACACTGTCGATGATCCACATACTTTTTACAATTAGCAGTGTCCGTTGCCAGCCTGTCTAAGAGGACCTATCAACAAACACAAACCTCTTCACCTACTTTCCCGTGACAGTAGTATGGGGTCTGTAGGACACCAGGAGACCCCGATTATACAACCAGAAGTGGGAGGATATCAGTAACGTAACACCGGCAGACGGCACTGCGCCTGGACCCATACGACGGGGGTTAACCAGAGGTTAACTCTCATGGGTTTTTTATGAATCCTACAATTATGTAAGGAGGGATTATTTAATAGCTATCATGGAAACAAGACCTGCACTCATGCTAGGAGAGGGAGTAGACGGTGCAACGCAACATCACCAAGGGGTTCATACAAAATGACGTTTACCATCTTATGGTAGGCTTATTCACCTAGGGTAGGGGTCTTTAACGAGTATCTGGCATAGTACAGGCTCGGGACCATCGCTTAACGTCTCTTCCAAAGGGCAGCGTGCTCAAGGTTTTTTTTACCTTCCAGATAAAAAAACCTAAGACCTCGGCCGGATAACTTATTACTTCCTCAGTTTTTCTTTATTATTTATTATTATTATTTGTTTTCATTAATTTTGTTTTTATTTCTTTATTCTCATTGTTCGAATTATTTCTCTTCACTAACAATTATTGTTTTTTTTTAGCTAATTGTTAGAGGCCTCTTTTTTTGTTTATTTTTCATTTAATTTAATTCAAAAATGAAAAAAAAAAATGTGTCTGACTCTAACAACACGATAACTCTCGACAGATCTAATACATCGACGTGACATGTTATATGCGGATTCAATACAATGGGACTACAATAATCGATTTTCAGCTAAATCGGCCAAAAGGCAGGGAGGATTATAGGGGGCTTAACTCAAAACACCATAATAACTACTATTTTAATAAACAAATTGCCACGAAATTTGATACGTGGACATCCAAAACTTTATTAAGATGACACCTATTGATTGTCATGCAGAATGAGGAAGGATAAGAGGGGGGCTTAACTCGGAAACTTTTATAATTGCTGATGCAATGAATGTTTTGAGACGAAATTTAATACGAGGATTGAGAAGTCCCTGAACTTTAGATAGTTGTTTTTCAACTAAACTGGCCAGAAAGGGTCCAGAAGAAAAGTCAAATCTTTGTTGATTACAAATAGTTTCTAGGGGGGAAGTACATCGCCGGTGATTTCCGACTTCATTTTCATTATTTTCGCAAAGTGACCTTTCCATGATGGATCTACTAGTTTCTATGGGTTTTCGAGTTCTGGATCGACGTACAAAATTTGGTGCCAATATGTTCATTATGTCGAGGATCAATAAGGTTTTTGAGTTAAACCCCTCTCTTCCTTCTAATAGTTCCCAAATGGTTTTATATTCACCTATCAAATTTAGTTGTTTGTTTTTGTGACTTATGTCCGGGCTTTTTTTTCGATCTGATGGACACGAGCCTGATTCTACTGTGGAAGTAGTCTTAAATTTTGTACATCCAGATTTAGAGACTTAAGGGAGAAGAGGTCTTTAACGAGTAGGTACTTGATATGGTACAGGCTCAAGGATGGCCTGCTCAAGTTTTTTTCTATCTCCCAGATCTCTCAGGGTTTTTGAGTTAAGCCCTCTCTAATCCTCCGCTGCCTTTTGGCCGATTTAGCCGAAAATCTATAACTGTGACAGGTATACTATGATAGATGGTGGGGCGAGAGGCAGGAGACCCCCCCGGCGTCCGTAGACAGGTATGAGGCCTCTGCAAGGTGGACTAGAAGTGGTGGGGTGTGGAGAGGTGGCCCCGTCTGCCCTGTCTACCGAGATCCCAGTAACTGCAGTCTAGTGTCAAGCATGCCTTGTGTCTCAGTCGGTCAGTCCAACAGGTTGCATCCACTCGCACGCTTCGCTTCATCCTCGTCAGCACGCATCCCTCCCACGCTTCACAGCTTATAGACCCATCAGTCAGACACTTCAACCACACATAGACGCCATCAATCCCCCCATATCTCAATAGGTGAGTACTTCATTAGTTAAGTTATTTTTTATCTCGACATTGAAAAAGTTTATAACGAGGAAATTCAAATATTTTGCAAAGAAAATTCGAGACGATCATTGCCACATCTCAAACGCAAATATTAATGATACCAAATTACTTTATTAATTATCACGCCGGTCATCCGGAATGTACTATATGCCGAGGGGAGCGGATAAGTGAAAAACCACTCTTAAATGGTCTCTGAATTATTGAAACTCAAATTAGGGGGCCAGCTGTTGCTCAGAAAATACATTCATGACTTTTGTTTCTTGCTACTCCTCTCCCTTGAAATATTCCGGACAACATATTCCGCCTAACATTGGATATTGTAGCCATTTCCCTTAGGATTATTTTAGTTTTCAGTTCGAACAAATTACGCCTAACCAATAGATATGAACAGACAAGTCGTCCGTGAATCACCGACTATGTACTTCCCCTGGACGAATTAATCAATTACGTTTTCGCTCTCTCTCCAAAGCCAATCAGAAATTATTAAAATATTTCAGTCGTCCCCATTCTCTAGTCCTTTAGACCATTTTCGCGGAAAATTAATAGGTACCATACTTATAGAACTTTGAATTTACATATGAAATTTAATGTCAATACATTTATTACAATGGCATTTATTAGAGTTCTGTTAAGCCTCCCTCCTAATCAGCCTCTTCCCCATTGGCCGAATTGGCTTATAATCAATGAATTTTATAAGCGGATTCAGAACACCATAAGGACGAAGGTTATCGATGTTTAGCTAAATCGGTCAAAAGGCATGGGAGGATTAGAGGGGCTTAAACTCAAAAACCCTAATAATTGCTTTTTTTATAAATGTATTAACACGAAATTTCATATGTAAATTCTCGGGTGTTTGGGCAAAAGGGCGTAAATCAGCAAATCTGAATTTTAGGAGGGGAATTTCTGAAGGTTAAAAAAATTCCTGCAAATCAGGTAAAACACATTTATGTTACTTGAAATATTATTTCCATAAAGTACTAACTATAAACAAAGTAAAATATTCCAACATTCAGTTACATTTGGTAAAAATATTTAAATGCACTAAATCCTTTGGATGACAAGACTTCTTCTGACTTAAGCCCTTTCGCCCAAACACCAGAGAATTCAAAGTCCTATAAGATGACACCTATTAATTTTCAGCAGTATCAGCCGAGGGTTAGGGGGGTTCAGAAGGGCTCAACTCAAAAATCCCAATAACTGCTGTTGTTATGAATGTATTGATATTAAAGTTTACATTTTAATTTTAAAAACCACATAAAGATGGGACCTATTAACTTTTCAGGAAATCGGCCCTAGGGAAGGATTAGAGAGAGGGGCTCGACTTGAATATCCTAATAACTGCTGAAGTAATGAATGTATGATTCAATATCAGTATTCAGAAGCCACTATGTAAGTCAAATATTGAGTTTTAGCCCAAACTGTCGATTGGCTTTAGAGGGAGAGCGAAGACATAATTGATTAATTTGTGCTGGGGAAGTACATAGCGGGTGATTCACCGACGGCTTTATTATGACTAACAAAACGATTTTACTGATATTATATAATAGGCCAACCACATATTATGTGCATATATAGTTAGTTATTATGTCTCATGCCCGGGCTTAAACTACGAGGTCATATCGCCTACTGTCAGAGCGCTCTTTCGTCACTCTGGTGAACAAGAGCCCGACTCTACTGTGAGAGTCCTACATTTTGCCTACCCTAAATTTTTATTCACCTAGGGCAGGGGTCTTAACGAGTACCTGACATCGTACAGGCTCGGGGACCATCGTTTAACGTCCCATCCGAAGGACGGCGTGCATAAGTTTATTTAACCTCCCAGATAAAATGAACTAAGGGCCCCGGCCGGGTTTCGAACCCACGATCTTGAGCTCAGAAGGCAAGCACGAATACCACTAAGCTACCGGCGCCCTCAATATGTGTGTATATATATAATGTAATATTCAAAATGCACGTGTAAATAAGAAAGAATTTAGTATGCCGAAGCCAATATGGTGAGTGAGAAAGAATTAGGTCTGTGGCGTTACTCGTTTCTATCCATAAAGCCTTCCATTGGTCTCGTCATTGCGAGTTGCGCCAATTCGTATTTGACAAATATCGTACACCTATCGCGCGTTTTCAATGTTCGTCAGTCCCTAGATGTTTGAACTAATACTGAGATAAGTAAAAGGAAATCAGCTGATGCACGAATGACTTTATTATGTGCTTCTAGTACAAAACAATTAATATTGCCAATAGTTTGATATTGTGACTCATGCCCATGCTTTAACTATGAGGTCAACCGTATACTACCTGAGCGTTCTTTCGTCACGAGCCCGAGTCTACTGTAAGAGTCCTAAACGATGCCTATTCAGATTTATTCAACTAGGACCATCGCTTAACGTCCCATCCGAGGGACGGCGTGCTCAAGTTTTTTTTACCTCCCAGAAAAAATAAACTAAGGACCCCTGCCGGGTTCGAACCCGCAATCTTGAGCTCAGCAGTTTAGCAAGCTACCTCTGATACCGGCGCCCTCTATATAAACATAAATGATTCAATTCGTAACAGTATAATAATAAAACTATTATATAATAATAATAATAATAATAATATAATTTATATTATAAAATGTATTAATTAACAGATAAAGAGATAACAAATAGATATGTTTGATAATAATCAAAGCGCCAAATGGCTGAACGCAGTCTGGCTGTTAGGTCTGCCGGTTAATGCATGTCATTAGACCAATCAGCTAACCTGACTAACGTCATATTATCGAATTAGGATCCGAGGGATTATTAGAGATCATCCCATCCAAGTCATTACCAGATAAGAGCCTGTATCCACTGATGCCCATCAGATGAGAGGATTAACCACCCGGCTTTCTACAGGTTTCCACCTTGCTATAAGAGACAGAGGGGGAGTACATCTTCTTGTTTCTTGTCGCAACCAATCGTAGGGGGCTTTTTTCTTTTTTTTTTTTTGCCATTTAATATTTACAGAAATAATATAATAAATGATTACTATTATTAGTCATCTGGTATGAGGCACGTAATGGAGAGCCATTTCAGCGCCAGTAGTCAAGTCTAATAACATCGTAGTTAATGTGCCGAAGAAGTAACAAAAATCTCTTTAAATATTTCTTTGGACAACATCTAGATGTTTATTGTCCCAGTCTAGATGTATATGCGTCCCGGTACTGTCACAGTCACTCAAAACCGGTTGTTACGCGTCCGGAGTAAGGGAAAAAAAACTTTTATACTAATGAATTATCTCAGACTATGTTACAAATTACTTAAATTGCCTCTTCTATGTGGTTAGTTAATTAGTCAACTCTTACTTAACTAATTACGCCATATCATAGTGAAGTTGTTAGATAAGATCAGCTGATAGCTCAACTGTTATCAGAGGTCAAGGATTAGATCATTATAAGGTTGTTTGAGGCTTTTGTGGGTCATTAAGGCCAAATACTGCAAAACGGAACCCTTATGTTTATCTGTATTTTAGTGTTAGGTTAACTAAAAGCTGCACCTTTGAAGTAAATAGAGTTAGTTATGTAATCCGCCAAAAAATCGATAATTTTTCACTGGAATTAAACATTTTCCGACTCCTTGGATCTAAAAATTAAAGAAAAAAAAAAGAAAAAATCGGTCTTATTCAGAACCCTATTTTACCTAAATCGGCCAATAGGAAGAAGGGATTTAGAGGGGCTTAATTCTAAAACCCTATAGGGTTATAATAATAAGTACTGATATAGTGAACATATCGACCTGAACTTTTATATGAGGATTGAGCAGTGCCGGTCTGTACTTACCAAACCCCGAAAATGGCTTTGATTTTCAGTCACATCAACCAAAAGGAGGGGGAGATTAGCGGGGAGGCTTAACACAAAAACTCCGTTATAACGAATTTATTAAGACGCAATTTCACATGGTAATCCTTATAGTCTTATAAAGACGATACCTATCAAATTTCAGCAGAATCAGACGAAGGAGAGGGAGATCAGATCTAATGAGTGTATCGATATGAAATTTCATATTTAAATTCAAAACCCTAGAAGGAGAGCACCTATCAATTTCCCGCGAAATGGGTCAAAGGGAAGAGGGCTCGATTAAAATACCCTAATAACTGACGATGTAATGAATATATCACAAAATTTAGTATGAGGATTCCGAAACTACTATCTAAATCAAATATTGAGTTTTAGCGCAAACGGTTGATTAGCTTTGGAGGGAGAGCGAAAACATAATTGATTAATTCGTGCTGGGGAAGTACATTGCCGGTGATTCAACGAAGACTTTTTTAAAATTAAAATACCTGCCATTGCCGCCACCCTCAAAATTTACCGCACTAGGTAGCTACAGAGTCACCCTGGAACTGGCTGGCCCTATAGAGAAAGACATCTATTGAATTTCATCGACATCGGCGAGAAATCTTTCATGATATGAAATTAAATATAATGAAGCTCTTTTGAACGAACTGAATTTATAGATAATTTTGTGATTTATTGTAGAGATATTACTGAGACAGACTTGCACCTTCTTTGTCTACTAGTGACTTCCATACTACAGTTAGTAATTCTTTATTCACTATTTTCAAATAGTACACACTAGAACCACCCCCCCCCCGGTTGAGTCCAAAAGAAAAATTGTAGGAACCTAATCATGGGGAGGGACGCACAACTTTATATAACTGATAAAAAATCACTCTATTCACTATCAGACATTTTACACTATTTGAAATCACAATAAATAATGTTCAACAGTTCAATACGAACATCGCGGTCACCAATTATTAAGTTATTATTAATAATAACTCTATTACTCTAATGAGGGCGCCGGTAGCTCAGTGGTATGCGTGCTTGTCTCCTGAGCTCAAGATCGTGGGTTCGAAACCCGACTGAGGCCCTTAGTTTATTTTATCTGGGAGGTAAAATAAACTTAAGCATGCCGTCCTTCGGATGGGACGTTAAGCGATGGTCCCGAGCCTGTATGATGTCAGGTACTCGTTAAAGACCCCTACCCTAGGTGAATAAAAATTTAGGGTAGGCAAAATTTAGGACTCCCACAGTAGAGTCGGGCTCACGTCCACCAGAGTGACGAAAGAGCGCTCTGGTAGTAGGCGATATGACCTCGTAGTTAAAGCCCGGGCATGAGTAATAAAACCTAACCTCTATTACTCTAATAATATCAAACTCACATGTATTAGATCTTTTTTTTTTATCACACTTTTCATAAACACACTGTTACCTGCCTTTATCAGACAACAACAAAGAGGTTTTTAATTTTTTACATAGAGGTTATGATATTTGAATATTTTAAAATGAATTCAAATTTTACTTATAAATTAAGTATTTGATTATTCTTAAAATTTAATTAACCGCTAAAGACACGAAGTTCGAATGGCCGAACAACGTACGCAAGCTTCCCGGATATCCGGATACGGGGGCGCCGGTAGCTCAGTGGTATGCGTGCTTGCTTATTGAGCTTTCAATGTTTATTTCATTCTGTTTTCCAGTATCTGGTTGTGAATTACCTTATTAAAATGTTAGTAATGTTTCTTTTCTTTTTATTTAGACTGATTTTTATCAGTTATATAAAGTTGTGCGTCCCTCCCCATGATTTGGTTCCTACAATTTTTCTTTTGGACTGGATGGGGGAGAAGGGGGGGGGGGGGGGGTCTCTAGTGTGTACTATTTGAAAATAGTGAATAAAGAATTACTAACTGTAGTGTGGATTATTTATTCTGTCACTAGTATACATATTATGTCTTTATATTTCTTGTGAAATCACTATATTATCTCTAAATTCAGATCGTTCAAAAGAGCTTCAGTATATTTAATTTCATATCATGAAAGATTATCTTACAAAATATAATCCAAAATGACAATGAAAAATTCCTGAGTGTTACCATTGTATGGGTCCGGAGGTTTTGTTGTTAAGAGTCTACAAATTTGTACCAGCCATTTCTGCCTTTCTGTCTTGCTATTCAAGTGATCGGCATTGTTCATTCCGTTGAAATATTTTTTAATAGCTCATTTTGAAAAATCATTGTTTGTCTATTCAAGTTGTTGAGAAAATGACAACAACCAGGGGTACAAAAAATCATCGGTGAATCATCGGCTATACACTTCCCCAGCACAAATTAATCAATTATTGTTGTCTCTCTCTCCAAAGTCAATCAATCGTTTGGGCTAAAACTCAATACTTGACTTACATAGCGGCTTATCAATCGTCATACTACGATATATTCGTTATATCGGCAGTTATTGGGTTTTGAATTTAAATATACAATTTCATGTCGATACATTCATTATATCGGCAGTTATTGGAATTTTTGAATTGAGCCCCGCACACTTTGAACTGATTCCGCTTAAAATCAATAGGTGTCGTCTTTAGAAGATATAATAAAATATCATGAAAAATTTCTTGTTGATACATTCATTCTATCGATAGAATTACCCGAGAAATTTCGTTGACAACTCCGAATTAAATTTCTGAGATATTACATAACATCCCCTATACTTCGAATAGCTGGGGAAGTAAAAAAAAAGAAATTATGTCTATTTAGTTCCAGATATGGAATAATGTTGCCACCTCTCATCGACTAGTCGATCTGAGTAGTGGGGCTCATCGCAAGAACACTAATAACTGTCAATTTATTGAATGCTGTGATGTATAAAAAAATACACATATTTAAATTATCAATAAAAAAATTAATTATATTTATTTTTCTATAAAATCCAAGAAGCAACTGAATTAGTAAATAAATAATATGAATGCATTTTCTTTTAAAACAATTGAGTAGAAAACAAAACACGGCCATCAGCTGTTTTTGAATTATAGTGTAGACTCGAGTCGAAGTCTGGGTTGAGTGGAGACGGTCTGAGTGAAGATGGACAGTTGCGTTAAGGCTTAAGATGTGATGAACTAAGTAGGAGTGAATTAACAATAAAATAAATCCGCAAAGAAGGTAATGTTATTTATTTATATGTACAAAATATATATGCCCAAAAATATATTACTTAAATTTGAAGAATGGCCAAAATATAAAATAGAAAAAATATTGAAATCGTTTTAAGAATTTAGCTTTCACGATTTTTCTTTTGATTTTTGTTTCAATGTTTAGTTTTTAATTTTATAATGTAGATGTAACAAAAATAAACCCAATTATTTGTTCTCGTAAATTCTATGCTATTCATTTTCCCTTTCGGTCCAGTAAGATAATTTAAAATACCTTTGGATTAGATTTAATATTATTGAAAACAATATAAAATGGCATCTCTTTAGAAATACAAATGAAAAGTTTGTTAATTGAATTTTTTTTAAATACGTGCACTTTCTTAAAAAATTGGACGTCTTGAACTTTTGATAATTTTTTAGGGCCCTTTTCGGAAATTACTGTAGAAATCAAAATTTAGTAAAAGAAAAGAGATAAAATTTCTGCAGGAAATGTGGTAATTTATTATTTATTTAATTATTATTAATTTTACTTATAATTTTTGATTTATTTAAATTTTACATAATTTCCAATTATCACAATGCATCAACATACAATTTATGAGGTTTCACAAATCCCTGAGTAAGAAACCTGTTGATTTTTAATAAAATCGGTAGATTGGTTTCAGGAGAAGAGCGAAAAATTAATGACTAATTCGCGCTGGGGAAATACATTACCGGTGATAGTGCTTGCGAACCATAAGATTGCGCTTGCTTTACGTAGCTTCTGCATACTTACTTTATACTTCTAAGACTTTTTGAAATCTCATCTTATTCGCAATTCTAAAACATTGATTAACTTTGACGTAATAACGTCTATTCACTTGGTAAGCACAGTGATAGCCGGTCAAACTTTCTTGTGTTACAAAATACCGTCAGATTTCAATCGGTAATAACTACGAGACTAATAATGCGATAACAACGGTTGAGGTCACATTGGATAGAGCATGTCTGTACGTGTTTGTTGTGCAGTGCTTGTTTTGCCTGTGACGTTATCGGGCTAGTGTGGGCGCCGGCGGATGATTATTGAGAATTAGCGTTGTGTAAAATTAGAAATTAGTGTAGCGTGATGACACGTTTAGATAGGATGTTGATTCGGCTGTCATTGTAAAGAGCTTGAGAAGCACTACTAGAACTCAAAGTGAAACATTAAAAATATTCGCTGAAATATGTGTAAAAATCGGTATTAAATTGAAAACTGCAAAAAAATTAAAGATGTCTCATATGAATCGTAAATATGCGCGGAATTATAGAAAACGCAAATCAGAGGAAAGCTCGCATCAAAAGGAATTTAAAAAACCTAAAAAGTCTAGTGGTGAGCAAATGCAAGAGCTACGACAGCATCGAAAAGAAAATTAAAAATTATTTTATCCCGACGTTTTCACGGAAAATCTTCGGCGTGGACCTTGACTACGCCTTAATGTTTTTCTTGTAAATATTGACACATATTTTCAATTTGTTAATTAAGTATTACTTTGTACAAGTAATGTGTGTGATGCACATGAGTAACGACAGTAGTGTCGATTAAAGGAACTAATTAGCGATCTATATAGTTCCGATAAACAAAAGATTCACCGACAACTTTTTTTTTTGACAGAAAACTATGTTTACATTGTGTTCAAATTGAGAAGGGGGAGTCTCTGTTTGGTCAAGAATTGAACCCCCTCCCCTTGGTAGTTAGCTAAATACGATACAGTTCCTGGTTACGTATATGAACCTGGCCAGAGGTCAGTCACTGTTACTCAACTGTTACTAGAAGTGACCCTCAGGTCGTGCTGGGAGGCCCCTTCTATCTACCTCCAGCCAGTACAGATAGATCAGTATCACGTAACACCCAACCAGCCTCTCATCCTAAACCAGTTCGCCATACTAACCCAAGTCCGCCTCTTCACTCTTGTTTGTTTATGCACTTCCTTGATTATTATTCTTATAGTCAGTTTCTCTATTCCAAGCAATTGTTCTTATGACTGGAAATGGATAACAGGTTTTATACAATGCAGTACTTTTTTTTATTATATCTGTGGTCACAGGGAATAAATTGGTAAGTCTAAATTCGGAACTTTTCAGGGCAGCACTTTTTTACTTTTGCATTAATCGTGTAAATCCAGTTTTTGGAATAAATAAATTATGTTTGCATCATTATTAATCATATACCTTCTAAATCTATAGGAGTGAATGAAAATGAATATTGTTAATCCTTTCTTGTATTTTCCCTTAGTTACCTAATCATTCCCCGTCACTTACCTAATTATCGACCACACTTACCTAATTATTAACTATACTTTTTGAAATACTCGTGAATGATGCCAGTTGATTTAACCAAAAAGGCCCTCTTCACTTGGAATAGTCTGCCGTCGTGAATAAGTGGTTAAATGCAGTTATCTCGTAAATGATTCCTCAAAGAAGTAGATTAAATTGATTTAACCGATAACATACACAATTTTACAGAGTCCTGAGCTCCCCAACTTCTTCACAGTGCGCAGATGGCTTGAGAGATCATCACAGAACACTTAACTTTTTTTTTCTCTCTCTCTTTTTTGTCTTTGTCATTCTCTATTTTATTACATTTCTTTTATCATATTTCCTAAATTATTCGATCATAATCAATATTATTCCTTTTTGGTTCATTTTACATATTCATATATTTTTATCTTGCATTTATTTATTTTTTAACTTATTTTATTTTGACTATTTTTCTTTTTCTTCTCTCTCCTCACACTTCTCTTTCTAGCCCCTACTGTCTAAAATTAATGTTATTTCAAACCTTGGCTGGGCATCCTCCCTTCTCTTTTGTAATCAACCATCGTAGTATTCAGGTCAATTTTTATTATCAATTATATTTTTTTTCTTAGTTATATAGATATTCGTTTTTACATATTCTTTTTTATTTATATAGATATTTTTATTTATTTTATTTCATCATAATGGAATTGTTAATTTTGTTTTTTCCTGTTAATCTTTTGTTTATCAATTTTTTTAATTGTATAGTTTTTGTCCAATGTAGCACTAATTTTATTTACCTATCTTTTTATTTCTTTGTACTGATACTATATTTCATTGTTTCCTTTTCTTTACTCTGGATGTATTTATTCTTAGGGAACCTCGGTCCTAGAATAATAACATTTCTTTTCATTTCATTCATTCATTTTGGCCAATTTACGACTTAACAACTTATTCCCTGTGACCATAGATATACGATGTAACTAGTTCGATGTATTAAAAGCACGAAATAAACATTCCTCAGCCCCAATCGGCCAACTAACTTCTCGGTATTCCTTTAAAACTAAACGGTCGATTTGGATGAAAGTCATTAGGTCTCTTACTCAATTCTCATATAAAATTTCGCCCCAATACATTCATTACACAAATATCAGAGGTTTTGAGTTAAGCTTCGCCTTATTCCTCCTTCTCTGGGGCGATTTGTTAAGTTGTTTTTCATCTTTTACCTTGAATGTTCTCTTGAGCGCCTCTCCACAAAGTTAGGTACAATGCTCCGTTTCTCTTAGAACAAGATTAGATTGCCTGAAAATTTCACAAATTTAATCCTCTCTTAAATATTCTCAACTGAAAAAAGAAACATGATATTTTTAAATGTCCTTCTTAAGATCAATTAGCTTAAAATACCTCTAAAACCAAACGACCGATTTGGATGAGAATAGGTGTCTTAAGCAAGGATTTTTGAATCCTCACTAAAATGCATGATGATTCATTCCTTACATCGTTAGTTAAAAGGGTTTTCGAGTTTAACCCCCACTGCTTGGGTCTCCCCTTTCCTTCACATCAATTCGGCTGAAAATTGATAAGTAACGTCCTTATATTCTTCTGGAAACATAAAATTTGGTGTCGATATATTCATTATATCGGAAGTTATCGTCTTCACTGAATCAGGGGACTCAGGGGGAAAAATCAACAACGAATTTCTGACCGTATATAACTTCCCCTATACGTTAAGCAACCCGACTCAATCTGAAAATGAAAAAATGAAATGAAAATAATTTTTTTTATTCTGGGACCGAGGACCCCTAAGAATAAATACATCCAGACTAAAGAACAGGAAACAATGAAATATAGTATCAGTACAAAAAAATAAAAAGATAGGTAAATAAAAATTAGTGCTACATTGGGGAAAAACTATACAATTAAAAAAATAGATAAACAAAAGATTAACAGGAAAAAACATAAAATTAACAACTTCATTATGATGAAAAAAAATAAATAAAAGTATCTATATAAATAAAAGAGAATAACTAAGAAAAAAAATAAAATTGATAATATAAATCGACCGAGCATAATACTAAGATGGTTGATTATAAAAGAGAATAAAAGATGGCCAGCCATGGTTTGAAATAAAATTAATTTTAGACAGTAGGGGCTAGATAGAGAAGTGTGAGGAGAGAGAAGAAAAATAAAAATATTCAAAATAAAAAAAGATAAAAATAAATAAATGCATGATAAAAATATATAAATGTGTAAAATGAACCAAAAACGAGTAATATTGATTATGATCGAATAATTTAGGAAATATGATAAAAGAAACATAATAAAAATAGAGAATGACAAAGACAAAAAAGAGAGAAAAAAAAGAAAGGGACGAGTACTTAGAATGACTGGATAATTGAGGTTCACGAATTAGAGAATAAGTGGGGGAGAGATCAATAATTGACAATTATGGTTGTCATTGTTTAGTGAAGAATCTGAACATTCTAAGAAAAATTAAGTGGTGAGTTTATGCTCTACTGAAACTATATTTCTATATAATTGCTACTACCATTCCTAAAAACGTTCAAATAAACTGAAATTATCAACTAAACTCAGTTTAAGTATTACGGAGGTTTATTCAGTACAAGTAATAAAGATTGATTAGTTTCTCTTGTGGAAGACGTTAGGTCGCATTTCCTGGCCTAATTACTCTGATATCCCTTCCTTGTTTCGTACACATTCTCATAGTTATAATAATCATTTCTCAACAATTATACATATAACAATAAGTATATTGTTATATGAGGTATTGTATAATCTGCTGACTAGGACTCAGCATTAGGTCAAACAGTATTCAATATTTGTTCGCATGCGGTATCGCTCCTATATACAGGGTGTTTCAGGGTTAAGTAGCCAAACTGAAAATTTGAACTCAGGACCTAAAAACAAGAAAAAAATTTTCTATGGAGGTATGTCCGCAAACGCTTTGTTTAAGAGATATTCGCACCTAAAGATTTTCATTGTTATGAATTATTTAGGCATAGTAAATAAATAAAACTTATTTTATTTGTTGCAACTACTTTATGCATTAAATGTAAACACTAACATTCATATTACATGTTGTCCAAAGTGATTTCCTTGAGCATTAAGACAGGATCGGCATCTTTCTTCAACAGCAGCAGTGGCCAAACCGAAAATATGAACTGAGGACCTCAAAACAAGAAAAAAATATTTCCTACCTAATGGGTGACATTAAACAAAAAGTCTATGCAAGGCCGGTCAATGACCTTAATTATTTACGAAGAAGGATAATTGAATCTTGTGAAACAATAACACATATCCAGTGCCGTTCTGCCACTGCTGCTGTTGAAGAAAGATCATGGGATGCTGTTGATCCTGTCTTAATGCTCAAGGAAATCACTTTGGACAACATGTAATATGAATGTTAGTGTTTACATTTAATGAATAAAGTAGTTGCAACAAATAAAATAAGTTTTATTTATTTACTATGCCTAAATAATTCATAACAATGAAAATCTTTAGGTGCGAATATCTCTTAAACAAAGCGTTTGCGGACATACCTCCATAGGAAATTTTTTTCTTGTTTTTAGGTCCTGAGTTCAAATTTTCAGTTTGGCTACTCAACCCTGAAACACCCTGTATATTAATAAATGCTGAAATTCAATTCAAAAACCCCCAAAACTACTAGTAATAATGAATGCATCGACATGGAATTGTATATTTAAATTCAAAACCTCGTCAGGATGTCACATATTAATTTTCCACGATATCGGCCTAATAGAAGAAGGGGATCAGAGAGGAGATACTCGACTCAGAAACTCTAATAACTGCCGATGTATTGAATGTATCGACACAAAATTTGATATGATTCAGAAGCCCCTATATAAAACTTAATTGACTACTTAATGGCAGAGAAGTATATTGATACAACTTTTTTTTTTGTAAACGAAATTTTTACCAAATGTGAGAGATAAATCTATTAACATTATAGTTAGTTATGATGACTCATGACCGGGCTTTAACAACAAGGTTATATTGCCTACTACCAGAGTGCTTTTTCGTCACTCCGTTGGATATGAGCCCGACTCTACTGTGGGAGTCCTAAATTTTACCTATGATGTCTGCTACTCGTTAAAGACCCCTACCTAACTAATAACAATATTCAAGTCACGCGGTGAATCCTTAAATTAACAAGGACGAAAACATGATCCACTTCTTGGGTAAATGTTACCTTCAACTAGTGTAATTTTAATCCAATCGTAAACACTGTTGACGTAGCTGTCAAAAGTGATTATTTAATCTCGCCATGATTATGGCATTAGTAGCAGTTTACGTTACACACTACTAATTGTGACCTAGTTATCAGATGATGAGAACCTTTCACATAGACACAGGAACTGTATCCGTCATATCTATATCTCACTGTTCTCAGAGCACATCCGAGAGAGAGAGAAAAAAAAATTGTTACCAAATCCGTTTTGATTCCTGATTTTTATCTAGATTTTTTTAATGATTGAAATAATACAGTTATTTTCACACGAACTAGTATAAAGTAGCACGTATCGGAAACTAGAATTATGCAATGTTATATTCACGTTCGGTATCAATCGCTTCCCTGGTATATTCAGATTTCGGGTTATAGGTTTAGGTTAGGTTTTATGACTGACTGGTTTTATGACATGGCCGGGCTTTAACTACGAGATCATATCGCCTACTACCAGAGCGCTCTTTCGTCACTCTGGAGGACATGAGCCCGACTCTACCGTGGGAGTCCAAAATTTTGAATTGAAATCTTGAGCTCAGAAGGCAAGCACGCAAACCACTGGCTACCGGCGCCCTCAAAATTTTATACATGAACAGATATTAAACACATATGAGATGAATAATAATAATAATGATACCAATTAACGTTGTATTTTGAAGTGATGCCCCGGTGAAAACCGTCATAGTTATTAGGCCAATGTTTTTCTGAACATTTTAATTAAACATAAAATCGAGCTCTTTAGGTTTCTCATTTGAGAGGTGGAAAAACCTTGAGGATGGCGTCCTTCGGATGGGATGTGAAGCGATGGTCCCGAGCCTGTACAATGTCAGGTACTCGTTAAAGAGTCCCTGCCCTAGGTGAATACATCTGGGTAAGCAACAGTCAGAACACGGGATCATGTGCACCAGAGCGCTCTGGTAGTATGATCTCGTTGTTAAAGTCCGGGTATAAGTCACAATAACAAACTAAAATTGATTTTATTAAAAAAAAAATGCACTCCTTTATTGAGAGGAGGTTGAGAAATAAAGTTAGAATGTACCGGCAGACTCACAAGATTTTCTCATTATTTATTATTTCTGAAATTTGTGAAGGGGGCCAGTCATTCTCCTGGAGAGGCTGGCCCCCTTACCCTCCCCCCGCCTCAATCGTTCGGATAATTGTTTCATCAACTTGTTCTTCCTAACTGCTAATTAAATTTTAAGCTTTGTAAGAAGAAGTTTTAGAGCCGAGTGAGATGTGGTTTGGAAAGGAAGCTCCCCTAGATGGTGATGTGGTGTTATATAAGTCTAGGTTCACCATGGTGCTCTGCGGCGGAGAGGGCGCCGCGCCGCCTCGTTGCATCACAGCACACCACCTAGCTAGCCTCCAGGCCATTATCTAAATTGTGACGTCCAATCCATCGGAATTTAGGAGCCATCTTATATGGACGGATTGTAACAAAATATCGGTCCCGGCCACCTCACAAACACACCAACTTATTTTAATGAATTAATTTAGATTTCGACATTGTGCTTCTTTACCTCATATTATTTGTAATAAGATAAGGTTCTCAGGTCAACAGTAATCATTTTGTTAAATACCCAAATATTATTTAACGCATATTAGTTATCTAGTTAGAATTAATAGTTTTATTTTTACCACTGTTATTGAAAAAAAAGGGAAGAAAATATTTTAGAACTAACGAATTCCTAACTGTAAAGGCGAGTATTTCCTAATTTAAATTCCTTAACGATGGTATAATACCGAAACTGGTAGTTTATGTAAAAATAAAAGTTTTACTTTTTTTTATGGAGTAGGTATACAGTATTTCAAAAAATTATTATAATTATTTATTTATATAATTATAATTATTTATTTATATAAAATAAATATATACATTCATTACATAGGCAGTTCTTCTATTAAGCCGTTCTCCTTTTTCCCATTGGCCGATTTGGCTGATAATTATCTTCATCTAATGAGGGTGGAGGTAGAGGAATTGGAACTTCTGGGCCGTGCAAAACAGGTCGAATGGCTGACGGCAGGCTAACTATTTTATTTTTTGAGTTGTATCCCTTTACATCTACAAGACAAAAGTAGCAATCATTTAGGTGATTTTTTGGCTGTCTCCATACCATAGGAACCCCAAATCTGAATGCAGTATTTTTTTTTAACTGACCATTTTCGTATATCTTCCACGCAATCATAGCAAACCTTGTGAGGTGCCACTTCTTATCTTCATCTCCTAGTTTCACTCCAAAGTAAGAATAGTACACTTTTCTAATAAAACTAGTAATATTTCTTTGATGTTTCTTAATCATAAATTCTCCACATATATAACAGAAACTGTTTGGAGATACATCCACGGTTCGCCATGACTTCAACACAAAACGCAGTAGGTTCTTCTCACTTTGTTGACAACATGGGTAACACAGAGAAACAGCTGATAACGATGAGGAAAAAGGTACTGCCATCTGAATAGTGATAATAACACTTCTTAGTTACAATAATTTCCACACCAAGCGCTAGTTACGTTAAACACCTTATTAATTTAATTATCTTTATTTTCAAGAACAAACAATTATCGGATAATAGATACTAATACAAACAATATTAGAATTGAGGGCGCCGGTAGCTCAGTGGTATGCGTGCTTGCCATCTGAGCTCAAGATCGTGGGTTCGAAACCCGACCGAGGCCCTTAGTTTATTTTATCTGGGAGGTAAAATAAACTTAAGCACGCCGTCCTTCGGATGGGACGTTAAGCGATGGTCCCGAGCCTGTACGATGTCAGGTACTCGTTAAAGACCCCTGCCCTAGGTGAATAAAAATTTAGGGTAGGCAAAATTTAGGACTCCCATAGTAGAGTCGGACTCATGTCCACCAGAGTGACGAAAGAGCGCTCTGGTAGTAGGCGATATGACCTCGTAGTTAAAGCCCGGGCATGAGTCATAAAACCTAAACCTAAACCTAATATCAGAATTGCATTTAGTGAGAAAACTGTATGTGATACAGCAATTTCGGTGTCATTTTCGAATTCAGCAGGCCAAAATACGTAGAGGAGAGGTAAAATAATCAAAAAAGTTTTTTCATCGCTGGCCTGTGTAATCAATAGATGTCGTCCTTCTAGGGACCTGGATGCACATATAGAATTTCGTGTCAATATATTCATTCTAAGACAATCATACAGACAGACAGGACTTTTTTTGTAATCAGGTTGTCGGCAAATGACAAATTGAAAACTCAATATCGGATTTCTGACATATTACATAACTTCCCCTATGCTTCATATTCCTGAAGAAATTAAAAAAAATCTAAATTCGCTATTTTGTTGTATACGTTCCCCTCTTTACTCTGCCGGTACTTAAGGCCCTGACGTTTCCACTGGGTTGGTAAAGATACAAAATGTGGCTACACTCCCTGGCAATGAGCAGCCTTTTGAACTCTTCCTATCGTCTGTTGCAGGTCTGTCCTTGGACCTCATGTTCAGATGTCCAATCATATACAGTTTAGGATACTCATTATTCTAATTTGGTGTGTCACAACGCCAACCCATGAAACAACTAGAATAAAGAAAAGGAGATAAAATTATTTATTTTATTTATTTTTCCATGGGTGTTATATAACCTATTTAACATTCTAAATCTTCTAATTCTGATGTAATCCAGTCTTGATTCACTAAATAAAGGCTTCTTAAGTTGGAACCAGACCGGTGAGAAGACGCTTACTTCGCCTTAGATTAAATCTAAGCCACAAATTTCTTAGTTGTTTGTTTGTTCTTGTGACTCGTACTCGGGTTTTAACTAAAAGATCATTCATGAACAAAACTTGTTTTTTAATATTGCACATTGTACATTTTATAAATATGTTTGATGGGACTGGGTCGACATGTTCTTCCGCCGATTATTATTGATAATCAGTTTAATTCGACATATTTTTAAGACATGCCTTATTGCAAAAGGAATGTCTTCTAATGCAGCCGGCAGATTGTCAACGAGCATGGCGGAAGAACATGTCGACCTATGATTCCCATCTAATCCATGTTTTAAATTGGTACTGGGCATTACGATTCCAAAGTTCATTCCAGCATTTTCAGATAATCTTTCTCAGCTAAACTAGACAACAATTTTTTTTCGTTAATTAAATCATATTTTTTCTATTATTATGTTTTTTATCATTCCCAATTCCATCATTTTAACCATAGTAATAACCTTTGATTCATAAGAAAAAAATAGAGGCAATATCTTAGAGTATTTTTCTCACACTTCTCAATTTGGCATTACGTTGTTTTTTACATCGCATTTTCTTTGACAAAACAAAAGAGAAAATCCATGATATTTATATTTATTCTAAATCTGGTGAAATTTAAATATTTTTTCGCCATTCAAAAGTCGTTTTTAACAGTCGAAGCACTGTAGAGCTTAAAGTCGCCGTAAAAATCTATAAAGAATTAAGTTTGAATAAAACTTCTGCCCATTATAGGAAATGTATTGCTGTTTCCAATGGTATAATTGAATTTGAACTATGACAAAAAAGTTTTGAGATATTATTGATTTTATTTAAAAAAAAGTAGAAAAATTGAAAATTTCAAAAATCAAGAATAACTTTTGAAGGTGAACGAATTGGACCATAGTTTATTAGAACTTTTTTGTTCCAAATGAAGTGAAGAACCATATCCCGAAGTATTGCCAGAGGTTGCTGACACACCCTGTATATACATTAACGCTACTTTCATAATAAATTATTTTCTATGCATTGTATACATATTATTTTAAAATATATGTATGATCTTATTCCTTTTCCTCCCTTTTATAATATAATTCTATATTTTCTTTATTTCAAAATGTACAAAATATTATAGAAATAAATGGCCCAGTTATTTAACTACGAGTATTATTCGGTTTAACCGATCACCGGGGGACTTAATAATAACTGATCTCTCTATAGTATATCTATGGGCATGAGATGATGTAGAAAATTGTAAAGATTAATTTTTTTCTAAAACTAAAATCCGGATTAGTTTTGATAAAATATTATTAGTTGGGGAACTGAAAGTAGGAAATTCCGCTAGAAGCTTAAAAAGGTATTGTCGCATAACCGAAACGCATAAGGCTTCTTCTGAAAGGTCAGGCAGAATGGAAAAGATTGAAAGGACAACCATTAGGCTATATAGGACAGGTCAATCCACCAGAGAAAGTTGGTGCAACACCGAATTAGGCTGTTACAAAATGTCATTAAATTTTTACTCCCCCAGTTGTACCAAGTTTAGGGGAAGTTATGTAATCGTTCAAAAATTCGATGTGGAGTTTTCAACGGAATTTCATGTTTTCCGATCTTCTGATTCAAAAAGTGAAAAATAATTTTTCTGTTTGTCTGTGAACACGATAACTCCCGATAGAATAAATGTATCAACACGAAATTTACTATATGTATCTGGAATCGTCTAAGGACATCGCCTATTAATTTTCAGTTCAATCGGCCGAAGGGAAATAGGAGATTAGGCGGGATTAGCCGAAGGGGAAGCTCAACTCAAAAATCCAAATAACTCCCGATGTAATAAATGTATCAACATAAAATTTTATATTTAAATTCAAAACCCTATAAGGATGGCACCTATTACTTTTCCGTGTAATCAGTTGAAAGGAAAGAGGATATGAGAGAAGGGGACTCGACTCAAATACCCCAAATAACTGCCGATGTAATGAATGTGTCGACACAAAACTCAGTATGAGGATTCAGAAGCCAATATGTAAGACAAATATTGAGTTTCAGCCCAGTCGACTAGCTTTGGAGGGAGAGCGAACACATAATTGATTATTCTTGAGCTGGGGAAGTACATAGCCGATGATTCACCTATTTTTTTTTCTCGTTTGTTCCGATTTATTATCAAATTTCATTAACAATGATAAAATTTGATTGGTTACCAATGATTGTAGATGGAAAATATGCAGAATATTCAATCAATGAAAGTAGAAAGCAGTAAAAAATATCATATTCTGCAATTTTCTTTCGGGAAATGTAGTCATTATCTATCTCACAGAGGATGAATCATGTACCAAATAAAATTTCGAATATCCCATGTGTTCATTGATACAAAGAACAAACAGCATATGATTAATACGAATACATACTTTTATGACTAAAAAGTTAACTTTTTTTTGACCTTATGTACGATGCATATTAGCCATATCTCTTGTAAAGTTGTTATCTAGATAATAAAATAAAACTCACTCCCGGACGGGATTCGAACCCACAAACCATGGTGAGACCATGCGACCAGAGCCCTACGCTCTAGCTCGCACGGCCACCATGGCCCCCAAAGTTGAAACTTGGTAATCGTACAGAAAAATGAATGGAAGAAAGGAAAAAAAGCCGTCGAAGAATCACCGGCAATATACTTCCCCAATTCGAACTATAAGTAATCAACTAATTTTTCACTCGCCCCCTAAACACCCTCATAATGTTCTGGATTCTGCAGGCCAAGAGGTAAAAAAAAAAAAAAAAAAAATGTTCTGGATATAAATATAAAATTTCGTGTCGATATATTGATACTGTCGGATGTTACCATGATCACGGACAAACAGATGAACATAAGAGGGCGCCGGTGGCTCGAAAGCGGCGTGCTTGCCTCTCAGGCTCCAAACGCGGCCGAGACCCTTACATTTTTTATCTGGGAGGTTAAAAAAACCTTGAGTATGCCGTCTTTCAGATTAGACATTAAGCGATGGTCCTGAGCATGTACAATGTCAGGTACCCCCCTAGGACCCATGCCCTAGGTAATTTTAGGCAAAATGTAAGACTCCCAGAGTAGAGTCGGGCTTATGTCCACCAGAGCGAAGAAAGAGCTGATCGTATAGCCAAAGCCTGGGCTTGAGTTACAATAGCTAACAGACGGACATGAAATTCCAGTGAAAACTTAATATCGAATTTCTGATCGATTCCATAAGTTCCCTTAACTACGCATCCCTGAGGAAGTAAATTCAGTTGTATTTTCTTTGCTATTTTTGTTTTAAGCATTCCCTAAAGGACAGACATAGGGTAATGGACCACACACATCTACGCCAACTTCAGACATTCCCCCGCGTCTAGACTACATATCATTTATCTAGAGTTCTGTTACGCCACTTGGATGTTAAAATGTTTTCTAGTCCCACCGGTATATAGGACAGTTATTTTTTTTCATTCATAACAATGACCACAGTTAACCTCTTATATAAGGCAACATATTATTGTCATTTTGCACGATATTTGCATACACGAACACCGGACAGGTCGTTCTGACTAGCCGTATCTTAGTCCTCTGCAGACATACGAAACCCTTTGTATAACCCGATAACTATATAGTACTCGTATTTCATAGTCCCATTTAAGTGAAGAATCCTAAGATCGTCAAAATATTTATAGAATAAACTTTTTCCGATAAGATTAACTTATGGAATCTTCTTCATTCCCCAGAAGACTAAACTTGACTTCTTAGAAGAAAGTTTTCGGGAGACTCGATGAGTCGAGCCTAACTTACGATCCCAAAAAGTCAAGGTTCGAATCCCAGTTGCCCGTTGCCAACAACCTCAATATTTGGATACGTCGTTACTTCCCCAACATGAATTAAATATGTTTTCTGAACTTCCCTTCTGTTAACCACCCCTTCCACATACTTAATGTTGTATCGAGACATTCATTATACAAAAGATTAACTTATGCAAAATTCTTTTTTTATACAAAAGATTAATTTTGATGAACTATAACTTTATTGTCTATCTATATTATTGTATTTAAAATTCAAAAATAGGTTATGTTAAAGCATGTAATATACAGAGGGCGCCGGTAGCTCAGTGGTTTGCGTGCTTGTCTTCTGAGCTAAAGAACGTGGTTCGAAACCCGACCGAGGCCCTTAGTTTATTTTATCTGGAAGGTAAAATAAACTTAAGCACGCCGTCCTTCGGATGGGACGTTAAGCGATGGTCCCGAGCCTGTACGATGTCAGGTACTCGTTAAAGACCCCTGCCCTAGGTGAATAAAAATTTAGGGTAGGCAAAATTTAGGACTCCCATAGTAGAGTCGGGCTCATGTCCACCAGAGTGACGAAATAGCGCTCCTGTAGTAGGCGATATGACCTCGTAGTTAAAGTCCGGGCATGAGTCATAAAACCTAACCTAACCTGTAATATACATATGGCGCATGCAGTTAAATATATTCCCTTCACGTAGGTATACTACTGGATGGAAACCGGAAAAAAAAAAAAATTCATTATATTGACAGTAATTACAATTTTTATGTCATCAATTTACATTATGCTAAATCAATAGGTGTCTTCCTTATAGAGTTCTAGATGCACATATAAAATTTCGTGTGGATGCATTAATTCTATCGGGAGTTATCGTGTTCACAGTCGAATAGGAATTTGTTTTTCTTCATTTTTTGTAATAAGAACATATTGAAAATATGAAATTCCGGTGAAAACTCAAAATCGAATTTCTGACTGATTATATAACTTCCCCTATACTTCACATAGAAAAAGGAAGTAAAATAAAAAATATATATATTTTTATTTTTATAAAAGTGTCATTGAAAACTGTGAGAACTGTAACCTGGTCTGAATAATTGTATTGAGGGCTAGAGAGGCAGATGTACAGATTAGTTTGTGTCCAATCTTATACTATAGCTTAGCAGTTATTGTGTCATGCCCGGGTTTTAACTTAGAGGTCATATCGCCTACTACCAGAGCGCTCTAACAGTCACTCTGCTGGACATCCCAACTCTGCAATGAGAGTTCTAAATGTTGCCTAACCTGAACTTTTATTCATCTAGGATATAGGTTTTTAACGAGTACCTGACATCGTACAGGCGTCCCATCTGAAGGACGGTGTGCTCAAAGTTGTTCCACCACCCAGATAAAAAAACCTAAGGGCCTCGACCGGGTTGTGAACCCGCGATCTTGAACTTATTAAGCAAGCACTGAGCTACCAGCGCCCTCAAATACATCCCCTTTACAATACACGTATACGATATCTGCTACTCGTTAAAGACCCCTACCTAACTAATAACAATATTCAAGTCACGCTGTAAATCCTTAAATTTGGCGTAGATATTATATCCTTAATTGCCCATTATGTTACTTTAACAAGGACGAAAACACGATCCATTTCTTGGGTGAATGTTACCTTCAACTAGAGTAATTTTAATCCAACCGTAAACACGGATAACGTTGCTGTCAAAAGTGATTATATAATCCCGCCATGATTATGGCATTAGTAGCAGTTTACGTTACACGCTACTAATTGTGACCTAGTTGTCAGATGATGAGAACCTTTCACATAGTCACAGGAACTGTATCCGTCATATCTATATCTCACTGTTCTCAGAGTACATCCGAGAGAGAGAAAAAAAATGGTTACCAAATTGTTTTGATTACTGATTTTTATCTAGCTTTTTTAATGATTGAAATAATACAAGTATCTTCACACGAACTAGTATATAAAGTAGCACATATCGGAAACTAGAATTATGCAATGTTATATTCACGTTCGGTATCAATCACTTCCCTGGTATGTACATTCAGATTTCTGATTATATTCGGGTTACACGAAACACGCTGAACCGTCGACTCAAAATACTCTACGGACTTCTAAATAGACGATCAAAATTAGACATGACACAAAAACGGAACTGTTATACTTACTTACTTAGACCATTATGGACATACGGATCACAGATATACGGTTCAGCAAAAACATCCAACATCAAACGAATTCAGGCATTTCAGTCAAAAACCCTCAGACTGATAACACAATGCCCCCCATACATAAACAACAGAACACTTCATAACGATCTTATGATACACACAGTACCCGACACAATACAAACTATTTACATACGTTTTTTTAGAAAACTTTACACACATACAAATCCAGAAATACGTACTTTATCTTCACAACACTTACCACAAAACCCCCCACGAAGGTTGAAGAGGAGGTGGAACCGCGACTTACTGCCACCTTAATTCCTATTCGTTCTTAATATTTTTATTTTTTTTTATTCTTTTACATTATTTTCCTTCACTTTTATCATCTCTCTTACCCATTCCATCAAAGTTGTCTTTCAATTCCTTTTTATTTATTTATTTATTCTTTAAATTATTATTATTATTATTATTTTATTTATTTATTTTTTCCCTTGTCCTTATAAATAATATAAATTTTCGTCCCGAGGACCTACCACTGGGTGGCCTTCCTCTCACATGCCATTCACGCCAACGTCTCCATACCTACCAACATAGATGCTGGTTGTTGCCCCCTAGCAACAGTTGCATCTTTATGAATAAAAGCCAAAAAAAAAAAAAAAAAATATTCGGGTTATAGGTTTAGGTTAGGTTTTATGACTCATGCCCGGGATTTAACTACGAGGCCATATCACCTACTACCAGAGCGCTCTTTCGTCACTCTGGTGGACATGAGCCCGACTCTACTGTGGGAGTCCGAAACTTTGCCTACCCTAAATTTTTATTCACCTGGGATAGGGGACTTTAACGAGTACCTAACATCGTACAGGCTCGGGACCATCGCTTAACGTCCCATCCCCCCCCCGTGCTTAAGTTTATTTTACCTCCCAGATAGGGCCTCGGTCGGGTTTCGAACCCATGTTCTTGCCACTGAGCTACTGGCGCCCTTTATTCGGGTTATATTATGGAACCGTACATAGATGTCATGTTTCTACATTGAAATCGATATTATATATCAAGAAAATATCATGATATCTTTCATTATTATCGATTAAAAAATTCAATCAAGTGAACTGAATAAAATCCCAAGTTAAAATAATTGTCGGTGAATCACCGGAAATGTACTTCCCCAGCATGAATTAATCAATTACGTTTTCGCTCTCCCTCCAAAATCAATCGACCGTTTGGGCTAAAAATCAATAGTTGACTTACATATGGACCTCTAAATCTTCATATTAAATTTTGTATCGATAAATTTATTATATCAGCAGTTATTAGGTATTTCAGTTAAGCCCCCTTCCCTACGGCCGATTTTACTTTCTTCAAGATGCATTAAGAGTGTTAAGACTGCTAGGAGATGATTTTAGTTGGCACTGAGAAGTAAATATAAACAAAGATCCTGTTTATTAACTATATTGTCTATGTTTTATTTTATTTTATTAGCTTTCCACTATATCAACACAAATTGCAGAAATGTTACAGGTCATCCCATAAGTAGTGTCGGTTAAAAAAAAAAAAAATTAAATAATATATTATTACAGCTACATTCTCCCATTAATTTTTTTTCCTTCACAAAAAATATAAATTAGAAACGTTTCTGGAAGCACCCTCATCATCAGTATCTGCAATACATGTGTTATTCATGATGTTTAGTGGGATATGGAAGGAATAATCCATTATAATTGTTTTCAATGTAACCAATCAAGAAAGAGGTCTACTGCGAACAAATTGACCGTTTGATGTTAGAATTGGAAGAAAAAATGACACTTCTCTGGTCAATATGCGCTGATTTTTATTCGACCAGGACAATGCCAGACCTCACACTGCTGAGACCCTACAAAAACTACACCATTGCTGTTGGCACATTATAAGACAGCCACGGTATTCTTCCCTTCAGATATCCCACCTGTTCCAGAATCTCCGGGACTACCTAATTGGCCAGTGGATGAATTCTAAAAAGAGCAGTCGTTTTATTTTTCGGATCAAAATGTAGAGTATTTGTAAAATAGAGAATTGAAAATTTAGATCTAAGATGGAAAAATGTTTTTGAAAATTGTGGAAAATAAATCGTCGAATAAAAATTAACAGTAAGTTTTTTATTACTTTTTCATTTGACATTACTTATGGGATGACCTGATATTTGAACAATGAGGAAAAGGATATGAAAGCGTAATAGTTTTAAATGATTTTATTTTGCCGATTTTAAAGTTATAAAAACCTCATCTCTTCAACGGATTTATCAAGCAGTTCCATATTTACGATTATAGGCATTGAGTCATTAAATTTCTTTTTCATTGTATACTGAAAGACTCAAGAGCTTTAAAGTGATGTACCATGACTGCAAATTGGTTCATTAATAGCCGTACAGCCAGTGTGTGTTTTGACCTGGTTCAATCTTCCAAACGACCAGTTATGGAGGAACCAGCCAGACTAACAACCGGTAACTGGCTAATAACCTACTAAACAGAAACCCGGTTATTTTAGTCCATTAGTACATATTTCATAACTAAGGGTTGGGCAAGTTGGTTTCAACATTCAATTCGTTATTTTTTTATAGTTAATTTTGTCAGTGACAACTTTTCCATTAGACTTTCATAGATTGAAATCTAAAAAAAAAAATCCAGAAAGAATTAATCAATTAACTTTTCGTCTTTCCCCCTCCAAAACCAGTCGACCGTTTGTGCTAATATTCAATAGTTGACTTACATAGGAGCTCCTAAATCCTTATATTACTACATTTTGTGTTGACCAATGCATTACATCGGCAGTTATTAGGAAGAAAATACTGTAGTATGCGCCAAAAAAGACGGTCATCTGAGTATAGATTTTGCAAATTTTCTATATAATTTTTGAAATAATCAAAGGTAATAAGCTTGCTGCCAAATGTTCCGTCGGCCATTTTCTCAGATTTGGTGCTTTGTTACCTTTAGATACGGCATGCTATTATAGATTTTCATAGATTAATTGAAAATATAATAATAATTATACAAATAGTAGAAAAAAATGGAAAGTCAATGCAAATAAATTGAAAATGTTAATACAATTGGACGATGGGCTAAAGTCTGCACGGAGTGGATTGCTAGAGGCAGAAGAAGAGGAAAAGGAAGACCAGGACTGCGGTGGAGGGACGAGATAATGGAGAGAATAGGGGATGGTTGGTGCACAGTGGCCAGCAACAGATATTGAATTTATTTATCTAAACCTACATTATAAATAAAATCAAAATATCAATATCGAATAAAAAAAATAAAAAATTATTTACAAAAAAATTGTTATAAACTAATTTCTACAGTCTCTTTTCTTTTTAAATATTGTGGTCATTCTTTAATTCAATGTTATTTTGGGCATATAAACATATAAATAAATAGAAGTACCTTTGAGGATTTACTTCACTATTATTTTCACTCCTACATCTTCTCTCACTCAGACTAAGAACCACACCTTAACCCTAAAAACACTTCTCTCTCTAGACTGTCCACCTCCACATCTCTCCTTCGACTGTTTCTCACTATTTAAACCAGCTGTTTGTCGTATTTTGTGTTCCATTCATTTGTTGTTCATATTTCGTTTTAGAACAAAATGCGACATCAATTTTTGTAAATGTATTCACTAATTAGGTTACCTCACTCCCAACAGCTGTTTTTATACAAATAATAATAATTGATTTTATAATATATTAATAATTTTATTGTGTGTACATTTTTTTTACATCACACCCTTTGACCAATTTGGCTGAAATTTAATAGGTGTTGTCCTTATGGGGTTCTGGATATACATACAAAATGTGTTCACAGACACAGGAATTATTTTTCTTCATTTTTTGGAATCAGGGGTCGGAAAACATGAAAATCTGGTGAAAATCATCAAATTTCTGACCAATTAAATAACTTTCTCTATACTTCATATAACTGGCGAAGTAAAAAAATGGATTTCTTCCTTATAGGTGTGGTGATGATTCCTCCTGGACTATGATTGCTCGCCATTCAGAATGTATGGACTGTAATTGTTACAGACTCAAACTTTCGGCTATAGACAAAATATTTTATGACACTCTATCATTATAGCTGATAGCACTTGATTTAACCTCGAGAACCAACAAGGAAACGACTATAGAAACACTTGTCAGCTGAAGTTGTTTCAGAGAAAGTAACATTTATAAAAGTGCTGATTGTAAAGTGGAGCTAGACTGGTGACTCTTGAGTAGTACAACGTCGCAAATACACTTTCAGGAGGAGAGATTCTATTTTGCCGCCCGGAAAAACTATTTTGAAAAAGTCACAAAGACGAATTAATAAGCCCCATTATGCCCTCCCTCTAACACCGTCAAAACTTGGAGTTTCAACATAGAGGTTGACACATAAGATGTAAAAAGAAGAATAAGATTGATATGAAAAACATTGTTAACATAAAGTACAACAAATCAATTATAGATACTGATAATGGTAGTGATTCCTGAAATGTCTATAATTGATAGTTAATAAAAACTAAAAAATAAATTGGAGAAATATAGAGCTATGGAAATAATATGTTATTTGTTATATATCATTTTTCTCTAGTAACTTATACATATTCTTAAAGAAACAAGGCATCATGTTCATGTCAATCATAATAAGTTAAAAATAAAAACAGTGAAATTACATAAAAATTTAAAAACATAAGTAGGGGTCAAAGAACTGGACACATATCAATCAGTGACTAGTTGGATGCTGACTGCTTGGCGTAAATTCTAGTCTTACTTTTGGTTTATGTACATATGTTCAGTTTCACCCCCTGAAATTGCCGAAACTAGTTGTAGTAAAAATAAAATATATAGTTGGATTGATAGATCACAGGACTTGTGTTCTCTTTATTCCCGTTACTCCACAGAAAGGCCCAGTGTGGGCCGGTCTTGCAAGCAATACCAACTTGAGAACTGTTCAAGTGGCCCAAAACAAATGCCATAGATTGATTGGTAGCTACTCGAGGGACACCTCCATCCTCCAAATCCATGAAGACCTAAATGTTGAGCTCCTACTAGAGTACATACTAAATTTCAGTACAAACTTTTTAACTTAAGTGTGACACTAATGAAAACGTTTTGGTAAAGAAAATAGAGAAAACTCAGGGAGGGAAACACAAAAATATCAGTTTCACGATTTTAAATTATAATCTCTGTTTTTGAATCTTTATCAATTTATTTTCTATTCATTTTTGTTACTTTGTATTTTTTTAAAGTTTTTTAAAATTTACTCTTAAGCAGTAGTATCGTTTTTTAATTTAACTGATTATTTTTTGATTTGTATTTAGTGTATAAAGGTAATGGTTGAGGAACCTTATTGTATTATTGTACCTCTGTAAATGCGACTGTTGTATTAAACTCTTCTTCTTAAAGGAACAATGAATTATTAGTAAATATTACAATTTTTTTCTTATTAAGTACATATTTTTACCATAACATATTATTACCATAGCTCTATATTTTTATTTATCTATTTATATCTCTATATATTTCTCCCATTTATTTTTTTAGTTTTTATTAACTAGCAATTATAGACATAGAATAATTACATTTCTTGGCATGTATTTACAACCCTCCTGCCCAAGCAAGGGTTGGCTTCTAAGAGGACCCAATTACCCTTTTTCATTATTAAGAAAGTCGTCGATGAATCACCGGCAATATACTTCCCAGAACGAATTAATCAATTAACTTTTCGCCCCCTCCAAAACCAGTCGACCGTTTGCGCTAATATTCCACAGTTGACTTGCAAAGAGGCTTCTAAATGCTCTTACTAAATTTTGTGTCGATAAATTCATTAAATCGGAAGTTATTAGGGTTTTTGAATTGAGCCCCCTCCCCTGATCCCCCCTTCTCTTCAGCCGATATCGTTGAAGTTTTACAGGTAATGTCCTCATTGGGTTTTGATTTCACATATGAAATTGACCCCCTCTGATCCCCCTTCCCTTCTGCCGATTCCGCTGAAAATTGATGTCATTATATGGTTTTGAATTCATAAAAAAATTTGTTTTTCATATTTGGAATTTAGAGATCGGAAAGTATAAAATTCCGTTGAAAACTCCTCATCGAATTTTTGCTCGATTACATAACTTTCCCTATACTTCAAAATGCTGAGAAAGTAAAAGAAAACTATTCATTGATTTTGTCAAAATTTTTATATAATAATTTTAGAAAGATGGTGTTAAATTCAACAATTACAATAATTGTAAAACAAAAGTAATAAAGTATTTATTTATTAATAACAATCTTTTACTTTTACTTTAACAATTTTTATTACACAATACATTTTTTTTCCGCAGATCCTTTCGTTTCCACATTGATCTACCTTGTTTCCAGATCACGTTTTTCTGCAGTAGTGAATTGTCTATTTTTATTTTTATTATCATTTTTTTGTCTGAAAAGAGAAACAGAGCTATGACTGATTTCTCTGAAGAATTTTTATAGTTAGAAAATAAGAAAAACAATTTGTCTCATTGCTAAGTTACGTTAATTCTTCAACCAGAGTTGCCAGTCTTTCAATGAACCGGGTTTGGTTTCTTGAAGATCTTGTGCAAAGTTGAAAGGATTTTAGAGTACCCCTCGTAAGAAATGTATTCACAGTTTGTTTATAGTGTCTCCAAAACCGTGGTATGTTGATGTTGAAACAAACATCAATATCCTGTCCATTTCAACTTCACTTCATTGTTACTTCAGACAGTAGAATATAACAGGTGAAAATAACGTACTTTTCGGCCATTAAGCTACTATGGTCCAGAGCTCTTTGGAGGAACCTGAAGCATAGGATCTGCAGCTCTGTGATAAAGACAGTTCCAATCCATGAGTTTGAGGAGGCCTGGAACCTGACCTTACATCTGGAGAAGCGTCTTCGGACCTATGAAAATAAAATATTCAGAAAAATAGCTCAAGGATAGAGAAACATAGGAGTGGAGGAACAGGACAAACAGGGATCTAAGTGACATTTGGAAATATACGACCGTAGTAGCGGACATGAAATTACGGCGCTTACGGTGGACTGGGTGTGTGGAGAGAAGCGGACTGCAGAGAGCCTTTTGACGTGAAAACGTCTATTCGCACGTTAAGCACAGTGATAGCCGATCAAACTTTCCTGTGTTACAAAATACAGTCAGATTTCAATCGATAATACATGGATCACATCACAATGGATAGAGCATGTCTGTACGTGTTTGTTTTGCCTGTGACGTTATCCGGCTAGTGTGGGCGCCGGCGGATGATTGTTGCGAATTAGCGTTGTGTAAAATTAGAAATTAGTGTAGCGTGAAAACGCGTTTAGATAGGACGTTGATTCGGGTGTCATTGTGAACAGCTTGAGGAGCACTACTAGGACTCAAAGTGAAACAATAAAAATATTCGCCGAAATATATGTAAAATCGCTATTAAATTGAAAATTGCAAAAAAATTAAAGATGTCGTCTCATATGAATCGTAAATATGCGCGGAATTATAGAAAACGCAAATCAGAGGATGACTCGCATCAAGAGGAATTTAAAAAATCTAAAAAGTTTAGTGCCGAGCAAATGCAAGAGCTACGGCAGCATCGAAAAGAAAATTAAAAATAATTTTATCCCGACGTTTTCACGGAAAATCTACGGCGTGGACCTTGACTACGCCTTAATGTTTTTACTGTTTTCGGGTGCACCTTGCTTGTGTGCAACATCACCCGTCAATCTTTGTAGAGGAATCTCGGGATCTGGGTAGTGCTTAAGTGAGGTTATGACAGGCCGGAAGTGTACCCGGACATCCGGAAAGTATGCGTTAGTCGTTCGGCCATCCCGGACTCAATAGGGGGAGACTCTACCGTTGGTGCCTGTTGCGCAGCCGTTGAGACAATTCGATAAGCTCTTGTAACCTTTAAAAGAGCTGCTCTCTGGGCTTGCATCAGAATCGTGCATTGCCGGTTCGGGAAGCGATGCCACCAATCAGCAGCAGCGTACCTTGCTACGGCCACGAATACTATGGTGTAGATTGTCTTAGGCGCAGAGTAGCCGAGGCCCCACGTCGCTCGACCCCAGTGTGTTAAAAATGGCTGTTGTCCTTTCTTTAATACGTGCTCCGCAGACAGCCATAAAACACATTATGTATACTCAGGTTCAAGGAGCCAGATGTCGAGGAGAAACATAGCTGACTTGGCGAAAAGCGATGCGATGGAACACCATGTAGTAATCTGGCAACTGGTGGCGCAGGACTGATGGCGATGGAGGCCGTCGCCAACGGAGTAACAGCAAATGACAAAACAAACTACATACTTTTCAAGGTTATGTTCAAGTTTCATACCGCAGCAAATGAGTTTGGTTCCCCCTCCTGTACAACTTTTGGACACCTCACTGAACCCAGTGTGGTTTGACCCAGGGGCGCTGAACCCTCATGAACCCTGTCCACTATTAATTTCTGACAGGATTATTACATAACATCGTTACGTGCTCCTCACCCTGTCTTCAAAAAATATATATATATATGTGACTCAATCTTCTGTATCATTCTTTACCATTCAGTCCACGTAGCCTTTGGAGATATAAGTTACGCAGAAATATTTAGTAAATACCTATTATGTATGAGAGGTTGAAGGACCAAAAGTTCAAAAAAAATGTATTTAAGCTTAAAAAATATATTAAGAATATAGTGTGCCGTTTCGATTCGAAATTCGCTCGTATGGATTTTCTAGTTATTTTAGCGCACCTTAATGTTTATTTAACTAAATAATACAATAAGCAAGAACTTTTCAAAACGTTGGCCTAATTTTGAATTTTTTTTTTACCTACATGGAAAGACCCTCGACTTCCCTCAGCAACTGATGTTAAATGTTTCAATAATTATAAATGCAATTTGGTTATGTAAAATTAGGTTTGGTTGTCATAAAACCATGATATGGGTTGAGGGATCAAGTTAACAGAAAAAGAAATTTATGTCTTACGTAAGACAGTGTGTTGTAAGATGTGAGAACAGGTTGCAATGAATGATTGTAGAATAAAAATAAATTAAAAAAAACTAGCCACAAATTGTTAAGGGATTGCCCAAGCAGAAAGAGGGGACACCGTCTGGTGTGGTCAGAAGACCGTGGTCTGGAGAAATGCCGGGTTCAAGTTCATTCAGTGCCGGTTCTATAGATAGATAAACTGAAGACTTCAGTGGTTGCTATCATAGATCTACCAATTTGGTTCATAATCAATAGATGTCTTACTCAGAAACTTCTAAATCCTCATTCTAAATTACATTGACAGATATCGGGATTTTTTGTGTTAAGCCCTCTCTCTTCTCTTTGACCGATTTGACTTAAATTCAATTTGAAACATTCATTCTATCGGGAGTTATTCTAAGACACACAGATTTTTTTTTTCGAATCTTGAGGTTAGAATTCCGGTGAAAATACAAGATCGAATAACTGACAGATCACACAACTTTCTCTATACTTCTGCTGGCTGGAGAAATAAAACCAGGGTAAACACCCCAACCCTAGATAAGTAACCTTGGCTAGGACAAAATTTAGGACTCCCATAGTAGTCAGGCTCATGTCCACCAGGGCAACGAAAGGTTTTGTTTTTTTATTCAATACCTTTAAATCATTACAAAATAAGACAAATGATGAAAAGACTACCTCCCAGAAGACGGAGTCTGAGTGTGGGAGGGGAGCAGTCAGCTAGGACTGTACATGGCTGTTAATAATTGAACATATTCATTATATCTTATACATATATCAATGGTAAGAAAAGGTAAATATATATAGAATTAGATATAATCAACAATAATAATGGGAATAATAATACGAGTGGACACGACAGTAACTCGATAAATTAATAAAGTACATATTAAGATAGAAGAATCAAGAAGAATAAAGAAAACTAATGTAGAGAAGCAATACAAAGAAAAGAAAGAAAAAAATAAAATAAATAAATAAAAATAGAATCATTAGTAAAACGAAAAAATGAGAAAAGAAAAAAAATAAGATATATTCTCGATATATAAAAGGAAAATAAAATAATACGAATAATAATACGAGTGGACACGACAGTAACTCGATAAATTAATAAAGTACATATTAAGATAGAAGAATCAAGAAGAATAAAGAAAACTAATGTAGAGAAGCAATACAAAGAAAAGAAAGAAAAAAATTAAATAAATAAATAAAAATAGAATCATTAATAAAACGAAAAAATGAGAAAAGAAAAAAAATAAGATATATTCTCGATAAGTATATAAAAGGAAAATAAAATAATACGAATAATAATACGAGTGGACACGACAGTAACTCGATAAATTAATAAAGTACATATTAAGATAGAAGAATCAAGAAGAATAAAGAAAACTAATGTAGAGAAGCAATACAAAGAAAAGAAAGAAAAAAATAAAATAAATAAATAAAAATAGAATCATTAGTAAAAAGAAAAAATTAGAAAAGAAAAAAAATAAGATATATTCTCGATATATAAAAGGAAAATAAAATAATACGAATAATAATACGAGTGGACACGACAGTAACTCGATAAATTAATAAAGTACATATTAAGATAGAAGAATCAAGAAGAATAAAGAAAACTAATGTAGAGAAGCAATACAAAGAAAAGAAAGAAAAAAATAAAATAAATAAATAAAAATAGAATCATTAGTAAAAAGAAAAAATTAGAAAAGAAAAAAAATAAGATATATTCTCGATATATAAAAGGAAAATAAAATAATACGAATAATAATACGAGTGGACACGACAGTAACTCGATAAATTAATAAAGTACATATTAAGATAGAAGAATCCCTCTTAGTTAAAACCACAAAAAATTGTAGAGCTAAGGATGCTAGATGTGCTTGTTACCTGCCATTTTAAAATGATACAATTATATATGACAGATAAATTTAATCTGGATATTACCTTCTGTTACAGATTATGACTTCGCAATGGCTTCTTCATCTGGTTTGCTTTTCAGTTCTTCTTCACATCTCCTTTGAGGCCACTTCTAGTCAGGTAATTGTCTGAAATAACATTATTCATTAGAACTGCCCTAGGCAAATAAATGCAGAAATTCTGTCTCCCAAATTTTATTTGTAGTATCGTTTAAACTGTAGAAACAGCAAAGAATTAAAAAATACCGTTTCACTTTTGATTTTTTTATTGAAAAAGTTGAAAATAAAGAAAAACTTAAAATTTATGTGATGTGGCCATCACAGGAATTTCTTATTCCCCTTTTCAAATGGCATTACTGGGTACCTATATAAAACTCACTCTCAAAAATGTATTATTTAAGGAAACAAAGAAAACAGCTGACGCCAATACATAACTTTCATATATCCAATATGAAAGAAGGCGCAAGTAGCTCAGTGGTATGCATGCTTGTCTTCTGAGCTCAAGATCGTGGGTTCGAAACCCGACCGAGGCCCTTAGTTTATTTTATCTGGGAGGTAAAATAAACTTAAGCACGCCGTCCTTCGGATGGGACGCTAAGCGATGGTCCCGTGCCTGTACGATGTCAGGTACTCGTTAAAGATCCCTACCCTAGGTGAATAAAAATTTAGGGTAGGCAAAATTTAGGACTCCCACAGTAGAGTTGGGCTCAGGTCCACCAGAGTGACGAAAGAGCGCTCTAGTAATAGGCAATATGACCTCGTAGTTAAAGCCCGGGCATGAGTCATAAAACCTAACCTAACCTCCAGTATGAAATGAATTTGAGATGAGGAAGAGTTATCTGTACAAAGGTGATTGGTATAACACGTATTTAGTTAAATTATGGAACTGAATGATGAATCCCCCCACCCCTTTGGTCGATTTGGCTGAAAATCGATAGGTGTTGTCGTTATGGGGCTTTGGTCAAACATATAAGATTTCGTGTCGATACATTCATTCTATCGGCAGTTATTACAGTTTCTATGTTAGGTCGCCCCCTACCCCCCTTCCCTATGTTTGATTTGTCTGAAAAAGAATAGGTGTCTTCGTTAGAGGATTCGCGTATTAAATTTCGTGTCGATACATTCATTCTATTGGGAGTTATAGTCAGACAGCAATATTTTTTTTTTTCCAACTTTGGAATCTAGAGTTCGGAAAACATGAAATTCCGTTGAAAACTCAAGAAAGGTCATCCGAAGGACGGCGTGCTCACGTTTTTTTTACCCCTTTATTAGAACCCGGGGTCTTGAGCTCAGTAGACAAGCATGTTACATCTGAGCTACCGGCGCCCACTTCTTCAGTTCATTGTATTCTTTATTCCAAGGCCTGAATATTTCTTCCCTCTCTATAAAGAATGTGTAGCTTTGAGGTCGAATGTTTGTGTTAATGCATTGTTAATTGTGGATGTGCCAAATAAGGTGCGTTGTTAAGGTTGCACTACACATGCCAAACAATAGATTACCTGACACTGAGTTACATCAGCCAGGTAGTATATACAACTGGTGACCTGTTTAGATATACATCATACTAAGGTAGGACTGGAATCTGTTATCAAGTTTGTCAACACGATCACTCCCGATGGAATGAATGTATCAATTCGAAATTTTATATACATATGTACCCAAAACGCCATAAGCATCACACATAATGAATGACCTTCACTCAAAGAGAAGTGGGAAGGCTTAACACAAAAACTGTAATAACTGACGTTGTAATTAATATATTGACACGAAATTGCATATGTAAATTCAAAACCTTATAACACCTACGTATACCTTTCAGCTAAATCGGCCGAAGGGAAAGGAAGGATCAGAGGGGGCGCAACTCAAAAATCATAATAACTGCCGATGTAAGAATTTGTCGACACAAAATTTACAATGAGAATTCAGAAGCTCCTATGTAAGGCAACTATTGATTATTCTTTCCTAATATGGAGGTTAAACAGTTTTATGGCCACAAATTTCTAGAACTCTTTTCAAAACCTAATAAGGAGATAATATTTCTGAAGTATAACTTGCTCTTGTTGATTCATTACAAAGTTGGGAAGACTTGACAGCTATCCTAGACTGAAGGATGTGGAGAATAGTTTGATTTCCTCAAAGAATGGTTGGGAAGTGTGGTGTCACGTGCCAGGATTGGATACGCACGGCTTCCGCACAAGTCTCATGTCGGTAGGAAGAGTATCATGTGATGAAGTTGTATCTTCCCTCCGGAGAGACTGTCTAACTCTACTGAGGAAAGTACTGAAGCATTCCTTAGGAACTTAGGTATGCCTCCCCCCCCCTCCCCCCCCTCCCCTCCCTCCTAAAGAGCCATTACTTCATAGGTTTAATTGTTGATTGTACTTATGATTTATTGATCTCTTAGCAAGGTATTTACGTATCCATTATTTATAGATATTACTGACACTGTATCTGATCATTAATATTTCAAGTTCATATATATCTACCTAAGAAAACTATATATATATTTTTTTTATCCTATTCTCAGTTGTTTCTGGAGGCAGTCGTGTTCTGCGAGCGTCCTGAATTTGGCCATTGCCACCCTCCCAGCTTTCCGATGTTTCTCCCCATCTCTTCCCTAGTTTCATTTGGTGTTCCCTCAGCAGATGTCTATGCTTTGTCAATCTGCTTCGTTGCAATATCCAGGTTGGTATAGGTGGTTGGCTGTTGCATCTAGGATCCTGCGCCAGTCTATGAGCATCTTCGGTTACCTGGGATCCTGCACTAGAAAACTATATTAAAGATTTTTAAGTATTATTTTGCAGTTTATATGATGTGTCTCATTCTTTAAAACTCCATTCCTTCAAGTCCCGATCTTCGGCAAATTACACCTGGCAACCCTAGAGACGACAGAATCTCATAATCAGGGGGTTTCATGATTCTAGTATAATCAGAAAAATTATAATTTGGTGAAAGATCAGCGAAATTAGTAAATGAAATATTATTATAAAAGAATATTTCACGATTACCGATCTCAAGCTTATTTTTTCTCATTCCACTAAGCTCTTGCCTTTTTCTCTCTATTAATCACTCCACTGATCTCCATACTAACTGGATAGACAATAGCTGAACCCCTCAGTATGGCCCCAGTGTTGCTAATACAATGCTCATCCACTAGTTGAACTATTGAGAAATCTGTTTCCTTCTGTTTTCTTGCAGCTGTTATTTTCTTACGATGGTAGTAGACTGCTACTTAAATTTAAAAAATAACAGAATTAAACAGCAGGTTAAAAGTGTATTTTAATGTTCAGTCGATATAACCTGTTATCCTCTTTTCCTGTTACTTAGCGACCTGCTATCAGCTTTTCTGTTACCAAGGTCTACCGATCTGTTATTCTGCTACTTGCTATTTTTACTCTGCTATGCGCTGTAAATGCTTCCAAAATCCAAACGAGATAGTTTGTAAATCTTCCCTATTTAACGTATTTGGAAAAATATTTCAACTTTTCCAACCTGATGACAGATATTTTAAAATAACAAATACTTTTGAACTGTTAGAATATTAGAATAGTCTGTCCGCCCGGAAAAATTGTTGTTTCGTTGTACGACACGCCATTTCATAAGATAGCATTACAAAATTTTTGATCCAAAACATACATATACACAAGCGTCACAAGCCGGTTTCTGAATGGAAAACGAGAAGATGGAGTGAAGCAAGAGGTTGGTGAATTCCAGCAAGTTTCTGGAGTAAAAGGCGTTGTTACGACATTTTGTGAAAGGGTACCTACCGTATGGTTGGAGGCCTTATTAAAAATACCATTTCAACACTTCTTCAATTTTATAGGTACGTGCTTGGGCGGCCCATCCAAGATATCTTTCACAATTCCAACTACACATGAGAAATGTCATTGTATTTTCACTTCTTGAGATTCTCGAAACATAAAAAAAAAACATATTTTTGAAAACGTCTGTTTGTCTGTCAACACGATTCGATGAAAACTGACATAATTGCAGAGATATTGTGAAATAATTCAAATGGACTTGAAAAATAAAATAAAACTGGTTTATTTAATATGTTGTCTAATTTCACTAACTATATACATATACATGGGAGTACTTTCGGTATTTCTACCATCCTCAGCCAAAAGCATAAGAGAAAAGACTAAGTTAATTTTCAGAATGTCAGCCTCTCGAGGAACCCATTACCCTCCCTACTGGTGTTCCCCATGACGTCAGACATTCCTAACTAAGCTAAATTGTCAAGCTGTGAGATATTTTATGACAAGGCGGTCCCCATATTTCAAATGTGTGACCCCTTCTAAGATCTAGGTATAAAGCATTAACAATGAACAGGCGAATAATATAACATTAACAAATCAAAAATAATTGGTTCCAGTTACAACTTAATTAAAATTATTATACTGTAAATTATATAAATATATCTATTGGCAAGATTCAGATAAATCATATATATATATATTGGTAAATTCTATGTATATTTAAACGTACCTGTGCACATCGACTGGAGGGTCATATTATTGGTGACAGTAAAGGGGAATATTTTAGATTGGTTTGGTCGTTCATACAATTTCCATTTTTTAAAGTTCTGTTTATTTCTAATATTTCTAATGAGTTGAGCAATGTGCTTTTTTCGCAGAAATGAAGGTATTTTATGCCTGTGTCTTTATCAAACGTATGTTTGTGTTGGTTGATGTGTTGTGCAAATGTTGATTTTGTTATGTTGTGTGTTGTGTCCATGTTAGTATCTATTTCTGATATATGTTCTTTGAGTCTTTGTTTGAATTGTCTCCCAGTTTGTCCTGTATAGATTAGGTTGCAAGAGTTGCAATTTAATTGATAAACCCCACTCTTTTCTTCTGTTTTTATTCGGTCTTTCGTATTGTTAAGGTGTTTGTAAAGTGTCCTATTTGTTCTGAAACTAACTTTGAAGTTTTCTTTTTTAAGAATATTGCCTATTTGTTCAGAAATTTTCCCGTAATAGGGTAAGCTTACCCATTTCTTTGTTTCTGTTGTGTTTATTATGTCTAGTTTGGAGATATCTTTTAAATTGATTTTGTTGGTTACTTTTTTTCTAATTTTTTCTATTGTATGTTGTTTGTATCCGTTTTTTATGGCTATGTTGTTGATTATATCTATTTCTTTGTTTCTGTCTGTCACGTTTAGTGGTATTGTGTAAGCTCTATGGAAGAATGAGTAAAATGTCGCATGTTTATGTGATATAGGAGCGTTCGATGTATTGTGTATAATTGAATCTGTGGTTGTCGGTTTTCTGTAGATGTTGTATTCAAGTTTATTATTATTTATTTTTAAATTTAAGTCTAGAAAATTTAATTTGTCACCCCCTAATTCTATGGTGAATTTTATTTTTTCATGAATATTATTTACAAAGTCAAAGAGTTGCTTAATTTGTCTATTAGAACCATTAAATAAGATACATATGTCATCAACATAACGGTACCAGAAATTAATTTTATCATTGTGTATCGTTTCCCGTAAGATGAGTTTCTCTAAGTGGTCCATGAAAATGTCAGCTAATAGGGGGGACAAGCAGGAACCCATGGCTAGTCCGTCTTTTTGTTCATATATTTGTTCATTGAACATGAAATAATTTTGGCTAGTGCATAATTTTAGTCTTATCTCTTATGCTTTTGGCTGAGGATGGTAGAAATACCGAAAGTACTCCCATGTATATATAGTTAGTGAAATTAGACAACATATTAAATAAACCAGTTTTATTTTATTTTTCAAGTCAACACGATTCGAGTCAAACGGCTAGGTGAGTGGAAACAGAATTTTGGTATGATGTTTGTGTCAAATCCTATTTATGTGTCGTAAATCGGAAGAACTCCATTGTTTTTAGGAGAAATTGGAGCATACGCAGAATCTTTTTTATTTTTCAAATAGAACAGTAGGTATACTATAGAATATATTCATTATATATATACATCATACAACAGGTATACTATAGAATATATAGAACAGTAGGTTATACATTTTATAACGAATTATTTCTCGACACATTTAAAAAAACACTATTTCTATAGTGGAAGAAGGATGTTTATGATTTGAGACCTTCTACTCCGCCATAGAATTTTACGTAAAATGGTCAACACATCTACAAATACGGACTATTTATATAAACAATTAATAAATTCTTGTTTATAGTTTTGAAAATGGTAACCGATGTCTAAAAAATAAATATATATTTGGAAAACCGTAAGGCCAATTAAGTGTTGTTCTATCAACCAATTTTTACTAACTTCCATAACTTTTGAACGAATGTTTGTTTTGGGATGTGACCTTGGGAGGCATTATTTTGACTCGGCCGTCCACCAGATGCGCTGCACATAAGTTTAAAATTTGTGATGGAAATGGGGTCAAGTTGTACATAATTTAAAGTACTCTCAAAATGAAGACAGTATATATATATCATAAGTGTATATGTATATATCTTTCATTGCAACAGGATGGCGCCCAAAGAAGTATAACATTACCTACTGTTATAAAAATCCAAACCTTATTTCACAAATATTTTATTAATAACATTATATTTCCTTGGACTGTCATTCTGTAGCAATAAAACATATATAATAATGTGGACCAATTTTTTCTTCTTTTTTTTTCTTTAAACTACAAAATTATGTTCAGCTTTCCATTGGAGATTTTGAAGTTGGTGTGCGTGCAACGCCTCTGGTGGAGGGCTGAGTCAACGTTAGGTCATGGCCTATTTTGCTCCTTTTTCTAATAAAGATCACACATTATCCCATTTCGATACAACCATTCGTTCAAACGTTAAGGAAGGTGGAATAGTCTACTGTTGTTTTGTTTTGAAATAAAATTAGAATAGATATCTGCTTAAACAAATATTAAAATAGTGAATTTGGAAATTCTTCACTTGGAATGAATGGCTAGAAACATATTTTCATATTTGAGGCGTCTAAGGAAAAGGGTTCTTGTCTTATTTTCTTTAATTTTGCAGAGCAGCCAAAAACATGAAAAATATTAGTATTATCCGATGAAAATCATTCTTATAAGAATTCGTCTTAAAATACATTTTATGTTGTTGTTAGTTCCGAATTAAGTGTATAGATGTTATTCTGAAGAGAAGTGTATTGGACAGTTAACCTTTCCTAGTGTTAAACGTTAAATTTAAATTTTAAAAATTATATCAATTCATAAATATTATTTATATATATACAGTTACGAATGTAATTGGAATACATAATTAAGAGAATTACTGAAAGACTAAAAAACATGTCAAAAAATGTTAATTTCAAGAAAACTACCACGAAAAATTAGCAGAACATTACCTATATTTTGCTTGAAATATTAGTTTTGTATGCTTAATATCTGAATATCTTGTTGAATTTTATATCTAGAGATATAATTTTGTTTTCTTTTACTCAGGTATTATTGCCCAATCCAAAAATGTCAAAATAGACAAAAACATGACAAACTCCCTTTTCCTATGTTGCCGTATAAATGTATTGATATTTCTCATACAACGGAGATGGCTTATTGAAAAACCTATCTGTAGGGCCTACTTACAATGAGTTCCTGGGACATAATAACCCTCTAATTTGTAAGTTTTTTTTTATATTTTAAATTCCATTTGCCGAAATGTACACCACTTAATTTTTTACCTCTGTACGTTCCGTTGTACGTTTTGGCCTTGTTTATATTGTCAATATTATATTTTTTTGTAACATACTATTTTTTTGTTTTCAGAGTGGTAGCGGGAAAAGGAGTATCGCTTGGTTCAAACCAATTAAAAAGAAGCTTGGATTCTTTGGACTGATATCAAAGTTTGTTCAAGAGGTATGTATATAATTTTAGAATTTAATTTATCCATAGTTAAATTCAATATATTATAATTTATTATTATTATTATCAATACTAATCATCTTCCGTTTATACTAGTAGTATTAATGATTAAATAATGAAATTAGGGAGTTCAGAGTACTGAGTGAATAGGCGGAATCAGTTATTTTGAACCTCACTTTTTATGTAATTGTAAACCTAACCACGCCGCCAGCCGCGGCGACCATATGCCTGAAATCATATTTAAAACACTAATGGCATAAAATTATATTTCCAGTAAAGCCCATTACCACGATTTTTATGTGTTTTATTTCATTTTAAAATTCGATACCTCTAAAAAACACACCCTTTATATGTTTTTCTGGAATTAGACAATATACAAGTTGAACTAGTTCTTTGGTGTCATTTATTTTACGTTGGGGAAGAAAGTGTACTTTTTTTTCGTATCGACAAGCTTCACATTGTTCGTAGGATATGAAAGAACTAACTAAGTATGAAATAAAAACAAAAAGTGAAAAATAGAAGCATGGCAATGAAAATGAAATGAAAAGAAATTTTATTATTCTGGGATCGAGCTTCCCTAAGAATAAATACATACAAAGTAAAGAAAATGAGGGGTCATTCATAAATTACGTAAGGCATTTAGGGGGGGGGGGGGGGGGGAGGGGTCAGCTCAATATTACTAATTCTTACTATAGGGGAGGGGGGTAAAAAATTTGATCTTATGTAAGTTTTTGAATTTAAAATCTACTACTTTCGCGCTAAGAAATGGCGCTATTGGATAGCGCAATCTGTACTTAGTTCTCAAATTCAATATTGAATCCTACAGAACTCATATAGTCTCAATACTTCTAGACATTTTTTTATTCTATTGTCTCGCTGACTAGGGATTTCCCTATTGCGTGAATTTTGAAAAATAATTGTCATTTTAGTATCATTTATTTATCATACCTGACATGTCTGGATATTTACATCCACTATTATTTAAAGCTTGGGTATAAGCTGCTCAAATTATCTTTTATTTTATCAATACTATCATTTCTTACGAAAATTTCTTATCAAGGGGTAGGGGTAGTTGTAATCTTATGATATCTTACAAAGGGGGGGGGGGGGTCAAATTAGCTTTAAAAAAGCCTTACGTTATTTATGAATGGCCCCTGAAACAATGAAATATAGTATCAGTACGTCGTAGAATGAAATAAATAAATTAGTGCTACATTGGAGAAAACTAGAAATTAATAATATATAAATAACAAAGAAAAAAACAATAAAAGTATCTTCGGCAATGTCAATGAGCAAAAAAAACGTCAAATACAGTTGGCAGTGCATGGCAGTCAACAAGTCCTAAGTACCACCCACACTTCTCAACATTTTAATGATGGTAGTTTTTTTATATTCGTTTTATAATGATCCTGCATAAAATGGGCCATAAAAAATTAAAAATGTATTTAATTAATTTTTGTTTATATTTTTTCCGGCCGATAAGAGCCAAGAAGAACCAGCGGGACACAGCCCAAGCCCCCCCGGGGACCCAATGAGCCATCCGAGGAGGCCCGGAAACGTCACCACCGGATCACTCTATTTGACTAATTTTATATGTATATATTTATTTTGATTGGAATTGATATTTTAATAGTTGGAAGAAAAGAAAAAATGTATTGTCAATCTTATGGTTACGCTTGATGAATTCAAATTTTTATATTATTGGTCTTTATGTAGTTATAGAGGACTTGCATAAGATTTATCCTCTTGTGTGGAAGCATGAGTAGCCGGGTGAGGTCTGTGGGAAGGGAAAGTCCTTGGTTCACTATTTGTCTGAATAGGAGATGTCTGTCTTTGGAGGTGAGGGGGCAGCCTAGGAGGACATGGTTGGCGTCTGCGAGGGAGGCTCCGTCGCAGCCACACCATCCACTCTCTATCAGTCCTATCTTGTAGAGGTGGGATGGCAGGAGGTTGTGGTTGAGTCTTAGTCGTATGATGGTGGTAATGAATTGCCTTGAGTGACTTAGTGAGTGGTACCAAGGTTTGGCTGGAATGGAGGCCTGTACGTTGCTGTAAAAGGTACCTTTGACTTCCTTAGACAGATCGAACTCTCTCTGCCATTCTTTAAAGATATATTTTTTCAAATAACTCCGGATGTCTGAGGAAGTCAGGAGGTTCACTCTGTCTCCAGTCAGGACAGCTTGCTTTGCCAGTTCATCAGCTTTGTCGTTATGGATATTACCACTGTGACCACGAATCCACAATAAATAAATATTTTGCTTTGCGTTTTGTACTTCTGTGAGAAGTCTATGTATTTCTCTTACCATTGGATCAAGTTGCCTATGAATATTTTTCAATGATAATAGTACACTTTTGCTATCTGTAAATAGGACGCCAGTATTAATATGTTTGTGCAAGAAGTATAATAATGCTTCTCGAATCGCAAGTCCTTCTGAAGAGAAAATGGAAGATATTCCTGGTAATTTCATTTTTCTATTGTAGTTGGTCGATGGTATGAAGTAGGCGCAACCAACTCCCGATTCGGTTTTGGATCCATCTGTGTAGACCGACCCTCTTAATACGACATTATTAAAAGTGTAGTTTTTTTTAGAAAGTTAGGATGGAATGCAAGTAAACTTTTTTTTTCTGAAAATCCATAATATATTCTAATTGGCTTAATATTTGAAAATATCCACGAACTGCGAAATATGAAACAAAACTTATGTTTTTTTTTTTTTTTTAATATTGTCTATTTCACAAAATATAAACATATAATATATGGGGAGTACTTTCGATATTGCTACCATATATATTTTTTTGCTACCTAATACATTAGCAGTTCACCTACTGAGTCAGTATTACAGCGTCAGAATGTAGATATTAAATATGACTGAGTTCTTCCTTGTTCAGAAATAACAATCTCATTGTGAAACACGAGAATAAGCATCGCTTGAAACTGATCTCTGTATTGAAAATGTCATACTCTTTTTTCAATGTCATCATTCTGACAAGCATTGACATGACATGTAGATCGTATGCAGGATCTTCTAAGTAAAAACTAATATAATTTTATGCAGTTTCCATTTATTTTATAAAAACAATTAGGTACCATAATTTAAATTTTGAGAAGTACTAACTAGTAGTATATAAGTATATGTATATAAGTAGAAACTATTAGTACCTAGGACTTCTTGACTACCATGATCGTTATTATTTTCGCTTCTGTATGATCATTGCCATTGCCACACCTCTAGATATTTTTTATTTTATAGTTAGTTCTTTTATTTCCTGTAAACAATATTAAGCTTGTCGATACAGAAAAAAAATACACTCTCCCATCGTTTTCAACGTTTTGTTTCTTATGAAACCCGACACTTTATTTAAACATCGCCGTTACATTTACTATTGACCAATGACATGGTTTTCATTTTACAAAGACCTAGATTTTATCTCACACTTGCACTTCTTATTGTGCGTGTGCTGCGTGAGATAACAATAGAGTTATAGGTAAACAAAAATGCGACACAGGAGGGCGCCGGTGACTCAATGATATGCGTTTTTATGTTATATTGCTTGCTTACTACACGAGCTCAAGATCGTGGGGGTTCGAAACCCGACCGAGGCCTTTAGTTTATTTTGTCTGGAAGGTAAAATTACATTAAGTCCACCGTCCTTCGGATGGGACGTTAAGGGATGGTCCCAAGTCTGTTCGATGTCAAATACTAGTTAAAGACCCCTACCCTAGGTGAATAAAAATTTAGGGTAGGCAAAATTGAGGACTCCCATAGTAGAGTCACGAAAGAGCCCTCTGGTAGTAGGCGATATGACCTTGTAGTTAAAGCCCGGGCATGATTCATAATAACTACAAATATAAAATGATTCAATCTTGTGAACAATGACTATAATTATTATTATAAATATACTAACATAACTACTCCACCAGATATAATGATAAATTATTAGGTATTTAAAAAAAAAAACTAACTAAAAAATCATCAACAATATAAATTATTATAATAGATTTGTAAAAAAAATAGTAAAATTCAAATCCCGGGGATCTTCACTTACCTGCCTGTGGAAGATAGTAAAATTTATATTATTTATTCGTTATTGCTTGTAAATAGAGGCTAATAAATAAATAGATAATTTGTTGTAAATAATAGATAACTAAGAAAATAAATAAGTAAAGCTACACTTTCTTTTCATTGATGAGGAAATTTTTTTAAACACAATTTCACAATTACACCTGATCTGACTCCGTGACCAAAGCTAATTCTATTTGGTCCGCTTGGAGATATGTCAGTAATGGTGACATCAAACTCAAAAAAGTCGAATTAATCAATTATTTTTTTCTCTTCCTCTAAAATCAAATGAACCGTTTTGGTTAAAAATTGATATTCAACTCACACAAGGACTTCTGAAACATTCTAAATATCGTGTCGATACATTCATTTCATCGGATGTTATTAATGTTTTTTTTGTTAAATCTATAATTCCCATTTTCCCTTTGGCCGATTTTGCGTAAAATTAATAGGACTCTGAATTCTTCCTTTTAAAACACATTTACACAAATTTCTTTTTTATTTTTGAAAACTGGAGGTCCGAAAAACATGAAATTCCGTTGAAACTCCGCATATAATTTGTGATCGATTACATAACTTTCCCTATACTTCTCCTCTAAGAAGAATAATTAAAAGAATGGTCGATTTTTTAGTTTTTAAAAGTTTGAAACTATTGTTACATTGTGTACAATGTAGGGCGGTTTTTAACTTAGTATTTTCATCAACGTTTACCAATGTTTCAGTTAAAATGTTTTTGACATACAATTCAAAACAGTTGTATTTTTAAATTTCCACTATTTTATCGCATTATTAAAATTAGAAAAGTTTATTTATTATTTTGTTAAATACACAAACACCATTTCACATCACATATAAATTAGTTTATCTTGTTAGCATTTAATAACTTTATATTTAGTTTTACCACTGTTAAGAAACAAGATAAGAAAATATTCAGAAGAATATTGAAATTAGAAAAGTTTATAATAAAAATTATTATTAAATTAAATTGATTCATTTTTGTTGCTTAGTGTTTGTGGGGCTAAGAGCACAATATCCGAAGTTTTTCGCTCATTAATTTTCAAAATTTTATAATGGTAATCATATATATGTGACATTTTAAATAGATACAATTATTTCGGAGGATATAACATGCTACAAACAAAGGTTGGCGCCCCGAAGTCCCGCCTCCACTCATTAGGAAATCTTATGCCTCCTTCGCCCTCAAGACCTTAATCCGGTACTGGGAGTGGTAGAAAAACTACTATTGGTCCTTCCTTTTCCAAGTTGAGCTTAAGTCGTCATCTTGACAAAACTGCGGTAAATTTTTTGCTTTGTTGTTTTCAGTATTTTAATGAGATTATTTCCATTACAAAAAGTGTACAAAATTAAAGCACTTATAATTTATTGCAAAAGAAAAACAATACATATGTCTGTATACAAAAATGCTAACAATTTTTCAGTAAATCCATGATTTTATATGAATGAATTTGAAGCATCTTGCAAATAATTCAAGGTTTCAATATTAGTTGGCGCATCTGAATATCTTCATTATCTGTTATCCATGGAATTCTTCAACGTGTCCAAGAAAAGATATTTTAAATGTTTGATGTGTACATGTAGATGTGAATGGCGTATGAGAGGAAGGCCACCCAGTGGTAGGACCTCGGAACGAAAATTTATCTTAATTATTAGGACACATGAAGTGTGAGAATGTCACAATAAGAGAGAAAAAATTAATAAAAAGGAATTGAAAGACAATTTTGATGTATATTTAGTAAGAGAGGTAATAAAAGTAAAGTTAGTATGTAATTATGACTCATGCCCTGGCTTGAAGTAAGTAGTCATATTGCCTACTACCAGACGCTCTTTTGTCATTCAGGTGGACATGAGCCCGACTCTACTATGGGTATCCTAAACCCTAAATTTTTATTCACCTAGCGTAGGGAGCTCGGGGACCATCGCTTAACGTCCCATCCGAAGTACGTCATGCTCAAAGTTTTGTCACCTTCCAGATAAAATAAACTAAGGCCTCGGCCGAGTCTTAAACTCACGATCTTGAGCTCAGTAAGCAAACACGCATACCACTGAGCTACCGGCGCCTTCAATAAAAGTGAAGGAAATTAATTTTGAAAAATATTAATAACGTAGATTATTTAAGTTGGCAGGTAGTCGCGGTTTCACCTCCTCTTCAACCTTCGTGGGGGGGGGGGGGGGGATTATGTCGTGTAAGTGTTGTGAATATAATGTACGTATTTCTGGGTTTGTATTTGTGTAAAGTTTGATAAAAAAAACCGTACGTAAGTAGTTAGTACATATGTATGGTGGGCACTGTGTTATCAGTCTGAGGATATTTGACTGAAACGCCTGAATTCGTTTTATGTTAAATAAAAATGTTTAAATTAAATAATGATAGAAGACCCATCTGAGAAGACAAATTCTAGAGTTAAATGGGCTTCGCTATCCTCCCCTCAAAAAAAAGTAAATAAATAAAAAATGTTTTACCTCTTTATAGTCCTTTTTCTTAGTTAGTTAGTTGAAAGAAAATTCTCCTGATGAAGTTTTTGTTTTTAGTTTTAACCAATATGTATTAATTATGAAAATAATATTTTAAATTACAAATATTTTAAATCGTCGTTGGCAACATTGAATAACTGACATTTTGTGCTATGTATGGTTTTATGATAACACTAATCTTATGTTTTCTATTTCATGTAAAAATTGTTATTTTCTTATATATTTTGTTTTTGTTTATTTTTCAGACGATTCAAGACACGAACTTCGTTGTGAGAAATTTGACGGATATTATCAACTCGGAGTTTCCATCAACAAGTGCCCCACCAGCTGAAGTATAATTATTATTATTATTTTAAACAATAATTTATAAAAGTATGAAAGCACAAAGAAATTTAATAATTATTGGTTCGAAAGTATTATCCGGATGAAGGAATATTCTATTAAACATTAACTTTCTTCTCATTTATTGTCAATTAAACAGAAATCTGTTAATCAAGAAGCCAGGTAGAATTGGATACAGATATAGAGTGTCATCGGACCTCAATTTTTAACTGTTTTGCAAATTTTTTGTACTATAAGTTTTGAAATGTTTATTTTTATGTGGTTTCTTGCACTTGGTCTTAAAGCATTAGGATGTTTTACGAGTAGAACCACAGTACATTTTAGAATGAAGTTCGTTGGCCCAATCACCAACAAAGAATGTTCTCAAAATTTCGGGTTAGTTACAAAATAAAGTCAGGGTTATCAGCGCGAATTAATCAATTAAGTATTCGCTTACTCTCCTAAACCAATGGACCGTTTGTGCTAAAAATCAATAGTTGACTACATTTTGTGTCGATAGATCCATTACATATGTAGTTATTAGGGATCTCCCCCTTCTCTTTTGCTGATGTCGCGGGAAATTAGTGATTTTTTTGTGTTAAATAATTATAATTCCCCTTCTCTTGAAATTCAATGTTGTTCTGGACACATGTATAATTTTATTTCGATACATTCATTCTATCGGGATTTATCATCATGTTCACAGACAGCTAGTAATTTTTCTTGAAGAAGAGAACAGAAATATTTCTCATGCCCGGGTTTTAACTACAAGGTCATTTCGCCTATTACCAGACGCTCCTTCGTCACTCTGGTGAACATGAGCCCGACTCTATTGTGGGAGTCCTAACTTTTGCCTACCCTAAATTTTTATTCAGCTAGGATAGGGGTCTTTAACAAGTACCTGCATCGTACAGGCCCGGGACCATTGTTTAACTTCCGATCCGAAGGACGGCTCAAGGTTTTTTCACTTTTTCGCTTTTCGGCCATTTGGTTAAAATCAAATTGTAGAAATGTTTTAATGTATTTTGACGTGAAAACGTCTATTCGCTCGTTAAGCACAGTGATAGCCGGTCAAACGTTCTTGTGTTACAAAATACCGTCAGATTTCAATCGATAATAACTACGAGACTAATGATGCGATAACAACGGTTGAAGTCACAATGGATAGAGCATGTCTGTACGTGTTTGTTGTGCAGTGTTTGTTTTTTATCGGGCTAGTGTGGGCGCCGGTGGATGATTGTTGCGAATTAGCGTTGTGTAAAATTAGAAATTAGTGTAGCGTGATAACGCGTTTAGATAGGACGTTGATTCGGGTGTCATTGTAAAGAGCTTGAGGAGCACTACTAGGACTCAAAGTGAAACAACAAAAATATTTGCCGAAATATATGTAAAAATCTGTATTAAATTGAAAATTGCAAAAAAATTAAAGATGTCGTCTCATATGAATTTTAAATATGCTCGGAATTATAGGAAACGCAAATCAGAGGGAAGCTCGCATCAAAAGTAATTTAAAAAAACTAAAAAGTCTAGTTCCGAGCAAATGCAAGAGCTACGGCAGCATCGAAAAGAAAATGAAAAATGATTTCATCCCGACGTTTTCACGGAAAATCTACGGTGTGGACCTTGACTACGCCTTAATGTGTTTTTTTATTATTATTGATAGTTTAGAATATATTCAGATAGTATATATTTATATAGTTAATAATACTCGTAGTATATATAGTTAATGATTATCATTATGGAGAAGTTCCATATTCCTACGAATACTGCTACGTCAAATATATTCATAAAAAGAAAAAAAAAAATGATGATGTGACGATAACATGATTTTTTTATACCCACTACATTTTTACAAGATCGCTCCTTCCTCAAATTAATTTCTACCTCATCTCAAACTGACATTTCTGGGTATAAGAAAGTCACTCACAGAATTACGCTGAACCTACGTACAATGAGACAAAGAAACTCGCTGAAGCCATAACTTTCATATGATGTTCTTATTCCAAAGTAATGCCAATTTGGAATGAGGGGGAAATGATTTGAAAAGGAGGGGTAAGGGAATATTCTGTAGAAATGTAGTGAGTATAAAAAATTCATGCTAAACATTAAATTTTTTTAATATTTATTTCTATAATTTTAATGTCAATGATTCACAAAATTGCGTTAAGTTAATTATTTTTATGTACTCTCTCAATATTTATATCTACTGTCTGTTCCGGATCCGCGTGTCCGGCACCCTCAAACTATCAAAGTTCGTTTCCATGTTCTTCCAGTTAGATAACCTGAACAAGTGGGAGGAAGACCAATTCAGATAACTTCGTCCCACATCTGCTTTCCAAACTATAGTTAGTTATTATGACTCATGCTCGGGCTTTAACTACGAGGTCATATCGCCTACTACCAGAGCGCTCTTTCTTCACTCTGGTGGACATGAGCTCGACTCGTATCATAGAAGTCCTAAATTCTGCCTAGTACTTGACATCGTACAGGCTCGGGACCATCGCTTAACGTCCCATCCGAAAGACGGCGTGCTTAAGTATTATTCTACCTCCCAGATAAAATAATCTAAAGTCCTCGGTTGGGTTTCGAACCCACGATCTTGAGCTCAGAGCAAGCACGCATACCACTGAGCTACCGGCGCCTATAAAACTATAATATATACTCTCCCTGGTGTTTTAATATTATAAATAGGTAATTTTTATTAGGTCACAAGTAGATTCACAAATAAGGAAGTCTGACAGTAAGAATCCCAAAATGTTAAGCCATGTGAAGTGTACTTTATGTAAGCGTGAGTGTACTTTTCACGTGTGACCAACTCGGTAGTGTTGATTCTTCGAAGAGGAAATACGTTGTCCTCTTTTTTGGCAACATTAAACGTTAAAGTGAGAGATAAAAGGATATAAATGCAACAAAGTGCATTAAGATGGTACCTACAGAAGTTGACGTAACTCATGATGATAATAGAGATAATCTGAGGAGGTACGTAAGTTGGTCGTCTCAGTTCGTTGACTTGAAGGAACCTGACAAACTGGGTAACGGGGACATTAGACGAATCACACTTTCTCTGTTGCTCCACCTCACTGTCCACAGTCTCCAACCAACTCAATGTCATCCCACATCCCATCCATCCATCCTTCACTATCCTCCAGGTATACAAGGTATAGGGGAAGTTATACAATCGGTCTCAAAATTCAATATTAAGTTTTCAATGGAATTTCATATTTTCCAACCTCATTCCAAAAATTTCCTGTTTGACTGTGAACACTAGGGATAGTAGGACTTTGTATTTCTGGGATTCACTGAATCAAAAGAAGGTTACATTTTTTTCATACATAGCCATTGATTTTCAACCAATCAGTGTAGTCGGAGACGAAGGTTTACGTAATATGCTCTTCACGTTTAACGGTATATTTGAGATGCCTCCAAGACCTACAGTAGTGAAAGCCTGTAAGCAACTATTTGACCACAGGAAGTTAATTTTGAAAAACTTTAGTTTATTCCTTTTATTTTCCATGAGGTTCCTGATGTTCTAGTGTTTGATTTTAGTTGTTCGTTGTTGATGAGATATTTTTTGTTAGTACCTAACAATGGAAACTCATCTGGTCAATATATAATATATGGCTAAGTATTTTGAATTCATATTTTTATGTGCAGTTGAAGTTTGTAGTTTAGTTCCTGATTGCGTTAACGAACCGATCTGATCAGTTGAAGTACGTATTGTTGAGCTTTTTTGCTATTAAAAGAAGTATAGATACACTGTACGATATCTTGTTTATTTGTCTTCCTTAAATTACTTACATGGTGCATATACATGTGTCCAGAGTGACTTGATGACACTTCTGCTTAAAAAGATATTTCGATAGTTTCAAAAACTACCAACATCCTCGATACTTTAGAATCGATAGAATAGTGTCATATCGACATAACACGTTATATGTGTACCCACAAGCTGATAAAGATGACATTGGTTATCGACCGAAGAGAATGCGGGGATTAGGAGGGGACCCTATGTTAGTCAACTAATGACTTAACTCAAACGGTTGATTGATCTTGGTGGCGAAAACTTAATTGATTAATTTGTACTGGGGAAGTACATTGACCGTGATTCACCGACGACTTATTTATTTTTTATGTATTGTTTTGAGGCGCTCAACGGCATGGCCAGCAGCATCTTTCCTATTCTTTTCCTATCCCTTCTTCGCAGCACCTTCATAGATACTGAAGTTGTCTCCTACAGCCTGAGTGCCTTCTCGATACCTGGTGTGCCTCGGGCATGTCATGCAGCCCTGGGCACCTCTGAAACAGGGAGTAGGACATTCAGGCAAGGCGTTTTTTTTTTTTTTTTTTTTAAATCAAGCTGTTTCAAGATAACATACCTACTGAGTATTTTGAAGTGAAACTTCTTTAGCGAGTCTAGTGAATCGGAATTACCTAGACATAAAAAATCAAACATGAAACGCTAAGGAGAGGGGGATGAATAGCGCATGCGTACAAGTCAACTACGAGTTTAGGCCGGTGTCGATGCATCAACTGTTGTGTGCTACGTGTTTGTATACGGTGTATGCGTTAAAATAATACCTTTGATTATTAATTTAATACGTTTAGTTTTATTCTTAGTTTTTTTTTCTCTCCTCTTGGCCTGATTTACCGTGCATATTGGCTAAGAGTTAGTGTTAAATAGTTGAAATGGCAAAACTTCAACAGCAACAAGAAAGTCAACATAAAGGTAATTTTTAATAATTACGCTCCATATTTTTAGGTTTAATATTTTTATTGTTTTTTAGTAACCTAACATTTACCACCTACTTTAAAATGGTTAATACTTATAATAAAAATTAAATAAAATGTGTGTATATGTATATATATTAATTTGTTTATTTAATTCGCATGGTTAATGAAGACAAAAGAAATTTCACTTCAATCGTGCGCTATAAGAGAGTATACAATTTATAATAAGTTATTATATTTACAATTTACCGCGTTCATAGGTGATGCATGCAGGCAGCGGTAATGTAATTATTTCATATATTATACTTTTGTCATTAACCTGCTTCTTAATTTAGTATAGTTATTCAGTTTGTACAATGTTGATAATAACATATGTTCGGTATTGACTGTGTTTTGGTTTAGAACTCCTAAACGATGCATTTTTAAAGGAATGTTTTTACTAATATCCTATAAGACCTCCCAAGTTTCTGATTTGGGTGCCACCTTGGAATTCTAATAACACCAGTTTTATCCTAGTTTTTTCTTTGTTACTTTAACCATATTGGCTATTTCAGAATGGAACGAACAGCACCAACACGACAGAAACGAAGCTGACACTATCGCAGGTGAACGACGTCCTCGGCAGGAACTACAGAAGTTTGGTCAGACTCTTCAACAGCGAGTTCAGAGTCGCACTCACGGTAACAATCAAACAGAAACGCTTTTCATCATTTGTTTTTTTATTGTATTTCAATGCTAGCAGATATACCTGGCGTTGCCCGGAAGTACCTGCTATTATAGGAGTTGGCTAACTACTCCCTAGAGCGACTCAATCCGACCCACGGGAGAATTAAAAAACGTGAAACCTTATAAGCAGGTATAAAAATACAGCATTCTTATCGGGCTAAACCGAGTTCCTAGTAAAGTAATCCAAAAGGATTGTACAATACCCCAATATTTTCTGCGTAAATCAGTCGTTAGCATAAATATAGTTAAACTTGTTAATGACAATATTAATTTTTTTTTAAACTGGCAAACATTATAAGTTACTTTCTAATTAGTTTGGCCCGCATAACGTTTGAATTTTCCTATCTGACTGCGCCTAAAAACTTTTTCCCATAGCTGAGCTAGTGTCTTATAACTTAGCTTGTCCTTACATTGAATCAGGGGTCCACAAATTTATAACATCCTTTCTTACTTTGAAAGTCAATCACTATATTGCAGATGCATGGTATTGGCATAGACAGAATATAAGTATATTATAGAACTATTCATTTATTAATACATCAAAGCAATGTATGGAACCCTTCATTGTGTGATCTGATATTACTATTGATTGACTATTATTAATAGAGAGGGCGATGCGCTTTAAGGTCTCATTTTCAGGTCAACATCTCCTCGAACAGAGTGTAGTGAGAATTTGATCAACTTCATTTCATCATTTTGTATAAAATACCTGTTTCTGTTTGTTCGTGATCAAAATTGTATAAACGTGACTCATTTAGAACGTAGTATTTATTGTGTAAGCGAAATCAAGAAAACTGCGCAAAGAAAAAAAATTATCATATTGTCACGAACTGAATCGTTTATGATTGTGAGTACGTAATTTCAAGTATTTATTGTTCATCTCGAGTGGGTGAGCCCCATTTTATAAACTTAATTTTCGAACTTACTATTGTTCCTTATTCATAGATTTATTTATGTATTGAGTTTTGGTCCAATTCCGTTTACTTGTTTTGTTTAAAAGTAGTTTTATGTTTTTAAATTATTTTATTGTTGTTATTCATCAAAAAGATTGTTTTAGATTAAATAATTACTTGTAGTCTTTCCAGACAGTTCATGTTCAGTTAAAAATTTAACAAATGATTCATAGAATGTTCTAGGTTTTAGAAATTCCATATATATATATATATCTATATCGAGTAAGAGAAACTGAGGGATTCTGACAGGTGTTATATGGATTATGTGTATTTGATCCAGTTTTCTATTATTTGGTTGGGAATTGACCTTTAAAATGTATGTAATGTTGTCTCTTTTGGTCTAAGGTGGTTTTTTATATGTCTATAAAGATTTGGACAAACGCACAGACCTCAAAAGACGATTTGGACGACTATCAATCATCGGACGACGATCGACATTATCGCTTGAAAACAATCTTCACATATACAACACTATACTAAAGCCCATCTGAACTTACGGCATCGAGATATGGAGATCAGCCAAAAAATCAAACATACAATGCCTTCAGTCAATACAATCCATTATACTACACCACATTGCCAATGCCCCATTTCACGTTTCCAATCTCACATCCCATTTGTACCTTCTGTTATTAGGACACGATATCAAACTTTTCACGACAAACTCCATCATCACGCCAATTCACTTATACAAGAATTATCTACAAACACTCTCCCTACAAATCCACCACGACGCCTCAAGCGGATATGGCAGAGGGACCTGCTCCAGGACTAGCCTGGACTCCTCTTCGGTCACGTACCTCAACAGTACAGCCACGCACTTGACACTGCACTAGTTATCGCAATTGCTAATGGCAAATGTTATGCCGTTGTAAATATATAAATAAATAAATGTATCGAAATGTCTATAAAGATAGTTGTGTGTTATCTCCTCACATTCTGAATTTGTCAAGTTGTATTTTGGACTGGTCGGATCAATAAGCAAGTAGAGAATAAAGAGTTACACACTCTGTAGTATGGATTGTGTATTAAGTCTCAAGTAGACTCAGAAGTGAGAGAATTCAGTGACAATATTATTTCTTAATGCATAAATTAACAGTTTGTTTTTAACTTACAATTAACTGTAACATTTCTAATTCTGATGTTTTTTCCCGCAGGATTCGAGGAACAATATTGTCCAGTACAAGAATGAGTTACAAGGAGCTGTAAGACCTTATCTTCACAACGGTGCCTGGAGTACGACGACCACTCCGAGAACAACACCGGCCACCTGAGACAGATCAACTCCAACCAAGTGTTACCATTTGACATGATGTACCTATCCCTTGGGGGATGCAATGATAGTTACCATTGTAATATTATAATAATTCTGTAGACATAGGATGACAGTGCCAAAGTCAGTTTTTGCTCAAATTCTGTTAGTGGTATATACACATATCGATCACCTGAGAATGCAAGTGTTATATTTCCAAAAATTGCATTTTTAAATCCGGCCTATTTTACTAGAACATGGGACCAATGTTACCTTCTTCCGGGTATATTGTGTTATAAGTGCATTTGGTTTATCGCTAAATGGATACATTTGCTCTATCTTCCAGCTTACAGTAATATAATAGGTTCAGACCACTATAACACCTCCTACAAAGCCGAGTTATTCACAATCTTTAACTCAGTTGAGTTACATTGGAAGTATTGTAATCGTTCAGAAATGTTGTTTTGATTGGAATTCCATCTTTTCCCGACCCCTGAATCCGAATATGAACAAAAAGTTGCTTGTCTGTGAGGCCGTCTATTAACATGATAACTCCCGATGAGTACCATCGACACAAAATTTCAGATGTAAGTCCAAAACCCCATAAAGACGACACCTATCAATTTTCGGTTTAAGAGAACAGATGAGGAGGGTTGTACTCAAAAACCTTAATAACTGTCTATGGACGCATAAACATAAAATGTTATGTGTGGATGCAGGACACAAATTTTTCAACAAAATCGGTGAAGGAAAGAGGGCTACACAGGAGAGGGTTCAACTCAAAAACCGTAATAACTGTCAATTTAACAAATGTCAAAACACGAAATTTAGTATAAGGATTCAAAAGTTCCTGAGTTTAAGGTTTCAGAGAGAGAGCAAATACTTAGTTGGTGAATTTGCGCTGGGGAAGTACATTGCCGTTGATAGGCCCCAGATAACTTCTATATTCTTAACAAAAAACATGCGTTTCGGCTAATTAGTCTTGGGATAATTTTGCGCCATACTATTTTGTTAAGATACCTCGTGATTAGGGTTCCTAGTTTTGGTTACGCAACCCTAATATAACTACGTTGCAGTCATACAGATAGTAAATATTAAAAAAAAATATTCACTATCAAAACTGTCGTGATTAATCTCTAAACTAGGCGACATTTGAAAGAGAGCGGTTGTTTTCATTCTAAAAAATTTTAATATAATTTAATTGCGCAAATTTTTTTAATGAATTTGCGAACCATTTTAACGATAATTTTTTTTTATAATCCTATTAATTGTCCACCCCCTCCCCGTTAATTTCACAACTTTCTGAAACGTTTAGTTGGAACATTTACATTCCTAGTTGACGGAATCTTACTCAAGTCATTGACAGCCAAAATGAGAAAGTCAATTAGTAGAAAATATAAGTTGTTTTCTAATGTCAGATTTGAGCATTTGTAACTCGTTTGTCCACAGAATTAATTTTTAAATTGTGCCAATTTTTATAAAGAGCTTATGACGTAAAAAGAGCTCAAGGGCGTACAGTGTTGGGTCTCTTACCTTGGGGATGTGCGAGAATATATGTACAGGCTTTCTCAGTTCTTTGGGTCATTCACCCTTTTTCTCTGCTTGTACCTAAACCAGTCAAATAAACAAATTTTATAAAAATGCTGACAATAAAGACGCAGGGATCTTCTAAAAGCAGACAGCCATGTTCAGTTTTATGCATATTCACAAGTTTTACTTTTTTTTTCTTTAGGAAGAGATCTTGTGAAACACTTAAAAAAATATAAAGAATGTTTTTTAAAAAATATTGTCTATTTCACAAAATATATGGGAGTATTACAGTATTTGTTAAATCATGGCTGAAGATGGTAGCAATACCGAAAGTACTCCCATACATTTTGTGAAATATACAATAATTAAAAAAAAAACATTAGTTTTTCTTTATATTTTTATTAATTGTTTCACAATATCGGGGAAAGGAATTAGAAAAATTAATATATAAAATTTAAGAAAGCAATCAAAGTATGTTTTATGTATTATTGTTACATATTTTCGTGCATTATCAGTTACAGCGTTTACATGAGAATTTTCTAAAAATTAAACAATTGCTTTAGTTATTATAATGCTGATTAACCAAGTTGTGCGTCACTTCCGTTGTATGTTAGTCAAGAACGAAATTAGTGGTCGCGTTTCGTGAGGCACAACGATTTAAAAGAAGTTTCACTTCAGAAAGAAAATGCCGTAATTTTTTTTTTTCTGACTCTATTTTTTAATGACACAAATTTCATTTGAAATGTCCATAAATTAAAAAAAATTATATAAAATATTAATTTGAAAAAATTGAAATCTTAAGATTACTTTCTTATAATATTAAAATTATTTCTAAGGCGTGAGAAGAATTCTCTTTGATTTTTTGAGTTTTAATCAAAATTACCCAAAAATATAAAAATGAACATTCCCCATTAAGAAGACAGAAATAAATTTGAAATAATAATAATTAATAATCAACACTTGTTAGTACAAAGTTACTTAATTGTATTAAAAATATGACCAATAATGTATGTTTCGGTGGATAACACCTGCTCACTCCGAATCTGTTAATTGTCCACCTCACAGATCCATTTTGGATTACTGTTTATTAAATCGGTTAAGTACAAGCTGAGAAAAAGGACACAACCCTTATATTCTCTTCAAATAGATTTATCACTTGTAATTTATTCAACATTGAATTATTATTTTTTAAATGAAAATTTATTTATTTATTACATTTGTGTGGGTTGTAAATGACAGATAGAAAAAATAAATAAAAGAAAATTTGAGATAATTCAATTGATTCTTGAAGTTCCTTAGAATAATGTTATTTTTGCACTTTTATCTGCATTTAGATTAATTTAAGAATTGGTTGCTTGAGGACGCTCATGGCCTTATATTATTTTATTGTGTTTGATGAGACTCAGGAAACTGTACTATAATAATTGTGGAAACTCATATCAAGTTTATTACATTTTATTTAAAAAAAAAACAAAAAAAATATGATTGATTCGATATTTTAACGAAGGATCTTCCAAAATTAATTTGAATTTTAGTTTTTATTATGAAGTTTTTGCTTGTGAACTATTCGATTATTCCTTTTGAAGTTTGGATAGGAGATTTATGTACCTGTTTGAAACAATTTTATTATAGAATTGGGATTAAAAATATTTTTTCAATTGTTTTCCCTGAGGGAAAGTATTTTTTTTTTATTTTTAGAAGTTCTTTCAACAACAACAGGTGCCCATGTTTATGGAATCTTCTTGTTTATTTTTAGCACAGTAATTACAGAAAATAAACATAAAAACAAAAATAACAGGGATATCTTTCTGAGTAAGACTAGAAAATTTTACATATTTCTGAAGATCCGTTGCTTGGAGTCAGAAAAGTTATACGGTCTGAAGAGATCCTGGCTGTGGTTAAACAGATATCTCTAGAGGATGAAAGCAGATAAATTATTCAATATTTATACAGTCTAATTCTACAAAAATATATACATATAGTGTACCGGTTTGAGAATCACAGCTTCGGGTAATATCAGAATTATATAAATATACCGCACACTATATATGTATTACTGAATTCAGATAATAGTTATTTAGTTAGTTATTGTGACTTATGAGTCGCCTACTACCAGAGAGCTATGTCGTCACTGGTGGACATGAGCCCGACTTTACTGTGGGAGTCCTAAATATTGCCTAGCCATGTTTATTCACCTAGGGACCTTTAACGAATACCTGACATCAGGCTCGGGACCATTTCTTAACGTCCCATCCGAAGGACGGCGTGCTAAAGGTTTTTTCACCTCCCAGAAAACCTAAGGGCTTCAGCCGGGTTTCGAACCCGCGATCTTGAGCTCAGTAGACAAGCACGCTACCTTTGAGGACAGTATAAATGTTGAATAGTTTCTTTGCATTTATTTGTTTTTTTTCCACAGATCGATACAAATCGCAAAAATGTATTCGGACCTCTCTAGAGGTTGGCCATGTTTTTCCATAATTTTTACCACCCCAGCTGTACTACGTATGTAGTATTGAGGAAGTTATGTAATCGGTGAACAATTCAAATTTTCATCGTAATTTTAACTTTTCAAAAACCCCAGAAACCAGAAACGAAAATACGACAGCTCCCGATAGAATGGATATATCGATGCGAAATTTTATATGAGAATCTAGAACACCTTAAGGACAAATCAGCTCTTCGGAAGGGCGGAGGGATTACATACCTTTATAATGAATGTATCGACACGAAATTTTGTATGTGCACCCAAAACAATTTATATGAACAATTCGAGCTCGGGAAGTTCTTCATATTTTTCTATTTAACTTGGTGTTAAAGAAGTGTTTGATGTGAAATGAAATGACCCACTGCATAAAATTTGACCAAAGCTTTCAGAGTCACTGTCCTTTTTGGAGGGATATAATTATTGAAATGACCACTTTCCAACGTTGCTTCACTTTCCAACGTTAATGGGCCTCACTTCATCCGCTACCATCTACTGTAATTTCCTGTTTTATTAATATTCTTGCTTGGGGCAGTCACAAACATTTCTTCAGTTCCTTAGGTTTTGTTAACCTATCAATGTTCCAATCTTTGATTCAAATTGCTGATCCCATATCTCTCTTGTCTTGAGAGTAGAACATCACTTCCTTAGCTGTACTTAGTTATGTAATCGATAAAAAATTCGAAGCTTTCAACGGGATTTATGTTTTCCCATCCCGTGATTCCAAAAATATAAAAAAAAAACCCGTCTGTCCTTTCTTTGAACACGATAACTAAATTTTATACGTGTTCCCAAAACTCTCTCATGCGACATCTATTGATTTTCAATAAAATCAAAGTCAAAGGGGATATGAAATTGTATATTTAAATTCAAAATCCCGTAAGGACACATAATTATTTCCCGCGAAATCCGCTGAAGAGGAGGGATCGGAGTAGGGGGACTCAATTCAATAACTCTGATCTAATACAAAAAATTTTATGCTAATTCGTTCAATGATATAAGCGCATGCACGAAATGCGGGGGTGGGATAAAACTATGTTCTAAACCTTCTCAATGACTCGACGAACATAATTGCTGAACATAAGAACAAAATCGGATAGAAGTTTAGGAGTCTATAAAACACAGACATTAGATATATATATAAATATGATTTATCGAACGGGACTATCGATAGAGTGTAAAGTATATGACTTTTAACTAAAGAAGGGTAAAATTAATTTTTTTTCTTATTAAATTTGCACGAAAGCAAAAAATGAAATATATTTTATGTTTTGTACTGAATATTATAATAACTACCCTATATATCTTTGTTTTTTTGGCAGTCCATTTGAGATCCTTCGTGGAACCAGTCTTGAGCTCTGGAGTGAAACAGTTCAATCTTGGTCAGCTACACTCTTACCCAAGGCTCAAGACCTATAAAATCATTTTATAGAACTAATATTTTTCTAGACCAAATAACGTTTTTCTTATTATATTTGAGAGAGTCATGATAACGATCCCAACTCTCATCTTTCCCTCAGAGTTTGAGCTGACAGTGCCATCTTGTGTCGTATCTTCTCTGTCTGAAGTATAACTGAAACCTAGAAATAAAATATTTTTTGAACCAAGTTTATTTCAAAATGATATTAAAATAATGAACAGGAGGGTTGGCACATGACGGCTTAGTTCCTCATTTGGCGCCGGTGTTCTACTATATACACGAAGAATTTAGACTAAAAATGTATTTTATTTTATTTCTTTTCAAGATGACTTGTGAAATAAAAAGTACTATTATTTTACAATTTGTATTGTTCTGTCAATAATTTTTGCCAATGTATGTGTTATTTATTGTTAAAAAATAATTATTTTCCAAACTAATGTTTTGTACAATACTGGAATTATGCGAAAGATCAAATAAATTCTTAAATTATTATTATTATAGTTTATTTTTTTTCTTCCTAAAAATTCTTATTTATTTATTTTTTTTTTTTTTTTACTAGGCGCATCGACTGCAGAGGCCATTAGCGCCAGCACAACTATTATTATAGTAGATAGGGTGACATAATGTGGCTAAGGATATCTCTCTGGGTGGCTCTAACTGGCAGAGTGGGGAGCTTCCTGTCCACCGCACCTCCGTCCTCCAGTCACCTGCACCTGCAATAGGCGAGAGGTCTTATCCCGGGGTTAGCTATTCCTCCGCGAATGGGACCATATAATTTGTTGGTGATACAGTACAGTGTTTCGCAAGAATTGCAGCATCTGGGATGTGTAGGCCGAGCTATCTTTCAGCATTGCTCGAGCATCGTGAGGCAATCCATCTCTTTCTTGGTAGGGTTTGAGAGCTTCATAGGACAGAAGAATGTGGAAGACGGTAAGTTCTTCCTTGCATAGTGGACATCTCGGTGGGCGTCTCCGCAACAAAATGTGGACATGGGTTAGCCAAGTGCGTCCGATTCTTAGCCTCGTCAGGACCATTCTTTCTTTTCGGGAAAGCGGCGTCACATTATATATATATATATATATATATATATATATCTTTTTAATATGAGGATTGTTACATTATTTCCAGATACGTGAATATTACTTCCCCAGCTAAATTTAGTTATGTAATTGATCAAAAATTAGTTGTTGAGTTTACACTGGAATTCGTCTGTGTCAGTAAACCAACCCCATTGATTTCAGGTAAATCGACCAAAAGGCAGGGAGATCAGAGGGGGTCTTGCAACTCAAAAAGTCTCTGTCAATGTAATGAATGTATTGACCCGAAATTTTATATGAAGTTTGAAGAAAGAAAGTAATTTATTTGGCCCGGCATTCTAGTGCCTTTCTCAAAGTGACAAAATAAAATACAAAAATGAAAAAGTAATAATAATAATGATAAATAAAGCTAAAATGTCCTGTGGGAATCTGGGTCGCGGTGGGCTGTCCAATATTGAAGTGGACAGCTCCAGGGCTGAGGGGCAGGTTCTGGAGGAACTTCTCAGTCAGAGATAGTAGGACGGTGTCCATGGGAGCTATGTCCAGTTCTTTATGAATTATACTGCCTCTCACGAACCACGGTGCGTTGAGACCTACGCGTAGCGTTTTGTTTTGAAATGATTGTAATTTTCGTTTTACTGTTTTGCTTGCACTGAACTATATTGGGCAAGCATATGTTAGTAGTGGGCGTAATAGTGATGTGTATAAGATTGGCTGAGTGGAGTGATGCGGTTAATGAGTGGATAAAGTTGTGAGTCTTTGATGTGCTTGTGTTAGTTTTGTTGAGATGTGGGTGTGCCATGTAAGTTTTGTGTCTATGTGTAAGCCGAGATATTTTAATGTTTGTTGTGAAGTACTCCAGGGAATATCAGTATTATCAATTTGGATGTTGTTGCTTTGGCGTATTCGACGGAGAGAGAAAATGTTGGTTGATGATTTTAAAGGATTTAATTTTAACTTCCAGTTAGAAAACCAAGTTGAGATGATGGAGGCAGCTGATTTTGATGATTCGAAAATTTTTAATAGAAGCGGATTCCAAGGCTTTGAATTCAGAAATTATTATAAAAGAATATGCTTTCATAATATGATTTATATACCATATGACACTTTTTATTTTATTTAGATTTTATTTGTATATAAAATCGAAATTCAATAATGTAGAGCGAAATCTACTTTGTGTAATTTTTTTTTCATGTAAATTGCAAGACATCAAGAATTATGTTGTTATATATTAAAATTAAAAAAAAAAAAATGTGAAAACCGATTAGCCTATAGTTAACAATTCAATTGGTTATATCGTAACGTCACATTGTTTCAAAATATAATGAAAAAGTGGCTGCGGCGAGAGAATTATCAACAGAAGTCACTAATCAGGATTCTAGAAGATAGCAAATACGGAATCCCAATCACGAGAATAAGGTAACTTGGACATTTGTATATTACAAAATATTTAAATATTTATGAGTGTGAGTAAAACTGCCTTGTAGTTAGATATGAGTCATGCCCTGGCTTTAACTATATAGTCATATCGTCTACTACCAGAGCGCTCTTTCTTAGCAGCTCTGGTGGTCAGGAGCCCGACTCGTATTCTGGAAGTCAGAAATTGGGCCTACCCAGGTTAATTCACCTGGGGTAGGGGTCTTTGACATAGTTCAGACTCAAGACTATCCCTTAACGTCCCATCCGAAGGACAGCTTGCTCAAGGTTTTTTCACCTCCCAGATAAAAAACCTAAGGGCCTCTGCCGGGTTTCGAACCCGTACCTGCCATTGATTTTTTTACCTTTTTTTTCGGGAGAACCTGTACTGTAAAACTAAAAGGACCGATGGGAGGGTCAACATTTCATCTTTTAATATCACGTATCCGAAGAAATGTTGTTAGAGGGCCTTCCTTAGGTTTTTTATATTAAAGGTGAAAAAACCTTGAGTACGATATTCCCTTCGGATGAGACATTAGGCGATGGTCCCGAGCCTGTATGCGATATGCCCTCGTAGTTAAAGCCCGGGCATACTATGATAAAATTAATAAATTACTTAATTGTTTAACTTTTGTTTCAGGGCCGAATTAACGTCAATCGACCTTGAATCAAAAGAAGAAATTTTAAAATCGTATGGGATGAGAAATAGATGTCAGGTATGGAGGCATTCGTTGAGGCCTTTGAAAAAAAGAATCAAGACATGGAACGGCATGAGAAGGAGACTCGTCAGAGACTTGAGAACCTGGAACGAACCTTGCCATCCCTGATGATGTGGAACATGTGGCGGACACTGACATGTATGCAAGAGAATGGGGGTCGACCGCCTCCACAGAGGATGGCACATCAGATTCCACTATTTGATTCGCGACATCCAACTCAAATGGCACCACAAAACACCCAACTACCTCCACGAAAACTTTCGGATAGTTCATTGAGACCTTTAGAAGACAGATTGAAAAAAATGGAGGGAAGGCTTCTTGCAGACAATGAAGAACTTCTAAAATCCCGAAGGATTGAAGAAGAACTGAAGCGAAAAGTGGATTCACTTGAGGGAGTAGTTTATGAAAAAGAACGTAACATTTTGGATATGTTAAAGCGGGATCCAAAAGAAGACGTAGAAGCTTTTGAAAAACTTAACTATATGGCTAACAAAAGAGATGAAATGAACAAAAGATTAAAGTCTTGGGGTTTTGAGCCAAAATCTCCTGAGGACACATTCGCTGAAGCTGATGTCCCACTTGCCAAGAACAAAAGCCCAGGGACGCCAGGCGGAGAATCAGGATCTCCAAATATAGATTTATCAACAGTGCCCCAAGTTGTGGACTTCTTGAGTCAGTTGCCAATAGGATTAGATATCTTTGGAGCATTGGAAATGCCACAGGGGATTGCTTTCTTCGGGTCTGGGGGTGGTCTGCCTCCAGGAGGGCAGTTGTTTGGAGGGACAAGTCCATCGCCAGGGTTCAGAGGGCCCTGTTCTGACAGAATGTATCCTGGACACCAGTCTATCAATGGATCCAGAGATATCAACTGCGAAGAAATATTGAGAATGTTTGATATGACCCACACACCACAGAAGACACCCTGTTTAAAAATATCACAAAAAAATATACCCTTAACAGAAAAATTAAAATTGCTCGAAAGCGAAGTGAATAAAATACATGGCAATTTACAATTACGCCAGTCGGAAAGACTACAATTACAGGAAGAAGAAAAGATTCTTAATGAACAACTGGATTCTTGTCTTCAAAAACTAACCAAATTAAAATCTGTAAAAGACGGAGGACAAAAAAATGCAGAATCAATAAAACCTAGGTTATCATTTGAAAAACGATTAGCCACGCCTGAGTTCCGAGAATCACCTGATGACAATGTAACACCCAAAATACAAGAAACACCTCAAACTAAACGGTTGGCAAGCTTCAGCGTTTCAGGGTCTCACGTTGAAATAAGTCCAAATGAAGAAGCAAGATATAAAGCTTGGAATTACCTCGGGATGATGAAGACTTCAACGAAAGGAACATCAGCAGACGAAGAAGCTAGGTACAAAGCGTGGAACCAGCAATGGAGAGGGTCTACCGAAAATGAGGCAGAAAAGAAAGTACAGGAAAATCAAGCAGCAATAAAGACTTCGACTGAAGGATCAGAAGGAATATCAATTGCCAGATTAAAATCCTGGAATTGTTTAAACCAAGATACGCCTGCAAGAAGAATGTCGGGTCCGAAGGCTAATTCTAAATTTTCGACTCTTTGCGAAGAGCTGCAATCTATTATAAAAGAACGTGGCTTAGAAAAAATATCTCAAGCACTTCTTGGCGGTTTGAAGGCTAAGAAGAAACCGGCAGACATGCCTGATAATGAATGGTCAACAATGTTTCATAAAATAGAGGCAGCCATAAGGGCGAAACCTGGGTCTGTGGAAGAAGTACTAAGTTGTTGGGAATCTTTGGAAAAACCTGAAAACCCAACAGATCAACTAAAACAAGCTGTAGAACAAGTGCCTCAGCAGCTAACACAGTTAGTTAACAACTGGAAAACATTGGACAAACCAACAAACGTGTCCGAAGTGGAATGGGTTAGAATGAATGAAAATCTGCAAGTAGCCGCTAAAGAAGGCACGGAAATAGCTAAAGAGTTATTAGACGATTATAATGAACCAGATATACTGAAAGGATTGCCAACATTGGCACGACTTAAAACAGCAATGAAGGAAGGGTCAAACAAAACTAATCAACTATTAAAATACTGGAAAGGAATAGAGAAACATCCGTCCATGTCGCTGGCTAACTGGGCTGTCATCTCGGCCAAGGTGGCCAAGGCGGAGGGAGGAGACCCGAAGGATCTGAAGGACCTAGTCGACTTCTGGGAGAACCTCGACCATGAAAGAACTGCAAGCACTTCCAATAAGAACATCACAACTGCCACTGACTTGCCAAACATTGAACATCAGTCACAAATATTCAACCAGAGTATTATCGAAGTTGGAATTGTGCACACCTTAATATTTCTCCTTTTGACCTATGTAGCAATGAAGCATTAGAAGTCAATAGGTTCCCAATCATTTATGTTAACAATAAAACACATGTTTAATGTATTTTTGATACTCAGTTCATTTTTCATTACTTTCTTATACCTATAACGTATGCGTGCGAAAATCCGAGTTTCAAGATCTCCTGAATAAGTTTTGACCATTTTCGCGACAGTGCCAGTTTGTGTGTGTGATTATAGCGTGATTACAACGATTATAGCTATGAACTTGAAATCTGAAATGAAGGGGTCACATGTGCTAACTTAGGTCTGATTAGTTTTTGGCCAAAATCAGACGAAACTTGAGACCACTTCACTCCGGGGCCTAAGTGCATTTTACAAGATACCGCTTAAGTTTATGACCCAGGTAATCAAAGATCATTTCAAATAAAAGTTGTAGAGAAAACTGAAATAAATATTTTATATCAATAATATGATTTTTCGCAGGTCGTCCGATTTTCGAGATTCACACCGAAAACCGCCTTGAAATGTAGTTTTGAAACATATTTTTAGACGTTTTCTTGTCGATCATTAAAAACTGTTAGACCTATCGAAATAATAACTATTACCGAAAATGTTGCTTATAAAATTTCCAATGCTAATAACCCTTCAGATTTGAGATAGGATCAACAGGACAAAAGTTATAGCGCCTCAAACAATTAAAAATTTCCGTAAGAAATATTTCAAAATAATGTTTAAATTGTATCGAACGAATTATAAAATATGTTATTATTATTGGGAAAATTGTGATGTGGCCATTACAGGACTTTCTTATACCAACCACGCTTACAGATCACTCTCTCTCCCTCCCCTCCTCAAAATCATTTCATTTTGTCTCTTTGTACAACGTAATCCTGGGAGTGACATTCGTATATCCAGTGTGAATGATTTTGAGAAGGGGACGGGAGAGAGTGATCCGTAAAAGCGTAGTTGGTATAAGAAAGTCCTGAGATCACTTTACATTGGGACCTAAGTATATTTTACAAGATTTAGCTTATATTTATGGCCAAATCAAGAATATCTTCAAGTAAAAGTTGTAGAAAAACTGAAAGACACCTTTTATAATCGTATGCTATATTATAGCATACGAGTTTTTGCAGGACGCCCGGTTACATATATGCTGAAAATCGTCCTTCAGGACTGTACATTTCAATGTCATTTTGAAACACATATTTTTAGATGTTTCCTTGATTTACCAGATAACTTTTAGTTCTATCGAAAAAATTGTACTCACCAAAAAGTTTGATATTAAATTTCCAATCGCTACTGTATTCTTAAATTTGAGATAGGACCAATTCGTATTGGTCAACGTTATAGCGCCCCAAACAATGGAAAATAAATTCACATAGGGAATATTATTGTGTAAATTGTAACGAATTATAATATATTTTAATTTATTATTTTGTATACATATGCATGTACTCGTGTATGTGATGTGGCTATTACAGGACTTTCTTACACTAACCACGCTTTTACAGATCTCTCTCTCTCTCTCTCTCTCTCTCTCTCTCTCTCTCTCTCTCTCTCTCCCTCTCCCCAATCAAATTCATTTCATACTGGCATTACTGGTGGGTATACAAATCTGCAGAACATTTCCTCGATTGCCCACTGTATGACGGGTGGTGTTGATTCGCGGGGCCGAATCATACCTGGGACTGGATTTTCGGCAGCTAGTGACGGAGACCGGCTACACAGTGTTCAGCCGGTTTGTCGGCTCCTGGTGAGAGCAGAAAAAAGCGGTATGACGCGGGCTGGGGCGACATAGCCTCACTTAAGCACTTCCCAGATCTCTAGCTCCCTCCACAAAGATTATGTTGCACACGTGCAAGATGCACCCAAAAATAATAAAGGAAATAACTAAGAGTACAAAAAAGGCAGTTTCAGAAGTTTCAGGTTTTTATTTATTTCTCACTTAGCATTAGAACTGTGTGGAAGCTCATCGTCGGGAGAAGTTTTATTCTTGGATGACAATATACACACAACAGCTGCCAAATCTTCTTCGGATTCCTTCTCGTCAGGCCCCAACTCAGAATCATAATCAAAATCTATTATTGTCAACATTTCCTCCCTTATGTTGTTGAGTCTGGTCATATCGTGACTGCTGATGGTTCCTTTCTCTTCCTCCGCTTCCAGTCTCATTAAGTCTGACTGTCGGCGAAGCGCTGAGGTACCTATCTGTTCCGAGAGTCTTTCTGCATGTTCCAAAAACAGGAAATCATCTGTTTTTTCTTTTTGATGATAGCGATCAAACCAAAAACGTCGATACTCCAACAAGGACATCTCTTTGAGTGCTTCTTTCTCTGCCTCGGTTAACTCTGAGAAATCGTAGGGTTGATCTCGGTTTGGTCCCACTTCTGGATGCCATTCAACCTGACTTGTGTCTGAGTAATGAGGTACTTGCGAAGTAGGAGATTCTTCAGAAAAAGAAAATTTCGCTCTTTCTTTTGCAAATTGAAGATGTTTTCTTTTTTCTTCAGCTTCATGATTAGCTTTGAACCAATTGGAATTTTCAATGACAGACGCAGCTTGTTGGTATGCTTTGTCCAGTCGTCTAACATGAAAAAAAAAAAAAAAAAGTAATCACAATAAGGAACATGAATACGAATTGAAACAACTACTCACCATTTATATATATATATATATATATATATTTTTTTTTTTTTTGTATTCATTTATCTTAGGCCACAACTATGCAACAAATGCACAACCAGCGGCTGGGCTCACATATACTATACAAAAGTAATAAACACATCTGATATGAGTTAGCTATTGCGACTCATGTTCAGGCTATAACTACGAGGTCATATCGCCACATGAGCCTCCTTTTACTGTGGGAGTCCTAAATTCTGCCTACCTAGGTCTTTAACGAGTAACTGACGTCGCACGTCCCATCTGAAGAACGACATGCTCAAGGTTTCATTCGATATGATTCATGATGTAGACCAATAATATCCTAAGGTAATGGGATAAACAAGTTTTACACCTGGTTTTCTTTTCGAGTTCCCTGAGATTAGCCTCCCGCTCTTGCCGCTGGACCCGTTTCTCCGCAATTCGCTCCAGTGCCTCGATATCCGCCGCCGAGGGAATGGTGTGTTTGATGAGTCGATTGACCACCTTCCGTCTCTCAGTCTCAATGAGGGCATCCTCTAGTTCGCTCACTCGTTCAATCAGGTTCCTCCTCTCTCGCTGGGCCTCTCGCTTCCGTCGGTCCACCGTCTTCAGGTCCCGCTCCACTTCCTTGATCCGCTCCTGAATGAAGGCCAGTCTGTCCTCAGGTATTGCCTCGACTCTTGAGGAGACATGGACAGATGGAGGTAGCTGAGCCATGCCCTTCATCATCATTGCGAACATTAGCCTTTCTCCTGAAACACACCTATTATTCAATAGAGAGATCAATTTTTTTGTGATAACGCACTACCTATTTTTTTTTTTTTTTACTTCCCTAGCTATACATATTATAGTGGAAATTCATGATCAATATAAAGAAGAAAAAAATTAGTTACAATAAAGGTTAAAATTAAAAAGGTTACATCACAACACTTACCACAAAACCCCCCACGAAAGTTGAAGAAAAGATGGAACCGCGACTTACTCCCACCTTTATTTTTTATTTATTTTTTTTACATTATTTTCCTTTACTTTTATCATCTGTCTTACCCATCCATCAAAATTGTCTTTCAATTCCTTTTTATTTATTTATTTTTATTTTTTTTTTTTTTTGTCATAATAATTAAGATAAATTTTCGTCCCGAGGACCTACCACTTGGTGGCCTTCCTCTCACATGCCATTCACTCCAACATATCAATACCTACCATCATAGATGCTGGTTGTTGCACCCTAGTGTGTGTGTTGCATCATTATAAATAAAACACAAAAAAAATATATAAAGAAAAAAAATTGGTTACAATAAAGGTCAGCAAATAAATTAAAGATACTGATGACGGTAGTTTTTCCCAAAACGTCAATTTGCTACGTTGTAAAAAACAAAAAAATAAATTGAAAGAAAAATAAAGGAATGAAAAAAATATATATATTCAAATTTATGTTTTGAATAACCATAATATAATAAGACATTGTTTAATTAAATTTAAAAATTATAGTAACTAACACTACACTAACTGGCTTGTTGCGCCAACGTAAACGCTTTCATTTTCTCCTCATACAGTTGTAGTTCTAGTGGAGTTGTCTTCTTCGGTTTTTAGTTATTATGTTTTAATTTGAATACACTTATTACATAAATAATTTCATGTAACAAAAAACTCTCCGCCTCATTTGTGTCCTCAGACAATCCTAGAATATAAAATAATTTTAAAAAATAGCTGAATATAAATACAAAAATAAACTATTTTAAAACTGTTGTCAGGCTAAATTTTCCTCTTCAGGGACCATAGACAGTGAGTGGAACATATGTTGCAGTGTGTTCCAAAAACATTGGCTGCTTCCTCATTGTGATGAAATAAAACCAACGATTTTTTAACAATTAATATTTTGAGAGCGGTTAGTACACCCTAACAGTTAGTTATTGTGACTCATGCCCTGGTTTTAACTATGAGGTTACATCGCCTACTACAAGAACGCTCATTCGTCGCTTTGGTAGGCATGAGCCTGACTATATTGTGAGAGTCCTAAATGTTGCCTACACAGGTTTAATTACCTAGAGTAGGGGTCTTTAACGAGTACCTGACATCGTACAGATTAACAGATTAAAGTAATGGCCTCGGTCGGGTTTCGAACACGCGATCCTGCGCTCAGTAGGCTAGCTCGCTACCTCTGAGCTACCGGGGCCTTCTATCACACAAACATTTCTACAAGAAAAAGCTCATTATAGATTTATAATGAGCTTTATTAAATATATTGAATAATTATAATAATATAATGCACATAGTAATGTGGTAATGATGTTGCAAAAAAAAATAAAAATCATTTACGAAGAACACATTGACTGAATCCAAAGGGCGCCGGTAGCTAAGTGGTATGCGTGCTTGCCTTCCGAGCTCAAGGTCGTGGATTCGAAACCCGGCCGAGGCCCTCAGTTTATTTTATCTTGGAGGTAAAATAAACTTAAACATGCCGTCTTTCGGATGAGACGTTAAGCAATGCCTGTACGATGTCAGGTACACGTTAAAGACACCTACCCTAGGTGAATCAAAATTTAGGATAGGCAAAGACATGATTCATAATAACTAACTTGACTAAATCCACATATTTGACAATATGATATTAAAATTTATGTTTTGAATAACCATAATATAATAAGACATTGTTTAATTAAATTTAAAAATTATAGTAACTAACACTACACTAACTGGCTTGTTGCGCCAACGTAAACGCTTTCATTTTCTCCTCATACAGTTGTAGTTCTAGTGGAGTTGTCTTCTTCGGTTTTCGCTCACCTGAAAATCAACAAAATTATTATACATATCGTTGGGAAAGATTAAAAATCTGATGACTGAGTTAATGCTAATAATATAAAACATAAACCCAATCGTAAAAATAAAGTTAATGGTCTGTTGTGTACCTGCGCACTCACTATTCTCTGTAGCTTAAGTCAATATTTCAAATGTTGAACAAATATTTAAAAACATTTTTAAAATCTTCCCGAGTTAAACAATTAAGTATTGGCTCTCCCTCCAAAACCAATCTACCATTTGGGATGAAAACCAAAAGTTGACTTTCATAGGGATTTCTGAATCCTCATACTAAATTTTGGGTTTTGGAGTTGAGCCTCCCCACTGATCCCCCTTCCCTTTGGCAGATTCTGCTGAATATTAATAGGTGTCGTCCTTATGGGGTTTTAGATTTACATATGGAATTTCGTGTCATTATAACGGCAGTTATTAGTTATTATTTTATACATACTTTCTAATGGTGAACAATAAACGACCTCTTCATACATATCAGGCGTTTTCGGTGTACCTTCATTCTCGCTCTCTATATATAAAAAACAAAAAAAATGTAAGATGAAATTGTAACAACATAAAAGTATGAACTCTAAAGCTTCTATTTATCTGATACTTAACATTTTCGCAGAGATATTGTGAAGCACTTAATAAAATAAATATATACATAAAAAGAAAAACAAATGTTTTCACAAGATATATATACAATATATAGGAGTACTTTCGGTATTGCTACCATCTTCAGCCATGACTTAACAAATTCTAAATGGAAGTTCAACCAGTTTACAATCCAAATTGTCTCTTTTTTCAGCCGCAACGGGGCTTTTCTTTCTATTTTCTATTTATGTGTTCACAATAGAAATCAAAATGACTTTTTTATACATACCAGTACAAGTAACTTCGCGGAATTGGCTGAACTTAGAGACAAAATTATTTTACATTAGAAGAACAAAAATCATTGAATAGCTGAATAACCCACATCCTCCAAAATCCCCTCCTAGATGGCATAGAAAGCTCTTAACATAAACCACTTGTATAAACCACGGGATAGAGAACCTAAAGGTGCCAGATTCTCAATTTTCGAGTAGGCCGATTGAGTAAAAATGCTCAATTCCGCGAAGCTTAGAGTAAAAGTTGCATCCCAATTATTAAAATAATTTGAATAAATGTAACTAGAAAATTTCATTAATTATAGAGCTCACTATTCTGTCTGTTTGACACAGTCTTCATGCTACTTTGTAATTGTTGACGAAAAATAAAATTTTAATCGTTACTTTGTTATTGTGATTCATGCCCGGGCTTTAACTACTAGGTCTACTACCAGAGACAACTCAATATGTCGGGGTCCGTCCATAGGTGGCGGATGATGGAACGGCCAGCAGATTTGGGTTCGCTGCAATTAAACAATAAGCATTCGCAGACCACGAACGGTAATGTCAACAGGGCGTGGATGAAAGGTCACAGATACTCCAAGAGTACACCGCGTCAAAGCGCGTTAAGGCAACAACTAGAGGTAGTCGCTAGTATCATAACGGCAGCAATAACCGCTAGTATCTACGTTTTAGAACGGTTCATCGCCTCATACAAGGATCCGACAGTGAAGACGGCTCTTCAGTGACTTCCAAGAGAATTCGCTCATTAGTCAGAGTGGAGGCAAGTCTTCTAGGCCATTCTAGCCTGAGATCAAACTTCTGGTTCTCCAGGTTGGGCGTGGGTCTAACAACCCGACTCCGGAAAAAGTCTTGTTCAGAAACCGAAACAACTAAAGAATAGGGACTCATTCAATGTTAAAAGATATCATTTAGCATTAGGAACTTGGAATGTGAAGGATGCGTGCGAAGGTGGAGGCTGAAGGCGGCTGAGAGTCGAGTCAGGTTGTGTAGCAGGCCAAGGTACTGGAAGAACCGAGGCGCCATAATAAAACTTTAAACAATTACAGCTCATCATTTAGATCCCAACAGAATAATTAAATTTAACATAGACATATTTTTAAAAAACTTGCCTTGAAATTCAAACGATGACGGCGGTTCATTGGCTGAATCATCTGCAGATTCTTGAGAATCTGGAAGAAAATTATATAACTATTTTATTCAATAATAATTGACGTACATATATAATACTTACATAAAATTATACGACAAATGTAAAATATATCAAAATTAACGTTTTGTATTATGCCCACAATAAATTCTTGCCTTTCTTAAACCTGCTACGATTTTTTACATGTTTTCATATTTAAGTGAATACGTAAACTATCAATTACAAGAAGGCATGTGTTGTGTCTGTCTGTGTGTTGTAAACGTGAACTTTGTGTGTGCTCCAACTATTGTGACAATAACCTTGAAATTCGATATGAAGATGTCACATGTACTAACTTGAGGGTGCCGGTAGCTCAGTGGTATGCGTGCTTGACTTCTGAGCTCAAGGTCGTGGGTTCGTAACCCGACCGAGGCCCTTAGTTTATTTTATCTGGGAGGTAAAATAAACTTAAGCACGCCGTCCTTCGGATGGGACGTTAAGCGATGGTCCCGAGCCTGTACGATGTCAGGTACTCGTTAAAGACCCCTACCCTAGATGAATAAAAATTTAGGGTAGGCAAAATTTAGGACTCCCACAGTAGAGTCGGGCTCATGTCCACCAGAGTGACGAAAGAGCGCTCTGGTAGTAGGCAATATGACCTCGTTGTTAAAGCCCGGGCATGAGTCATAAAACCTAACCTAACCTAACCTGTACTAACTTGAATTTGATAGATTTTGGCCGAAATCGGACGAAAATTACGACCACTTTACTTCGGTGCTTAAGTATAAGATAATTTTTATAAGATAATTTTTTTATCTAACTAAAAATCTTCTCGAATAACATTAGGGAGACATAGGATTAACAGTAGGGAAAAACTGAAAGTATTATTTTATATGAGATACCATTTATCGAAGGTCTGACTTAAAATGACATAGCGAAACACATTTTTTATTAGACGTAAGCTTGAGTTACTCAAAAACAGCGAGTCCAATCGAAAAAATTAATCTTCACAAAAAATGTTACTTCCATACACCAAAGTGCTCTCAGATTTGAGTTAGGAGCAATACAACCAAAGTGATAGACCCCCAAATAATGTAAAATACATTTCTGTAGTAAAATATTTCCCATAGTAACGCATAGCAATGATTTATAAAATATTCATTAGTTTCAGTTTCTTAATTACAAATAAGGGAAAGGACTTTCTTATAAAAACCATATTTTATAACGACCACACACCCAACCATACTCCTGAAAAGAAAGTTCTGTTATGGCGACATTTTTTACAGTGAATGATGCTAAAAGTGTGAAGTTTAATTTCACTCAAACGAAGCTAAAGAGGCCGAAGACAATAGACGCCATTAGATCGAGCTTCAGGTTGAGAGATATTAATAATATATGGAATATTTGACTATAATAAAAATTATAATTGAAAAAATACACAGAATAGTGGGAAAAAGATGTTACTATTCTACCCTCTATGGAATCTTACCGAATTGACGGGGTTAGAATCAAAGTGGTCTATGTGACATTTTTAAAACTTTGAAGAAACTTATTTTTGAAATATTGTCTATTCCACTAAAGATATAAATATATATATAACTACCGGTTTCGGCTTTATACCATCGTCAGGTCTAGTTATGAACTAAGTGAGACTTAGTTCATAACTATAAAGCCGAAACCGGTAGTTATATATATATTTATATCTTTAGTGGAATAGACAATATTTCAAAAATAAGTTTGTTTTGGCGATTTATTACAAGTTTCCACAATATGTCCGCGTTCCTCAACTTAGAAGTTGTTTGAAGAAACTGTCCATTAAATTCTTAACTGATTTAAAAAATCTATAATTTATCGAAACCGGAAATATTTTGTAAAGCATAAAATTTAATAAAAATCTTAATTTCAAGGTCACTATTGATATGTTAAAGTTACTTGTTCATGTCACAAAAATGGTATAAGTATTTGTCACTAGATCTCTGTACTGGCTAGGATTTCACTTGTACAAATTTTTTCCTGAGCATAACTATAATTTTTGTACCAGATTAGACAATTAACGAAAAAATTTCAAAAAAAATCACTAGGACCATTTTGATTCTAACCCCGTCAATTGTTATTATACCTTCATGTTCAAACACTGATAGTACTTCATCGGCAGACTTATCTGGATCCACTGCAGCTCCTTCATTTTCTAAAATAAAATTATACAATATACATCATAATAAACTGTTACGTTAATTATTTTACTATTCCTAATGAATATAAATATCAATTATTTATATTTATTTAATTAAAATTTATAAAAACTAATTGATTGTGTGTTTCAAATGGCTTCAGGGCAATATGCAATAAAAACGCACCAAGATTAGAATATTTTGAAAGAAATTAAGCCACAAAAAAGCCACGTATCTCTATATATATATTTCGAACGTGAAACCGGCCTATACTACACTTCTTATTCACAAAATAATTAAATTTTTATTCAAATGGTAAAATATTTGATACAAACCATCTTGTGAATCTCGCGTTACTGTATAAATTGTTTCTTCAGAACCACTAGTTTGTGAAACATGAAACTCCACAGAATCTGGAAAAAAAATTAAGAAAATTCATATAGAATATAATTGTGACAATTCTTCTCAATAGTTGAGCTGAGTTTACGAAGCTCATTCTTAGGCGACTCATGTATTTCGTTGTACTCGTACTCCTCCTAAACCCCTTTACCGAACACATTGAAATTTGCCACGATGGTAGTGGACACGGTCACGATGGTATACTACTAAAAAAATCTGAAATTGAACATACCACGGAGGAATAATAACCGAAAAACGAAATCCCCATTGAAATCAATTGAGAGACAAAATTTTCGCCCGGGCGAAGCCCTTTTCGGTTTACCATCGGACATCACTTTTTTTGAGCCGTTTTTTCAGTGTTCTAACGTACAAACTTCGACTTTTTTTCGATAAAAATATTCTTCAACATACAAAGAACACATAATAAAAAGAATTTTGTGCAAAAACAGCTGTTGTAGTCTACAAAAAGGCTAGAAAAAATCCATTGAATTCAATTGAAATCTATTTAAAGTATTAATATATTCATATTAATACTTTAATATCAGTTCCGGTAAAAGTGCGCAAACTTGAAAACCATACGGTTCCAACTTTCCCTATACTTCATATATCTGATGAAGTAATATTCGAACAGTAATTAAACACATCATTCATTTCGAAAAACAATTCATATTAATGAAATGGAACTCGTGTAAATTAATTTTATTGAGGAAAAGCGTTCGATCAAGAAAAAAAATCCAAATTGGCATAGGCCGCCCGGAGGGAGAAAATGTTCTCTCTACTCAGTGGTGAGGATTTTTTATTTCGTGGCTTTATTAATTGTTTACATTTGTCTTTGACCTTCTTTGTTCTCTTTCCGTTTTTTATTTAGTTTTTATGATTGACCACGGCTGTTAAGGTTTTATTCAGTTTTTGTTGTTAAGATTATATTTCTTATGTCCTAATTTTTTTCTTTAAACTAAATTTGCATATATTTCCCCTTCGGTTTTTTTTTTTGCCTAGTCAGATTTCAGCATGTACATTATCATGGTTGACATCTCATATAAAAATTATTGGCAGGAATGTTGTTAAAAGAATTAATTAGAAGGAAATTAGCTTGAAATAATATTTCAAGCTAATTTCCTTCTAATTAATTCTTTTAACTGTAACTATATTATAGTTACCAATTTTTTCGCATGATTTGACGTCAGAAAAAGATGCAGCTCCACTCTGAACTTCAAGATCTGAAAGTATAAATAAATATATTTAGTTTTAATTTTAGTTACCTAACTTTGAATTACCATCGGCATTAGCGACAAGAAAAAATAACATTATAGTTAGATATAGTGGTGACTAGGACTTCAACGGCTCTTTCGCCGTCTGGTGGACTCTACTGTGGGAATCCTAAATTTTGCCGACCTAGGTTTATTCACCAAGGATAGGGGTATTTAACGAATACCAGACATCACACAAGCTCCGAAGGATGGAGTGCTCAAGGCTTTTTCATCTCCCAGATAAAAAACATATGGACGTCGGCCGGGTTCCGAACCCGTGATCTTGAGCTCAGTAAGCTAGCACACTATCTCTGAGCAACTGGCACCCTCAAATAGAATAACATTATATATTTATAACTGCCTATAGCTTAGAGGTAGCGTACGGAGCTCAAGATCGCGGGTTCGAAACCCAGTCAATCTCAAACCTTGAGCTTAACGGCCTTTCCGTTGGGACTTAAAACAATATTCCTGAGCCTCTATTATGTCAGGTACTTGTTAAACTCCTAACCTAGATAACTAAACCTGGGTAGGCAACATTTAACGAGAGCGTAAAAATATTGTTATCATACTAAAATTCGAAATCGAGTTTTCAACGGATTTCAAGGTCCCCTGAACCTGTTTTAACCATTTTCCCGATTGTGTATGTGACTGGAACTTTCTGAGCGCTCTCACTCAGAAACGATTGTAACAATGATTTTAAAATTTGAGATGAAGATGTCACATGTGCTAACTTAGATCTGAATAGATATTGGCCGAAATAGGATGAAAATTGCGATCACTTAACTTCAGGGCCTAAACACATTTTACAAGATACCACTTATATATATGGCCTGAATACAAACCTCTACTAGTTTTGTAGAGAACAATGAAAAAAATTGACTTTTTAGTTTTAAAATAAATTTGGTTGCCTTTCCATAACAAACCTTCTTCGGTTGATGATGGCAAAAATGGGTCTGTGTCTTCTGACACACTCCCGATTTGTGAAGAGGTAGAAAATTTTAAAAAATCTGGAAGAGAAAAGATAAATAATTATAACGAAGTGCAGAAGAAAAAAAAAAAAATACAAAAACATGTATAATAGACCAAATCTTTCTTACCAGACTTTTCCGAAGGTAGCATAACGCTCAACCTCGCACCAGGAACTTCTAACTCTAATGAACAAACAGAAGACATCAGCAATTACTAACTAAATAATAGCCAATATGAAGTTTTACTCAAACCAAAAAAAAAAAAAAAGTTCAGTTATTTAGTTATTGAATAATATATGGTTTTACCTTCGAATTCAAACTGTGAGGGCATTTTAATTAGTTCATCTTCTTTTATAATCACGCTTTGTAAGGAGCGTGAAACATCTGCAAAAAATAAAATGGTAAGACAAACAACAATAAAAGGAAAACAAAGCCTCCTTGATCCTAGCGTAATTTCAAATTGATCCAAGATGTAAAAGCTAAAAAAAAATAATATTTTCTACTTTTAGTTAAATCCTCCAGAGTTACTTTATTGAATTCAACTTATTTGTACTCAATCTGTTCATTATAAAATTGTGTAATTTTTTTAAATATCAATTGCACCTCATCATAGGCCTCTATGGCGATGTAAGTCGAAGGATAGTAAAATATTTTGAACTGTTAACTTCCTTAGCTACGCGAAGTACGAGGTCTATTCAAAAAATACGCGGACTGACGTCATAAAACAAAATATACTTTATTTAGAAGTTACATGTCTGGGTCCCCTTCAAAGTACTCTCCTTCCCAACGCACACACTTATAGCAACGGTGTTTTAACTTGTTGAAACAGTCCTGGTACGCTTCTTTTGTAATGTCCTCCAGCTGCTTCGTCGCATTTGCCTCAATTTCGGGAATCGTCTCAAATCTTCTTCCTTTTAAGGGTCTTTTGAGTTTGGGGAACAAGAAAAAGTCACAAGGAGCAAAGTCAGGTGAGTGGGGAAGAACAGTGATTGAGTGTTTGGCGAAAAACTCACTTTCATGTCTGTCCCCCCCTCCCCCCCCCCCCCTTCCTCAAAAACCAGTCGACTGTTTGCGCTAATATTCAATAGTTGACTTACATAGGGGCTCCTAAATCCTCATATTAAATTTTGTGTCGATAAATTCATTACATCGACAGTTATTAGGTTTTTGAATTGAACCCCCGCCCCTGAACCCCCCTTCCCTTCAGACGATATTCCTGAAATTTGACAGATTATATCCTCAATGGGTTTTGACCTCAAGTATTAAATTTCATGTCATATCGGCAGTCATTGAAGTTTTTGAGTTGAGCCCCCTTATGCCGATTGCGCTCAAAATTAATGCGTCGTTCTTAGGCGGTTTTTAATTCATAAATGAAATTTTGTGTCGATACACTCATTACAACGGCAATTATACATTTTTGAGTTGTCTCTCCCCTAATCGCCCCTCCTCTTTGGTTTAGCTGAAAATCGACAGGTGTTGTCCTTAAGGGGTTATGGTAACACATAAATTTTCGTGCCCATATATTCATTCTATCAGCAGTGATTAAGAGCTTTAAGTTAAGTCTCCCTCCTAATACCCACTTCCCATTGGTCGATTTGTCCGAAAAAACAATAGATGTCGTCGTTAGAGGGTTCTAAGTTCACAAAATTTCGTGTCGATACATTCATTCAATCGGGAGTTATTATATTTCCCAGGCACTCATACAGATAGAATTTCTTTTTCCATATTTGGAATCTGGAGTTAGGAAAACATGAAATTCCATTGAAAACTGAGCATCGAATTTTTGAACGATTATATAACTTCCCCTATACTTCGTATAGTGGGGGAAGTAAAAAATCCCTGTCTATGTGTGTCTGTGAACACGGTAACTCCCGATAGAATGAATGCATCGAAATAAAATTGTATATGTGTATTCATTTAGGGAGCCATGGTGGCCGTGCGAGCTAGAGCGTAGGGCTTTGGTCGCATGGTCTCACCATGGTTTGCGGGTTCGAATCCCGTCCGGAAGTGAGTTTTATTTCGTAGATAGAACTCCCTCCCGGGGCCATGGATGTCGTAAATAATTAGACATAATAACATATGAATGGCTAGTGTGGTGTGCCGAGGCCAAAAAAAAAAAAAAATATGTGTATTCCAGAACCCCATAAAAATGACACGTAATGATTTTGAAAGAGTAGTTTTGGTATTGAAAACTGCCGATATAATAAATGTATCGACACGAACTTTAGATTGAGGATTCAGTCAACTATTGCTCAATTGAGTTTAGAGCGAGAGTGATTTAATTAAATAATTCGTACATACTTTCGGATTTAAGTACTCAATGTTTTGTTATTACGTTATTGATTATTACTTTTTCTATTTCAGTAAGGTAGTTCATGTAGTAGAAAGACAATAACTATTTTAGTAACTAAAGGATGAGAAAGTAATGCGTCTCTCCAGACGCCAATTTTGTATGACAAAATTCATCCCTTGATTTCGCCGAAGAGTGGCATATTTTGGAAACTTTAGTAGTGCCACAGAGTAAGAAGAAATAATTTAAATGTACTAATGACTTTACCATCGAATCCGGAGATTGAAGCCGCTCCGGAGGCAGAAAGGTCCCTCATGTCAATGGAATGTGTTGAGGTTAGATTACCTGCATAAAATAGTATATGTTAAAATAACCAAACCAAATTCAACAAAACTTAACAACAAGCAAAGACTAAAGGTAGTTTACCAACATAATACAAGCAGAGGGCTGAGATGCATGAGATCAAGGAATAACACAAATCGGAAAAGGCATATCCAAAGTTTATCGAAGAACACTATGAGCGTAATGAACATTTGTATAAACGTCTTCATACAATTCATATGTAAATATTATTTTATTATATATATAAATATAGTTATTGTGACTCATGCCCGGGCTTTAACTTGGAGATAATATCGCCGACTACCAGAGCACTCTTTCGTTGCTCTGTTGGGCATGAGCCCTACTCTACTCTAGGAGTTAGATTTGTTTGGGGTCTCGAGTACCTGAAATTGTAATGACTCGGGAGCATCGCTTAACGTCCCATCCGAAGGACGGCTGACTCAAGTTTATTTTACCTCCCAGATAAAAACGGCACTTATTTATCTTATAAACACATTTTAACAACTTTCTTTCTTTTTTTTCAGTATTGAGATTAACTACCCCTATTAGTCACTCCTCCCCCCATCTATAGCGTACTCAACAGCACGTTTTACTAGCCAAAAAACGAAATCAGAGTTACAAATTGGCATAATGCGGCCTATACTCTTGAAAACCATTCAGCGGGACAGAATGAATCCAATCAACTTAATTTTCCTCAGGATAGTTAAAAACTTAATATTAAAATTTTTATTTTGACTTTTATTGTAAGAAAATGTGTTAGTCCAAGAAATGACCTAAAAGAAAACAAAATTGATTTTGCGTAAGAACCTATTTCATACAGTGTATAGAACTTACACTAAAACCTCACCACCAAGTGCAGTTATTGTGCATTTATTTAACAATACATGAAAAAAATCGCACCTTCTTGCAATGCTGCTGCTAATGAAGATAAGGTTAATTCACTAGAGTCGACTTGTGAACCGGTAGGATGTTGGAAAAGACCTGGAAAAAAAAAATTGTTCATTAAAGACAACAAGTATTATTATATATTAAGTATTTTTCATTCGTATTTTGAATATTTTGGAAAACTTTGAAAAATTTCACCAAAACTAGATGGGAATTCACAAAACCTAACATAAAAATAACAGATCGGGTGTTCAGAAGGTGGCTTACCAGAAGAATCTGCTCCCACATTTGATTTAGTTTCCGAAACTTCTGTAACAAAAGATGTTCAAAAAATGTTAAATATATATATATATATATATATATATATATATACCCTCTCATATATATATATATATATATATATATATATATATATATATATATATATATATATATATATATATATATATATATATATATATATATATATATATATATATATATATATATATATATATATATATATATATATATATATATATATATATATATATATATATATATATATATATATATATATATATATATATATATATATATATATATATATATATATATATATATATATATATATATATATATATATATATATATATATATATATATATATATATATATATATATATATATATATATATATATATATATATATATATATATATATATATATATATATATATATATATATATATATATATATATATATATATATATATATATATATATATATATATATATATATATATATACACTTAAAGAGGTATATATTAATAATAAAATTATCAGGAAACGAAATACAATAAACATTCATTCTCATTCGTTGAGAAGAGGGGGACAAGAAGTACATCTGTAGGTGGGTGGGTACTAGTTACGTATTCCTGAGGGTGGATGCCATCAAGAACCTACCTGGAAGGATGTGAGTACAGAGACTAAAGGTCTAATTTACTTATAGTTATATTATAACTGATTGTAGATATACCAAATAAACAATTTTTTTTTTTTTTTTCACAAAAAAAAAAGAGACTAAAGGCACGTTCCGCAAACTCTCCAGAGACGTCAAAGTTAATTACTTGAGCCCCATTGAGAAGAAATGTGGTTTAAACTAACTAGTATAATGTTTAAAACAAATTGAGAACCTAAATATAGACGAATTAATCAATAACTTTTTGATGAAAGTCGAAAATATTGGGGAGAGGAGTGGATAGATATTTGGGTAGAGGCAAATGAAAAGCTGTCGGGATGAAAAGAGGAGTTATTGTCAAAATCGACATATAGAAGGGTAGTTTTGATAAATGATTTATTTTTAACATACATTATACAAAAGAGACTGTTAAAAAAATTATATAAAAAATAAAGAAAGTACTCTTGGTTTTATGATCATCAGAGAAACTGGCCTCAGCTCTTATTTTACATAATACAAAAAAAAATTGTAATAATAATAAATACAACATAAATTAAAAAGACTGCATGGAAAAACAAACTTATCTGATGAAATAACACAAATGAAAAGATAATAATTGAAAAAGATAATATAATCAATAAAAGTAACTTTGCCAAAGCGCAAATAGAACAGACTTTAACAAACTAAAATTTCAAACAAAACAAATTCAATAAATAATACTTATAAAGTTATTATTTATTTATTTTCCAAAGCAAAACTACGAGTATATGAAAATTATAACAAACAGAATCAGTTTAATAATTAAACTCTCTCATCAAATCATCTCTATAGGAGCATGCATCTTTTCTATTCAAAATATCATCAAAAGGTAATTAGTTCTGATACGGAGAACAGTTCCTTTGAGCCATCTCATCCGAAACTCCTTCAAGATCGGACAAGCTGTGAAATTGTAGGTATTCACATTCGAATTTTTGCAACATTTTTAATATTTAAATTTTAAATTTAACAGTTAGTTATTATGACTCATGCCCGGTGCGATGGTTCCGAGCCTGTACGATGTCAATTACTCGTTAAAAACCCCGACCCAAGGTGAATAAGAATTTAGAATGGGTAAAAGCTTGTCCACCAGAGCGACGAAAGAGCGCTCTGGTAGTAGGCGTGTCACAATAACTATAATGTTTTAGGGGGTAGTTCTGGTTATATTGATTTCTATTTCGTCAGGGTTTATAATCAAAATGAACTTGGACCACTTTCCTTCTTAACGCCAATTTTTTAAAATAAAGATCAACACTATGTTGTCCGATGGAAGTGAAACATGGGTTCTATATGAAGATAAAGAGGATAATAATAAATGTATGGGAGCAAATGATTCAAGGAGCAATTAGCGAAGAGAGGCAGAGGAGAGTGAGAAGAAAACGCTCATTCATGAGAAGAGTCTTCCTGTCCAGGTCAATCAAGAGACGCAGGCTGAGGTGGCGAGGCCTATTGGAAAATGAACAGGCTGAGAGGACCGAAGATTGCGGTCCTGGAGATTACGTTAGCGACAGCCGCAGTAAGTATATTAAGAAGGGCCATGGTTCTGGAGATCTATGAAGTACTTGCGATCCCCCCCCCCCCCTCATCCGCCTTGCTACGTCACTGAGTGATAGTGATGAAACAAACCTTCATGGAGGGATGCTGGATATGAAACGTTTACTTCTTCCAACCAACTGCTAATCTGTGAAGAAGTACAACATTGAAGTGTATCTGGAAAAAATATAAATGTATCATTATTGTTGACAAGAATGATTCTTTTCATAAATATTATAGAGTATGAGAGAATGACAATTTATTAAAAAATTCCAATTGCCAAGACTGTTAATTTCTAGAATTTTTGAAATTTCTGACACAGTTTACCGAAAGTTCCACTTAAAAAATCAATATAACTCGAGATATCGAAACGTACCACCGGTATTGTAGTACGACCGCATTACTTATGTGCTAAATTATCTTAATTGGAGGGTTGGCTTAGAAAGTTAACATTATTCATCCCAATTTTGGTAACTTTTTATCAATCTAGACTCAAGATTCTAGAACACTTCCACAGATTACAGTAGTATACAGTTTAGTAAAACATTGTAAATCTGTGGATCATTGACCTCGTCAATGTAACAGAACATTGTCGACATCGGCGTCAAATAGCGTAACACGTCATTCAATGTACAGCCAACATGTACTGCAAATAATTGGGGGCGCCGGTAGCTGTGGTATGCGTGCTTGCTTTCCGCCCTTAGTAGTTTATTTCATCTGGGAGGTAAAATAAAGTTAAGCACGCTGTACTTCGGATGGGACGTTAAGCGATGGTCCCGAGAATGTACGATGTCAGATACCCGTTAAAGACCCCTAGGTGAATAACAATTTAGGGTAGGCAAAATTTAGGACTCCCACAGTAGAGTCGGGCTCATGTCCACCAGTGACGAAAGAGTGCTCTGGTAGTAGGCGATATGACCTCGTAGTTAAAAGCCCGGGCATGAGTCATAAACCTAACCTAACCTGAAAATAATTAAAAAAATAAGCTCACTCCTTATATTGATTGTGCGATTTTAGCGTCAGTTGGATAGCGTAACTGGTTTGCGATATTCAAAGTTGCAGCATTTGATTTTTTTCTTAGAGGTCTGTGCTTATTTTACTCAATATTTTCTGTTCACACATTTATTTTTGAAGTTGAGGAAAAATATCCTTAGGGCCATGGTGGTCGTGCTCGCTAGAGCGTAGGACTTTGGTCGCATGGTCTTACCATGGTTACGGCTTCGAATTCCCTCCGGAAAGAGTTTTATTTCGTAGATTAAACTCCCTCCCGGGGCCATGGATGTTGTAAATAACTAAATAACATCGTTATACAGACATGGCTAATATTCATCGTACATAAGGTCAATTAAAAAAATATATAAATAAAAAATATCCTTAATTTGAGATCAGTATAATATTCACTTGATGAAGGTGCTTTGATACAAACAACAAACTGGACTCCGGTCTCCCCAAACTATATTTATAATATTTTTGTTAACGTTTCGCCATTATTCAGGCATTATCAAAACTTTTGCGACAAAATGAAACATATATAACCATTATATTTTATATGGTAGTCAATATTAAAATGTGATCAATTAAACATCATGTGGCCTGGTAATTTACATTCGAACAATTACTAACAGATCTTCTTATATACAAATATTTAGGTAATTCGAGAGGATTAACAGAAATACGGCCTAGATAAAACGAAATAAATGCAATAATATCAAAAATACCCGATATTTCGGGTGAAGCCGCTTCAGTCATTGACGCTCCTGTTGCTTGTGTTTCAGGAACATCTGTAATTAAAAAAAATTATAAAATGTAGATACAATTTCTAAAAAACTTTCCGAATTCAGAATCAAATAAGTACGTCAATATTAATAATGAGCAAGGGAAATAGGTTTTCAGACAATTTTTTTATTATAATTTTCACCCATTTATTGGTAAGGACAAGCGATAACTGCAATAAAATTTCGTGTCGATTATTCATTCCATTAGCAGGATTTTGAAGTTAAGCCTCCTTATAATTCCCCCTTGTTCCCTTTAGTTCACAATTGTAATCAGGAGTCTGTAGTTAGTTATTATGTCTCATGCCCGGACTTTAACTACGAGGTCATAACGCCTACTACCAGAGCGCTCTTTCGTCGCTCTGGTGGACATAAGCCCGACTCTAATGAGGGAGTTCGAAATTTTGCCCACCCAGGTTTATTCACCTGGGATAGAGGTATTTAATGAATACCTGACATACTAAAGGCACGGGACCATCGCTTAGCATCCCATCCGAAGGAAGCTCAAGATTTTTTTACGGAAATTAAAGTGAAAACTAATTTTCTACTGACTTACGTTTATTATATAATATTATATAGAGGGCGCCGGTAGCTCAGTGGTATGCGTGCTTTCCTTCTGAGCTCAAGATCGTGGGTTCGAAACCCGACCGAGGCTCTTAGGTTATTTATCTAGGGGTTTAAGTGATGGTCCCGAGCCTGTACGATGTCAGGTACTCGTTAAAGACCCCTACCCTAGGTGAATAAAACTTTAGGCTAAGTAAAATTTAGGACTCGCACAGTAGAGTCGGGCTCATGTCCACCATAGTGACGAAAGAGTGCTCTGGTAATAGGCGATATGACCTATGAACTCGTAGTTAAAGCCCGGGCATGAGTCATAAAACCTAACCTATAATATTATATATAATAAGTATAACTAAAGAAGTAATAACTTACCCTTAAATTCGAATGCATTCGGCAATTCTGAAACTGATCCTTCTTGATCCTTAACTATCTTTGACTCGGAGGCAATATCTACAGTAAAAGAATACGGTTATAATAAAATGATTACAATCAAATCTTTGCTCACATGCTACGATCACAATGTTACCAACCTCATTTAAATCCTTGCTTTACATGCAATTAATTATTTTTAATCTATATTAAAAATTATTAATTGCATGTATGCATGTACCTATGTAATTAATCTTTTTTCCTTCAATATTTGACAGATTCAAGCAACTGTAACTTACTCTATACTAATTGATAACTGACCTTTAAATTCGAATGGTGTCGGCAATTCTGAGACTGGTCCTCCTTCAACATTTACGATATTCGACTTGGTTAGGATATCTGAAAATGAAACGATTATAATAAAATGTTGATAAATAAAGCTGCGCTTCATAGAATATTCAATTTTACTTCATAATTTTATGCGTTTTGAGATCGGTAAATTAACCAAATGTTGATCGATGTAACGATTTTGGCAACTTTTGTTGATTAGAACATATAATAGTAGAAGTAACTATAATATATTATAGTTAAATACTATAAATATGGGAGATTTACATAAAAAATTAAGTAGCCTTTCATCTTAATTAACAAAATTACATACTAATAAATAATATTTAGTTCGTTATATTAACAGTTAATTATTATGACTTACGCTCGGGCTTTAACTAAGAGGTCATATCGCCCACTACCAAAGCGCTCTTTCGGTGGACTTGAGTCTGACTCTACTGTGGGAGTCCTAAAAATGCATCCTCTTTAACGAGAACCTGACATCGTACTGGGTCGGGACCATCCTTAACGTCCCATTCGAAGGACGGCATGCTTAAGTTTATTTTACCTCCCAGATAAAATAAACTAAGAGCCTCGGGCGAGTTTCGAACCCACGATCTTGAGCTCAGAAGGCAAGCACGCATACCACTGAGCTACTGGCGACCTCTTAATTATTATATTATGTTTATAAAAAAAATTGTTTTGGATAATAATTTATGAGAACGTCCCGAATTTTGTACGGCAACAATACATGCAATTTTTTTTTAATTAAAAAGATGAAATTGTTTTTGATACTACACAAAAGAACCTGCTTTAGGTCTGCTTTTCAGAAATATATGAATTAAAATCTATTAGGTTAGGTTAGGTTTTATGACTCATGCCCGGGCTTTAACTACAAGGTCATATCGCCTACTACCAGAGCGCTCTTTCGTCACTCTGGTGGACATGAGCCTGACTCTACTGTGGGAGTCCTAAATTTTGCCTACCCTAAATCTTTATTCACTTAGGGCAGGGGTCTTTAACGAGTACCTGACATCGTATAGGCTGGACCATCGCTTAACGTCCCATCTGAAGGACGGCGTGCTCAAGTTTATTTTACCTCCCAGATAAAATAAACTAAGGGCCTCGGTCGGGTTACGAACCCACGACCTTGAGCTCAGAAGTCAAGCACGCATACCACTGAGCTACCGGCGCCCTCTTTAAAATCTATTATATTCTTAAAATTATGTTATGAAAAGTAATGTTATTTACTTAGTGCTTTTTGAAATCTATTCACTTTTAATTCATACATTTCTGCTAAGCAGGTCGAAAACAATTTTTTTATACTGTATCAAGAACAGTTTATGTTTTATTGAATGCATTGGGTACACCAACTATACAAATGATTACACATTACAAATTATGTCAATCATATCAATAATATTGGTGTTAGTTCCTGAACATCCTACTTACTTTCAGGAGATGCTTCAGTGCTGCTTCTCAGCGATGCGGCTTCATCATTTGATGTATTGGAAGATTCTTCTGAAGTATCTCCTTGGGTTTCTGTACACACAAATAACATTATAAATGACTTTGCAAACATATGAGTTACAACTTATAATAAAGATTTGTGCAAACCACCTGTCTTTCAAAAATTCGATATACGGTTTTCACCGGAATTCCATGTTTTTCGAAGTCTCAGCTCAAAAGAACAAAAAAAAAATCATATATCCAAGTGTGTGTGTTTGTAGACATGATGAATTCCGATCGACGAAATTTAATTTGTGGATTTGATTCAGACCTCCTAGAGACAGAGATCTACATTTTTCAAAATGTATTGGACAGTTTTACATTATTCGTTTATTGGTTTCCAGCAAAGACATTCAAAAGGTATGAGTTTATTTTAATATCTTAATGAATATGGCGTCAAAATTATTTAGGTAGAGTAAGAGGCACATTAGACACACTGAATTTAAGTCATATTAGCCAGACCTAAGTGGATAACCCTTAACTGTCTTTCTTGTAATCCTCCACATTGTTATCGTCCCAAACTTTCTCAGACTTTACTTTTACAAATGAACTTTAATGCGTCGTTTACGAAATTACCCAGTGTTAGTACCAACAGAACTGTGTATGATTTTGTCTCAATAAGAAAGTCTTTATTGATATTACTTCCGCATTTTTGTTAACTTTAAAATAGTGACATCGGAAATCTTAAATTTCCCATCCTGAATTTTTTTTTAATGAGGGCTGGCGGCATCAAGCTACCAAAGATGGCCTATATTTCTTAATAAACCTAAACTGAATCATCAAAGCTCCTCAGCATACTCTGGCTTATAAGTAAATTTCTTAACATTTTTTACAATAATGAATGTTAATATATATATATGTGTGTGTGTGTGTGTGTGTGAAATTTATAGACTGGTAAATATGTAGGTCAAAAACCATTATTACATTATATGGACTTGGCAGTGTAAATATGATTTTATTACTTCAAAATCTAATGGAATATGAGAAAATAGAAGTTAAAGACGAAGCACTTTTGCAAATATAAATATTATACCAAATTAATAACTATCCAAAGTATTGTATTAATAAATAAAGAGAATGTTTATCAATTTAATTTACTATTTATTACCCTTGTTACCTTCCATCAGAGAAGCGATATTTTTTGAGTGACATTTTGTTGAGGCTGATTATTATTCCCTTCCAATACAATTTTTATAACATCAACATGATTTTACAAATAACTCAAAATTAATTTGAGAAAACTTGAAAATTCCATTGTATCAAGTTGCACACTGCTAACACAATATGTACTTTTCAATTTGTTTAGGTTAGTTCTCATATGTTTGTAATTCTGTTGAAGATAAACTTTAGAACTTTAGTTGAGAAAGATTTTTTTTTTTTAGAATAATATATTGAATTATAAAACAAAATAGTTTAAATTTAAATCTACGTAATGTTTAAAAAAAATAGCGATAAATTTTGAAAATTGAGGTAACTGTAACATAGAATTATAATTTTTTTTTTTTTTTTCAAATTTTTTACTTTCTTAATTGATCCAATATATTTTTCTTATGCACTATGTTCAATCAATCAATTTCTTTCAACTAACAATTAAAAGAACATTCTATAAAATATTAAATAGCCAGAAGCATTTAATGGGCTACCTCTGTCTCATTTTTTATTACCTATGTTTAAATTATATACATATGTAGTTTTATTGATGTAATAAAATTTCAATAACACAATAACTCTAATAACTGCCGTTGTGATGAATATATTGATATGAAAATTCAAAACTATATAAAAACGACAATTATCAATTTTCAGCGGAATAAGTCGAAGGGAAGGGGAATCCAGAGAGGACTCAAAAACTAGCGATATAATGAATATATCGACATGAAATTTTATATTTAAATTCAAAACCAAAAGGGAAGTTTTGGTCTCCGAAGAAGAAAAATCCGATATAAAATATTTATTATATACCTATTTTAAAATTATTTTGTATTTAACGTCGCATTGACTTCAAGGTCATTAGCGATTACTATTGTGTCTATACGTCCTCGTAGACTTTTACGTCTTTAAAGGAAGTTGACGATTCCGTTGTTTTTGTCGGTGGATGTTGTATGATAGTTTGTGCAGTCAGTATATGTTGTATTGTGTTGAGCTCTGTGTAGTCGTAGTTGCAGGAGCATGTCGGCTGTTGAAGTCCTAAAAGTAAGTCGGGATGTGTCAGTTTCGTATGTCCTCGTCTTTGTCTTATGATGTTCATGGTGCTTGGGTGTTTCCTTTATTCTTCGGGGTTTGTTGTGTTCCGTCTGGTCCATTCATTGGTCTTGTGCTGTGTTAACTGTTTGTTGAGGATAGAAGGGAGCGATTAGGACTTGTGGGAGGAAGATACCAGGACAGATGGTAGAATGGCAGACTTTGACCTGACCGTGGAGTCACAACTAAAAAAAAAGAAGCTGTTTCGACTTCTAGGACTCCTTCTGTCCTTCCTCAAAGTACCCACCTTCACCCATCAGACACTACTACAGAATAATGACAAAGGAAGCCAAAGTATGAGATGTGTTTATTGTACGGGGATGATCTCAAAGAGAGATGGTCAGAAGGACGTGAGAGAGGCGGTGGGGGAGTTGAGCCGGGAACCTGCCATCGATATGATCTCTTCAGCTCGCTCAAAGCCGTCCTTCAGACTCCTCGTCCGCTCTTCCAGTTCCCGGATCCTCTGCTTCCTTGCCTTCGTCTCCTTCGCCGCCCTCGTCAAACGCCACATGTCCTCCACCTCTTTCACCGACGGGTGGTCCCCCATCCACATGTACTTGCTCACCTGCAACGCAGAACCCACAAATAACATACAATTACTAGTAAATAATACAAAGTTATTCAGATCAAATTTTAGTACTAAAGTAAACGGAGAAGTATTACCCAATTGATACAATCCATATAATGCCGGCTCCACATATTGGCCCCTGCATGAATTTTACTCAAATTGAACAGAATTTTGGGAATTTAATTTTAAAATTAACTTAAAATAAACAATTAATTTTGAGTGAATAACGTGATGTACGGGTACACTCTCCATTGCTACAAAATAACTCCAATAACTTTCATGATTATCATTATTTTTAAAAATAAATTAATATTAGCTAGGTATTTATTTATTTCATTTTTATTATTTTTTTGTTTATCGTTTTTATTGAGGAATGTTTCACCCTTCTTCGTATTCTTGACTTGCATTTTTCCAACATTTTTACATTGGTCCAAACTGGAGCAAATTGAGAATCAGCCCATCATGTTTGTGATTACCTATTGAAGCCAGAACAGAATAGACACCAGCTTGATGAACTTGCTTGGAATCCTAGACACAAAGTTCACATAGAAACATAAAACTGACATTACCTTCCCCTGAAGTGCTAATAGTCTTTCTCTGAGAGAATCTTTAGCTGCCTTAGATTCACTTAATTTAATTGCTGTTTCGTTCAATTTTGATTGCACTTTCTCAATGGCGTCCATTAGCTGTTTTTCCCTAAGCCTGGAATGAAAAATAATTTATAAACAAAGATAATGTAATCGGATTTCTTGGACAGGAGGAGGTTTTGTACAAAATGGAAATACTGTAGGCTTGGAATGTTTGTAGCTGCTATCAGTAGGTACTCGTATTTGTTCTCACTATCGAAACTGCTATTTGTGGTTCACTGAAATTTCGTAAAATGAATTTGAAAGGGACAGTGTTGGTTCTAAGAAATGGTTTACATTTATAAACAAAATTAAGGGGTCGACTATTATTTTTTTTTCAATGAACCACTTATTTAAAATTTAGAATAACATATCTTATATATTATATATTATATTTACCATAAAAAGAGATACAGCCCAGATAATATAAAAACTCTGTATTCAACATATTTTTCACATAAGAAATCGGATGAGTATAGTTTCGTCCGAAACAGATATCAAAGAAACTTGCCGCTCCCCGTAATAGAATAAGAACGACCGACATGGTCAAGGTCAAGTACAAATAGTGTGTTTTAACAATGGTTGACTCCCAGTCCTTTACCGAATACATTACAGATGTACAATGTACATCATCTGTTATAACTAATATGTTACCAAAAAATTCAGATATTATACCTAATATGTACATTGTACATATTAGGTATAATATCTGAATTTTTTGGTTTATCTAACTTAAATTTTCATATTTACAGAACATACAAAATAACACATGAATAAAAATTTTACTCGAATCATGAATTTTATTTTTTTTTAAAATTGGCTTCATATACGATGCATATTAACCATGTCTCTATAACGGTATTGTTCATGGTTATTTACACAACATCCATCGCCTCGGGAGGGAGTTATATCTACGGAATATAACTCACTCAGTGGTTCCCAACCTGTGGGCGATTTGGATTATCAGGGGGGCAATAAATAAGTGGGGGGCGATGAGTATTCAAAGGGGCCATTGAAAAGGTAAAATAAAACAATAACAAAGTTTTCAATCTTTCATTTGTTTTTCTTTTAACTCAACTTTCTTAATTTTTCCAGATTCCAATTTAAAAATGAAAACATGTACTCCTGTTTTTTAAATGTATGTCAATGATCTTAGTTAATTATTTCACTTTTTCGTTCTTAAAAAAATCTGTAAAAAATGTACATTTTAATTTTTTTTCTATTTTATTTAAGAGTGGCCGGATAAAACTTTGGTTGTTTTTATATACGATAATAAAACTGCTTAATTGTTTACACTTTACTTCAAATTAAAATTAGGCATACAATGAAAATGAAAAGGGGGCGATAGGTGTTAGTCAACCTCCAGAAAGGGGAGATGGGCCACAGAAGGTTGGGAACCACTGAACTAACGCTACCGGACGGGATTCAAAACCGCAACCCTGGTTAGGCATCTATCGATACAATTAAAGTACTGATACGTTTGGCCAAGTAGGTATCGAATAGATTGTACTTGTATCGATTCAAAGTACTCGTTTCAAATTTCAACAATTTAAAAAATATAGACATTTTTCAATTCATCAAAATATTTCACCGTTTAATTTCTTACAATTTTCTTGTATTTGTTGTTGCAAATACATATATTGTAACGCTTGTTATTAGTTCTACTTTTTATTCTAATTTAATTATATAATTTAATAATAATTATATGCAATAACGATTATGAGAGAACCTGGTTATGTATAATTTATAAATAAAAATAAAGACTTTAAAATAATTTGTTACATTTTTCTTTTATTTTAAATTTCATCATGACATTTTTTATGGGTTAGTATCACATAAATTTTACAGACATAGAGATTTTTCTTTTTTAAACACACATTCAACTAAACCTGCGGGGCTTGCATGCTGTATTGAGTTGATGATCGATGATTTCGTTTTGTACCACTGATGAGATGGGATTGTTGGTAGACCTCTGACGTCCTCTCCTGATTTTTGTTAGTCATTCCATCATGAAACAGCCATTCCTCATTTCCTAATTATTCGCCTCTGGATGTCTTTACCAGTTGATCTTCATTATTACGGGATACACACACACTTTTTCTTCTATGTCCTCAGACAATCAAACTTACTCCACTGCACATCTTTCCACAGATCCCTCCACAGACACCCTCTCACATCTCACTCTGAACAACGACTCCTTCCACGAGGGGACAGACCACTTCTCTCTTGTTTTGGATTCAGCTCCGTCATTGGCCCACAATTTTTACAGCCTTTAGCATTAAACATCTGGGTTTTTTTTATATCACTTTCATATTCCCGTATACAATCCTAGTTGCTTACATTTATAGTTAACTAATTATTAGCCTAACATTTCATTTTATGACATAATTGAAATAAATGATTTGATATATTTTGAAACTATATCGACCCTGGTACAAATCGATTAGATAACCCCCAGTAACCTTCCTTAGGTCTACTAACTGATTATATTTACGTATCTTATTTTCCATTTCTTAAATATTACATGTAATGGACAATATAGAACATTACATTGCCCTCTGCTAAAAATATCAAAATATATCATTCATTTGCCTACATACGTGTTTAGTACCAAACTATTTCATAATCTTCTGGTTATATGTACCACTTGGCGACTAAAAATAACATGGTGACCCAGTTTCTATAATTAATTAATTACACACAAATTTTTTTGTCTATAATGGAATACATTCTTCAAGGTAACTCTCTTTAATAATATTAAACAACAATTAGGTTACAAATCCAATTCAATTAATTTATTTACGTCTTATCATAATGTTATATTAGATTTATTTTCTTATTTTACTTTATTTATTTATTATTTAAGATTCCATTTATTAATAACATCACTGTCACAATTAGACATAACTCAGATAATTATTTATATTTTACTACTTTTATTTACGCTATCTCGACTTACTTTCCCTATTGATTTACTGCACTAATTTTTATATAATGCTCTTAAGATGATATTCTTAAAAAAAATATTCTTATAACATTTTCCCCGTTTCACTTACAAAATTTTTTTTTATTTATTATTATTATTATTATTATACGGAATTACTTTCAAGGTTATATTTCAATATTATATGTTTTTATTTTTTTATTATCCATTTTAGGATAATTCCTTTTATCAATCTATTATTCTGAACCTACGAGCGATTATCGCTCTCAAAAACCATTTGTGGGTTAATATAACTCGTTTCCGTAAGGACGCTAAACTCCTTAAATCAACATGGCCCACGTTGTTGACAATTACGGTTAATAACACTAACAAACCCTTTAAACTAATATATTTTTTTTTTTTTTTTTTATAAATATTTTTATTTTATCACCAATACCATAAAAAAATGCATGCATAAATACCAATAAATAGTTCAATTCGAGACTAACCCTTATTATAAAAATTTCCCATAAAAAATAACCACCATAAATATAATATTACAATAAATAAATATGTTTTTATTTAAAAACATTTAAAATCAAAAATATTCTGTACAGAATGCAGAGTTCACTACATATTATTTACATATAATTTAATTTAATTATAATTATTATTTTATTTTTTTTTTATTCTTAGACAGAGCATCACCCACTCTCATATTCTCAATCAGTCTCAGACCCAACATTGGTCATTATTACCTCTTTTATAATACCACCACTCTAATAAAAAATAGCATACATCATATTAAAAATAACAAGACATACCATAAACAAATACACAATCAATATTAACATTATTTGACGTGTTTACAAACTTCAGTTGTTTATCATAAAAGACTCTAACAGCTGTTCCATCCTTTATCCATTTATCAGTTCAACTTGCAAATACTTAGTTGCCATATCATTTCTCTTACGCTCCATATTTTTATTTCTAACTTTAGTTTAATTTATTCTTTATTTTCAATTATTTATTAATTAGACCCTATTTACATCTCGAGTGACAACTTCTTTGTTTACATTAATTTTATTCATTTTTATTGATTTTTTATTAACTCAAATTTTACATGCAAACAATTCTTGACAGATAAAATTGTGATATCAAATCTCAGGTACATTTTTCATTAATTAATTATATCATTTTATTTTGCAATTATTCATTTCGATAAAATTCAACATATTAACTGATACTTTCTGTGTTTAATTTTTTTATTAATTTTAATGTTACATTTTATAGTTCCAGATCATAATCCTAGACAAGCAATTTTCAATATCCAAAATTTCATCGGTTAAACACTTATTATTTTCTTTCTTTTATATTTATAATTTAGTTTACGATTATCTATTTTTCTAAATTTGTTACTAATGTTTAAACTTATCTTTTTCTTTATTCGTTTATTTCTTTGACGTAGATATTTTGTTTTCGAATTTTTCAAATTATTTTTATTATGATTATTTTTGAACTCAAGTTTTTTACACTTGTTATAGTTATGTTCATTTACACATCTATGAAAATTTGTTTTTCGATATCCGATTTTTCTAGGACTTTTAATTTTATTTATCTCATGTTTTCTTAAGTTTGTGATTTTTTTATTGTATAATTTCCTTGTTTCTTTATTTTTATTATGATTCGGTCTTTTCACCACACTACCATTTGTTATTTGAATTGTAATATATTTAAATTTCTCTAGCACCTTATTGATGTTTATATTTTCCTTTATTTCTCCATTTTCCTGTCCCTCTACACTCATATTTCGATTTAATTTACTCTCGACAGCTTCTACCGCACTTTCTATCTTATTATTTAATTGTTCACATTTATGATTTATTTCTAAACTTTGATCACTAACTTTCAGATCAACAATTTTATTAAATTGATCGAAACGGTTGTTTAAATTCTTTTTTACATTTTCAAATTTTATGCTTACGTCTTCCTTTAATTCCTCAATTTTTGAATTTAATTCTAACTTTATTTCTGAATTCATTTCATTAAAATGTTTTGATTGTTGTTCAAATTTTGAATTCATTTCCGAATGATTTGCGTTCATATTTTTTATTAACGTTTCCATCATGGTGTTTAAATTTACATTTGTCTCACTCTCCGGCTGAAGGCAATTATCATAAGTTATTCTATTTTGTCCGCCATCATTGTTCAGATTCGTTCTCTGAGAACTTCTATTATAGTCGGCCATTTTGGACGCTAACTTTTTATACAGATTTAAAATTAATTTTTACAAATATTTCTTTTTTTTACAAAATCATACATAAGGTCCTTTTATAATTTTCTTTTCGGGCGCCATATACAAATTTAATATTTCAAATCCTTAATGTTTCAAGTCCTTAATTTTTCAAGTCCTTAATTTTTCAAGTCCCTGTTCGAAGCGACATTTGTAACGCTTGTTATTAGTTCTACTTTTTATTCTAATTTAATTATATAATTTAATAATAATTATATGCAATAACGATTATGAGAGAACCTGGTTATGTATAATTTATAAATAAAAATAAAGACTTTAAAATAATTTGTTACATTTTTCTTTTATTTTAAATTTCATCATGACATTTTTTATGGGTTAGTATCACATAAATTTTACAGACATAGAGATTTTTCTTTTTTAAACACACATTCAACTAAACCTGCGGGGCTTGCATGCTGTATTGAGTTGATGATCGATGATTTCGTTTTGTACCACTGATGAGATGGGATTGTTGGTAGACCTCTGACGTCCTCTCCTGATTTTTGTTAGTCATTCCATCATGAAACAGCCATTCCTCATTTCCTAATTATTCGCCTCTGGATGTCTTTACCAGTTGATCTTCATTATTACGGGATACACACACACTTTTTCTTCTATGTCCTCAGACAATTAAACTTACTCCACTGCACATCTTTCCACAGATCCCTCCACAGACACCCTCTCACATCTCACTCTGAACAACGACTCCTTCCACGAGGGGACAGACCACTTCTCTCTTGTTTTGGATTCAGCTCCGTCATTGGCCCACAATTTTTACAGCCTTTAGCATTAAACATCTGGGTTTTTTTTATATCACTTTCATATTCCCGTATACAATCCTAGTTGCTTACATTTATAGTTAACTAATTATTAGCCTAACATTTCATTTTATGACATAATTGAAATAAATGATTTGATATATTTTGAAACTATATCGACCCTGGTACAAATCGATTAGATAACCCCCAGTAACCTTCCTTAGGTCTACTAACTGATTATATTTACGTATCTTATTTTCCATTTCTTAAATATTACATGTAATGGACAATATAGAACATTACAATATATATATATCGATGGTAATAACCCCATGTGTGATGTGATCACGCAGTCTGCGTGATGCGTCCTTATTTATGAAGGTATACATTTGTTTGATTTTGAACAGAACCATGAACGTGATTATGATTTCACCATTTTATTTTATGTTTACATTTCATTTTGTCAATTTCAAATTATAATGCCTCGTCCTACGGCGAAAGTGTGGATTTATTCCACTAAAAACGATTTGATCTCAGCGAATTGAATAAAGTGTTTTAAAAAAGTGAAATATTGCTTGAATTCCTTCTTTGCGGATCAATTTCACCGTCAAATCACTTCTATTTAGTTCATCACCACTTAAGCCTAAACACCACTCTCTATATCTTCACTCAGACCGTCACCATTCCACCAATCCTCGACCCTACACTCCACACACTCTAAAAAAACAGCTGATGGCCATGGTTTTTTTTTATACTCATTTGTTTTAAAAGAAATGTGCTTTTTATAGAAAAATAAATATAATTAATTTCTTAATATTAATAATTTAATCATTTTAAATTTTAATGTGTGTATTTTTTTTTATACATCACATACTTATCGGTAATCTGTGATGATAATAATAGAGTACTTACAAATGGCATGAGGAGGTCCGGGAAGGAGGCATGTCTGACATGAAGGAGTGTAGAGTGGTCTGTGAACTTGGCTTGTCACAACGGAGTGTCTGTTGGTAAATCTGTCGGTTGAAGAGCTCTGTCAGGTCCTTCACGTCGAACATCAATGGACTGAACTCCATCCTAAACAAAACCTAATGTACATCCCCTGCTCCAATTATTTAAGCAAATACATTTTCACTCAACCTCTCCAGTTGAAATTCGGTAGTTGTCGTTCTTATGAGGCTTTGGATGAACGTATAAAATTTTGTGTCTATATATTTATTCCGCTTTCCACAACATAGTATCCTGGGTTCTATTCTCTACACAATATATACAGCTGATATCCCCACCCATCCATCAACACAACTCCACAACTGATGATACTGCTATCCTCTCTCCTCATCCCGGCCAGTCCTATCATCCAGACACCTCCAAGAACTCCTGATAACCCTTCAGTCCTGGTACAAAAAGTGGAGAGTGAAGGTGAATGACACAAAATCAGTTTACATCGTCTTCCCCCTTCGTCAAAAGTATACCTGCCCTCTAGTGTACCTCAACAAAAATCACATCCCTTTAAAAAAACGATATCCCTATAAAAAATTATTTTCCCTTCTCAGTTCCCACAATAATCCTCTAGTCCGTGCCCTCCATTCTTACATACTTCCCCAACGACGGCTTAAGCGTCAATGGCCTAGAGACCTCCTTAGCAGCAGCAGTGACAGTGATTAGTTACAAATAAGAGGAAATCAGTGACTAGGGAGTGTCACCACTGGGTGATTTCTCCCCTCATAACATTTGACATTGCCATAATCTCTTTATTAGCACGTTTGCTTGTTGTATTTATTTGTATACAGTCGTAAATAGCTATTTGTAAATTTGATTTAAATTGTTTATTTGGTATATTTACAATCAGTTATAATATAACTATGAGTAAAAGCAAGTATGAAAAGGAAAAAAAAAAAAAAAAAATTAATAAAAAATTACAGAAAAAAAAATTAATAAAAAATTACAGAAAAAAAAAATAAATATATAAAATAAATAAATAAAATTTGTAAATTAAAAAAAAATACATGTATATATTTATTCTATCGAGATGGATGTATCGAGATGACTGACATGATGTTTTCTTTCTTATACCTATAGTATAAGAATGTATTGTAACTATTTGAATATCCGAGATCGAGTTTTCAACTGATTTTCACGTTTCAATATCCCCTGAACATGTTTTGACAATTTCTGTAATGATGTCTGTCTGTGTGTGTATGTGATAGAGTAGTTGTAAGCGGTGTAAAGCAGAAACGATTGTAGCTATGAACTATCTAACAATAAGTCTCAAAATTCGAATTTTGGTGCGTTATTTTTATATTGTGAAAACCTATGTTTTATCGGTCCTTCACTAAAAATAATAGGTACTCTTTTGATTCTGAAAACAATGATGTGTTTTTACGTTGTACTGTTCACCAATATGTTCTTAGTAACTCAGACAAACATGTGCTTGATTGTGATCACAATACTCATTCTTTTTTGTAATTCGGAGTAAAGTGTCAGTGTTATTTTTTATGTAGTTTGGCGGGCATAACGTTAACATTTTTGTAACGGTTTCGCACGTTTGCCCATTCCTTGACTGGTTGCTAATCCCTAGACTACACGATTAGTAAAAAGTTTGTCTCCTTTTAAACGTCAATATCCAGCTTATTTCATAATTTTTTTCAAACAAAAAACTCATATTAATGTATTTTCACTTACTTGTATTTAATTTTTTCACAAGCTCCTAAATAGCTGCAATTTTTTCTTTTTTGTTTCTGATTGTTATCAGTGAATGTGTCCCATAACCTGAAATTGATTTTCTTCAATTGATGAAAAATAACAGATGGTTTAAACATATGTTCGTATCATTATATATTATTACTTCCTTATACCTATAGTATGAAGAAGTATTGTATTTTGTGTGAAAATCCGAGTTCGATGTTTTCACTTTTCAAGGTCCATTAAATATGTTTTAACCATTTTCGCGATGATGTCTGCACGTGTATAGTTAATTGGAAAGTTGTGAGCGCACTACCGCAAAACCGAATGCAGCTATGATCTTGAAATTTAAAAAGAAGAAGTCACTTATGCTAACTTAGATCTGATTAGGTTTTGGCCGAAATCGGACGAAAATCGAGACAATTTTAGTTCGGGGCCTAAGTACATTTTGAAAGTTACCGCTTATGTTTATGACCTAATCAAAAATATTTTCAAGTAATAGTTGTAGAGAAAACTGAAGTACATATTTTATGTAAAATACGATTTTTTATAAGTCGTCAGGTTTCTTTAGAGATGTGTCAAAAACCGTCCTGAAATTTAGTTTTGAATGTCATATTTTTAGAAGTTTCCTTGATTTATCCGAAAACGGTTAGTCCTATCGAAAAATTGATTCTTACCTAAAATGTTCAATCGCTAGTAAATCCTCAGATTTGAGGTAGGATCAAAACGACGAAAGTTATAGGGCCCCTAAAAATGTTAACTAAATGTCTACAAGGAATATATCAGGTTAGGTTAGGTTTTATGACTCATGCCCGGGCTTTAACTACGAGGTCATATCGCCTACTACCAGAGCGCTCTTTCGTCACTCTGGTGGACATGAGCCCGACTCTACTGTGGGAGTCCTAAATTTTGCCTACCCTAAATTTTTATTCATCTAGGGTAGGGGTCTTTAACGAGTACCTGACATCGTACAGGCTCGGGACCATCGCTTAACGTCCCATCCGAAGGACGGCGTGCTTAAGTTTATTTTACCTCCCAGATAAAATAAACTAAGGGCCTCGGTCGGGCTACGAACCCATGACCTTGAGCTCAGAAGTCAAGCACGCATACCACTGAGCTACCGGCGCCCTCGCGAAATATATCTAAGTAATGTTTAAATTGTATCGCCTAGCAACGAATTATAAAATATTTTTTATTATTGGTAATTGAGGGCGCCGGTAGCTCAGTGGTATGTGTGCCACGAGCTCAAGGTCGTGGGTTCGTAACCCGACCGAGGCCCTTAGTTTATTTTATCTGGGAGGTAAAATAAACTTAAGCACGCCGTCCTTCGGATGGGACGATGTCAGGTACTCGTTAAAGACCCCTACCCTAGGTGAATAAAAAATTTAGGGTAGGCAAAATTTAGGACTCCCACAGAGTCGGGCTCATGTCCACCAGAGTGACGAAAGAGCGCTCTGGTAGTAGGCGATATGACCTCGTAGTTAAAGCCCGGGCATGAGTCATAAACCCTAACCCCCCTTATTATTGGTAATTTTTATGAAATATAAGAATGAAGAAAGTAATAAAATGTAAGTGATGAGGCCTGTACACGCCGGGTGTATGTATAACTGATAAAAGTGGACTGTATATAAAAAAAGGTAAAAATGAAAGCATGTCCTCTACTCACGGCATGGGTGAACGAGGTCAAGGTTAGGTGATGGACCAGGTTAGATGGTCAACAATTGATGTTCGACAGATCAGGTCAGATGATCAACAACTACTGATGAGTTCAGGTCCGCTCCTCTCCTCATAGATAGATTGCGCTAGCTGCAACGGGCCTAGTGGCGCTGCGATGTACACTCACTACAAGGCAGGGGAGGGGGGGGGGGGGGGGGGGAAGGAATAGGGAAATGCCAGGCCTCAACATACCCCCCACCGAAATCACGCTTGGGATTTCTAGTCAAATAATAAGTACAAAAAAATAAAAGAATTCTTTCAAAAATAAAAAAATAACCACCGGCGGTTAGATAAAAGAAATAAAAAACAAAAAAAAACAGGGAAAGGAAAGGAAAGGAAAGGAAAGGAAGGAGGAAGGAAGAATTGGGAATTACGGTGTAGGCAGGGGACAGAGCTTCACCACAGGGCGAAGATAGGTCCCTTGAGAGGTGCGCACAGTAGCAACTCTCACTACACCGTCCTGTCCTCGGTGAACCTCCAACACTCTTCCGAGACGCCACTGCAAGGGCGGAGTCTTCGCCTCGACAAGCAGAACCAGATCGCCAATCTTAAGATCTGGTGGGGCGGTGAACCATTTGCATCTCTGCTGGAGGGTATGCAAATAATCACGGGACCACCGAATCCAGAAATGCTGACTGGAGCGCAGGATCAGTTGCCATCGGTTGAGGTGGTTCATTTGGAGTTCTTGAATGTTGTGCTCCGGTACGGCTAGAAGGGGGGCCCCAATGAGGAAATGCGATGTCCTTGCGGGGCGCCGCTTGCTTTCCTTCCAAATGAAAAGGTGAATAGAGGCTTCAGGGAGCGAGGCATGTTTGAGTGTGCCCCCCACCCTCAAATGACCCACGGAGTCGACGAACGGATGAAGGCGTTGGTTGGAAGCGTGACAATCCTGATTTTTCGAAATCGCTAAAAGCTCCTGCTGAAAATGTTCGAGTTGGACGCCTCTAATAATGAAGGTCAGAGCATTATTAAGTTCCAGACAGGTCAATGGGCCTCGACATCGTTGATCAGATAGCAATCTGAGATTAGATTTGAACCGCAAACACCAAGCTGTTACTCGTTGAAGTGTTGAAAGAGAGGAATACTTCTCTAATATGTCCCAAGAACTGCATGAGGTTTGGACAAACGAGTTAACAGTGGTTAAATTCTTCAGCTCGGGAAGATGAGGTGGCAAGTCAAAAGGTGAATAAATCGGCCAATTAGAAGAGTGTGAAGTGAGCCATGGAGGCCCTGTCCACCACAGATGATGTTTCACGAGGTGTTTGGGCTGCAATCCTCGAGAAGCACAGTCTGCCGGATTTAATTCGGAGGGTACGTGATGCCACGAAGTAGGTGAGAGTGTTTCAAGAATAAGAGTAACTCTAGTGGCAACGTATGTTTTCAAGAGATGGGGTGACGTCTTTAGCCATGACAAGACAGTCGTAGAATCCGTTAAGGCAAAGATACTAGACAGAGTCATGACATTTTCAAATGTTGACAAGAGAAATTTCAAAAGTTTAGTAAGAAGCAAGGCTCCACACAACTCTAACCTAGGGACAGTTAATGTCTTGAGGGGCGCTACCTTGGACTTCGCCATAAGGAGATGGCTTGTGCTATTAGTTTCTCCAACAGTAACTAGATACACCACTGCGCAGTACCCACGCTCTGACGCATCACAGAATCCAACTAAACAGGATGACGTGCTGTTTGGCTGTAGTATATAGCGTGGAATCTGAATACTAGATAGATGATGCAACTGCTCGCAGTAAGAAGTCCATTCATCTATCAAGTAGGAAGGCACCTGTTCATCCCATCCGATCCCTAGACGCCAAAGATGTTGTATGAGGCACTTGGATCTGAAAATAACTGGAGACAGCCAGCCGAGAGGGTCGTATGTACGAGCAATATGCGAAAGTATTGACCTCTTGGTGCATATAGGTTGGATCTCAGCCAAATCGTAGGAAAACGCATCGGTGGTGGCGTTCCACTGCAGACCTAGTACCTTTATCACTTCATGGCCGTCAGGATCAAATGATAATGGTGTCTCATGGTGATTGTTTGGGATGTCACGAATCAGTTCGGGGCAGTTGCTGCTCCATTTGCGAAGATGAAATCCTCCAGCCTGAAACAAGTTGATAAGGTCTCGTTTGAGGTTCTGGGCGTCCTCCACGGTAGAAGCTCCAGTGAGGACATCATCAATGTAAACATCCTGCAATAGGACCTTGGCGGCTTGAGGGAATCGCGCACCTTCGTCGTTGGCGAGTTGTTGAAGAGTACGAAGAGCGAGATACGGTGACGCAGAAAGGCCATAGGTAACAGTATTGAGTTCATACTCCTTGACGGGCTCCTCAGGGGACCGTCGCCACAAGATGTGTTGATTCAACCTGTCTTCTGGACGGATTATGATCTGCCGGTACATTTTAGATATATCTGAAGTGAAAACATAAGGATGTAATCGAAAACGAGAAATAATATCAACAATGTCCCGTTGCAATTTGGGACCAGTTAAGAGTAAGCTGTTTAATGATGGCTGGTTAGAAGACTTACAAGAGGCATCAAACACCACTCTTAATTTAGTCGTAGAACTAGAGATTTTACAAACAGCATGGTGCGGTATAAAATAAGATTGGGGGTTACCAAGACGAGAATATTCAGGCACCTGGGTCATGTGACCAAGTGTTTCATATTCGTCGAGAAAATCTTGGTAAGCTCGCTTGAGGTCAAGATGTCGGGCAAGGCGACGTTCCACAGCGAACAAGCGAGTCAGCGCAGAGCTGTAAGAGCTTCCAGTCCATGTTGGGAGTCTGGAAGTAGAGAAGGGCAAAGGAACAACATAACGTCCATCGGTTTGTCTGTAATGTAAATTAGTAAAAATCTCCTCACACCTCATATTATCCTCATTGATTATTGGCAGCGTAGGAGGTTCTTCGCTTTCCCAAAAATGTTTCAAAATTTCGTCCAACTGAAAATTGTAGGTAGAATGAAGAGATGTCACAGGGGAAGATGGCGAAGAGCAAGGTTCGATCTTTCCTGTGATAACCCACCCAAAAATGCTGTGCAAGGCAGCAGGGTATTCTGACCCTGGTACAATTCGTTGACCATCGTAGACATGAGGAAAAAGGTCGGCGGCTATGAGGAAATCAACTGGAGCTGACGTACAGAAGTTCGGATCAGCTAATGGCAGGTGCTTAAACTTATCATAAATATTACAAGGAATACTTGTACCTGGCATGTTAGATGTGATTTCAGGTAATATGACTGCCTCCACTTGGAACTGCGGTTGGTCAGAATCTCGAGGCTTGATGCGACAACTGGTCATCCCTTTAGTGTCACCTACAATATGCTGACCTAGGCCTACAACAGGGAAATTACATTTTTTAATACGTAACCCCAAACGTTGTATACATGCTGCCGTGACAAAAGATGTTTGCGCCCCAGAATCGATCAATACTCGGATGGTCTGATACTCACCTAGATAGTCCTGTATATGTACTAAAGCAGTACCTAATAACACAGTTTTGAAGCTTGTTTGAGACTGTGGATTATAGGCATGTAACGCTGCATCAACTGCCGCAGTGCTGGGCTCAGAAGACTTCATAGTGGTATTGAATCTAGATGGGTAACTACTGGAATGTAAATAAGTGTGATGGCGAGCACCGCATGTGAGGCATGATGTCATGGAAGAGCATCTAGGCTGTAAGTGGGTCCCTTTAAGACAATTGAAACACAGCCTGAGGGCTTGAACCCGTTCTTGGCGCTGGTGTGGCTTCAATTGAAGAAAGTCAGGACACTTATATATAGTATGATGAAGTTTGCAGACAGGGCAGGCATTAGTAGGCGACTGCGCTGATGTCGATACAAATCCTCGTTTGGCGAACCTATTGTCCGGTGATTTTAATAAGGTCTTCTTCCCAACAGAAAATTGAATTCTAGGGTTCAGTTTGATCTGCTGAGTGGTCTGAGAGACCTCCAAAACATGAGTCTGGTGCTGTATGTATGTCACAAGATTATTCCAAGTTGGAATTTCTTGATTGATATGATGGCGCTCAAAATTCTTTTTCGTCTCGTAAGGCAGGCTGCGCAAGGCAACATGCATCAATATAAAACCAGGCAGGTCTACAATTTCTAAATTATGTAAGGCGGTAGCGGCCTCACAAAATACCTCCAAAAATTGATTAAGACTCTCTGGTGACTCAGTGTGAAGAGGACGAAAATTGAATATAGTTTCTAATATGTCCGCACCGAGTATTCTTTTATTCTGATACTTGTTCAGGAGAGCGGCCCAAACTATAGGATAGTTGGCCTCACTGATGGGCAAGGTTCTAACCACAGACAAGGCTGGGCCAGAAACTGACGAAATCAGATAATGAAACTTTTCCACAGCGGTGATGGCAGGATTCTCATGGATGAGACATTTGAATTGTTCATAAAAGGGGGTCCACCCCTTGAGAGATCCGTCGAACGTCGGCAGTGACAATTTGGGTAGCCGAGGTTGGACTGCCTTTACTGTCTGTTCTACAGGACACTGAACCGGCTTGAGCAAGTTTCCAGCTGCTGTTTTGATGGCATAATACATCTCCTCAAAGGCCTCCAAATTTTGATAGGAGGGCACATGATCCGGGTCCAGGGTGATCTCCAAGTCATTGATATGCTCCACCAGGTCTTGGAAACCTGAGCGGATCTCCTCTATATCTTCATACCGACTTTTGAAAATCGCGATCTTACTTTGATCACTGCCCGCAGCAACGGACGCATCATATAATAGCTGCAGCTTTCGAAACTTATTCTCCTTTTTGGCTACAAAACGTTTTAACTGGGACTCTGTCTTCATTGTTTTTGGCATGGAGAGGAAAAAAATATATATATATGTATATATATGTATACAATGAAGAAAATGTAAGCGATATTTCGTAAAATATAAAATGTACGAAATAGAAATAACGTAAATAATATTTCCTTAAATATATATATACGTAAGAGTATATGGTGAGGAAAGGATTATATGGTGAAGAAAAGGTAAACAATATTTCGTAAAGGATAAAACGTAAGATAGAAAACGTAAATAATACTTCCTAAGGTACCTATAAGATATAATTGTATAAGGTAAAGAAAGGTACACTTTGAAAAAAATGAAATTAAACTAATCCCAAATTTCAAAAAAAAAGTTTAAATAAAATGATTAAAAAAACTTTGAAAATAACTTAATATTTTTATAGGACTGTTTTGATCCGGCGGCGTAGGACCAATATGTACACGCCGGGTGTATGTATAACTGATAAAAGTGGACTGTATATAAAAAAAGGTAAAAATGAAAGCATGTCCTCTACTCACGGCATGGGTGAACGAGGTCAAGGTTAGGTGATGGACCAGGTTAGATGGTCAACAATTGATGTTCGACAGATCAGGTCAGATGATCAACAACTACTGATGAGTTCAGGTCCGCTCCTCTCCTCATAGATAGATTGCGCTAGCTGCAACGGGCCTAGTGGCGCTGCGATGTACACTCACTACAAGGCAGGGGAGGGGGGGGGGGGGGGAAGGAATAGGGAAATGCCAGGCCTCAACAAGGCCATTACAGGACATTCTTAAACCAACCTCGCTTACAGATCACTCTCTCTCCTTCCCCCTTCTCAAAATCATTGCATACTGACATTACTGGTATTATTACGGGTATAAGGAAGTCATTCTAAGAATTACTATGTACAATGAAATAAAAAAATACCCTTGAGGCCAACTCATTACTTTCATATACCCAGTAATGTCAGTATGAAATGTTTTTGAGAAGGGGGAGGAGGGAAAATGATCTGTAAGCGTCGTTGATATAAGAAAGTCAAAAAATACGAGGATGGATTTGATTGTTTTTTTTTTTTTTTTTTTGTTTTTTTTATTTATTAAATTCTGGGTGCTCCGGTAAATCACCCGCCCCGCAACTTCGTCGGGGAAGAGACTATATCAAATGTACAATATACATAAAATACAAATATAACTATATAATACAATATGACTAATACAATTTATGGTGGTATGGGGGTGTCTGGGGGCGACAGTCTCTGGTCCCTAACGGGACAGGCTGACACTCCCAGACCTCCGAGTGTTGCGGCTACCTGGTGGCGCCGAGAGAGCTTGAGATTAGTGGGATGTGGCTGTTTCTACATCGCGGTCGCCGGGGGTAGACTTCGGCTTGGCCCGTCAATCTCCCCCGGCGCCGGGTCAAGAGGGCTTTTTCTGTTCCCGCCAGGAGGTGACAAACCGGCTGAACGCCGGGTAGTTGGACTCCATCATCAACTCCGTCAGGGTCAATCCCAGATACTATCCTGTCGCGCGGATCAACTCCACCCTAGACCTGTCGTACAGCGGGCAATCGAGGACCACATGTTCTGCAGTCTCGATGCCGCCACACGAACAGTTCGGGCTATCCTTCCTCTTAAAGTAGAAGAGTTTAGAGTTGAAGTCGCCGTGACCTGAAAGTACCTGAGATGTCCAGTAATCGGACTGTACCCAAGTGGAGCGCAGGCGGGCTCGGACGTCCGGTAAGTAGGCGAAGGTCGTTCGGCCATCGGAGGAGCGCGACCATCGCTTTTGCCACCTGTCTATTATCCACTCTTGAGCAACGCTCTGGTCCGTTCTGCCCACGTAGCTCGCCCCCCAGGGCGAGGCGCAAGGACTCATCTATATCTGCTCTCCGGGGCAAGTTGCGTCTACAGAAGTACGTGGCGACTGCCCCGTCCAAGACCAAGTCTATGGGCGGAGCTCCCGCCAGCACCTGTAGCGCTGCCGTGGAGACAGTACGATAGGCCCTTGTGACCCTCAGGAGGGCAGCTCTCTGGTCCTGCAGTAATCTCGTCCTCTGCTGCTTGGTGGGGCGAAACCACCACCCTGCAGCAGCGTACCGAGCCACAGCCTCGAACACCCCCGTGTAGATTGTTCTACACGCTGAGTACTCGAGGCCCCACGTTGCGCGAGCTAGGCGGCTCAGAGCGTTAAATGTAGCATTTGTCCTTTCCTTGATGGCAACAGCCTGGGGAGTCGCGCTGAAGCCCGGGCCCAATCTCACACCTAGGTATGTGACTGCCTCCGGGAATTCAACGCGCATCCCCCGGATCCTCAAGGAGAAGGGGTGGCGGGCGTCGGTTTTCCCTCTCATCAGCAGGGCCGTAGTCTTGCTTGGTGAGAGGACCAGTTTGTTGGCGCAGCACCAGCTATCGACGAAATCGATGGCGGCTTGGGCTGTGCGGGTCAGAGCTGCCCTGCTATCAGCGTGTACCGTGATTACGAGATCGTCAACATAGGCTATAGCCTTATATTCACGGTTCTCGAGTTCACGGAGCAGTCCATCAAAGAGTATGTTCCAGAGTGTTGGACCTAAGACCGAGCCCTGGGGACATCCTCTGGTGATTTTCACCGATGTGCTGGCATACAGCTGACTTACAGTCGCAGTGCGGCCGTCAAGGAAACTGGATTTCAGCCCAAATATATTTCTAGGCGGTCCCATAGCACGCAGTCGCGTGAGGATGGCAGGCCACCAGGCGCAGTCGAACGCCGCCGCGATGTCGAAGAAGATACAGAGGGCATATTTGCTTCTGTTCTCTTCAACATCCGACCTCAGCGTTATCAACGCGTCCTCGGTTGACCTACCCCTCAAGCAACCATACTGTCTAGGGGATACAAAGGCGTATACTTGGGTGCGGATTCTGTCGAGGACGAGTCCTTCAAGTATCTTACCGAACAGAGACAGAAGACTGATCGGTCTGTAGCTGCCTGCCAAGGAAAGGTCCCTATCCCCAGGCTTGACAAACGTGCACACAAGTGCCCGTTTCCAAGCACTAGGGAAGTGGCCTCGCCTTAGGCAGGCATTGCACAAGTAGAGTAGATCTGTCTTAATGACCGGGAAGGCTTTCTTGATTATGGCCGCGTCCATGAGATCGCTCCCTGGGGCGCCGCCACTCTTCAGCCTCCCAATCACCAGGGTCAGGTCTAGCTCGTCCCAATCAGGGGCATCCAGCGTGTTCGGCAAGTCACGGGCAGCACACCTGGTGTTATGTTGGGTGGGTGTATCCCCTGCCGGGTCGTCCTCCGGCAAGGCCTGGTTTAGCTACATCCCGCTGGCCCCCTCCAGAGACAAGGCATACTGGATGCCATCCCTGATTGGGGCCACCGGGGCGACCGCCCTGAACCTCCCAGTGGCGACCCGATAGGGAATCCCCCACGGGTTTTTGCTGGACTTGTCCTCCACGAACTTCCTCCAGCTTGTTCTTTTGGCGGCCTCGATGCTCCGACCGTAGGCCTCGCTGAGCTGCCGGTACTCTTCCCTGCGAATAACCCGATGGAGTTGGTCTCGGCACCGCTGGTACCGCCTCCTGGCACGATAAACGGCCTTCTTGGCGAGGGTGAAGTCCTTGCTCCACCAGGGGACTTTCCTCAACCGGTCGACCTTCTTGGGGATGGTCTCGTCGGCAGCCCTCAGCAGAATACTACTGAGCCTGTCGACGCCCTCCTCAATCTGGTCGATCGGGTTGGAACCCCTGAGACCTTCCCATTCCTCGTCACAGGAGTAGGCAGCAGCGGCGGTCACGAAGGCTTCCGGTATCGCTTTGCGAGTCGCAAAGCGAGGATCCCTAGTCCTGACTGCCGTTAGCTGGGCATCGAAGAGCCTCACGTCTAGGACTTCGTGGTCACTAGACGTAGCTCCCCGGACTGCCCAGCCACTGACAGCCCTGAATAGTTCTCCAGAAACCAACGTGACATCGATGTGCGATTCTCCATTGGCGCCACGAAAAGTGGGCGGAGAATGCTGGTCGTTGACTATGCATAGGTCATGGCGGGCGATCAGCTCCATTAGCCTGTCCCCCCGGCGGTCGGTGCGAACCGATCCCCAGGAGACAGACCAGGCGTTGGCGTCCGCCATGACTATGACTTGGCGTCCCGCCAGCTCATCCAACACGTGGTCCAAGTGGCCCAATTTTAGGTCTATGTGTTCAGACGGAGGGAAATATCCGCTGATCACATAGCAATCGACGTTGGCGTGCCTGATGCAGGCCACAGCTATGTGGCTTGTGGACAGATGGTGGAGGATTTGATTGTTTGATTAACATGAGCTTGTGCGACGTCAGCTATTCGTTAAAGACACCATACCTAACTAAACATGGACAAATAAAATTTGGGACTCCCATCATGTTCATCAGAAACAGAAAAGCAGGCCATATGACCTAGAGATCAGGCATGAGTTACATACAAAAACAAGCAAAAAAACTTTGTAAAGCAACTTTATTAACAAACCTATTTTCTTTATACAATTTATATTATAAATTCTACCTTTTCCAGTTTATTTTCAAAACCATTTTTAATAATTATTACCCAAATAAATCATTCAAACCTTTAAGCAGCATAAATAAAATAAAAATATAACTATGTGTAAACTAAAACTGGTTTATATTATATTATTTATTTTCATATAATTATATTGTTTTCTTATAAAAACATTCCTACTTACATTGTATAATATATTCTGCATTCGTACCTTTTATTTAAGGCCATCATGTGATCACATTTGTTATAAACTGTTTGGACACTCACATCAGTCATACCTCTAATCAATAAAATAATATCTAGATCAATATAAGTTTTCAAACTTAACATCTTATTTTTAATTAATTTAATTACTTATTTACAATAATTTATTGTAGCAATATATAGTAATAACATACATGAAAATGCCATGTTTCATATTATCGCTTCCTGAACTCTAAAGTATATATAGATCAAAGCAATACTTCAACTTACAAATACAATGTTATCTAAAATGAATCCCATTTACAAGTTTTACGCACCTGGGATCGTAAGTAACTTGGCGATGATAATAGTAAAGCAACACTGTTGTTGTGGATGTCATAGAAGGAATAACCAATCAGCAATCAGAGTGTAATACAAGAACCAATGAGCTATCAGATTATATCAAATCAATTAGTGATTGGTTCCGTCGTGGAATGACTACACAACAGTGATAATTATTACTACCCCAACAGACCATATTCGACGGAACATGGTATTTCTGACAGTGTATTGCCATAACAAAAACTTTTTAACGCTCTATGAAAATTCAAAAATTAGATTTTCAATAATGGAAATCTAAAGTTACATTAATTGTAATTCATTTTTAAAAAGTGCAATTAAAACGTTAAAAAAAATTAAATTAGGTACTGAATGCAATGTACTTCATGAAAAATATTGTATTTTATAGATTATAATTAATATTTCACATAAAAAATTCAATAAATAAAAATGTTGAACAATGTATCCTTGATATATCTGGCAATATCACATGTAGTGAAATACAGATTTATTTTTCTGAGTTCCTTTCGAAGTCAAAATAAATAATTTGATATATAATTTTAAAAACAACTCATCGAATCAAGAAATCTATTCACACAAAAATTGTATTCTAATAATAAGAGAATTCTTTTCTCTTTTTTTTTCGTCGGTAAAAGGCAGAGTGAATTACTTCAGGAAGCAATCTAAAAAATAATTTAATTTTTAAAAAGACGCCCCTGACTATTATTTTCTTTATTGACATTTTATATATATATATATATATATATATATATATATATATATATATATATATATATATATATATATATATTATATATATATAATTTTATTGGCAAACATTGGTGGAGAATATTTATTTCATAGCTAACTGGTCCGCCGCTTATAATTACTAATATACCTACATAAAAATATTCTAGAAAAATATTTAAAGATACCTTATCCTCATTTAATTAAAATTTTAATAATAATAATTATTGTTATTTACAATTACAAATTTTCAATAAAATTAAATGCTATTTTTGGCTAGTTAAATGTAATGTAAAGAAGATAATTGGAAGATATGAAATATTCTATAATATTTATCATAATACTAAAAAAAACTATATGTATATCTAAATATATATACTCGTATATAATTGTAATCATGTATAGTAAGTAAAGGGTTTACGCAGTGGCGTTACTTTAAATTCGGGCTCCCATGCAGAATTTTTTCTTGTGTACTGTGATGTCAAACGAAGCTTTTAGCTACTTGGAAATGGACGTTGGAGATAGCTGTGCTCGCAAAGACAGAAAGATTTTGGTTCCATCCGATGTTGCAGGAAAGCATATTTTGGTTTTTTTCTAGAAAATCACTCACATAATTTGAATGATCTGTTGGCCATACTATGAGAAGAAACCCTCACACGCCAGACTTCACCTATTCCGCCTGTTTCTTTTCAATAACACGCCTTTATTCGTTATTTACAATAAATTCTATAGTATAATACAATATTATACAATCCAATGATCATGATGCGGGTCACGACACATCTGACACCTACCTAATATTAGGAACGCAGAATGATTTAGTTCATTTATACAATGCAATATACATTCTTGGTGAAGAACCCAGAAATATAACAGATAACGATTATACATCAAGATGACGTAATAAAACTAACTGCTATGCAATATCTTGAATTTTTTTTTTTTAATCATGTAAGTTTATTTTATGGGCCGCACTGAATTTATATATTCCTATATTCTTCAAGATAGTTTTTAGGAATGCATTTCATATCAGCTGACTTATCTTTTTTTTAATGATATTGTACGCCCGGCAGTTGAAAGTGAAATTTCCAATTTAAAAGTTCGGGAGGTGACCCTTCTCAACTGCATCAATATACGCAAAATACTAGTAAAGCAACAGACTCTGAAGGGTTAGAAGAAGTGTTTTTGCATGTAGCGTTAACTTTTATCCACACAATATTAAAAATTTTATGCGGCTACATTGTCCCCGAATTTTTTATTCAAAGAGAGGAGAGATTCTGTAAGCGGATAAGTGAATCCTAAATTGTGAGAGTACACTTTCGATATAAGTCATAACTAACAATAAGTTAGAACAAAGCTGCTGCCGAGTAACGCCGAAACCTGCTATTATTTTAACTCATCTTATTACTGCAATCATTTTAGATCTCAAGGAAATTTTAGCTTATTATAAATCCAACAAAAATTAACTTGATGATTACGAAGAAATATATATACTAGCATTTAATCAAAATTACCTCAGTTGAGCTTTCCACACTGCATTTACTCAAATACTTATATTACTAAAATCGTTACAACATAAGCTCTACAAATAGAGACTATCCACACTAAATAATGTTAAATATAGCTAATTATTACAAAGGCTAAAGAATTATTCAAGTAAAACTTTGTCTTAAGTACCCTCAATTGTTAACATTACATATAATGTATAATTTAAAACAAAGTGCACAAAAATGTTTTTAAAAAACAATAAGAATCCGTCCATTTTTTTTTTCTTTATATATAAGAACAAAAACTGTATACAAAACAGGAATGGGAAGCTTAAAAAAACACTTAAACTTTGAAAAAAGTAAGTACATTTTGCATATGGAAGCTGTAAAGATCAACAAAAATATCTAGATACAAGTGAGAATTACTCAAGATTTTTTTGTTATATTAAGGAATATGCCCTTAGGTATGTTAGTATGCCCCCCTCAGTAGCAAGTTCCTGTCTGTAATACTTACTGATTGAACCCGTTGGAAATACTATTACATTCAGAATTATTCTTTGGTTTGGTTCTTTGACTTTAATGTTTACTATGCTCTGTTGTAGTATGCTTAAAGCTGCAAATAGCGTATAATGTATGAAGGAAGTTATATCAAATAACTAAAAGCCATTTTGTACATAAATATTGTTTAACATTATACGAGAAAATAAATTCGTATAAAATATTGTATATTAACTATACACCGAAGTTGTATCATAATTTGATATTAACATTTTATTTTACCGCCCTTCATTTATTCAGTATCTTTTACTATCAAATAAAATAATGATGCTATCGTCCATCGGATGGGATGTTAAGCGGTGGTGCCGAGCTTGTACGATACTTGGGTAGGCACAATTTAGGACTCCCAATGTAGAGTCAGGCTCATTTCGACCAGAGTGGAAGAGAGTTCTGGTAGTAGGCGATACGAATCCCCTGGCACGAGTTTAAAAGAAAAACACGCTTGAAAACGCACATACAACAATTACAACGCGAGTAGCTCAGAGTGCTTGCCTACTGAGTTCAACATACCGGATTCCATCCAAACCCCATCCTTAGGTTTTTTTTTATCTGGGAGATAAAAAAAACTTTTGCGCGCACCGTCCTTCGGATGGGACGTTATGTTCCCGAGCCTGTGCAAAGTTAGCTACTCCTTAAAGACTAGGTAGCTAAACCTGGATAGGTAACATTTAGGATTCCCATTGTATAGTCGGACTCAACATCACCAGAGTGACGAAAGAGCGCTCTGTTAGTAGGCAATATAAACTTGTAGTTCAAGCCCGGACATGAGTCACAATAACTAACTACAGGACAAAAATATTTACATATGCTATTTTTGACATGGCTTAATAATAAAAGATACTGAATAAGTGAAGGTTGGTGAAAAAAATGTAAACATAAAATGTATTATGTTTATCTCATTTAGTGTATATTTTGTAACTTCCAGTTTTGATAATACCTGACATGGGGAAAGGTTAACATCTGAACCAATAAATAAGTTTTGAGAGACCGAATAACCTTTAGTTAAGTATTTGATATATTTTTCTTCTTCATTCTACGTCAACAGATCCCAAATATTAAGAAAATTTTCTTCAATCAGAATATAAGCGAAAATATCACAAAACAGCATTTAAAAAAAATGGTTTAAAAGTATTCATATAGAGGAGTTGTTTTGAGAAGGCATGGTCTGGGTTAGCCAGACTCTCATGTTTGTTTAGATTTCAGCTACCATTTCCTATATATGTCGTTCTGTTGAGTCCTAATTTGAATAATATTTATTATTATATAAATATTTTTTTAAATAGAGACTACAATAAAACGAGATCTTTAGGAAGAAGATTTGACCGGCTATCGCAAGGCTAACGGCCAATTATTAAACCTCTTAGATTATAAAAATGTCAGGGTAAAGAATAAAGTACTTCTTTCAAGTTCACCAACAAATCCATATTTTCAAGGTGGGCTGCAATTTTTGACATTCACGTAGTCAATTTAGAATATCTGAAATTGGCCATAAGAGAAGCAAATATTTCTAATGCAATACGAAGATATGTTGAAACAATATCCGTATTTATCTTGTTGAATTTTTCAATTGTGAGCCATGATTTGAGGCTCTAGTTCAAGAAGAAAACAACGTCAAGTTTTACATTTTTAAGTTATTATCATCAGGTTTTACACAGAAAAACTGAAAAGAGAATCAGATCTCGGTAGCATTGTAGTTTTTGAAATTTACAGATGCGATGGGATATTTCTTCGCTAATATATATATATATATATGTAAAATGTGTATTTTTAATGATCTAATAAAAAAGTATATTCTAATTATTTGAGAAATAACGTTTTGAAATTGTATCTCTATTGAAGTGGGGCGTCTAACTGATAGAGGTTCAATTTGGAATTGAAATATTCAGAGTATTCGGGAGTATAGGTACTTCCCAAAACAAACTGGATAAAAAATAACGTTTAAAAAAAATATATATATATATATATATATATATATCTTTAGTATTAAAAAAATAAAGAATAAAGATAAATAATAAAAAAAAATAAAGTAAAAGAAAAAAATTATATATTTAAGTTTTAAATATTCATTTACATACATCACATATACAGCAATCAATTTTTTTTATTTTTTTCTATAAATTTTATATAATAATATTAAAATATATAAACATTGTTACAGAACAAAAAATAATATACATAAACATTGTATAAACATAAACAAATTTATAATTTCATAATAGATTTTTTAAGAACAAATAGATATCATGTGTTAAAAGATAAATAAGGGTTAAAAAAAAAAAACATTGTAATTTAAATAACATCAAAAAGGAACCAAGTGCCGGGACTCTGCGAACATTTTCAATTTTGCTCTGACAGAAGCCACTTTATGAAATAATATAAAATAGAATAATAAAATTAAAATAGGAAAAAATAAATAAAAACTCAAAATTACTTTATACACACCTGTATAAATTATAAATAAATGAACAGTTGGCCAGGTATGGAAATATTTCATGATTATTAGTTTTTATTAATTAATTGAATAACACCAAAGATTAATAATAATAAAATTTCGTTCCATGCGGTTAGATAGAAGATAGTTACTTACTGCTAATAAAAAACAGAAAAATTTTTTGACAGAATTCTTGGGTGAATTCTACTAGGGTTACGTATAATTTTGTCTTTAAAAAAATATTATTTATAATAGGGGGAAAAAATTATAACAATAAATAAATAAAGTACAATAATATTTATATGTATATACAAATAATTTTACAACTTCTTTGCTTTATGTTTCTGAGGAAGAAGTGAATTTATTACTTATCAACACCATCTGAATATATAATTCCAATTCGAATTCCCACACACAGAAAATGATGTAGGATGTCAAATACGAAATGTTGTCCAACTACTCACAGTTTTCTACCAAGAAAAAGAACACAAAATGTGTGGTTAGCCGTCTTTCGAGGATGCCCTCATCATCAGGCCGTGACGTGTCGAACAGGAAAGATTCCTATGTCCCTATCCACAAACTTGTAAATTATTTAATTTTTTGATGTATAATATTTGCAATTGTAATCTTATTTATGTTATTCAATTAATTTTTTTTTTTTTTTTTTTTGAAACTTGTACATACCAGACTAATTACTTAGAGCTCACCTCGAAAGCCGGCCAACCAAAAATAAAGCAAGCCGAGAAGTTGGACTACGTCTTTTAATCACTTCTCACTACATCAGTCAATCTCTACATGGGTTATTTAAAAAAAAATAAAATAAAATAAAAAAATATAACAACATTAACTTCCCTGGAAGGACTTATGCCAATTTTTTTTTATTATAAAATGCTGGCTTTAATTAATAATAAATATATTTTATAGATTTTTAAAAAATTATTTCTTTCATGCTACGAATCATACACTTAAATCAAATTTCTAAGTTTATAATATATCATATACCAAAAAATGGTATATGTTGTCAGAAAAAAAAAAAAAAAAAAACATGGCATAACAACTCATGATGAAAGCTCAACAGCCAATGAATTTCATCGTTCTCATCACTTCATACTTCAACAAACGAAAAATAACAATTCCCTCTGGTGATAAAATAGAGAATATCACAACAGTGTGACGTCACAGCACGTGTAGCCAATCAATATAAAACCTGTAATCTGATTGGTACTAGTTGCTGTGGCGTCACATTTATATGAGATATTTTGTAACCAGAGGACGTTAAACCTTCCCTCTGGGTCTTTATCTCCAAAGTCTTCCGACTACAGGCAGCTAGACAAAGTAAAGTAATTATAATTGTTATTCCTATTGATAACTAAATAATAAATTACTTTTTTACAAAGAGGGAAGCATTAAATACAGCACTATACTAGATTCATTGAGAGGTTGACTAACTTGTAGCAAGGACCAAAACCTATTCGGGCCCCATCTATATTTATATATTAAAAAAAAAAAATGCTCCACATTTTTGAAAAAAAGGTAAAAATCATAAATTTTAAATATTTTTAATGCCCTCTCCTATTTCTTGAAAACAATAGTTACAATAAAAAAATTAAAATTCAACTAAAAATGTTAGAGGAACTCTCTATTCGGAAACGGATTTTTGTTTTTATTTGTTCAAAAAGAAAAATTTAACCATTATATAAAAAGTTGTTTTTCATAAACAGAACAGTTATTTCATAGTTTGCTTTCATTTTTATTTTCTTGGCAAAGTTCTTCCACAGATATACTATTTGTTTAATATTTTCATTACTAAAATTATTACTTTTTGTTTAATATTTTCATTACTAAAATTATTACTTTTTGTTTAATATTTTCATTACTAATATTATTATTTTTTGTTAGGTATTTAATTCATTTATTATTCCCTGTATTCGTTTGTTTATTTCTTTTATTTTCTATATTTCGTACATAGTGACTTGGGAAGAACGTTCAGAAAAATCGTCGTGAAAAAGACACTTTTAAAAGAAGACAATTTTATTTTATAGAATATAGATATTATTTATTTAATCATTTCTTTTAATTTATTCGCTACTATTATTGATTACTATATTGTTATTACTAAGCACATGTATATCCGATTCTAAGATATAATAGCTGTTTACGTTTTTAATTGATATGCTATCTTGATGTATACATTTTCCGACGTACCCTAAGTTCCGTTTAAACGGAAATAGATATTATTGTTACTATGGAGTTTAGTTCTAAGCACTTTCTAGCTGCGAGGTCAACCTTTCAACGAATCAAGTATACTTGTCTACTTGCTTACTGCTTAAATAACATTTCCTCTGACTGCAAACTATTAACCTTTTATTATTTTTCTTATAAATGTTAATACTGTACACATTCTTTAACTTTGCATTGCGTACTTATTCCTTGTTGATGATATTATGCTTGGACAAAAAAAAAAAAAAAAAAAAAAAAAATGCACAAATGCTATAAAATGCTTAAAAATATAGTAAATGGGATTTTTTTTTTCTTGTTTTCTTTTTAGTTAAATTTATTATAATTATGGGAGAGCATGTGTTATGTATTGGAGTGTTGTTGAAGTAGTTGTGAAGTTTCGTCGACCTGAAGCTCTGGAGGCGGTGGAGTCGTGATCATGAGGAACGGTTCTGAGCTAGCCAACGGTACTGGACCATTGGACACTGCTGTTGGAGTTACTCTCCCCGAAACGTCCTGAAAAAAAATTATTTAATTAAAAAAGTGAATATTTTCTTATATTAATTGACAATTATTTGAATATATAACGGAAAATGTAACAGAGATAAAGTATAGACAGTGAGAGAAAAAGGTATGGATGTATATGGTGGGCTGGGGAGAAATGGGAGGTTAGGATGATCAGACAAATACGTCGTCGGTGAGTCACCTCCGTTAGGGCTAAATTTTTGACTTACATAATAGTTTTTCAATCCTCATAATAAATTTTTTTGAATCGATGCTCCCTTCCCTTCGACCGATTGCGCGGAAAATTAATATGTGTCGTCCTTATAGGGCTTTGAATTTATTTAATTAGTTATGAAATTTCATGTCAGTATATTCATTACAACAACAGTTATTTGAGTTTGTGTAAGACTTTCCTTAAACTACGTGAGACTGAAGTTACTTTGTACGTGAAGTGGTGGACTATTATGAAATAAATAATTTATATTCCCTACGTTTTTTTTTTTAAAGTAGGTTATATTCACAATATATTGTCTTGAATAAAGTGTTAGCGAAATATTTTTCATAGCAGACCAACAATTCTGTTTATAATATTAATAATATATATTAATTATCAAACTCACTCAAATACACGCTAGATCATTAGAAAAAAAATGCTGGGGTTATTATTATTTGAAAAATAAAATAAATATATACAATTATCATTTTTAGTACAACTTCTTATTAAACTGTCTCTTCCCTAATACATGGTACCAAATATCAAAGAAAAGACAACAAAGAATTATTGAAAACAAAAAAATGTCAAGTTCCTTCTGTAGAACATACTCCAATATTTCTCACCTGTGAGTTTTGGTTATGAGTGAACATTTTAGCACCAAAACAGGTGAGTCCATTTGAAAATATTCAACAGCACACGATTTCAAAAGCAGAGAAACTCACAGAGTTCGGATATAGGGATATGGCAAAAATCACGGATTTAGAAGACCTCAAAATAAAACTCTGAGAGATTATTTTAAAGGTACACAGATTAGTTAGGACTGGAGGCCGGGCATGCCAAAATTAGTTTTTTTTTTTTTTTTTTGTAAAAGCTGCTAAACTAAGTTAAAAAAAAGTTCTGAAACTCATAAATTAAATTTTTCTGGGATAAGAAGTATCAAAGAAATAAAAAGAAGTTTTACATTAATATGTGTATCAGGAACTATATTTTTCTCACATTTATTTTTTTGGTTTTACAACCTAGCAAATATATACGTTTCGGGAAGAACTTACTTCCGTCATTAGTATAAAAAAAAACGTATAAAATCATTAAATAACATCATATGATGTTCGTTCATTAATTCAATATAACAATCACATCATAATTATTCAAACAATTATATAAATTTTATGTAGTTATTTATTGTGACTCATGCCCGGGCTTCAACTACGAGGACCATCACCCGACTCTACTAGGTTGTAAAAAAAAAAAAAAAAAAAAAAAAAAAAAAAAAAAAAAAAAAAATGGTAGAAAAAGATAGCTGTTGATATACATATTATTGTAAATTCAGAATCTCCTTTAAAAAAACAAAAGCAATAAGAAGTTGTCTTTCTCACTGCTTCATTTTAAAATCAGGAGCGGGTTTTAACGCTACTGCATCATCATCAGTGGTACATCACCAATTGAATGCGGCGTTGATTTTGACGCAGTAGTGTTGAAAAAAGGTTCTAGTTGAAAAAAAAAAAAAAAAAAAAAAACTTTTTTATTCCCTTGAGTCTTAAAACTGTGTAAATAAACTTTACGATTAGAGAAAGAAAAACCAAACAAATATTTTTTGTTTAAGGCTGTGTTACTTCAAAAACTACTTAATTATGGACAAAAACACAGCCAAACAATTGACTCTTCTTTTTTAAACTAACTTTTTATATAAACAATTCACGGGTGCTTCCGTTTAGTTTTCGAACCATAACAATACTGGAAGAACGGCGGCTTCTCTTGTCCCGTTCAAAGCGATGCGGACTCTCCACGCATCTCTGAAAAAGGCAGCAACAGCAAAAAAAGTAAATCTTTAAACCATACAAAAATGTAAACCATTCAATGAAGTCTGACACCTTGTCGTTTAAGGATTTAGATTTTTTTTTTTTTAAATATTTGTGTATTATGAATATTTGTTTAGGACTTATCCTGTTATAGAATGTTATTTTTTATCAAACAAGATTACCTGTGACTGATTTCTAATGATTTCAGGCGATCCTTGACTCCTTGTGTCCTCAGCGCCAAATGTATGCATCAACTACAATAAATATAACATATTAATATATTAGTAAAATATAACGAGCAATATTGCATTGTCACTGAAATTGTACATTAGTGAGGAGGTTCAGCTATTAAAAATGACTAAAGCTTGCGCAGAAGCCACTTCATTTAGAAGTTCACAGATGTTCCCACAGTTCCTGTTCACTACAATGATGAAGTATACAGCAAGAATAGGTTTTGAAACTTATTTATTCTACTTGTTTTCAGGGGTAGCATGCTAATCCACTGAACTCAAGATCCTTCAGATGGGACGTAAAGCGAAGGTGCCGTGTCTGTGCGATGACAGATACTCGTCAAAGACCCCTACTCTAGATAACAAGACCAGAGTAGGCGAAAATTAGGACTCACATAGTAGAGTACGCCTCTGGTAGTAGGCGATATGACCTCACAGTTAAAGCCCGGGTATGAGTCACCATTTTTAATAGTTTGTTTTGTGAGTACCGCATTTTGATAGGGATTTTTCGAGAACTAAGTTTATTTTTAATTGTATCCTTGCGAATGGGAGAAGCCTAACACGAATTTAATCATTTTATTTAGTAGGTGAGTCCTTGTGGTTTTTGGATCAACTTATGACTTTTCGTGTCGATATGTTCATTACATCGGCCGTTATTAGGGTTTTTTAGCTGAAAATCAATATGATATTTAACATTTTTGCAGAGAGATAGTGAAACACTTAACAAATTATAAGGAAAACACGAATGTTTTTTATATTGTCTGTTTCACAAGATATATAAAATATATGGGAGTACTTTCGGTATTGCTACCATCTTCAGCCACGACTTAACAAATACCGAAAGTACTCCCATATATTTTATATATCTTGTGAAATAGACAATATAAAAAAACATTCGTGTTTTCTTTATAATTTGAAAATCAATAGGTGTCGTCCTCGCGGGGTTCTGGATACACATACTATTTCGTGTATATATATTTATTCGAGTTATCGTGTCCATAGTTGAACAAACACATAGGTATTAAATTAGTTTTTAAATTTTGTAGCAGTGGGTAGGATACATGAAATTCCGGTGAAAAGTCAACATCGAATATCGGACCGGTTATATAACTTCCCCTACACTTGGTAGAGCTGGGGAAGTAAAACATATTACCTTTTCGACCTCCTCGTCGAAAGCATCGCCAGCGTTGGACTCCTCTCGTCGAGACAGCTCCAAGAGACTGGCTCGGCGAGCGGCCAGGTAGTGGGATCGGCGCACCTTCATGTAGAACACCTCCGTGATGGCTCTAACTCCGTAGTCGGGCACAAAGGTAGAACGGATCTTAGAGTCTATGTTCACACTCTGTAGTGAGCCTAGACCCTGGTGGTTTCCGGAGCTTGGCGACTCCGCTGAAACCACAACCAATAACTCAAGCTAGGTATATCATAATTTGTAGTAAAAGAACATTAATTCAATTCTTACAATAAGTAGGTTAACGACATCTGTCAAGAAAATCATTTGAGAAGAATTAACATTATTTATTTATTAACATTCATGATTATTAACGAAAAACGTATAGTCCAGGACCTTAAAAATACAAATGTTCTGTCGTAGCCATCAAACGTTAAGATTTATAGGCCATGTAGGAAGTACCTCAGAACTGCATGATTGAGTGTATACCCCTTATAGACGTGAAGATAAATAGATTAATAATAGATCAATAGAGACACCCATTTTGCTTGGATAGGCCAATTTCTTGGATGAACGACCTTTTTACAACATTTATGAAAAATACTCCTGTTTGTTTCAAAATGTATGTTTTTGGGGTTCATAAAAAAACTATAATACGAAATTTGTAGTAAAATGAGTTATTTGTAATCTAGCCGCCATCTTGAAACTTGGCATTTGTTAGTTATTTTGATCCATGCCCGGGCTTTAACTACGAGATCATATCGCCTACTACCAGAGCGATGAAAGATCGATCTTTCATCGCTCTGGTGGACATGAGCCCGACTCTACTATGGGAGTACTAAATTATGCCTACCTATGTTTATTCCCCTCAGGGGATCATTAACGAGTACCAGATATCGTATGAGCTCAAGACCATCGCTTAACGTCCCATCCGAAGGGCGATGTGCTCCTCAAGGTTTTATTATCTAGGAGGTAAGAAAATCTTGAGCACGCTGTCCTTCGGATGGGACGTTAAACGATAGTCCCGGAACGGTGTGATGTCAGGTACTCATTAAAGATGCCCTACCTCAGATAACAAAACCTAGGTAGGCAAAATGTAGGACTCCCATTGTGGAGTCGGGCTCAATTCCAACATAGTGACGAAAGACTGGTCTGGTAGTAGGCGATATGACCTAGTTGAAGTCTGGGCATCAGTGACAATAAATAACTATCTGCATTCATATATTCATTTTTTCCGGCATTTTTTGCTAGGGGTGTCTTCCTTTTTCCTTTTTTGACAATATTTCGGGACACTTCAATTCGAAAAGAGGACACCTCTGGAAAAAACATACTGGAACAAATCAACAATAACATCCCAGAAAAGCTTTCAGAAACTCATTAACTGCATTCATACATATAAAATGATACATGAAGGACCTTCCAAATCATACATTTGATAGAGATATAGTGATACCTTCTGTAGGTCTTACCAACCTGGCGAGCGCTGAAGTAATATAATGTAACGTACCAACACCCATGTTCTGCATAAGTGCCTGAGATCCGAAGTAGGTGAAGGGTCCACTTTCAAACACCAGATTCTCTCGGCCGACAGTCACCTCCACACGACCCTCCAAGATCAACACAAAGTAGTCCACAGGTTTACCCTAATAATTAGATAAACAATACTACAATTCAACTGAAATTTATGGGGAAAAACATTAAATTAATACACTGCTAACGCTAACCAGTTACGAATTTCAAAATTACAGTAAAACCCCTCTTCTCCTACGGACACCTCTCCTTACGGACAATTTTGCGATGTCCCGGCCCAAAGTATAGGAAAACAATATATTTTTACCCCCCTCGCAACGGACACCCTATAACGGTCGCGGACGGTCAATTTTTCGTCATCAAGAGATAAATGTACCTATCCTGAGCGGACACTTACAAAACAATTAATTTGAAAAATGTAGTTTTGAATGCTTTTTATTATTCATAGAATTCGTTGTTTGTGAAACAGGCCATTTGTTCCCTATTATTGAAAAGTAAATAGGCCCTTGCATGAAGTGTTTACATTTTCGTCTTCTCTCTTCCCTAGAAACATGCATCATTGTTCGTTTTCCGCTCAAACCCCAACATCTTAGTCGTTATTTTGCTGTGAAGTTGACTGGTCCTTGAAATGACACCGCGAAAGTTTCTTACTTTAAAACAAAAAATCGAAGTAAATAATTATAACATACTTCATAAGTCTTCTGAGCGGTCGCTTGAGGAGAGGTTTAAAGTGGGCAAGTCACAAATTGCGTAGATTTTTTTTAAACCTCCTCAACGGACACCCTTCCGCAACAGACAATTTTCTTGGTCTCGTGACTGTCCGTTGCAGAGAGGTTTTACTGTAAAATTAACACCACGGCCAGGATTCCCCAATTGCAAACTCTACATATATGGATCGATCTGCTTAAAATAGTATGAATACTAAGATCTTCAGACACCTAATTTTATCAAGGCAAAAAAAAATATATATATATTCTGACTCACCTGTTCATAAATAACATTGGATGAGTCTTGTTTGCTTCCTTTCTTTTTCAGTTTGATATGGAAGAAGACATCTTGTTTGAGGAGACGGCGTAGCACTTGTTCAGTCACAATTTCAGGTTTGAAAGCATCCACCGCTGCAAAAAACAAAAAAGATACAGGTAAAATAAAATACAAATATGAGAAGAAGCAAAATCAACTTTCAATGTTTCTTTTTTTTCTGCCAACATAATAGTTCAATAATGTTTATAATTTATTTGTGTATTACAGTTAGTTGGTTGTGACTCATGCCCGGGCTTTAACTACAACGTCATATGGCCTACTACTACTCTTTCATCGCTCTGGTCGAGATGAACACTAAATTTTGTCTACCTAGGTTTATTCACCAGTTAGAGGTCTTTAACGAGTACCTAACATCGTACAGGCTCGGGACAATTGCTTAACGCCCCATCCGAAGAACGACACCTCTCTAAAAAAAACCTAAATGCCTCGTCCGAGTTTAGAACCCGCGATCTTGAGCTCAGAAGGCAAACAAGCTACCTCTGAGCGTTTATATAATATATACAATATTTTTAATATATGTGTGGCCCAATATGAGTCAGAAGCCTCTGAGTTACATATTACGTATACATATTTTTTGAGTCGATAGTTTCATCGAGTCCATAGAACTCATTTATTACTTTAATTTTTCCCTTTAACTTCATAAAAAAGATAAAATCCATTTGAAAACGAAATAAGAAATATCTGCTCGATTATATAACTAACATTTTATTTATTTATAGTTAGTTACCGATTAATATATATTTATTTAGTTAGTTTATTATTAACTTTATTTATTTATATGTTGTCAACCCTGGCAATGTAAATAATACATTAGTTTAAATTCGATTTTGAGGGGGATGCAAAATATTTTTTTGATGTGTATAAATCGAAACGTAATAGACACAATTGGTAACTAACTAAAGAGTCCTCAACATAATAATTACACACGATTAGCATGCTTAGCTTGTGGATATAAATTTGCGAATAAATAGGGTACAAAGTGGATTCGTGCAACAAGTATGGCTTTGATAAACCTTGAAAGTCCATAGATGATATCTATTGATTTTCAGATATGAGGAAGTTATTGAACGAACTCCGAAAAGAGAAATATATTCGGAAACTTAGTAGGTACATGAGGGAGCAGCAACTTCAGGTGTCGTCGTGAGAACTTTTAATTTTTCATATGTTTCGCGTCAATACATTCATTAGAACGGCAGTTATTAGAGTTTTTGTGTTAAGCTTTCCCCGTTAATCACCCCCTTCCCTCTGGCCAATTTGGCTGAAAATCAATAGGTGTCAACCTTAGAGGGTTATGGATACACATATAATACTTCTTGTCGATACATTCATTCTATCGAGAGTTATCGTGTTCTCATACATAATTTTTTTTTTTCATTATTTGAATCAGGAGTCGGAAAGTATGAAATTCCGTTGAAAACTCCGCATCGATTACATAACTTGCCCTACAAAATACTCGTATATAAATTTGCGTTTATCGTTGAAGCAACAGAAAAATATCTTTAAAATTTTATTTCGGACATATTGGATGGGTGCTTAGGTGTGTTCATCCCTTCCCTGTTAGTTCCCCAGTGGGAGTTCTACATTTTGCCAAGCCAGATTTATTAAGGGTAGAGGGCTGTAACGAGTACCTGACATCGCACAAGCTCGGGACCGCCATTTTTTCGAACCCGCGACCTTAAGCTCAGTAGACAAACACGTTACCCCTGATTTACTAGCGCCCTCAGAATTTCATTTAGCCGATATGACAAATAAACGCAGATTTTAATCAAATACTAACCAATGTCATCTGTATGCCTCTATTGGCTAACTAAATATACAACTTACATGTGGACAAAAATTGATAGGTTGCCAAGGTCAGCTGCGGCGATATATGTATCCTCTGGTATTCACTCTTCTCGGCAAATAGTGAAAAGTCTGTCGTGATTTTTCTGTCTTTTCTTCGTCTTTTACTTTTGTTATCCGCTAAAAAAATTTAAAAAAACAATAAATATAATAAATAATAATAAAAGTAATTATATGCTAGCAATTAAAGTAAATTTGTTTTAGTATTATAATAACGATTCACTTGTTCTTCTCTTTTACTTATTGACTGATTTATCCAATTAGGTCCCACTCTCCCCCACCCATTTACTTGCATCCTGGACGTGAAGCTAAGTGGACATGAAGACACAATATTATCATTTGTTTTGTAGTTGTGTTTTTTGAGTTTGCTTGTTCTTGTTAAAAACCATCAACAATTAAATAAGAACGTTAATAAAAGGTTAGAGGCTTCCTCAAATAATTTTTTTGGGACTGATTTTATTTTATTTCTAATTTTATTAGGTTTTACACACTATCTTATATTTGAATATTGTAAAGCTTGTAGAGAATTAAAAGTTTACTTTGATGAACTACAAAAAAGAAAGGTAATCGATAATATCAAGAATAAAAGAATGATAGAAGACTTGGAATTATATATAAAGAGAATTGAAAGTTTGAGTCCACAACAATAGTGGACAGTGAGAGATAGGCGAAAACCTCCCCGGCAACGGAAGATGATGAAGATAGGCAGAGAGAGGGGCCGCGAGGGCTAGAGCCCAGGACGTTAGTTGCAAGGACCCACCACGGGCGCGGGTTAGAATCCCGTCCGGAGGATTTTATTTTATAAGTAAAAGTTCTCTCCCGGGGCCATGGATGTTTGTAAATAACCCCGGTAACGCAGCTCGCCCTTGTGGTGCCAAAATAGAAATGGGCTACATCCCCCAAAGGAAGGAATTTCCATAAGGGTTGGCGTTATAAAAGAGAAAGAAAGAAGCATGAATTTGTCCAAAAGAAACAAAAGGCCTGGATAGAGGTTGACAAATAGGGAGAAAATAACAATGAACTGTGCTTTCCACATCAAAATCGATAGTGAGGCCATTTTGAGGGGAAACATTCCCTGAGGGATGTACCCGGTAAATATTGAGGAGTTAAAAGCAGCCCTTGAAGGACCCATTAAAAGGGTTAATGTCGCAGAACACCTTAAAAACTTCAATAAGGCAGCTATAAAGAAAATAATGAATTTTACATGTTAAAAGTAATTCTGGTTACAAGACGAATCCCAAAGATTTTGGGAGGGAATGATGGACACGAATATATACAGATAATATACTTTAAAATCACTGCACAATGCCTTAACTTTTTTTTCGAATTTCAAAAATTGTGCATACCTAAATTATTGCTCTTCAGCTTTGTTTATATATTATAACGGGACGCGGCGGGTTTTTTCTGTTTTGTACTCGATCCTCAATAACAATTAAACGGCAATAGATAATTCAATTATGTCAAGTGGCAATTAAGGTCGCAGATAAGATCTCTCAAACTATGCCATGTTACAAGTTTAATATGGCGTCTACGGGGGTGAACTCATAATTACCAAATATTAAATGTTAAGAATCAAAGTACAATAAAAACATTTTTTTTTTTACATTAAAATTTTTAAGGGCACCTAAGACTTTCATAATGTTGAAAGAGTAACAGTGATGTTGTTTAACAATAAATTAATTTGATTAAAGGAAATAATAAAATACTTTTATTCATTAGTTGTGAGAATAGAGCCGCTGAAAAATTGCATCAAGGATCCTTGGGATAGAGAGTGGTAACCAATGGAGAGGGGGTGTTGTATTGTCACCATTCTGGTTGTCTCCGCGCTCCGGGGCAGGGAAGGGGATCCAATACTCGCAACACTGCACACTCTTTATTAATGAATAAACTGCATTTTAATTATTTTTTCGCTCAAGCGCTTATTTTGGACCAATTAAGACAATCCTTAGGAACAAAAAAAAAAAAAAAAAAGATTTAAAATATAAATTTTGAAAAAAACTTAATTATTCGTGATAATGACATTATTTATTAATAATTGATATTTTATTCGTGTCCAACTGTTGTAGAGACATGATTCAACATGAGATCTTATCTAGGAAGATACACATTCGTTATTATGACTCATGTCCGGGCTTTAACTACAAGGTCATATCGCCTACTACCAGAGTGACGAAAGGCGCTCTGGTAGTAGGCGATATGACCTCGTAGTAGCCTTTCGTCACTCAGGTGGACATAAGTCCGAATCTACTATGAGAGTCCTAAATTTTGCCTACCCTAAATCTTTATTCACCTAGGGTAGGGGTCTTTAACGAGTACCTGGCATTGTACAGGCTCGGGACAATCGCTTAACGTCCCATCCGAAGGATGGAGTGTTTAAGTTTATTTTACCTCCCAGATAAAATAAACTAAGGGTCTCGGCCGGGTGAGCAAGCACGCATACCACTGAGTTACCGGCGCCCTCCTATTAGCATGTTTCGGTTTAACGGAAATAAATATTATTACTATTACTAGTTGTTGAATTTTGGGGCTTTAAAAAAATAAATTATTTTATTAGTTTACACAATTTGAGAAAGTTTAACATAGAACATGCATCAATATTCTGCAGTTGAATTTTTCGAGATGTTAGTAATTTTAACAAAGTCAATATAATGCTGAACCCACTTACTGTACACATCAGTTTCATCGTTGATCTCCGCTTGAATTAGCTCCTCTATGACGTCTTCCAGGGTGATCAGACCAACTGTCTCGTAGAAGGGATCCCCTTCTCCTTCCGAGTTGACCCGTTGTACAAACGCCATATGTCCCTTTATACCTTGCAAACAACAAACACATATAAGAACAAAGGGTCTCTAAGATTGTATTCTTTAACAAAAGTTTATATTGGTTCTTTGTACGATTCTTTCGTTTTTTACTCCCCAGACGTATAGGAGAAGTTACGTAATCATCAGTTAGTTACTCTACGGCTGAAATTACTATTTTTTTTTTTATAAAACGGATTCGGACATGAACTTGAAAGAAATAAAATTTGTTTATTTATGATATTGTCTAATTTCACCAACTATATTTACATGGGAGTACTTTCGGCATTTCTACCATCCTCAGCCAAAAGCATAAGAGATATAGCATAAAAATGGTTTTAATAGAGGATGTCATCAGGGAAGAAGTCTGGGAAATAAGTAGAGAAAAAACATAGAAACAGGAAGACAAACTAAAGAAATTAATAAAGAGTAGAGTCTTATCTCTTATGCTTTTGGCTGAGGATGGTAGAAATACCGAAAGTACTCCCATGTAAATATAGTTGGTGAAATTAGACAATATCATAAATAAACAAGTTTTATTTCTTTCAAGTTCATTTGAATTATTTTACAATATCTCTGCAATAATGTCAGTTTTCAAGGATTCGGACATTATGCAGTTTAACCAGAACATCACAGGAGAAGTAACACTGCAGTTAGAGATCGGCAATTAGTTCCCACGTTGATAGTAGAAAAATGTCATCGGTGTATCACCGGCAATATACTTCTACAGGAATTAATCAATTAACTTTTCGCTCCAAACCAGTCGACTCTTTGCGCTAATATTCAATAGTTGAATTACATAAGGGCTCCTAAATCCACATGTTAAATTTTGTGTTGATAAATTCATTTACATTGGCAGTTATTCGGGTTTTTGAGTTGAGCCCCCCTTCCCATCGGCCGATTTCGCTGAAAATTAAGAAGTGTCGTCCTTATAGGGTTTTGAATTCACATATGAAATGTTGTGTCGATACATTCATTCTATCGTGGAGTTATCGTGTTCACAGACATACACAACATTTTTTTTTTTTTATATTTGGAATCTGAAGATCGGAAAACTTGAAATTCCGTTGTCTGATTACATAACTTCCCCTATACTTCGTATAGCTCGGGAAGTAGAAATATTTTCGTAACGCCGGATTGGTCGCAACCTCTTGAAACTCACATTATAACCGGAACAGCATTTATATAGGCCTGTTTTTTTTTACTTTTTTCTGCAGGGAAAACATTTTTTGTTTCCAAATTAATCTTGACAAGGTAATTGGATGTTTTCTTAATGCAAGGACAGTAGTTACCCATGAATTATTTATAGTATTTCTTTGCATATCGTCAGTTTTCTTCGCAGTACCCGGTAAGTTTCTTATGCACTGTGGATTCCTGAATAAGAAAAATTTCCTAACCATTGATGTGTGATGTATAAAATTACACACATTGTAATTATTAATAATATATTATAAAATTAATTATGTTTATTGGTATAAAAAAAAAACAAAAAAACAGTTGTTAGAAATGAAGTAACTTAATTAGTGAATAAATATATGAAGTCACATTTTGTTTTAAAACAACCAATGAGTGGAGCACAAAATACGAGGATCAGCTGTTCTAATATAGAATGGAACCGTCTAAGTTGTGTTGTGGAGGTGAGATGAGATTGTTGATGCGCAAAGATACTTCTATTTATTTATATGTTTATATGCCCAATATATAACACTGATTTAAAGAATAGCCACAATATTTAAAAAGAAAAGAGAATAAAATAGATATAAAAATTAGTTTGTAAGATTTTTTTTTATTATAAGTTAATTGATTTTTTATTTCATATTGATATTTTGATTACATTGAAAATGTAGGTTAAATAAAATAAACCCAATATGTGTTCTCTCTTATCTGTGTTATTCATTTTCCCTGTTAACACCCACTAAGATAATGTATACATTTGGATTAAATAAATAAAACAAACTTATTTTTTGAAATATTGTCTATTCCACTAAAGATATATATACATATATAACTACCGGTTTCGGCTTTATACCATCGTCAGGTCTAGTTATGAACTAAGTCAGTTTGCAGAGAACCACCCTTCAAATACATCTCAGGTCAAAGGGTGCTATTAAAACTTGGGAGTCCCCCGGCTGTACCGTTAGCTAACTCATGAAATATTTCTTAACAAAACCTAGTTCTAAATTTACTTCATGAGTTAGCTAACGGTACAGCCGGGGGACTCCCAAGTTTTAATAGCACCCTTTGACCTGAGATGTATTTGAAGGGTCGCTCTCTGCAAACTGACTTAGTTCATAACTAGACCTGACGATGGTATAAAGCCGAAACCGGTAGTTATATATGTATATATATCTTTAGTGGAATAGACAATATTTCAAAAAATAAGTTTGTTTTATTTATTTATTACAAGTTTCCACAATATGTCCACGTTCCTCAACTTAGAAGTTACATTTGGATTAGATTTAACATTTTTACAAAATTTAAAAATGCAAAATGGCGTCTCTTTAGTAAATTTAGTAGAAACTCAAATGAAAAGTTAGTTAGTTAGTTATTATGACTCATGCCCGGGCTTTAACTACGAGGTCATATCGCCTACTACCAGAGCGCTCTTTCGTCACTCTGGTGGACATGAGCCCGACTCTACAGTGGGAGTCCTAAATTTTGCCTACCCTAAATTTTTATTCACCTAGGGTAGGGGTCTTTTAACGAGTACCTGACATCGTACAGGCTCGAGACCATAGCTTAACGTCCCATCCGAAGGACGGCGTGCTTAAGTTTATTTTACCTCCCAGATAAAATAAATTAAGGGCCTCAGTCGGGTTTGAACCCACTATCTTGAGCTCAGAAGTCAAGCACGCTTACCACTGAGCTACCGGCGCCCTCCTCAAATGAAAAGTTTGTTAATTTAAATTTTTTTAAATACGTGCACTTTTTACAAGGGCCCTTTTCGGAAATTACTGTAGAAATCAAAATTCAGTAGAAGACCAGCTATAATTTCTACAGGAAATGAGGTAATTCTTTTGATTTTATTATTTATTATTAATTTTATTTTAATTTCATATTTATTTTATTTTAAACAGGATAAAGGAATATACACACACTAAGGAATATAAACTCCACACACTACTTGTCAATATTTTCACTATTTGGTCAAAATTACACGACTATAGTTTCGCCTGTTACGGCATCATCAAGTGAATTATATTCCTTAGTGTGTGTATATTCCTTTATCCTGTTCATTATGAATTTTCACAAAGTAGACCTGGAATCAGTTCAATATTTTATTTTACATTTAATTTTTTTTTATCATAGATGTGATTTTCCGTATAAGATACACGTAGTTACTTTGAAAGCCGTGAGGGGTTTGTTATACATGAGATGCAACAGAAGACAGGAGTTTGGTTAGAATTACCTTCCTTGAACTGTTTGAAGAGGACATCGAGGGTGGCATCCTCGAAGACGAAGTAGCAAGGGTTCTGGTAGAACTGGCAGACTGTCTTGAGAGGGGTATTGTCGTCCGGGTCGATGAGGGCCAGATCTTTAATGTACATGATAGAGACGACATTCGTCCGGTTACCCTCGAACACTGGGATACGAGAGAAACCTATAACCAACAAACAACAATTAATAATAATAATAATAATAATGAACAATTGAGTAAATGTAAATAACGTTATCCATTAATAAAACGGAAATATTGGCCGAAATTAGTTATTACTAACACTTTAATTTGTTGATCTGGAAACAATAAATTGACTGAAGAGGGGGAAAAAAAAGAAAAAAAAAGTTTTCAATTAAATAAATATTTCCATTTATTTATTCTGCTCTTCATTTCATTGTATTGTTAATGATGGGCTAATTTTCACCCCTCACAATCTTCATATTATTTACTGTCATTTTTACAAGAATATCATTTTAGTAATAAACTATTAAGTATATAAAGAAACAAAAGAAGGAAAGACGCAGTACTTGCTCATCCTTCTATTTACAACACTTATTGCTCTTATAAAACACACTATAGCCTCCTAAAATTGAGCTTAAAATATTTCTAGATTTAAAACGAATAAGTTGATATCAAATACAACGTGCTTCCTTAATAGTTTGTGAAATTATTAAAACATTTAACAAAAATTCGATGTTTCAAGGCGTCATTGTCATTGCTCGAACACCATAGATCCTGGACTTTTAAAATTAGGCCTATTTATTCACTGATTAATAATGAACAAAATAAGAATAAATATGATAAAATAAGTTGAGTTGATACTGAAACAGAAAGAAAAATTTCAAAATTGTTTGTTTTACTACATTTCGGCTTACATTACACACGGGTTATAAACCGTACTGTTACGCTTGTTTTGTCTTAAAATGTTCACTATTTCATATATTTTAACTTAAAATATGTTGAACGCAATACAATGGTTCTCGAGGAATTAAATAAAATGTGCAAAAAGTGAAAAGTATGGAAAAAATATGGAATTAATTTGAAATTACACTAGGACGAATGGGAGCCAGACTGGATATTAATATCTGTTGGGTAGAGATCAAGTGGTTACAACTTTAACGTTACGAACGAACAGACACCATCGAGATGTTTGTATTTTCGTATTTTAGGTACCAAATCAGACAAAAGAATCAACTTATTTAACTCCCTTCGCCACTATATTCGGGAATTTTCTCTTATTGTTCAATGTAATAATGAATGACTGTAACGAAGATCACATCCACCACTTCTCCATGGAGTGTCCAGCCTTCAGCCAATTAAGAAAAAAGTACCTGGTAGAAGCACTGAGAAGCCCACAACCTCACAAGACCCTTTTCAATATTACAAACAAACAAAACCTCAATAATATCATACTATACATAGTAAGGGCGCTAAAAATCAGAGTACATTGAAGTTTTTAAATAAAATACCATTTCACTAGAAGTTTTTTTCATTTGTTAATTAACAGTTAGGTTCTATTACTTTGTACTTTATTATTATTATTATTTTCTATTTTCATTTATTTACTTTTTTTTAACTGAATAATGTATACCTATATCAGGCCGAACCCTGAGCTTAAAAGATGTACTTTCTAAAGGCTAATAAAGAATTGATTGATTGATAATTTTGTATAAGTGCAGTGCTGACCAAAAATTATGTTGTTCAATGTTCATGATGTTGTACAATGAAAAATAACGAAATATAGGGGGGGAGGGGGTGGGGGGGGGGGGGGGGGGGGGGGGGGCATGATCCCCGTGCGGGCTAGAGCGTATGGTCTCATCTTGGTTGTGGGTTCTCGAATCCTGTCCGGGAGAGTCTTACTCGTATTTCGTAGACTGAACTCCCTCTCGGGGCCATGTACCTTATAAATAACTAAATAACACCGTTATAGAGACAAGGCTAATATGTATAGTACATAAGAACAATTTAAAAAATAAAATATAATTACATTAGGGCATTACCTACCAGACTTCATTATTTCAGAGACTGTTTCAAAGTCTAGAATAGCATCAAAGGACAACATGAATACATCTTCAATTTTAGTCATAACATCCTTCACGATCTTCTGTGAAAACTCAAGAGCTCCACTGATGATGTTGACTTCATCTTTCTGTAGGTCGTTGAACTCTGTCGTCAACTGCACCATTTTTAACAAAAACAAAAAAACATAATTTAGACTATTTGTAAATTTTAAAGTTTGAATAGCAATAAGAAAAAAAGGAAATCTTAAATGGAATTGTATAAATATAAAGAAATTAGTTAAGAACAAGCGATAAGGGTTCCTTACCTAGGGGGCTAAGTAGTTGTGCTAGAAAGCAGCTGATTATTGTTCATAAGTAGTTTGTTGAAATTACCTCTGGCGGGATCTAGCGGTAGTCAGGTGAGCTAGTAGAACACATTTTTACTCCCTCATCTATACGAAGTATAGGGAGAGTTATGTAAACGGTCAGAAATTGAAAGTAGAGTTTTCACCAAAACGTTTATAAGTTTGCCTGATTTACGTTAAGACGATCAGTCTAATCGAAAAATTGGGTCATACCAAAAATGTTCTTTATTAAATTTCCAATTGATAGTCCTCATATTTGAGATAGGATCAACATGACAGAAGTTATAACGCCCCAAAGAGTGTAAAAACAAATTATAACTAATTTTTAAATAACGCAATACAACAAATTTTAAAATATATTTTATTATGGGTAGTTTTATCATTAAAAAGAGTTAAAATAAAGAAATCACTTTTTTACAATTACTCAACTCTTCACTCCTCCCCACCCCCTCTCAAATGTATACTGACTTTATGAAAGTCACTCTCCGAAGCGTGTTGCACAAAGAAAACCGCTGACATTACTTGCACATACCCAGTAACGTCAGTATAAAGTGAATTTAAGAATAGGGAGAGGAAGAGAGAATATTCTCTACAAAATTGTTTGCTGTATAAAAGTCCTGTTATGGCCACATAATTTTCTTTTTGATACAAACCTGTCAATATTTCCCAAGTGTAAGATGAATAAAATGGACGGATGAACATCGCGCATAATTTCTCATCCAATACTTTAGAAAAGAGAATTAACCTCCTCAGAAGGTTAGCTCTCCAGACATTAGTAAAACTTTAACTAACTTTTCTAATTAATTTAGTTAAACATTCCATACTTTGACGAGGAAGAGATTTAAGTTGACGAGACAGCTAATCGATAAAGTATAATCAAAACTTCCCCTGACCTTTAAGTGGTGTATATATACATATATTTTTCATTAGTGCTTCATTACTCCCAGATATTTGCTTCTAAAAACCTATAAATATACAATATCTATTAAGCTTCCTCATTTGCCATTGGTTGATTTGGCTGAAAATCAATACCTTAGAGGAATTCTGGATACACATATAAATTTCTAGAGGGCGTCGGTAGCTCAGTGGTATGCGTGTTTGCCTTCTGAGCTCAAGATCGTGGGTTCGAAACCCGGCCGAGGCCCTTAGTTTATTTCATCTGGGAGATAAAATAAACTCAAAGACGCCGTCCTTCGGATGGGACGTTAAGCGATGGTCCCGAGCCTGTACGATGTCAGGTACTCGTTAAAGACCTGTTCTAGGTGAATAAAAATTTAGGATAGGCAAAATTTAGGACTCCCACAGTAGAGTCGGGCTCATGTCCACCAGAGTGACGAAAGAACGCTCTGGTAGTAGGCGATATGACCTCGTAGTTAAAGCCCGGACATGAGTCACAATAACTAACTATTTTTGAGAGACATTCATTCTACAGAATTTTTTATTATTTTCTTTCCTACGAAATACCTTACATGCGAACAGTGTTGCACTTGACCTTGTTTTTTTTTACTTCCAATAAAAAATCGACCAAAAGAAAGGGGGATCAGGGGGGAGGCTTAATAGAAAAACTCTAATAGCTATCGAAAGAATGAATGTATCGATACGAAATTTTATATGTGTGTCCTGAACCCTATAAAACACCTATTGATTTTCAGCCCATTCGGCCGAGGGGAAGGGGAAGATTAGAGGAGAGACTTAACGCAAAAACTCTAATAACTGTCGAAAGAATGAATGTATCGACCCTATGTAAGTCAACTATTGAATATTAGCGCAAATGATCGATTGACTTTGAAAGGAGAGCGAAAAGTTAATTAATATTTTAAAAAATTGAACTCACTTTAAGTTTAATTAATTGTGAAGTAATATTAAAGAGCCGAGTGTAGACAACATTTAATCGATACATGGTGATATATGAAAGTAAAGGTTGACAGATCGACCTGACCTTTCTCAAGCTGCAGCCCTGCTTCAGGGCCCCCCCACCTACCTACCTCCCTTCTTATATTGATCTCAACAGACTGTAGGCAGATAGTGAGCTGGGGCTTCATTCATACAACATACACATCAATGGACTTCATTCAATAAACATCACCAATATGCAAATAACCTTGAATGTACTGTATTATATATCTGTGGCGCAACAAAGGGGGTGTACCCCACCCTTCCATTGCATGATTTCTTATATAAAAACATTTTTTTTTTAAAATTTCCAGACAATACACACAAATATACAATCCTTAAATAATCTATCAGACCTTTAGTAATGTATTATTATATTAGTACGGAGGACGCCGGTAGCTCCGAAATAGCATGCTTGCTTACTGAGCTCAAAATCACGGGTTCAAAAACCAGCCAAGGCCCTTAGGTCTTTTATCTGGGAGGTTGAAAAATCTTCGGGATGGGTCGTTGAGCGATCGAGCGCGTCCAGAGCGTGTACGATGTCAGGTATCCTAGGTGAATAAAAATTTAGGATACGCAAAATTTAAGACTCACAGTAGAGTCAGCGACGAAAAAGCGCTCTGGTTGTAGGTGATATGACCTCGTAGTTAAAGCCCGGGCATGAGTCACAAAACCTAATTAACTGTAATCGGTCAGAAATTCTATGTTGAGTTTTCACTGAGATTTCATGTTTTCCGACTCTCTGAAAAGAAAAACAAAACTCGTCGGTGAATCAATGACAATGTACCCCCCCAGCTTGAATTATTCGTATCACCTAATGTTTCACTCTCTCTCTCTCTCTAAACTCTTATGCTGGCTGGTATCTTACTTATTATATGTATCTTACTCAGGAACTGTAAAATATGTAAACCAAATTGTTATCCCTATTCCATAGCATTGAACATTACCACAAAACTAGAATGGAACACTCAAAAAATATTATTCTGGGGCCGATGACTCCTAAGAATAAATACGTGCATACAGAGTTAAAAAGAAACAGTTAAATAAAATAGGTTAGGTTAGGTTTTATGACTCATGCCCGGGCTTTAACAACGAGGTCATATAGCCTACTACCAAAGCGCTCTTTCGTCACTCTGGTGGACATGAGCCCGACTCTACTGTGGGAATCCTAAATTTTGCCTACCCTAAATTTTTATTCGTCTAGGGTAGGGATCTTTAACGAGTACCTGACATCGTACAGGCTCGGGACCATCGCTTAACGTCCCATCCGAAGGACGGCGTGCTTAAGTTTATTTTACCTCCCAGATAAAATAAACTAAGGGCCTCGGTCGGGTTACGAACCCACGTTCTTTAGCTCAGAAGTCAAGCACGCATACCACTGAGCTACCGGCGCCCTCGTTAAATAAAATATAAATATGTTCTATAAACACAAAAATTAATTAGTGCTACAGTGGGGAAGAACTAAACAATAATAAATAATTGAAATAAACAGCTTAATTATGAAGAAAATTAATGAATATAATGTATCTATTTAGAGAATAAAATGAAATATATTAAAAATAGACTGAGGGTTGACTTGATGTTTGATTATAGAGGTCGACTCAATAAATATATTCTGCAAAAAGAAGATTTGGATTGTAAGAAAAAATGTTAATATAAAGAACAGAAAAATTATAGATACTGATGATGGGAGTGCTTCCCTAAAGTTCAGTAATTGATAGTTTTTAAAAAGCAAAAATAAAAGGGAGAAATGATGCTCTGATAAATACATTATATATGAATTCAGAATCTCTTTACACAATTCGAAAGTTAATATTTCCCTTTTTCTTTATTATTATTGCCCCATTGATGTATGGCAAAGTTTCAGTAATATACCTCCAATAGGTTCCAATAAATCAGAGGGGACAGACGGACGGCAATTAAACATTTCTTCTACTTATTATAACAGATATGTTTAAAGTATAACAACAAACCTGACAAAAAGCATGCACAATCTGCCAATTGCTCACTACATTTCGCTAGTGTTATCTTTCAAGACGTCTGAAGAACGGAGAGTCTATTATACTTGGGATATTGACCTATCCTATAAAAAGATAAGCTTTATTTTGCGTCACGGCACAACGACGTCATGTGTTGCTCGTGTGAGGGTTTTACGTTTTTCATATATTTATGAAGGTGTGATGAAGTGCAGGGGCTGTAATTAAATTTGCTTCCGATTGCACTACTAATGTACCAGATTAGGCTTGTGCATAAAGCATCAACAATTCTACTTATATTATTAATGATACCGACTTACTAACTTTTGAGTTTATTTAATAAATAGAACAGAGAATAACTCTCTATTCACTATTTTATACTTAGTACACGCTTTATTACCTGCCCAAAAATTAAACTTAAAAAATTCAAAATGTGAGGCGAAAACACAACTGTCTTTATATAACTGTTTCATTTATGGACCCTCTAGGAAGCTTTGTCTCTGTCGCCCACTGCCTATACGATCTCTAACAGTTCCTTCCATAACAACATTCATTAACATATCAGACATACTTGTTTTCAAACCCCTGTTCATTTATTATTGCAGAAGAATGTATAGTTTACCTTCACAAGTTCCTTCAAACGTTCCCTGGTGTAGACAGCTCCGATCTCCTCCCCGAGAGCCCAGTCCAGACATTTGGATATGGGGTAGGCGAGTGGCCAGGTAAACAGCATCACGAACTTGGTGATGTGGATAGTCTTAGCGCCTATGGCAAGCCCATGTCGGGAGCAGACAGCCTGGGGAGTGATCTCACCGAAGATGACGATAGCCAACGTGGAGCCAACCACAGCGACGAGACCAGAAGTCAGGTCGTCCATGATGATGGTGAAGGAGGAGTTGACCATCACATTCCCCAAGAGGATACTACAGAGAAGATAGTTGCCATGAGCACGGACGGGTAGGATGGTCCGAGCATAGCTGCGCTCCTTGTTAGTGCCCGTGTTGCAGATAATCTTCAGGTCCATCGAGTCCAGAGACATGAGTCCCAGGTTGAGTCCGGAGAACAAGGAAGAGAAGAACAGGCAGACAGTCATGATGATGATAGAGAGCCAAACGGGGAAGAGCTTCTTGTGTACCCGGAGGGTAAGGAAGGACTCAGAGCCCATATGGACCCAAGGCTGCTGGTGTATCTTGTTGAAGGGGTCTGTCCGATTCTGCATGTCCACTCGGGCACACAGGAACAGCGGCCAGTCTGGCACTATCCCCGGAACCGCGATCCGCAGCAGCGCTGTGTTCATACCATCGTTGATGCTCTCCGCATCTATCTGCAACACACATCACTAAAAACTTTTATAAAAAAATATTGGACCATAGCCAATTAAAAATAGGGGCAGTATATTGAAAATCCTACAGAAAATGGTTTTTGAAAGCTCAGAGAACCTTAAGGATTCTCCCAGCTCAAAAACAGTGGAAATACCTCACCTTTTTTTAAGCAAATAGACAGTATGAAGCAAAAAGAATATTCTTGTTAGATTTAAAATTCCATTAAACCAATTATTTCAATTATTTTTATTAATCTAGATTTTCATTAATCCTCACAGACAATGAAACAGTGAAGAATTGAATTCATAATAAATAAATAAGTCAGAAATAAGTCAAACAGGTAAATTAACTGGCATAAAAACTGCCATGCGATAGGAAAGGCTTTCGTGATGGGCATGAATAAGTTAACCAATAATTTATTTAAACTAACTGATATATTTACTTTTTTATACATTTAGTAAATATTGTAATAGTGCGAAAATCCGAGATCAAGTTTTCAACGAAATCTCACGGTTTTTTATAGATCGCTCTCTCTCTCATCTCCTTTCTCAAAATCATTTCAAATTGACATTACTAGATATATGAAAGTAATGAGTTGGAGTTAACAGTTTTTTTGTTTCATTGTACAGCGTAATTCTTAGAGTGAACTATCTTGTACCCAAGAGACATTTTTGGTAAGAACCAATTTTTCGATAGGACTAACCGTTCATCAAGAAACGTAGAAAAATATGTGTTTCAAAAAGACATTTCAGGACAGTTTTCAGCATGAATTTCGAAAATCGGACGACCTACGAAAATTTTATGTCATATAAAATGTGTGCTTCAGTTTTTCTCTACAACGTTCATTTGAAAAGATTTTTGATTAAGTCATATATTGAAGCGGTAAAATGTACTTAGGCCCCAAAGTAAAGTGGTCTCAATTTTCGTCCGATTCCGGTCAAAATCTAATCAGATCTAAGTTAGCACATGTGACGATTCTGCGTTACGAGCGCTCGCAACTATCCAATCACAAACAGATACGCACAGACAGACATCAGTGCAATGTTAATCAAAAGTTATTCAAGGGGTCTTGTTAAAATACGTTGAAAACTCGATATCGGATTTTCGCACGATTACAAAACTTCTTTATACTATAGGTATAAGAAAGTAAAAAAAAAATAGGGAATCAAAGTTTATATGGATAGGTAGTTTACCTGGAATCTGTCAGTGGCGGGATACTCGCAAATCTCACCGGAGCGACCCTCCTTGTGGGTGAGGACGAAATGGGTGTCATTACCCCAGCCAGTGCCGAAGAGACGAAGGAGGACCACAGAACCGGCCAAGAGGGAGGGAATCCCTATTTCGTCCAGGTCCCATTCTGAGTCGGAGCTGACCACCTTGAAACCGTACAAACGGACTGGGCCCTGTGACTCCCACCGCTTGCCTCGACTGAAAAAAACAAGTTCACTTTTAGCAGAGGTCTATAATATAATATATTATACTTTTATATTGCTATTATAGATAGATACACGTTTATTGTACTAGGGAATACATGTTTTAGTAACGTATCAACGAGTGAACCTTTAGTTAAAAAATGTCATTGTTTGGTCGAGTTGTGCAATATTTGAGCAGAAATGTTTGCCTGGGGATATTCAAAGGACAATTTAAGGTGCAAACTACAGACACCAGGACTTCCAGGAAAAGATTGATATTTGAAACCTTCTAGTATTATCCAGAAAATTCTATTGTTATTGTGAAGAAGTATTTTCGGCTAGCAGTCGGAGTTTTTCAAAATGGCAGTTAAAAAGGCATTTTAAAATTCGTTGCTATGCGTTACAATTTAAACAATACTTTGACATATTTGCTATGGAAATTTATTTTACATTTTTTTGGGACGCTACAACATTGGTCATATTTTTGATAAAGATTTTCTATTACTTCTGTAGTTTATTTTATTACATAGACACTTTCTTCCTTTGCAGCAAAATGGAATAAAAAGTTCGCAATATGAACACAATGAATTCAAGAGAAACATTGGAGTTCCTGGAATGGACTCATTTCAATAAAAGGTGCATACACCTGGCCAAACAGAAGCAAATTTAGTGGGAAAATTTGGAAAAAAAGTGGAATTAATTTTTATTATTCGGTTTACAAAAAAAAATAAGAATGGCCTAAAAAAAAAAAATAATAAAATAGGTATGTACCTCCTTTACAGAGTCTATTCTTGAGCTGGAGAAAAAACTCAAAAATATGAATAAAAATATACGAATAAGGTTCTGATATGCAAAAATATGTAGGTATTTTTGCATATGGACCAAAACGTAAAGATAATGTTTAAACAGGATGCTGAAATTATCAGGACGGTTGTCGGCATATATAATTGCTATGCTTATATTATATGATAATTCATAGAATATTCGAGGCTTTGGAAATCCTACATATACCAGAGCTTGGACAGTCAGCTGTTCTATGGGTTAGGTTAATCTACAAAGACCAATTAGTCAGTTGAGATGTAAAAAAATTACTTTCTGTGTTTATTTGAGTTAGTTTTCTGTCACTTGGTTGACTAATTAACTTTCTAAACTGTAATTGCTCTTGTGTTTTTGACTAAAGTGATATTTCTTAGTTATATAGTTTCGTGAATGTGCGTTCTTCTCACAATTAGCTTTCTACAAGTTTTCTTCTGGACTGGCCGGGCTCTTTAGGAGTGTACATTTTGAAGATAGTAAACAAAGAGTGGACTATATGTACGTCACAAGTAGTACTCAGAAGTTAGAAATCAGAGACAAAATTATGGTAACTTATGCCCGGGCTTTAATGGAGGACGTGAACCTGTCTCTACTTTTTGTGTGTCCGAAATTTGGCCTAGCCAAGTTTAATTAGGGATCTTTAACGAATACCTCACATCTCACAGGCTTGGGACCGCCATTTAACGTCTCCTCGAGGAGGAGCGGCATATTTAAGGTTTTTTAACACCTAGATAAAAAAAACAACCTGAAAACCTGTGTTAGAGGAAGACCTCTATTCGAAAACAGAGCTTATTTCTCAATGTTTAAAAAAAAAATCATATAAAAGTCGTGTTTTATATACAAATGCTTTAATTCATACTTTGCTTTACTTTTTCTTTGCTTAGCAGAGGTCCTCTGCCAAATATAATAATAGTTTATTATTATCATTAATTTCATTAGTATTCACTTTATTCGGTTATTTATCAATCGAACTCTGTGGATCTGCGGCCAAGTCCAATTGGTCTAACAGTCAGACAACAGAGTCTAACATGTTGTTTTAGTTTGAACAATTCCCCACTTTCTTGTTAACTTATCAATAGAAAGACGATAAGCTGAAAAGACAGACCCCGTCAGAGAGAGAGAGTCTGCTAACCTGATTTATACCACTCAGCTGATGGGTTGAGAAATATTCAACATCAATCAGCTGTCAGGAACAAAGTTCAATGAACGAGATGAGCTATCGATTCTTTGTCAGAGCTAACTTGGGAGGTACAGTCTATTCAGAATGTATTTATTTCATAGTAAAACATGGCTAGCCCAAATGAAATACATAACTTCCCCTATGCTTCGTACAACTGGAGACCCGGTAGTTCAGAGCTAGCTTCCGTGACTACTCAGCTCAAGATCACGGGATGTAATGGATGTATCGACACAAAATTTAGTATGAGGATTCAGAAGACACTGTGTAAGTCAAATATTGATTTTTAGCCCAAAGGGTCAATAGGCTTTGAAGGGAGAGCGATTACGTGTTGTGGAAGTACTTAGCCGTTGATTCACTAACATTTTTTTTTTTGCTCGGATGCTCCGGTAAATCACCCGCTCCGCTACTTCGTCGGGGAAGAGGTAGAATATAGAATTGTCGGTTGCGATGAGTGTCTAGTGGCGACAAGACTGTCGCTCCCAGACCTCCTAGTGTTGCGGCTGCCTGGTGGCACCGAGAGAGCTCGAGATAGGTGGAGTGGGGCTGCTTCTACATCGCGGTCGCCAGGGGTAGACTTTGGGATCAATCGCCCCCGGCGCCGGGTCAAGAGGGCTTTTTCTGTTCCCGCCAGATGACAAACCGGCTGAACGCCGGGTAGTTGGACTCCGTCATCAACTCCGGCAGGTTGATTAACTGACAACTGATTTTTATTTTATTTTTTACTTTTTCACACTATGTATAAGTCACTTGCTCTCCAGTGTACCTTAACAAAAATCTCATCCCTTTAAAAAACCAAGTCCTCTATCTAGGTCTCATACTCGACAAACGATCAACTTGGAATCCTCACACGAGACTGAAACGACAAGAAATCAACAGACGTTATAAACTTTTACAAAGACTACTAGACAAAATATTCAAATTAACTTAGAAAACAAAACGACTTATATACAACGCAACTCAAACCTATGTGGACTTACGGACTGAACTCTGGGGTTCTGCAAAGGCTTCCGATCTCCAGCTCATCCAATCCTTACAATCCAAAATGCTCCTTATTAGGTACGTATCCAACAAAACCCTTCACACTGACCTTAACGTATCTTTTGTCACCGAAGTCGCTAAATCCAAGTATAAAAAATTATTTTCCCTTCTTAGTTTACACAATAATTCTCTAGTCCGTGCCCTCCATTCTGCCATACTTCCCCAACGACGGCTTAAGCGTCAATGGCAGCAGTGACAATGAGAGGAAATCAGTGACTAGGGAGTGTCACCACTGGGTGATTTCTCCCCTTTTGACATTTTGACATTGCCATTATCTATTAGCACATTTGCTTGTCGTATTTATTTTTATACAGTTGTAAATATCTGTTTGTAAATTTTAAAAGAAAATGTATATAAGTCAGTTCAGCCGCTGGTTGTGCAGTTGTATTTGTATAGTTGTAGCTAGAGATAAATAAATGAATTAAAAAGTAAAATTTCGTGGTGGCAGGGCCATACATAAGTAGTTGGTCGCTCGCTTGGGGCATTAGTTCGACCGCTTCAACGAGCTGAGAGGGGAACAAGGTATACATGCCAACAACGAGAGGGGGGGGGGGGGGAGAGAGAATATTGAGATCGTTCAATTTGTACACAAACGGCGGAGCTCCGCCTCTTATTTTGGCCACCCATTTACAGAGACACCCCCACCCCCATTCATCACCATTAGTGCTTTATCACAATAATTTCTCATAAAGCATAGACGTCAATATCAATATAAAAAAAAATGGGTAATTGATATTTTACTAGGTCAAGTAAAGTGGATTTTTATTTACTTATATTTTTTATGCAACATTTAGTCTTTAAAGATTGTTTACATTTTTTATCTTATCTTCATTTGGGCTCTTATTCAAGTTTTTAAACAGAAAAAAAATTATGTAGATTGAAAAGACTCGGTTTAGAGTGACTACTTCAAATTTTTCATTATTTTTGATTGAAAGGTAAAAAAAAAACAAAATGCTTGCGTTCTTTTCATGCCGAAATTTTGATACGAAACAATATGGTAAAAATGAAACTGGAGGATTTGAATGGAAGTCAGCGGCGGGAAAAAGAGAAATTCTGGCTGGTGGGGCGTCATTCTAAGAGACGAAATATGGCCTATATTTTGGCGATAATTGCCTGCTAGTTTGTCCACACGTACTTCATAGCACAACGCGGCCAGATCTCCTGAGCTGAAAAGGTATCTTTCGCAAAATGTAGAGACTATTTTATATGAATTAATAGGCATTTATTCTCAAAAAGTTGATTAGGATGTTCTTAAAAATAACTTTGTTGACCTGACATTTTTTTTTTTTTTTTTTTTGGCATTACCTATGTTCGATGCATATTAGCCATGCCACTGTGTTACCTAATTATTTACGAGATACACGGCCACGGGAGGGAGTTCTATCTACGAAATAAAACTCACTCCCGGACGGGATACGAACCCGCAAACCATGGTGAGACCATGCGAACAGAGCCCTATGCTCTAGCCCGCATGGCGGTGAACGAGTCTTTACTCCTGATTTCCCCGTCGAGCATGGATGGTCTCTTTTCTTTCCGTCAATTTAGTCATTGAGTTGATTTATCATTTATTTTTTAATCTTTTTACGTATATTTTCAATATTTTATTATATTCACGTATGTTCTTTGACATAAAGTTAGACTAGCCATTTAGTTAGCCATTTTCATTCTCGGGCGTTAACTACGAGTTTATATCGCCTACTATTAGAGCCTGACATCGTACAGGCTCCGGACCATCGCTTAACGTCCCATCCGAAGGACGCCATGCTCAAGGTTTTTTCATCTCCCAGATGGCCTCGGCCGGCTTTCGAACCAGCGATCTTAAGCTCAGTAAGAAAGCATGCAAAGGCGATATGACCTCGTATTTAATGCCCGAGCATGAGGTCACATAAAACAAACATTTTACTCTTCTAACAATAAGTCTCAGTATTGATTTCAGGGGATATTTCACGCCAACTAGCTCTGTTTACAAATCAGTACAGACATTGATAAGCTGTCCATTAACTGATAAGGCACTTTCTGAAAACATTGCACATACTGCCACTAAACTAAAACTAAATCTAATCAAATGTTAGCTCTTTTATTTTGAAACGTGGTCAAATGAGTCTTTCACATGGGACCATGAATGGTCATTCATTCATAAAGTAGCACATTCCAGTCAATCAAGTCATGCAAGTTTTTCATTCAAATGTTATTTTTATTTATTTTTAAAAAATGAATATAAAGTCAAAAATAAGCAAAAGATAAAGTTAAAAATTTGGCTTGACTGTTTACATTCCCACTGCATATTACAATGTAAGCATTTAATGCACCAACTATGCAGTTTGAACTACCATATCAAGAGTTAGATAAAACATAGGACGTAGTATGAACCCCTGAGAGAAAGACAGCAGCGCACATTGTTGGAATTGGTTCTGAGGTCGAAATAATCACAAAATACTAAAGTCGTTGGTGTATCACTGGCAATGTACTTCCCCAGGGTAAATTATATAAGTAAGTTTTCACTCTCCCTCCATAACCAATCGAACGTTTGGTCTAAAAATCAATAGTTGAATTACACATGGGCTTCTGAATCCTAATAATTTTGTGTTGATATACTCCTCTGACCCCCATCCCTCTTCCCTTGAGCCGAAAAATTATTAGTTAACGCCTTTACGGCGTTTTGAATTTATATAAAAAATTTCGTGTTAATAAATTCATTACATTGACAGTTGTTGAGTTTTTTGGGTTGAGCCTACCCTCTTAAACCCCCTTCACCCCCTTCCCTTTGGCCCATTCTGCTGAAAATTAATACGCGATGTCCTTATGGTGTTTTGAATTTACAAATGAAATTTCTTGTCAATACTGTGAAGTAAAAAATTGACACACATTAAGATTATTAATATATTATAAAATCAATTATTATTATTTGTATAAAAACAGCTGTTAGGAGTGAAGTAACCTAATTAGTGAATAAATATACAAAGATGGACTAGTCGCATTTTGTTTTAAAGCATAATATGAACAACTAATGAAGGGAGAACAAAATACGGCTCAGCTGTTCGAATAGAGAGAAGCAGTCTAAGGAGAGATGTGGAGGTGGACAGTCTAGAGAGAGAAGTGTGTTTAGGGTTAAGGTGTAGTGAACCAAGTAGGAGTGAAATAACAGTGAATTAGGTACTTTTACTTATTTATATGTTTATATGCCCAAAATAACGTTGAATTAAAGAATGGCTACAATATTTAAAAAGAAAAGAGACTAAAGTAGATGTAGAAATTATTTAATAAGATTTTTTTTCGTAAATAATTTGATTTTTTTAATTTGATATTAATATTTTGATTTTATTTATAATGTAGGTTTACGTAAATAAACCCAATATTTGTTCTTTTATTCTATGCTATTCATTTTCCCTTTGAAACCAGTAAGATAATTTATACCTTTGGATTAGATTGAACATTTTTGCAAATTTAAGGAAAACAATATGGCATTTCATTATTATATTTAAAAGAAATCCAAATGAAATAATTATTAATTGAAATATTTTAAGGGCCCTTCTTTTCGGAAATTATTGTAGAAATCAAAATTTAGTAGAAGACCAGCTATAATATCTACAGGAAATGTGGTAATTATATTTAATCGTATTATTTATTACTAGCTGACCCGACAGACGTCGTTCTGTCAAAAGCTATTGGATTGGATTTTTTTTTTTTTTTTTTTTCTTACTTGGAACCACAGCAAGTTCCTACTTAAGAACACCGGGCACCTTAGATAGTATGCGCCTTGCAACTCCGTGCAACCAGCTATTAAGTTCTTAGGACCGCTGGGCAACACAGATAGTACGTAGTTAGGAACGCAGGGCACCGCAGCTAGTATGTGCCTTGCAACAGCGGATGCCTAGGTATTTTGTGCTTAAGAACGCTGGTGAGAGCTATTATTTACCGTGCAACGGTGCACCTTCAAGGTAATACATGCTTAGGAAACCCACCCTATTAAAATTAGGGCTATTTCCCATCTTTAAGAAAGCTCCATGTGAGATTCATTCAGCATTAATGGACCCCCGCCCCTCCCGTCCAAAAGGGTCACAGCCAATTTTTAAATATTGCTTTTGAAACTACTATTTAGGTACATGCTTGCCCCCCCATACCCCCCTCCCGTTGACAATTTTGAGACGTCACATATCCTTTTTTTATTTTTGTCTTTTAAGAATACTACATGTGAAATTCCATGACAATCCGACCATTCGTTAATGAGCTATCAGTATCTTTATATTTACGCCTACCCCCACAACTCCCCTCCCTTTTATGACGTCACACATTTTATTTTTCAATTTGACTTTCAAGAATTCGACATGTGAAATTCCATGACATACCGATCATCTGTTAAAGACCTATCACTATCTTTATATGTAGGCCTACCCCCACAACCCCCCCTCCCGTTCAAAATTTTGAGATGTCACGTACCGTATTTTTGGCTTTTAATTTGGCCTTTAAGAATACTACATGTCAAATTTCGTGACAATCCGAACAACCGTTAATGAGCTAGGACTATATTTATACTTAGCCCCCCCCCCCCCCCCCCCCCCATAACCCTCTCTCCTGTTCAAAATTTTGAGATGTCAAGTAGCGTTTTTTTCAATTTGGCCTTTAAGCATACTACATGTCAAATTCCATGACATTCCGAACATCCGTTAAAGATCTATCACTATCTTTATATGTAGGCCTACCCCCACAACCCCCCCTCCCGTTCAAAATTTTGAGATGCCACGTACCGTATTTTTTAATTTGGCCTTTAAGAATACTACGTGTGAAATTCAATGTCAAGCGGACATGATGTCATCCGTTAAAGACCTATCACTATCTTTATATTAGGCCTAGCCCCCCCCCCCCCCCCTTTCAAATTTTGAGACTTCACACATCCTTTTTTTAAATTTGGCTTTTTAGAATACTACATGTGAAATTCCATGACAATCCGACTATTAGTTAATGAGTTACCGGTATCTTTATACTAAGGCCTACCTTCACAACCCCCCCTCCCGTGCAAAATTTAGCCAATCATTTTTATTATATAGATGTAGATATGCAAAAACTGAATAAAACGAAACAGTACGTAAATGACAAAGATGACAACCAAAGGTAAATCGAGGAACTTGCCAGAAGCGAAGATTTAAAAACAATCAAGAAAATAAAACGCACTAAAAACTGATGACACGCACTAAAAACTGATAACACGCACTAAAAACTGAATAAAACGAAACAGTAAGAGTTGTAATTACGTTTTATTCAGCCAAGAAAATAACATGCACTCAAAACTGAATAAAACGAAACGGTAAGTAAATGATTTTAGGGTGTCTGAGATCGATTCATTTTTCACATCGATTATTACGACCCCAAACATCGATTCTTCGATTAATCTATCTCAGATCGCCATCCCTTGCATTAACAGCTAAGAACTCTTCATAAGAACCTTCCTCAGACTTCAACGAATATTTGAAAAAAAAAATTAGCCGAATTGGTCCAGCCGTTCTCGAGTTTTGCGCTTAGTAAAATTAGCCAGTCATTTTTATTATATAGATTAATTATATTATTTCAATAATTTTAATTTATTTGAATTATTATTTTATTTAACAATCCTTTTTTTTCCTATTATCACAATGTCAGTTGATTGTCATTGATTACAATGTCAGTTATTAGAAATTTAAAGCCCAACTCCACTCCCTAATCCCTTCTTCCCGAGGGAAGTATAAAGATCGATACATTCTATCAAGGGTTATCGTGTCCACACAGACAGATGGGAATTTTTTTAATTTTTGGGTTATGAGGGTCGGAAAAACATGAAATTCGCGAGAAAACTCGACATCGAATTTCTGACATAATACTTCACTTATACGAAGAAAGGGGAAAATAATATAAAATGTTTAAAACATTTTTTTTTGTAAAGTGTGTGCAGATCACACATTGATGGGTTCCATACGTTAACATTAATAAGAGTGACCACTATTGTTCTAGTATGTTGTTTCAACTCGTAGATTGTTGCATATTCATGTCATGGACACTCTACGTTCGTACTCAGGACGACAATGAGGAAGTCACCGCTACTATCTCAGTCATTTTCACTTAATTTCTTGTCTCTTAAGTATTCAGTCGTCTCGTCTATCTGCAGTTACTATGTTGGAAAAGTCGTCGGTGGATCTCCGGCAATGTACTTCCCCACAACGAATTAATTAATTAACTTTTCGCTCCCCCTTCAAAACCAGTCGACTGTTTGCGCTAATATTCAACAGTTGACTTACAAAGGGGCTTCTAAATCCTCATACTAAATTTTGTGTTGATAATTTCATTACATCGGAAGTAATTAGGGTTTTTGAATTGAACCCCCCTTCTCTTCAGCCGATATGCCTGAAGTTTTACAGGTAATGTCCTTATTGGGTTTTGACTTTAAATATGAAATTTCATGTCGATACATTCATTCTATCGTCAGTTATTAGAACTTTTATGTTAAGCCTCTCCCCTAATCACCGCCTCCCTTTTGGTCGATTTGGCTGAAAAACAATAGGTATCGTTGTTAGAGGGTTCTGAATTCACATATAAAATGTTGTATCGATATGATGTACTTCCCCAGAACGAATTAATCTATTAACTTTTCGCTCCCCCTCCAAAACCAGTCGACTGTTTGCGCGAATATTCCACAGTTGGCTTACATAGGGGCTCCTAACCTAAATCTTCATTAAATCATCAATTATTAGGGTTTTTGAATTAAACTTTCGCAGAAATTTGACAGGTTATGTCCTCATTGGGTTTTAACTTTAAATATGAAATTTCATGTAGATAAAGTTATTGCATCGGCAGTTATTGGGGTTGTTGAGCTGAGTATTTTTGAGTGGTCCTCCACCAATTTTATTTATTGTGACAAATTTAAGCTATCGAAGCATCTTAGGCTAAAAGTTTCTTATCGAAAGATCATTTTATAGTTCGTAATATTGATATTTTAGTTAAATTCACTACAACGGTAAATATGATCAAAAACAGCTGACATCACAGACAAAGAAGTGTGTAGTTGTGTGTGTGCGCTGCGCATGCACATCAACGAGACTTACGGTCTGACATCACACACATCAATAAATAAAAATCTGGCTAATATAGCGCCACATTTATTATAGTTATTGGAACACGTGACTTTTCTGGCTTCCTCAGGGTCCCTTTTCAAAAAGAGGATTTCATTAATTGAATTTTCCCTGTCACTAAACCAACCTCCTAGCCTGGTTCCTACTGGCTTAAGGTGGACTTTATTGGCTTCTTCGTTATCTGACTTGGTGTAAACAAGGGGTCGTGGACCCGCAGCTTTGTGCCTCATGCCCGGGCTATGGTGAAAGTCATTAATGTTATCTACCGAGGTTTAGTTACCAGGTGTCGAGTGCCTGACATCTACGAGAAGGACGGCGAGCTCAAGGTTTTTTTACCTCCCCGATTAAAAAACATAAATGCCTCAGACGGTTTTCGAACTCCATATTTTGAGCTCAGTAGACACCCTACCTCTGAGTTACTGGCACTCTCCTTTATTTTAAGTGAATTAAAACTGAGTTCTTATTTGAAAAATAATTCGTAAGAGTCTATATATGAAGGAATAATTTATAAAAGGCTAACAGGTTACACGGCTTTGCCCGGAATAACGCCACAGAACCTATGATTCAAACGAGTTTATGTGGATACACATGAAATTTCGTAAAAATAGATTCAGTAGTATTTGCGGCAACTTGTTACAAACACATGAGGAAACATAACTATAGATATACAGAGATAAAAACTGTTATTGAAGGCTATCTGATATTATGTTGTCCAAGAATTTTCTGTATAACTTTTAATTGTCAACAATTCTTCCTTATATATATCTTCAACGGTTTAGGCCCTAGGTTTTTTTCTAGGAGGATGGAATCCCTAAGTGAATAAACCAGGCAAAATTTAGTACTCCCAACGTAAAGTCGGACTCATGTCTACCAGACCAACGAAAACGCGTTCTGGTAGTAGGCGATATGACCTGTAGTTATAGCCCGGGCATGAGTAACAATAACTAACTATAGAAATATTTTAACATGTCCCTCTTGACCAACTTTCTCCACTCAGTTAACCTCTAACTTAGTAGATACATGTCACGCAAGCATTTTAACATGTCCCTCTTGACCAACTTTTTCCACTCAGTTAACCTCTAACTTAGTAGATACATGTCACGCAAGCATTTTAACATGTCCCTCTTGACCAACTTTTTCCACTCAGTTAACCTCTAACTTAGTAGATACATGTCACGCAAGCATTTTAACATGTCCCTCTTGACCAACTTTTTCCACTCAGTTAACCTCTAACTTAGTAGATACATGTCACGCAAGCATTTTAACATGTCCCTCTTGACCAACTTTTTCCACTCAGTTAACCTCTAACTTAGTAGATACATGTCACGCAAGCATTTTAACATGTCCCTCTTGACCAACTTTTTCCACTCAGTTAACCTCTAACTTAGTAGATACATGTCACGCAAGCATTTTAATAGTTGATAAAGTTTTACAGCCAGCTGAATAATCGCTACTTTAATTGAAAGAATACATTATTCAGTCATCGACTGAGATTGCTCCAACGCTAGAAAGAACCTAGCCATAAAACGATTGGTTGTCGGAATAAATATAATTTTAAAACAAGCAGGTTCTCGGATGTGTGTGTTTCGCCTCTTTGAACCCTAAATGAGAGGAAATTACTGGGCCATGTATTAAGACTCTACAAAGGTGACATTTCTAACTAAGTGCGGCCCTTGAGGTCCACAAGGCAAACTTCCCAGCATGGTATCAGTATCATTAATAATAATATCACAAAACTAGGCATTTTATTCAGCACAGAATTATTTATCCATTTAATTGAATTTAGTCCATACATAGATTTTTAATTGATATGCAAATGCACATAGGTTTTTCCTGTATAACCAATCGGCAAATATTTATAACAAACTGTTTCCTATATATACTATATTTACTACACTCAGCCCCAAGTAGAATAATTACAGCCCCCCCCCCCCCCCCCCCCTCCCCCCTAAACCAATATATATATATCACGTCACTACACAAATAAACAGAAGTTTATTTTTTTTGTAATTTTTTCTCAGAGGATCCGAAAACAGGAAATTCCAGTGAAAACTAAAGATCGTATTTTCGGTCGGTTATAAAAAATTCCTCTATACTAGCTACAGCTTGGGAAAATAAAATTCCCGTACCTTTTGTTGAATTTTGAAATCTGAAAAGTATTTTGATTGTCTGGAGAGATGTACTATATCATGACAAAGACAAAGAACTGTTAATTTATCAACTATAGAGCATTTCTTGATTACTTGACTTGGTAAAAAGACATGATGAAAAAAATAAATAAAACATAAAAAAAAACTAGATAATCTATATAGGAACCAAGGCCGAATGACGCTAGAGACAGTCATGTCATGGATGAGTCCAGCTTCCTCACCAGCTAGCAATGCCAATCCATGATCAACAGCTGATCCCTTCTTTGTAAGCAAGCTCAATTTGCGCAATTTGACCAATTAAGTCTTCACTCTACAACTAAAACCAATAGTTGTCGTCCTTGAGTCCTGGATCCCGATATCAAATTTAGTGTAAATACATTCATTACATAAGAAGTTATAAGGAATTTTGAGTTTGACGACTCCTAATATCTCATATAGAAATTGAAAAAGTTTTTTCCCCACTTCAGAGCAAATGCGTCATCAGTGGCACATCTATGAATATATATACAATATAAAGTGGAGAAGTAACTAGTAAAATTATTAAATCATCAGGGGACAGAGTAACAAAATACAATAAAACTTGCTTGCCGTCAGTTAAGTGCGGAGTCAAGGGGATATGGGGCTTATTGACCCTAGGATACAAATTACTCTAGAAATAAGCAAGAAATTTAACTTCTTCTCATAGACTTTATGCTGTGATGAGACTTCAGTTAACGTCGCTGTGACGAGCCCTTGGTTGGTTAGTGGAGTCTATGTTGTGATGAGTCCTAGGTTAGAGAGACTTATGATGTGATGAGGCTTCAGTTAACGTCGCTGTGGCGAGCCCTTCGTTTGTTAGTGGAGTCTACGTTGTGATAAGTCCTAGGTTAGTGTCCCTTTGTGATCGACCTATCACCACACGGTGATATTGATCTAAGGGAGGAAGAGGGTGGGGAGACATCAGATGTTTTCCCTCCCACACCAGCCATCTCCATACCCTTTCTTAATATGTTTGTTGTTGACTGTTTTCCAGAAAGTGATATACAAAATAAATCATTATTATACAATGAACAAAGTATACAACATTGTTGTTATGCAATGAACATTGTTGTTATGCAATGAACAACATATTTTCAAATTAACGAGCGAGCGATATTGAACGCGAACGATAGATATATTCCTTACAGACATTCGAAAACAAACAAGTACAACTCCATTTAATGTTAATATTAAAAAAAAAAAAAAGCCATTGTTGAATCACCGACAATGTACTTCCCAGCTCGAATTAAACAAGTTTTCGCTCTCCCTCCAAAGTTAATCGACAATTTGGAGTAAAAATCAATATTTGACTTACATAAAGACTTCTGAATCCACATACTAAATTTTGTTTCGTTACATTCATAACCTCGTCAGTTTTTATAGTTTTCGTGTTAATCCCCCGCTAAGACCGATTTGGCTGAAAATCAAAAGGTGTCCTTATGAGGGTTTGGATACATATATAAAATGTCATGTAAAATTCATTCAAACACAAAAGAGACAGACATTTTTTTGTTTTCAGTTTTGGAATAAGGTGATCGGAAACATGATATTCCTGTGAAAATTCAATATCCAATTACTGATCAATAAAAAAACCTTCATTACAATTCGTATAACTGGGAAAGTGAAAAATGAGAGGAAGACCAACGACGACGATCAGCTGTTCTAATGGAGTGGACCAGTCCAAGTTGGGTTGTGGAGGTGAGAAGTCGGAAGGTGGGACAGTCTAGGAATGAGAAAAGTGTTTTTAGGCTAAGGTATGGTGAACTTAGTAGGTGTGAAATAACAGTGAAATCGATGCGCAAAGGTACTTTTATTTATTTATATACGCCCAAAATAACATTTGATATAGTTTTAAGTAATTAGTTTGTAGACTTTTTTTAAATTATATATATATTTTTTTTTTTTGATATTCTGAATTTATTTAAAATGTAGGTTAAGTAAAATAAACCCAAATATTTGTTCTCTTATTTTATGCTATTCATTTTCCCTGTTATCCCAGTAAGATAATTTATACCTTTGGACTAGATTTAACATTTTCGCAAATTTAGAAAAACAATATGCATATTTCTTTGGTAAATTTAGAAAAAATCCAAAGTTTGTTAATTGATTTTTTTTTAATACGTGCACTTTCTTCAAAATTGCATGTCTTGAATTTTCGATATTTTTTTATAAAGCCCTTTATAAGACCCTTTTCGGAAATTACTGTAGAAATCAATATTTAGAAGAAGACCAGCTATAATTTCTACAGGAAATGTAGTAATATTATTTATTATTTATTCTTTTTGTTTTAATTATTATTAATTCAATTATTTTAATTTTATATTTATTAATTATATTTAACATCATATTTTGTTTATCACACCCTATTCTAAGTATAACTGGAAAAGTAATGAATAACTGTAAGGTTACAACTATATTTGCAGAAACTCCGAGGTCCAATGATTGTTAATATGGACACCAATATAGTGAACATTATAAATAGAGATATGTTGAAAAAGTTCCAACGTTAGGTGTTATAAATAGGACGGCAAAGTAAGGGAAATACAGACCGGAAATCGGGAACGGATCTCTCTACAATTTAGATGTAGTCAGATCACGGGTTCGAAACCCGGCCAGAGTTTTACATCTGAAAGGAAAAAAGAAAACCTTGAATACGCCCTCCATCGCGATGATCCCGAGCCCATGCGATAAAAACAAAATTATAAATAGACAAAATTTAGGATTCGCCCAGTATGTAGTTGGGTTAAGAGCGCTAACCAAGTGGGATTATTAGCCTGATGTGCAACGTAAACAATCTGATATAGGTGAGGTCTATGTAAACAAGGCCATCTACGGCCAGAGCGCAGATAATAAAAATTAATCCCATTTTTATACGTCTAGAGCGCGAAGCTTCTATACGGCGAGAACGCAATGGTTTTAATTAAGTTTTTAATTTTAAAGTTGCCCGCCCCAAAGGCCGCCACTGCAAAGGCCTACTGATGTGGAATGTTTTCAAAGGCCCCGCTACCATCAAATCGAGTCACAAATAAAAATGAGGAGTACAAATATACTCAATCCTGTAGTGAATAGGTCCAGTATTCGGAAAAAATAAAGAATCAGCGAATATCAACGCGAAAACAGAGCAGGAAGACGTCATTTATTCGACTATATTTTCAATGCTTCAAAATATTATAAAAATAAAATTATAATAAAAAAAAAAAAAATACCTGATATATAAAATCATTGAGCTCTCGTCGTATAGTGACTTAAAATCAGCTTTGCGCTCTCGCCGGCCAACGGCTTTGTTTGAAGTACTGTGCTAAATAATAATTAATTTGCGCTCTCGTCGTATAGTGAGCCTCATAATAAAAAATCAGAGCGCATCTCGCCAACCCCATAAACAATACACAAGGATTTAATCAAAGTCTGACTTTTGTAACAGTATTCATGGCAGGACTAGGTATATTTATTCACTAATTAAGTTACTTGACTCCTAACAGCCGTTTTTATACATATAATAATAATAATTGATTTTATTATTTATTAATAATCTTAATGTGTGTAAATGTTTTACATCACTATAGACTCTAGGTAATATTATTTTTTTTTTTTTTAATTTATTATTATTCAATAATTACTCAGGTTTATTCTCTTAAGATACGGAGAGCGCCGGTAGATCGATCAGCTTGCTTGCCTACTCAAGATAGCCAATTTGATTTTGAAAGTGTCATTTCATTAGTAATTAATATTATGGTTAAGTTCTTTACATATTTCACGAAAAATACGAGGGTCGTTCAATAAAAAGTTACAAAAACAAAGTATTTAGGGTAGATTTTTTTTTATTTTTCAACATAATCTCCTTTTAGCTCTATACACTTTTCTAAACGTTTTTCCAACTTTTTAACCCGTCCAAAAAGTAAGGTCCTCAAAATAGGACATCTGTTTGGGGATGACTTCCTCGTTCGTCCCGAACCGTTGTCCGCCGAGCCATTTTTTCAAGTTTGGAAATAAGAAAAAGTCACTGAGGGCCAAATCTGGCGAAAACGGTGGATGTTGTAACAATTCGAACTTTAATTCCACGAATTTAGCCATTGAAACTGCATAGGTGTGAACCCGTGCATTGTCTTGATGAAAGAGGACTTTTTTTCTTTTTCAAATAAGGACGTTTAATTTTGATTTCTTCACTCAACCGGTGCAATAACGACGCGTAATACTACTACTATACAGTTATTGTTTTTCCTTTTTCCAAGTAATCGATGTAAATTATTCCGCGTGCATCCCAAAAAACTGTGACCATAACCTTTCCAGCCGATTTCACCGTCTTCGCCTTCTTCGGAGCCCGTTCGCCTTCAAAAACTGTTTTGACTGTTCCTTTGTCTCTGGAGTGTAGTAGTGTATCCATGTGCAGAAACTCATCCGGATCGCGACGAAAAAGCGCCAAAATAGACTGAGAGTCAACCACACGATTGCGTTTATTCTCCTCTGTGAGCAAACGCGGCACCCATCTTGCCGAAACTTTTTTCACACCCAATTTTTCGGGTAAAATCGAAAACACTGCACCTGGTGATATGCCTGTGATCTCAACTATCTCGGGCACTTCGCCGATCGGTTAACACCATATCGTGGATTTTATCGATCATTTCGGGTGTAGTCACTTCTACTGGACGTCCCGAACGATTTTCATCTTTTGTTGATGTACGGCCACATTTAAACTCATTTACCCAATTATAAACAGTGGCAAACGCAGGGGCAGATGTGTCATGAACTTCATCCAACTCGGCTTTGCTCTCTTTCGGTGTTAAGCCTTTTAAATATAAATGTTTTATCACCACTCGAAACTTACTTTTTTCCATTTTTTTTAAATAAAAAAAAGTTCTCTGCTCCAATCGACGATAAAAATAAAACCACATGATCGATATAGCTAAAAATTTAACAGCTATTTACTGAGTAATGATGCCTCCGAAAAACAAACAATTTTCAGTGACCCGCGAGCCATTCTCTTGGATTTTCTAAGGACTTATTGAACGACCCTCATAGCATAATAATAATATGTTTCGATTAAGCTAAGCAGATAGGCATATTATGGATTATTTCGATAATGATTGTTTTAAGTAAAAGTTGTAGAGAAAACTGAAATAGATATTTTATATAAAAAACAATTTTTCGCAGGTCGTCCGCTTTTCAAAATATTTGACGTACACCATATTTATCCGTAAACGGTTAGTCCTATCGAAAAATTGGTTCTTACAAAAGATATTCCTTATTATTTTCATTTTGGGATATGGAGGGAAATCAGAAATTCGATGTTGAGTTTTCACAGGAATTTCATGTTTTCCAACCCCCTGGAATCTAAATATGAAAAAAAAATATATATTTATGTGTCCATGTGTCTGTGAAAAAGATAACTTTCGTTAAAATCAATGTATCAACATGGAATTTTATATATGTAAACAAACCTCCACAAGGACTACACCTACTGATTTTCAGCCGAATCAACCACAGGGAGAGGAGACTCAAGAACCGTAATATGTAGGTAAGTACAAGTACCGGCATGAAATTCAATATGAGGGTTGAGGATGATCAGAAGTCTGTACAGACACCTACTGATTTTCAGCCAAATTGGCGTCAAAGAGAGAGTTTAGAGGGAGAGTGAAAACTTATTTTTACTTAAATAATTAAATCAGGGAAAGTACATTGCGGGTGATTCATCAATAACTTTCTTCTGTTTGTTTGCCATTAGATTTTGCCCTGAAATTTAGGTGCGGGGGTACCCAACTGGCGGAATGCTTACATCCTCGAAGAGAGCGAACAGCGAATATTTCATACCTGAATCTGGTATTGACTGGTTAAAACCGGACCATCAACCGACAATCTCTCCACCAGTCTACCAGAGTGCAGCACACTCACAGGGTCTCCTTGATCGGCTTCAGAGTATGAAGGGGGAAGGGGGAGTGAGTAATCGGACTGAAAACAGTTCTCGATGAATCACCGATAATGTTCTTCCCCAACTTGAATTAACCAACAAAGTTTTCGCTCAGTCTCTGAAACCAATTCATCGATTTATTTAAAATAGTTATCTTCGGAATCTTCATATAACGTTCGTTACATCGGAAGTTAATATGAATTATGCCCGGGCTTTAACTACCTATTCAACAAGGGGTTTTTAACGAGTACCTTACATCGTACAAACTCGGGACCATCACAACATTCCATCCGAAGGACGGCATACTAAAGGTTTTTTTCACCTTCCAGATGAAAACCCTAAGGGCCTCCCTCGGCTGGGTTTATTACGGAAGTTATTAGGGTCTTTGTATTAAGGCGCCTTCCTCCCATCCCCCCTTTCCTTCGACAGACAACGTTGAAGAATGGTGTCGTCCTTATTTACCTTCTAAATTTCCCCCTCCTCACGACCCTCACTTCCCTTGAGCCGGTGTCGTCCTTATGACCTCCTAAATTTCCCCCTCCTCACGACCCTCACTTCCCTTGAGCCGGTATCGTCCGTATTACCTCCTAAATTTCCCCCTCCTCACAACCCTCGCTTCCCTTGAGCCGGTGTCGTCCTTATTACCTCCTAAATTTCCCCCTCCTCACGACCCTCACTTCCCTTGAGCCGGTGTCGTCCTTATTACCTCCTAATTGTCCCCCTCCCCACGACCCTCACTTCCCTTGAGCCGGTGTCGTCCTTATTACCTCTTAAATTTCCCCCTCCTCACGACCCTCACTTCCCTTGAGCCGGTGTCATCCTTATGACCTCCTAAATTTCCCCCTCCTCACGACCCTCAGTTCCCTTGAGCCGGTGTCGTCCTTATTACCTCCTAAATTTCCCCCTCCTCACGACCCTCGCTTCCCTTGAGCCGGTGTCGTCCTTATTACGTAATAAATTTCCCCCTCCTCACTTCTCTTGAGCCGGTGTCGTCCTTACGGGGTTCTGGATACATATCTAAAATTTCGTGTCAATATATTCATTCTATCGGGAGTTATCGTGCTCACAAACTAAAACCCACACAGGAATTTGTTTCCATTTTTCGAATCAAGTAGTCGGAAAACATGAAATTCCTGTGAGAACTCAACATCGAATTTCTAACAGATTACATGACTTCCCCTATGCTATATAAAGCTTGAAAGTAAAATGTTGATAATGTACTTCCCCAACTCGAATTATAAGTTTCCCACTCTCTCTCTCTCTCTCTCTAAAATCTTTTCCTCCTTGGCCAATTTGGCTAACAAACAATAAGTGTGTTACTGGAGTATATTCTATCAGGAATTATCAACAGACACCCAGTTGAAAGGCCTACTTTCTGAAACAATTGCATCCAAAATTTCATGTTGTAATACAAAAAAAAATTGCTTTAGCACATTTTACCCGCAACTAACCCCTAGTCCAATGCGTACAATTGGGACATGGATTGTAGCCCCGTGCAGATTGGCACAATACACAAGACCTTGAGAGCCTCGAGCCAACAAACAAGAATTAGTAGATTTTTTAATTTCTTTTGTGTTCTCTCCAAATTTTTAAGCCATCTAAAATTTGGAAAGAACTCAAAATAAATTAAAAAATAAATTTTTTATAAATTACCTTCTACAAGTCTAAATTAATTAAAATTTGGAAGGATATTTATTACATATAGGTACTTAAAACATAACATGGGCAAAGTCCAGAGTTACATTTCCTGCCTACTGAAATTAAAATTGAGTGGCCTCTAGAACAAAAACTTACTGTTCTGCTACTAATTCAGAGGGCGCCCACAGTATGCAATTTATGAGTTTTGATTTTCAAAATTCGAGCCCCCGCTCAATTTTTGATCAATTTGGATGAAACTAGGTGCAAAATATTTGTGAAAGCTGGCTTTTTATCAGATAACTGCGGGTTTCACAATCAAGGTATTATATGCCAGTGGCAAAAATAGCCAATATATTGAATTTGGACCACTTTAGGCCAAAATGACAACATTAGGACCACTTTTGGCTAAAATAAATATTGAATTCGTATACTCATAAATTTTACACTGTGCGCCGGTAGCTCAGTGGTATGCGTGCTTGCCTTCTGAGCTCAATACCGTGGGTTCGAAACCCGACCGAAGCCCTTAGTTTATTTTATCTGGGAGGTAAAATAAACTTAAGCATGCCGTCCTTCGGATGGGACGTTAAGCGATGGTTCCGAGCCTGTACGATGTCAGGGTACTCGTTAAAGACCCCTGCCCTAGGTGAATACAAATTTAGGGTAGGCAAAATTTAGAACTCCCACAGTCCCACAGTAAAGTCGGGGTCATGTCCACCAGAGTGACGAAAAAGCGCTCTGGTAGTAGGGAGGCACCTAATAATTTTCCGCGTAACCGACCGAGGAAGAGGAGATTCGACTCAAAAACCCTAATAACTGCCAATTTAATGAATATAAGAACACAATAGTTTTTGATATTTAATTTTTTTTTTTTTTTTTTGCTTGAGATATTTTGTGAAATACGTAATAAAAAAATAAAATGTTCACAAAATGTATATAAAATATAAACAACTTTTTTTTTTTAATTTTTGGAATCATGGAAAACATGATATTCCATGAAACTCAACATCAAATTTCTGCCCGATTACTTAATTTGTCATACATTTTTTGATAAATTCCGTATAATAAATATTTTTGCGGCATGTAATATATCAATAATAAAACTGTCGTTAAATGTTTAGAAAAACTGACACGATATAATATTTATTTGTTTTCGTTCTAAATTTTTATTAATTTTGCTGCTTTCATACTCTGGTCCTTTTTTTTTTTTTTTTAATTTTGTATTTACAGCTATATATATATATAGCTAGACCAATCATCTAAAAAACTTTTTTTTTTTCCTTAATATATATTTTTAATTTCTTTTCTTTCTCATCAACATGATACTGGAGTGTCATTATTGAATGATTTCTCTTTCAACATCCAAGACTTTTATTTATTATATATCACATTTGCTTATTATATCTTGTATATATACAAGATATAATATGCAAATGTGATATATAATAAATAAAAGTCTTGGATGTTGAAAGAGAAATCATTCAATAATGACACTCCATTATCATGTTGATGAGAAAGAAAAGAAATTAAAAATATATATTAAGAAAAAAAAAAAAGTTTTTTAGATGATTGGTCTTCAATCCACTAGTAGGTCTCGAGGCCATTGCCGCCTCAGTCTCTAAACATGAACATTAGGAAGGGTTCTTGTGGCAAGTCTGCGGACTAAAGGATTAGGGTGAAAGGAAAGGGTAGAATGGAATTTTCTGTAGCGGGATTTAATTACATCCCTTATAAAGGGAATCTGCAGGTCATTGTGAAGGATAGCATTAGAGACGTAGAATGGAGCGTTTGTGATTTTACGAAGGATACGGGATTGTAGGGTTTGGATTCTATAAGAATTCGAAGGTTTAGTTGAGCCCCGGAGTTCAGCTCCATACGCCCATATTGGCTTCAATAGTTTGGTACCAATAATTTGTTTGATACAATTATGAGAGACGGAGGGCACTGACCACTTTTAGTGCGACATAAACAAACATTGTGATCGGCAGGACAAACGTAGATATACGAAGAGAGACTTCTTCATAATTCCAAGTAGGGCTGACTACGTCGCAACTCTAGAAATGTGCTTAGTCCGAAATAGCTCAAGATTTCAAATGATTGAAAGATAAAGAGAGAGAGAGAGAGAGCGCCAAGCAGACATTCCACTCTTATCGGGGGACGGGGTTAGTGCTGTTAACGTTCTTGCTTACAGAGCTCAAGATCAAGGGTTCAAATCATAGCGGAGGCCCTTTGGTGAGATGTTGAGGATTATCTGGGAGGTAAAAAAAAAAACTTGTACAACGCCGTCCGTCGTAAAGTGATGATCCTGAGCCTGTACGACGTCTGGTACTCGTCAAAGAACACCCTAGATTGGCAAAATTTAAGACTTTCACACAATTGAGACGGGCTCATGTCCATCAGAGCGACAAAAGAGCGCTCTGGTAGTAGGCGAAATTACTTCGTCAAAGCATGAGTTACAATAACTAAATGTATTGCATTAAAAGATCTTATAATAATAAAACTATCCAACTTTTTTCATTGTCTTTTTGTATACATCTGTTTCATGTCTCTTTATTTCCCCCGCTATATGAAGTATATAATGTATATACTTTTCCGATACCACCAAGTGCGGCCGATTTAAACATATTTCTGCCCTTCGCCTTCCATCATAAAGAACAAAACAACATTTGAACGAAGAAACAAAAAAATAATGCTACTTTATTTATAACAAGTGATTTAAAAAAAAAGAAGATACAAGAAAACATGAATTATGACTATGACATTAACTGCAATACAAATTTCGAAAACATATAAAGTTAAATGTAAATTTTGAAAATTGAATAGACGAAAATTGATATAATGGTAGTTATAATTGTAAATTGAAAATACAAAATTACAGCCATATTTTTTTTTCTCATTTATTGGTAATTTTTATATAATATACGTTCAACTGTGCTAAAAGCAAACAAAAAACAAACAAAAAACAAAAGCATTTGACACTTGAATGAGGCGGCTGAACAACTGCAGTCCTCTTGGTTAAGGTCGCTATGATGCTTCCTCTTCAGTCGACGTTCTTAGCCATAATTTTATATAATCTAATGATCATTAATAATTCCAGATATTTCACAACAACTTCCTTTAACTATGTGGTCATATCGATCTTTAACGAGTAGCTGACATCGGCAACATCGCTTTACGTCCCATCCGCAAATACCGCATGTATTGTTGATCATCTAATTATAAAATACTTGTTCGTTTGTAGGAACTTTTGAGAAGTTCACGCGCTACAAGGCGGGGTGTTCTATGAGTTTGTCTCTGCAACTTCCTTTCTCATGTCTTTTTTTAAACTAAAAAGACTCCAGATTATTCTCCTGACCATTAAGGAAAATGGCTACCATTGTAACTCATCTAACGCCGTTCTTATAAGTTTAGCGGATATATTGACGAGACTCACCAAGATTTCGGTCAAGGTTGATATTATATAAGATTAAAGAAATCAAAGGGGAACGGTGTTTAGGAAACCGAGATTATGGCAGTTGGAGGTAGATAAGATAGATGGCGGGATGGAGTCTGTCTGTTAGAGGACAGCGGAAGGGGGTGGGTTCCTGTAGATCCATCAGAGTAATGGATATGGAACCAAGAGGTCAGAGGTCAGAGCATTAGGCAATATTGAGTTCAGGGAGGCCACTCTGGTCACTCAGACAGGGGAGGGTCCCGGAACACCAGCTCAATATCAATAACGAAAATATCGGGATTTCGGCATTATTAATGTTTACTTTCTTATACATATAAAATAGTAGTATATAAAGTAATAGTGTAAAAATAAAATACGAGTTATCAAGGAATTATCACGTTTCAAGGGACCCTGAATACATTTAGATCTGAACTGATTTTGGCTGAAAATTGATAACACATCACTTTGGGGCAAGTACCCCTTTACAAGATACTGCTTATGTTTATGACATAATCAAAAGTCTCTTCAAGTAAAAGTTGTAGAGACAATTTAAAGACAAATTTTATAAGTCTGGCAGTGAAGGTGAGCCTCAAAATGTAAAGAAATTCCTGTGTCTCTCTGTCAGTCAGTGGAATATTATTTCGTGCACGATAACTTCGAGGTATTGATGTTGAATGTTCACCCGGAATTTGATGTCTCTGATTCAAAAACAAAAAAAAAAAGTCCAGTGTCTGCTTATGAACGAGATATCTTCCGTTAGAATGGACGTATCGACACGAAATTGTATTTGTTTACCCAGAACCCCATAAGGACGACACCTATTGATGGTAGAAAAACGGCCAAACGGGAAAGGGTCATTAGGGGGGAATCTTTCACAAAAACTTTAATAACTGCCATAGGCACTAAACAAATGTAAATTTAAAACTTCATTAGGATGAAAAACTCAATTTTCGACCGAAGGGGAGGGGGTTCAGACTGTGGTTCAACTCAAAAACTCTGCCAACCCAGAAACTGCCCAAATTCGCGTGTAAAATAAATTTCCGTAGGTGATATTACAAATGTTTAAATAGCATGGCGTTAAAACTAGGACTCCCACAGTAGAGTCGGGCCCCTGTCCACCAGAGAGACGAAAGAGCGCTCTAGTAGTAGGTAGGCGATATGACCTTGTAGTTAAAGTAAGCCAAAGCATGGTAATCTCATAATCAAATTAGCAGCCAAGAATTTAGCACATTTCCAGATGGAAAAGTACAATGGCGCAAAGTTGATGCGATACTTAGAACTTAGAACAACCCTTTTTCCTCCCTTATGAATTCCTCCTCAATAAACAATCTTCTCCCTCTGATTAGCCTTTTATTCCCCTTCCTCCATACTTTCCCGCTCCTCAACATTCTTTTCGTATTTATTTTATTCATTTTTCCATCTTCATCCTTTTATTTTATTTATATATTTTTATTATTTATTTTTTTCATCAGGTTTTCTTAAATTAATTTTATCACAAGTCTGGTCTAGATTTCCTCCTCCTTCATAATCTTGATTCTTATATATTTTTTTAATTTATTTTATCTTCTCCTATATATTTATTTAGATACATTTATTTTCGTATGATTTCTTCATAATGAAACTATTAATATAATTACTTTTGTATTATTATTTTATTTTTTTACTCATTTCATCATTATTTATTTTATTTTATTGTATTAATTTTGTTCTTGTTTCTATCCACTGTAGCACTTTTATCTCATTACTGATATTTTATTTTATTTGAATTTTTTTCTCTCTGTTCTGTGACTTCCATGTATTTATTCTTAGGGGACCTCGGTCTCTGAATAAAATTTATTTTCATTTCATTTCAATATAGCTCGCCCGAAATATACAGAACAGCAGTTACTATTGAATGGATACCAGACATAGATAAGTTCACGGTATCTTGAAATATGGTATATACGTATGTACATAGCACAGAACAGCCCACTTCTCAAAAAAATTATTTCGAAGATTGCAATTACATCATTACATTATACAAAAAGTCGTCGGTGAATCACCGGCAAAGTACTTCCACACACATTTCGAGTGAAACTGGACACTACCCTTTCTCTGTAGGCATGAAAACTCTCTGATGTCATGTTAAAAGATCACATTTTGAGTAAGACTACTCATCCCATATACAAACTAAACCGAGGGTTCTTCCCTGTATTCGTACCTTTTAAGAATCATCCTTCTATACTCGTACTTCCCCATCTCTAACATTGTTAACAACTTCTGAATGCTAACTTTGAGCCATCTCACTTCTGCTCTCCATTTCTCTATATTAGCATATAATTAAGCTTTGCACTTCAACTTCCATGTTTCTGTAAGAAGACTGAAGTCTGGTGATGGCAGTGAAAGTGACTTTCAAAACGTAAAGAAATTCCTGTGTCTGTCTGTCAGTGGAATATTGTTTCGTGCAGGATAACTTCAACGAAAATGCACAGATTTGATTCTTCTTGCCTCAATCAAAACTCTTATTTATTTTGGTACAAATTGGATCAGTGGTTTCGAAAATATACGCAATTTTGCACCTAGAACAATATCATTCAAGTATCATTTTCTGGCGAATTCCACCGCCGACCTAATATCGACCTTTTTATATTTATTAAAATTGATTGCGAAGACATAAAGATGCTCAACCAGTTCAAAAATACAGAACAATAAGTGCTGCCTACGTCAGCTGGCCATTAATGTATTAATTGTTATTTGTATTCTTGGCTGCTTTAAGGATGCGAGAAAATGATCAATAAACAACAATACTGTGTTAGACCACACTTTTTAATGAATACACAAATAAATATATCATATGAATTTTTAGCTACATCCTGGTGGCAGTTTTTGTAATTATTTTCATAACAAGAGCAATCTGCTAAAAAGTATTACGAAAAATGACTTTCAACCAAGTAATTTTTCGATCTGTATACAGATTTTTGTGCTCCATGCAGAGAACGTTACACGGGCTGGACATTCTTAAGGGTTGGCAATGAGCCATCAGAATGTCAAAGACTGAGACTTCGCACATTTTGGACGGGAGCCAAGTTCCCTCTAGATCATTCAGGAAGCACAATAACCTAACTTCACATTTATGAGCAAAACTAAACATAATTTTTACAAATCCAGACAACAGAGACATTTTCTAGAAAATATTTTTAATCGATACAATGTATTAATTTTATTTATTGAGTCCCCAGTTCAACAGATATATTAGGAGGGGTGGTACACCAAGGGACATAAGCATCCAATGTTGTTATGCCTTTCCTGTTAGCTCTACTGTTCTCTAAACAGTTTAGTTATATATAAGATAGGGCTTAAACGAGTACTTGACTAAGCCCGACTCTACAGTGGAAGTCCTAATTTTGCCAACCCAGATTTATTCATCTAGATTAGGGGTCTTTGACGAGTCCTGACATCGTACAGGCTCAGGATCATAACTTAACGTCCCATCCGAAGGATGGCGTGCTCAAGGTTTCTTTCACTTCACATATCAAAAACTTAAAGACCTCGGCCGGGTTTCGATCCTGCGATATTGAGCTCAGTAGACAAGCAGGCTACCCTTGAGCTATCGGCGCCTTCCCCTATCTATTATATTTTAATTTAATTTAATTTAATTAGCAGCTGTTTATTTATAATGCATTTCTTAAAGGCTATGCAAGGGGTGGGGGTACGCAAACAATGTCATTAGTCTTAATTAAATATATCTATCTAAATTTAGGGGGCGCCGGTAGCTCAGTGGTTTGCGTGCTTGCTTACTGAGCTCAAGGTCGTGGGTTAAAACCCGGCAGAGGCCCTCTGGGAGGTAAAATAAACGTAATCATGCCGTCCTTGCGGATGGGACGTTGGGCGATGGTCCCGAGCCTGTACGATGTCAGGTACTCGTTAAAGACCCCTAATCCTAGATGAACAAAAATTTAGCTCTGGTAGTAGGTGATATGATCTCGTAGTTAAAGCCCGGGCATGAGTCACAATAACTAACTCGTATCTAAATCATTATACCACAACTATTGAGAACCTGTACGGGTGAACGCGAGCGAAGAGAGTCCTGGGGGAGCGGATTATGGTTTTCCCTGTCAGGTTATGTTACCTTCCTTTGTCCCATACGAATAACGGGGGGATTGAAAATCATTCATTTTGCGCAAGAGAGAGAATAGTAAGATTTTCGCCAGGGTTGTGTCATTCGAGTAAAATATTCTTTCACGTGTATTCACATAGTAAACCTCGTAGAATATATAAAACAAATTATGTATTGACTAGCAGATTACCCGGCGTTCCCCGAGAGTTACTTTGAGTTATAATAAATTATACTTCGAAGCTGATTACGTGCGATATCCGGGAAAATAATATAAAACGTACTCTCCTCCTTCCCCAAAACGCTACCTCTCTCCTCTTTTGCTACTTGAAAATCGTTATTTATATCCGTTATTTATAACTTTACCAAAAAAAAAATATAAAGAACAAAAATTAATGTATAAATAGAATATGAACTTCATATTGATTTATTAACATTTTCAGATAGAACCAACAATAACTGAGAAAACATGAAATAAGGAGATTAAAAATATGAAGTTCGATTGAAATATTTTCCCATTTTGATGGAACTGACAGAAAGACAGAATTCTCCAATATTGACCTAAAGGTTTTAAAGTTAAAAACGTTTATAAAAAATATAGTATAATGTCTACTGATCAGCTGATTAATGTACAGCTGATATATGCTGTGATGTAAACTAGACTAAACCTAGCATGTTCTGGGCAACTGCTGGTACCAAAACTCTAAAATGTTTTAAAACGTATAAAACCAAAATATTTTTCAAAAATATTCAATTTATAGGCAGCCTTAAAAAACAGCATTTATAAAATTTATTTAATATCAGTCAATAAGAGTGAATATTGTTCCGAATGAACATGGAAGGGTAAATTACACAGAATATTCTAGGGACTAATTTGCACTCATAATTGTTTTGACTATGTAATAGGAATAAAAAGAAAGTTGTGAGTGAATCATCGGCAATGTATTTCCGCATATCGCCTACTACCAGAGCGCTCTTTCGTCACTCTGGTGGACATGAGCGCGAGTCTACTATGGGAGTCCTAAATTTTCCCTACCCTAAATTTTTATTCACCTAGGGCAGGGTTTTTTCACGAGTACCTGACATCGTACAGGCTCGGGACCATCGCTTAACGTCCCATCCGAAGGACGGCGTGCTTAAGTTTATTTAACCTCCCAGATTAAATAAACTAAGGGCCTCGGCCGGGTTTCGAACCTACGATCTTGAGCTCAGAAGGCAAGCAAGCACACCACTGAGCTACCCCGGCGCCCCTATGTGTACTTCCATTGATTAATCATGTAAGTTTATATGAATTTCAAACTACATTCATTTCATCGGCAGTTATTCGGATTTTTGAGTTGAGCACTCCCTCTCGATGTACCCCTTCGCTTCGGTCGATTTCGCGGGAAAATAATAGATGCCGTCCTTATAGGATTTTGATTTTAAATATATAATTTCATTTCAATACATTCGTTACATCGGTAGTTATTAGAGTTTTTGTGTTAAGCCCCCCTCAATCCCCTCCTTCCCGTCGGCTGAAAATCAATAGGTGTTGTCCTTATGGGATTCTGGATACAAATATCAAATTTCATGTCGATACATTCATTTTATCGGGAGTTACTGTCTTCACAGAATAGCACTCAGAGCAATTTTTTTTTTTTGAATCAGGGGTAGAAAAATATGAAATACCGGTGAAAACACATCATCGAATTTCTGAGCGAATACATAACTTCCCGTATCCTTCATATAACTGGGAAAGTGAACAAAAAAACTATGATTTACAAAACTCCGAATTAACCATTCTTACATGGAAAACACAACGGTAGAAGTGCCAAACCCTACACCTGAATAGTTTCTGGAAGCCGTCGATACAAATTTTCGAAGTTACACTCAAGAGGAGTGAGCGAAGGTTCCAGCGAATAAAGCGAACGAGAGCGAAACTCCTGTTATGTCATTGGTAAAATTAACATGAGGTATGAAGAAATGGAGTGAATGAGGGGTGGTGGATATTGAGGCAGGTCAACACTTCTATACTAGTCATCCTCAAAACATTCTACCACACTACACAACAGGTAAGGTGTGGGGAAAATATCGATAGGTTCTTTGAGATAACAATATCGATACTATTGTTATAATCAGATTAACTTTCTACGCTTGAAATGAATGCTAGCGAAAGTAAAGACAAATATTTGAATTTCGCAGTAAGTAAAATCGCACCCCATTAAAATTCATATCGAAGTACAAAACCAAATATTAACTAAACTTTCTCACAGTAGAGCATAACCTTGAAAATTTTTCGAGCCAACCATTTGACGAGTTGAAATTTAAAATCCACAAAATTTCGGCGACTTCGGACGCCTTTTTTTCCCTTTTTTTTAGAGGATTATTGTGACCTAAGAAGGGAAAATAATTTTCTATGGATTTAGCGACTTCAGTGATGAAAGGTACGTTAAGGTCAGTGTGAAGGGTTTTGTTGGAGACGTAGTAAGGAGCATTGGCTATTTTACGAAGGATTTTGGATTGAAAGGATTGGATGCGTTGGAGATTGGAAGCCTTGGCAGAACCCCAGAGTTCAAGTCCGTAAGTCCACATAGGTTTGAGTATTTAGTTGAGGCTTAGATAGCGGACTTCGATTTTTAAAGGGATGGGATTTTTGTTAAGGTACACTGGAGGGCAGGTATATTTTCGACTAAGGGTGAAGACGACGTGAACTGATTTTGTTTACGATTTAAGCTAAATGTCCACGATTTTCATGACATTCGATTTCGTTTCACTTAGTGCGAGTGTTCGCGTCCTTGCCCCCCTCACAAATCTGTCACTGTAAGAGAATGGTGAAAACAAGTCATGACCGTTATTCTACAAAGAACCGGTTACCTGGTCCAAACTATTTTTATGAATAGAAACTCTCTTTAGCAATACTTCTATCTAAACTAACTTTATTCATCTAAAAAAAAAATAAATAATAATAATTAAAAGCGGTGTTCCGCAAGGTTCTATCCTTGGGCCCCTTCCTATTATTTGTTATTTATTTAGCCAAATAATCAATGTTGAGTTTTCATCGGAGTTTCCAGTTTCCCCGGCCCCCTAAATCCAAAAATGGAATTCGCAAAGTTGAGTCATCGTCAACTTTTTGTGAATATACACTTAGTCGAAACCGCGAAATTAGCAAAAAAACCGACCGTTTGACTAATATTCAACAGTTGACATATATATGAGTTTCTACATCCTCATACTATCGTCTGTTATTGGGATTTTTGAATTATCACCCTTCCCTTCTGCAGATTACGTTAAAAATTATTAAGTGTCATCCTCATGGGGTTTTGAAATCACAAATATGATATAATCGATGTTTTCTAGATTCCAAATATGAAAAAAAAGAAAGTATGTCTGTGTGTCTGCGAACACGATTACTCCCAATAGAATGAAGGTATCGTCATGAAATTTTATATGTGAATTCAGAACCCCATAAGGACGGCAATTATTAGTTTTCAGTCGGCAGAAGGAGGGAATCAACTCAAAAATCCCAATAACTGCCGATGTAACGAATGTATCGACATGAAATTTCATATTTAAAGTCAAAACCCAATGAGGACATAACTTGACAAATTTCAGCGATATCGGCTCAAGGGAAGGGGGGTCAGGACTGGGGCCCAATTCAAAAACCCTAATAACTGCCGATGTAATGAATTTATCAACACAAAACTTTGTATGAGGATTTAGGAGTCTCTATACAAGTCAACTGTTGAATATTAGCGCAAACGGTAGACTGGTTTTGGAGGGAGAGCAAGACGTTGATTGATTAATTCGTTCTGGGGAAGAAGCATTGCCGGGTGATTCACCGTTGTTTTTTTATGAAGTGTTTCACAGTATCTCTGGAGAAAATGTTAAGTATCATTTTTGTATAAGCTGAAAGTATTTGGACTTGTGTAGGACTTTTGTAATTCGTGATATTAACGAATAAAGTCGGTGTCCTGGCTGTAAACTTGATAAAGGGTGAAGTAACTGATTAACGAGCAACTGTGATTTTAGTAGAGTATAAAATCCCTACAGAGCTAAGATTTGGCAATACCGTCACTCAACTCTTTTACAGTGACTAAACGTTTACACTCTTGCTTGTCTGTGCAACGCTGTAAGGTTTCTGCAGATGTAACTCAGGTCCACCGTTGGACCTTGGTTACGAAGAACAGTCACCAGTACTGTCAGAAACACCACCTGAGTGGGGGAGACGAAGGGGAAGGGAGGGGCACGATGTGAAAGTACGCATAATAATGTGCTGAGTTGAGCACTTTACCATAGGGAGTCCAAGGACAGACCAACACTATGGTCTGCCACCTAGCACCATTCAAATGACATGTCTCTCTGTTATTCGTGGTGGCCTCTTTTTCTCAAGACTAAATTTCCCTGACTTTTCCCGATTTTCTAGGTAATATTTGAGTTTTTTCCCTGACTTTCCGTTATATCATGAAACTATTTAAACAAATTTAAAAAAGTAAAAAAAAAACATGCCCGTTAAATTGACAGAAGTATGTATATCAATGTAAACAACCTATGTAAAAAAGTATTCGAAAAATACAAATAAAATACGATGTAGACTTTACTGTAAGTATATTCCGATACTATTAAAATACATATCAAATGAACTTTTGATATTTTTTTTTAGGGCCCTTTTATGAAATTACCGTAGAAAACAAAATTTAGTAAAAGACCAGCTATATAATTTCTACAGAAAATGTGGTAATTTTATTATTTATTATTAATTCAATTATTATTCAATATATTTATTATTATTTTACACAAAATTTTTTTAATTATCACATGGTACATTCAATACATCGCCTCCCCCCCCCCCCCCCTCCTCCCCTTGAGCCGACTCCGTTGAACATTAATAAGTGTCGTACTTATGGGGTTTTGAACATACATATAAAATTTCGTGTCGATACATTCAATTCACATATTATATTTTGAGAGGGCGCTGGTAGCTCAGTGGTATGCGTGCTTGACTTCTGAGCTCAAGAGCGTGGGTTCGTAGCCCGACCGAGGCCCTTAGTTTATTTTATCTGGGAGGTAAAATAAACTTAAGCACGCCGTCCTTCGGATGGGACGTTAAGCGATGGGCCCGAGCCTGTACGATGTCAGGTACTCGTTAAAGACCCCTGCCCTAGGTGAATAAAAATTTAGGGTAGGCAAAATTTAGGACTCCCACAGTAGAGTCGGACTCATCTCCACCAGAGTGACGATAGAACGCTCTGGTAGTAGGCGATATGACCTCGTAGTTAAAGCCCGGGCATGAGTCATAAAACCTAACCTAAACCTAACCTATTATATTTTGTTATTAGAGTTCTTGAGTTAAGCCTCTCTCCCGTAATCCCCCCCTTCCCTTTGGCCGATTTGGCTGAAAATCGTTAGTTACTGTCCCTATGAAGTTTTGGACACACATATAAAATTTCTTATCGAAACATTCATTCAATCGGCAGTTATTAGAGTTTTTACTTTAAGCTTCCCCCCTTCCCTTTGGTCGATCTGGCTGAAAATTAATATATATCAGCAATTTCAGACCAATTACATAATTTCCCCTTTTGTATAGCTGTGGAAGATAAGGGCTGTTCCGGCTAGTGGGGAATGTAAATAAAGACGTTAAGGGTGTAATCTGAAGGCGAGATACAAACCACTCAGAAGACTATTGACGGAGCCCAGTTGACCCAACACTGACATAGAGGTCGGGGGGGGTCTGTCTAGATTGAATAGAGACATGAGGAGAGGTCACCCGGGAGTCAACTAGCATGATTAGATCAAATATCATCACCATCCGTTATATATAACGGCCTGTTAATTTAATCATCACCTTCACTGATAATTATAACCCTCTCCTTGAGGCCATTTAGACAATGAGGTGTACCTAGACTATTTTGTAACGGCAAAATGTCACCGGTCCATCTGGACAGATTAGCAGTGAGCAATAACTGCGAAAGATTTTAGGAAAGAGTGAATCTATATATCAATAATGTGAAGAGTGACCAGTGCACTGGGTCCTCATTATCCGCGGGGGATACGTCCCTACTTTATTTCGCGGATAAAAATTCAACTCCTAAAGTTAAACAGACCATAGCCTGAGATGGACTGGATAAACGAGGGAATAAATTATTGTAAGTACAACATAATATGTATGTATTTTATTCAAAAACTGCAAAATACTTGTGTAAGAAATTAATATTCAAGAAACTTTACAGAAAACGTGAACATTAATTTACTTCTTTCGTAAAAAAAGTTGTAATTTTACTTTGCCGGGCTTCTTCTCATAGTGTGTTCTGCAGTTCTTTGTAAGGCGCCAAAGCTGTGTCAAGGGTACGCTGAAAAGCTGCACATCTGTTCACGTCGGGTCAAAATCTAGTGCCATTTGAGTCAAGTCGTCCTTAGCTTTGAGAAAATTTCGTGATCAGCCTTAAGTTGATATTCTTTGTTGGTTGGTCTGCTTCTTCCCATTGATCCGTCTGAGTGGATTTTTGGACCATTATCCACCATTGGATTTTTGGACCATTATCCACCATTGGACTTTTGGACCAGGTATGTATCAAAAATTCCAAAGTTTTGTTTGGATGAAACTGACCGAATCAACAAAACACAAAACCTTCAGAAGTATGAAAAATGTGAAGTACTTTGCCGCTTACGGAAGGAATTTGAACTTGGCTCACTTATGTACTGACCCCTTCAATTATCCTTTCGCAGTCTAGGCACACATTCAGGAATAACAAATAATCTGCCAGCTGACGGAAGGGCATTGGCGATCATCATCACAGACGCCTTTTTTTTTTTTTTTCAATGGATTTCAGTTTTGAATTATAAAGCATGAGCAAAAAATACACCTTCACTCATCATGCAACCTGCAGATTGCTACAAAACAGACACCGCTCATCATGCTACCTGCAGATTGCTACAAAACAGACACCTTCACTCATCATGCTACCTGCAGATTGCTACAAAACACAACAGAAGAAATATTACTCTTATTGACTTGAAATTTTCAACGGAATTTCATGTTTTACGACCTCCTGATTCCCAAATTGAACTATTGCAAAATACGTCTGTGTGTGTGAGTGTCTGTGAACACGATAACTCACCATAGAATGAATGCATCGACACGAAAATTTTATATGTGTATCCAGAACCCTCCAAGGACACCTGTTGATTTTCAGCCAAATCGATCAGATGAAAGGGGGAGGCTCAACTCAGAAACCACAATAACTGCCGATGTAATGAATTTATCGACACAAAATTTAGTTTAGAAATTCGCTAAAATGAAGACAATTGACAACATTTAATTGTAAAAATTTGACAATTAGACTGAGAATAGGGCAGCTGCTGCTGTAACTAGTTTAAACAAGTCCAGATTTGGCCGACAACCCACTCGGAACTATTTTAAAATCCCAACACAGACTTGGTGTGTGACACAGTTGGTACAGCTCCAAATTTAGGTAGTTCAAAATTGGATGGGAATGTCTGTCTGTCTTCCTGGATGATGGTTTTACAGCACTAGCAGGTTCCATACACTTGAAGTGGTGCAGGAGAAAAAAACTAGACGGTGCGAGGGTTTCACTTTTTTTTTTTGTTTAGTTCATATTGACCAGAATAAGGTACGTACGTGGAAGTGTCCTGAAATATTATCAAAAAAAAAGAAGAAACCTCTGGAAAAAATCAACATTTTATCATGCCAGAGAAGTTTAAGGAACAGAAAGACCATATGCTCATTGACGAGAAATTGAATGGCCATTGCACAACATTTAGAGCTGAATCCTCGTAAATTTCATGTCGATACATTCAATAGATCGATAGTTATTCGAGTTATTGAATCGAGCCCCCTCCACTCACTTATGAGGATTCAGAAACTCTTATGTAAGTCAAACATTGATAAAAAACCCAATAACTGCCGATTTAATGAATGTATCGACTCAAAATTAGTATGAGGATTCAGAAACACTTATGTAAGTCAAACATTGATAAAAAAAAAACCAATAACTGCTGATTTAATGAATGTATCGACTCAAAATCAGTATGAGGATTCAGAAACACTTATGTAAGTCAAGCATTGATAAAAAACCCAATAACTGCCGATTTAATGAATGTATCGACTCAAAATTTATTATGAGGATCCAGAAACACTTATGTAAGTCAAACATTGATAAAAACCCAATAACTGCCGATTTAATGAATGTATCGACTCAAAATTTATTATGAGGATTCAGAAACACTTATGTAAGTCAAACATTGATAAAAAACCCAATAACTGCCGATTTAATGAATGTATCGACTAAAAATTGATTATGAGGATTCAGAAACACTTATATAAGTCAAACATTGATAAAAAAACCCAATAACTGCCGATTTAATGAATGTATCGACTAAAAATTTATTATGAGGATTCAGAAACACTTATGTAAGTCAAACATTGATAAAAACCCAATCGGTGGATTAGTTTTGGAGGGAGAGCGAAACTTAGTTGATTACTTCGTGCTGGGGAAGTACATTGCCGGTGAGGTACCGACAACTTTTTTCTCATTTTTGGATAGAGGGGACGTAATACATAACCTATATCGTAGAGGGCTCTCCTCCACATTTCCTATCTATATTTGCTATACAAACATCGCTGTATTTTCATTACATTCCCCTCCTATTTATAAGACTTATAACGTTAAAAAAATTGTCATACAAATAAAAGAGGTCTTCCCACTCTTTTATTATAGATCAGAACCGGTTTTCAACGCAACAGCGTCACCATCAGTGGTACAACTACGATAGAATAAATATAATATACAAATAATGAAAAGTAAAAATATTGAACCATCAGGGTACAGAGTAACAAAATAAACACTTACTTATCCCACCCACACAGCATAGAGGCTAAAAGGACAACTGGCACAGCTCAAAGGGATGGGGATAGCTAGATTCACTCACTCTACATAGAAACAATTATAAAAACAACTTTGAGCTATGCCAGTTGTCCTTTAGCCTCTATGCTGTGTGGGTGGGGTAAGTAAGTTTTTAATTTGTTACTCTGTACCCTGATGCTTTGTATGTACCACTGATGGTGACGCTGTTGCGTTGAAAACCGGTTTTGGTCTATTATAAAACAGTGGAAAGACGTATTTTATTTCTATGAGAAATTTCGTCCCCACAAAATCTTACTAACATATTAAAAAATTGCGTAAATAATACAGCTAATAAAAGGGGCGTCGGTAGCTCAGTGGTATGCCTTCTGAGCTCAAGAAAACCGGCCGAGGCCCTAAGTTTATTATATCTCGGAGGTAAAATAAACTTAAGCACGCCGTCCCTCGGATGGGACGTTAAGCGATGGTCCCGAGCCTGTACGATGTCAGGTAGTCGTTAAAGACCCCTGTCCTAAATGAATAAAAAATTAGGGTAGGAAAAATTTAGGACTCCCTCAGTAGAATCGGGCTCACGTCCACCAGAGTGACGAAAGAGCGCTCTGGTAGTAGGCGATATGACCTCGTAGTTAAAGCCCGGGCATGAGTCATAATAACTTACAGCAAATAAATTTGAGGTCAGCATTCCCGTATATAAAAAATTAAAATAATTGATTCTTGAATAATTAATATGTTAATTGTGTATTGAATATACCGATAATGTTACTTATTGACTATATAAAAAACAATTAAACCATTTCAAAAATAATATAGCTGCTGATAAATATATTATTGTAAATTCAGAATCTCCTTACACAAACCGAAATTTATTCTGAGTTTCGCGAAAATCGATCATAGGTAGGATGGTGTAAACTGTAGTCAAAGAGCGTGACACATGGTAGTCCGCATATTCAACGACTCTCAAGTTTTCAAAATGATTCTTTTTTACCCCTTTTTGATATATAATACTTAATAGTTCACTTTATACATCATAGACGATCAACTAAAAATAGTAAAAGACATGAAAGAGACTAGGAATGTGTTAGGAAGTTGACAGACATCTGGCAACAAAGAGAGCGGAAGGCAAGTTGAAAGAAAAGCAAGTCCTTCACGGTCGTCTGATCATGAGACCAAGGGGTACGGAAGGACAGGTACCTCGGTACACAGGTGTACAACATGGTACTAATAAAGGTACTCATTGCAATAGTGGCTAGGAAACAATACACCTCATGTGGCCATAACAAGACTTTCTTGTATCAACCACATTTTTACAGATCAATTTGCCCCCTCTCAAATTCATTTCAAACTAATTATATATAAATAAGACCTTCTAGACTCCAGGGATTGATATACACTATAATGGCAATGCAATGGTAATAACAAATCAAATACAGTTCAGAATAAATAAATATTATTGTAAATTATATAAAATAATTTTTAATAGACAACAAAAATATTATAAAAAAAGAAAGCGCCGGTAGCTCATAGTATGCGTGCTTATTTACTGAGCTCAAGATCGCGGGTTCGAAACCCGGCCGAGGCTCTTAGTTTATTTTATCTCGGAGGTACAAAACCTAACCACGCCGTCCTTCTGATGGGACGTCAACCGATAGCCCCGAGCCTGTACGTCAAGTACTCGTTTAAGACCACAACCCTAGGTGAATAAAAATTTAGGATCCCATAGTAGAGTCGGACTCATGTCCACCAGAGCGACGAAAGAGCGCTGACATGAGTCATAATAACTAACTATGTAACTAAGTATATAAATAAGTAAAACAAACTTATTTTTTTTAAATATTGTCTATTCCACAAAAAAAAAAATAAAATAAATAAATCTAAACTACTGGTTTCGGTATTCCACTATAGTCAGGTATAGTTATGAAGAATTCTGCCGAACTCAAAATAGAGGGTTCTTGAAGAATATCCTCCTCATTGCTGTGACCTAGTCCGAACGTCCCAGTAAGTGTGTTTCTTATATAGTGGGCAGTCGCTGTGACGCGCGTCAACTACAAAAAGTGGCCTCTCCCCATATACTACTAAAATTACTCTCATAGGAAACACTTCAATTATTACTTTAAATGCAGTTAAATAACACGGGTAGCGAGTCGACATCGTTCTGATCTTGTGCAATGTCAGATACTCATTAAAGTCATATATCGACGAGAGAGCGTTCTGATAGTAAACAATATACCTAACGCCCGGGTATGAGTCACAAAAAATAAACAAAACGAAGTTAAACTTCAACGAAATACAATTATAAATAGATTTTATTGCCACATCGGAAAAATCTACATAAACTTTATTTAACAAACAGTATTTGTGTTCACATGAATTTTCTCACCTCTAGTAAGCATTTAGTCGTTCGGAAGAAATTGTATTCTGAGACCGAAATCCCCAAAAATAAATATATATCAAGTCAAAAAGAAACAATAAAATAAAATATCAGTAAGCCCTAAGAAAATAAAAAAATTAAATGGAGAAAATCCGTGCTAAAATAAATATAAACAAACAGTTCGGAGGAAAAGAAACGGAAAATAAAAGTGTATATAAAAATACAAAGACAAAAAAGAGATAAATTGAAAATATAGAAGAAAAAAGAGGATACCCAGACGATTTGAAATATTAATTTAACTAAAACTGATAATAAAAAAATAAAATACATTCAATGATAATAAAAATTGATGTTGAAATGTAAGAAAATACGAAAGAAGAGAAATTAAAAGTGAGAGTTGTTCTAGATATTTATTTTCATACAATTTAAGTTTTGTTTATCAATTTTAACGCCACATAACTAGAGATAACAGTAAATATTAGAACTGTGTTAACACGTGATGAAGGTTACTATTTGGTTATAGCAGTACAGTAAATCAGTTTTCCATGAGCAAGCAGTCGACTGAAGATGTTATAGATAGTGGAAAAGAAATATCTGAAAAACCGGTTCAAACCGCTTTTGCAGGCACCTACACAACGTAATGATTAAAATAGAAACACTTTGGGCAAATATATTTATAAGTTTCAAGTTAACTCAAAGTGAGGACATTACTGATAAGTTTATCAGTAAATTGTTAGTTTTTTCATAATGGAGTTTGAGGTCTGTTTTTGTCACAGTCAATACGAATCAAGTCAATAGATCATTGTTTGACATTAATTAAATTATTTGTTATATTAGTTGTTAAACAGTAGATAATGAATTTATAAATAAAATTTACCTTAAAAGTGTATCAGTCTTTATCATCAAGGGTTGATCAGCAAAATGTGTGGTAAAACTGCCTAGATCACCCTGATGAACCCATTTGATCACCTCTCTCGTTAACGTACTACCCGAAAAATCACCGTCAGGAGTCCGGAATATGGATTTAACACATGTGTACCAATGTTCTCGTCCAATGTCACCTTCTCGTAATTTTAGAGACATTTCTGAATATGTTGCATTGAACCACTTCTCACTTTTTAATAAACCCTCCCGTTGTTCATCTTGAGCCGACTGAAAATTACACAACTCCCCAAAGTTTAACAATTCTTGTGTAATCCGAATTTCCATTTTTTCATAGAAATCTTTACCGGTCAATCCAAGTCGTAGATATCTGTCTGAAGTGTGAGTCTGATCAGATGAACTGGAAGAATTGAGTACAATAACTGAGTTAATTACTGGTTCAATTTTGGTAACTGTCATTCCAAAGGTTCCAGTACAAAACAAAATAAAAACAAACAAGATATAATTTGAAGAGGCGTGAACACCACCTCCTCCAGCCATGTTAAGAACAACACTGAGACGGCCGGTCCTCTCACTAGCGCTCCTCCGTGGCCACTCTCCACACTATATTTAGGCCGCTCAATATTCCTCTCTTACCTGCCTTATCAGTACGCTATCTTTCAGATTTATTTATTGCCTTCTCCCGCCACGCTGTTTCAACAAAATTTTTGTTGTAACATGTTTTTAGTGTCACAAACATTTTTGTTTAATATTTCATGGAACACTTCTAGAAAAAAAGAAAAAAAAATTAACATAACATTTATTCATTACATGTCAAATTAATCAATGTTTGAACCTTCAAATCTCAGATTTGTTTGACTTTTTGTAAATTATATATGTTATTGTGTTAGGGTGCTAACTAGTAATGATAAAAAAAGTCATCGATGAATTACCGACTATGTACATCCTCAGCATAAAGTTTTTTCTATCCCTCCAAAAATAATCGATCATTTGGGCGAAAAATTAATAGTTGACTTATATAGGGGCTTCTGAATCCTAATACTAAATTTTATGTAGATACATTTATTACATGGGCAGTTAGTAGGGTTTTTGAGTTGAGTCTCCTTCTGATCGCTTCCCTTCGGAAAATTAAAAGTTGTCGTATTATCGGGTTTTGAATTTACATGTGAAATTTCGTGTCAATACATTTATTTTATGTTAAGCCCCGCTAATTCTCCATATTCCCTTTGGCCGATTTGGCTGAAAAACAATAGGTGTTGTTTTTATGGGTTTACGGGTACACATATAACATTTCGTATCAATACACTCATTCTATCAGGATTATTCTGTTCATAGATACAGTAGACTCTCCCTTATTCGGCGTTGCCGGGACCGACGTGACGCCGGATAACAGAAATCATCAACTAACGAGAAACATTAAAGCATAAAAAAAAGTGTTTTTAGGTGAGCTAAGGAATAAAACACGTATGTATTTCACAGGTAGGATCCCCCATTCATGGTTTGATTCAATGAAATGGCTTTTTCTTTTAAAATCACACCACTTATAGGGCAGTGTAGGTTGGGTTGCTGCCCGAACCACATCCATGCTGCCTCGTCAAGATCCTCTAATTTTGGTTTCTTTAAAGATGATTTGGCATTGAGGTGTTGTTTTTCCAAAGGTACACTAGAACCAAATTTCCTCAATTTTTCTTTACTTTTCCTCTAATCTTTAACTGTACTCTCACCTTGGCTATTTTTTAATTTTCAACTATGTATTTTTTATAATTTATTTATAGTATATTAGTGAAGTAATAAAACATTTTATTAGCGTTCCCTTCATCATAAATACAATGTACAATAAAAATACATAAAAAATTCTTGAGTTACGAAATTATTATGTGCTCGCAAATACACGTGGCTCATATAATTATATTATTTTGCGAGCGCCGGATAAGGGAGCGCGCGGGTAACAGAACGCCGGATAAGGGAGAGTCTACTGTATCGGTTTTTTTCATTTTTAGAATCAGGGGATCGGAAGCTGGATTGGTAGAATAAAACAAAAAACAAAATTTTGAAATTCTTTGAAAGGCCTTTTATTCAAGTAATATTATTATTTATATATTTACAACGACAAAATATTTGTCACGAGTAATTGTGATGTTGAGCGGTGGCAAATGTGTCGCTGTACTGCTGAGATACGTGACCGAAGAGGGGTCCAGGCTAGTCCTGGAGCAGGTCCCTCTGCCATGCCCGCTTGAGACGTCGTGGCGAATTTCTGGGGAGAGTTTTTGTGGATAATTGCAGAATAAGTGGATTGGTGTGGTGATGGAGTTTGTCGTGAAAATGTTGATATCGTGTCCTGATAACAGAGGATACAAATGGGATGTTGAGGTCATTATGTAATGTGAGGTTGGAAACGTAAAATGGCGCATTGGCAATGTGGCGTAGTGTAATGGTTGTGTCGATGCCGTAAGTCCAGATGGGTTTTAGTATGGTGTAAAAGTGAAGTTTGTTTTCAAGCGGTAATGTCGATCGTCGTCCGATGATTGATTTCAGTCGTCCAAATCGTCTTTTGAGGTATATGCGTTTCAGTCTGATATGAATTGTTCAAGTAATATTATTGTATGAGGTATTGCCTTTGATGCATCCTAAACACGCCCTTTTATGAGTTTTTTTCCGCCTTTCTATCAGCTCCTATCTCTGAAACGATTGCTCGAATACAATTTGAAAATGCACTATTCTCACTAAGTACAACATATGCCCTGAATACTACGCACTACTCATAAGTAGAAGGTTCAGTCTTAATTGGCTAATTTGACTTGAGAGCCGGAATGCAAATGAATTCTCAAGACCGAAGAACTTTAAAAAGAACGAAAAAAAGAAAACATGTTTTATATTTATTTTTTCAACTTTTTGATGTAAAATCTCATTTACAATAATTATAATGAATTATATATTTTTATTTTTTTTATTTACAAATAGCTATTTACAACTATATAGTTGTAAACATAAATACAACAAGCAAATGTGCTAATACAGAGGTAATGGCAATGTCAGAATGTCATGAGGGGAGAAATCACCCAGTGGTGACACTCCCTAGTCACTGTTTTTCTCTCGTTTTTAGCTAATATATATTTTTTAAATATTATTACAACTTTTTGATGTAAAATCTTATTACAATAATTATAATGAATTATTCATCACAACATAAAAAAGTCAAAAGAGAACTAGAAAAATGAATTAAAATATGAAAAATAAAATAAAATAAAATTTTGGGGGTTGAGGGACGCTTCATTTTACTTCTCCAGCTATACGAAGTATAGGGGAAGTTATGTAATCGGTCAAAATTCGATGTTATCACCGAAATTTCATGTTTTCCAATCCCCTGATTTCAAAAATGAAAATATCGTCGGTGGATCATCGGCAATGTACTTATCCAGTCCGAATCAATCAATTTAGTTTTCCTTACAAAACCAGTCGATTTGGGCTAAAAATCCATAGTTGACTAAAGGTGAATACAGACTACTCTGACGTGACGTGTTCCCACGTCCCGTCAGGCACTGTGGGACCACGTCAGACATGAAGCGGTGTTCACATTGGCCTGACTATAGCACATAAAACAACAAGTTCTTATGCATTGCATTTCCCGACAGTTTGTTTTGAACCTCCAGCCATGAGTGTACTCCGTGTTTTTGACATGCTGGAAGAAGAAGAAGAAGAAGAAATGGCTGCCCTGTGTATTGCATCTATTTATTGGTGTAGCCAACCTCCAACCCATTCGTAGAAATTTCGTGAGACAAGCGGCCTCCACCCGAGATAAGTTCAAAAAGTACTTCGTTTCTGAACATGGTTCAGCAAGTTGTCCTTGGCAATGGCACTCCATTCGAAAGGGTAGAGTTGCTCCGTGACACGTCCAGTAATAAGTGCTCTAAAATGCGCCTATCTGGGGCATAGACAGAAAAAACATTTCGGGGGAGGGGGGGGGGGGGGGGGGGGTGTCATCAAGTGACCCATGCTTTTTATAATAAATTTTTTAAATTTCTACATTTCCATGTTAAATTTCTACATGGGGGTTAAAACCCCCCCCTGGCTACGCGCCGCCAGCCTATTGAACTAATATAAATTGTACAAACTAATAAAATATATTTAAAAAATAACTGTTTTCACTAACCTGGAATGCCGGGTTTTTCTCCTATTTTGTCCCAAGCCTCTTTCCTTGTATGCTGGTTTCGATATTTCCGGTTTGTAGGGTCGTACAGCACCGGATTTGACCTAACCAACTCAACTAACATGTCTTCCATCACTGGAAATGGTATGTTTCTCTTCTGATGCCTTCCCACATCTGACGAAAATCTAGAACTTTTGATATTCTTCCCACGCGTCATAACACGTGTTGCGTCAGGCTGCATCATCCAACGTGTTCCCACGTCACGTCCGAACAATATGAACATAAGCATACAAAACCCTATGTTACATTTTCATATCACACGCATTATGACGTGGGACCACGTGTTCCCACGTCACGTCAGAGTAGTCTGTATTCACCTTAATGTAGACACTTCTGATCCTATACTAAATTTTGTGTCCATACATTCATTTACATCGGCAGTTATTATGATATACCTTTGAGTCATTAAGGAGATTTGAAAGATTGCCCACCAAGTCCACATAGCACTTCCTCTTATTTTTAAAATGATTTACAACTTGACCCATCTTTCATTTGGAGATTTAAAAGTTAGTGTGTGCGCAGCTCTCCTGGTGGAGGGCTAAGTCAACATAATGCCACATAACGCATTTTGTCCCTTCTTGATACAACGATTCGTTCAAAGTTAAGGTCATTTCCAATATGGCTCCCTACTCAAGCTTCCATACTCGGAGAAAATTCTCCTCTTTCTCTTAGAATACCTTCTGACAATGAATTTTCAAAAATTAGATCTGGAATCCTTCCAATTCCTCTTGAATATTTTATCATTCTTTTTTGTTTAATTGAGAAAATTCGTGTAGAAAATCATATATACTTTGCTTTCACACAATGTTTATTATCTAATTGTGCTTCGATGACGTTACTTCTTCATTGTTTTCAGTGATCAGTTGCATTTGAAAAACAATTATTATAAATAATTGCAATTAATTAGTAACATGAGCCCGATTACTATGGGAGAAGAGGGCGCCGATAGCCCAGTGGTATGCGTGCTTGCTTACTGAGCTCGAGACCACGGGTTCAAAACCCGGCCGAGACCCTTCGGTTTTTTTATCTGAGAGGTGAAAAAACCTTCGAATGGGATGTTAAGCGATGGTCCCGAGCCTGTACGATGTTAGAAACTTCTCCCTACCTTAAACATTTAGGGTAGGCAAAATACCAAAGACTTCCATAGTAGAGTCGGGCTCATGTCCACCCGAGTGACGAAAGAGCACTCTGTAAGTAGGCGATATGGCACGAAGTTAAAAGCCCGGGCATGAGTCATAATAACTAACTCTACTATGGGAGTTTTTTACCTTACCCAGGTTCATCTAGAAATTAGATAATAGAAAATTAGTTAGTTATTATGATTCTAAAGTCTGGGCAAGAACTACAAGGTCATATCGCCTGATATCAGAGCGCTCTTTCATCACTCTGGTGGACATAAGGGGTCATTCATAAATTAAGTATGGCATTTAGGGGGGGTGGGGGGGGGGGGGGGGGGGGATAAGCTCAATATTACTCATTCTTACTATAGGGGAGGGGGGTAAAGAATTTGATCTTATGTAAGTTTTTGAATTTAAAATCTACTACTTTCGCGCTAAGTAATGGCGCTATTGGATAGCGCCATCTGTACTTAGTTCTCAAATTCAGTATTGAATCCTACAGACATCATATGGTCTCATTACCTACTTCTAGACATTTTTTTATTCTATTGTCTCGCTGACTAGGGATTTCCCTATTGCTTAAATTTTGAAAAATAATTGTCATTCTAGTATCATTTATTTATTATACCTGACATGTCTGGATATTTACATCCACTATTATTTAAAGCTTGGGTACAAGCTGCTCAAACTGTCAGTTGAAATCTTATGGGGAGGGTCAAATTAGCTTTAAAAAAGCCATAAGTAATTTATGAATGGCCCCTAAGTTCTAAATTTTGCCTACCCAGGTTTAGTTACTTAGAGTAGGGGTCTTTAACGAGAACCTGACATCGCACAGACTCAAGACCATCGCTCAACGTCCAAAGGTCAACGTGCTCAATGTTTTTCCAAGAGAAAAAACATAAGGGTCTCAGTCAGGTATTGATGCGATCATAACAATATAACAATTAGATACTAGAAAGTTCAATGAATGTAACTTGACATGTCGAGGAGAGCTCAAATTGTATTTTTCGATACAGTATTGTGTAATCTTAATATCAATTTTCTTCAGTATTTAAAAAGAAAAAAACAGTTTAATAATACTTTCAAGGTAATTCGTGGTTAATCACACTATTTCATTTACGAAGGGCCGTAACCTTGGGACTTTTGTTCATTCAGGATACCAAATAGTTAATAAGTATAATTAGGTACTCAAAAAATAGTTACCATAATTAGTTATTCTAATTATAAGTATTGATATTAATTATGAAAAATTTCCTAAAAGCAATGTCGAATTAATCGCCTAATTAATTATGCCATCAGCACTTCTTACATATAGACAGACACAGGGGCGTAGCCAGGGGGGGGGGGGGGGGGGGGCACGAAGAGCAAAAAACCAAGATAAAAATTAAATAAACTAAAAAAATTGTTTTTATTAAAAATGGATTGCTTGCAAATTACTAATAGGATCTTCAAATTTCCCGTGCGTCTGATTCCTAAATCAGCAATCAGCTCTTACATAAATGTACATGTACAAAACAAGTCATACTACATTTAATTAAATATATATGAATTCGATCATTTCATTTCCTCGCTCAAAATCGTAATTTATGTTGTACTTTATACTCTTAAAGCTGATTTTACATGCGCAGTAAAAATGCAAAGCGCAGCAGCAGCAAATGTAAGCTATTGGATGTGAGTCATTTAATTCTAAAAGCACAGAAACCACAGCGTGCATTTGGTGCTGGTGCTCTTTGCATTTTTGCTGCTCATGTATAGTCAACTTTAGTATTACAGTCATTGGTTATCTCACGGGGAGTTTCTAGGGGTCCGAGTCTCCCAAATTAATAACAAAAAGTCTGCAACGCTAACCACGGAAACTGCGGGCTGTGTCCCCCGGAGTCTATACCTCCCATCCTTGTAGCCTAACTTTGCCCCTCCCCCCCCCCCCCCCCCCTGCTCAAAATCCTGGCTACGCCCCTGGACAGACATATTTGTTCCAGTAAGTTGAACTCAGAAATTTGTAATTGGAAAAGGCGCTATTTATACTTCGTCTCCTGAGATCGAGATCGAATGTTCGAAACCTGGCTGAAACCATTAGGTTTTTATCTGGGATATAAAAAAAAAAATTGAGCATGCCGTCCTTCGGATGGAGCATTAAGCGATGGTCCCGAGCTTAGGCGATGTCAAGTGCTCGTTAAAGACCCCTTGGTAAAATTTAGGACTCTCGCAGTAGATTGATAGTAGGCGACATCACTTAGGTAAAGCCCGGGCATGAGTCACAAAAAATGAGATTACAACAATAATATTTTTGTGTCTCAAAATAGTTTATAAATTATATACATCAACTGATATTAAATCTTAGAATATTAACATACATGAGATGAATAATATTTTTTTTTAAAAATAAATAATAGAAGATCAAATTACTCGACATATTTATTCAACTATGGTAGGGGTTTTTAACGAGTAACTGACACAGTACAGACTCAGGACCATCGCTTAAACTCCCAGATAAAATAAATAAACGGCCGGGTTTCGAACCCGCGCTCTTGAGCTCATTAAGTAAGCACGCATATCACTAAACTACCGGCATCTGTCGAACTGCTATTTTATGAAACGTGAGTGTAACAACATATCATCGACTTTTCCTGGCGGGCCGACTAATAAAATATAGCAGTTCAAAAGTATTAGTTATTTTATGATACCTGTTATAGGGTTCCAAGACTTTAGTACTTACCTCGCTATCCCTCTAACCTATGCTCTTAAGATATTAATTTTTTATACTTTATTATTATTCTTATTATATTTTAATTTACATGAAGAGCACGTCCTGTTTCATTCCACTTTGTTTCTCTCAGCGTGTTTTACTTTAGCTCTCTCTCCAATTATATACGTTTTGATATTACTAATAAATAATTGTATAATAACGGTTATTGTTGTCATATTTTTAAAGATTGAAACGTTTTATATTAAAATAAAATTAATATTAAAAAAAAAATAATAAAAAAAATAAAAAATAAATAAATCAAATAAAAATAAAAAAATTTAAATTTTAAATTTCAACTAAAAATGTTCATGTTAGAGGAAACCCTATGCACGGAAACGGAATTTTATTCTCACTGTTCAAAAAGAATATTATAATCACAATAAAGAATCGTGTTTCATATCCAAAAACATTATTTGATAAAAAGCTTTCATTTTTATTTTTTGGGCAGAGTTTCTCCACACAAGGTCAGTCTAATGTACGTTATTGTTTTATTTATTCAATTATAATTTTTTATTTATTTAGACTTTTTTATACATTTATTTATAATTAATTAATCTCTACATATATATATATATATATATATATATATATATATATATATATATATATATATATATATATATATATATAATTATTATTATTATTATTATTATTATTATTTTTCATATATTGTTATAGGACATTGTTTTCTTTCTTTTCTATATCTCGCACATTGGGACCTGATGATGGGACGTAAGAACGTCCCGAAACATCGTTGGAATAAAAACACTTCCGAAGAGTTTTTAAAAAAAAATTGTTATATTAATTTTTATTAAATGAAAAATGTGTCTACTTATTATAAACGTATCTTGTATTAATTTTGTTTATGTACTCATATATTTTTAAGTATTTATTTGTTCAGTTTTTATTAATTTAATTTTACTTTTTTAAATAGCTTTGTTATTACTACTAATCATAGGTGACTCAAGTAGTTATATATCTAATTTATACGCTATCTTAATGTATAAATTCTTTTGACGTATCCTATTACCGTGTATTGGTTTAACGGAAATAAATTTATTATTATTATTTATACTGAATGGTTTTCGACCCGGGTATGGTACTCAAACTGCCTTACTGAAACTAACAGAAGACTTCAGACACGCCATCGACAACAGACAACTGACCCTCCTAGTACTGTTCGACTTTTCCAAAGCCTTTGACTCCGTGGACCATTCCATCCTCCTCTCCAAGCTAGCCAGTCTCCCTCTATCCAATAGCGTCCTCCTCTGGCTCCAGTCCTATCTTGAAGACCGTTCTCAGTCCGTCAAGTTCCCCAACTCTCCACCCTCGTCCTCACTTCCTCTCCACTCCGGTGTCCCACAAGGCTCATCCCTTTCTCCGCTTCTTTTCTCTCTCTTCCTTTTGGACCTTCCTAAACACATCAGATACTGTAAATACCATCTCTACGCTGATGACCTGCAAATTTATCTATCCTTTCACCCCTCCAACTTTCCCCTTGCTTTTTCTCAGGTATCAGATGATATCAATTCGATATCATCCTGGGCCAAACAGAACAAACTCCTTCTTAATCCCGACAAGACTCAAGCAATTTTATTAGGCAACAAGAAGCTCCTCAGTAACTTACTCGACACCCCTCACTTAAAGCTGGAAGACACCGATATTAACTACTCGACGAGAGTCAAAAACCTGGGTATCATCCTAGACCAATCCCTTTCCTGGAAAGATCACGTATCCTACATTTCCCGTAAATCCTTTCAATCCCTAGCACAATTTAAACGCTCCCGTCACTCTCTATCACAAAGTTCCCGACAACTCCTCGTATCCTCCCTCATCTTTCCCCATTTCGATTACGGGTGCCTGGTCTATTATGATCTGAGCAAGGGACTCGATAACAAACTCCAACGAACCCTAAACGCTCACATCAGGTTTGTTTTCGATGTCCCTAGAGATGCTCACATCTCGCCCTGGTACTCCGAGTTGAAATGGCTCAAACCCTCTTACCGCCGTGATTACCTCCTAGGTTCCTTCCTCTTCCAAATGTTAAAATCCAAAGAACCCTACTACCTTTACCAAATGTTCCAATTCAAGTCCTCTGTCCACCAAAGGCACACCAGATCCCGTCCTTCGGACCTCTTCATCCCCTCCCATCGTTCCTCTGCCTTCCACAACTCTTTCCTTGTCCAAGCCTCCTCCCTCTGGAACTCCCTGCCTCCCCTCATCCGTCACTCTCCTTCCATGGCCTCCTTCAAATCCTCCCTATTCCAATTCCTCCTCAATAAACAATCTTCTCCCTCTGATTAGCCTCTTATTCCCCTTCTTCCATACTTTCCCTCTCCTTAACATATTTTATTATTTTTTTTCATTGTCTTTGCTTATTTATTTTATTTATCTTTTCATCTTCATCCTCTTATTTTATTTTTTTATTTATTTTTTTCATAAGTTTTTCTTAAATTAATTTTATAGGAAGCCTGGGCTAGATTCCCTCCTCCACAAGCTTGTTTTTTATATACATACCTACTGTTTTTTCTCTTTATTTTATTTTATCCTCTACATATTTATTTAGACATATTTATCCTATCTTGATGTCTTCTTAATGAATCTGTAATTTAACTCATTTTTTACTATTATTTTTTAAGTTTACTTATTTATTATTTATATTTAATTTTATCATAATTATTTATTTTATTTTTATTCAATGATTTTTTTTACTTAGTTTTATTTATTTTGCTCCTGTTTTTATCCACTGTAGCACCTTTATCTCATCACTGATATTTCATTTTATTTGTTACTCTGTCCAGTGTCTGTCATGTATTTATTCTTAGGGGACCTCGCTCCCAGAATAAAATTTATTTTCATTTCTTAATTTCTTTCTTTCTTCTATACCGAAGGCGCCGGTAGCTCAGTGGTATGCGTGCTTGCTTGTGGATTTTTTTTTTCTTTTCCGATGGCTGATTGTGTCACAGCGGCCAGAGTAGGCCTATTGTGTGCCCTGTGTGTGTTGGTCCCTACAGCAGCCCTGTATCTTTAATGTATCTTTAAAAGTCCAGGATTCTGCTGCAGGTTCCCTCCATTACCTGCTTCAGTTCCGTTATTGCAGGCCCGAAGCAGTAAAATCTGTTTTCTAGTGACCCACACTGGCTTAGAATATAAACCGGAGTCGCGGATTCGAAACCAGGCCGTTTATTTATTTTTTCTGCGAAATGAAAAAAACTTAAGCCGGCCTATGTTTGTCTTTCTAAGTAGGTTTTATTGTTTTAATGTACTACTATATTATCATAAGAAATATTTAAGCTCTCAAATCTCAAAATTGTTAAAAACATTTGTCCTTAATATTTCTTACTAGACCTTTTAGAAAATAGATATAAAATTATAATTAAATTACAATTAAAAAAAGATTTTTTTGAGCTAAGAAAAGTATAATGGCAATGAATCTTGCTGACAAAAATAATAGATTTACAAAGAATTCGTAGGGATTTTGAAAGCAGCTCACTCAATATTCACAACGGAAAGGAAAATAAATATAGCAAATATCAGAATAACAGTTGGGTTGTATTTGGTAACATTATAACAGATAGCAGGTCGGAGAGTAACAGGAAAGTGGAATAACATGTTATATCTGTTAGTGTACACCGTGATAAGTTTTCCATGCTATTAAAATGTGTTATATTCAAATTATTGCAGGTATTATATATAATATAATATTTAAAGCCATATTATTCTCAACATTTTCAATATATTTTTTTTTAATTAATTTTTTTGTTTTCGTAATATGTAGTACAATATTTCGTCCTTAAGACATTATCAAGTTCCACATCTGACAATTATCTTATGATACAATTCCTTAAATTTTATTTTAAAATTAATTCAGGTTAAAACATTAATTATAGGTTAGGTTAGGTTTCATGACTCATGTCCGAGCTTTAACTACGAGGTCATATCGCCTACTACTAGAGCGCTCTTTCGTCACTCTGGTGGACATGAGCCCGACTCTACTGTGGGAGTCCTAAATGTTGCCTACCCTAAATTTTTATTCATCTAGGGTAGGGGTCTTTAACGAGTACCTGACATCGTACAGGCTCGGGACCATCGCTTAACGTCCCATCCGAAGGATGGCGTGCTTAAGTTTATTTTACCTTCCAGATAAAATAAACTAAGGGCCTCGGTCGGGCTACGAACCCACAACCTTGAGCTCAGAAGTCAAGCACGCATACCACTGAGCTACCGGCGCCCTCACATTAATTATATATAAATATTATTATAATTAGATACATCAAATAAACCACTTACCTAACGTTATCATCATTGTTATTAAAAAATTAACTTTAGCTAGTAAAGTACCTACGTCTTATTTTCCAACAAATGTTTGTATTTTTTAAATATTATAATATATATAATACCTGCAATAATTTGAATATAAATGTATCATATATCGAAAACCGATTTACGATTGTTATATTTGAATTTAAGTAGCATCACCACTAGTGTTATCAGAAAATAACTGATTGTTAAATAGCAACCAACCACTAGTTTGCATCCTCTCTTTCATTTGTCATAAGTGAAAAAAACTAAAATATACTGTTGACTGATCGGAGGCAGGTGTCCTGGTGGTCCAAGTTACAACCAAAACGTGTCATGCACAATGCACAAACTTTCAAAAAGTTATTGTGTAAGATTTATTAACTAATCGGTCAGTTCCATTGAAAACCATTTTTGGAAGAACTGCTGCGAGGACATCTTCTGTTTACTGAGATATACAAAACAGGATTATTAATAAGCATAAACGATTCTTCCTCTCGGAAGTTTAGGAAGAATATCCTTGATTTGAGTCCAGTTTAATATTCACTTGATGAGGATGCTTTGAAAAATATATCTCCTCAATATATATTTATATTATTTTTATTGATGTTTTGCCATTATTTAGACACTCAAAACTTTTGATAAACCATTATATTTTAATATTAACTATCATACAGCTGCGACACAAATTAGTTGAGTTAAGGGCAGAGGACTTTTGGATCTCGGAGGATTCAAAAGTGATTAAGGGAAGTTATAAAAGTTTATTGGAAAAAATGGAAAACCATCTTATCAGCAATGATATAGACGCAGCAATCTGCAGCTCCTGCAACACCTTTTACAGAAATTACAGTTCTTTTGGCAATAGCGGAAGTTATTTAAAAATTAGGAATCGTATAAGCAAATAAAGAATTATTTCACAATTACGAGTTTTAGGAAAATATACAACTCATTTGAATTATATAAATTACCAAGCTAAATTTCAGCTTGACTCAGTTTGTCCACTTGGTAACAGTGATAATGATAACATACTCAATCTTCTCATAACTTTTCCAATGTTAAACCAATACCGAAACAAATTTATCAATAAATATATTTTACACTATAATGCAATCTCTGATAAAATATTTAATTTATTAAGTATTGATGACGATGAAAAAATCAATAATATATTTATTTTCATAACTAATAGTTTAAAATTTAGAAAAACAGTTTTATTATGATTTACCCTCTCGTTTACCTTATATATTTCACAACAGTTGGTATTTTTCTTTTCTTTACTTCGGCCCAGATTTATGTACCTTAATTATCTAATCATTCAAATTACTTTTCCCTCTTTTTTTTCTCTCTCTCTTTTTTGTCTTTGTCATTCTCTATTTTTATTATATTCCATTTATCATATTTCCTAAATTATTCGATCATAATCCATATTATTCCTTTTGGTTCATTTACACATTGATATATTTTTATCTTGCATTTATTTATTTTTTGTCTTATCTTATTTTATTTTGACTATTTTTCTTTTTCTTCTCTCTCCTCACACTTTTCTATCTAGCCCCTACTTTCTAAAATAATTTTATTTCAAACCTCGATCGATTTATATTATCAATTTTATTTCTTTCTTAGTTACATATATAGATTTTTTTTGCTTATTCTCTTTTATTTATATAGATACTTTCATTTTATTTTTTTCATCATAATGAAGTTGTTAATTTTATGTTTTTTCCAGTTAATCTTTTGTTTATCTATTTTTTAGTTGTATAGTTTTTCTCCAATGTAGCACTAAATTTTATTTACCTACCTTTTTATTTATTTGTACTGATACTATATTTCATTGTTCTTTTTTTACTCTGTATGTATTTATTCTTAGGGGACCTCGGTACCAGAATAATAAAATTTCATATTTATAATATTGCATCTTCCAAAATTAATTGTTTGTTTAATTAAGTTTGTTATATTTTCTATTTTTAATTTTAAGTTTGTATTGATATATAAACTTTTATATATTATGTTACTTATATATAAAATATGTATTACATCTATGTGTGAACAAGTAAGGTGATCCCTTGCTATGAGATTTGTATCTCTATAAGCAATAAAGTTTCATTTAATTTAATATTAACTATCATATGAAATGTAATGGTTTATTTCATCTCAAAAGTATTGAAAATGCGAGAAACTTCAATAATAATATTATAAATATGTATGTATGTATATGTTGTTTATTTCAAACCACCCTCATACAGTAAAAACATTTTTAAATTCTTATTGTTAGAGCATCCACTAATTATTTTTTAAAAAATAGTCTCATTCCTTGGAATATATTTTGGAAAGAGGAAATCACTATTCAGATCCACATTCCATTTTTAGATAATTTTCATGAAATCAAAATAGACTCTTAACATTTTATTCGGTTCAAATCTTAACATAAAACAGAGTTTATTTTTGTTCGAGTGGTAATAAAAAATATATGTACCCAAAGCTGAATGTTCTTTTATAGACCTCAAAATGTTATTGTCAATAGAAATATTTCAGAACTTTATTGTTACTGCGCGGAATTGTTTGCTCTGACATACATAAGTCAAATTTCTGCCAACACCATCGCAGTCCAATTCAGGTGTCTGCGGATGGTTCATAAATAAGTAGTTTCTAAAATTTGGGAAAAGTTCAAGGTAAATCAACACAATAAAATGTTTGTAACATTTATTATATATAGTCAATATAAATCAAATCAGACTATAAATCTCCAATAATTTATAATGTATATATATATAATAAAATTTATAATATTTACTAGATAAGGCAGATAATCGTGCACTAGTTTTAGGGTTAGTGGCAAACATGGAGGTATTTCTGGATCTATTACTAGCTTACACCGGACTGAGTGAGAACTAATAGATAGTGAGGTAATATGTTTGATTTGAACAAGGTTAAGATAAGAGATCCTGAAGCCAGTGCGCCCATATTTATCACTTACTGTAGAATAATAGTTAGTTATTATGACTTTAACTATGAGGTCATATCGCCTACTAGCAGAGCGCTCTTTCGTCGCTTTGGTGGAGATGAGCCCGATTCTACTGCAGGAATTCTAAATTTTGCCTACTCAGTTTTATTCACCCAGAGTAGGGGTCTTTAACGAGTAGCTGACAGGCTCGAGACCATCGCTTAACGTCTCCTCATCCGAAGGAGATGTTCAAGGTTTTTTCATCTCCCACATAAAAAACCTAAGCGCCCTGGTCGGGTTTCGGAAACAGCGATTTTGAGGTCAGTAGGCAAGCACGCTACCTCTGAACTACCGACGCCCTCATATACACTCCTGGACAAAATTAAAGGATCACTTCAATTTTTGCAATTTTAATGGGCTTATGACATCGGAAAAGGGCATTGATAAAGGAAATTAAAAATTAACAGGAGAAGTAAAATACTTTCGTTTTTTTTGAAATATGGAAAAAGTTATACAAAAAACAGAAAAGTTAACAAGGAAAAATTTCAATGAAACATCAAATTTCTAAAAACATTTTAGTAACTGGTGTTCCATCCTCTAGCTTGAATGATATCATCTATTCTCCTGGACATTCCCCTGATTAAATTTTGAATTACTTCTTCCGGTATGTTTTCACACTCTTGAAAGAAGAAGTTCCGCACATCCTGTAAATTCAGTGGCTGTAATGTTCTGACGCGTCTCGCAAGCATGTCCTAGACATGCTCTATGGGGTGCATATCTGGACTTCTTGGCGGGCCAGTCCATTGCCAAAAATTGAACTTCACGAAGGTACTGCTGAACAACACCCGCAACATGCGGTCGAGCATTGTCGTGCATCAAAAGAAATCGAGGGCCTACAAACGGGACGAAGGGCATCACATGAGGTTCTAGGATCTCTCTGATATACCTGACGGCAGTTATTGAGCCATGACCAATGACCACTAACTCCATAGAGGCGTCACAAAACCTCAAACTGATACTGGGTGAAAAATTACAGGGAGTAAACCTCTTGCCCGGCCTCTTCCACACTCTTTCACGTCCATCTGGACTCATCTGAGAATAATACTCGCCCCGTGTTCTCTGAGGTGAGCAATAGTCCAGTGGCTGGGGATGAGATATCATTCCGTACTCATTGAGTCTTCTTCTGACTGTACGTTCAGAAAGTCTGACGTTTCTGAAGGTTTCTAAGAGATGACTCAAGTAAAGGCCGGTAGATTGCCGAGCAGTCATCCCTCTCGGTAGTTGCCCTCGGGCGGCCTTGCTCTCTTCCAGTACATTCCCGTCTCCTGATGTCGGCTCACCGCTCTTGACACCACGGATTGTGACCGGGTTGGAGCCGATTTGCGATTTCCCTCTGGCTGGACCCCTTCCTCACAAACCCATTAAAATTACAAATATAGAAGTGATCCTTTAATTTTGTCTTGGAGTGTATATATATATAATATATAATTATGTTAATGTTAACCATTAGCTTACAGAAATTTTCAACGAGGTAAATTAGATACTTCTAAGTTGAGAAACCATATAGTTGAAATTTATAATAAATAAATAAACTCTGTTTTTTGAAATGTTGTCTATTCCACAAGAACTTTATACATAAACTACCAGTTTCATTACTACACCATTGTCAATTTTAGTTATAAAATAAGACAAGTTTGCTGAGTACGAATCATACTTAAAGGTGCATCAGGTAAGTATGGAAATGGTTGGGACTTTCAGCTAGGAAATTCTCGTGTCTTTACAGTTAGGTATTCGGTTGTTCTGGAATATTATCTTCCTCCTTTTTTTCTCCCTCAATAACAGTGGTAAAACTAAAATTAAAAATACAATTATTACATTCTAACAAGATATAAATTAGTTTATCTTATTAGAATGTAATATTTTGTTCTTTAATTTTAGTTTTACTAATGTCTTATATAAACTGTAAAGACAGTTTATATATATACTATATATATATATGTAAAGACAGTTTATATATATATATAAAGACAGTTTATATTCCTGATTGAAAGTTCAACCCTTTCTTTCCTGTTATGCCCATGAAAATGATTCACACAGCAAAATTGTTCAATGTATCTAGTTTATAATAATATACATACTTTTTTACAGCTTTATTATTCTCTCAATTTATTTTTGGTCGTTTTAATCTAGCGGATACACGTTTCGGGAAGAACTCCATCATCAGTATCATTAATTTTTCTGCTGATCTTTATTGTCATCAGTTTTAATCTTATATTGATCCTATTCTTTATGTAGAAAGAACATACAAGTTGAACCTCTGTTATAACTCTCGATCCAGATTGATTGCCCAAGAAAAAGGTAGACAATATTTCAGATTAGCCAAATTGCTAACTGTAAATACACGGGGATTTCCTAATTGTAAGTATCTTCCGTAGCTAACTGATGGACACTATAATGATTCGCACTCAGCAAATTTGTCTTAGTTTAATAACTAAACCTGACAATGCTGAAAGCGCAAGTTTAAGTATAAATTTATTGTGGAAAACAATATTTCAAAAAACGAAGTTTGTTTCATCTATGAATTAGATAGAGGCATAAAAAAATTCGAGAAAAAATCGCTGCGTCCTCACTGAAGTCAGACTGTGAGGGTTCGCACAGACTCGGGACCAACCGTATAACGTTAGATACTTCATCGTGATAATTAAGTGAATGAGGTTCATAAAATAATAATAAAACTAGTTCAGATTAAATTATTTTATTGAGACAGTTACAATAATGAAATAGAAGTCATTATGGTATTAGTTTTTTAATTTTTATTTATTTAGTTCTGCAATCATTTATTATACATTTACTCAATACCACTGTTAAATACAAAAGTAATGAAATAAATAAAAAATATTGAAAATAGAAAATTTTGAATACACGAATTATATACCTCAATCATAATGTAAATGAAAATACACAAGGATAAACTATAAAATTATGCCCAAGTATAAATGTATTTTAATACACATTATTATTATTATTTTTTTTAAATATATAATTAAATATTGTGAACATTGAACAACAAAAAGTCTTAATATGAAAATAAACTTTTACAAATGACAGTATATTATTTAAAGAGAACAGAAATTCACACTATTTACAGAGATCAAAGCATCCCTCCTTAACTTTACATCCGATATTATTTTTCTATTATCACTTATTTAAGTTATTTTTTGTGTTCAAAGTAGAAAAATATTTTATATAATTTACATATTTGAGGGAAGGATTTGCTTTTTATTTTTATTTTATTATTTTTTAAATTTATATATACAAAATACTACAATTTTTTTTTTTTTCTTAAATAATTATTCTCATCTACAAATGATATATTTCCCTGTACCCAATAATCACACAATATATCCAAATGTACAAAATATATTCTTTCAACATTAGTATTAAATTATGCAACCAGAAATATGCTATCTAGAAGCAGAAGTCTGTATCCTCACAGGTATAAAAATTAGTGTTTCACTGCTACTTGACGTAGTTTTTTTTAAATTAAATTTTTTATCTTAGAGATAATAGACTTTTTCAATAAAGCGATTATTTTTATTTATTATCGACGCTACGGTTCAAGAGGGAAATAAATCCAGAGTTTACAGTTAATAAACCAAGAAATGATTTTCGGTAGCACTAAGTCGTGGGTCGTAATTTTTGAAATTTACGGAATAGAGCAGATGTTTCTTCGCTAATATGTGTACAATTTGTATTTTTAATTAGCAAATAATATTGATTATTCATTTTCCTTTCTAAGAAGGAAGGTGTGTGTAATATACATACACATTGTAGTCATAGAGTCCTCGTATAATTTACCTATAGTTTCTTGTAGAGGAAAAAATAAAAAATATATACAGGGTGGTGTTCCAGTCGAAGTGTCTGTAACGGTGGGTTTGGAAGTGGTTTAGTATTGTGACTCATGCCCGGGCTTCAACATCGAGGTCATATCGCCTACTATGGGAGTCCTAAATTTTGCCTACCCTAAAATTTTATTCACCTAGAATAGGGGACTCTAACTGTACAGGCTCGGGACCACCACTTAACGTCCCGTCCAAAGGACGGCGTGCTAAAGGTTTTTTCATCTTCCAGATAAAAAATACTAAAAAAGCCTAAGGGCCTCAGTCGGGATTCGAACCCGCATTCTTGAGCTCAATAGGAAAGCAAGCTACCTCTGAGCTATCGGCGCCATATAATTAGAACTGGTTTGGTGGGTCGAAAATAAAAAAATATATTTATAAACATGTGTCCGGAAATGCTTTTTCTTTGAAAATTTAATTAGAGAAAATAGGAAAAAACATTTTTCAAACATTTTAGTGGCTAACTCACCAAATACTTCAAAAACACTTCGAAATAAGCATTTTGGGGAAGGGCTAAGTCACAGTAAGGCTGCACAAATCAGTCTTGCCATAAAGTCGTTATCATTTATTTAAAAAAAAGCTCCTTATGACCAAGTTTCAGTATCGTGGTTTTGGAGTTTGTTTCCCTCTTTGACTGAGGCGCCGATATTTTCTAACTTTTTTTCTTCTTTTCAATAGGCCGTTCTTAAAAAATCCCAAAATATTTGAATTTGAAAAACGTTTTTGAGCTATCAAGAAATTGGACGTCCAAACATATTCTTACAATCAGCCTCTTGGCTCTGGCTTAATTAAAGTCAGTGTTTAAAAAATACTTGTAATTATTAGCTTAAATAATTGATGGCTTCTCAAAAAAAAAAAAAAAGTTTCGACAGAAATGCAAATTTAAAAAAATAAGAATAAAATAATTTTTAATCCCGTCAATAAAAACAGTAAAAACATAATAATTCATTATTCTCAAACAAATGCACTGTTTTAGGAATCAAATTTCCAATTCAACTTGTAAAATATATATTCATACATACTTATTCCATTTTGTAAACAATTTTAATGTAAAAAAAGAAATATATATAATAAAATCCTTCATCCTAAAACGTAAAAGAACACATTTCACGGTTAGTTCATACAAACGCCACAGCCTGTTTGAAAAATAAAATCACACCATGTATAAAATTAGAAAAAAATGAAAATAAAATGAATAATTAACAAAAAATCAGAGAAACTGATAGAAAATAATACAGTATAATTTATTTTTGAGATGTGAGCAAATAAAGGAATAATAATACGATATAAATAAATATACATGGAGGTTCAGGAATAATACCGATAATAAAACTCATACTTAGGAAGTATAATAATAAATAGCAACTTTATTATTATTATTTTTTAAGAACATTAATGGCAAGAATAGTAGGAGAGCTGCGGTTACATCGAACTCTATTTTTTCGCTTAAAAATTGTAAAAGAAATGGCTAAACATTACATCAAGTACAAGACACTTCACTTCTTCCTGTTTTCCCAAATTTCTTTTGAAATCTGTAAGCGAAGTTCTACTTCATTAAATTTTCTCCCAAAAGCGGCAATTTAAACAAATGAAAAAAAAAATATAGATATGATTTTTGATATTGATTTTTCTCTTCCCTTAACGAATTTTAAACGAATGCATCAGAGCTTGTAAGGATAAAAAAAAGTTAATAACGTAAGAAAATTGTCTAAATTACATTCGAAGCTGAATAATAAATTAAAAAAATCTTTTCACAATAACAAATTATGAAATTAATCATTGCACTTTATTCAAAATAATATTTTTTTAAAAAAAGAATCTAAAGAAAATTTTTTTTGTCCATTGTTATTTTAAAGTATAAAAAAGTGGGAACCCAAACTTTCGTTGTGTTCATAGATAAAAAGAGCTATTTTCATTAATTGATAGCTAATGATTGAGACAAGCCAATCAGAATGTCTCATTCTTCCCTCTCTACTTCAATCCTTGACATTCAGCTATAAAAAATAGGAATATAGTGAGCAATTGATATCATTGTTCATCCAGAAAATGTTCTTTTTCACTTTGTTTATCACAAAAAGTACACACTCCCTCGTCTTTTCTTTTACTGATGTTATTTACATTTATTTATAAATGAAATAAATAAATTAACTTTCACCTATTCAATAACACACTAAGTTATTCTATTCACTGATTTCCCTCAACCGTGAAAACTCAATAATGTAAACGAACTCTGTGTTAATTAATTAGAAAAAAAAAAACACCTTAACTGAAACATTTTTTTACCTCCACAATAGATACAAAATATATCTTTTAGAAGTACTTACGCCCTAAGTACCATTGATCACATAATCAATTTTTTTTTATTATTATTATTTTTTTATAATAAAATATTTATCATATATACACTATATAAAAATTTATATATATTTATAATAAATATTATTGTGTTGTTAGAGACCCCGACGCGGCGCGGGATGGAAGGGGTCCGTACTCTTGATGTAATTCCAGCTTCCTGATGGAGATGTTAGGGCTGATGAGACGAAGGTTTCCGGAGAGGATCTGTCTGATCGAGAAGGGTCTGGTTACCTCGAGGTACAAGAACCACAGATCCATCAGCTGCCTGTTGTAGACTCCACTCGTAGGGAGAGTAGGGGTTACCCTCACCATCACGCAACGACTAAACAAACAAATTTGAATATTAGCATTTCATAAGAATTATGAATAAAAAATAAAGAAAAATGTATATATATATATATATATATATATATATATATATATATATATATATATATATATATATATATATATATAGTGTAGAGGACGCCAGTAGCTCAGTGGTATGCGTGCTTGTTTACTGAGCACAAAATCACGAGTTCGAAACCCGGCCGAGGTAGGCCCTTAGTTTACTTTATGTAGGAGGTAAAATAAACTCAAGCACACCTTCCTTCGGTTGGGACGTTAAGCGATGGTCCGAGGCTGTACGATGTTAGGTACTAGTTAAAAACCCCTACCCTAGGTGAATAAAAATTTAAGGTTGGCATTTAGGACTCCCATAGTAGAGTCGAGCTCATGTCCAACATAGTGATACAAGAGCGCTCTGGCAGTAGGCGATATGACCTTGTAGTTAAAGCCCGGGCATGAGTCATAATAACTAACTAGCTGTTTTGTAACAGATAAAGGAATATATAAGTCGAAGGGTCGGCAACCTTTTTGGCATCTGCGCAGGCATATTATGTAGTAGATTTTCGAGAATATAAAAGCAAAATTGTACCGAGATATGCGAAAATAACATGAAAATCTCATATCGTAATATATATTTTATATTCAGCCTTGGTGAAATTGTATTATACACTTATCTTTTATAACATTATAAATAGAACTGTAAGGGGGTGTCTATACATCGGGTATTTTGGGAAAATATTTGGGCTTTATCCGTTTCACGTTAAGCAAATAAGATACAAGTGGGTTTTAGCTTTGTGACTTACTCAGGGACTTTTCAATTATCTTGTTAAATTTCGTGTTGATAAATTGGTTACAGTAATTAGGGTGTTTGAGGCGGAGCCCCCTTTCCTTCCGCCGATTGAAAATCTATTGGTATTGGGTCCTGGTTCCACATATAAAATTTCGTGCTGAAACCTCACCACATTAGTAGTTATTAGGCGTTTTAGAGTATACCCCGCTTATATGTTCACCCACGTCCTTACGGATATAGGTATCGACCCTATGAGGTTAATAATTTATATATAAAAATCCGTGTCGACAAATTCATTACTTCGGCAGTTATTAGGTTTTTACATAAATCCACCGATAATCCCCCTTCCCTGGCTAAAAATCAAGAGGTGCCGTCTTTATGGGATTCTGGATATACATATGACATTTCGTGCAAATATATTCATTCTATCGGGAGTTGTTATCGTGTTCACTGACACAAACAGGCAGGATTTTTTTAAAAAATTTGAAATCAGGATTTGGACAACGTGAAATTTTGATGAAAACTCAAAATTTGTGACAGATTATATAAGTTGCTCCAGTTTCGACTTCCTATAGCTGGGGAAGTAGCTAAAAATGTGATGCATTCTAAAGGACTTCTCAGATCTATGCCTATGATGTGCAACTGACCTGAAAGATGTGCCTATACAGCTGTGAGAACTTGTTCTTAATGCGATGTCGCTCGCTAGCCAGGACCTGTCGTTCGTGGAGTAGCCGCTGTTTCCTCTCCCGCATGTGCTTCACTTCATCCGCCAGAGAGAGGATCTGGTCCAGCTTCCTCTTACGGCAGTTCTGGGCAGCCACCTGGAGTATAATAAAGACATGTTACTATTAACTTATATAAGAAAATTATTCTGTAAATCACATGAAAGTCATTATAATCCTTATATATAAACACTCTTCTACTATCACTCCAATAACACTAGTTGAAGAAATATCTCCATAAAATGCAGTTAAGCCACACGACGACAGGGTTGTCTAAGATAAACTGTCGGCTCACCTTCTTTCGTGCAACGTTTTGCTCAGTGTAAATGGAGAGAGCGAGACAGCTGTATGGTGAATCATTCTCGCGAGTATGTTGCGCCTAGTGTAAACCCACCATTACATCTAATTCAACTTATCCGTTCAATGTTATAGTTACCTCTAATGGATTTAGGTCTATAATATTGAATAAATGATTATATTGAGTGAAAGAGTCGAAGGTATATTTACAATGTAGAGGGAAGTCAAGGTGCGGTCTGTAAAAAAAACAAAAACTCAGTATCCTCTGAACCTTATAATGACTAGCCGATGTCACTGACGACACAGACACAAACACATAACACCTTCACCACACACATCCACTCTAGTCATTAATAATTATAACTAAAGGCCCTGAAGAAAGAAATGAATAGTCTGGATGTTTTACGTGGTTTCTATGGAAGGTTTTATGTGGTCTTTAAGGAAGGTTTTAAGTGTATTTGACCAACGTTTTGGAAACAATTTATTTCCTTCTTCAGAACCTTATATAGTAATAATACTGTGGATGTGTTGTGTTTGCGACTGTCATCAGTGAGATCCACCCTGGTCATTATAAGGACCTGAAGAAGGATATAAGTAATCTCCGAAACGTTGGCCAAATACTGAGTTTCTTTCTTTACATGACAGAACTTACACTTCCCCCAACGATAAAAATGTATAAAAAGAGAAAAAAAAGAAACCGGGTTTTTATTTGAAAAAGGAAATAGTTGGGATTAGCGAAAATGTTAGGGTATAGATAGTAACAAGTGGGGCGGAAACCGTAGAGATGGCTTCATGCTAGAGTCGCTAACAGCACTGAAACCTATCCTCTACTATATACAGCATCCACTCAGTTACTAAAACTTGATAAATTAACAATTGTCTTCCTTTTTTTACCTTATTCTTCCCCCTGCGGCGAATGTCCCTGATGAGAGACAGTTGGTTCTCTGATAGATCGTATTTGCTCAGTCTCTCGTTGAACTCGTCCATCGGCAGGTTGATGATGTCGTCTACAGTCATGGGGATGCTCAGAGATCGAGCTCTCCTCTCATCCCGGGTTAGGTGAGTTTCTTCCTCGCTCTTTCGACCTGATATGAAGAAAAAAAAAAATGTTAAAAAATAAACGGCAATGTACTTCAATCAATTAATTTTTCGCTCTCCCCCTGAAACCAAAATAGGTACTGATTTGCTTGAAAATTGTCAGTTATTATGGTTTTTGAGTTGAGCAGATTGACAGGTGTCCTCCTTATTGAGTCCTAGATCCATACATACAATTTCGTGTCGTTACATCATTACCCTTTGGATCAGGGAAAAATGTTCAAAACCTATTAGGAGAGCGTATATACGATTTACAGTAGCTGAAGTAAAATACATAAATTCACTTAAAACATATGAACCAAGTGACTTGAGCAGGTTTCCGGGGAGGGGGAGAAGTGGAGGAGAAGGCCGTTATTTATTTTCGGCTAGCATTTCAAATTCTACAACCGAAATATTTCTTCTGTTTCTGGCCCCGTTCATAAACTATTAACGCATTGAGTGGGGGGTCCGACATGGAGACGGATGGAGGTGTGGGGGGGGGGGGGGGGGGGGTGTCTTTGAAAAATTACCTAATAGAATAAAACTATGTTTTCATTATCTCAGTCGTGATACAGTCAACTTTAAGCTTTATTTTTAATATAAATTTTACTAAATGTGAGGGAAGAGGGTTAAGAGAGTGTTACGTTACATTAAGCTCTCGAACAATATGCAATAGGGGCCAGGATGGCCGTGCGGGCTAGAGCATAGGCCTTTGGTCGCATGGTATCATCATGGGTGCGGGTTCGAATCCCCCATGAATGTTGTAAATAACTAGTCACTAATATGCATCGTATATAAAGCCAAAAAAAAACAAAAAAAAAAACAACAATATGCAATACGTCCATATTTTCTCTTTACGTCAAGGGAAAATTTTTTTCTACCATATCATCGTATTTTATACAATATCAAAAAAAGACTACAACTTTTCTACTTTTGAAAACTGTTTCTTCAATTTATAAAAAAAATAGAGAGCAACATGCAACATTTCATGAAAATCAACCTTTAGTATAAACAACACATGAAGAATAATTATTAAGGAGGGAGGATTTAAGGCGAAAACGCGAAAAACTTAATGTTACAATACAAATTTCACATGATAATCCCCGGAGGGAATTTACCTTTTTTATCTCTGGCGAGTGGGCGCTGTTGGGCTCCACAGTCCTCGGGCATCATGTGGTAGGTGTGATTGTGAGCTGCAATCTGAGAGGGGGTCGACCGCACCACTTCAATCAAACAAGAACAACAACTGTTAGTTCAATACACGACACACAAATAACAAATACAATACAATGAATAGGCCCAATAATCCACATTCAATTACCTTTTTTTTTTAAGAAAGATAAATCATTAATTTAAACGCGGAATCGGTCGAAAGAAAGGGAGGATCCCTCTGATTAAATATAAAATTTAGTGTCGATAGATTCATTACATCGGCAGTTTTAGGGTTTTTGAGTTGAGCCCCCTCTGGCTCAACTCAAAAGTCCCGAAACTGCCGATGTAATGAATCTATCGACACGAAATTTCATATTTAATTTCAAAACCCCATAAGCACGACATGTATTGATTTTCAGCCAAATCGGTTAAAAGGAAAGGAGGGAACAGAGGAGGGGACACAGAAACCCTAATAACTACCGAAGTGATGAATGTATCGACACAAAATGTACTATGAGGATTCATGATGTTTATTTAGCTCAAACGGTCCATTGGTTTTGGAGGAGGAGCGAAAACGTAATTGATTAATTCGTACTGGGAAACTACACTGTCGGTGATTCAGCGACGATTTTTTAAAAACAATTTTAGGATAAAAATTGCCAACAGAAGAATATCCGACATGTATTAGACAATGTAAGATGAGATGTAGGAGTTATTGGATAAATATGAAGGAAATATCAAGGAAATTTAACACAACTTCAACAAAAAAAAGTGTTGTCGTCCCAAAACTTTATTCTTCATCACCAATATGATGCGGTGTTCTTATCATAAGCAATATTGATGAGTATTCGGGGGTGCGAAGTTTTTGTCTTGCCGGGATCTTGTTGATAAACTTTTATCTTAATTTCTCTTTTTAAAGTGCTATTTGGATTAACGGTACGTCACTTTATTTGTTGGTCGTTACACGTCTGTAGTTGCATATCTACAGAATTCTGTTCATTATGACAGACAAATATAGTGACAACAGTTACTAATAAGTTGTATGTACATTTTTTCGGAACCTCATGCTGTCATAGAAGAGATCAACATGGGCCGGGTCAAAAAGCGGTATATTGTGCATCTTCCTAATCATCTCCACCTTCAGGGATGGGTATCGATACGAGATATAACAAAAATAACGATCTTTGTACTGATATACTGACGTTTGTGTTTTAACAGCCGATATGTACGAGTATACTTAAAATAAAACCATTTGAAACTACCATGATTTCACTGTCAATAAAATTACCCACACAAGCCGTTAGCGATAGGCTTATTCGGGAGGGAGGATACGATTTCGAAATTCGATATCGAGAGAAAGGCAGCTTGTGTAGTAGTATATTTTCCATTCCTCAGATTTTAAAACTTATACACTGATGATGAGGAGAGTCGAAACATTTATATATAAAATATATTCTGAATCACAGCAATAAATTGGAAGAATAATATAGCTGATATATATTATTATAAATGTATAATTTTCATGTATGAAAATCTGCTCACACAACCCAACAATTGATATCAAATATAATCACAAAATAAATAAAACATTAGTTGTATTTCGAATTTGATTCATCAACAAAATGTTTAAATCTTTTATCGATAATATATTTTAAAAAAGAATATCAATATATTTATTTGAAACAAAAATGCATACATACATCGATACTCACAGAAATAAAAGACGTTGTCTTCCTACTGTTTTATTTTAGACCACAACAGGTTTTCAACGAAACAGCGTCATCATCAGTGGTTCATCCCACCCACACAGCACAGCGGTTAAAGGACAACTGCTGTGCTGTGTGGGTGGGATGAACCACTGAAGGTGATGCTGTTGCATTGAAAACCGGTTCTAGTCTAAAATAAAACAGTGGGAAGACAACGTCTTTTATTTCTATGAGAAATCTCGTCCCACAACATCTTACTACCACAAATGTATATCGATACTATTCACATGTCATGTTTTGTATTCTATGGATATTATTTCAGTATTATGTCTCAATAATGATGAAGAAGACCCACTCTACTAAACCATTAAGGTGATTCTCTCTGGACAACTGCCCTACAGACTATAAGAGTTGTAGTGATACCTGGGTGAGTAAGGGTCTGTCTGGAAAACTCAACACTGCAGCTAAACTTGAGTTCAGGTTGGACAGGGTAGCTGGGTGCTAGAGCGGGGCTCATGGCGGCCGGATACTCTGTCTTGAGTGGCAATCCTCCACCGCAGACTGGAGCCCCGCCACCCGTCAGGTTCCCTCCACCTGAAGCCATACCATAACCACACCATTACCATCCAATACTATAGTGGAGAGTGGAGACGAGGGGGGGGGGGGGGGTAGGAGAGTGGTGGGGAGAGCCTCTAGCCGAAACCGCATTCAGGTTAAAAACTAAATCGAGATTCGTAACTTATAAAAGACTTTTAAAAAATAATAGTTTATATATTCATATATAATAATAATAAAAATAAAATGTTATATCTGCTATTAACAGACGCTCAACTATATTTTCTTCAGAAAGTCATTTACATACAAATAACAGAAATTAAGAATACGCACTTCACTTTTTTAAAAAAATAGCCTTGTTATTAAATAATATAATTATATTCATACATTAATGAATATTTATCACAAATGCATTTTTTGCATATTTTGCTGCGAAAGAGCAAATTGATAGTTTTGTATGTGTAATGGTAGATACATTGACGAGTTATGTTAAAATGTTTATATTTTTTATTTATAGTTAGTTATTATGACACATGCCCGGACTTTAACTACGAGGTCATATCGCCTACTACCAGAGCGCTCTTTCGTCACTCTGGTGGACATGAGCCCGACTCTACTGTGGGAGTCCAAAATTTTTATTCACCAATGGCAGGGGTCTTTAACTAGTACCTGACATCGTACAGGCTCGGGACCATCGCTTAACGTCCCATCCGAAGGACGGCATTGTTAAGTTTATTTTACCTCCCAGATAAAATAAACTAAGGGCCTCGGCCGGATTTCGAACCCACGATCTGGAGGTTAGAAGGCAAGCACGCATTAATTATAATTAACAATATTAATGTTGATTAATAACAGGAATTAATTAAGTTTCTATTAAATTGTTATGTATCACTTCTTTCAAAACATGTCAAACTGTATAATACACTACAAGAAGGTTATTTGACTAGGTTGGCGGATGTCAAGGAGGGGTGGGGGTTCGAAAGTCTAGTTGGTGGAAGGGAAGGGAAAGTTAACTTGTCCATAATTTCCTAAGCAAACCCAACAGCTGATCAATATATTTGGATCATACTGAGTTAAGAGATGAGTTAGCCGCACAACACCCCAAGGTGTCAAGGTCCACTTCCTCCTTATACCCCCCCCCCCCCCCCCCCCCCTCCCTCCCCCCCTCTTTTTCCCTAACAGATGACGTCATTTGTGGGAGACCACAGAGATGTCATAGTACTTGAATTATGTCCTCACCTGACATCTAATTCAGTTGAATTACACAATCACAATTTTTTTCATGTTAGTTCATGTCGGATATTAACAGCATCGTGGGGGAATATATTAGAATAATTTTATACTGTTCAATAATATCTCTTAAATCAGAAACTTGGGTATAGTGTAGAATGAAAAATATACTACAGATCATTGAAAATGGTCTACTCTGTAAAACATAAACAATGTTAATATAAAGCTTATGTTTATTTATTTATTTAAAAAAAAACCAAATACCAGTATAAAAGTAGGTAATAGTGACCAAGTAGTTGAGCGTGTATCCTATTCTTCAATTTAGGTAGAATTTATAACAATTTAATTAAAATAGATCCACTTCAATACACATTAAAAGGATTCAAATATATATTTTTTTTAATAGAAACTGTTTTTTGATATTTTTTCAACTTCTCATCAGCCTAATTTCGAAAAAGATGAAAGCTTATGGGATCATGTTAATTTTTGTGCTCACCCCAATATCTCCGCTCGAATCAAGCAAATTTTCACGAAGGAATCGAGCAATTTGCTTTTTTATTTTCGAATAGCCCTATCATAGACCCTTAATTTATTTGTTGTCTTTCTTTCATCTCAATAACCAATCTAGAATTTTGAAATAATCGTTCGGATGATCCAATTTAGAGAGTATGACAGTATTCAGTTTGCAATATGTTATTTCAAGAATTGTCTGGACAATTTATGAAAATACCAACAGGGAGGGGATGCAAGTCTTTGCAACGTTTCCCCCCTGCAACTTCAACCAGGCCGTCTCCCCAGCTGCCACGATTCATTGGCTCTGAGGTTGTGTAATGCATGTTATTCAACTTTATTCAGTTAAAATGTTTGAATATTAAGGACAGACATAGGAGGATTGAGATTGGACACCAGGTAACCAGGGCCAGGCATACTTACTTAGAGGTTGGTCGTGGAAGATCCTCTTCCCGTACATGTGGTGTTTCTTCTGGGCCACTGGGGGTCCGGCACCGCCGCGGGGTCCGCTGCTAGCCTCTCCAGACAGGTGACGCCCGTAACCGTAGTCATACCATCGGTACTTACTGTCAAACAACAGAACAGACAACTGTTGAGATGTTACATACTATAAAATATGTACAAGTTATTGTTTAGTGTGGTAACTTAACAAATTATTTTCTCCTAAAAGTCCTATTTGTTTAGATTTTCTATAAATAAATAAAACAAACTTCTTTATTGAAATGTTGCCTATTCCAACATAAATGTTATACATAAGCTCCCGTTTTCGATATTACAACATCAGATTTAGTCATAAAATTAGTCTCAATTGCTTTGTTAGAACAACAAAACTAAAACTGAGAATAAAAGTGGAGTAGAGTGCGCGACGTGGAAACAATTGTATACTGGACAGACTGGCCGACGTTTTAAAGACAGAATTAAAGAACATACGACTGAAATAAGAACGCGAGGCAATCGGTCCACTTTCGCGACACTCATCATGAACTATAACAACACTTTTCATTCAAACAAAAACATCAAATACCCCAATTTTTGCTAAAAAATTAGGTTAATTGATACTTTAGAACAACTGGAAATGAATAAAACCACTAAAAATAATATTTGCATTAATGAACAAATTTATTTGAACTAATCCACTATTTGGTAATTTTATTTATTTATTTTGTTATTATTTCAATTTATATCTTTATTGTTATTTATTTAGTTGTTTTAAATGTAGCAAAAGCCTCTGATTTTCATTTTATTAATTTTCTTATGTCATCAATAATTATTTTATTATTTTATTACAAACATTACTTCACGGATATCACATATACTCGTAAATTAGTTGTAATTTCGTCGCTCTGGTGGACATGAGCCCGACTCTACTATGGGAGTCCTAAATTTTTATTCCCGAGGCTGAGCGATGTCATATGATCGCTAAATACCCCTAGCCAAAATTTATGACTCACACAATAGTCTGACTCATAAGCGCTCTAGTAGTAGGCGATATGATCGTGTAGTTGAAACCGCGGAGCAACAAACAAAAAATAAATAAATAAAGAACATGATAAAATAGATTACCTTCTGGCGTAGTCCTGATAGTGGTCGGGTGCCTGTCCTGAGTCGGAGTTGGTCTCCATCCACTCTGTGTCCGAAGACAAGGAGGGGACTCTCTCAGAGCCCATCGAGCTGACTGCAGAGTCCGAGTCACCACCCCCACCGCCGGAGCCGCCCTCCAACATCCGCATCGTGTACATACCTCCACCTGCTGCTGTACATATCAAAGTCACCATATTTACAATGCTATCATCATGTGTATTAGTAAACCTAGCTACCTGTCTAACTGTTCCAACATCATGACGACGGCAGGAAGGGTTTTTATGAACTTTTACAGGTAACATCCGGTACAAATATAGCCATCTCAGTGTTAAATGAAAGAGAATTTGTGGAGTGCGGGAATACTCTATGGTCACAGGGAATAAGTTGTAAGTCCAAAAATGAGTTAAGTGTACTATGATCAACTCCCAAACCATCTGTGCACTGTGAAGAAGTTGGGAGCTCAGAACTCCAATACTTTCGGAATTATAAAGATGTGGGTTTCTTGTTATCTCGTAAAATTGTGTATGTTCTCGGTTTAATCTACTTCTTTGAGGAATCATTCACGAGATAACTGCATTTAACCATTTATTCACTATGACAGACTATTCCATGTGAAGAGGGCGTTATCGGTTAAATCAACTTTAGAGAAGAGGCATCATTCATGAGTATTTCAAAAAGTATGGAAAATAATTAGGTAAGTAATGGGGAATGGTTAGGTAACTAAGGGAAAATCCAAGAAAGGATTAACAATACTCATTTTCATTCACTCCTATAGATTTAGAAGGTATATGAATAATAATGATGCAAACATAATTTATTTATTCCAAAAACTGGATTTACACGATTATTGCAAAAGTAAAAAAGTGCTGCCCTGAAAAGTTACGAGTTTAGACTTACCGATTTATTCCCTGTGACCATATATATATACTATTTTTATTGATGTTTTATTTATAAGTATTTTATATTTATATTGCTTGAAGATAAGTCTCTCACGACGATATTTCGGAGCGATTATAAGCCCCTTTTCTTAGATCACATAGAGCGGAATAAAGAGAAAAATATATATATAAATAAATGAATTAACAAGTGAGTAAAGTAAATAGTAAAAAAAACAAAACGATATAGCAATACAATTAATGATAATAATAAACGTATTAAACAAAAATAATTACGAAAATAAATCCGAATCCTGAGAAGTGTTTCTTTAACGTAAACATTTTAAATTGAATTAATATTTTTTTTAAAGTATCTATTGCTTTGAAGTAGTGGGGAAGGGCATTAAAAAAGTTCATTTCTAGTGTGGCCACAGACAAACTACTGAAAATTCCCTTCATATTGTAGGCGGACGATGGTTGACAGTTGAGAGGAATTGGCTACTACTGACCGGTGACGGGGGTCTTGGTTGTTGAGTTGTAAACGTGTTTGGTTACTAATCTACATCGAGACTTCGCTGGACTTGAAAAATAAAATAAAACTTGTTTATTTAATATATTGTCTAATTTCACTAACTATATATACATGGGAGTACTTTCGGTATTTCTACCATCCTCAGCCAAAAGCATAAGAGATAAGAGGTCTTATCTCTTATGCTTTTGGCTGAGGATGGTAGAAATACCGAAAGTACTCCCATGTATATATATAGTTAGTGAAATTAGACAATATATTAAATAAACAAGTTTTATTTTATTTTTCAAGTCCATTTGAATCATTTCACAATATCTCTGCAATAATGTCAGTTTTCAGAGACTTCGCTGGTTAGAATGACAGGATAATTCCGAGATGGGATACTAACTAAGAATCTGAGCCGGGTCCATGGTGGTTAGGTAATTACGAGTGACTCGACTAATAAACGAAGACAGACCGATATAATTTTGACTAAACGCCCTCACTTTAAGCAAGGGTCAACTAATAACTTGTTACAGGGCATCACGGCTAGCTAGTTATATAATAAATTAAAGTTATTTCGCATAGGATAAAACAACATAATATAATTAAATTGCAATAACAAACTAAGTAAATACATTGACTTATTAATATCGATTCGGATTGGAAAGATAAACTCCAAACCTCCCAAAAAAATTACATGTTGTCAAAACAATTCATTTGTCTGTTGCAGATGACTCAGTTTATTTAGATATGATTATGAAGCAAATATAAATAATTTTTAAAAACAAATAGATTGAAATCTAAGACATGAAAGGAGAGGGCAAGGTTTTGTCCGATAGATGACCCGAGAGACATCCCGATACGTGAGAACAATGTTGGACATCTAATGATTAACATTCATACAATGTATTTCATTTTTTCACCATAATTCATTAGTCAGTTTGCTGATTGCGTAGTATTCTTAGAAATCACCGTAAATGTACAGTTAGAGATTTGTTTCATCTCAAATATTTTTCTCCCTGTTTACTAACAGTGATAAAAAGTGAGAAATTAAAGATAAAATTATTCAATTATAACACGATAAAACTCATTATTTAATAATTGTATCTTTAATTTTAGTTTGACCACTGTTATCAGACAAGTAGAAAAATATTTCAAATTTCTAGTACTAGCCCCTAGTTGAAAGTTGAAACTCCAACCCTCTTCCTTTACCTGATGTATAAGAATGGTTTTCACGCAGCAGAATGACTTAGTTTTCAAAATGACTTAATTTCTAACTAAATTTAATGATGGTGTAAACCGGTAGTATATTTATACTATTTTCTGAGAAATATACAATATTAAAAAATAAGTTTGTATTTTATTTACTTGATTTTACAAAAATATATAGGCACTTAAAAATATACACCGGATTTGGCTTAAGCCATCGTCAGCACAAACTTCATAATATAAAAGTTTAACAACTTATTTTTTTTTATTTTTCTTTTCATTAAGTTTCCACTATGTTGAAACAAGGTATCACAAAAATTAATTCGGACATAAAAATATAAATTTGTAATTGTGTGTAAAGAAAGTCTACCAATGGCGGATGAAAGAGTTAATAATATGTCGGTTGTTATCACATATACATGCGAGCATACATGTCAACAGGTGGAGTTTGTTTCTGTGACCCATCCTCGGGCTTTAACTAGCAGAAGGCTTTTCAACCCTCTGCTCTCATGGACATGAAAGCCAGGCTCTACATAACACTGGCTCAGTATTACCGCTTAACGTCCCATACGAAGGATAACATGCTCAAGTTCCCCCCCCCCCCCCCCCCCCCTCCCCCAATTTCTGTGTGCACAGTAACTTACCACGCTACGCCATCTCTGTGCTAACGACAACCCCTCCAACAGGTGGACTTCATAGACTCCACGGACAGAGAAAAACACGCGGTCTCACATTATGACAAGAATGCAAAAGATAAACCAAAGACAAATTCACAATTATTAAGATATCTGTAGAGTTAGTTAGTTATAATGACTCATGCTCGGGTTTTAACTATGAGGTCATATCGCCTAAATACGAGAGCGCTCATTCATCACTCTGGTGGACATGAGCCCGACTCTACTGTGGAAGTTCTAAATTTTGCCTACCCTAAATTTTTTTTTAAAGGTCGGGACCATCGCTTAACGTATCATCCGAAGGACGGCGTGCTTAAGTTTATTTAACCTCCCAGATAATATAAACTAAGGGCCTCGGCCGTCTTGAGCTCAGAAGGCAAGCACTCATACCACTGAGCTACCGGCGCCCCGATATCTGTAGATGATTTTATATAACTAATACAATATATTGCACAATATTCGTCTCAATCTGATATGGTAAACACAAGGCCTCCTTGTTATTTGTATATTTTAAATATTTCGTATCCATTTATTATCAGTTCAGCCAACATGTCACCGCGACATTAGATATATAGGTTAACTGCATAAGAATATTAAAAGACAATCAATTATTTACTTAATTACATTTAAATAATTATCTCTTGAAGGACATATTAAAATGATAATACATATTTTTGTATGATTAAATTAAGGGAAGTACAGTTTTTCCTCTCATAAAACTTACAACACTCAAAAATGTGTTATTTGTTTTTATGTATCGGGTTTTAACTACTAAGTCATATCGCCTACTACCAAGGAAATGAACCCGTCTCTACCGTGGGTGTCCTGAATCAGGTTTAACCGTTTCGTTACCTATGGTAGAGGGATGAATAAAGTGTTTCTTGCAAAACATCTGTTGGTCTGTCAACACGATACCGATCTATGTGGATCAAAAAGCAAATTTTGGTAGAACGTTGTACACGTAAATAGGAAAAACCATATTTTTTTTTCGGGAAAATGTTACTATTCTCAATATTCTGTCTGTGTCCAGAGCCTTTCAGCCTTAACCTGTATGAGTTGATGACCCCAATCCAGACTATTCGACTCGTATTTTGTGGGTGATCCCGAAAAGGGGGTTAAAAATAAAAAGTTTTTGAAAATAGTCATGTGATTCCCTACTCCCACTAACCGGCGGTACCTCCATCTTTACAATTCCAGTTAAGACAGACTCCACTGTATTTTCGTGGAGTCTAAGGTCGCACAACCTCAAATTTATCAGGTGAGAGGACATTGGATTTGTGAAACCAGCGCGCTGGTAGTAGGCGATATGACCTCGTAGTTAAATCCCGGGCATGAGTCATTATATCTAACTATATAGTGGGTTTAGTCCTATTTTCACGGGGAAATGCTGTATACAGTTTTCATACAACTTGTAGGTATATTCATGGTAATAAAAGCCCTTTGAGCGATTTTCCACTAAGAAAAATGAAGTTTTACTGATTTATGTTTCATAATGAGATAAACAGCAATTAGAATTTCAAAAACGTATGCAACAGTAATTAAATATAAATATATATACTTATAAGTAAACCAGATAAGTTATATATAACTAAAGGATGAAACATTTTTTTGAACATTATGGATTACAGAGCTCATCTCAAGCTCCGGAGTGGATCTAGACTAAATACAGTCTGGAGCTCCGTTTGATGCCCCAGTTGTAATTCGCAAAGTCAATATTCGCAAGATCCTACAAAATTGCAACCACAATCTTTCTGTAGGAAATATATGATAATATTTCTATCCGTTAAACCATAACATGGTAATTGGTTACGTTATACAATTTTGTACATTAAAATAGCTTATTTTGATCTTACATTACTTACATCAATCAATAATAAATCTGCATATATATATAACTAATCTGGTTTGCACATATATATTTATATTTAATTGCAGTTGCATTGTACTTTTTCGAAGTACTAATTGATGTTTACCTCATTATGAAACATAAATTACATTATAAAATGTAAATATTGACATACATATTATACTTATACTCATATATTTATTCATATATAACTTATATACAAATATATATGTATATATATACATATATATAACATAAATAAATTTAATTACATTACTTACATCAATCAATAATAACTCTGCATATATATATAACTAATCTGGTTTGCACATATATATTTATATTTAATTGCAGTTGCATTGTACTTTTTCGAAGTACTAATTGCTGTTTACCTCATTATGAAACATAAATCAGTAAAACTTCATTTACTTCTATTTTTCTACATGGAAAATCGTTCAAAGGGCTTTTATTCCGATAATATGCCTACAAGTTGTATGAAAACAATGTACATATATAATTTCCTTGTGAAAAAGAACCCAACAGACTAAACCCATAATTTTCATGTTATACGATTTTCAATATACATTTTTATCTAATTTTTTTCTCTGGGAGGTAAAATGTTCTTTGGATGGGTCTTTAAGGCTGGTCCCGAGCCTGTAAGGGTCCGGTATTAGTTGAAGACTCCTCCCCTAACCTAACTAAAATATAGCAGTAAGTCATACTTAAAGAAATTAACAAATAGTTTAATTACCTTTTATTTATTTACTTTTTCAAGAGAATTAGCAAATTATGAAAAACCGTATACGACCATCCCTATTTTCTGTCTGCTCTATATAATATTTCAAAATTAGTTTGAATGACACACTTCAGTTGCACTTAAATAATTTTAATACACATCAGTTCTGGCTTTCTTCTTTTTTGTATACAGGAAGGTTACCTGATGCTTTAAGTTAAATTCATATTGATCCCTAAGAAACGGATACAAAGGTCCCAATGTGTGTGTTGAATGATAATCCCAGGTAAAGATTGAAAATCAATAGAACTCATCCTTTCTATGAAAGTTGAGAGTTAAAAAGGACGTTAAACCACAAAAACAAAACAGAGGAACACAAATTGAAAACAGTATGAGCACACAGGTCTGAATCATTGGTCGTACTAATCTGTACGATAAGACACAGCTCCCCTACTCCACAAAGTGGGGTGTCAGCAAAAATATGGCGCAATGTAAATGATAGAAGGCGCATTCACACTGCCTTGAAAAAAACAAAACAACATAAAATCATACCCATTGGATATGAAATAAGGGGCTCTTTTTTCATTTATTATTATTATTATTTAAAATTCGATAAATAATTTGTGCATAAAATTTATAATTTTTTTCTTAATTCATCAAAAAGATAACAATGGGTGCCTGGAGTCTAGCATTAAAAGTTGGGACAAGCCAATGATTGAGCAAGCATTCGGCAAACTTTTAGTATAAAGAAATATTGTAAGGGTGCGAAAATGTTTTTAAAAATAGAGTAATATGGCCATAACAGGACTTTATTATATATACTAACCACGTTTTTACATACCACACTTCCTGTCCCTTCTCAAATTAATTTCTTTGTTTCATTCTACAGCGTAATTAATTATTGTTATGACCATAAACAATTTTTTCTTTATTTTTAATCCGTTTTGATTTAAAAAAATAAATAAAAACATATTTTAAAATTCGTTGTCATGCGTTTTGTTTCAATTAAAACTTAGAACCATTTCCTATGGAGAATGTATTGTACATTTCGAGCCCTAGATTTTGTTGGTATTGGCTTTATCTCAAATTTGAGGGCATTTTATTATTTAATAAGGAACAGTCTTGCAAACACCAACATTAAATTATATAATTTAAAATTGTCTTGCTCTAGGACATTCCCTGTTGTCTCCTGTTATCATGTGGACAACCCTTGTTTTCACATGGTAGTTTTTCCTTTTTAACTTAGTTTTCGTGAGATAAACCTTATTATCTCCAACTTTGATTTTACTGCATTGAAGTATTCGTTAAGCCCTAACAGAGAGCACCATAATCTCAACAATAATAAATTAAAAAAAGTCTATTATTTTTACAAGTGGCATAATAATTCCACTAACCTGTCAAGAAACATGTACGAGTATGACAGGCATAGAGAATAATAATGGGCGCAACTCACGTTCATTCATGGCCATATCCATTAGTTGGAGGTCTTCATCGTTCAGGATCGACGAGAGAAATCCGTCAGGAGTGTGAGTCAGTTCACTCGTTCCATTCTGTACAAGAGCAATAACATACAGTAAATAAAGTAGAATGAATAGTACACACAGAAAACAGAAAAAATAATTAATCAAATAAGTTTTCTCTCTCCCTCTGAAATTAATCAACCAATCTGACTAAAAATCAATAGGATGACTTATACAGGGACTTCGGAATTCTCATACTAAATTTGGTGTCGATATATTCAATACGATAGCTATCGCCCCCCTGGAAAATGTGGCTTTTTATTTAAATAACATTTTATAAATAGGTACATTTTTTTCAATAATAGGTACGAACTTCGATTTATTGTTTGTTATCTGTAATTAACAACCAGAGGCGAGGAAGCGCTCCTAGTGTCAATAAATGACTTGAATTTAACTGAGAACTGAAGACATGATCCGTTCTAACCTTCTAACAATAACAAACATTATTTTCAAATTATATTACTCATTTAAGTTAAAGTTTTAGTTGTGTTGTAAAATGCCCAAACGAACTATCAGAGATTTTTTCACATCTAAAAAATAAAAGCTTGTAAAAACATTTGTATTTATTTTAAATGTATTAAGGGGGGGTATTAAGTTAGATATATGTGCTAAAAGGGGCGCTGGTAGCACAGAGATAGAGTACTTGACTATTGTGCTATAGATCCTTAGTTTTTTATATAAGCCCACGCCAATATTTTGTCTTATTTTTTATATTTTATTTTAAAATTTTTATTAATTTTTGACGTAGGGTTTTGTTTAATGAAAATTTACTTTGAGGTGGTTTTGGACCGCAAGCCTCATGTCTCCCTTCCTTTAATAACCTAAGTTAGTTATTATGACTCATGCCCGGGCTTTAACTACGATGTCATATCGACTACTACCAGAGCGCTCTTTCGTCACAGTCATGGTGGACATGAGCCCGATTCTACTGTGGGAGTCCAAAATGTTGCCTACCCTAAAATTTTATTCAACTAGGACAGGGGTCTTTAACGAGTACCTGACATCGTACAGGCTCGGGACCATCGCTTAACGTCCTTTCCGAAGATAAAATAAACTATGGGCCTCGGCCGGGTTTCGAACCCACGATCTTGAGCTCAGAAGGCAAGCACGCATACCACTGAGCTACCGGCGCCCTCTAATAACCTAAGTTAAATTGTTCCTATTTTTTTTTTTATCTTGAAGGTAACACGAAAAAAAAAAAAAGAGTGATATGACCCCTTCGAACGGGGCGTTAAGCGATGGTCCTGAGCCTATGCGATGTCAAGTACGCTACCTGGGTAGGCAGTATTTAGAACTTCCTTTGAATTGGGCCACCAGAGCGGAGAAAGAGCGCTCTGGTAGGTGATAAGCGATATTCACAGCGATTCATAATTTCTATACCATAAGAAGGACTTGGGTTAGTTCACACAAAATTTCTTCAAAAACATTTCTGAGTAATAGAAGGTATATCCCCTTATATATATAAACTTTTAAAATTTTCATACCTGATAGTACATCATCTCCTGGGGATTCTCCATCTTGAAGGCTGTGGCTCCGGCCTCACCTCCCATTGGCTCGCTAGAGTTGGTCATCAGGTTCATTGAAGAGGCTACAGCTGACCCGACGTTCCCTGATCCTACCGGGAAACATAAATCAACATTATTTACAACAGTTTTAGTCAAACTCTCTTCTCTATATCTGTACTACTGTACGTATATAAATGGCAAAAGTCATCTCTACACACACAGATCTAATTCCGAGGTACTTCCACAAAAAGGTAGGTTTCTTTTATATTGTTGAACATAGGAAAAACTGTAAAAAACTGAACTTGTTAAGTTTCTTCGGAATTAAAAATGGCTACAACCTCCTGTTATGGTAATTGCTGTAACCATTATGCTAAGGAGAACCAAATAATGTTTTCTTAACAAGGTTTAGTATGTGGACTCTCTGATTTGTTGGCTTATTATCATACCATTTGTTCTACTATTACTTCAATATTATTGGTAGAAAAACTGTTTATCAAGTATACTAATATACTTTTATTTATTAGGCCATTATTATAGTGTAATTGACATTCTAACACAAAAAACTCTTAATTACTGCCGTGGTAATGAATGTACCTACACAGAATTTAGTATAAGAATTTAGAAGCCCTTATGTAAATCAACTATAGATTTTTAGCCAATATGATCGATTGGTTTTGGAGGAAGAAAAAAAAATTGATTTCTTTCTGGAAATGTGCATTGCACATTCGTCTTTTTTTTTGGCTGCACCGACAGTAACCACATGCTTGGTCGTAAGAGGCGACTACGGGGACCCACTGTTTTGTGTACAACCCGATCACCCGTTTCACCCGAGGGGACGCAAATATCTGGGGGCGAGTTGTTCCGAGGTAACGAAACTTTCAGCGTTGGGCCTGGAGTATGAAAGATTCAGAGCAGAAACAGAACTGGACGCAACTTCGGGGAATTGGATCCAAGGGCTACCAAACCTACGTCGAAGGCACTACAGGAAAAGGAAAAGAAGAAGGTTAAGGGAGAAAAATTGAAATTCGGATGAAAAAACTCCTCAGCGATCACACAACTTAAGACAAGGACCCCCCTCCCCTCCAAGAGTCTGTCAATTTGGCCTTGAGGCAGACAATTCCCTTTAATAGTTCCACGAAAGGATCAATCTTCTACAGATTGAGGTCCCGCTGATGAGGGCCGTATCTCCCGAGAAGTAAGCTAACACCCTCGGTCATTTGTTACCCGTCCCCACTCGGACCTACAGCCCTTGACCTATAAACTCATCAATACTTTCATAATGTAATTATAATAGATGAGTTAATTGACGACTGGTGACAAATGATCACATAGATATCCTGTTTTCAAGACATTTAACTCTTGCAATTATTTCTACCTCAGCCTTGGAGCCAAACCCAGCCTACATCTAACCAACAGTTTGGCAACATGTTTTTTTTTTCTTCTTCAAGGCATTTCGTCCATGCGGTCATGGATGCCAGAAGGGCGGAGGGAGATCAGGGGGACGCTGGAAAAAATAAACTCTAATTTTATATGTATGTTCAAAACTCCATAATACACTTATAGACACCTATTAATTTTCCACGGAATCGGCCGGAGGAGAGGGGGTTAAGTTGAGGATACTCGACTCAAAACCCCAAATAATTGTCGATGTAATGAATGAATCGACACGAAATTTAGTATGAGAATTCAAAAGCCTGCCCCCTATATAAATCAATCATTGATATTTAGTCCAAACTGTCCATTTGTTTTGGAGGGAGATCGAAAACTTAATCGGTTAATTCATAATGGGGAAGTACATCGCCAGTGATTCACCCATGACTTTTTTCATAGTATGGCTCTGAGCATTATTGACACATACAATAAAACAGTTATATATTTTTACTTCCCGCTATTCGAAGTATAGGGGAAGTTATGTAATAGCTCAAAAATTTGATGCGTAGTTTTCAACGGAATTTTATGTTGTCTATCTGTATGTCTGTGTTATATGTGAATTCAAAACCCAATAAGGACGACACTTATAAATTTTAGCTGAAACGGCCGAAGGGAATGGGGGATCAGAGGGGGTCTTCAACACAAAAACCCCAATAACTGCCGATATAATGAATGTATCGACATGAAAATTCATATATGAAGTCAAATCCCAATTAGGACATAACTTGTCAGATTTCAGCAATATCGGCCGAAGGGAAGGAGCTCAATTAAAAAACTCTAATAACTGCCGATGTAATGAATGTATCGACAGAAAATTTAGTATGAGAATTTAAGAGCCCCTATGTAAGACAACTATTGAATATTAGAGCAAACGATCAACTGGTTTTTGGAGGGAAGCAAAAAGTTAATTGATTAATTCGTTTTGGGGAAGTACATTGCCCTTGATTCACCTACAACTTTTTTATTTTGTGAAATCGTCGCAACAACTATTATATTATTTAATTTTTTTTGGCCTTTTGTACGATGCATATTAGCCATGTCAATGTGTTATCTAGTTATATTTACGACATCCATGGCCCCGGGAGGGAGTTCTATCTACGAAATAAAACTCACTCCCGGACGGGATTCGAACCCGCAAACATGGTGAGACCATGCAACCAAAGCCCTACGCTCTAGCCCCCACGGCCATCATGGCCCCCAAAACTATTATATAAACATGACAGATAGTTATTGTTGACATTATTTGGTCCCTATTTAGCTGAAGAGTTAGGTTAGATTAGGGAAGCTAGCAGTAGTACGGGCTGTCATTATGTCAGGACCCACAATCAGGGAGCATATATTCACCAGTTAGTCTTTATTACTCTCATTTTGTAGTTACTACAAGTGTAGTTACTGTAATTCACCAACGTAACTCGGTAATGCTCCCGGGGGAGGGTAACACTACGCACAAAATTCAACTTTTGCCCTCATTCCTAAGTTAAGGATTTCCTCACGTTTCGGTATGAGCTCTATTACTGTTTATTACTTACATAAATTATTAATCTCATTACTTTGTTTTAAGACATTTCGACTAGGGGGATAATGTAGGATCCACAGGGAAGCCGAAGACGCCAAGGCAGATACCCGCCCGAGGGGAATCTAGCTGACTAATACTAACGGTGGAGATAGCTGTGATTTTTAACGATAATATATAAAGAATATTTTTTTTGTGTATTTGAGGTAATCTCGAAAACTACTTAACCGATTTGGATAATTCCTTCACTATTGGGAAGCTTTCTTTCCTGTGGACATAGGCTATAGATCTTTACGCCTTATCAAAAGGAAGCTGAACAGTGATGGTAAAAGTGAAGCAAGTCGGAGGAGAAACGGCCACCTAGGCCGCCAATTATTGAATACACTGTTGAAGATATATCAAAATGATACAAAATTTTCTGGAGCGGAAATCACCATTTTAGAGATTCATAATGCCTTCACCAGGGATCTGAATAGGTAATTTCCAATAGGGTTTCGTTAATAAAAAAAACTATATTATAACAATATTTACCCATGGGTGAGTATGGAGTGACGGCGGGATGGGGGTGCTCGTGGAGTGCTGCCTTGGCTGCTGACTCCGGAGGCTGCTGCGGCTGTTGTTGCTGATGTTGGTGGGGGTGCTGATGCTGATGTGGATAGTTGGCAAGGTAGTGAGGCTCGGGAAGGCTGAGCAGGCTGGCCAGATCCTGCCATCGCTGCTCCATGCTCCCTCCCCGCATGTACCCCATCCGACCCTGCAATCATACAATTCATTGTTAATTATAAACAGCTCTGACAATATTTTTTTTCTTTCTTATACTTTCAATGGGTGGACTGGACCATGGAAGAATCCTGGTGGGCTGTTTAACTGTCACCACCCAGGCTGCAAGAGGCGGCGAAGGAAGAACGAGAATGTAATGCCCGGAGGAAGTTAAAATGAACTAACCTCTAAGAAATTATGATTCTTATTCTTTAGATTAGTTACAAATTTTATGTCTCACATGGAAGTGGTATGGAACATGTTCCAAAATTTCACAGAAGAATTGTTGCAAAACAAAGGCGCGCTAGTAAGCTAATCGCTGGTCGCACGTGATTTGTAAGCTCCGCGATAAGATTTCGGAGTGAAAATCGTTGGCTTCTATACATTAAGACATCTGTAGTGTCTTATATACACTGTAGTATACTATTAAGACAGTATATTATAACAATGACTTTTATAGTGACTTATATGCATTTTGAGAGTGTATTGTAACAATAGCTTCTATACTTTAAGGCTTCTATATTGTCTTATAGACACTATATTATTATAACAATGATACTTAACATTTTTCGCAGAGATAATGTGAAACACTTAATAAAAAATATAAACTGCTTCTCAGGGTAAATATGTAAAGTCCGCTAACGATGTCAAAAAAACAAATATGTTAACTCCTCGTAAACATTCAACATTGTTATAATAAAAATTATAAAGAAAAACGAATGTTTTTTAAAAATATTGTCTATTTCACAAGTTATATAAATTATATGGGAGTACTTTTGGTATTGCTACTATCTTCAGCCACGACTTAACAAATACTGATACCCTGAAAAGCAGTTCGCGGAGTTTACATTTGTGATCAGGTTAATCAGGACTAAGCTTACGATCACGGAGTTTACAATCGTCCGTTTTATACAACTGCTTGTGTACAGTGAATGCCGATAATTTTTTCTGTTGGATAATTAAGTCATTAATAGTAGAGTCGTATTTAAGAGTAAGACTTCAAAATGAATGATATGTCCATAATGGTAGTTATTTAGTTATTAGAAGAGAACCACACAGTTTTTAGGACTCTCCAGTCCCTTGTGTGGTTTACGAACCTATTAACTGTCTCCCATAGGCATTGGTATTTAAAGTTCAGTGAAGACTATGGAAATAGTTGTTGAGAAATGCAACTAAAACTGCGACAAGGTGGATGCAATGAGTTTGCGGTTGAGCCGCAGGTTTCCTTCTCTCAAGAGAATGTTTCCTACCGCAATACTCCTTGGGCGACCACAAAAGACATCCGCTGTCGGAAAATTTTTACAACTTATGACCTACCCACTAAGTCCAACGCTAAAAGCTCACTGCAAGAATTCATTGGCCTCAACATTTCAACCTTCTTCCACACCGAATTACCCTGGGAGAATGAACCAACACACATTTATGTTTTGCAAGATAACATTTTCAAGAAGACACAGTAAGAGAACTTGTAATAACCTCGGCGCTAATCACCACAGCTATAAAATTATGAAGCGAGCGTTTTAATCTGTTTTAGTTAGGAAAAAATATTATTCTGGATATTAACTTAAGAATTTATCTTAATGGTCCGGAATCAGATATAAAAACACACATAAAAAAAAGTTGGTGGTGAATCACCGACAATGAACTTCCCCAGTACAAATTAATCAACTAATTTTCGCTCCCTTCTTAACAACAATCGACTCTTTTAATGAACAATAGTTGACCAACACAGTGACAACACAGAATCTTCGTACTAAATTTCGTATAGATACATTCATTACAGACGCGGTTGTTATGGTTCATGAGCTGAGCCCCCTCTGATCCCCCCTTCCCTTTGGCTGCCTTGGCTGAAAATGAAAAGGAGTAGTCCTTATGGAGTTCTAGATGCACTAAATTTTCTTTCGATACATTCTACCAGGAGGCACAGGCACACACACTAATATGAAAAAATAGAGAAGCACTTTCTTTTATTAATTTTTGGAATCAGGGGATCGGAAAATATCAAATTCCGGTGAAAATACAGATCGAAATTTTGACCGATTACATAATTCCCCTATACTTCGTACAGCTGGGGATGTAAAAGAGAAATTTACAAATACATCAGTTTTCACAAAGATAATAATACATGATAACGATAGCTTTGAGATATCGTCGCTGTTAGTGCAAAAAGTGTAATGAACTTGAAATAAATAAAACTTGTTTATTTATGGTATTGTCTAATTTCACCAACTATATTTACATGGGAGTACTTTCGGTATTTCTACAATCCTCAGCCAAAAGCATAAGAGATAAGACTTATCTCTCAGTCTTATTTCTTATGCTTTTGGCTGAGGATGGTAGAAATACCGAAAGTACTCCCATGTAAATATAGATGGTGAAATTAGACAATAACATAAATAAACAAGATTTATTTCTTTCAAGTTCATTTGAATTATTTCACAATATCTCTGCAATAATGTCAGTTTTCATTGATAAAACGTGTAATGTCAAAAAAGCCAAACTTTCATGGGAAAGAAAATACATTTTTTTTATTTAATTTGGGTTACGTCTATTCACTTCAAATGTTGACTGTTTGCTTATGAGGGTATTTGGAACCACGGGGAACATCAACCATGGATGTTCAGCTGATTACAACATATGGCCCTACTTCTGAAGAGGGTAGATGGACGATACGATCCAACAGAGAGCTGAAAGACCAGTACAAGAGCCCGGACCTGGTGGCCTTCTTGAAGCAAGGGCGGCTGCGATGGCTGGCACATCTATAGAAAATGGAGCCAGACAAAGTGCCAAGAAGGATACTGGAGGAGCACTGAAGAATGGTAAAGTTTCAGGTTCCACAAGCAACGTAGCGCCAGGAAAAGTAAGTAAGAAAATTACATACCTTTGATAAAAACGAGAAAAAACTTAGTACTGGAGTTGACTCAAATTTGGTATTTATCGACAAATACCACTTTTCTACCGTCATACTAATTGATATGATGTAACGGCAGGTGAAGAATCCAAGATGCAGCTTGCAAGATCCGCGATGAGTAACGTCAGCCGCGACTAATTAAAAAATTGCATTTTCCCTTAAATTTTAAGGGAGAAACACTTATCATGTGTAGCAATAATATCGGTACTAACTTTACTGGCTAGCTTTCCTTGGCCATAACATGGGGAAAATTAAACGTTGTTATGTTCGCCTGGGTAACACATATTGGCTGATGATTAGAGATGAAACTCAGTTGATGACTGCTTCTATACTTTAGGCTCCTGATGACGCCCGGTCCCGGCTTTGGAACTTCAACAAAGCTTCAGGCACATTAGTAGCTACTAATGTGATAAACATTAGTAGAAAGACTACTACAACCTATTGGTAGACAAACGTGGAGCAGCATTACACCTTATCTTTGCCAGCAGTCAATAGCACGCCGTCCTTCGGATGGGACGTTAAGCAATAATGGTCCTGAACCTGTGCAATGTTAGGTACGCGTTAAAGACCCCTTACTTAGATAACTAAACATTTAAGACTCCCACTGTAGATTTGGGCTCATGTCCACCAGAGCGACTTAAGTGAATAAATGACCTCGTAGTTAAGCCTGGACATTAGTCACAAATACGAAACTAAATTTATCAAATTCGTTATTCTCGGCGCATATTAAACTTTGCACACTTCGTACGTTCAGGCGTCATCAGTGATATATCCTATATAAATAAAATTGAAAGACTATCTTTATGAGAAAACGGCTGAACGTATATTCACAAGCTTAGCCCGGTTCAAGATAGACCGTAGCATCCCAACATTTGAACGGGAGAGGGGACTTTAAGGGGGCCCAAAAACATAAAATGAGTTCTGGCCTCTTAATAAGGGATTTCAAATTTCACATGAGCATCCTCATAACCCCGGTTCAAACTTTCAACATTTTGAATGCAAGTAGGAATGATGGGGGGAGGAAGGGAGTTAATAAGTGCAAGCTTATTAACGGTTAATAAGACTTCCATGAAATTTCATATGTAGCATCCTTATAAGCATTGTTCAAACATAGGCAACTCAACATTTTGGGTGATAGGTGGGAGGGGGGAAGGTGATCGAGGGTTCGAAACCCGGTCGAGGCCTTTACGTTTTTTATATATGCGGTGAAAAAAACCTTGAGCACTCCGTCCTTCGGATGAGATGTTAAGCGATGGTCCCGAACATGTACGTTGGATAGGCAAAATGTAGGATTCCCATAATGAGTCGAGCTCATGTCCACCAGACGAAAGAGTGCTCGGGTGATAGGTGATATGACTTCGTAGTTAAAGCCCGGGTAAGTTATTTTCGACCAACACCGGGTAACCACCTAGTTCACAATATAAGTGTACCCTGGAGGGGGAAGGACATCTATATAAAGGCGAACTTTATTACTAGCCGACCACACGAATTATTTGCTGACTACGCTACTAGCTACTACAGCTCATCCCACTGTACGGAGGGAGATACATTATTTGCCCAGGCAATATTATTTGCCTAGTTAGAAGCCGAGTCATATTTACATTATGATATAATATTTACCATCCTTGGCTTCTTTACACAAACTTTACTAGAATTGTCTACGCCAGCTGGTGGTAGACTCATTTAAGTGTTTTTTACTAACAACCACATATTATAAAACTATAGGTTATATCTAAAGTTGAGGATATCGGTAGCATGCTTGCCTACTGAGCTTAACAATAGTTTATTTATATTTTTATTATTTTTTTTTTGTGGAATAGGCAATATTTCAAAAATAAGTTTGTTTTATTTATTTAAAGCTGAGTAGGCGAAATTTAGGACTCCCACAATAGAATTGGGCTCATGTCCATCAAAGCGACGAAAGAGCGCTCTGATAGTAGGCAATATGACCTCGTAGTTGAAGCCCGGGCATGTGTTCCAAAAAACAAACCAATCAAGCAATGTCCTGAAGCTTCACCTCTCGGATTTCTTTGATTTTCGGACCATAAGTTAGTTAGTGAATATACAAAAAGTACAAATTTCTTTCAGAGATAAGCCCTTATAAGAACGCGGAAAAAGCTTAAAATTTTGCCTGTTGTCGATGTTTCATAAGACTAATAACTCAATATGTATTGCAACTATGAGGGTAGTAGGTATGTTCGTTTTACATGTATATAATAAGGTTTAATTATAAAATAAAATAAATTGTTTTCCCAATGAATTTAAAAAAATAAATAAAGTAAAAAATCACCACCTAAATCCTTCTGAGGATCCGCTTCATCAATCCTTACCTACAAAAAAAATCCCCAGGGTATGACCTCATCACATGCAAAAACCTACGAAATTGAACTCTTCCCCGCAAAACAATCCTCTTCCACTTACTTACATATTCAATATAATCCTTACTCCTAAGCCCGGCAACCCCCCAACATCCTTAGATCCTATCATACAATTAATTAGCCCATCCTCTCAAAAATCCAAGAGAAGATTATCCTTAAAAGGATATACCCAATCCTTGAAACCACGGCATTCAGATTTCAACCACCTCTCTACTGTCCATAAAGGCGTTCGCATTGTGGACCACATCTCTCCTTAGAGCGAAAGAGGCCTGGACTTCAAGAAGGACACCCCCCTAATCCGAATTTCTGACTGATTACATAACTTTCCCTATACTTAATATAGCTAGGGAAGTAAAAAAGATATGAAGAAAGACAATTTGCTAGCTTGGGATGGCTGAGAAACCTGCATAAAGCTCCAGTGTTCTACTACGTACTTATTATACACTCACTTTTTTTTACATTTAATGACAGACTTATTATGACATTATGCTCATTATTATTGTTGTTAATAACACTTTAAACCTCTAATTATCCACCATTTTGATTTATTGATTGTCAATAGTTTTTTTTGAGTCCCCTAAAACCATGACTTGCTGTTTGCTTTCAATGATGGAAGAGTTCTGTGTCTTTGACATCAAAAAGTTAACAAGACCTTGATGAGTCACAACCAAATGAACCTATTTTGTCTAAATTTGGTTTCCTTCACTGTTAGACTGAACATTTTTCAACAAAAAAAGATTTAGGTCATATATGGCCTAAAGCTGACAAATAATTTTTATATATTTTGAAATACAATTTTAGTCTAACTATGGATAGGAAGGACAGTTTATTAAGTAAACAACTTAATACAGGGTCTCAGCTATACGAGGTAAGGTGGAAGTTATTAGACGGTCGGAAATTCGATGTTGAGTTTTTATCGGAATTTCATCTTTACGATCCTCTGATTTAAAAAACACACAAACAACAAAATTCCTGTCTGCCTATAAACACGATCAACTCCTGATAGAATGAATGTACCGGAACAAGAATTTATATGTGTATCCAGATAGTATGGCCAAAGGGAAGGGTGGAATTGAAGGGGAGGGGGCTTAACACAAAAAACTCTTGTAACAAATGTAATGAACATATCGACACGACATTCAGTATGTAAATTCAAAACCACAAAATTGTGTCATTGAAAATGACATCTATTAATTTTATGCGAAATCAGCAGAAGATAAGAGAGAGGGAAACTCAAAAATCACTAAAGATATAATATATGTATGTATCGACACGAAATTTAGTATGAGAATTCAGAAGTCCCTTGTGTAAATAAATTATCGATAGTACTGGTTAATCGCAAAATAGAACTTTACACTTACTGGAATCTCACTCCACGTTTTACACCCCAAAAATTAATTCATGAGATGATTACGCCATTCATCCTTTCATATCTTGTAGATGTTAATTTTACAAGCAAGAGTTTTGCGGAAGACTTTCTTTATTTGACTGAGATTGATTCCCTTCATATACCTTATCGCATCATGGTTAATCCGCCCATAGAAAACCGGAAGAAGAGTCAACTTGAAGTAAATTCCGAAAATTATTTTGATCTGTGTTACAACGGCGTTAAGAAATTCAAGGATATAAGCCCTAAAGAGAAAGAAGACTCAGATAAAATTACTGGTTTTTAATAGCTAATAATAAAATATACATTTTTATTATTATTAAAAATAATACAGCCACAGTGTATAATACACTTGATTTTATATAGAGACATTAAAAATAAAACATTAATGAGTTCTTACAAGGTCAATTATAATTAATGTTATTTAATCGTAAAAACATAAACAAAGGTAATCGATTTTGGAAGATGATAAAGATACATAGAGGGAACAGAGTCTAAAAATTGACAATAGAACAGCAGTGTAGCCAGAGGCGGCTGGATCTCAGAAGCGAATCTGCACTTCTGCAGTTCAACCCGTGGGATAGCTTCATTAACTGACGATGTCTTACGTGGTGACCCGACGCTGGTAATACTACAAGAGTTACGAGAAAAATATAAGTCAATCGCCGGCAATGTACTTCCCCATCACGAATTAATTAACTATTTTTAGCTCTACCTCTAAATCCAATCGACCTTTTGATCATTAGTTCACTAGCATAGACTTCTTAATCTTCATACTAAATGTTGTATCGATAGATTCACTACATCGATAGTTATTATAGAGTTTATGAGTATAAAATTTCATGTGATACATTCAAATGTATTACATCCCCAGCTATACGAAGTATAGTGGTAGTTATGTAATCGGTCAGAAATTCGATGTTAACTGTTTATTGAAATTTCATGTTTTCCAATCTCCTGATTACAAAAATGATGATTTACAATCGGTATAAGCCAAAGTAAATTTGATGAATGATACATTTTTAAAAAAATGAAAAAAAAAAAAAAATAATAATGATAAAAAAAAAAATATATATATATATATATATATATATATATACATACATATATGCTTGGGTTAGTTTTCGTCGCTCTGGTGGACATGAGTTCAAATCTACTGTGTGAGTCCTTTTCTAACCAGGTTTAGTTACTTAAGGTAAGAGAGGGTCTTCAACGAGTAACTAACGAAGGACGATGTGCTCAAGGTTTTTTTTTTATCTACCAGATAAAAAAAAAGTAGTCGGTGAATCACTGGCAGTGTACTTCCCCACAAGGAATTAAGCAATTAACTTTTTGCTCTCCCTCCATAATTAGTCGACCGTTTGAAATGAAATGAAAAATAATCTTTATTCTGGGACATACGTCCCCTAAGAATAATAACCTAAAGAATAAACAAGAGTGTACAAGTATCAACCAGTAGAGAATAATAATAAAGAGGTCTCTAGGAATAAATATTAAATGTTAAAAACAGGCAATGAGTAAAACAATATAATAAACAGTAATAAAAATATAAAAATTAGAATAACACGTATGAATAATAATGTGAAACATGATAACAATAATGACTTTTATGTGAATGAATTGTAAAAAACTGGACTGATGAAACAGAAGAGTAACAATCTGTCCAGTGGAGAGAGAGAGACTTATAGGAAGACGAGAACTATCTCATAGGACCCAGCCTTAGGAATCAGAGGTTTGCTAAGACAATAATAATAAAAATATATATATATATATATACATACATCGAAAGCATATGGTTATGTACAGAATAATAGGTAAAACAAAAAAAAAAAATTTTTAGTTTATGTTTCTGTGAACACAATAACTGCCGCCTCATAGAATGATTGTAAAATAAAAATCTGCCGAAGGAAAGTAGGGGATGAGAGGGGAGCTCAACTGAAGAAGCACAATAACTGCCGATATAATAATACAACTAAACTAGAATTAATTCGTGCTGTGGAACTACATTGCCCATGATTCACCAACAACTATTTCTCTAGTTTTTAAATAGTTGTCTTGTGAAATTTCTAGCAGTCGTTGTTGCTGAGGGCTAGAGGAGTGTTTCTGATGTGCTCTTGAGCGTTCACAAGCCTTCTTCCTCTCCATTTAGTGTCTGACGCCCTTCTACGCCGACATTCCTTCCTGGTACCCTGTACACTGCCAATCAAGGAACACTGATTGAGATCTGTCCCACTAATAGATCCGTACAGTCTTAGTCAATCATCATTAACCCCCTACCCCCCTCCACGTCTTATATGGACAATATAGAAATTCATGAGGAAGACATCTCTACTGATTTTTATAGGAAATTTAGTTTATGTGCTGTGGTAAATAAAAAATGTTAATGTAAAATTAATATAATTAAATAAATATATAATTCAAATAATAAATATAAAAATTAAATAAATATAATAATAAAATAATAAATAATAATTATTTTTAAATAAACAATAAATTACCACATTTCCTGTAGAAATTTTATAACTGGTCGTTTTACTAAATTTTTATTTCTACAGTAATTTCCGAAAAGGGCCCTAAAAAAGTATAAAAAGTTCAAGACGTGCAATTTTGAAGAAAGTGCACATAGGTATTTTTTTTTTTTTAATTTCAATTAACAAACTTTTCATTTGAATTTCTAAAGAGATGCCATTTTAAATTTTTTTTCAACAATATTAAATCTAATCCAAAGGTTTTCAAATTATCTTACTGGGCCAACAGGGAAAATGAATAGAATAGTTTGGGTTTATTTTTTTTTTACATCTACATTATAAAATTAAAACAAAACATTGAAACAAAACTCAAAATAAAAATAGTAAAAACTAAATTCTTAAATTTTTTTTTTTTTTTTTTTTTTGGGCCATTCTTTAAATTTAAGTTATATACTTTTGGGCATATATATTTTGTACATATAATTAAATAAAAGTACCTTCTTTGCGGATCAACCTTATTGTTAATTCACTCCTACTTAGTTCATCACATCTTAAGCCTAAACAACACTCTCCATCTTCACTCAGACCGTCTCTGACCTCGACTCTCCTCTACACACACTAGTTCAAAAACAGCTGATGGCCGTGTTTTGTTTTCTACTCATTTGTTTTAAAAGAAAATGCATTCATATTATTTATTTACTTATTCAATTGCTTCTTGGATTTTATAGAAAAATAAAAACATATAATAATTTTTTTTTTAATATTAATCATTTTAATGTGTGTATTTTTTTTTATAAATCACAGTGCTGTTTAAGCTTCTCTGGAATGCTTGACGTAATCCATATTTTGGGCAAATCTTCCAAAGATGTTTTCGACAATTTTTCTAGCCGACTTCACGTCTCATCCAGGCTACAATGATCACAATAAGGGACGTGAAATCATGCGAAATATCGTCGAATGAATTATATGGAACACTATAGTATAAAGTTGCAGGTTAACCCGCTTCGCCTGGAATAACTGTAAGCAGGTTAGTAACGTTATCTGCCCGGTTTGTAACTTTAAGTTACGTGAGTTTAGATATAATTTGAAATTTTGGGGGGGATGGGGCCCTGCTTTCAATTTGTCATTAGTTCCAACTCAATGCAACCAAGTGCAGTTTACTACCTTTAGAACAGTACTTGCACACAATGACCTTTATTTACAAAGCTATGAATTTCTACTTCCTCTCAGATAAACTAAGAAAACGATTGATCGTAAGATTTCCAGGGGTGACGTTAACGACATAAGTCACACGTCTCACCGAAGCTTTCACCCAACACCCCGGCAATATTGTGTTACTGACGCTTTCTCCAGCGGTCGGCAATGTCGCCCGAATGTGGACAAAACTCAGACATTTGAGGAAATATATTACATAATGACTGTTTTCTTTGATCAGAGTTCAGGCGATGATGAATCGTCGAGAAAACATCAAATTTTATGGTAATGGGTAAAGCTATTCCGAAGTACCTACCTGTTCTAAATTCGTGAGGCGGAAGGTCTAAATGAAACCCTTATAACGAATGCTTGATTTCTGTTCAACTCATCTCGAGAGTGCAGCGCTCTGGTGAACAATTCGCATCCACTATTGTGGTAATGAAAATTATGTAAAATTAAAATAAATCAAAAAAATAAGTAAAATTAATGATAATGAAATAATAATACTAAAATAAACAATTATTTTACCAGATTTCCTGTAGAAATTTTTATAACTGGTCTTCTAATTAATTTTGATTTCAACAGTAATTTCCGAAAAGGACCCTAAAAAATATCAAAAATTCAATAAGTGCAATTTTGAAGAAAATGCACGTAATTTTTTTAAAAATTTCAATTAACAAACTTTTCATTTGGATTTCTAAAAAGATGCCATCTTGTTTTCTAAATTTTGCAAAAATATAAATCTAATCCAAATCAAATTATTTTACTGAGCCAACAGGGCAAATGAATAGAATATTATTTACGAGAACAAATGGTTTGGATTTATTTTCTTAAATCATCTACATTATAAAATTAAAAAATCTAAACATTGAAACAAACAAAAATCAAAAGAAAAATCTTAAAAACTAAATCCTTAAAACTATTTCAATTTTTTTTTCTGTTTTATATTTTTGGCCATTCTTTAAATTTAAGTTATATATTTCTGGGCATATATCCTGTACATATAAACAAACAACAGTACCTTCTTTGCGGATCAATTTCACCGTCAATTCACTCCTATTTAGTTCATTACATCTTAAGCCTAAACACCACTCTCCATCTTCACTCAGACCGTCTCCATTCCTCAGACATCGACTCTACTCTCCACACACTAAAAAACAGCTGATGGTCGTGTTTTGTTTTTTTACTCATTTGTTTTAAAATAAATGTTTCTTATTATTTATTTACTAATTCAGTTTCTTTTTATAGAAAAATAAATATAATTAATTTTTTAATATTAATAACTTAATGTGTATTTTTTTTTATACATCACAACTATAATCACTTCCATAACAGTGAGTGACTATTCGAATATATTCGTCACTACTTGCTCTCACTGTAGAGTTAGTCTGTAATCCAAATCCGTACAATAGAATTTTAAGAAGCAGGGTAGTTTGGACCAGTTTTAACAAGAGTTGTATCAACATTCAGCGCCTGTCTACCCTTATGGGGTTCTGAATGAACTTATAACATTTCATTGAGCACGATGTCCACTTCGGATGGGACATCAAGCGATGGTCCCGAGCCTGGACGATGTCAGGTTCTCGTTAAAGACCCCTTATCCTAGCTAACTAAACCTAAGCGGACAGTGGAGTCGGGCTCATGTCCATCACAACAAGAGCGCGCTGGTAGTATCGATATATTCATTCTAGTTGGAGAGTTATCGTGTCCGCAGACAAACACATTCATATACTTAGACATGAAATTTCATTGAAAACAGAACATGGAATTTTTGACTGAACTAAGTCGTCTGATGTACAAAACGGACATTGGTTCAGCTTTCCTTAAACCTCAAGAAGCAATTTATAGTTGTGAAGAATCGTTATTAGCCGGTAGCTCAGAGATAGCGTTCTTGGCTACTGTGCTCAAGATCGGGGATTAGAAACCCGGCCGAGGTCCTTAGGTTTTTTATATGGGATGTGAAAGAATCTTGAGCACGCCATTCTACGGATGGTCCCGAGTTTGTACGATAACAGATACTCGTTATAGACCCCTAATGTAACGAAACATAGGTAGACTCTGGCTCATATCCATCAGAGCGACATTACCTCGTAGTTAACGATTTCGACATTGGGGATAAGGAGAGGATTGAGAGTAATAGTGCCTTCCAGGTATCTTCTCGGAATTTAAACCTTCGAAAATTCCTTAAAAATTTTCAAAATGAAAAATGAAATTCACTAATACCTCATTTATCCTTCAAAGGAAATTTTCTAAGAAAAAAAAATATATATGAGTGCTGAGAGAGTGCGGTTGTGAGGCTACCGTAGTAATACAGATGACGTGAGGTAATTACTAAGACAAATGGCTAGAGAGACGTGGACAGATGAAGGTGTCAGGAGAACCATCCTGGCTACATCTGTATCTCAGAGTGTGTGTGGCCCAACCAAGTCTACCTTCATTGCCTATTTCTACCAGGATTTCACAACTATCACCAACAAATTGATTAGTTCCCACCACAACATAAGTAAGTACTTTAAATTACTTAATTATAAAATTAAATATAAATATGAAATTAGGGATTCACCGGTAAATGTACTTTGTGTACATCGGCAGTTATTGGAGTTTTTGTGTTTAGCCAATTTCTCCCTTTCCTCCGGTCAATTTGGCTGAAATTCAGTAGGTGTCGTCCTTATACCGTTCTGTATATACATATCAAACTTCGTGTCGATACATTATTTCTAAGGGAATTATTGTGTTCATAGGCATTTACAACAGACAGACAGGCAGAATTATTATTTTTTTTCATTTTTGAAATCAACATAAAATTCCGGTGAAAGCTCAACATCGAATTTCTGACAGATTACATACATTACACAACGAATTTAAAACATGGTTTTATTAAAGTAGTTTTTTAATAAAAAGGATAGAAAACAAAAAAAAATCGATGTGATGTTACTACGCCTCCAACAAAACTCTTCTTCACACTCCCCTTAACATACATATTGTGATCGAAGTTGATCCAAGTATAAAAAATTATTTTCTTCTCTTAGTTCACTCAATAACCCTAACACTACTCTCACTCGACTCTTAACACACTCATGAACTGTCTTGCTTCACGCTACTTGAACTGCTGTGTTGTCTACGAAACAGATATACGCCGGCATTTGATTCGATCGCCTATTGTTGCCCGTTCATTTATAATAAATGCGCAATTGTCTTTTTATATTTATGACTGGTCAATTTACTAATGCCTTAACAGATGTTTTTATTTAAAAAAATTAATATTTCAGTCGTAATCAACACTTTAGTGATTCTCCTCCTTAAAAAAAAAAAAAAACTAATTTTTGAATATTTTAATATTTACAATGTGTGTATTTTTTTACAACACAATGTATATAATATATACTTATTGCCTCCTTGATTAATCTTCCTTATTTTCATATATTATATGAAAATAACGAAGATTAATCAAGGAGGCAATAAGTCGCGGTGTCATCTCGTTGGGGGCTTATGTGGTGAAGAATATACGTATTTGTGGATTTGAATTTGCGTAAACTTTGCCCAAAACGCTTATGTTAGTATTCTTATGTTAAAGAAGTTGTTTTGTTTTAAGATTGGAGTATAGCCGTTGTCTGGGAATGACAAAATCCTGGCTAATTTTGACAAACTGCTGGGAACTAGAGACTAGAGAGAGGTAGTGTTGTGTTGCCTTCCCAAGTTGGTAGATGAGGATGGTCAGGTTGGAGTATAGCCGTTGTCTGGGAAAGACAAAATCCTGGCTAATTTTGACAAACTGCTGGGAACTAGAGACTAGAGAGAGGTAGTGTTGTGTTGCCTTCCCAGGTTGGTAGATGAGGATGGTCAGGTTGGAGTATAGCCGTTGTCTGGGAATGACCAAATCCTGGCTAATTTTGACAAACTGCTGGGAACTAGAGTCTAGAGAGAGGTAGTGTTGTGTTGCCTTCCCAAGTTGGTAGATGAGGATGGTCAGGTTGGAGTATAGCCGTTGTCTGGGAATGACAAAATCCTGGCTAATTTTGACAAACTGCTGGGAACTAGAGACTAGAGAGAGGTAGTGTTGTGTTGCCTTCCCAAGTTGGTAGATGAGGATGGTGAGACATCCATCAAGATGGAGATGTCTTTAGCCCCGACTACATCCCGCCCTGTTATTTTCTAATGATAAAGACTTCTTTTTAAAAACCCCACAAACCAGCAAGGTGAGTTCATTTTGTTATTTTGTTCCTCTTCCCAGATTAACACACACCTCTCACCTCTTCAAGTCAGTTGGCCTGATGACTCCTTCATCAACATTTCACACCTTCCTTCCCCCTAACAACAAGCCTGTCTTAAGCTTCCCTCCCGTCCAGATGTTCCCTAGATAAACGCCTCTTTCCAGACACTTCATCACCCCAATATATCGTTCCTTTTAAATGATCATATCCATTTTCTAAGATTATTCGCAACATGATGAATAATGTCTTACTTTAGTCTATACCTGGGTTGAGGAAACGTTTTTTCTAAATGCGAGCCAGATAGAAAATAACCGACGGTGAATCACCGGCTATGTACTTCCCGAGCATGAATTAATCAATTATGTTTTCGCTCTCCCTCCGGGCTAAGACTCGATGTTTGATTTATATAGTGGCTACTGAATCTTCATATTAAATGTTGTGTCGATACAATCATTAAGTCGGCAGTTATTAGGGTTTTAGAGTTAGCCTCCCCCCTAATCCCCCTCCCCTTCGGCCGATTTGCCTGAAAATCAATAGATGTCCTGCAAGGGTTCTGGTTGCGCATATAAAATTTCATACCGATACATTCTTATCAATCTTTATCAGGATTATTCGTGTTCACAGACAGGCAGACATTTTTTTTTTTTCAATTTTTGGAATTAGGAGGATAGTGCTCAATACAATATTCCTAGTAACTACCGATGTAATGAATATATCGACACGAAATTTATTAGCAGGATCCAGAAGTCAGCTATTGACTATAAACTTGTTTAACTTTTACATTGTCTAATTCCACTAAAATATATACATAAAGTGTACAGAAAAAATGGGAATTGTTTGAACGACCAAACTCATTTCAAATTCTCACCCCTCTTAACGCCACTAAGTTAATATAATACTTGTGATTTTTTTGAGGGCGCCGGTAGCTCAGTGGTTGCGTGCTTGCCTTCTGAGCTCAAGGTCCTGGGTTCGAAATCCGTCCGAGGTTGTTAGTTTATTTTATCGGGGAGGTATCGCCGTCTTTCGGATGGGACGTTAAGCGATGGTCCCGAGCCTGAACGATGTCAGGTACTCGTTAAAGACCCCTGCCCTAAGTGAATAAAATTTACAATCAAAATTTAGGACTCCCACAGTAGAGTCGGGCTCATGTCCATCAGAGTGGCGAAAGAGCGCTCTGGTAGTAGGCAATATGACCTCGTAGTTAATGCCCGGGCATGAGTCATAATAACTAAACTATGTGTATTTTTATTGTATAGTACGCATGTGTACGAATTTTTATTTTATTTTTGTACTTGGATAGTGGTCATATAGCCCTAATTTCTTCTTTATACTATGTATTCTACTATAAACCCGACTCTTTAGTTTTAAATTATTATTTTTGATTATTTATTTACTATTATATATAGTATTTATTTACTATTATATATATTACTTATTTACTAATATTTTCTTTATTTTATTATATTATTGACAACTCAAACATTTATAAATGTTACGTTAAGGTAGCACTTTCCCCCCTGCCCCCCAGGGACTTCACTAGGGGATATAGTAGTAGGCTGATACAGCTCTAGGTAATGTGAAGATTGCATAAATATGACAAACTAGACAACTTAATGACTTTTAAACTTTGTGCTGACGATGACGTAAGCCGTAACCGGAACACTTTATGTATGTATTTTTATGGAATTAATTAACATATAACACAATATAAAAGTTAAGCAAGTTCTTTGTTTTTATTTAGTAAACTCTATATTTGTTTATTATAACACATTTATTATATAACAAATAAAACTTATATTTTTTGGAATCGTCATTTAATATCAATGAATATTCATTTGCTACACTATTTAGGTTAGGTTAGGTTTTATGACTCATGCCCGGGCTTTAACTACGAGGTCATATCGCCTACCACCAGAGCGATCTTTCGTCACTCTGGTGGACATGAGCCCGACTCTACTGTGGGAGTCCTAAATTTTGCCTACCCTAAATTTTTTTTCATCTAGGGTAGGGGTCTTTAACGAGTACCTGACATCGTACAGGCTCGGGACCATCGCTTAACGTCCCATCCGAAGGACGGCGTGCTTAAGTTTATTTTACCTCCCAGATAAAATAAACTAAGGGCCTCGTCCGGGTTTCGAACCCACGATCTTGAGCTCAGAAGGTAAGCACGCATACCACTGAGCTACCGGCGCCCCCCGCTACACTATTTATAATAAATATTATTAATAACCCCAGTTAACGGGACTTAAAACTACCTATTGGCTAACAGATTTTTTTTTTTTTTCTTAACATAGTAAAATATCTGTTAGCCAATAGGTAGTTTTAAGTGCCGTTAACTGGGGTTTTCCCTGGATTTATTATCTGTTACCCTCGACCCTTCTGTACCCTTAGTTGAACGTAAGACTTCACAGTCTTCATGCCATCTCCTCAACCATCTATATTCATAGTAAGTTTCCTTGTTTTTCATCAATGTGTATATGTATGTGTATGTATATTTATGTATGTATTTATGTGGATTTGTGTATGTGTGAATGTATATTTATGTACCTATATATAATTTTAATCAATCACTCATTATATTTTTGTAATCTTGATTCCCCCATGTTTGTTAGGCCCTGATGATGATATGAAATATATCGAAACGTTGGCATTTGAATAGTGTTTTCATCATTGACTGACCCTCAATACCCCCAGAATATTAATAATGTAATGAATTAGGACGAAATATACATACATAGAGGGACAAAATCATAGCCTTTTTGCATTGCCGTAGTCGGGTAAAAATCAGTTTCCCCCGTCAATACGAGACTGCATTAAAATTGCCTAAAATGACTAATTTTCAGTCACATCAGCGTTATGAATCGCAGAACACTTTTTAGTGTTTTAATATCTTTAGGTACCACCCTCTTAACAAGGAGTGAGAAGAAAGAGCTGAATTTAGCAGTCTCTCAATTACAATTAATAGACGACTTTCTACAGTTATGACTTTTGACACAATTTAAAAGCAACACAAAATTATTATTTAATTTTTACAAATGGGTTATTTAATTACATATACCCTTATACCTACATATAGTTACTTTCTAAAACTAATAACAATAATCTTCAAATTGGTTATTTAAAAACAAGAAACGGGACTTGTTGCAACTGTAAATGACACTTCAACCAACAGACGGTATTTCTTCTACAATAACAATAAAACAAATATATAGTAATAATTGTCAACTAAACAAAATTTAAATGAAAAAAAAAAAAAAAAAAATGTCCCTTGGGAAAGTGGAGAAAGTTAATTTAATAAAGTAAAAAAGCAAATTAGGACAATGATTTGTGAAAATGTCCAAGCTGGTATTATGTAGGGGTAACTTTATAGGGAGGGGGGAAAGTTTATAGACAAAAAGTCATCGAATTAATGAACTAAGTTTTCACTCTCCCTCAAACAGCAATCTGACCATTTGATGCTAAGGATCAATAGCAGACTTATACAGGAGTTTCTGAATCCTCATACTAAATTTTGTATCCATACATTCATTATATCGGCAGTTATTCGAGTTTTGGTGTTAAGCTGCCCTTCCTCCTCATGCCCCACAATCCCTCTTTTACATTTGGTTTGGGAGCCATGGTGGCCGTGCGGGCTAGAGCGTAGAGCTTTGGTCGTATGGTCTCACCATGGTTTGCGGGTTCGAATCCCATCCGGGAGTGAGTTTTATTTCGTAGATAGAACCCCCTCCCAGGGCGATGGATGTCGTAAATATAACTAAAATAACACATTGATGACTAGTGTGGTGTCTGCCAAGGCCAATCCAAGAAAAAAAAAAAAAAAAAAAAACATTTGGCCGATTTAGCTGAAAATCAATAGGTGTCGTCATTGTAGGGTTTTTGATACACATATAAAATTGCGTGTCGATACATACTATCAGGGAGTTTATGTGTTCAACTATTTACTTATCTTCACCTATGTGGAGTATAGGGAAAGTTATGTAATCGGTCATCAGCGGAGTTTTCAACGGAATTTCATGTTTTCCGATCTCTAAATTCAAAATATGAAAAAAAAAAAAAATGTCTGTGTGTCTGTGAAAACAAAAACTACCAATAGAATGAATGTATCAAGACAAATTTGTATATGTGAATCCAGAACCCTCTAACAACATAAAAACTATATATAATAACTGCCGATAGAATGAATGTATAATCACGACCAAAACCCGTCAAAGTGGAGAGGCTTAACACAAAAAATCTTATAACTGCCGTTGTAAAGTGCCACAGAGACGATCAATTGAAATTGACCAGTTTCAATTGAAGGCGCGATTGATCGAGCATCAATCATCACATCAACTCTAGTTTCTGTGTTCACCTTCAATTGTTCTGTTTTGACGTAGTGTTCTCGATGATATTTTAATTAGTTGATTATTAAAATTACATTTTTTAAAAATTTTAAAATGATCTCGAACACAGACATGGGATTTCTTGCATTAACTCTAGCCCTCTGCACTCGGAAGAAAGAAAAGAGAAAGAGACGTTGGTCCAAAGAATGGTATAAACTGAGAAGCCGTTTTTTATCCTTCGAGATACTGAACCCGAGGATTACAAAAATTTTCTCAGATATTAACAGCAAAACAAAGTCTCTTTCCTCGAACGAAACCACCTCATCAGAAACGACACTCACCTTTGCTGTCTGGCGAACAACTGACGGAAAGTTTGTCAATTAGCTAGTTACACTATCAATCGCTGCCATCAATTGCTCTTATCAATGACCTTAAATCAAAATTTCTATCAATCACCGTCATTTAATTGACAATCGCGTCAATTGCCTCGATCAATGAATCCCATCAATGATATCATTGACAATTGCAATTGTCAATTTTATTGATCGTCTCGGGGGCACTTAAGGGCACTACACAAAAAGAAGCTCAACCTATTCACTTGTAACAGAAGTTTCTTGTTCTAAAATAAATAAATAAAATATAATATTCGGTGGGTTACAGGCACTCTATTTTTCTTCAATTTGTAATAAATTAAATTCCAATTAAAAACTTTCAGGAGTCCAAATTAGAGAAAACTCTTTATATAAATCAATTTCTGATCTAAAATGACGAATTGAAGAGGGTTGCGCGAAATTATAAATACCCCTCCTTCGGGTGAGCGCATAAGTTAAGTTTTTATAGAATGAGCACATGGGGCTCAAGATGCGAAAGTTGGCTAAAGATGAAGACAGATGCTCGGGGGAGGAGACAAGTGCCTGAAGAGAAGAGACAGATCCGTTAGGGCGACAACAGCTTCCCACGGGAATCATCTCCAGTGGCCGAACAAGGCAGTCCAGCAGAGTACGTCAAACATCTCTCATAGGCCAGTAAATAATTTAACAATTATGTTGTCATAAGCATATATTTTGACATTCAAAAATAAATAAATCAACTTCAAAATCTCTTTGATCAGGTGAAGTCTATCAGAAAGACAGATGGTAAATTTTGTTGACATTAACTTGCAATAGTACTTTGCTGTTGTGTTTTAGCAATTTGTCTAAAGGGCCCCACACATGCTCCGGAAATCCTCTAAAAAATAACTGCGGCTAGCTTCAATTCTTTAACGCTCACACAGGCTCCGGAAATCCTGTAAAGAATAACAGCGGAGGCCAGCTTCAATTCTCTAACGTCCACATAGGCTCCGGAAAATCTCTCAGACACATATCAGTCCGTCTTTTCAGTACAGTCGGACATAGCGTCATCAGACCATGTACTAGCTGTTCTTGGGTGTTTATTGGTAACATTTTGTAGTGAAACTCGCGTAAAAAACTGTGTTAATATAAGTTTATGGTGTAAAGAAAGAGTGGCTTAAAGAAATAGGGGAGTATTCCCAGTAATGGAATGAGAAGATCAGAAAAACATGAAATTCTGTTGAAAACTCCGCATCGAATTTCTGACTGATTATATAACTTCCCCTATACTTGTTATATTTGGGGATGTAAAAAGACACTATTATGCGAGCGGTAGATTCAACTAATGAGAGGCTCACGGTCACCTTAAGGTTTTTGGCAATTTAACCTTACCTCAGTAACATAAACTTCGTCATTTCCCGATCCAGACTTAATTGATTTTTTTATTTTACTTCCTCAGCGCTTATTCCATGTTTTGCTACCTCCTGATTTCAAAAATGAAAAAAAATTCTGTCTTTTTGTGTGTGTATGTGCCTGTGAACACGATAACTCCTGATAGAATGAACGTTTCGACACGAAATATTAAATGTGTATCCAGAACCCTCTAAGTAAGACATCTATTGATTTTCAGCCAAATCTGCCAAAGGAAAAAGGGGGATTAGAAGCAGGTACAAATATTAAATACTGCTGTTGTAATGAATGTATTGAAACGAAATTTCATATGCAAATTCCTCGACGATGGGCTAAAGTCTGCATGGAGTGGATTCCTAGAGACAGAAGAAGAGGAAAAAGAAGACCAGGACTGAGGTGGAGGACGAGATAGTGGAGAGAATAGGGGATGGATGGTGCACAGTGGCCAGCAACAGAGAAAGATGAAACGAAAGTGTAACAGTATTATTTAAGAAATAACTTTCATTTTTACTTTTGTTTTTATTTTATCTTGTTTTATTTTATTTTAATTATATCTTTATTCAAGAAGTAACAGTTTTACTTAAGAAATAATTTAATTTAGGAACAATCGTCAAAATTCAATATTAACTAGTTGTCATTTTCCTTTTATTTTCATTTTTTTTTCATCCATTTTGAAATTTCTTTTCTGACTACTCTTCGAATTCTTTTCGGATTGCTTTTCTAATTTCTTCTGTTGAAAGAGCAGAAGACTCAAAACCTCAAAAAGGAGAGGCTTTTGTTCTAAAAGAACGTCAGTCAATAAAGCTATTTTAATTATTTTATTTTTTTTATTTTTATCAGACGATGGGGAGGAGAGGATCAGAGGGGGTAAAACTCAAAAATCCCAATAACTGCCGATTAACCGACGACTTTCTTCGTTTCTATTCCGAAAAGAAGGCCACCCCCTTCCTCAGCATGACACTCCCAAGCTACCTGACCAACATTGATAACATATCCCCTACCCTCCTTAATCCTGCTCCTGTATTTTTTCCTGCCCCCCTCCCCCCCTTGACTCCTCCATTGTCCCCCCTCACAATGTTGACTCAAGTCAATGTTGACTCTCCGATCAATCAGGACTCCTGCTATGATATTGACAGAAGGTCCTGGAGTCCTGGTCTCCCTGCCTCACACACCCACCCCCCTATCAAAATATTACACCACAAAGGATTGTTTTTTTTTTTCTTCCTCAAGATATAAAAAAACAACTAAAAAATAAAAAAAATAAATCCTTACATCCGTCTGTCCGACTACGGCCATGATGGATGACTTCCACTTGATGAACAATAATAAACAAAACATTTTTAAATGTTTAAATCTTAAAACGTGACCTTACATAATTTTTTTTTATTTTGAATATTTAAATTTTTTTAATCGATATATGTTTTCGCTCTCCCTTTAACACCAATCGACTGTTTCGGTTAAAAATCAACAATTTACTTAAACATCGACTTTAGCACGCATTGCTGCAGAGAATAAATGTCTATCCGCTGTCCAAAAAATACTCAAGTTCTGCATCTTATCGAGGAGGGCCAACCTAATTGTATATAAAACCATTGTCCGTCCAATTGTGACTTACATTGATGAAACTTGGGTGTTGACTAAAGGATAAAGAGATTCTGCAACTATGGGGACGGAAGGTACACAGAAAGATTTTTTGGATCTGTTTTCGAGAACGGCAGATGGCGTATGTGGAAGGACAAGGGTTTGAGAGACCTCTATAGGGAGTCCGACCTGGTGACCATGATCAAGCAGGCTAGATTGAGTTGATTGGGCCATGTAGAGAGAATGGGCAGAGGAAGACTCCTCAAACAAGCCCTCTACGGTAGGCTAGGAGAAGAGGAAGACTGTCGTTGGCTGGACAACGTCGAGGCGGATTTATTTATAAGTTTCTATAATAATCCCCCTTCCCGTTGGCCGATTTGGTTGATCAATTAGTGTATAGGATCCTGGGTACAAATGTAAAATTTCGTATCGATATATTCATTCTTCAGGTCGGAAAACATGAAATTCCGGTGTCCGATTACGTAACTTCATATAGTCTGTGGAAGTAAGAATGCCAGTAAACTAAATCTAGATACATGCTAAGGCTCTTATATCTTGTATTTTTGAAAAAATACTTTTTAAGCTTTCTCTAATTTAACTATTCAGGAAATCTTTAACTATACTCCCAAAAACTCCACAATTACGGACAATAGAAACTTTTACTTTACGGTTATGTAATGAGTCAAAATTTGATATTGCTTTCTCAACGGAATATCATGTTTTCAGACCCCCTAGTATTTTTATGTAACAACATATGTTTATGCAATAACATAATTTCAAGTTACAATCTGAGTGTTCTCTTCAATTTGAACTATCAAACTTTTGTCCAAGTTCACCTTCAGATATTTAAGCTAAAACAGTAACCACTCAACCATTAAAGACTCCTTTTAGGATAGTAACAATAACTACTTCCGGTAGCTTAGAGCCTACTGAGCTTAAGATCACGGGTTTGAAACCCTGCTAAGGCCCTTAGGTGGACGGTGAAAACAAAAACTTGAGCGCCGTCCTTCTGTGCGATGTAGGTACTTCTTAAAGCCCTCTCCACCCTAGGGGAAAAAACCTCCCAAAGTAGAGTCGGAATCATGTCCACCAGAGTGACAAAACAGCGCGCTGGTAGTAGGCGATATGGCCTAGCAGTTTGAAGCCCGGGCATGAATCATAATAACTAACTAATTACCACTGAACCAGTGTAGCCTCATCTCAGGAGAGGAATAACCACATGCCCATCATAACTGAATGAACCTAGTGGCAGTGACTGAACCCAGGCCAGCCTGTGTGTCTATGATAATTCGAGTTGAATAGTGTGGGCGGGGACTGCTCCTTGGGGTACGGTAGCTCTCCTGTCCCACAACACATTTAAATATGAAAGCACTAGTCTGACAGAAGTGTGATCTGGTGTAGGCGGTCCACCACTCACGACTTCACAATTGATACTCCCACGGTACTTACCTTCATTATCACATCCCATACACTGTAACCCGGGGTCCCACACTCCCCCCTCCCCACACTACCGCAAAATATAACTTCCCCAGATATAAAAATAATATATATATATATACATATATATATATATATATATATTTCGAGGAGGCGTAGGGGTTCAAGGGTAGGGGTGTTTGCCTACTGAGCTCAAGATCGCTGGTTTGAAACCCAGCTGAGGCCCTCGTTTTTATCTAGGAGGTTAAAAACCTTGAGCGCGCCGTCCTTCGGATGGAGACCCCTACCCTAGGTGAATAAAAATTTAGGATAGGAAAAATTTAGTACTCCCAGAGTAGAGTCGGGCTCATGTCTACCATGTAGTTAAAGCCTACGTAACTAATTAATTAGCCTTAATTATTAACCTTAACCTCCTTATTATATTTGCGATTCATTGAAGGTCTAAAGATGATTAGGGGCTAGTGCTTCAGATCTTTGTTCTATTTACTAAGTCGGGCTGAGGTCAGAATAACTTCAAAACACAGTTTATATATATATATATATATATATATATATATATATATATATTCATATATATATTCTTAACAGAATGAATATATCGATCAATTTTCAGCCACATCGGTGTCGAAGGGAAGTGCAGAATCAGAGGAGCGGAGCTCAAAAACTTTAATAAGTGTGGATGTAATAACATTATCAATACGATGTGATAATTCAGAAGTCCCTCAGAATGTCATCTATTGATTTTCAGTCAAATTGGTAAATAGGTTTCACAGGGAGAGCAAAAACTTAGTTGCTTAATTCGTACTGGGGAAGTACATAGCTTGTGATTCACCGACGACTCTTGGAATCAGGTCAAAAATTATAAAATTCCAGTGAAAAACTCAACATCGAATAACCGAACGACTATTTGCCCTGTACATAGTACAGCTATTAATTGTCATCCAGTTATTTGGCCAAAACTGTACGTAGTACAGACTAAACAAGCTACTTACATCCTGGTGGCGATGGAAGTAAACAACTTAAGTTAGGACGTACATGAGAATATAGTCAAACAAAGTATGTTGACTTGAGCACTTAAACCCTAGTAGATAGATAAACAGTCTCTACCATTGGCAAATTGAAGGAGCTTCTCACAACACAACCTACTGCTAGTTATATTTGATAGACCCTGTCATTTTTACGCATTTAGATTGAGCGATGTCAGCTTTAAAACGATGTACTTCCAAAATTATTTTGTCAAGATAAGAAATAAGATACAGTTAGAAATATGACAATTTGAAAAATATATGCATATCTATCTATATACAATAGAGAAAAGACGTCGGTGAATCACCGGCAATGTACTTCCCCACAACGAATTAATCAATTAACTTTTCGCTCCCCCTCCAAAACCAGTTGACCGTTTGCTCTAATATCTAACAGTTGACTTACATATGAAATTTCATGTTGATACAATCATTACATCGACAGTTATTTGGGTTTTTGAGTTGAGCACCCCCTCCGATGCTGATCATGCTGAAAATTAATAAGTGTTGTCCTTATAGCATTTCGAATTCACATATGAAAATGTGTGTCGATAAAATCCTATCGGCAGTTGTTAGAGTTCAATATTAAGCCTCCCCCCTAATCCCCCTTTCCCTTTGGTCGATTTAGCTGGAAAATAACAGGTACATTCTTCGAAACCCGACCGAGTTTATTTTATCTGGGAGGTAAAATTAACTTAAGCACGCCGTCCTTCGGATGGGACGTTAAGCGATGGTCCCGAGCCTGTACGATGTCAGGTACTCGTTAAAGCCCCTACCCTAGGTGAATCAAAATTTAGGGTAGGCAAAATTTAGGATTCCCACAATAGAGTCGGGCTCATGTCCACCAGAGTGACGAAAGAGCGCTCTGGTAGTAGGCGATATGACCTCGTAGTTAAAGCCCGGGCATGAGTCATAAAACCTAACCTAACAGGTACATTCATTCTATCGGGAGTTATCGTGTTCACAAACACACACAGACAGACATTTCTTTTTTCATATTTGTAGAGGTTGAAAAACATGAAATTCCGTTGAAAACGCCGCATCGAATTTTTAACCGATTACATAACGTCCCCTATACTTCGTAAAGCTGGGAAAGTAATAGAGAAAGTTTGTTTGTGAGTTTGATGTAATCTCGAAAACTACTTAACCAATTTGGATAATTCTTTCGGCGTTGGGAAGTATTTTCTTCCGGAGGACATAGGTGAAATCGAATCATCTATCGAACAATGGGGAGAGTAAGACGTCATTAAATTGACAATAATGTTTAATAATATTATCGATGAGAAATTATTTGCAATCTCAATTAAGTATTTTCTTTTTATGTCTGATGAAATTCAAAATATAACTGAATAAAAGGGGGTGGAGTCACCCAAATCTATAATAATATGATGTCCAAATTTTAATAATAGATTCGACAGGTTAAACTTTAATTATACGACACGTCAGTAATATTTAATTATGTAGTAATTAGAAATGATACTATGGTCAGATATACACGGACGCCCTTCTCAGATTGAGCACTCATTTTTGGTTGTCCATTTCATAAACATGAAAAACCTGTTTCTGTCTCTAAGTAAACCTTTATCCAGTTATTTTGAAATCATATGTACCCTTAAACCTTTTCTGGTAATGAAATAAAAATGAATTACATTAAATTCTATTTCTCAATATATATAGACTCTAGAACCAAATATTTTGTAATAAAGTCTATAAAATAAGTCAAGCCATCAACGTAATCAATCCATGCAAAAGACCTACTGACTCAAATAAATCAAAACCTTGCAAGCCAAAACAAATGCATTTCTCTTTTACACCTTTTGCAGAGACATTATTACTTGATGCAACAACTGCCATTTATAATTTTCTTTGTGAAAATATAAGTTTTTAATGGCACTTCTATCAGAGTTGGAAATGCTACAAGAGTGATTAGCAGGCTAGTTCTCTATCGCTATTTTAACGATTCTAACAGCATTTAATAAAAAAAAAATTACATAAAAAATCATATGTAATCATTATAAATTCATATAATTTATTCATAAAAAAAATTGCGAAAACCCCAAAATGTATCACTTTCTTTCGAGATTTTTGTTTGTTAACAGCGATCGTTACCAAATTACTTGCAAAATATCGACATTTTAATTGAATTCTAATTGAATCTTTTTTCAATGGAATTTTATATATATATATATATATATATATATATATATATATATATATATATATATATATTCATGATAGAGGGCGCCAAGTTAAAGGCCCTTACCCTAGGTGAATAAACCTGGGTAGGCAAAATTTAGGACTCCCACGGTTTATGAGTGGCAAAAGAGTGCTCTGGAAGCAGGCGATATGACAGTTAAAGCCCGGGCACGAATCACAATAACTAACTATAGTCATGAGGAGTTAAGATATCTTGAGTGCTTGGGCAAGTTGGCGAGCCTCCTGCCAACACCGCCCCACAGTCCTCTAACACCCTACTTGGCCTCATCAGTCTCAGGAATTCAACTTCGCAACATTAACGCAGCCAACTTCTTTTTAATTTCCTCTCCCTTTATTTATCTGTTTGATTTAACGTGTACTTGTATACTCCCAACATTGGCAGAAAGGACGGACAGGGCTCTTTACAAGATTGCCCGTCAGACTGCACTGTTAACCCGACTGATTAGTTAAATAGATGTTGGGATCAATAATGAAAGCAGACTGCAGAGTGGACTGAGATCGGTCCGTTAGGTCGTATATAAGCTGGTACCTCTATCAGTTATGTGCATTCCATCTGATGCAACTTAACTCAGGATGCATCTTCAAACTAGCGACAACTTTTTAACCAATTAGTACCAACGGTCACCTTCTTAATGCATTGTAGTTGTAAAGTCACAATACATATAATATATGGCCGAGGACCTTAGGTTTTTTATCTGGAAGGTAAAAGAACTTTGAGGTCGCCGTATTTTTGGACGTTATGCGATAGTCCCGAGCCTGTGCGTTGTCAAGTACTTGCTAAAGATTCCTACCTGAGATTAAACCACTAACTAAACCTTAAGAGCACGTCGAGTCCGGCTCATGTTCACCAGGCAGATGAAAGAGGGGCACTTAAAGCCCGGGCATGAGTCACAATAACTAACTATATACAAATTTAGACATTTACTTATACCTTTACAGTCTACTTAACCCTATTTATTCCTTAAAATTGGGTGATTACACGACCCCCTATATATTTACTATAAAAAATTATTTATGTTTAATGTACGAAAGTAATGTGCTGACTGCGAATATGCCATTCCTTTTTTACAGATGTCGATTCTTTTCGATATTTTAACGTTTTTTTAAAAATAATTTCCAACTTTATTAATATAAACCTGGAAGGCTTCAATAAATCGCGACTTCTGTAACAAACCAATAATATATATATCGATGTTTTTCACAAAATGACTCCCTGTTGTTTGGGAGTGTAGTTGCAGTTCCGTGGTTTTTTTACGGTGCATATTAGCCATGTCAATGTGTTATATATAATTATTTAAGACATCCATGGCCCCGGGAGGGAGGGAGTTCTATCTACGAAATAAAACTCACTCCCGGACGGGATTCGAACCCGCAAACCAAGGTGAGACCATGCGACCAAAGCCCTACGCTCTAGCCCGCACGGCCACCATGGCCCCCCAGTTCCGTGGTTATTGAGCTGAGTTTACGAAGCTCTTTCTTAGGCGACTCATGTATTTCGTTGTACTCTTACTCCTCCTAAACCCCTTTAACGATCACATTGAAATTTGCCATGATGGTAGTGGACACGGTGACGATGGTTTACTACTAAAAAAATCTGAAATAGAACATACCACGGAGGAATAATCACCGAAAAACGAAATCCCCATTGAAATCAATTGGGAGATAAAATTCTCGCGCAAAATAGAATTTTTCGATTTCAAATGTAAAAATACGGGCGAATCCCTTCTCGGTTTACCATCGGACACCACTTTTTTTGAGCCGTTTTTTTCAGTGTTCCAACGTACAAACGTCGACTTTTTTTCGATAAAAATATTCACAGCTGTTGTCTACAAAAAGGCTAGAAAAAATCAATTGAACCCAATTGAAATCTATTTAAAGTCTTAATATATTCATAAAGGACATACAAGGTGAGAAGTTACTGATAATTATTAAAACATTAACTGAGTTTTTTATACAGATATGCCTGACAGCTCAGTTTTTGCAAACAGCAGAATGTATTGCACACCTAGTAAGTAAAGTTGATTGTTGTCTTTTAACGTAAAATGTCATTATCCAGAAATTGTAAATTGCCAGCAGACACGTTTTGTTATGTTTGCCGACATTACATTGGAACTAAACAAGTGAAACATAAAATTGTGCATGGCACAAAGTTCTGTGAGGCTCACCGTGCTTATATCGGTGTGCATATTCAAGACCAACATGTTACATGGTCTCCTCATGTGACTTGTGGCAGCTGCCAGTCTACTTTAGAGGGACGGCTACGTGGGACAAGAGGTCAAAGAGGTCTACTCGGGACAAATGTCTAAATAGAACAACATAAAAATATACAGTATGTAGATTTGAGGTTTGCATTCTTGTATACAACATACTTCTTCATATTGAATCATCATTGTAAAAAAAATATATTTAGACACCTACTGAAGATGGGGGCTTCAATACAAGGTCATATCGCCGGTCATATCATACTCTGCTATAGGAGTTATAAATTTTGCCTACCCTAAACTTCATTCATCTAGGGTAGGGAGGGATCTTTAACGAGTATCTGACATCGTACAGGCTCGGGACCATCGCTATCCAAAGGAAGGCGTGCTTTTTTGAACCCACGATCTTGAGCACAATAAGCAAACACGCATACTTGCGCCTTCCCGAAACGTCCATATTTGCTAAAAAATAAAGCAAATAAATAAAAAAAAATAATGTTAAAAAATATATTATCAATATCAATGCCAGGAAAAGCAGACTAGTTTTCTTCTAATTAGTAGAATACATTTTTGATCATGTAAGTATATAATATATACAGGAAACACACAAATCCCAACACTTAACAAGCTACTTAAACACATTTTTTGAAGGCCAACTACATAATAATCGAAGGGGAGCTCCAATAATGACGAGGTAGTTACCTTGTTTACCCTGACGAACAAGGAATACATCACACAGAAAAACTAATATGTCTAGTGTAGAGGGGGCCAACAAAATGAGGTAACCCCAATTGGGATGGAAGTGTCTACAGGGGGGAGGGGGACAATTTAGGAAGAAAAATGGAATTAAATAAATTACACTGAGTGGTCTTACATGAAACCAAAATGGAAACTAAATCGGAGGTGAAGGGTCTTCTTATCTTGTTCTTGCAACGAACATGCAGTGTATTGCATGTCATATCGTAAAGCATCCATCTGGCATTAAAATGAAATAGAATGAGTAAAAATGCAAATCGGGAAAACTACCTTTGTAGTTAAAATAATGAAATACAGATTTTCAACTCTATGAAAATTTATTTGAAAGAATTTTATTAAACCACACAGCTTTTTTTTTAGGGGGGGAGGCTTGAAGGGTTGAGGAGAGGCTTGGGGGGAGGGGCTTGTCCCTATAAGCATTTAAGCTCAAACTCCAAGTCTCTAGCTGTAGGGGCCGAGATCCCTACACAGGCTCTGATGAAACCTGAATATCTTGAAGACGGCATACCCGATTTCCACCAAACATGGCTAAGAACCATCTTGCAAATACCAGCTTTTGAAACGAAAAACCCGCTTTGAAATTGATTAAGCCGTTTTGGAGCTACGATGCCACAGACTCACACACACAGTCAAAGGCTTCAAACATATAACAACCCTCCTTTTGCGTCGGGGGTTGAAAAGTCGTTCGTAAATCGAACGCAATGAAGTTCCCCAGCGCCAATTAATCAACTTAAGATTTTGTTCTCCATTTAGATAGAACCAATCTATCGACTTGGTTATAAGCCAATAAGGAAGGGTACACGGCAAACTAAAGTAGGTGGCAGCACCGAGAAAGTAACCTAGTTGGGCGGTGAGCGTATGTATGCAGTAGCTAGATTCAAAGTAAAATAGTCAAAAGTAAAACAATCAAAAATGTCCCAAAAACCAATACCAAATTTAACAGTTAAAGAATTAAAAGAAGAATTGAGAAGCAGAAGTCCGCCATTAAGAGGTAAAGAGAAGGAGTTTATTATAACAGTCACATTTACAGAGGTACAATTATACAATAAGGTTCCTTAACCATTACCCTTATACACTAAATATAAATCAAAAATAATCAGTTAAATTAAAAACAATCCTACTGCTTAAAAGTAAATTCAAAAAAACTCATAAAGAAATAGAATAATAATATAGTAATAATAAACATTCAAAAACAGAGATTATAATTTAAAATCGTGAACGGATATTTTTGTGTTTCCCTCCCTGAGTTTTCCCTATTATCTTTACCAAAACCGTTTTGATTTATGTCACACTTAAGTGAAAAGTTTTTACTGAAATTTATTATGTAGTCCAGTAGGAGCTCATTAGCTCTTCATGGATTTGGAGAATGGGAGGTGTCCCTCGAGTAGCTACCAATCAATCTAAGGCATTTGTTTTGGGCTACTTGAAGAGTTCTCAAGTTGGTATTGCTTGCAAGACCGACCTACACTGGGCATGCATACGTTATCACTGACCACAAGAGAAGGTAGTAAATGAAGGGTCTATTGGTAAAAAGGCAAAATTAGTAGAAAGGTAAGTCAATGTTTATATAACTATAACTTTTTAGCTAAGCATTCCTCTTAATCCTGTTTATTATAAAAATCATTTGTAATGTTATTATTACTTTAATAAAATATAAACATACTGTATAATATAAATGTACATAATTTTTATTATAATAAAAAAATTAACCAAATTTAAGACGATGTAAATAAAGAGTATGAATGGAAATACAGTAGAGTCCCGCTAATCCGGAGCCCGTCCGGATCACCAAAAGTCCGGATTAAACGGAATTTTTCCTAAGATTTTATTTTATTATTCTCTAATTTTCTATAAATCATAAAAATATTTATTTATTTATTGAATAAGTATGAATTTTTAAATCGATTTTAATACAAAAATTGGGTATCGGAAGCACACTGATAGCACGCTTGCCTACTGAGCTCGCGGATTCGAGCCTGACCAAGGTTTTTAGGTATATTGTTATCTGGGAGGTTAAAAATCCTAGAGCACTCCGTCCTTCGGATTGGACACTAAGCGATGATCCCCACCTTGTAAGACGACCTCTACCCTAGGTAATTAAATCTGGGTAGACAACATTTAGGACCCCCACAGTAGAGTCGGGCTCTCAATACATCAGCCATCTTCACATTAATAATTTTGTATTCAATTAGATCGTATTAAATTATTTAATAAATATAAATATATATGTATATATATATATATATATATATATATATATATATATATATATATATATATATATATATATAAATGAAATTGCAATGAATCACAGAATCTGTCCATAGAACGGGGAGCGAGAGATGTCTTAGAGGAGGTGCTAGCATAAGGTTCAATTTTATTAGTTTTTCACTATACAGACGGAAAAAATGTATTCGATTTTACAATTTTAGTAAGCTTAAATTGAAGGCGGAGACGAAACTTTGCGGATATCACTATTCTATTTCCCCACATATTCTATGAACAAGGGTGTAAGGCAAAAAGTGGGCTAAAGATTGGAAAGATCATAGGAAAAGAGAAATGCCGCCTTTCTTCTGGCATGGTGGTAGCTCGGTTGGAAAAAGGGTAAAACGGTACTCTACCGTCTTGTGGTTCCACAGGACATAGGACAAGCAAGGAGGTCCAATGGGCAGAGAGTGACAAATGGAAGAAGAGAGAGTGTAGTGTTGGAGAAGGGAGTGGAGTACAGCCACATTTGGGTCCCCCACGACAGACAGACACTGACAAATGGAGAGGCGGCACTTGGAGACAACTAGGAAGCAAAGTTACCGTAGCCGCAGGTCACCACAACCTAGGAAAATCATCCTCATTCAGGTAAAAAGGACCAGATCTTTCCAGTTTGGTATCCTTTTCCAGATAAAATCGACACTACTAAAGCAAGTATATATAAATCCCTGTTCGAGCCATAATCGAAGTTACTTTAACCTAACGATCAGACGAATTAGGCTCCACTCTACAAGAAGTCGATGAAGACTACAGTTTTGGTGCGCCGAGGTGACAATATTTAATGTTTGTGGAAGCTAATCTCGAAATCAGTATAATATCGGTGATATGAACTCAAAGTTAAAACCCGGACCTGATGAGTCACAATAACTAACCTACGGAACCCTTCATTGTGTGGTCTAATAAACACTTCTTTGTAATATTTATTTTATTAGAGATGTGGGGAGAGGAAGACATTTTAGAAAAATTGGATGAATGCAGACATTGGGTCTTCCAGGTTTTAACAAAGAACTATTTATGGGAACATTTCGAGCCAACACAAAATCTGTAATAACTGTCTATGAAATGAGAAGTCCCTGAGTAAGACGTCTATTGATTTTAAGTCAACTCATTTCCAGAGGGAGAGCGAAAACTTTGTTGATTAATTGGTGTTGGGGAAGTACATTCCCGTTGATTTACTGAAGACTTTCACTTTTATTTTTTCTTAAAAATCCCAACGACACACATAAAGTATTAGTGCAGATGAAGAACAGTTGCCATTAGGCCTGTTGTGGCTTCATTTGTGAAACCAGGATAAAGGAAGGAGGGGAAGGATTTTGGTTGGTGGCAGACTGGGATGGGATGGAGGTTAACGAATGACGTCCAAAACAGGACCTGCTGTAATTACGCTGCCAATTGGCGTCGCGTCGGTTGGACCTCGTTAGTTCGCTTCGTTTAAGGCGCCCTCATGATGTCTCCTCTTTTATTTATTTATTCATTATAATACCTCAAAGGGATAGTAAATCTCCTGACAATTGTGTAGTTTGGTCTAACGGGTTGTCGGTGGAACAGACTTGCCTAATCTCTGCTAAGGTCTCTTTGCCATTACCGCCTGGAGTGGAGGAGAACCGAGGCTTCTCTGCTAGAATGTGGGCTGTGTAGGTGGGACCTTGCAGTGCCTTGTCAACTTTCTCGGATTGTTTATGCTTATGATGATGTTTAGAATGTAAAACAATGTTGGGAGACATGCTGAAGGCATGACAAATGTCAGTTTTCGAGTCCAACATTTTGGCTGTTATTAATACAGATAATACTGCAGAAAGTGCATATTTGCAACACTCAACTCTGGGCCTAAGGGGCGTATGCCTAAAAACCGGATCGATCCTCCGTCATAATCTTCCTGGAGTTTTTCAAATTCTCCTTCCTATTCCTGCTTCTTCCTTCTACATACGGTATTTGCAGCTATTCTTTTCACTCTAAACTCCTCTGCTGAGTATTTTTATCGAAAAAAAGTCGAAGTACGTTAGAACACTGAAAAAACGGCTCAAAAAAAGTGGTGTCCGATGGTAAACCGAAAAGGGATTTGCCCGGATTTTTACATTTGAAATCAAAAAATTATATTTTGCGCGAGAATTTCGTCTCTCAATTGATTTCAATGGGGTTTTCGTTTTTCGGTGATTATTCCTCCGTGGTATGTTCGATTTCAGATTTTTTTAGAAGTAAACCATCGTCACCGTGTCCACTACCATCGTGGCGAATTTCAATGTGATCGGTAAAGAGGTTTAGGAGGAGTACGAGTACAACGAAATACATGAGTCGCCTAAGAAAGAGCTTCGTAAACTTAGCTCAATAAACACTTAAAATTCTAAGATTTAATATCAGTTGATTTATATAATTTGTAAGCTATTATGATGTACAAATTGTAAGACTAAGTTATGGTTTAACGAAAATAATAATAATTATTATAATTAATATTATGTTGACGAGATAAAAATGAAAAGAGGTAAGCTAGCTAAAGATTGAGCAGGATAAAAGACATAGAAGATACAGGACAGAGGATAGTGAACAAAGAGAGAGAAGTGTTCAGGTAAGGATCAAAGAGTCGTTAGAACGGGTCTCAACAACACCCAGGACTCGTCTCTGCGGCTAATGACAGCGGCTGGTTCCTCATCAAACACATTTTGTCACCTTTTTGTACTCGGCTACATCGCCTAACCTTCTTTTTTTTTTTGCTACGTTCCAAACCGAAAAACATCTACTGACATTAGTATGTTTATCATGTATATGAAAATCAGTTAAAAAGATAGAGAACTATCATGAAATAGAGGAAGAAAATGTGTCATAATAAGAGACTTCTGAATCCTTATACTAAATTTCTTGTTGATATATTCGTTACATCGACAGTTATTAGTGTTTTTAAGTTGAGCCCCCTCTCCAAAAACATCGAATTCCGAAAGAAAACAAACGAACAAACGTTTCGCGCAATGGGTGCGGCCAGGTTCACGTGCCTAATAGATCTGATGTAATTTGATGTTGAGGTTTTACCGAAATTCTTCTTTCCCAACCTCTTGATTTAAAAAATGAAAAATAAATTTCCTGTTTGACTGTACATGATAACTCCCGATAGAATGAATATATTGACGAAGAAGTTTTATATGTGTATCCAGAACCCCATAAGTACGACACCTATCAATTTTAGACGAATAGGCCAATAGGAGGAAGGGAAGAACAGGAAAGGGGAAAACACTTTTTTTTTTTTTCGAAATATTTTAATTTTTTTATTCGTAAAGATATACATCCTATGTCTACCGAAAAGAAATATGCTTCCCAACGATGAAAAAACAGACAATACTCCCATAGTTCCAGGATGCGGATTAACGACTCCGATCTAGTAGCAATCACGGAGGGATCCGCAACAACCTCCCCCCCTCTCTCCTTCAGTTTAAAAACAGACACAAAGAATCAACGGACTAATCCCCGGCAATGAGATGAGCAGTAGTGATGATGATTAAGACTCATTAAAGCAGACAATTTACTCATCAGTGATTTAGTCACTCCTCAGTGATGGGCGCCTCTGGCTCTGTAATTAGTCAACATCAAACCGCATCAAGTACCACCCGGCTACCTTGTTATGTGTTTTATTTCTTGTCTTTAAAAGAGATATAGAGATATACATTGTGATTATGATTTTTTTTTAATAATTTTATTATTATTTATTATTGCATTTTTTTTTTTTTCTGTTTCTTTCTTTTTTATATTTTGAACACTGCATCGAATTTCAAGAGCTAATAATAGAATAATAGTTTGATTATCCGAAAAATATGTGAGAAGATTTTCGGTGTTCTTCAGAATTATAGAGAGGTAAGGAAAAATACATTATATATACAAACTCTAGGGGAAGTTATGTAATCGGTCACAAATTCGATGCGGAGTTTTCAACAGAATTTCCAAACTCTAAATTCCTAAAATAAAAAAAAAAAAAAAAATCTGTCTACTTGTATGTGTCTGTAAAAACGATAACTTGCGAGAGAATGAACGTATCGATACGAAATTGTACATATGTATTCAGAATCCCATAAAAACACATATGAATTACTGCGAAATTGGCCATAGGGAAGAGATATAGGAGAGGGGAGACTCGAGTCAAAATTCCTAAAAATTGTCGATGTAATGAGTAATGAACGTATCAATACAATATTTACTATGAGGATTCATATGTCAACTATTGTTTTTTTTTTGTTTTTTTTTTGTTTTTTAGGCCAAACGATGGATTGGTTTTGGTGATAGAGAAAAAAACAATTTTTTTTTTTTTTTTTGCCTTATGTATGATACATATTAGCCATGTCCTTGGTTATCCAGTTATTTACGACATCCATGGCCCCGTGAGGGAGTTCTATCTATGAAATAAAACTCACTCCCGGACGGGATTCGAACCCGCAAACCTTGGTGAGACCATGCAACCAGAGGCCTACGCTCCTGCCCGCACGGCCACCATGGCTCCCTGAGAAAAAAATTAATTGGTTTCGTTTTAGGAAGTACATTGCTACACTGCCAATGATCCACCGACAATCTTTTTTGTAATATTTGGAATCAGGGGGGTCGGAAAACAAGAAATTCCGTTGAGAAGAACATTGAATTTCTGACCAATTATATAACTTCCCCTATACTTCGAATATGTAAAAAAGTAATTAAAAAAAAAAAAAAAAAAAAAGCTTGCTGTTCGGCACCTATCAAAGCGTTACATTCGATCTAGAAACTTACAACTTTTTCATGCTAGATATATATATATATATGCTAATAACTGGTTATTAGATGTCTACCAAAATATTTTTGGATGGGATTTAGAATCTTAAGAAGCGATAAGAAGTTTATTTTTTTAATTTTTTTGTTTTTGCTTTTAGGACAGTTGTCCTAGAGATGACCTCTGGTAATACTGTACAAAGAGTCCTGCCTTATTTGCCTGGCTGTGCAATGTGTAGCCCCTCATTTGATAAGACAACTCCAGTGTGTTCTGTGTACCTACCGTATTGACTAGTGTGTACGGACACTCTAATGGGTTTGACATCAATAAGTAGCTACTAAGTGGACACACAGTGGAATTTTACGTTTTGTAAAAAGTGCACGAAGTAATCAACTAAATTTTCGTTCTACCTCTGAAACAGATTTGGTTGAAAATCAATAAGTGTTTTACTCAATGACTTGAGAATCCTGTTGACACTTCGGCAGTTATTTAGACCAGCTAAAATTTCTACAGGAAATGTGGTAATATTTATTATTAAATTTTTATTTGTTTATTAATTTTATTTTAAATTTATATTTCTTCAACATTTTAATACATTTTTTTCATTATCACAGCGGTCAAAACAGATTATGAAGGTGGACATGGTATGGAGGTACTGGATTCACATATAAACTCGTATATAAAAATGCATGTCAATACGTCATTACATAGGCAATTATTAAAATTTTTCAGAATCCCCCCCCCCCCCCCCCCCCCCCCCCGCTCCTAGTTCACCCCTTTTTCCTGAGGTGGTTCACTTCAGAAAATTCGTCGTCGTTGGGTTTCGGATTTACATGAACATTTATATGAAAATCTAACGCAATTTCAATTCTCGTCCTGTCCGGGTTCTGGATGCACATAAAATTTCATGTCGATATATTTATTCTATCAATAGCTAGACTAACATTTTTTTCCCCCATTTTTGGAACAGGGGGTCGAAAAATATGAAATTTCGGTGAAAACTGTGTGAATTCCTGATAGATAACATAAATTTCCTTATACTTGGTCTAGCTGAAGAAGTCGTTTGAGATGCTGATTTTGTGTAGTTTCCCCCCCCCCCCCCCCCCCCCCCCCCTTTTTCTAGCTTTTACTACCTCATCCATTAAAAAATGAATAATGCAAAATACTTAAATGGATAGCCAACTGCAATATCAAAACCGAATGCAGTTCATTTAACCGACCGTTCTACAGCGAAACATCCTACATTTTATTGAACAAGTATGGCGCCCATTTCCCTCTGGATAATTCACCTAATATGCAATGGAATACATTACGTACCAAGCTAAGTATAGAAAAAAAATCTGCCAACAATTCGAAGCGGAGTTTTCAACGAAATTTCATGTTTTCGATCCTCGTGATTCCAAAAATAAAAAAAGAAAAAAAAAAGTGAGTGTGTCTCTGAACACGATAACTTCCAACAGAATGAATGTATCGACATGAATTTTTATAGGAGTATTCAGAACCCTATAAGGACGACACCTATTGTTTTTCAGTCAAATCAGCCAAAAGGAAGGGGGGGATTAGAATGGAGGCTTAACAAAAACATTCTAATAAATACCGTTCTAATGAATGTATTGACATGAAATATCATATGTAAATTCAAAACCCTCTAAGGACGACCCTTATTAATTTTCAGCGAAGTTCAGTTTCTTAAAGATCCATTACCGTTCGAATTTATTACCCCTTGAATAACTCATAGTTTAAATTTGAAGGTTGAAGTTAAACGTCATTCATAAAGTAAAGTAAATTTAAAAAATTATATTTGAACAGAACTATATTAAGAAAAAGTATACTTCTGTCTTGGATATTATTGACGGGACGCAGCACATTTTGTAATTGAAAATTGTGTTGCGCTGATTTTGGTGTTACGAGAAATGTACCACAATACGGACTGACCCCAATTGGGAATCATGTTGTACCATATAAATAAAACTGAGGACGCCGGTAGCTCATAGGTAGCGTACTTGCTTACTGAGCTCAAGATCGCGGGTTCGAAACCCTTAAGTTTTTTTATCTGGTAGGTGAACAAGCCTTCAGCATCTCTCTTCGGATGGGACGTTGAGCGATGGTCCCGAGACTACTATGTCAAGTACACGTTAAAGACTCCAGCCCAAGGTAACTAAAGTGGGTAGGGAACATTTAGGGCTCCCACAGTAGGGACTCATAGTGACGAAAGAGCGCTCTGGTAGTAGGGTATATGGCCTAGGCCCTAAGGTATATGGTTAAAGTCCGGGTACGTGACACAATAACTAACTATAAGTAAAATCCTTGCTGATTAGGATTAGATGTTTAAGGGATGCTCCGGAATTACCAAAGGCACACTGGAAGTAGGGTAAACACAGTGACAAGTGTGGGGGGGATTGACACTTGGTGAAGAGATCAGGTAGGGGATGGAGTCCCCTCGTCAGGCAGTGTTGACTTAGATTGTCAACTGACTGACATCAGGATGTCAACCCCAATTACCAAAGGTAGGTGCCCGGGGGCTGTAATTGGAGTCCAATGTGAGGTCCCGGGATCCTGAGGCATCCCCCTTGAGGGGGTCTCTACAAAGATAACAGTGATGGGGGTGTTTGTTTTGGACATTCCGAGGAGGCAAGTGGACCCAGGTCTGTCTCTTCCTATAACCACATCCACCACCAGCATCTCATACATAAAAGCAAACCAGAAATATTAAAAAAAATTAAAATCTTGCCATTATTTACACCGAAAAAATGAGAGAAAAAATAAAATAATTTAATTTTAAATGTTTATGTTAGAGGAAACGCATTTTCTTCTCATTAAAAAAAAAATCATATGAAAGTCGTGTTTCTATTTAAAAGCATTTTAGTTCATATTTTGTTTTCATTTTTATTTCATAAGCAGAGGTCTTCCAATATCCTACACGTTCTATCATAATTACTTTTCGTTTAATATTTTTATTATTAAATTGATTAATTATTACTTTATTGTTACTATTCAATATAATATTATTATTTATATACATATATTTTTTCCGATTCGTGTTTCCAAAATGTTTGATTCTAAAAATGTGAAGAAAAAAATGTCTGACTGTCTGACTGTTGTGTCATGATAACTTCTAAGTTGAGGAACGCGGACATATTGTGGAATTTGTAATAAATAAATAAAACAAACTTAGTTTTTGAAATATTGTTTATTCCACTAAAGATATATATACTAAAGATCTTTAGTGGAATAGACAATATTTCAAAAAATAAGTTTTTTTTTATTTATATACTCATGATATAAAGAATGTATCGACAGGAATTTTTGTACGTGTTTTCAGAACCCCATATAGACGACACATATTTATTTTCAGTCAAATCGGTCAAAGAGAAGGAAGGGATTAGTGGGGGACTTAAGACAATAAATCTACATAAATCTTCATTTAAGAACGTATCTTTAGTACATTTCCAACCTTGAAGTTATATTAAAAAATATTTATTCATGAGGGACTAAACTTAAATATAATTTGTTGCAAGAAAATAACTATTTTGTAATTTCGCAAGTATTACATCTAAAATTATTTTAAAAAACCACCAATAAAATGTTTTAAAGTTAATCCTATTATAGGTTTGTTTTTTATGCTTCTAATAAATTATATTAGAATCAATAAAAAAGCAACATCTAACACCAAATCACAAATTTAAATAATAAAACTGATTTACTTGGTGTACCTGCACGTTATATGAAATTTATAACTTAACATTCAAGTAAATAAATGCCCTATTAATACCGTTTATCGTTAATTATGAGGAAGCTCACTACTTTAAAAATAAAAACAATAAATAAAATCAGTTAGTAGCATTAAAGTCACCAGGAAACTTTAACGCCTTAATTTACATAAATGCAGTATTTTCATAATCGAGTAACAAGGAATTAAATAATTCGAAAAAAGATTCGATAGAAAAACAACATAGAAGTGACAGAGAGTAAGGTTGCCAACTGAGATTTTTCAAAAATTATAACATTATGGTTAATCGGGAGAAAGGATAAAAATTAGAGATGTTTGTAAAAACAAAAATAACTGATTTAAAATGTGAAATTAGAAAAACAAACAATAAAAGTTTTATTTTCATGCAACTACATGAAATAATAATAAAAAATACAAAATGTAAATTTATGTACCATAATATTGAATACTTATTAGCTTCACTATTTAAATAGAACCTTGCTTATATATTTATATGTTTGAACAAAAAGTAGAAATATTAGAAAAATAAAAAAGAAATTAACGTTTAACTGAAAATTAATTGAAGTACCTACGTAAAAATGTTTGAAATGAAATCTTTAACCAAACTGCATTTTAGTTTGAATATGAGACTTAACATGGTCAATTATTAGGCGACTTCGATTCTTAATCCAAATGGAATGACATAATGGAATAATAATTTAAAAAATATTAGTTCAAATGCAGTCGGACGATACCTATAGTATCTTTTATAATACATTGCACTTCGTAAATGTTATCCAGTTAATATTTCCTCACAGTTATATAGACATGTCCTCTTCCGCAGAGGAACCTTGTGTGTCGCCCGAATCGAACTGAGAAAAACGGGATGATTGGAAATCCTAACAGAGCGAACCAGGTACATAATGAACACTTTGTGTAAAATTAATAAAACCAGTCAAATAGGCCAACAATTCTTTCTTTAGGGGAAATAGGGAATGTCATCTATTCTGACAGAAACAGGGGTGGGGATTCTCATCCGGAGGGAAAATTGTGTTTTCCCGCCACTTATATTTTTACATTTTAAAATTAATTTTCAATTTTTTTTTTATACTCATATAAATGATCTTTGTCATGCCTTATTCACAAAAGCAAAATTATACATAAAAAATTATTAAGATTTTCAATAAAGTAGTGAGTTTAGTTTCCGAAAGATTAAAACATTGACCCTCCCGTCGGTCCTTTCAGTAAAGAAGTACTTCTTCCTTTTTGTGAAAGGTGTTTAGTAAATTCACTAAAAGGACCAACGCACAGTGATCCGAATGGCACACAATTTTTTCACCATAAATTCGGCTTAAGCTGGATTTGACGTTAATAAACATACTACCTACGAGAAGTTGTATAACGTTGGGTAACTTGAAGTTTACGACCCCACGCTTTTGTCAAATTTTCCCTTCACGTGCGTACAACATCCTTATCCTTATAAAGAGACCGTAAGTGCTGTATGAGCATATAACGCATTTACTAGTAAATGTTAAGAGGTTTCTCAATTAGAAACTGATTCTATACTATATTTGTAGGTATATGCATTTTTATTGTTACATATCAGAGAATCCTTAAAATTATTTATTTACATCCATTAAGATATATAAAAAAATGAAAAAAAAAAATTTTTTTATTAATTTTAAATTTATAATGTATTTATCGACTCAATCGTCCTTGCAGCGTAACCTCCTGCCTGAGGAGGAACCCTGAGGAGGCGGTGGTGCTGACCAGCCGTCCCATCAAGTGCTTTTGAACTCTTTCGTGTTCATTTTTGCTTATTGTGTTTTCACAGTTGAAAATTGTCCATTAAATTGTGAAAACAACAACAATAATTTGTTATAAATCACTATTTAATAAACTTTTTTTATACATACATTGAAAGTTTTTGAGCGTTTAGAGTTATTTTAGAATCAGTCAACGTTTATTATTAAATACGATTTTTATATGCTCATATACAACACACGCTCACTTTATAAGGATGTACGCACTTGAAGTAAAAATAAGTAGTATTTAAAAACAACCTTTCGCAGGTAGTAAGATTATTAAAGACAAATTCAGCTGAAGCCTAATGGATGATAAAAAAATGCAATTTGGGCCACTGTGCGATGGGAAGATTCATTCGAAAAATATCTAAATAGAAAAATTACGTTAAAAAAGTAAAAAAAAAAAAAATAAGTAACGGGTAAATTCAAGAAAAGTACTGACCTTTTTTATTCATAACAGAAAACTTGGAAACCCCATGATAAAGACATCTTACGACATCCAGGGTCGGGCTTTGCAATGCCGCTATCAGACGAATTTAGAAGTTTATCCCAACATTTTTTTTACTTCCCCGCTGTGGTATAGGGGAAGTTATCGGTCAGAAATTTTCATCAGAATTTCATGTTTTCCTGATTCCAAAAATGAAAAAAAAAAAAAGTTCCTTCTATCTGTGTGTTTGCCAACACGATATCTTCTGATAAAATGAATAATAAATATCAACACGAAATTTTATACTTAAATCCAAATTTGAATAAGGACACCACTTGACTTGCCAATGGGTTGGAGGGGATTGGGAGGGCTTATCATAAAAACTCTAATAACTGCCGATGTAAGGAATGACACAAAATGTATGAGAATTCTTTCTCCTCTCCTTTTTTTTCTTGTAAAATCGAGTAACAAAAGCGACTAAACCCCCCAAGCCATAATAATGTGATAATCCTTTCGATTTTGAGGGAGAAAGCGCAAGGGTTTGAAAGCTGAATAGCCTTATCACCCATGATATATACTTGTGATAAGAGATATGGGTTGGTCACCTGATAAGAGTGGTGGTGATAGAGGGAGGAGAGTTGGTGTTGATCGTGTGTCCGAAGTGCTGAGAGCATTGCCACATCGCCTCAGAACATCTCTTGGCTGGGGCTGTCTCTGGAAGGATGCACTGTACACGACTGAACTGGAGTCAGCCACCACCACCCCAGGCTTGGCCCCGGCCCCCCGGCGCGCCGCCATCTTGACACCACACACCTCTCCTTCCTCCCTCTCTTCGGGCAATACTGGAGAATAACACCCCCACCCTATCCCCAAATGTATTCAATACAATAATTTATTTAAATACACTAGGTAACCTTTATAGTGGCAACATATTGTGATATGAACACGAACTGGAGAGTTCCCGAAGTGAAGAAGGTGTGCAGTTAGGAACATACGAAAACCTTACAGAACAGAAATAGAGGTCGTTATTCAAACACAGATCAGTACCGATAACAGTTAGTTATTGTGACTCCAAAGGAGGCTGTTTTAAAAAAAAACCTAAGGGCCTCGGCCATGTTTCGAACCCGCGATCTTCAGCTCAATAGGGAAGCACGCTACCTCAGAACTACCGGCGCCCTCAGCACTAATATTGACAAAGAATGTTCTCTACTCCCCTTAAAACTATTGGTAAGGTTCTCCTGACGACTCACGCAATATTTTTATTTTACTTCTGCAAGCTATACGAAGTATTCGGTCAGAAATTCGATGTTGAGTTTTCAAAGGAATTTCATGTTTTTCGATCTCCTATGTCACTGAACCTTATTATTGGAGACGTACAGACATAGGCAGCTCCCTTATTTTTCAGTTTCAATCCATGAATCTAAAAAAATGATGTTCTGGTTAACTCTAGGACTTCGCAATATTTCACTTAAGTTGAAGAAATGCAGAGACCTCCACTAGGCCGATTTAACTGAAAATCAATATACATATAGCTAAATCCGCCTATACAATTTCGTGTCTTTATGTTAGTTTCTGTGATTGATGCACGGGCTCTAACTACGAGGTCATATCCCACTACCAGAGCGCTCTTTTGTCAATCTGGTGGACATGAGCCCGACTCTACTGTGGGAGTCGGTTTAGTTACCTAGGTCATCGCACCTATCATCCGAGAAAGGCATGCTCAAGCCTCTGTCGGGTTTCGATTCCGCGATTTTGAGATCAGTAGAAAAGCACGCTACCTCTGAGCTACCGGCGCTATCTATGTCTTCGTGTTTATTCTATCAGGAGTTATCATGTCCACAGAAAAACACATATACATCGAATTACATAACTTCCCCTATACAATGTATACTTTAGAATTTAAAACAAATTAACTTTAAGTATATATACACATGACCGAATAAATATGATTACTATTATACAACATCCCGTTGGTGCATATAATAATTTTTTTTTTGTTTCGAGTAATTATCAAATGAAATTTGAAAAAGATTTCAACAAGACAATATAAAAGACTCTCTTGGTGAAACTTTAGCTTCCCGTACAATTTAGTTTCGGGTAGTTAAAAAGTGTCTGTGTTTGTGTCTGTATGATATGTGTGAGAGCAGATGGAGTTGAAAATTAAAAACCGTGGCTAGTATAAAAGTAATCTAATGAAAAGTAATTCCACGTCTGTCTGTGTGTGTGTGTGTGTGTGATGGGAGCAGTCGAGCTAACAAGCCCTAGCTACGAACTACGACCAGACTACATCTGAGGCTGCACGCCAATTACCCTCATAGGATCATTACAACTAATAGGATAGCTGGCATCAACCGTACAGGGTGGATTTTATAGATAGACTAGTAGCTTGTGTTATCTGACGTTGTACTTATCTGCCTTACCACTAGGTTTTCGCTCTCTCTGAAACGAATCTATCGAAAATATAGTAGAGATCCTAGAAACCAGAATGCTCTGAGTGGACTGTATTATTAAGGGTTGTATGAATAAATTCACAATTGGAATGTTCCCCATGGGACTTGCCTATTGGATAATACATATTTATATATACATACTAGCTGGTCATAAAGCGTTGTCCAGCAATATTCTTGCGTTATATCACCTTACCTGAAGCTGATATCCGGATAAAGAATAAAATAATAAAAAAGCTTATTCCCCACGCCTTCTCCTAACTATCTAACTCCCATCTTGCTCCAAATTAGAAAAAAAAAAAAAAAAAAATGTATGTTTTTTGCTTTATGATGGTCCCGAGCCTGTACAATGTCAGGTAGTATATACCCCTAATCCTAGATGAATATAAACTTGGGTAGGCAACATTTAAGTCTCCCAGAGTAGAATCGGGCGACGAAAGAATGCTATGATAGTAGGCGATATGACTTCATAGTTAAAGCCCGGGCATGAGTCACAGTAACTATCTACACTTTCTTACACAAAGTTAAAAAAGGCAATTAATTTTCTTGCTCTAAAGCATCAGTTTCTCGTTTAAAATGGGGGAAAAAATAAAATAATAATAATAATAATAAAAATACTAGTAATTATTAATAAATAAATAGCACCCAGGAAGAACGAGGAAAATGGCAAGAGACAGACTGATGGAACTTAAATTGTATGATGAACGGGTTAGTGAACGACCGACCACTGAACAGCAGAACAATTATACAACATAAAATGGAAACCTAACATTTTGTAATGGGATAAATGCAATGTCATTAATTCACCGACTTACCTTGCTCAGTACACAAAATTAAGGGGTTTCGTCCAATTATAACAAATTAAAAAATTAGAACTAATGTCTACCTGTTAGTAGTTAAAAATCTGTTATTTTCGTCACAAGAGTTATCACAGGGCTGAACAGTTCAAGCGTACCAGCTCTGTGCCTTCACTACACTTCGGCAATTAAAGAAAATATTGAATTATAACAATTTCACTGATTAGTCTATCAGATTGAATAAGGAAATTTACAGTAAAACCAATCCGAGATGTGATGTTTTAGATCCCACTTCCATCACAGTCACAATATTCATGAAATTTCATAGGTAGAGAAGGGTCGTAGGTTTCAGAAGGATTGCGAAAAATACGAGGTGTGTTCAAAAAATAAAGAGTATTTTCGGTTTTCGAGAATAATTTTATTTATTCGTCTACATCAATGTTATCCCCTTCAAAATAGTCCCCATTAGATATTATTCACTTATGCCAGCGCTTCTTCCAATCCCCGAAACACTTCTGGAACTCTTATCTTTGGGACAGCCCTTTAAGGTTCTCTTTATTGTTGGGAACAGAAAAAAGTCACATGGAGTCATGCCTGGCAAATATGGAGGCAAGACTCATGGTGCAGTTAAAATCGAAAAATACAGTGAGCATGACCTTCACATTCGACAGCACTTGTCGAGCTTTTTTCGGTCTTGGCGAACCATAGTTTTACTCATAGCAGACTCACCAAAAGCAATATTTAATTAAAATTTCTAAAACTTTGCTGCATTTTAATCCATTTTTATAGCAAAATTTAATGCAAATTCTCTGATCCATTTTGTAAACAAATAAATAATCGCCGATCGTACCAAACAAAACACATGTAACCTCTTTGACAGCTGACAGCAGACTAAACATCCGGTTTGGCTAACAATACAGATGCTTTTGAGACATGTTTACCAACACAAGAACGAAAACATCGCGCGAATCGGACCAATACAACCCGCGAAATAACAAAATTCCCGTTACTTTTTGAACACACCTCGTAGTTGAATAATATGCACTGGGGAAGTACATTCCCGAACGACTTTTACTACCCCAGCTATACGAAGTATAGGGGAAGTTATGTAATAGCTCAAAAATTCGATGCGGAGTTTTCAATGGAATTTCACATTTTCCGACTTCCAGATTCCAAAAAAGAAAAAAAAAATGCAGCCTATCTGCGAATACGATAACTCCCGATAGAATAAATGTATCGATACGAAATTTAAAAAGTGAATCCATACCCTCTAAAGACTAAATTAATTGTTTTTTTTTTTAGCCAAATCAATCAAAAGAAAAAAGGGAATTAGGGGGAGGCTTAACACAAAAACTCGAATAACTGCCGATAGAATGAATGTATCGACACAAAATTTCATATTAGAATTTCCTCCGTAAGGACGACATACCAATTTTGAGCAGAATTGACAGTAGGGAAGGGGAAGATTAGAGGCTCAAAAACCTTAACAGCTGCCGATGTAATGAATGTATCGACATGAAATTTCATATTGGAATTCAAAACCCTATGAAGACCTCGGTCAGTGACTTACCGATGACTTTTTTTTTTTTTTTTGTACTAAAAAGTGAATGGAGGACAGGAGGCGGTGCAGTTGGAACAGTTAAAGTGTCATCTGTAAGAGAGCCTCGATCCATGATGTACGGCGACCAGAAGAGCACCAGAGTGGCACTAAATCATAGGAGGACGGTGTCTGGCGGTAAGAGGACCATTGATGTAAATCACATAACGGAGCCCGGCACTTTACCGCCTACCCACCACCGACCGGTAATCTAGCAATGACTGCTAACTGAATCAGGGACACAATAGACTATATCTCCAGGGGGGCACAATGAGCCATCCTTGAAAGCAAAAAAAAAAAAAAAAAATCCCCCGTTCCCTTTGACCAATTTGGCTGAAACTCAATAACTATTGTATTTATGTAGTTTAGGTCACACATACATTTTCATATTTTGTATCTAGAGATTGGAAAACATGAAATTCCTTTGCAAACACATAGAATTTTTGACCGATTGCATAACTTCCGCTATAAGACAAAGGTCGTCAGCGAATCACCCCCAATCCATATAGTTGCTATATAAAATTACTAAATTATTTGAAAATTTCCTAAAACAATCCAACAATTTAAAGGCTTAAATAAATTAAAAAATTACTGTCTGGTCGTCCTCAAAACTGCAGTTGCTGGACCCAAGCATCTGACGAGTCATCGATCACCGACAACTTAGTTGATAGTTTGAAAGGGGCTTAAGTAGCTTCTTAGGGGCTTAACTTTGTAATAACATTTTTAAAAAAATGTTGACCCTCATCCCTCCCCTAAATCAGCCAACACTCCAAATACACCCCTCTGTTGGTGCCAGCTCTCCTATAGTTAGCAATTACACGACCACATTACAATTGATCATTCTGCCTCGCTAACTGTATCAACCATACAAAGATATGCCGCTACACCTCCACTATACAATAATGGAATTATCAATGGAAGACAACAACAACAAAAAACCAAACTTCTTTACATTAGTGTCATTCAATACTATGTTCATTCATACTCTATTCGTAAATATTTCTCCTCACCTAAAAGAATAAATCTCTCTTCAAGGAAGAGAATTTGTAGGTAAATTAAATTAAAGAAGGAGCCCTCAATATGAAATAAATGTTTAAAGAAGGAGCCCTCAATATGAAATAAATGTTAAGTTTTACAAAACTTTCAAAATGGCGACCGTTAATGGTGTTAATCCATGCAGAGGTTTTAGAGCGCATGTTTTTTTCGCCTTTGGCACGATAAAAAAATAAGTTACCTCAATGACTGGAAAAATACATACTTGTTCATGAAAAATTGTCCCCAAAATATACATGAAAAGGAAAGCTCGGTATACTTCAAAAATAATGTTTTCCAAAAAATACAAGTGGGGAATCAAATTGAAGGTATTGGGCCCTCAAAATGAATCTTAGTTCAGTTTTTCAAAATTTCCCAAATGTAGGACGTCAGTGATGGCAATTCTCTATACATGTCGCTTCTATCATTTAAATGTTTCTAAGATCATCTAATTTAGTTACTAACCGGTTATTACGTAAAAGTCACTTTATCTTACAATACAAAAAATATTTGTTCTATATATATACATACATCTATAAATATATACAATGATACAATTTTGTAGTCATTAAATATAATGAAATTATAATATATAATTCAAAATTTCCACCATGAAAGATGTCATGATCTGTTTGATAGTTCTGCCAAATTAAAAGAGAGGAAAAAATCTTTCGCGTAATGTTTACAATAAAGTTATTAAACTTGTAAAGTGCATAATAATTAAAATTATTGTACATAGATTTATATAGTATATTTATTTCGTTAAATATTTAATTATAAGAAGTTAAAGTGAGTCTATTAAAACTAAATAAATAAATAAATAAAAAAAACAATTTTCTAAGGTTAAAAGTAATAGAGAAAAGGACCTGAGGTCTTGGGCCCAAGAGGTCCTGCGTACGCCCATGACGAACCCATTTAAATATGTTGATCACAAAAATTTACTTACCATGACGAATTTCTGCAATAAATAGGTAACGAAGATTTTTCACTAACCTGAAACAAAATAAACAAATAATAATTATCAAAATTGGAATAAAATTTTTTAGACAAAAAATAATATATGATTATAAGGTGAATAAAAAGTGAAAGTCTTCCTAGCAAAAATGTTTTTATTCACTCATTTCTCTCCAACCTGCATCAGCTAGGTCAACAGCTCAATCAAAGAAGTTGTAATGTTTGTAATAAAATAATCACATAAAGCCTGGACTTTGCCTATCCCCCAAGAAAATGCATGGAAAAGGTGTTATGACAAAGAAAAAAGTAGTTATGAGATCATCTTACCGACATAGGCCAATTGCATTTAGGCTCGACGCTGTAACGCTCATTTCATTCCATAAATAACATTGTTTTCGCTGGACCCATTAATTGTTTTTAGTAGTTAGGTATTTCTATTTTATTTATATTGGTGTATCGCTTCCAAAGCTAAATTTGGTGAAATGGAAAAGTGAGAGGCAAGTAGGTACCTATAGGAAGACTTTCTACATGTACATTCGTGATTCGAGTTTCCGATTGTTTTCCACTTATGGATACCCTAAAGTCCTTATAAAACTATAAGGAAACATTCAATGTTACCATGTTTGAAAATTTACAATATGAAATCCAAACAGGAAAAAGATTTACACATATTCCTTTTTGACCAAGGCCATAATGGCTGACATTCGATTGCTTCCTTTTAGAGATATAAATGTTTGTTTTATTTCTTATATTAAGTACATATTTGCAATTTTAAATAATATTGGGATATAATATTATCTTTGGGATAAATTATTATCTACATATAATATTTTGAATAACGTCATTGCGTCGCATTACATAGTTATTGGAGTACGTATAGGGAAAGTTATGTAATCGGTAAAACATTCGTTGTTGAGTTTTCACTGCAATTTTATGCTCTCCCCCTAATCCTAAAAATGTGAGCACCACAACACGATGGAATTAACACACTGACACGAAATGTTATAAATGGACCCAGGAACCTTTTGGGTCAAAGGAAATGAGTGAGGATTAGAGGGGGGCTTAACTCACAACTCAGAATAATGTTTTTATATATTGATTTTCTCTTTTCCAAGTGTCCTAGATGAAAAATTAGGCATTGAAGTCTCTCAAATTTCCCAAAATGTATTTTTTCATGTATTAATTTTACGTATTTGTATAATAATTTACAACGACAGATAAACAGGATAAAGTTTCTCAAATTTCTCAAAATGTTTTTTTTTTGTTTTATATCACCTCAACTGAGCTCATGAGCATTCATGGATATTGTATGAGAGGATTGGTATGAAGAAGCAGTTTAACGAGAACTTTTAGTGACGTCCTGATAACAATTCCGTTAAGTTTAATTTGTTGGTTAATTCCCATATTTCGATACCGTAAGTCCTGATGGGGTTTAAATATTGATTGCCGTGATGATATCACCCAACGATTAATTTCTGTCGTCTGTTTCATGTGGATTGTACGAGTCAAGCGTCTGTACTCTAATATGTCAGTTGAAGCAGAGATTCCTTTTCGCATTGAACTCCAAGATAATCCATTTTTGGCTATAAAGAGTAATCCTAGTACCCTACCAGGGGTAGGGTACTAGGATTACTGTAGTACCCTACATAGTAATACTATGTTTATTTATTCGCTCCAAAAAATAAAATAAAATGTCTATAAGGATATTTTAAAATGGGAAGCTTATTGCAATGACCATAATGTTATATTTTTTTTCTGTCATAATGAGAGCCATTTGCCTATAAAGGTGATGATTCCCTGGGGAAAGGAGAGTTAGGAGGCAACAAATTGGACACAATACATCACCATGTCAGACCCTCTTATTAAACAAGTTCCTTTCACCTGGGCCCCCAACGTTAAAGTCTCCACTCATAAGGAGGGAGGAGGTGTAAAATCCAATATCTCAGTGCTAACTAATTGATACGACTCCTTTTAAAAACGGTTGTGAGGTCGACTACAGGAGAGGAGGAGGAGGGGGGGGGGGGGGGGGGGGGGGGGCTCTCGGCTCTCTCCTAGCTCTGAGTGAAGATTGCCTTCAGGGGAGATTGCCCTCAAGATAGTTGAAGGTAACCAACGTCTTGATCATTAGCACTCTTCCACAAGGTGTTTGGCAAGCTTAATCTTCAAGACGTCCTTCGAGATGCGATCAAGCGAAAATGTGACTATGTGATAGTTGTAGAATACTTATTAAATTTGGGAGAAACAAATTGCTGGAGTTGCAGTCAGAGGTCACTTCTCCAACTACAAATACTATGGCGATCTTTCTTCGTCGCATCTAGAGTAACTTTCAGTTAAAGACATAAGAAACTCTAAGATAGTAGTTCGAAATACGTGCTACTTTTAAAAAACTTTAATTTTTATCAACTTCTAAGTTGAGGAACGCGGACATATTGTGGAAACTTGTAATAAATGAATAAAACAAACTTATTTTTGAAATATTGTCTATTCCACTAAAGATATATATACTTATATATACAACTACCGGTTTCGGCTTTATACCATCGTCAGGTCTAGTTGTGAACTAAGTCAGTTTGCAGAGAGCGACCCTTCAAATACATCTCCCAAGTTTTAATAGCACCCTTTGACCTGAGATGTATTTGAAGGGTCGCTCTCTGCAAACTGACTTAGTTCACAACTAGACCTGACGATGGTATAAAGCCGAAACCGGTAGTTGTATATATAAGTATATATATCTTTAGTGGAATAGACAATATTTCAAAAATAAGTTTGTTTTATTCATTTAATTTTTATGCTGGTTATTTCGATAAACTGTCTTCGATCCAATTACTTTCGACTTCCCCTTAATCAATCGCTCAAAACCCAAAATAATCTCTTTCAACTTCAGGTATAGACATCCAAAATTTTATATTGAACTTTGCAGATGGAATAACCGAACAGCAATTTACATCAGTTGCAGCACCAGTGGAAAGATATCCCCTGTAGATAGTTGACGCCGAACACAATCCTGCAATGGAGGTTCAATCTTGCAGGTCAGTCTCTTGCTGTAAGGTTGTGAGGCATTATTAGTATCTTTTAATACTACTTACCCAGGAAAACCGGTAACAAGTCTTTGCAAATGAATCTGCTCAGAATTGCTGGATCGGTGTTTGTTCCCTGTACTGGGAAATTGGAGCAGGAGTACAACAGAGAACTGAGGGGGATACGCTCCGTTGGAATAGCGATATAGTAGAGATGAAGGTCAGGGAATTAAGATGAGCAGGATACGCGAGGACGACCAAAAAGGAGATGATAGAACAGCGGCTGTCGAACATCTAGTTGTGAGCTGGATGAGGACAGCCGGGGACAGGACGAGACGGAAGAGTCTGGTTCGAGCGGCCAAAGATTTGGAAGATCCACAGCCAACGGAGTGAATAAACATGCTAGCAGCATCCTACCCTCCGTAACAATGAATATACATAGTTCTCTAGGATTATATTAAGGCTCTTTAACATTCCGAGAAGTAACTTCTTGAAACTTTCAACTTTTTTCTACATTCCTAGGAGTAACTTCTTGAAACTTTCAACTTTTTCCTATTCCAATTCGACATTTATGAACAATCAGGTGTAAAGAGAATGCTCTATAGGAGCTTCACCACGGAGAGCGAGAGAGAGAGAGAGAGAGAGTTGGTTGGGAACAAGAACGGCACCTGATGGCAAGGTGACGTCTGACATATTTACCGGCGATAACTCAACATTCACCCGATCCAACTGCGTCTTGATTTACAACAATGGCCGATTGTACACCCTCCCGAGGACCGTTAATTCTATGTTACAAACTTCAAACAGACTCCGACTCTAAATCAGTTTCAACTGATCCTACACACTCCTAGCAAATTTCTCGCCAATTATTTTCAATTAGTCTTCAACATTCATATCTCCAAAGTGGGACGGCTATTGACTATTCGAGTAGCTGCAGAGTTAATGTGAATTGCTGACAACTCACGCTGGAGGCTCCAGAATAGTTGATTATGATACATACATTTATTGGTTTTTGATAGCGCTTAAATACGTTGGTTATTATATAGGATTATCTCAACTTTCTTGATAGTCAAGTGTCGCTAAGAAAATAAGGCGGCGCTGTCGTCTACTGCTTTCTTCAACTCCAGCGAACCTTCATTCTTCTTGAAATGCCTAAATAATGAAAATAAAACCATGAGAGATCATTTCTTTGAGAAAAAAAGAGGCGAGCTTGAAAGGGCCGGTGGCGCATGAATGGGAATCTCCCGAGCGTAACTTGGGGGAGAAAGAAGTGAAGGATGAACTCAGTGTTGAAGTGTTTAAGAAGAATTCCGAGGACAAACAAATGTTCAGGAAAATGGGAAAGTTATGACTCTTTTGTTAATTCAAACCCTAATCGCCTTATCATTTCTATGTCGACTAAATGCGAAATATAAAATGTTTTCAGGGGGCGCCGGTAGCTCAGTGGTATGCGTGCTTGCCTTCTGAGCTCAAGATCGTGGGTTCAAAACCCGACCGAGGCCCTTAGTTTATTTTATCTGGGAGGTAAAATAAACTTAAGCACACCGTCTTTTGGATGGGACGTTTAGCGATGGTCCCGAGCCTGTGCGATGTCAGGTACTCGTTAAAGACCCCTGCCCTAAGTGAATAAAAATTTAGGGTAGGCAAAATTCAGGACTCCCACAGTAGAGTCGGGCTCATGTCCACCAGAGTGACGAAAGAGCGCTCTGGTAGAAGGCGATATGACCTCGTAGTTAAAGCCCGGGCATGAGTCATAATAACTAACTAAAATGTTTTCAATAATTCATTTGGAAACTGCCATCACATGAATGTAATAGCACTTTTTTTTTCAATATCACACGAATCTAAAACATAAATAAATTAAAACTTAGGTTCAGGAAGATGCCGAGCTCCAGTTGGTGGAGTATAAAAGTCCAGCTGGACTGGCCGTACGTGTGAAGGTAAGACAGGAAATGGTCTACCTGCACAATTAGAACTAAGTCTCCTCCCAGTTCTACTTGAGGTTTACTGTCCATTGTCCAAGAGTAAGGTTAAATGCAGAAGGTAGGGGGGCAGACTTCAGAAACCTGAACCGGAAGCAGCTATTACCCATCGTCAAACCTACCTACCTACCTGTAAAGAGATTTGCCTCCTTTCTAGACCACAATTACCAGTGAAAAAGGTAAAAAATAAATAAATGCCACTTTAATAGTCATCTCATTCAATCTCCTTCTCTTGTACTTTTAGTATAAGTAGCTCAAGATGCTGTCTGTCCGTCTGTCTTAGTGTGTTTATGGGATAGGAAATTTATGAGCGCCCCAACACAGAAACGATTGGGGCAATAAACTTGAAATTTGAGATATATGTGCTAACTTAGATCTTATTAGAATTTTTGAAAAATTATACCTCAATTTGAGAACACACTAGCGATTGGAAATGTTATAAGAAACAATTTTGGTAAGGATAAATTTTTCGATAGGATTAACCGTTTTCGATTAAATCAAGGAAACATCTAAAAATAAGTGTTTCAAAACTATAGTTAATAAGTATAGTAAATGTATACATTTAAAAATGGTTTTCGACATATATCTCGAAAACCGGACGACCTATAAAAAATCGTATTCCATATAAATGATGTATTTTAATATTTTCAACAACTATTACTTGAAAATAATTTTTATTAGGTCATAAACATTAGGTGTATCTTGTAAAATAGTTAGAGGTCCCGGAGGAAAGAGGTCTCAATTTTCGTTTGATTCCGGCCAAAATCTAATCAGAACTAAGTTAGAACACTGACTCCTTGATTCCAAATTTCAAGTTTATAGTTACAATCGTTTTCGCAATAGAGAGCTCACACATGCGCACAGACATCATCGCAAAAATGATCAAAACGTATTCAAGGGACCTCGAAACGTAAAAATCAGTTGAATCCTCGATCCCGGATTTTTTGCACGATTAACAATACTTCCTATTGTATTGTTGTATTCAGGTATAAGAAAGTAAAAATAGTTCTGCAGTGATATAGTGCTGCAGTGATATAGGGTTGCACTAATACATTAAAACAGAAAAAACAGAAAGGCCGACTATGACAAATGTTCATTCTTCTCGATAAGTGAGGCCTCATTAGATTTAGGATCCTAAGTCTCATGATAGAACCGCCAGTAGAAATAAGTAAGTTACCGAAAATTGTTATAAATTGGATCCTTAAAAAAATATATATATAAAAAAACATAGAGAAAAGAGGAATTGAAGCTAATAGCTCTTCATTCCCACGAATTGTGAAAGGAGTGGGACGGAACGTTAACAACATCTTATTGTACAGTTAGAGAAAGATTAGAAGAGACGAGAGGAGAGAAGCTTGTTTTGGCAGATTGAATCATTCAAAAAGGAGAGACAAATAATTGGCAGGAGGTACAGGGACCTAAGGACTTGTTGTCCAATCTATGTCGGGGTACTGTTAGCAACGCACCCTCCCCTCCAGTCACTCATCATCATGTCCCATCCTATCCTATCCACTAATCATTAACAATATACTACCGCTAGTTTTCTTCTCAACATTTTTTTTTTTTTTGTTTTTTTCTTTAGATCCCAACCTGTACGAAGTATAGGCAAAGTTGTAGATTATTGTTCTTATAGAGTTATCACAGAAGCACATATACACACAGATATACATTTTTTTTTTTCATCATAAAGTCGGAAAATATTAAATTACGTTGAAAATTCATCATCTAATTTTTGACCAATTGCATAAATTCCCCTACACTTTGTGTAGCTCGGGAAATAATTTCTTGTTTATGCGTTCATTACAACGACAGTTATTAGGGTTTTTGAGTTGAGCCCCCTACTCTGGACCCCCTTCCCTTAAGCTAATTTAGCTGAAAATAAATACGTGTCGTCCTTGTGAAAACATCATCTAAAATATCGAGATCATTGGTACAATCCTTTCTGAGTTAAGCGCTCATAAAGTTCCAAGAGACAGATATTATCACGAAAATGATCAAATGTGTTCAAGGGAACTTGAAAAGTGAAATTCCGTTGAAAATTCGATTTCGGATTTTTGTACAATTAGAATATTTCCTTATACTGAAGGTATAGGAAAGTAAACAAATCTATAATAATACTTAAGAAAGAGAATGAGATACACATTATACATATATAATGAGAGGGCGCCGGTAGCTCAGTGGTATGTGTGCTTCGTGGGTTCGAAACCCGACCGAGGCCCTTAGTGTATTTTATCCGAGAGGTAAAATAAACTTAAGCACACCGTCCTTTGGATGGGACGTTAAGCGGTATTGAGCCTGTACGATGTCAGGTACTCGTTAAAGACCCCTGCCCTAAGTGAATAAAAATTTAGGGTAGGCAAAATTTAGGACTCCCACAGTAGAGTCGGGCTCATGTCCACCAGAGTGACGAAAGTACGCTCTGGTAGTTGGCGATATGATCTCGTAGTTAAAGCCCGGGCATGAGTCATAATAACTAACTATATATATAAATGTAATAAATATAAATGAGTATCCAGAAGCTCAATCTCTTCCTTAGTATTATTATATATATTATATTATACTATTTTGCGTCAAATAAATATAATTTATTGTGATTTATGCCCGGACTTTAACGACAAGGTTATACCGCCTACTATTAGAGCACTCTTTCGTCGTTTTGGTGGACATGTGGCCGACTCTACTGTGGGAGTCCTGAATGTTGTCTACCCAGGTTTAGTTATGTAGGGAATGGGGTGTCTTCCACGAGTACTTGACATTGTACAACCATTGCTTGACATAACAATCAAGGGACGAGATGCTCAAAATTCGTCTCCCAGATAAAAAAACCTGAGGGGTTCTGAACCCGCGATCTTGAGCTCAATAGGTAAGCACGCTCTCAGCTATTAGTGTTTTTGTACTATAATAATAATAATGTATAATGGGTATTATACTCATTCTATCGGGAGTTAACCGTTTCCATAGACACGAAATGTTTTTTTTCCATTATTGGAGTTGATTGGAAACATGAAGTTCCGGGGAAAAGGCAACACCGAATTTCTGACAGATTAGAGATTATATCCACTAATGTGTTACTGATCAGTCGGGGATTTAGCAGGTGAGCCATTAAGCATTGGCTGACCGGGCCCCTCTCACCAAATGATAGAAACACTAGATGATTAAAGTATTCTCTTCTCTACATAGAATGAAATATTGTTTCTTATTCAAGTGACCTAATTACAATATATTTATATACATTACAGCGAGTACAATATTACTCAACTGATTGATTCAGGGTTACAGAGTAAAGCAGGATTTTAGAATTGAGGAAATGTTAGACTGAAGAGTAAGAGGTAGGAGTGTCCGTTAGTTTTATTGGTCCAAACATGAGCCAATCAGAGCTCTGCATTCATCCCTCCCCTCTCCCCTTCTCCAGAGGCCCCCCCAGCTGTTTGGGGCTCTAATAGGACTCTTATATGTGGGACATGGGTGCCTCTTATAAAGACTTGTATTCCTTTGGGGGAAGAGGGGTACAGAATCCACTCACTAGTACATCCTTGAGCAATGGCATTTTAAAGTACTTTTCAAGGGTTCTGTACCCAAAGGGTTCTCGCCAAGTCATCTGTCTGTCTCTCACATAACAATATTTCCTAACTTATAAGTATTAAATATCCCAACAAAAGATAATATTTGTATTTTGTTTAAAAACTCGAATAACTGCCGATGTAATCACATATTAATTTCATATGGAAATTCAAGGCCCTGTATGGACTACACTTGTTATTTAGCGGAATCGGCCAAAGGGAAGGGGCGATCAAAGGAGGCACAGCTAAAAAAACAACTAATGACTACCGATGTGATGAATGTATCGACATGAAATTTCGTATTTAAATTCAAAATCCCATGAGGACAATAACTGTGAATTTACAGCAAAATCGGGGGGGGGGGGGGGGAGGGGGGGGGGGAGGGGAAAGTGGCTTAACTCAAAAACCCTAATAACTACCGATGTAATGAATTTCAGGTCAAACAATTGATTTTTTTTATTTTTAGAATTAAAGGGATTTGTCGGAAAGCATGAAATTACGTTGAAAAATTAATACTCTTCGAACTTGAAAGGATTGGATGCGCTGAAGATTGGAAGCGTTGGTAGAACCCCAGAGTTGAAGTCCTAAGTTCAGATACGTTTTTATTTTCGAAGTTAATTCAGATCTTTTGTCTAATAGTCTTAGTAACAGTTTCAGTCATTTTAGCTACTAATGACGCCAGCGAATTATATAAACGTAAAATTTCAAAGCGCCCGTTGATTTCGTAGATAGCCCTGGCTCTCTTCTTTTTTTTAAAAAATCAAATAGACAACAAATAAACAAAAAAGAAACCGGAATGAATTTTAAACATCTGTTGGAGAAAAAAAGTAGCAAAACTGGAAAAAATTGGGAATAAACAACTGACTGACAAGGAATACAGAAAGAAGAATGATCACGATTTTATGAATAGAAATTTAAAGAAAAAAGTCTATAAATAAAATAAAATTGGAGGGAAAAAAAAATGGCCGACAACTATAAGAAGGGAGGGAGGCATCATGGCTGACCTGCTTTCTCAAACTAGGATCGGCTTCTACGTGGCATTTGTATGCCATAATTCTTGCAATATTTTTTTTTGTTTATGCAATTAAATTTTATATACATGGTATGCGTGCTTGCTTATTGAGCTCAACATCGCGCGTACGAAACCTGGCCGAGTTTTTTTATCTGGGAGGTGAAAAAACCTTAAGCAAGCAATTCTTCGGATGAGACGTTAAGCGATGGTTCCGAGCCTGTACTATGTCAGGTATTCGTTAAAGAATACCCTACCCTAGATGAATACAAATTTAGGGTAGGCAAAATTTAGGACTCACATAGTAGAGTTGGGCTCATGTCCACCAGAGTTACGAAAGAGCGCATTTATATTTTATGCTACTCCTCTATGACTACATAAAGACCAATAATATAAAAATTTGAACGTAACCATAAGAATGACAATACATTTTTTCTTTCTCTTCCAAATATTAAAATAACAATTACAATAAAAAAAATATATATACATATAGGTATATATCAGATTAGTCATTGCAAAGTTTATAGAGTGATCCGACAGTGTCGTCTTCGGGTGGCCCACTGGGTCCCCGGGAGGCCTGGACTTGTTCCGTCTGGTGCTTCTTGGCTCTTATCGACCGGGGAAAAAATAAAAACAAAAAATTAATTAAATGAATTTTGATTTTATGACCAATATGCACGGAACATCAGGCCAAGAGCAGGAAAAAAAATGTTATCTGCCCGATTAGTAACTATAATAAGTTACATGATTTTAGAAATAAGTTGAAATGTTCAATGGTTTTGAGTGGTTTGTGATTTATCCCCCCTTTCTCTCTCTCTCTCTCTCTCTCTCTCTCTCTCTCTCTCTCTCTCTCTCTCTCTCCCCCCTCCCCCTCCTTTGGCATAAATGGAAATTTCTGTTGCTTTACGGCCTGCGTAAGATCTTTAAAACAAGATGTTCTACTCAATGTCCAATTCAAAACTCAAAAGCAACGCCTTTTCCCCTCCCATCAATATATTTATATACCTATATATTATATTTGGATCCAGGACCTAGAAAGGAAGGTACCTGTCGATTTACAACAAAATCAGCCAAAAGTAAGATAGGAGAGGAGGGGGACTTCGATCAAGTCCTTGAGTAAACTATCCATATCTGTACCCCGGAGGTAAAGGACACCAAGTCACAGAAATGTAATTTTTCAGGAAAACAAGCTTTTGATTTTTTTCAACTTCATTTTCAGGTTTCTTCGTTAATAATAAGAATTGCTCTGTGCAATTTTTACTATTGGGGGACATAGTGCTTTATACCATTATATAGAGCGAAAAATCGACATTTCGGACATGGTGCCAACTACATTTCATAAGAAAATGGACATAGTGTCCTTTACCTCCAGGGTACACAGATATATTTTCAACCAATTCGGTAGATTCGTTTTAGAAGGAGAGCGAAAAATGTCGACTAATTCGCGCTGGGGAAGCAGAATACGTCATTCAAAAAGACCAAATGTCAAAAAGTTGATAAGCAGTAGCGGAGTCCCGGGACCATTTCGTTCATAGCAGACGCCTTATCGACCCGTCAAATTTACCATAATTTGGAGATGCCACATGGTCAACCAAATAGGTAAATTGTGTTCAGAGAGAGAACGGTTTAAAGATTTAGTTCAATTCGCTTTGGGGCGCGTACTTTGCCGGTGATTCACCGACTTCTATCCCTAGAGATATCTCTCTCTTCCCACGAAACAACAAGGTTCTACCTTCAGATGGTTGTTAAAGATACGTTGAACCAACGTGAAAGGAGTGTTGGGACGTCAAGATGGAGGTCGGGCTAGCACCCACAAAACAGAGCGGAACCAACAAGATATATACAGAGAATGGAGTAGGGGACGTGAGATGGGGCCGTTACAGGATCACATCTTCAACATACTGCAGTAGCATACCTTAGTCAGCGTACAGTAGAGCGTTCAACATTCGGAATAATCAATAAGTAAAATGTCCGGATAATCGGAGGGCTAACATATTCAAGTAACTAAGGGAAGTGTTCAAAAAATAAATACCAAATCAATTTAACAAATATAAATATTGTCCGGAGACGACTGCAGGCACGCCGGTGGTCGTCCCTACCACTTTCGGCGGGCCAAGGGAAATAAGGTAGGATGGCAGTCGTCGCAGATGGTCGGCGGCGGTCGCTCCTAGCCGTCCACAGAAATTGATTATTATTTTATTTTTGTTTCATTTCTTATTTTATTACATAATAAACTTTTTAGGCTCACTTTTCCCCGAAGATTGGGTGTCTTGGCCTCCACCAAATGTCGGAACTCCCCCCCCCCCAAAAAAAAAAAAAAAATTAGTACGCGCATAATGAATCGACCTATCTAAAAGAAACCTGACAAACATAAAATGTGAGGAGAAAACAGTTAACAAAAATCACTCAGGTCCAAGGAAACAACAGGGGACCATCGCTTAAAGTCCTATCCATAGGACGGCGTGCTTAAGTTTGTTTTACCTCCTGGCCTGAGTTGATACAAAGAACTTCCCTACCCTAATGAAACCTGGGTAGACAAAACTTGGGACTCACACAGTAGAGGTGACCTGGAGCTATTGGGTGCTTAGATCTCTAGGTGTACACACCGGGTATATCTAATGATCATAAATAGTTAACGAAAGATCACTGACAAATTTAAACATTAAATTTTAGCCGACAGCACTCTCTATATATTCGAATCTTTTTTTTATTTTATTTTCTTTTTTTTCTAATATATATTTTTTTATAACCGTCAATATAAGTGAGGACAGTTAAATTATATATCTTTTAGAGGGGGGCGCTAAAGGGTCCAATTAGTGAGAAGCGACTATTAATTTAAGTATTATTAAAATGAAAAAGGTGGAGAGTTGGTCTCATGGCAGGCAAGCTATTATGATTAAATTTCAAATAGACGTCTGTCTGTCACAGATCCATCGTTTTCAGACCATTACGCTATCTCGTCACAACAAGAGCCAACACACAGCATTTATACGCACGGATTTTGAATAAACAAAATCAAAAAGTACTGTTAACAAAATTACTTTTTATACAGGGTGTCCAAAAAGTATGGAAACGGTCCAATTTCACGAAAATTTCAGGTCCGAATGCAAAAGCAAAAAACACGTGTCCAATATTTTTTCAAAAGCTATTTAACGACACCAATATCGACCCCCCCCCCCCCCCCACCCCACCCCCTGTGGGTGGGGCAGGGGGCAACTTTAAAAAGTTAAACGGGAACCCCTATTTTTTAATGCAGATTCGGGGTTCTTTCATCAAAATACGTAAGTTTTGTTCGAAACATTTCTCTCAATTTGCATCAGATCATGTCGTAATCGTAATGATAAGGTTTTTTCCCGATTTCAAGAGGAAAAACCTCTTAAGGTGAGGCTCCTTGCCTCTCACCGTCGGGGTGCTTGTTTAAGGTGAGGCCCCTTGCCTCTCACCGTCGGGGTGCTTGTTTAAGGTGAGGCCCCTTGCCTCTCACCATCGGGGTGCATGTTTAAGGTGAGGCCCCTTGCCTCTCACCATCGGGGTGCATGTTTAAGGTGAGGCCCCTTGCCTCTCACCATCGGGGTGCATGTTTAAGGTGAGGCCCCTTGCCTCTCACCATCGGGGTGCATGTTTAAGGTGAGGCCCCTTGCCTCTCACCATCGGGGTGCATGTTTAAGGTGAGGCCCCTTGCCTCTCACCGTCGGGGTGCTTGTTTAAGGTGAGGCCCCTTGCCTCTCACCATCGGGGTGCATGTTTAAGGTGAGGCCCCTTGCCTCTCACCATCGGGGTGCATGTTTAAGGTGAGGCCCCTTGCCTCTCACCATCGGGGTGCATGTTTAAGGTGAGGCCCCTTGCCTCTCACCGTCGGGGTGCTTGTTTAAGGTGAGGCCCCTTGCCTCTCACCATCGGGGTGCATGTTTAAGGTGAGGCCCCTTGCCTCTCACCACGTAGGTAATAACGGCGGGTTCCTTAGTTAATAAGATGTTCAAACTGATGCCCTTCAACTACCTGACAGTGTCCCAATCCTACTTTATAACATAATGTTTTGTCTACATTATCTAATCCCGTTTAACTTTCCAAAGCTGCCCCCTCCCCCACCCACAGTACTTTCAATATTGGTGTCATTGGATAGCTTTTAGAAAAATATTGGACACGTGTTTTTTTTCTACCCTACAATCATGAATTATTCATACCGAACGGCGTATCTGCGATTTTGTTCTTAGAAAATTTAATTTTCGAAAAATAGGGGTTCCCGTTTAACTTTTCAAAGTTGCCCCCTGCCCCACCCACAGGGGGTGGGGTGGGGGGGGGTCGATATTGGTGTCGTTAAATAGCTTTTGAAAAAATATTGGACACGTGTTTTTTGTTTTTGCATTCGGATCTGAAATTTTCGTGAAATTCGACCGTTTCCATACTTTTTGGACACCCTGTATATGATAGAATTGGATTCGTTATTTACTATTATCTTTATTGAAATTCGTTAAATTATTTATTTATATAAATATTTTCTTTACTGTATGAGAGAAAGAAGACGTCTTAAAGGAAGAGAGATGAGACTTATAGTCGATAAAAAAAAAACGAAGAGTTTCTGTCCGAATGCATTTCTGCGATCATATAATGGAAAACTAATAAACGCGAAGAATTTGTTTAACTTTTATATTGTCCAATTCCACAAGAGTATATACATATAATTATATAAAGATAAGTCACATTGAAAATTAATTAATAAAAAAATATTTACCGGTACACACTTTATATAAGTATATAATTTTGTGGAATTAGACAATAAAACAAAAAAAAAACCAGTTTTTATTTATTTATTCCAAGAATGTCTGTCTGTTAAGCTTTCGGCACTGAATATGTGTGCTTGCTTACTGAGCTCAAGAATGCAGGTTCGAAACCCACCCATACGCCTTATTTTTTTTATGTGGGAGGTGACAAAACCTTGAGTACACCGTCCTTCGGATGAGATGTTAAGCGATGGTCCCGAAGAGCGCTCTGTTAGTAGGCGATATTACCTTGTAGTTAAAGCTCGTGCATGAGTCATAATAACTAAAACTCTCTAACTGTACAGAGGTTCTTTGATGTTCGTGGTACCCATAAAATTAAATCCAATGCAAAAACTTTTCTTCGCGTTATAACCTGCTCTGAATGCTGGAATAAAATTTATTTAAGGATTCCTAAAAGGGAACAGGACGTCAATGGTATAGACAGATGTATGAATGAATTGTTCAAGTTTTTTTTGTTGACAATATTGAGACGTGATCAATTAATTAAGGCAGTACAATAGAGAGTTAGGAAGTGTGAAGAGTGAGATAGCGGATCTAGGGAGGGTGACCTGGCGGAAAACAGAACTACTATGTCATCAGAGAACGGAAATTGTAGCGCCACTTGTCGACAGATGGTCTGCTGGAAACGGACATAATACTAGTGGGAGACCTGGTCGATGCGACTTGCTGGACGCGGCCACTGACGCCGTCGAGTCTCCCAAGGTAAGGGAAGGGAAACTAGGCTGGTGGAGGCCTGTACTTCTAGTTAGAGGCATCGCAGCGTCCATTTTTTAACTTTAGCTCCCCTAAGGAAATCTGCGGTGCCGCACTTTCAGTTGGGGATTTTCCAATTGTTGGTACATTTTTACATCCGCAGTTATACGAAGTGTTAAAGTGTATGTAATCGGTCACAAATTTGGTAAGGACTTTCCACTGTAATATCATGTTTTTCGACTCCCTAACAACCAGAATCCCATCAAGACGACTCCTGGGGAAGGAGCGCTTAACAAAGATCCATAAGAGAAATTGTTGCTTATAGAAAGTTTTATTAATTTATTTATTAATAAAAGCGAATTGGAACACGTATACCACCACTCCCCCATTAGAAGCCACTTCCTGCCTCAGAGTGTCAGTATAGACCGATCCAACTTTCATACATTACTCCTGGCCCATAATAAGAATGATATCTCAAACATTTTCTATTATTTAATGAGCGCTCTGAAACTTAGATCATTCATTGTTAATGAATAATGTATTTTAACTTCCATATTATATTGATATTCAACACCTACCTCCCCACTCCATATTTACTGTCTTGTTACATTATTATTATTATTAATTTGTAATTACTTATTTTATTTATACTTTTTAATTTATTTATGTTATTTATTTATTTTGTTAAAGGTTCCTTTATATATGTCATTATTGTTCAGCTGATCAATATATAATTTTGGAAATGTTAATGTTAATATTCTCATAGAAATAAAAGACGTTATCTTCCCACTGTTTTATTTTAGAGAAGAACCGGTTTTCGTCGCAACAGAGACATCATCAGTGGTTCATCCCACGCCGTAGATTTTTCGTGAAAACGTCGGGGTAAAATCATAACAAGTGTTTCGTATTAATATGTAATTTAATTATCAATATCTTTAATACAATGGTTATACAGAGTAGTATGGTTACAGAATAGATAAGTCCCAAGTCACGTACACCTCACACTGTATTGAATACGCCTTAATGTTTTTCATCTTCTTTTCGATGCTGCCGTAGCTCTTGCATTTGCTCGGCACTAGACTTTTTAGGTTTTTTAAATTCCTTTTGATGCCAGCTTTCCTCTGATTTGCGTTTTCTATAATTCCGCGCATATTTACGATTCATATGAGACGACATCTTTAATTTTTTTTGCAATTTTCAATTTAATACCGATTTTTACATATATTTCGGCGAATATTTTTATTGTTTCACTTTGAGTCCTAGTAGTGCTCCTCAAGCTCTTTACAATGACATCCGAATCAACGTCCTATCTAAACGCGTTATCTCGCTACACTAATTTCTAATTTTACACAACGCTAATTCGCAACAATCTTCCGCTGGCACCCACACTAGCTCGATAGCATCACAGACAAAACAAACACTGCACAACAAACACGTACAGACATGCTCTATCCATTGTGACCTCAACCGTTGTTATCGCATTATTAGTCTCGTAGTTATTAGCGATTGAAATCTGACGGTATTTTGTGACACAAGAAAGTTTGACCGGCTATCACTGTGCTTAAAGAGCGAATAGACGTTTTTACGTCAAAATTCTGTGTGACAGATGTTAACTTCATTTAAAATGAATATATTGATAATTTAAAAAAAATATATTTACCAAAAACCCCATAGCGACGATACGTATTGATTTTCAGCCAATCGACCAAAGAGAAGGGGAGGCTCACCACAAAAACGCTGATGTAAAAATGTATCGAAACAAAATTTAGGAGAAGATTCAGAAGTCCTAAGTAAGTTAAATACTCATTTTTAGTTTATTTTTGATTCATTCGTTCTGGGGAAGTACATTCTCGGATGGGATGGGAAGGATGGGAAAATAAGCAATTCTGGTGAAATATAAAATTTCTGACAAATTACATAACTTCCTTTATACTTTATATAGATGGGGAATAAAAAGGTAATTTCAACAAAGTTGGACACATTCTCTAGGATAATGTGACTATAAAAATAAATGTGCATAGAAAATGTCATACCTGTTATTGAATACACTTACAAGTAGAAAGTTAGGAGGGACATTTCTTGTGAAATTTAGAAAACACCTCAAGAGATACAATGTGCATCGTCAAAGTAGGCAAATGAAATTTTATTATAGAACAGATATACAACCTTACCGGAGGGTGCGAGAGAGAATATTCTTGATTTATGTTTCAAAAGAGATAGTAAACATCTTATATTTTCAATAAAGGTAATAGATGTTGGAGAGTAGAAGGGGGGATACAATAGGCGGTAAAGTTGGGGTTTACGACAGACAATTAGAGGAGAGCGGAGGGCGGAGTGCAATATGCAACCTGCATACAGATATTGCAGACTGCAGGCAAGCCAATCGCTACCGTTATAGTCCTGCTCTGATCAGGAATCCTTTCTCTCCTTCTAACTGTACGCTACATCGGTTACTTGATTTAACAGGGCTATAAGTACAGTCTCCCCCCCCCCCCCCCCCCCCCCGCAGTTATTTACTAATTATTGATGCATAGGCTACTTTAAGTGTAGTCCGCCCCCCCCCCCCCCCCCCCCCCCTTTTCAAACTATAACACGTGATCAAGGAAACGTGAAACCTCGATCTTGTCGTTACCATTTTTACTTACTTATACCTATAGTATGATTTGAATTTTAAAAGTTAAAGATATATATTTATATTAATAAAATCCATTCTTGTTTGTAAATAAAATTTATTATGTACTTAGGCGAAGGTATAATTTGATTTAAAAAAAAGTTGTAATTGTATTTTGTTATTCTATACTTGACGCTAAGTTATGTAAGTAGGGGAGAACTTATTAACTTTTTTCTTTATCCTTTATTTGTAAATTATGACTACACTCTGACTGTCATCTGACCAAGAGGTCGTCTTTAGTATAAGATTTTGGATTTTCGAATTATTTGTATATGTGTATTATTATATAGTATGCGTATTATTATATAAGACTTAATAATAATTATTATTATTATTATATAGTATAAGGAAGTATTGTAATCATGCGAAAATCCGAGTTCGAGGATTTCAAAGGATTTTTACGTTGCAAGGTTCCCTCTATGATTGGAAAGTTGTGAGCGCTCGGACGCGAAAACTATTATAGCTATGAAGTTAAAATTTGGAATGAACTGGTCACATGTGATAACTTAGATCTGATTAGATTGTGGTCGAACTCAAGACAAAACTTGAGCGTCTTCCCCCTCTCCCTTAAGTTTAATTTTTATCTGGGAGGTAAAAAAACCTTGAGCACGACATCCTTCGGGTGGGACGTTATGCGATGGTCCCAAGCTTGTATATATAGGTGAATAAAAATTTAGGGTAAGCAAAATTTAGGACTTCCAGAGAAGTGTCGGGCTCATGTCCATCAAAGCGACAAAAGAGAGCTCTGGTAGTAGGCGATATGACCTCGAAGTTAAAAGCCCGGGCATGAGTCACAATAACTAACTCGAATATGATAAATGTTGTGAAACAAAATTAACCACCATATGTGGAAATGGAACTGCTTCTAAGACGTTTGAAATAAATTTGGTTATTCATACACATGTTATTTTTGGTGACTTTATTTATTTCCAGTTGTTCTAAAGTATAAAAAAGCACATTTTGAGCAAAAATTCAGGTATTTGTTGCCTTCATTTAGGTCAAAAGTGTGGCTAATGTCGATAAACGAAAGTGGACCGGTTGCCTTGTTCCTTTATTAAAACGTCGGCCAGTCTGTCCAATATACAATGGGTTGGACGTCGCACACTGTAGAGTATATACTCCACTTTTGTTCTCAATTTTCAGTTTGCCTTTTTGAAGGAAATATAGGAGGGAAATGAAGCCATTTTGAATCAATATGGCGCCTCCCCTCCCTCCCCCCTTAAATGATATCTGTTTGAATGACCCACCTTCCCTAGTATAACAATAGATCATCTCTATTGGCTACACAATACAAGGAGGAGGGGAATAGAACCATTGAGAACCATCAGGTGTTACATAATAAATTGAGTTTCTAACCAATTTTCAATAGGTGTTTTTTTTTGTTCTCTATTTCTTTTCATGGGCAATATATGTGGTATAATTAAGCACTATGTTATTATGGTTTACCGCGCGATAAGCACTATGTTCGAATCACTAGCACTTCCCCAGTGCGAATTAATCAACTCTGTTATTGCTCTCCCTCTGAAAACAATTTACCGAATTGTTTGAAAATATTCAGGGACTTCTGAATCTTTATATTAAATTTCGTGTTGATACGTTACAACCCCTAGGCATCATACCTGGATCAGGGTTTGCCTCTGTGTCTTCTTCCATCAGGCCTTGCCTACAGAATTTTTTTTATCTTCCGGTGATTTCCAATTGCCGTGCCTGTACCACTTTTTCGTTTCTCCAGAGTTTTCTTCTTTAAAGGACTTCCAGGTTTTCAGAGGAACTTCATTTCGCAGTTGTGATCTTGCTGGCATGGTTTTCCAACATAGCTGTCAAAGACATACCTGCAGTTTGTGGTCTGAGCTGGTAGTAGACCTGCTGGTCTATCCTTCCATCCTTCCGTCCCTGCAGCTCTTCACTCCCAGGTACTCGTATTCCTTCCACCTGCTCCATCTCTTGGCCTCCGTGTGTTACGTGGATTTCCTCGTCCTCTCTCCCTATTTATTACTGCCCTCTTCTATCCATTCTAATACGGCCTCCTGGAGTCTCTGTTCACAGTCACCAACGAGGACTATGTCCTATGTACTGTCCCCCTGCTTGATCCCATTATCCATCTTGAAATTCCTCGACTCACTAACATCGAGGAGGATGGACGGGCGGGCGATTTGTCAGAGTAAGGAGCCATATAAGAAGCCATTTGTAAAGGTTGTTAACTGGGGGTTCTTTTAAAGAAAATTAGAGAAATACAGATATACTTTTTTTTATATAATAATCTATTTTTATTTTGTAACAGTCTTTGGGTTTTATAAAATTATATTGAATTGGAAAAAATGATACATGTGGCTGATGGGTTGGGTGTTGCGTGCTTCAGATGTTGTGAGTTGTGAAGTTTTCTTGAGAAAGCATCCTCTACTTTATTCCTTTCTTCTTACTTGTATTCAGCCATATAGTAAGCTATGAACACTTAACTGACGGACATACACCCTCGAGGACAGACAGCAGACCCACTCGGGGACAGACGGGAAGGCAGCACACGGGAACAGACACTATATCCTGAGATATTTTTGATTAGATCCCGTTGCTTTCCAAAGCTCTTTTCATAGAATTAAATAAAGTATGACCGATTATATAACTTCCCCTGTATCTAGTATAGTTTTACGATAAGAAGATTGATGTGTAGATTCCCATAATTTCTAAATGTTACTTAGATTTCATTCCTCGATTAAGTTTTTTTTTTCCGTGTCATTAACATTTTAAGAAGATATGTTATGGGATTTGGGAAAGTAGAAACTGTTGACTAGTTGGTAGAGTTCTGACGAGCACCAATTAATCTGGTGAGGTGAGTTGGTTGAGTAGACCACCTGAACAATTAGCTGACTGAGAGATGCCAGGTTCCCCGTCCTAAATACCCAGGGTGACATGACCTCCTTACTCTGACAAATCGCCCGCCCGGCCCACCGCCTTCCGAAAAGTTCCCATGTCCTCATATTATGGAAAATAATTTATTTTCTTGAATATTAATGACATAGTTTTACATGATCTTTTCTACAGAGAAATGTTACATACTGTAATCATGACGGCAGATAATGATATTGTCATTTATTTGATTTTTGCTGATGAATGTCTATCAGATCACTGCACTATAGAGGTGCGTGGCGTTTAGAAGCGCAGCTAGGTTACATCCCGAGCAAGTCACGCTGGGTGAGTTTGTGGGCAGGGTATTTGAAGATTTGAAGTGTTTGAATGAGAGGATTGGCGTGAATGGCGAGTTTGGCGTGGAAGTTTGTGTATCTCTCTGTTACAACTATGGAAACGAATGGCACTTGTAAGTCGTGTTGTAGATGACGTAGTATGATGTGTAAAAAACCAAAAACCTTGACCATGCCGTCCTTTCGATGGGGCGTTAAGGGTTGGTCTAGAGCCTTTGCGATGTCAGGTACACGTTAAAGACCCCTATCCAAGGTGAATAAACCTAGGTAGGCACTTTTGTTCACCATAGCGACAAAAGAAAAAAGAACGCTCTGGTAGTAGGCGTTATGGTCTCATAGTTAAAGCCCGGATATGAGTCACAATAACTAACTGATCGTCGTCCAAAATATATAAATTTTTTTCCCATTCATAACTAAATAAAACATTTTCCAATAGAACGATTCAGTGGGAAACGAGCTGTCAAATACTTTTCTATAATAAAATATGAAAATCTAGCAAGAAGGAGAGAACGGGACAGCGTGTCCTACTACTGGAAGATCCGGGGTGCTAGATGTCAAGATTTAGCCGAGTAATGGTGAAAGCTCGCCAGGCACAGAGTGCGAAGCCGACTGTAGCACATGCCGTTTTCAGCCCCCCCCCCCCCCCCCCCCCCCCCCCCTCAGGCCAAATATACCTTTTATATGCCTTACCTTTTCTCTAATTGGCCACTTAAAAAGGCAGGGCCACACTTGACGGCAATGGCAAAAATTATACTCCATAAAACAAAACGGAGAAAGAGGAGGTCTGGCAAGGATAAGCAATCACAGTGATAAAAGAGTCATTATTTGGAGGAGCAACGTTCTAGTAGCGAGTAGAATTACAAAGAGAAGAAAAAGTCGTTAGTGAAACCCGGCAATGTACTTCCCCAGCACAATTATGTGTTCGCTCTCCCTCCAAATTCGATCGACCGTTTGGGTTTTTTATGAATAGTTGACTTACATAGAGGCTTTTGAATCAAACTAAATATAATGTCGATACATTCATTACATCGGCAGTTGTTATGTTCAGGCGGAGTACGATGAGGAATACGATTCAATACATATTTTTCCTTTCTTAAACCTATAGTACAAGGAAGTATTGTAACTGTGCGAGTATCCGAGTTCGAGATTTCAACGGATTTACGTTTCAAGCTCCTATAATAGGTTTTGACCTTTTCGCGATGATGTCTGTCTGTGTGAGAATGTGTATGTATGTGGAAAGTTGTGAAACTATTGTGTGCTAACTTAGATCTCAGAGATTTCAGATAGGATCAATATGACAAAAGTTATAGCACCTGAAACAATGAAAAATAAATTTCAGTAGGTAATTTTTCAAGGTTAGGTTAGGTTTTATGACTCATGCCCGGGCTTTAACTACGAGGTCATATCGCCTACTACCAGAACGCTCTTTTGTCACTCTGGTGGACATGAGCCCGACTCTATTGTGGGAATCCTAAATTTTGCCTACCCTAAATTTTTATTCACCTAGGGTAGGGGTCTTTAACGAGTACCTGACATCGTTGGGAACATCGCTTAACGTCCCATCTGAAGGACGGCGTGCTTAAGTTTATTTTACCTCCCAGACAAAAGAAACTAAGGGCCTCGGTCGGGTTTCGAACCCATTTTCTTGAGCTACGAAGGGAAGCATACCACTGAGCTACCGGCTCCCTCAGGGGTCATTTTCCAAAATAATATTTAAATCGTACTGCGTAGCAACGAATTATAAAATATATATTTTATTATCCTAGCATAGCATGTAATATGCTGAACTAGTAAAATAAATGAATAAAAAATAAATAAATAAATATTTTTTTATTATTGGTAGTTTATGAAAAATTATAAAAAAAAAAAAAAAAATATATATATACGTGATGTGGCCATTACAGGACTTTCTTGTACCAACGACACTTACAGATCACCCTCCCCCTCCCCCTTCTCAAAATCATTTCATCCTGGCATTACTGGGTACAAGAAAGTCACTCTCAGAATTACGCTGTACAATGAAACAAAAAAATACCACTAACGCCAACTCATTACTTTCATACACCCAGTAATGTCAGTATGAAATTATTTCGAGAAGGGGAAAGGGGAGAGTGAGTGATCTATAAGCATGGCTCGTATAAGAAAGTCCTGTAATAGCCACATCACATATATTTTAGTATTTATTTACCCGACCTAACCTCATATATTTCTGTTGAAGGGCCCTCCAAAGAGAAACCCTCAAAATCCCCAAAACTGTAGCTCCACCAGTGAATCAGTTACGGAGATTCGGTTACCATTTGCATTCCAGGAGTCAGACATCATAGTTAAGTAAATATATAGTCAACGTACTCGTTTTTTTACTATTTATTTTGACTTCAGATATACTCTTATGACTCACCTAATTGATGAGGCCAAGGAGAGCCGAGATACTTCATACGTAGACAACGCAAATAGGCGCTTCATTCCATTCTCAGACTAGAAATAGTCATGTTTTAAATTTGTTCTAAACGTATCAATTACTCAACCAATTAAAAATCAATTATATAACAAATAAATTATGAAAAAAAAAGAAAAGAAATCATATGCGGTTTGACATAATGGATAATTGGTTTAAAGAGACGTAACGAAGGAATGGAGAAGCCACCAAGCCATGAAATCAGGCAATGGACATTCCGGAATAAATTACACTGTTCATTACAAGAGGTAAGTGACAAGCGTTGATAGGAGCCTCCTTCAGGGTACGTTGGGACCTCAACACAGTACAATATTTAGAGATATACTTGGTACATAGAGGTACATATGGAGCAGACCACTGCGGACTGGCCGTTTTTGACGAAAAGAGGACATAGTAGTACTCCACGGAAGAAGAAAAACATGATTTTTCGGCCTTCATAAATTTTGTTTAAAAATTATTTTCAGATCAAATTAACTCTGAGAACCAAACGACTAACCTATAAGGTAATATTTAAGGCTATGTGGACTTATGGACGAACTACGGGGTTCTACCAAAGCTTCCAATCTTCGGCGCATTCGAACAGTAGCCAATGCTCCTTATTACTTCTCCAAGAAAACCCTTTCACACTGATTTCAATATTGCCTTCGTCACAGAATTAGCTAAATCCAGGTACAAAAAGTTATTTTTCTCCTTTAGTATCCACATTCTACCACACTTCCCGAACGACGCCTTAAGCGTCAATGGCCTAGAGACCTTCTCAGATGAGGCATTGACACTGATTAGTCATAAATGAGTGCAACTCAGTGCCTAGGGAAGTACCACCACCGGGTGATTTCTCCTCTCTAGACATTTTAACATTGCCGTTTTTCTCCCTTACCACATTTGCTTGTTGTATATATTCTTTATACCGTTGTGAATATCTTTTTGTAAATAAATTAAAAAAGTTTTGTTGTTGGGTCGTTTCGGTTCTTGTCAAACGGTCAAATGAAATTCGGATACGGGATGCAGCAGGTATATGCACAATAGGGTGGAACGAAAATGGCCTTTTAAATTTTTTTTTAGTTATTAGTTTGGTAATAGTGGAGAAAAGTTGCCTTTTAACTTCAAAAAGAATTTAAAAAAAAATTGGTTGCAATACTACAACATCTTGAGGTGCCGCAAAGTTTGTAAAAAAATTGAAAAATTTTAAACTTTGATAAATTATTTTTTATGAATTTCTCGTACATATAATGTTACAAAGGATGGTTTTAAATACATATATAAGCATTAGAATTGGAAAAAATTATTAATTATAAAATATAATAAAAATAAAAAAATATTTTGTAATGTCAAACTTTGTATTTCTAACTTCTCTGTCCTTAATGATTACAAATGTTACAGCTGCAAAATGTTTGTTTCTACTTCATTGCCACATTAAACTGGTCCTTGCGGCACCTCAAGACGTGCTCCAATATTTTTCATATTTTTAATTTATCTTATCGACACTAAAAGGCAACTTTTCTGCGCTATTCCAAATTAAAAATCACATAATCGAGACACGCAAAAATCTTTGAAAAAGTTCCAAAAAAGTGTGTTTTTATGAAACTTTAAGGTCCTTGCGGCACCTCAAGACGTACTCCAATATTTTTCATATTTTTTATTTATCTTATCTACACTAAAAGGCAACTTTTCCGCGCTATTCCAAATTAAAAATCAAAAGGTGATTTTTTCGTTCCACCCTAATGCACAACTTGCGAATCTGCAAAAATACAACTATTCAGGAGAGCCAGAGACACGTTTTAGCCTTTTTGTGATATCTTATTTCTTTATTAATGTTTAAGGTGAATTCATTGGGCTCACATTCTACTCCTAAGGAATTTTGAATTAATACATTCTTTCTAGCAGGAGTTATCGTGTTCACAGACACAGCACAACACATCCTTTTTTTTGGCATTTTGGAATAAGGGAGTCCAATAACTCCGGATAGAATGAATGTACTAAGACATTCTATACACGTATCCAGAACCCTATAAGGACGACACTTTTATAATAACTTTCAGCGGAATCGAAGGGAAGAGGGAGATCAAAGGAGCGGCTCAATTCAAAAACCCCAATAACTACCGATGTATCGACATGAAATATCATAGTTGAAGTCAAAACCCAATGAGGACATAACCTGTCAAATTTCAGCGATATCGGCCGAAGGAAGGATGGGTTCAAGGGAGGGGGCTCAATTCAAAAAACCCTAATAACTGCCGATGTAATGAATTTCTCGACACAAAATGTAGTATCGAGGATTTAGGAGTCCATTATTGAATATTAGAGCAAACGGTCGACTGGTTTTGGGGTGGAGGGGGGGGGGGGGGGGGGGAGCGATGAAGTAAATTGTTTAATTCATTCTGTGGAAATACATTGTCTGTGATTTATTTAACCACCTTTTCATCCCCCCACCCCCCCTTGTCCCCAAAAAAAGATGGAAAAGTTATTTAAAGTCACCTGTAGAGGACGATGATGGGGACTGTAGGTGGGACCATGTATCATCTCCTCAAGAAGATCCAATCCCTCCTGACTATCTTCACTGTCTTCCTTGTCCGGTGACTCCTCCAACTCTAGCCCAGTCCCATCCAAGAACTGAAAACAGCAAAAAAAAAAAAATTAATAAATAATAAATTGAAAGTAATTCAGTGTGTAATTCCTATGAGTAAAAATGCGGAGAATAAAAAAAAATATAGGTAGAAAAATAAGTATGAATAATAATGTGGAACATAAAAATAATGACTTATATATGAATTGTAAAAACACTGGACTGATGAAACAGAAGAGTAACAATCTGTCCAGTGTAGAGAAACACTTATAGTCGGTTTCTGATATCTCGATATATCATACTATATTTTGTGTCGATGTAGACTAACTCTGATGAAAATTAATAGATGTTATCCTTGGAGTTTTTTTTTTTTTTATTCTACAATCCGTACAACATTTACAACAGGTAGAAGTGAACAGGAAATAAATATGTACAATTGATGGGAGAAGCCAGCCAGTGTTGACACTCCCTTAGACAGTCTCGTTATTCAAAGAAGACCGCGAGTCTTAGGCGGCGTGGAGGGTTGTCGGGATGGGACTGAGAGGACATGCGCTGAGCGACAGGATTGGGATGGGTATACAACTTGGAACGGAATTTCTTGAAGCGGAGTTGGATTAGGTCTTGGACATAAGGAATGTTGAGGTCTTTGTCTAGGACTTTGTAGGAGACATAAAAGGGAGCATTGACAATTTGTCGCAGGACTTTTGACTAAAAAGTTTGTATTCTGTTGATTTTGGAACTCTTGTTGAGCCCCATAGTTCTAGTCCGTATGTCCATATTGGTCGTATGATTCGTATTGTAAATTGTAAGTTTGTTCTCAACAGATAGTTTTGACTTTGATCCGAGAAGTCGTCTTAAAAGACCATATCATCTGTTGAGTTCTTGTCGTTTGAGTCTTGTGTGGGGATTCCACGTTAGTCTGCTGTCTAAGTAAAACCCAAGGTACCGTACGTTGTTGGAGGTTGGAATGAGAGCATTGTTCATAGATACAGGTGGACACTTTTGTTAGAGGGCTTTGAATTTATATATGAAATTTCGAGACAATAAATCGCCCCCTTCCCTTTGTCCGATTTCGCTAAAAATCAAAGTTGTCGTCCTTAGAGGGTTCTGGATACACGAATACAATTTAATGTTGATACATTCATTCTATTAGGGTTTACGGTGTTCACAGACACACAAACAGACTGGAATGTTTTTAAGCTCCGCATCGAATTTCTGACCGATTACATAACTTCCCCTATGTATCGTATAGTTGGGGAAGTAAAATAAAGAGAAGTTGCCAGAAGAAGACGAGGCTTCAAACATAGTAGAGCTACCAGGAAAGGGATAACAGCATTAAATGCTTAGGTCCCTAGGTGTCCATACCAGCCCACTGACGTCTCTAAGAAGGTCCTTTATGGTCAGCCACGACCACAAGGCTATATCCCAAATCATTGTCTATTTGAACCCTTCTTATGACCACAACCACTAAAGCCATTTGAAAAGACTCCTTCAAGTTTCTCAAGACAATTACACGCTGAATCTTGAACAGCAAAGTCTTAATAAGATGAGATTTCGGGTTAGTCTGCAAATTAAAGTTGTCAATTTGACGGATGATTGGAAATTCGCTAACTGACTGTACCGTTATTAAGCGAAGCACTTTTAACGTTTCCATTTTTTTTTTCTTTTTAAATTGGAAAGTTTACAGGGAATGCAACTGCAACACTATCATTATCTGGAGCCTGGTGCATAGCAAGATCAATCTTGCTACTTGAGGTAGGGGTTCACATCGTTAACATTTCCAAACTAGAGCAAGAGTTGCTGGAAGTACACACTGGAAATTGGCAGAAATATAATACAAAAAAAAATTATTGGTGAATCTCCAGTTGGAATTATCTGAACTAAGTTTCGCTCTCCCCCAAAACCCTGCACTTCGACCCATTGAGAATCAGATACTTCTGAAGCCATATATAAAATTTGAAGTGAATACATTCAGGTCATCGAGGAATTATTAAAATTTGTAAGTTAATCTCCCTCTCTTCGGCCGATTTTGCTGAAAATCATCAAGTATTTTACTAAGGAGTTTTACGTTCCACATGCAGAATTATGTATCACTACATTCCTTCCATTGTCAACTATCAGAGGGTATCTTAAATGGTCGGAATAATTCTTACTTCCCCAGCGAAGGGGAAATTACGTAGAAATTCGATGTTGGATTTTAAGCGGAATTTCATGTAATCCAAAAATGAAAAAAATCTGTCTGTGTGTTCTGTGAGGACGTTAGCTCCCGGTGAAACGGATGTATCGGTAAGAAATTTTATATGTGACCAAGAACCCCATAAAAATCGTCAAAAGGTTGGGGGGGATAAGAAGGGGGGCGGGGCTCAACATAAAACTCCTATAACTACCGACGTAAGAATATGTCAACACGAAATTTTATATATAAATCCAAATTAGGATAATCAGATAGGACGATATCTATTAATTTTCAACAAGAAGAATGTATTAAGACGAAATGTAGTATGGTTATTCATAAGTCACTAAGCGAAAACGTAGTTATTGTTAAATTTATTCATTTATAATTTTTTATTTATATATTTATTTATTTAGACTTTTTTATTTATTCATTTATAATTGATTATTATATACATATATTTTTTTTAATGTATATATTGTTATAGTTACATTGTTTTTTTTGTTTTTTTTCTATATCTCGCACATTGGGACTTGATGATGGGACGTAATAACGTCCCGAAACATCGTTGGGATGAAGACACTTCCGAAGAATTTTTTGAAAAATAGTTATCTTATTTTTATAAAATTGAAAAATGTGTCTACTTATTATAAATGTATCTATGTATTAATTTTTTTATAAACTCATATATTTTTAAGTATTTATTTGTTCAGTTTTTATTAATTTCATCTTACTTTTTTAATAGTTGGTTATTACTACTAATCATAGATGTGTTAGACTCAAGTAGTTATAAATCTAATTTATAAGCTATCTATCTTAATGTATAAATTCTTTTGATGTATCATATTACCATGAATTGGTTTAACGGAAACAAATTTTTTATTATTATTATTATTATTAGTTGGTCAAATGTTTAGGAAGCACATTGCCGGTGATTCACCAACGATTATTTTGTTTTCCTGACATCCACATACTGAGGTGTTTAGAAATAAACCATGTGGTGACGCCCCACTGTTGAACCATCCAAAGAGAAGACATATTGAAGTGATTATAAAATCTCCTACATACCTGCCTACCTGAGGGCATTCATCAACATTGTGGGGGAGTTACCAAAGAGTGTTCTCCTGTCTTGAGAGGGAATTTACCAATATCCTGACGCATAGTTGGCGGCAGTGACTAAGTAGCTGTCAACAGCCATCACAGTGACGAATCGCTCACAACGAAACATCCTATTTCTCACTTTCAAGCGCAACATCTCAATTCAGATATATATTAATAAAGTTCAAATGGTATTTGTGCAGTTGTTTGTTCTACATAAAATGAATATTAGCTCTTTAATGGTTCATCCGATTTTCAAGACATTCAACTTGTAGCATAATTATCAATATCTTTAAAAGCAACACTGGTTTTTCAGAAATAAAAAAAACAAACTGAGAACATCATCACTTTTTCATAATCGAAAGAGACTATGGTTGAAGTGGGAGAGAGGAGTTAAGAAATTGGCGATAAGATGGCTTATATTGGTGTTATCAATTAGCCAGAGAACATCCTACTAAAGAGACTCTGATTGGTTGAAGTGGGAGAGAGGAGGTTAGAAATTGGCGATAGGATGGTTATATTGAGCTATCAACCGGTATTATCAATTAGCCAGAGAACATCCTTCTAAAGAGACTCTGATTGGTTGAAGTGGAGAGAGGAGGTTAGAAATTGGCGATAGGATGGTTATATTGAGCTATCAATATCTTTAACCGCAACACTGGTTTTTCAGAAATAAAAAAAACAAACTGAGAACATCATCACTTTTTCCTGGATTTGAATGACGTCAAACCTCATTTCCATGTGATTCCCTGAAAATTGCAACATGAATGTGCTGCCGAAGTAAATTTATTCACCTAATATTCCTGAATGTAGACCAAAACTACGATGTAAATTTTTATTATTTTCAATTAATGGATTAATTAGTGGCAGGGGTGGGAAGGGGCGATTTGGAGATAATCGTCAAGGACCAATTGGAGGATACACAATTTTCTGTTTCAAACTCATGTGGGGTGCCCAATTTGTAAAAATCTGGGCGACCATGGAATCCGCCGTAATCTAAAGAGACTATGGTTGAAGTGGGAGAGAGGAGTTAAGAAATTGGCGATAAGATGGCTTATATTGGTGTTATCAATTAGCCAGAGAACATCCTACTAAAGAGACTCTGATTGGTTGAAGTGGGAGAGAGGAGGTTAGAAATTGGCGATAGGATGGTTATATTGAGCTATCAACCGGTATTATCAATTAGCCAGAGAACATCCTTCTAAAGAGACTCTGATTGGTTGAAGTGGAGAGAGGAGGTTAGAAATTGGCGATAGGATGGTTATATTGAGCTATCAACCGGTGTTATCAATTAGCCAGAGAACATCCTTCTAAAGAGACTCTGATTGGTTGAAGTGCGAGAGAGGAGGTTAGAAATTGGCGATAGGATGGTTATATTGGGCTATCTACCGGTGTTATCAATTAGCCAGAGAACATCCTTCTAAAGAGACTCTGATTGGTTGAAGTGGGAGAGAGGAGGTTAGAAATTGGCGATAGGATGGTTATATCGGGCTATCTACCGGTGTTATCAATTAGCCAGAGAACATCCTTCTAAAGAATCCCATTCATCCATCTGAGAGTAGGCCAGGCACCGCCATTGTTCCACCAATCTATTCAAACATCTATTTCATACCAATCCTCCATTAGTGTTGGTAATAGGTCGTTACGAAAAAATACATGAGAAATCAGGACCAGCTTCGTTCCCTCATACTCTTTCAGTCCCGCTTTACAAGTTATTGAACATAGGCGCGCCTAACGAACCGAGCCTATCCTGTCGAAATGAATTTACAAAAATTCATCAGTGAATCACCGGCAATGTGCTCCCCCAGCGCGAATTAATAGAGTGCTACTTTTATTTACAGGGGGGGTTAGGGTTTATGACTCATGCCCGGGCTTTAACTACGAGGTCATATCGCCTACTACCAGAGCGCTCTTTCGTCACTCTGGTGGACATGAGCCCGACTCTACTCTGGGAGTCCTAAATTTTGCCTACCCTAAATTTTTATTCATCTAGGGTAGGGGTCTTTAACGAGTACCTGACATCGTACAGGCTCGGGACCATCGCTTAACGTCCCATCCGAAGGACGGCGTGCTTAAGTTTATTTTACCTCCCTGATAAAATAAACTAAGGGCCTCGGTCGGGCTACGAACCCACGACCTTGAGCTCAGAAGTCAAGCACGCATACCACTGAGCTACCGGCGCCCTCTCCTTTTATTTACAGTTTTCATGTTACTTCTCCAGCTAGACGAAATACAAGGGAAGATATGAAATCAGTCAGAAATTCGATGTGGTATTTTCACCGGAATATCATATTTTACACTCCCCTGATTCCAAAAAAAAAAAAAAAAAAAAAAAAATATATCTAAAATATAATTATTTATTTCATGTTTGTTATTCAATATCATTTGGTAGATCCTGATAAAGAAGAAGGTGCGAAGATGTCACGATTCCAACAACGTCGTCAGTGAATCACCGGTCATGTAACATCCCCAGCACGAATTAATTAACAAGTTTTCGCTCTCCCTCCAAAACCAATTGACCGTTTGGGCTATAAATCAATAGTTAACTTACACAGAGGAATATGAATCCTCATACTAAATTTCATGTCGATACTTCATTACATCGGGAATCGAGGGTTTTTGAGTTTGGCCCAATCCTCTAATCCCCCCCCCCCCCCCTTCGGCTGAAATTCAATAGGGAACGTCCTTATAGGGTTCTGGATACGCAAATACAATTAGTAGTAGGCCAGGGACTACCATTGTTCCACCAATCTATTCAAACATTTTTTTTTTATGAGTGGAAGGAATGACTGAAGAGATTTCACCGAAAACTGGGATTTTTGTTCCGATCTCCGATAAATAGAGGTTACCTTCTAGTATTTAATCAGAATGAGATGTAACCTACCAGAAGGTCATCGTTGAGGCCGACCAGCTGTAGGGCCTCCTCGAGCGAGAAGTCTGGCTGCGGTAGGAGTGAAGAGGGAGGATCGTTGTCAACTTCCTCTCCTCCGTCAGGATCCTCTGTCTTGATGTGTTCACCTGAAAAACAACACATATATAAGTACCACATAGACATCGCAAACAAAAGGGGACTTAAAAAAGCTGAATTAAAAGATTATATTATTGTTATATCTAACATGCTAGGGAATAATCGTACAAGTGATAAAGAGCTTCATCTAAATGCGTCCCCGTTACAGCCTGTGTTTTTATTTGTAGCGAAGTAAATTGGTCTCAACTATTGTTCAAAATCTAATCAAATCTGAGTTAGGCCATGTGACATCTTCATCTCAAATTTCAAGTTCATTGCTACAACCGTTTCTGAGATAGAACACTCAACGTTCTATTCTCTCAAGTTCTAGTCACACATATAAACAGACTCAGAACGAGACATTAACGCGAAAATGTTCAAATTTTGTTCAGAGGACCTCAAAATGTGTATTTCCGTTGAAAACTCTATCGAATTTCGAAACAGTACATCCAATAAAGTATAAGAAAATAAAAATGCATTACTTATTTCGTTACCACCAATGAAATTTCACTGAGTGTGACGATTCTTAACCACCAAGGTTTGTTGGTGGGCCGTCAAATTGAGGTCAAAAATAGAAAATTTACTAACGGAAGTAAAGTGGCCTTCAACACAACTGTAAAGATCAGAGCTGGTAATGGTGGAACATGAACTAAGAGTTGCATTGTCCTTTTTACCACCAAATATAAATGAGATACAAAAACATCAGGCAAAAATTTCCCATTATTATAATAAATATTATTTTTTGAAAGTGGCCTTTAACCTTTTACTATACATATGTTTAATATTTATGATTATAATACCACTTATTTCTCCATGATAATCCCTCTCCAGATTCGCCATGCTCTTAATCTCCAGTCCCTACTTTTCCATTATCTCCTAACTCAGCAAACCTCTGATTCCTAAGGCTGGCTCCTATGAGATAGTTCTTGTCTTCCTATAAGTCTCTAATTCCACTGGACCGAATGTTACTTTTCTGTTTCATCAGTCCAGTTTTTTACAATTCATTCATATACAAATTATTATTGTTACCATGTTTCGCAATATTACTCATAATTGTTTTTCTAATTTTTATATCTCTTTATCATTTTCCACTAGTTCATTATATTGTTTTACTCGTTGCCCGTTTTTAACATTTAATATTTATTCCTAGAGACATCTTTTATTTTATTTTTATTCTTCTCAACTGGTTGATATTTGAATACTCTTGTTTATTCTTTATGTTATTATTCTTAGGGGAAGTATGTCCCAGAATAAAGATTATTATTCATTTCATTATTTGTCTAATTGTTCCTATCTGTGTGAATAATAAATAAGAAAATATACTTGTATTTAAAAACTCAGAAGGTTTATTTAAAAAAACCCTATGTACCGCCTTATTGTCCACTGCTCAAGAGGGTTTCTTAAACGAAAAAAAGGTTGAGGAGAACTGGTCAAAGGTTTGATGAAGTCCAGTGTACCTTTAAAAATATTAAAGTATTCCTGAGTATAATTGGAAAAATTCAAAATGTGGTTGGACTTCTGAAAGACTCCAAATAATAAATAGCAAAGACTTAATTCAATTCTAATTATACTCATCAATTAATTTCAGAAGAACATGAGGTAAGCAAATGACTGCCACCAGAAATGCCAGCTACATCAACATAACAAGCCTCGGGCTATTATTAATGACAATAATATTGAACAATTATGTTGACATTTTGGATAATAAATCAAACTAAAAAAAAAAAAAACATCAACAGAAACAATTTAATAAAAACAAAAGCATAGCTGTCATGGGAGTTTTCCTTATTCATGATAGAAGTAAAAGTTGTTGGTCAATCATGAGCGTTGTAGTTTCCGCTCTCTCTGTAATTGTTTAACCCTCTTTTTGTTTTACTTGATTTAGCTAAAAATCAGTAGGCGTGTTACTTATGACCTTCTGAATTCACATATGAATATTATATCGAAATGTTCATTTCATAAAGTAACTGGTGTTTTTCGAATTACTCCAGCACTCTAATCCTCCCATTCTCTTTAACGGATTTGGCTGAAATTCATCGGGTGTCTTACCCCAGGGGTTTCTGAATCAACAAAAAAAAAGTTTGTGTCGACGTATTCCGTCCATCGGCAGTTCCAAGGATTTTTACTTCCCCAAAGTACAGGAAGGTCTGAGTTCACTGTTAAACTTTCACGCTAGCTGGCCCCCTGATTGCAAAAATGGATTCCCATGTCTAAGAATATGATAACTCCTGATAGAATGAATATATCGACATGGAAGTCCAGAACCCTATAAGGACATCTACTGACTTTCAGCCAAATCGGCCTAAGGGAAGGGGGATCAAATAACAATTCCTGATGTCATGAATGTATTAACATAATATTTAGTATAAGGATACAAGTCCCTTTTTAACTATTGCCTTTCATCACAAACAATCGATAGGTTTTGGAGGAAAAGCGAAAATATAGTTGATTAATTCGCGATGGGGAAGTAGAATGATTCAGATTTTTTTTTTATTGGAACTTATTAAGTAAATAATATCAGACGATGTACATGACAATACTTTTTCATTCCATTAAAGATGTTACGACTCCTTTATAGTTAGGCAACATACATCTCTGTGTTGCGGGTTGGTATGTATTTCTATTATAGGCAATTTAACACCCTTTCTTTTCTAGAAACCAATGCAATTTTTTTGGAGTGGGAAAAATCACTTACCCTGATCGTTTTTCGGGCGCATTATATGTCATCGTAAAAGGAAGTTATAAGTACAATAGAAGAAAAAAAGAAAACACTTAATCTTCGATCGTATCGGAGAATAGAAAAAAAAGAATGAAATCATTTAAAAATTCAATATGATAAACTGAAGGTAAGTACGTATACAACAATAACAATGGGAAGATAGTTATCTAAATAAGTATAGTTATTATAATTAGTGTAAGTAACAATGGCATAAACATAACACAAATAATGCCCACAGTGACAACAGTTAACTAAGAATGTTGAGTTTCTTCGATAAGCTAACAACTGGACTAGTGAAAATTAGAGTTCATAGACAAGGCGTACACAGTATCATTCGCGAATATTGACTCATTAATAATCGGTAAATAATGTACCCAGAAAATAAAAACTTAAAGTCCAGTAAAATTAGACAATAAAGAAAAAACATAATATTTGTTTATTACTTTGTTAGCAAACAAAATAACCAAATAAAAGCATCTCAATATGCAATCGAACATTATTATTTACTATTTATTTTTATTATTATTTATTTTTATGTACAATTTATTGTATTCCTCTTTTTATTCTACAAACTATGTACACATTTATTTTATTAATTTGGTTTTCTTACTGTTATCTCTCTTATTACTACGATATTATTTCATTATAACTCGATATTAAACATACTTCATTATGAATACCATTTTAATTTATTTGTATGTCTTTTTTATACCTCGTATTATTACTATTTTATTTCATATTCCTATTGCTATTTGAACATTATGTTTAAACCCCTATATTTTCACAATTAGATTTTTCTGTAAGGATAAGAGTAGTAGTGCCACCTCTGCGTGGTTACTCTTGGGATTGGAGAGTCAAACCCTCAGATACAGATAAATTATCACAAGACATTTTTGCAGTGTAGAGGAATTCCTCAAAAACTTTTTAAAATTCCATAAAAGAACAAAAATATTCTTTCAAAAGTTTCATTTCGATGGCGTTTCCCTAAATATTTATTTGATTAATAGTACACTAATGGTATGGCATTGTTTACATTAAAATTTCACAAACAATACTTTTTGAAAAAAAATGAAAGAAAAAAGACAAGGGCTTTTTATCCCCTTCTTTATTATGGCTTCAACAGCTAGCCACAGCCCAAAGACAGTGACTTGAAGAAAGAAGAGAAAATGGTACATGAAGGTGACAACAGATGGCAGGGTAAGCAACTGAACAGTGTTTAAATGTAACGATAGGAAGCAGCACATCACAGTCCTCAATTGGCAATATTTCATTCATTTATTTTGTTCTATTTTTGAATATCATTCAACAGATAATACTATTTTTCATTAAAATTGAGGCCTCAAAATTATTACTCAATGAAACTCTAAAAACAATTCATTAATTTTGTAATCTAAAACGATAACTTCTTGTTTCTTAAAAGAAAAACATTAAATGTGTAGGGAGGGCTCCGGTAGGTCAGTGGTAAGCGTGCTTGTCTTCTGAGCTTAAGATCGTGGGTTCGAAACCTGTCTGGGAGGTAGAATAAACTTAAGCACGCCGTCCTTCGGATGGGACGTTAAGCGATGGTCCCGAGCCTGTAAGATGTCAGGTACTCGTTGAAGACCCCTGCCCGAAATGAATAAAAATTTAGGGTAGGCAAAATTTAGGACTCCCCCAGTAGAGTCGGGCTCATGTCCACCAGAGTGACGAAAGAGCGCTCTGGTAGTAGGCGATATGACCTCGTAGTTAAAGCCCGGGCATGAGTCATAAAACCTAACCTAACCTCTATTCTAAATATAAATAAGTATGTTTTTTTATAATTATTGTTACTACTAATCACATGTATGTTCGATTCTAAGATTTAATAACAGTTTATATATTCAATTTATAAAGTAGGTAACTTGATGGTTACATTTTTATGACGTACCCTATTATGGTTTAACAAAAATTAATATTATTGTTAACTTCAGCTTCTGGTTATAATTGTAACTAATCTATCAATATATTTTTTTTTCTCAGTGTCAATAGAGAAGGTTGATTAAATTTAAAATTGTCCCCTGCGCCACAACATGAAGCTATCGTCGGCCGCAGTGTCTGCCACCATTTCTTTCTTTCCATGTATGGCCGTTCTCATTCATACCAGATAATGCCTCTATAGAATACCAGTTACCTACCTCAATGGACGAACAATAATTTATTTTACCAGAATAAATCGTCTCTTTTGTCCTCTAATTCGACATGGAATTTGCATGTTTTGCAACACTTTTTGTATATCATTTTTTACAATTTTTTAAAAAATAATGTTTGTTACCTACCACGCCACATGCAAGCTCTCTCTCTCTCTTTAGTTAGAAGATATTTTTCAAATTGATATTTATTATACAGGTTATAGAAATATTAGTAGATAACAAATCATTCACTAATACTTCTCCACTTATATAATTAGCATAACATCATAAAATATCATTAACTTTCAATTCCAACCACTATATTTCTCCATATATATCATCAGCATAACATCATAAAATACCATCGACTCTCAATTCCATTCGCTGTACTTCTCCACTTATATCAACTCCAAAACATCATAAAATATCATTAACTTCCCATTCCATTCGCTGTACTTCTTCACTTATATCATCACAAAATATCATCGACTCTCATTTCAATTCGCTGTACTTCTGCACTTATATCATCAACATAACATCATAAAATATCTACTCTCAATTCAATTCGCTGTACTTCTGCACTTATATCATCAGCATAACATCATAAAATATCTACTCTCAATTCAATTCGGTGTACTTCTGCACTTATATCATCAGCATAACATCATAAAATATCTACTCTAAATTCAATTCGCTGTACTTCTGAACTTATATCATCAGCATAACATCATAAAATATCGACTCTCAATTCAATTCGCTGTACTTCTGCACTTATATCATCAGCATAACATCATAAAATATCTACTCTCAATTCAATTCGGTGTACTTCTGCACTTATATCATCAGCATAACATCATAAAATATCTACTCTCAATTCAATTCGCTGTACTTCTGCACTTATATCATCAGCATAACATCATAAAATATCGACTCTCAATTCAATTCGCTGTACTTCTGAACTTATATCATCAGCATAACATCATAAAATATCGACTCTCAATTCAATTTGATGTACTTCTGCATTTATATCATCAGCATACCATCATAAAATATCGTCGACTCTCAATTCCATTCGCTGTACTTCTCCACTTACATCCACTCCATAAGATCATAAAATATCGACTCTCAATTCAATTCGCTGTACTTCTCCACTTATAACATCCTGTCATTCATTGAATGGACACATTTTTTGTCTTCCCTACCCCCTTCAGTCTGACATAGCATGCTACATGGGTCATTACTACAGTAAAGATGTCTGTCTGTTGGTGCTATCTAAAAGACAATTAGTGTCCTTGGAGATGAGTCTGTGTGCCGTCCTCTTTTCCGATCGGTCCTTCAGATACTGTCTTTCTTTCTGTCTTGTCCTTTAGCAAGCCCCCCTTTCATTCTTCTCCCAGGAAGGGTACATCTACTGATGTCAGATAAGTTACTAGCTTAGTTATTAACTAAGCTGATCGCAAAAATCCAAAATTGAGTAGGCATTACCCTTGAAATTAGGTAATTTCCTCTTTTTATGTGCTCTTTAAGTTATTTTAACCGATATAAAATAAAATCCGAACAGGGAGGGAGGGAGTTGAAGCATTAATTATATGGATAAGAAAAAAATTTAAAAAAATCACATAATTGATACCATCCTGATAAATGATTCGGTGTTTGAGATGACTATGGAAGGCCCTTCGATAGTATAGTGCTCGAATGGTTAATGTTAGTATTTTAAGAGGGGGAGGGGGGGCTTTTGTTAATTCGTTAACGAGTTACAATCCTACAAGATAGTACTTGCTGGGCAATGGCCGACACCACAGCTCCAATTGAACAATCCTCTGAACAATTGTTGTCTCAAAACAGAAAAGTCCTAGCATGGACGATATAAAAATCTCACAAAAAAATTACTGAAAAATGATCTCCTTTAAGTAATATTATAGAATCTTTAAATAACAATTTGACAACGTTCTTGTCAACATCAAGCTAATGCGCCATCGAAGAGTAGAAAAAAATAATTGTTTTTTACTTCTTGACTCAATAAGGGATTGACGAATTCCGATTGGAATAATTTTCCTTTGATTATTTTCATGAAGCGCATAATAAAAATCGTCGATGAATCACTCTTGCCTAGCGCGCATTAACACCTAATTTTTCGCTCTTTCTCAGTTATCATATTCGCACACACATAGACAGAATTATTTTTTTCATTTATGAATCAGGAGTTCGGAAAACATGAAATTCGGCTAAAACTAATCATCGAATTCCTGACTGATTACATAACTTCCCAAATACTTTGTGTGGCTGGGGAAGTAATAGCATAGAGTGGAGCGACTCATAGAATATTTCTTTCTTCTCAGCAGCGCCGCCATTTTATATTTATTAAACACTTAAAATGAAAGTTACTACCATTTAAACTTTTAAACGATATAATGTATAGCTGATAATTTACTAAATTATAAATTGTAAATATTTAGTGAAAAAGCCGCTAAAATAGAGAGATGCGGAGGACACAAAGACTTACCTCTATTTTTTTAAATAGTTGATTCTTTATTTTTCCAGATATTTTAAAACTATATTTAAAATCTACTAGCTGGGATCATTATAACTATATACGACACTAAAACATGTCGATAAGTGGTATGCGTGCTTCCTTTCGAGGCCTTTATTTTTGTTTTTATCTGGCAGGTAAAATAAACTTAAGCACGCCGCCCTTCGGATGGAAGGTTAAGCGATGGTCCTGATCCTGTGCGATGTCAGGTACTCGTTAAAAACCCCTGCCCTAGGTGAATAAAAATTTAGGCAACATTTAGGACTCCCATAGTAGAGTCGGATTCATGTCCACCAGAGTGACAAAAGAGCGCTCTGGTAGTAAGCGATATGACCTCGAGTCATATTAACTAACTTTTCCCCCTCCCCTACATTTACTTTTTGCCCTCCTTCTTTCTCAGGTAAATATTTGGTAACGACTTTACGTTGGCTATAGTCATATGTAAAGCCATGCGAAAGTTGAAATCAATAGATGAAGAGGTTTCGGAGATACAAGAGACAACCGACTAACATATTATAAGGATCCTTGTTGGAGTCTTCGAACCCTAAAAAAGTCATCGATGTTGAATTTTCAATGTTTTCTGACCCCCGGAAAACAAAATTAATGTCTGGGTGTGTTGCCAAGATAACTCCCATCAGAATGGATGTATCCACACGACATTTTGTATGTGAATCCAGATATTCACGAGAATGACACCTATTGATTTTCAGTCAAATTTGCCAAAGGGAAGCAGAGCTTAGTTTTAAAAAATACAATAACTCAATGGAAGGAATATTTTGATAAGAAATATTATATGTGGATCCACAAACTCATAAGTAGGTAATACACCAGACTTTCAGCCAAATCAGACAAAAAAGAATGAAGGTTTAAAGGGAGCGCGGAAACTTAATTTATTACAAAGAATTTGACCTGCGGAAATACATTGCCGGTGATCTACCAATGACTTCTATCCTTTTTGTTCGCACTGATAATTAATTTTATGTACTAGTTATGCATTATGTATTGAAAAATAGGTTATATTCTGCAGTCTGAGGTAAAAACTTGACATTTAATCAAGATCGCGGGTTCAAAACTCGACCGAGGCCATTAGTTTATTTTATCTGGGAGGTAAAAATAAACTTAAGAACGCCGTCCTTCGGATGGGACGTTATGCGATGGTCCCGAGCCTATACGATGTCAGGTGCTCGTAAAAGACCCCTACCCTCGATGAATAAAAAAATTTAGGGTCGGCAAAATTCAGGAGTCTCATCAGTAGTCGGGCTCTACAACTACCCAACTACCCTAGGTGAATAACAATTTAGACTATTAATGTGCCGTACTATAATGAACTGCAGTGACTGAAGGCGTTGTATTTTTGATTTTTTGGCTGATCCCCATATTTCAATATCGTAAGTCCAGATGGGTTTTAGTATATAAAAATTATTATTTATGAACTATCGATTCAATCGATAGCATGAAATGGCAACATCACTATTGCTGTGAGAGGTAAGAAAAAAAGTGGTTCTGAGACGGACACTAAAATTACTATCTCAGCCACGCGCCCTCGCGAGTTAGGAAAGGCTTTAGTTTGACGCCGACGCCTATGCGTTGTGTTTTGTGCACATAGTTTTTCTCTACAACAATTAACTTGAGTTGTCATTACTGTCCAATATTCAAATAAAACAATGGCGGACCTACCCAGAAATTGTTCCGAAGAACCGATTTGGTTGAAAATCAATAGGTTTCTTACTCCGGATCTTTTCAATCCTAATACTATGTTTCGGGTCAATATTTTCATTACTTCGACAGTTATTGGGGTTTTTGTGTTAAGGCCACCTCCCCCGAAATTACCCTCTTCCTTTTCGCTGAAATGAGTTGGATTCTGGACAATAAAATTTCGCGTCGATAGGTTCATTCTATTGGAAGTTATCATTTTGGGGATTCAGGAGTAGGAAACCATGAAATTTGGATGAAAACTCTTCTTAGTCAGTGATTTAACAATTTTTTATTATTTTTTGAAACTTTTATGAACAAACGACAGAAGAAATATGATCAGTTTTCAAAAATGACATGATTAATACATAAGGGAGGAGAAAGAGGATGGCTGGTTCTCTACCTGAAGACCATTACACATCCTTGACCACTCTGAAAGATAAACAAAGCCACTGGGGTTGTTGGCAACCACAATGAACCTGTCCAGTCATTTTGGATGTTATTTCAAAACTGTACAAAACCCTAAGAAGGATAAATCAACATTGGTCAGATATTAGAAGAGAATGTTACCTTGTCCAGAAGAGAACGAGGATATAGAGGCTGCAGATCAAAGAAGATGAAGTTATCACTGAAGAAGATAACAAAGGGAAACACTCTGAGTGTTGACACTTCACTTGGCACTTGAGCGAACCCGGAATATCCGAGGGGGGAGTGGGGGGGTAGGCTCCGCGCGACGATTTACCAGGAGTACACTTGACGAAGCCCGAAATGGTTCTGGCGGGACAAGATGGCCGCTCCGGCTGGGTGAGAGAGACAAGAGGAGGAAAAAGCGGATCTCTCTTCTCCCCTCCACCAACCCCACCCTCCGGACACAGATCGGAGCGCAGTGTTGCCATATCCCAGGAGCGTGCAGGGGAGGAGTCAGAAATGGTGGCGGTACGGGTACCCTCCTTTCTTGTGGAATCAGAGCAGAGGAACCCTATACGGCACCCTCCCATGTGTCTACACCGCCCCACCCTAACTACCAAATCCTACTCAATTCTCTTTTCATCCCAGAAAAACCATTTGTCATAAGAACTGTTACAGTGCCGTATACCTGAGGCCTCTCATAACTTTCAGTATCCCCATTTCAACCAAAGTTAAATACGAAAAGTTCAAATAAGATTATTGTCCAAGAAACAAACCAGAACAATTCCTGTTTGCTATACACATTATTACATTCTCTGCAGAGAAAATATTATCAAAACCGTAACAGACTAAGCTGCTTACAGTGTAAAAATGTCGTATGTCTGTCTACAGTTGAAGATAGAGAAATTAAATGTCAAACTTTAATTGTAAGATTTACCTGGCACCAACCAAAGGTCATATGCTGCAGTTTTACAAAATTTGTATTATTTAATGATAGATAGCAAAATGTTATATGTCTGTGGTCCATTTATTTGGTGAATGTTTCTCAAGAAATTTGAAGTAAAAGACCTGACCCAACTGAAATAAAAATGTTTGTTTAGTCAAATAATCAAACTAAATAAAAAAAAAGTGAATGACCGTCGATGTTCTCCTTCGGTACGAATTAATCAACTAAGTTTGCGTTCTCCGTTTTATTCAATAGTTCACTTAAACACGGACTTCTGAATCCTCTGCGGCCGATTTTGCGGGAAATTAATATGTGCCAATAAATTCATTACATTGGCAGGAATAGAGTTTTTGTTTGAAGTCCTCCCCCTCCCCTTTGGCAATTTTAGCTGAAAACCAATATGAGTCGTCCTTATGAGGTACCTACCTCCATTCCAAAGTGTTGGGTCGGAAACATGAAATTCCGTTGAAAACTCAACATCGAATCTTTGACCGATTACATAACTTTCCCTATACTTCGTACATCTGCGGTAGTAAAAATAAGAAGTAGAATGAATCTAACATTATAAGCCATTAGTCGTGACCACATTCATCTAATTATTTGTTTAATACATTAAAAATAAGGTTTTTGGCGAAGGCTCATTGCGGGACTATTCGGAAGGAAGGACATGGAGAAATTTCCTTATGGGGTTACACCCCCCCTATATTCGAGAAGAGGTTAAGGGTAGTCGTAGCTCCACTTCCAGAAGTAGGCTATATCAAAAGAGAAGTGTGACAGCGGTAGATGACAGTGGGAAGACGGGAAACTAACGGTGTTTTGATGATAAGACAAAGAGCCGCCGGCGACACTAACAACAGTAGCGGTCCAGTCAGCGGCATGTCCACAGATCTTCTTGCAAATCACCCCCCGAGATGAGCTTCAGCGTACTCGTTAATAGGGGCTCGGCACAGAAAAAAAAAAGTAGTCGCAGCGAAACTCGTGGGAGGCAATATAAAAAAAAAGACCATTATCGGTGACAAGCGGCGCGGTGGGGAGAGAGAAGCAATTTTTTGTTAATTATCTTGAAGTGACCAGCTTCAGCACGATTCTCCCTAGACATGACAAGCTGATAGATTAAAACAACCATCGAAAATCCGCTATGCGTATCTTTTCCTATAGACCAGATATATATGGAATTTGAGAGCTATGAAAATGGCTTCCTCAGCTCAATAACTGTTCAAAAGTTGATGTCTGTACATATGAACAGTAAGGTTACGACGAATCCATCCCAACAATTAAGCAACCTAACGAGATGAATACCTGAATCTATCTTAGGTAATACTTCACAAAATATCATGAACCGAAGTTAGAAACTAGGGTTTTATTTTCATTCTTCAACTTAAGAAGTCATGAGAACTTTTTAATAATATTGTCAGGTTTAATTATAAATATACTTAAAAAAATATGGACTCCCATAGTAGAGTCGGACTCATGTCCAACAGAGCGACGAAAGAGCGCTCTGGTAGTAGGCGATATGACCTCGTACTTAAAGCCCGGGCCTGCGTCACAATAACTAACTCTATGAGTAAACCTGACAGTGGTAGTTTTTTGTATACTTTTTCTTTAGAGGACAAGGACAATATTTCAAAAAAAGAAGTGAGAACAAGTTTCAACTATAGACGCATTGTCGATGCACTCGAAACTGCCTGAAACTCCAAGAGGATTTATTAGCCATTCAAAAAGGTTGATAGAAGCAACCATATTAGGGGTCTGATACGATCTGAAACTTCCCCATGGAAAATATCGGTACTAATACAATTTAAAAAAACATGCAGAAGTAGTGACAATCTATATTAATAAAGCTGAAACGGGGTTTGTTTGTTTGTTTGTATGTATGTATGTTTGTTCCAGCATCACGCCCAAACGGCTGGACGGATTTTTATGAAACTTCCCATGTAGCATCCCTATGAGCCCGATTGGATAATAGGCTATGTGGCGTCCCAAAATTTTGATCGGGAGGGGGGGTTGTAAGGGGGGCCTAAGTATATAAATAGTGCTAACTCATTAACTAATGGTCGAATTGTCATGAAATTTCACATGTAGTATTTTTAAAAGCCAAATAGGAAACAAATGTGTGTGGCGTCCCAAAGTTTTGAACGGGAGGGGGGGTTGTGGGGGGGCCTAAGTATAAATATAGTCCTAGCTCATGAAGGGTTGGTCGGATTGTCACGAAATTTCACATGTAGTATTTTTAAAAGCCAAATAGGAAAAAAAGGTGTGTGGCGTCCCAAAGTTTTGAACGGGAGGGGGGGTTGTGGGGGGGCCTAAGTATAAATATAGTCCTAGCTCATGAAGGGTTGGTCGGATTGTCACGAAATTTCACATGTAGTATTTTTAAAGGCCAAATAGAAAAATAGGGTGTGTGAAGGCCCAATACTTTGAACGGGAGGGGGGGTTGTGGGGGGGCCTAAGTATACATATAGTTAGCTCATTAACGGTTGGTCGTATTGTCATGAAATTTCGCATGTATTATTTCTGAAGGCCAAATAGAAAAATAAGGTGTGTGGCGTCCCGAAGTTTTGAACTGGTGGGGGGGTTGAGGGGGGGGGGGGCTAAGTATAAATATAGAGCTAGCTCATTAACGGTTGATCGTATTGTCACGAAATTTCCCATGTAGTATTCCTGAAGGCCAAATAGAAAAATAGGCGGTGTGACGGCTCAAAATTTTGTACGGGAGGGGGGATTGTGGGGGGGGGGGGGCCTAAGTATAAATATAGTGCTAACTCTTTAACGATTGGTCGGATTGTCACGAAATTTCACATGTAGTATTTTTAAAAGCCAAATAGAAATATAAGGTGTGTGGCGACCCAAAGGGTGTTATGTGACATCTTAAAAATTTGGGAGGGGGGGGGGGGGGGGAGCTAAGCATAAAAATAATGTTGAATGATTAAAGGGTAATCGGATTGTCATGAATTTCACATGTAGTAATAGTAACTATGTATTCGCTGTGGGGTTCACTGTTGCAAGACATTTACTAGCTGTGATGCCCAGCGTTCCTAATATCGTATTAGCTGTGGGGTCCGCTGTTGCAAAGTATGTACTAGCTGTGGGGTTCGCTGTTGCAAGGCACCTACAAGACATTTACTAGCTGAGATGCCCAGCGTATTTAACTACGTACTAGTTGTGGGGTCCACCGTTGCAAAAATCATACTAGCTATGATGCCCTGTGGTTCTAACTACATACTATCTGTGGGGTCCGCAGTTGCAAGGCACCTACTAGCTGTAGGGCCCAGCGTTCCTAAAAACGTACTAGCTGTGGGGTCCGCCGTTGCAAAACACATACTAGCTGTGATGCCCAGTGGTTCTAACTACGTACTAGCTGTAGGGTCCGCTGTTGCAAGGCACTTAATAGCTGTGGTGCCCAGGGGTCCTAAAAACTTACTAGCGTTACTACAGTTGAAGGACTATAAGCCTTATTCCGTATGAATAATTGAAAAGTATAACATCATGAATGTACTGTCGAGGAACTGAATATCCTTATAGGAGATATTGGGAGAAAAGTCAAAGTTCCCCGGGCAACGCCGGGTATTACTGCTAGTATACAATATATATAGTTTTGTTAAACTATCTTTTCAGATGTGAAAAGCCAGGTGTTACGAGAAGTGTAACACGGAACATTCCCGATTTAACACGGAGGTCCAACAATTCTGTTTGACCGAAACATAGCACCTATCTCGGTGGCAGTATGGGTGCCGAGAAGTGAAACATACTGTTATCATACGTCCCAGTTCTTTTGTCATAAAAGTGAACCAAATAAGTTTTTTTTGCAATCATGAAGTCTTTTATGCTATCGTAATCTCCCTTTATTCGGAAGCCCTCTGTCTGATTCCAACGTTTATTCAACTAACAGAAAATGAAAACACCCAAATTCTGCATGAAACAACTACAATGCCATTGTATACGCAGTATATACATTCGTACTTAGCATAACAGAATTTTCCTATGCATATCATTCTTGTACTTGACCAATGGAGAATGGAGAAGTCTTTTACCATTAATTTTTTTAATATATATATATTTTATAGAGGGCGCCGGTAGCTCAGTGGTATGCGTGCTTGACTTCTGAGCTCAAGGTCGCGGGTTCGTAGCCCGACCGAGGCCCTCAGTTTATTTTATCTGGGAGATAAAATAAACTTAAGCACGCCGTCCTTCGGATGGGACGTTAAGCGATGGTCCCGAGCCTGTACGATGTCAGGTACTCGTTAAAGACCCCTACCCTAGATGAATACAAAATTTAGGGTAGGCAAAATTTAGGACTCCCACAGTAGAGTCGGGCTCATGTCCACCAGAGTGACGAAAGAGCGCTCTGGTAGTAGGTGATATGACCTCGTAGTTAAAGCCCGGGCATGAGTCATAAAACCTAACCTAACCTATATATTTTATAAATGATTGATTATTTCACAGCTTGTAAAATAAAATATAGTCTGACCTCACAAATTTTATTAATTTTTGCTACCCGCTTTCAAGGTTGCCCTCGTCTACAAAAAAAAACATAACTTAGCAGCAACAAAGAAACAGGCACAAAGTTGATAAATTAAGTTTTTTTTTAGACTGATGATAAGGGCAACCTCGAAGGCCGGCTAGTAAAAATTAATAAAATCAGTGAAAGGTCAGACTATATTTTATTTTACAACCTGGGTTTCTCCTCATATTGTATGAGATGTACATACAAAACATGTGATCTAAATACATTTTTTGACTGTAAGGAAGGGTGGCTCCCTTCTCTCGGTGAGGTGTTGATGGTTGTCCTCACGGTCCACTGCCTCAGGTCACAGACCCGCCACCAGACTCCGTTCCTAGCATCCTACTCCAAGATACATCTAAAACAATCTTTTTGTGTTGAAGACTTTCCAAGTATGAAAGAAACTTCAGAAGATTTCATACCAAGAGTTATAGCAATGCCTGTTGCAACTCTTATTTCATTAAATCTTTTTAGTATCTAATCAGAAATTGATGACCCTGATGAGAGTTTAGAGCCTACCCCAAATCTTGCAAATAATAATTGAAAAATTAAAACTATCTTGATAAAAAAAACATTACAGTCAAGTGTGCTCAACGCGAACAAGTTAAAAGGTTTTATAGGCCAACTTGGGATTTATCTAATTTCATCTTCATTTTTTTTTCAGCTATCTACAGGTTGCCATCCTGTTCTAAATGAACATCAGTAGTCAGGGTAGATATTACATTTAAACTTATATCGATGCCGATGGGGCTCGGACGCTAGCTGAGTATATACTTTTGAACGTAAAGTGTAAAATACCGCTAAACATTTTTAACCCTCCAATACCATGGGGTCGTCAATGACCCCAGCCTCGCTGAATTTCGAAAAAAATGTATTGAAAATCTTGAAGGAATTAATTGTGGCTCCGTGACTCTTATCATACAACTATATACTATCACCTCAATCTTCATTTCCACTGAATACTTCAATATCGGTCGTTACTACTGTAATCACGTAATGTTTCCTGAAAAATGTGGCTGGGGGCCTCGCGAGACCCCATGGTATTCTGTGTACCCTTTTTCTAAAAATGCAATCGGTGCATACGAGTATTGTAATATTGTGTCACTTTGAGTCAGTATATGAAGTAAAAACACAGCTCCTGTTCCAAGAAGGTTTCCAAATAAGATATTCCTATAAAATTACAAAACAGAATAGGACAAAATATTCCTAGAAATATTTTTGATACTGATCTTTTAGTCCTCTCATTCCTTCCAGTTCAGTTTGATCTGTAGACTTCTATAGAAACAAACTTCTCGTGGAGAGGGCTAGATTTATAGCTGAACGTTTTGACAATGACCTCGATGAGACACAAAATGACGAAATTCTCACTTTAGAATCAGCTGAATGTTCTGCAGCTGAGGACGTTGTTGAAATAGCTGAGAAATAACCTCGTAGTTAAAGCCCGAGGATCACAATAACCAACTAATAATTTAAAAAAAATGATTTATCTCATGTATTCATATTCTAAAATTTAATATCGGTTAATGTTTATAATTTATAAGTAATTTTGATGTAGAAAATTGTATAATTCAATCACCAGTTTAGGGTTTAATGGAAATAAATATTATGATATGGACTTTTCATTTAAGGAAATAAACCAAATACATACTAACTGAGAAGGAAAATTTAGAAAAATGAACAAATGAATTTTAGTTAATTTTTGTTACAATTGTAAATATAGAACCAAGATGTTCAGAAGGTTGTCAGTTGAAAAGAAACAGATTGCCAAGATCCGAAATAAATATATCTACTTGCAAAGAAAAAAGGTTTGGTCTGACTGCCGGGGTGGACTCATGAATAAGTTCAATTATGGTAGCATTGTGTTGTGGAAGCGGCGGTGGGATGAAGGGAGAGAAACCTCCCCCCAATGGTAGAAAGAGAAGAGAGATGTGCATCGTCATGCCGGGGCACAAGGGAGCCAGGGGAGGGTTGGGAGAATTAATGACTGGATGCAAGTGGCAGCAGGAGAAGGAGGAGGATCGATCCAGAGACCCCTCTGCTAAACCCATGGTTCCGCTGCCCTTGGATACCTACCTAACGCCCCTCTCTGCACAGGATGTAGTCGTTGCTCAATTGGTTCCGCTTCTCCGACCAAGTAATCCATCCAAACAGAACGACCTCTTCAACTGATGTCTAACGTTGCGTCGACGAGGCAATCGCCTTGACTACAAGGTTGGACTGGTTGTAGAGCCCAAATTAGAGAAAGAGTAATTGGCACGGAGAGCATAACATAACATTGTAATGAAAAAAAAACTGACCAATGAACGGAAGTAAGTTCTTGAAACATGAAGGTTCACAGCCTATTCACTCCTCCAATCAGAGCGATTATCAAGGATAACATATTTTCACATTTCATACCAATGGTTAAAGGCCAATGAATTCGAAGATCAGTGAGTTCTTGAGTTGTTGACTGTTGGAACAGAAAATGCTGATTGGAAAAAAACGTGATATGACTCCTTTTTCGTGACTGCAGAGACACAATCCCACAATCTTTGAGGATGACCATTCCAATAAATTGTTACAATATCTCTGGCAGTAATAACTCAACTCGAAGTATCAAGTGGAGCAATAATTGAATGGTATACCGAGAAGTTTGCTAACTGCATAGTAGCATTATTAACCTTCTAGTCAGCCTAGAGCATAATTGTGCATTGCAGACAATTAGGAATGCACAGTCAAATGCAATGGAATCTCGGTTTTCTTTTGTTGAAGTGGACCTACAGATTGTAAGCGAAAGCGTAACCTGCCCTTCATTGCTCATCTGATAGGCTTTTGAAATGCATCAGGTTGGAATCGAGAAGTAAACACACACTTGGGCATTTGATTCCCTCAGGAAATAGTAGTGACTAAAGATTTTATAAATGTACATTGATCTATCAAGGTCATCGAAAGAAGACTGGTAGTGTTCTTGAAGGACAAGAAGCATGAGGTAAGATATGCATAAAGAACTGACACGAGGGGGATGGGAGAGCGGTCTCAAGGAACCAAAGTCGGCCTGAAGGTAGAATTATATAGCGGCAAGATGTGAGAGATGCTTTGATCTGTCTGAACTGATAATGATAGGAGAAGAGCGAGAGGAGAGAAGGGCCGTCAACAGGTTTGAGTCGAGTGTTGGCCTCCCAACAGACGGACAGAGAGGGGAGAGCAAAAAGACGAAGAGAAGAAGAGGTAAGAACAAGTAGAAGTTGTCAGTCTTCAGGTCATTGTGGCCAGGCTTCAAGACTAACGTCAACATTGGGAAGTATGACGACTGGAGAAGAAAGAACCTTGCTCTTCAATCAGGAGGCAGAGACGGAGGTATTCATTTCAACTTTGGAGTGGGTCACCTTCCAGAGAAGATGGTGGGCGGCCCCATAGTTCATCGCCACTTCCATCAACCCGGTTCATCAAATAACGCCTATTTCAATTAGAACCCAATTCAGTCAAAATATGCCCTCATAGCTTAAAACTCGCTCTACTTTATTCTTTCTGAGGTTCGTCTAAGAAAAAATCTCTTCCATGGCCTTAATTGCAATCTGAGCCTTTCAAACCTATCGCAGTCAGTGACGCTGATCATTTCTTCAGGATCCCTCGCGTCTGAATGAACTCTGAACTGATATAAAACAACATCACCTAACACATCTTCCATACTAGAAAGAGACCACGTTACGACCATCTCAGCTACAATACGAAAACAATGACACCTCGTACATGCAGAAAATCGTCTTGGCAGGGTAAAACAAAAAAACTTTAAAACAGGTCAGATTCCATTTTTTTCTTTATACACAATCGATTTAGCTGGTTAGAACATTGTCAAATGTACAAGTCCCTCGCACAATGCTCTTACCAGTGAAATCGATTATGTAAGTATTTAAAAAAAAATTGTTTAGTCGTTCCACAAGTTTGGCGAAAACGTCACAGATGTAGTAACAGTGGCAGTATAGTCCAGCCTCTTTCTGAAATACAAGAGGCCAGGCCTCCTCTCCTGACAAGTTTCCCAAAAATCAAAACCTTGAGAATGAACAATAATTTTCAGAAAAGCTATATTAATTATATTAATATAAAATGTTATTAACAAAAGTTTCTTGTTTTTGAAAGAAAAGTAAGTGCGCTGCAGCACCACTCGTAGAAGGCTGGGTCAATATTGCTACTATCAGTAGAACCCTGAATATTCACGCTTTTTTTCATTTATAGTTCGTTAAATATTGTGACTCATGCCCGGGCTTCAACTGTGAGGTCATCGTTTGTACTACCAGAGAGAGCGCTCTACATTTGTCCTGAGTACTAAATTTCGCCTATTCAGGTTTATTCACCTCTTTAAGGAGTACAGGACATAGTACCGGCTCGGGACCATGGCTTAACGTCCCTCTAATTGCCCGGTATTTATATAAATATATAATTTCATCACGTTAGATGGAAATATGTAAGTTGTTCCCGTGGTTTTTACAGCGATTCGCTAAAAGGAGTTTGCTAACTGGGTATTTGACAGACTCAGTAAGTGTGATGGTGTTTCAAAGCGTTAATTTCTCTAATCTGCCTTGAATTGCCGAATACCCCTCCACATAGAGGACACATTAGAAAACAAACACAAACACACTAGGGTCCCCGTTGTACACCCCGCCCCGCCCCGCTCAAGTTGTGACCGATGGATTTGTTCCGTGGGTCCCACAAAGAACTACCATGATTACAACATTGTCGCAGATGGAAAGCGCTCCGTTCCACAGCCTATAGAAGACCTTCACACCCATGGAAATATGTTTTTTTTTCTTTTAATTTTGCAGGACCCCCTCCTATGAAACCCCTTCCGTGATATCCGTTACACAATTGACACTTTTATCGAGGGCTTGCCTTATATACACACACCCCCAGCCACGACACCCTCCACCTAAAAGAGTCACCGTAAACAGATTTAGTCACAGTTTCATATTTACTTTATGGTATTATGAGAGACCCGCTCAACTCTCCTGTAATAGACCATTGTATTCCCTCCATCCTTTCCCCATAGTCTCTTAAAATTCATTCAAAAGAAAAATTTCGTATATGATATTCTTTTAATTCCCCGGCTGTACGAAGTATAGAGGAAGTTATATAATTGGTAAAAAATCCGAGTTTTCAGTGAAATTTCCTGTTTTCCAATTCCTGTTCCAAATATATAAAAAAATCTGTGTGTTTATGTGAACATAACATGATAACTCCCGATAGAATGCATTTATCGAAACTTTAAATTTAAATTCAAAACCTCATAAGGATGTCACCTATTAATTTTCCACGAGATCGGTCAATCTCAGTCTATCCAGAACCCACTGAGATACCTCGTTAACACAAAAAATCTAATAATTGCTGTTGTAATGAATGAATTAACACGAAGCCGAGTGAGAAGGGGTGATCAGAGGAGAGTTCAATTCAAAAATTCCAATAACTGCCGATGTAATGAATGTATCGACACAAAATTTAGTATAAGGATTCGGAAGCCACTATGTAAGTCAAATATTGAGTTGTATCCCAAACTAGATCAATTGACTTTAGAGGGAAAGCGAAAACGTAATTAATTCAATTCAGTCACGGAGATTTCAACTCCAAGCTCCTCTTCTTTAAAAGGAAGAACCACCAGAACTTTCGAGACTGCAGAGCATGTGGTGCTCGAATGTCTGTGCTCGAATGTCTGCCCCGAGCCTAGGGGGGTTGATACGCGAGACTCGACCTATGGCAGCTGTTGGTGGAGACCGGCACCAAGTGTTCAGCCGATTTGTTGCCTCCTGGCGGAGAAATAAGAAAGCAGTGTAACTCTATGCCGGGGCTAGGCACACCGGCGGTCGCCATTGGCGCCCCACCAATTTGCAATCCAAATTAAGGTGAGCTGAGGATGAAAAAATATTCATCTATAATATATATCCAGAGTAATTTACTACATTTCAGCCACACCTTGTAACAAAGAAGAAAGAGGAGGGGTGAGAGATATGATGAATGAAGATGGGTGCCTCCCTTATCACACGTGTTATCACAATTGATGATGGGCTTAGAGGGAGACTACAGACGGTGATATGATCTAGCGTCGGTCCTCTACACATCATACATCACCGGGGGTCCTAGGCCAGACCTCCAACATGAACCTAAGTAAGAATCCGCTGTCTGTGCGGTCCACATTCATTTATCCCGTCATAACTTCTTTAAAAATATTTACAAAAGAGCGTTTACCAAATAATTTACTATCCTAGTCTAGATTGTTTTCGTTTAAAATTAAGGTCATTACTTCTTTCAACATTTTATAGTTTAATCTCATTACCCGAAAGTAACATTTAAAAAAAAATGTCCTCATATCTTCAGCACGAACTAATATTGCGTATTTGCTTTCCCTTCAAAGACAATCGACCCTTTCGCTACAAATCAATAGTTGACTTAACATAGGGGATTCTGAATCCTCATACTAAATTCTATGTCGATACATTCATTAAGGTGAATACAGACTACTCTGACGTGACGTGGGAACACGTGGACCCACGTCATAATGCGTGTGATATGAAAATGTAACATGGGGTTTTGTGTGCTTATGTTCATATTGTTCGGACGTGACGTGGGAACACGTTGGATGATGCAGCCTGACGCAACACGTGTTATGACGCGTGGGAAGAATATCAAAAGTTCTAGATTTTTTGTCAGTAGTGGGAAGGCATCAGAAGAGAAACATACCATTTCCAGTGATGGAAGACATGTTAATTGAGTTGGTTAGGTCAAATCCGGTGCTGTACGACCCAACAAACCGGGAATATCGAAACCAGCATTCAAGGAAAGAGGCTTGGGACAAAATAGGAGAAAAACCCGGCATTCCAGGTTAGTGAAAACAGCTATTTTTTTCATATATTTTATTAGTTTGTACAATTTATAATATAGTTCAATAGGCTGGCGGCGCGTAGCCAGGGGGGGTTTTGGGGTTTTAACCCCCATGTAGAAATTTTACATGGAAATGTAGAAATTTTAAAAATTTACTATAAAAAACATGGGTCACTTGATGACCCCCAAAATTTTATTTCTGTTTACACCCCAGATAGGCGCATTTTAGAGCACGAATGCGCCTATTAAATAAATATCACTGGACGTGTCACGGAGCAACTCTACCCTTTCGAATGGAGTGCCATTGCCAAGGACAACTTGCTGAACCATGTTCAGAAACGAAGTACTTTTTGAACTTATCTCGGGTGGAGGCCGCTTGTCTCACGAAATTTCTACGAATGGGTTGGAGGTTGGCTACACCAATAAATAGATGCAATACACAGGGCAGCCATTACTTCTTCTTCTTCTTCCAGCATGTCAAAAACACGGAGTACACTCATGGCTGGAGGTTCAAAACAAACCGTCGGGAAATGCAATGCATAAGAACTTGTTGTTTTATGTGCTATAGTCAGGCCAATGTGAACACCGCTTCATGTCTGACGTGGTCCCACAGTGCCTGACGTGACGTATTCCCACGTCACGTCAGAGTAGTCTGTATTCACCTTTACATCGACAGTTATTAGGGTATTTGAGCCGAGTTCACCTCTGATTCCTCCCTCCACTTCGGCTGATTCCGCTGAAAATTATTATAGGGCTTAGTATTTACATAGTCTTTCTTATACATCGTATATTTACATACTTCTTGCTAGTTCCGCCCGCATGAGGGCATGAATGAAAATAATATGAGTATCCTAAATCCTAAAAGACGAGACAGCAGATCTCTTCCTGGGTAGATGCCCGGGATATACTGACGAGTTTTCACATTTTCGGAAGAGATATGATCATAGAGGAAACATTTAGAAGATTGGAGCACGAGGGTATTCTTAGACGCGCTAAGGGGAAACTGAGAAACTAGCTCCTTCATATAGGACTTTATCTTTAGGTAGTACAACTAAGGTGGAAGCCCAGCGCTTCTAGGGAATAAATAAGAGCTTTGGATGCTTAGGTCCGTAGGTGCTTGCACCAGCCAACCCAGTATAATACATAATCATAGGTCCGTAGGTGCTTGCACCAGCCAACCCAGTATAATACATAATCATATCAACTGACACTAGTGTAGAACTAATAGACATTAAGCCCTCTAATTTATACTTAATAGATAATAGATTAAAAATTAAAGTTGGTTCATGTAGTGTGTGTTCAAATCAATTTTGAACAGAAGGGATGACGTGATGTAGAGGGAAGGGAGAGAGAGAGAGAGAGAGAGAGAGAGAGAGAGAGAGAGAGTGAGAAGGAAACAAAATGGCGTCCAACCCCTATGATAAATGAGCAGTGTTCCCCTCTGTAATGGAGGGACGAGCGAGCCATGGCTGTTTGAGTAATAGGTCTCATTGTGACCATAATCACGACCCAACTTCAGTCTCAATCCAACAGCCGGCAATCAGTCCCCAGACTACACCACCTCCTCAAATGTCCTTCAGAGGAACCTTCAAATAAAAAATGTTTCAGAGAAGAAAAAAAAATACAGTCTATTTGGAAAAAATAAGAATATTTTAAGCAACTCTATAAGAGGGTTTCTAGTTAGTTATTGTGAGTCATGGTCGAGCTTTAACTACGAGGTCATATTGCCTACTACCAAAGCGCTCTTCCGTCGGTCTTTAACGGGGTCTCCGTTCCGAACACGCGTTCCGAACACATCTTGAGATCAGTAGGCAAGCACGCTACAACCTCTGATTTAGCGGCGACATCGGATAGTTTGTATTTTGCCGTCCGAGAAATTTAGGTATTTAAAAAAAAATTAATTTGAACAACAGCCTCCATGAATTTGAAATATTTATAATCAATTTATAAATCCACTAAAAATCAATAAATACGTCTCTAGCTGGAATTAATCAACTAAAAACTAGATGAGAATTTTTCATATCATATCATAATAAACTGCTGAATTGATTTTAGCCATATCAGGAATAAAAGTATAAAAACTCGTCAGCGAATCAACGGCAACGTACTTCCCCAATACGAATCAATCAACTAAGATTTAGATCTCCCTCCAAACCAGTCGACCGTTTGTATATAGTTGACTTACTAGGGGTTTCTGGTTCCTCAAACTCAATTTTGTGTCGATAAACTCATTATATCGACAGTTTTACGGTTTTTGAGTTGAGCTCCCTCCCCTAAACCCCCACACTTCCCTTCGTCAGATTTTGCTGAAAATTAACAAATATTGTCCTTATGGGGGATGGAATATGAAATTTCATGTCGATACATTCATCACATCGGAAGTTATAGGGTTTTTGAGTTGAGCCCTCCATCTGATCCCCCATCCCTTCGACCGATTCCGCTCAAAATTGTTAATTGTCGTCCTTATGGGGTTTTAAATTTATATATGACAATTTGCATCGATATATTAATAACAGTAGCAGTTATTAGGGTCTTTGTTGTGTTAGGCCTTCCCCCTAATCTCCCCTTCCCTTTGCCCGATATGGCTGAAAAACAATAGGTGTCGCCCTTAAAGGGTTCTGGACACATAAAATGTCATCTGTATACTTTCATTCTTTCAGGAGCTCACAGACACACACACGGACAGTCAGATTTTTTTTTTTTTTCATTTTTAGAATGAGGATGTTGAAGAACATGAAAACTAGACTTCGAATTTCTGACCGATTACATAACTTCCCCAAGTAAAAACTGCAAATCGTTGTGTTGGTCTTTGTGGTGACATTGTTACGGAAAATTTATAAATGTCTTTGTATATGGCATATCATATAAAAAGGATAATTGGAATGAAACAATTGACATATTTCATCATTTTCATGTTGTTTTATTTCAATTTTCATGCCGTCATCGTACAGATTAACTAAATAAAGATTCTACAATTGATTCGACGAATTCAGAACCGTCATGAGATATTTTTTATTTTTTTCAGGATCTAATATGGTTTATTTGTCTTGACTGAACGAGGATATATTTTTGTTTATTCCTTATTTGATCAGAGTGAAACACAGTTAAGATATACTGGGTGGGGTACACCTAGGACCTTTTTTTTTTTTTTTTTTTTTTTTTTTTTTTTTTTTTTTTGCATTGGAGGGGGAAATGCTGTGACGCACATCCAGGGAAGGTAGCCCTGGATAGTGTGGGACTCGAGACGGTTCACCATCACCATACCCACTAAAACCCCCTCCTTGCCGATCCTGATTCCCTTCCGCGGAACTGACGGTCTGTCATTACTTCGCGGAAGGGAGGAAGGGTGGCTGGTAACGCCCCTTCTTCTGTTTTATTACCGCTACTGTTCCTTGTCAGCCCTCTCCTGAAGGGCCAACCCGCCCATGATGAGCGCTGCAAAATCGCAGCCTTCATCCCACGACTCCTGGGAGCGCAGCATAGCGTCCACGTAACTGGTAGCAGTCAGTGGGGCGCCCATGCTGCACTCCAGATTTTTCCTTCCCTCCTCAAATCTGGGGCATTTGAGGAGGACATGCTCCGCCGACTCCGTCTCACCAAGGCACGCGGGGCAGTCTGGTGTTGTTGCTGCCCCGATTTTGTGGAGGTACCCCCGGAACCCACCGTGTCCTGTGAGTACCTGGGTGAGGTGGTAATTCACCTCCCCATGCTTTCTGGTGAGCCAAGGCTCGACTCGAGGGATGAGCCGATGGGTCCACCGTCCCTTTGTGGACTTGTTCCATTCTTCCTGCCACTCCCTAATTGTCCTGGCCCTCTCTGGCTCTGCTGGATCAGGGCTGGCCCCCGCGTCCTGATAGAAGACCCGGTTTCCCCTGTGGTCGAAGCGCTGCACCACCTCTTCCACCTGAACCTGGTCTTGTTTCCTTTTGAAGTGTCGCGTACGTTCCCGTGCCAAGAGGTCAATGGGGGGCAGCCCAGCAATTACATAGGCAGCGTCGCCAGAAACTGTTCGGTAGGCGCATGCGACTCTCAGTGCGCTTCGCCTGTGAGCGGGGGCTATCAGCCTCAGGTATGAGGGAATCCTCGTTGCATCTGCCCATGTCGGGGCCCCGTGCAGAAGGATGGAAGTGCTGACTCCTGCCAGCAGTCTTCTCCTGCTCTGCCTAGGGCCACCGACGTTGGGCAGAATTCTCGAAATCGCCGCCGATGTCCTGGCGGCCTTCGCTCCCACGTATTTGAGGTGCTCCCTAAAAGTGAGCCTCTGATCCAGCATTACTCCCAGGTACCTGATTGCCGGTTGGGTCTCGATAGTATAACCCTGGAAGGTCAGTGACATGTTGGTTCTGGCCTTCCTCCCGGTGAAGAGTACTGCATCCGTCTTGTGGATGGCCAGGGAAAGGCCCACAGAGCTCATCCAATGGTGTATCCGCTCCATGGCAGCCTGGAATTTGCGTTCCAGGTTTTCCAGATCATCAGCCACTATGACGATCCCTACATCGTCAGCATACGCCACCAAGGTAAGGTCTTCTGGCATTGGCAGGCTCAGCAAGCCATTGTACAGGATGTTCCACAGTGTGGGGCCAAGGACTGACCCTTGTGGAACTCCTGTAGTGACCTTGAATTCCCTGGTTCCGTCAGTGGTGTCCGCGAACAGCATCCTCTCGCTTAGGTAGTTCCTGATGATCTTCATCAGATACCTGGGGATCTTGAAGTCCCGTAAGAGGCTCTCCCAGATCTTGTCCCACCGAGCCGAGTTGAACGCATTGCTGATGTCCAACGTGACCATAAGGCAACGCTTCCGGTTCCTTAGCGTCCCGGTTATTGCTGCACACACCAGATTCTTCACCTCTTCCACTGCATCTGTTGTTGACCTCCCTGGTCGAAACCCATACTGATTGTCGGTTAGGCCAGCCTCCACATGCTCGCGCAACCTCTCGTGGATGATGCCTTCCAGCACCTTCCCCGCTGTATCAAGGAGGCAGAGGGGTCTGTATGCCGAAGGATCACCTGGGGGCTTTCCCGGCTTCGGGATCAGGACAAGACGTTGCCTTTTCCATCGACCAGGGAAAACCCCCGCTCTCAAACACTTATCGTACACGTCAGCGAAGACCATTGGCCTGGCCTTCATTGCTGGGATTTTATCCAGCCCGGGTACCTTGTTGGCACCGACGTGTCGACAGGCTCTTTCAATTTCCTCTCTTGTGACAGGGGGGATGTCGTTTGGCCCGCCTTCATCCATCTCTAATGTTGCCACGCCGCTGCAGGGGAAGAGGCATTCCACGATGTTCTGGACCTCCCCTGGCTCCATCTTTGGCTGGCTCTTGTGGAGCTTCTTGGTCACGATCTTGTAAGCCCTACCCCATGGGTCTGCGTTCAACTCGGCACACAGCTCCGTCCAGCAGGTTCTCTTGCTCTTCTGAATCTCCTTGCGCAGGTTTCGCCTGGCCTCGGCGAACTTTTGCCGGAGCACTTCCGCGCTACCCCCATTCCTTTTCCTTGCCCTTTGGTACTGGCGCCTGACGGAGTGGCATTCATTGCGTAGAGCTGCGATGGTGTCACTCCACCAATATGCCGGTGGGCCCCTGATGCAACCCTTGCTGACTCGCATGGTGACGTCGCACGCACGGGAGAGCCAGAGCATGACGGCCTCTACCTGCTCGGCGGCACTCCCTGCGCCGGCGCTGTTAGTCTCAGGCGGCCATAGCTCCAGTGCCTGATTGAAGGTGTCCATCTGGAAGTCCCTAACGTTCCAGTGGGGTGAGCCTAACCCTCTGTCTCCTCTTCGAGTGAGTCTCTTGACAGGGTACACCTCGAACAGGATCGCCTGATGGTCGCTGGCGGTGTACCCCTGACCCACTCTCCAGCCCCCACCTCCCTTGTACAGGGTAGGGGAGACGAAGGTAAGGTCCACGATGGACCCCGTACCTATCCCCGTGAACGTCGGGACATTTCCCACATTCAGCAGCACCAAGTCCAATAAGGCGAAAGCCTCCAAGAGAGCCTTCCCTCTTGGGTTGGTGCCCCTGCTGCCCCACTCGACCGCCCAGGCATTGAAATCGCCTGCTATAACTAGGGGCTTGAGCGTGCGCGCCTCCCTCACCAGTTCCAAGAGTCCCGCCTCAAAGAGGTCTAGGGGCTCATTTGGTGAGAAGTAGCAGCTGAAGAAGTGTACTCCGGCTATCTCTCCGTGGACGTAGCCCTTGCCACGCCTGCAGGGTGTCGCCCCGAATGACATAGTCCCGCAAGCCCATAGCGCTGCCTTGCCGGTGGGATCCGATCTCCACCGGCTGTCATCCCTCAGGTCGCGGTTTTGTTCACAGATAAGGGCTACGTCCTTACCTGCTTCACGAATTTCCTGCGCAAGGAGATCTTGCGCCACCCCGCATCTATTGAGATTAAGCTGAATCCCCTTCATACTCTGAGCGAGGATGCAGCTCCTCCCTGCTCAACTTCCATATTGCCCTCCGGGGATTCCTCAGGCTTTCGATCTTGTGGCTGCTGAGAGCCTTCCTCGCGGGGCTTACAGTCCCGTGCCATGTGACCGGCCTGACCACACTTCCTACAGTCCTTCGACCGGTCCCTCTTGCTTTTGCAGTGCGGGGCGATGTGTCCTGTCTCCCAGCATCTGAAACACTTCTGAGGCCGTTCTGATGTCCTGATTCTGCAGGACACCTAGGGACCTAAGAGCATCCTTCTCTGATAGCTTTACCTGGGAGTCCTAAATTTTGTCGTCTCATGTTTAATTTGGGTAGGAGTTTTCAATGAGTAGGTACCTGAAATAGTACAAGCACGGGACAGTTAATTAACGTTTCCTCCGAAGGACGGCGTTCTCAAATTTTAGTTACCTCTCCTATAAAACGTTGTAGGTAAATCACCGGCAATGTACTTCCCCAGAACGAATTAATTAATTAACATTTCATTTCCCCTACAAAACCAGTCAACCGTTTGCGCTAATATTCAATAGTTGACTTACACAAGGGCTCCTAAATCCTCATACTAAATTTTGTGTCGATAAATTCATTAAGGTAAGTTATTAAGGTTTTTTAAATGAGCCCCCTCCCCTAAACCCCCTTTCCTTCAGCCGATATCACTGAAATTTGACAGGTTATGTCCTCTTTGGGTGTTGACTTCAAATATAAAATTTCGTTTCGATACACTCATTTATATCGGGAGTTATCGTATTCACAGACAGGCAGACTTTTTTTTCATATTTGAGATCTGGAGGTCAGAAAATATGAAATTTCATTGAAATTCCGCATCGAATTTTTGACCGTATTTTAGCTGGGGAAGTAAAAAACCTAAGAACCTGTTTTGTTGGCAGTCAAGCTACCTTTAAGATATCGGGACCCGCTCCGCAGCAACTGGATTGACTCTACTGGGGTCCGTGATTTTGCATGAAACATACCTCTAAGCAGTGCATTACTAGGAGGTGCATTTGTAGCAACTACCAACACGATGGCAATAGTTCTTTCTATTATTATAGGACAAGACTCTAAGATTCCAAAAACAAATAGATTATCAAGCTGCATTTAATTTAACACTTTATTAGGCCATCTGATGCATTTTAGATGTTAGTGAACCTCTTGCCCAAAATCGTACTTGGAGCGACCGTTATAACTGGAATGTTAGATGTACATAGTTCAATATTCCAGGATGCGTTGAACGTTAATCCTGGAGACGCCAAATAAATAGTGATACATTATAAATATATTATAAATACCTGTTTCCAAGTCTATCGTGTGAGAGACCCCAACCCAAATATCGTCTTCTTCTTTCTGAAATTAAGATGATTTATATTTTAAAAAATAAATACAGTAGATTCCCGCTAATCCGGACACCGATTATCCGGACATCCGGTAAATCCGGAAGGTATTTTAAAAAAATAAATAAAATAAAATTCAGTAAACTAAACATTTAATTTAGCGAGGGGTAAGTACGATAATAATTCAAAGAGAGGGTTTTGACTTGACTTACTCAGTTTTGGCTACGATGAAAAAGTGCCGACAAAAAAGATGGCGCGCTAAATATTTACGCTAATATTAAAAAAAAAATATTTTAAAGTATTTATCATGTGCATTTTACAGCAAATTCCGTGTGATCCGGACGGAGTCCGGTCCCATCTACTCCGGATTAGCGGGACTCTACTATAAATAAAATAAATAAATATTTATATATTTGAAAACTTCAAGAAAGAAAAAATTATAATAAAGGAATAATCTCGTAATTTTCATCATTCACAATTAACAGTATTTCTGTCCTAATACATTTTTGCGATCTGTGTCGATATAGTTCAAAAACCTTTTATATTGTCTAATTCCACAAAAATAAAATATGTATACATACACATAGTGTACCGGGTTCGGCTTTCCCCATCGAGATATAATATATTATATACTATGAATATACCATGCAAGCAAATTTGAATGTAACTGTTGAACATTGTGTTGACGATAGCGTAAAGGAGAAATCGATGAATCGCACACACTCTTGTTTCACCGTTTGTCTTTAAGGCGAACGGGTACAACACTCAGAAAAGTCCCATATTCGTAGAATCATTTCCTGGTTACTCAGATTTTTTATTTTTAATTCTAAAAAATACAATGGATGAAGAATCAATTTATGGAGTACAAAAAGTCATTTTTATTGTTGTGAACATTTTTTTATGAGGTCAGATGGCAAAAATTCGTAAAAAAATATGTTTAAAACAAAAATTTCCGGTAATCATTTTGTAGATAGTTTTGCCCTGAAGAGAATAACGTATATGATCAATAGAATCGTCGGCATCGTTTGCAGACGATTGAACAATGCGAAAGGTTGAATTCCTGGAACCTAGTCAGCGTTCTGTTTTGCAGCAGTTGACATCTAACTAACTTCTCAGTAAGTCTGGAGTCGTTTCTCAACTGCTTGACTGTACCCGACGTATGTGTAGTTCTAGGTATTGCTGCAGCAGACATCTCTGCCATGTCCGATACTGTTTGACTTTTGGGAAATATTTGAGGATAATTAGAATTAGATCATTATGTCAGTGTGGATCAGTAAAGAGCACTGGATGCTTAGGTCCCTCTAGGTGTAAAACACCAGCCCATCACAGGGATCAGTAACTTCCCAAGATTAGTGTGAATCTGTAATGAAAATTGTTCGAGTGGAGCGCCTAACCAGATTATTGGAAAACTAATGTTGGCATTAGGAAGGTTTCTGTGGAGGAGCACAATATTTCCTTTATGAGGGAGGGGAAGGGGGAGGGGGGGGGGGAGTTAAAAAATTTATGGAACACACAAATACATCTAGCAACCACGCGTAGATAGAAAGATTTCTTCCTCAGCCTTGTAACATATATCGCAACACTAACGTCGCCTAATGTTTTCTACTTGTACTTGTATCTATATGAAACAATTATTCATTAAGCAACATCATTGATAAGTTGCACGAAGCTTATTCGCTTCGCTTATGAAATATAGACTTTCGATTGCTGATTCGTTGTATATTGTGATAGTCAATTTAGAAAATATTAACTTTGAAATACCAGTAGTTCCGAGGGCGCCGGTAGCTCAGTGGTATGCGTGCTTACCTTCTGAGCTCAAGGTCGTGGGTTCGAAACCCGGCCGAGGCCCTTATTAGTTTATTTTATCTGGGAGGTAAAATGAACTTAAGCACGCCGTCCTTCGGATGGGACGTTAAGCGATGGTCCCGAGCCTGTATGATGTCAGGTACTCGTTAAAGACCCCTGCCCTAGGTGAATAAAAATTTAGGGTAGGCAAAATTTAGGACTCCCACAGTAGAGTCGGGCTCATGTCCACCAGAGAGACGAAAGAGCGATCTGATAGTAGGCTATATGACCTTGTAGTTAAAGTAAGCCAAAGCATGGTAATTCCATTATGAAATTAGCAGCCAAGAATTAAGCACATTTCGAGATGGGACAGTACGCTAAGTTGATTCGATATTTTCTAACAGAACAAACCTTATTCCTCTCTTATGAATTCCTCCTCAATAAACAATCTTCTCCCTCTAATTAGCCTTTTATTCCCCTTCCTCCATACTTTTCCGCTCTTAACATAATTTATTTTTTCCGTATTTATTTTATTCATTTTTTCATCTTCATCCTTCTATTTTATTTCTTTTTTTCATCAGTTTTTCTTAAATTAATTTTATTGCAAGCTTGGTCTAGAAATTCCTCCTCCTTCATAATCTTGATTTTTGATTTAGTAAAAGCCCGGGCATGAGTCAAATTAACTAACTAACCAGTAGTCCATAGTAGATAGTCGCAGTATTTAACTGCATCCCCTCTATAATTAAGTAGATATTTTCAAAAGTCTCTTCATTACTCCATTATACAATGTGTAATATACCATACCGGGTGTTAGTAAATCTATCAAGATTGCTCGAAATTAGACCAGATATATATATTTTTTTTTCACTTCCCCAGCTATACGAAGTATAGGGGAAGTTATGTAATTAATCATAACATCAGTAGATATTGTATTGAATCCCCCCCACCGCCATCTTCCCTTTGGCTGAAAATCAATAGGGGTTCTGGTTACACATAAAATGTCGTGTCGATACATTCATTCTATCCAAAGTAAACATGTTCACGGAAACAAAGCCTTTTTTTTTTTTTTTTTTTTAATTTTTGATATCAGGGGTCGGTAAATATGAAATTCTGTTGAAAACCGATTACATAACTTCCCCTATACTTCGTAAAGCGGGGGAAAAGTGTATTAATTCGAGCTGGGGAAGTACATTATCACTTATTAACCGAAGACTTTTCATGTACAGTGTAAACTGTATATAGCAACACTTAAAGGAATGCGCATTTGAGAGTTATTGAGAGTTGTCGTTAAATGAAGAGAAGAAAAATCAATACTTATTGCATTACATTTAATAGTATTTTACTATTATAATATGTATTTACTAATAAATTATAAAATTTACAAACAACAAACATTAATATTGATACAAATAACAACGCTTATTGCGTATAGTTTGTTATCTTCGTCTGACGTTTTTTGCTGCTCCAGTATTTTAATTGTATTTTCTTATGTATTTTATTCATATCTTGAGATACTGTGGGATCAACTTGGTAATGCAAAAAGTATTTTCCAATAATTTCGCTGCATCGAGTTGTTTAATGCTAGGTGGAGGCTCAGTATCATCTGTCTCATCTTCTTCATCCCCTTGTTGGTGTCCTCAGTTTTTCTTACCGAACCCAGAATTTCTTCATCTGTAAGTGAAGCTGTTGTAGCCAGGCTGTCGAACGAATTTCTTAGAATCTTCGGTACGTATGATGCCGACAGTCAAGGTAAATATGTACGTGCTAGACAATAAAGCAACAAAACAACGTACACAGCTGCAGTTCTTATTAATTTCGGCAACTTGAAAGTACTGTTTATTGCTTAGTTATGACGTATTGTTGTCGTTATTTAGAGTGGGTGTGATGCTACATAGAGTGTATCATTGTATGGACAACAAGTTAAACCAACCAGATTCAAGTAATTTCGATGTTTTAGGGAGTTTGTCGTTAAATCGAGTGGCGTTAAATAGAGTTTACACTGTATATGAATCTGTACTATCCGTTTTCTTACATTAATTTTGTTCCCATTACCAAGAATTTTTCCTTGAAATTATGAAATTTTCAAAATTACAATCGAATTCTGTAGGCCTGAGCTACGTCCTTGTCTACCTCTTTACTAAGTTGGTATAAGTAAAATATCTTGACACTACACTTTTTCCATATTTTTTTTCAAGGTAGGCGAGAGTCGCCTCGAAGATGTATATAGATTTTCCCTATTTTTTTTTTTTTTTCCTTTGAACACATTTCTCACCCCGCCCAAGCGGAGTGTGTATTATCATTTTTTTCATGGTGTGTGAACGGCGGACAGGAGGGCGGCCCCAGAAGAAGCCGTTCCCATGTCGTTCTCTTCTTGGGGAGCTGGACAAAAGGAGAGTCGATGGAGGCCTTAGACAGAATGGAAGTGATCCGCTATACAAACAGTGGTACACAATGGCGGGAAAGCGGGGAATATTGGCGGGGGAGTGGGTCCCCGCTAGCTGTCCATCATAGGTGGGTGGATCATATCATCGCCCCCTCCCCGCCCCATCAACCCCGAGAACGGCGACACATGAGTGAAAAGGGAGGAAAATTATCCTAACTTGGGTTCCAGTCTCTTCTACAATAGATGTTCGCCATCATGAATTCCTACGTAATGGAATGTGTTTCACACTGCGTGAACTTTTTTTTAAAAATGTGAACTCCAATGCAACGGAGATTAAAGTTCTGTCTTCAAAAACAGGCTTAAATAATGTAATGAATGTATCTGTACGAAATTTTTAAATAACGTACATTGCAGATGATTCACCGAAAACTACGTCTTTCTAAATTTCATATTGAATTAATCACTGTGACGAAAAATCGAACATATATAAATATCATGCGCAGCAAAGCCTGAGTGCGCCCTAGCTTATTTATGGAGGGGATGGATAGGAGAGTTTCTCGTGACTGGCTCTAGCTCTGACGGCGTCTTTACTTCGTTGTCGAGTTATGTTACTGATGTCACACAAGGTTATAAGCAATTCTAACGGGTGTTGTGAAAATTAATTCTCAATTATTGTCAACAAATTTAAAGTAATAATTGAGCCTTAAAATAATTTAATATTTTCAAAATTATTTCGGATTTTCTAATTGTGACTATACTGTAATTATACAACTATCCAGTATTGTCATACAATTAATGGTAACAAATGGATTATAAATGAAAAAATCCTCGATTTGGACATATATATATATATATATACCCAATAACTCATAATTTTCTGCAAAAATACTGTGAAACACATTATAAAAAATAAAGAAAAACGTACGTTTTTTAAAATATTATCTATTTTACGAAATATATAATATTTATCGGGTGTTTGGGTAAAAGGGCTTAAGTCAGCAAATCTGAATTTTAGGAGGGGCATTTCTGAAGGTTTGAAAAATTCCTGCAATCAGGTAAAGCACATTTATGTTACTTGAAATATTATTTCTATAAAGTATTAAATATACATAAATACAAAGTAAAATTTTCCAACAATCAGTTACATATGGTAAACATATTTAGATGCACTTAAGTCCTTTGGATCACAAGACTTATTCTAACTTAAGCCCTTTTGCCCAAACACCAGAGATATGTGAGAGTACTTTCGGTATCGCTATGATCTTTAATCCACGAATTAACAAGAACTAACAAATACAGAATTTGTCGTGATTGAAGATGGTATCAATACCTACCGAAAGTACTCTCATATATTTTATATATTTTGTGATATAGATAATATTTGTAAACATACGTTTTTCTTTATTTTTTACCCTAACAACAACCGTGTAATGAATGTATCGATACAAAATTGTATATGAGGATACAGAAGCCAGTATGTAAGATCAAATATTGAGTTTTAGCTCGAACGATCGATTGGCTTTTAAGGAAAAGCAAAAACATGATTAATTCTTGCTGGGGATGTACATAGCCAGTGATTTTTTCTTCTTCTAATGAGCAAGTATAATAAAGTCTCGCGGGGGATATCCCCTGTGAATAGCTTCTGTTCTATTCAGCCGAATGAAGGATTGGACAGCCGATGACATCAGTGCTAAGTTGGTTCGCAATGGCCCACCCCTGTCCCATCAGATCAGTTCCGCTGATCCATCATGGCCGTGTTGTGATCCCACTTATCACAGCACACCCCCCCTTGATGAATTGCATCTACCTACAATGGTCGATAAACAAACTCCATCTCTTTCACTCCCTTCAGGAGGGGGCATAGTAGTGCACTACAAGCATATGATCGATGTACCCTCTTAAAAAAACAAAAAAAACATATATCCAATACATCTTTTCCCCTCTCAGGATTCTCCCTCCGAGCCCAAAATGTAATAGGAAGAGAGAAGAAGTTTGTGGTCGATAAAAACAAATTAGAAGAATTTCTGTCAACCTTTCGAGTGTGCCTTCTTCAGGGTCTGTATTAACATATATACAATGGTAATAAGCTTACATAAGCTAAAATTGAGTAAAAAAAGTCATAAGGGAATAATCGGCAATGTACTTCCCCAGCACAAATTAATTCAGTTTTTGCTCTCCCTCCAAAACCAATCGACCGTTCGGAGTAAAAATCGATAGTTGACTTACATAGGGGCTTCCATTATAAATCCTCATAATACAATTTGTGTCGATGCATTCATTACATCGGCGGCTATTAGAATTTTAAGTCGACTCCCCCTTCTCTGATCCCCCTTTCCCTTCGGCCGAAGCTATGGGTGACTTTCTAGAAGTCATTTAAAAGCTTCTGATGATTCTATTTTTCTATTCTGTTAACAAAATGGCTTCTGCTTTAGGTGTTCCCTGTGTTGAGTCTGGAAGGCATTTGAAAACGTAATAAAGAGGTAGCGCTTTGTGGAGGTTCTGAAAGATCTTCGTGAAGATAAAGAAGAAGAAGAAGAAGAAGAGAAGGCTTGGAGGGAGAGGATGGTGGCTGACGTGTTTAGAATGGTTGGTCTCATGGCCTGCTGTCAACATCAATTAGATAGGACGCAGAGTCATGCCCAGTTCCATCTATCATAGGCTCATGTGGGCGGCTTACCTCCACCCCCACCAAGGATTTAATATGGTTTAGGACAATACCACCGGCAGCAGGGTTCAACTCTGACTTCTAGATCTCGCAAGGAAGTCAACGCCATTCCTTCCATGGAGGGATCAAGGGACTTTCAGGATACAACTAGGATGTATGGGAGACATCCACCGTTCATATCAAGTATTCAATATAACACCAAGTGAATGTCAACACCTCTATGACAACACAGTTCATCCCTAATCACGCAAAGAATAAAACTAGAAAAACAGGTCTTTCTCAACGCCAAGTGACTTTCAGGATACAAATAGGAAGTACGGGAGAGTATAAAACCAAGTGAACGTCAATAATCCTATCGCAACACAGTTCGTCTCTGATAACACAAGGAATTCAACTAAATAAGTATTTCTCAACGCCATTCCTTCCTTGAAGGAACTTTGTGACTTCCAGGATACAAATAGAAAGTATGGGAGAGTATAAAACCAAGTGAATGTTAATACTCCTATCGCAACACAGTTCGTCTCTGATAACACAAGGAATTCAACTAAATAAGTATTTCTCAACGCCATTCCTTCCTTGAAGGAACTTTGTGACTTCCAGGAAACAAATAGAAAGTATGGGAGAGTATAAAACCAAGTGAACGTCAATACTCCTATCGCAACACAGTTCGTCTCTGATCACGCAAGGAATTCAACTAAATAAATATTTCTCAACGCCATTTCTTCCTTGAAGGGACTTTGTGACTTCCAAAATACAAATAGAAAGTATGGGAGAGTATAAAACCAAGTGAACGTCAAAACTCCTATCGCAACACAGTTCGTCTCTGATCACGCAACGAATTCAACTAAATTGTGACTTCCAAAATACAAATAGAAAGTATGGGAGAGCATAAAACCAAGTGAACGTTAATACTCCTATCGAAGCACAGTTCATATCTGATCACACTAGGAATTCAAGTAAATAAGCCTTTCTCATCGCCATTCTTCCCAAGATACAAATAAAAAAGGGAGTGCGGGAGATATCCACCATGCATATCAAGGATATAATACAAGACCAAGTGAACGTCAACACTCCTATGACAACACAGATCATCCCTAATCACTCAAAGAATTCAACTAAACAAACAGGTCTTTCACAACACCATTTCTTCCTTGCCTATTCTTTAAAGTTGCAATAGCAAAATAATTATTACTTATAACACTCTAGTGCAAGGTTTCTGAGTATATTCAAAGGTGTTATGAAATTTGACGGAGTACTTTTTTCTCATTTCTTGTTCTTTTTCTTGTTACTTCAATATTATTTCATTGAATTTATCGCTATCATAATTTTTGTGAACTTCATGCTTAAATCTTTTCACAAATGCAATATTTCATTAAGACAGTACTTCCCTACTCGATGGGGCTTCATAATTTTATAAATATGTCAACCTAGCAAACTTAAATGTTCCTGTGGAACTTTGTGCTAATAGCGTAGTCGAAACCGGGACATTATACGTATATATTTTTGTGGAATTAGACAATTTAAAAGTTAATTAAACAAATAATTTGTTTTTATTTCTCCTTACCTTGGGATCTGAAGAAGGTTTATCCGGTTCCAATTCCGTTTTGACCTTACATTTTGGCCCATCTTCACAGCTTGCACCACCCACACTGTCTGTCGAAGTTTCGTCCATTGCCATTTCGGCTGCATCCTGCCAGTCCTGCACTGAGAAGCCCATGTCTACGTCCTGTTTCCACAATACCTCGATCAAATCCATGTCCTGAAATACACAATTCAATAAAAAAATTAATAAACAAATTTCTCAAGACATGAAAAATGTTATTTTATCCAAAAAATTAAGTATACAATGTTATTTCCACTAGGATTATATTCATAGGCCGCAGTAAATGATGATTTACCACTGAAGATGCTGTGTTCAAAAAATGGTTCTTCATAAGATGGTAGAAGGAAAATGTCTTATTTTATTTGATATATCTCATCCTACAATTTCTTGCTACCTCTTACGAATTATTTATCAATTAAGAACTCAATTTTTATACACTTAAAAGACAACAAACCTAAATATACTTGGGACAATTACAATATAATACATACTGTACTCAATATCGCGAGTTCGAAACCCGGCCAAGGCCCTTAGGTTTTTTATCTGAGAGGTGAAGAACCTTGAGCACGCCATCTTTCAGATGGGTCGCTAAGTAACCTGGGTAAGGCAAAATTTAGGACTCCCACAAAAGAGTCGGGCTCATGTCCACCAGACGTAAGAGCGCTATGGTAGTAGGCGATATGACCTTGTACTTACAAGCCCGGGCATGACTCACACAAACAAACAACAATATATAAAAACATCAGTTTTCTTTTCATTACTGTCACCTTCAGATTATACTAAAATGCTTTCATATTTTTAGTTACATTTTACGAACTCATTATAATTTATGTTGAACAGACATTTTGGATTAGTTAAATACCTACTCTAAGTAATAAAAAATATATATGTTATTTGAAGCAAGTTTTCCATTCACCTTAAACAGCTAATATCGTATTTATTTTACTAAATTTATGTTTTTTTAGTTAGTAATTGTGACGAGCATTAATTATTAACATTAAACCATATCACCTACTACCAGAGCGCTCTTTAGTCGCTCTGCTCGACTTGAGCCCCACTCTACTGCGGGATTAACCTAGTAAGGGTCTTTCAACGAGTACAACCCATCTAGGATCTTTCAACAAGTACAAACCTGCGTAAACCTAGTAAGGGTCTTTCAACGAGTAGGTACAACCCATCTAGGATCTTTCAACAAGTACAAACCTGCGTAAACCTAGTAAGGGTCTTTCAACGAGTAGGTACAACCCATCTAGGATCTTTCAACAAGTACAAACCTGCGTAAACCTAGTAAGGGTCTTTCAACGAGTACAACCCATCTAGGATCTTTCAACAAGTACAAACCTGCGTAAACCTAGTAAGGGTCTTTCAACGAGTAGGTACAACCCATCTAGGATCTAATAGAAGGGATCTTTCAACGAGTACAAACCTGCGTAAACCTTAAGGGTCTTTCAACGAGTACAACCCATCTAGGATCTTTCAACAAGTACAAACCTGAGTAAACCTAGTAAGGGTCTTTCAACGAGTAGGTACAACCCATCTAGGATCTTTCAACAAGTACAAACCTGAGTAAACCTAGTAAGGGTCTTTCAACGAGTAGGTACAACCCATCTAGGATCTTTCAACAAGTACAAACCTGCGTAAACCTAGTAAGGGTCTTTCAACGAGTAGGTACAACCCATCTAGGATCTAATAGAAGGGATCTTTCAACGAGTACAAACCTGCGTAAACCTTAAGGGTCTTTCAACGAGTACAACCCATCTAGGATCTTTCAACAAGTACAAACCTGAGTAAACCTAGTAAGGGTCTTTCAACGAGTAGGTACAACCCATCTAGGATCTTTCAACAAGTACAAACCTGAGTAAACCTAGTAAGGGTCTTTCAACGAGTAGGTACAACCCATCTAGGATCTTTCAACAAGTACAAACCTGCGTAAACCTAGTAAGGGTCTTTCAACGAGTAGGTACAACCCATCTAGGATCTAATAGAAGGGATCTTTCAACGAGTACAAACCTGCGTAAACCTTAAGGGTCTTTCAACGAGTACAACCCATCTAGGATCTTTCAACAAGTACAAACCTGAGTAAACCTAGTAAGGGTCTTTCAACGAGTAGGTACAACCCATCTAGGATCTAATAGAAGGGATCTTTCAACGAGTACAAACCTGCGTAAACCTTAAGGGTCTTTCAACGAGTACAACCCATGCGAAGGACGGCATACTCAAGTTTTTTTCACCTCCCCGGAAAAAAACTTAAGGACCTTGGCCAGGTTTCGAACCCGCGATCTTGAGCTAAATAGGCAAGCACGCTACCTCTGAGCTACCGGCGCCCTGAACTTGTTTTACATTTATATACTTTTTTTTCTAATTGGCCACATTTACGATGTACCTACATACTTATTTCGGAGTTATTTCGAAGTTTTATCTATGAAAATTATGTGCTTTGCCAGACGGGATTCAACCCCGGGAATTATACCTACCCATCTAAACTAAACTCTACGTTCTAGTCCATATTATTTTTTCCCCAAGGCTGGGTTAATGGCTGGGTCTTCATATAAACCTTTTAATTAAAGTTTCAGTAATATAGCTCCAATAGTTTCAAAAACGGGGAGGGTAGAGAAGGGGGGGGGGCACAGACGCGTTAAATAGTCGTTAATAGGGTTTCATATACGGTCTTCGAACTATAGAACCTTAAGATGGGGTTTCTATCAAAAGACTCTAGAAAATTAAAAATAAAAAAAAAATAAAAAAAACGTTATGGTATATTCTAGTATTCACGCAAAAATGTTAGCTTTTTTTGTCTAAAATAAATCTAGAAATAAGAGATAACTCGGAAAAAAAAAGAAAAAAAAAAAAAAAAAAAGGAAAATAAATAGTTTTTTTTTTTTTTTCTCTCTTTTCTTTATTTGCAATCTATATACATTTTATATAATGAGCAAATATGTTAACTCCATGCTTAAGTGTTTATGCCACATGTTGGGAGACGTCAGCCAGCGCTGACACTCCCTAGAAACTAGTTCAATGGTTAGTTTTCTCTTAGAAGATCTCGAGGCCACCTCCTATTCAGACGGCGTGGAGGATTGTCAGGATGGGATTGAGAGGATAGGACTTGTGCAAATGGGTTAGGATGGGATGAAAGTTTATTGTGGAAATTTAAGAATCGGGATTGGACGAGTTCTTGGACGGTTGGGATGTTTAGGTCTTCATGGAGTAATTTATTGGTGACGTAGAAGGGAGCATTTACAATTCGACGAAGGACTTTGGACTGGAAAGCTTGGATGCGGTTTATATTGGATTGTTTGGCTGTACCCCATAGTTCGAGGCCGTATGTCCATATTGGGCGTATTATAGTCTTGTAAATGGTCAGTTTGTTGGCAGTAGAAAGTTTTGATTTTGGTCCAAGTAGTCTACGTAGTAGTCCGTAACGTCGATTCAACTCTTGTCTTTTGAGTCGTGTGTGTGGGTTCCACGTCAGTCGGCTGTCTAGGTAGAACACGAGGTAACGCACCTGGTTAGAGGAAGGAATTAGTACGTTGTTGATGGTGACGGGAGGGCACGTTTGATGGCGAAGTGTGAATGTAACCTGTACACATTTCTCTTCATTTAATTTTATCCGCCAGAGGTTACACCATTTCTCGATTTCATCGAGTTGTTCCTGGAGAAGGAGAGAGGCTACGTTGGGATCAGGATTTGTAGACAAGATAGCAGTGTCGTCTGCGTAGGTGGTTATTAAGGTGTTTGGGTGGGTAGGAATGTCGGCAGTATATATGTTGTAGAGGATAGGGCCAAGGATGTCCTTTGGGGGGACACCGGCCCGAACAGGCACGAGTTCTGAGTACTCCGAGCCTATGCGAACTTTGAAGTGACGATCATAAAGATAGGATTGGAGGATGAGGTAGTAGGTACTGGGAAGGAAGTGTTTCAGTTTGAAAAGCAGCCCGGGGTGCCAGACTCGGTCAAAGGCTTGCGCCACGTCAAGAAAGGCACCTACGCAATACTGTTTGCATTCTAGAGCATTAGAAATGCAGTCGACAACCCGAAAACACTGTTGGGTAGTGGAGTGTTGAGATCGAAACCCAAACTGGTGTTCGGGCAGTATGGAGTGGGATTCGAGGATAGGAATAAGGCGTTTTAATAGAAGTTTTTCTAGGACTTTTGACAATGGAGGGAGTAGACTTATGGGACGGTATGAGGAAACATTGGAGAGGTTTTTGTTGGGTTTAGGAATAACTGACATAATAGAATATTTCCATTGTATAGGAAAATGTGTGGTTCTCAGAATTGAGTTGTAAATAATGGATAGGAAAAGGATTGCTTTGCGCGGTAGGTTACGTAGGATTTTTCCTGTTATAAGATCAAATCCAGGAGATTTTCTGATGGGGATGTTTTGGAGTTGAAATTCGACTTCAGAGGGATGAAAGGCTTTAGGAGGGGGGAAAGAGGTAAAGGACTGCTTAAGAATTTTTCAACTTGAGATGTGTGAGGGAGGTTAGAGTCTGGATGTGGAGTGAAAACATCGCGTAGGTGGGAAGCGAATAGTTGAGCTTTCTCTTCGTCAGATCTGGTCCAGGAGCCATTTGCGTGTTTAACAGGATAGGAGAGGGTCTGGTATTTTAGGATTTTTCGGGTGGCAGACCAGAGGGAGTTGTCTTGGGTAGAGAGGGAAGCTATGTAGTCGTCATAGTTATGAGATCGGAACTGTGACAGGAGGGTTTTGAGGTTTCGGGAAAGACGATTGAAGGTAGCTTTATCGGAAGGATATCGAGTTCGCTGCCACTGAGCACGAGCTCGACGTTTAGCAGAAAGAAGATCACGAATGTGTTGAGGAAGTGGAGGGCTAGGTCTGGGGGTGCTGGGAGGTGGAGAAGTAGATAAAGCACTCCAGGCACAGTCCTGTATGACTTTGGTAAACTGATGTACAGCCTCATCTACCTCGTAAGGAGTTTTCAGGGATACATTTAAATTTATATTGGATTCTAAAGAGGATCTGAAAAGTTCCCAATTCACTGGACCAGGTGTTAGGGATGGTTTAGGTGGGACAGATAAAGGATGTATACCAATTTTGAGGAGGACAGGGCTATGATCTGATGACAAGTCAGGAAATGAGACGGTTGAGGAAAAGAGGGCTCCTGTTCCAGATGCAACGAAGAAGTCAACGAGGTCTGGATTGCGATTAGGGTCAGTGGGCCAATAGGTGGGAGAACCAGAGGAGTAGAGGTCAAAGTGTTGGGTGTTGAAAATAAATAGTAAAATTAATAAAATTTAAAACGCTTTTGTTATCATTATTTGTTTAAGCTATTTATGAAGAGTGATAAATACTTTTATGTATCAAAAAAGTAATTAACTCATTCCTGAGGTCAATATATTCATAATTGTTCATCATTGGTGATAATGGTGGATGAATAAAATGTCTAATATTATTTTTTGGCTCATCAATTATGCTGTGATAACACATTATTTACTATCTGACACTTGTTTAAAATGTGTATAATAAATATGTAGTTATGATTTAACAATTTAGATAATTTCATCAGAATAATTTTTTTAGAAAATCATCATTTCATCATGTCAAAATAACAAAAAAAAAAAAAAGTCAAAATACCTAAATGTGTTCGTATATGCTACTTCATTCGAAGGACTAACGCCTAGAAGCACATAAATAAAAACAATAAGGCCGTTCTTACATCCTCAAGTTAAAATTAAAGTATCATTAGTATATATCTCCAATAAATTAAGTTTCCGCTCTCTCAATTCATATATAAAAATTTAAGTCAAAATGTTCATTCCATCTCTAAGCCCCTCCTTCTTCTTTTTAACCGATATGACTGAAAATCAACTGTTATTATTCTACTCTTGAGAAGTCTAAATCCACATATAAAATTTCATAACATACATTCATTGATTGAATAGAAAACTTTAGGGGAGCCTTTTGTGTCTGTCTGCTTGACAGACAGTTTGTAATAACGCAATTTGTCTAAATGGTACACAAAGATCCAACATCATGACCGCATGGAAAAAATGTGAACCCAAATAATTAATTACTGATTGTTTGATAATAAAACCGTAAAGACTCGTTTTCACGGTGATAGTACTTTCACGAGAGTACTATCATGATAGAACTGTCATGATAGTGTACAGTCTACACGCTAGGAGATGACTGTGATAGTATTAGCGATATCCAACATGGCCGATGACGACATGGAGCTAGCTGCGAAAGTTGGTGAAATTATTAAAATTATAAACGTAGGAGAAGAAAAAATAAAAAGATACGAAAGATGGAGGCAATGGATCCAAAGAGGAAACTAATTGGGCGCTTCTCTGAGACTAATTAAGGAACTTGCTGTTGAGGATCCAAAACGTTTTTGGAATGCTTATATTTGAGTCGTGATCTTGGGAGCAGCATTTCTCCTGCGTGGTCCCTCTTTACTTTATTTTTAAAGTCAATGTACTTTTTTTGCCATAAACATGAGAATCTCTCATATTCCTCTAACCGTATCACATCAAAACGGACCATTTTTGTTTTAAAGATTCAATTTAGATTATTTTTTTTTAGATTTAACAAGAAATGAATAGAAGATTTCATTTTTAGAAAACAAAAACTTAGAAATTAGAAAAACAAAACATCAACAAAATGGCGCCAAATACGACAGATAAGAATGAGCTATCTCAATCACACTGTCAGATTTCTATTCCACGTGACAGTAGGCGTGATAGTTCTTGTGTCTGCCGCGAGAGTATTCTCAACTATCTAGTCAAGCTAGATAGTATGAGAGCAGTATTGTGATAGTGCGATAGTGACTATCAAGTTATCTTATACGATGACAGTGATATATATTGTATGCGATAGTTGCTGTCATGACAGTTACTACCTATCACATAAACTATTGCCGTGAGAACGAGGCTTAACTAATCAAACAGCAAGTAATTAAAAATACACGTTTCCCGATCAATTAGAATCTAATATTTCCTATCTCAAATCTGAAGGCATTTTGGAAGTTGGAAATTTAATGAGGAACATTTTTGGTAAGGTCAACATTTTTGATAGGTTTAACAGTTTTCGCGTAAACCAAAGAAATGTCTAAAAAAAATGGGTTCAAGGCGGGGGATGTCGTCATTTTAGGACAGTTTTTGGAATGTTCCTCGTAAACCAGGCGGCATTCCAGTGTACTCTACACATTGTATTTGAAGAGATTTTTGATTAGGTATTAGTTAAGCGGTATCTCGGTATTTAGTCCCCGAATTAAAGTTGCTTAATTTTCTCCCAAGTCTAATCAGATTCAAGTTAGCACATGTGACATCTTCAACTTAAATTTCAAATGCATAGATACAATCATTTCTCGAGTTACAGAGCTCACAAAAGTCCAATCACCTACACATAGGCAGTCATAATCGCGAAAATGGTCAAAATGTGATACTTTGAAAATGTAAAATTTCGTTGGAAATTCCATTTCGGATTTTAGCATTATTACAATATTTCCTTAAGACAAAAGAAAGTAAACATGTAATAGGTTATACGTATAATACAGATGTACCTGACATACTGAATTTGTCGAAATTATCCTGAACACCATGCTGAACTGAATCACAACAGATGACTAACCAACCATCAACAGGGACCAAGTTTATCACAGAGTCACCCGGGTTATCAGGCAATAAACAGAATAGCCCCTCTTATTACACCACCAATATTACACTAGATTCACTTTACCTACTTGTATTATTATTTGTAATTTATTTTATCTATTTATTTTGTAATTTATTAAAGAGAAAATTTATCTTGAAGTTGCTGACCCCTACAAAGGGGAATCCATGTGGACACAATTCATATTATTTGTTTAAAAATGTTGAACATTTTTCTATTATTATTTTTTATTTACAAATAGATATTCACAACTGTATAAATAATATTTAGTAAGTTATTATGACACATGCCCAGGCTTGAAGTACAAGGTCATATCGCCTACTACCAGAGCGCTCTTTCCTTATTCTGGTGAACATGAGCCCAACTCCACTATGGGAGTCCTAAATTTTGCCTATCCTAATTTTTTATTCACCTAGGGTAAGGGATCTTTAACGAGTGTCTGACATCTTAACGTCCCATCCGAAGGACGGCGTGCTCAAGTTTATTTTACCTCCCAGATAAAATAAACTAAGGGCCTCGGTCGGGTTTCGAACCCGCTATCTTTAGCTCAATAGGTAAGCACGCATACCAATGAGCTACCGGCGTCCTCAGTGTAAATAATATTTACACCAAAGAAATATGCCAAAAAATCAAGAGGGGAGAAATCACTCATTTATAACACTCACTGCTGCTACGAAGGCCATAAAGCCATTCCATAAGGAAATTTATAATATTGCTAAAATAAGCGCCTTAACTCAGAAATTATTGTAGCTATGAGTCTGAAATTTGAGTTAAAGATGATGTCACATGTGCAAACTTATATCTGATTAGATTTGGATGAAAATTAAGATCACTTTAATTCGGGGACTAAGAACATATTACAAGATAGCGTTTGGGTGTTTGAGCAAAAAGGGCTTAAGTCAGCAAATCTGAATTTTAGGAGGGGAATTTCTGAATGTTTGAAAAATTCCTGCAAATCAGGTAAAACACATTTATGTTACTTATTCTGACTTAAGCCCTCTTGGCCGAACACAAGAGATATTACGACCTAGGCCATTGGCGCTTAAGGCGTCATTGGAGACGTGTGACACAATAAGGCTCGTCTCAAAAATCGTAATAATGTAATGGATGTATCGAAACAAAATTTAGTATGAAGGTTCACAAGTCCCTATGTAAGTCAAAAATTGATTTTTAGTCCAAATGATATATTGTTTTGGAGGGAGAGCGCAAACTTAGTTTATAATTTTATGGTGAGGAAGTAATTGCCATAATGAAAATTCAAATATTTCATGGTTTAAAATTTTGTTTACCACAGTAATATTGAATGATTGGATTTAGAAGAAAACTATGACTTATAGTTCCTAACTCCACCACTAGAGAACTATACAAGTTCTAAAACTGTAAGCATGAAATCATAAAAAATTGAGTTATTTCAACATTTTCTATTTGGTTCAATGTTGAGCAGATAATAGGTTAAAATATACCTATGTTAAGTACATAATTAAATATACGTCCAACACTCGATATTAGGGTTTGGCAGATGATCTTCCAGCTATGGAAATATAAAATTAAAGAAAAAAAAAGTGTGAAAGAATATATCATCTCTAGCAGTTTTATTGTTATAAAGATAACTGCCAATCGATAGGTCAGGGGAGTCACTGAAGAGATTAGGAATAATTCATAAAATATGATTCGGGTATCAAAATATGATGAAATTACGAGTTATGTAACAGTGAAAGTATACATAAAGAGTAAGCAAAATGAAAGGATTAAGTTAAATGCAAGCTTCATGCAACACACGGTGCAGCTTGATGCATTAGTTGAGGCGAAGTTTTGTTCCAGAACACGCTAATAGTTAAGAGAAGAAGCAATGATGCCGTTATTGGCACAGTGGTGATGAGCTTGACTACTGTGCTTAAGATCAAGACTTCAAAACGGCCCTTAAGTTTTGTTTTTTTTCTTGGCCTTATGTACGATGCATATTAGCCATGTCACTACATTATCTAGTTATTTACGATATCGATGGCCCAGGGATGGAGTTTTATCTACGAAATAAAACTCACTCCCGGACGGGATTCGAACCCGCAAACCATGGTGAGACCATGCGGCCAAAACTCTACGCTCTAGCCCGCACGGCCACCATGACCCGCTTAAGTTAAGTTATTTTATTTATATTTGTTTTATTATTTTCTTCTTCTTTTCTATATTTCGCACATTGAGACCTGAGTAAGAACGTCCCGAAATGTCGTTGTCAGAATGTCACTTTCGAAAGAATTATATATAAAAAATATTTATTCTAATTTTTATTAAATTATAAAATATATATACTGTATTTATTACTATTATAATTTTTGTACCCATATATTTTCAAGTATTTATTTATTAATTTTTGATTAATTGCATTTTATTTTTTTAATAGTAGGATTGTATTCAAGACTCAACATTACCTCTTTTGGTTCTAATTTATAAGCTATATAAATGTATAACATTCTTATGACGTATCCTATTACTATGTTATGGTTTAACAGAAATAAATATTATTATTATTAACAAATCCTTGGGCATGTCGCTCTTCCGGTAGGCACAATAGGCTCCTCCCACAGTAGAACTAACAGAGACGGGAATGCTTAGGTCCTTAGGTGTAAACATCATTCCAAACAGTATATATCAAACAGAAGAAATAACAAACGCTCCATTAACGATCATTAGGTTTCGTTCTTATGGAGTTACAGACAAGACTTTTTTTTGGATGCAGGGAGTCGAAAAATATGAAATTGAGGTAATAAACTGAATATATAATTTTGGACCAATTACATAACTTCCCTCATAACGTAGCTCGGGAAATAATAAATAATAGTGTGAGATATGGAAGAGACAATGAACTGAGTTCGGCGACCTTCCGAAGAAAGTAGGACTGAATTTATCTAACCATCTTGAATTGGGCCGCACAATACAAGTATAATCCTCTCTTCTACTACGAGTATATCGTAAGTACAGTACCATCTCTAGGTCTCTCTAAACATCCACATCCACGTCCTAGAGATCATCATCATCTTACCATCATTTTCTCAATGTTCAAAAATAACCATAATAAAAAAAAAAGTGTTTCATATTCAAAAACATTATCTGATAAATAGCTTTCATTTTTATTTTTTTGACACGGGTTCTTCTACAGATATCCTCTTTAAGGTCTGTCGAATCTATAATAATCTATACATTATCTATTATTGTATCTTTTGTTTTTCTCTTTTATGTATTTGTATTATCATTTTATTTATTTTTTATTTTCTTATTTTATAATTGTTATTATTATTTTGTTTTCTTTCTCTTTTTTATATTTCGCAAATTTTGAACTGAGGAAGGGACAAGAACTTCCCGAAATATCGTGAAAAAGACACTTCCAGAAAAGTTACCAAAAATTATTATCTTAGTTTTAATTAAGTTAAAAAATGTATCTACTGTATAATATTATTTTTGTATTCATAATTTCAAGTATTTATTTATTCATTCCATTTTATTTTTTAGTAGAATTGTTAATAATATCTGTTTATGTATCTATAATGCATATTAGGCGTCTATATAACGGTGTTATTTAGTTATTTTCATCCAAGATGTCAATGTTTATATTGTTCACAAAAAAATATATATATATATAAAAGTTGTAAAAAATATATATAATAGCTTCAATTTATACTTTGCTTTCAGTTTAAGTTCCAAGGAAGAGGTCCTCCACCAATATCCTATAAGTAGGTACTCTCGCAATTTTTGTTCAATATTGTTATTATTATCATTAATCTTATTATTATGAGTTAGTTACTATTAAGTTTACTGTTACTTGATAATTTATTTATACCTATATATATATATATATATATATATATATATATATATATACAGTGTCCCAGGATGGAGGTAACAAAAGTTGAGGCCGTATACGAACGTTTACGAAAGAACCGTCAGCAGCAGGGAAGAATTGTGCGACCGCATTACACTGGCCTTCGAACAGCTGAGATTGCAAGATGAAATGAAGACAGCAGTAACCCACCGCTATAGATGTTGTTTACACGTTAATGGTTAGCCATTTCGAACAATTATTATCATTTTAAAATGAACTTCTGGTTTCTGCTGCCTATAAACTGTCAAATTCTCGTAATTGAAATAAAGTAATAAACTTTTTTTAAAGGAAATTTAGCGTTCTACACGATGGTATAATTACATTTTTGTTAACGTTTAAGTTAGGAGTCATAAGAGATTTTAGATCAAAAAATGTGCTAAGTGAAAAAATCGAAGATGTTGAATATCTCTGAAACGGCTACGAATCGGGATTATGTTTATAGGAACTTTTTTGTTCAAAATTAATTTTCCTATACGGCTTTAACTTTTGTTACCTCCATCCTGGGACACCCTGTATAATTTTTTTTGTATTTCGCTCTTTGTGGCCGGAGGAAGGAACGTATAATCGCCCCGAAATTATTCTATACAATAATCTATTGTATTTATTAATATGAGCAATTTTCTATTGATTTATTTTCTAGTATTTATTTGTTCTATTTTTATAATTATTATTATTCATTTCGTGATGTAAAAAATTGTATGACGTACCCAATTACCATGTTATGGTTTAACGTAAATAAATATTATTATTTTATTCTTCGTAATTTAAAGGAGCTATTGGGATATTGTTTTTTTTTTTTTCTTATTCCTTAGATGAGAATTTCAGGAATTTCGAAATTTACTGTTGAATAACATCCTCGATTTGATAAGAGCCAATTTGTGCATGTTTCTGTAACCTTTCCCCAAATTATTGACGGATGTTTCCTGTGCACTTTCAAAATGGAAGATAAGAGTGGTTATTATCAATGGTGTCTCCACGGTGGCTTTCACATATTGTCTCTGGGAACGAATCTTTCATCGAGGAGGTGTGGGACAAGTTCTTAAAAGATTCCCGGGAGGGACTGTCGCTACGGAGAAGAAAGGTAATTGTCACCATTAGTTGGGGTGGTGGGTGATGGTTTTGGTTTTAGGAGAGGAAAGACGAGAGAGGGCAAGTCATGGGGGATGATGAAGGAATGCCAGGAGAGGGGTGGGGGGCTGCCTGGGAACCTGCAGCTCCCGAGGGAACACTGCTAGCACCCTGGTGCCCAATAGAGTACCTACCCAGTACCATCCCTACTTAAAAGCTGTTGTTTAAACCCACCCATTACTCAATTTGCTAGACCACTTCAAGCCTCTAGGGTTCTTACCGACCAACCTTCAATTGCCAAGTAGCTGTGTCACTAGATACTGGCAGAGGTGTGCCAGTGTAGATATGATATCAGATAAGCTGATCAGACAGTGATCCCTACTACCAGACTGCCTCCACTAATTGGTGCGTCCTTTAGTGTCACCTGCCGAAGTCCCGATGTTGACGAAGCTGTACACCAATATGGTATCAGATAAGCTGACCATAGTGATCCCTGTTACCGGACTGCCAAGTAGCAGCATCCCTCCCCGTGTTGTGACACTAACTGGTACGTCCTTTAGTGTCACCTGCCGAAGTTTTGATCCTGACGAATCAGTTCTCCGATATGATATCAGATAAGCTGATCACAGTGATCCCTGCTACCGGACTGCCAAGTAGCAACAACCCTCCCTGTGTTGTGACACTAACTGGTGCATGCCTTGGTGTCACCTGCCAGCCACCGACCTGTTAGTCGACCGCTAGCTACTCCCTTTGTGTCTAGTTCGGCCTTTCTTCCATTGTCCACTCAGCCCACTCCACAGGACCGCCTTCTTTGACCACCTTGTCCCCTCCTTTCACTATCTATGGCCAAGTACCAAAAGGTTCCCAACTCTGATTTCTAATAGTTTACGCTTAATTTCTAGCCGGAAAACCATCAGATAGGATTCCTGCCACCCCTCAACCTCCCTGTGATTGATAACAACGCTGTTGGACTCGAGGGGGCGGTAATGACCTCGGCCATCTTATAAACCCACAGCGGCCATGTTGGGAGGGGAGTCCAACGCGCCCTAATGAGCTGCGATCTCCAATGGCGTGGGAACAACCTACCTTAGTTCCTGGCAGACCCAGACCCCGACTCCAAAGGTAATTATTTTCTGGGCAAAGAAAACAGCCCATCTGTCGTCCCTCATCTTTCTACCTTTTTTTTTTGTTGTATATTCCTCTTTAACTTTCTTGGAAAACGAATAAAAAAATAATCCTTGCCTATTTTCCAAATGACGTAGGTACCTTGAAGGAAGAGAGGCAAAACCTAACTATAGATATTTCCTCTAAAAACAGAAGTTTTCTAATAACGAACACCATTTACAGTTTATAAAGACTCCGCCGTCATTAGGGGGCTACATAGGTACTTCAGGAAGCTCGATAAGAAAGTACTCCTAGCCTATGAATCCCAAAAGCCTGGGTTCCAAACTCCCAAACGGCCTCCTTATGGGGTTTTGGATACACATATAAAATTTCGTGTCAGTTCATTCTATCGGGAGTAATCGTGTTCACAGACTTTTCTTTATTCTTCTTTGGAATGAAGAGATCGGAGAACTAGAAAACTCATCATTGAATTCTGACCGATTACATAATTATTCTTATACTTCGTATAGTTGAGGAAGTAAAAGTGGCCTCCTATGCATCAGCCCTTACCTGACAGACGGTGAATTAAAAGTGGCCCCCTGTGCATCAGCCCTTACCTGACAGACGGTGAATTAAAAGTGGCCCCCTGTGCATCAGCCCTTACCCCCAGACGGTGAACTAAAAAAAAACGTACTTACTGGAAAAAAGTATAATCCAAATTAATGTCTTAAAAAATAAAAACAAGAACAACACTAGATGAAGAACAAATATACACTGAGACAATCAAAGATGATAAAATTACATTAGGTGCTACTCTTATCATTTATGTTATCGTTTTACATTTTCTTATCTTTTGTTGGCAAGCGAGGGTGTGTATGGATTCATCTGAGTGCTCAATTTTCCAAGGAAACACCTGTCAAGTGTTTGTAATGTACAGTATTTTTTAATTGTGTAGTAGTACTTACTTTAAATTACCACTTTGAATTGTGTGTAACGATGGAGTACAGTATTTATCGTGAGCTCAAAATAAAGAATTCCAGTCTTTAAAATATGAGGCCCTATTCAATTTTCTCACAACAGATTCAAAGAAAATGGTGCATATTGCGCACATATGCTAGCAGAGCCAGGAAACAATGATTTGCACGAAAACGGCCGAACGGTCCAGGCAGAAAAGTGCACATGTTAGGAAATTATGAATAACATTTTTGCAATACATCTCTAGGTTAGAAGCTATCTTTTTACTTAAGATATAGGGGAAAATTATATAACCAGTCGAGTTTTCACTATAATTTCATCTTTTCCGACATTCTGATTCCAAAAATTATATTTAAAAATGTCCTTTGTGTTTCTGAACACGATAACTCTCGATATAATGATATCCACTTGAAATTTTCTATGTACGTTTAGAATCCTGTAAGGACAAAACTTAAAGATTTTCAGCCGAATCAGCCAAAGAAAAGGGGAGTGGGGAAGGGGGGCTTAACACAAAAACTTCAGTAACTACCGAATTACTGAATTTATCGATACGAAATTTTATATGTGAATCCATAGGGATGAAACATATCTATTTTTCAGCCAAGATGACCTAAGAGAAAAGGGTCTGGGAGGGAGGGGGGGCTCAACACAAAAACCCTAATAACTATCGAAGTAATGAATGACAGAAAATTTAATAAGATTAGTTCAGAGGTAGAACGAAAACTTGAATAATTCGCGCCGGGGAATTACATTGTCGGTGATCCGCCGATGAAGTTTTGTACAAAGTTTCAAGTTCTTTTTAAAGCCTGAGAAATAGCAATTCTCTAGAAAAAAATATATCAAAAAAATAACAATTTGTGGGGAAATTGTGGGGATTTTTTCACTTTTAAATTTAAACACTATACTAGAAGAAATATTCTTATTAGATATATTTTTTTTAACCCTCCTTTACCATATAAGAGCGTAACCACACGAGTCACCGTACGTTCCTGTTTACGTGACGTGAAATCAGCATAGCTGTCCTTCCAGGAACACTTGCCAAAAAAAAAAAAAAAAAATGGAATAAACGACAGTTTCTGAAGAGAAAACATCTAAAAACTTCATGAGTTTTTTTAGGGTTCCTTAGATCGTAAGATCGTTAGACGTTAGATCCTAAGACCCTACACTAACGAGTGTTTCAGGTCTGTCTCCGTCCCTACCTGATTATATTGCAAACTATTCAAGTTACATTATTAAACTTTTGTTCCAAGTCAGAGGGGATATGAAGATCCAGCCATAAAACGACGGTACAACATTGCAGGAAACACAAAATATTAGCCTTGCTTCGGCTGGAGATTTCAAAGGACTTCTTAAAGAATAAATACGCTATTATACCATGTACACATAGGGAAAATTAGGTAAAGAAAAAAAAGGGTTAACAGCAGCGCGAAAATTTAGTTGATTACTAATAATTCTAGATGGTGAAGTGCATTGCCGGTTATTATTGATTTTTTCAAGTTGTGACTCATTTAGACGTGGAGTCGGCAAACTTTTTGTACCTACATTAAGTCCTGTTTCAAAGTGCGGGCTGAATAATGCATTAGATTTACCAGGGCGCGATGCATATCAAAATTAAATAAGCAAAAATACTGTATAAATTACAAGAAAATTTAATTTGAATTTTGCAGTTAGTATCCAGACTAGAAGTCTTCATTTTTTTTTTCGCATATAAATCCAATTTTTTTCAACTTTCCCAGCTATACAAGTATAGAGGAAGTTATGTAATCGGTCAGAAATTTGATGTTTACACTGCAATTTCATGTTTTCCGACCACAGACTTCAAAATGAAAAAAAAAAAAAAAAATGTCTTTGTGAGTGTGCAAAGATAACTCCCGATAAAATGAATATATCGACACGAAATTTTATATGTGTATCCAGCCACTACGAAGACGACGCTTATTGGTTTTCAGCAAATTAAGTAAAGGAAGAAGGGGAACAGTGATAATGGGGGGGGGGGGGGGGGGGTCGTTTTAGAGGGAGAGCGAAAACTTATTTTGGGAAGTTCACGAAAGACAATGCCCCAGAATAATGAAAAAAAATTGTAATTTTTATTTTTATTTTAAAATAATTTTTTAGTTTCTTCTCGGGCCGCAAAGAGAGCGATGGGGATCGTACGCTGCTCGCGGATTGCCGACCCCTGATTTAGATCAGGAGTCAGTTTCAGTCCAGTTTGATAAGGACCCCGTCTTAGACTAACGCTGTATAAAAGCCTCCCTACAGATCCCGCTGATAGGTTCCAGAAGATCCCCGACTACAGCAGTCGGTCGGTATCTCCAAGAAGAGACCCAACCTCTTCTCTTCCTAGACACTTTGTGGGAGGTGTCTCCTGTCTTTACAACTAACGTTCCCATGTTTGACACTTCACACTTCATTTATCTTTCTCTTCAACCCTCCTCCGACCGTCTCAGAGCCTCTATCTCTAGATTCAATAGGAACTGACCAAAAAGGCAACCAGAAATAAAGACTAGGAAAGGATGCTGGGCTAAAGGAAATAGCATCACAGAGCAACCAGAAACAGAGAAGAATTATAAATCTTAAAATAAAGGAGGGCGCCGGTAGCTCAGTGGTAAGCGTGCTTGACTTCTGAGCTCAAGAACGTGGGTTCGAAACCCGACCGAGGCCTTAGTTTGTTTTATCTGGGAGGTCAAATAAACTTAAGCACACCGTCCTTCGGATGGGACGTTAAGCGATGGTCCCGAGCCTGTACGATGTCAGGTACTCGTTAAAGACCCCTGTTCTAGGTGAATAAAAATTTAGGGTATGCAAAATTTAGGACTCCCACAGTAGAGTCGGGCTCATGTCCAACAGAGTGACGAAAGAGCGCTATGGTAGTAGGCGATGTGACCTCGTAGTTAAAGCCCGGGTATGAGTCATAAAACCTAACCTAACCTCTTAAAATAAAGTATTTTGGAGCTCCTTGAATAGAATTATGAGAGAAGTTATGTAATTGGCCAGACTTTTTTTCGGAACATGTTTTCCGACGCCTTGACTCCAAACATGAGAAAAAATTAAGGACGACACTTATTAATTTTAAGCCAAATCGGCCGAAAGGAACGAGGGGATGAATGGGGCGAGCTCAATACAAAAACCCCAATAAATGCTGAAGTACCTAATGATTATATCGATACGAAATTTGTTGAAACCCCAGTGTTTTTTGGCTAGTCCTCATATCTCGATACCAGAAGTCCAGAGGGGTTTTATAGCATTCATACGACCCTGAGTAAGACCATCGATTAGTTTAGATTAGAGGGAAGTCGGAAAATTAGTTAATAGTTGCTAGGGAACTATATGTCAATTTTTAGTTTATATGTGATAGTAAGATATTGTGGGACGAGATTTCTAATAGAAATAAAAGACGCTGTCTTCCCCCTGTTTTATTTTACACCAGAACTGGTTATCGACGCAACAGCGTCATCATCAGTGGTTCATCCCACCCACACAGCACAGCGGTTAGGCCAGTTGTCTTCCAACCGCTGTGCTATATGTGTGGGATGAACCACTGATGATGACACTGTTGCGTCGAAAACCGGTTCTGGTGTCAAATAAAACAGTGGGAAGACAACGTCTTTTATTTCTATTTTTAGTTTAGTCCTTAGAATTTTTTTTTTTCTACTTATTTCTTTCATTACTAAATGATTGGTCCTTTGCAGATAGCCTGATGGTGAGGACAACCTCGAAAGCCGGTTAGCACAAATAATAAAATTTATGAGACCTTAGACTATGTATCTTTTTCAGCCATCTTCTCCTTAACATCCTTTTACTGAAATTTGCGGATTTGAAGTCTGCACAAGTTTTCTTTTCCTTTGGTTGGGAGGTTAAGGGATGTGTGCACCTTGCATTGTTGGTTAGGGCCAGCGGGCACCTGCTGCCTGAGGGGCGGTGAAGGGGCGGCAGACAGCTCACCATTCCCCCTCCCCGCTGGGTGAAAGTATAGAAAGAGAAGAGGGGCCCCCTATGGCAGTGGTTAAGTGATTAATAGAAAATCACAAGAAGCCAAGGACCAGACCCCAAGATGGATAGTGAGAGGGGATGTCAAACAGCGCTCCGGGCTAACCACAACAAAACATTCATTAACTAACACTACCAAAAACATTAGCGGGGGGGGGGCGCTTTTTTGTAACAAATACCTACCTCCCACGCCGTGGCCACACTCGCCCATCTAGCTGAAGAAAATTAATTTAGCCATTTTTATATGTTTGTTATGATAATTAAAAAATATATAGAATAAAATAAAAATAAAAAAATTAAACAATAAAATTATAACATTTCCTGTAGAAATAGTTGGCTGGTCTTCAACTAAATTTTGATTTCTACAGTAGTTTCCAAAAAGGGCGCTAATAAAAATATAAAAAGTTGATGATGTACAATTTTTAAGAAAGTGCACGTATTTAAAAAAATTAAATTTGTAATTACATACTTCATTTGGATTTCTTCTACAATATCTTGAGGAGGGGTTTCACAAAAACCCCAATAACTGCCGAAGTGCTTTTTTTCTTTTTTGACACAAAATTTTATATGTAAATCTGAAACCCTATAAGCGCCATATACATCAGTCGAATCGACCAAACGGGAGTGGGGGAACAGACGAGGGGGGATGTAATCAAAAACACTGACAAACAACTACCTATATAGCGAACTTATCAACACGAAATTTAGTATTATAATTCAGAAGTTTCTGAGTAAGACACCTACTGATTTTCAAACAAATTGGTATATTCTATAGGGAGAACGAAAAATTAGTTGTTTAATTTATGTTGGGAAAATACATAGCCGGTCATTCATTTTTGTAATAATAACATTAGTTGTTTAATTTATGTTGGAAAATACATAGCCGGTCATTCATTTTTGTAATAATAACATTAGTTGTTTAATTTATGTTGGAAAACACATAGCCGGTCATTCATTTTTGTAATAATAACATTAGTTGTTTAATTTATGTTGGAAAATACATAGCCGGTCATTCATTTTTGTAATAATAACATTAGTTGTTTAATTGATGTTGGAAAATACATAGCCGGTCATTCATTTTTGTAATAATAACAATAGTTGTTTAATTTATGTTGGAAAATACATAGCCGGTCATTCATTTTTGTAATAATAACATTAGTTGTTTAATTGATGTTGGAAAATACATAGCCGGTCATTCATTTTTGTAATAATTAAATTCCAGTGAAAACACAATTTCAAATTTTTGACCGATTATATAACTCGCCTGTACATCATATAACTGGGGAAGTAAAAATACAGTAACACCACTGTATGTAAATGTATGTGTATTCAGGGTGGCAAGGAAAGTGTTACGGGATATTATCCAAGATCCGTTAAACCTAGTTTAACAATTTTTTTTTTCTTTATCTATCAACATCCTACACATGTTTCGAAAGTACCTACCTGTTTTATTTTTTAAAACATTTTTTTTTCAACGTATATCTCCTTAAAAAAATTTAAATAGTTTATTATAGGAGCGAGTAAAACTGGAGCCACGTAGTACCTCAATGTTCCAATTTTCTATAAAATAAAAATGTCTGAATAAAGTGAGGTTCACATCCCATGTACAATGGGAACTTCCACAGAACAAAAAAAAAAAAAAAAAAAAAAATTGACTATATTAAAAAATTAATGAATTGTACAATTCATTCAAATTTTAATATTTCTATTCAATTCATTCAAGCATTCTCATTGTTCAAAAAAAAAAAAAAATAATAACCATCATGTTTCATATTAAAAAGCATTATAGTTAGTTATATTGACTCATTTAATGGGCTTTAACCTGCACTATCGCCTACCACCAGAGCGTTCTTTCGTCGCTCTGGTGTACATGTGCCCAACTTAACAGTGGGAGTCCTAAATTTTGCCTAAACTGGGTTTATTCTTTCATTTCTTTACCGAGTACCTAACATCCGTAAAGGCTCGGGACCATGGGTTTTTTCACGTCCCAGATAAAAATACTGAGCTCATAACCACGGGTTCGAAACCCGTTTTTTAAAAATCTATAAGCCTTATTATATGAGTTCATAATTTGCAGATAATTTTTGTTTAATATTTTCACGTTATTAGACATTTATTTTATTTTTATTTGTTAAGTAATTTATTTATTAGTATTCGAAACATTAAAAAAAAAATCAAATTCAAAATAATAACATTTTTAATTTTTACCTTTAGAATAAAGTTTAAAAAAAATCAAATTGACCATAATTAATTTTTTTAAAGAACCTTTTTTTTTTTTTTTTTTTTCTTTTTTTTTTTTTTTTTTCTTTTTTTCGGGTGCTCCTGACCCCTTAGGGGGGTCTGTCACATCACCCTTTTAAAGAACCTGACAATTTTATAAGTAAAATGACGAAAAACCTATAGTTAAAACGTGTAATAATATAGCATCCCCTCTCCCCATAATAGTCACCCCCTCGTCGAGAGGAGGCACTTAAAATAGTGGCATAGAGGCTACCCATAACCCCTGATTTAACCCACTGTATCAGAAAGACAAATAGACATTAAGTCTGGGTTAGAGGCATTATGCCTTTATTACAATTGGTTCTGAATGGTTAACTAAAATGGTAGTTTCCGTTGACGTAACGGAGGGAAGATTAAAGGAAGTTTAACTAGAAGAGAATTACCTTTGTAGCGTTAAACCGTTAAATGGGACAGATGTAGATACACATGTGACTGAAATTATTTAATACCCTGAACGCTACCAACTACGCTAATAAATATTGTACATTATTATTTATTTTCTATTATTTATTTATTTTACGCTTTTTGGTATGCGTGCTTGCATACTGAGCTCGAAACGTTCGAAACCCGGCCGAGACCCATAAGTTTTTTATGTTGGACGTTTGTAGGTACTCGTTAAATACCCCTTCCTATGCTTGCTTACTGAGCTCGAAACTTTCAAAACTTGACCGAGACCCATAGGTTTTTTATGTTGGACGTTTGTAGGTACTCGTTAAATACCCCTTCCTATGCTTGCTTACTGAGCTCGAAACTTTCAAAACTCGACCGAGACCCATAGGTTTTTTATGTTGGACGTTTGTAGGTACTCGTTAAATACCCCTTCCTATGCTTGCTTACTGAGCTCGAAACTTTCAAAACTCGACCGAGACCCATATGTTTTTTATGTTGGACGTTTGTAGGTACTCGTTAAATACCCCTTCCTATGCTTGCTTACTGAGCTCGAAACTTTCAAAACTCGACCGAGACCCATAGGTTTTTATGTTGGACGTTTGTAGGTACTCGTTAAATACCCCTTCCTATGCTTGCTTACTGAGCTCGAAACTTTCAAAACTCGACCGAGACCCATATGTTTTTTATGTTGGACGTTTGTAGATACTCGTTAAATACCCCTTCCTATGCTTGCTTACTGAGCTCGAAACTTTCAAAACTCGACCGAGACCCATATGTTTTTTATGTTGGACATTTGTAGGTACTCGTTAAATACCCCTTCCTATCATAGGAGAATAAAAATTTAGAGTAGGCAAATTTTAGGACTCACATAGTAGGCGATATGTCCTCGAAGTTAAAAGCTCGGGCATGAATCACAATAACTATAATACCCTGAGGATAGAGTACTCCCTCAGTAGCTAAAATATTTCTACTAAAACATCAGCTACTCCCTTAGATTTACTAAATGAAGGAAATCTATAGCAGGAAAGGTTCCAGTCTAGAAGATATCACAGATATGGTGTGGATCACCGTGATTAATAGTGTGATGACGTGCAGTGACCGTCACAATCACTGGCCCTATTCATATTTCACCCCCCACCATCAATAATCAACCTTCATCCTAGGCCCTACACTCTCCAACTTTCATTAAGTCAATCATTTAAATATTTTTATATAATGATAATTACATTTCTTCAGAAGATAGATTTTTCGGCAAATTCTTTGCGTACGGGGGAGGTGTAATTAATATGACGTATCAGTAGGGTTGCTAGGTGTAATTTGCCAAAAATCGTGCTTAGGTTTAAAAAAATAGCAATATCATATAAACTACAAAATAATAGTTTAAAGCCCTTTAAGTTGTGTATTTTTAGGTAGATAATACATTTCTATTTTAATTACCAGATACAATATCAATCAAATAAAAGTAATTCCTAGAAAACAAGTAAGTTACATGCCTAACTAAGAGACCTATTAAATTTAAGAATGGCTAAAATAGCTGTATGAAAATATAACATTTAGTGATGATATATTCATTATGTGTGGAATTGTTGTGTTTACAGTCAAACACATAGAGACAGGATTTTTTATTTTTGGAATCAGTGGGGTCGGAAAACGTGAAATTCCGATAAAAACTCAAAATCGAATTTCAGACCGATTACATAACTTTGTATAACCGGGAAAGTAAAAAATGCTGTCTGTTTACGTCTGATAACGGACAATAGAATGAATATATCGAATCGAAATTTTATATGGGTAAACCGCAGACATCTATTAATTTTCAGCAAAACACACATGGGAGGGGGAAGTGGGGGCTAGACACCTATTGATTTTCCACTTATTCGTTAGATTGGTTTCAGAGAGAGAGAGAGAGCGTAAACTTTGTTGTTTCTTCATGCTGGGGAAGTATATTACCAGTGATTCACCAACAAATTTTTATTTGACCTGAATTAGTTTCTGCAACGAGTGAAATGCAAGTCAAGGACAACAGGTAATACAATTATCCAAGGTTTGTCACCATCAACTGTGAAATGTTACAGTTCCTTCAGATTGTTACTATTCGTTAATCGTTATTGTCACTAGTCTCTTTAAATTGATATAGGCAGAATAAGCTAAGCTAATTTTTTCCTGTGTACTCGAATTTTTTTCCTCCAATCAACTAAGATTTATTTCGCTCTCATGAAACCAATTTACCAGTTTGGTTGAAAATCAATAGGTGTCGTACACAGAGACTTATGAATCAGAATACTAAATTTCGTGTTGTTAGGTTTTATGACTCATGCCCGGGCTTTAACTACGAGGTCATATCGCCTACTACCAGAGCGCTCTTTCGTCACTCGGGTGGACTTGAGCCCAACTCTACTGTGGGAGTTTTAAATTGTGCCTACCCTAAATTTTTTATTCACCTAGGGCAGGAATCTTTAACGAGGACCTAACATCGTACAGCCGCGGGACCATCGCTTAACGTCCCATCCGAAGGACGGCGTGCTTAAGTTTATTTTACCTCCCAGATAAAATAAGCTAAGGGCCTCGGCCGGGTTTCAAACCCACGTTCTTGAGCTCAGGAGGCAAGCACGCATACCACTGAGCTACCGACGCCCTTTAAAAATTTCGTGTTGATATATTAAATCGATAGGTTTTTGAGTTGAGCCCCCTCTCAGATCCTCTTCTTCGATTAGGCTGAAAACTGATATGTGTTGTCCATATAAGATTTTGGATTAATATATTGTAGCATGTCTACCCTATAGATAATGCTCAGAACTGGCGATGTCTATGAGAGGATCGCGATCGCTAGGAGCAAAGTATGGGTTGTGTGGTGTTGAATAAACGAGAATTGCATTTGGAAGAGAATGCTCGGAACCAATGATGCATGCGAGAGAATCGCGATCGCTGGGAGCGGAAAATAAAGAATAATAGAGACACAATGGAAAGGAAGCCAAGATAATTGTCTACATCCGGTGTATAAGGAATAAGCAGTAAAGGTTTTTTTTCTTACTCCAGGTTTTCACACAACTAGAGGCAGATGTTAATTGGTAATATGCGATTGGCTGGAAATAAAATGGGCGGAGTCCGACGACGAATCAAGTCTCGAGAACTGTCCCCTACCACGGTCGGATATCGGAAGCCACTCCCCGTTTTACTCATTCTTCGCTCATGTCTTGGCTGGTCACCACGTTCTTTTTATATTGTACAGTTGAGTTTAAATATGTGAATTGAGTTTTCTTCGTTCATGTCTTGGCTGGTCACCACGTTCTTTTTATATTGTACAGTTGAGTTTGAATATGTGAAATTAACTTTCTTCGCTCATGTCTTGGCTGGTCACCACGTTCTTTTTATATTGTACAGTTGAGTTTAAATATGTGAATTAACTTTCTTCGCTCATATCTTGGTGGATCACCACGTTCCTCTCTTTGTAAAGCCTAGTTTCAGTATGTGAAAGTACTTTCTTCGTTCATGTCTTGGCTGGTCACCACGTTCTTTTTATATTGTACAGTTGAGTTTAAATATGTCAATTGAGTTTTCTTCGTTCATGTCTTGGGTGATCACCACGTATCTTTTCTATAAGTAATATCAGTTTGAATATGTGAAATTAACTTTCTTCGTTCATGTCTTGGGTGATCACTACGTATCTTTTCTATAAGTAATATCAGTTAGAATATGTGAAATTAACAGTTTTCTTTGCTAATGTCTTGGTGGATCACCACGTATCTTTTCTATAAGTAATATCAGTTTGAATATGTGAATTAGTCGTAGAGACACACTTTGATTTTGGACGGTGCAAAGTCAGTGGGGGTGTAACTTCTGGTGTGCCCTCGAAACTACGCAGATCTTCAGGGACTATGTGAATAGACGATTTCTACGGGAAGTCCAGAAAGGGTGATCACGCCGTCATTCGCCATGGATATCGTATCGAGGTACCTCGTAATTAAGTTATAATTCAGTCCTTCAGACACACGGCCAAATTATATATATATACAATTGTTGTTTTGTAAATATGTTCTCATTAAAATAAATATGTTAAAGTTATAGGTTTGATTCATTTCATTCCCCCCCCCCCCCCCCCCCCCACTCATGCTTCTTCTGGTTGACAACAGTAATTAATTATTGTTAATTACTGATGTCAACTAACCGTTAGGATCTTGTAACCGTTCTTCCCGTGGGAGTGCTTTCAGCTATTCAGGCATTGTTTAATTAAAGTCGCGATTTAAATAATTTTCAAATTTAATAATTTTTCGATCTCAATTTTATTTATTTTATTAATTACGTGATTTGCACTCACACAGGGAGGGAAATGGTTATAATTGGCGCCCGAACAGGGACTTGATTTGTTTATTAATTATGCCAATTAGTATAATTAATGAACCCCACTAATCGGTCCCTTATCAATTAATTAATTTAAAAAAAAAAAAAATTTTTTTTTTTTTGCTTTTTAACGTAGATTCCAGCCTATTAGGCCACAATGTTATATTTTCACTTAAAGTCGGTATTTAGAATCAAAACTGAAGAAGGATGGGTGAGGGTAGGGACAATGAATGACATCATTTATTGAAATAATTTTATTTTTTTTTGTTTTTGATTTTTTTTTTTATGTAGATTTAGTAGGCATTTATTTTACATAATATAACTATTGTTGTATTGTGATGCCATCTGACAGGTCACCATAGAAATTAGGTTAGCACCAGACCTCCCGTATAATTCATTTAATTGTTTTGATATATATTTCTTATCAGAATGGAAGGGAAAGGGAAGTCGGACTTAGAGCCGATACAGACACGGTCTAGGAAAACTATCCGTACGCCCCCGGAGTCCCCGGTAGAAAATCCTAAATTTGACCTAGAGGCGATGTTTAAGGCCATGCAGGAACAGATGGGAAACTTGGGAAAGGATTTAAAAGCGGACATGCAGGAACAGATTTCGGGACTAGGACAACAGGGAAAGGCCATGCAGGAACAGATAGGACAGCAGACTTCGGAGATAAAGGAACAAATTTCGGCAATGGCAAATAATATCGAATCCATTAATCGCGATATAGGCACTCTACGATCTGAGTCCGGAGAATTGAGAACTAGACAGGATAATTTAGAAGGGAAATATGACAAACATGTTTCTGAAGTTAGGGACATGGTAGATGTCTGTCATCATGAAATGACAGGTAGGATCATGTCAGAAACACAACGTTTAGATAAGGAGGTCGAGGAAATAAATTCGAACCAAAATCTTTTTCGTACCGATTGTGAGAAGAGATTCGCCAATATCTCGAAGAGAATAGATACTGTTTCGGGTCAAAATCAGGTCTCAACCCCAAAACATAATGACCAAGTGACGTTCCCCATCCCTGAAGAACATAAGGATTGGTATACAGGTCAGACCTTTGCTCGCGAACAACCTAGTAACGTCACTTTCCAAAATACGTATATAAAAAATTACGAACGTAACAAGGTAACGTTCCGTAACAATGTGTTGGATTTACCCAACCATTTCATATCAAATTTAGAAATTGCATATAGTCACATTGGAGAATTTTATAATCTGAACGAATTTATAAAGTCACATTTAAAGGGCGAGGGTCTGGATTGGTTCCTTGTAAAGTCAGGAAGTATCCGCTCTTTTGATGAATTCGTCAATGCGTTCAAAGATAGGTTCTGCGGGGAGAAATATGACGTTATAGTCCGTAGGGAACTTGATACCCAAGGCTATGCCGATCATATGGATAAAACACCCAGCGAACATTTTTCAAAATTAGTGTCACGACTCCAGGATAGTACATATAAAATTCCGGAAGGCTACGTATGTGAACTATTGAGCAAACATTACGGAGAGACGGTCGAAAATTCAGTTAGGATCCAGGGAATAATCTCTATTGAGAGACTACATGAGCAAATAATTAGGATAGGTACTAACATAATTAGACGTGATTGTAAATTAAAGGATAGTTCTTGGAAAGGCGGGGAAAGACAGTACCGACCAGATAGTCTTCCGAAAAACAATAACTTTCCCAAACAAGACCTACCTCGTTACAATTCTGGGAATGCACGGGGAACCTCTCACTACAATCAAGAGAGAGGGAATCAATTTAGCCGAGGCCCTTCCCGCGAGTCAAATCCAAATTACGATCGGCCACGTAATTACTATGACTCAAATCAGAATTATAATCGACCACCTAATTATAGGGATAACCAGTCGAAACCTAATGTAAGAAACATGGAGGTAGTGACCGACAACAATGTCAATACAGACATGAAAGAAATAAAGCAATCCCTTGGAGAGTTGGCTAACAACCTGAAACCAATTGTTGACCGCTTGATAAAAAACTAAGTAGCAGGAGTGGGATGAACAAACTTAAAACTATGGGGGGGAGGTAAATTTAAATTCAAGGGGGACATACGCAGTTTGCTTGGTACAGAGATGATGACGAGATTGACAGGGGACATTGACCTACATACTAACGTTGACAATAGATGTCCCACTCCTGTAAAGGTAAAGACAGACAGTAACAACGGACTGACATTGATGAAGCTTCAAGGGTACCAAGAAGGTAGCGGTTTAGGAAGACACGGTAATGGACGTTTGGAACCAGTTTTTATCAGCACGAGAAGACCACTTCAAGGATTAGGTTACGAGTACAAATTTTTTGATATCAGACCACCAGTTAACGTAGAATCAATAGCAAAGACATCCTTACCAATCACTGCTAAGCAGGAAGAGCCCATCGACAAACAAACATACCCCGACAATACTATGACTGCCCCAGATCACGTAAATTCATCAAGTATAAAAGAGGACGAAATCACAGACAAACCGACAGGCAATGACGAAAACATAACTTCCCTAGACGACGTCAGAATATCATCTCTGATGCAGGAGTTTTCTGACCTACTTAGAAACGAGGACGAAGTAACAGACATATCGACAGACAATGACCACATAATCCGCTACCCGACTAATGGCAACCCCACTTGTGAAGAACATCCGCAGGTGAACTTCATCAAAGACAATAGGATAACTGACATTCCGGGACTGCAACAACAGACTTACAAATTTACAGAAAAACAGGCCGAAAGACAGAAACAAAACTTTGAGGTACGACACCAACAGACTACGTTAGAAATTGGCGATCAGGTGTTAGTACAATCTCTGCGGATACCCACCGGTAAGAGGGATATATCCAAAATATTACCATTACTATTCTGGGAAGGACCTTACCAGATTTTAGACAAGGAAAGTCCTCAAATTTTTATTTTAGGACATCTTGGCAGCGACGTTGTAGGAGGGATATTTTATACGATCTTACAGAAGCCGTATATTAGCGGATAAATTTACAAGCAGGCTAGAGAAGCGCTAGGGCTCTCTTTGAGATTAACGATCTTACTTCAGCCGAGTTAGGGGGGCGATTATTGCAGACGAGATCGCGGCCCTAGAGTCAGGGAAGAGATTTGTGACGTCTCTATGGGTGTCCATCCCCAGCTATCCCAGGAACAGTTAGACAAAGTCACACACACATAAAACAGACACTATTCTTTATTATTTGGGAATTATTTATTATTTTACACTAACGGCCAACACCTCATTATACAACAACACACAAAGAATCACACATACACATTTATTGGGGACACGGGATTTATTATTTAGTTATTTTTTTGTAAATAGGATAAGGCAGACGGGGACATTCTGGCACTCCCCTGGGGCTTAACATCGAGCATACCCCCCTTAGTCGAGCTCAAAGATTCCAAAGTGAATCGCCAGGTTGTAGATAAAATTTAGATAATAAGTTAGGATAATTTTTGTTTATATTTAGTGATAGGATATTTTTTTAAATAGTGTTAGTAATTTTTTTATATATTAGTACTGTTAGGATAATTAAGGTAGGATAGGTTTGTGGGTTCATTTTAATTTAATATAATTGTAGGACGGGGCAGACGAGATATGGACTGGCCATCCAGAGGGTTTTACCTGCTTATATAGGTTGATTGGGAGAGTGGATCCGACGAGGCTGACAGCGGGGTGGTGGCACACATTGTTGAATGGTCTTACATGATAAATGTATTCCAAGTATGTTCGTATTATTGTTTGTGATGTTCCATAAATGTATCTCTTCAATTTTTTTTTGTTTTGTATTTTGAGTAATATTTGTATTAGTATCCGACCGTGTGTATCTATTGAAAATGTCACATTGACCCATATTTTATCTAGTGACCAAGATGGGCTATGTTAACCCAATGAAAGCCTTGTAAATCTATTTGTAACATATATCCAGGTATGGACCTTACTTATTATGATAGAGTGTCGACCACGGTAGGTCAAAAGGTCAATTTTGTTATTTTATTTAAGAAATCCTAGGGCAAGGTGCCGAAGCATACATGACTAAAGGGGGAGATATATTATAAACTGGAGGGGATACCCAGAATTGAATATTTAATTATCGTACACACGGAGAAGGGGCCACTCCATTGATGCTTGTAGAATCCAGTTAAAGGGGCGGGATTTTGTTTAATTATTTTTTTATGCCATGAACTGACTGTTGAACTGAAGAAAGGGTTTCGCTACTTGATTAATGCGGATGCCGGAATTTACATATATTTATGAAACTGAGATGGGATTTGAGTGGGCTTATTTTTCTATTTTATATTTCGTCGTCGTTCCGGCAGAAGGTAAATACCTGTCGAAGGCCTAAGGAGGCATATGGTTAGGGTTTGGTCAACCCAAATTTTTGTTGAAGCGGATTAGGTATATGGGAATTCAGTTGAAACATTGTCGAGGCGTGGGGCCTTTTTGGATGTTTTAACTAGTCAGTGAATGTATGCTAGAAATAGAATCATCGTTATTTGTCAATGGAGAGGGTTAACTCCAAGAAGTACAGCGTAAAGTAAAATCATGCTTTGGTCACGCATGCATAGGCAAGCCATGCCGATTCGAAAGGAAATTTAAAATCATGTTTTGGTCACGCATGATAATGAGGTCGATACCTGAGTATTTGGTTAAGTGTATATGCTCAGTGAACGAGCAAGTGTTAAGTGAAACTAATAAAATATGTGACTTCCAATGGTCATTTAGCCGACATATTTTATTTTAACGGGAACGGGGGATATTGTAGCATGTCTACCCTATAGATAATGCTCAGAACTGGCGATGTCTATGAGAGGATCGCGATCGCTAGGAGCAAAGTATGGGTTGTGTGGTGTTGAATAAACGAGAATTGCATTTGGAAGAGAATGCTCGGAACCAATGATGCCTGCGAGAGAATCGCGATCGCTGGGAGCGGAAAATAAAGAATAATAGAGACACAATGGAAAGGAAGCCAAGATAATTGTCTACATCCGGTGTATAAGGAATAAGCAGTAAAGGTTTTTTTTCTTACTCCAGGTTTTCACACAACTAGAGGCAGATGTTAATTGGTAATATGCGATTGGCTGGAAATAAAATGGGCGGAGTCCGACGACGAATCAAGTCTCGAGAACTGTCCCCTACCACGGTCGGATATCGGAAGCCACTCCCCGTTTTACTCATTCTTCGCTCATGTCTTGGCTGGTCACCACGTTCTTTTTATATTGTACAGTTGAGTTTAAATATGTGAATTGAGTTTTCTTCGTTCATGTCTTGGCTGGTCACCACGTTCTTTTTATATTGTACAGTTGAGTTTGAATATGTGAAATTAACTTTCTTCGCTCATGTCTTGGCTGGTCACCACGTTCTTTTTATATTGTACAGTTGAGTTTAAATATGTGAATTAACTTTCTTCGCTCATATCTTGGTGGATCACCACGTTCCTCTCTTTGTAAAGCCTAGTTTCAGTATGTGAAAGTACTTTCTTCGTTCATGTCTTGGCTGGTCACCACGTTCTTTTTATATTGTACAGTTGAGTTTAAATATGTCAATTGAGTTTTCTTCGTTCATGTCTTGGGTGATCACCACGTATCTTTTCTATAAGTAATATCAGTTTGAATATGTGAAATTAACTTTCTTCGTTCATGTCTTGGGTGATCACTACGTATCTTTTCTATAAGTAATATCAGTTAGAATATGTGAAATTAACAGTTTTCTTTGCTAATGTCTTGGTGGATCACCACGTATCTTTTCTATAAGTAATATCAGTTTGAATATGTGAATTAGTCGTAGAGACACACTTTGATTTTGGACGGTGCAAAGTCAGTGGGGGTGTAACTTCTGGTGTGCCCTCGAAACTACGCAGATCTTCAGGGACTATGTGAATAGACGATTTCTACGGGAAGTCCAGAAAGGGTGATCACGCCGTCATTCGCCATGGATATCGTATCGAGGTACCTCGTAATTAAGTTATAATTCAGTCCTTCAGACACACGGCCAAATTATATATATATACAATTGTTGTTTTGTAAATATGTTCTCATTAAAATAAATATGTTAAAGTTATAGGTTTGATTCATTTCATTCCCCCCCCCCCCCCCCCCCCCACTCATGCTTCTTCTGGTTGACAACAGTAATTAATTATTGTTAATTACTGATGTCAACTAACCGTTAGGATCTTGTAACCGTTCTTCCCGTGGGAGTGCTTTCAGCTATTCAGGCATTGTTTAATTAAAGTCGCGATTTAAATAATTTTCAAATTTAATAATTTTTCGATCTCAATTTTATTTATTTTATTAATTACGTGATTTGCACTCACACAGGGAGGGAAATGGTTATAATATATATATATATATATATATTATATGTGTATATTCACATAGACATTACCTCGACAGTTGATAGTTATTGGCGTTTTTGCGTTAAGGGGGCACAAGACAACTCGCAATAGAATGAATATATCAAAATTTTATGTATGTGTTCAGAACCTCGAAAGGGGAACCCTATTAATTTTCAGACTATTCTATCAAAGGGAAGGGAAATATCAGGGGGGTGGGGATGAGGGGGCTTAACACAAAAACCCCAATAACCTAAGAAAGTAAAAAAAAAAAGGAAGATGGTAATATAGTTAAGAAAAAGTGCGCCTGCCTCAAAGAATGGCCGGATCCGGTGCATTCAGCCATCACTTTTCAGGTCGCAACCTCTCACCCTTTTAATTATAACTCTCCTATATTTTCCCGCTCCCGCCCTTTTTGTCATTAATGATGGAGCATTCACTCACCAGATGGCGTTAAAACGTTGGTGGCAGGGGCAGTCTTGGGTATTATGGCGCCCTTTGCGCCCCAATTTCCGTTTGACAACTTACAATCATCACAAATTTAAAAAATATATAAACTTTAGGCTGTATCACCATTTGAAATTATGAAAACTAATATTCCGTTACGTAATACTTTTTATGACTCCCCCATCTCTAATGTCACTGTCTTCTTATTTATGGACAGTCCCTAACAGAGTAGTATATCTGAAAAGAATAGCGGTCAGCTATTCCGACAGGTTCACGTAGTATTCTGATATTTGTTTAGTATTATAGATAAAATCCAACTACTCTTCAAAAATACTCTACGTGAATACAGCCTAATCAATTGATGTCCCAAATATTACCAGGTCATGGTGACTTTGAGAGGAAGAACAACCCGAACTGTTCGTGCAGCGATACCGAAACTGCAGAATATGAAGTCCTGGTTGGCTGACCAGGAATCACAGACATTCAAAACTCTTTGTAGCGGAACCCTCAGCTCAGAGCTCCTGAATATGAGCAGAATGGATCTAAGAGCTATGACTGGGCTGATCACAGGACACTGTCATATGAACAAACACCTATACAATATGGGCACCGCTAGAATCCCTCTGTGCAGGAAATATGGCGAGGAAAATGAAATTCCTGTTCATATCCTAAGCCAGTGCATGGCACTAGAAAGCAGAAGATTTTACTGCTTCGGGTTTGCCATCCGTAGGGAACCGAAGCAGGTAATGGAAGCAACCTGCAGAAGAATCCTGGACTTTATTAAAGATATAGGGCTGCTTTAGGGACCAACACACAGGGCACACAATAGGCCTACTCTGGCCGCGATGACACAATCAGCCCTCGGAGGAAAAAAAAAAAAGTCCAGGAATGTCCGCTGTACGACCAAGCTACGGTGGGGTTGTTTCACGGGACAGGATCGTATGTAGGAATGGATATAAGACAGCTGGTGACGGAAATAGATAAAACCATAACATGAGTCATAATAACTATATAATTCTGAAGAACGGACCTGGTGGTTAATAATGACAAGCTATCTACAGGTGCGCCACCCCATTTTTAAACAAATACTGGATAGCCGTCGGCTCCGAAGGCAAGGTCCTTAGCCATTCAACCATCAAGACTCTGGAAAGTAAAGATGTCATGAGATGTGAAGACGGGACTTGTAAAGAAGCAAGTTAGTTTAGTGTCGACACTGTGACAAGTGTTTAATGTAGGAACGATGACTCTCAGAACAGCCCCAAACATTCTACGTCTTCAGTCAAGTCAACTCAGACCAAGTTGGAGGTTACCATTACGAAACTGCTCATATTATTTCTAAGTATACATACACTACAGGCTTCGTCAGTATACCATTGTCAAGTTTAGTAATAAACTAGGAAAGTTTGCTGAGTGCGAACCATTGATGAATATTAGCTAAAGAAGAAGTTGGAAATTCAGGAAATCCCTGTGGCTGTACAGTAAGAAATTTGAACAAACATCTCCACAACACTAAAGACCTACAACACTAAAAGAGAAGAAAAAGTGGAGTTTGCCAGCTAGAATGTAGTTCTTGCAATTTAGTTTATGTAGGTCAAACTGGAAGACAATTTAAAAACAGGGTAAAAGAACACTTATCAAAAATAGGGTTACACACTGACACAAAATACAACTCAGTAAAATCAACTTTCGCACAACACATCAACAAAAACAAACATTACTCAACTCAAATAATTTATGGTTTCCAGATTTACTTTGGGAAGCTCCATTCTAGGAATAGATAATTAAAATACACAATTTCTTTGTCAAACTTCACTATATATTCTCAAATACTCAACAAGTTTGTAAGTGACTCTTGATAATGCCTTAACACGGCGAAACTAGTTGAGTATTTGAGAATATATAGTGAAGTTTGACAAAGAAATTGTGTATTTTAATTATCTATTCCTATTACTCAACTTACTAGAACAACTGGAAATAAACAGAGCACTACCAAAAAAATTGTATCTACATCCAGTCTCTGTGTAAACAAATGTACTTCATTCTCAAAAAACTTTGTATTTTTATTTATATATTAAATGAATTTTATTATTGTCATCTTTTATTTATTTCATTTAAGCATTTGTATTTGAATTTTAATCAGCACTGATACTATTTCAAAATTGTTCTTTTATTATTAAGATTTCAAATTGGGACGAAATTTGTTTGGTCTGAAATATTTTCAACATTTATAAAATTAAATATAAAACTAACAACAAAGGGGAGTATCAAAAATAAATTTGGTAATTTATACAAATATTATTTTTAGTGGCTTTTTATTTCCAGTTGTTCTATAAGTTCAAGTAATATGCTTTTCGAGCAAAAAATTGAGATTTTTTATGCCTTCGGATGGGTTAAAAGTGTGACTACTGTCGATAATATACATAGGTTGCAAAAGTGGATGAAAAAATATAAATACAATTTTTGTGGAATAGACAATATTTAAAACAGAAGTTTGTTTCATTTGCTCATGCATTTGTCAATGGAAATCATACGCATAGTAAATTAGACCAAATGGAATCGAATAATTTAAAAAATAACGTGTATACCAATAGCGCTGGAAAGTACATCTGACCTAGACCCTTAAGTTTACATGTCGTTGGGCAACCAAGGGCCTATGATAGCTGTAACAGGATTCTAGTGCGCCAGTTATACGTTACTATTTGCTGTAACTTGATATTTTTCTATTTTTTTAGTGAGTACTTTCACGAGGTGTAGAGTTCATAGTTTATAGAGCAGTGTTGTTTCCGCGAAGGAGTGTGGAGTCGGACACAATCGACTAACGAAACTTCACTGTTTGTAGACGGCTTTAATGTAACATAAAAAAGATTTGTGAGCCAACAAAAAATTAATTTCGACAGAACATTAATTTTATAAATAGATGTTACCTTACGCCTAACCCTGGAAGGAGAGATGAGGGTCCAGTAGCATACTTTCCCGACGTCCGGAGAAGCCTCCACTTTACGTGAGTCCAGCCTCACCACTAGATGCCCTAGGTATTATCAGGTCACGAGGATTTGAACTCTAAACTCTTCTACTTTAAGAGGAAGAACAACCCGAACTGTTCTGCGAGACTGCAGAACATGTAGTCCTCGAAGGTCGGAGTGGAGTTGAATGGCAAGACATCATACCTGGGACTGGACCTGCGGCAGTTGGTGACGGAGACCGGCTACCCAGTGTTCCACCGGTGTGTCGGCTCCTGGTCGACGCAGAAGAAAGCAGTGTACCGGGCCCCGATCGGTGGTCGTCCCCAACCCCCATAGCCTCACTTAAGGTCCACTTCTAGCCATAAGGATTATTAATAGTACAAAAGGGCAATGAGCCATAAGTCAAGTTGGGTTTAAAGCCCCGTGAGTGCAGTCTGCGAAGATAGGCCGCTAACGACTTGTTCCTCTTCTCATGTGGAGGGAGGGGAGCCATTGTGAGCCCAGCTAACGGGGTGGCTAGTGGGACTGTATCCATTGTCCAACATCCCTCTGATATAATTAACTGTGGCTCTGCTTCCACAATGGATCCCGGTCACCAGGACGGATTACATAATACCCTTCCATACCAAGGCAAAACACCTGTTCCAACCCTCTTCACCATTCTTGGTAATCCTCACTCTCTCTCTCTCTTTGGGTTGGCACCTTGGAGATTTCCCTTTCTGCATACATCGTGGGTATCTCCCAATAGATTTTGAAATTAACATTTAACAAAACTACTCTACAAATTGTGAAGAAAAATAAGATTGTGTGCCTTTAGAGGTCCTAAAATTCTGAGACATTGCTAGAGCTGGGCAAATCTTCCCCTATTCTAATTAACACTTTTCGCCCTGACTGACCTACATAGGTCGCCCCGCATTGTAGTAGTATAGTTATTATATATATTTTTTTTTTTTTTTGTGAAATTAGATAATACAAATGGTAAACAAAATATTTACTGTTTTTATTTTAGTTTTTCAACAATCTTATAAAAAGGAACAAAATATATTCGGATGATTTCTTATTATATACTTGAACTATGTACTTCCCTAGAGCAAATCAACTATGAGTTGGATCTACCTCTGAAAACAATCTACGGATTTGGTTAAAAACCAAATCTTACTCAATAACTTCTGAATCCTCATACTAAATCTCGTGTTGATATATAATTCAATAAATCGACAGTTAATACTGTTTTTGAGTTGATTCCCGTCCTCTGTTCCTCAGGTTCTGAATTTACAAACAAAATGTCATGTGGATACATTCATTACATTGGCAGATATGGGTTCTGTGAATTGAGTGCCCTCCCCTGATCCCCCTTCCCTTCAGCCGATATCGCTGAAATTTGACAGGTTACGTCCTAATTGGGTTTTGATTTTAAATAACATCGACAGTTATTGCGGTTTTTGAGTTACTTTTTCCTATTGCCGATTCCGCTGAAAATTAATAAGTTTCGTTCTTATGGGATTCTGAACCCACATTTGAAATTTTGTGTCGATGCATTCAATACAACTGCAGTTATTAGAGTTTTTGTGTTAAGCCTCTCCCCTAGTCACCCACACCCAGTTTGGCCGATTGAAAATCGACAGGTGTTGTCTCTATGGGGTTTTGGGCATAAATTTAAAATTTCGTGTCAATACATTCATTATATCGGAAGTTATCATGTTCACAGACACACAGAAATTTTTTTTTCATACTTAGAATCTAGAGGTCAGAAAACATGAAATTCCGTTGAAAACTCCGCATCCAATTTTTGATCGATTACATAACTTCCCCTATACTTCGTATAGCTGGGCAAGTAGAAAACAATAAAATGTAAAGTATGATCTGTGATGTAATTTGGGATATACCTCTATTAATCTTTTGTTTTATGGCGAATTAAATAAAAATAATATCCCTCCTGATGGAGATGAAATTGAAATCATATGGTGAGGACTGTATGGAGTTATTATGTGTGACCAAGTGACCTAGAGGTGGTAGGGCAAGCCTGTACTACAGACCACGCCCCCTGCACCCAAAGAGCGGCACCATTGGCTGGGGGGATGAACCAATGAGAAGGAGGCTTCAATCTAGTGCTCTCCCTCCACATACACCAACTTCTCCTCTACCCATAGCAGCCCTACTTATCGGACCAACTGTTTGGTCACTGTATCGGAACATCTCGATTGAAGGGAGGTCGAAATGAAGTAAAATATGGTGATCAGTGGGGGAAACAACTACAGAGCGGATCCAGACAAATTCCCGTGTACCAGAATAGAAGTATATATGTTTATGTGTTCCTTTAACTTCTCCGGGATGTTGAAATGTGCATTTTTTCCAGAAGTGTCTTCTTTTTTGACAATATTTCGGGACACTTTGACGTCCCTTCTTTTGGTCACTATGAACGAATGAACGGTTCATAGTGACCAGAAGAAGGGACGTGAAAGTGTCCCGAAATATTGTCAAAGAAGAAGAAAAAAGAAGGCATCTCTGGAAAAAAAGCCGGAAAAAACAACATATATGTGTTTACTTCTCGAGCTATACAAAGTATAGAGGAAGGTATATAATCGGTCAGAAATTCGATTTCACCAAAATTACATGGTATCCAACCCCTTAATTACAAAAATTAAAAAGAACATTACCTGTATGTGAGTGAAAATAGTCAGAGGGAAGGTTAAAACCTTAGTAACTACCGATGTAATCAATGTATCGGACACGACATTCAATATGTGAATTCAAAACACCCATAAGTACGACATCTATTAATTTCAGCGAAATCGGCAGAAGAGAAAAGGGGGAATCAGAGGAGGTAACTCAACTCAAAAACCCTACAAACTGTTGATGTAATCAACACGAAATATGAATACTCAGAAGTCCATGTGTAAGTCAACTATTGATTAAAACTGTCGATTGGTGTTGAAGGGAGAACGAAAACATATTTGATTAATTGAACAGTTTTTGGAAATTTTTGGCAAATCGAATTCCGGACTGTGCGGCGTCTACTTGAGTACTATCTATCTATTTTGTCACATTCCTGATTAATTTCATAGTACGCCAGAATCTAACTTAAGTTTCAGAATATTTTGTGATAATTAAAAATAATAATAATTCTAATAAAAATAATAAATATTATTAAACAAATAAACAATTAAATCAATAATTAAACAAACAATCATCACATTTTCTTTAGAAATTGTTTGATGGTCTTCTACTAAATTTTGCTTTCTACAGTAGTTTCCGAAAAGGGCCTCGAATGTTCAAGACGTGCAATTTTGAAAAAAAATGTCAATTAATAATTATTTCATTTGGATTTCTTCTAAAGATAATTATGAGATGCCATCAAATTTTCCTAAGTTGGCAAAACTGTTCAATTTAATCTAAAGGTAATAATTATCTTACTTGGTTCACAGGGAAAATGAATAGTATAGAATTAGAGAACAAATATTGGGTTTATTTAATCTTAACCTTCATTATAAATTTAAAAACTAAGTTTGGAAAATAAAAATAGAAATTACTGTCTCTCTACTCAAACAACTGGTAGTCGGCATTTGTTTTTGACTGTCCATTGTTCTACAATAAAAGTGAATATAAGAGTACCTTCACATTTATCACTTTTCAATCCCTGTCTGAACAGCTGTTTTTTATATTAAAAAAATAAATATTTCAGCCGTTATCAATAAAATTCAAAACTTCGGCGATTCTTTTCTTTAAAAAAGAGATCAGCTGTTCACGTTAAACAAAAATAGTGTTATAAAATTGCTCTTCAAAAAAAATAATTAATAGTGCGGTTTTTACTGTGTTTGTAAAAACGTGAAACAGTGAAAAGTATCAGGGAGAGGACCTTTTCACCAAACGGAATGAGTTGCAGCGGGGCGCGCTCTTCCTGGGTTGAAGAGAGTGCACCAGTACCCACGGCCAGCCACAGCCAGCCAAGTAACATCAAACAGGTACCACACCAGCCCCTGGCCACAGCATCGATGGCCGTTGACCATCCAGGCCTTAGCGGCAAGAAGAGGACCCTAGACCAGCCTGACCAGGAGACACCCGCCTCACACCTCGCCGTCACCAAGAGGTATAAATCTTACAACTCACCAGTCATAGTTTCTAACAGGTATTCCGCTCTAACCAATTTAGACACTTCCAAGCCCCAACCGGCCGATTCAAATTCCGAAAATAGTAAAAAAATTAAAATACCTCCAATTTTTATTGTAGGTTACAATAACCTAAAAGAAATAACAGCTGACATATTAAAGGTGGCTACATCACCGTTTGAAACCAAACAATGCCTAAAAGAAAAAACTAAAATTCAAGCGACCTCGTCAGACGATTTTAGGGCCCTGACAAAATTCTACGATACGCATAAAATTAACTATTATACTTATGTTAATCCAGAAACTAAAAATGTATCGGTGATTCTCCGAGGTGTGCCATACGCGTTCAGTGAAGAAGACGTCAAAAATGAATTGCTCCCTCACTACCCAGTTATTTCGGTCACCAGGTTGCACAATAGAGACAAAATGCCCACGCCATTGTGCGCAGTCGAACTGACTAATAACGATCAGGGAAAAGCCATATTTTCACTTACAAAACTATATTACAGTCGGATCCACGTGGAGGAAAGACGCCGGTCCCTGCACGTTCCACAATGCATGAACTGTCAAAAATTCGGGCACACCAAGAACTACTGCCGCCTTGAGTCGACCTGCGTTAAGTGTGCAGGGAATCACCATTATAAAGTTTGTCCTTTCCAAAAAACTGACAAACCGAAGTGCGCCAACTGTGGGGGCGACCATACCGCCAACTTTGGAGGCTGTCTGAAACGACCACCGAAACGGCAACTACAGTCAGCTTCCGCAGGCACCACCGCAAGCCAAACATTTCACACTAATACTAATCAACCTCCGCAACACACACACGCACATTCAGCCAACACACCCAATACACCACCATACGCACCTACCTCCCCGGAGCCCAAACCACCTACGAACTTTTGGTTTGACAAAAATCGAAGTAGGCTAACACCACCCCAACCTAATACTGCAAACAATGGAATTAGCTCTGAGGCAACGACTGACCTGACTGGACTCATCATGAACCTCATCAAACCATTCATCCCCCACATCCAAGCTTTCTTATCCAATTTATTCACTAACCTTTTTTCGATGAATCATGGCAAACCCTAATCTGGGAACTTTTCAAAATTTAACTATATTAAACTGGAATGCGGACGGCTTAAAGATAAGGCAACCGTCATTAACCAACTTTTTATCACGATATAATGTCGACATTGCATGCATAACTGAGACCCACCTCAAACCGACAGACAAACTCAAACTCTCTGGCTACTGTTCATATAGACTGGACCGACCGACACGTTTCGGTGGTGTTGGCATTTTCATCAAACGACACCTGAAACATTCACAGATTAACATTCCCCCTCTCCAGAACTTGGAGTCACCCTCACCACACTCTCCGGCACACTCAACATCATATCAGCATACCATCGACCGAACACAAGACTGGTACAGACTGACTTCGAACATATTTTCACAGGACTACCGACTATAATGATCGGGGACCTCAACAGCAAACACACGCTATGGGGATGCAGAAGACAGAATAACAACGGGACTAGACTACAATCCATCTCAGAAAACCTGGGGATACAAATATCGACACCTGACGAACCGACATTCTACCCAACTCAACGAACATACCAACCCGACATACTGGACATAGGACTGATACACAACTTTAACTTGCCCCTGTTTCACGAGACACTGACCGACTTAGACTCAGACCATCTCCCAGTTATCTGCACCTTCCTAGCACGGCCACAGAAGGAGGAATATCTTCCAAGGTTGATCACGGGGAAGATCGACTGGGCCACGTTTGAAGACGGAATGAACTGTCTCGGGGTCCCCCATCATTATAGCACGACGGACGACATTGACAATGCAGTTAGGACGTTCACACAAACCATACATACCTCAGTACATGAAGCAACATACCGACATTTCACTGACAAACGACACCTATTCCACAACAAGACACCAACACACATAATGGATATGATCCGTACAAAGAACACACTACGACAACACTGGCAAAGAACAAGAGATCCCCTTGAGAAAAGAGAACTGAATCGCCTGACCCGACGCATACGATGGGAACTTGACAAAGACAGAATCGCGAACTATCGAAAATACTTGACTGATATGACTCCGGGCGACAACAACTTATGGAAAGAGACACGACGACTTCTAAACCAAAGGACACCCCTACCCATCTTAACTGACGGACAAATCACTGCCACAACTGACAAAGAGAAAACCGAATTACTGGCGACCCATTTGGAAAATAAATTCACAACGACAGACGCTGACGATCATGAAACACTCATCACAGTTGAATCATACCTCTCAAATACACTTCACACAGTCGAAGCACCCATTCAGCATACCACACCATCAGAAATACACGCCCACATTACACGACTACACATCAAGAAGGCCCCCGGTGAAGACATCATCCCCAACCTGGTGCTGAAGAAGCTTCCTCCGAAGAGCATAGCCTACCTGGCAAGTGTGTTCAACGCCTGTCTTCGCCACGGCTACTTTCCTGCAGACTGGAAAAACGCCGTTGTTCTAACATTTCACAAGCCAGGTAAGGCAAAAAACGATCCAGGCAGCTATAGACCAATAAGCCTTTTAAATAGCCTCTCAAAACTTCTTGAGAAAATAATTCACAAGAGGCTCCTCCGTCATCTGGAGACTGCAGGGACCATCCCTGCCCACCAGTTTGGGTTTAAATCAAACCACTCAGCCGTCCATCAGCTACAGAGAGTTGCTGAGACCATTGTGGGGGGCTTTGAGCGGAAGCAGTACACAGTAGCAGCCTTCTTGGACGTCGCAGCTGCCTTCGACACCGTCTGGCACGAGGGCTTGCTCTTCAAATTAAAACAGACCTGGCCTCCGCAATACATCCAGAACATCATTAGCTCTTTTCTTCGTGACAGAACATTCCAAATAAGGGTGAACAACACACTGAGCTCCAGAAAGAAGATATCAGCGGGAGTCCCACAAGGTGCGATCCTCAGTCCACTCTTGTTTGATCTGTTCTGTCACGACATGCCAGAACCAGTCTCTGCAACCCTGGCGACTTACGCTGACGACACGTTGATCCTCAGCCAAAACATAGATCTGGAAGCAGCCATCGACTCCCTACAAATCCAGGTGGATGAGATCGGCCAGTGGTTTGGAAAATGGAAGCTTAAGTTGAACGGTGGGAAGACGGAGGCGAAGGTGTTCGCTTTACGCCGCTTCTCGATAGAACACCTCAGAAGGCTGCAAATCGACCAACTCCCAATTCCATGGAATCCTAAAGACCAGGGTGTGCGCTATCTTGGAGTGCACCTTGACACAAGACTAACATGGCGCCTACATATCAACATAAAACTCCAACAAGCACACACACGACTCAGGCTTATCTACCCACTCATGAACAGGAATACACCACTCAGACACACATGCACATCCTTACTTTACAAAACACTATTACTTCCACTCTTAACCTACGCTTGCCCCGTATGGTTCTGCACTAGCCACACTAACATAACACGATTACAAACATTCCAAAACAAAGTCCTCCGGATAGCGGTGAACGCACCTTGGTTTATGGAGGGAAAATCCATCGGGAACTGGGAGTTGCTCCTTTTGCAGCCCACATTGAGAAACTCACCCGAAGCTTCCATGAAGGTCTGCCAACCTGCTCTGGTGCGGTTCACTACAGTCTCGGCCAGCCTGTAGCTCGCAGGCTGCAACCAAGACTGTACCAAGACTTTTTGTTTTAATTATAATTTTCTTGTTTATTTGCTCATTTTGTGTAAAGTACATACTTAGTACTGGTCCAAATAAATTTTTTTTTTTTTTTTTTTTTTTTTTTTTTTTTTTTTTTTTTTTTTTTTTCTTTTTTCTTTAAAAAATGATAATTAATTTTGGAGTATTTTAATATTACAATGTGTACCTATATTGTTTACTTCACAATTTACCGAATGGATGTCAAGGAACACTATCCTCCCCAGGGTATTGTGTCAGCCATATTGGAGAGACCTATGCCACACTTCAAACCTAACTTAAAGACGATCCGACCTACCTTCGGTCCCATTAAGTTGTCCACAGACCCCCAAGATAAGATTCAAACAGTAGCGACGACAACACGAACCCTCCTTGACACACAAACGATGCGTTACCCACTTGTATTGTCTTCTGTCTCTTTGAACAATTAGCGTACAGTATTTATGTCAACTTTGAAGGATGAAGCAACCAGAACAACACATACCTACCGCTGTGCCATCTTTCTTCATATATCGTATCAGCTACTATGTATCTACAATGCCGGGGCCAACAGAGAAAGTAGTCTGTCAGAGGGTTCCCAATCTAAATATGACACCTTCTTGGGAGGGAAAACTTCTTATGTCAAACTCAGGCAGGCTCTTTAAATTCCAACAGAATATTTTTGATAGTTTCCTAATGCATTCGACGCGTTTTGTGATGCAACAGCTTCATTCGCATTGATCACATCTCAGATCTGACGAAACCTTCTCATATGTAACTTCATAAGGAAACTTTATGACAAGTTTATTATTATTATATATGATTTTATTTTTCTTTAAACAAGCAACCAAAAATTAATATTTCTCTTAACAGTTTTATATAGGTATACCTATATGCCAAGAAAATAAAATTGAAAGCAAGGTAGGTATTAAAGCTTACATACGTATATATAACCTTGCTTTCAATTTTATTTTCTTGGCAGAGATCCTTTATCAATATCCTAAATTTTTTTTATAATAATTAATTTTCTTAGTTATTTACTTTATTATTATTTGTTCATTTATTTTTATTTATATGTACATGTTTTTTCTTTTAGAAGATCTACTGTATTATATATACGATATATATATTTATATAAATAATACAGGAGATCTTCTAAAGAAAAAACATATACATATAAATAAAAATAAATTAACAAAATAAAGTAAAAAACTAAAAAAATTAATGATTATAAAATTTTTTTTGGATATTGGTGAAGGATCTCTGTCAAGAAAATAAAATCAATAGAAAGGTGTATATATATCTCATATATAATATATGATATAATGATTATAATATATATATATAAATCGCTCTTTCGGCCTGATGAAGGGCATGTAATCGCCCCGAAAAGTTGTCGTGAAAAAATGTTAAATTCATTTGTTTTCTATTATTATTACTTTTAAATTAGTATATATACTAGAGAGTTAAACGGAAAAATTATTGTTAACTTTTTCAACACTAGTTATTATAGGTTATAGGTATAGGTCGTTTAATACATCTTGAACGATGCATGGGCTTTTCCTTTGAGTGTATAGAAGCTGCCTAAGAAATTTCATGAATATGCGTCAACACTGTGAATAGTTATCATATGTACAACCCCCCTAATATTTGATAGATAGGGCGCTGAAATTACCTTTTGAACATACTAAATTTTGTATCGGGAGTTATTGTGTTCCTCTGCACATAAGTTACAGTTTATAATACATCATTACAGTTTTGTAATGAGAGAATCGGAAAACAGGAAATCCCATTGAAAATTTAACATCGAATTTCTGATCAATTACATACCTTCCCCTATACCTGGAATAGCTGTACTAAGAAACGACAAGGTGCCACCAGACTGGAGACCAGCACATAGTAGGAACCTCACAGGACTTACCACTTCAAGATCCTATCAAATCCAAGAACACTGGTCCTGCCTCTGTCAAACCAGACGTTATCTTCGATTCTGTTTAACCTAATTAGGGAGATCCTCTCCCATAGGACATAGCCACCAACCGATTATCTTCAAAGAAGGAGCAACCAATAAAAAGCAACACAATTTTCAGAAAAAAAAAAAGAAAAAAAAAGTCGTCGGAGAATCACCTGCAATTTAGGTACTTCCCCAGTACGAATTAATCAATTACGTTTTTGCTCTCCCCCAAAACAAATCGACAGTTTGGGCTAAAAATCAATAGTTGACTAACATATGGACTTCTGATTCCTCTTTTAGTTATATAATATTTCCTTTAATGATAATTGTTAATTTACATATATAATCTTTTTATATTTCGATCTCTTTCTCATTTTTTTTTTTTTGTAAAAGATTTAACTTAAAGAATATAAATATAGAATACTTATAATTAAAAAATATATAATTAGTATAGTCCTACCTACTGTATAAGAAATTTTATATTAATTGTACTATTATTTATTTAAAAAATATATATATTATTATTCATCCCATATGTATTAGTTAGTTAATATGACTCATGCCCGGGCTTTAATTTCGAGGTTATATCGCCTTCTACCAGAGCGCTCTTTCGTCACTCTGGTAGACATGAGACTGACTCTAGTATGTGAGTCCTAAATTCTGCATACCCTTATTTTTAATTCATCTAGGGTAGGGGTCTTTAACGAGTACCTGACATCGTACAGTCTCGAGACCATTGCTTAACGTCCCATCCGAAAGACGTTGTGCTTAAGTTTATTTTACCTCTCAGAAGAAATAAACTAAGGGCCTCAGCCGGGTTTCGAACCCGCAATCTCGAGCTCAGCAAGCAAGCACACCTACCACTCATATCGCCCTCATATGCATTGGTATTGTTAGATTTAATATAGATTGATGTATATAATTTATAAGCAGTTTTAATCTAAAAAAATTGTATGATGTATCCAATTATACCACGTTATGGTTTATTACATATAGAATAAATATTATTTTTTGATTTTTGAGTCTCCTACTCTAATCCCCCCTCCCCTTTGGTGGATTTGGCTGAAAATCAATAGGTGTTGTCCTTATGGGGTTCTGGACACACATATACAATTCCGTGTCGATGCATTCATTTTATCGGGGAGTTATCGTCTTCACAGACATATTGGTAGACATCGAGTATATAACTTACCCTATACCTACTTAGTATACCATAGTTGGCTGGGGAAGTAAAAAATAAAAAGTGACATGTTGATCGGATCAGGTAAAGGATGTTAAACTAAATTTCCAGGTTGAGTGTACGAAATGGAAATGAAGGTCCTGTCAAAGAAAGGGATGACATAATTACACCAGGCTTTGCACTGAATAGACGAACGTCAAGAGTAGTGTTTTATTAGTGGTAAGGGTAGGAAGTGGAAGAACATGGAAATGTTCCTTTGATGACCACAGACAGACATGTTTTGTTCCACTGTAGGGTACCTTGACCAGACCAGGAGAAGTACTTAGTTGTGGTCAATTTGTACACCATTACAAGGGACAGGTACAGGTACTTCCAAGATGGATAAATAAAACAATAAAATAAAATAATATTGTCTAAAATATGTCTACATAAACTACCGGTTTCGTTATTACACCATCGTCAGGTTTAGTTATAAACTAAGACAAATGGACAAATGTGCTGAGAACTATTTTTATAGGTGATTCAGGTAGGCCAGGAAAACTATTCGCAGGTTGCCCAGTTTGCGAGATAACCAACATGACATGTCGTTTTGAAACCAATTTTTTTTTACATTTGCTAGATTTACGCAAAATCGGTTAGTCTACCTACATGAAAAATTAGCTCTTACGAAAAATGTTCCTTATTAAATTTTTCAATCGCTATGTTCTCAGATTTGAGATAGGACCAAATATGACCGAATTAATAGTGCCTCAAAGAACGAACAATAAATTTCCTAAAGAAATATTCCTTTCTATGTAATGTTTATTAAATTGTAACGCGTAGCAACAAATTTTAAAATATTTTTTTTTATTATTGATAGTTTTTTATTTTTAAAAATATATATTTTATATGACCCTAACAGTATTTTCTTGTTATTTTCAACCACCATTGTACACCTCTCTTCCTCCCCTCCCCCCTGTAAAATCATTCAATCATGACACCTATATATTTTGAGCCAATTGATGAAAGGGGAGGGGGATACCAGAGAAGGGTGGTTTCACTCAAAAACCCTAATAACTGCCAATGTAATGAATTGATCGACACGAAATTTTATATACGAATGCAGGACCCAATAATGACGACACCTGTTGCTCTTCAGCATAATCGGCCGAAAGAAAGACAAGGGGATAGAACTTCATGAAAACACTCTGTATCGGCCATTTTATACATTTCCGGTCTGCCCCTACCTAGAGCGAATGAAGCGGGCGCCCATGGCGTCATCAACATGGTGTAACTCAGGTATGTATTTTTACCATTAGCTCAAGTCGTTACATAACCACAAATATTCCAAAACATTTTCCTGTTCATAGCCTTGAATGTATCCTGGAGTCTTCATGGCGTATTTCTGCAGCAGGAAAAATCTGAAATAAACCAAGTCTCTCCCTATCCCCTAAACCCCCAACTCGCTTTGGTCCATTTGGCTGAAAATCAATAGATGTGTTGTCTTCAAGGGCTTCTGGATCCACATATAAAATTTAGGTTTAAAAAAAAAAATAAAAATAACTAAAAAATCATCAACAATATAAATAAATATAAATTTTTGGTAATGTTCAGCCTATCATTGCTCCTCTTTTTTTTGAAAAGAGTGTAACTCGTAAAGAATTAATTTTTTAATATCTTTACCAACATCTTGACATAATAAAAAAATTCTCTTGACCCCAAGTGACAATTTGAATGGGTATGAGAAACACAACATTATACAAGAGGTTGAAAGACCTCTTCAGTTGGTCTGAAGGCGGTTATTACCGGACACAGAGCTACATATTGCAGCCACAGAATGCCATGCTGAGGGCTATGGACTACTGATGACAAACGAGGCAGGTGAGACGGGTCACACCCCCCAAGTCTCCAGGGAGATCCAGGAAGGGAAGAAGAGAGGTTGGCATCTCTTGGAACTACTGGTGGTGTCTCCTGGGACCAACTGAGACCATTTGTCATAACTGTGGACCATGCCAAGAGAGCAGAACAAGAACTCAGGAGCTTTGTCCTTGGAAGTTACAGTAACCAACAGCCGCCTTGACTGGGCTAGCCGAGATCCGTAACTCATTCGTTATGACAGAGCAAGGAGGCTCAAAGTGTTATACTCAACTCCCGATTTTCTGGGAGCAGATCAACCGTGTTGCGGTTTAACCGGAAATTTTTTAAATCAATAAGATAGACGAAGGAAAACAAACTCTTCTTAAAATGCATAAAATTAACATTATAAGAAATGAAAGAAAGAAAAGTGTAATTATCCGATGAAGATTAGCGAGACCAATCCTTCCATCATCCAGGAAGAGAAAATGCGTGGGGAACTAACTCGAGAGAGATTCTATAAAGCCCTAAATTCCAAGAATCCAAAAATCTGTGAGAGGTCAGACTACATTTTATAACCTGTGAAATAATCACTTCTCACATCAGCCATCTTCATATTATTCATTACCCTACATTTCTAAAGAAAATATCCAAAGAAAAGTGTCGTCACTCACTCACCCCTATTCCTCATTTTTCTTCAAACAGATGATGCGAAATGAGCTATAAAATAAAACAATTTTCGAACAAGGAAGACACTCACTTTATTCACCTTATGAAAAACATTCATGTTTACTTTAGCCATTTGGTTAACAGTGATTATCAGTGGTATCTGTCCCCATCATCAAGATTAGGTCATACTCGGCCCCTGAAATTCCTCCAGGCCCTCATTACTACTTGACATTATTAAGATAAGGGGACCCACCCGGGCGCCTAACATTTTCTGAGAGTCGCCATGTTTTAACATCCTTCGAAAGCATATTACAAGGACCCTTAGAAAAAGAAAGAATTTGTAATAATAAATAAGTAATTTACTCTATTTGTGAAATAGGGTGACTGTGAGTGAGGATTTTATTATATTTATTCTATAATATATTATTAATATTATATTTGAAATTGTGGTATATGTTAAATATATTGATTGTTTAATGTTTTATTTTTCATTCTACATAAAACATTATTGCAGAGATATTGTGAAATAATTCAAATGAACTTGAATGAAATAAAACTTGTTTATTTGTGGTATTGTCCAATTTCAGGGAATATATATTACATGGGAGTACTTTCGGTATTTCTACCATCCTCTACCAAAAATACCAGTCTTATCTCTTATACTTTTGGTTGAGGATGGTAGAAATACCGAAAGTACTACCATGTATATATATTCTCTGAAATTAGACAATACCACAAATAAACTAGTTTTATTTCATTCAAGTTCAATATTATATTTATTATAGAACAGTAATGTTATATTACATATTTTCAAGTATTTATTTATTCATTTATTTTAGTTTTTAGTAGTATTGTAAATTCTAATCCATGTGTGTCAGACTCTAATAGTTAATATCTGTTTCTGTATCTATTTTATAAGCTATCTTAATGTATAATATATTATATTATTATGACTTATCCTATGGTTTAACAGAAATAAATGTTATTATTTTATACATTCTTCGTTCGCCATTTTGTAGCAATGAAAGATATGAAAAAAATAATAATACATAGATACATTTATAATATGTAGGCACATTTTTTTATTTTAATAAAAATTAAGACAATTCGTTCAAAATGTATTTATAATACAATTCTTTATTCTGATACATACCTATGTATGTTATCTGTATGTCTATATATTTTTGAACAACCCTTTCCGTTAACTTTCGAGAGAAAAATAAATTTAATTATTTAAAAAAAAAGAAATTAAGAGCGAATACAAACTATCTAAATAGAACGATGAAAGGCCCTCTTCAGTATGAGACTACAAGCGACATCTACACGTACCGGGAGGAACTACCGTGAACTCTAGTAACTACAATACTCCATAGCTGTCGTACAAACATATACCAATCAAACATTTATATAATTAACAAAAATGGAATATAAATGGCGAACAAATTAAAAAAATTCATTGGTGAATCAGAGGCTACGTACATCCCCAGCACTAATTCATTTTGTTTTCGTTCCCCTTCCAAAGTCAATGGACATCATTATGTCCGCAGTTATTAGGGTATATGAGTTGTGCCCACCCTTCCCGACGATCGAAAATTAATAGGTGACATCCTTACAGGGTTTTGAGTTTAAACATAAAATTTCATGTCGATACATTCATTACATCGGCAGTTATTGGGATTTTTTAGTAGAATACCCTCTGACACCCCCTTCTTCGGTTTATTTAGCTGAAAATCAACAGGAGTTGTCCTTAGAGGGTTCTATATACACATATAACATTTCGTGCCGATAGATTCAACCTATCGGCAGTTATCAGACACACAGAAGAACAGATATTTGTTTTAAATTTTCAGAATGAGGAGGTCGGAATACATGAAATTCCGTTGAAAACACTGCATCGAATTTCTGACATATTACATAACTTTCCCTACACTTCGTACAGCTGGCGAAGTAAAAACTCTTCAATGAGATCTCCAAAAAAGTAGAACACAATACAAAGAAAAAGTATATCTACATGCTCGAGAAGGTGAGATAAAAGAGAAATAAAATGTTTAAAACAGAAATATATAATTTATTGAAAATTATTATGTGTTTATTATGAGAAAGTGTAATGAACATTTGTGCACCTGCACTCTACCTAGAGGTACAATCTGAAACTAGCAATGTATGTAGTTCCAATGAAGAACACTAGGTAGCTCTGGTCTAGACCATCCCCTCATTTCAAGTTACATCTAGGATTCATTTATATGAATCATATTTAATGTATGATTATTTTAGAAGAAATATAAATTATTCAAATATAATTAAATAAATAATATAATTACTGATTATATCATAAACAAATGTAATTTCGGAAGCTTCCACCACTGTAACTTACAATTAACACAAACCTCAATTCTTTAAATGGTATACAATATTGAAATAGTATATCAAAAATGGAATAATAATTCCCCCATTTACATGTTGCTATGGATTATTTAAACATTTAATTCCAGAATATAATCTAGTTGTGTATGGTACATTTCAAGGAAATGTAACAGTCCATTTCAACTCATTCACAAAATAGTATGTTTTCAAATGACATTATTTTCTTCCGAAATAAAAAAAATAAAGAAATCATGGGTGAATCACCGGCAATGCACTTCCCTCAGAATGCTCTCATAATCGCCTACTACCAGAGCGCCCTTTCGTCACTCTCGTGGACATGAGGCCCGACTCTACTATGGGAGTCCTAAATTTTACCTACTCTACATTGTTATTCACTCAGGGTAGGGGTCCTTTAACGAGTACTTGACATTGTACAGACTCGGGACCATCGCGAAACGTCCTATCCGAAAGATGGCGTGCTCAAGGTACATAAAAAAATCTTCCACGTAAAAAACTTAAAAGGGGCTCGGCCGGGTTTCGATCCCGCGAACTTGAGCTCAGTTAAGGCCCATTTACATTATGTCACTTTTGATGAACATCCGTAGTGAATCATCCAAAATGAATCATCCTTGTTTACATATTTTCATCCAGTTATGTGTTTTCACTGCTCAGTGTTTCTCATAATTTCGCGTCTGTGTGCCCTCTTTGCATATAGTGCCAGAATATGTCTCGTTCGAGAAGGAGCTCAAGAGTTCTGAACCAGCTCCACTTCTTTCCTATGTTCTGCTCCATATCGTGTACGAATAGTCTTTATTTTAGCTTTTACGTCTGCAACCGTAATTCCAGGAATATTCAAATCAGTCAGCATTGAAGAGTACGCTTTTTCTCTTGCATTTGTTTCACTGTAATCACTGCAATTGGTATTCCACAAGCACTCGTACTGCTGGTATGTTTCAAGAAACATTGTCATGTGTCTGTCTTGCCACTTAAATGCCATTATAATAAAATAAAACTTGGACTCGAAATCTTTATAATAACAAGTCTCATTACAGACGGGTTCGACTGGCAATGTGAAATACAGAACAGTGAAGAGTGAATACAAAGAGGGGACGTTTGTTTACATTTGTCACTGCGCCTTCACTCTGGATGAATCATCGGTTGGAGGAACGACTGTTTCATCAAAAGTTAGTAGGCGGTCAACTTCTTTCATCGTTCACTTTCGATGTTCACTCTGGAGGAATTGAAGATGAATATGGCAGTTTACACTTGTCACTTTGGATGATTCATCCAAGATGATCCTCCAAAGTGACAAATGTAAATGGGCCTTAAGCAAGCAGGCATACCACCGAGCTATCAGTCCCCTTCAAAAAACTGACATTAAAGCATAGCTTGTCAATGCTCATACTAAATTTTGAGTTAATACATTTATTACATCAGCAATTATTATGGTTTTTGAGTCAATAAATCCTCCTCTGATTTCCCCCTTTCTTTTATCGATTTTGCGGAAAATTAATACATGCTGTTCATATCATTTCGATACATTTATTATACGGCAGCTATTAAGTTGAGCCCCTTCTAATCCCCATTTCCTTTAGGATAATTTGGCTGAATATCTTCCTTACAGGATTCTAGATAAACATATAACATTTCGTTCAGACACAGACAGTCATATTTTTGAATCAGGATATCGGATAACTCAACATCCGATTTCTGGCCGATTACATAACTTCACTAATACTTCATATAACTCGTGAAGTAAAAACTAAACTGATATCAAGATATTACTGAAATGCTGTAATTTCATGTAAACGTAAAATGATATAACATTTAAGTAAAATGGTTAAGGTTAGGTTTCATGACTCATGCCCGGGCTTTAACTACGAGGTCATATCGCCTACTACCAGAGCGCTCTTTCGTCACTCTGGTGGACATGAGCCCGACTCTACTGTGGGAGTCCTAAATTTTCCCTACCCTGAATTTCTATTCACCTATGGTAGGGGTCTTTAACGAGTACCTGACATCGTACAGGCTAAGGATCATCGCTTAACGTCTCATCGAAATGACGGCGTGCTTAAGTTTATTTTACCTCCCAGATAAAATAAACTAAGGGCCTCGGTTGGGTTTCGAACCCAAGATTCTTGAGCTCAGAAGACAAGCACGCATACCACTGAGCTACCGGCGCCCTCGTAAAATGGTTAATAAATTGAATATAAGAAATAAAACATTATTTAGACACAGAATGTGTACACTACGTATCTTATCGCCCTTATCACAGATTCTGTTTTTTGTTGGAAATAAAAATTTTACTTATTTGTTCCACAACATGAATAAATAGGGAGACAATAGGCATTTTATAATCATAAACACAATGAGAAGATACCATAGGGTAGGGGTCTTTAACGAGTAGCTGACATCGTACAGGCTCGGGGCCATCGCTTAACGTCCTTACCTTCCAGATAAAATAAACTCCTTAGCCCTTTCCTCGGCCGGTTTCCGAACCCACAAACTTTATTTCAGTAAGCAAGCACGCACACCACTGAGCTACCAGCGCCCTCCCTCTCTATTCTTCGTACAGCTGGTAAGTAAAAAAAAAAAAAAAAGTTCGGTCAGTCACCGGAAATGCACTCTACTCTCTCAGCGCCAATTAACCAACTTCGAATTTTTGCTTTTCACTCTAGAACCAATTTACCAATTTTGTTGAAAATCTGTGATGTCTTATAATTGAGGGATATTGAATCATGATACTAAATTTCGTCAAATTGACAGTTAGTTGTTATTAGGGGCCCGCTCCTTTGATCCCCCACTTCACTCTTGGGGGTTTTAAGTTCACATATAAAATATCATGGGGTTACATTCATTACTTTGGCGGTCATTGGTTTTTTTCATGTTAACCTCCCCCTGCCCGTAAATAGTAGTCGTCTTTATGTTGTTCTAGATAAACGTATAAAATTTCGTGTTGATACGGATATGACGTCGAAACTAAGGTTCAATCGTCCCAGTGGAGGCATTACCGAAAAAAGCTCGATAAGTGCGGTCGAATGTGAGGGTCATGCTCACTGTTTTTCGATTTTAACGGCACCATGAGTTCTTGCCACAAGGTCAAACGACCATTAAGGAGTACTACCTACAAGTGCAACGCCGTTTGTGTGAAGCAATCCAAAAAAAACGTTCGGATTTGTGGCGAACCAATTCGCACCACGATAATGCACCTGCTCACACTTCATTGCTTGTTCGTGAATTATTGACCAAAAACAACACTGTAATGATGGCCTCAGCCTCCATATTCTCCAGACATGGGCTCCGTGTGACTTTTTTCCGTTTCCAACAATAAAGAGAACCTTAAAAGGCCGTCGTTTTACAAGCATAGATGAAATTAAAAGCGCATCGCTGAGAGAGCTAAATGCTATCCCAAAGATCGAGTTCCAGAAGTGTTTCGGGGATTGGAAGGAGCGCTGGCATAAGTGAATAATACCTAATGGGGACTATTTTGAAGGGGATAACATTGATGTAGACGAATAAATACATTTTTTTTCAAAAACAGAAAATTCCGGTACCTCGTATATTCATTTTAACAGAAGTTATCATGTTCACAGCAGACAACAATTTTAATATTCCTTTTATGGAAACAAGGTTTTTTTTAAAGTACTTTTGTGAACTCAACATTTCTGACTGACTACATAACTTCCCTAATACTTCGTATAGCTGGGGAAGTAAAAAAGTGATGACTACTAAAAAAAGACGGAAATTTAATTCAAAAACAAAAAAAATTAGTGCAAATATATTCTTTTGCATAATAATTACGTATGTATGTAGCAAAATGGGGGACACGGTTCGATCTATCTAAATGCACTTAATTTCCAAGGATGCATGCGGGGGCAAACATTTTCTCATTGGCAGCTCCCCATTTCAAACATTTGCACAATTTCAATCTAGAGGGCTTCACAACTTTTAATTAGCTTTCCATTATTAGGGACAGTCTTTATAAAAGAATCTATATTGGAGATCATAATTGAAAATGAAAAAAATTACAGTAACAATAAATAAATAAATATTACAAACAAACTTACTTTAATTTGAATGCAACCAGGTCCTTGCATACTGATATATCTTACCTGCAACATATTATTAAGAATTAGCATAAAAAATATAAATGTTCACAGTTTCTGCATAAAGAATATATTGTAATTTCGAGGTACCTAGAAAGTAGTAAATAAAAAAAAAAAAAATTATATAATATTATATATCGAGAAGGTCAATTCAAGTTTGTCCTGATCTGTTCATGTCTATCCCCGTTTGGCTTTCCCCAATTGTGGTTTTGCGATATGTTCAGCCTGACCCAAGGAGAAACAAAGATCAGTAGAAAGTCTACACAGTTACTATGTACGTGTTTCAAAGGAGGATTTGAAGGAAAAAAAAAAAAAAAAGAGGCGAGCCCAACAACAAGTATATATATATATACAATGTTTCCCTATTGTTTGAAAAAAAAAATATAATATATAAAAACAATTTGTTATTACTATTATTTTTCCAAGTAAATACCTCCAATAAATAACTTCCAGTAATGGTGCCCAACATGAGGCAGACAATTATGGAGGATCTTTACTGGAGGTACATAGAAAATTGATAGTAATCATGAATATTTTTTATATATTATTTCTAGACATTGGATTCACAGCTATTGCAACATTAATTTTTTTATTATATTATAGAAATATTTTAATTTACTTGTTCTTTTGGTCTATCCTCCTTTTTATAAATTTTCCTACGGATCACGTGCGTGATGCTTTATATAATTCAACCGTGCTGAGACTCGCCAGGTAACTCTACGCGACGAGAGAGAGAGAGAGAGTGATCTGTAAGCGTGGTTGCTATAAGAAAGTCCTGTAATGGCCACATCTCATATATTTTATTTTTTCATAAAAACTACCAATAATAAAAGAATAATTTATGATTCGTTGCTCCGCGATACAATTTAACATTATTTTGAAATATTTCCTATGGGGGCGCCATAACTTTTGATGTATTGATTATATCTCAAATCTAAGGATTCATTACCGTTTGGAAATTTAATAAGAAACATTTTTGGTGAGAACCAATTTTTCGATAGGATAAACCGTTTTTGTGTAAATCAAGGAAACGTCTAAAAATATGTGTTTTACAACTACATTTCAGGGCAGTTTTTGACATATATGCCGGACTACCTGCGAAAAATCGTATTTTTAGAAAAAAAAAAAAAAAGTATTTCAGTTTCCTCTACCTGAAAAGGTATTTGATTGGGTCATAAACAGCGGTATCATAAAATGTTCTTAGGCATCGGAGTAAAGTGGTCTCAATTTTCGTTCAATTTCGGCCAAAATTTAATCTGACCCAAGTTAGCACATGTGACCCCTACCTTCTAAATTTCAAGTTTATAGTACAAAAGTTTTTGAGGTAGAATTTGCAATTAATTAATCGATTAATTCGTGCTGGAGAAGTACACTGCCGGTAGTTCGCCGGCTTACAGTTTTGGGATCAGGGCTCGGAAAACATGAAATTCCAATGAAAACAACATGAAATTTCTGACTGGTTATAAAACTTTCCCTTTAGTTAATATAACTGGGGATTAAAACAAAAGGAATGTCTAATTGTTATTGTAATAGTATTGACGACAATAAATTTCCCCAGATGTCTCGATATATACTATCGAGTCTTGATTAAATAGTCAGTTTCTAGCCAGTTTATTGATATCGATTAATCTCGATATGGTTATTATTTGATACATCAAGGTTAAGGCCGGAGAACAGCCAGCCATAAATATTCAAATAGCCAGCTCGATACACTTTAGGCCAACAATGGATGTGTATATTGAATTGATATTGTTACTACAAGACCGATTGAATTATTCTTCATTTTTGATTTTTAAAAAAAACAGGTAATGAAGAAGGATAAGAATAATTATAATCCTGGGAGTAAGAATAAAGTTATGGAGTTTTATAACACTTGAGCAACAAATGACGAAATGTTTGAAAAAATGAATCACTGGCAATGTACGTTTTCGCTCTAACTCGTTATTAGGGTTTTTGAGTTGACAATTCGACAATTTCCTCGGAAAATTAATAGGAGTGGAGTCATCCTAATGGGGTTCTGTATAAAAATATAAAATTTCGTATCTGGACATTTATCGGGAGTTATTGTGTTCAGAGACTGTCACACACAATTTACTCTGACGGACAGAAAATTTTGTTTTGATTTTTGTAATCAGGGGGTCGAAAAATATGAAATACCGGTTCTCGGAGCGTCCTTAATGCGCTTTAATTCAGTCAAATGATCGTACTTTACAAATGAATCATGCGAAAGTTACTTTTGTCATTCTTATGTCATTCATCGAGTAACTAGTAAATCTTAAGGTAGTCCGTAAACTCGAGGTACATCAATTTTTTTTTCCTGGTAATTCCTTGCGCAAGAAATATATTTATACACTATACACGCGTATAATAAATCATTGAATGACATTAAATGGTCCATTTAACAATTATATTACCATTTGTGTAAGGTCGGTGGGAAAGTGGCATCTTCCACGATATCAAGGATTTTTCCAAGCATGACCGACCAAATTATAATTTTTTTTTTTTTTTTTTGTCTTTGACGTTGAAACATTATTATGGAGGAAAATCAGTAATATTCGTCACGCGAAATCGTCACATAGAAGCGTTACGTAGAAAGTTATTGAAGATAAACCTACTTTTGATGAGCCCAGCGCTTACAGCAACTACGAAGATTACCCGACTGTTGGAGGACTCCAGCACCCCTGGAACTATCAGGATAACCGGAAATATAGTAACTCCATGACTTCCAGCATACCTAGAACTATCAAGATAAACCGACTTCTGGGGACTCAATCACTTTTGGAACTGTCAAGATAAACCGATGACCAGCACCCCTGGAACTATCAGGATAACCCCACTTTTGGAGGCTCTAGCTCTTTTGGAACTATCAAGATGAACCGATGTGCAGCACCTATGGAACTATCAGGATAACCCGAAATATGGTAGACTCCACGACTTCCAGCACCCCTGGAACTATCATGATAACCCAACTTCTGGAGACTCCAGCTTCTTTGGAACTGTCAAGACAAACTGACTTTTGATGACATCAGCACTGCTAAAATTGACAACATAATCTGACTTTTGTTGACTCTAGCATTTCCAGTTGTGTACAGTAAACTCAACAATGCATTTCTGACAGATTACATAACTTCACCTATACTTCATATCTGAAGAAGTACAAGTCATACCTTATGTGATAGATTCTTTTGAACATAAATAACAATTTTTATTTTTATTTAATTGAGGCCAGTAACACTTACATAGAGTGATTGATCACACTTTACACATTAAAGTGATTTCTGTGACACTTGACCATGAAGACATCCAGATTGCTATATACGCATATTTTAATATATGTATAAATATTCAAGAAAATGATACACCAAAAAATTTCTAAAAAATTGTTTAAAAAATTTAGAAAATGATATCTTAAAATCGCGAAGATCATTTGGCGAGTTTCTACGGAAATTAGTTTATGCGTTCCCCCGAATGAAACAATTTTAGGGGTCGCAAAATTTTTTATTTATATACTTCTTCAGCTAGCTCAAACATTCACAAAAATTAAAAAAAAAAAGACGTCGGTGAATCACCGGCAATGTACTTCCCCAGAAGGAATTAATCAATTAACGTTTCATTCCCCCTCCAAAATCAGTCGACCGTTTGGGTTAATATACAATAGTTGACTTACCGACGGGCTCCTGAATCCACTTAGTAAAGTTCGTTTAATTCATTACCTCGGCAATTATTAGGGGTTTAGAGTTGCGCCCCCTCCCCCAAACCCCTCCTTCCCTTCGATCGATATCGCTTAAATTTGACAGATTGTGTCCTTATTGGGAGTTATCGTGTTCACAAACACACATCGATTTTTTTATTTTTTATTTTATTTTTGTAATCTAGAGGTCGGAAATATAAAATTCCGTTGAAAACTTCTCATTGAATTTTTGACCGATTACATAACTATCCTTCTACTTCGGAAGTAAAAAAAATATTGTGTGTGTGTGTGTGCGTGTTTGTCTGTGAACACTATAACTCCCGATAAAATGAATATCTATATCGGCACGAAATTTCTCAAGCATTTACAGAATTCCATTAGTAGAAACACCTATTGAAGGCAAGTTGAACTCAAAAATCCTATAAACATTACAATCTCAACATGAAATTTTTAAAATGAGGATTCAGAGATTTTCAACTAAATTGGTAAATTTGTTTCAGAGGGAGAGCAGAAACTTAATTGATTGGGGAAGTACATTGCCGGTGATTCATCATACATTCGACATTGAAGATTCACATTGAAAACATTAAAAAAACAATAGATTCATTGAAGTTGGAGTCGGAATTTAAACACAGTGTTTAGAAGAAAAAAACAAACAGAAATGAACAATTGGAAAAAAACAAACAATAATTGTATAATAATTGAGGGGTTCTTTGTTCGAACGAGTTCCGCTGAGTTGGGAACCAAGCGGCCAAAGGGTAAACTATTATCTTTATCTTACACAAAACTGGAGGAGAATGGAACAGACATCAATGAAACTCTAATTTAATTTGTTATTTCACTGCAAATAGTATTTAATCAATTAAGTTTTTGCTCTCCCTCTAAAATGTTTTTAGCAATTTGGCTGAAAATCATTAGTCTTACTCAGGGACTTCTGAATAATTATAAAAAAATTTGTGTTGATACATTCGATACATTGATAGTTGTTAGGGTATTTGAGTTGGGCTCACTCCCCTTTGGCTGAAAATCAATACGTGTTGTTCTTATTGGAATTTTGGATACACATATATATGTATATTATATTAGGAATTATCGTGTTCACAGGCAAAACAGACACACAGAAATAAGAATTTGTAGAATCAAGGGGTCGAAGAACGTGAAATAGCGGTAAAAACTCAACAAACTGACCGATTACATAACTTCCCCTATGCTTCGGGGCAGTAATCATTTTTAAAGAAGATATATATATATATATATATATATATATATGTGCTGCATCCTCCAGAAGTGAATTGATGCAGGTGTGAGGAAGGAAGTTGATTAATGGTTACAAGTAATTGATTTGTCAATGTAACCTTTCTACGATTAATGTTCGAGGGAGGCGACGATTAAGGGTGCTGTTCACCACGAGTACCTCCCCCCAGGCTCCACAGTGAACCAGACTTACTACATTGAAGTTCTGAAACGTCTGAGGGACGCCATCCAGACCAGAAATGTGGAGGAGTGGCGACTGGTTTTCCCATCACGACAACGCTCCAGCCCATTCAGCCCTCAGAACTCGTGACTTTTTCCCTACACACTCGATCACTGTTCTTCTTCCCCCCCTCACTCACCTGACATTGCTCCTTGTGACTTTTTCTTGTTCCCCAAACTCAAAAGACCCTTGAAAGGAAGAAGATTTGAAACGATTCCCGAGATTAAGGCAAATGCGACGAAGCAGCTGAAGGACGTTACAAAAGAAGCGTACCAGGACTGTTTCAACAAGTTAAACACCGTTGGGATAAGTGTGTGCGTGCGTTGGGGAGGAGAGTACTTTGAAGGGGACCCAGATATGTAACTTCTAAATAAAGTATATTTTGTTTTATGACGTCAGTCCGGTTTTTTTTTTTAACAGAGCTCGTATATCTTCTTAGAACTGAAATAGGTAAATCATAAAGAAACGAAAATCGCTGTTATCTAAATGATCACTGTCTTAAAAATCTGTTATTCTTACAATTTTTCTTTTTTTTCGCAATATATATATATACATATATATAGGATACTTGGTTCACAGGTGGCATATGTCCAAGTAGGAATGTAACAGTTGGGGTCCAGGACTTACGCCTCATGGACCTCAGCTATTCTGGGGCTTAGTTTGTGAAGCAAATTTTGAACGCTGTGTGGTGGCACAATAGTGAACTAGGACTTAAGCCACTTGTTTCTCATGTAGATCTCATATCCCTTAATCGAATAGTGAAGTTAGTCTATTTTCAAAAAAATTGGACTTACCCCACTTTTGAACCAAGTATCCCATATATATATATATTGCGAGAGGGCGCCGGTAGCTCAGGGGTATGCGTGCTTGTCTTCTGAGCTCAAGAACGTGAGTTCGAAACCCGACCGAGGCCCTTAGTTTATTTTATCTGGGAGGTAAAATAAACTTAAGCACGCCATCCTTCGGATGGGACGTTAAGCGATGGTCCTGAGCCTGTACAATGTCAGATACTCGTTGAAGACCCCTACCCTAGGTGAATAAAAATTCAGGGTAGGCAAAATTTAGGACTCACACAGAAGAGTCGGGCTCATGTCCACCAGAGTGACGAAAGAGCGCTCTGGTAGTAGGCGATATGACCTCGTAGTTAAAGCCCGGGCATGAGTCATAAAACCTAACCTATATATTGCGAAAAAAAAGAAAAATAGATAACAGTGATTTTCGTTTCTTTATGATTTACCTATTTCAGTTCTAAGAGGATATACATTAATCGTAGGAAGGTTACATTGACAAATCAATCTCTCGTAACCATTAACCAACTTCCGTCCTCACACCTGCATCAATTCACTTCTGGAGGATGCAGCAGACATTGCAACAATGATATATAGGGAAAAATGTTTCTCGAAATATAAATTAAAGTGTTTACGTTGTAATATGTTATATTTTTGGAGAGATCAGACTTGCACTTAAATACACAAATTACCTACTTCAAGTTGAATAATTTTTAATACATTGTGACAAACGAAGTGCAGAATAACTAAGTCGTTTTTGGTTAAGCTTAAATAAATTTTTCTTTTTGCGAAAATTATCCAATATATTGTTGAATTGCACAACGCTGTTTCAAGTGAAGTTGGGAGTGCAGTGATGTTCAACCAAAAAGTCCGTGCACAAAGAAGTTGCATGTAATTAGCGGATTTTCATATTAACTTTTTTTTACTTTCTCAACTATATGAAAGTACATATTATAATAGTGCGAAAATCCAAAATTGAGTTTTCAACGTGATTTTCATGTTTTGGCCATTTTTGCAAAAAGAAACATTTATTATATTTGCTCTACGAATGAGGAACATTTTTGGTAAAACGAATTATCCAATACTAACAGTTTCCGCGAATATCAAGCAAACGTCAAAAAGAGTTTCAAAACCTCATTTTAAGACGGTATGTATCTCGTAAACAATTTATTGCTTACCCTATGCATATCTGATCCCGACCATCAAATGTGTCATCAATTATGTTTCGAATCGTAAATTTAGCGTATATAATTGCAATTTGAATACCAGCATTATGAACATACCACCTTGGTCAAGGGGAAGGTCACTGTAATAGTCGTGACCTTCATCTACGTCTATTATAGTCATATTCGTATTATTATTTAAATTACACTGAAATTATATCTATAATCTTCCTTTTAGACAGTGGAAGCATTACTGAACCAGTTGTATCCAACAAAATTTATGGGAAAATAATGAAGAAATAATTCAATATATAGCATTTATTTATTTTATTATAATTTAAATAACAATTTATAATAATAATTATAAACAAAATTAGATGAAACATTTGATTGACGTTACCAGTATAATGTTCACAAATAATTGAGAAAAATAACACTCACTGAATTCAATTTTTCCCGTGATAATTACGAAAGCATGAATACAAAATAGAGTTTTGAAATTATACACTGTGCACTAAGAAAAAAAACTGTGAATGGTACACGGTCAATTGAAACCACACGAGACGAACTACACTGATGAAAATCAACTGAAGAGATAGCTGACTAGTTATCAATTTTACAACGACCATTCTTCGGACAAAGTCGGCTATCGTCGGCTTACATAATATGCTATTAGAACTTTTTATCAGTATCTACATTTAAGTAAATATAATAGAGTGTTTATATGTCTCTTAACTTATAACATAAAATATGTGGTGTCGCCATTACAGGACTTTCTTATAACAACCTCTGTTTTACACATCATTCTCCCCCTCCTCTCTTTAAATTAGCTAGTATACACTAGGCAATGGTACCTCAGCCTGCATGTTCTAAGAAAAAGGTGACGCGTCAGCCTTTATGTGCTAGAGAACTATAGGCACCTCAGCCTGTATGTGCTAGAGAACGATAGGCACCTCAGCTGGTGCCCTATCATTCTCGAGCACATACAGGCTGAGGTGTCACCTTTTTCCTAGAACATACAGGCTGAGGTACCACCCGTTGCCTAGTATATACTAGCTGGACAAGGGTAGACACCTCAGCTAGTATGTGCTAGGCACCGAAAGGCATCTTAGCTTGTATTTACTAGGCTAGATAGGCACCTCAGCTGGTATGTGCTAGACAAATTGAGGCACCATCCTGTCAACTATTTCCTATAACACCCTAAATCGCAATCATTGGGAACGCTATAGCTGTTGTGGAAGTCCGGAGCGTCCCTCTGTTACGATGACTGTCACTTATTACTTTATCAGAAATTTATTATACAGGGAAATCAATTGAATATTGTTCACAGGCTATATCTCTGTTCGTATTGGTCCTATTTCGAATTTTGAAATTTTATTAAGAACATTTTTATAAGAACAAATGTTTTGATAAATGTTTTCCACAAATCAATCAAACGCCTGAAAGAATAGGTTCGGAGTAATCAATACATGGTAATAGGATACGTCAAAATAATTATAATAAGAGGTATCTTATATAAATATATAAGAGGTGTCGGATAAATTTGTGTTAGGTCCCAAAGAGTTCACAATTTTCATCCGAATTAAGCAAACTTGAAGGAACTTTCTGCAGACAATTATACTTCCTTATACCACAATATACGAAGTAAAAACTTCCCATTATAATACTCCAGTGGACTGTTATAATAATTAATGTATTCAATTCTAAAAGAGTGGTTCCACCTGATATAATAGTCGGGGCCGGTCTGGCTAAGGAAATGTGACCCCTAGGGTTAAGTAGTTCCTTCTGCATTCAATACACGTATTTCCTACACCCATTGTACTCATATCGGGGCATCCCGTACAATAACCACACTAAAAAGTTACTTTCAGTCAACTGTTTCGCATCACGGTACGAACAGTGTCCGGGTTGCTCGAGCATTTAATGAACTGTCTAATAACAGTTTGGATATATACGAAATATACGGGAAATTATGTAATCGGTCAGATATTCCAAGTTTTCTGTCAGTGTGTGAACACGATAACTCTCCATTTAATGAATGGTACCATCACGAAATTTTATATGTGACTCCAGAACCTTCTAAGGATAACACCTATTGATTTTCAGCCAAAACAGCGAAAGGGAAGGGGGGGGGGGGGGGGGGGGATCAAAAAAGGAAGATTTGATTCAAATACCCTAATAATTGCCGATGCAATTAATATATCGACACCAAATTTAGTATGAGGTCACAGAAACCACTGTAACGTAGTTCCCACTGATTTATTTTTGACCATAACCGGTTTTCAACGCAACAGCGTCATCATCAGTGGTACATTTACCCCACCCACACAGTCCCACAACATCTTACTAACACATACAAAAACGTAGTTGTGCTGGGGAAGTGGTGATTCACTGACGACTTTTTAAACGAATTTTACAGTTGAAGGCAGAAGCAATTGATTTTTGTTATTAATATAATTTTTTTTTTGAACTCGCTAATATTTTATGTACATATTCTTCAAACCCTCAGAGGGCGCCGGTAGCTCAGTGGTATGCGTGCTTGTCTTCTGAGCTCAAGGTCGTGGGTTCAAAACCCGACCGAGGCCCTTAGTTTATTTTATCTGGGAGGTAAAATAAACTTAAGCACGCCGTCCTTCGGATGGGACGTTAAGCGATGGTCCCGAGCCTGTACGATGTCAGGTACTCGTTAAAGATCCCTAACCCTAGGTGAATAAAAATTTAGAGTTGACAAAATTTAGGACTCCATAGTAGAGTCGAGCTCATGTCCACCAGAGTGACGAAAGAGGGCTCTGGTAGTAGGCGATATGATCTCGTAGTTAAAGCCCGGGCATGAGTCATAAAACCTAAACCTCCTCTAACCCTAAGAAGAATTATGGCATTATGAAATACTGGGAGTACTTGCAGGAGACAGTTTCAAATGTAAACCTCTATATAATTGATAAGAAGATGGCTGAAGTAGTGAGAAGTGATTATTTCACAGGTTGTAAAACAAAATATAGTCTGACCTCCCTCTCACAGACTTTATTGATATTTTCTAGCCTCTCATCCTCAGGCAGTCAGATAAAATAATTTTGAAAATAACATAATTAAAATGTTTTAATAAATAAGATTTAAAAAAGTTAAAATAAACGTACATAAAAAAACTATCTAAAAACTTTAACTATTGAAAATTTCATGGATGGGGACAGATATCTCATTCCATCTGAGCCACAACCTGTGCAGAAATGAGATATCTGTCCCCATCCATGAAATGAAAATTTTAAATTGTTAAAGTTGTTAGTTTTCAGATAGTTTTTTATGTACATTTATTTTAATTTTTTTTATTAAAACATTTTAATTATGTTATTTTCAAAATTATTATATTATCAGCAGGCAGATGATGAGGGCAACCTCGATAGCCGGCTAGCAAATATTTTAAAAAATCTGTGAGAGATCTGACTATATTTTATTTTACAACCTGTGATCTATATAATTGCACTTATTTGCACTGGACATCGTATTACTTGTAGACTGTGACTCACTTTTGACTAACAGACCTTGATATCAGAACAAATACTAGACGTAACGACCATAAACCTGCAAAATTTCGTGTTTATACATTCTAACATCGACAATTATTAGGGTTTTCTGTTAATCCCCCTCCCAAAATTAATACGAGTCGGCCTTATGGGTTATAGATCCAAATGTAATTAGCGTAGCTATATATCCATTCTGTCCGGAATTATCATGTTCACAGATACGCATATAGACAGATATGAATGATACTTAACCAACTACATATTTATGTAAGGAATTTATGTAATAAAAAGATATATATATAATCTAAACTTTGTCTGTCTCTATATTACCTAATATCTATATTGATTGAATCATGCTGGAGACTGAACTTGGACACTCCGCGTGACGTCATATAGATACAAATACGTCAGAACTTGTTGAGGAGCATTAGGTGTACAAATTACAGTGAAATGGAGGTTCAGTTAATCATTTGGTAGCAACTTGCCGACCTTGTACCAAACACATTACTTAATGTAGTACCTTTTTTGGGAAATTCCAAAAACCTTGACAGTCATATAACAACAATAACATATATGTACATAAAAATAATATTAAAAAAAAAAATCGGCAAGGTACTTTCCCAGCTTGAATTATTCGTAATCAACTAGGTTTTAACTCTCCATCTATATACCCCGTCTCTCCTTAGGCCAATTTGACTAAAAATATATAGGCGTCGTCCATAGGACTGAACCCACATGTCAATCTGGTTCATTCTGTCGGGAGTAACACATACATTTTTTTTTTGTTCAGAGAGAGGGTCGGAAAACATGACATCCCGGTAAAAATTCAACATGGAATTACATAAATGACCAATGACATAAATTCCTTAATACTAAGTAGAGCTGGGGAAATGAAAAATATCATATCTGTGTATAGATGTTGAGTAGCGACTGTAGATTCTAATTGTAGGAATATTGAGGGTCAGTCAAAGATGGAAGAAAACAGGCAACACTATTCAAACGCTAACAATTCTATATATTTTATATCATCATCAGGGCCTACAAACATGGGGGGGAATCAAGATTAGAATCACAATTAAACAAAATTAGTGTGTTGATAAACATTACTGAACGTTAAAATAGACATTGTAACAAGTTAAAAATTGAACCTGACTTACTATGAATACATTACTCAACATTAAAATTAAATATAGATATATTACATTAAAAGTAAATATGAATACATTACTAAACACAAACATTGATAATCATGGTATAGACAAATAGGTGGAACATAATAAAGAGTAAAAATTAAACTGACTTACTATGAATAAGCAGGGTTGGGGAGAAGGCATGTACACTGGATGGAGTCTTACATTGCAATGAAATGGTACAATAATACAAGGGGTGCTGAAGGAACCAGGTACAGGGAGCTAGGAAAACCCCGTCATAAATTTCACATTCCAGCCAGAAATGTTGAAAATAATATAAATATAATGATTGAAATTGGAAAAATATGGTGTTTGCTTTGGCTAAGTAACCTTTTTAAATCTGTGTTTGTATCTGGTTCTTTGTTTTAATTCAGTTCTAAAGAAGGGTGAGCCTTGCATTGATGCAATATCACCCTGTCAAACATGGGGAGAAGAGCTCGGGGAACAAGGGGTTACTGTGGGACTGAGATTGGCCATCGGTGGAACAATTGCGCCGATCGTCCCTAGCGGCTGATCATCCGAATCGGCAGAACATCGGGCTGTCTGTTTCCGTCTGCCGTAGATCCAGTCCCAAATACGATCTTGTCCCATGAATCAACTCCACCCTAGCTTCATCGTACAGCGGACATTCGAGAACCACATGGTCTGCAGTTTCGATACCGCTCCACGAACAGTTCGTGAAAGAAGAACAGCTTGGAGTTAAACTCACCATGACCCCTGATAATATGTGTATTTAAACATGATAACTCCTAACAGAAATCTGTATTACTGACGAATATTGCATCCAGAACCCATAAGGCAGACACCTATTGACTTTCAGCCAAATTGTCAAAAGAGAAGAGGGGGGAATTAATTCAAAACCCCAAATAACTAATAACAGAATAACATGAAGTTCAGCAAAGGATTCAGAACTCCTTAATGAAGAAAACTGAGTATCAGCCCAATTGGCTGCAGAGAGACAACTATATTACTATAAAATGTATAGGCTTTATAGGCACAATATTAACTACGATAATCAATGCTAAAATACGAAAATTCAAGTTTTTTTAAAAATTCCTCAGCTATACGAAGAATAGGGGAAATATGTAATCGGTCAGAAATCCGATGCGGAATTTTCAACAAAATTTCATGTTTTCCGATTCCAAAAATGAAAAAAATATCTGTATGTGTATGTTTATGTCTGTTAATACGCTAACGCCTGATAGAATGAATGAATCGACACGAAATTTTACATGCAGAACCCCCTAAGGACCGACACCTGTTGATATTCAGCCAAAGAAACGAGATATAAGGGATGAGGGTTAACTAAAAAATTCGAATTACTGCAGTTGTAATGAATGTATTGACAAGAAATTTCATATGTAAATTCAAATATATCCTATAAGGACGACACCTACTAATTTTCAGCGGAATCAGAAGAAGGGGAGGGGGAACAGAGACGAGGATCAACTCAAATACCCTAATAACCAGGGGCGTAGCCAGGGGGGAAGGCGCGTGCCCCCCCCTCCCCCCTGGCCAGAGCAAAAAACCAAGACATAAATGAACATACATGAATTCGATCATTTCATTTCCTCGCTCAAAATCGTCATTTATGTTATACTTTATACTCTTAAAGCTGATTTTATGCGCAGTAAAAATGCGAAGCGCAGCAGCAGCAGCAAATGCACGCTATTGGATGTGAGTCATTTAATTCTAAAAGCACAGAAACCACAGCGTGCATTTGCTGCTGTTGCGCTTTGTATTTTTGTTGCTCATGTAAAGTCAACTGTTCAGTAAAGTATTACAGTCAGTGGTTACCTTAGGGGGAGCTTCTAGAGGTCCGAGTCTCCCAAATTAATAACAAAAAGTCTGCAACGCTAACCTGGGAAACTGCGGGCTGTGCCCCCGGGAGTCTATACCCCCACCCTCATAGCCTAATTTTGCCCCCTCCTGCTCAAAATCCTGGCTATGCCCCTGCTAATAACTGCTGATGAAATGAACGTATCGACACAAAATTTAATATGATTCAGAAGTCAATATTCAAATATTCAGTTTTATAAAACTTAATTGATGAATGGGAGCTGGATAAGTACAGTGCCAACGACCCCCCCCCCCCCTTGTTACACAATTGCATGATAACAGAGAGATCAAAGTAATAATATCTTATCTGTTGTCTTAAGTAACATGGTGGGTTCACACACTAGTAGAGCTTCTGTGGTAACCGGAACGTGTGGTGCCACTCAACACAAAACATATGTAACAAAAACAAACTATAATTATAAACAATTATCTACATAGTGAAGGTTGGTGTCTAAACATGCGCTATTAGTTCAAACTGATCCAATCGACGGTGAATCACAGACAACACGTACTTCCTCTCCGCCAATTAGACAACTGTTTTCGCGCCTCTGAAACCAATTCACCGTTTTGGTTAAAAACCACTAGACATCTTACTCAAAGAGTTTCTGAATCCTTGTACTGAATTTAGTGTGGTTACATCTTCAGTTATTAGGGTTTTTGAGTTGAGCCCCGTATCCCTTTTCCTTCCCTGTGGCTGATTTAGTTGGAAATCAACAGGTGTCCACATATAAGATTTCGTGTTGATACGACATTATAGGTTAGGTTAGGTTAGGTTTTATGACTCAAACCCGGGCTTTAATTACGAGGTCATATCGCCTACTACCACAGCGCTCTTTCGTCACTCTGGTGCACATGAGTCCGACTTTACTGTGGGAGTCCTAAATTTTGCCTATTCTAAATTTTTATTCACCTAGGGCAGGGGTCTTTAACGAGTATCTGACATCGTACAGGCTCGGAACCATCGCTTAACGTCCCATTCGAAGGACGGCGTGCTTAAGTTTATTTTATCTCCCAGATAAAATAAACTAAGGGCCTCGGTCGGGTTTCGAACCCACGTTCTTGAGCTCAGAAGACAAGCACGCATACCACTGAGCTACCGGCGCCCTCTACGTCATTCTATAAAGAGTTATTGGGTTTTTGAGTATAATCCCCTCCTCTGATCTCTTCCCTGTGGCTGATTTGGCTGAACTCCTCTGTACACTGAAATGGGACAGAAAGGATGAGCCCTCTACAGGTTCCTCCCATTTTCCAATAAGTGTAGCTTTTGTTCATAAACTCTAAATGGTTACATTTTTCCAGCATTTCTTCAGATATTGACAATAAATCAGGACATTTCCAGGCCCCTTCCTCGGGTCAACGAATGCCCAGTCTGTTGCAAGCCCAGAGAGCAGCACTCTTGAGGGTTATTTGAACTTATCGAACTGTCTCAACGGCTGCAGATGCAAGCGGGAGGAATTGGTCTTGGATGGTGGTGGTTACCTCGTACTTCCGTAGACGCAATATGTCTTTAGGCACATTGATGAGCCCTTATGCCCCAGCCATAGAAGAAAAGATGTGAGGACACTACAGATCAGAGCGTGGCAAGAACATTATCCAAAAATGGACAGTGGGAAAATGGCAACAACGTTGGTCACGCTTTTTGGACGTCCGGGTATGCCTCTACTCGACGTGAGTACATCCTGAGCACTGGATGTCCCAGATATTATCAGGAACGGAGTCTTTAACTCCAAACTCTTCTTGATTCGCGGGACCGGATCATACACTGGGGCTGGATCTACGCCGCCTCTACTTTTGTCGAAAGAATAAAGAATAATAAAGAAAGGAGAAAAAATATTATAAAAACTCCCAAAGCCCTGACATACATTTCGAATTTGGACAACTTTGAATGGAAGATTTGGTCAACTCCCCCAAGCATCCCTCCGAGAAGGCTAAAAAAAATGAGACTTTTATCTGAATGTTACAGAGGCTGATCTACCATGAGACTTGAGTCTCTGGCTACCCAAGCCAATGATGACAGCTCATCTACTGTATTAAGTGTAACTGTATTTCACTGTTAACCAAATCAGAAGAAAATTTGGAATGCTTTACCACTTGTTAAAGAGACCATTCAAAATATTCCTGGAGATTAAACTGACGACAATACCATCTTAAGACCAATTTAGAATTTGGACAAGGTTGTGCTAAGCCATCCAATATCAAGCGCATCCAGTCCTTTCAATCCAAAGTCCTCAGAACCATCCTTGATGCTCCCCATTAAGTTTCCAAACTTATCCTCCACAATGATCACAAAGTTCCTTTTGTCATTGACCTTATTAAGCCCGCTTCTCAAAGTTTCACTCCAATCTTTCCTTCCATAACAATCCTGTTGCTCGATCCTTGTCATCACGTTCCCACCCTGATGATCCTCCCTGAAGACTGAGGCGGTCCTGGCCGAGAGACCTGCTACTAGAAGATAGCGTCCTGCTGGAAGTGACCAGCCTCTTCCCTCATTGTCGCCTCTCTTCAGCTCTTCTGTCCCTCTCGGTCTGCCTCTATTGCTAGCCAGGGGCTAAGCAGATCCAGGGGGTGCAGGGGATCACCCGCGCCCCCGTGACCTCCTCCTCTACCTCCATTTAGTTGTAGGAATGAGGGGAGTACCATGTGGGGGTGTTCCGGTGGGTCTCTCGAGCTGAAGAGTTGTTTGTCTTATGATTCATCATATTATTTTGTACATAAGTTGCTTTATTTTGTTTTATGATTTCTTTATGTATTTTACTTTTTTCACATTTATTTTATATTTTTTATACTCAATGTCATCAAATTTACTTATGGTTCTATTTTAACTGATTGTAAATATACCAAATAAAAATAAATAAAAAAGTCCAGAAAAAAAAAAAATATGTTAATTTGCCCACAACGCCTATACTAGGATGTAAAATGTATTGTAACTCGAAGACAGGACATGGAAGTGTCCCCAAACATTGTCAAATAGCTGAACACCTCTAGATGCCGGAAAAAGTAACCAACAAGGATCCCAGAGAAGAAACATTTCTTTAGATGCTCAGGAAAAATTGTGAACTGACATTCAATATTTTTTAGTGATCTTCCCGAGCCTGTACGATGTCAGATATTCGTCGAAGATCCCCCCCCCCCCCCCCCCCCCCTCCTATCCTGGATAACTAAACCTGGATAGGCGAAATTTAGGTCTCCGTCGGGTTCATGTCCACAGCGAACTGGTAGTATAGACCATTAGTAAATCCACTCCGGTAGAGCGCAATGACTAACTAATAAATAGATTGAGACAAACATTCATCATGTACAATTTGGTTAAATAGTCAAATAAGATGGACGGCACTAAGTGATGTTAAGAGGGCCAATGAATTTAATAGCAAAGAAGCTGCCATTCAAAAAAACCAATAAGATAAATAAAATTTTAAGGTCACAGAAAATGTGATGAAGTGTTGTTGTTGACATAACCGAGAATATTGCGTAATGAGTTGTGAATCCTTAATGAAATGTACACATACTTCAATGCATATTTACTTAAACAAATTTTGTTTTCCTCATCAAAGAAAATGACTGCGGCAACTGAATAGCTACGATAAACCTTTTGGAAAATAAAGTTAAAGATGTATTAATAAATGTGAGAAGAGCGCTACAAAGAAAATATGGTAGAACAGTGAACCACTGTAGGTAGACGTAGAGAGCTCCTGCCACCTGTCGGACAAACTCTGAACAACTATCCCTCTCTACGCAACCTACCAGAACTATTATTTCCACGCTATTCGAAGTATAGGGGAAGTTATGTAATCGGTCAGATATTTGACAATCAGTTTGAACAGGAATTTCATGTTTTCTGACCCCTTATCAATAACGAAAAAAAAAAAAGTGTTTGTGTCTGTTGAACCTCCGAATAGAAACAATGTATCGACATGAAATTTTATAATTTTCTTTGATATTGTGTGTAAGGAGAGTTGTTAAATAATAAACTTCTGTTTTTTCTCTAAGGTCTTATCTCCCAATTTATTAATTTTTCACTATTTTTTCTTCATTAGAACATTTGTCAAACAGTTTCGGGCCTTGCCCATTCTCAATGACTGAAATAACAGTTTTTTTACAAGTTAACATTAAACATCAATTTTCCTATTTCTAGGATTCATCAAGAAATTAAATTACTATCTTATAAAATTTTTTTTCAAATTGTAAAACATTGTAACTGTTTGTAAATTTTATGTTTAATTTATATTTTAATTTTTTAATGTTTTACAATTTGAAAAAAAAAATTATAAGATAATAATTTAATTTCTTGATGAATCCTAGAAATAGGAAAATTGATGTTTAATATTAACTTACTGCAAACCACATTTACCCTCAGACACAACACTTGTCCACCAGTTTACATTAACAACCAGCCCATTCCTGCATCCGACACTGTCCGATATCTAGGACTTCATTTAGACAGACGATTAACTTGGACAACTCATATCAGACTGAAACGCACGGACCTCAAAAGACGATTTGGACGACTGAAATCAATCATCGGACGACGATCGACATTATCGCTTGAAAACAAACTTCATATTTACAACACTATACTAAAACCCATCTGGACTTACGGCATCGAGATATGGGGATCAGCCAAAAAATCAAACTTACAACGCCTTCAGTCATTACAATCCATCATACTACGCCACATTGCCAATGCCCCATTTTACGTTTTCAACCTCACATTACATAATGACCTCAACATCCCATTTGTACCTTCTGTTATCAAGACACGATATCAAAATTTTCACGACAAACTCCATCATGACGCCAATCCACTTTATTCTCCCATTATCCACGAACACTCTCCCCACAAATCCGCCAAGACGTCTAAAGCGGGCATGACAGAGGGACCTGCTCCAGGACTAGCCTGGACTCCTCTTCGGTCACGTACCTCAGCAGTACAGCGACATACTTGCCACAGCACATGATCACAATCACTAGTGACAAATGTTGTCGTTGTGAATATGTAAATAAATAAATAAAAAATAATATTAACTTGTAACAAAACTGTTATTTCAGTCATTGAGAATGGGCAAGGCCCGAAACTGTTTGACAAAAGTTCTAATGTAGAAAAAATAGCGAAAAATTAATAAATTGGGAGATAAGACCTTAAAGAAAAACAGAAATTTTATAAGTGTGTGCAGAATTGCACAAGGACGACACTTAGTAATTTTCAGCGGAATCGGCCGATTGGAAGATTCAGAGAGGGGATCAACTCTAAACCCCCAATAGCTGCCGATTTAATCTATGAATCGACAAAAAGAGAAGCCCATAAGAGAGGCACCTATTAATTTTCCGTGAAATCACCCAAAGGGAAAGGGAGGGAGGAAAGAGCGATAAGTGTTGAGACCCCCTCTCATCATTCCCCTCTTCTGTTCCGCTGAAAATCAATAAGTGCCGTCCTGTCCTCTTGGGGTTCCGGATACTCATATCAAATTTCATGTCAATACATTCTTTCTTCCAATGAATACATTTCTGCGATCTGGGTCGATATAGTGGAAGCTAATAAAATAAATAAAAACAAAAAAACTTGTTCGACTTTTATATTATCCAATTCCATAAAAACATATACACTTCTTAAACATTAATAGAGTCGACATTATCTTTTCAATGTATAAAGAATTCGAGGTTCTGTCGTATAAATGAAAATTCAATATTTGGCCAACGTTTGGGAAACTATTTATTTCCTTCTTCAAGGTCTTATGGATGTGTGTGTTGAAGGTGTTGTGTGTGTGTGTGTGTGTGTGTGTGTGTGTGTTTGGAATCACACAAACTCTCACACACATTCACCACACACATCCACTCAAGTCATTATAAGGCCCGGAAGAAGGAAATAAATAGTTTCTGAAACATAGGCCAAATATTGAGTTTTCATTTAAATACACGACAGAACCTCGAACACATCTTAAACTTTATGTATACTTTACTTTATTAGAATTGGACAATATAAAAGTTAAACAAGTTCTTTTTTTAAATTTATTTATTCTTATTTTCAGCATTTTTGGAATCGGGGTAAATATCAGTTAAAACTCTACTTAGAATTTCTGACCGACTACAAAACTTCCCCTATACTTAAAGGAGAAGAAAACTCTGAAGACAGACAGACCATGTTAAAGATCTTCTGGTAGTTATTATTATTATTTTTTTATTGTCCTTATGTACGATGCATGCTATCTTCGAAATAAAACTCACTCCCGGATGGGATTCAAACCGGAGAACCAAGGTGAAACAATGCGACCAAAGCACGCTCTAGCCCGCACTGCAGTTTACTTCCGAAATCCAGAAATCTTTTAGGTTATTATTATAGTTAATTTATTTTTTCTTTTAATTTTTTAATTATATTTTCTTAATAGTTAATCAGAATTGCAGACACTTAGGCAATTTACGACTTACCCTATATACAACTAAAAATAAATATATTTTAACCTTCACTTCAAATTTTAATACCTATTAATTTATCCAAAAGCTGTAAAGATTAACTATACTAGATATTCGAAGTCGGGGTTGCTTTTCCAAATATACGTATTTGGAAAAGCAAACCCCGACTTCGAATTTTTTAATCATTACTCAACTAATCTCAAAGGAGAAAGTAAAAATAAATTACAAGTACAAGGTAATATTTCTTCAGAATTAGATAGAACTTAGATAAGAATGTCTTATTTTATATTTGAACGATTACTGAGAAAAACAAGAAGAGACAGATATGGGTCAATGGGGTCTATTTGTGAGATCAATATTTCACAAACTAACCCACAAAACAGAAACATGTCAACCGTATGTTTGAAAAATAATAAATAAATAAAAATAATTTACAGGACTTTCTTATACCAACAACTTTTGTACAAATCACTCTTCCTCCTCCTTTTTCCGCCACCCAAATTCATTTCATACTGGCATTACTGGGGTATATGAAAGTAATTTTCTTTTCTTCACTGTACAGCGTGATTCTGAGAGTCGACTTCTTTATACTCAGTCATACCTGACCGACAGTAATACAGAAAGAGGGAAGAGTGATCTGTACAAATATTCGGTATAAGAAAGTTCTACGTGGCCACATCACATAAATACTATTTAAATTTATTTTTCATACCTTTAAATAAAAAAAAAAAAACAGCAATAATAAAAACTTTTTTTTTTTTTGTCTTTTATTTATAAAGACACAACTGTTATTAGGATGCAACAACAAGGATCTATGATGGTACGTATAGATATGGTGGCGTTAATGACATGTGAGAGGAAGGCCACCCAGTGGTAGGTCCGCGGGACGAAAATTTATCTTAGTTATTAGATCAAAAACAAAAAAATAAAAAAATCGTCTTTAAATTCCTTATTATTTATTTTTTTTTTACTTAGTAAAAGAGATAATAAAAGCAAAGGAAAATAATGTAAAAAATATTAATAACGAATATAATTGAAGGTGGCAATAAGTCGGGGTTCCATCTTCTCTTCAACCTTCGTGGGGGTTATGTGGTAAGAAGATGTGATGATAATGCACGAATTTCTGGGTTTGTATTTGTGTAAAGTTTGCTAAAAAAACGTATGTAAGTTGTTTGTATTGTGTCGGGTACTGTGTGTATCATGAGATCGTTATGAAGTGTTCTGTTGTTCATGTATGGGGGACACTGTGTTATCAGTCTGAGGGTTTTTGACTGAAACGCCTGAATTCGTTTGATGTTGGATGTTTTTTCTGAAACGTATATCTGTGATCCGTATGTCTCAGTAAGTAAGTGTTACAGTTCCCTTTTTGGGTCATAATTTTGATCGTCTAGTCCGTAGTGTATTTTGAGTCGACGGTTCAGCGTGTTTCGTGTGAGACGTGTATCAGGGTTCCATGTCAGTCTTCGATCTAATGTCAGTCCTAGGTATCGTATAGTATTTATTAGTTTGAGGGAGAGGCTTGTCGTAGATGAAAACGGGGGGGGCATGTTTCTCGTCGAAGTGTAAATGAGATGTGTTGTGATTTTTCTGTATTAAGTTTTATTTTCCATGTTTTTCGATTTGTGTGAGATAGTGTTGTAGTGTAAATGAGGCGTGTATGTGAAGTTCAGCAGCAGCTGCATAAATCATATTAAAAAAAAAAAAATTAATATGAGGATTCAGAATTCCTATGAAAGACAACTATTGAATTTGACTAATTTGTGTTGGGGAAGTACATTGCCGGTAATCCATCGACAACTATTTGATTTCATAATCCTCCTAAATTTCGTAGTAAAAAAAATAAAAATAAAAAAAATAACAAAAAATAAGATCCATCTATTAAATAATAGTGTTTCGACAGTCTTGATCAGTAATGATAACTCGAGGGACACAGGTTACCTAATGGTAGGAGTCTGTAACTGACTACAAATTTCATAATAGACCAGCTGAGAGTTGTCAGCATTTTCATTTTTGGAACCAGGGTGTCAAAATTCCCTTGAAAAGACAGCATCGAATGACTGGACCAAGAGAAGTGAATTTTTTTTTTACAAATAGATATTTACAACTGTATAGAAATAAATACAACAAGCAATTGTGCTAATAGAGAGATAATGGCAACGTCACAATGTCAAGAGGGGAGAAATCAACCAGTGGTGACACTCTCTTATCACTGATTTACTCTCAATTGTAACTAATCACTCTCACTGTCACTGCTGCTGCTAAGGAGGTCAGTAGGCCATTGACGCATAAGCCGTCGTTGGGGAAGTATGGCAGAATGGAGGGCACGGACTAGAGGATTATTGTGGGAACTAAGAAGGGAAAATAATTTTTTATACTTGGATTTAGCGACCTCGGTGACAAAAGGTACGTTAAGGTCTGTGAGAAGAGTTTTGTTGGGGACGTAATAAGGAGCATTGGCTATTTTACGAAGGATGAAAGGATTGGATGCGCTGGATCAGTACTGCGTTGTATATAGTCGTTTTGTTTTCAAAGTTAATTTGGATCTTTTGTCTAGTAGTCTTAGTAAAAATTTATAACGTCTGTTCACATCTTGTCTTTTCAGTCTCGTGTGAGGAATCCAAGTTAGTCATTTGTCGAGTATGAGGCCTAGATAGCGGACTTGGTTTTTTAAAGGGATGGGATTTTTATCATGTGGAGGGCAGGTATATTTTTGACGAAGGGTGAAGACGACGTGAACTGCTTTCGTGTCGTTCACCTTCACTCTCCACTTTTATGTACCAGGACTGAAGGGTTATCAGCTGTTCTTGGAGGTGTCTGGATGATAGGACTGGGTCGGGATGAGGAGAAAGGATATCAGTATCATCAGGTGTGGAGTTGTGTTGATGGATGGATGGGGATATCAGCTGCATATATTGTGTAGAAGTAAATTCATTCATCAGTCATTATGGATTTACGGATCCACAAACAAATTTTCTTGTCAATTTCGTAAGAAAGATAAGGTAACAAGAAAAGTGAATTTAATATTGAATGGGAACGTGTTTCTCCCAACACAGCCACCATTCATTATTATTATTGTAATGATTGAGAAACCTTAATGACTTTAATAGGATTCTATGTATTGTGTTATTACTATATTTAACTTTTCTTTTTGAATTATAATTAAAAATAAAAAAAAATATTATAATATATATAAAATTATAATTTTACGAAATGCATCTCATTAACCTTGTTACTAAATAAAGTTTCTAAACACTGAAGTTATTGTCTAAAATAATATAGAAGTATAGTGTCTCCAGCTAAACAAAGTAGGTATAGTGGATGTTATGTAATCGGTCTGTAATTCGATGGTGATTTTTCACTAAAATTTTATGTTTTCCAACCCCCTCATTCCAGAAAAAAAAAAAAAAAAAAAAGGCTGTGTGTTTCTTTGAAAACGATAACTCCCAATAGAATGAATGTAACGACACAAAATTTTATATGTAGGTATATCCAGGGCTCTGTAAGGACGACACCTATTGATTTTCAGCCAAATCGGAATAAGGGAAGGGAGAATTAGAAAGAAGGATTAACACAAAAAATTTAACAACTGACATTATAATGAACACAATCAAAAATTAATTAAATCGGCACAAAATTCCAAATGTAAATTCAAAACCCCATGAGGTGTTATGTAAACAATTTACACACATTAAGATTATTAATATATTATAAAATCAATTATTATTATTATTTGTACAAAAAATGTCGTTAGGAGTGAAGTAACTTAATTAGTGAATAAATATACAAAGATGGACTAGTCGCATTTTTTTTTAAAGCATATATATATATATATATAAAATTTCAAAATAACAGCCAATTACTATAATATCTCATTCCTAAAAGATTATTAAAAAGAAAAAAAAAACTATACTAACCATATGATGAAGGAAATTACATAATTCCATGAGAAAATAAGCCAGGGCCAACATGTTCCGAGAGAGACCAGGGAACCTTCAACTTGACGAGAAACTAGTCATAGCTCCAATTAAGTAATAGTTCGGATTAAGTGGACATTTTGGGAAATGTGTAGGGGCTTAAGCAAGACCTTGTTTGTGGAGGGCATTTGTTTATCATTTATCCGAGAAAAGACAAGAGAAACTATTGGCCTTGGATGTTTTGGGTCACGTAACTTCTCCTAAAATATAGTTCTGACCAAACATCCTGAAAAAAGAGAAGCAATTCAAGACTTTCAAAAAAAAATAATACATATATATAGTAGAACCTCAATTATCCGGGGTAATGGGGGAGGGGGGGGGGGGAAGAGGTCGCACGGATAAATTAAAACCACGGTTAATCGAAACACTTTTTATTTAACGAATTACATATGTGTGTACAATGTTATATACATATGTGTGTACATTGCTATGTTATAACGTTATCAGGGCTTGAAATATGAAATAATCCTTCTTTGTGTTTTGCGGTTTGAAATGATTTTCCTTAATTCAATTCTAATTTTTTTCAAATTCATGACGTCATGGAAGTCAAAATTTTCCAGTTCGCAGAAGTTGAGGACATGAACTGCTTCCATTGCTTGACTTGTCTGAATGTTTTCTTATTTAGTGCCAAAACTGTCATCATTGTCACTCTACTGAGTCTCTAAGTTTCTAGGGAACTATACTTACTGCTTACACACCACGGTTAATCGCGAACACGGGTAATCGAGAGGTGGTTAACCGAGGTTCTACTGTATATCCTTTTAAATTTACAAATATATATTTAAACTGCATAAATACAACAAGCAAATGTGCTAAGAGAGAGACATGACAATGTCAAAATGTCAAGAGGGGAAAAAACACCCAGTGGTGACACTCCCTAGTCACTGAGTTACTCTCGTTTGTAACTTATCACCGTCATAGTTGCTGCTAAGGAGGTGTCTAGGCCATTGACGCTTGGTGAAGTGTGGCAGAATGAAGGGCACGGACTAGAGGACTAATGTGGAAACTAAAAAAGGAAAATAATGTTTGTTATATTTGGATTTAGCAACTTTGATGACAAAACGTACGTTAAGGTCAGTGTGAAGAGTTTAGTTGGAGACATAATAAGGAGCATTGGTTATTTTAGGAAGGATTTTGGATTGAAGGGATTGGATGCCCTGAAGATTGGAAACCTGGGCAGAACCCCACAGTTCAAGTCCGTAAGTCGTTTTGTTTTCAATGTTAATTTGTAACTTTTGTCCAGTAGTCTTAATACCAGTTTATAACGTCTGTTCATTTCTTGTATTTTCAGTCTCGTATGAGGATTCCAAGTTAGTCGTTAGTCGAGTATAAAGCCTAGTTAGCAGACGTTTTAAAGAGATGGGATTGTTGTTAAGATACACTGGAGAGCATGTAAAAAATAAAAATAAAAACAATTTTAAATGAAATAAAAATTAACGTAAGATTTATAATATTCGCGCATAAGACTATTGCTGGCTAAGAAATAATGATTAATAAATAAAATTTGTACTTTTCCTCAATTTGCAACTCATTTTTTTACTGTTTTCGGGAGAACCTATACCGCTTCAGTGAAAGGACCGACGAGATTTTATCCTTTCAGATAAGTGATATGATTCATATATGATTTCATTTTCATATCATGATCGGAAGAAATAACATTTTGATCCTCCCGTCGGCTCTTTTACTAGGGCAGTAGAGGTTCTCCAGAAAAAAGAAATATGTGTCTGGAAAATTCTGGAACTTGTACCCCTTCACTTGAAGGACGGACTGGAGGATAAAAATGATATTCCTTCGGATTCATGATATGAAATTCATACATCATATACAAATGAATTACCATGCATCGACAATAATATTTTCAATTTCCCATCGGTCCTTTTATTTAGTGAACCTCTTTAGATTCTCCCAGAGTATATAAAAAACAAAAACAATAACTGCCGAAGTAATGAATATGTAGCGTTCTCGGGTTTATATATATACCAAATAACTCCACTTTATTTTCAACAAGATTTTCTATGTATTTTTTTAGATTTTATATTTTCAACTGAGAGCCTTTTTATCAACAATCAATTTTATCAAATGTTTACAACAATACTAGCGGCCAGGCCGCTACACTCTTCCCCTCCCCGGGGAGGCTGAGGTGGGACCCGAGGTGAAGCTCTGTACACCTTCAGCCGGTTGGCATGTACCACGAGTCGCTTCCGTCGTCCCTCCTGAGCCTGGATTCGGAATGTGACATCGGACAACTTTTTTAAAATATTATACGGTCCCGCCCAGGGTCGGTGCAGCTTGGGAGTCCGACCTCTGCCCACAAAAGGACTCCACAACCATACCTTGTCCCCTTCCTGAAGATGGCTCTCCATGCTCCTCTGGTCGTAGTAATCTTTCTGGACCTCTTGCTCTTTCTTTTGCACTTCCCGTACGAACTGGAAGGCTTCTTCCATCCGCTGGACTCGTCGCGACACAAAATCGTCGAGTGTAGTCTCGTCTTCAGGCTGCCCGTACATTATGTCAATGGGCAGCCTAACTTCCCGACCGAACAGGGCATAGTAGGGTGTAAGACCGGTCGTCTCATGTCTGCTCGACCGGTACGCCATCATCACCTGCGGTAGAAATTGATCCCAATTGTCTTGCCGATCTCTGGCGTAATGGCTGAGCATGCTGCATAACGTCCTGTTGAATCTTTCAACTAAGCCATCCGACTCCGGGTGATAGGGGGTGGTGCGGGTCTTCTTTATTCCCAGCTTGGCTGCCAGCTCGGAGAAGAGGCGAGATTCAAACTGGCGGCCCTGGTCTGTATGCAGCTCGTAGGGAGCCCCATAGCGAGTAAAGAACTCCTGAATGAGGGTGTTCGCCACCGTCTCGCTTTCAATGTTTTTCAGCGGGTAGGCTTCCACCCACTTCGTAAAGTAGTCGGCCGCCACCAGGATGTACCTGTTGTCACCACGTGTTCGCGGTAGCGGCCCCAGGATGTCGACGGCCACCCTCTGGAACGGGAAGCCGGCCACGACTCTTTGCATTGGCGCCCTTCTCCGTGCCCCTTTCTTTGCTCCGCACCCCGGACAAGCACTCACCCATGCCTCAACATCCTTTCGGTGACCTGGCCAGTAGTACCGATTTCTTACCTTGCACAGCGTCCTTGTGATCCCTAGATGCGCTCCCCCCGCGGGGCTATCATGAAGACCCTCCAACACCGTTTCCACTAGCGTCTGAGGGAGCACCAGCTGATGTCGCGAGGGTTTCATTTCCTCGTCCCATCTCCTCACCAGCAAGCCTTCACGCTTCTCTAGCCGACTCCATTGCGTCCACAAGCTGATTAATTTTGGATTCTTTCCTTTGACTTCGCCAAAAGGTGGCCGGGCTCCCTGTGCAATCCACTGGAGCACCGTGCCAAGCAACGGGTCGTTCTCCTGGGCCTTCGACAAAGTGTCATCCGACACCACAGCTCCCAGCCACTCGCCGGCCACTGTGTTCTCCTCAGTGGACCGTTCATCTATTTCCTCTTCGAGCTCCGCTTCATCTTCGCTACCGGCGATCTTTCTTGATCTTTTCTTTCCCTGACACTGCGCACATGATCGGGATAGTCCATCAGCGTTCCCGTGTAGTTTACCAGGACGGTGGATGACGTCAAAATCATAGGGCGAAAGTAATTCGAGCCACCGAGCGACCTGTCCCTCCGGTTCCTTAAACGATCGCAGCCATTTAAGGGAATTATGATCCGTCCGGACGGTGAACTTCTGTCCATACAAGTAAAATCGAAAGTGCCGCACTCCAAACACCAAGGCCAGCATTTCTTTGCGTGTGGTGCAATAGTGACGTTCCGCCTTCGACAGGGCTCGGCTAGCATATCCCAAGACCTTCTCTACTCCGTCTTGCACTTGACTCAAGACTGCCCCTAGGCCTAAGTCACTGGCGTCACAATCGACCACAAATGCTCCTTTAGCTTGCGGCAAACCTAAAACAGGGGCGGATGTCAATGCGGTCTTCAGTTCTTGAAAATATTGCTGCAGCTCTGGCCCAAACTGCAACTTGCTTCCCTTTTTGACGGCCCCATATAAAGGCGATGCCAGCTCGGCAAAGTTGTTCACGAAGCGCCTATAGTACGCAGCAAACCCAAGGAAAGACCGCAGAGCACTCATGTTCGTAGGAACGGGCCAGTTGCGCACTGCTTCAATCTTTCCCGGGTCTGTGGCGACACCCTCAGCCGACACGACATGTCCCAGAAAAGAAATCTGCCGACGGAGGATTTGACACTTGCGGGGCTTCAACTTAAGACCTGCATGTCGAATCCTTTCAAACACTTCGCGTAGTCTGGCTAGGTGTTCTTCCACAGTGGCGCTCCACACAACGATATCGTCAAGGTAGACCATGGCAGTGGTCCACTTCAGCCCTCCCAGTACCAAGTCCATGAGCCTCTGAAATGTGCCAGGTGCATTACAAAGCCCGAACGGCAAAACCCTGAACTGATACAGGCCCTCTGTGGTCACAAACGCTGTTTTCTCTCGGTCAGTTTCCTCCACACCTACCTGCCAGTAGCCTGCCGCGAGGTCTAATGACGAAAAATATTTTGCACCCGTTAAATTGTCAAGAATATCGTCGATCCGTGGGAGGGGGTATGCATCCTTTTTCGTGACGTCGTTTAGCTTACGGTAGTCTACGCAAAATCTGATGCTCCCATCCTTCTTGGAGACCAGAACAATCGGGCTGGCCCACGGGGACTTGGATGGCTCGATAACATCTTGCTCTAACATTTCTGACATTAGCCGCCTAACTTCCTGCCGCCGCTGGTACGGGATCCTGCGCACCGGCTGCCTGATCGGCGCGGCGCCCTCGGTCACAATCTTGTGATGCACCAACGTAGTCAGACCCATGTCCGTGGAACCCAGAGAGTATATGTCGACGTAATCCCGAAGAAGCCGTACGACACCCTCTTTCTGACCTACACCCAGCACCATGTCGTTCACGCGGAACAGGGCTTCAACGTCCACGTCCCTCGGTCCTACCTCTTGCTGTCGACGATCTTCTTCGACCACTGCAATGCCCTCCAGGGTCACCTCCACCTGACCAAGGCATGTCTTAGCGTATAATATTTTCTCTTCGGAACAAGGGTTCAGTAAGCGCAAAGGGATCTCCCCCTTCCGCACCACAGCTGCAACTCGAGCTAGCCGGATACCCGTCTTTTCCTCAGTTCGCTTTCTCGGCTCAAACACAACTTCCCTCCCCTCTTCCACGGAAAGGGGGGCTGTAATGATAATTTCGTGGTGTCCCGGCACCGTAACAGTCTCCCCAAGGACGACGTTTAGATTACGGCCTAGATGGACACCCACAGCACGTAATGGGACTCGGTTGTTTTTCATCTCCAATAAATCCTCTTTGAATGACAGCCGGGCATTGTTCTCCCTCAGAAAATCAACACCCAATATAACATCGAAACGGATGTCACCCACAATGCACCGATGTTCATACGTGGCCCCACCCATCTTTAATTGGGCGTCAATAAACCCTGCAGTTTGGATTTCCTCACCATTTGCAGCAGTGAGCCTGCAACGCGGCTGCTCCTGCAGTCGCAGGCCCAAACGCTGGGCGCAGTTCAGACTAAGCATCGACACGGTGGCCCCCGTGTCAACTAGGGCTACTATTCGTCGGCCGTGTATCTCGATATCCACACAATTACCCCGCAGACGGGTGCTATCCGAGACAGCTGGAGCCAGATGTTTGCAGACCACCAACTGGCCCTCGTTGGTGGCCCCCTTCAGTTTCCCGGACAGGAAGCCTTTACGTGCCCCTCTTTCCCGCAGGACCAGCATGTCAGACAACGGCGGACCCCCCTAGGCTGCCTGTTTCCTGCATCCACCCGAGCCGTCAACTTGGACATAGCTTTAGTCAGTTCGGCGAGTTGGGCCCCTTGCGCTAGTATCTGGGCTTTTTGATCTTGGATAAAGTTTCTGAGCGGCACTTGATCGGTTGAAACAGTAGCCGCAGCGCCCTCAACCACACCACCACCCTGCTCCTGCCACTCACCTCGAATCCCCGCGACATCAGACGGCGGTCCATACAAGGCGCAGGTAGATTCTACAACCAGCGCCCGCCTGAGCGCCGAGTCAAGTGAACTGGGGCGCGTCAGGGCAGTATGTAGTCGGGTCTCCTTATTTCTCAGTCCGGATAAAAATTGGTCCTTTAGGGCCTCCTGTTTTTCGGGTCCCTCCCTAAATGGGTAGGCTCGAGCATAGAACATCTTGAGGCCCGTTGCAAATTGGGTGAGTGTTTCTGCCTTCTCCTGACGTCTACGACGAAACGCGTCCTTCCGGAGCTCACGCAGTTCTTCTGGCTCAAGGTGAGACCCTATCTCCCGGCAGCAAAGGTCGAAATCAGACCTGACCGCCTCTGGGAGGGAGTTATAAATGCTACGGGCCTCCCCCGTGATATACGCACCCAGGAACAGGGCCTTCCCCTCACCCGTCCAGTTATTGAGGCGACTCACTGTATCAAAATACTGGAGGTACTCACCCCAAGTCTCGGATTCCTCAGTGTAGGCCCTCGGCTGGACTACCGGCCTGACAAAGCTCTGGGCTGCGTCCCCGGACGCCCCGTCATGGTCTCCCATAGCCTCACTCAGGCCATCCGCTCCTCTAGTAGCCTGTCTCGCACGTCTTGGCATGGATTCTGGTAATATCTTCTTTGATCCCACCGCTGCCACCAATTGTAGCGTTCTCGGGTTTATATATATACCAAATAACTCCACTTTATTTTCAACAAGATTTTCTATGTATTTTTTTAGATTTTATATTTTCAACTGAGAGCCTTTTTATCAACAATCAATTTTATCAAATGTTTACAACAATACTAGCGGCCAGGCCGCTACAAATATATTGACACGAAATTTCGTATGCATATTTAAAACCTATTAAGGACGACACCTATCTATTTTCAGCGGAATCGGCCGAAGGGGAGAATCAGAGGAGGGGGTCGACTCAAAAATCATAACAACTACCGATGTAATGAATATATCGACACAAAATTTAGTATGAAGAATCAGAAGACCCTGCGTAACAGTAATTATTATTGATTTCAGCTCAAACGGTAAATTAGTTTTAGAGGTAAAACGGAAACTAAATTGATTAATTCAGGCTGTGGAAGAACGTTACCGACTTATTTTCTCGGGATGAGAGGTTCGATTACATGAATTCCCCTACACATCATAAAAGGTGGGTAAATGCATGGAGCTATTAGATCTAACTATAAACATATGGTGGAAGGCCATGAAGGAGTTGTAAGGACAACCAGCTGAGAGAGAAAGATACAGTGGAGATGGGGGGGAACATAGCTCCGTGTATGGTCTGTGGGACCTCTGTAGTGAGCTCCATACCTGGTTATATGTGTGTCAATCCGAGTCGAACTGGGAACCCACAAATCCGTTCAACGGATGACAATTATGTAAATATGAAGATGGCTGATGTAGTAAAAAGTGATTATTTCACAGGATGCCAAATAAGATGTAGTCTGACCTCTCATAGATTTTTATTTGTATTAGCTAGCCGCCTTTCGAAGTTGCCCTCATCATCTGCCTGTCTTATAAAAAATGAAAAAAATTGAAATTTGAATGAAAATAAAAATATTTCAATTTTCATGACAACTTGTGAAACAATGTAAAGTTTTTCAAACCAAAAGTAGAATGATTAATAGAGTCGGCAGTATCTTTTCAATGTTGATGGAAATCGAGGTTCTGTCGTGTAAAAGATAATACAAAATTTGGCCAACGTTTCGAAAACTATTTATTTTCTTCTTCAGGGCCTACAGAATATAAACAAAGAAATTAGACATTATGGACAATGATATAAACAGAGACTTTATAATAATTTGAAAAAGAGATGGAAACAATTTTACATATATGAAAGAGAGAAAAATAATAATAATAAATAAATAACAAAAAATAAATACAACTTTTGAAAGTAGTATTGATTGAGAGATATATATTGTTTTATATAGTTTAATACTACTTTCAAAAGTTGTATTTATTTTTTGTTATTTATTTATTATTATTTTTTTTCTCTCTTTCATATATGTAAAATTGTTTCCATCTCCTTTTCAAATTATTATAAAGTCTCTGTTTATATCATTGTCCATAATGTCTAATTTCTTTGTTTATATTCTGTAGGCCCTGAAGAAGAAAATAAATAGTTTTCGAAACGTTGGCCAAATTTTGCATTATCTTTTACACGATAGAACCTCGATTTCCATCAACATTCAAAAGTAGAATATTTAGAGAGAAAAAAAAAAAACTGACAAATACTTACCATGTTAGAACCGAAAGTATGGGAGCAACAAATGGTGGGTGAATAACCGGCAGCGCATTTCCCCAACGGAATTGAATAAATACAACAAGTTTTCGCTATCCCTCAAAACCACAATTTAACGATTGAAAATCAATTGGTGTCTTACTCAGGGACTTCTGAAACGTCATACTAAATTCTGTGTCGATATATTCATTACATATATCGGTAGTTATTAGGATTTTTGAGATACCCCTTTCTCTGATGCCCCAATTTCGTTTGACCGATTTGGCTGAAAATTTCGTGCATATATATTCATTATCTGTCACACACACAGTAAATTCAGCAAATCTTTCATAGAAAATTTGACCTCTTCATCTCAAATTTGACATTCATTGCCACAAATGTTACTGAGTTATGAGCCCTCACGAAGTTCCAATCACAGACACACATCATCGCGAAAATTGTCGAAACGTGTGAACTTTGAAACTTGAAATTCCATTAAAAATTCGACTTCAAATTATCGCACGATTACAATACCTATTGTACGGTACATTTTCTGGAGTCTGGTTTTTCAAGTTAATTTAGTTCTTTCGGGAAAGTGACATAAGGAAAAGCAAGTCGTCGTTGAATCACCAGGTATGTACTTCCCCAGCACTTATTACTCAATTATGTTTTCGCTCTCCTTCCAAAGTCAATAAACTATATGGGATTAAATTCAATATTTGACATAGATAGTGGTTTCTGAACCCTCATACTAAATTTTGTGTCGACATATTCATTACAAACGGCAGTTATTACACATTTTGAGTTAAATCTCTCCTTAATCCCCCTTTCCTTTGGCCGATTTTGCTGAAAACCCATAGGTGTCATCCTTATGTGGTTAAAAATTCACATATGAAATTTTGTGCCGATACATTCAATATATTGGCAGTTGTAAAAGAGTTTTTGTGTTAAGCTTTTCCCCTAATCCCCACTTTTCCTTTGGCTGATTTAGCCGAAAATTAATAGGTGTCCTCCTTAAAGGGTTCTGGATACACATATAAAATTTCGTTTCGATACATTCATTCCACCGGGAATTATCGTGTTCGTAGACACACATACAAGATTTCGAATCAGGAGATCAGAAAACATGAAATTCCGTTGAAAATTCAGCATCGAATTGCATAACTTCCCCTATACTTCATATAGCTGGGGAAATAACATATATTTATCATACAATCCTGTAATGCAAATATGCAGAACCTCATAGCTAGGAGTGGCTCGGTTGAGAAGAAAGAATAGAAGAAGATGGCCTCGAAAGTCTTTAATAAGTCTCCACCAACATTTCGAAGGTTACTTTCATTACGATGAAGCGACAGTATCTACAGTGTTGAGGTTCTGTCGTGTGAAGAAAGAAACGTAGTATTTGGCCAACGTTTCAGAAACTATTTGCTTCCTTCTTCAGAGCCGTACATTGACTAATAAGGCTAATTGACTAATATTGATAAAATTACTTAAAGGAGCATAGGGCTTTGGTCGTATGGTCTTACCGTGGTTGCGGGTTCAAATCCCGTTCAGGAGAGAGTTTTATTGTATAAATAGAACATCCGCCTGGGACCTTGGAATTTGTATTGTACATAACACACCATTATAGAGAAATGCGTGTAATAAGTAGTTATTTGGGTTTATTGATGCTGTAAATAAGGGTCTTTACGTCCTTATAGAGTTTGAATTTCTATCTGAAATTTCTTGTCAATACATCCTCCCTTCCCTTAGTCCTTAAGGGTTCTGGGTATAGGTACTTATAAAGTTACATGTCGATACATTCAATCTTCAGTTTCAGAGAGAAGACATTTTGCATAGCTTCAGTGTTAATTTCACAAAAATAAAAAAATTCGTCGGCCAAGGAGGCGCTTCTTATGGTGGGACTTAACGAACGGCTGGGTCTTGGATCTTTCCCAGTTTTACCAGTATCAATTCAAAATGCACTCGGTCACATGTTAAGAGTTAGCCGACCCCTGGTGCAATGAAGTCTAGAGTATTGCACTCCCTGTCCCTAAATAACGCGGGGGGGGGGGGGGGGGGGGGGGGGGGGGGGGGGGGACATTGTACAAATATAAAGTTAAATGTGTGAACTCAAGGCGAGTGGACTCCCTCAAGGCTCCTAACTCCTACCACTGTATATATATGCAAACCTGTCAACCCTTCTTCCTTAGTACATACAAAAATAGTCATATCGCAACAGCAACATGAAATGTAAATATTTTGAAGTGTAAAATTAGAGAAGAGAAAAAAAAAAAATACGCCGGTGAATCACCGGCAATGTACTGCCCCAGCACATAATTTATCAAATATGTTTTCGCTCTTCCACTAAAAAGAAATCAGCCGTTTAAGTTAAAACTCATTAATTGACTTATGGGCGTAAGGCTTTGCTCGCATGGATTGCGAGTTCCAATTCCGTTCGGAAGAGTTTTATTTCATAGATAGAAAACCCTCCTGGGGCTATGGAACTTGTGTTAATAACCAAAAACACCGATGTAGAGGCACGACTAATGGACATCGTACAAAAAATCCTTATTACATTTTGTGTCGATACATTGTCAGATATTAGAGTTTTTGAGTAAAGCCCTCTACCACCACTTCCCTTTGGCCGATTTCACAGAAAACTAATATACGCTGTCCTTAAGTGGTTTTGACATTAAATATGAAATTTCATGTCGATACATTTATTACATCGGCAGTTATTGGGATTTTTGAGTTGAGCCCCACCCTTCCCTTCGGCTGATTCATCTGGATATTGTTAGGTGGCGTACTTATGAGGTTTATAATTTACTAATGACATTTTATGATACACTTATTACAACGGCAGTTATTAGTTTTTTCTGTTAAGCTCCTTCCCTTTGACAGATTTTGCTGAAAATCAATAGGTGTCGTCCTTATGGGGTTCTGCATACACAATTTCGTATCGTTACATTCATTCTATCAGGAGTTATGGGGTTCACAGACACATTTATATGTCGATTTTTTTTTTTCATTTTTCGGTGTAAGAAATAATTTCAAATATTAAAAAAGTAATTAGAACTCAATATATTCATAATTGTTCATCATTGGTGATAATGGTGGTAGAATAAAATGTCTAATATTATTTGTTGCCTCATAAATTATGCTGCGAAAAGAAGGTATTTACTATCTGTCACTTGTTCAGGAAGTTCATAGTAAATAGTTATTTAATAATTAAGATAATTGCACCATAATAATTTTTGCAGGAATTTTTCATAAACAAAAATAAAAAAATAAAAATAATTTTGCTAATAAAATTGATGCGGGCGAAGTAAACTGACCTCCATTATTATAGCTAGTTGATGGTAATTAGATAACCGGTGTCAACTCTATAACAGGCTATTGTACAACAGAAGATAGTCCGCTAATGGAGAGTCAATGCTGTTTCTGTCACTAGCGTCTATTTCTTAATATGGAGAGAAAGTGAGACTTCTTGTTATACCAAGCAGCGACATAACGATGGAGTGATGATAAGGCAACATGTTGTTGTTGTTGTTTGTGACTCATGCCCGGGCTTCAACTATGAAGTCATATCGCCAACTACCAGAATGCTCTTTCGTCCCTCAATTGAACAACCCCTATAGAATGACATGAAATTTTATATAGGGTCCAGCAGGTCCAGAAGCTCCTCAAATGAGGACGACTCAGAATGAATTTCAGCCAAATCGGTGAAAGAGAAGGGGGGGGGGGGGGAGAATAGAAAAGAGCTCAACTCTTGAATGAATGCATGATACTGTATTTGAAGGTCAGGCGAATAGGTCATTACAGGTGATTTGGTCGTGAGATCTATTTATAGTTAGTTATTATGACACGTGCCGGTCTTTAACTAAAAGGTCATATCGCCTACTACCAGAGTGCTCTTTCGTCACACTGGTGAACATGATCTCGACTCTACTATGGGTGTCCGTAGTCTATGAGGAGCCTAAGCTAAATTTTTATTCAACTAGGGTAGGGGTCTTTAACGAGTAACTGACATCGTACAGGCTCGGGACCGTCGCTAAATGTCCCATTCGAAGGACGGCGTGCTTAAGTTTATTTTACCTCCCAGACAAAATAATAGTATATAAATAGTATATTATTATATACTAATACCCATATTATTATTAAAAATCTGAAAAAAACAAAAAAAAACAAGGGATGTATGTATTACCAGAAAAAATAAAGCTACTATATTAAGACAAAAAATACAAAATAAATTTTTAAAAAATTGTGAAACAAATTAACAAAATAAACATATTAAAAGCTAAGGAAAGGCCAACTGCAAAAAAAAGTCAAAAATAACCCAAAAAACAGTAAAAAGAGATAAGTCCATAATAGCATATGATGTCTAAAGGTAACAAAACAGCGAATTGGAGAGGAGGACCGTTGGGAAATTTCAGTGCAACATAAGGTTAACCCTGGATAAACGAGGTTCTTAGTTTTTTTTTTATCTGGGAGGGGAATAATGACCTAGGTGAATAAACGAGGCTGGGCAAAATTTAGGACTGACTCCAACAGTAAAAAAAAAAGTTATCGGTGAATCACTGGCATTGTAGTTGTCCTAAACGAATTATTCAATAAAGTTGTCGCTCTCCCTCTAAAACTAATCAACCGTTATAGCTAAAAATCGATAGTTGACTTACAAAGGGACTTCGGCAGTTATTTTGAATTGAGCCCTCCTACCCTTGGACCGATTTCGCAGTCAATTAATAGGTGTCGTCCTTATGCGTTGGCGCTTCTGGAATGAGGTTGAAAGGGAGTTCACACTGCGTTCGACCGGTGTACCTTGATCCCAAATCTCCCCCTCCGTCCCATACAAGGCGAGTACACAAAGTAGTGGGTTGAACTGAGTCAGATATCTGCTAAATATGGACAAACTGTCGTCTTAACACTTACAGGCCAGGTCAGTGTCCGCTCAAGGTCCTACTCACTCGGCCTTCTCTCCACATATCTATTTTTGACAAAAATTAACCAAAAAAAAATAATAATAATACTGTCAAATTCTTTATTTAGACCTTAAAAATTAATGTCAAGTTTATGTTCAATTTTAGTTTGACCTTTCTAATGTCTCCTTCAACATGTAGTATTGTTTACAAAGTTCGAAGTATCTGTTTTGAATGTATATTTTCCATTAAAACTCAAGGCTCTATGTATAATAATATACTGAAAAAAGGACTATGCGTTTTTTTCAAAATGAATACGTAAGTAAGACCAGGTTGAACATAAATAAGTGGCTAAATAAGTAACAACAGAGGTATCAGTCCAACAATATTGTCTCCCATTGTTCCCAAAACCCGCTCTGCTCCCAATCAGTCAGCACCCAACTTAAACTGGAAGTGTAGCTTCTTTGTACCCCTTATCTACCTTCGTTTTAATTTTAATAATTTTTATATATTCTCAATGGAGGGCGCCGGTAGCTCAGTGGTATGCGTGCTTGCCTTCTGAGCTCAAGAACGTGGGTTCGAAACCCAACCGAGGCCCTTAGTTTATTTTATCTGTGAGGTAAAATAAGACCCTTGTCCTAGGTGAATACAAATTTAGGGCGGGCAAAATTTAGGACTCCCACAGTAGAGTCGGGCTCATGTCCACCAGAGTTACGAAAGAGCGCTCTGGTAGTAGGCAATATGATCTCGTAGTTAAAGCCCGAACATGAGTCATAAAACCTAACCTAACCTATATTCTCAATGTATTTTTAATTATAATAACATAATTTATATTTATTTTACAGTTTACTGGTATTTCGAAATTTCATTAACAAAAATAACTATGTACTTTTATTTTTTCAAAGTACAAAATTTAAGATACCTACTCAAAATGAAAATTAAAAAAAAAAAAAGTTGGAACGAAATCAAAAGATTATATTTTTGAACATCTAAGAAATTCTAGTTTGTTAGAAATCTAATTTTACATTTTTTCTTGTCACCGCCCAAGATGCCAAAATCAAAACTTCAATTTTCAAAATGTTTTTTTGTGAATTGACCAACGAGACTACTTTTCCCTTTTCCTTCTACTCTTAACTGCAAAAGTATAAATACAAATTGAATAAAATTGTGAGCAATATAATATTATTTTCATTAAAATATATGATCAAATATTTCGGAAAAAGAATTACAAATGTTGGACTGACATGTGATTTTAGTGTTGTTTATCTTCCTTCATGACATCACTCAAGTAATGTTTATGTTTAATGAGTTTTCCCGAACTTATCCCTTATTTCACCTTAAATGAAAAATATTGAACTTTTAATTTTTTTTTTTTGCGTGCCCCTTGTTGGACAAAATCAAACATCATCCTCTCGTGCGTCGAGAGAGCTCGGGATCAAGGAAGGTCAGGTGTATAAACATTATTATAATCAATATGAGGCTGTGACTGGGGGCAGCCACTGGTTCCCCAATCTGTAACGATCCGTGGATGTCCTCAGCTCAACTTATACTGCTTTTTTCAATCAACGAATCGGCTGAACACCGGGTAGCCGGTCTCAGTGACCAGCTGCCGCAGATCCGGTCCCGCGAATCAACTCCACCTGGCCTGGTCATACAGCGGGCATTCAAGGACTATATGTTCTCAGCAGTCTCCATGCCGCCACACGAAGAGTTCAGGTTGTGCTTCCTCTTAAAGAAGTTAAAATGCCCGTGACCTGATAATATCTGGGACATCCAGTGATCAGGTTGAGTCAAGGCGTACATGTACTTCCCCAACGAGAATTAAGAACTAAGTTTTCGCCGATTTGGTTGAAAATCAAATGGCGACTTACTAAGAGACTTTAAATTTCGTGTTGATATACATTCGTTATATCGATATTAGGTTTTTTGAGTTGAGCCCTCCCTTCTCTGATCCTCCTTTCCCTTCAAAATTGATATATAAGACACCGGCAGTTATCGAGGTTTCTCTGCTAACTCCCCCCCCCCCCCCTTCCCGTTCCATCGTTCGACAAATTGATAGGTGTTCTTATGGGGCTCTAGATATACATGTAAAATTTCTTGCCGAAATATTCGTGTCATTGGTAGTTATTTTCTTATTTTCTTTACAGGCAGATTATTTATATTGAAAAGTTGTCAAATACTCCACACAAGACTCAAGGGATTCAACAAGATCTACATAGATGCCAAATTTTACGGGTTTTTTTACTGTAAAGGCCAGACAACGGAACGATTGTATAAAAGTTGTCTTACATCTTCTGGAGGGATTAGGTGACAGACTTGGTCCGGCTCCAAATTGTCAAATTTCTCATCTCTCCAACGTTTTGTTGGTAACTTTAACTCAATATTCTTGGTGTGTAAATCAAAGTATGCCTCGGGGTACGCGGAATTCATCACCATACACAGTCAAAAATTTCCAAGTCAAGTTCTTTATATAGTTTCCTCTCTGTTCTTGCCTCTAAATGCACTCCTGATATTAGTACAAATTCTAAACTATCACAGTTTGGCAGGTAGTAGAATATGGGTTACTTGCGCCACTATCTCTTATCGTCTACTACTATTCTGGCCAGGACTAGATTTTTCCCATGAAAATCGACCAGAAAAACAAAATACAATTTTGGAGATAGTGTCAAATGGTTTAAAAAGACTTAAAAAAATGAAATAAACCCATAATGATAACAAAACATAAGGGAAGAGTTTGCACATGACCACCGGTTTTTTCACAGGGTTCAAGGTCAACGGAAGTTATCAGAATAATAAGTTGAGTGAACGAAAAAAAAAAAAAAATTGTTTCTATGTGAAGATGTTACATAACAATGTCAATGTCCACACGGAACCTGTTCTCAGCTCCATCAACTCAAAATTACATCGCAGGTCACATTCAAATGTCAACAAATGAACATTTTTTTTCTGCTACGGAACAATTTTTATTAGGAAGATGAATTTAGTACAACTATGACTAAATGGAGAGAAAAATTATTATTTTCATTAATATTTTATTAATCTGCAAATTATTCCACTCTTTTTGAAAGAAATTAACTCATAAATATTTATTTCTTGCTCTTTCCCATTCCTTGAAAGTATCAAATACAATAAAAGAAATTTAAATTTTAATAAAAAGTTTATGTTAGAAGAAACCCATCGAATTTTTGACCGATTACATAACTTCCCTTATACTTCGTTGATATGTATGTATATCCAAAACATAAGAACGAGAGAGAGAGAAAACTTAGTTGATTAATTTGCGCAGAATGAAATGCCTGTAATTTACCAACTTATTATTATTATTTATGTTTTTTTTTTCAGTTTTTAATTTATTGTAATTTCCACTAAGGTATTATGTAAGAAGAAAGCCTAGCAATTGACAATTTCATACTACCCCATCGTGTTGCGAAATATGATGACCGCTGGCCCGTCGTCCCACGTGCATCCTTGACTGGGGCATAGCTCCCACAGAGAGGTGGACGTACTGCGACTATATGCGGTGAACTTGACAATCCTTGAACTTGGTCTGTTTTGGCAACGACTCCTACCTTCTCGAGAGTTGTGCTGCTAAATGAGACCCGCCCACACTAATATAGCTTCAAATGCCTTTCATAGTCTACTGACCGAGCTTCAACCCTTATTTATTGGACATTTTTAGCATAAAAACAAAAAATAATTCCCCCCAGCACGAATTAAGCATCTAAGATTTCCCCTAATCGACTGTTATGACAAAAAATCAGTCGGTGTCTTACACAGGGACTAAATTACGACCACGTTACTTCAGGGATTAAGTATATTTTACAAGTTAAATAAAATATATGTGATTTGGTCATAATAGGACTTTCTTATACCAATTACTTCCATACAGATCACACTTCCTCCAATTCATCCCTGATTTCTACTACCATACTAGCAATACTGTGAATAAATAAATCACTCTCAGAACAATGAAACAAAAAAAAAAAAAAAACCGTCTCTGAATCACCTGCAATGTACTTCCCCAGAACAAATTAATCAATAAACTATCCACTTCCCCTCCTTTTGCGTTAATATGCAACAGTTGACTTATATAAGGACTCCTAAATCCTCATACTAAATTTTTTGTCGATAAATATTTGAGTCGAACCCCCCTTCACAGTCCTTCTCTTTGGTCGATTTGGCTGAAGAACAATAGGTGTCATTCGTGGGTTCTGGATTCACATATAAATACAATTTTCTGCCGATTCTATCAGGAGTTGTGTTCACACATAGGCAGGCAGCATTTTTTTTTTTTTTTTTTTTCTCATATTTGGAATCCAGAGGTCGGAAAACATGAAACTCCGTTTAAAACATCGCATCGAATTGACCGATTACATAACTTTCCCTATACTTCGTATAGCTGGGGAAAACCGTTGATGCCAACACATTACTTTCATATGCGTAGTAATGCCAGTTTTGAGAGGGGGAAGGGGAGAGTGATCTGTACAAAAGTAGTTGGTATAAGAAACTCCTATACTGGCCATCCACATACAGGGAAAATATTTTTCTCGAATTCCCTTCCCTGACGATATATTCGAGATTGGGTCATTTTATCTGGACCACTCGGTATAAAGATGATAACCTTTAAGACATGATGCTGATGACGTATGTTGAGCCGATTATTATATATATTGTGAACTAACCTTCCTCTATTCACAATTTTGTCGATCAATTATTACCTATGGAAGTATCCAATGTGTGATTTCACTCCTCTTTTTCATTTTTAAAAAAGTCACTGATAAAATATTCACATTTTATAATTATAAAAATAACTAAAATCAGGAGGATTTCCGCAGATAGTTATTTTATTTTTTTGGTCTACAGAAATGGACTTCCCCGCTCGTCACCTTCCATACAGAAGTTAACGCTAGTTAATATCGCCTGCTTCATTATATGATGGCGTACTACAGAAACAGAGTTAGTTATTTAAAAAAAAAAAAAAAGAGTTAGTTATTGTGCTCATGGTTCAGGCTTTAACTACGAGGTCATATCGCCTACTACCAGAGCGCTCTTTCATCGCTCTGTTCGACATGAGCCCGACTCTACTCTGGGAATCCTAAATTTTGACTATTCAGGTTTATTCACCTAGAATAGGGGTCTTTACCTGACATCGCTCAGGCTCGGGACCATCGCTTATCCGAAGGTCGGCGAGCTCAAGGTTTATTCACCTTCCAGACAAAAAAAACCCAAGAGCCTCGGGCAGGTTTACAGCAACAATTGTAGTAGTATCTATTTAAAATATAGAAGAAGCTAGTCATTGAGCATTGACCATGATAAAATCCCGTCGCGAATCACTGTAGCGAATGGAAACTGACTTTATTGAACTGTGATGGACGGGAAAAATTTCGATAGTGTTATCGGTCCTTAGACCAAAAAAAAGGTCAGTAAATCACCTGCTATGAACTTCCCCAGTAATATGTTATAGCTCTCCCTCTGAGACCGTCCTTCTCTTTGGCTAATTGGATAGAAAATCAATAGGTGTCATATCCTCACGGGGTTTCTGAGTCCACATACTTACTTCATGTTAAAATATAGTATTTCTCTATCAGGAATTATCGTGGTCACAGACAGACACGAATCTTCACTCCCCCACCTATACATAGTATGAGGAAAGTTATGTAACCGGTCAACATTTAGACGTTGAGTTTTCAGCGGAATTTCATGTCTGTCTGTGAGTCTATCAGCACGATAACTCCCGAATACATCTAAGAAAGACATACATTCATTGATTTTCAGCCAAAACGGCCAAATGGAAGGGGGAATGGCTTAACACAAAACCTCTAATAACTGCCGTTGTAATGAATGTATCGATCCAAAATTTCAAATGGACATTAAAATCTACATAAGGACGACATTTATTAATTTTAAGCGGAATCGGCCAAAGAAAAGGAAAGGTTCAGAGGTGGCTGAAAACAAAACCCATATAACTGTTATTTATTGTCATAAAATTTTACATTTAAATTTAAAATCCCATAAGGATATCAACTATTAATTTTCCACGATATCAGTCGAAAGAATGGGGGGATCAACGAAGGGGGAGGGGATAGAATGAACAAATCACAAGAAATTTTATATTTATTTCTAAATCCCCAAAAGGAAGACACCAACTGATTTTCAGCCAAATCGATCAAATGGAAGGGGGAATAGGGAGGAATGGCTTAACAAAAAACCTCTAAAAACTGCCGTTGTAATGAATGTATCGATCCAAAATTTCAAATGGACATTCAAATCTACATAAGGACGAAATTTATTAATTTTAAGCGGAATCGGCCAAAGAAAAGGAAAGGTTCAGAGGTGGCTGAAATCAAAACCATATAACTGTTATTCATTGTCATAAAATTTTACATTTAAATTTAAAATCCCATAAGGATATCACCTATTTATTTTCCGCGATATCAGTCATATGAATGGGGGGATCAACGGAGGGGGAGGGGATAAAATGAACAAATCACAAGATATCTTATATGTAATTCTAAATCCCAATAAGGAAGATCCAATTGATTTTCAGCCAAATCGGCCAAATGGAAGGAGGGATAAGGAGGAGGTTTGACACAAAACCTCTAATAACTGCCGTTGTAATGAATTTATCAACAGGAAATTTGTATGAGAATTCAGAAGTCCCTGGGTAAGTCATCTACTGATTTTTAACCAAATCAGAGGGTGAGCGAAAAGTTAATAGATTAATCCGTTCTGGGGAAGTACATTATCGGTGATTCACCGACGACTTTTTTGGATTCAGTTTCATAAAACATAAAGTTCACGTGAAAACAACAAATTGTTGACCGATCACAAAACTTCCCTACTACGTTTAGCTGAAAACAACTCCTCAGTTCAACATATAAAGTGAAGGTGGTTTAACAGGAAGACGTTTAACTTTGACGCCGTAAAAGAACTCAGGAAGAAAAGAGTGATGAGAAAGTTGGCTACCGTTCAAAAGAAGGTTGAAGAAAATATAAAATGAAATTATTTTCATGGTTAAATAGAGGAAGTGTTATAATTAGATGCACCCTAAGTGGACTTTCATAAGATATGCATCCTCTTCAGATATATGCAGGTAAACAAATATAGTCCGAGAATCATCGTCAATGTACTTCCTCACCACGAATTGATCAATTAACTTTTCGCTCCCCCTTCCAAAACCAGTCGAGCATTTGCGCTAATAATCAATAGTTGACATACATAAAGACTTCTAAGTCCTCATATGTACTAAATTTTATGTCCATAAATTGATTATATCATCAATTAACAGGTATTGTCCTCATGGGTTATTGACTTCACATATGAAACTTGAGCCCCGTCCCCATTTGCCGATATCGCTGAAATTCAACAGGTTATGTCCTCATTGGGTGTTGACTTTAATTATGAAACTTCATAACGATACATTCATTACATCGTCAGTTATTGGTTTTTTTAATTCAGCCCCCTCTGAGCCTCCCTTCCCTTCTGCCGATTCCGCTGAAAATTAATAGTGGTCGACTTTAGAGGGTTCTGGACACACATATAAAATTTCGTGTCGATACATTCATTCTATCGGGAGTAATCGTGTTTACAGATATTTTTTTTTCTTTTATGAATCTGGGAGTCGGAGAACATAAAATTCCGTTGAAAACTCCGCATCGAATTTCTAACCGTTTACATAACTTCCCGCATACTAATAGTAGATACTTCGTATAGCTGGGGAACTAAAAATATAATTTAAGTACCTTTACAAAAAATATATATATATGTGTTGCCACAATGCAGCGCCCGGTGGCCTTCTAGTTCGCCTAATTGGTCGCGCCGGCCTTGAAATCGACACAAAATTTAATATGTGTATCAAGAACCCCATAAGAACAGACACATTTCGATATTCAACGGGAATCGGCTTAAGCAGAGGGCAGGACCCTTCTCCGCTCGTTGCACTATGTCAAAAACCAGTAATATTTTATATGTTAATCCCTTCATTCATTCCAATGGCAGTTTTCTGACTGTACATAACTTCCCGTATACTTCGTATAGCCGAAGAAGGTCCTCGAATGTCCGCTGTACGACGGGCCTAGTGTGGAATTGATACGCGGGAAAGGATCGTACCTGGTACTCGACCTACTACAGCTGGTGACGGAAACCGGCTACCCAGTGTTCAGCCGATTTGTCGCCTCCTGGCGGAGACGACTGCAGGCACGCAAGGTGGGCTGGGAGTGACCGCGTATCGTCGCAGACGGTCGGCAACGGTCGCTCCTAGCCTACCACAGCAACAGTAAATAATTATGTGTTTTTATTTTATTTTTGAATGACCAATAAAATTGTTAGGCCCTCATTCCCGAAGATTCGGCGATGGGTGTTGTAGCCTCCACCGGAGGTCGGCCACCCAGAAAAAAAAAAAACCGAAGAAGTAACTAATATAGGACCGGCGCCGAAAATCGTTGCCAATTCATTAGAAATTTCCTTAAAATTTGAAAAATAATAGAATAAACAATATAACTTTTTATGAATATTTTTTATTTTATGTTTTTAATTATTTTGAGATTCCAATAAAATTATCCATTATTTAATTACTCATAATTTCTACATAGAAATTAAGAAAGTACAAGATTTTTAAACAATGAGGGAAAGTAAAAATTAAATTTATAGTTAGTTATTATGACTCATGCCCGGGCTTTAACTACGAGGTCATATTGCCTACTACCAGAGCGCTCTTTCGTCACTCTGGTGGACATGAGCCCGACTCTACTGTGGGAGTCCTAAATTTTGCCTATTCTAAATTTTTATTCACCTAGGTCAGGGATCTTTGACGAGTACCTGACAACGTACAGGCTCGGGACGATCACTTAACGTCCCATCCGAAGGACGATGTGCTTAAGTTAATTTTTCCTTCCAGATAAAATAAACTAAGGGTCTCGGTCGGGTTTCGATCCCATGATCTTGAGCTCAGAAGGCAAGCACGCATACTACTGAGCTACCGGCGCCCTCATTAAATTTATGTTTATTTTATTCTATTATACAAAATTTATTCAGTGACTAAGTAACCTTCAGTACCGCAAAACTATTTCTATCTTCAAAACATCTTTGAAGCTAAAGTTTGACATGAAGGTAGTCTTTTTTTATTTTTATTTTGAGAAGCCCCTACTCTGGGGAGGGAGGCGAAAACGTAATTGATTAATTCGTGCTGGGGAAATACATAGCGGTGATTAACCTACTTTTTTTTTTTTCGTTTTTTTGTTAATCACAGAGCGATTGGTATTACAATTGGCAATATTATATAAGTAGTATAGTGTTGGAAGGAAGCCTAGTGCAGTATGTAGACCAAGTACGCTACATAATTCAACGTCCATTGTCAGTGTGACACCTCTCACCTCTATCAATATTCTAATACGACCCCCCGGTCAATTTAATTGGATCCGCTACAGCCACTCTTGTCTCTATTGTCAGACACATTTCTGAGGGTTCATAAGAGTATATCAAGATATGTGCGACCTGAGAGGAAAATTGTCTTATTATAATATAAATACGATTAGAGCTGTCAAAGAGACGACATCCGGCAATGTAACTTCGTCAGCGTGAATTAAATAAGTTTTCGCTCTTCCTCTGAAAATAGTCTACTGATTTCATTGAAGATAAATAGGTGTCCATACTCTGGGGATTTCTTAATCTTCATACTAAATTTCGCTTAGTACTAAAGCACTAGTTTGTAGCTCTGGTAAACATGAGCCCGATCGCAAAACTTGTTCTGCCCCTGCTGGTGTGTACTGTAATATCCAAAAATATGGATATTAATATATTAAAATACATATAATCAGCAAGATGGAAATATTTGAATTGGAAGGCAGGAAGTCAACAGGAAGTCTTTAGAAGACCCCAGCAGTCCTGAGTATGTAAGGGTGGAGGATTGAACAACCAATAGGCACTCAAAAGAGTCCCGGGCGGGAAAAATGGATGCGAGCAAGCCACCACCCACCTTCGTTAACTTTGTCAAACGCCACCGAGGAGAGAGGTCCCCTTCTGGAACCAGCCCTTGTCCATCCAACCATCCAAGGGCCAGGACTCAGCCAGTCACCGGACCAAAGAAGAAGATGCGTTGGAGCTCACTACTATTTTCAGACAGACAGCAGAAATTGATGGTTGGAGAAATCCAAAACCCAACAGAAATCGCAACGAACAACAAAAAGGCTACAAGTTGGACAATAAACAATTATACCATTAGATTTTAGGAGTATTATTTTGATTTTTTGAAGGATTCTGAGGAACAATTATAAAATTTTAAGAATGTTTATAACAAATATATTTAATCAAATAAGAATGGCGTAATTTTTCTTTTATGTATTTTGCACCTCATGTCATCTTGATTTTTCTAAACTGTTTAGTCTTGGCGAACCAACGCAACCAAAAAAAGGTAAGAATTAGAAGCATATAGAATCAAAGAACAATCTTTTTATTTAACAATACCAACAATAATTAACTTTACAGTACACCTAGAAACCTATCCAATGCTCTTATCCATTCTCTGTTAGCTCTACTGTGGGAGTCCTAAATTTTTCCAACCCAAGTTAATCCATCCGGCATGCTCAAGTTTATTCACCACCCAGATCGAAAACCTAAGCTCAGTATACAAGCATGCTACCGGCGCCCAAAAAATAAATACAAGCCAGTTGTCCTTTAACCGCAGTGCTGTGTGGGTGGAATGAACCACTGATGATGACGCTATTGCGTTGAAAACCGGTTCTGGTCAAAATAAAACAGTGAGAAGACAACGTATTTTATTTCTATGAGAAGTCTCGCCCCACAACATCTTACGATAACATATTGATAAATAAATTCGTTACACATCTACAATTATAACTACGATTATAATCAGCGGCGAACATAGGCTTTTGCCATTCTGAACTATGCATTGGTTTTGCCACTCTTGAAAAAAGAAGGAAGTAGAAATTACCTAAATACTTAAAAATATATGAGTAAACAAATATTAATATTCATTAATATAAATACAGTAGATACAGTTTTCAATTTAATAAATATGAATAATTATTAGAGTTTTTGAGCTAAGCCCTCTTCCTCTCATTCCTCCCTATTTCTATCGAACTTCGTTGAAGATCAACAATTATCGTTCTTATTGGGTTCCCGGATCTACATTTAAAAATTAATAGTTAATTATAGTGACTCATGCCCGGGCTTCAACAAATCAAGCATATAGTCAATTAGTACCCAGAGGGGGAGAGAAAAATTGGTGGATTAATTCACATTGAGTGAAGACATAGTCGGTGATTCACCGACGATTTTTTTTTTATAATCAGGAAATATATAAAACAAAACGAATTACAGTTTTAAAAATAAAATATTGTGGAGAACTCAGAAAAACCTTGGCAAAAAGAAAAATGCAGATATGTTGCATACTGTATTTATAGTTTAACATTGAGGAAATGTCAAGACATACGAAGGTACATGACATCATTGCAAATATATATAATGCGTTTTTAGGGGTCCATCAGGGAGGATGAACCTTGGTAAAATATTATTCCAAATACACAATAGCGGTAAATTTGCGAAGGAGAGCGGTCAGTGGACCAACAGTCTAAATTCGCACAGGGTCAAACAGACAATATATATATAAAGGTTGCGATAGATATGTCGCAAAGGAGCCAAGAGTAGCAGCGCATCGACCTTCTATTTCAGACCTGTCCTCTTCTACACAGGCAAATGACCTAGAAAATGAAGATTCGTGGCAGAGGTTGCAACACTTCCCAATAAATTATACGAACCAAATATAAATAAATTCATACTAAAAAGGGAGGAGAGCCTTCGGCGCAGTACTAAGAAATATACATTTATATTCTTCTATTCCCAAAAATGTACATAAAATGTTAAATATAAATATTGGGGTGACAAAAAAAAAATATATATACACCACAAATCAAAATGATAACCAGTGTAAAAGAATTGTGTTAGACAGCGATAGATGGAACCACATTTAGGATAATTGTTTCATAAATCAATAGAAATTCTGCTGACTAGAATCTGAATTCTAAATTTAGGTACTAAAATTATATTTTTCTACAGGGCATATATTTTTCGCATAAATTGAAAAACATTGTGAATCACAATTTTGTGACACTGGAATTTCACGTTTTTCCGATCCCCTGATTGCAAAAATGAAGAAAAAACTATCTGTGTGAACATCTTCTTACCGTAACTCCCGATGAAATAGAAGTATCGACACGAATTTTTTATATGTGTATCCTGGATCCAAGAAGGACGATTGAAGATCGACATGCAATTAGTACTAGCTCTTTAACAGCAGAATGGATTTTCATGAAATTTTTATATGTGTATCCTGGATCCAAGAAGGACGATTGAAGATCGACATGCAATTAGTACTAGCTATGTAACAGTAGAACGGATTTTCATGAAATTTCATATGTAGCATCCAAGCCCCGTCCAAACATAATATTTAGTATATTATTAAATGTTACTAACGAAAAGAAAATTACTAATGTTTTGGTCAATTAGTAGTTATTTTCATTTTAAAATTTGTTTTACGGAGAAGTAAAACTGTATTTTGAATCTCATACGAAAGTAGATAGTTCTTAATTTAACTCGGCCCAGAATTTAAAATAATAAAATACTAATGAGAATTATATAAATATTTTTTGTGTCTATGTGGAGGATGAGGTAGTATAGCCAGGATAATGACTGGCCACGTCAAGGTCCCCCAGATAATGACTTGAAGGTCGTTTGGTCTAATGACGAACCTCTGTTTAAGGTACAATCTACTTCACGTGGTATATTACGCACTGCAATGATTTATCGATATTATACATATTGATTCTAATACAATGGAAATGTACATCCCCAGGTCGAATTATTTGTAATCAACTAAGTGTTCCCCAACTAATTGTCCCTCTTCAATTTGGCTGAAAGTATACTTATACTCGTAGTTATTATGGTTTTTTACCCCTGTCGACAAATGTCCATTTACAACCAAATCTGAGAATTGGTTTTTGAGAAACAACGGAAAATTAGTTAATTAAATTTTGCTGGAGAAGTACACTGGCAGTGATACACCGAAAATTTTTTTATTATTTTTTTTTTTATCAACTAGTGTAACTATAATATAAAATACAATAAGAAATATAAATAAAAATCTAAGTTTTTCTTTCTAGTCAGCGGACTTTGTATTGATTTTTTGAAAAAAAGTGTCCAAAGGAGCTTTAATCTGTAACTATAAAACGCGTTTTTGCAACTGTCATTGCAAAACCAAGGCAGTTTTACATATATGAGATTAAAAACTTGAAAATATAAAGAAAGTCCTCAAAAATAATAAAGATGAAATAACAAATTAAAATTTACATTAACTCAAAGTATTTAGGTATTTTTAATTTTCTTCATGGAAACAAAATAAATAAGAAAACTCTAATAATGTATTCCCTGGAAGAAGTCCGATACTAAGAAATCCCTGAGTAAGACACGTATCCATTTATAACCAAAACTATGAAATGGTTTCTGAGAGACAACGACAAATTAGTTGATTAAATTTTGCTGGAAAAATACTTTGGCGATTCACCCAAGTTTTTTTTTATTTTTATTTATTTTTTATCAATTATTGTAAAACCCTACGTCTTATAAAAATATAAAATACAATAGGTAATTAATATCATAAATAAAAATCACAGTTCTTGTTTTTAATCTGCGGACTTAGTATTAATTTATGAAAAAAATTGTCGAAAGGAACTTTAATCGTAACTATAAAACGCGTTTTTGCTATTGTACTTATTGTAAAACCAGGGCAGTTTTACGTATATGAGATTAAAAACTTAGAAAATATAGAAGAGAGACCTCGAAAATAATGAAATTATAAATTAAAATTTACATTAACTGAGAGTATTTTGGTATTGTTTATTTTCTTTGAAAAAAAAAAAAATAAAAATAATAATTTAGAAGTTATTGCACTGTATATAACATAAATTACTTAAAAATGTAAAGAAACATGGGAAAAAGTAAGAGGAGGAGGTCCATTATATTGCGATCCTTTCATAATAATAAAATAATTATATTCAAGGTAAGTTGAATTTACACACTATTTCATTATTATAATGTGTACATGAGCCCCCAAAAAGTAAGAGGAGGAGGTCCATTATATTGCGATCCTTTCATAATAATAAAATAATTATATTCAAGGTAAGTTGAATTTACACACTATTTCATTATTATAATTTGTACATGAGCCCCCAAAAAGTAAGAGGAGGAGGTCCATTATATTGCGATCCTTTCATAATAATAAAATAATTATATTCAAGGTAAGTTGAATTTACACACTATTTCATTATTATGATTTGTACATGAGCCCCCAAAAAGTAAGAGGAGGAGGTCCATTATATTGCGATCCTTTCATAATAATAAAATAATTATATTCAAGGTAAGTTGAATTTACACACTATTTCATTATTATGATTTGTACATGAGCCCCCAAAAAGTAAGAGGAGGAGGTCCATTATATTGCGATCCTTTCATAATAATAAAATAATTATATTCAAGGTAAGTTGAATTTACACACTATTTCATTATTATAATGTGTACATGAGCCCCCAAAAAGTAAGAGGAGGAGGTCCATTATATTGCGATCCTTTCATAATAATAAAATAATTATATTCAAGGTAAGTTGAATTTACACACTATTTCATTATTATGATTTGTACATGAGCCCCCAAAAAGTAAGAGGAGGAGGTCCATTATATTGCGATCCTTTCATAATAATAAAATAATTATATTCAAGGTAAGTTGAATTTACACACTATTTCATTATTATAATGTGTACATGAGCCCCCAAAAAGTAAGAGGAGGAGGTCCATTATATTGCGATCCTTTCATAATAATAAAATAATTATATTCAAGGTAAGTTGAATTTACACACTATTTCATTATTATGATTTGTACATGAGCCCCCAAAAAGTAAGAGGAGGAGGTCCATTATATTGCGATCCTTTCATAATAATAAAATAATTATATTCAAGGTAAGTTGAATTTACACACTATTTCATTATTATGATTTGTACATGAGCCCCCAAAAAGTAAGAGGAGGAGGTCCATTATATTGCGATCCTTTCATAATAATAAAATAATTATATTCAAGGTAAGTTGAATTTACACACTATTTCATTATTATAATTTGTACATGAGCCCCCAAAAAGTAAGAGGAGGAGGTCCATTATATTGCGATCCTTTCATAATAATAAAATAATTATATTCAAGGTAAGTTGAATTTACACACTATTTCATTATTATAATTTGTACATGAGCCCCCAAAAAGTAAGAGGAGGAGGTCCATTATATTGCGATCCTTTCATAATAATAAAATAATTATATTCAAGGTAAGTTGAATTTACACACTATTTCATTATTATGATTTGTACATGAGCCCCCAAAAAGTAAGAGGAGGAGGTCCATTATATTGCGATCCTTTCATAATAATAAAATAATTATATTCAAGGTAAGTTGAATTTACACACTATTTCATTATTATGATTTGTACATGAGCCCCCAAAAAGTAAGAGGAGGAGGTCCATTATATTGCGATCCTTTCATAATAATAAAATAATTATATTCAAGGTAAGTTGAATTTACACACTATTTCATTATTATGATTTGTACATGAGCCCCCAAAAAGTAAGAGGAGGAGGTCCATTATATTGCGATCCTTTCATAATAATAAAATAATTATATTCAAGGTAAGTTGAATTTACACACTATTTCATTATTATGATTTGTACATGAGCCCCCAAAAAGTAAGAGGAGGAGGTCCATTATATTGCGATCCTTTCATAATAATAAAATAATTATATTCAAGGTAAGTTGAATTTACACACTATTTCATTATTATGATTTGTACATGAGCCCCCAAAAAGTAAGAGGAGGAGGTCCATTATATTGCGATCCTTTCATAATAATAAAATAATTATATTCAAGGTAAGTTGAATTTACACACTATTTCATTATTATAATTTGTACATGAGCCCCCAAAAAGTAAGAGGAGGAGGTCCATTATATTGCGATCCTTTCATAATAATAAAATAATTATATTCAAGGTAAGTTGAATTTACACACTATTTCATTATTATAATTTGTACATGAGCCCCCAAAAAGTAAGAGGAGGAGGTCCATTATATTGCGATCCTTTCATAATAATAAAATAATTATATTCAAGGTAAGTTGAATTTACACACTATTTCATTATTATGATTTGTACATGAGCCCCCAAAAAGTAAGAGGAGGAGGTCCATTATATTGCGATCCTTTCATAATAATAAAATAATTATATTCAAGGTAAGTTGAATTTACACACTATTTCATTATTATAATTTGTACATGAGCCCCCAAAAAGTAAGAGGAGGAGGTCCATTATATTGCGATCCTTTCATAATAATAAAATAATTATATTCAAGGTAAGTTGAATTTACACACTATTTCATTATTATAATTTGTACATGAGCCCCCAAAAAGTAAGAGGAGGAGGCCCATTATATTGCGATCCTTTCATAATAATAAAATAATTATATTCAAGGTAAGTTGAATTTACACACTATTTCATTATTATAATTTGTACATGAGCCCCCAAAAAGTAAGAGGAGGAGGTCCATTATATTGCGATCCTTTCATAATAATAAAATAATTATATTCAAGGTAAGTTGAATTTACACACTATTTCATTATTATAATTTGTACATGAGCCCCCAAAAAGTAAGAGGAGGAGGTCCATTATATTGCGATCCTTTCATAATAATAAAATAATTATATTCAAGGTAAGTTGAATTTACACACTATTTCATTATTATAATTTGTACATGAGCCCCCAAAAAGTAAGAGGAGGAGGTCCATTATATTGCGATCCTTTCATAATAATAAAATAATTATATTCAAGGTAAGTTGAATTTACACACTATTTCATTATTATAATTTGTACATGAGCCCCCAAAAAGTAAGAGGAGGAGGTCCATTATATTGCGATCCTTTCATAATAATAAAATAATTATATTCAAGGTAAGTTGAATTTACACACTATTTCATTATTATAATTTGTACATGAGCCCCCAAAAAGTAAGAGGAGGAGGTCCATTATATTGCGATCCTTTCATAATAATAAAATAATTATATTCAAGGTAAGTTGAATTTACACACTATTTCATTATTATAATTTGTACATGAGCCCCCAAAAAGTAAGAGGAGGAGGTCCATTATATTGCGATCCTTTCATAATAATAAAATAATTATATTCAAGGTAAGTTGAATTTACACACTATTTCATTATTATAATTTGTACATGAGCCCCCAAAAAGTAAGAGGAGGAGGTCCATTATATTGCGATCCTTTCATAATAATAAAATAATTATATTCAAGGTAAGTTGAATTTACACACTATTTCATTATTATAATTTGTACATGAGCCCCCAAAAAGTAAGAGGAGGAGGTCCATTATATTGCGATCCTTTCATAATAATAAAATAATTATATTCAAGGTAAGTTGAATTTACACACTATTTCATTATTATGATTTGTACATGAGCCCCCAAAAAGTAAGAGGAGGAGGTCCATTATATTGCGATCCTTTCATAATAATAAAATAATTATATTCAAGGTAAGTTGAATTTACACACTATTTCATTATTATGATTTGTACATGAGCCCCCAAAAAGTAAGAGGAGGAGGTCCATTATATTGCGATCCTTTCATAATAATAAAATAATTATATTCAAGGTAAGTTGAATTTACACACTATTTCATTATTATGATTTGTACATGAGCCCCCAAAAAGTAAGAGGAGGAGGTCCATTATATTGCGATCCTTTCATAATAATAAAATAATTATATTCAAGGTAAGTTGAATTTACACACTATTTCATTATTATGATTTGTACATGAGCCCCCAAAAAGTAAGAGGAGGAGGTCCATTATATTGCGATCCTTTCATAATAATAAAATAATTATATTCAAGGTAAGTTGAATTTACACACTATTTCATTATTATAATTTGTACATGAGTCCCCAAAAAGTAAGAGGAGGAGGTCCATTATATTGCGATCCTTTCATAATAATAAAATAATTATATTCAAGGTAAGTTGAATTTACACACTATTTCATTATTATAATTTGTACATGAGCCCCCAAAAAGTAAGAGGAGGAGGTCCATTATATTGCGATCCTTTCATAATAATAAAATAATTATATTCAAGGTAAGTTGAATTTACACACTATTTCATTATTATGATTTGTACATGAGCCCCCAAAAAGTAAGAGGAGGAGGTCCATTATATTGCGATCCTTTCATAATAATAAAATAATTATATTCAAGGTAAGTTGAATTTACACACTATTTCATTATTATGATTTGTACATGAGCCCCCAAAAAGTAAGAGGAGGAGGTCCATTATATTGCGATCCTTTCATAATAATAAAATAATTATATTCAAGGTAAGTTGAATTTACACACTATTTCATTATTATGATTTGTACATGAGCCCCCAAAAAGTAAGAGGAGGAGGTCCATTATATTGCGATCCTTTCATAATAATAAAATAATTATATTCAAGGTAAGTTGAATTTACACACTATTTCATTATTATGATTTGTACATGAGCCCCCAAAAAGTAAGAGGAGGAGGTCCATTATATTGCGATCCTTTCATAATAATAAAATAATTATATTCAAGGTAAGTTGAATTTACACACTATTTCATTATTATGATTTGTACATGAGCCCCCAAAAAGTAAGAGGAGGAGGTCCATTATATTGCGATCCTTTCATAATAATAAAATAATTATATTCAAGGTAAGTTGAATTTACACACTATTTCATTATTATAATTTGTACATGAGCCCCCAAAAAGTAAGAGGAGGAGGTCCATTATATTGCGATCCTTTCATAATAATAAAATAATTATATTCAAGGTAAGTTGAATTTACACACTATTTCATTATTATAATTTGTACATGAGCCCCCAAAAAGTAAGAGGAGGAGGTCCATTATATTGCGATCCTTTCATAATAATAAAATAATTATATTCAAGGTAAGTTGAATTTACACACTATTTCATTATTATGATTTGTACATGAGCCCCCAAAAAGTAAGAGGAGGAGGTCCATTATATTGCGATCCTTTCATAATAATAAAATAATTATATTCAAGGTAAGTTGAATTTACACACTATTTCATTATTATAATTTGTACATGAGCCCCCAAAAAGTAAGAGGAGGAGGTCCATTATATTGCGATCCTTTCATAATAATAAAATAATTATATTCAAGGTAAGTTGAATTTACACACTATTTCATTATTATAATTTGTACATGAGCCCCCAAAAAGTAAGAGGAGGAGGCCCATTATATTGCGATCCTTTCATAATAATAAAATAATTATATTCAAGGTAAGTTGAATTTACACACTATTTCATTATTATAATTTGTACATGAGCCCCCAAAAAGTAAGAGGAGGAGGTCCATTATATTGCGATCCTTTCATAATAATAAAATAATTATATTCAAGGTAAGTTGAATTTACACACTATTTCATTATTATAATTTGTACATGAGCCCCCAAAAAGTAAGAGGAGGAGGTCCATTATATTGCGATCCTTTCATAATAATAAAATAATTATATTCAAGGTAAGTTGAATTTACACACTATTTCATTATTATAATTTGTACATGAGCCCCCAAAAAGTAAGAGGAGGAGGTCCATTATATTGCGATCCTTTCATAATAATAAAATAATTATATTCAAGGTAAGTTGAATTTACACACTATTTCATTATTATAATTTGTACATGAGCCCCCAAAAAGTAAGAGGAGGAGGTCCATTATATTGCGATCCTTTCATAATAATAAAATAATTATATTCAAGGTAAGTTGAATTTACACACTATTTCATTATTATAATTTGTACATGAGCCCCCAAAAAGTAAGAGGAGGAGGTCCATTATATTGCGATCCTTTCATAATAATAAAATAATTATATTCAAGGTAAGTTGAATTTACACACTATTTCATTATTATAATTTGTACATGAGCCCCCAAAAAGTAAGAGGAGGAGGTCCATTATATTGCGATCCTTTCATAATAATAAAATAATTATATTCAAGGTAAGTTGAATTTACACACTATTTCATTATTATGATTTGTACATGAGCCCCCAAAAAGTAAGAGGAGGAGGTCCATTATATTGCGATCCTTTCATAATAATAAAATAATTATATTCAAGGTAAGTTGAATTTACACACTATTTCATTATTATAATTTGTACATGAGCCCCCAAAAAGTAAGAGGAGGAGGTCCATTATATTGCGATCCTTTCATAATAATAAAATAATTATATTCAAGGTAAGTTGAATTTACACACTATTTCATTATTATAATGTGTACATGAGCCCCCAAAAAGTAAGAGGAGAAGGTCCATTATATTGCGATCCTTTCATAATAATAAAATAATTATATTCAAGGTAAGTTGAATTTACACACTATTTCATTATTATAATGTGTACATGAGCCCCCAAAAAGTAAGAGGAGAAGGTCCATTATATTGCGATCCTTTCATAATAATAAAATAATTATATTCAAGGTAAGTTGAATTTACACACTATTTCATTATTATAATTTGTACATGAGCCCCCAAAAAGTCAGGAGGTACTCTGTCTGAAGACAACTTCCAAGAATATTATCATTCAAGCTATAGTGAGTAAAAGGACGATATGTAAACAGTCAAGTTTTCGTCGGATATTCGTGTTTTTCGGAAATGAAAAAATAATAATAATTACTCAGCTAAGTTTTGTTGTCCATCTAAAACCAATCGACCTTTTTGTCTAAAAAATTATAAGAAGAAGAAGAGTTTATTATAACAGTCGCATTTACAGAGCTACAATTATACAATAAGGTTCATTAACCATTACCCTTATAAACTAAATACAAATCAAAAATAATCAGTTAAATTAAAAACATGCTTAATAGTAAATTTTAAAAAAATAATAATAATAATGGGATATTTCAAATGGGATTTTTGAGTAGAGCTCCCCTTCCCTATGGCTGATCTCGCTGAAAATTTATAGGTGTCATAATTATAGGGCTTTGAATTTACGAATACGATTTATGAAATTTCGCAGTTATTAGAGTTTTTTATGAGGTTCAATACAAAGACACTATTATTTGGTTTCAGAGGGAGAGCGTAAACTTAGTTGAGTAACTCCCGCTGGGGACGTAGTAGCGTTATTCATCCACAACCTAAAAAAAAATAGAAAAATGAGACCTTTAGTATGTTTTACTATGCAAGCATACTGTCATAATTGGAGAAAATAAGAACGAAAAATCAAAAATAGGAAAAAAAAAATCTAGCTTAAAGCTCGAGGTTAGGATTTAGGTTTTATGACTCATGCCCGGGCTTTAACTACGAGGTCATATCGCCTACTACCAGACCGCTCTTTCGTCACTCTGGTGGACATGAGCCAGACTCTACTGGGGGTGCTAAATTTTTATTCACCTAGGGCAGTACCTACCTGACATCCTACAGGCTCGGGACCATCGCTTAACGTCCCATCCGAAGGACGGCGTGCTTAAGTTCATTTTACCTCCCAGATAAAATAAACTAAGGGCCTCGGTCGGGTTTCGAACCCACGTTCTTGAGCTCAGAAGGCAAGCACGCATACCACCGAGCTACAGGCGCCCTGCTTAAAGCTCGATCTCATAACTTTAAAAGACCAAAAAATATCTCCCTATTCCCCTTCTGAAAAAATCAAATGATCTCAACCACCAAAAAAAAAAAAATAAAGGGACTTTATTGTGACATAGGCTACTAATGAGAGAGAATGGGATCTTATCCTAGGTTCTTTAGTAGCCCGAAGTAAGATGAAGAGTGCCAAACAAGAAAAACAAGATTTTCAATATAAAGGGCCAATTTATGATTGGTAACTCATATTCCCTTTTTCCCTAAGGGAAGTTTCGTCCCTTAATGAGATCAAGGTCTTGGGCACAAAAGAAGTAGGTTATGTGGGAGATTTCCTCCTACATCATTCCCCTTTTTCCTCCTGTGATTGGGAAGTTAAGTTTCAAACCATTGAACGGCCTGAACAATCCGGTTAGAAATCATACTATTCTTTTAAAAACCTGTATTACCCCACAACTCAGGGGTCTATTGCAAATTGGGCGAATCAATCATCTATGAGAACCGGATTATGGGGCTCGCAGAATGATAAACTGGGCAAAAGACAATAAAAATAAAATTGTTTTATTTCTGACATCGCGTTGTTCATTCCGACCTTTCAATATTACTTCCCCAGCTATACAAAGTATAGAGTAAGTTATGTAATCGGGCAAAAATTCGATGCGGAGTTTTCAACGGAATTTCGTCTTTTTCGACCTCCAGATTCCAAATATGTAAAAAAACGACATCAACATAGGGATTAGGGGGAGAAATACATAATGAATGTATCGACACAAAATTTCATATGTGGATTCAAAACCCCATAATATTATGGGCAGAGGGGGCTCAACTCAAAAACTACTGCCGATGTAATGAATGTATCGATATATTTAAAGTCAAGAACCAATGAGGACATAATCTGTCAATTTTCAGGAGGGGGCTCGATTCAAAATAATTGCAGATGTAAAGAATGTATCGATACAAAATGCAGTATGAGGATTCGGAATAATAATTGATTAATTCTTGCTGGAGAAGTACATAGCCGGTGATTCACCCTCAATTTTTTTATTTGAAGTCTCTCCGCACAGTTTACAATATTGCGGTTAGCAAACGTCTGGCCATTTTAGAATATTTCTGATTTCATATTTCCGCCAAGTTTACAAGAACTAAGGACTAATTCGCTCAAATTACCATCGCCCAAGATCTTCGTCTTGAGCATCTGTTTTCATGGCAGATTTTCAATATCTTGTTTACTGACAAAACAGAGACTTACCTCAGGAGTGAGATCCTCAGGCGGTGTCTCCTCCAAAAATCCCCAACCAGTAGCATTGTCGAGACGTCTTGTATGTTCCTCAAGTCGACTCGAGGTGGAAGCCAACTGATCATCATGGTCGGTGTTCATGAAGCCCATATAAGCGGTCACATTTTGCCATAGGTTGTTGACACGGACGTAGCGGGTCAGATCTGCCAGTACGGCTTCATCTTGATTCACAAGGAGGGACTTGGGATGGATGCGGATGTCAGGAAGGCCGGTACTGTACTCCCATGAGTCCGGGCCACCCACCCCAATGGTGGGCATCCTCACTGACCAGTCTGTCTGCTCCACTCGTAGCAGGCTGAGGAGGATGGCCAGCTGGAGCAGCTCCTCCCGGTAGACCTTCTTCAGGGAGAGCATCATCCTCACTACAGTTACAGATCTGCTGCCTCCGTCCAATCCTCACTGTTCCTCAAACATACTGAAACAAAGAAATATACACCTTATATAACAATATTTTAATTTTCAGAAAATGATATATACATTTCGGAGATTATATAGGATATATATGGAGAATATACAGAAGAGGTTATTCAGTTGGACACATGGAAGAAATAGACGAGTGGCGGCGAGGCGTAGGCTAAAAGTAAGGACAACTTGAATTCTCCCCATTTTATATGTTTTCCATATCCAGATTAACGAGATTTACCATTTTCCACTCAGGAAGAGAAGGTTAAGAAACTTCAAAGAGATTAAGAAGATTATATTTTTATATATAAAAGATATGTCGAGCTCTACTCGATCCCCTCTTTCCCTTCGACCAATTTCGCGGAAACTTAATAGGTGCCGTTCTTATGAGCTTTTCAATTTAAATATAAAATTTCATGTCGATCTATTAATTAAATCGGCAGTTATTGGGGTTTTTGAGTTGAGCCCCCTCTGAACCCCCTTTTCCTCAGGGTGATTCCGCTGAAAATTAATAAGTGTTGTCATTTCAGGGTTTTAAATTTACATATGAAATTTTGTGTCGATATATTCATTACAACTGTGGTTATTAGAGTTTTCGTATTAAGCCTGTCCCCTAATCCCCCCCCCCCCCTCCCCTCTACTTCCCTTCGGCCGATTTGTCTGAAATATAATAAGTGTCGTCCTTACGTGTTTCAGGATACACATATAACTAATAAGTTTTTTAGTATGCAGTTTTTTGTATTTGAACTTATTATTCGTAGTCTGGTTAAGTTTTTTTAAAGTATTTGGAGTTGATCAGTGTTTTTACGGCTCATTTATTCAAGTCGATTGACCGAAATGACCAACAAACAGAACCTAAGTTGAATCGGATTGAAGTCAATTAATTTATAACTGTCAATGTTATCATGTATCATACGAAATTTAGTGGGAGGATTCACAAGTCAACATGTAAGTCAACTATTAATTTTTACTCAAACCGGTTAATTGACATTAGAAGGAGAGCGGAAACTTAGTTTATAATTTCCTGCTGGGGAAGTACATAGCCAGTGTTTGACTGACAAGTCCTTTTTTTAATTGGAGAGGAGATTCTCTCAAATATGGTATGAATACGAGTCTAAATGGTATTGATTTCTCAACGAGTTACAGTTCATTACTATAATTAATTTGTAGATATTAAAAGTAAATTAGGTCAAACTGATCCAGAAGAAGCAGTGGGTCGTTCATTTTTTCATTCTACTTCCCCAGCAATACGTATAGGCGTAGTCATGTAATCTATCGGAAATTCGATGTTGGTATTCTAGCGTAATTTGATGGTTTCCGAACCTCTGAATCAAAATTTAAAAAAAATATATAGTTGAATCACCTGCAATATTAACTTTTCGCTCCTCCTCCAAAACCGATTTGGCTGAACATCGAAAGGTGCCGTCCCTACGGGATTCTGGATACACATATACAATATCGATGTGTTCATTCTATCGGGAGTTATCCTGTTCGTCAACTTTTTTGTTTCTTTTTTGTTCCTAAAATCAGGGGGTCGGAAAACATGACATTCCTTAGAAAACTTTGCTCATATTGCCTACTACCAAAGCTCTCTTTTCTCACTCTAGTGGACATGATGTGGGAGTCCTAAATTTTCCCTACCCTAAATTTTTATTCACCTAGGGCAGGGGTCTTTAACGAGTACCTGACATCGTTAAGGCTCAGGATCATCGCTTAACGTCCCATTGGAAGGACGGCGTGCTTAAGTTTATTTTACCTCCCAGATAACTGGTCGGGTTTCGAACCCACGATCTTGAGCTTAGAAGGCAAGCACGCATACCATTGAGCTACCGGCGCTCTATATAATATATACAAATACAAAAAACTACATACTATAAAACTTATTAGTTATATGTGTATCCTAAACCGCACAAGGACAATACTTAGGGGGGAAGGCTTGATTATATATATATATTTTTGTTTGTTTAAATTGAATTAACAATTTATAAAGACGTTGGGTAAACAAAGGAACCAAAATAACATAATAAAATAGGAGAGAGAATGTTGGAACGGGTTTCTATATTTTTGAAATAGTGCTGAATGTTGTTTTCTGTTCGATAGATGTATTTCGGTGAGTTGGGGCACTTTGAAGAAGACACTAGATATATCTTCATTTCATGTGACCCGGTTTGGAGGCCCCGTCCTCGGCCGCTCTCTTGACATTCGACCGAGCCACCCTGGGCTCTCTCTCACCTTCAGAGCTCTGAAAATATCCGATTGATAGCTCCCATCCAATGTGACTAGAATAGAAAGAAAGGTTCTCATAAAATGAGTTGTTCAAATCCAAAAAAACAATCCACCCAAAAAAAAGAGTTGTTGAATTGTCATGAATGATATACTTCCCCCGAAACGAATTAACTTTTCGCTCCCCCTCCAAAACCAGACGATCGTTTGCACAAATATTATAGAAGTTTCTAAAATCTCATACTAAATTTTGAGTCGATACATTCAATACAACGGCAGTTATTACAGTTTTTGAGTTAAGCCTATCCCCTAATCCTCCCCTCCCGTTTTGGATGAAAATCAAAAAGTGGGTGTTCTCCTTATGGGGTTTTGGTCACACATAGAAAATTTCGTGTCAATACATTCATTCTATCGGCAGTTACTGTGTTCACAGACCCTCGACAGGATTTGGAAACTAAAGGTCGGAAAACATAAAATTCCGTTGAAAACTCGGATTTTTGACCGATTATATAACATCCTCTATACATAAATAAAACAAACTTATTTTTGAAATATTGTCTATTCCACTAAAGATATATATACATATATAACTACCGGTTTCGGCTTTATACCATCGTCAGGTCTAGTTATGAACTAAGTCAGTTTGCAGAGAGCGACCCTTCAAATACATCTCAGGTCAAAGGGTGCTATTAAAACTTGAGAGTCCCCCGGCTGTACCGTTAGCTAACTCATGAAATATTTCTTAACAAAACCTAGTTCTAAATTTACATAAAACAATGTCACTAGACTAATACGTGGAAAAATAACAAATAAATAAGTACAAATACAAGTAAATAATAAAAATAGAAATAAAATTAATAATAATGTTAAGATTTAGATAACTTGAAACATACATGTGGAACCAAATATTAATAACAGATAATACAAACATATATGTGGAAACATCATCCTCTATACTTCGTATATCTGGAGAAGTAAAAATCATCGGTGAATAAAAACTAACCCAACGCAAATTAATCATAGATTAAATTGAAAATCAATGTGTCTTATTACTCAGGAACTTTTGAATACCCATTCTACATTTCTTGTCAAAACTTTTATACATCAACAGTAACTGTTATTAGTTGGGTTATGTTAATAACTGTTATTAGTTGGGTTTTGTATTGAGCGCCCTTTCACTGATCCCTTTTCCTTCGACCGCTGAAAATACATAGGTGTCGTCCTTATAGGGTACCAAATCCACATATAAAATGTGGTTAATGTGGTTAAATACGTTTTATGTCTCCCACCTAATCCTTCCCTTCCCTTTGGTCGATTTGGCTGAAAATCAATCATGTGTTGTCTTTGCGGGGTTCAGGATATTACTATAATTGGATATTACTATAATTTCGAGTCGATATATTCATCGGAAGTCCCTGAGTAAGAAACCTACTGATTTTCACTTTTTTTAACATTTAGCTCTCATTCACGAAAGAAGTGAAAGAACTTGTTAAGATACATATTTAGCTCTAATAATAATAATAATTTTTATTGTTTAAAGGGATCACCCCTTTACAATTGAGTCAGTGACCATACTTTTACAATAATAACATTCATATCTGATAGTAAGATGTGGGATCAGAGTATTAGTATAGACAGATCCAACTTTCATACATTACTCCGCAACAGCGTCATCATCAGTGGTTCATTCCACCCACACTGGCCAGTTTTCCTTTAACCGCTGTGCTGTGTGGGTGGGATGAACCACTGATGATGATGCTGTTGAGTTGAAAACTGGTTCTGGTCTAAAACAAAATAGTGGGAAGACAACGTCTTTTATTTCTATGAGAATATTAACATTAACATTTCCAAAATTATAGATTGATCAGCTGAACAATAATGACATATATAAAGGAACCTTTAACAAAATAAATAAATAACATAAGTAAATTAAAAAGTATAAATAAAATAAGTAATTACAAATTAATAATAATAATAATGTAACAAAGACAGTAAATATGGAGTGGGGAGGTAGGTGTTGAATATCAATATAATATGGAAGTTGAAGTACATTATTCATTAACAATGAATGATCTAAGTTTCAGAGTGCTCATTAAATAATAGAAAATGTTTGAGATATCATTCTTATTATGGGCCAGGAGTAATGTATGAAAGTTGGATCTGTCTATACTGATACTCTGAGGCAGGAAGTGGCTTCTAATGGGGGAGTGGTGGTATACGTCTTCCAATTCGCATTTATTAATAAATAAATTAATAAAACTTTTATTTCTTGTTCTTTGATAGAATGTAAGATGAATCTTTTTTTTTTTTTTTTCACGTTTTTAACATTTAGCTCTCATTCACAAAAGAAGTGAAAAAAATAGATAAGATAAATATTTTAGCTCTACTGCGGGAGACCAACATTTTGCCGACCCAGGTTTTAACGAATACCTGACATCTTACAGGCTCGAGACCATTTTTCAAATAAAAAAACTAACAGCCTAGGCTGGGTTTCGAACCCGCGATCTTGAGCTCAATAGGATATCCAAGATTCACCTGAGTTACCGGCGCCCTCTCAAAAATTAGTAACATTTTGCAGTAGGACGACTAAAATGGTCGGTCCATATTGGCCTAGCTAGGAAAACGTAAACACAATAGAAGTTTAATAGAATGAATCACGCATTGAAGGGTTCCTAGAAATTTGACATAGCGGAAATGTAAATACATAGAGATAGGAGCTCACAATATCGCAACCCGGAAACAATGTTGGCTGTAGATTATCAACAATCCTACAAATCAAATTCACTTCTCTATTACAAATGTATTAAGAGAAATATAATCAAAATATTAAAAAAGTTGTCGTTGAATCACAGACAATGTACTTCCCCAACTCTCGTTTCCGCTCTCCTTCTAAACCCTTACTGTCCTTTGCTTTTTTGCTCCTGTCTGGCTGAAAATCACTAGTGGGTGTCGAATTCTCGAATACATTTTCGTATTGAGTATTATCCAATCAATAATATTCATACCATCGAGAATTATTCACGATTTTAGAGTTAAACGTCTCTCTCTAATAACGCTATAGACTTTTGGTATGTCTTTAATCATCGCCTTCTTTTTGACCGATTTGGCTGAAATTGAATAGGCGCATTCCTTATGGGCTTCTGGTTCCCTTTATACAATTTAATATCGATTTTACCTCCCCAGAAAGTATAGGAGAAGTTATCTAATCGGTCAGAAATTCGATGAAGACTTTAATCGGAGTGTCATGTTTTCCGACCCCCATGATTACAGACTAAAAAAAGAAACTCCTGTTCACGAACAGAATAACTCCCAATAGAATGAATAGATCGATACGAAATTTTAAACCCCTTAGGGACGACACCTACCGATATACAGCCAAGAGGGTTTGGGGAAGAGGAGGTTAGCAATTAAATTCCAATAAGTACCGATGTGATGACACCCTATTTAGTACCCAGATTCAGAATTCTCTGTGCACATCAATTATTGATTATGAGAAAGCGGAAAACAATGTCGAATTCTTCATTAATAATTCTAACTTCCCCTGTAGAAGGAATTCGAAGTTCTGTCGTGTAAATTAAAACTCAATATTTTGCCAACGTTTCGTAAACTATTTATTTCCTTCTCCAGGGCCTAAAGATTACAACAAACAAATTAGTCATTATGGACAATGATATAACCAGATACTTAATAATAATGTTAAAAAGAGATGGAAACAATTTTTATAAATAAATGAAAGAAAAAAAATTAATAATATATAAATAAATAAGAGGGCGTCGGTAGCTCAGTGGTATACGTGCTTGCTGAGCTCAAGATCGTGGGTTCGAAACCCAGCCGAGGCCCTTAGTTTATTTTATCTGGGAGGTAAAATAAACTTAAGCACGCCGTCCTTCGGAGGGGACGTTAAGCGATGGTCCCGAGCCTTTACGATGTCAGGTACTCGTTAGAGACCCCTAACCTAGGAGAATAAAAATTTAGGGTAGGCAAAATTTAGGACTCCCACAGTAGAGTCGGGCTCATGTCCACCAGGGTGACAAAGGAGCGCTCTGTTAGTAGGCGATATGACCTCGTAGTTAAAGCCCGGGCATGAGTCCTAAAACCTAACCTAACCTCTAAATAAATAAATAAAAATGACCTTATAATGACTTGAGTCTATACTGAACACAAACTCTCAACAACTTCACCACACTCATCTACTCAAGTCATTATAAGGTAATTTTTATTTATTATTTATTTAGATACATACATATTGTTATAAGTTATTTTGATACTAATTAAAAAAAAAAAGTATTTATTTTTTATTAATTTTTTTTTCTCTTTCATTTATTTATAAACATTGTTTCCATCTCTTTTTAACATTATTATGAAGTCTCTAGTTTTATCATTGTCTATGACTAATTTATTTATTGTATTCTGTAGGCCCTGAAGAAGGAAATAAATAGTTTTCGAAGCGTTGACCAAATATAGAGTTTTCATTTACACGACAGAACCTCTAATTCGTTCTACATTGAAAAGGGTCGACTCTATTAACCATAACTTCCCCTATACTTCGTACAGCTCGGCAAGTAAAACGATGGCCAAGGAGGGTTGACATTATAAACTGCTCCTCATTTAGCTGTTATTTATTTTTACTACAATCACAGTTAACAATAACATTTTTCTATAAACTACGAACAAGTTCACGTGTGAACGTATGATGTTTTTGTTTACCTTGGTACAGTTCCAACAGCTCTCTCTCTTTGGCCATCCGTCAAATTATCTATCTATTGAAATCAATTCAATAGTTTAAAATATTATTCAATAAATAAACTGAACACCTATCAATTTTCCACACCACAGACAGTAAGACATAAAATTTTTTGAGCCAAGACGGTCAATTTTTTTTTTTTTGGAGTACAACAATTTATTTGATCAAATGACGTTGTGGAAGTATAACGCCGGTGATTCACTGAAGGGCTAGAGCGCGAATTTATCAACTGAGTTTTAGCTTTCCATCAAATTCCATAAACCCAGTAGTAGGCAAAACTTAAAACACTCAATTTGAGTCGGGCTCATGTCTACCAGAGCAATGACAGAGCGCTCTGGTAGTAGGCGATATGACCTCATAGTTAAAGCCCGGGCATGAGTCATAATAACTAACTTATAAAACGGAATTATTTAATGGTTTTAAAATAAAATATCGGGAAAAAATCAGAAGAACTTTGGCAAAAAGGTAATGCAGATATGTATCATTCTGTAAGGGATAATTCTCGATGGAATAAATGTATCGACATGAAAATTTACAGGTGTATCCAGAATATACACCAGTGCGACTCATGTCTACCAACGCTCTGGTAGTAGGCGATATAACTTCGTAGTTAAAGATACTTGACATTTTTTTCAGAGACATTGTGAAACACTTAATAAAAAAAAAAGTTTTTTTTTAATATTGTCTATTTCACAATATATATATATATATAAAATATGGAAGTACTTTCGGTATTACTACTATCTTCAGCCAAGACTAAATATAGTAGCAATACCAATTTTTATTTCCACATTTATATAGTTCAGTTTGAGGGAGCCGGTAGCTCAGTGGTATGCGTGCTTGCCTTCTGAGCTCAAGATCCGGCCGAGGCCCTTAGTTTATTTTATCTATTTTAAGCACGCCGTCCTTTGGGTGGGAAAATACGCGATGGTTCCGAGCCTGAGCGATGTCAGGTAAAGACCCCAAATCTAGGCGAATAAACCTGAATAGTCAAAATTTAGGAGAATTTAGTGCCTCTGAGAGTCGAGCTCATGTCCACCAGGTGGACGAAAAAACGCACTGGTAGTAGGCGATATGACCTCGTAGTTAAAGCTCGGGCATGAGTCATAATAACTAACTATAATTCAGTATTCAGAAGGAAATCATCACGCTAATACAGGTACATAATATAATGTACTTGATAAAATTATATTATGTAATGTAGGTGCATAATGAGCCATCACATGTGTGTCATTTGAGATATCAGCCGTATGATATGATGAGGAACATACTAGACACTGATGATGAACGTGATACACCAATCCGGTTCTCTTATCAATTGATGTGGTCCCAATGAATAATCTATGAATAATGACTCAAAGTATGATTTTCAAAATGCAAACAACATGAATTAGGGAAGTTATAGAAAATATATATAGAAAATTTTCATGAGACAGCAAATGTGCTTCTGACTAACAGCTGCTTCAAATTATTCTCAAGGGTGCGGCTACTATTTTCCCGCTCGTCAAAATCAATTATATTATCTTTATTTATTTTATTTTATTATTTATTAATTTTTTTACTCACTTTTTTTTTTTGTTTAGCCCTTTATTTACCATTTCTTTTGAAACCTATTCTGGGCATTCTCCTCTTTTTTAAACTCAAAAATTAATGTAAATGTGAGGGCGCCGGTAGCTCAGAGGTATGCGTGCTTGCCATCTGAGCTCAATATCGTGGGTTCGAAACCCGGCCGAGGCCCTTACTTTATTTTATCTGGGAGGCAAAATGAACTTAAGCATGCCGTCCTTCGGATGTGACATTAAGCGATGGTTCCGAGCCTGTTCGGTATCAGGTACTCGTTCAAGACCCCAGCCCTAGGTGAATAGAAATTTAGGGTAGGCAAAATTTAGGACTCCCACAGTAGAGTCGGGCTCATGTCCACCAGAGTGACGAAAGAGCGCTCTGTTAGTAGGCTAACTAACTAATGTAAATGTAGTCTGCTCTATTTTTAATTAAATTCCTATTCCTCTCTTTATTTATTTAGCTAAATTTATTTTTCTTACAATTAAGCTGTTTATTTTATTTATTTATTTATATTTATTATTGTCTATTTTTTCTCCACTATACCACTAATTTTTTTTTTATAATGATTCTTTGTAGGGAATATAGTATGATAAAGTAACTGTTTATTTTCTCTTTGACTCTTTATGTATTTATTCTTAGAGGACCTCTTCCTTTATTCTTGGCGATCCCAGAATACAATTTACTTTATTTTTATTTAATTAACATAATGTATGTTTTATTCATAATAAAATAGATTTTTACAAAAGTAACTTCATTTCTACTAAAATAAATTACTGAAAATTAGAAGGCCATTTGCATAAAACTCTTATTGACTCCGTCTTATCATTATACTATATTGATAAGAATCCATGCAAGAACTATGCATGACGTATGTAATCCGAGGAAGCCGATTTCCGGAAAGCCGATGTTAGGATTCGAACCAAGAACTACCGTGATTTCATAAATGAACCTCTTCGATGAGGAGCTCACAAACAACCGTCGGTTTAAGTGCCGTCGAACAACGCCGGTCGTTCGCCTTATTCGGCTCATGAATCGCTCTCGAAAAGGTTTGATTGTTCAACTGCTGTCGATCCGAGTCAGCCCAGGTACCATTATTGATTGCGGGTTGATCGAGTGGGAAACGAAGAACAAAAACCTCAATTAATGATTTGTATAACGAAGTTCCTAGAAGAAAGCAAGACAATAGCTGTTTATATGAGGGAGCATAGAGGGCAAATGACCATCTGACATTACCAGAGCCTCAACGCCATTACCTCAACAGTGCCCCAGCTATAGGAAGTATAAGAGCAGTTATGTAATCGGTCAAAAATTCAATGCAGAGTTTTCAGCGGAATTTCTTGTTTTCCGACTTCTAGATTCCAAATAAAAAAAAAAAAAAGTTTTGTCTATGAATAAGTTAAACCCCGATTGAATGAACGTATCGACGCGAAATTTTATATGTGTATCCAGAACCCTCTAAGGACGACACCTATTAATTTTCAGCGAAATCAGCCCAAGGTAAGGGGGAGATTAGAGAGGATCTCAATTCAAAAACCCCAATAACTGCCGATGTAATGATTGTACATATCAAATTTCAACCATATCGGCAGAAGGAGAGGAGCTAATAACTGCCGATGTAATAAATTCATTAACACAAAATTTAGTATGAGAATTTCGGTTAGGAGCCCCTATGTTGAATATTGGCGGAAACGGTCGACTCGTTTTGGAGGAGAAGCGAAAAGTTAATTGAATATTTTGTTCTGGGGAATTACATTGCCGGTGATCCACCGACAACGTTTTATAGGAACAGAGGGACGATAAACAATGACATTTAAGTCTTTCAAGTAAGGAAGAAAACAACAGATGAGGAGGAGGAAAGGGATATCTGCTTCTCCAGATATACGAAAGAGGGGATATAACATGCCCTAAAATAGTGGTATCCATCACTAAAAACGGACGTATATGGGAAGTTATTTAATCGGAAAGACATTTCATGTTGTTTTCTCTAAAATTTCTTCTTTTTTTCAGACACACTGATTTCAAAAATTTTTAAAAACTAATTTTTATGTGTATTCAGAAGCACAGAAGACATCTATTCATTTTCAGCCAAATCGGCCAAAGAATCTGTCACAACTCTGATACATCCAGCTGCTTCTTCATCTCATATATGTCTGCCACCAGTGTCCCCTATTCTTCTCCATCTTTCAAGACAAGAGGATGTAAATATAAACTACTGTTGCTAGTAACTGCTCGAATCCCCGCACATGTACGGATGTACTGTCTCACTCAACCAATTGAAAGACTGGAGAACACATTAGCCATTAGCTGCAGTCTGCCCAGCCTGTCAATTTCTGGTTTGCCGGGTTTGTTACGCAGACTTGTTACAGCTGGGGCTAGAAATATGAATCAGGAGAGCCAAGAAATAGGAATCAAGAGTTAGGAGACGGGAGAGCCAAGAAATAGGAATCAAGAGAGTCAAGAGTTAGGAGACGGGAGGGCCAATAAATAGGTATCAGAAGATCCATGAAATCGAAATCAGGAGAGCAAAAATAGGAATCAGGAGAGCCATGAAATAGGAATCAGGAGAGCCAAGAAATAGGAGGCAGGAGAGCCAAGAAATAGGCATCGGGAAAACCAAGAAATAGGAATCAAGAGAGTCAAGAGTTAGGAGACGGGGGGGCCAAGAAATAGAAATCAAGAGAGTCAAGAGTTAGGAGACGGGAGGGCCAAGAAATAGGTATCAGAAGATCCATGAAATCGGAATCAGGAGAGCCAAAAATAGGAATCAGGAGAGCAATGAAATAGGAATCAGGAGACACAAGAAATAGGAGATAGTAGAGCCAAGAAATAGGCATCGGGAAAACCAAGAAATAGGAATCAAGAGTTAGAAGACGAGAGGGCCAAGAAATAGGAATCAGGAGAGCGAAACACAGAACGGTCAAGGTATTGCTCGGATCATGGTTGCTACAACAACCATCATTCAAAAAAATATTTGAGGCTGGAACCCTTCCCGAAAAAAATGTATTGATACACCCTTCACAGGAATTACATATACAAAATGTGTCCTTACAACAAACAGGAAGGCAGAAAAAAAGGTCAGACATAAAACAATGGAATTGATATCATTGAAAGAAAAACAGGAAAAATTCCAACAGGTCGACCCTATTAGCACTGATAACGGAAATATAAAAAAAAATCAATCTTAAGTGGAGAGTGCAATGAAGAACAAAAATATCTCAAGTTAAATGACTTAAATGTTAATAATGCAATTATAGGGGCACCATAGTAACTGTACCGCAACCTACAACGAACTAAGTCAACTCTCACAATATCATGGGACTATCTCACACGTTCTACGTCACGTAAATATTCAGCGAAGGACAGTTGACGTAGTTCTACCTAGTAAGTTGCGACACAATTGCTACTGTGACTCTTTGATTTTTTTCCAGATAGAAAATGTTTGAAAAATCAACTTTCTAACACGCTACTGTATCCGTAGGGTTAAGGGGTGGAAGATTAATGTTTTGTTATAAGCGGGACGCTGTAAGCTATCTAATTATGATTTATTTATTGCTTTACGATTATTAATTTCGAAGATATAAGCGTTCAAGAGGGTGCCGGTAGCTTAGAGGTAGCCTCTTCTGAGCTAAAGATCACAGGTTCGTAACCCTGCCGAGGCAACCTTGAGCGCGCCGCCCTTCGGATGGTCCTGAGCCTGTACGATGTCAGGTACTTGTGAGGCAGGGCTCAAGTCGACCTGATAGTAGGCGATATGACCTCGTAGCCTTGATGCCGGGGCATGAGTCACAATAACTAACAAACAACCTTCAGAGTTTGTCCTCTCATCGTTGTCGCTTATGCGCTCCGGTGAATCATTGGCTATGAGCTTCCCCAACAAGAATTAAACAATTACGTTTTCGATTTTCGTCCAAAGACAATCGACCGTCTAGGCTAAAACTAAATATTTGACTTACGCAGTTGCTCCTATATTCGTTACATTTCCAAGAATGGGAAAAAAATATATTTGTCTATTTATTAACACTGGTTACCGTGTAATAGAATCAACGTTTCAAACAAAATTTTGTATCTGTAGCCTGTAATGAATATATCGATACTAAATTTAGTATGAAGATTAAGAAGCCCCATGCAAGTCAACGTTCGATTTTTAACCAACGTTCGATTGATTTGGGAGGGAGAGCGAAAAAGTAATTGTTTAATTCTTGTTGGGGAAGCTCATAGCCAATGATTCACCAACGACTTTTGATTATCCGATTAATTTCAGCAAACCAGTTTTGGATCCAAACAAATTATACGTACATGTAAGGTAATCAATAAGATGCCTGATGATAATCGTAAATAATAAAATGAAATAGTAGTGAGAAAATAGCTCATTTACAAACAGACGTGAAACTAGCCAAAGGTCAGACGGAAACAGAGCCTACATTTCAACAATCAGTTAGAATGACAGTTCACTTCTGAAACAGTTGACAAATATAGTTGACTGAAAAGTTAACATACATCAGATATACTCTCACAACTGTTACTGAATTTCTAAGTCAAGAAGACCCCATTGCTCCGACTTTAACCAATCTTGAACTGACTGGAAGTTCGGTCTTCAAGGGATAACTTGCGAGAGTGAAGATGAACGACACGAAATCAGTTTACATTGTCTTCAACCTTCGTCAAAAATATATCTGCCCTCCAGTGTACCATGACAAACAACCCATCCCTTTAATAAACGAAGTCCGCTATCTAGGCCTCATACTCGACGAACGACTAGCTAATGAACAGACGTTATAAACTTTTACTAAGACTAATAGACAAAAGATCCAAAATAATTTTGAAAACAAAACGACTTATATACTATACACAACCCTATGTGGACTTACGGACATGAACAGTTCATGTCCGTAAGTCCACATAGGTGTGTATGTAGCGTATAAGTCGTTAGAGTTACTCTGGGGTTCTGCCAAGGCTTCCAATCTCCAGCGCATCCAATCCTTTCAATCCAAAATCCTTCGTAAAATAACCAATGCTCCTTATTACGTCTCCAACAAAACTCTTCACACTGACCTTAACGTACCTTTTAGTTCAAAAGAAACAACATTACTTACGATTAAAAAGTTAATACACAACCAGATACTAAAAAAACCACTGAAAATAACTATTTACATCTTTAGTAACTAACTGGTCACGGTACACTAACAAAATCCAAAAAAACAGCAGACTGACTCCAATCTCGAGCCTTATAAAGGACAACTATTAATTTTCAGCTGTATCAGACAGAGGGGAAGGGACGATCAGAAGGGGGGGGGGCGGGAGGGGGGGGGGGATCCAAATCAAAAATCTATATAACTGTCGATGTAATGAATGTATCGACATGAAATTGTATATTCAAATTCAAAACCTCCATAAGGTTGGCACCAACGTCGAATTCTCGATAATGATTTGAAAACTTTTCCGGTGTTTGTCCTCGCCCCTTGTAGAATTGGGAGAGATGCGAGGGAGTGAAGCTGCCCCATCGCAAGCTTTACTTCACCACCGGGATTATCTCTTTCTAGTCAATCTCTACAAGGCGAAACAAACCAACTTTGTACAAATGGAAGATGTTCAATAATGAAACAAGCTAATATAAAACACAGAAAGGTGAGGTATCAGTAAAACTAAGATGTCAAGTTGAAGGTAAGTTTGATAAAATGGCGAAATGAAGCAACACAAAACAATACATTATGTACTTATATCACAAACAATGAATACACACTACAGTATCAGTATTAGAACTTTGTCAATATAATGGACTAAACAAACACAAATACTGGCCTTCAGAGGCAAATAACTGACATTCTCAAACTAATTGCCATCTGGAACCGAAAGTCTGGAGACTCATGGTTAATAAATATACATTATTGAATTAATTACTCTACTCGACGACTTCATGATAAACACAGTACATGACACAATTCAGGACCTTTATAGACGTTTCCATAGCAAACCTATCACAACACCTTCCTTATCCAGGCTAACTCCCTCTGGAACTCTCTCCCTCTCCAGATTCGCCATGCTCCTACTCTTCTTTCATTTAAATCCCTACTTTTCCATTATCTCCTAACTCAGCAAACCTCTGATTCCTAAGGCTAGCTCCTATGAGATAGTTCTCGTCTTCCTATAAGTCTCTCACTCCACTGGACCGATTGTTACTCTCTGTTTCATCAGTCCAGTTTCTTACAATTCGTTCATACACAAGTGATTATTGTTATCAAGTTTCACATTATTATTCGTACTTGTTTTTCTAATTTTTATTTTTTTATTTCTCTGTATCATTTTCACTAGTTCATTATATTGTTTCACTCATTACCTGTTTTTAACATTTAATATTTATTCCTAGAGACCTCTTTTATTTTATTTTTATTCTTCTCAACTGGTTGATACTTGTATACTCTTGTTTATTCTTTATGTTATTATTCTTAGGGGACGTATGTCCCAGAATAAAGATTATTTTTCATTTCATTTCATTTCAAATTGCATTCACACCCAAATCGATACATCCACTCACTTTCTTCACCACACTTGCCACACAATCCTCCCAGGAGATTAAAGAGGAGATGGAACCGTGACTTACTATAATCCCAAATTGCAACCGTCCACTTCTTGAAACAAAATCATAATATTCATTGATAATAATCATAATATTCATATTTTTTATATTTCGCCCTGGATAGCCTTCCTCTCTCATGCCCATCAAGACATCCACTATCAATCAAGTCCTCTTGGTAGCTGGTTGTTGCGTCATGGCAACAGTTGCGACCAACATTATTAAGACAAAAAAAAAAAAAAAAAAAAAAAAAATTAGTCTACTATTTCGTTTTGAATGTTCTTGAAAATAATGTTTGCACAGGAAGGCCATAGCACAGAAACGGCTATTAGACAGACGAATATTCTGATTTACAAGGACAATAGACACTGGGGATCAGCTGGAGCAAGGGGACCGGCCACCTTTTTACTTTCCCAGTTACACGATGTATAGGGAGAGTTATATAGAAAATCGAAGTTCAGTTTTCACCGGAATTTCATTTTTTTAGACCTCCAGATTCTAAAAACCAAAAAAAAAGTATGTGTATGTGACAAGGTAACTCATGATATAATCAATGTACCGAAAAAAAAATTTTATACGTGTACCCAGAGCCCTATAAGGGGCCTATTGATTTTTGGCCAAATCAGCCAAAACAAAGAGAATTAGGGGGAAGCTCAACTCAAAAAGCCTAATAACTGCCGATGTAAAGAATTTATCGACATAGAATTTAGTGAGCAGTTTTGGAAGAGGGACAAAAAGTTAATTGATTAATTCGTTCTGAAATAAAACATTGCTAGTGATTCACCGACATTATTTTTTGTTTTTGCGCGTTGCATTATTCCCTAGGCGCGGGTCTCTATTATACATTTGCTTTCCAAGCCCGAACTACATAACAAAATAACATGTGTTTAATAGAAACTAAGAAAAAAACAGAATGAAAAGAGAAATTCATACACGAGTATCGTATCCGTTAGTTGGTGTCAAGCCTCTAGTCACAAATGGTACATCTCCTTCTGTTCACATTGATTTTTGTGACTCATCTCCTATAAATAAGTGCCCCTAAAACCCCATAAGGACGACACCTATTATTTTTTAAGCAGAAGGGGGTCAGATTAGGGTGACTCAACTAAAACTCCCTAATAACTGCCGACACGACATTTAGTACGAGGAGTCAAAAGTCCCTGTGTAAGATATATATTGCTTTTTAGTCAAAACGGTCGATTGTTGTTAGAGGGAGAGCCAAAACTTACTTGCTTGTTCCAAAATGTCTAAAAAAATATATATATATATTGTGATGTATAAAAATAATACACACATTTAATTATTAATAATAAAAAAAATAATAATTATATTTATTTTTCCATAAAAAGAAAAATGAATTAGTAAGTAAATAATAAGAAACCATTTTTTTTTAAACAAATGCCAGTAAAAAAAAAAAAACACGGCCATCAGCTGTTTTTTAGTGTGTATAGGGAGAGTGGAGGCCTGGGTTCAATGGAGACGGGCTGATTAAAATATGGATAGTGGTGTTTAGGCTTAACTTGCAGTGAACTAATAGAAGTGAATTGACGGTGAAATTGATCCGCAAAGAAGGTAATGTTGTTTCTTTATATGTACAGGATATATGCTCAGAAATATATAACTTAAATCTTAAAAAATGGCCAAATTTTAAAACAAAAAAAAAAGATTGAATTAGTGTTAAGAATTTAATTTTTAAGATATTTCTTTTGATTTTTGTTTGTTTCAATGTTTAGATTTTTTAATTTTAATTATGTAGATTTAAGAAAATAAACCAACGATTTGTTCTCGTAAATTCTGTTCTATTCATTTTCCCTGTTGGCCCAGTAAAATTATTTGAAAACCTTTGGATTAGATTTAATATTATTGAAAATAATTAAAAATGGCATCTCTTTAGAAATCCCAGTGAACAGTTTTTTGTTTTTTTTTAATACGGTGCACTTTCTTAAAAATTGCACGTCTTGAACTTTTGATACTTTTTCGGGCCCTTTTCGAAATACTACTGTAGAAACCAAAATTTAGTAAAAGAAAATAGATAAAATTTCTACAGGAAAAGAGGTAATTTTAATTATTATTATTTATTCTTTTTTGTTTATTGTTTTAATTATTATTTCATTATTTATTTATTATTATTTGAATTACCTATATATTTATTTAATTAATTTTACATTAACATCTATTATTACATTACCACAATATATATAAAAAACGGGGTAAGGTCAGAAATTTGATATTCAGTCTTCATCGGAATTTCATGTTTTCCGACACCCTGACTCCAAAAGATGAAAGAATCTTACTATCTGTCTGTGAACACGATAACTCCCGATAAAAAGAATGTATAGTCACGAAAGTTTAGTTAGTTATGACTCAAGCCAGAGCTTTAACTACTAGGTCATATTGCCTACTACCAGAGCGCTCTTTCATCACTCTGGTGGATATGAGCCCAGCTCTACTCTGATAGTCTTAAATTTTGCCTACCCTAAATTTTTTTTCACATAGAGAGCGGTCTTCAACGAGTAATTAATCGGTAAGGCTCGGGGCCATTGCTTAATGTCCCATCCGAAGGACGGCGTGTTTAAGTTAATTTTACCCCCCAGATAAAATAAACTAAAGGCCTCAGCCGGGTTTCGAACAGACGATCTTGAGCTCAGAAGGCAAGCACGCAAACCACTGAGTTACCGACGTCCTAATAAAGAATTTTATACATATATTCAGAAAGAAGGACATAAGGATTGATTTATTGACTTTAGTACATTTTAGTTTAAATAACCTTTTGCTGGCTGTTTTGTGTTTAAAAGTAGCTTTCTTGATATTTTGATGATGTCATTAATCTAAAAGATTATTTTTGATCAAGTAATCATTTGCAGACCTTCCAGAGAGTTCCAGTTCTCTTAAAAATTGAACAATTAGAATTCATGAGATAGTCTAGGGCAGGGGTGGCCAACCCAAATGATCTTGCAGGCCACTTTGGAAATGCACTATAATCCCGCGGGCCGCATATAAAATTATATATCCCCATATTAGATTCGGACCCACTACAAACATTTTTAGAGAGAACATTTCAAACAGAATGAATTATTATTCATACATATAAACATAGATAATATAATATTGATAATAATGAAATGATCTAATAATATTTAACTAGTGAGATATTTGTTTCCCAACTCTTTCACTTAGCCTTTGCAAGTCTATCTCAATGCGTGTATTGGCACATGCTTTGTGCATAAAACATATTTTGTAAAATTGTGATGAATTTCGCGAGCCGCCGGTTGGCAACTCCTGGTCAAGGCTTTCGAAATTCTATATATATCGGATAAGAGAGTCTTATCTCTTATGCTTTTGGCTGAGGATGGTAGAAATACCGAAAGTACTCCCATGTATATATAGTTGGTGAAATTAGACAATATCATAAATAAACAAGTTTTATTTCTTTCAAGTTCATATATCGGATAAGACAGATCGAGCAAGCCATTCAGTTTTATTGGTTGTATTAATGTACGCCAGTTAGTACGTTGATATGTAAATAATTGCTTTCAGTGTTTAATTTAATTAGTTTTCTAATATTTGGTTGTGAATTAACTTTTTAAAATGTAATATTGTTTATTTTGTATTAAAGTGATTTTTGTTAGTCATATAAAATTAGTTGTTTTGTTCCTCACAATAAGCTCTCTTACAAGCTTTATTATGGACTAATCGGTGTCATTAAGTGTTTGGGAACTAGTAAATAAAGTAGACGTTAGAAGTATGTGACTAATAAGTATTCAAAACACAAAAACAATTTGAAAAATGTTCAACTCAAATTTGAACCAAAACAGGTTCAACGTTCGGTTCGTAATAATCCCCGTAAAAACCTTTGAGAACCCGAGATGTCATGTACATAAATTAAACGATCCTAAAGTAAAATCCAACTATTATTGTACAAATATTAGGAACGTTCGGTTCGTAATAAACCCCGTAAAAAACCTTAAGAACCCGACGTGTCATGTACATAAATTAAACGATCCTAAAATGAAATCCAACTATTATTGTACAAATATTAGGCGCAATAACAGTGATAACCGCTGATTTAACAGAATTGATGACAATGCAATGATCTCTATTAGGGATCTCTTAACGGAGCCTACTACATACCATGTTATAGTTTAACGGAAATAAATTATATATAACATAATATGTTATATATAACATTATTATCACAATAGGGGGGGGGGGGGGGGGGGGGGGGGGGGGGGCAATGTATTCATTCATCTGTAATTTGACAAGAAATGATATCTTAAAATTTTTTTAAAAAATCTCTCGGGGGGGGGGGGGGGGGGGATAGCCCCATTGCCCCCCGAGAGATTTTTTTAAAAAATTTTATTTTTTCTTGTCAAATTACAGATGAATAAATACAAATTTAATATTTCGTTTTATCGTATAAAAGTTTTATTCGAATATTAAAATGATGCTGCAAACTTGGCTAAGAAACCGAATGTCTGAGGAAAGACTTTTGGGTCTTGCCTTTTTGCATTTGCATCAGGATAAGGAGGTGGATGCGGCGAAAGTTTTGACTCGATTTGCATCCTCGAAAAGTCATCGCTTAAATTTCATTATGTAATTATATAAATTATAAAATATATAAAAATAACGTAATTATGACGGGTGTAAATATAACCACGAAATTCTGGGGGTATTGAGGGTCAGTCAATGACTGACCCTCAATACCCCCAGAATTTTGAAATCTACAGTCGCTAGCAAATAACCACGAATATAAATAACTTATCAACGTTTCTGCCGTTTTTGTTGTTTTTATAATAATCATCCGCTAGGAAATATTTCTCTTTAGTGAATTTTTTAGTCGTTGACTACACTATTAACAAAAGTGATGGTATTTCAATGTAAACTTCGATAAATTGAAGTATGACCCAAGTACACACAGAAGAAAAAGGGGTCGGTGATTCACCGGCTATGTACTTCACTAGCATGAATTAATCAACTACGTTTTCGCTCTCTCTACAAATCCAATGGACCGTTTGGGCTAAAACCCTCCACTTGACTGAAACCTCATACTTAAATTTTGTGTCGATACATTCAGCATTTATTTGAGTCGAGTCCTCCTTCTCTGGCCATGTATAGGTGCCATTCTTATGGGGTTTTTGAAAATAATATAAAATTTCATGACGATGGGTTCAATACCTGGGCAGCTATTGGGATTTTTTTTTAGTTGAGCGTCCCTTCCCTTCGGTTGATATGCTGAAAAATAATAAGTGTCGTCCTTATAGGGCTTTGAATTTAGATTTGAAATTTCGTTTTACAATTACAACGGCAGTTATTATAGTTTTTGTGTAAAGCCTCTCTCCTAATCCCCTTTGGTCAATTTGGCTAAAAAACAACAGATATCGTATTTAAAGGGTTTCGAATACAGTGAAACCTGGTTAAGTGGGCCTTGGATATGTGAGAAACCTGTATTACTAACAATTACAATGAGGTCCCGACACTTTTGCATTGAAATACCTCTGTTACTGGGAATTTTCAAACCTTTTTAATTGAGATTTGATTTTTTAGATTTTTTCTATGTTTACCTCTGTATTTGAAACTTTGTAGCTCAATAACCTGTATAAGTAAGACACTTCATCAGGTTACGACACGTTTGTTTACAAACATTCTAATTTCTTCCATATGTGCTTTGTTTTCCAGCTCTGTGAGCAAAACCAACATTAGTAACTGCTTCAAAAAAGCTGGATTCAAGGTGACAGAAGTAACTAGACCTGAGGTCTTACAAGAGGAGGAAGAGAACTGTGTAACACTTGCAGAATGGACATAATAACAACATAAAATATGCATTTTTCATTAACATTTTCACCTCTATAAATTAGAAACGATACATTTCGACCTCTCTTAGCGGGACCCTCTATAAATAAAACAACTGTCATTTCAAACCTGCCTATTTGGAAAACTGGGTAAATAAAAAGCCTCTATAAGTGATAAAAAATCCTAGATCCCCTTGAGATCCCAGTTAAACAGGTTTCACTGTATATCATTTCGTGTTGACATATTCATTATATCGGGAATTATCGTTTATTAACTCGCCAACTACCAGAGCGCTCTGGAGCCAGGGTCTTAAATGTTGTTTACTCAGGTTTAGGTACCTAGTTGTCCTTTGGAAATACCTGACATCGAACAGGCTCGGAACCTTCGTTTAACGACCCATCCAAAATGACGACGTGCTCAAAATGTGTATGCCTCCCAGATGAAAAACTTAATGGACCCAACCGGGCTAGGGACATGCTATCAAAAGCGCAGTAATACTTCAATTGAATTAAACACGAAATCTTCGATAAAAAAAGTAACGTGAGTCATCTCTCAGTTGATAATATGGAAATTCCCGGGCAACAAGTATAAACACAACGAAATGAGATTGTTTTTAAAATATAAACAAAAGACAAAATTGTTATCAGCAAAACAAATAAACGAATGCTTTATCAAAAGTAATATGAAAATATGGTCTAAAGCACAATAAATAAACTCAATTCAAAACTGCTATTATTATATAAACAATAGAGGCAATTGTATATTTTCAGATCTCAATAATAATTTACATGATGTAATAATGTGGACCACAATAAAATACATGATCAATTACATATTATTTTCGAATACATTATCAGTCATCAATATACTCGTAGATTGATCATTCTTTGCAAAATTATTTAAAATGCTTTGCTTGTAAGTAATTCAGCAAAACGATAACATAAGCACAAAACAAACCAAAATTGACTGTTTGGGTTCACGAGCAAAATAATTTAAAAATTATTGTTAACAGCAACATGATATATTTTTATATCATGAAAGAAATTCAAGTATTATAATTCGAAGTGTTGTTAAATTATCTTTTATTATATAACACAAAAAAGAACAAAAAATTGAACTGACGTTTCGCCTTAACTTTTCAAACCCAAATCATAACCATCATTATAACCTTCTCACATAGCCTACTGTTATCCATGTTTATTTTTCTTGTTTTTCGTCCTTAATTGTATTCTATAAAACATTTGTGAGTAAACTAAATTCATAATAATAAAATTTTGAAGAGAACGCTTACCTGTAAATAGGAGCGAAGTACAAAAATGATAGTCAAAAATACAAAAACTGTTCACAACACAAATAAACTTTAATGTATTATTTTAAATTAGATATGTGACTATGTAATCCAAAATCGTCTTCAAACACAACACAGTCACTAATGAACTTTCACTAAAGAGTATGAGTTCACTGATCGGTGAAGACCCATGATAAAACAAATATACCGGTTCGAAAGAGTAATGAAAGTCAAAAATGTTTTTTAAAAAGAAATGAGGTACATTTGTATAGAAAAAATTTCTATTTCATCCGAATGTAAATTTAGATCCTAGGACTCGAATAACTGAAAGTAAATATAAAAATGAAAAAAATGTATCGGGAGTCACCAATGAACGAATACCAGGTAAGAACCTGCCAGTCGGACTTGTCAGGCTAAACAGAGCCGAGTGAGAGGGCCGCAAGGCATTCTGGGAGTTGTGTGACGTAGACGGGTTCTTCCACCCAAGTTTACTTCATGTTTCGCAATTCTGTTATTTCTTATTTTACTTCCCCGACTCTGTAAAGTATAGGGGAAGTTATGTAATCGATGTGAAATTCGATGTTCAGTTTTCACCAGAATTTCATCTTCTCTTAAACATTAAAAAAATAAATTCTTGTCTATGTATGTGTGTGTATCTTTGATTGCCGATACAAAATGAATTTATTGACACGAACTGTTTTATTTGTGTGACCAAAACGAGATTAGGACGACAACTAACAATTTTCAGCCAACTCAGACCAAGAAGAGGATAGGGAACCTGAGGAAGGGGGTTTTCTGAATAATACATTAAGGCAGCAATGTTGGTGGATAGCTATTGACCAAAAACGTTGATAGGTAACCATAAGTTAGATAGGAGTTTTGACCTATGCCCGGGCTTCAACTACGAGAGACAGCGTGCTCAAGTTTTTTTTTCTTCCTAGTTACTTTGACTAAGGGTCTTTAACGAATACTTAACGTCTAACAAGTTAACGTAACGTCACCATCACTTAAGTCTGGTCCGAAGGACGACGTGCTCAAGATTATTTTTTACTTCCAGATAAAATAACTAAGAGCCCCTTCTAGATTTCCAACTCGCGATCCTGAGCTCATTAGACACCAAATGTAAAGATAAAATAAGTTTCCGTTAGGTTCGAACTAATATTGCTAAGAAAGAAATATAGAATACAGGTGGGCTTTGTGGTACCGTTTTCACATATTTCCTGAAAAACACAATAAGGCAGCTATGTCGGTAGATAGGCAGCAACCAGAAACGATGATAGTCAACCATAGATATATTAGATATATTGGGAAGGTTGTTGTCTACACCTACGGAGATAGAAATTTTGCCTACCCAGGTTTAGTTACATAATATACGACTCATTAACGAGTACCAGACATTCGAAGAGGCCCGGGACCATCTTCTGAGGTCCCATCCAAAAGACGGCGTCTTCACGGTTTTTACTTTTCAAATTAAATTCCTTAAAGCCTCGACTAGATTTCGAACTCGCGATCCTGAGCTCATTAAAGACCATATGTAAAAATAAAATAAAGGTTCTGGTTGGGTTTAACGAAAATTGTCAAGAAAGAAATATAGAATATAGATGGACACTGAGGTACCGTTTCCAAATATTTTCTGAAAAACATATTAAGGCAGTAATGTTGGTGTATAGTTATCAACCAAGAACGATGATAGTTAACCATAAGTTAGTTACTTAGTTATTTTGATCCATGCCCGCTAACAAGTTCGTCACCATCATTTACAGTCCGGTCCGTAAGGACGACGTTCTCAAGGTTTTTGTCACTTTCCAATTAAAACGACTAAAGGACCCATCTAGATTTCCAACTCGCGATCCTGAGCTCATTAGACACCACATGTAAAGATAAAATAAGTTTCGGTTTAGTTCAAACTAAAAATGTCAAGCAAGAAATATAGAAGAATAATATGGATTTTGAGATTTCACATATTTTCTGAAAACCCCATTAGGTTATCAATGTCGGTAGATAGGCAGGAACCAGAAACGATGATATAACCATGGACAGATTTGGATGTATTGGGAGGGTATTTGTGAACACCTAGGGACCTAAGCATTGAATACTCTTATCCCTTCTCTTTTAGCTCTACAGCGGGAGTTCGAAATTTTACCTACCCAGGTTTAGTTACATACATTTTCGAGGGGGTTTCGAATTTTAAATTGAACATTCAGCAGAACATAACGTTTTAAGGCCGTGATGGGCCAGGAACTTCTATTAAACTTCAGTGAACAAGGGGGGGGGGCGTGTATGTTACAATCCCCTCTTCTCAAAATCATTGAAAATTTCAACTTATTTCAAAAATCATATAACATAATCTTACGAATCTGCTTTAATATCATCACTTGGTTAAAGTTACTAGCCAGTAACTCCGGGCGAAGCCGGATCATCTTATTGTTTTTAATAAAATCAATAGTATCGATAGTATATCTGTTAGAAGGATTTACAGCTTTATAGGGAAGGTTAACATCTTGTTCATTTCATATTTCTGCTAAAGCATGATGGCATCTTGCAATTGTTTTGGTTCATATTTTCGTTCTGTTTTATTCATTCATTGTATGTTTAGCTGACGTTCCTTCAATTTTTAAACAGTTTTTAACAAATTATTCAAAATCTCAGTTTCGAGTTATTAGGTTATAGAAAAAAGTGTGTTGAAAGAAAATAAAGTGAATCCTTGTGAATGAAAATGTGTATCAGTTCTAAACTTTCATTTCCAGTAGAAAAACAACTAGTTCTTCCTCCCTTGCCGTCTTCTTTCATAAAATGTTCATTGATCACAGCGAGCCATCATGAACGAAAGGTTTGTATAGACTACATATGTAATTTTATGTTTTTGGTTTTAATGGATTTTGTTATTTTTATCATATTTTTCAGAATTACATTTCAAGCAACGTCAGTTTACCATTTTCTGCTAGTCGAGTAGTGATAGCTGATGTTAGTTCTGCTCGGGAATTGTCTAATGGAGAAGGCGTTAAGAAAACAATAGAAGTGACCTTAAATGTACAAGTAAGTATTCCTAAGGATCTAATTACACAAACTTTGATTTATTTTCAATTTAATATTTTAGCTCTTAATGTGGGGTGTTTGTGTATTTTATTTTTATTTTATTCTACAATATGTACGAAATATACAATGGGTAGGACATGAGATAAATTGAAATTTACAATTGAGTGAAAAGCCAGCTAGTGCTGGTACTCCCTTAGAGTCTCATTCACAGAAGAATGAGAGGCGTTTACGTATTAGCTGGTAGAGACGCATCTCAGGCTATCATACCCTTCGACGACTATCTTTTCTACAATACAAGTAAAGTCAAATTAATATAATTATGGGAGAGCGAAAAATTAGTTGATTTATTCAAGCTGGAAAAGTAATTAGATATTCTTACAAATAACGGCTCTTTCTTCCAAATTTCTGCTCTGAGAACGCCGAACCGTTACCGTGTAGACCTCTTTCATCCTTCAAAACTTAATATTTAGTGCTTTGAGCGGAAATTATACTTTTAATGGAGAACGGTCCACGGTTTTCAATGGACTCAAGCCCATTATAGCTACAATCCTTTTATGTTCCTAAATTTCAATGTATCATATTGTAATTTATCGAACGTGGGTGGAAAGCATAATACAAAATACTATTTTTGTTATTGCAATGTCACTGATTGAATTACTTTTTCTGACTTGAACTGCAATAACGCAAAACTATCATTCTTGAATTAGAGTGTTTTTTTTTAATAGGAAATGACACTAATTTGAAAAACGCGGACATATTGTGAAAATTTATAATAAATAAATGAAACAAACTTTGTTTTTTGAAATATTATCTATTTCATAAGAAATGTTTTCATAAACGAAGTTTGTTATACATATTTATTTAAACAAGAGATCTTCAACTCTTTGATGGACATAAAAGTTAACCCTAATGAACTCGCGTTTCTCATTTAATAATAACCAACATGACTACTAAGTTAAGTAGTCATTTCATGGAAACTTATAATAAATAAATAAAACTAAACTTTTTTTTGTGTTATTGTCTTGTAGGTATATCCTATATAAATGTTTTTTGTTTTTTTTCCTCCCCTTTTCTGGCTTTATGATCAGCGCACATCAGCCATCACTACACTGTCATTATGTATGAATGGGCTTCAGTATTTGGAATTATATAACTTTATGACCAAGCAGAGGGCCCCCAGGCCCCCAGCATGCGGCCCCGCCAAACCAGGTGACAGAGGACCGCTCACCTGGGCTACTCCCTGAGTACTGGGCACACTGGTGCTGCTTTATATTAACTTTATATTACTTCAGCGAGGCTTGTCGCTGAGGGTGTGCATATGTGTACGGCCGTCCACACCCTCCAAGCCCGGGACTGTTACAGTCCAAAGAGCCCATCTGAGCCGCCCCAAGCCCCCAGCCCGGCCGGCACACACACCCGGGCACCCAAAGTGCCCCCCACCAGGTCACGCCATTATATAATAGGATAAGAGGCTAATTAGTTGTAATAATAATCGAAAGTGATTTTAAATCTTTATGTTATTATTCATCAAATATTTATATAGGTGGTCAACTAAGGTAATTTTTTTATTTGGAGAAGAGATGAGAGGAATGATATGAGTGGGAAGAGGGAGACCATGTTGGACTATTGACTGGTAGAAAGAGTCCCTTCCGGTGGCCGTTAGAGTACATCCGAGGAGAACATGGTTAGCATCGGCGGGGGTGGCCTGGTCACAGTCGCACTCAGCCGAGTCCACCACCCTGATCTTGTACAGGTGTGCAGGTAGACAGTTATGGTTCAGTCGTAATCGGATCAGAGTTGTCAGTATGTTCCTGGGTCTGTTCAATGCAAGGAACCAAGGCTTGCTAAGGATTGTAGGCTGTATCAGACTGTAGAATTTTCCTTTGGCTAATTTGCTGTTGTCATATTCCTTTTGCCAATTCTTCATCTGAATTCTGAAAAAATGAGATTTTAAATCTGAGGTAGGAATTAGGTTAACCCTGTTTCCACCGAGGACTGCTTGCTTAGCCAACCTATCCACCTCGTCGTTGTGTACGTTGCCACTATGTCCTCGTATCCAAATCAGATAAATGTCTTTACCAGCTCTACGGAGATCCGCTAGGATATCGTTTATTTCACGAATCACTGGGTTCAATTGTTTATAGATATACTTTAACGATAGCAGTACGCTCTTGCTGTCAGTAAATAAAACTCCAGTATCCAAAACTCCAGTATAAATGTTATACTTATACTATGGCTTTCGACATTACACGAACTAAGCCCTTTATATTATAGTTAGTTACTATCTAACTATATTATATTTACTATATTACTATAACTAACTATATTATATATGTATACAATTCTAAACTAACAAACCTGTTGAATTTAATAATTTAATATTTTTTGTTTTATCACTGTTGTTATACAGGGGGAGAAAATATTTAGATCAAACAAATTCCCAACCACCAGGGTTTTCAAGTTGAAGTTCCATTCCCCTGTCTTTCCCGATGTACATATCTATAGCATTCGTACAGAATAGGCAGTATTTCAAAAAAGGTTTTTTTATTTCTTTAATGATCACATGAATTATATTGTGTGTTCTTAATTCATTTAGCCACTGCCTACATAATTGAAAAGTATAATAATACCAATGATTTTTTTAAAAAATTTTTTCAAGTTTATTCAGAATTTTAAAAAAATATTGAGACCGGAAACATTAACAATTTAATTTCTAGGTTTGATCTTAATGATTTTTTATTTACTTATTAATTGTTTTTTTTTAATTTCAGGATTTTGGTTTGGATTATTTACCCGGAGATTCTATCGGAATTCTGCCAAAAAACCCTTCTTCTGAAGTTGATTTGATCTTAAAGAGACTCAATTTGACTGAATCTTGTTTGGATTTATATAAAATTGAAATTGACGAATCAAGTAAAAAGAGAAAATGTTCTCTTCCTCCACATATTCCTTCTATATCTTCAGTCAGATACTTGTTTGAATATTGTCTGGATTTGAGAGCAGTTTTACGAAAGGTTTCTGTTGTTTTTATTTAAATAACATTTGCCATTGTTCAATATTAGAGAGACGTCTCCTTTAACTTTTCACGCTTTGTTGCTTCTTCTAAATGTTTTTGATTGATTATCAAAAATATTATTTATATATTTCTTCACAGGTTTATTATTCTACCAATTTATTTTTGGTCTTTATAACCTATGAAATAGAAGTTTCAGAAGAAACATCATCAGCATCTAAAAACATTACAATCAATAAAACTAACTCGTATGATGTTCATAAATTCTTCATTATGTTTTTTTTTTCCGGCATTTCATTCCAGAGGTGTCTTATTTTTTTGAAAATATTTCGGGACATTTCCACGTCCCTTCTTCTGGTCACTATGAACCTCATAAATATATATTGTTCATACGACCAGAAGAAGGGACGTGGAAGTGTCCCGAAATATTGTCAAAAAAAGAAAAAAGAAGACACCTCTGGAAAAAAAATTCCAGAAAAATCAACATAGTAACATCCCAGAGCAGTTTAAGAAACACAATAATTCATTATACAAATAACATTTAAATTATACAAATAATGTTTTTTATTATAGCATTTATAGACAAGAATGTTAACTATCATTTATTTGATGATCTTTACTGATCACTTTTTGCCATATATTGGTTATATTCTTTATGGAACATTTATACTTTTGAAGTGAAAACTTCTTTAGCAGCGTTGTGATTTGAAACTCGATGAAACGAAAAAGCGACACTATTGCCTTATCTATATATGTATGTAACAGTTGTTTTATTTGGTCATCTGTTTGAATTACTAACATAAGGACTTCTTGTAACTGAAAGTGAAGAGAAAAAAAGTTGCCGATAATGCTTCTTCTCTAGTCTTGCGACACAAAAAAGATAATCATGAAAAATTCCATCGCCTCCTCCTCTCCCCCCAAAAAGTTTGGAATTGTGAATTTTTTTAGACTTTTAAGAACTTATTAAGGAAACATTTATTTCATACTTTAGTTACCATAAGCCACTCGTGTCATTTGTTGAAATTAAAAACATGGAGTTTCAATAATAAAATATAAAATAATTTTTAAACTTGGTACCAATATTATAATAAATAAACCCTATATCCCACTCCTGATAGTGCATTCGTTTCATTCTCTCGCAGTTTCGTTTTCTGAAGGTTTCACTTCTACCGCATGTGAACTGCACACATGTATTTTATATTTTTATTCTAATTTACATGTATTATACTTATATTCGAACTTTTAAATATAAAACAAGTGAATTAACATAAAGAGTGTTTATCAATATAAGGAAAACATTGATCACAATAAAGATCAGCGAATATATTAAAACTGAGCATTCTTGTATACAAAAGGAACATTATTTGAATAATTAAAATGTTATTGACGAAAATCATCTATGTTATTTTTATTAGTTGGAATAATTTTATATACTGATGTTGGAAGTTTTCTCCGAAACATCTTTTTGCAAAGTTGTAATTAACAAAAATGAATTGGGAGAATAAAGCTGTGAACAAATATATATTATTATAACACTACTCAAATGCAAAAGTACTAATAAATATATACTATTTTTATTGTCTAAAGTGATAATTGATCTTTTCGACTTGAAAATATATTCTATACATAAATAAAACAAACTTATTTTTGAAATATTGTCTATTCCGCCAAAGATATTTACAAAACTACCGGTTTCGGTCTTACACCATCGTCAGGTCTAGTTATGAGCTAAGTCAGTTTGTAGAGTGCGACCCTTCTAATACATCTCAGATGAAAGGGTGCTATTTCAACTTGGGAATCCCTCGGCTGTACCGTTAGCTACATCAAGAAATATTTTAACAAAAATCTTTTTTCGTATTTACATAAAACAAACTTGTTTGAAATATTCAAAAATAAGTTTGTTTTATTTATTTATTACAAGTTCCACAATATGGCCGCGGTCCTCAACTTGGAAGTTATTCTGTACATCCTAAATCATAGTCAATATTTATTATCACTATTAGCTTCATTTTGTTATCATTTTAAGTTATATCTTTATTGTTTTTCATTTATAGTTATTTCAAAGGATGGAAAATCTTCTGATCTTAATTTTATTAATATTCTATTCTCATGTTGTTTTGCTGAATACACAACCATCATTTAACCACCACGTATCACATATACATTAGTTATATTGTTAGAATATAATAATTTTATCTTTAATTTTAATTTCACCACTGTTATTGAAAGTAAATATTTCGGAAGAAACAATAAGCTATGGATATTTTCTGATTGAAATTCCAATATTTTTCTTTCTTGATTTATAAGAATGATTCGCTCTCAGCAAACTTAGTTTATAACTAAATTTGACGACCAAATAAGTATATACCAAAACCGGTATATAAAATATTTGAGGAATAGACAATATTTCAAAAAGAAGTTTGTTTTATTTATTTATAAATGGATGTATTTATTTGGTTTATATACAGTATTCTTGGACAGAACCAACTTATGCTGCTTACAGGCTGCTAAGCTGTTCTCATAAAAATTGATTCTATCGCAACGACGGCTTTTCTACTATCTATTCAACTTATTAAGTGAACAGTTAGAAAAAAAAAAAGATCATTTAAATGCATTTCTTTTAAAAATAAATTAGCTATTAATAATTGCAACATGAATATTGGAGGCCTTGATGAATAAATGGAATTTTCCTTGAAAATTGAAAAGGAGCTGTCATGCTTCATGCATACAAGGATCTCAAATTCACCCCACTGTGCCTCATGTCTCGCAGAAATCCATTAGTTGCTTATTCATATTAAAATAGTACAGTTTATTGATAATCATAGAAAGATAAACTAATTATATAGTTACAAATAGTTTTTTTATTGCACAATAGTTAGTTATTATGATTCATGCCGGGCTTTAACTACAAGGTCATATCGCCTTTCGTCACCTTGGTGGACATGAGTATTTATAATTTAAATTTTGCCTATCCTAAATTTGTATTCACCTAGGGCAAGGGTATTTAACGAGTACCTGACATCGTACATGCTCGGGACCATCGCTTAACGTCCCATCCGAAGGTCGTCTTGCTTAAGTTTATTTTACCTCGTAGATAAAATAAACTAAGGGTCTCAGCCGGGTTTTGAACCCACGACCTTGAGTTCAGAGAAGGCAAGCACGCATACCACTGAGCTACCGGCGCTCTTAATATAGAAGTATTTGAAAGAAAATTAAGTTTTTCAACGATAAGTAAATCTAAGAAAGTGTTTTTCAAAACAATTTAAGTTTATCGCGAAACTTAATTAAACTATTGAATTATAAAATACAGAGTTTAACAACTTCTAAGTTGAAACGCGGACAAACTGTGGGAACATATATATTTAATAAGCCAGACATTTTTGTATTTGGGCCTATTTTCGATGAAAACTCTTTCAAATACACACACTGATAATTAAAAAAAGAATAACTGTGTACTTTCAAATCAATATTTGTTTTCTCAATGTGTTGTTTCAACATGGCGCTATGAAACACAACTTGGTGTCATTTGAATGTGCTTGAGATGTAAGTGTACCAAAATAAATACAATTAAATGTATAACCATGACTCATCTTCTTTTCCACAGAGTTTCATCAGGGGTTTGGCTGAATACACAGAAGATGAGAAGGAGAGACGCCGGTTGGGAGAGTTGTGCTGCCGAGAGGGCTCTACTGAGTACAACAAGTACATTGTACAGAACAGTTCTTCTTTGACGGACATCCTCTTATCGTTTCCCTCCTGTCAGCCTCCATTGTCCCTCATTTTGGAACATCTTCCTAGACTTCAGGTTTTCATTTATTTTAATTATTTATATTTTGTTGTCTACTTCCCGAGTGCATAGGTCCAAAGTACGGTGTGCTCAAGGTTACCCTACCTACACATTATACTGGCAAGCATATTACCAGCTCCCATCGAGTGTTTAAGTTCTAATTTTCTGATAAATCAGATTGATATTAGTGTAAGAAAATAAAAAAATTTAATTCAATCAATTTTTATGATCTACTTTTCCAAGGGGCCGCCCATAAGGTTCGAAGTTAGTGACAGTTTGTAAAAAGGGCGGATGGAAAATGTTACGTGTAACGCAATAAACTCATTGTTTCACTAGTTTTTTAATCAAAAAACAAAAATCAATTTTACGTTAAAGAGGGGTCAAAAAATATATATTACGATGATATACTACTTACATAATCTATGGAGGGCTCTTGAGATGTGTCAGGAAAATTGCTATTTTCTATTAGACTATAAATCGTGTCAATATCCCATCCCTACTTTATGGCTCTTCCTACTGAAATTCCATTTATTTTTTACGATTTCGAACAGTATTTGAGCCTTTATGTAGGTAATTATCTCTTATTGAAATCAAAGTGTTAAATTTTTGTGTTCATTCTCTTTTGAATTCATTTATTCTCTCCTTTGGTTCATGGGCTCTTTTCCTTATAATAATCTGGCCTTAAACTATCAAAAATAAGAAAAGAAAGAGTTAATAAACACTTGATATAGAAAATAAAAATACTGTGAAGATGGCTGATGTAGTGAGAAGTGATTACTTATTTTTCTTGGGGGTACGAAAGCTAATTGAATTCTATACATCTTTTTACAATTGTATCCCAATTTCTCTGAAGATATCGAAGTACATGCCAAAGCAGAAATTTAGTTTGATTACGCCCTATAATAAAAGTTTAGTAGTTTTCTCTTCTTAGGTTTACTTTAGTATTAGTAATTAGTAGATGTTGATTAGCGACTGTAGATTCTAATTGTAGGAATATTGAGGGTCAGTCAAAGATGGAAGAAAACAGGCATCACTATTCAAATGCCAACGTTTCGATATATTTTATATCATCATCAGAACCTACAAACATGGGGGGGGGGGGGATTAAGATTAGAATCACAAATAAACAAAAATTTGTTGATAAACATTATTGAACGTTAAATTAGACACTATAACAAGTTAAAAATTGAAACTGACTTACTATGAATACATTACTAAACATTAAAATAAATATGAATACATTACTAAACATTAAAATTAAATATGAATACATTACTAAACATTAAAATTAAATATGAATACATTACTAAACATAAACATTAATAATGGAAATGGACAAATAGGTGGAACATAATAAAGAGTAAAAATTAAACTGACTTACTATGAAAAAGCAGGATTGGGGAGAAGACATGTACACTGGATGGATCTTACATTGCAATGAAATGGTACAATAATACAGGGGTGCTGAAGGAACCAGGTACAGGGAGCTAGGAAAACCCCGTCATAAATGTCACATTACAGCCAGAAATATTGAAAGTAATATAAATATGTATTATTAAGGTTGTTGGTGTCTGTATACTCTAATACACATATATAGATAATAAATAAATAATAAAAATATATATATAATAAACAGAAAAAAAATAAAATAAAATAAAATATAGATATTGGAGACAGAACTATAGTGTCAGCTCTTGCTGAGTAAATTGGCATAAAAATTACTTAGGTTATTACACTATAACTTGTTATAGTGTCTATTTTAACGTTCAGTAATGTTTATAAACAAATTTTTTGTTTATTTGTGATTCTAATCTTGATTTCTCCCCTATGTTTGTAGGCCCTGATGATGAAATAAAATATATTGAAACGTTGGCATTTAAATAGTGTTTTCTTCCATCTTTGACTGACCCTCAATATTCCTACAATTTAGTATTAGTGAACTTGTCTTTTATCAAAAATCATTGAGTGAACGTTTCTAAATACTATAATTACCAATTGATGATATTGTTTTAGCCGAGAGCTTATTCGATAGCCTCATCTCCACTTGAGGATCCAAGTAACATACGTATAGTTTTTAGTGTGGTCGAGGACTGGAGAGGTCGGAGGGGGATCTGCTCTGGTTGGCTTTACGACATCACTCGACCTTTTCATGATGTCCAACTCCAAATGGACCATTTGAACCTCAAGAATAGCAACAGTTCCTGTTGTCAGGTTGGATTACTTAATTTATGTTACCCCCAGGGACTCCTCTGGTTCAGTCATCATTATAAAACCTTTCTGGACTTGTGGAGTGCAAATATCCTATTCAACGAAACCCTTCCTGTCATACAAACCAAAATATTTGCCATGATGTCCACCATGCATCTGGCTCACAGTAAAATAAACTGTAAGTATCCATAAATAACAAGAAAACTGCATACAACAGTATAAAGAGATAAAATCCAGAGCATTTCACTCCTTTCAAAATAGTAGTTGTTGTTTTGCACCGTTCTGGGATTTGGCCAATCTGAAACTTGATACAGAGTGCTGAGCACTTCACACAGATCATGACGCTCATTGTGATGTATAAGGGTCACACGCATCCTGGCTGATTCAAAAGGCTACATATAAAACTACTGTCCTGTTTTTTATGGTTATCTTACAGCTAATTTCACTTTGAGTTAGGTGTATGGTGAACATTGTTATGATGCGAAATTAATTAGTTATTGTGACTCATTTAGCCTACTACCAGAGTGCTTTTTCGTCGCGAGTCCTAAATTTTGACCACCATACATTTACCTTGGGTAGGGATCTTTAACGAGTAACTAACATTGTACAGGCTCGGGACCATCGCTTAACGTCCCATCCAAAGGACGGCATACTCAAGATTTTTTACTTCCCAGATAGAAAAAACCTATGAGCCCGCGATTTTCAGCTCAGTAGGTTAGCGCGCTACCTCTGAGCTACTGGCGTCCTCTATGTTTAATATTACATATATATATGTATATTTAATGATTACATATTGTTTGAGTCAGGGTCAGGCGCTTAACAAATGCGACACGAAGGCCCGAGAACCTGCTTCTCAGAATGTGGGAAGCGTGAAATGGTGGTGAGGAATATGGTGAAACAAATATTGAATAGATAAGAATTAATTTCTTTCATTTCTTTTATTATAATTGAACAATAGCCATGCATTCATGAATACAATGGAAGAAATGATCATTATTTAATATCTTTGACGTGCATAAGTCTCATGGGAGTTGAATTATTCGGGATTTTAGAACATATATGCATTTTAGGGCTTATCTGGGTGACGCGCTCTTTGGTGGTTCTTCTCAGATGGTCACGTGGAGCGATGATGGAGGACGTATCTCGTCCCTTCTTATTCTCATGTAGAGGTGTCCAGGGCGGTGTCCGGCGAAAATTCGTATAGAGATGTAATGAGGGAGAGAAGTGGGGCTGGAGCGAGCGAGACAAAGATGAGCGCCCATGTTGGGGGGCGTCGGCTCAGTGGTTAATAGTAGAACGTAATTTTACACATATATAATTTAATTTAAAAAAAATATATAGTCCATAATTTAAACATTAGTTAGACTACAGAAACTAAGACAGAAATAAATAAAATGAAACCGTGTGTTATTTTAGTTCACAATCACTCCGCTACTAGAATCGCCAGGTTTGCACTATTATCAATTTTTCGTAATATTTTTTTATTAATGTTTCACAGTATCTATGCAGAAAATGTTGAGTATTATGCAATATATAAATGTTATTCATGGAGTATATTGCCTTCAGCTCAATCTGACAATGTATTTACTTCACGTGATATTTTCTGATTACCTTATTATATGTGCCCCATCGAGTTATAGCTGCCTTGATGTTACTCTTTAACATTGTGCGAATTTTGATTTATTTAGTTTCAATAGGTTTTAAAATATGAGAGATATGGAGGTTTCAAACACTCGTTTTCGACATTCTATAGCCTAAAGAATAATAACTTGGTTGAAATCCTATTTCCTTATCCGTAAATTCTTTCAGTGCTTGTTTGATTCCAGAGTGAATATTTTCAGTGATTGGTCTCTTGAATACTGCGAAAAACTGTACAATATGCTGAAATAACCAAGTCAGAATATTTTTGTTTTCAAAATCTATTGTTAAATCCTTGGAATTTACTGCTTCAACATTTTCAATTGTAAATGTGTACCAATCATCGTCAAAAGCATGGAATAACTTCTTTTTGAACTCCATAGAAATTTTCCATTCGTTGGTGTCCAGTCTCGTCGTAAAATATCCAAAACGATGATGATATTTTACTTCCATTCCTGGCCAGTCTATATTCATTTTGACTTTCTTAATATACTCATCTCTATTAGGATTGTGTTTCTCTGTTTCAAAAATTGCATCTCCAACTCGTTTGATGGTAGGTATTGTTTGAAATTGTCCTTCAGTCAGTTCTATATCAAAGAAGATACAATTCAATTTAACCACTGGAAGAGAACCAATTTTGTTTTTAATAATTAAATTCAATTTTTCAAGTGCTCCATCGACTATCATTTCTCTCTGCTCGTCGAAGGAAGACCAACATAAGGATGGAACCGAAAAATAGAAACACAACACAATAAGTAACAAAGAACGCATCTTGAATAAAATAAAACTTATGACTATTGAAAAATATTTTCAGACTTTTTTATATCACGTATCTTTCGATATCAATCCTGAGAAGTGAGAGCAGAATAAACACACTTGAGGGAAACCTTGGCAAAGAGTTCGTAATCTCTAGAGCAGGAGTGGCCAACCCACGGCCCGCCTTCAATAATTATACGGCCCAAGAGATTCATCACAATTTTACACAATATGTTTTTACACAAAACATGTGCAAATACACGCATTGAGATCGACTTGCAAATGCTAAGTGAAACAGTTGAGAAACAAATATCTCACTAATTAAATAAATTAAATATTATTAGAACATTTCATTATTATAGGTTAGGTTAGGTTTTATGATTCATGCCCCGGCTTTAACTACGAGGTCATATCGCCTACTACCAGAGCGCTCTTTCGTCACTCTGATGGACATGAGTCCGACTCTACTGTGGGTATATGAATGTGTCTGCCGCTTTTTTGTTTCTTTGTATAGCGTAATTCTGAGAATGACATTCTTATACCCAAGTGTTCAAAGTTGTAATTTATTTACATTTTATCATATTTGTTTTTCAATTTTCGGTTTGAAACAAGATCAGAACATTAATTTACATAGAAGCTCATAAAAATGCAAGCTCAGAAGCAACCCAACAGATAGTCGTACGACTATTGTCGTTATATGTAAAATATATGGAAAAATGTTTATAGATAAATAAAACAAACTTCTTTATGGGTTTTTTACTTCCGAGAGGGAAGTTATATAATCGGTCAGAAATTCTATCCTGAGTTTTTACCGGAATTTCCTGTTTACCGACTCCCAAGTTACTAAAATGTTTTAAAAAAGCTGTCTGCTTGTATTTGTATGTACACGATAACTCCCGATAAAATTAATGTAATCACATGACATTTTATATGCGTATCCAGAACCCCATAAGGATAACACCTTTCTCTTTGGAGAAGGGTGGGATCAGAGGATGGCTCAACTCAAAAACCCCAATAATTAACAATGTAATGAATGTATTGACATGCAATTTTATATGTGTATTCAGACACCTATAAGGTCGACACTTACTGATTTTCAGCCAAATCGATCAAGGAGAAAAGGAACAGACAGAGGGGCTCAACTCAAAAATCCCAACAATTGGGAGTCCTGAATTTTTATGCACCGAGGTTAGGGGTCTTTAACGAGTACCTGACATCGTACAGGCTCGGGACCATCGCTTAACGGCGTGCTTAAGTTTATTTTACCTCCCAGATAAAATAAACTAAGGGCCTCGGTTGGGTTTCGACCCCACGATCTTCAGCTTAGAAGACAAGCAAGCATACCACTGAGCTACCGGCGCCCTCTTCATTATTATATTATCTATGTTTATATGTATGAATAATAATAAAAACAATAATAATAATAATTCATTCTGTTTTAAATTTTCAATCCAAAAAATGTTTGTAGTAGGTCCAAATCTAATATAGGGTAGGGATACGTAATTTTATATGCGGCCCGCGGGATTATAATGCATTTCCAAAGTGGCCCGCAAGATCATTTGGGTTGGCCTCCCCTGCTCTAGAGGATATTCGATTGCTAGGCTTACATAGAAAACGTTTTTTAAGCACATTTATTTATTCGTATTTACTTTTTATATACGTTTAGATTGTGAATAACAAGAAAGAAAAATAAAAAGGTGGCCATGTATTTCCACAGCACCAATTAATTAAGTTTTCACTCTCCCTCTAATTCCATTCGACCGTTTCTTCTTAAAATCAATAGTTGACCTGCATGGCTTCTGAAACCTCATACTAAATTTTCTGTCAATGCATTTATTACATCGGCAATTGAGTTGAGCCCCTCTGTCTGATCTCCCCTTTCTCCTTGGTCGATTTGGCTGAAAATCAGTAGGGGTCGTTCTTATAGGTTTCTGAATACACATATAAAATTTCATGTCGATAGCGTTTTTATAAGCTTCTATGTAAATTAATGTTCTGGTCTTGTTTCAAACCGAAAATTGAAAAACAAATATGATAAAATGTAAATAAAATACAACTTTTGAACACTTGGGTATAAGAATGTCATTCTCAGAATTACGCTGTACAATGAAACAAAGAAAACTGCAGACACATTCATATACCCAGTAATACCAGTATGAAATGAATTTAAGAGGGGAGGAAGGAGAATCATCAGTATAGAATTGTTTAGTATATGAAAGTTCTATAATGGCCACACAACATATTTTTATTTTGTGTTTATTCATTTTATTTAGCATGTTAAAGTGATTATTATAATGTGTTGATGGAATATTTTGTGTAAATAAACATATCACAGAGCGAAAGGAGGTATATACTCGTACTTTGAGAATAGGATAAAGACTGGAGATGTATGAGTTCCTCCTGCGTTCAAAATAATGAATTATTTTCATATTTGTTCCATTACTCAAACACCCAAAAATAACTGTAAAATTTGCACAATTTGATGGTCTAATGGAAGGAGGAGGACTTAACTAAAAAGCCTAATGATATCCGATGTTATGAATGAAATTTTATATGTAACTCCAAAACCTTATATAAGAACGACACCTGTACATTTTGAGACGAAACATCTATAGGGAGGGGGGGATTCATCAGAGGATGGAGGAAGAACATAGATTAGAGGCGAAAAACTTTTAAACAGTTAGAAGGCTATTTTCAAAACTTATGTACGGGAGCCAGAACAAACTTTTCAATTTGTAAACTATAGAATTTTCAATATTTGCAGGTGCCTATATACTTGCGGAGGCCGACGCTATTTCGGATTCCTGAGGATCCAGCTGTTCCTCTTGTAATGATTGGACCTGGTACTGGCATTGCGCCGTTTATAGGTAAGTTAGAAACCTTTATTTCAACTTCACCTCTTTTAAAGCAGGTTTATACTTTGCCGCCCGGAGAGGGCCCCGGTAGCGTGCTAGCCTGCTGAGCTCAAGGTCGCGAGCCAAGGCCCTTAGGTTTTTTATTTAGAAGGTAAAAACCTTGAGCAGGCCGTCCTTTGGGTGGGACTTTAAGCGATGGTTCCGAGCCTGCGCGAAGTCAGATACTCGTTAAAGATCCTCTAGAATATGTACCATTTGTTACAAAAAAAACAAACCTAACAAATAGTTATAGAGATGTATTTTTTATATTTCTATTTATTTATCATATATTTTGCCAATCTCCATCTAATTTAATTAATATAATTTTCTTGTATATATGAGTTGTCTACGTATAAAAACAATAATATTTTATAGGGGAATTACAATTTTTTAACTGATCTCTACCAATTAAATAAGGGTTCAATATTTGTATCTTTTGTATTGCACCAAATATTTAGTATTATAAAATATTAGTATTATATTTAAATTATTAGTTTAAATATTTTAAAATTTATTAGGGAAATTTTCAACTGACTACTTCCGTATCTTTACTAACATTTTTCTACTGCAGGACTACAAAAACAGTATCTGATTTGAAAAAGCTACAAATAGTGGATGGGACTTTGTTCCAAAGAAAAAGACTCACTGTATTCACTTCACCAGAAGACGAAACCCGAGCCCTGACCCACATCTCACCTTGGGTGGGCACCAACTGGCATTCCGAGGTGAAACAAACTTCCTTGGCCTAGTGTTGGATAGGAGGCTTACTTGGGTGAACCATATTAAATATATAAAGGAAATATGTCAAAAGCGACTGAACATTATGAAAGTCTTGTCCCATACGGGCGCTGACAGATCAACTCTACTAAAAATTTACCAGTGTTTGATTAGATCCAAACTAGATTATGGGTCATTCGTCTACGGGTCGGCCAGGAAGAGCTGTCTTAACCTCCTAGATGCAGTACACCATACTGGCCTGAGGCTGGCCACTGGAGCCTTCAGGACGAGCCCAGTGATCAGCATCTGTGCGGAATGTGGACAACCACCTTTACACTTCAGAAGGCTTCTCTTGGGGATCTCTTACATCGTGTCTCTGCTTCCGAACAGTTGGAACCCAGCTTTCAAATACATCTTGGAGCCAGATAATCTCCATCTGTACAACGGAAACCAACGGGCCACCCGCCCCCTGGGCATACGAGCAAGGGAACATATTCTAGAACTCCTAGACAAAATCCCTACAGTTGAGAATACCGACGAACCTCCATGGACACTACCCAAGCCGAAAGTCATATCCCGCTTAGGCCGACTAAACAAAGCAGAAACCCCACCAAATGTCTACAAGATCATGTTCTCTAAAATAAGACGAACCTTCCATGGGTACCAAAACATTTACACGGACGGATCGAAAAGCGAGGAACATGTAGGCTATGCTGTGGTAACCCAGTCTTCAGTGTATAAATGCAGGCTGCCAAGCTACTGCAGCAGTTACACTGCAGAACTGTGCGCCGTTGCTGAAGCAATGAGTTTTGTTACTTCCGATGTAGGTCGGAACTACATGATTTGTAGTGACTCCATCTCCGCTCTTCAGAGTATCCAACAGTTTAACAGCCGCTGCCCCCTAGTATATAAAATACAAAAGCTTCTCGGGAATTGCATAAGGGATAGCAAGCAAGTGGTTTTTTGCTGGATTCCCTCACACGTGGGTATTGAAGGGAACCATGCTGCGGATAGAATGGCAAGGGAAGCAGCAGCGCTGCCTGGAGAAGGAAGAATAATAACGACAATTCCGGACCTAAAGATCTGCCTACATCACAAAATAAAAGAGAGCTGGACCTCTTTGTGGACCAACATGGACCCAACAAATAAGCTTAGGTCCATCAAAGCTAATGTTGACAAATGGCAAAGCTCTGAAAGACAGAATAGACAGGAGGAGGTTTGTCTGATGCGGCTCCGTGTAGGCCACACTCGCCTAACCCATGGCCACCTCATAACCAGGGCGATGGCCCCGGGCTGTGGCGGGTGTGGGGCCTGGCCTCTCACAGTAAGCCACATCCTGGAGGAGTGCCCTGGATATGAGGATATACTAAAGGCCATGGGTTTGCATAAAAGGGACCTACATGAGATGCTCGGAGACGACAACTCATCTATTGAAGCTGTCCTAAACACGATGAAAACAACACACCTCATAGATCTAATTTAATCGAGTTAAAGGCGTCAAAAATCCTTGTCATTGGACGCCGATAAATAAAAACTATTCTATTCTATTCTATATATATGTATGTATGTATGTATATATATATATATTATATGAAATAAATATTAAAATGGATATTTCTTAGATGTATTATATCTAAGAAATATCCATTTTAATATTTATTTCATAAACGATTTAGAAGGTTAAGAAGGTATCCTCACAAGGAATATCAGTAAACAAAAAACCATAATTGGATGGATCGGGCGCGATAAGATAACATCGCGTTCTCGGCGCGTTCGATCTAGATGGCAGTTTACAAAAACATGCATCTTGGTCGCTTTTGAAGGGAATCATCAATTTGAATGCATTTTTTGAGGCCGCTTTTGGCCGTATACTTTTCAGCCAATAGACCCTGAAATTCTGTACAATTTAGTAAGAAAAACGATTTCTGAATTTTTCTTCAACTGACTGGTTTTGCATTTAGGCGACTCATATTCTTTATGTAGTTGTAAATATCTGTAAAAAAAACGTTGAAAAATTAATAAATTACCAGCAAATATTTCAATCGAGTACTTTATTTTTATTTAATTTACAGGATTACTTATTTTTTCAGGTGTCAATGTAGACACATCTTTTATAAGAATACCATGGGCTCCTTTTCAATTGTTTAAAAATAATTTATTACAATAATCTTAAAAAAACACAGTTATTAATATACCATATTTCCTTTTTTTTTAGGTTTTTTGGAACATCGTCGCAAGCAGTGTCAAGAGAATGGCGCTGTGAAGTCCCAGAATTGGTTGGTTTTCGGCTGCAGACATAAGAATAGAGACGAGTTATTTAGGTTAGTTATTACTTACTTTCTGGTTATTATATTCTTAAAATAAAAACAAAGAAATTGTTTAACTTTAATATTGTCTAATTCTACAAAAATATATACTGAAAGTTTTCATTTCTTGTTTGGTAGGCGGATATAGTGGACTTACTTGTTAAATAAGTAATAAAGAGGTATCAGTCCAACAATATATTTTATTTATATCACAACTAGTTTCGGAAGTTTGTCATCCTGAGGTGGTAAATCTGAACATACATAAATCCAAAAATATTTTATAAAATCAGTAGAATCTAAGAAATATTACAGTTTAAGTCAATAATTAACAATAAATAAGTTATGTATGATAAAATTGACAGTAAAAATACATCAAAATAAATTGAAAATATAAAACTACCTTATGAGTAGACAAGTTTTTACGTATAATTTTCAATTTAATACAGATTTTTACAGATATTTCGGCGAGTATTTTTATTGTTTCACTTCGAGTCCTAGCAGTGCTTCTCAAGCTCTTTACAATGACACCCGAATCAACGTCCTATCTAAACGCGTTATCACGCTACACTAATTTCTAATTTTACACAACGCTAATTCGCAACAATCATCCGCCGGCGCCCACACTAGCCCGATAACCTCACAGGCAAAACAAACACTGCATAACCACCACGTACTGACATGCTCTATCCATTGTGACCTCAACCGTTGTTATCGCATTATTAGTCTCGTACTTAGTTATTAGCGATTGAAATCTGACGGTATTTTGAAACACATGAACGTTTGACCGGCTATCACTGTGTTTAACGAGCGAATAGACGTTTTCACGTCAAAAAGTACCATGGAATCCGTTTTACGGTTCGTTACGGAGGTTTTTCAACAGATTTCTGTTGTTGAAAGACTACCTCTTTGAAAGGTTACCTCTTTGAAAGGTTACCTCTTTGAAACTATCTGTGGACAGAATGTCACCCTTATATCTGGTCCTTCTTCGTCCACTGTAATGGAGAACAGAAGACCAACAGAAGGAATCAGGATAAATATATATTGATTATTAGAATTACATTCGTTTTTATTTTTCAGAAAAGAAGCCACTAATTTCCAAAATGAGGATCTGTGTCGTTATTATGTATGCTATTCTCGAGATGAAACTTCTCAATATTCGAAATATGTACAGGTATGTTCTTTATTTATTTCCTCTATATCAACATTTTTTTTTTTCTGGGAGGTGCACAACTTGAGAACGCCGTTCTTTGGATGGGACGTTATGCGACAAAAATTTAGGGTAGGCAAAATTGAGGACTCCCATAGTAGAGTCGGGCTCATGTCCACCTGAGTGACGAAAGAGCGCTCTGGAAGTAGGCGATATGACCTTGTAGTTAACTATTACTTACCCAAAAGTTATATATTACTTACCCATAATAACTAACTCAAAAGGGTAATAGGTATATTTGAGTGAAGTATTGAATAACAGTTTTGAATGTTCGTTCCTTCTGTTCAAACAGGGACAGAAATTACCATTCTCCCTTTTGATTATACACGAAATGGTCAATAAATATTGCCCTGTGAACTTTTTTTTCTATAATAATAATAATTATTGTTGGTACATATTACATAAAATATTTCATTAAGAACAATTTTACAGGATTTAATTTATCTCAAAAAAGAGGAATTCATTAAGTTAATATTGAATGGAAAAACCTGCACTTTTATTTGTGGTGATGGCTTAAATATGGATAAAAATGTTATTAACACCATCGCAAACTGCATTAAAACTGTTGAAGGTAAAAAATAGTTCTTACATTATCATATTTTTATTTCTGTACAATTTTTATTTTGAAAATTTATATTTGCCATGTGCGTAAGTCCGTCTATCTTCATATCTCCAACATTTATGGATACATTTTGACAAAATTTGTGATACAGTAGAACCTCGATTAACCGTGTCTCGATTATCCGTGTTCGCGTTTAACCGTGGTGTGTAAGCAGTAAGTATAGGTTCCTAGAAACTTAGAGACATAGTAGAGACTCTCAGCTAGGTACTTCCGAGAAAAAAAATGCAGCTGCACCTTCAATAAAATGTTCTAGGAATGATTTGATATGAATTCTTCAAAATTAGAACTGAAGTAAGGAAAATCACAGATTGTTAATTAGGCATTTAAGGAAAATTATTTGAAACCGCAAAAAACAAAGGATTACTTCATATTTCAAGCCCTGATAACGTTATAACATGACAATGTACACACATATGTAATTCGTTGAATAAAAAATGTCTCGATTAATCTGGTTTTCATTTGTCCGTGCGACCTCTCCCCCCCATTACCCCGGATGATCGAGGTTCTACTGTACTTTATTCTGGCGAGCAGCTTGCAAGCAAAACTCTTGAGCAATTTGGAAATTATGCAAGGTTTTATTTTCTTTCTCGTTTATTAGAGTTTATCAATAACAAATATTTCAGTATTATGAAAAAAATTGAATTCTTCTCAATTTTTATTTTTATTTGACTCCGATTTATGTAAAAGTCCTAAAAATTTCTTTTTCTATTTTACCACACTATAAAAACTCATTGGAACGAATTAGGAGCATTGTTTAAACTTTCGAAAACTCACAGAGAGCCGAGAGCCCTCTGGGAAAGTTCCGTACGGCTACAACCTGCTCTGTTTTTATAATTTTTTTGTTTTAAATTAATTTTTAATTTATTCATTTTTTTAATCTACTCTCAGATCGAAAATTGTCGAAAGTTATAATTATATCTCAAGGTGGTAATTCTGGGAATGATTACCTAAGAAAAAAGAAGCAATTGTGTGAGTGACGCGGTACTCAGGAGAATTGATGTGTAAACTTTGCTTTAGTTTCAAAAACCTGCTGCCGTGCACTGATTTTAATTAATATTTGTTTTATAGTAAGATAAGTAGATTAACCTTTCATATTTATTGTTCTTCAATTGAAATTATAGGTTTGTGATAGCTAAAATAAAATATATACAACTGTCATTGTAGTGTCTCTAAATACTGCGAAAATACAGCGTCAATGGTAGTTTTCGAAGTTGTTGAAATGCTTCGATTCGTATTCATTTGTATATTAAGTTTGTCATTTAAAAATTAAATTAGCTGTTCGGTGTCTCCTGAAATGGGTAAAAACATTATTATATTATTTGTTGTGACAATATGACAACAAATATATTATTTATTGATCGATATTTTCAGCAGTTATTATTATATATTAATAACAATATTATATATCATATTTTTTTAGATTTACACTGCTATAAGCCACCTAAAAGTTTCTTACCGAAAAATCATTTTATAGTCCGAAATGTTGATATTTTAGTTAAAACACTACAACGGTAACTATGATCAATAATAACGTTGTAAAAGTACAACAGAAATACTCAAAAACAGCTGACATCACAGATAAAGAAGTGTGTAGTTGTGTGTGTGTGCTGCGCGTGCAACCTTCCGACACACTTAGGCCAGTCGTCCACTGGGACCGGAAAGTTGCGAAAAGTAGCGAAATCAGTTCGTCAGAATTCGGCCGAAAATGCACGAACGATCCAAACATGTGACAAGGTGGGGGACCGCGTCCACTAGACCCGTATCGTTCGTCAGTTTTCGGCCGAACAGGTGCGAAGTGCGAAGCGATCCCATTCTGCTGGGATTTTATTGCTGTTTATTACGAACAGGTCCGAATACATCCTCACATTGTACACCAAATAATTCTTCTGATGATTCCTCCGGGGGTCAGTACAACGCATCGTCCTATTTTCACGAATTAGATCCTAGTGGAACCTTCTTTGTAAATCAATAAAAAATTACATTTTTTGTACTACGTTTGTCTAGTTATTCGTTTGTATCGTTGTTATGTAGGTACCTTAGTTTAGTTTGAAAGTATAAAAAAATACAGTTTGTGTAAAAAAAAAGTACAGTGATTTTTTCTTTCTTTCCACTTACCTTAATGTAACAGCCAGCCGTTCTTGTGGGGAAATCGCCACACCAAAATTACTGAATTTTTTGAGTCTTGAGTAGATGTTGTCAAGAATGTATTGAAAAGTGTCCTTTTCCATTCGAAAATAGGAGAAGTGGTGATTATCATCGATTTGAAGGTCACGCCACAAATGAGAAAATTCGCCAAACTCTTCTCTTTTTTCGAAAATGGGATTCACCTACATTTCCCGTCTACGTCTATATCGCCTTCGTCGATAAATCAAAGGTGATAATTCCAACGCTAAAAATTCCTCGTCAGAATCATCGGAAAAACCGTTCCGAAGAGCCATCCCGTCTACGCATTCGGACGTACTGAGTGGATCAATGGACGATCGCCATTCGCACTAACGGTTTCGCCCGATTTCGTTGCTTCGCAGTTCGCAACTTTCCGGTCCCAGTGGACGACTAGGCTTACACAGCATGTACATCAACGAAACTTAAGGTCTGACATAGGTCCCTACCGAGAGCTAAGATCTTTACACATCAAAAGTGTGGAAAAAAAAAATAGCATCTTATTCCGTTAATTGCAGCTGCAAAATATACTAACGAATAAATCAAATCAAATTTATTTTATTTTTTTCACTCTGCACGAGGATTACTCCTTTTCGAACCTAATATAAGAACCGATTATATTATAGGATCAGTCTTGTGCGCAAAAATAATGTATAAAATAATTTGATTATACTGTAATTTTTGTCTTAGTAACTTTCAACCAAATGTTCCAATTTAAATCCTCTCAAGAGACACACCAAATCCCGTTCTTCGGACCTCTTCATCCCCTCACATCGCTCCTCTACATCCACAACTCATTCCTCTCTCTACTACTCTCTGCCTCCACCCATCCTTTAATGGCTTCCTTCATATCCTCTCTTTCAATTCCTCTTCGATAAACAATCCTCTTCCTCTGATTAGCCTTTCATTCTCCTTCCTTTGTATTTTCCTGCTCTTTAACATCAATTTTTATTATCTCTGTATTTATTTTATTATTAGGTTATCTTGAAATTTTTTTTCAAAATTTTGTAGGACATCCTACCCTATATTTTTAATTTCTTGAAATTTATTTTTAGGTGTTGAAGAGAACGTTGCAAGAGAAATTCTACATTCTCTGGAAAAGGATGGAAGATTATTGAGAGATGTTTGGCGATAATAATCTTAGTTTGTTGTTATTGTTTTAAAGTTTTATTTAAATATATAACTTTGTGATCTTAATTTTTTAAAATATATTTTCCTGTTTTTGCTTTAAAAATTATAGTGTGATATGAACATTTTATTCAAAATTGACTTTCTAAGGGTCAATAAAAGCATCATGAGTAGTTCTATAGACAAAAACCTGCACCACTTTTGGCATATATACTACATATGCCATAAGCATACTTCCGTCACTAAATTAACTATATATTATATAAGTTATTTTGTAGTGGTTGTGGAGAATGCGAGTTTTGGCGGGTAACGCTTCAAAACAATGTGCGTAAGTATCTCGATTTGGTTAGAACCAAAAGTTATAAGTGTACTTTCATAAATTACGTAACGTGCCTGGGGGTGGGGAGGGGGCACCGGGGGAGTTTCAGCGATTGCGTGAAAATATGTTAAAATCAATTAAATATTTATTATCAGTAAATATAACGGAGATAAAGTGAAAGAGAACAGTGTACAATAGTACAACATGAGTTGAGGAGAACGCGGAACTGAGGGAAGTGAGGCTGCTCAGGTGAATGAGCGCGTCCCTTTCTTCCTATGGCTCATCTCGTAACTCACAAAAATTAATATACCGAAAAATGTTCAAAATGAAAATGTGTTTCTTATTGATTTTGTATCTTTTCCGTAAATAGTAACCAACAAAACATGAAATCATATGTATCCTAAAGTCTATTCCTGTATAGGCAAAATCAGAAAATATAATTAAGTTCAAATATTTTCCACCATTTCCTCGTGATGATGATACACACAGAAAGACACAAAAGCTAAAAACTACTTGTATGATCTTTATTCAACTTGAAACGGATAAAAAGAGATTAAATCTGTGCAGACACAAACCCCCTGTATTATATGTCAAGATATGTCACTAAGGATGACACGGCTGAAAATTAGTAGGTGCATGATCGGTCTGATTTATATCTTTGGTGGTTCAGAGGCTAATCACTAAGAAAATTCAATTCAATTCAATTAGCACTTAGGAAATATATATTTTAATCAAAGGATTGACCCTGATAGGTACATTTTTGAACATTAATAATAAGAAAAACATAAAAAAATAATAAAATAATATCAGAAAATAATAATAACAAAATAAAAAGAAATAAAACATAACTCGTTAATTTACAAATAAATATAATTCTACTAGTAAAATTGTACTCTATTTAACGTCATTACTTGGTAGAGCATGATATTATTATTAGGGGGTGTTGTGTGGTTGTGGGCTGGTCAGTACTCCCAATTACTTTTTTCTCGTTTGGCTGAAGGCTGGACACCAAAAAGTGGTGGATGTCGTCAGGTCGGTCTTCGTTGCACACTGCAGATATCCAGTAAGTATGAAACAAAAAAAAAATATATATATATGGAGGGCGCCTGTAGCTTAGTAGTATGCGTGTTTGCCATCTGAGCTCAAGATCGTGGGTTCGAAACCCGACCGAGGCCCTTAGTTTATTTTATCTGGAAGGTAAAATAAACTTAAGCACGCCGTTCTTCGGATGGGACGTTAAGCGATGGTCCCGAGCCTGTACGATGTCAGATACTCGTTTGAAGACCCTTACCCTAGGTGGATAAAAATTTAGGGTAGGCAAAATTGAGGACTCCCATAGTAGAATCGGGCTCATGTCCACCTGAGTGACGAAATAGCGCTCTGGTAGTTGGCGATATGACCTCGTAGTTAAAGCCTGGGCATGAGACTTAATAACTAACTATATATATATTTTTTTTTCTTACTGGATAGCTGTGGTCTGCAACGAAGACCGACCTGACGACATCCACATATATATATAGTTCAGAAGAGTGGAAATAAAAATATAATTTCATTGATAAATTGATTTATAATTTTAAATTGATAATCCTCTGAACAGTTTTTTAGTTTATTTAATCAATTATATGTGACAGGATATCTTCATATCGATATCAGATAATTTTCATATTTTGAGTGGATTTTGAATAGGTTCTAAGAAAAATTTAAATGTTTCTATTTATTTATTGATTTGGTCTCTGAGCAACCCACTTCTTCACATCAATAGTTACCAAGTTCAGAGTGACACATATGTGATGTGGAAAGCGATGAGGGACCTCTTGTCGGGAGAGTGAAATGTTCAGTACAATCAAAATAAGGTGTTAGCGTCAAAAAATGGCATTTTCTGATTTTTATGAATTCATTATAATACTCTACTATCTCCTTTACCTGTGAAAGTTGTTTAAAAAAAGTAAAGTAAAAAAAAAGTGTAGCTTTTCGTTCCTTAAGTATGAAAATTCATAATTGTGTAGCATTTCAAAATTTTCAAACGCGTTTTCCCACAAAAGCCACTTTTACTAATAACATTTTTAAAATTCCATAAAATCCGTAATTTTTGAGATATCATCCACACCATTTTTTTTTGCAAAATGTCTATTTTTTAGTGTTAAATTAGAAAATATCAAAAACTCAAAATTGAAATTTCCGACAAGAGGTCCCTCTTCGCTTTCCACATCACATATATAGTTTTACTTCCACAGCTATATGAAGTATAGGGGAAGTTATCTAATTGGTCAAAAATTCGATGCGGAGTTATCAACGGAATTTTATGTTTTTCGTCCTCTAGATTCCAAATATTAAAAAAAAGTCCGTTAACACGATAACTGCCAATATAAAGAATGTATCAACAAGAAATCTCGTATGTGAATTCAGAACCCTCTAACGACGACAACTATTGTTTTTCAGCCAAATCAATCGAAGGGAAGGGGAGTTAACATAAAAACTATAGTAACTGCCAATAGAATGAATTTATAGACTCGAAATTTTATATGTGTGACCAAACCCCATAACGACAACACCTATTGATTTGCAGCCAAATCGGCCTAAGAGAAGGGAGGGGAGAGGCTTAACTCAAAAACTGTCATATCAAAAAATTTTATATGTGATTTCAACACTTTATAAGGACGACACTCATTATTCTTCAGTGGAATCGACTAAAGGGAAGGTAGATTTCAGTGGGAGGCTCAACTCAATAACTGCATATGTAATGAATGCATCGACATAAAATTTCATATTTAATGTCAAAACCAAAGAGGACATAACCTGTCAATTTTCAGCGAAATCAGCTGAAGGGAAGAGGGGATTTAGCGGAGTGGGCTCAATTCAAAAACCTTCATACCCCAACTGCGATAAAATTTAGTATGAGCATTTAGGATTGGGGAGCGAAAATTTAATTGACTAACGTGGGGAAGTACATTGCCGGTGTTCCACCGACTTTTTTTATTTTCGGTTTTGAAGAGGTGAGAAATTTTGATAAAAATTCAACATACATTTTATATAAATACAGCTGGTTTGTAAATATGTACATTGCACAATTAAAGTACACTGTATGCCCGTTTAACCAGGGGTTGTGGTAACGGATAAAGGTAACTCATGGTAAACACAAAGGGTAATGGTTGTTTTTCTTTAGGAATGTTGATTAATGAGTTTAAATGTTGTCGAGAAGGTCTCTTTGAATTCTGAGTTCAGAAATATTCATTCATTAATATAATTTCACTTCACGTTTTTCCCCACGCATTCTTCTATTCCTGTGAGATGGAATCCTCCGTCTCACTAATTCATTCTTTCATTCATTTTAATTGTAATTTTATACATTTTAACAAGAAGAGCTTTCTCATAGAAATAAAAGACGTTGTCTTCCTACTGTTTTGTTTTAGACCAGAACCGGTTTTCAACGCAACAGTGCATCACCAGTTCATCCCACCCACACTGACATGTTGTCCTTTAACCGCTGTTCTGTGTGAGTAGGTTGAACCACTGATGATAACGCTGGGTTCTGGTCTAAAATAAAACAGTGGGAAGACATCGTCTTTTATTTCTGTACGATGTCAGGTACTCGTTAAAGACCCCTGCCCTAGGTGAATAACAATTTAGGGTAGGCAAAATTTAGGACTCCCACAGAAGAGTCGGACTCATGTCCACCAGAGTGACGAAAAAGCGCTCTGGTAGTAAGCGATATGACCTCGTAGTTAAAGCCCTGGCACGAGTCATAAAACCTAAACCTCTTACTATGACATATGAAGGAGAGGTTTCTTTATTTACGTGTTGTTTCCTTTCATCTATCTAATTAATTTCAACTTTTTTCATCGGCACGAAAATGCTCCGGTTAAGGCGAAACGCGATTGATCTACCCTCGGAAAATTGGGAGTAGCATGTTTATAAATAACTTGTATTTAAAAGTGTAAGTACTTGTCATTGTAGAAAAAAAAAAATCTTCGGCTATCTCCTTCTCCAGCACGAATTAATCAATAACGTTTTCGCTCTCCCTCCAAAGTCAATTGACGATTTCAATATCGAATTACATAGTGGCTTTTGAATACTCGAACTAAATTTTTTGCTGATACATTCATTATATCGGCAGTTATTAGTGTATTTGTGTCGACCTTTTTCTTTGGCCCCCTTCGACTAGTTCCGCTGAAATCTGATAGGTGTCGTCCTTATAGTGCTTTGTATTAACATACGAAATTTCGTGTCAATACATTCATTGCAACCGCAGTTATTGTTTTGTTAATCCTCCCCCCGATTCTCACCTACCCTTCTGCCGGTTTGTCTGAAATTCATTAGGTGTCGTCCTTAGAGCGTTCTGGGTACACATAACAAATTTTGTGTCGATATATCCATTCTATAGGGAGCTGTTTTTTTTTTTTTTTTTTGGAAACAGTAGGTCGGAAAACATGAAATTCCGTTGAAAACTCCGCATTGAATTTCTGTCCATTACATAACTTACCCTACACTTCGTGTAGAAGTAAAAAAAAAAAAAGTATGTGTAAAAGTCAAATAAAAATTAATTTTTATTTTCTAGATGATTGGAAATGTTTTTGGATGAAAATTTGTAACGGAATAACTCATATTTTCTAAATAAATATAATTTTTACTACTTTTTTCTGTAACTTGCTTGTCTAGAACATAACGGGTTTACAAGCGAATATCCATTTCAGTTATTAGAACTCAAACTAAATGGGTTACTATCTTGGTAGGTGAGAGATAGAACTTGCGAGATGTGTTGACCCAACCACGTACTCACTCAATTATAAGTTTCACCGCTAGGGGCAGTAGACACGCGTGACTTAAATACCGAAATCAACCCAGGACCAGCTAGTCTTCAGGGCTTCTTTGTACTGTTGTCAACATAAACTTCAAAGGGCAGATTTAGAACTTAGGCTTGCTTCTAAGCTCATCTCAGTCCCCCCCCCCCCCCCCCCCCCCCAAATATTACTAACCGTAGTATATGAAGTATATAAGTTATATATTCTGTGAGAAATTTGACTTTCATCTTTCTAACTTCTTAACTTTTCCTTCTTATCATTTTCTTCCACTTCCTTTCTTCCTTAATTTTCTTCGAATTATCTCTCAAAATAAATTTTGTAAGCTTGGCCATCTACAACCTTATATTTTATCGTTTAATTTTTAATTTTGTAATTTATAGAACCATCCCTTATATAATGTATAAATATATGTAGTCGGTCAAAAATTCAATGCGGAGTTTTCAACGAAAAGTTTTTCCGTCCTCCAGATTCCAAAAATTGAAAAAAAATCTGTCTTTGTGTGTGTGGGAGGGGGTTCTGTAAACACGATAATTCCCGATAAAATTAATGTATTGACACGAAATTTTATATGTGTATTCAGAACTCTCTAAAGACGACACCTATTAATTTTCAGCGGAATCAGCCGAAGCGGAGGTGGGATCAAAGAGGGGGTTCAACTCAAGAAACTCACTGAAGTTAGTTTATCATAATGGAAAAGTAGAAATATGTGTTGCACCATTTTCATAATACTATCTGTATATGTATGTGTTGACACATATTATCTGTTGACAGCGATTAGATTTGAAATTTAAGGCCATTATATGCAATCGAAAATGTGATAAGACTTCGCCATCTATGAGAATTGAACCCTGACACAATTAGTTCACTTGAAACTGATACAATTCGTATCTCTACAATATACGAGTAGTTTGTGAATTTGAGATAATCTCGAAAACTACTTAGCAGATGTGGATAATTCTTTCACCTTTTGGAAGCTTATTTCTATCCGGTGGACATAAACTATACATCTTCACGCTTTATATAAAAAGGAAGCTGAGCAGTCATGATACAAGTGAAGCAAGTCGGAGGAGAAACGGCCGTCCGGGCGCTATTTGTACATATCCTGCCTAAACCGTTGAAGATAAATCAAAATGATCTATGGAGGGTTGTTGGCAAAGTTCTACAAAAACGTCTGCAACAGCATCCTATCTATATCAGATAGCCGTCAATAAGATTTTTCATCTAATCTGTAGTTTAATTGAAGAAAAATATCTTCTATACACACCAATTTTTGTTGAAATAAATTCAGCGGCAATTTTTTATTTTTTGACGTGACAACGTCTTATAATTTGGTAGGCCGGCGCCCCATGTTCGAAAACTGCGTTATGTTACTTTCGGTAACACGTAACACACTTATCGCGCATGCGCCGAGAGAGAGCTTCACACTGTCTTCGTTCCGCTAGTTGCTCTCCTGTCTCGATCCACGTGGTACCGCTTAGAAACGTATCGCTGCTGACCGATTTGATGGTTACTTTTTGAAATATAAAATATTTCAAAACAATGAATTGTTTCTATAAATTGTTTCTATACAATGATTTCAATTGAATAATTTATTATTTTAAACATTAAAAAAACATTTTCGTTGGTAAATGTTTATTGATAAATAAAATTTATTTGAAAATGATATTTACAATACAAAAAAAAAATCGTAAATTTATACATTATTACACAATTAAAAAATTACACAAATTACCAACCAAACTGAACAAAATGACACATGTGAATCGAATTGTTAATTGAACTTCACAAAACATGTAACAATTATATTATTGTCCTATATGATGTATACATGTGAAAATAGCATTGATATAAATAAACGCTTCATAAAATTGTTCACCATTCTAAAACTATTTGATCTATGAATTTGAAAATAATATTTTTATCGAATAAACTCTTTATAAAAATTGTAAACCAAATTTTCATTCTTTGAAAACTATTATGCTTATGAATGTTTTCTTTCTATATTGTTTTTTAAATTGTTTCAAGGTTCAAAAATTTTATTGAAATGATTTGTTATATTTGATTCTTGACACTTTCGCTATCTCGCAACTCTGACGTTGTCACTCTCATTTCGCCACGCATCGGAGTTGCACGCACCCGATTTTTTATTTATTCTACAATGTGCATAAAAACAATAACAATAAGCAGAAGTGATGAGAAGTAAGAAGACATGATAAAATAATAAGTAATACAAAATATTTAAAACATAAAGAGAAGGAAAAAAGAAATGAATAATACAAAATAATAGGGAAACATATACAAAAATAAATAGATAGAATACGTAATAAATCAATGGTAGATGAATAAACAGAAAGCATAAAATGAAGGAGATAAAACAAAAAATAAAAATAACTAAATAAAATAATTAAAAATATATAAGAAACTGAACTAGAAAAGCACCAGTAGGACTCCCGCTCACTGCCATATCTCCAACTAGTGGAGAGGGGAGGAGGCGGCGGGAGACCAGCGCTGACCCTCCCACCACACTGCCCAACCATCCACTGTCCAGCAGTGGAGGAAGACCAGGAGATGGGGTGGAAAAAAAGAGGCGGCTATTAGGAAAAAAAAAACCAGGCTGAATGATGCCACAGTTGCAAGCTTTCCAAAGCCCTGGATGCAAATATGCAATGTTTTATACTGTAGGGCTACACTATTAGCAGGTAGGTGGGACGTTATGTTATTAGTCAGTTATTCGATCTTGAATTTTCACCAAAATTTCTTATTTTCCGACATCCTGATTACAAAAGTTGAAAATTATAAATTAAAAAAAAAAAACTGACAGAAAAATAAACCTTTAAAAATGGGGGGGCTTGAAGGGTTTAGGGGGGGAGGGGCTTGGTCTTATAAACATTTGAACACAAACTCCAAGTCTCTAGCTGTAATAGAAGCCGAGATCCCTACAGAGGCTCTGATGAAACCTGAAGATCTTGGAAACTGCATACTCGATTTCTACCAAACATGGCTAAGAACCATCTCGCAAATACCAGCTTGTAACAAAAAAACCACTTTGAAATCGGTTCAGCCGTTTTTGAGCTACGATGCCACAGACTCACACCCACACAGACAAAGGCTTCAAACTTATAACACCCCTCCTTTTATGTCGGGGGTTAAAAAGAAGCATTTCCTATCTGTGAACATGATAACTTTCCATAAAATAAATGTATCGACTCGAAATTTTACAAGTGCCAGAACTCCTATCAATTTTCAGACGAGTCGCACAAAGGGAAGGAGGAATTAGTGAGTGGGTTCAACACAAAAACCCTAATAACTACTTAGGTAATGTATCAATTGATGACGTTACTAATTTTCAGGGGAATCGGCAGAAGTGGAGGGGGCTCAACGCAATAACCCCAAAAAATGCCAATGTAACGAATGTATCGATATGAAATTTTGAATGAGGACTTTAAGAGCCCCTATGTATTGGGCTAACTACGCTATGGTTATTAGCTTAAACGGTCGACTTGTTTTGGAGGGGAGCGAACAATTAATGAATTTGTTCTGGATGAGTAGATAGCCGGTGATTCACCGATTTGTTTATTTATTTATTTTATTTTTTCATTTTTGAAATTATGAGGTCGGAAAACATGAATTTCCGTTGAAAACTTCACATCGTTGACAGATTACATACCTTCCCCTATACTTCATATATCTGGATAAGTAGAACGGGCGGGTTTGAAGCGATGCCAACGATAATGCAGATGGGCTGTGGTATTTTTAAACTTGCAGAGGTTGGAGACTGAGATGTCGGAGAGTGTCTCTCTTTGTCACGGTCATAAAACTTTTATGTGCTACCATAAAGACAGAGTTGCGGTATATCAAACCCAGCAGCTTCCTTCCCCACAACAAACCATTCCCACTTTTATCTCGGTCCATAATAAAAGGATAATTATTTTAAATTAACATTTATTTTTTTACGGATTTTAGTATTATTATGAACACTGTTATGGGTGATTCTATGAAACTAAGGAAATCGCTGTTCCAAGGACTTTGTGACTGGTGTGATAGTATTTTTGGAATTTTTCTTTTTCCATGAGGTGAATAATGGCCTAGGGGACTTTTTCAATCATTTATTATCACTCTAACCCTTGTTCTTGTATCAATAAATTTCTTTCAAAATGGTGGATTCTCAGTACCTCACTATGTCCCACACTCGAGGTCGCTGTGTTCAACAAGCTCACACCTATCCATAATCACCTAAAAACTAGATGAATGTGCATATAATTTGTCAAATTAGGTCTCTACGAATGGTTAACTTGGGGAATTTAGTGTATCATTGTTATAACTGGTCAAAAATAATTAGTATATCCTTGTCCCAAGCGGTTTTTAAATAATTATATATAACACATTGACATGGCTAATATGCACCGTGCATAAAGCCAAAAGAAAAAAAAAAAAAAGGTTTTCCTCAGTCCCTCACATATGTTTGAAAATGGCGCCAAGGCTATGCCGTGTCACGTTTCTACAATTTGAGAGGTCGGCAACACTTATTCACTTCCCGCCTAAAAGTTGATATTTAACTTACGTCTTGGCTTTCTTATAATCATTTTATAATCAGAATTTCAAGGCTGAATTTGTGGTTGGTCGTTCATCCACCTCAGTCCCTCAACAACCTGGATTTTGTTTTAGTAAGTATAATATTTTAATGTTGTTAACTTCAGTGCATGTATTATGATAGGCTATAATTGTGGCTGAAAGTTGATTTCTCACAAATTAAATGGTAACGTGTAATCTACGTTTTACTAAAAATGTCTCAGTCCCTCACATTACCAGATTACGAAATACATGAATCACGAGGCAATTTTCGTCCACCATGCTCGGAGCTTTTTTTTAATGGAGAATTTGTCAGCTAATGTAATTTCGATTTCCGAGATGTCTACTAAATCCCTCTAAGAGATATCTCAGTCCCTCCGCCGCCTATTTTTTCAGTCTCTCACGCTACTTCTCAGTCCCTCACAACCCCTCACATGGACAATTTAATTAAATTTAATCTTTCTCATTAACTATGAATCTCTATGAAGTACTTTCACAGTAATTCATGTAAGTAGATGTGACCATTTGAAATGCACCGCAAAAAAAAAAAAAATTTAACTAAAAATTTTTTTAACTTTTATTCCCAGATATCCTTAATTTCAGAGAATCACCCATATATGAGTGGAGTGCGGTGAGGTGTTTGGGATGATCAGTATTATTAATAATTATTGTTATAATTTTCGTTAAACTATAGTTAGTTATTATGACACAATGTATTTTATTTACTTCCCCTGCTATACAAAGTATAGTCACTAGATCCCGTCCCTCTGATCTTCATCTCCCTTCCTACAGGACAACAACCTACCACAACTCCTTCCTTATCCAGACTAACTCCCTCTGGAACTCTCTCCCTCTCCAGATTCGCCATGCTCCTACTCTTCTTTCATTTAAATCCCTACTTTTCCTTTATCTCCTAACTCAGCAAACCTCTGATTCCTAAGGCTAGCTCCTATGAGATAGTTCTCGTCTTCCTATAAGTCTCTCACTCCACTGGACAGATTGATTGTTACTCTCTGTTTCATCAGTCCAGTTTCTTACAATTCATTCTTATACAAGTCATTATTGTTATCATGTTTCACATTATTATTCTTACTTGTTTTTTTAATTTTAATTTTTATTTCTCTTTATCATTTTCCACTAGTTTATTATATTGTTTTACTGATTGCCTGTTTTCAACATTTAATATTTATTCTTAGAGACTTCTTTTATTTTATTTTTAGTCTTCTCAATCAATCAAAATTCTTAGGGGACGTATTTCCCAAAATAAAGATTATTTTTCATTTCAAGTATAGAGGAAGTTATGTAATTTGTCAAGACTCGATGTGGGGTTTTCAACAGAATTTTATGGTTTCCGACCTCTAGATTCCAAATATGAAAAAAAAGTCTGTCTGTCTGTTAATACGATTACTCACAATAGAATGAATATATACATATTTTATATGTGAACCCTCTAACGACGACAACTATTGTTTTTCAGCCAAATCGACCAATAGGAAGAGGGATTTCTATAATTGGAATTTTGTAGTCAGAAAAAGCAAAATTTTATGCATATACAGTAACGAGTCAATTATCGGATTATTTCTTTATTTTTTCATGGCTGCCGTGGCCTCGTTCACCTCCATTGGTTTGGAGGAATGAGGATGGCCTCATCGCTGTGGCATGTCGGGGGATCTCTAGCTTAATTTATAATTATATTTTATATGTGATAGTAAGATGTTGTGGGACGAGATTTCTAATAGAAATAAAAGACGTTGTCTTCCCACTGTTTTATTTTATACCAGAACCGGTTTTCGACGCAACAGCGTCATCATCAGTGGTTCATCCACCCACACAGCACAGCGGTTGGAAGATAACTGGCCTAATTATATTTTATTTATTTTTTAAATTATTATTCATTCTATTTTATATTTTTTTTCTCACTTGTATTTTGTTATCATTGTATATAACTTGTCAACAAATTTACTTATGGTCTGTCTGTACCGATTGGAAATATGCATAATAAGAAAAAAAAAAAATTCATGTGAGTAGAAACCGCAGTTTCTTGGAAAAGATTAAACTAAGGATAATACATCCATGGTAGTTTGTTCTAAAAAACAACGCCTTACCTGGAGCCAACCTCGGATTCTTAAAATGAAAACCGTAGTTCAATTTTAAGTTCAATTTCTAGCACGAAATTTCACAAACAACTTCAAATTCCAGTCAGTTCCATTTTCGGCCGTGAAAAAATAACATATTTGTACAAAAGCGGAATGTGTTATATATAATAAAATATAACATGTTAATTCTAAAATCAGGGTTTTTTAACACATGTATATTTTTGAGTTTATGTATAGTTTTCTTCAAATTAATCTTTTTTCGTAAACATGTTTTTTGAAAAAATGTACAATCGTTAATTTTCTACTTTTTTTACATCACTCAATTATTGCTCCTTCCCATAAGTTGTGATTAAAGAGTGATTATTCTCTTTGCAACCGAGTTCTTCTTATTTTTTTTTTTACATTTTTCTCTATGGAAGTCCGATTATATGCACTTCATATGTCTATAATTAGTCCGGTTAATCGACGCTCTACTAATAACAAAGACATTTTTTTGGTTTGTCACATTTTAGCATAGTTTGGTTTACTAGCTTGATCAAAATTATTATTAAGAGATCCATATTAATATCTAGATTACAACAAACTTCATAAAAACTGTTCAGAATTTTTTGAAGGACGAAAAAAATGAGGTCAAATCAGCTGGAAAATTGTTTTTCCAATATATGCCCTACCAAATGGGAGCGGAGTTCCTGGAATTACCACATTCCCCCGAAGAGATATGTCAAGATGAGCAGAGAAGATGATCCCACACCAGTCTTGTCTACCTCCGCCAGGTGGCAGCAGTTCACTCCTCTCACCACATTCCTCCACAACTAATTAACTTACTCTCAGGTTGACAAAACATCATTCAAAATCCTCTTCAGTCACAAGTTTCTCTCATCATCTAAGATTTCCACCACTCAGTATGCAAAATAACTACCGAGCTTCTTTGTTTCGTTTTTTTATCTAAGAGGTAAAAAAACCTTGGTCCTTTGGATTTGACGTTAAGCGATGGTCTAGACTCTTCTGTGCGATGTCAGGTACTTGCTAAAGACCCCCTTGTTAACTGAACCTAGATAGGCAATATTTAGAACTCATTTCTTTGTTACCATCCTCTTCTCCTTCACCTCTATGTTATTGTAACTCAATATTCGATTTACGTAGTGGCTTCTGAATCCTCACACTAAATTTTGTGTCGAAACATTCATAACATCGGCAGTTATTACAGTTTTTGTTGAGCACCCCTTCCCTTTATACGTAGCAATACTTTTTCTATCTCCACTACATATAGAGATATTTCTACAAACATTTGTTGTCTGATTGTTCAAGTCATTTTTTTGCAAAGATATTAAAATTGCAGCTTCACTTATCGATATATGTAATCTTCAGAAGCTATTACACTAATCTGTCTCAGTATTTGTACGCACAAACATAATAATAAAATAAATTAAGTAGCACAGAAGTAAAAAACGTTGAGCACTCCGTCCTTCGGATTGGACGTTAAGCTTTGATCCCGAGCCTGTGCAATGTCAGGTTCCCCAGAGTGGGGCTCATGTTCAACAGAGCAACGAAAAAGACTCTGGTAGTAGGCGAAATTACCGAAGAAATTAAAGCCTAGCGTAAGTCAACAACTAACTAAACTTCCCCAATATGAATTAATTTGTTACGTTTTCACTCTCCCTCCAAAACCGATCGATCGTTTGACCAAAAACTCAATACTTGACTTACAAAGTGACTTCTGAATCCTAATACTAAATTTTGTGTCGAAACGATCATTACATCGACAATTATTAGCGTCTTTGTCGAGTCCCCTTTTCCTTCATACATAGCAATATTTTTTCTGTCTCTACTACATATAGAAATATTTCTCCTCCATTAGTGATTTATTATCCACTTTGACTAAAATATTAACAAAAGTCATGGTACTGTTGTCATAATTTTCAGTGGAAACCATCGTCACTGGCTGCTGGTCGAGTACTGTGGGCGAGCACTTTAAATATGAAGACATCATCTTCAAGCCACTGTTAATGTTCTACTCAGGTCATGGTATTTTAATAACTGTGATGAACTTATGTATGATCCGAGTACAAACAAAAAAAAAGTAGTTGGAATCGCTGGCAATTTACATCCCCTGCGTGAATAAATGAACTAAATTTTTTCTCTCATCAATGTTTTTGCTAAAAATCAGATAAAGAAGAAGAGTTTATTATAATAGTCGCATTTACAGAAGTACAATTATACAATAAGGTTCCTTAACCATTACCCTTATAAACTAAATACAAATCAAAAACAATCAGTTAAATTAAAAATAATGCTACTGCTTAAGAGTAAATTTTAAAAAACCCTTAAAGAAAAAAACAAAAAACAAAACAAATACAAAGTAACTGAAATGAATAGAAAATAAATTAATAAACATTCAAAAACAGATTATAATTTAAAATCGTGAACGGATATTTTTGTGTTTTCCTTCCTGAGATTTCCCTATTTTCTTTACCAAAACGTTTTGATTTGTGTCACACTTAGGTAAAAAGTAAGGCTAACAATCAAGAGTTGATTTACACAGAGATTTCTGAATCTTCATACTAAATTCTTTTCGATACAATCATTACATCAGCAGTTACAGGGATTATCGTGTTGGACGTTCCTCCCCCTCCCTTTCGATTGATTCAGCTGAAAATTAATAGGTGTTGCCCTTATAAGGTATAATTTACTTATGAAATTTCGTGTCTGTACATTCATTACAAGAGCAGTTATTAGAGTTTTTGTGTTCAGACCCCCTCCTGATTCTCCCCTTCTCACATTAATGGGTGTCTGTCAATGAGAGTGTTGGAATACATGAAATTTCAGGGAAAACGACGTCATATGATTACATAACTTCCTCTATACTTCGTATAGCCGAGGAAGTAATGTGTTGGCCTCCCTCATTGATCCTGGTTCCCCGTTTGTATGTTGGAGAATCGTTTCATCTCTAGTTCCCTTGTACATATTATAGCAGCCTGTAGCTCTAGTCCTAACATATTCACATTTCAAAAGAAAGCACTGGGAATAATAAATAATGTTAAATAAAGGAAAACCTGGAGAGATGTTTAAAAAAACTTCAACTCTTGCCATTACCTGCGCTGTTTATAACTGAAACATTAATGGCCATTAGAAAGAATATAAATATCTTCCCTCTCAACAATACTCATGGTTATATTATCATGAAGAAAGAAGAATTTCAAATAACTAAACATAGCTCCTCTCTCTTTGAAAGAAGTATTTAAAATTCAATTAAAAATGTTGTGGAAACCCTTTATTCGGAAACGGAATTTGTATTTCATTGTTAAAAAAAAAACAAAAAAAAAACGTCGGTGAATCGTCTGCAATATACGTTCCAGCATAAATTAACAATTACGAAACTCTTTCCCAATGAATGCAATATACTGATTTCTTATTCAGGAACTTATGATTCATGATGCTAAATTTCCGATTCATTCATTACGATAGCAGTTATTGGGATGTCTGTGTGCAACACGATTTTTAACAGAACTGGAACTCTCTGGAAGGTCTGCAAGTGATTACTTGATCGAAAATAATCTTTTAGATGAATGACATCATCAACATATCAAGAAAGCTACTTTTAAACACAAAACAGCCCGCTAGTTTAAAGGATATTATAACAATATTAATTATTATAATTTTTGCAATGTGTAATGAGATTTTAAATTCACAATCATATATTATTCTGCAGTAATATGATTCCCCCATTTATTTCTTTTTTGTTTTTACACCCAATCAAATATAGACGTTTTGGGAAGAACAGTGTCCCAAACTTATTTATTTTAAGTAAAATTTTATTTTATGATTCATGACATAACAAATGTGTCAGGGAGGATCCCGCTTCTCATTCCTCTGTTAACAATGAAAACTGACATTCAATTATATCTTTTTTTTTATTGTTGTTATTTTAGTTTTTTATTGGTATATTGCTCAAAATAATTAAGTACACTTCAAGAAAAGCTGTAATTATGGTTTTGTTCTATTATTCCGAGGATTATAATATCGTAGAATGTACACAAAACAAATGTTCTTTCCTCTTTTTATCTTAATGTTTGTTTTGTGAAGTTCATTTTTCTTTTGATGTTCATTGCTTTTCATTAATTATATCTATGTGCATATAGCGACTATATTTACCTCGTATATTCTACTCGCATAATATTGAAAATTATTTATATGTGAATTCTTATGTATTTTCACTATGAATAGTTTATCTTTAATAATCACTTAAATAAAAAAATATTATTATTATTATTAATAATTATATTAAAAAGCTGCATTCTATTGGGGTTGTTCGAGATGTTATAGTGGCTAGTATTGTCTCTGACACAGGCTGTGATTTCATCCCATCTGTAGCAACCATCAGAGCAATGGTTCGAGAGATAACATCATCAGTTTACTTAGAGTATTCAGCAGAATTGTCCAATATATATTTAGATGAGTTGAGAGACAAGAAACAGACCTTGTTCTCCCAGAAATGCTATATCCTGAACCACATTGATGGTCCTCCATAAAACTTTATTTCCCATAGGAGTCTTCTGTCAATCTTCTCAATGTTTGTCCTCTGTCACAATTTTCTGGACGGAAATATTAAGAAAATATATTTATTTGTTTTTTTTTCCTAATCTGTTATATTTGATCAGTTTGCTTTCGTTTCGTAATAAAAAGCGAACATTTAAGCTGTCTTCTACATTTGTTGTCTGATTGTTCAAGTAATTTTTTCGCAAAGATATTAACAATTGTAGCATCACTTATCGATTATGTAATCTTCAAGAGCTATTCAAACTAATCTAAAGACTCTAAATTAAGTAGCTCAGAGATAGCGTGCATGTCTACTGTCAAAAAAAAACGTTGAGCACTCCATTCTTCGGATTGGACATTAAGCTGTAATCTCGAGCCTGTGCACTGTCAGATTCCCCAGAGTGGGGCTCATGTTCGAGAGAGCAGCGAAAAACACTCTGGTAGTAGGCGATATGACCGAAGAAATTAAAGCCTGGCGTTAGTCCCAAACTGGCTAACTAAACTTCCCCAGTACGAATTAATGTGTTATGTTTTGCTCACCCTCCAAAACCGATCGTTTGACCAAAAACTCAATACTTGAATTACTTACGTGCTTCTGAATCCTAATATGTACTAAATTTTGTGTCGAAACGATCATTACATCGGCAATTACTAGAGTTTTTGTCGAGTCCCCTTTTCCTTCATATACAATATAACAATAATTTAACTGTAATAAACAATTTTTTTTTTTGTTCAATAATTTTTTTTTCTCTTTATTTTGTATACTAGCAGTAATACCCGGCGTTGCCCGGGGAACTTTGACTTTTCTCCCAATATCTCCTATAAGGCTATTCAGTTCCTCGACAGTACATTCATGATGTTATAATTTTCAATTATTCATACGGAATAAAGCTTATAGTCCTTCAACTGTAGTAACGCTAGTAAGTTTTTAGGACCCCTGGGCACCACAGCTAGTATGCGCCTTTCAATGGCGGAAACCAGAGCTAGTGAATACTTAGCATCGCTGGACATCCTAGCCAGTGCGTACTTAAGAACGCTTGTGACCACAGCTAGTATGTGCCTTGCAACGCTGGGCACCACAGCTAGTACGTAGTTAGGAACGCTGGGCATCACAGCTAGTATGCGTTCTGCAACGGCGGACCCCACAGCTAGTACGTAGTTAGAAACGCTGAGCATCACAGCTAGTATGTGTTCTACAACGGCGGACCCCACCGCTAGTACCTAGTTAGAAACGCTGGGCATCACAGCTAGTATGTTTTTGCAACGGCGGACCCCACAGCTAGTACGTTTTTAGGAACGCTCGACCCTACAGCTAGTAGGTGCCTTGCAACTGCGGACCCCACAGATAGTATGAAGTTAGAACCACAGGGCATCACAGCTAGTATGTGTTTTGCAACGGCGCACCCCACAGCTAGTACGTAGTTAAATACGCTGGGCCACACTGCTAGCGCCTTGCAACAGCGGACCCCACAGCTAGTACGTAATTAGGAACGCTGGGCATCACAGCTAGTAAATGTTTTGTAGGTGCCTTGCAACAGCGAACCCTACAGCTAGTACATAGTTAGGAACGCTGGGGCTGAGCACTACAGCTAGTAAGTGCCTTGCAACAGCGGACCCCACAGCTAGTACGATATTAGGAACGCTGGGCATCACAGCTAGTAAATGTCTTGCAACAGTGAACCCCACAGCGAATACATAGTTACTACTACTACATGTGAAATTCATGACAATCCGATTACCCTTTAATCATTCAGCATTATTTTTATGCTTAGCCCCCCCCCCCCCCCCCCCCTCCCAAATTTTTAAGATGTCACACACCCTATTTTTCTATTTGGCCTTTATGAATACCACATGTGAAATTTCGTGACAATCCGATCATCCGTTAATGACTTATCACTATACTTATACTTAGGCCCCCGTCAACCCACCCTCCCGTTCAAAATTTTGTGACATATACACCCTATATTTCTATTTGGCTTTTAAGAACACTACATGTGAAATTCCATGACAATACGACCAACGTTTAATGAGCTAGCACTATATTTATACTTAGGCCCCCCCCCCCCCCCCCCCCCACAGCCCTCCTCCCGTACTAAATTTTGAGCCGTCACACCGCCTATTTTTCTATTTGGCCTTCAGGAATACTACATGTGAAATTTCGTGACAATCTGACCAACCGTTAATGAGCTAGCACTATATTTATACTTTGGCCTACCCCCAAAACCTCCTCTCCCGTTCAAAACTTTGGGTCGCCACACACCTTATATTTCTATTTGGCTTTTAAAAATACTACATGTGAAATTTCGTGACAATCCGACCAATTGTTAAAGAGTTAGCACTATATTTATATTTAGGCCCCCCCACAACCCCCCCTCCCGCTCAAAATTTTGGGACGCCACATAGCCCATTATTCAATCGGGCTCAAAAGGATGCTACATGGATAGTTTCATAAAAATCCGTCCAGCCGTTTGGGTGATGCTGGAACAAACATACATACATACAAACAAACAAACAAACAAACAAACCCCGTTTCAGCTTTATTAATATAGATTTACAATAACAGAATGAACAAAATGAATGATAACAAAATATAAAATTTAACTAAGCTAAGTAAATACCAAATTAAATATGTACAGATATATACTACAATAAGTGAAATATAAATTTATTTATTTATATATCTACAACGGCATAACATTTGCCATTAGCAATTGCGACAAATAGTGCAGTGTCAGGTGCATGGCTGTACTGCTGAGGTACGTGACCGAAGAGGAGTCGGGGCTAGTCCTGGAGCCCTGAGGCGAGTCTTGATAACAGAGGGTAGAAATGGGATGATCTGAATATAAATATAAGTAAGAAAAAAAAAAAAAATATATATAATAAGATAAATAATAATATAATAATAAAATAACATACAACTAGAAATATTTCTGCTTCATTAGTGAATTATTATCCACGTTGACTAAACTACTAACAGCAGTCATGGTATTTCAATGTAAACTTTGAGGAACTGAAGTATGACCCAAGTACACTCTTCGGTGAATTACTTAACATCATCATGTACTTCCGCAGCACAAACTAATCAATTATGTCTTCGCTCTCCCTCTAAAGCCAATCGACCATTTGGGCTAAAACTCAATATTTGACTTATATAGTGGCTTCTTAATCCTCGTTGAGCCCCACATTTCATATGGGGTTTTGAATTTAGATATAAAATTTCATATACAGTAGACTCTCCCTTATCCGGCGTTCTGTTAACCGGCGCGCTCCCTTATCCGGCGCTCGCAAAATAATATCAAATTTGGTAAACTAAAATTAACATTCAATTATTAGGTTATCAATTATATATAGAGCCACGTGTATTTACGAGCACATAATAATTTCGTAACTCACGAATCTTTCATGTATTTTTATTGTACATACATACATATGTACATTGTATTTATAATGACGGGAACGCTAATACAATATTTTATTACTTCACTAATATCCTATAAATAAATTATAATAAATACATAGTTGAAAATCAAACATTTATAAAAAATGTTTCCTAGAATAGAAAAACAAAGGTAATGTCCCGTCCGTGGCACAATAATATCGTCTTATCGGGAAATGAACACTTATCTAGTAAAGTCAAAGTTTAATTTTTTTCCACATAAACCCTTTCCTCCTATTTTTTTTTCCTTTACCCCAGTTCTATTTTTCTCAGTTTTCATTTGATTCTCATAGTGAAAAGAATCGTTGGATCGTTTTTCAGACGTCTTAGCACTAAAGAAGTGGTGGGACTATGCAGCACGGAACAGTGTTGTGTTAGAGAAACATAGGAACATTTTTTTTTTAACAAATAATATTTTTAGAATTTTAGATTTTGTTTTAAATATGGTTGTAATTAAACGCAGATTTCAAAGTATCTTTTTAATGCTTGGATAAATGTACATATGTACGTACATATAATAAATGAATGTTCAGTATGTACATATTTGTCAATTTAAGGTTAGGTTTAGGTTTTATGACTCATGCCCGGGCTTTAACAACGAGGTCATATCGCCTACTACCGGAGCGCTCTTTCGTCACTCTGGTGGACATGAGCCCGACTCTACTGTGGGAGTCCTAAATTTTGCCTACCCTAAATTTTTATTCATCTAGGGTAGGGGTCTTTAACGAGTACCTGAAATCGTACAGACTCGGGACCATCGCTTAACGTCCCATCCGAAGGACGGCGTGCTTAAGTTTATTTTACCTCCCAGATAAAATAAACTAAGGGCCTCGGTCGGGTTACGAACCCACGACCTTGAGCTCAGAAGTCAAGCACGCATACCACTGAGCTACCGGCGCCCTGTTTGTCAATTTAATAAATGTTATCAACAAAATACATACATGTTTTATTCCTTAGCTCACCTAAAAACACTTTTTTTTATGCTTTAATTGATATATTTTTCTCATTAATTGATGATTTCCGTTATATGGCGTTTTCTGTTATCCGGCGTCACGTCGGTCCCGGCAACGCCGGATAAGGGAGAGTCTACTGTAGTTACATTCATTAAATTGTCAGTTTTTGGGGCTGAGCCTCCTCCCTAATGTACTTCTCCAGCACAAATTAAGTTTTCACTCTTCCGAAATAAAATTGAGGTAGGATAAAAAATGAAGGTAATATATGAAGGGAAAGTACTACTTTTTAGTTCTCCCAGGGGGGTGGGGGGGGGGGGGGTGGGAGGGGCTTCTGTTAATTAGTGAGCGCAGAGTTTTGCATTTCCCAACTTAGTATCTAGCTGACATGATGGCCTGCCATGAGGAAACGTAATGAGATTACTTCTTGTCATACCCAGAAGTTAATACCATAAAGTAGGTAAAAAAAAAATTGAGGTAGATTAAAAAGTGAAAGGTATCGGTCGTCGTAATTTGTTTAATGGAAAGTAATAATCTATATTAATAATGGCGGGGAAGAAGGAAGTTTAACGAGGGAGGGAAGGGCTAAACGTCACTCCAATTAATAATATTGAAAGAATTAACAACGATATTTTTATTCGAAACCATTTTATCGGGAGGTAAAAAAACAAAAAAAAAACATGAGAATGCCGTCTTTTGAATGGGTCATTAAGCGGTGGTCCCGAGCCAGTGTCATGTCAGATACTCGTTAAAAAAACCCTACGCTAGGTAACTAAACCTGGATCGGCAATATTTAGAACTGTCGGGCTCATGTCCACCAGAGTTCAAATAGATTTTGAAAATTTAGGGATCATGCGGGCTAGAGTGTAAGGGTTTGGTCTCATGGTCTTACCATAGTTGCGGGTTCGAATCCCAGCTATTATCTATTATACATAAAGCCAATAAAAAAATAAATAAAATGGAGTATTTATTTCTAAACTGTCATACGGTATTTTGGTTTTCTTTTGTAAAAGCAGCTGATGGATTTCATCTTTTTGTAAACTTTTGACAATTTTTCTTTTGAACATTACAGGTCAATAAATGTGTACTATTCGAAAATAGTATGATTTTTCCATATTAATAAAGCTGAATAGGTGTTTGTTTGTGGGTTTGTTCCAGCATCACGCCCAAACGGCTGGGCGGATTTTTATGATACTTCACATGTAGCATCCTTTTGTGCCCGATTCAATAATAGGCTATGTGACATCTCTAAATTTTGAAAGGGGGGGGGGGGGTTGTGGGGGTAGGACTAAATATAATGACAGTGATATATTTTTAACGGATGATCGGATTGTCATGGAATTTCACATGTAATATTCTTAAAAGCCAAATTGAAAAATAGGGTGTGTCACGTCTCAAAATTGGAGGGGGTTGGGGGGGTAAGCCTTATCATAAAGATAGTGGTAGCTCATTAACTAATGGTCGGAGATTGTCATGGAATTTCACATGTAGTGTTCTTAAAAGCCAAATTGAAAAATAGAATGTGATGGGATTCGAATGAGGGATATTAGGAGAAAAGTCAATGTTCCCCGGGCAACGCCGGGGATTACTGCTAGTTTAGCAATAAAATTACTCACCCGGTAAGTCTATGGCAATATATAAGCTCCTAGCATCAGTTTTTGTACGTATTTTTGGTTTATTAAGTTATAAGACGTAAATACACTCCCCGGGTAACGCCAGGTGATCTGCTAGTTTTGACCTGGTATGTATATGTATAATTGCGCCAATTGGTTCCCAGCTTTAGCTTACGTAATCCTACAGATAATGGATGGTCTGGAACAGATGTTACAGGTGGGATAACTGGGAATTTGTGTTAGATGGGAGGCGGCTAACGGGAGCGTCTGCGCGGGGTCCCGGAGCTACAGGTAGCTGTCCGCCCAGTCAGAGACCGGCTTTGTAGATAGGCAGACCAGCAGTTCAGTTTGGCAGACGTAGCCGAGCCCACAATCTGTAGGCGCTTCTCTTCCGGACACTCCTTCCCCAGGAAACGCCCCCACCCAACAAGGTACTACCTGAAAAAAAAAATCGATATATTAAAATATATACGTATGAGCAGAGGTTGGAACTTTCCCGAAAGGCTTTGGAAAGTTGGAGCAGTGGTTGTGATTGGAATAAATAACTTTTAGCAATTTGTCTAGTTGCCATGGCAGTGCTCGACTTTTGTTATATTCTTCTCTTTTACTATTATTATTATTTTTAATGAACCGCTGAACCGATTTCAATCAACTTTGACATGAAGTTACAGAGGCCCCTCCTCTTCTACATACATATATATATATATATAATAATATAATAAAACGCCCTAGCGTTCTATTTAAGTTTAGTTTTTTTTTAATTTAAATTTTGGTTTTTTCCAGGACTTCGATGGTTTTAATTCAAGAGAAATCTTAAACATTTTAATTCCGAAACGTACTAAATGCTAATTACTACAATATTATCTGGGATAGTTGATATTAAAAGCTAAAAATTAAAAAAAAAGTTACCAAAAATGTAATTTTCTTTTTAGTTGAGTGAAAAATAGCGATGACAGTTTTTATCCCAGTAAATTCAAAATTGAAACTACTAAATCATAAAACAATGAGTAATTTCCAAACTGCTTCAGCGTTTTGCTAGAAAATCGCTTGAAGTTCAAAGCAAAGTATTTAAAATTTGTTCGAAATGGGTCAGTCGCTTAGGAGTTATACATACAAAATGCAGCAACTTTTCAGGAATTTTTATCCGAAAGCGTTATGTCAGCCACTCCTTCGTCGATCGTACAAAGGCAATTCTGAAAAAACCAATAACCATGCATGAAAAAAAATTATATAGGTATATATAAAATACAAAGTCAAAGAGGCTAAATTTCGTTAATTGCAAGTAACAAAGAAATGAGCTTCGTAACCTAATGAAAGGCGGAGAAACGAGTCAGTTCTTAAACTAACTATAGGAATTTAAAAAAATAAAATAAAAAAAGTATTTTTATAACAATTCTTTAAAATCAAATATTTTTTTGTATAGGTGAAATAAAAGTAACACATATTGAATAGAAGATCCGCTGGAACAGATTTATGATTTTTTTTCTCATTTCCCGCAGATGCGAGTTAGCAATAATTCTTCTATATATCAAATAACGTTTTTGAATATGGAACACGATTTTATCCGTGATCGATTTATCCAAGTAAACTCCAAGATCAAGAGTGGATTTTAATTTTTGCGGCCCCAAAATGATGATCCAAACTGTAAGAGGAGGAGTACGTAAGCTGCTGAAAAATGGAAATTTTCGAAACTATAAAGTTAGCTATAAATTAGTAAGAATTTAAGCCCCAATCATGAAATCAAAAGAAACTTTATAAATAGCTATTTTGTGTTGTGAGGGTTCCTCCACAGAATCCTCCTTAAAGTCTGTCGAATCTAAGTTTTAATAATTATTTTTTATAATTTTTTTTTTATTCTATTTTATTTATGTTTATTCTATCTTAATTTAATTTAATTTAAAAAATGACAACTGTATTTATATTTTTGTACACATATTTTCTGGAATTTATTTATTCATTTCATTTTATTTTTAAGTAGCATTGTTAATTCTAATCCATGTTTATCAGACTCTACGAGTTAATATCTGCTTATGTATCTAATTTATAACATTATTTATAACTAAACAAAAAAAAAAAAATGAATAACCTTGGAGACTCGCCTTCAGTTATATGTTTTTTCAATCAAATATTAATTATGAATCCGTTATGATGACTTATTCCTTGGTTTTGTAAAGGAAAAGTACTTCGGAGTCAAATGGAAATTCCTTGAACGCGTTTCTATTGAAAAACAACATTCAATTTCAATGGCTTCTTGGAACGATAAATACGTTTTTATTTATTTATTTTGTTTTTAATTACGTTATCATTCTTCTGGTTTCAAAGTGTTTCATATATCTTGCAATATTTTGTGCTAGCAACATTTTGAATGTAATGTTTAAAGCCCATTTATACTCAGATGAGAATTATCCAAGCCAGCCAGTTAACCCACCATCGACTGCTCTACTGAGACTCCGCGAATTCGTTCCCTCATTCATATTTATCGTAATGCGCAAAACTTGTTGCAGATAGCGTAGCAGTCAGAGAAGGTTACCCCAACCGTATAGAACTTGTATAACTCTTATATTGTTTAAATATATATGTCACAGTCAAAGTGTGAATTCCAGTGAATGTATACATTAACTAGTCAATGTATACATTAACTAGCCGTTTTAGTGAATGTATCAATTGATTATAAAAATGAACACTATTGCTAGAGAATGTATACATTTACTAGACAATGTATACATTTTCTAGTGTTCCTTAGTGAAAGTATAAATAAATGAGAAAAAAAGGTTTTTGTAAAAAAAAAAAACTAAAACTAAACTTCAAAATTTATTTTACAATATAAATATCTAGGAAAGATGCAACAATAACATAAAATATAAACATTTGTAAACAATATTAAAATGGATCTTTTGAATAAAAGCTGATTTTAATTATAAGCTAGAACCTGTACTACTTTAAATATAGGAACGACGAGGGGCAGATATATCGTCCCGCCGGCGGAACGCCGGCAAATATCCCCCCAACTTTTGTAATATTTCTATTTATGTTATTAATGCTAGCTATTTATACTCTCACTAAGGCATAGACGTAAGTGTATACATCCATGTACACTTTGACTAGAGAATTCAGTCAATGTATACATTGACTAGTTAATGTATACATTCACTGGAATTCATACTTTGACTGCAACATATATATTGCAAAAATTGTAGCGGTTTTCGCTTACACCATCGTCAGCAGAAAGTTCAAAAATATAAAATATAATTTATTTCTTGTTTTTACGTTGATCATTATATTCTTTTGCAGAAACATATTTTATGAAGCCACCTCTATGTTAAACCCTTATTTCAGACAAAAAAAAAATTTTTTTTTTCATAAAGTTCAACAAAAACATGTTCTTTATTGATAATGGAAGTTTTTCCTGAAAGATCTACTTATATTTTCTAGGCTTTGAAAAGTAAGTTATTATAGATTCAGGATCTCTTTGCAGAACCCAAAATGACTAATAATAACAATATTTTTTACGTTAAACCATAACAGTGTAATTAGATGGATACGTCATATAATTTTGTACAACAAAATAGCATATAAAGTATATACATCAGTCGATATTAACTCAGAATACAGACACATGCTTAAAACACAAATTAAGCTTTCTTTAAATATATCTTTATAATATCTACTTTAATGTAACAGCCAGCACCGCCTCAGTCTTCGGGAGGATTGTCAAAGTATTTTCGGAAGGAATGTTTTGAATGAAAGTTTAGCAAACGGGACTTAGTGAGAATGGTTAACAAAAGGAATTTTAAGGTCATTATATAGGGTGAGATTAGATACATAGAAGAGTGCGTCGACAATTGTTGTCAGGACTTTGGATTGGAAGCACTGGATACGCTTAATGTTAGATGGCTTAGAAAAATAATATTAAACCAGTTATTGTTAAACATTTTTTGAGGACGTTCATAAATCAGCGGGGGATCCTTTATGAGAGCGAATACACCACCGTTAATACCATTAAAACACAAATCATAATTATTGTTCTTTCCTGGTTCAGTCTTTTGAAAAATAGTGACCTACCAGTTAAGAAGTGTGGATCGATTATCCTTGTGTCTACTTGGATCAGATTCAATTTTCCAAGAGATTAAAGGATCTCTGCACAGCCCCTCTGTCTTCCAACCAAGTCTAACATAGCAATCTACTTGCAGGGAATTCCTGTCCATTGCTTCTAGTCTTTTATAAAAAGGAGAACTACCAAATAGTTCATAACGTATTTCATGTTCATTGCTACAATAATTTTTGAGCTATGAGAGCTTATAAAGTTCCAGTCATATAGACACACAGACATCATTGCGAAAATGCTCAAAACTTGAAATTGGTTGACAACTTCTAGAGATCCTATGTATTTAAAGAAATATCTTCTTTTTTTTTACTTTTATTTATTCTACAATCTGTATAAACAATAACAATAAGCAGAAGTGATGACTGAGGAGACATGATAAAATAATAAGTAATACAAAATATTTAATAAGAAGCAAAAAAAAGAAGAAGAAAGAAATGAATAATACAAAATATAAGCAAAAAAGAAATATCTGAAGAAAAAAACACTTAAAAAAATTAAGTATTTTTGCTTCTCTGGGGACAATTGTTGGTTACTTTTTTTTCCAAAATTTCTTCCAGAGGTGTCTCTTCAACTTGATTTGACAATATTTCAGGACACTTCCACGCACCTTTTTCAGATTACAATACACGCCCACTGAGCAGACTGCGCATACTTGTGCCCACCATTCACTTTTGATGATTTAATACACGTGTATTTCTTATCCGTTTGTGTTTCAATTAATGATTTTTATTTTTGAGTGTGCAACTCTTTAAATTTACTTATTGTGTATCTCATAAAATGTACATAATACAATGAAAAAAAAAAAAAAAAAAAAAAAAAAAAGTGATAATTGTGATAAAAATGGAAGTAGTTGATTTTTGTTTTATAATCGTTATTCTATTCTAAAATTCCGAAAACAATTTTACGATTTTACAATAATCGTATTTACTTTTAGATAATAAACAAAAACAACAGTTGAGACCATGCGAACAAAGCCCTAAGCTACAGGTCCACACGGTCACCATGGCCCCTTCATTATGATTTCATACAATACATTTTTAAGGTTAAATGTCCCGGTTTTAGATCTCAGCTCGGCTACCACGTTGCACTCTATATTTAATGAAAAGCATTAAAGGTATTTTGGTTAAACGCCTTAACTTAAAAAAAATTTGTTTTTCCTTTGTACTCCAAATTAATGTAAAATTGATATGACACTCGGTTTTTTTTTTGAAAAATTTCAATTTCCGAATATCATTTTCAACGAGAAACGTAAATATGAGATCCCAAACGTGTCCATTAGATAGGAGCACCTGCTTCTCATACTGTAATTAATTGATTCATAACATTTTATATTTAATCAGGTTCGACAGGTGGAACTTGAAGCTCAATACTGCCAAGACGGAGGCCAAAGTTTTCTCACTTCGTAAAATTAACACTAACACACTAACACCACTCAAAGTCAATAATACAGATATACATTGGACACCCAATGACCAAACAGTCAGATATCTCGGCATACACTTCGACACTAAACTTACTTGGACCCAACACATAAACAAACAACTCACACGAGCATACACCCGACTGACACAATTATACCCACTCATAAACAGAAACACTCCACTCAAGCACAAATGTACTACACTTCTTTACACCTCATTACTACGACCACTGCTCACATACGCTTGCCCTGTCTGGCTGGGGGCCAGCAAAACAAAAAATTAACAAATTAAGGAAGTTTGAAAACAAGGTTCTCCGATTGGCAGTAAAGGCTCCTTGGTTCGTCCGAAACAGTCAAATCCGGCGTGAGCTGGGAGTGCCGGAAGTTGCAGACCATATCACCCAGGTTACACAGCAGTTCCACGATGGTCTTGTCGATGTGCCGGCCGCTACCTTCTTCACCCTCGGTCGGACCACCCCCAACAGGCGACTCAAACCTCGGCTATACCAGGACATTATATAACCCTTGCCCTTGTATAAAATATGATTTGTTTCTCTTTTAATGTGTAGAGCACTAAGTGTGCTGAGCCAATAAAAATGTTTTTTTTTTTTTTTTTTTTTTTTTTTGTTTTTTTTTATATTTAATCAACCGCAATATTATCACCTCGGTTGAACCACTATATAATTTTCCCGTTGAAGAACGTTATAATCAATAATTATGCAAACAATATCCAAGAAAACAACAAAAAAGAAAAAAAATAGGAAATAAAAACCTAAGAACGTACAAATGTGTTCTGTTCTGACTTTTTTAAAATATATTTCCTTTTCTTCTCTGAATTTAGGTAATACATTTATTTTCTCTTTAACTAAGCTGTTTATTTAACTATTTCTTTATATTTATTAAAGTCTTGTTTTGACTTTCTCCACTGTACAAGTATCCACTTAAAAGTTAAAACCATAGCCGCTGTATTTACAAGATATTTAAATAAAGTGCAAAAACACTGCCTTATATTTCTTACTTTAGTTATTTATGATAAAGCCCATCGTGTCATGCGATACAAACGAAAATTTAATTAATTTTTAACGGAATCAGCAGGAGGGGAGGGGGGATCAACTCAATATCCCCAATAACTGCCGATTTAATGAATGTATCGACATGAAATTTCATATTTAGAGACAAAACCTAAAGAGGACATAATCTTTCATAATTTCAGCGATATTGGCCGAAGAAACGGGTTCAGGGGAGGGGGCTCTTCACTAAGATTCATGTGATGAGCTTTGTAACGCCCCTGCTTCCACTTATACGTTGACCCGTAAAGTAAATTTTGGAAATCGAGTACATATTTTTGTAAACAGTTTGACTCTTCGAGAAAAAATATGTATAGCATATAAAATATGTATTTTAATTTCCTGCTCACAAGGGATTGGAAGGTTCTCTTCCCAGAGACGTGCATGAAAAATGTTACCTTGGTGCGGCTCGCAATGTTACTTAATCCATAAATCACTCCATGCTTGAAAATACAAAACATTTTTTTTTTTTTGTACTTTTAAAAGGAAAATAAATTCTTTATGCCTCTTGAATTTTTACTTTCCCCTTGGGAAAGTTACATCATAGATTGTAAAATAAAAATGTAGTCTGACCTCTTGCAGGTTTTATTATTTGTGCTAGCCAGCTTTCGAGGTTGTCTTTATCATCAGCTTTATTTATTGCTTTTTAATGTGTTGGGTGCATCTTGCGTTTGTGCAATATCATCCATCTCTGTTTGTCGAGGGTATGTGATAATTTAAAAAAAAATTTTAAAAAAATAAATATAAAATTAAAATAAATAAAAAATAAACAATTAAATAAATATTACCACATTTCCTGTAGAAATTGTTGCTGGACTTATACTAAATTTTGATTTCTACAATAGTTGCCGAAAAGAGCCCTAAAAAAAATTCGAAAGTTCAAGACGTGCAATTTTTAAAAAATTTGCACATATTTGAAAAAAATCAATTAACACATTTTTCAATTGGATTTCTTCTAAAGATAATAATGAGATGTCGTATTGTATTCCTAAATTTGCAAAAATGTTAAATCTAATCCAAATGTATAAAATATATAACTGGGTTCACAGCGAAAATGAATAGCATAGAATAAGAGAACAAATATTGGGTTTATTTAACTTAACCTATGTACATTATAAACCTAATAACTAATATTGGAAAATAAAAATCAAATTATTTAAAATAAAAAAAATTTTACAAACTTATTTGTACATCTACTTTATTCTCTTTTCTTTTTAAATATTGTGGCCATTCTTTAATTCAATCTTACGTTGGGCATATATACATATAAATCAATTATCATCAGGCTGTCTGATATACAATTTATTTTTAAACATAAAAGTTTAAAGAAAGGAATACCTGTAATGAAAATGTATAATAACTACTAAAAAAGTTAACAATTTAAAACTTCATGAATGAGGTAGATAAGTTTTTTCTGTTCATCATCTGAGTTATAACTCCATCAGACTGTTAATTTTTCAGTAGTTTAAATATTTATTAGACAGTTTCATTTTATTTATTCCGTTTTTGAATGTTTATGTTAAAAAAAAAAGTTTTATCAGACAGCTTGATGATGAAGGCGCCTGGAAAGCTGTCTAACACCAAGAATAAAATTTGTGAAAGGTGAAATGTTGTTATTGAAATCACATCTCACTACATTAGTCATATTTAAATTACGGAAGGTTCTGTACTCATGACCAAAAATTTAATTGGAGTTTTATGATCGCAGAGTCAAAATGAGACCATCTCTTTAAAATTTATGTGTGGATGTGTCTACATATATCGTCGTGTCAACTGTAAAGTATCGAATGTCAAAATCACTACTTTTCAGGAGGCACAATTAACTGATTCAAAACTATCTATGAGATCAACGTTTTAATGTTTTCCCCTGATTTTATGTCTAATTGTTTGTACTTTTAAAGGCTGCTAATAGTATTTTATCTATAATTGTTATTATTTAACAAAATCGTCATATTGTACTAATATAATTATTTTTGGTATAATTGAAGAAATAAAATATATATTCAATTGGATAAACAGAAGGTAAATGAGTGCATTTCGTTTTGTTTTCAAGTTTTTATCACAGATTAGTACAATATGACGGAACTGAACCAAATACAATGGGACATGATATTTATGTTTGACGCCGCCTACCGATAACAGTCCCCTGTTGATACAAAGCTATCATTCAATTATAGACAGAGCCGGATTTCAGATGACAAATGATGGGATATGGTGTGGCGAAGGGTGAGTTGTCGCTTCCAAGATAGACGGATCAGGGGACCTCAGCCGCTAACACAGGTACAGACAGCTCCGATAACACACCCCTAATCTTTATTTCTGTTAGATAAACGGTTCTTAGCAAAACATTTTGCGTTAGTTTTATTTTGTTTCTAGGAAAAGTTGGAAGTAAAAAGTCAGAAAGAAGAAATCAATAAAAAAAGTCTTCGGCGAATCACTAGCTGTGTACTTCCCCAGAATGAAATTTATCAATTAACTTTTTGCTCTCTTTCTAAAAACAGCCGGTTGTTTGGGGCTAAAAATCAATAGTTTACTTATACAGGGGCTTCTGAATCGGCAGTATTTGAGTTAAGCCCCTCTCCTGAACCACCTTTCCCTTCGGCAGATTTTGCTGAATATTATTAGGTGTTTTCCTTATGGGGTTTTGAATATTAATACGAAATTTCATGTCGATTCATTCATTACAATGGCAGTTCTTAATGTTCTTGTGTTAAGCCATCCCCTAACTTCCCCTTCCGTTGGGCCGATTTGTATGAAAATCAATAGGGGTCAGTATTCTTATTCGGGCTTCTGGATTCAAATATACAATTTCGTGGAGTTATCGTCTTCACAGATGTACATACACAGATATCATCTTTTTAAATTTCTGTTATGAGGGTGTCAGAAAACATGAAATATATGTGAAAACTCAACATAAAATTATGGACCGATTACATAACTTCCCCTATACTTCGTATAGCTGGGGAAATAAAAACAAAGAGTTGAAGGAATTGGTAAAAAGGAGAAAAAAAAATACATTCTGAAACTGCGCAATGACATGGAGCTTATAGGTTCCAAAATAGCACCCTAACTGTTGGGTATTTGGAATCCGACATTAAAGATTATTAAAATTGTAGTTATTACAAATATTTGTTAATTACTAGCAAATGTTGATGTGAGCAGTCCGCCTTTATCCTTACATTACTGTGATACACATTAGCTTTTATTATTTATTTTTTTGTCTAAAATTCAGAGTTATTTGTTTATTTAGTTTTTTACAATTTGTTTATCATTGTGTTGTTAGTAACAATATTTATTTTCATTACACCACATAACATGCTAATTGGTGCGTTAGACAATTATTTAAACCAAAATAGCTTATAAATTGTTAATTAGTTACTAGACGGAGAAAAATATATTCTTGTGGCATGAAAAAATGTTTTTGCGGCAAATCAAATTTCTTCTTGCGGCAAAAATATTTTATTATCTATTTTGTGTCGGTGACAGGGAATAGTAGACACCAGTCGGTGATAGGGTATAGTAGTCACCACTAGGTGATTCTCTCGATGAGAATAGAGTTTTACTACCCAAGCTACACAAAGTACGAGGAATGTTTTTTAATTTAATTCTGTAAAGAGATAAAGTGAAGAAGATATACTTGCCGCAAGAATATAGTTATCTCCGCGTATGATTCATCCCCGGGCTTTAACTGATCATATCGCCTACAACTAGAGCGCTCTTTCGTCGCTCCGGTGGATATGAGCCCGACTCTATTGTGGGAGTCCTAAATTTTCACTCGGCCGGGTTTCGAACCCGCGATCCTGAGCTCAGTAAGCAAGCAAGCTAACCACTGACCTACCGGCGCACTGTCTGAAATTTATGAGTTTTGATTTTCAAAATTCGAGCCCCCGCATAATTTTTGATCAATTTGGATGAAACTAGGTACAAAATATTTTTGAAAGCTGGCTTATCAGGGAAGTGCGGGTTTCACAACCCCGCGAAAATTTTAAAAAATTTAATTTTTTTTGTCTAAGTTTTTGTTAACGGATTTTTACAACTTAAATGAATGTTTTTTTGGTCGCTGATTATGAATTCAATGTATATTTTAGCCAAAAGTGGTCCTAATGTTGTCGTTTTGGCCTAAAGTGGTCCATATTCAATATATTGGCGATTTTTGCCACTGGCATATAATACCTTGATTGTGAAACCCGCAGTTATCTGATAAAAAGCCAGCTTTCACAAATATTTTGCACCTAGTTTCATCCAAATTGATCAAAAATTGAGCGGGGGCTCGAATTTTGAAAATTAAAACTCTTAAATTTCACACTGTGCGGCGCCCTCTAGCTTATAAATTATATACTTTACATTTACCTCGGGAAACAGAGAGTCGGCGTATCTGCAGCAGCTACAGATCTTCAGTTTTGGAGGGTCATCTGCATTAGCCACAGTTCGGGGCTTTGACCTGTCAGCTAGGCGGGTCCGCATTTAGGATGGCATATCCGCCACTGTACGTCAAGACAACCTATTCTATGTACATATGTAAACTTTATGCCAAAAAATAAGGAAGCTCATTGGCCAAACAAACTTTTCCAGCTGACTGTCAGAGGTACTTGGGTTACTGTTTTAAGTTGAGACTCGGACCTGGAACCCGGCCAGACTTTTGTTAAATAGACCCCCGTCTCAACAATGGCCAAATAAGTTTTTTTCTGTTCCATAAAATATTTTTCCCTTTTGTTTTGTTTCCGCTATTCATCTCTTTCAAAAGATAAATTTCTCATCAAATTTCTAAGTTTTTCTGAATAAGAAATTTAAAAAACAAAATTGTTTGCCATGGATATTATATTCCCCTGGGGGGTTGTATTGTAATTAGTCTTCCAAGAGTCCACTGCAGTCACCAATATTTAAATATTGTCCGTCATTCTCTCACTTGTGACTTCCTTTTTTTAATGAACGTTATACGCAGAAATAGAAAATCCGACATAAAACACAGTTTTTATTTATACATAAAATTTTGTTAAATTGTAAAATTGTACAATAGAATATTAAAAAAAGAAAAACTCGTCTGTGAAATACCATATTTCAATAATCGTATGGAGTTTTGAATTTACGTACTAAATAGGTTTTAAATTTTTTATATGGAAAATGATAAAACCTTGAGCACTCCGTCCTTCAGATGAGACGTTAAGGAATGGTCTCGAGCTTGTACGATGTTAAAGATCCCTACCCTAAGTGAATAAAAAACCTGAATATGCAAGATTCCCAGGGAAGAGTCGAGCTCATGTCTACCAGAGAAACTAAAAAAAAGTTCGGATTGTAGGCTATAACCTTGTTGTTGAAGCCCGGGCATGAGTCATAACTGATTATTACCGATACATTCATTACTTCAGCAGTTATTGGAACCAGAGCGCTCTTTCATCTCTCTAGTGGACACGAGTTCGCGTCTCATGTGGGTGTCTTAAATTTAGTCTACCTAGATTTGTTCACCTCTATAACGTCGTACAGGCTCGGGACCATCCGAAGGACGGTGCCCTCAGAGGGACTGGTTGTGTTGCTATTACAGCAGATGGTGTTGTGGGTCGATACCTGGTTAGGATCAGACCAGCATTACAAACACTAGGCTCCACTTGTTGCGCCCTCTCTCCTTCTGTACAATTGATCAAACTGAATAACCACTTGTACAGATCCCTCTGGTCACGATATACTCACACCAACTATGTAGGCAGATCGTTGATTTCAGCGCTCTCAAACAGAATTAATCCTAATTAAATATAAGCAATGAAATTATCATTTATATTGTTTAATTCTACAAAAATGTGTTAATGCTCTAATTTCACATTTAGTCAATAATTTAATATATATTTCAGTTAATACAAGTTTGAAAGTTTAAAGAGTTTTATCAAATTTGAAATTCGACCAACATGCACAGAGTTGTTTGTATCTTCTCAGAGATTGCTTTCCCAAACTACAAAAAAATATAGACTAATCAACAATTGTTAAATGAAACTTTTGACAGGTTTAAATAATATAAAAAAACTATTTTTTCAAAAAATACTTTATATTACAATTATAGTAGGTAGGTACATTGAAAGTAGAAAATAATTGACAGGCATTTTTATACATTATATATAATGTCGGAATTAATTTTTAAGAAAAGAAAAATATAGTCCTTTCCCACAAAAATTGTAACTCATTAACTCATGAACCAGTCAAATTAAAAAAGTGTTTCTGTGGAGACGAAAATATACACTCAAGAAAATGTATTTTTTAATGAATAATTCATAATTCCACCCCACACGGATCGTCTGCGAAAAAAAAAGTTAATTTTCTACTTTTCAAAGTACTAAAATTTAAATATAAGGTACATTGGGTATCTTGAAAAAACTTGTTTATTATTTTTTATTTTTTTTTTTCACATTGCTATTATTTTTTGAAGTTTATATTAAAATCTAAATATTTTCACAGATATCGTTGTAAACAAAAAAAAAATAGGGTCTCCACCCCTCTAAGGGTTTGCTGCCTTGAGAGCCAGAATTAGAATAATAATGTGCGATGTATTGTAAAAATTATGAACATTCAAATATTTTAGGTTTTAATAAAAGTAAAAAATATAAAATATAAATAAATTAAACCTTGATACAAACAATTTCCCGAAGAAGAGTTTTAGGTAATTGCCTGTTTATCTGTCTGATAACATTTTAGTTATTTGTATGTTAATTTACTTCTCTTTGACCAGCTACAAACTAAATACTCAGTATTATATTCAAATACAAAGTACATTTTCCCATTATAGTCCTACATTTACAAGAATTTTGTTATCCAATTTATGGATGGTCCTTCAGTAGCGCAGATAATATGGCATTAATTGGAATGAAAATAATGGAGATTTAATTGGCAAAAATTAGGCAAAATACAAACTTCTTAACGAAATGAAAAGAGAGTATTTAACTTCATTTAAATTGGATAATTAACTAACTTAGATTTATCATAAATATGTAAATATTAAGTTGTCCTAATTAGTGCCAAAGTGAGATAATCTCAGTCCTAAATCAAGATAAAGCCTGTTCAACATCAAAGTTTGTTCAACGTCGCCCCAAAAGTCTCTCTATTGATTTGAGTTTTTATTCCATTTTCTTGAAACGTCTGGCGACCTGACTTATATTTTAAATGATATTCAAGTCACGGTTCCATATTCAACCCAGACAACCCCCCCCTAGATAAACCTGTCAGTTATTCAAATCAGTTCCAAAAGTATAATTTTGAAGTCACTTTACTTGGTGACGTGAACAGTTTCACGGAATATATTTATTGACGTCTATTTCCTTAGGGATCCATATTGAAAAATAAAAACAATTCGATTTTATATATAGAAAAATATTGACATCATGATATCGATACATGATACTATCGGCATGGAAAGAATTATTATATTGATACATTCATGTATTTATAGTGTAAACATCTTATCTCGCATCCGCCAAAAGCTAAGTTGTGGAAGGGATAAGAGAGTGATCGTGACTAGCTCTAGCTCTGATGGCGTCTTTACATCGTACGATACTGGTGACACAGGAGGTTATATGCTATTTCAACAAAATAATTGTATATTTAAAAAAATATTCAGGATTTTCCAATATTAATTACAGAGCTATCGAGAGTATTGCCAAAAAAAAAAAAAAAAAAACATTTGTCTGTCTGTGTTCTGTGCGTGTATGTGAACACGATAACTCCCGATAGAATAAATGAATCAATACGAAATTTTATATGTGTATTCAGCAACCTATAAGAAGGAAGGGAGGGGAGGATCAAAGGGGGCTCAACTCAAAAATCCCAATAACCACCGAAGTAATGAACGTATTGACATGAAATTAACTTTTCACAGATCACAGAAGAAGGGCTCGACTCAAATTCCCTAATAACTGCCGATATAATAAATTTATCAACGCAAAATTTAGTGTGAGGATTCAGAAGTCATTATGTTAGTCAAATATTGAGTTTTAGCCCAAACGGTGGATTGGCTGTGGAGGGAGAGCGAAAACGTAATCGATTAATTCGTGCTGGGGAAGTACTTAGCTAGTGATTCACCGACGACTTTTTAGTGTTTATTTGATCCATTTTTTAAAGTATTTGTTTGTGATTTTACTTTTTTAAATGTCTCTAATGTTGTTTCTTTTAGATTAGAGTTTGAAAATAGTGAGTAAACAGTTACTCACTCTAGTATGAGTTATTATAAATCCTATGATAGTAATAGGATTTTATTTTATTATATTTAACATTTATTATATTTTTAAGTGAATTTTTTTAAGAATATTTATAATTATTACAAGGAATCGCGCATTATTATTCTTGACTCTCTCCCACCCATTTAGGCCCTTAGGCGGGTGGAGGCCCAATTTTTTTTTTTTAGGATATCAAAGGCTTCTCTTTTCTTGGGGTAGAAGAAAAGTTTTATTCTTATCTCAAGTAAAGTAATATAACGAAGAGCAACGCCGGGTAGCCTGCTAGTATAACAATAATAGATAAAGAGAACAGGGCTATATTGTCCCCTTTCTCCTGTCCTGCTTCTAGGGCATAACTGCAGTTTGCAACCGATCGTCACTTAACAAGAAAAGAGGACATTAGTCGGAAAATGTCGTCAGTGGATCATCGGCAATGTACTTCCCCAGAACGAATTAATCAATTAATATTCAACAGAGGCTCCTAAATCCTCATACATAATTTTGTGTCGATAAATTCATTACATCGGCAGTTATTACGGTTTTTGATTGTAGCCCCCTCCCCTGAACCCCCCCCCCCCCCCCATTGCTTAAATTTGACAGGTTATGTCCTCATTGGGTTGTGACTTTAAATATGAAATTCCATGTCGATAAATTTATTACAACTGCAATTATTAAAGTTTTTATGTTAAGTCTCTTCCCTAATCCCCCCCTTACATTTGGTTGATTTCACTAAAAAACAATAGGTGTCATCGTTAGAGGGTTCTGAATTCACATATAAAATTTTGTGTCGATATATTGATTGATTCTATCGGAAGTTATCATTTGGAATCTAGAGGTCGGATAACATGAAATTCCGTTGAAAACTCTGCATCGAATTTCCGACCGATTACGTAACTTCCCCTATACTTTCGTATAGCTGGGGAAGTAAAAAGCCTTCCTGGCTAGCCAGATGTTTTTAATTATGAAAAATGCACTAAATCAAGGATCCATTTCGGATTTGTGGAAAGTCATTATAATATTGTTGTTAAAAAATTCTTTATATGACCCGATAGCGAAATATCGTAGATGCAATGTCTTGAACGTTCACGAATAGAATCATCGGCATCTTTTGCACAATATTAAACAACAGGATAGGTTGAATTCCTGGATTCGGGTTGATTGGACCCTCTCCATCGTAGCATTAGCTAGCCCTCCGCCTCATTCTTGTCTTCCCGTACGGACACTAATAACACCTTCTTGTATTATTACTGTAAATTAGCCGGTAATGTATTTCCCCAGCATGAATTAAACAACTAAGTTTCCACTCTCCCTCTAACACTAATCTTTTGAGAATCCTCGTACTAAATTTCGTGTCGACATATTCATTACAGTTATTATTTTCCACCCTACTCTGATTCCTCCCTTCTCTTCGGCCAATTTCGCGAAAAATAAATAGGTGTCGGTTCCAGACGCACACATAATTGTGTTGATACATTCAGTCTTCTATCGTGTTCACAGACACACACACACATACAGGATTTTTGTTTTTAATTTTTGGTTGAAAAAACATAAATTTCCTGTAAAAACTCAACATGGATAACATAACTTCCTATAGGAGGGGGTGGGAAAGTAAAAAGTTGCGCAACCTGGGACGGAAGGGGATGTGAGGGAGATAGGGGAGGAAATAGGGTGGGAAGGAGTCCGGATATTTGATGGTAGAGCCCATCTGAGTCCTGGTGAAAGGGATTAGGGAAGAGAGACTGGATGATAGCATCAGAGACACATAACAGCCAGGACAGACCGCGGAACATGAATTAAGTGAATATATATTGTAATGGCCAAAAATAGGAGTCACATATAAATACAGTAAAACAAAGTCGTCGGTGAATCAACGGCAATGTACTTCCCCACAACGAATCAGTCAATTAACTTTTCGGTCCCACTCAACAACCAATCGACTGTTTGCGCTAATATTCAATATTTGACTTTCATGGGGTTCATACTATGAAATCCTCAGACTAAATTTTATGTAAAAAAAACATTAAGGAGTAGTCAAGGTCGGGATAAAATCATTTTTCATTTTCTTTTCGATGCTGCCGTAGCTCTTGCATTTGCTCGGCACTAGACTTTTTACGTTTTTTAAATTCCTTTTGATGCGAGCTTTCCTATGATTTCTATAATTCCGCGCATATTTACGATTCATATGAGACATCTTTAATTTTTTTGCAATTTTCAATTTAATACCGATTTTTACATATATTTCGGCGAATATTTTTATTGTTTCACTTTGAGACCTAGTAGTGCTCCTCAAGCTCTTTACAATGACACCCGAATCAACGTCCTATCTAAACGTGTCATCACGCTATACTAATTTCTAATTTTACACAACGCTAATTCGCAACAATCATCCGCCGGCGCACAGTGGTCAAAAACTGACTTTTTCGAGACAAAAGTCTGTCCAGGCTGTTCTACTGATCGTATCAAGGTGAGATCAACGTCATTTCATTCACAAATGAATTCACTTTCACCTCATTTATACAAAAAATTTTTATCAACTTATAAAAACATTATTTTACGAAGAAAATTATAACTTTTTGGAAAATTTTCAGAAAATACCCTGCCATTCAGCGAATTTTGCAGATATTTAGATTAAAGTTTTTTTGTTAGATTCAGAATTAAAAGCAAGTTACCGTGGTGAAACTCGAGAATAAACATAACAAATAGATAATTTTTGGTGATTTTTGAAAAAATTTCAATTTTTTTCAAACTTTTTCTTATAACTAGAGAAATATTGAAGATAAGTGAGTCCGAGTTGTGCTGAAAATGTTTGTTTATGATCCTCCTTGTATGTACAAGAGTTCACATTTATTTGATTAGGTCCATCCTTTTAATTAAATTTTACGCGTTATGGTTTACCAATTTTTTTTAAACACTTGGACCTCAGTAAACTCAACGTAGAAAAATCAATTTTTGTCCAACCTAATATCTCCTGTTGCCAAAAGGTAAAGAAGGCCTGCCCCAAAAAAAGTTATATAACAAAAACCCAAAAATTTCATATTTTTACCAATTTATTCATATAATTTACTGTTAATTATTTTTTTTTAAGAAGGCTCTGGACATCTAATGTCATATTAGTACCCTATCAAAGTCGTTTATTTTTACATCTAGTTGAAACAATATTATTTTTATTTTTAATAATTATTTGGTGGGTATTTTACAATATATGACTGTAAAAGATGTCAGAAAAACAATAATACCTACTTTAATCAAAAATTCGCACTCCCGAAAATATATTAAGAATAATGATGACAGAAGAAGCTCATTAAGCTGGAAACAGACTTTGGGCGTTTTATAGAATATACGTAGTACTAGAAAATGCTCCAGGATAACCGGTAATGAAGATCTCATTCTCAATTTATTGGTATCATCTGATCCAATGATTTAGCGAATACGAACTGAATGGCTTAAGTCAGAAGTTGAACTGGACCAAGAAGCGAGGGGGCTAATTAAAAATGTAGAGCCGATGGACATCGATCCATATTGTAAAGTGTAAGTTTGCATGGCACGGTATTATGTATGTACTTACATCGCACATCCTAAAAATGAAAAACATTTCTTTTCGGGTTAAATAACATAAGAGCCTGTTGAAAGCATGTTAAATATAACCTCTTAATTGTTACTTAAATCCTAATCATAGTTTGTGTGTAGAGCCACATTAATGTGAGTCTCCACACGTATTGGGTGTTGGTGGTATTCCACTGGCCAGCTGATGCGCCTTAAAAGTTATTTTATTGCTTTTATAATAACCTTTTTAAAACACTAATAAAAAAACAGTATTCATTTATACGATTGTTTTCCTTAAAAATATTTTTCAAATTTGGTGCAAGAAGAATGCAGCTCCAAATTTTGAAAATTCGCCCACACTAATAGAAAACTCATCTTTGAGCAGTAGTAGTTCTAAGGTGTCCATAAACGTAGATTATAAAGATTTAAAATTATATTGATCTTACGGCGTAACAAAAAAAATACGAGCAGTTTTTTTTTATTTCTCAACATTTTAAAAATTTGGAGCTGCATCCTTCTTGCTGCAAGGTCTTCAATTACGTTTTTACTCTCCCTCCAAAACCAACCGACGTCTTTGGATAAACATCTAGAGTTGACTTACGTAAGGAATATTTATATATGGAGGGGTGGGGGAGGAGTTAACACAAAAACTTGCCGATGTAATGAATATACATATATGTGGTGGGTTGGTGTTTTACACCTAGGGACCTAAGCATCCAGTGCTCTTATCCCTTCCCTGGAAGCGCTAGGCTTCCCCCTTATTATATTACCTGTATGTTTATACTACCTAAACTAAGTCCTTCATGAAGTACTCAGTTTCCTTAATGAACCTGAGAATGCTCCCGTAGTCCAATCGTCTAAAGTCCTTCTCTGCGATTACATCTCCATCAAAGATACGGAATCTCGTTCGCGCATATCCCGAGCATATACCCCAAGAAGTGTGCCGCCGTTTCGTCTTCTTCCCCACATCTATCGCAGGTAAGACTGTCCTTGACTCCCACAGTGTGTACGTGTCTATTGAACGGACCATGTCCTGTGAGAACTCCAGTCAGTCGCCTAAGCTCGTTCCTTTTGAGATTCAGGATCCCGTCGTTCAGAACCCTGGACTCCCCCCCTCCCAGGAACATCTTTGACTGCCTGCATGGGGTCAAAAGATCCTTAGTCCATTCTTTAATTCGGGTAATGTAATGAAAGTATCGACACGTCTTAATTTTCATTTGAATCGACCAATGGGATCAGGGGGGGATTAGAACTGAAATTAAATATCCTAATAATTGCTTATGTAATAAATGTAGACATGAAATGGGGTATGTTTCAGAAGACCATGTGTAAGTCAGCTATTGACTTCGGAGAGAGAGCAAACACTTAATTAATTCGTTCTGGGATAGTAGACTGCCGGTGATTCACTGACGACTCTTTTCTTTCTTTTTTGGAAAACGTGTCGGAAAACATGAAATTCCGATAGAAACATCGAATTTCTGACACCACGATTATATAACATTAGTTGGGTAGGTAACATGTTATATATATACATCATTAAATGAAGGAGAAATAGAGAAAACTTTCAGAACATTTTAATATTTTATGAGACCATTGTCCAGTCTGTGGGCTCCATTTAAACCATTTATTCCCTCACTATGTACCATTAAAATGTGTATGGTATGAACATTAAAATACCTAATACGCTCTTGGTCCAAAGAGTAGGAGAGAGGAGAAAATTAAAATGGGAGCTTTTCATTTTATTTTACACAACTTTTCGATGAGTTTTCAGACTAAAAGAATTTTCTTCCCTATCCATATTTGAAATGGCACTTTAGTCCATTACTAGTCATTTAGGAAATAGGATTGCCAGAATCTATGCATAATACTGATACCTGGTTTCATTGGTTGTTAACTGGAATTTATGTTATGATAGAGCAATGAACTGGCTAATAAATCCTGGTTCACAAATTAATTGTTGAATCTTCTACAGTGAATAACATTTTTTGGATCACTTCAATCCAAAATGAACTAAATTACAAAGTGAGTCATTAAAATAAATTAATGTAACTTAGGTTTGTAGCGGCCGTACTCAGAGGTCATCTAGGCTGGGACTCGTCCAGAGAGCCTATAAGTAATGATATTCATACATGAATAAAAGGGGGGGGGGGGGGGGCAGTTACAAATAAATCTTCAATATCTCACTATTAACCTCCTAATTCCAAAAAAGTTAAAAAAAATAATTTGTGTGTGAATATAACTCCCGATGGAATATATACATGAACTCGGAAAGTTTATATATAGTTAAGTGACACCTAACTACAAAAAGCATAGACTCAGCATCAGCACTTCTAGAAACAATATAACGGCGTTCGACTGCCGCGCGCTCAGTCTATTGAGTTCCGTCTTGCTGTTCACAACACCTTTACTTTGTAATTTTTCTGTATTTTAATAAAAGTTATTTTTTAAAAACTACTTTGTTGAATTCAGAACTTAATTGGCGCTGCGGACAGGATCTCGCGAGTGATTTTAGTGGTGTTTCTCCATTGATCATTTGAATCTTAATTCTTCACGCGGGATTCGAACTTATTTCAGTAATTGTGATCTTAGTGACAGTGCTTTGGCCCATTGGTGGAAATTCATTATTTCCGGCGACCAAACAGAAGACGGACAACTCTACTTTAGACCCAAGGACCTCCGCAAGGGTATCTGCGATGTACATCATCCAACTCCTGTAAGTCCTTGCCTTATTTATCCTTAACTTTAGGTAATCATTTTGAACCAAATTTATCCATTTTTTATAATCTTGAATAATTAAAAAAATAAAATAAAATAATAATAAAATAAATACTTAATAATAATAATATCTTTTAAATTTTAAATAATTCATAATTAGATAGATAAGTTTCTTAAATTGTATAGAAAAAAAAAACATTTCTTATTTTAATAGACAAACTAAGGAAATCTTTAATCTTTATTTCTTTATTTGCACATGAATTCAGCACAAGTAGAACTAATTGCAGATAATACCCAGTTACTTGAACAAATTAGAAATAATTCAAATAGACCGCTTGTTCAACCTGCTAAATTTATTATTAATAAAAATCAAACTAATACAAATATGTCTCCCCCAGTACTCGAACCAACACCTGTCGCCCCCACACAAACCGAGCTTCAGTTGCTAATCAATTCTCTACCTCAGTATTCACCCGGAGATAATTTATCGATTTTTATTACGGAAGTAGAAAACTTGAATAAACATTTAGAAAACAGACTGACACCCGACTTACAGTACATAGTAAATTGCTCGATCAAATCAAAAATAAAAGGTGAAGCTAGGGACTTTTTAAGTTACCTTGCTGCTGACAACTGGACCGAAATCAAGAAAACTTTGTTACAAAAATACGGAGATCAGAGATCGGAGGACGTACTTCTAACCAACTTGAAACAGACTGTACAAAAACGAAACGAGACGTACATGGACTTTTACGCTAGACTCGTCAAAAATTATAACAATGTATTACAAAATATAATGCTTAACGTAGAAGAGCCAAATTACTTAGCCTTTAAAAAATTTGAATATACCAAACTAGCAACAAAGACATTCCAAATAGGATTGTTAGAACCTTACCGGTCCTTCCTCAGTCATTTTGAGCTAAGCTCACTGGAGGGATGCATAAATAAATGCCAACTCCTTGACAATCGTCAAACCGAATGGGACTACACAGAATTCATTCGTAGGACCCAGGGAAGTTCAAAGCCTCCTCCCCAAATTAAACCTATTCAGATTCATTCAGTACAACCGCCTGGATATCCAAACCTTTATGGATATAATCCTAGACCAAATCCCAACGTGCTAGGGTATCGTATGATGCCACCTATGCAACAACGGGCCATCCAACACCCACAATATAAGCAAGGTCAGCAAAACCTAGTTAGACCTCCTCCACTTCCCCCCAGACAAGGTCAACAACCGTTTACCCCAAGATTTCCTGTTAGACCAGCATCTGGAATGTACCAGAATGCTAGACCAAAACCAACCCCTATGTCTATTCAATCCAGGGTAAACACTCAACAATTTAACCGTAATAGACCTTGGACTAACACTCCGCCCGTGCCAATGGACATAAATACATTGGAAACGGACCTCACCGATTATAATCCTTATTTTTATTATGATGATGGAAATTACACATACCAACCCTATGAAGAAGGAGACGTAGGTCAGAGCGAAATAGACTTGACCAACTCTCACTTGACCACCCCCCACATTGAGGAACCAGACGAACAAACCGAACAAATTGAACAAACTGAAAATGTAAATTTTTGGGAACCAGCCTCAGAACTGCCGACCACGTAGACCTTAATTGCTTAAATTCAAAACCCAAATTACCTTTTCTATATTTACCTCAGACTAACTTAAAAATTTTAATCGATTCAGGAGCCTCAAACTCAGTCATTAATACACAACCTGCTTTTGAAAAATTCTCTCAATATCTGTTCAAAAAACCATTCAGCATTACTGGATTGTTAAACAAGAAATCAGCTGATGACAACGTTCAAGCCCCTCTATTATCAGAACTTGGTATTCACGAATCAATCAATTTTCACGTAATTGACTGGCACAAACATTTCGACGCACTAATAGGTAGCGAAGATCTAGAAAGACTTGGAGCGATCATAGATTATAGAAATAACACATTCAAAATCGCCAATCAGGAAATTCCATTCCTCCTAGGATATACTTCCCAGTCAATCAAACCTTGCAAAGTGTTTGTAAATAATTATGTCAGAATACCGGTGACACAAGAACAAGGTGATGTATGTCTCCCAGAGATAAAACTTACCAACGATATTACGATCCCCCAATCTTTAGTTACTATACGCAATGGCTTTTGTCTAGTACCTATAGATGTAAACAATACAGAGATTTATTTTGACGAACGAATTCCTGTCACACCTATCTCAGCCACAGATATAGAATACCCACAGCCTTCTAAACCTTCCAAATTAAACGTCTCTGAAGCAATTAGGACGTCACACTTGAATGGAGAAGAGAAACGAGCCATACTCAATATTTGTAGACAGTTTAAAGACACCTTTTATGACGATGAAGAGGGATTACCTTTCTCCAATTCTGTCAAACACAAAATTAGGACAACAGACGAAGACCCAGTATACGTAAAATCTTTTAGACACCCATATCACATGATGACCGAGATTCAGAGACAAATACAGAAACTTTTGGACAATAAAATCATTCGACCGTCAATATCGCCTTACAGTGCTCCCGTATGGATCGTACCGAAGAAAATGGACGCATCCGGTGAACGAAAGTATAGAATGGTGATAGACTACAGAAAGCTTAATGAGAAGACAATTGAAGATCGTTACCCCCTCCCGCGAATAGACGAAATTTTAGATAACTTGGGTAAATGCCAATATATTAGCACTCTTGACCTAGCTCAAGGATTTCATGAGATAGAGATGGACCCCGGATCAATAGAAAAGACAGCCTTTACAGTAAACAATGGACATTACGAATACCTCAGGATGCCATTTGGTCTCAAGAATGCACCAAGCACATTCCAAAGGGTGATGGATAATGTATTACGCGAGTATTTATACAAATTCTGTTTCGTTTACATGGACGATATTGTAATTTTCAGTAAATCTCTAGATGAACATTGTCAACACTTGAGGAATGTATTTCAAAAATTACGAACATTTAATCTCAGAGTCCAACTGGACAAATCCGAATTCTTGAGAAAAGAAGTTCAGTTTTTAGGTCATGTCGTGACCCCGGATGGTATTAAACCAAACCCAACGAAAATAGAAGCTATAGAAAAATATCCCATACCGCGAACTACGTCAGCAATAAAATCATTTCTAGGACTAATAGGATATTACAGACGTTTTATTTCCAATTTTGCCAAAATAGTAGCACCAATGAGCAAATGCCTCAAGAAAGGATCAAAACTGGACCCGAATGATCCAGACTACGTACAAGCCTTCCAACAATGTAAAGAATTATTAACAAATTCACCTATTTTAGCTTACCCAGACCTGTCAAAACCATTTCTTCTTACAACCGATGCATCTAATGTTGCAATAGGAAGTGTTCTATCTCAGAATAATAGACCTATTGGATTTTACTCCAGAGTTCTCAACAGTGCAGAAAAAAATTACTCCACAATTGAAAAAGAACTACTGGCTATCATAGACTCTACAAAACATTTCCGACCATACCTATACGGTAAGAGATTTACAATAGAAACTGACCATAAACCTTTAGTTTGGCTGTACAAAATAAAAGAACCAAACTCTCGTCTTATCAGATGGAAAATAAAACTGGAAGAGTTTGACTTTGAGATCCAGTACAAGAAAGGGAAAGAAAACTTTGTAGCAGACGCCCTATCAAGAATTGAAATTAATAACTTTGATGACGAAGAAGCCGACGATTCAATGTCAATCCAGGTATGTTTGGACGAAGGGGACGCCAATCAGCTGCGCAGAGAAGCTCAGGCACTCTCAAACAATGATCTGGATGAAATACTAAATCAACCCCCAGATAACAGTGAACAGTATCAAGAAATAATACAAGATCTTGAAAAAACATTAGACGAACAGGACAATGACACTGATCTGGAAACCGTGCACTCAACTGATGGAGACACTGGGAAAACTGTCCCTATCAGCGAAAGACCACTAAATGTTTTCACCAACCGAATTATATTTAGCATTGGAGAAACTCGTAAAAGTAGATTAACTAGACCTTTCAATAGGATGACTCACTTCGCAACTATCAGAAGAAGCGCTATGGAAGAGGACCTCTCAGTTCTCCTCAAACAAATCATAAGACCAGACCAAAATTTCGGTATATATTTTAAGGACGAAATAATTCATAAACCGTTCCTTGACCTTGTATACAAAATATTCAATAATGCAATAAAAATATTTATCTGTACGAAATTATGTCAAGATGTAACCGATGAAGACAGACAAAATAACATTGTAATGGAATATCACGACCAAAACCACAACGGTATAAACGAAACCCTGAACCAATTAAAGGAAAAATATTTCTGGCCAAAAATGAAGGATACCATCAGTAGTGTCATCAATATCTGTGATCTATGTCAACGATCGAAGTATGAAAGAAGACCGTACGACCTAAAACTTTCAGGACCAATGACGGCTCAAAGACCATTTGAGGTCATCCATATTGACACCTTCTCTTTCGATGGCTCAAAATTTCTAACAATAATCGATTTATTTTCTCGCTACGCTCAGGCATACCTTATCAAAGATGGAACTAGTCTGACAATTCTAAATAAACTCCGACATTACTTTTCACATCATAATCTACCTAAGAAAATAGTTTGCGACGAAGGGAGAGAGTTCAAAAACAAGACTATGATAGAATTCTGCAAACTAAACAAGGTAGAACTCCACTTCACAACAGTCAACAATCCCAATTCAAACTCGCCCATAGAAAGACTACACTCGACAGTGCTAGAAAAATTAAGAATTATAAAGTTAAAGAACCCACGTGATCTTCCATCCAATCACATGATAACTGCCATTCTTATATACAATCAAGCAATACATTCATCAACTGGATTCTCCCCATTCTATTTATTGTATGGACCATACGATCGACCCATAGATTTCGACCTAGGACTCACGACTTTCGAACAATATAACGAAAAACGTAAACAAGAATTAATGCCCTTCTATGATAAAGTCCATAATAAAGCCAAAGAAAAAGCCCAGCAGGTACTAAATAAAAGAAATCAAAATAAAGAGAATAACCCGGACGTACAAGACCAAGAAATTTACATTGAAAGGAACAGACCTAGAAAAACTGACCCTCCATTTGAAAAAATAAAAGTCACAGGACAAACCAAAGGTAAAATTCAAGGAACTACTAAGAAAGACAGACCAACTACAGCCCACATAAGAAAGGCAAAAAGACTGAAGAAAAATGTTTCTTCTGTGCAGGTCGATCCTGATCCCGACCAGCCTGGCCCTCCAAATAACGAAGCTTGAAACAAACGGATACTTTATAGAACCACTGTCAAATGTTAGCTTACTAGATCACTACCACAACTTTCTATTTCATGTTAATGTCTCTAAATACGAAACAAGCTATAATACACTCATATTGAACTCTAATATACTAAAGACAAATGTAGTCAACAATACTATAATGAGTAGAATTAGTAGCCAATTAAAGGGAACTATTTATAAGATAAGGGAAATTTTAGATAAGTTAAGTAGTAATAGGCGTGAAAAACGTGGGATAGTAAACGGACTCGGAAGTATAATTAAATTTGTAGCTGGAAACCCGGACAATGACGATTTAAATACTATAAATAATAATGTCGATGCTCTCTTTAAAAATCAAAATAATGAAATTAATAAGATCTCTCAGTTTACATCTTTCGCTAATCATGTTAGTAAAAGAATTGAAGACGAAACACAAATATTCAACCAAAACATTAGAGATACAAAAGTCTTTTTAGAGAAGTTGAAATCTTTTGAAGATAGTCAAATCATTTTACAAAATGAGGTTTATCAAGCCGAACGTATACTGAACTCCCTACTTGTCCTTGAAAGGACCATTAGCCTAGCATTCAACAATATACCTAATCTAGAAATAATTAGCACAAATGAATTAATACAAATACAAAACTATCTTAAGAAAATGTATAGGGATAATCAATTAATTCCTTTAGACAAAAATCATCTATTTAAATTGTTAAACGCTTCTAAATTATACATATTTGGTATAAATCAAATGATTACCTTCCTTCTCAAAATACCAATCCTAAAACCTTTCCAAGCAACCTATTCCAAAATTTACCCTGTACCTAATAGTGAAGAAATTATCATTCTACCACCTAAAAGATTTCTCGTCATCTTGGAGGACACTGAACTCTGGTCTGATGAAGAATGCAAGGTAAATAATGGAATCATCCTGTGTACTCAGCAGCCTAGTCAAGAACCCTGCACCACCACTAGCCTCGACCGCTGCAACTCTGCCAAAGTCAAAAACTCGTATAAAATAGTGACTGCACTATCTAATAAACAAATATTAGTTATGTTTCACCAACCAAATGAAATCATCGAAGACTGCGAAGGCATACCCCGCACAAAGACTATACAAGGAGCCGCTCTACTAAGCTCATCCTGCCGACTTATAATCGGAACATTGGTATTTACATCAGCCGAACCATCCTTCGAGATCACACCACCTAAACTAAATCTAGTGCATTTGGAAAGCAGTCATGAAATCAACCTACAACTTCGTCACCTAAGCCCGTCAACTGATCTTCATCAAGAAGCTGTGGAACTGGCCCAACAACCCATCCTACTGTCACCAATAGCACAATTTTCTTATTTAATCTTAACCATAACATTATTAATTTGTATGTTACTTGTATTAGTCGTGTTATTCAGATACCGACATAGACTACATGATCTGTTCTGCAAACCTAGAACAATCATCACGGTGCGCCCCGCAGACGACCAAGAAGCTGGACCCCCCATGGTGAGCTGCCAAAATTCGAACGGGCCGTTCGAAAAACTTAGGAGGGAAGAGTTAAGTGACACCTAACTACAAAAAGCATAGACAGCATCAGCACTTCTAGAAACAATATAACGGCGTTCGACTGCCGCGCGCTCAGTCTATTGAGTTCCGTCTTGCTGTTCACAACACCTTTACTTTGTAATTTTTCTGTATTTTAATAAAAGTTATTTTTTAAAAACTACTTTGTTGAATTCAGAACTTAATTATATGGATCCAGAGATATAGAAAATAAAAAGAACAATGTAACTATAACAATATATTAAAAATTATAAATTAATAAATAAAACAATAATGTACATTCGACTGACCTTTAAGGTGTGGAGGAACTCTGCCCAAAAAATAAAAATGAAAGCTTTGTATCAAATAATGTTTTTGGATATGAAAAATGATTCTTTATTGTGATGATATCATTCTTTTTGAACAGTGAAAATAAAATTCCGTTTCTGTGATAATAAATGCCGGTGTAATGAATGAATGTGAAGCCACTATGTAAGTCAACTATTGATTTGCAGCACTAAAAATCGATTGATTTTGGTGAAAGAGGGACAACTGAATTGATTAATTCGTGCTGTGGAAGTACATTGTCGGTGATTCTATTTTGATTAATGTAAACATTTTCAACAAGGGTTAAGCGTTCTTAATTAAAAATCCGTATTAACTAACGATGTAATGAATGTATAAGACACGATATTTATAAGATATGACCCACTGATTTTCAGCAGAATCGGTCAATGGGAAGAGGGGGGGGGGAGAAGGAGGGGGGGAGGGGGTTCCACTCAATAACTTTAATGACTGCCAATTAAATTAATTCATCGATTTGAAATTTTATATGAGTCCCTGAGGAAGTAATTTATGAATTTTCAGCCAAGAAGACAGTTTAGAGGGAGTGTAAAAACGTTTTTTATTTTTGCATTTGTTTACATATTGCATATGTTCGCATATTGGAGGTAAATTCAAGGAATATCGAGGGACAGTTCAGAGAAAAAATGCTTCAATATTCAATGGCGAACATTTCATTATACTGGTACGTTTGCCCGTCGTTGCCCAGGGGTATCTTTCCCTCTTCTCCTGCCTATGTTACCCGCCATTGCCCGGATAGGTTACTAACTTTCATCCCATTTAAAGACATATAACATTTATGAAAACAGTGCCTTTCTCGTGTTACGCTTGTCAAATCACCGGCAATGTACTTCCTCAGAGCAAATAAATCAACTAAGTTTTCGCTTTTGCTCTGAAATAATTTTAAAAATTACCGAAATTACCGGCATTTGCTGTCAAAATTTATCAGTAATTTCGGTAGTCATAATTACCGGTTAACCGGTTATCGGTAATGCAAACCCTAGGCACAATAGCGCTTTGTTCTTTGAAAAGACGTGCTAAAAAAATTGGGTGAAGAGTATGGGACGTTCCGGACGTGCGGCATTGGGACAAATAATGCTGCATTATATTTAAGTATTTATGACAATTTTTTTTGGGGGCCCCCAAGAAAGTGGGGCCCTAAGTTATAGCTTGTATAGCTTATACGTAAATTCTGCACTGTCCGTTTGATACAATATAGTAATAGTAGTTATAGGAGTATATGAAAGGTGGCAACAGCGATGGTCACGCTCCTCCGATGGCCGAACGACGTTTGCCTTCATTCCTGATGTCCGAGTCCGCCTGCGCTCCACTTGGGTACAGCCCGTTCACTGGACATCTCAGGTACTTTCAGGTCATGGCGACTTCAATTCCGAACTCTTCTTCTTCAAAAGGAAGGATAGCCCGAACTGTTCGTGTGGCGGCATCGAGACTGCAGAACATGTGGTTCTTGATTGTCCGCTGGTGGAGTTGATCCGCGCGACAGGATCGTATCTGGGATTAACCCTGCCGGAGTTGATGACGGAGTCGAACTACCCGGCATTCGGCCGGTTTGTCACATCCTGGCGGGAACAGGAAAAGGCCTTTTGACCCGGGGTCGGGGGCGATTGACGGGCCAGGCCCGAGTTCTACCCCCGGCGACCGCGATGTAGAAGCAGCCCCACTCCACTGATCTTGAGCTCTCCCGCCACCAGGCAGCCGCAATACGAGGGGGTCTGGGAGCGCCAGTCTGTCCCGCAAGGGACCAGAGGCAGTCGCCCCCAGACATCCATAGCAACAAAATGTTATTTATATGTAAATAAAACCAAATCTAACATAATATATGTACCTTTCCCCCGACGATATCGGGCCGGGTGATTTGGCGGAGCACCCGTAAATTAAAAAAAAAAAAAAAGAAAAAAAAAGAAAGTTAGTAGAGTATATAAATACACCCCCCTCATCTGGTCCCCCCCCCCCCCCCCCTCCCTTTGGCAATTAGTTCATGTAGATAGTTCATTTCTGGGGTCAGGGGGTAGGAAAGCATAAAATTCCCGTAGATTATAATCCATAAATCCCGTAGAAACTCAACATCGAAGCTCTGATTTCATAACCTCCCCTATACTCTTGTGGGTGGGAAATTGAGTGAAACAAATAAGAGGAACATGAAGAATGAAAAGAAACTAGACTTTTATTGGGCTCTTTTAACTAAGTCATTAAACAAGGAATTAAAACAATATTACTTTTTAATGGTAAAAAAAAATAAAATAAATAAATAAGAAATTTATCCTGCCTAATGAGTAAAATAAAAATGTAACTGGCCTGAACAAGGTTTTATTTGAGGAATAAAGGTTTATTTTTTTTTTGTTGGCTCAATAAAATACTTGAGTTGTTTCTAAGGGTTGAAACCGAGATTAACAAAACCAATCGACCGTTTGGGGTAAAAATCAATCGTTAAAGTGACTTTTTCTCCTTCACCAAAAAAAAAAATTGTTGAATTTACTTTTTTTTAAACTATTTTTCAGATTTGAAAAAGGACTCAACTCAGAAAAATTTGATAGTTGACCAAACTACGATTTTTAGTCATCAATACCGATACTTTAACTAATATTCCATGGTAGACTCGTGTACTATTTATTAATAGTATGATTTCTACTATTTAACCATAGTTCAATGAAATATTTACTATTTTTCTGTAGTAATAATTACCATTTTTTAACTGTAAATCGTAGTAAATGTTACTAATTCCTTTCATTAACTGATAATATTTCCATAAGTAAGATGTAACATTACAACTACATATTGATAGCTACAAGACCTATGTAATAATAGTTAAATTTACTTTTTTCTATTTTAATTATTAGTACTCTTTACTTTATACTTTTGTTATTGATTATTACATAATATTTGTAAATTATAAGTAAACTTAACTAATATTCCATAAAGGATATTATTAAAATCTTAATGAATAATAAACAGGGAAAATTAATAACTAGAACGAATTTATTGGAAAAATGAACATATTAAATAGGTAACTAATAGTATTGAAAGAATTACAAAAAACATTTTTAAGCAAAATGACAATGAATTATAATTATTATAAAAGTTTATAATATCTAATAATACTATAAAAATACTTTAAAAAATGATTTATTGAATATGATTATCATAGGCCACAGAATATTTGTCATTGGCACAAAGACGTGTGACAAGTGATTTCAAAGAATTCAATTCTATAAATTCCGAACCTGCCCTCCAGTGTACCTTAACCAAAATCCCATCCCTTTAAAAAACGAAGTCCGCTATCTAGGCCTCATACTTGACAAACGACTAACTTGGAATCCTCACACGAGACTGAAAAGACAAGAAATGAACAGACGTTATAAACTTCTACTAAGACTACTAGACAAAAGATCCAAACTAACTTTGACAACAAAACGACTTATATACAACTCAATACTCAAACCTATGTGGACATACGGATTTGAACTCTGGGGTTCTGCCAAGGCTTCCAATCTCCAGCGCATCCAATCCCTTCAATCCAAAATCCTTCGTACAATAGCCAATGCTCCTTACTACGTCTCCAACAAAACCCTTCACACTGACCTTAAAGTACCTTTCATTACTGAAGTCGCTAAATCCAAATATAAAAAATTATTTTCCCTTCTTAGTTCCGACAATAATCCTCTAGTCCGTGCCCTCCATTCTGCCATACTTCCCCAACGACGGCTTAAGCGTCAATGGCCTAGAGATCTCCTGATCAGAAGCAGTGACAGTGACAGTGATTAGTTAAAAACGAGAGAAAAGCAGTGACTAGGGAGTGTCACCACTGGGTGATTTCTCCCCTCATGACATTTTGACATTGCCATTACCTCTTTATCAGCACATTTGCTTGTTGTATTCATGTGAATACAGTTGTAAATAGCTATTTGTAAATAAAAAAAATAAAAATAAATTCGGAATCTTTTCTAAATTGTATTCCATAAGCTTGAAACAGTAAAACATAATGTAAAAAGAAGACCGAAATCATTTATGTATATTGAGATCCGTATTTTCACGGTTTCCTGTAAAAAATATATTTTCAATTTTAGCCAATTGTGGGGAAATATCTTCTCTTAATCTTATTTGGCATCCAGGTGGATATACGTTTTCAATATTCAAGTTTTTAAGTTCAATGAAATCACTTTCAGAGGCAAGATACTTTTTCACAGTGAGTGGAGTTTTAGTTCGCTTTTCGTTAAAGTCAAAGTCGTTAAAGTACGAGTCATTTACGTACTAATAATTATTAGATAAAAAGTCTGAAAAATGTAACTGATATCTACATGCATGCTACGGTACGACATAGTGGGTCAAAAAAATATTTATACATGGATTGAACAATAATTAATACCTAAATTTGCAAATCTTATGAGCAAAAAAATTAGTCATACAGTGACCATAGTCATAATAATAACTTGTTTTGTTATTAGATCAAACATCACCTAACCCGTAATACTTTATTCTGAAATAAAAAACATGAGACAACTGTGCGGGTTTAATTCAGTATTGAAAGATAATTCCACGAAAATCTGGAGAATTAAGTTCTGCCCGCTAGGATCGAATTGTTGCACTTTTTCAACAAGGATTAGGTTACCGACATATCGGAAGAGTTGGGATTGTCTCAAGCGACCGTGCAATATGTAATTAAAAAGTTTAAAACTGGATCAGAGTACAATAAAAAACACACGGTCAGAAACCCTTCGCTCACAGTGCGTAAATCCCGTGAAATAGTGCGAAAGGAGGCAAAAAATCCCAAACTAAGTGCTCGCGGGCTTGCTGAACACATCGCATCATGGCAAACCTGTTACACCCCAAACTGTAAGAAATCGGCTGCATGAAGCAGAATATAGAGGTAGAGCGATAAGGGAAAAAAACTTCATAAATGAAAAAAAAAAAACGGAAAAAAAGATTGCAGTTGCATGCAAACAAGCCGCTTTCATTTTTGAAAAATGTGTTGTTTTCTGATGAAAGCAAATTTAATATTTTTGGATCGGATGGACGGAGATCTGTTTGGAGGCAAAAGGGGAAAGCTTTCGAAGCAAAGAATCTGCAACTAACTGTAAAGCACGGTGAAGGTAATGTCATGGTTTGGGGTTGCGTGAGTTCCAGTAGTAGGTGAACTTGTAATTATTGATGGGATTATGAATGCTAAAAGTATGTGGACGTGTTGCGAGGCAATTTAAAAAAAGTGTGCGAAAATTAGGAATAGAGGCCAGCTATTTGTTCCAGCAGGACGATGAGCACACGGCCAAAAAAAACTAAAGAATAGCTACTGTACAATGTTCGCCAAATGCTACCAACACCACCTCAATCACCAGATGTTAAATCGAAAATTTATGGGCACAACTGGAGTTTAAAATCGAATCAATGCCCAGGAGACTTCAAGCTATAATAAATGCGAAAGGTAATCCAACGAAATACTGAAAATACTTTAAGAAGACTTCTGTTTCTGTTAATTAGGTGTGTGAATAATTTTTTTGCTCATAAGATGTGCTAATTGAGATGATAATTAGATTATACGAGTTTCTAATTTTCTGGACATGTCTGAATTAATGCGGAATGTTGTTTGTTATCATTATCACCAGTTATTTTATGTTCAGTACATTAATAAAAATATTTTTGACAAAAAAACAAAGTGTATGAATAATTTTTTGACCCACGTAGATGGATAACTTTGGATCTGAATACAGTGTTGAGATTCGTGACAATTCGAAAAACATGGTAAGATAAGTTTTTTTTTTTTGGCTTATGTACGGTGCATATTAGCCATGTGTTATATCTAGTCATTTACGACATCCATGGTCCCGGGAGGAAGGTCTATCTACGAAATAAAACTAGTCCTTTTGCCCAAACACCCGAGATATATGACAATATTTTAAAAAACATACGTTTTTCTTAAATTTTTACAATATTTAACTATTTCAAGTTTTGTACGTAACACAATTTTGGAGATTCATATGACTGGTCGTAAATAAAGTCGTATCTTCCGATACCCTGGGCTCATTGAACAGAATCTGTCCAAAAATAATTTATTTTCGTCAAATATTTTCGGTTTTCATAAGCTACAGGAGAGATTAGTTAACCATCAAAATTAAATTATGAATAAATTTCAAAAAATTGGGATCAGGCTCGGATTAGGGCTCCAGCGGCATGGCGTACTTGGATTTCCTTTTAAACGTCCAAAAAAAAAAAGAAAGAATTACTCCATTTAATAATATTGAAAAAATGAACAAGAATATTTGGTTTAGTTCTTAAACACTTCGTTCTTCTATCTAGCCAAAATATTTAGCAAACTCTACCAAAATTGATCAAAAATCATTTAAGTACCTAGTATATAGGTCAAATTTTGTTTGCGAAATTAGTTATGCTACAAATAATAATGAGAAAAACTCATGTTTCTATATATTGAATTTTTTATTTACCGATTTTTTTTCTAAGGAACCATCAATTTCTATAGACAATTGTTGAAGTGAAGATGGCTGATGTAGTGAAAAGTGATTATTTTAAAGCAAAATAATGTAGTCTGACCTCTCACATATATCATTCTACTCGTATTCTGTATTTGTAGATAAAGAGAAAACACGATGAGACAATGGTCATTTGACCGTCTGTCGGGTTGGTACATAATCTCTCCTAGCTGTTAGTATGGTTAATATTTGTATGATTTTTATTTTATTATGCTTACATGGTTTTCTTTTCTTTTAATATATGTGTCATAATAAATAAATAAATTCTTGACAAAAAAACATTGAAAAAAAAATAAAAACATAAAATTAAAATAAAATGAATGAATAAATACATAAAAACTCGATGTGGCCAGGACCCTCCTATACCAACCACCCCTGTACAGATAATTTCTATAAATGAATTTCGTACTGTATTAGATTTTGAATATTAAGGGAAAGGGCGTATTCAACTAATCTGAAATCTGAGAAATCAAAAGAGAATTATTATTTAAATTAAAAAAAATTCTATTTTGTCTTCTACTTGAAAAACTCCTTGTTACACAATTTCCTGAAGTTTGTAATCTGAATCATGAAAAAAAAAAAAAAAAAATCAGGCCAATCTGAGGAGTTCAGATTTCACAAAATTTGATTGTTAAAAAAAAAAGAAAAAAAAAAGGAACCATGGGCAGAACTCTAATGGAATTTATTTCCGTAGGAGAGGGGAGTAAAATGAGAAGCCCTTTTAAAAATTCTTGGAAGGAACATTTCAAGTATTTTTTATTTTTTTATCTACCAGCAGAGACAAAAAAACAAAAATGAAAAAATGAATAAATAAACGTAAAGGGTGAAGTATTCTCAAACTCACTGAAAATACTATATTTTCAGTTTTAGTATATATATATAAAAAAAAGTATACATTTGTATCCTTTAGTTTCAGCTCTTTTTTTCTGCCGTTTTATTTAAAAACTTTTTCTCTCTGTATATACTGGCGAGATGACTCGAAAAAAATAAGGTCTTATTAAAAAGCGGTGAATCTGAATGAAAACTTTAGATAAAATAATTAATATACGAACAAAAAAAGAGAAACTACGGATGCTGAAAAGGCAATTTTTCGACTATTTTCACTATTTTTATTTCCTCTATATGGAGTAAACGGGAAGTTATGTGAAATTCGATGCTATAAATTGATAGGTGTCGTCGTTAGAGGGTTCATGTATAAAATTTCGTATCGATATATTCATCATCCCGATATCGACTCCCGAGTTATCGTGTTCAATGACACACATACCGACTGATTATTTTGCTTAGTATTTTTTTTTTTTCTATTTAGAAATATATATTTACAACTGTATAAAAATAAATGCACCAAGCAAATGTGCTAATAGAGACATAATGGCAATGTGGAAATATCATGAGGGGAGAAATCTCCCACTAGTGATACTCCCTAGTCACTGTTTTAATCTCATTTGTAAGTAATAACTGTCACTGCTGCTGCTAAGGGAGGTCTCTAGGCCATTGACGCTTAAGCCGTCGTTGAGGAAGTATGGCAGAATGGAGGGCACGGACTAGAGGATTATTATCGGAACTAAGAAGGGAAAATAATTTTTTATACTTGGAATTAGCGACTTCAGTGACAAAAGATATGTTAAGGTCAGTGTGAAGAGTTTTGTTGGAGACGTAATAAAGAGCATTGGCTATTGTAGGAAGGATTTTGGATTGAAAGGATTGGATGCGCTGGAGATTGAAAGCCTTGGCTGAACCCCTGAGTTCAAGTCCGTAAGTCCACATAGGTTTTGAGTTGCGTTGTATATAAGTCGTTTTGTTTTCAAACTTAATTTGAATCTTTTGTTTAGTAGCCTTAGTAAAAGTTTATAACGACTATTCAAATGCCATGGTTTCGATATATTTTATATCATCATCAGGGCCTACAAACATGGGGGTAAAATCAAGATTAGAATCAAAAATAAACTTTTTTTTTTTTTAATAAACATTACTGAACGTTAAAAATACATTATAACAAGTTAAAAATTGAAACTGACTTACTATGAATAATTACTAAACATTAAAATTAAATATGAATACATTACTAACCATAAACATTAATAATGGAAATAGATAAATAGGTGGAACATAATAAGTAGTAAACATTATGAGTAAACATTAAAAAAAAAAAAATGTTTATTTTTGATTCTAATCTTGATTTCCCCCCCCATGTTTGTAGGCCCTGATGATGATATAAAATATATCGAAACGTTGGCATTTGAATAGTGTTTTTTTTCCATCTTTGACTGACCCTCAATATTCCTACAATTAGAATCTACAGTCGCTAATCAACATCTACTTTATAACGACTGTTCATTTCTTGTCATTTCAGTCTCTTGTGAGGATTCCATTTTAATCGTTTGTCAAGTATGAGGCCTAGATAGCGGACTTCGTTTTTTAAAGGGATGGGTTGTTTGTCATGATACACTGGAGGGCAGATATGTTTTCGAAGAAGGGTGAAGACGATGTGAACTGATTTCGTATCGTTCACCTTCACTCTCCACTTTTCGTACCAGACTTAGAATCTAAAGGTCAGAAAACATGAAATTCCGTTGAAAACACCGCATGGAATTTTTGGCCGATTAGATAACATCCCCTACACTTCTGGGGAATTAAAAAAAAACAGCAATAACGAAAATATATTGAAAAATCAATGACAGGGGTAATGTCAAGGAATCACAGGTTCCATATAGAAAATGATGGCTTTAACAATGTATGGGATAGATAACGTCGGGACTTTGGCTGTAATAAAATGGAAAATACATGGCAATTCGAGGGGGGGCGATGTAGTTTGGGGCTCCCTTGAGAAATATTCGGTGCCATCCATGAAAATAACGTGGTCCTGCTGTAACTTCAACCCATCTTACCTTTTACGTGAGGGAGTTTTACAAGATTACAGAATAACAGTAAAGACTATCGTAACACTTATATGTATACATTTATCAGAACATTTTATTTACAAAGTGACATTTACAACTTTATAAAAAATGATGTGGCCATTACAGGACTTTCTTATACCAACCACACTTAGTTATTAGGGTTTTTGTTTTAAGCCTCCCCTTCAATCCCTCCCCTTCCCTTCACCTGATTTGGCTGAAAATCAATAGGTGTCGTCCTTAGAGAATTCTGAATACACATAATGTATTGACACGAAATTTTATATGTTATATTCATATTGGGACTTATGCTCACAGATACACACACATTGTCGAGGAATGGATTGTGGAAAAAATGGCAACAGTGGTGGTCACGATCGTCGGATGGTCGAACGACCTTTGCATATTTCCCGGAAATCCGGGTACATCTGGACTCTACGTGGGTACTGACTGACCACTGGATGTTCCAGATACTATCTATATATTAAACTTGTTAGGCTCTCTTTTCCCCGTCGATTCGGGCGAACGGGTGTCGTGGCACCGCGTGACGCTATCGGAGCTAAATTTAGCCTCTCGAGCGGCGTTCACAGAGGTAGATATCAATCGAACTCAAACAAGTGCTCTTCAGGAGTGATAAGGTTTACAAGTGTGTATTTTGTTGCAGAAATTTGACGGTTGCTCGGCTATGGCGCCCCCGCGTTCGACACCGACATTTCTGTACCCTATTGCCCATACATCCTCTGCAGCATGGACAAGACGTTTCACATATCCCACTGCGGGTGCGTCCCCGATACAGGCTGTTTTTTTTTTCTTTGAATAGACGCAAGATAGTTCGTAACTTTTTTTAACCGTCCACTCTCTCCTATGTCAGTCCAGAGAGCCAGATGATGCCGTGCCCAGCCCTCGTTGCACCGCCCACCTGGCCACCCGGATGGTTACCCGACAGGCCCCCCAAAGAAACTAAACTATTATTAAATCAAAAGTGTCATTAGTTCAGTTTCAAAATTTAACAAAGCAACTCTCTGAATGTAAGTGAAATATGGGTTTTAATAACCGAAGTATTCATAATAGAATGGAATGCCGGCCAGGTTGAATAACTTTGCCCGTTAGGTTAACTCGTGGTACAGTGGCTAACCCTTAAGTCAAATTATATGATATTGAACCCAGATTAATCGTTTTGTGTTCGTACATCTTTCCCCCCCTTCACACCTTTAGCTGACCCACGCTACAACCCAAATCGTTCTTGTAAAAAAGAAGAATAAGTTCATGAAAGAGCACAGAGGGATGTTCCTGAATAACTAGATTCAAAATTAACTTGACTTTGTTCAGCCATATTCTGATGCTGATGAAACAAACAGATAAAACCAAGGAGTTTTCAAAAATACTGCTCAGACAATAAATAAATACATTTAGAAACATTAATTAAAAAAATATATGATGTGGCCATTACAGGACTTTCTTATACCAACCATGCTTACAGATTTCCCCCTCCTTTTAAAAATCATATATTGACATTACTGGTGAAGTAATGAGTTGGCGTCTGCGATATTTTTTTGTTTCCTTGTACAGCGTTATCCTGAGAGGGATCTCTCTCTTCCCCTCCCTCTTCTCAGAACCATTTCTTTTTGACATTTTCCAGATATGCATAGTGGGGAAATGGCATGAAGTTCGGATGGCTGAATGTCGTACGCATACTTCCCGAAGGTCCGGGCTCGCCTCGACTAGTGTGTGGGCGTCCCAGATATTATCAGGTCTTCGAGGTTTTATCTCCAGGAACATGTACTTCTTCAGTGTCCGCTGTAAGACCAGGTCAGGATGGTGTTGATTCACTGCACCGGATCAAACCTGGGTCTGGACCTTAGGACAGTGTTCAGCTGGATTGTCGAGGCGCCTATCGGGAGCAAAAGAAAACTATATGACGGCTGGGGACAACCACAAGTCGCCCCCGATCTTCGTCATAGCTACATTTAAGCCCCACACTGATTCCTAAGCTTCCTCAACAATTGACACTCGAGTGATGTTGCACATGTACAAGGTGAACTCTAAAAAGTTAATTAATTAAAAGTTGAATTAAAATGTATTTATTCAATCAAATACAAATCGCAATGTTTCTATCATGAGAGGTAAATAAAATCAGTGAATAAACAATATAAACCTAGAATAACTTTATAGAACAAACTCTGATAGCAAATAAAGCGTGTGTACCCAATCGATACTGTTTTATATAATACCCTTCAGGTACTTGGATCCAGTGTGTACATTTGAGAAGCCCATTTTCAAAATTTGCTTTTCCCTTTTCATTATATATATATATCGTGCCATTCGAAGGACACCGCTTTCAAGGTTCACCTCCCAGATAAAAAAGCCGTCGGTGAAACACCGGCTATGTACATCCTCAGCACACATTAACCAATTACACTTTTGCCTTCCTCCGAGGCGGGGTTTGGGCTAAAACGCAATACATATTTAACTTACATAGTGGCTTTTGAATCTTAATTTTCTGTAAATACAAAGAAAATGTACCTTAGAGTGCTTTGAATTTATATATGGAAAACAGCTGTTTGACTGGCATGGTGAAGTAGCTATAAAAAATGTAAAATTTAAATTATTGTGAAAAGTGATTTAATTAGTATTTTAAATAGTGCAATTGTGCTTTTTGAGAACTATTTAACCCCCCCTTCAAAGACAATAATGAAACCCTCCCCTATCAAACATCACAACATAAAATTAATACATATGAAAGAAGCTAACCTTACCCCATGGATGGACGAGCTTCCAAGCAGTGATGAAGAGTTTTCAGGTGAGATAATAGGACGTAATAATAAGAAGAAGATAACTAATGATAAGTCCAAAAGGTCCTTGCCTAAGGAATGCAGTGTCAAACTTGCACGGCCTCAGCCGCAAACAGAAGGTGCCATGTTAGTGGACCTTCCGCATTTCACTGAACAAGATGACATGCCGCAGCCCAGGCCGAAACGGCACAAGTACCAATTAGAGCCTACACCAATCACAACACGAAACAGATACTCAGTGCTCTCAACATTACCCAACGACTCTACATCACTCACAACACAGCCCAAAATAAACACTAACACCACTGAAACAAACACAATCACCAAATCGAAGGTTCCTCCAATATTTCTGATTCAGGCAGACAATTATCAAGAAATTATTATTGATATAAAAAATATAGTAACTTCACCTTTCGAAACAAAATTATACAATAAAAAAATTAGAATATCCCTGACTTCCATAGACGACTTTCGAAAACTTACAAAATTCTACGACAGCTCAGACGTAAAATATTACACATTCATTAATCCAGAAGATAGGAAACTTTCAGTCATAATTCGCGGAGTGCCTTATTCTTTATCCGATAAAGAAATATTTGAGGAACTTTCGGTAATTTATCCAGTGGTCAGAGCAACGAGACTTCTCAATCGAGAGCACAACCCAACTCCATTAGTAGCTCTAGAATTGGAAAACAATGAGGCCGGGAAAGCTATTTTCCAATTAACCCGAATGTTCTACACAGTGGTACAGGTGGAGCCCCGACGGAAGTCCCACAACATCCCTCAGTGTACCAACTGTCAGCTTTACGGCCATACCAAGAATTTTTGTCATTTAGATCCTAGATGCGTCAAATGCGCTCAGGACCATCATTTCACCAACTGTCCTTTAAAAATCACCCCGACCCCAAAGTGCGTAAACTGCCAGGGGAATCATACCGCGAATTACCGAGGCTGTATAACTCGCCAGAAACTGTTAACTGCAAGGCAGCCTGCCAAACGACCAACCGTGGAGTCAGTTGGCCAAACCCGGACAGAGGCAGCCCCACCCCCTCCCGATAATCCCTGGTTCACCAAGAATCAGAACCGGCCCTTTTCGAGACCCAAAACCCCGGAACATTCTCACACCGCTCCACATAACACCCAGTCTGACCCCACTCTCACCATGTTCACTGACATCATTCTTAACATAATAAAACCATTTATTCCACAAATTCAATCATTCTTCACAACATTTCTAACTTCACTCTTCAATCAAACCACCTCTTACAATGCTTCCCCATAGAAAATACGTCTCCAATATCAAAATACTAAATTGGAATGCGGACGGTCTGAAACGTCAACGCTCGGTTCTAATCGAATTTCTACGCAGACATGAGATTGATGTTGCATGCATCACGGAGACTCACCTTGACCCCTCCGAGAGTCTTAGAATCACAGGATACAAGCTCTACAGAAAGGACAACAACTCTCGTTCTGGGGGCGTTGGTATTCTTATCAAGAAGAATATTTCCCATTCCGAACTCTTATTGGGTCGGATGCTGCATTTGGAAGCTACGGGTATTAGTGTGATTAAGGACAACAACACTCGATTGAACATTGTAGCTGCATATAAGGCCCCCCATCATCTTCTGGTTCAGACTGACCTGGAGCAACTCTTCACGGGACATCCTACCATCATGGCAGGCGACCTGAACAGCAAGAATCAGATCTGGGGATGCAGGCTGAGCAACACAAGCGGACGGCGTCTTTTGGACTTTTGCGGCAGACTTGGGATCCTCGTTTCGGCGCCTTCCGAACCAAACACTTCCCATCACAACATCGCTATTTACCGGACATACTCGACATTGCACTAATTCAAGACTTCAACACACCTCTTTTTCACACAACAGTTCCCGAACTTGACTCCGATCATGTACCCGTTATCATCACTTTTGATAACAAAATACAGACAACTCCAACTCTCCCTAAACTAATCAATGGCAAAATAGACTGGGACACATTTCGATATGAACTGGACAAGTCTCTATACATACCAACAGATTACGACTTGACAGACAAAATTGAAAAAGCTATAACTGACTTTACTCAGCATATCAAATCATCAATAGCCAGTGCAACAGTCAAGAAAAATCGTGACAAGAGACAACGACAACATCATCCCATTCCAAACTACATACTCAAGCTAATTCAAGACAAAAACAGACTACGACATAACTGGCAACGTACCAGAGACCCAAACACTAAACAACAACTGAACCGACTGACACGTCAAGTGAAGTGGGAACTGGACTATCTACGAATTGACAACTATCGCCAGCACTTACAGGACATAACTCCAGGAGACCCAAATCTGTGGCGAGAGACGAAACGGATACTAAGACAGACCAACTCCACCCCTCCATTAAAACGGACTGACGGCATCGCTGTGACTGACGACGAAAAATGTAATGTTATAGCGCGATATCTCGAAAACACGTTTACACCCACCATCATCAGCAATTACTACACGCCGGAAATCACATACTTCAAAACACACCCCCCACACACAGTAGAGTCACCTTTACAATTTACAACACCTTCAGAAATCGAACAATTACTTCACAAATTACCTCTTCGGAAGGCGCCAGGCGATGACCTGATTCCAAATCTGGTTCTCAAGAATCTATCTTCAAAGGCTGTGGCGTACCTGACCAGCGTTTTCAATGGTTGTCTTCGATGCGGGTACTTCCCACAACAGTGGAAGAATGCCATTGTCACTGTATTCCATAAGAGCGGCAAGCCCAAGGACGAAGCATCTAGCTACCGACCTATTAGTCTCCTTAACACTCTCTCAAAGTTGTTCGAGAGGGTCATCTACCGTCGGCTGTTATCCTTCCTCCAAGACACCAACTGTATTCCCCACCACCAATTTGGATTCAAGCCGAAACACTCGACCGTTCACCAGCTGCAGCGAGTCACAGAATATATTGTCACCGGCTTCGAGAGGAAGGAGTACTCTGTAGGACTCTTCCTCGATGTGGCTGCTGCATTCGACAGCGTATGGCACGACGGCCTTATCTTCAAGCTTTGGAGGACGGGAGTTCCTCTATACCTCAAACGGAACATCTTGGGGTTCCTTTCTGAACGGACGTTTCAGGTCAGAGTGAACTCCTCCATCAGTGGGAAGATGTCCATACATTCCGGAGTACCACAGGGGGAAATTCTAAGTCCGATACTGTTCAACCTCTACTGTTACGACATGCCAGACTCTCCATCTACGCTGTTGGCTACTTATGCCGACGATACGATGCTTGTGTCTCAACACAAGGATCTGTCTTTGGCCACAGTAGCCCTTCGGCGGAGTGTGGAGAGTGTGACAGAGTGGTTCGACAGGTGGAACTTGAAGCTCAATACTGCCAAGACGGAGGCCAAAGTTTTCTCACTTCGTAAAATTAACACTAACACACTAACACCACTCAAAGTCAATAATACAGATATACATTGGACACCCAATGACCAAACAGTCAGATATCTCGGCATACACTTCGACACTAAACTTACTTGGACCCAACACATAAACAAACAACTCACACGAGCATACACCCGACTGACACAATTATACCCACTCATAAACAGAAACACTCCACTCAAGCACAAATGTACTACACTTCTTTACACCTCATTACTACGACCACTGCTCACATACGCTTGCCCTGTCTGGCTGGGGGCCAGCAAAACAAACATTAACAAATTAAGGAAGTTTGAAAACAAGGTTCTCCGATTGGCAGTAAAGGCTCCTTGGTTCGTCCGAAACAGTCAAATCCGGCGTGAGCTGGGAGTGCCGGAAGTTGCAGACCATATCACCCAGGTTACACAGCAGGTCCACGATGGTCTTGTCGATGTGCCGGCCGCTACCTTCTTCACCCTCGGTCGGACCACCCCCAACAGGCGACTCAAACCTCGGCTATACCAGGACATTATATAACCCTTGCCCTTGTATATAATATGATTTTTTTCTCTTTAAATGTGTAGAGCACTAAGTGTGCTGAGCCAATAAAAATGTTTTTTTTTTTTTTTTTTTTTTTTTTTTTTTTATATATGAAATTTCGTAGCAATACATTTAATAATAATAAAAAATTTATTTCCGTTAAACCAATACATGGTAATAGGATACGTCAAAAGAATTTATACATTGGGATTGCTTATAAATTAGATTTATAACTACTTGAGTCTAACACACCTATGATTAGTAGTAATAACAAAACTATTAAAAAAAGTAAAATGAAATTTAAAAAACTGAATAAATAAATACTTAAAAATACATGAGTATAAAAAAAAACATAGATACATTCATAATAAGTAGACACATTTTTCAATTTAATAAAAATTAAGATAACTATTTTTCAAAAAACTCTTCTGAAGTGTCTTTATCCCAACGATGTTTCGGGACGTTCTTATGTCCCTTCATCAGGTCCCTATGTGCGAGATGCCAGTATAGTAAAGAAAAAGAAAACAAATGTAACTATAAATGAATAAATAAAAAAGTCTCAATAAATAAATAAAAAATGTATAAATGAATAAATGAAACAATATCGTACATTCGACTGACCTTTAAGGTGTGGAGGAACTCTACCCAATGAATTGAATTTATATATGAAATGTCGTGTCAATACATTACTATATATACCTTAGAGGGCTTTGAATTTATATATGAAATGTCGTGTCAATACATTCAACCGCAGTTATTTGAGTTATTGTGATAAGCCTCCGCCTAATCCCCCCACCTCTTTGGCGGATTATATAAGTTATCTGTTTCACTGATACACACAGACACTTTCTTTTCAATTATGGAATGAGGAAGTCGGAAAACTTAAAAAAAAAACTCCGCATACAATTTCTGACTGATTACATAACTTCATATAGCTGAGGAAGTAAAACCTAAAACTTCGAGGTAGCTTGCTAGCCTAGTAAGCTCAAGATCGCGGGTTCGAAACTCGGCCGAGGTTCTTAGTTTATTGGATCTGGGATTTTATCTCAGATGGGACGTTAAGCGATGAGTTCAAGCCTGTACAATGTCAGGTACTCGTTAATGACCCCTACCCTCGGCGAATATGGGCAAGCAAAATTTAAGAATCCCATAGTAGGGTCGTGCTCATGTTTCATGTCTCAGATATCATGATTCATGCCCGGACATTAACCACGAGATATCGCCTACTACTTCGTCTCTCTAAATGAGTCCGACTTTACAGTTGAAGTCTTAAATTCTGCCTACCTAGTTTTATTCATCTTCAACCAGACGTTGCACTGGCCATCACTTTAACATCCATTTCGTAGAATAGCTTGCTCAAGTTTTTTTAATCTAAGGGACTTTGGTCGGGTTTCGAAACCGAAATCTTGAGCTCAGTAGACTGATTAAATGCTTTAAATAATGACTTATATGCACTTCTCCGGACGGGATTCGAATCCGTAACCATAGTGAGACCATGCTACCGAAGCTCTACGCTCTAGCCCGCACGACCATCACCGACCCAAAGTAGTGGTTCATATTTTAAAAGTTAAAAATCTGGTGTAAAAGTAGAATGAAATTGGAAATTGTTAATATTTAAATTTGCTGTAAAAACTGCTATTAAAGCCAGTAGCATAATACTTATTTGAGGTCCATGATGGGGTAGAATCCCATCCAAGAAATGTAAATGGTTTGAGTCAAAGGACTAATTTTACTTGAGGGAAGGGGGCCTGTAAAGTGAGTAATCAAATACAAGTCTGTAGGGAGAATCAGAGTACATACAATTTATACTTTCCTGTATTTATGTAGTAAGTATACGGAAGTATTGTAATCCGAAATGGAGTTTTCAATGAATTTTAATGTTTGAACATTTCCTGAATACATTTCGACCATTTCTGCGATGATGTCTCTCTGTGCGTAACTTGATTGGAACTTTGTTAGCACACTAACGCAGACATGATATTAGCTATGTATTCTACATTTAAAAATATTACATGTGCTACATTTCATGTGTTCAAAGTCGTAAATAGTGAGCTCAAGATCGCGGGTTCGAAACTCGGCCGAGGTCCTTAAGCAAGCCGTCCTTCAGAGGGGACGTTAAGCGATTGTCCCGAGCCTGTACGATGTCAGGTACTCGTTAAATTAAAATTTAGGGAAGGCAAAATTTAGGACACCCATAATATATTAGAGTCGGACTCATGTCAAACCAGACGCAAAACGAAAGAGCGCTCGTGTAGTGGTCGATATGACCTTATAGTTGAAACCCGGGTATGAGTTATATTAACTAACTATAAAATACCCGAGTGTCTGTCCGCCCCTGGCAACAAGAAAATATGGCCGGCGGATTTTACTTAAAAACAGTCCCATTTAGAATTATCTTTGTCTACCACTGACAGTTCCATAAGCCGTACCTTCAGCACCTTCTGGTCTCTCCTGACAAATTTCATCCACCCCCCCCCCCCCCCCCCCACCACCCCCTCATTAAATATATATACATATATATTTTTTTTTTATTCTACAATATGTACAAAATTTACAATAGGTAGATGTGAACATGAAATAAATATGTACAATTGAAGGGAGAAGCCAGCCAGTGCTGACACTCCCTTAGACAGTCTCGTTATTCAAAGAAGATCGCGAAGCCAGCGTCGTCTTAGGCGGCGTGGAAGGTTGTCGGGATGGGACTGAGAGGACATGCACTGAGCGACATGATTGGCATGGGTATTCAACTTAGAATAGAATTTCTTGTCGCGGAGTTGGATTAGGTCTTGGACATAAGGAATGTTGAGGTCTTTGTGCGGGACTTTGTTGGTGACATAAAAGGGAGCATTGACAATTTGTTATAGGACTTTTGACTGAAAAGTTTGTATTCAGTTGATGTTGCAACTCTTGACTGAGCCCCATAGTTCTAGTCCGTATGTACATATTGGTCATATGATTGTTTTGTAAATTGTAAGTTTGTTCTCAACAGATAGTTTTGACTTTAATCCGAGTAGTCGTCTCAAAAGACCATAATATGCCAGCATAATAATAACATAAGCATGCCAGCAAGTCCTCCGGAAGGGACGTTAAGCGATTGTCCCAAGCTTGTACGACGTCAGGTACTCGTTAAAGACCCCTACTCTAGGTGAATAAAAATTTAGCGTAGGCAAAATTTAGGACACTCATAATAGAGTCGGACTCATGTCCACCAGAACGACAAAAGAGCGCGATATAACTTAGAAGTTAAATGCCCGGGCATGAGTCACAATAACTAACTATATTGAGTTCAAAATCCGTCTGAGGCCCTTAGTTAGATAGATAGATAGATAAAGATGTTTATTTAGGAAAGATAAATACAGAAAAGTAAACCAAAAAAATTTAAAAAAACAGTACATCATTAGACAATGGTCTTTTGACCGTCTGTCGAGAGGCCCTTAGGTCTTCGTATAGCTGAGGAAATAATATGGTAAGTAGGTTGGCGCTAAATTCTTTGACACAAGCTCTTCGGGCTCGTTCCCTTAACGACGGGATGGGGAGAGTCCTCTCCACTGCAGAGCTGTGTCTCCCGACGGTGGTTCCACACATTTATTTTCAACCCCACAATTGATGGTTCCGATTTGAGAACGAACAAACAATAACTTTTTCCCACCGTTAGGGGTCGGGGGTGAAGAGGGTGAGAAAGGGGTGAGAAGTGCTGGGGGGGTCAGCGTTGAGATAAGTGGTTCTCTCCTAATAACATATTTCTATTATCCTCTTAAACAATGGAATACTTTTGTCCAAAGAATGCGGTCCTGGCTCTGTGAGGACCTCTTTTGTTTCGCGTCCTTAGTTCACATAAAGTTCCACCGTCTCCCATCCTAACCTCTTCTAAGTCCCAATAACCACTTGATTCACACTCCTCTGAGAGACATCAATTGTCTATTCCTATCTAATAGAGTACACTTTGCTGTTAGGTTTCTAGTTTTGATAAGTACAGTTGGACCTCCATTTGTTTTCCGTGTATCAAAGTATTTTTGGAAGGCGACGGTAGCTCAGGTGGTATGTGTGCTTGCTTACTCAGTTCAAAATCGCGGATCACCATGGCTTCCAAAATCTTTTAGTTACTCAATTTATAATGCAGGTTTAAGTCAGTAAACCCAAATATTTGTTTTTTTATTCTATGCTATTCATTTTCCCTGTTAACCCAGTAAGATAATTTATACCTTTGGATTAGATTTAACATTTTTGTAAAATTTAGAAAAACATATGGCATCTCATTTGTAAATTTAGGTTAGGATAGGTTTTATGACTCATGCCCGGGCTTTACCGACGAGGTCTGGTCTACTACCAGGGCACTCTTTCGTCACTCTGGTGGACATGAGCCCGACTCTACTGTGGGAATCCTAAATTTTGCCTACCCTAACTTTTTATTCACCTAGGGCAGGGGTCTTTAACGAGTACCTGACATCGTACAGGCTCGGGACCATCGCTTAACGTCCCATCCGAAGGACGGCGTGCTTAAGTTTATTTTACCTCCCAGATAAAATAAACTAAGGGCCTCGGTGGGGTTTCGAATAGTAAATTTAGAAGAAATCCAAACAAAAAGTTTGTTAATTGAAATTTTTTTAATAATACGTGCACTTTCTTAAACTTTGCTCATCTTGAACTTTTGATATTTTTTTATTAGGGCCCTTTTCGAGAATTACTGTAGAAATCAAAATTGAGTAAAATGCCAGAGTTATAATTTCTACAGGATATGTGGTTATTTTATTTAATTATTTATTCTTTTTGTTTTAATTATTATTATTTCACTTATTATTTTTGTTAATTTATTTAATTTTACACAATTTCATTATCAGAGGGCCATGGCCATTTCTTTCGTAAAACTACGTTGTACTCACGCCAAATGGCTTGTTGACCAAATGGAAGTTAGCACACTGATCAGTGAATGTTGACCATATTATATTTACCGTAACATATTACCCATAATACACCATTTCACAAAAAGGGCTCAAGGCGCAACTCAATGAAAGTTTCAAGTCCTCTGCTATAATAAATATTAGCAAATTTGAGTTTGACTCAAAGGAGGCACCTCTTCTTACATGAGGTTGACTCTCATCCGTTTATTTTAACCAATAATTTTCAATAGAGCCGGAAGAAGGGCTTTGTGGTTGCCACTTTGGTTTCTGTGGGAGCACACTTCCGGTAGGGAACTTCCAAGTTAGGCTTCAAGTTTCTTATCAGAATTTCCTTTGGAATTAACCAAAATGTAGTGGCCTAACTTTTGGGCCCTTGAAAAAGTTTCGTGATCGTCTTCAACTAATAAATTATTTCTAAGTAAATAATAAAATTTGTCGGTGAACAACCGTTTTGTACTTCCCCAGCACAATACATTTATTCATATTTATTACATCGGGAGTTATTAGGATTTTTGTGATAAGCCCCATTTTTCTTTTGGCCGTTACGGCTGTAAATTTATAGGTGTCTCTGATTCCCCTTCCCTTCGGCCGATTTCGATGAAAATAAATAGGGAAAGACCTCATGAGGGTTTGACTTTAAATATGAAATTTCAAGTCAATACATTCATTTCATGGGCTTTTTTTTTTTTTTTTTATTCGCAGGGCGATGGGAATACTTTCAACGAAAAAACATTCAACGGCAAAACCACCCCCCTGAGCTCTTGGGTGCTTTCGTCCCTGGTGTGGTACCATAACACCCTCTTCGTCCTCGGTGAGGAAGGTTGTAGTTTCTGGAGTGCGCTGAAACTCGGAAGTTCATGCCGGGTTAGGAACGCCAGGTGTTCGTCACCTGGGGTCCGTCAAGGCTCGAGGTTAGGAGGCATTGTTTCGCCTCCTCCATTCCGCTCCAAATTGGGTGAATTCCGAGTAATTCATGGGCAGTTCTTGGTTTTTTATGTTGAAGCCCCCTGATTCGAAAATTAAAAAAAAAAAAAATCTGTCCGTGTGTGTGTCTGTGAACACGATAACTCCCGATAGATTGAATCATAAAACATAAAAAAAACTATTGTAGTATGAACTTGTAATTTGAAATGAAGATCACATGTGTTAATTTGGATCTGATTAAATTTTGGCCAAATCGAACGAAAATTGAGATCACATTCCTCCTGGACCTAACTATATATTTTTTTTTTACACAATACAGCTTTAGTTTATGACCTAATCAAAACTTTTTTCAAGTAATAGTTGTAGAGAATATTTTATTTATTTTTTTTGTATTTATTTATTTTAAGCCACAACTATGCAAAAAAAATGCACAACCAGCGGCTGGGCTGACATGTACTATACAAAAATTAAAAAAAAAAAAATAAATAAATAAAATAATAAAAATAAATATGACATGAGAGGCTTGAGAGAGGAATAACACCCAGCGGTGAACCCTCATGACATCACTTCATACCAGGAGATCTCTATGCCAAACTCTCTTTAATCTTCTTGGGGGATTGTGGGGTAAATTTGTACTTAAGATTTTGCGAACTTCCGGATTGGTGTGTAAGTAAATTTTGGTGTAGAAACGTTGGTATAAATGCTTAATGGTTGTGTCTATGGATGTGATGTTCAAGTCGCGGTGTAAAGTCTTGTTGCTAACGTATGGTGGGCATTGCGTGATCAGTCGAAGAGTCTTGGATTGAAATATCTGTATTCTTTTGATGTTCGAAGTCTTGGCTGTACCATATATTTGTAAGCCATAGGTCCAGAGAGGTCGGAGAAGATAGGTATAACAATTTAGTTTTTGTCGAGTAGATAATTTAGAACGCCTATTCAAAATACTGTACAATAGTCTAAGTCGCCGGTCTAATGTGAGTCGTGTCGTCCGAGTGTGGGGGTTCCAAGTCAGCCTTCTATCGAGGGTTAATCCTAAATATTTTATGGAAGAGGTATGAGGTAATGGCTGGTTTTCAATGAATACTGGGGGGCAGTCACCACGGCGGAGAGCGAATGTTATGTGTTGACATTTTGTGGTGTTAAATTTAATTTTCCAAGATTTACTCCAAACTGCAATTTTGTTGAGGTGTTGCTGTAGTATGAGTGAAGTGGTGTGAGGATCTGTGTGAGAGGCTAGAATGGCGGTGTCATCTGCGTATGTGGCTGTTAATGTGAGAGGGTCGGTGGGTAAGTCGAAGGTGTACATAGAGTATAATAAGGGGGCTAATATTGAGCCCTGAGGCACGCCGGCCAGTATGGGGTGGCAGGAGGAAATAGCTGAGCCCTGACGGACGGCGAAATACCTATCCGTTAAGTATGACTGAAGAATAAGATAGTATGTATAAGGTAGGAGGGGTTTAAGTTTATATAGAAGTCCCGCGTGCCAGACCCGATCAAAAGCCTGAGATATATCCAGGAATGCCCCGGCGGCATAGAGTTTTCGCTCTAATGCAGACGCTGTGTAGTCGACAACTCTGTGCAGTTGGTGGGTGGTGGAGTGAAAAGAACGAAACCCAAACTGGTGATCGGGAAGATGAAATGAAAGGATAGAAATGAGGCGTTTATAGAGAAGTTTTTCAAAAATCTTTGAAAGAAAAGAGAGAAGACTGATAGGTCGAAAGGAAGAAGGGTCATGCTCAGGTTTGTTTGGTTTTGGGATCATGGTGATAACTGAGTACTTCCACTGAATGGGAAAGTATGTTGTACGAAGAATGGAATTGTACAGAGTTGTCAGAAATACAACAGCTTTCCGGGGCAGCCGCTGCACAATCTCCGCTGTTATCAGGTCGTAGCCCGGGGACTTCCTTCTGGGGAGATTTTTAATTTCGTACTGAACTTCGGAGGGTGTGAACGCTTTTGGTGGGAGGGAGATAGGAAGGGGTGTGTCTAAGAAATGGTGAATACGTGATTCATGATGGATGTCTGAAAGATCGTGATGAGGTCTGAAAGTAGATGAGAGATGAGCAGCAAACAAATCGGCTTTCTCGTCGTCCGTCACGGCCCAGGATCCGTCGTTCTGTCGCATTGGCATAGACTGAGATTGGTGTCGGAGAAGTCTACGGGTTCTCCTCCATAGGCTGCCATCCTCCGCATTCAGATTGGAAAGGGAGGAGTCGTAGTACTCTCTGTTAATCAGTCTGAATTGCGTCTTCAGTTAATTGCTTAGTCTGTTGTATGTCCGTCTGTCTGAAGGTAATCTCGAGGTCTGCCATCTTTTTCTCGCTCTCCTCTTTTCTCCGATCAGCTCACGGATGTATGCAGGGTAGGAGGGGAGAGTCGGATGAGGACCAGTGTGTGTTGGTAGGACTGCTTGCCAGGCAGCCTGCTGTATGGATACGGTAAGAAATTCCACAGCCTCCTCTATTTCCTCTCCCGTCTTCAGTGAATATGGCACGGACAATGTTGTCTCCAATTGCTGTTGGAAAAGGTTCCAGTCCATAACTTCTGGCGTTAGACTTGGCCTCGTTGATTCGATCTCTATCTTCGCCCAAAGCATGAGATGTACTGGGGAGTGATCCGAGGAGAGATGAGAGCAAGATTTAACATCGTATGGCACACCTCGCAGCCCCTTCTGTATGAAGAAGTCTAGTAAGTCCGGCAATTTGCGTCTTGAGGTTGGCCAGTAAGTCGGTGAGTTTGTCGAAATAGTGTCTAATGAGAGCTGATCAACAGAAGAATATAGACTGTTTAAGTGTGTTTAAGAGATTGTTTAGTTATGACAGCCGCACCGCCGTGGCTCCGGTTGTCGGGGTGGTCGGCTCTATACACTTTGTAATTTTGAATGAAAAATTTAGATTTTGTTGTCAGGTGGGTTTCCGAAATGAGGGCTATGTCAAATCTTTTTTGATTCAAAATAATTTCTAGCTCATGTTTATGTTGTATTATGCCATTGGCGTTCCATAGAAGGACTGTCAAGGAACCCAGTGTGAGAGTATTAGCGGACATACTGGGAACAAAAGGTTTGGGTAAGTTGTTTTCAATAGAAAGTCTGGATTGTCTGCTGAGCAGCCGGTAGAGCAGGCCAAACCGTCTGTTCAGCTCCTGACATATAAAAGATTATAAACATTTAGAAAAATATATACAATTATAAAAATTAGGAAAAATATGTGATGTGGCCATTACAGGAAATTTCTTAAACCAACAACGCTTACAGATCACTCCCCGTCTCCTTCTCAAAAAACATTTCATTTTGTCTCATTGTGCAGTGTCATCTTGAGAGTAGACATTCTTATACCCAGCAATGCCAGTATGAAATAATTTTGAGAAGAGATAGAGTGTAATTGTGTAATAGCCACATCACATATTTTTTTAAAATTAGTTTTCCACTGTATCAAAACATCGCAAACATATAGTCAGACTTATTATTTAGTTAGTTTCCTTGTATTGTCCAGTAAAAAATACAATTACCGCATATTGAAAAATCAGTCACAAAGAGAGGAATGATGTGTCCAGGGAAACCTAGTACTCGTGCGGTTGGTGTTACCTTCCTTTGAAGGTTCTATATAAAGGGGAAGCCCATTAAAGATGAAGTTGAAAGTTGAAACTGGGACGATAAGGTCAAAGTAGTGGTACTTGTGGGGAGGTAATTGAAAAGTCGATCCTTCTAGGGGCACTTAGGAAACTGAGGAGCGAGCCCCAGAACGGGCGCCGGCCCCAGCCCTTCACACTCCTTGGGCCAACACATTCCATCAGATAACCAAACCATACCAAGAAAATAAAAAGATAAGTTGTCGCTCTTTCTCTAAAACCAACCGACCGTTAGGGCAAAAAATCAATAGATGACTTACACATACATTTATTAGGGTTTGTGAGTTGAACCCCGTCCTCTAGTCTCCCTTTATTCTTCTGCAAATTTCACGAAAAATTAATAGGTGCTGTCTTTAAAAGATTTTGAATTTAAATACAAAATATCATGTCGATGCATTCATTACATCGGCAGTTATTGGGGTTATTAAGTCGAGCCCCCTCTGATTCTCCCCTTTCACTTTAATATGTATCGTTCTAATGGGATTTTGAATTTACATATGAAATTTCGTGTCGATAGATTCATTACAACAACAGTTACTACAATTTTTGGGTCAAGAATTCCCCAAATTCCCTCTTCTCTTTGACCGATTTGTCTGAAAATCAATAGGTATCGTTCTTATTCTGAATACACCTACACAATTTTATGTTGATACATTCATTCTGTAGGAAGTTATAGTGTTCATAGACACAAAGACGGACATTTTTGGTATCATCAAGGGGTCGGAAAACATGAAATTCCGTATATGAACACCCGGGGGGGGGGGGGGGGGGGGAGGAGGGGGGAAGAACCCACGAACTGGAGGAGATGGAAGGACGCAGGGGTGTTTGACGCAATGCGAGGTTGCTGACGTCCTTTTGTTTGACGCAACTGGAGGAGGTGGACGACGCAGGGATGTTTGACGCAATGCGAGGTCACTGACGTCCTTTTGACGCAACTGGAGGAGATGGAAGGACGCAGGGATGTTTGACGCAATGCGAGGTCGCTGACGTCCTTTTGACGCAACTGGAGGAGACAGGCGTGCAGTTAGGGACAACCAACGGTAACGCCGAGCCTCATGAATAAAACATTTTGTTATAAATCAGATGTGGCAGATCTAGGATGCCCTGCATAATTGAATCAACAAACATACTCTCATCGTACTTTTGTAATGCAATTTTATATTTTAATTCTGATATAAGAGCTTCGTTCGCACATAGGACGAATTTCACTAAAACAGAGAATACCTTACTCTAGTGGAATACTAAAAAAAAACGGTTAAACTTCATTGAAGGGTTTCGCATATGAACATTTACTTCTTCTTTCCCTGATTTGGCTGAAAATCGATAGGCGTATTCCTCTGGACGAAATTTACGTATAACATCGTCGGTGTATTCATTCGGTCTGGAGTTATCCTGTCCACAGACGCACCGACAAATGAAATTTCATTTATGAATTCATGGTTGTCAGAAAACATATACGCTAGGAAATTTCTGGATTCATCTCTACAAAACTTTCTGGAGGGCGCCAGTAGCTCAGAGGTAGCACGCTAGCCTACTGCGGTCAAAATCGCGAGTTCAAAACCCGGCGGAGGCTCTTTTGTTTTTTATTTGGGAGGTGAAAACATCTTGATGTTAGGTACTACGTAGTTAAAGACTTCTACCCTAAGTGAATATTGTAAGGTAGTCAAAATTTAGAACTCCCACAGTCTAGTCGAGCTCATACCCACGAGAGAGACGAGAGAGCGCTCTAGTAGTAGTCGATATGACCTTGTAGTAGAAGCCGGACATAAGTCACAATAACTATGTAACTATTTTAGTTTGAGTATGTCATAGTATTTTGGAAAGAGAATACCTTTAAGCTATCAGCCAGTGTTCGGTTGGTCCCCACACTATAAGAGTGTGGTAAGCAAGTTTTATTCAATTTTTTACTCTGTACTCTGGATCCTTTTATATTTGTGCAAGTTACTTCTTCTGAGGACGACTCCTATTAGTTTTCACCCAAATCAGCCTAAGAATAGGGGGACTAGGAGCAGGCTTAACACATAAACTCACTGTCGTTGTAATGTATACCTGACACGAAATTTCATATGTTTATTCAAAACCATATAAACCACGACGTCTATTAGTTTTCCGCGAAATCGGCCGAAGGGAAGGGAGGACCAGAGAGCTCGTCTCAAAATTATGGTGAAAACTCAACATCGAACTTCAAATAGCCGGGAGAGCAACCAACAGAAACAAAGTGGGACAAAATTTCATTAAAAACGGATAAGCTTCTCTACTAGAAAGGGTGGCCAAAGATTCTGTTTATATCTCAGGGAAGCTTAGAATGCACTCAATTTTTTAAATTAAAAACGTTTATAGGGTAGCCGCTATTAAAACTTACCTTTTCTCTGGGGAAAACATAAAACGGAAAAAATGTCAAACATTTTCTCTTTAACTTTATAGAATGGATTATAAGATAATTACTAGATTTTCTACTGGTCTCCACCCAATCCTAGCCTTGATATACTAACCTATTAGAAATCATTTCCCGAAATTTATCTATGGAGAAGTAAATTTTTTTATTTTTAACCCCCGACGCAAAAGGAGAGGTGTTATAAGTTTGAGGCCTTTGTCTGTATGTCTGTCTGTGGCATCGTAGCTCCAAGACGGCTGAACCGATTTCAAAGCGGTTTTTTTCGTTTCAAAAGCGTGTATTTGCAAGATGGTTCTGAGCCATGTTTGGTGGAAATCGGGTATGCCGTTTCCAAGATTTTCAGGTTTCATCAGAGCCTGTGTAGCGATCTCGGCCTCTATTACAGCTAGAGACTTGGAGTTTGAGCTCAAATGTATGAGACCAAGCCCCCCCCCACCTCCCCTAAAAAAAGCCCTCCCCACCAAGGTTTCAGTAAAAAAAAAGAATTTACGAAAAAAAGTTTTTTGTGTCCGGGGGTTTTTTAAATTTTTAATTTATCCATTTTATAATTACAAATTAACTCCTTTAGTGTATGAACACTTATTGAACACTTCTAAAAATAATGTTGAAAAACATCCATTCCACATTATTTTACTTCCCCAGCTATGAGGAAAAATGAGGTCGCCAATAGGTCAGTGATATGGGTGCTTGCTTACTGAGTTCAAGATCGCGGGTTCAAAACCCGGCCCAGGCCCTTTGTTTATCTGGGAGGTGAAAAAAAAACTCAAGCACTTAAAACCCCTACCCTAGGTGAATAAAAATGTAGGGGAGGCAAAATTTACAACTCCTATAGTAGAATAATACATAATTTTGTTCGTCAAACTTTACTATATTCTTAAATATTCGAGTAGTTTCGCCGTGTTAAGGCATTATCAAGCCAGTATAATAGACAAATTAATATCTAATAAATTAAAACAGACACCTTATAATAATATCTACCTACCCTAAATCACAGACAGAAAAATGTAATTATTATTCTATCCCTTATACTGCTAAATTATCCCAAATAGTAAAAAAGAAATTAGGTAAGCATAACTTAAATCCAGCCTTCAAATCCAACCCCAATCTGGGTAGAATATTATTTAACTCAAAAGAAAAAATATATTTAATGGATAAATGTGGAGTGTATAAATTGGAATGGCCAGAATGTAATGCCAAGTAGGCGGGACAGACGGAGATCCTTTAAAATTAGATACAAGGAACTGTTACCTTCACTTTATTAGATTTTTTATTATTATATTTATTATTATCTTGTAAATATTAGTACACGGGATTCCCCGTCACTACCTAAACCCGCCTCCATAACTGTATCTTCTACCCCGTCAACCATTTCTGTCAGTTTGTAAGTGACTCTTGATAATGCCTTAACACGGCGAAACTAGTTGAGTATTTAAGAATATAGTGAAGTTTGACGAACAAGATTGTGTATTTTGTCCTATAATGGAGCTTCACAAAGTAAATCTGGAAACCATAAATTATTTGAAATCCCGTAGTAGAGTTGGGCTCTGTCCATCAGAGTGACGAAAGAACGCTCTGTTTGTAGACGATATGACCTCGAAGTAAAAAGCCCGGGCATGAGTCACAGTAGCTAACTATTAGGAGAAATCGGTCAGAATTTCTATGTGTTTTCATTATAAATATAGACATTTTGACAGTGAAATAGTACAAATGAATTTTGTGAATGACTGAGACCAGGGAAGGGGTGATCTAAAACATTCACTGCTACAGGTAGCATTGATCACGAACATCCTAAATAATCAGCAAGAACGCTGAACATTCTGAATGGCGTCTTCTTGCCTCTTGCCTCTAAGGGAAGATCGCTTCCTCTGAATTAAATTTTCAAAACTTGCTTTGAATGATGAGCCAGGCAAGGAGCCTTACTCCGCAGACATACTTCACTGAAGCCAGACTACCATATAACATTCTTTTTAATTTAACTAATGGATCCAAATATACATAAGTTATATAATTGGTCAGACATTTGATGCTGGGTTTTCAACGGAATTTCATATTTTCCAACACCCTGAGTTCAAAAAGGTAAAAAAAAAATATAATTCCTTATACTGAAGGTATAAAAAAAAAGTAGGTGAATCACAGGCGATTTACTTCCCCAGATCGAATTAATCAATTATATGTTTGTTCCCCCTTCAAAACTGGTTTTAGTGCTAATATTCAATAGTTGACTTACATAGGGGCTCCTAAATGTTTGCTCCCCCTTCAAAACTAGTTGACCCATTGCGCTAATAATTAATAGTTGACTTAAACAGGGAATCCTAAATTCTCATATTAAATTTCATGTCGATATATCGTCGCTTGAATGCAGAAGTAGCTTATGTCACAAATTGCTAATTTTACAGGGGAGATGTTTTTTTAGTTTTTTTGGTTACTAACTTTGGCGCTGCGGAAACATAGGTTAGTACGAACTTTGGCGATGTGGGCGCCAGCTGTAAAGATGGACATACGCTACTTCTGCACCCAATGTAAAACTTTTTTTTTCTATAATATGTGCATAATATAACAAAATAGCGAAAAATGGACACAGAGACTAGTTCTGCATCCAAGCGACGATATATTCATTATATCGGCAGTTATTGGGTTTTTTGAGTTGAATTTACACATGAAATTTAGTGTCGATACATTCATTATAACAGTTATTACAGATAACATAGTGGTTTCTGAATATTCATATTATATCATATGTTTTGAATTTTTGTGTTAAACCTCACCCTTAATCACCCCTTCCCCATTGGCTGATTTGGCTGAAAATCAAAAGTTGTTATTCTTATAAGGTTTTGGTCACATATATAAAATTTCGTGTCGATACATTTATTCTATCGGGTGTTATCTTGGATCAGAGACACACACACACAGACAGACTTTTTTTTAAAAATGTAGAATCTAGAGGTCGAAAAACATAAAGTTTCTACCAATTACATAACTTCCCCTATACTTTGTATAGCTGGGGAAGTATTATTTGGCTTTAACCAGGACTTTCTTATACCAACCACAGAGCACTCCATCCCCTAAAAGTAGAACCGTTCAATCATGTCAGCTGGGGGTAGAGTACCGGAATGGACACTCTTATTCATATGTTTAATGTAGTATTCATGTTTTGCTCTCCGGAATCCCCTACAAACTATTTTTTCCAATAATGTGTATTACCCGTAGTTTGATATGTTGTATATGTATTTATTTACCTATTAATTTTAAATAAGTAAAAAAAAATCCGTTGTAACTGCGCAAGTTATTCCAAAATACAAAAACGAAGCTAAAAAAAAAAATAGTTCAGGCAATTCTACTGAAATTTTAAAATTTTTGCCTCAGCTCCTTCCCTGTAATTAGAAAAAAATATCCTATTAATAATTGTCCCTATACGAAGAATAGGGGAAGTTATCTAATCGATCAAAAACTCGATGTTGTGTTTTCAACGAAATTCCATGTTTTCCGACCCCCTGATCCCCAGATCGAATTAATCAATTATAAATCGCTTCCCCTCCAAAATCAGTCGACCCTTTACGCTATCAATATTTGACTTACATTGGGGCTTTTAAATCCTCGTACTAAATTTTGTGTCGATACATTCATTTACATTGGAAGTTATTGGGTTTTGAAGATGAGCCCTCTCTCCAAAACCTCCTTTTCCTTTCAGCCGATTTTGTTGAAATTTAACAGGTATTGTCCTCATGGGGTTTCAAATTTAAATATGAAATTTTATATCGTTACATTTACTACAACTGTAGTTGGTTTTTGAGTTGAGCCCCCCTTCTGGCCCCCCCCCCCCCCCCCCTCCTTGAAAGAGAAGGGAAGCAAGAACATAATTGATTAACTGTGCTGGGAAAGTACTTTGACAGTGATTCAACGACTACTTTTCTCTTTTTTACTTTTTCTCTAATTAGAAATGTTTAACAATTCTATATAACAGAAAATGTTCATATTTTAAAATAGTTTTATCTCCATTGCGGTAGAAAAAAGAGAGAGAGAAAAAAAAAGGATTTAATCCTTTATTTATTTATTTTTTAAAGTTGTCAAGAGTAACACGTTTAGAATAATAAAGTTGTAATGAGGTCTTTCGAGCTGGGACCCTGACAGTTAGAATAGAGTCGTTATAAAGGGGGCCGTTAAAACAAGGAGTCACTACTGGGTGATGGCCTCATCCGAGATAAACATATAATGGCTCACACAAGTCCATTCCAATGGTAATTTTATATTTTTCTTAGAGGACACAGACAGCCTCTCATTGGCCTGACGATGGGAGCATAATGAAGTTCATAGAGGGTCCGTCCACTTTCAGTTTGCATTATAAAGCAAGTGGTTCTCAAACTTTTTTACTTTCCCAATTATAGGGAAAGTTATGTTATTGGTGAGAAATGTCATGTTGAGCTTTCAACGGAATTTCATGTTTTCCGACCAAAAAAAATAATGGGGAAAAAAGTCTGTGTGTCTGAGAACAAGATAGCTTCAGATAGAATATCAAAACGAAATTTGATATGTACAGCCAGAACCCTATAAGAACGGAAGCTATCGATTTTCAGCCTAATCGGCAAAAGGAAACAGTGGGATTAGGAACGACACCTATTAATTTTTCGCCAAATCGTCTAAAGGGAGGAGGGGATCAGAGAAATGGGCTCGACTCAAATGCCCTAATGACTGCCGATGTAATGAATGTATCGACACAAAATTCCGTATGAGGATTCAGAAGCCATTATGTAAGTTAAGAATTGCGTTTTAGCCCAAACGGTCGATTGGCTTTGGAAGGATGGCGAAAATGTAATTAATTACTTCGTGATGGGGAAGTACATGGACTGTGAATGGTGATTCAACGACTTTTTCTTCTTTATATATTTTTAAACAATACTAGCGAAAAATAAAATAAATACTTGAAAATATATGAGTAAAAAAATAATTATAATTGAACTGAGTTTACGAAGCTCTTTCTTAGGCGACTCATGTATTTCGTTGTAAACCTTGTGCACGCCATCCTTCGGATGGGACTTTAAGCGATGGTACTGAGTCTGTACGATGTCAGCTACTCGTTAAAGACCCCTACCCTAAGTGAGCCTAGGTAAGCAAAATTTAGGACTCCCACAGTAGAGTCGGGCTCTGATAGTAGGTGACGTCGTATCCCGCAGTTAAAGCCCGGGTATGAGTCATAATAATTAACTTAAGAAGAAAAACATTTTTATTTGGACCATTACTAAACATGTACTTTACACAAATTGACAAATGAAATATGAAAAATAAAAATAAAAAGTCTTGGTACAGTCTTGGTTGCAGTCTGAGAGATACAGATTGGCCGAGACTGTAGTGGACCGCTCCAGACCAGAGTGGCAGACCTTCTTGGAAGTTTCGGGTGAGTTTTTCGATATGGGCTGCGAGTTCCCGATGGATTTGGGTATTCCTGATAAACCAGGGTGCGTTCACCGCTATCCGGAGGACTTTGTTCTGAAATGTTGTAGTCTTATGTTGGTGTGGCTAGTGCAGAACCATACGGGGCAAGCGTAGGTTAAGAGTGGAAGTATCAGTGTTTTGTAAAGTAAGGGGATGTGCTTGTGTGTCTGAGTGATGTATTCCTGTTTATGAGAGGGTAGATGAGTGTGCTTATCAGAGTTTTGTGTTGATGTATACGCGCCATGTTAGTCTTGTGTCAAGGTGCACTCCAAGATAGCGCACACCCTGGTCTTTAGGATTCCATGGAATTGGGAGTTGATCGATTTGCAGCCTTCTGAGGTGTTCTAGTGAGAGCGTACATCTTCACCTCAGTCTTCCTATCGTTCAAAACCTTCCACTTTCGAAACCACTGGCCGATTTCATCCACCTGGATTTGTAGGGAGTCGATGGCCGCTTCTAGAACCGTCCCGAGTCTGCACGATGTCAGCTTCTCGTTAAAGACCCTAAGTGAATAAACCTAAGTAAGCAAAATTTAGGACTCCCATCCTAGAGTCGTAGGAGAGTCAGGCTCTGTTAGTATGACCTCGCAGTTCAAGCCAGGGCATGAGTCAAAATAACTAACTCAACACAAAAGTTATGTGTAAATTCAGAACTTCCTGTATAAAACACCTGTTGTTTTACATACAAATCAGTTGATTGGTTTTCCGAGGGAGTGGATACATTAGTTGATTAATTCGATCTGGGGAAGTACATTGGGGTAGGTGATTCACCAAAGATTTTTTCTGTTTTTTTCTCGTTAAAAACGCATGGCCATTATTTGCTTTTTTTAAAATTCATTTTTAAAGGGTTTATAGGAGAGAAAAAAATATCAATTATAGGGCAGGTGGATGGGGTGGGGTTGTTTGTCAAGACCCCCCCCCCCTCGGACACGAGGTACATCACCCCGTCCATTTATGTTATATGTATTTGGGCCCCCTTTCAGACCGACCCCTGGAAATGTACGGTAGTTGAGAAGGTTGGTCGTGTTTCTTACAGGAGACCTTATATATGGATCCTGTCTCAACTAATGTACAGTAACATTACTTTAACAAGTCCACCAATCCGTTCAAAGTACACAACTTTAAGGAGAATTTACTATTTTTTACTTTTTACTTCCTCAGCTATTGGAAGTATAGGGGAAGTTATGTAATCTGTCAAAAATTCGATGCGGAGTTTTCAACGGAATTTCATATTTTTCGACCTCTAGATTCCAAATATGAAAAACAAAAATGTGTCTGTGAACACGATAACTCCCGATTGAATGAATATATCATCACAAAATGTTATATGTGTAACCTGAACTCTCCGACATCGACACATTTATATTCAGCCAAATCGGACAAAGGGAAGGGGGGATAAGGGGGGGAGGCTTAGCACAAAAACTCTAATAATAATAATTATTATTATTTTTATTGTTTAAAGGGATCACTCCTATACAATTGAGTCAGTGACCATACTTTTACAAATTTTCAAAATTATACATTGATCAGCACAAAATTTTATATATGTAACCTGAAGCCTCCGACATTGACACATATATATTCAGCCAAATCGGACAAAGGGGAGGGGGGTCAGGGGGGAAGGCTTAGCACAAAACCTCTAATAATAATAATTATTATTATTTGTATTGTTTAAAGGGATCACTCCTATACAATTGAGTCAGTGACCATTACATTTACAATATTAACATTTCCAAACTTATATATTGATCAGCTGAACAATAATGACATATATAAAGGAACCTTTAACAAACTAAATAAATAACATAAATAAATAAAAAAGTAAAAATAAAATAAGAAATTACAAATTAATAATAATAATGTAACAAGACAGTAAATATGGAGTGGGTATTGAATATCAATATAATTTGGAAGTAGAAATACATTATTTCATTAACAATGAATGATCTAAGTTCCAAAGCGCTCATTAAATAATAGAAAATGTTTAAGATATCATTCTTATCATGGGCCAGGAGTAATGTATGAAAGTTGGATCGGTCTATACTGATACTGAGGCAGGAAGTGGCTTCTAATGAGGGAGTATATCGGACAGGATATTAACAGGTGGTATACGTCTTCCAATTCATTATTATTGCAGATTGTACAAAGTTCCTGGGGATTAAGGGGGTATACATTATTTTTAACTTAGTAACTGATTTTAAGATAGTACTTGCCAGATAGACGGAGTTGAGCCAGTGCTATGATGTGTGAGAAAGGAGCATTCAGGTTTAGGTATGGTTGGAGTTGATCTGGGTTGTAAATATTGGGATAAAAGTTGTATCGGCATTCTTAAAGGTAATATTTATCTTTATTCTTCAGATGATTCACAAATGCGTCCGAAACCCTGAGCAGAGAGTTTTTTTAACATTACCGGATCCAATATATTTAATAATTCTCCCTCCCCAATTTACAAAAACTCTAATAACTGCGTAATGAATTTAGGAGCCCCTACCCTATGTAAGGGTGTTAGTCGTTAAACATATAACGACTGGCTTTGAAGGGGGAGCAAACATATAATTGATTAATTCAATCTGGGGAAGTAAATCTCCTGTGATTCACCTAATTTTTTTTTATACTTTCAGTATATGGAATGAGGGCGCCGGTAGCTCAGTGGTATGCGTGCTTGACTTCTGAGCTCAAGGTCGTGGGTTCGTAGCCCGACCGAGGCCCTTAGTTTATTTTATTTGGGAGGTAAAATAAACTTAAGCACGCCGTCCTTCGGATAGGACGTTAAGCGATGGTCCCGAGCCTGTACGATGTCAGGTACTCGTTAAAGACCCCTAACCTAGATGAATAAAAATTTAGGGTAGGCAAAATTTAGGACTCCCACAGTAGAGTCGGGCTCATGTCCCCCAGAGTGACGGAAGAGCGCTCTGGTAGTAGGCGATATGACCTCGTTGTTAAAGCCCGGACATGAGTCATAAAACCTAACCTAACCAGTATATGGAATTATTGTATTGATGGAGTTCTCTAAGGAATTACACGTTTTAAGGTCTCCTGAATACGTTTAGACCATTTTCGTGTTGATGTCTGTATGTCTGTCTGTATGTGATAAAAACTTTGTTAGTGTTCTAACTCAGACACAATTGTAGCTATGAACATACAATTTGAAATGAGAATGTCAAGTGTTCTATGTTGGAGCTGATGACGAATATTAAGACAGATTTAAGGCTCTAAGTACATTTTACAAGATACCGCTTACATTTATGGCTTAATCAAAAATCACTACGAATAAAAGTAGAGAATACTGAAAGGCACATACACATGAACTAAGATTTTTGAAGGCCGGTTTGTTTACGAGATACATGCCGAAAATTGCCTTAAAAGGAAATTTGTGAAACCATTTTTTACGAATATTTCGTTTATGCGAAACGGTTAGTTCTACGAAAAATTGGTTCTCACTAAATGTTTCTTATTTAATTTTCAACTGTCCAAATGCCTTCAGACTTGAGATAGGAACAATCGGACTAGAAATAGAAGACCTTGTCCTCGTACTGTTTTATTTGCGACTAGAAACGGTTTTCTACTCAACAAGCGTCATCATCACCTTCCTTTAGCCTCTACACTGTACGGGTGGGGTGTACCTCTAAATCCATTCGACAATTTTGGCTTAAAATCAATAGTTGCCTTACCCAGGGACATCTGAAGCCTCATTCTAAATTTCGTGTCATATGCATTCATTACATCGGCAGTTATTGAGGTTTTTGGAGTTGTGCCTCCCCTTCCCTTCGGCCGATTTGCCTGAAAATCGAAATAGGTGTCGTCCTTAAGGGGTTCTCAATATATACAATTTCGTGGAAGCAAAAACTGTAAAATTTCTTTTTCCATGGGAGAGTGTGGATTGTCTCTTCTTCAAAGGGCTCCTTGGTGCTAAATGTCCGTCGGGCGAATTGTCATGGCCTGAGGGTTGTCCTGGCTTACAATATCTTCTAACTGTATTGAAAATCTATGAAAAAAAAAGGCCAGAACCAGGATTTCCAGGAATTCGTATTTTTTTCTTTTTGTCCTTTTAAAATAAATTTACAGATAAATATAGACCTTTATACATTCCCACGTTTTGTGCCTTCTAGCTGTCCAACATAGGGCTGTATTTGTTAAAGTTCTTGAAAGTGATTTAGATTTGCTTTTCCACTGCATAAGATGTTTGTTTATTGATAAAATATTTTCACTTTTTCAGATATTTCGTCTTAAGGAGGCTATGTACACAGTCAAAAATTCGATGTGGAATTTTAACAGGAATTCCATGTTTTTCGACTCTTTGAAGTCTACATATATCTTTTTTTTACTTCCCCGGAATCAGAAATTTGATGAGAGGTTTTCAACGGAATTTCATGTTTTCTCGACAAAGAAAAATTTTGTAAGAGTAATCAAAATATTCTAACGAAATGATGACACATATAGTTTTTCAGCCAAATCGGTCAAATAAAAAGAGGGGATCAGGGGTGAGGCTAAAGTCAAAATCTGTTATAACTGCCGATGCATTGAATATATCGACATGAAATTTCATATTTTTAGTCAAAACTCTATCAGGACAATACCTGTCAAATTTCAGCAAAATCGGCCAAAGGGAAGTTGGATTCATGGAAGGCTCAACTTAAAAAACTCCAATAACTGTCATTGTAATGAATTTAGTACGAGAATTTAGGAGCCCGATGTAAGTAAATTATTGATTATTAGAGCATATGGTCGATTGGTTTTTGGAGGGGAAGCGAAATGTTAATTGATTATTTCGTTCTGAGGATGTACATTGACGTTGATTCACCGATGCCTTTTTTTTTTGGCCTTATTTACGATGCTATAACCATGCCTCAATAACGGTTTTATTGGTTATTTACGCAAAATCCATGGCCCAGAAAGGGAGTTCTATCTATGAAATATAACTCTCTTCAGGATGGGATTCGAACCCGCAACCTTGATAAGACCATACGACCAAAGTCTAGGCTCTAGCCCACACGGCCATCATGGCCCCATATATACCTATACATATATTGTGTAGGACCTTTCAGTAAATTAGTCTTTCATTCCCCTCACGCTCTTCACTTTTAATTTAATTATTTCTGAATATATTTTCACTATTTTATTTATTTTTTTCATTTTATATATTTGTTCATTTGTTTATTTATAAAAATGAACATATTCGAGGGTGTAGAATTTAGATCTGTTGAAAAAATAATCCAAAACATCGAAAAAGTTTTAAATAAAACTACTTATTCACCAAATATAATGCTAAAAGGACAACACCGCTATGTAGGGTCAAGTAAAGGGCTCCCAGATTCCTCTAACACACCTCCTCGTCAGCTATGTAGGGGAAAGTTTGGGATAAATGGGAGGAAGATTAGAGAAGGGTGTAATTTGGAAAGGAATCCTCAACGAAATGGACGTATCAGAGGGGTAACGACCCTTAAAACCTGTGCTTCCTAGATATGTCTGGAGAAATACTCATTCTATCCCAAGGGAACTGACTGACCAGACCAACCAAGCTGTCAGAATAGTGTGGACTGTAATAAGGCTCATCTGAAATAATCACGTACCTTCATCTAAGAGAGAAAGGTATTTCTTGATTTCTTCAGCCTGTAGAATACAATACTGACTACAGTAGAACCCCTCTTAACCGGCCTCGGATCATCCGGTCCTCGGATTAACCAGCCTATCCCATGGAACAGATTTTTTTTTTCTCTCTTTCAGCATATAATAGCTGGCAAGTGACTCAAACATTAATTGTTTGACGGGTCTTTCCTGGAAAGTTCTTGGAAATGGAAAATGAAACATGGTGACGCGATGTTTAGGTGTCCAATGTGTTTGTGTTGTGGTGGGCAGAACGGGTGAGGGGGAGGCAGTTCGCCAGTTTCATTCCCTTCTTGCTTCCGAGTCTATTTTTCTATGAATCAATTAACGTAGAGGGCTCCTGTGTTTCTTTTTCTTCGCCTGTTGCTTTTTCGAAGCCTTTCTCCGAATTTCATGGGAGTAAATTTCTTGAAAATCAGAAAAGGGTGACTTAGTTTTCAAAAAATCTTTGAAAGGTAAAAACAGAAAAAAAATAACTGATTTTTTCAAACAATGATATGTACATATTATGTACAATGTACATTAAGTTTTCTAAGTTTATGTAAGTTCGTAATTTACATAATGTACAATACAATGAGTTGCAATAATGTTTATTCATGATACCTGATGAAATATGTACATATGTAGGTTCTTTTTGAACGAAAGTCGATTTTTCACGGGAACCTCGGATTAACCGGCAATGGTCTCGGTCCCGATCAGACCGGTTAAGAAGGGGTCTACTGTACCTATTTATGGCATGGTTGGTAGGTTGTTCAGGTATCTGGTGAAACCCTCCAGGCTGCGTTCCCCGATCGTCCACAGCGCGAAGAGTCATCCACGTAGTGCGACCACAGCGTCGGCTTCAAAACGAACGTCTCCAAGTTACTAGTCTTGTTCTTCAAAGGCTTCGATGGAAATATTGTAGACGACGGGGGATGAGCGAGACGCCCTTGGGACTTTGGTCAATATGAACTCCACATCGAAGCTAACAAATATATCTCTCTCGCTGGTTTTCACCTTTCTCATTATCTCCACCAGATGTGCAGTGTTCTTCATAGAAGACGGACCGAGACCCACTAGATGTGCGATGAACTGCCTAGGCTTGTAGGACTTATGGTACATTAATACTTTCACTTCAAACGATAAAATAGCAGCTACATTTGGTGAAAATATATCGTGGCAATTTGCCTTTCTAACAAAATAAAACAGTCTGACTGCCCTATTGACTACTGAAGAACACTGTCCCACCTTAATCCCTCTTCCAGTCCCCTGACAAAGCGAGGTCTGTCGCTTCAAAGCGAGGATTAGCTGGACTTCATTAGCCTTCAATGGAGTACATCTCCCAGTCCGACCATCCTAATCCAGTCGTTAGTCCCTCCAAAAGCTGGGCATTTTAAATATGACACAGATGATCTTCTCATCCAATGAAGAATTTAAATAGGAGGGACACTGTTGCCTAGAGACAGCTTTTTTATTTAAATCGTTGAGAATGTCTATGTAAAAAACGTGATTCATTTGAATACGTTTATTATTTGTCTGTTTGTTTTTGTGACTGATGCCCAGGCCTCATCTACAAGGTTATCCCGAGCGTTCCTCCGTCGATTTGGTGGACATGAGTTTGACTCTACATTGAAGTCCTAAATTTTGCCTTTTGGTAGTGGCTTTTAAAGTGTAATTTAGGTTAGGTTTTTTTGACTCATGTCCGGGCTTTAACTATGAGGTCATATCGCCTACTACCAGAGCGTTCTTTCGTCACTCTGGTGGACATGAGCCCGACTCTACTGTGCAAGTCATAAATTTTGCCTACCCTACATTTTTATTCACTTAGGGCAGGGGTCTTTAACGAGTACCTGACATCGTACAGGCTCGGGACCATCGCTTAACGTCCCATCCGAAGGACGGCGTGCTTAAGTTTATTTTATCTCCCAGATAAAGTAAACGAAGGGCCTCGGTCGGGTTTCGAACCCACGACCTTGAGCTCAGATGGCAAGCACGCATACCACTGAGCTACCGGCGCCCCCTTAAAGTGTAATTGACATCGAATTTAACGTCCCCTCCAAAAGATGGTATTCTCAAGGCTTTTTTTACCTCCCAGATAAAAAGCTAAGAGACTCGACCAGGCAGAACCTGACTTTTAGCACAGTAAGCAAGGACGCTACCTCTTTGCTACCTTTATTAGTTTATTATTATTATCTTAGAAAGAAATCTGTGGATTCAATGATATAATACTTATGCATAGTGTAGAGTGTTTTGTTAGTGTGTCAGTTCGTAGGTCGAAAACTTAGATCTACATATATATACATTATGTAGTATTCAAAATAAAATTAAGCTGAAGGAAAAGGTGTATTTATGAAAAAAAAAAAACGTCGCTAAAATATTTAACATGTGCATTTTACAGCAAATTCCATTTAATGCGGACTTTCGGTGATCCGGACGGGGTCCGGTCCCATCTAGTCCGGATTATCGGGACTCTAATGTATAACAAGTTTAACTGTTATTAAATTTCAGAAGGCTATGGGCTTAAAGAAATCAATAAATCTTGGTTTTTTGGGTTTAAAAAAGAACCCTAGAACACTGAGTAGAGAGTACCAGCTGGTGACTAAAGTTAAGTAAGTGCTGAACATCAGGTGTTACGTAGGCACCCCCTTGCTGTTTTCTCATAAAAGGCCTCTAGTGAAAGGAGTGAGGTAATTCAAATTGGAAAGATTACAGTAAGGTTGATTAGAGATCCGAATAGGAAATTTCGGATAGAATTATCATGCGACCTCACAATCAAAAGCAGGTCAATATGGTCAAGATCGTTGAAAAGAAAGATACATACATTTCATTTATATTGTACTCAGTATTTGTGCATCTTCTTCACCTGAACAATGCCACCAGTTCTCCTCCCAAGTCCCTCAAATTTCATAAGCATCATTTTTTTTTTTTTTTTTTTGGCCTTATGTACGATGCATATTAGCCATGACTCTTATAATGGTGATTTATCTAATTATTTACGACATCCATGGCCCCGGGAGGAAGTTTTATCTATGAAATAAAACTTACTCCCGGACGGGATTCGAACCCGCAAACCATGGCGAGACCATGCGACCAAAGCCCTACGCCCTAGCCCGCACGGCCACCATGGCTCCCAAGCATCATTCTTCTTGTCCCACATTGTTGTACAGGAAAAATAGTAAAACTGCAAAGAAATGAAAGGTCTTTATCTAAGGACAAAACAATACGGTTTCTATATTTTTTTGTTTCTAAATGTAGTTTACCAACTTTTTTATTAGTATATTCAGAACCCCATAAGTATGACACATATTAATTTTCCGCGGTCAGCCGAAGGAAAGCCCCTTCTCCTCCCCCCCAACTCAAAAACAGTAATAACTCCCGATGGAGTGAATACATCGACACAATATTTAGTATGATGATTCAGAAGTTCCTGCGTTAGTCAACTATTAATTTTTAGCCAAAACTGTAGTGAGGGGGACGGGGAAAACTTAGTTGATTAATTAGTACTGGTGAAGTACATTGTCCATAGAACATCCCACCCATACATGTACCACTGATGATGACGCTGTTGCGTTGAAACCCGGTTCTGGTCAAATATAAAACAGTGGGAAGGCAATGTCTTTTATTTCCATGGACAATCTACTTCACCAGTACTAATGATTAGTATTAATTATTAATCAACTAAGTTTTCCCCTTGGGTGGGATGTCATCACAGCGTCATCATGGGTGGTACATGTATGGATGGGATGTACCACTGATGATGACGCTGTTGCGTTGAAAACCGGTTGTGGTCAAATATAAAACAGTGGGAAAACAACATGTTTTATTTCTATGAAAAATTTCGTCCCACAACAACTTACAATCACATATGAAGTACATTGTCGGTGATTCTCCGAAGTAGGTATCTCATTTTCGGGTGGCAAAATAGACGCTCAATCGTGGAAGAAGTCTTACAGGAACTGCAAATTCATAAACGTGGTCGGACAGGTGCAAGTTTCCTGAACAAAAAAAACTGCTTGATTGTGAATAAATACCTGTTAAGTTAAAGAGAAACAAACGGACATATCTTGTTGGTATAATATAACCTTGAGATTTGATCTCCTAATAATAATAATAATATTTATTTTCGTTAAACCATAAGATGGTAATAGGATACGTCATGTTTACATTAAGATAACTTAAAATTTAGATACTTAAACAGATATTAACTCTCAGAGTCTGACACACATGGATTAGAATTAACAATACTACTAAAAAGTAAAGAGTAAAAAGAAATGGATGAATAAATACTTGAAAGTATATAACAAAAATAATATTATTATAATAGTATATAATAAATACAATTGATATATTTTTTAATTTAATTAAAATTAAGATAACAATTTTTGAAAACTGTTCTCACGTCCCTTCCTCAGGTCACAATGTGCGAAATATAGAAAAAAGAAATAAAACAAAATTACAATACCAATTATAAATTATATATAAATAAATAAATGAAATAAAATGAATTTCTGAGTGTTGCCTAATGGCATTTTTGTAAAAAAAATATATATATAAGTTTTCACATTTGTTATAAATACAGTATTTTTTTGTGTGGTGACCCCTGCGGTGAATCCATTTCCTGTTTACAGTTGAGAGGAGAGAGTGTGTACGGTGGGTGAGTTCACATGAGTACTTCCAAATGGAGTTGGCTAGTGTGAGAAGAGAAGAGCTGGGAGCAGAAACAGAAGTCTTCTGACAGATGTTGGAGGGGGCTTTGTGTTGGCCAAGTCAATCCAAGAGATCTGCCTAAACAGACAGTTCTGTCTCCAGCCTGCTCCAGCATCTAATGGACCGCCTACTTGCCTTTATCACCAGATTGGGTCCCTCAGGCCAGACCTTAAGTATTACCTCCCCAGCTGTACCAAGTATGAAATGAAATGAAAAGAAATTTTATTATTCTGGGACCGAGGTCCCCTAAGAATAAATACATACAGAGTAAAAAAAATGAAACAATGAAATATAGTATCAGTACAAAGAAATAAAAAAATAGGTAGGTAAATAAAAATTAGTGGTACATTGGAGAAAAACTATATAACTAAAAAATAGATAAACAAAAGATAAACAGGAAATAAAAAAACAGGAAAAAACATAAAATTAACAACTTCAATATGATGAAAAATAAATAAATAAAAGTATCAACAAAAATAAAAGAGAATAAGTAACAAAGAAAAAAAGAAAATCTTATAACTAAGAAATAAATAAAATTGATAATATAAATATAAATCGACCGAGCATAGTATTATTAGGAGGATTAAGGAGCCTCTATGTAAGTTAACTGTTGAAGATTAGCGTAAACGGTCGACTGGTTTTGGAGGGGAAGCGAAAAGTTAATTGTTTAATTAGTTCTGGTGATTGTCGGTGATCATGAAGAGCTAAATGTTGAGCTCCTTCTGGACTATATAATAAATTTCAGTAAAAACGTTTTACTTAAGTGTGACACAAATCAAAACGTTTTGGTAAAGAAAATAGGGAAAACTCTGGGAGGGAAACACAAAAATATCCGTTCACCATTTTAAGTTATAATCTCTGTTTTTGAATGCTTATTAATTTATTTTCTATTAATTTCAGTAACTTTTTTTTTTGTTTTTTTTTCTTTTATCTTTAAGAGTTTTTTTAAATTTACTTTTAAGCAGTAGCATTGTTTTTAATTTAACTGATTATTTTTAGTGTATAAGGGTAATGGTTAAGGAACCTTATTGTATAATTGTACCTCTGTAAATGCGACTGTTACAATAAACTCTTCTTCTTCCGACGACTTTTTAACTATATCACCAGATTGGGTCCCTGAGGAACAGGCCTTAAGTTTCAGTGTTGTTTGCTAGACTTTGAATAATCTTCCTGAAGACCCTAAGAACTGCCACGTATGTCTTCATCATCAAGTAATGAGATCATGGCCTCTCGAGTCCTGTCAGGAACCAGCATGTAACTTTATTCCGTAGAGAGCGCACTTGTAGAAGTCTTATATTTGCTTTAGACTGTTCCTTCGTGATGTAGCATCTCCGTCAAGTTCAGGTGGAAGTTAAAGAAGCATCGGCAAGTCTAAGAGGGGGCGTTAAACTCAAGTTTTCCTAAAGCACATGCTTACTTAATTGAAAAAATATTGGAAACGATTTTCTAAGAAGTGTTTTTTTGAAATTTTATTTAAATGCCATATTTTTACATTCCAAGCTATACGAAGTATAAGAGAAGTTATTTAATAGATATTTTAACCGGAATTTCATGTTTTCCAATCATATTTACATATAAAATTTCATGTCAATATATTCTCGACAACGGCAATTATTACAGTTTTTGTGTTAAGCCTACCCCCTAATCCCCTGCGTCTTGTAGCTGTTTCGGCTGAAAATCAATAGGTATCGTCATGTCTATACATTCATTCTATCGGGAGTTATCGAGTTCACAGACACACACGCACAGAGAGCAATTGTTTTTCATTTTTGGAATTAGGACGTCGGAAAACATGAAACTCCGCATCGAATTTTTTGAACGATTACATAACTTCTTCTATAAACTTACCTAAAAATTGAAAAAAAATACCAAAAGATTTAGATCTTGTGAAACCAAGATGAGAACCATGAAATGCAACGTCTTATTTATTGTCAGGTCAGATTTCAAAGCCTTTTTCCGGAAGCCGGCACAAAAACCCACCTCACCCATTGGTGATAGCCAATGTGTCGATTAGAGCGGAGGTGATAGCCAATGTGTCGATTAGAGCGGAGGTGATAGCCAATGTGTCGATTAGAGCGGAGGTGATAGCCAAAGTGTCAATTAGAGCGGATGTGACAGCCAGTGTCGATTAGAGCGGAGGTGATAGCCAATGTGTCGATTAGAGCGGAGGTGATAGCCAATATGTCGATTAGAGCTAACGAAAAACGAAAGTATCAAATTTTTTATAAGTAGTTGCTTAAAATTTACTGTTGATAATAAATTCCATTAGAACGAGGCCTGGCATATGAAAGCGGTAGGCTGCTGGAATTTGCAACTCCCAAAACTTTCATAATAGATAAATCGACGAGGGAGTTCCGCCCTCCTTTCATTATTTATAGGAAACTGGAGATGATCTGGTTCTCTCAGGTAGATAACTTGAATAATAGCAAGTTTTCTCTTTGTTCAACAGATACTATTCGGCTGACTAAACATTGGCCACATTCAGAGATAATGTTGTTATAACCAGAGATGTTGAGAAAACTATTAAATGTTTTCTGATTCAGTAGTAACTTCTAAGTTGAGAAATGCGCACATATTGTAAACTTATTGCAGTGAAACTTCATTAGGAAGACTAGTGAAACGGAATAACCTCGAAATAAAAAAACAAATTTGAAACGCAAAGGAGAGGGGGAAGAGTAGCGCATGAGTACAAGTCAGCTACGAGTTTAGGTCGGTGTCGATGCATCAGCTACTGTGTGCTACGTGGTTGTATATACAAAAAAATGAACAACCAAACCTGTATAACTATATATGGTGTTTTTACAAGAGTTATCACAAACCACTGTAACATTTGTAAATAACAGTGAAGTACCAGATCAACAAAATATAATTTTTAAATATTTTTAGATTTAATATTTTTACTGTCCTTTATTAACCTCATATACATATATACAAATGTATACATATATATAAAATACCTGATTTTTCTTTGGTGAAATACTATCTAAGCTTAGAAGCTATTCAATTAGATTGCATCATCATCAGTATTTTTTTCGTTAAATACTCAAACATTATTTCACTAATACCACATATAAATTAGTTTATATTGTTACAATTTAATAATTTTTATCTTTAATTTTAGTTTAGTTTTACCATTTAAATGGAAGTAAATATTTCAGAACAAACAAATATCTAACTATGAGCCAGAGGATTTCCTAGTTGAAATTCCTACCTCTTCCTTTGTCTACCTGATATTCCTATACGTACGGTTCGCACTCAACAAACGAATCTTAGTATTTTTATAACATTAATAAAATATTAATAAATAAATTTAAAAAAAATGTCTTTCTTACCTATTCCACAAAAATATTTATACAAAAACTACCTGTTTCCAACGTTACACCATCGTCAGGTTTAGTTATAAATAAACTGACAAGTTTGCAGAGTGCGAATATTAAAACTAAATCAATATTAAAACTAAAATTAATACATTCTAACAAGATAAACTTATTTATATGTGATGAATAGTTATTGTGACTCATGCCCTGATTTTAACTACTAGGTTATTTCGCCTACTATCAGAGCGCTCTTTCGTCACTCTGGTGGACATGAGCCCGACTACTATGGGACTCCAAAATTTTTATTCACCTACAAGTACATCGTAGAGGTACCATCGCTTAACGTCATCTCCCAGATAAAAAACCTAAAAAACCGGTCGGGTTTTGAGCTTAGTAGGTTAGCACGCTACCTCTGAACCGGCACCGGCACCGCCCCCTCGATGTGACGAATATAATATATCACATATATTGTTAGAATTTAATTATTTTAATTTTTAATTTTATATTTACCACTATTATTGGAAGTAAATATTTCAAAAGAAACAAATACCAAACTGCAGGGCCACGGGGATTAGCTAGTTGATCTTCCAACCCTTCCCTTATCAATCTGGTGTCCCTATATGTACGGTTCACACTTAACAAACTTGCCTATTAAATGTTTTCTGTTTGTTTAGTAACAACTTCTAAGTAGAGAAACTCGAACATATTGTGGAAACTTGTAACCAATAAATAAACTTATTTTTAAAAATACTCTCTAAGCTTCTAATTGCATTAATGTTTTCATGTCATGAATAATCTCCTCATTAAATCCACATTATTTCACTCATATTACACATGAATTAGTTTATTTTGTTAGAATAAAATAATTTTTATCTTTAATTTTCTATTTCATTTTTTCCATTGAATGTGGAAGTAAATATTTCAGAACAAAGAAATACATAACTGTGAGAAATTCCAACACCTTCCTTGATGTCCCTCCTATACGCAGGGTTCGCTCTCAGCAAATGTGTCTTAGTATATTTATTATTATTTAATTTAACTATTAAAATATTTAATAATTAAATAAAACAAACTTCTTTCTTGAAATATTCCAGAAAAAAACAATATATATGCTTCCTATCGAAATGATGAATGAAAACTATCGGTTTCACGTCCATACTTACTTTTCTTTCCTTGGCGCTACGTTCCTGGGACTCCGCCACGATCTTCCGCCATTCTTCTCTATCCTCGGTCTCCCGTTTCCATCTTCTCACACCCATCGTTCTGAGGTCGTCCTTCAGCCAACGTAAGCTGGGTCTACCTCTTCTTCTTTGTCCTCCCGGGAGTCCCTCCAAACTGTCTGGCTCCATCCTCTGTAAATGTCCCAGCCATTGCAGCTGCTCTTATACAGGGAGAGAGAAGAGTTCAAAGGTCTATCCCGTTCATGATAGTCGTGTTTTACATCGGCTCTGAGTTAATTGAAGTTTTTTTTTGTTTTTTCCTTGTACATTGAAAATTGGCAGGATTGTGTAATACCGTTTCTGCTGTTAGTGTATAAAATTTTATTAAATTTAATTCAGTCCTCTTTCCGTAATTAGTGGTTTTATACAAGAATCAATTTATAAGAATTGGAAGGAGAAGAAAATAATAACACGAATAAAGACAGTGAATATTGGCTGGTAGGGCGGTGTGCGCGTGTTCTGATCGTTGTTAACTATGCAGTGAGAGTGAGCTAGCATAGTGGGGATTATGGATAGTGTAAACAAGATAGAAAGCGGAGATGCCGATTTGGTAAATACTCTGTTATCAAGGTTGGATAATCTGTTCAAGGAGGTAACGTTGATTAAGAATGATATAAATACTTCCCGAACTGAAAGTAACGAGACTGCTAAAGCAATTTCTAGTGATATCACGGAATTAAAAAAATTTCTATCTTTCATGAAAGAAAATTTCAGTAAATGTATATATATATACATATGTAAATATGTTTTATGTATTTTTGAAACAAGTTGATGAAATTTCATATTTAGCATTCTTATAAGCCCGATTGATGCGTGGGGCTCTGTGGCCGTCCCAAATATTTGAACGGGTGGGGAGGGGATGGGGGGGTGTAAAAATATTAAATGAATGAGTGCTCTTTAACAGCTGATCGGATTGTCATAAAATTTAAAAAATAGCATCCTTATAAGTCTGGTTCAAACGTAGACCAAATGACATCTACAAATTTTGCAGGGTAAAGGGTTGTGGGGGGTTACTAAAACGTTATTAAACAGCTAGTGTTATATTATAATATTTATAATGTTTTACCATATATAGTATTACTATATAGTTCATTTTTTTTGTTTTCGCCTTGTTTAAAGAACAAATGTGAATGTAAAAAAGAATTACCTCATTCTTCAAGATATTCTATACAAAACCATCAAGCAACACTAATGAGTTTGAAGTTTTAATTTTTTTCTCCTCCGTTTCCCATTACACTAAAGAAATTGCATTGCTCTTAATGATGTAGCCTTGTTTTAATGAGGCATTAGATAAGAAATAATATAGAAAGAAACCGTTTCACTATTTTAGTATGCAAATATTGAAGAATGTAGCCACATATTTTTCACCTGGCCGTAGTGACTGTGTGGGTTAGAGCGTGTATAGACTCACTACAATCGCTGGTTCGAATCCCGGTCGGGGGAGAATTATATTTCATAGATAAAACTTCTCTAGGATGTTTGTAATTCTTAAAGCCCAAAAGACACTTATTTCGAAAAGAGTGGGGTTTCGAATAAAAAACTAAAAAGATACCGTTTCAACATAATTTTTAATTTTTTTTGACGTAGGCGGTAGGGAAGGTTAAAGTGCGTCAAGAAAATGTGTAACACTTTGAGAGTTTATATCTCCTAAAATAATAATCGTAAAATAATGAACCAAACGCCGATAGAAAGTTAGTGTTGTACGATTTATTTGTAAAACAAGTTTCGACCTTTCATCTTTCCTCCCTTAAATACGACAGCAAACACATTTTTAGACGTTTCCTTCATTTACCCGAAAACGGTTAATCCTATCGAAAAATTGATTCCTACCAAAAATGTTTCTTATTAAATTCCCAATCGCTAATTAATCTATTAATTTGAGATAGGGTCAATACGACAAAAGTTATAGCGCCTCAAACAACAAAAAATACATTTTCGAAGGAAGTTTTACAAAATAATGTTTAAATTGTATCGCGTAACAACGTATTATAAAATAATTTTTATTATTGGTAATTTTAGTATATGTACCGCTGAAGCGAGTACGAGGGCGCCGGTATGCGTGCTTGCCTTCTGAGCTCAAGGTCGTCGGTTCGAAACCGGGCCGAGGCCCTTAGTTTATTTTATCTGGGAGGTAAAATAAACTTAAGCACGCCGTCCCTCAGATGGGACGTTAAGCGATAGTCCCGAGCCTGTACAATGTCAGGTACTTGTTAAAGAATCCTGTACTAGACGAATAAACCTCCCGCAGTAGTGTCGGGCTTATGTCCCAACAACGACGAAAGAGCGCTCTGGTAATAGGCGATTTGACGTCGTAGTAATTCGTCAATAACTAATTAAATATATGTATCTTTTGAAGGAATTATCAAAAACAATTATTTTTAAGTTTTTTAGATAAATTTTATTTTAAAAAGATATTCAAAGGAGAAGCTATGAAGAGGATAACTCTAAAGGAGACCTTTCCTTAAGGACCTCATGAGAAATATAAGTAATAGTTGTGTTTACGTTAAGGAGCATGTGACGGGTGAACTCTGGAAAATTACTCGAATATTAATGTGGCTAATATAGGGAAATTCATGTTGGGGCAGAAGTACACAAGGATTAGGTGATGTGAGACTGAATGAAGAACACTTGAAGTGACAGCCCCTGGGATCTCTGCAGCTATTATATTCCATAATTACAACGAGAGATCTGGTTTCCAACGGGATTTCAAGTCATTCAGAGAAATAAACTCATTTTCATCCCCTGCCAGCCCTAACTCAGGCTTGTTAAGCAATTCTGAGTGGTATATTATTAAATGTGGTATCCATCGTTAGAGTGCTCTGAAGGAAAGCGCCCGACTCTACTGTTGGGAGTCCTAAATTTTACCTATCCAGGTTTATTTACTTAGGGACAGGGGTCATTGATGAGAATTTGACATCGGCAATGCTTATAACACTGTCGTTTAACGTCCCATCCCATGGACCATGTTGTCAAGGTTTTTTCACCTCCCAGATAAAAAACCTAAGTAACCTATTCCTATATATATATTTATAGAGGCTGCTCCCCATTATGTTTCCAATCTTACCCTCCACAATGACCTCTAAGTTCCTTTTGTCACCGCCCTTATTAAGTCCCACTTCTCAAAGTTTCATTCCAGTGACCAGTCTCTTCCCTCATTGTCGCCTCTCTTCAGCTATCCCAGTCCCTCTCGGTCTGCCTCCACTGCTAGTCAGAGACTACTAGGGTACAGAGGACCACCCGCACTTTCTTTAATTCCTTAATGAAACATAAGTTTATTATATAATATATATTTTCAAACATAAATAAACAAAACATGTGTAAAAAATAAAAGGAAGAATATAATTTTCTGCAAGGGGGACGGTCATATTTCCTTGTTAGTTAGTTATTGCGACTCATGTCCGGGCTTTCACTAACAGGTCATATCGCTTACTAGTAGAGCTCTCTTTCATCGCTCTGGACATGAGGCCGACAGTACTGCGGGAATCCTAAATGTTGCCTACCCAGGTTTATTGACATAGGTTAGGATACTTTAACGAGTACTTGGCATTGTACAGACTGGAAACCATCGATTAACGTCCAATCCGAAGAAACGTCAGACTCAAAGAGATTTTTATCTCCCAGATAAAAACTGATTATCTTGTTGCTTGGGACGACAGGCAGACACTTGGATAATGTACATATAATTCAGCGTTGTTGAGGGTGAGTGGTTCACTTTTCCTAAAATATTTCTTCATTTTCTTTTTAAAAAAATCAATAATTGGAGTAAATGGGAAAGCACAATACAAATCATATTTGAGTTTATGAAAAGCGGAGTATGCAATGGGAATTCAAATGTGCTTGGTGGAATGTCATCGTCTGTGAGTTCAGTAAACAGGACATTAATCAAGTCGTTTGACGTACCCTTTCAGTATATCTATCTGCTTGTTAAAGTGGGGGCGTTGAAATTTCCGATAAATATCAAATACCCTCCATCCTGAATATGATAAAAAAGTTGTCGGTGAATCACCGGCTATATACTGCCCCAACATGAACTAATCAATTACGTTTTTGCTCTGCCTTCAAACGCTTGGGCTGAAACCCAATTTTTGATTTGTACAGCTTCCATTACCCATTTTGCGGATAATTAATAGTTGCCGTCCTTCGGGTGTTTCGATTTAAAATATAACATTTCATGTCGATATATATTCATTACATCGGCAGTTATTGGGATTTTTGTGTTAAGATTCTCCCTAATCCTCCCCTTCACTTAAGTCGATTTGGCTGAAAATCAATAGGCGTTGTAATGAGAGGGCATTCAATTTTCCTACATATAAAAATTTCGTGTTTAATATGAAGTTTTTGTGTTAAGTCTACCCCTAATCCCTCTCTGCTCTTTGACTGATTTGGCTGAAAATTAATAGGTGTTGTCCTTATGAGATTCTGGATACAAATATAAAATTTCGTGTCGATACATTCATTCTACCGGGAGTTATCGTGTTCGCAGACTCACAGATTTTTTAAAATTATTGGAATCAGGCGGCCGGAAAACATGAAATTATGTTGAAATCTGAATACATAACTTTCCCTAAACATCGTAGCTGGGAAAGTAAAAAATACATTCCATGAAATAAATTAATTAGGTTATTCCATTTCCGGTGTAATTGATTTCCGTTTTTGTGCCTAATTATCACTATTCAGTAGGGTGTAATTTTCTGAGATGAAAACATTTTGAACGTTAGTCGAGTAGAAAGCGTTCAAATAGAGATCAAAATCGGGAGATAATTTCGTAATTAGCAACAGCTGTGAGTATCAGCTGATGCCAGAAAGAAAGAAGAAGAATTGTTAGCGATTTTATACTAATTAAGGTCATTATATGTCTGATGGTCGTGTGGGCTAGAGGGCTAAAGCGGAGGGTCTCATGTTCTCAATTGGTTTGCGGGTTGAATCAGTGGAGGCAACTCAATTCAAAAACCCTAATAACTGCTGATGTAATGAATTTATCGAGACAACATTTAGAATTTAGGGGCCCTTATGTAAATAAATGTTGAATATTAGCGCAAACGGTTGTTTGGTTTTAGAGAAAGAGCGAAAAGATAATTGATTAATTGGTTATGGGGAAGTGCATTTACTTTGATTCACCGACAAATGTTTTCCAGTGTAGATTACATTTTAATAACATTTATTCCTTATTAAACCTAAGTCACGAACAAAAAATATTTACGATCTCTGAAACATTTATTCATAAAAAGTCCACGAAAAAAAACAAAAACAGCAGTAAAGCAGCATAAAACGTGTGTTTCACTGATAGCAGAGTTATCAGCTTTGACAAAGTGTAGAGCGAGGGGGAAAGTTGGAGGGGGGGGGGGGTCATAGTAGCAATTTTTGTTTTTCATTAAAATTTTTGGTATATGTTCCTTAGTTTATGCATTCATAGCATTATAGACCGGATCATTTTCTGAAAAGTTACTTGTCTTTGGTAAATGCATTTTTGAAGGGTCGACAAGGTATTTCTTACAGGAAAACTTCATCGATGAATCACCGGTAATGTACTTCCCCAGCATGAATTAATCAATTAATAGGTTTACGCTCTCACTCTAAAATCATTCGACTATTTTGAGTATAAAACAATAGGTGACTTACACAGGGACTTCTGAATCCTCATAATAAACTTTATGATAACTTAACATTTTTTGCAGAGATATTGTGAAACGTTTATTAAAAATATAAAGAAAAACGTATGTTTTTTTAAAAAATATTGTCTATTTCACAAAATACCTAGTCTTGCCATAAATATTGTTACAAGAAAATATATACACCATTCAACAGAAAAACGAGTTCTTCAAAAAAACTTTATTAGAAAATAAACTGTTATAAACATAAAATAAAATTACTCAAAATGTCCCCCTTTTGCCTGGACACAAGTTTTTAGTCTCCGTGGCCAGTCATCAATGGCAGTACACAGCAGTTCTTGAGGAAAACGCTCAACTGCACGGATCAGTGATTGTTTGAAGCTTTCCAAGTTAGGATGTGCTCTATGGCAGGCCATCCTCTTCAGTTCTGACCACTGCCGGTAGTCGAGTGGGTTCCTGATCAGGGCTTCCTGAGGGTTAATTCGAGGTGGAGATGAACTCAGGAAGGTTCCTCTACAGCCACTGCTGAGATGACCTGGCCTTATGAGCAAGAGCGGAATCCTGCTGAAAAAACCAGTGACTTCCAGCGAACAGAGTATCATTCAGAGGCTTCACAACAGGTTCCAAAATATCGTCCTGATAATTTTTAGCAGATGTTTTAACTCCTTTTTCGCAAAAATGGAGCTTCGTGGTGCCGTAATAACTCACTCCCCACCATCACTGAAGAAGGACTCTTTTCACTCTTCCAATCACTTCCTGAGTCTCTTTACAGCTGTGCGTGTACACTCGATCATTTTTGAGATTAAATTTCTCTTCAATCGTAAAAATGTTCTCATCACTGAAGAAAATTTTCCGATGGAGACCATTGGCGTAACGACAAAGGAGCACTTTTGATCTCTCCACTCTAATTCTTTTTACGGAATCGGTCAGCCTTTGTCCTGTCATCCTTCGGAATACACCCATCCTAAGGTCACTTTTTATTATGCGAGACATCGATCTGACAGAGATTCCCATTTCCCGAGGCATGATTTTTGGTTTCCGGATAGGATTTTTCCTCATTCGAGCAGCCACTTCTCTCACTGCATTATCCGTTCTCACAGTGCGGGGACGGCCTAATCGAGGTCTGTCACAACAGACAGGGTCTCATTGTAACGATTTATAGTGGGGTACACGAGCATACGGCTGATACCTAAAGGTTCCAAAGTGCTGAAAATCTCTGAGTTAGATTTTCCAACCCCACTCCATGTTAACTGAACTAAAGAAAAATACAAACTAATTGGGATTATTATCCTGATGAGCAAAGTAAACAATCTGATATAGATGAGACCTATGTAAACAATACCCAAGGATTTAATCAAAGTCTGACTTTTGTAACAGTATTTATGGCAGGACTGGGAGTACTTCCGGTATTGCTACCATCTTCAGCCACAACATAACAAATACTAAATGGAAACTCACCATGTTTACATTCAGAACTGTCCCTTTTTTCTGACCCCCTGGAGGCAAGTTTGGAATGTAAACATGTTGAACTTCCACTTAGAATTTTTTATAATATAACAAAGATATTATCTTGGCTGAGGATAGCTGAAGTCATGCGTTTTTCTTTATTTTTTACTAAACTTTATGTTGATACATTCATTCTATCGATAGACACCCATGCAAGCAGAATTTTATTTTTTTATTTTTGGAATCAGGGAGTCGGAAAACTTGTAAGTCTAAGTGGAAAATTAACATCGAATTTCTTACCGATTTCATAACTTTCTCTATACTTCGTATGACTGGGCAAGTAAATAAATAATAAATAGTACGACATTTACCGAGTTTTAGCCAATTTAGTTTTAGCCACCAACCAACAAGAAGGTGGTTCAACTTGAAATTTTCCTAAACATAGCCCATCGTTCCTTCGGTTGATACTGAAAAACTTATATGTTATAGCAAAGCTTAGCATAGAGGGGGTCAGCTTAGCTTTACGGTGGATCCCTGGCTCAAAGATGTTTGCCTACATTATTACACTCTATTGAGACCATATTGTATATGTTACTTTGATATTTCTCCACTGGTATTTATTAATAACCGGTTCTGGTCGCAAATTGAACAGTGGGAAGACAACATCTTTTGTTTCTATGAGAAACCTCATCTCACAAGATCTTACTATCACATATGAAAAACATAATAGGGCGCCCGTAGCTCAGTGGTATGAGTGCTTGCTTACTGAGCTCAGGATCGCGGGTTCAAAACCCGGCCGGGGCCCTTAGTTTATTTTATCTGGGAGGTAAAATAAATTCAAGCATGCCATCCTTCGGATGGGACATTAAGCGATGGTTCCGAGCGTTGTCAGGTACATTTTGTCATTAAAGACCCACTACCCTGGATGAATAAACATTGGGGGGGTCGCTCATTACAATATATTATGCTAAGAGTAGGAGGAAAAATAGGGTTCGGGTCCAGGGGTGGCGGCATCTGGTGGGTTTAACTGGATTTGTTGTGACGTCAAGGCCACCGCAGTACCCAAAGCCTGTTTTTTTTATTACTGTTTCTATTTATGAAATATTATTTCCATGATTTTCTCACTAGATTGCGGATATAAACACCGACAATTTCAAAGTAAACATTTTTCTTCTCATAATAATTGTAATTAGTTATTATGCTTTTCCTAGTGAATATAACTCAACAATAATTATAATCTGTAATCTACTTGCTAATTATTAGATAGGATTAAGATTAAAGACGAAATGAGGTTGGACTGACCAGGTGCTACTAATCTTTCTTTAATTGTCTTTTAATTGTCCTCTTAATTGAAGATTAATTGTGAAATTATTTTAATGTATGGATATTTGGACAGTTCATTATTCTTCTCCTGGAGCAGATCCGCCGCATGTCTGCTATCCCAGTTGACACTGACTCATGTCCTGCATGAACTCAGGGGGAGTATGGCCTCACTTCTGTCTCCCTCCCTTTCATTACGACTAAGGAGCCGGCAGGGATGAGAAGAGGGGATGGGGTCGTTTATATTATATAGGTATATATTTTTATATTGCCTAATTCCACAGAAAATATATACATTCAGTGTACCGGTTTCGGCTTACGCCATCGTTCGCAACAAAGTTCAACAGTATTTTTTAAGCTTCCTAGGTAAATTTTAACTGTGAAAATATTTGGGTTAAAAGAAAAATAATAGTAAGAAATTCAAATAAATAATTGTTTACAATATAAAGTTATTGTATTCCTATACAATGCAATTATTGTATTCATAGTCAATAATATATATAATAAATTAGAGGAGGTCGGTCTCATGATCACGGGTTCGAAACCCACACGGAGCTTTTTTTGTTTTTTTATCTGGTGAATAAACTTAGATAGGCATAATTTGGGACTCCCATAGTAAAGTCGGGAATAATGTCCAACAGAGTGACGAAGAGCGCTCTGGTAGTAGGCGATATGGCCTCATAGTAAAAGCAAGGGCATGAGTCACATTAACTCGACACAAAAGTTATATGTGAATACAAAACTCGCTGCATATTTCATATTGCCATTATTTCATTTATTTATATAATAATAATAATACATTTATTTCCGTTTAACCAATACATTGGTTACGTCAAAATAATTTATACATTAAGATAGCTTATAAATTAGATTTATAACTACTTGAGTCTAACACATCTATGATTAGTAGTAATAACAACATTTAATAAAATTAAGATATATTTATATATGATTATAATTATATATAAGACTGTACTGACTCCTCTGTGGGACTGTACTGACTCCTCTGTGGGAGGGGAGTCAGAGCTTCAGAATTGTATACATTTGACGACCTAGCAAACTTAAATTTTACTGATGAATTTTGCGCTAACCATAATGCTAGCCAAAACCGGTACACTACTCGCATATGTATATATTATTGTAAAATTAAACAATATAATTATTAAAAATACTTTCTGATTCTTCTAATAGGTATGCCTCTTAATTGGACCCTTGAACTAAGAAATAGCCTGTCTTCTATAGGAGCTTATGACGTCTGAAAATCTACAAATGCTAAAATTGTAGAAAATGAATTTAATAATTTAATCACTTCATTCCAAAATAATCTCATAAGTAAAGATGTTGAAAAAATCCTCAACTCCAAGTATAACTTATATTATAGAAATATGTGCTCTTTTGGTTCTGTGAGTTGCCATATGTTATTTAATTGTCATATCAATACAATTAGAGCAGTAGGTCAGTTACGTTTGGCTTCTAAACACCATATCAGTTTATATATAAATAAAGAAAAAATTATTTTTGAAAAGGATCAATGTAGATGTTGTTCTAGAGAACTCAAAGAAGATATTGTTCATTTTTTATTAAACTGTCCTTTGTATAATAATATTAGAGAAAGATATTTATCTAAATATATTAAAAACTCTGATGAAGACGAAAGTAATATTATTAGAATATTAGAGATTGTTTCTATAGAGCAAATTAATTATGTCTATTACTATATTCTAAATTATATTAATTTAAAAAAGCGAACATTAAAAAATATAACTTACAATAAAAATTAAAGGGGGAAAGGAGGGGAAGGGAAAGGAGGGGACGGGAAAGCGGAAAAAATGAGATTAAAATTAAGAATAGAGGACAAAAAAAATAATAAAGATAATGAAAAATGAATTAAAGTTGAGATTGTCATATTAAGTGTTTGTTAAATACTTGTTATTTACAGTTTAAGTACAAAGTGTATGTATACAAGTATTTATTATAATATTTAAGATACATAGAAATTTCTTAAGCTGTAATATTCTTACTTTATTATTATATCGGATGTATATTCATTTGTAACCCAACTCTCTACAATAAGCTTTAATAGGCTTCAATGTAGTAATAAATAAAAATAAAATAAAAATTGTTAAAAATATTCATTCCTTTTATTAGTTTTTCCAATTATATTGACACAGATCGTAAAACTTTATAGGAAAATGTTGAAATAATTACACTAGACAAAGCCCCTCTTCCCCCACCCCATAAATCCGCCACTGTCACTATACCTTATTTGTTATGAACATCACTTGTAAAAGCTTTTCCTAAAGTTCCTTCTTCAAGTACAGTTTCCAAATTGTATAAGTTGTGATCCCTACGTAACGTAACTTACCAATCAGGTGCTATTATAAGTTATAAAGTTAAACTTTAAAATGAGTAACTTTCCCAGAGAGTCTTTGTACGATATTAAAATGATATTGATCGGTTGAGGTTGACGGAAAGTTAGCCTCAGTCGGATATGCAAACACAATCTGCCCCGGACCGTACCCCAGGGAGCAGAGTTGGACTGTGGGAGTCTCGTCCAGTTCTCCAGGCACACCTTCATATTGTAGCATGTCTACCCTATAGATAATGCTCAGAACTGGCGATGTCTACGAGAGGATCGCGATCGCTAGGAGCAAAGTATGGGTTGTGGGGTATCAAATTAAAGAGGATTGCATTTGGAAGAGCATGCTCGGAACCAGCGATGCTTGCGAGAGAATCGCGATCGCTGGGAGCGAAAATAAAGAATAATAGAGACACAATGGAAAGGAAGCCAAGATAATTGTCTACATCCGGTGTATAAGGAATAAGCAGTAAAGGTTTTTTTTCTTACTCCAGGTTTTCACACAACTAGAGGCAGATGTTAATTGGTAATATGCGATTGGCTGGAAATAAAATGGGCGGAGTCCGACGACGAATCAAGTCTCGAGAACTGTCCCCTACCACGGTCGGATATCGGAAGCCACTCCCCGTTTTACTCATTCTTCGCTCATGTCTTGGCTGGTCACCACGTTCTTTTTATATTGTACAGTTGAGTTTGAATATGTGAAATTAACAGTTTTCTTCGTTCATGTCTTGGGTGATCACCACGTATCTTTTCTATAAGTAATATCAGTTTGAATATGTGAAATTAACATTCTTCGTTCATGTCTTGGGTGATCATCACGTATCTTTTCTATAAGTAATATCAGTTAGAATATGTGAAATTTTCTTTCTTTGCTCATGTCTTGGTGGATCACCACGTATCTTTTCTATAAGTAAAGTTTAGTTTGAATATGTGAAATTACTAACAGTCTTCGTTCATGTCTTGGGTGATCACCACGTATCTTTTCTATAAGTAATATCAGTTTGAATATGTGAATTAGTCGTAGAGACACACTTTGATTTTGGACGGTGCAAAGTCAGTGGGGGTGTAACTTCTGGTGTGCCCTCGAAACTACGCAGATCTTCAGGGACTATGTGAATAGACGATTTCTACGGGAAGTCCAGAAAGGGTGATCACGCCGTCATTCGCCATGGATATCGTATCGAGGTACCTCGTAATTAAGTTATAATTCAGTCCTTCAGACACACGGCCAAATTATATATATATTCAATTGTTGTTTTGTAAATATGTTCTCATTAAAATAAATATGTTAAAGTTATAGGTTTGATTCATTTCATTCCCCCCCCACTCATGCTTCTTCTGGTTGACAACAGTAATTAATTATTGTTAATTACTGATGTCAACTAACCGTTAGGATCTTGTAACCGTTCTTCCCGTGGGAGTGCTTTCAGCTATTCAGGCATTGTTTAATTAAAGTCGCGATTTAAATAATTTTCAAATTTAATAATTTTTCGATCTCAATTTTATTTATTTTATTAATTACGTGATTTGCACTCACACAGGGAGGGAAATGGTTATAATTGGCGCCCGAACAGGGACTTGATTTGTTTATTAATTATGCCAATTAGTATAATTAATGAACCCCACTAATCGGTCCCTTATTAATTAATTAATTTTTTTTAATTAAAAAAAAAAAAAAAATTTTTTTTTTTTTGCTTTTTAACGTAGATTCCAGCCTATTAGGCCACAATGTTATATTTTCACTTAAAGTCGGTATTTAGAATCAAAACTGAAGAAGGATGGGTGAGGGTAGGGACAATGAATGACATCATTTATTGAAATAATTTTATTTTTTTTTGTTTTTGATTTTTTTTTTTATGTAGATTTAGTAGGCATTTATTTTACATATTATAACTATTGTTGTATTGTGATGCCATCTGACAGGTCACCATAGAAATTAGGTTAGCACCAGACCTCCCGTATAATTCATTTAATTGTTGATATATATTTCTTATCAGAATGGAAGGGAAAGGGAAGTCGGACTTAGAGCCGATACAGACACGGTCTAGGAAAACTATCCGTACGCCCCCGGAGTCCCCGGTAGAAAATCCTAAATTTGACCTAGAGGCGATGTTTAAGGCCATGCAGGAACAGATGGGAAACTTGGGAAAGGATTTAAAAGCGGACATGCAGGAACAGATTTCGGGACTAGGACAACAGGGAAAGGCCATGCAGGAACAGATAGGACAGCAGACTTCGGAGATAAAGGAACAAATTTCGGCAATGGCAAATAATATCGAATCCATTAATCGCGATATGGGCACTCTACGATCTGAGTCCGGAGAATTGAGAACTAGACAGGATAATTTAGAAGGGAAATATGACAAACATGTTTCTGAAGTTAGGGACATGGTAGATGTCTGTCATCATGAAATGACAGGTAGGATCATGTCAGAAACACAACGTTTAGATAAGGAGGTCGAGGAAATAAATTCGAACCAAAATCTTTTTCGTACCGATTGTGAGAAGAGATTCGCCAATATCTCGAAGAGAATAGATACTGTTTCGGGTCAAAATCAGGTCTCAACCCCAAAACATAATGACCAAGTGACGTTCCCCATCCCTGAAGAACATAAGGATTGGTATACAGGTCAGACCTTTGCTCGCGAACAACCTAGTAACGTCACTTTCCAAAATACGTATATAAAAAATTACGAACGTAACAAGGTAACGTTCCGTAACAATGTGTTGGATTTACCCAACCATTTCATATCAAATTTAGAAATTGCATATAGTCACATTGGAGAATTTTATAATCTGAACGAATTTATAAAGTCACATTTAAAGGGCGAGGGTCTGGATTGGTTCCTTGTAAAGTCAGGAAGTATCCGCTCTTTTGATGAATTCGTCAATGCGTTCAAAGATAGGTTCTGCGGGGAGAAATATGACGTTATAGTCCGTAGGGAACTTGATACCCAAGGCTATGCCGATCATATGGATAAAACACCCAGCGAACATTTTTCAAAATTAGTGTCACGACTCCAGGATAGTACATATAAAATTCCGGAAGGCTACGTATGTGAACTATTAAGCAAACATTATGGAGAGACGGTCGAAAATTCAGTTAGGATCCAGGGAATAATCTTTATTGAGAGACTACATGAGCAAATAATTAGGATAGGTACTAACATAATTAGACGTGATTGTAAATTAAAGGATAGTTCTTGGAAAGGCGGGGAAAGACAGTACCGACCAGATAGTCTTCCGAAAAACAATAACTTTCCCAAACAAGACCTACCTCGTTACAATTCTGGGAATGCACGGGGAACCTCTCACTACAATCAAGAGAGAGGGAATCAATTTAGCCGAGGCCCTTCCCGCGAGTCAAATCCAAATTACGATCGGCCACGTAATTACTATGACTCAAATCAGAATTATAATCGACCACCTAATTATAGGGATAACCAGTCGAAACCTAACGTAAGAAACATGGAGGTAGTGACCGACAACAATGTCAATACAGACATGAAAGAAATAAAGCAATCCCTTGGAGAGTTGGCTAACAACCTGAAACCAATTGTTGACCACTTGATAAAAAACTAAGTAGCAGGAGTGGGATGAACAAACTTAAAACTATGGGGGGAGGTAAATTTAAATTCAAGGGGGACATACGCAGTTTGCTTGGTACAGAGATGATGACGAGATTGACAGGGGACATTGACCTACATACTAACGTTGACAATAGATGTCCCACTCCTGTAAAGGTAAAGACAGACAGTAACAACGGACTGACATTGATGAAGCTTCAAGGGTACCAAGAAGGTAGCGGTTTAGGAAGACACGGTAATGGACGTTTGGAACCAGTTTTTATCAGCACGAGAAGACCACTTCAAGGATTAGGTTACGAGTACAAATTTTTTGATATCAGATCACCAGTTAACGTAGAATCAATAGCAAAGACATCCTTACCAATCACTGCTAAGCAGGAAGAGCCCATCGACAAACAAACATACCCCGACAATACTATGACTGCCCCAGATCACGTAAATTCATCAAGTATAAAAGAGGACGAAATCACAGACAGACTGACAGGGAATGAAGAAAACATAACTTTCCCAGACGACGTCAGAATATTATCTCTGATGCAGGAATTTACCGACTTACTTCTATGTGAAGATTACGTAACGGACAAACCGACACCAAAATGCCCCGAAATAACCATGACGATAGGGACAACGGAACACAAGACATTAGGGTTACTTGATTCTGGTTCTGAAATCACTGGAATACAGGAGGAGTTCTTCAACCGAATTAAGAATGACATACCGACAGACGAACTCAACATATTACCCGTTCAAAATATGTATATAACTACTGCAACTAACAGACGTTCCAAGAAAATCACCCAACAGATCATGACCAGACTAAACCTAAGTGACATATATGACTTCGACGGACACCTATATGTTATCCCGGACCTCAGTCATGAAATTATTATAGGTAATGACATGCTGCACTCCTTAAGAGCTAGCATTGATTTTCAAAGTAACCAATTTATTATCAGAGCCGACGGACAGACCTTCAACATCCCCTTACAGACAAATGAAGTTGCTAACAGCCCAAAGCTTATGAGGGAATTACAGGTGAGACCACTAGCATCAACCGACACGACTGACGTAGAAGACAAAATACAGGAGACAATAAACTCATTAGGGAAACGACACTGTAAACATGCAGAGACTTTTAGACAATTAGTTCAAGACAACTTCAATATTATTAGTAAAATTCCGGGACTTATTAAAGATTTTGAATATACACTTAAATTGACAGACGATACTCCGTTTTTTTTTAAAAATTACCCAATACCGCACTACCGTTTGACATTAGTGAGACAGGAAATCCAAAACCTACTGACTAACCATATAATAGAGCCCGCATATAGTCAATTTATTTCACCTCTCGTTTGTATTATGAAGAAAGATCAATCCGTTAGATTATGCACCGACGGCCGGCATTTAAATTCGCGATTAGATTCAGACCACGACCGTACTAGTAATATCGACACTATTTTGGCCAATTGCAATAACGCGAAATATTTTACTACTATCGATTTAACTAAGAGTTTTTACCAAGTCAATTTAGCAGTAGAGTCACGTAAATATACCGCGTTTATGTTCGACGGCCGAACTTATCAATTCACGCGTGTCCCTTTTGGTTTAAAAATTAGTTCCGCGGCACTGAATCGAGCATTAACCCCAATTTTAGAAGATTTGAGACCCCACGTTTTAATTTATGTTGATGACCTATTAATTTTAACCGATTCTGTTTCCCACCACGTCGAACTATTACGGACTATTTTCCAACGTTTTTCTGATCACGGGATCACCATTAATTTCGCGAAGTCAAATTTCTTTTATACTAGCATCGACTATATCGGATATACTTTGACCTCGGACGGCATTAGGCCACAGACTGACAAAATCAAAGCAATAAGAGACTGCCCCGCGCCACAGAACAGGAAACAATTACGGTCGTTCCTGGGACTGACTAATTACTACCAACGTTTTAGCAGGCAGTACTCAGACAAAGTAGGACGACTTCGAGATTTACTCAAGACAAATAGTAAATGGACCTGGACAAAAGTAGAAGACGGACTTTTTAATGACATTAAAGAACAATTCATTGGATCAACATTACTAAGACATCCCGATTTTAACCGACCTTTTCACCTACAGACAGACGCTAGTGGTTTTGCAATTGGTGCCCAATTATTTCAGATAATTAATGACGAAATTAGGATCGTCCAGTTTGCAAGTAGGATGCTGCAGGCAAATGAGCTCAATTTTACCACCACTGAGAAAGAACTATTGAGCATAGTATGGGCTGTTAGAAAATTCCAAACATATTTACTTGACCGACAATTTACAATACAGACAGACCACAAGGCTCTGATATATTTAAATAAATGTAAAAACCTCCCTGGACGATTACAGAGATGGGCATTATTCCTCCAACAGTTTGATTTTAGCATTGACCACATCAAAGGAAAGGATAACCTAGTAGCTGATCATTTGAGCCGCTACCCGACTAATGGCAACTCCACCTGTAAAAAATATCCACAGGTAAACCTCATCAAAGACGACCTACGACTGTTACCGACACTCCTTGAGGCCTTCCACGATAATTATATTAGAGATCCTCACATTAATAAAGGACATTTGGCTCTTCCAGCAGAGTTCGATCCCGATAGTACATTTCCAAAATTTTGTTACCGGAACAATTTAATATTAGCCCATGTAATTTCAGATGACCCCATTAGAATCATTGTTCCGGAAATTTCAGATTTATTGATCATTGAGCTTTTTCATAAAGACCATGGACACATAGGACAAGGAAAGACATATTATTTATTAAACTCCCGATTTATTATTAACAGTGTGAAACAAAAAATCGCGACGATTATTAAATCTTGCCACGTATGCCAAACTTGCAAAATTACAAATTATACTTTAACGGCGGGATATATCCATTTAAAGAATTCCAAACCACTGGAGACTGTATCCGTAGACTATTTAGGCCCACTTCCGACAGCTCCAGGAAACTTTAAACATTTATTTGTAATCATAGATAATTTTTCAAAATACACTAGACTCTACCCCGTAACCACCGCAAACACCGAGCACGCATTAAGATGTGTGCAAGATTTTTGCGATAAAGCAGGCACCCCCCTTAGAATCGTTTCAGATCACGGAACCCAATTTACCTCCAGAAAATGGCAAGAGAAATTAAATTCATTAGACATCATTCCAGCCTATGCGTCCATACGGCACCCCCAATCTAATAGAACCGAAAGAAGTAACCGCGATATCGGAGAATACCTCAGGACATTACTGCATGACAAAAAACAGACGATATGGACTAGGAAGCTGGACAAAATTGAATTCTTATTAAATAATACTTACCATCAAGGGATCAATGGATATCCCATAGAAGTTCATTTTGGACAGAGACATCAGACGACTTTTGACGACATCTTGGCAGAATTCACCGAGACAACATATGACGACAGGATATATGACATTTCGGGACTACATCAACAAACTTACAAATTTACAGAAAGACAGGCCGAGAGACAGAAACAAAAATTTGAGAGACGACACAAACAGACTACATTAGAAATTGGCGATCAGGTGTTAGTACAATCTCTGCGAATACCTACCGGTAAGAGGGAAATATCCAAGTTATTACCATTCTGGGAAGGACCTTACCAGATTTTGGAGAAGAAAAGTCCTCAAACTTTTATTGTAGGACACCTCGGCAGTAACGATGTGAGAGGGACATTCAATATTACCTCTTTAAAGCCGTATATTAGCGGATAAATTTACAAGCAGGCTAGAGAAGCGCTAGGGCTCTCTTTGAGATTAACGATCTTACTTCAGCCGAGTTAGGGGGGCGATTATTGCAGACGAGATCGCGGCCCTAGAGTCAGGGAAGAGATTTGTGACGTCTCTATGGGTGTCCATCCCCAGCTATCCCAGGAACAGTTAGACAAAGTCACACACACATAAAACAGACACTATTTTTATTATTTGGGAATTATTTATTATTTTACACTAACGGCCAACACCTCATTATACAACAACACACAAAGAATCACACATACACATTTATTGGGGACACGGGATTTATTATTTAGTTATTTTTTTTTTTAAATAGGATAAGGCAGACGGGGACATTCTGGCACTCCCCTGGGGCTTAACATCGAGCATACCCCCCTTAGTCGAGCTCAAAGATTCCAAAGTGAATCGCCAGGTTGTAGATATAATTTTAGATAATAAGTTAGTTTTAGTTGTTTTATATAAATTTAGTAATAGGGCATTTTTTTTATAATAGTAGGTAGGTAATTTAGATAATAAGTTAGGATAATTTTTTGTTCATATATTTAGTAAGACTATTTTTTTTTAAATAGTATTAACAATTTGTTTATGATGTTGGGATAATTTAGTTTAGATAGGTTTGTGGCTTCATTTGAAATTGACATAATTGTAGGACGGGGCAGACGGTATATGGATTGGCCATCCATGGGAATATTCCTACGTATTTAAATTTGATTAGGAGACGCGGATCTGAGTAGGATGACAGCGAGGCGATGGCACACATATTTGTAGGTAGTCAGGTATGGTAAATGTACTTCCAATTGTATTTGTCTGTTTCGTTTTGTATTTTAAAATAATATTTGTATTAGTATCCGACCGTGTGTATCTATTGAAAATGTCACATTGACCCATATTTTATCTAGTGACCATGATGGGCTATGTTAACCCAATGAGAGCCTTGTAAATATATTTGTAACATATATTCAGGTATGGACCTTACTTATTATGATGCAGTGTCGACCACGGTAGGTCAAATGTCAATTTTGTTATTTTATTTAAGAAATCCTAGGGCAAGGTGCCGAAGCATACATGACTAAAGGGGGAGATATATTATAAACTGGAGGGGATACCCAGAATTGAATATTTAATTATCGTACACACGGAGAAGGGGCCACTCCATTGATGCTTGTAGAATCCATTTAAAGGGGCGGGAGTTTGTTTAATTATTTTTTTTATGCCATGAACTGACTGTTGAACTGAAGAAAGGGTTTCGCTACTTGATTAATGCGGATGCCGGAATTTACATATATTTATGAAACTGAGATGGGATTTGAGTGGGCTTATTTTTCTATTTTATATTTCGTCGTCGTTCCGGCAGAAGGTAAATACCTGTCGAAGGCCTAAGGAGGCATATGGTTAGGGTTTGGTCAACCCAAATTTTTGTTGAAGCGGATTAGGTATATGAGAATTCAGTTGAAACATTGTCGAGGCGTGGGGCCTTTTTGGATGTTTTAACTAGTCAGTGAATGTATGCTAGAAATAGAATCATCGTTATTTGCCAATGGAGAGGGTTAACTCCAAGAAGTACAGCGTAAAGTAAAATCATGCTTTGGTCACGCATGCATAGGCAAGCCATGCCGATTCGAAAGGAAATTTAAAATCATGTTTTGGTCACGCATGATAATGAGGTCGATACCTGAGTATTTGGTTAAGTGTATATGCTCAGTGAACGAGCAAGTGTTAAGTGAAACTAATAAAATATGTGACTTCCAATGGTCATTTAGCCGACATATTTTATTTTAACGGGAACGGGGGATATTGTAGCATGTCTACCCTATAGATAATGCTCAGAACTGGCGATGTCTACGAGAGGATCGCGATCGCTAGGAGCAAAGTATGGGTTGTGGGGTATCAAATTAAAGAGGATTGCATTTGGAAGAGCATGCTCGGAACCAGCGATGCTTGCGAGAGAATCGCGATCGCTGGGAGCGAAAATAAAGAATAATAGAGACACAATGGAAAGGAAGCCAAGATAATTGTCTACATCCGGTGTATAAGGAATAAGCAGTAAAGGTTTTTTTTCTTACTCCAGGTTTTCACACAACTAGAGGCAGATGTTAATTGGTAATATGCGATTGGCTGGAAATAAAATGGGCGGAGTCCGACGACGAATCAAGTCTCGAGAACTGTCCCCTACCACGGTCGGATATCGGAAGCCACTCCCCGTTTTACTCATTCTTCGCTCATGTCTTGGCTGGTCACCACGTTCTTTTTATATTGTACAGTTGAGTTTGAATATGTGAAATTAACAGTTTTCTTCGTTCATGTCTTGGGTGATCACCACGTATCTTTTCTATAAGTAATATCAGTTTGAATATGTGAAATTAACATTCTTCGTTCATGTCTTGGGTGATCATCACGTATCTTTTCTATAAGTAATATCAGTTAGAATATGTGAAATTTTCTTTCTTTGCTCATGTCTTGGTGGATCACCACGTATCTTTTCTATAAGTAAAGTTTAGTTTGAATATGTGAAATTACTAACAGTCTTCGTTCATGTCTTGGGTGATCACCACGTATCTTTTCTATAAGTAATATCAGTTTGAATATGTGAATTAGTCGTAGAGACACACTTTGATTTTGGACGGTGCAAAGTCAGTGGGGGTGTAACTTCTGGTGTGCCCTCGAAACTACGCAGATCTTCAGGGACTATGTGAATAGACGATTTCTACGGGAAGTCCAGAAAGGGTGATCACGCCGTCATTCGCCATGGATATCGTATCGAGGTACCTCGTAATTAAGTTATAATTCAGTCCTTCAGACACACGGCCAAATTATATATATATTCAATTGTTGTTTTGTAAATATGTTCTCATTAAAATAAATATGTTAAAGTTATAGGTTTGATTCATTTCATTCCCCCCCCACTCATGCTTCTTCTGGTTGACAACAGTAATTAATTATTGTTAATTACTGATGTCAACTAACCGTTAGGATCTTGTAACCGTTCTTCCCGTGGGAGTGCTTTCAGCTATTCAGGCATTGTTTAATTAAAGTCGCGATTTAAATAATTTTCAAATTTAATAATTTTTCGATCTCAATTTTATTTATTTTATTAATTACGTGATTTGCACTCACACAGGGAGGGAAATGGTTATAATATATTCTTTAGCTCACCGCCTATCAGATAACAGGTCAACACTTGGATTACATCACAACAAATTTATCGGTGAATCACTGGCAATGTACTTCCTCAGCACGATTAAGTTTTTTATCTTCCTCCAAAAACCAATCGACAGTTTGGGCTAATTACACAGCCCTGCAAAATTCAAGTCATCAAAAACTTTTTTCAAAATTTCTTCTGTCTGTACATATTTTTGGGGTAAACAAATCTCAGTTTTTCATTATCACATCAGATTTTTTCACAATCCTCTCCTGTACTCTAAACCTGTTTTTTGATTCCGCTAAGTGATTAGGTTCCATAAAATTGAATAAAAATCCTTTGAAAACCAGTACTTTTATTAAATTTTTATCATTTTTACTTTTATTTATAAATGTTTACTCAATAGCCTTGAAGTCCCGTTTTCTCTTTATAGAGAAGGAACGAGTGTAGCTTTTTTCCTTGTGTGTAACATTTCTGTTTTCTCGGTGTATAGTCCAACAGTAGTCGCCCATCATGTTAACGTTTCGGCGACCTTGGTAACGTTTTTCCATTGCCTTTATATCTTGATGGAATCTTTCTTCCCGTTCTTCACTCACGTCACCAAGGTTTTCCGGAAAAAAATTCAAATGTGCGTTCAAAAAATGGAGCTTGATTCTCATCGAGCATCCCAAGGTTTTGAACTTCTTTAACATAGTTTCCACGATTGTTACGTAGTCAGGGTCTTTTTTGTTACCCAAAAACTTGGAATGACATTTTTGAAAGGAGCCCAAGCCTCTTTTCCAATAGTTTTCATTATCAGCATGAAGTTTTTGCCCATCATAAGCCTTATCATATCATATAGTGGGGGCTTCTCAGTGCCGGATTAAGACTATTCGGTGCCCTAAGCATTCTGAGCTTATGGAACCCCCGCCTCACTATTGATATGATTAACGTCTTACTTATGTTGGCAAGTTCAATACTAAAGCTCGATGAAACAAAACGAAGACAAAAGTAATTAAACGAGAAAATAAGTAAATCAATGTTTTCATAATTTATTTATTAAAACACTAAATTTCCGTTTAATTCCAAATACGCCATTCGTTCATCATATACGTACACTTTTTCGTCAGACGCGGCGGAGGCACACAGTTTCATACCAACCGTTCCTGAAACTGTTGTTGGAGATGACAACATGTGTTACACACCAGCTTGAAACGAGGAAGAAGATTTTAATGCGAAATTCTACAAAAAGGAAAAAAGTAGACAATAGTTTTGTGTCAGTAGGAAGTTATACAACAAGTTGCTCTTGTCTTTGAGACATTTGAGCTTTAAAGGCTTTGTAAATCAGGTCGTGGTTTTGCTAACCGACAACCCTGTAACGGAATATTATGATCAAAATTTCTAAAACAAGTATTGTATTTGTTTTACATAAAATTGTGATTGAGGGCGCCGATAGCTCAGTGGTATGCGTGCTTGTCTTCTGAGCTCAAGAACGTGGGTTCGAAACCCGACCGAGGCTCTTAGTTTATTTTATCAGGTCAATCAAATTCATCATTCTGATCTTACTAGAGTTAGTTGGTTATTTTGATTCCGGGCAACTACAAGGTCATATCGCCTACTACCAGAACGATATTTCCTTACTATGATGGACATGAGTCCGACTCTACTGTGGGAGTCCTAAATTTTGCCTACCTAAGTTTATTCACTTCGGGTAGGGGTCTTTAACGAGTGCCTGATATCGTACATACAAGCGGTATGTTGAAAACGTACTTAGCACATGAATTCGAAGTGTTCTTAGTTTTCCTCTCAAAATTGTTATCAAATCTTCATGTTCTTTGCTGCTATCATTTTTGTGTTAGAGCGCTCAAAAAGTTCCAACCAGAGACACAAACATGTCATCTCGAAAATGGCCTACCATGTTCAGAGGATCTTTGAACGCGAATTAATTGCCTATTAAATCTGATGAGGGGCATAGCAAAACGCATTACAACAAAACGACTTTGTAAACTGATTAAACCAATAAAGCAGCTGTTTCCTATTTTGGATTCCCTAGCCCGTGAAGAGACTGGAGGAAACTTAAAGCACGAGTGATTCGTGTTTCTAAAAAGTTACTGGTTCGCATGGATGAAGTTACAATATGTGAGAATTCTACCAAGGACAGTTTGGGGGCCAAAGTTTAAAGTTATTACAGCATGTGGTATGCGATATCCTGTCTTAATTAAATCCAGCCAAAACTTTCCTTCTCTCAGTTTACTCTAAGTAAAACTAAATTAAATTATTAGTAGTTAGAAAATGTATGTTTTGGAAGAGAATGAGCAATGACGTCACCCTCACGACATAACTGATACCCCACTTTCCATTATCTTATTCAAATCGTTTTGTTGGCGTCACCTTGTCCCTTGCGTTCATTCAAATACGTAGGGTGCGTTTCTTATTTAGATTGTGTTTTCAACGCTTTAAATAATTATTTAAATGTTGAGTATAGGGAAAGTTATGTAATCGTGTTTCTTAAGCTTCTCTGGGATGTTGAAATGTTGATTTTTTCCGGAAATTTTTCCAGAGGTGTCTTCTTTTTACTTCTTTTTTGACAATATTTCGGGACGCTTTCACGTCCCTTCTTCTGTTCACTAGAATACTCCTTAAACTTATCTGGGATGTTCCACTGTTGTTTAATTCCGGCATTTCTTCCAGAGGTGTCTTCTTTTTTTCTGACAATAATTCGGGACTCTTCCAATAATTCGTTCATAGTGACCGGAAGAAGGGGCTTGGAAGAGTCCCAAAATATTGTCAGAAAAAAAGAAGACACCTCTGGAAGAAATGCCGGAAGTAAACAACACGAGAATACTTGTTCAGGGACATGAAAGGGTCCCGAAATATTGTCAAAAAAGAAGAAAAAAAGAAGACACCTCTGGAAAAAATGCCGGAAAAAATCAACGTTATGTAATCGGATAAAAAATGGATGTTGAGCTTTCACCGGAATTTCACGTTTTCCAATCCTTTGATAACAAAAATGAAAAACAGTCGTTGAATCACCGGCAATACAACTATTTCCTCAGCTCGAATTAACGCACTAAGTTATCGTCCCAATAGGTATCTTTTTCAGAGACTTCTGAATCATCATACTAAATTTCGTGTTGATACATGCCTTAGATCAGCAGTTATTAGGGTTTTTGAATTTGGCCCTCTTCTCTGAAGTATCGACCTTATTGGGTTTTGGAGTCACATAGACAATTTCATGACGATATATTCATTACACCAGTTGTTATTGGGATATTTGTGTTGAGAGTCCCCTAATCTCCGTCTTCCCTTTGGCCGATTTGGCTGAGTATCCATAGATGTCGTCCTTAAGAGGTTCTGGATACACATATAAAATTTCGTGTCGATGTATTCATTCTATCGGGTGTTATCGTGTTCGGAGCACACAGGAATTTTTTGTAATCAGTGGGTCAGAAAACATGGATTTTCGTTGAAAAATCAATATTGAATTTCTGATCAATTCCATAACCTCGACTGCTTGAGCTTAAATGATAGCAGCCGAGCATATATCTCGACTGTGGTACATCTCATTGACAATGTTGTGGAGTTTCCATTGAGTGGGAAACAGTGTCCATAGTCAACCTGAATATGTTTTGTTACGTTTTGTGCAGAGGTATTTATGAGCAGTTTCCCCTTCTCTCTATCTACTCCTGGCCAGGCATTACATATATTTATTTCATAGTAGCATTATTCTCTTATATGTATTGTGATACCAACTCTCTTCCCGTGACATTCTCGCACTTGTCGAGAACTGTTACAAAAACCTCCCCAGACAAATATGATTGTCCATGATGGTAGTTCACCTTTGGGTTACTAGGTGGCACTACCATCACGCCACTTTTTTTGTTCCATTTGTGTATGAATCCTACACTCTGGCGTAGTAGTATATCTGCTAGGACAGATAACAATGAGGTATTGTCTTGGGTGTTCAGTAGGTATCCGAGCCAGAACACATGGCCCCAGGAGGCCAGACATGCTCCAGCAGTACCCTTCTATCTAGCGATAATTGAATCCTAAGGGCAACTCAGCCGTGACACCCTTCACAGCTGATTAGCCTGCTCCTTGGGTGTTCTGCTTCGTATGGATCTGCGATCAGATATTACCCGATCAGCTACTAACTGGCTATAGGTATGCAAGAAATATACCTGAATTTTGGACGTCCATTCTTTTTTTTTTTCATTATTATTAATCAAAATAATAGTAATAGATATAAATATAGAATTATGATGAATATTTTATTCTCCAAAAGTTTTTTCTCACATATATATTTCAGCGTCCCGTTTTTTACGTTCACTTTTCAGGTCACAATGTACGAAATATAGAAAAGAAAAAATATTGAAAAATAAATTTGCCAGGAGAAATAAAATAAATGGATAAATAACTAATAAAAAGTTGTGAATCACCGGCAATGTACTTCACCATAACAAAAAATCTATTAAGTTGTTTCCATCCAAAATCAATCGACAGTTTGTGTTAAAATTAAATATTGACCTCATGTAATGTGCCATTGCTTCACGATTCATTACCACAGCAGTTACTGGTATTAACTGGAGGTATTTGAATCTAGTCCCACTTCTCTGATTTCTCCTTCCCTTCGGGCGATTTGGCTTAAAATCAATAGTTGTCGTCCTCACGGGATCCTGGATACACGTATACAATTTCATGTCTTTACATTCATTTTATCAGGAGTTATCTTGATCACAGGCGACTTTTTTATTTTACATTTTTGAAATAGGGGGACTTGTTACCAGCAGTTACTTGTTACCAGTAGTTACTTGTTACCAGTAGATACTTGTTACCAGTAGTTACTTGTTACCAGTAGTTACTTGTTACCAGTCGTTGTTTGTCATTAGTTAATTCTTCAAGATCATGTAATGCCTTTTATGCCTTATATAGGCTCTGATTCGGGCACCTTTGATTTTTTCAAATTTTTCGAAATGCCTAGAAATGTCTTTAACCATTATCATATGATTACTATGATAGTTATGACAGACTAAAAAATATATTCCCTGACTATTTAAACTGGTTCTAGGCTAACTATTGCATTAAAACAGCTTTTCCTTTTAGAATAAACCGGACTCTTCACAGCATGATTCGGGTGAAGACGGAAATTAAAGAATTTTTTCAACAGGAATAGAATATGGTGATAGAAAACCAACACAAGATTTCATCCTTCCTGAACTCGTGAAATATATAATACCTCTGTCTAAGGAGAATATGGCGTTTCTATGTTTGGTCGGGTATAAAGTTCTGTCTTCAACGTGTAGATCTTAGATTTGGATAGTTCAAAGAGGACATCGGGTATCATTTTCATTACAAAAACCATCGGGGACATAGATGGAATAAGAAATGCTGTTCGACATGAAAACACTCACATTTTGCCATCATATAGGTTTATCTATTTGAAAGGTAGATTTTTCAAGGAGAATGGGACAGGGGCTGTTGCAACATACATATACAAACGGGTTTTGTTGACTTACCAGTAGTTACTTGTAACCAGTAGTTCCTTGTGTGTCGAACCCGCGATATTGAGCTCAGTAGGCTAACACGCTACCTCTGAGCTACCGATGCCCTCAAAAAAAAAAAATCTAAACGCATGTTGTGTAATTTACGGTATTGTTTTCTATAATTGTATTCACAAATTTGATTGGTGTTCTAATGGAACAAGTATGTACGAGTCGTAGAAAATTCATGTTGGCCCATCTCGGGGCTTCCATATTCAGCAGCGTGCTACAGGGGGGAGGATATGGGATCGAGCCGTTTTGATTGGATGAGCAGGTCGGAATTTATAGCGGCTAGATTATACACCATGAGCAATTAGCAAACATTGTGATCGTTCTAGCAGTGAATTATTACACATGTTACAGATATTACACATTCATGTATGCGTTCTGACACAAGAGGCCCACATTTTACTTAGTACTAATAATAAGTAAAATCACTATTAGAAGGAAATATCGAACCTAATCACATTAATCACGAATCAAGTAGAATCAATAATATGAAGATGGCTGATTTAGTGAAAAGTGATTATTTCACAGGTCGTAAAATAAAATATAGTCTCACCTCTTGCTAGCAGGCTTTCGAGGTTGCACTCATCATAAAGCAACAAAGATACAGGCATAAAGTTCAGTTCGTTAAAATCCATAAAATATTGTGGTAATAAAATATTAAATAAATATAATTAAAAAGTAACAAAACTTTAATTGAAATAAAGAATTTTTTTTTTTTTTTTTAATTTACAAAGAGATATTTACAACTGTATACAAATATATACAACAAGCAAATATGCTAATACAGAGATAATGGCAATGTCAAAATGTCATGAGGGGAGAAATCACCCAGTGGTGACACTCCCTAAATAAAGAATTAAAAAAAACAAAAAACATACCTGATAAAATAATCTTGAAAACAACATAATATTAAGTGTTTTGATAAATAAGAGTTAAAAAAAAATTTTAAATAAACGTTTATACAAAACGTGGTTGGGGACAGATATGCTATTCCTGTTCCCTATCTGAAACAAAACTGGGTATACGGAATATGTGAGACTGATCCCCTCTCTAGAGTTGAGGAGGGGGGACTCTACCTTCTTCTTTTCCAATGTAATTTCTATACTTTCTAATTTGTAGAATCAATAACAAACTAACAGTCATTTTATAAGAATTAAAAGTCGTCGCCAATGTACTTCCCCATACGTATTCTGATCATTCCCTTTCCTTCTGCCGATTTTGATGAAAATCGATACGTGTTGTCCTTTTGAGGTTCAGGTCACGCATATAAAGTTTTTTTCGTGTCTCCTTCCCTCTAATTGATTTGGCTGGTGTCTTCATTAGAGGGTTTTGGATTCACATATATAATTTCGTGTCCTATACATTCATTCTATACAGACAGGCAGATATATATATTTTTTTTTTCACATTTGGAATCTGGAGGCTGGGAAACATGAAATTCCGTTGAAAATGAAATTTGATGCGGAATTCTTGATCGATTACATAACTTCCCCTACCCTTTGCATAGCTGGAGAAGTAAAATGGAATGTGCTGTCCAATGTTCGAATCTAAGAATTCGACAATAAATCCATTCATAGAAGGAATACATTTCATTGATTAAAACGATTATTATATGAGTAATGAAGTTGGAATTTTTTTAATTATATAATTTTACAAATCCATCTATAGGGGAGGTTGTGTAATCTGTCAGAACATCGATGTTGAGTTTTCCCCAGAATTTCATGTCAATCCTCTAATAATAAGATTGAAAAAAAAAAGAAAAAAAAAAGTCTACTCCCTATAGGGTTAGGTTAGGTTTTATGACTCATGCCCGGGCTTTAACTACGAGGTCATATCGCCTACTAACAGAGCGCTCTTTCGTCACTATAGTGGACATGAACCCAACTCTACAGTGGGAGTCCTAAATTTTGCCTACCCTAAATTTTTATTCACCTAGGGCAGGGGTCTTTAACGATTAGTTGACATCGTACAGGCTCGGGACCATCGCTTAACGTCCCATCCGAAGGATGGCGTGCTTAAGTTTATTTAACCTCCCAGATAAAATAAATTAAGGGCCTCGGTCGGGTTTCGAACCCACGTTCTTGAGCTCAGAAGACAAGCACGCATACCACTGAGCTACCAGCGCCCTCAACCAACCACATATATCATCAACACACATAGATAGATTTGGTAGAGCTGGTGTATACACCTAGGGACCTAAGCATCCAATGCTCTTATTTTTTCCTTGTTAGCTCTACTCTAGGAGTCCTAAGTTTTGCCTACCTGGGTTTAGTTAGCCTAAGGAAGGGGTCTTTAACGAGTAGCTGATATTGCACAGGCTCGAGACCATTGCTTAACGTCTCCACCGGAGGACGGCTTGCTCAAGGTTTTTACCTTCCAGATAAAAAACAGCTTCGGCCGGAATCCGAACCCGCGATTTGGAGCACAGTGGACACGCTACCTCTGAGCTAACCGGCTCCATTCACACCCATAACTCATAATAGAATGAATGTATCGACATACAATTTTATAATTAAATTAAAAAACACCCAACTTATATGATTAATTCTTGTGGGGAAGTACATTGCAGGTGAGGTCTCCTAATATGTTTTCGATATGAAACACGACTTATATGTCCATCATTATTTTACTCTTTTCAGTGGTTAGGGACGCCTGACAGGCCTCTTCCATTACTACTTTGACCTGCTCCCAGAGACCATCAGAACCCAATGGGTTGGACACCGTTGGTCGAGTTTTAATTAACAATCAGGACCACTGGCTGGCTCCTGCTGATGTCCCCTGTACCAGCCTCGCCACATCCCATTTCGGATAATTAAGTCTCATGTATGCACGTAATATCCCAGTTAACTGCGCCCTCTGGCTGTCAGTCCCAACTCTATAACTGGTGGTTATCTTCTATCTAACACAATTTTTCTCTAACTCGACAACTAAACATTGCTCCTCTTTTTTAAAAAAAAAAATGGAACTCATAAAAAAATAATTTTCTTTAATGCCTTTTCTTGAAGACAATAGAAACAATAAAAAAAATTAAACTTCAACTAAAAACGTTCATGTTAGAGGAAACCTTCTATTCGGAAACGGAATTTTTTTCTCATTGTTCAAAAATAATAAAATAATCATAATAAAAATAGCTTTCATTATTGTTATTTTTGGCAGAGTTCCTCCATGAATCTACGTTTTAATCATTATCTTTTATATATATATACTAATTTATTTTCATGTTTTTTCTCTTTTTGTATTTTTATTAGCATTTTATTTATTTATGTCATTTATTTATATACATTATTGTTTGTGCATTTCAATGGTCTTATGCCGTCCCCCCACTACTCAGTTTGAATCTCCAGCAGCTCACTCTGCTAATAGTACTTCTCTTGCCCTCCGCCCATACGGAGCTTCTCTTTGTTTCAAACAGTTTTTCTCATTTTAATTATTTATTGTATAGTACATCTTTTTGATTATTGGCACAATTTACTTACGCTGAACTTCAAAGGCATTCATCTCTCATCTCTCTACATGGGGTGCAGAGATCCCCCCCCCCCTCCCCTCCCCCCCAGCTTTAAGACTACGCCTAAGGCTTCTTACACACCAAAGCCGAGCCGAGCCGGGCCGGGCGAAGCCTAGCCGAGCGGAATCTGCCTGCGTTCGCACCGAAGCCGATTTGCTATCAGTAGGTTTTCTAGCCTTGTAGTGAGAGGTGCTTCTTTCCTATTCAGTCTCAGTTGAAACGTGGTGCAAAATAATGTCATCAACTTTGATGATGATGATGTTGTTGGATAGTTCATCACTTGATGATGAATGTGTGGCAGAAAGAAGGCGATACTGGACTCACAATATAAATAAAGATCACGAGACTAATGGACAGTTCGTAAAAAACAAAAACCACTTGAAACAATAAAAAAACAATATATTGCGCTATATGATGTAACTCACTGGGCTCAAACACCGAACTAGACTGAATGACGGAAAAAAACGGCTTGGCAGAAAACGCTCGAATTGGCGGGAGATGGTACTGCTCAAAACCGCTCGGCCACGCCCGGCGCGGCTCGGCCTTGGTTTGAATACTCCCATGTAAACCCTGCGTATTTAGCGCTCAAGCGTTTTCCGCCCGGCTCGGCTCGGCTCGGCTCGGCCCAGCTTTGGTGTGAAACCCCACTAAGGCAAGTACATCTTGGCAATTTTTACTTTACAATCTTAGTTAATATATGCCCCTACAATTATAATTGTTATTTTGTTTTCTTTCTCTTTTCTATATTTCGCACATTGTGACCTGAAGAAGGGACTTGAGAACGTCCCGAAATGTCGTCGTAAAGAAGACAATTCCGAAAAAGTTATCAAAAAATATTATCTTAATTTTAAATAAAATATAGAATATATCTACTTTATTTATTATATACTTTATTTATCTACTGTATAATATTATTATTTTTGTACTAATATTTTCAAGTATTTATTTATATATTTCTTTTTACTTTTAAGTAATATTGTTAATTCAAATCCATGTGTGTCAGTCTGTTCAAGTATCTAAATTATAAGCTATCTTATGTAAACATTTTTATGACGTATCCTATTACCATGTTATGGTTTACCGGAAATAAATATTATTATTATTATTATAAACCAAAGACCAAGCACGATCCTACTTATATATACTTATATTCCACTACATCTCTTTTTACTTGCCCAGCTAAGTAGGGAAGTTATGTTAGAAATTCGATGTCGAGTTTACACCAGTACAAAAAGTTATTGTCCTACCTCAGTTCCCGTAGTAATCCTCTAGTCAGTGCTCTCCATTCTGCCAAACTTCCTCAACGACGCCTTAAAAGCCAATGGCTTAGAGACCTCCTTAATAGCAGCAATGACAGTGAGTTATAATTCAATTCAATGCCTAGGGAATATGGAATGTCACCACTGGGTGATTTCTCTCCTCTTGACAATTTGAAAATGCCATATTTTACACTTATACCAAATTTTCTTGTTGTATATATTATTTATACTGTTGATAATACCTTTTTGTTAAAAAAAAAAAAAAAAATAGACAGGGAAGGGGGGATTAATGGGGCTTTACACAAAAACTCCAATAATTGCTGAGGTAATAAATGTATCGACATGAAATTTTATATATGACAGCTACTTTCAGCCGCATCAGCTAAAAGTAAAAAAGGGATCAGACTAGGGGGGATGAACTCAAAAACCCTAAAAACACCTATGAAAAATGAAAAAATGAAAATGAAAAGAAATTTTATTATCCTGTGACCGAGGTCCCCTAACAATAAATACATACAGAGTAAATGAAACAATGAAATATAGTATCAGAACAAAGAAATAAAAAGATAGGTAGGTAAATAAAAATTAGTGCTACATTGGAGAAAAACTATACAACTAAAAAATAGATGAACAAAAATAAACAGGAAATAAAAAAAACAGGAAAAAACATAAAATTAACAACTTAAATATGATGAAAAAAAAAAAAAATAAAAGTATCCACAAAAATAAAAGAGAATAAGTAAAAAAGAAAATCTATATAACTAAGAAAGAAAAAAAAAATTGATAATATAAATATAAATCGACCGAGCATAATATACGTTGGTTGATTATAAAAGAGAAGGAAGGATTCCCAGTCAAGGTTTGAAATAAAATAAATAATTTAGAAAGCAGAAAATAAGATAAGATAAAAATAAATAAATGCATAAAAAAAATACCTATATTAGTAATGTGTAAATGAGCCAAACAAGGCATACCTATGTAATGATGTATCGACTCAAAATTTTATATGTAGATCCAGGACTCAATAAGGATGACACCGGACGATTTCCCAGTATATTGTCCGAAGGGAAGAGGGGGATCAAGGCGAAAAGTCGAAAACTGTCGATGTATTGAATGTATCGAAACAAAATTTAGTAGAATTCAGATGTTACTGCACAGAAAATCTATATATTTTCACCCAAATCGGTGGTTTGGTTTTAGAAAAAAAGCGAAAACTTAGTTTGATAACTCGCGTTGGGGAAGTACATTGCCGGCGATTCACCGATGACATTTTTGTAGTTGCGGGGAACTGTTTTGTTGTTTCCCTTCCATTAAACACCGCTTATGTGTATCATTCCAGTTGTAAAACGTTATTTGCCCGCCATATTTTTTCTATTATTCTCTTTATTTCCCTGTACCTTAAAGTTTATATACGATTTTTATTAAAGATGTACCATTGAGGATGACATAATTCATTTTATACACCAAAATCTATCCCCTCTCTAGGATTGAGGAGGGGGAACTCTCCTTTCTTCTTTCCAATTTCATCTTTTCTTTTCCTTTCTAGTTTTATGGATATTATTTGATATGGAGGCCGAGCTTCATGTCCTGTGCTTTGAAGGTGTTGAAAGAATTCAGAGCGGTCCCTCCTCAAATGTTCCCCCACTCTGGTCCTCAGTTTCTGGCCTGTCTGTCCAACATAAAAACATTTTACGTTTACAGTTCAACTTTATATTTACGGGATTTGTCAGGCAGTTTCACAGATTTTTTTGTAGACAGCATGACGATGAGGCTCGTCAAGCAATCTGTGAAATAATCACTTCTCACTACATCAGCCATTTTCTCATTTTCCTACTTATAGATCTTCGCAAAAACTCTTAACGGTAAATGATACGGGTAGTCGTTAATGAGGACACTTGGCTCGGATAGAGAGTAATCTCATCTTTCATCTTCCTTCTATAGGAGAGGTTGGGAAAATAAAGCTAAAAACAGGGTGGCCATCTCAAAGATTGATTAGCCGGGGTCGGAGATAATGGAGCTCTAATCCAGGATTCCACTCACAGTCAGGCACGAAACACACTTTAATTTGACTTGGGCAGAAGTCTCTTCACTTTCAAGACTAAGTGTCTACCATTAACGTTTAAACCTCTACAGGATTCCCATTAGACATTGTTTAAAAACGACTGGCGTTTTTGAGGAAAAATCAAATTATTCTCCCTTTTGACAATTCGATAAAGTTGGAAGATATTACATCTCGAAATTCAGGATTGTATCCGAACTGCTTTTTCTTAAGGCTAAATGGGATGCCATGTATGCAGAGACAGTGATAGATAAATGTATCCCCTTTCTCAACATCACAAAGAAAGTTCTATTTTTTTATTTTAAAAATGATTCAATTTAAATACAAAAACGAAATGCTCGGATCGATCAAATTTTTTTTTTTGTTATGATACCCTCTTACCTATAACTTTAAGTAACATAGTGCGGATAATATAAGAAATTCTGAATTGAACTAATTTTTTACATTAAAAAATCGGATGAATAGTATCGTCCATAATAGAAAAGTAAGATATCCGCAAAACGCTCTTCGTAGTAAGATAAGAACAACCCTGTTCTCTCACACTCAAATTCAAATGGCAAGTTCCTAACGACAATAATGGACTCCCAATCATAAATAGATTGTAGATATATAACTAACAGGTATCATATATATATATTATATATACTATACGATACTCAAATTCAAATGGCAAGTTCCTAACGACAATAATGGACTCCCAATCACAAATAGATTGTAGATATATAACTAACAGGTATCATATATATATATTATATATACTATACGATACTCAAATTCAAATGGCAAGTTCCTAACGACAATAATGGACTCCCAATCACAAATAGATTGTAGATATATAACTAACAGGTATCATATATATATATTATATATACTATACGATACTCAAATTCAAATGGCAAGTTCCTAACGACAATAATGGACTCCCAATCACAAATAGATTGTAGATATATAACTAACAGGTATCATATATATATATTATATATACTATACGATACTCAAATTCAAATGGCAAGTTCCTAACGACAATAATGGACTCCCAATCACAAATAGATTGTAGATATATAACTAACAGGTATCATATATATATATTATATATACTATACGATACTCAAATTCAAATGGCAAGTTCCTAACGACAATAATGGACTCCCAATCACAAATAGATTGTAGATATATAACTAACAGGTATCATATATATATATTATATATACTATACGATACTCAAATTCAAATGGCAAGTTCCTAACGACAATAATGGACTCCCAATCACAAATAGATTGTAGATATATAACTAACAGGTATCATATATATATATTATATATACTATACGATACTCAAATTCAAATGGCAAGTTCCTAACGACAATAATGGACTCCCAATCACAAATAGATTGTAGATATATAACTAACAGGTATCATATATATATATTATATATACTATACGATACTCAAATTCAAATGGCAAGTTCCTAACGACAATAATGGACTCCCAATCACAAATAGATTGTAGATATATAACTAACAGGTATCATATATATATATTATATATACTATACGATACTCAAATTCAAATGGCAAGTTCCTAACGACAATAATGGACTCCCAATCACAAATAGATTGTAGATATATAACTAACAGGTATCATATATATATATTATATATACTATACGATACTCAAATTCAAATGGCAAGTTCCTAACGACAATAATGGACTCCCAATCACAAATAGATTGTAGATATATAACTAACAGGTATCATATATATATATTATATATACTATACGATACTCAAATTCAAATGGCAAGTTCCTAACGACAATAATGGACTCCCAATCACAAATAGATTGTAGATATATAACTAACAGGTATCATATATATATATTATATATACTATACGATACTCAAATTCAAATGGCAAGTTCCTAACGACAATAATGGACTCCCAATCACAAATAGATTGTAGATATATAACTAACAGGTATCATATATATATATTATATATACTATACGATACTCAAATTCAAATGGCAAGTTCCTAACGACAATAATGGACTCCCAATCACAAATAGATTGTAGATATATAACTAACAGGTATCATATATATATATTATATATACTATACGATACTCAAATTCAAATGGCAAGTTCCTAACGACAATAATGGACTCCCAATCACAAATAGATTGTAGATATATAACTAACAGGTATCATATATATATATTATATATACTATACGATACTCAAATTCAAATGGCAAGTTCCTAACGACAATAATGGACTCCCAATCATAAATAGATTGTAGATATATAACTAACAGGTATCATATATATATATTATATATACTATACGATACTCAAATTCAAATGGCAAGTTCCTAACGACAATAATGGACTCCCAATCACAAATAGATTGTAGATATATAACTAACAGGTATCATATATATATATTATATATACTATACGATACTCAAATTCAAATGGCAAGTTCCTAACGACAATAATGGACTCCCAATCACAAATAGATTGTAGATATATAACTAACAGGTATCATATATATATATTATATATACTATACGATACTCAAATTCAAATGGCAAGTTCCTAACGACAATAATGGACTCCCAATCACAAATAGATTGTAGATATATAACTAACAGGTATCATATATATATATTATATATACTATACGATACTCAAATTCAAATGGCAAGTTCCTAACGACAATAATGGACTCCCAATCACAAATAGATTGTAGATATATAACTAACAGGTATCATATATATATATTATATATACTATACGATACTCAAATTCAAATGGCAAGTTCCTAACGACAATAATGGACTCCCAATCACAAATAGATTGTAGATATATAACTAACAGGTATCATATATATATATTATATATACTATACGATACTCAAATTCAAATGGCAAGTTCCTAACGACAATAATGGACTCCCAATCACAAATAGATTGTAGATATATAACTAACAGGTATCATATATATATTATATATACTATACGATACTCAAATTCAAATGGCAAGTTCCTAACGACAATAATGGACTCCCAATCACAAATAGATTGTAGATATATAACTAACAGGTATCATATATATATATTATATATACTATACGATACTCAAATTCAAATGGCAAGTTCCTAACGACAATAATGGACTCCCAATCACAAATAGATTGTAGATATATAACTAACAGGTATCATATATATATATTATATATACTATACGATACTCAAATTCAAATGGCAAGTTCCTAACGACAATAATGGACTCCCAATCATAAATAGATTGTAGATATATAACTAACAGGTATCATATATATATATTATATATACTATACGATACTCAAATTCAAATGGCAAGTTCCTAACGACAATAATGGACTCCCAATCATAAATAGATTGTAGATATATAACTAACAGGTATCATATATATATATTATATATACTATACGATACTCAAATTCAAATGGCAAGTTCCTAACGACAATAATGGACTCCCAATCACAAATAGATTGTAGATATATAACTAACAGGTATCATATATATATATTATATATATATGCTACCTGTTAGTTATATATCTACAATCTATTTGTGATTGGGAGTCCATTATTGTCGTTAGGAACATGCCATTTGAATTTGAGTGTGAGAGAACAGGGTTGTTCTTATCTTCCTACGAAGAGCGTTTTGCGGATATCTTACTTTTCTATTATGGACGATACTATTCATCCGATTTTTTAATGTAAAAAATTAGTTCAATTCAGAATTTCTTATATTATCCGCACTATGTTACTTAAAGTTATAGGTAAGAGGGTATCATAACAAAAAAAAAAATTTGATCGATCCGAGCATTTCGTTTTTGTATTTAAACTGAATCATTTTTAAATTAAAAAAATAGAACTTTCTTTGTGATTTTGAGAAAGGGGATACATTTATCTATGTCTGTCTCTGCATACATGGCATCCCATTTAGCCTTAAGAAAAAGCAGTTCGGATACAATCCTGAATTTCGAGATGTAATATCTTCCATCTTTATCGAATTGTCAAAAGGGAGAATAATTTGATTTTTCCCCAAAAACGCCAGTCGTTTTTAAACAATGTCTAATGGGAATCCTGTGGAGGTTTAAACGTTAATGGTAGACACTTAGTCTTGAAAGTGAAGAGACTTCTGCCCAAGTCAAATTAAAGTGTGTTTCGTGCCTGACTGTGAGTGGAATCCTGGATTAGAGCTCCATTATCTCCGACCCCGGCTAATCAATCTTTGAGAATAAAAATTTAGGGTAGGCAAAATTTAGGACTCCCACAGTAAAGTCGGGTTCATGTCCACCAGAGTGACGAAAGAGCGCTCTGGTAGTAGGCGATATGACCTCGTTGTTAAAGCCCGGGCATGAGTCATAAAACCTAAACCTATTACCTATATTGTTATATTTTTTGTAACATTTTTTAAGATTTTTGTTATAATTAGTTATTTATATTTTTTTTAGTTATTATCGATTCTATGTGTAAAAGTTACAATTATATTATATATAATACGTATGAATTATATTTACTGGAATTTTCGTTTTATGCAACATTTATAAATTAAATTGAAAGGGAGGGGTTGGCTGAATGTTGGGTATATTTTTGGTAATATTTGGGTTTCACCTGTTATATGACATCTGTCTGTTTGTCCTATCATCATCGGGAAATAACTGACCGTATTTCAACCAAGCTTCATATTTTGAATCTGCCTACTCAGGAATAGGTTTTAAGATACACTCATTTCAGAATCACAGAATATAGGTTAGTTTGTTAGCAAAAGTATTTTCATGTTTTCTCAGTTACTATCGATTTTATGTGAAAAAGTAACAAAATAAATATGAAAAACATTTTCATTTTTAATAGTTTTTGTATCATACATTTTGTCGCTAAAGTCAGTTTTTCCATCATTTTGGGAAAACGTGGAATATATTTCAACCAAACTTCTTATTTTGAATTGGAAAATATCTGAGTTTCTTATGCTCTTTCCATTCCTTTTTTCTGTCAACATACATTGACGTATAAAACAAATGTTGACATCTTACACAGAAACTGTTTTTTTTTATAAGACTTTAAAAGTTTTATCCTGGAAGCGGTTGTCAATACTCAGTCAGTTAGTTGATTTGTCTCAGGGTTGATATATTTCCTAGGGAAAACATAAAAGTATAAACATTTTTTTATCCCCATGTAATAAATATGTGCCAATATGAACTTTTTTTGTTCCCATATAATGTATTTCACCCAGTATAAACATTTTGTTGTCCTCATATAATATATGTATGTATATGTCCCAGGATAAAGATTTTTTCCTGTTCTAAATCATGGTAACGTGAGGTCAAGACTTTTAATTCACTATTAAACAGTATATTTAACAGTAATTCTAAAGGGAATAAGTACTTATTAATTCATTCAATATCTAAAATAATATAAATCACTTTGCTCACAGTAATAAAATTGACATAGCTTTAAATAAAAGAAATACCATATAATATACATTTGTTTTTAATATTTATTAATTATTATTATTATTTTTCTCTATTTATGTTAAAAAAATTGTTTCCATCTCTTCTTCACATTATTATTAAGTATCTGGTTATATTGTCCATAATGACTAATTTGTTTGTTTGTATTCTGTAGGCCCTGAAGAAGGAAATTAATAGTTTTCGAAACGTTGACCAAATTTTGAATTTTCATTATCAAAGCGATAAGATCGATCCTTCAAAGCGATAAGATTGTAAAGGACTTCAGTTTAAATACTTAGGCTAAAAAGAAAAATTTACAAACTAAATAAACGAATTGAAATGAAATTATTGATCGATTGGCTCTAAGAAACGGTAATTATTCCGAATCCGGGCCTCCACCCCAAATCGAACACAATTTTTTTTAGTAATTCACCAATAGGAGAAAAAAAAAAATTAAAAAATAGTTCATAAATAAATTTTTTTTTTCAATTTCAGCAATATAATATATCAACTATTCTTCATATTTTACTTAATTTTGAATGAAACTATCTAGGATTAGAGCAAAAAACTGTAAACCACAGTAAGAATTTCAAAAATCCTGTTGATGTATCCGAAAAAATAAAATGTTGACTCTCCCGTCGGTCCTTTTAGTGAAACAGTCCAGCTCCTCCTGATATTGATAAAAAAAGTATCTATCTAGTTCATTAAAAAAATTTATTTTGCAATATAAACGATATAATATGTCAATTAGATATTTTTTTTAAGCTCCCCATGGGGTTTCTCTATATCAGGAGAACCTGGATTGATTCACTAAAAGGACCGACGGGAATGTCAACATTTTATTTCTTTGGATACATCAACTGGATTTTTGAAATTCTTACTGTGGTTTACAGTTTTATGCTCTACTCTTAGATTATTTCATTCAATATTAGGTAAAAAATGAAGTAATTGACATATTATATTTTTTATATTGAGAAATACATTTTTTTTATGAACTAGATACATATTTTTTTTCCTTCTCCCGACTTAATATTAATGTTTTCATGTTGCTGTTGGTTGTGCGAATTACTAAAAAAAAATTGGGCACAATTTGGGGTGGATTTGGAATAATTACCTTAAGAGACTATGTAGTTGAGGCACCCGACTTGCTGTTCACTGATGACGAAGAAGCTGGGCCACTCTTGAAATAGTCTGCAGGTTTCTTGAATATACGAGTACAATTAATCCTTCTTTAACACTCTGCTCTTAGCCATACTCGTACTTCTTTAGCTAGCACTCATTTATGTGTCGACCCCCTCTCCTCCACTCATTCAAAATTTTGAGGTGGCACTAGGTCTACATTTGTAACCAAGCTTGTTGTGTACTACTTCTCAAATTTTATGAAAATCCGATCAAGTGTTAATGAGTTAGCACTCATTTGATATTTCCTTAGGCACTCTCAATGAATAATGTTTATAAGCAAAAATACTGACTATTCAGTCAAACAAAGGAAAGAAACAAGTGACGTCATCTCCCCAAATATAATACCTCCGACATTTTTTAACTTTTCTTCCTTTTTATGTCAAGAATTTTTGGACATTATATTTGACAGCCTGTATCCTTCTTATCGCACATGGTAAGTTACTACTCGCAGACTGCTAACACATTAAATGTTGTGTTAGCACTCTGCTAGTAGTAACTTTTGGAGGAGAAATTTTCTCCTTCACGAAGCACTGAAAAGGTTGGACAAGTGTCTAAAAGCAGATGGACGGTAGGATCCTTTCGGGTCCAGTATAAAGGACACAGACGGAAGGACCCACTCAAGGATGGGCGAACCCTAGGAGCCATTTGTAATACTAGACACTAGAGGGCCCCCAGCTCACAGCCTCATCTTCAGCTACTTCCAGTAACATTGGCAACTTTGGGATTGTCACTTCCTTATCGTAGCTTCTTGTCGATCACTCAGCCGATCCATCAATGATGCAACAAAATTTATAAAATTTAATTTTATTTATTTTATAGTTAGTTATTGTGACTCATGCCCGGGCTTTAACTAAGTGGTCACATCACCTACTACCAGAGCACTCTTACGTCGCTTTGGTGGACATGAGCCCTACTCAACTGTGGGAGTCCTAACTTTTGCCCATCTAGGTTTATTCACCTCCACGAGTACCATACATCATACAGGCTCTATCGCTTAACGTTCCTTTCGAAGGACGGTGTACTCAAGGTTCTTTTACTTCCCGGATAAAAAACCAAGGGCCTCGGCCGGGTTTCGAACTAGTACCCTACTTCTAAGCTACCGGCGGCCTTTTGAACAGTTATTATATATAGTTATTATATTCTTAGGGTCGTATGCACATGTGATTAGTACTTACAATAATAGCAAGGATAAATTAAATCATAGAAGATAAAAGTTTTTAATTATAAATTAATTTATGATGAGAGCATTGGATGCTTAATTCCTTAGGTGAACACATCAGCCCACTCAGAATATATACACTGGTCTTTATCGAGTACCTGACATAAAGTCCTGAGGCTGAAGGTTTTTTGTTCTTCAGTTAGTAAAATCTAAAGACCTCGGCTGGGTTTGAACCCGTGATCTTGAGCACAGTAGACAAGCATAGTAGCTCTATTGAGCTCTGTGTTGAGGAGGGAACACCCCCTAGTGAACCTCCTCAACTATTGTTAATCCTCCAGGATTCCCTCTTTTCCTACCAAGGTCCCGGCTGAGGTCTCTGAGGACAAATTGCTCGTAACGACTAAGGCAGAGCCAAGAATTAACTTTTTCCTAACACTGTTACTTATTGAGATTAACGTCCCTTCTTACTCAGGGAAGAAAGAGAGGGATTTAAGAACCTCCTTTCTCCACAGGTTACCCTTCTCATCTTAACCACTCCTATAATCAGTGGCGAACATAGGCTATTGCCATTCTCGATTATGTATTATGTGGTTTTGCCACTCTTGAAAACAGAAGGAAGTAGAAATTACCTAATCTTTTGAAAATATATGAGAAAAAAAATATTAATATAAATACAGTAGATACAGTTTTTAATTTAATAAAAATGAAGATAAATATTTTTTTTTAAACTTTTTCGGTAGTGTTTTCTTTACAACGATGTGAGAAGAAAAATAAAAAATAACAATAACAAATATAAAAATTAAGTACAAAAATACCAAATAAATTAAAAAAATATGTAGAAGAATAAACCAAAAAATAAAAAATAAATTAGTATAAAAGTAACATGATGTAATGATTAAACAAAACGTAGAATTGTTAGACATATTTTCTCTAACATAATTATTTTCCATAGAAATAATGTTTTTAGTGGCAGTTTTCAATTTTATATTGTTCCTATTGTCTTCAAGAAGTGGGGAAGGGCCTTTTTTATTCTAGAATTTTCCCTCCTTCAAAATTCGCTTCCCTCTCCAGGCTGTAGCCATATGGCGACACCTACCCGAAGCCCTTACCATCATAGATCCCATCAAAAAGTGAAGGCGCGGGAGACCTACCTACTATTTCGCTCTGGTTGCAACATTGCACCCCGCCAGAATCTATGAATCTAACCGCAATTGGTGGTGCCGCTTGGAAAGCCTCAACCTCCCATAGTAGCGTTTTGGCTAAGCCTCAAGGTCCCGGAATGGTAGCGGATCCGAGATAAATCCCTACGAGTTAGTTATTATGACTCATGCCCAAGCTTTAACGATGAGGTTATATCGCCTACTACCAGAGAGCTCTTTCGTCACTTTAGTGGACATGAGCCCGACTCTACTGTGGGAGTCCTAAATTTTGCCTAACCTAAATTTTTATTAACCTAGGGCAGGGGTCATTAACCAGTACCTGATATCGCACAGGACCATCGCTTAACGTTCATCCAAAGGACTGCGTGCTCAAGGTTTTTTCATCTTCCAGATAAAATCCCTCTTACTGGATATATGAAAAGTATAATGTGTTGGCATGAGCGGTTTCCTTTGTTCCATTGTACAGCGTGACTTTCTTATATGTCAGTATGAAATTAATTTTGAGGGGGAGGGAGAGTGATCTGTAAAAACTTGGTTGGTTTAAGAAAGTCCTGCTATGGCCACATAACATAATTTAAAATTCGGTGCCCTCTAAATCCCTACGATTTTCCACCAAAAGCGGCTGGGACTTGCCTATAAACCTGCTGGGGGATGGTTCCCCCCCCCCCCCCCCCCCCCCCCCTACTTGAAGTAGCCTTACGACAGTTACAACTGAGGTTTTCAGCTCTCCCACTCCCCTCTCTTCAATCTTGAGACTTTAATCAGCGGTATACAGTATAAAATAATTTTTTTTTTCTACAGATGTTCCTAAGTTGATTGAAATTCTCTCTCAGCTCCAGTCTGTTTAGACACTGAGAAAAGAGACGAAGGAAAGACTTGGGTAATTCCATGGAATCCTTATTAAGACAAAGTGTGTGCCAACAGTTACAGGAGTAGAACTTAATAGGATCAGGAGAAGGGTCGTAAACTGGGCTGTTTCCACCTCAGAAGGGTCAATATGACTCTAACAGTAGCTGTAGGGCTATCTTTCTTACTGTTATTCATTAAAAGGGTCTCATTGAAACGATATGTCACTATTCTTGTGTAACATCTTGTCTAAAGAATGCAAATTTTTTATGGAGAGGGAGAGAGAGCGAAAACAGAAGCGTTTTTCCCTCAAAACATGTTTTATATTGTATTGCAGGAGTAACTAACCGGAGTAACTTTAAGTTATATGATTTAAAAAATATGTTGACATTTTCAACGATTTTGAGGCCGGTGGTTTGTGACTTCCCTCCATCCACGAACTCTTGTTAGTGTTGGACAAATTTTATTCAAAACAACGAATAATAAATAATTATTAAAATTTCATTCATGTATAATGAAGAACACATTATTCTGTTATTTAATCAATGAAAATATTTATTTTCATTCATTAATGGAATGATTTCTAATTTGAACCTTTTTGTTAAAATTTTTATTATATCTCTTTGCAGATGTAGCTTTTTGAACAATAACAAAATTATATATTTATATATATATATATCATATATGTATTATATTATTTATTTATTTTTTCATGAATTTTTTTCAGCCACCGAAATTGAAAAAAAAATTAGGGGATGTTCACTTATTGAACCGAAAAAAGTCGTCGGTGATTACGTTTTCGCTCTCCCTCAATCGTCCGTTTTGGGCTAAAACTCAATATTTGACTTACAAATTGGCTTCTGAATTCTCATACTAAATTTTGTGTCGATATATTTATTACATCGCCTGTTATTAGGGTATTTAAATTGAGTCCCACTTCTCGGCCCCCACTTTTCTCTTCGACAGATTTAGCGGAAAATTAATAGGTTTCAACCTTATGACGTTTTTAAATTGTCATGTCGATATATTTATTATGTAGCCAATTATTGGGATTTTTTAGTTGTTATTGGGCTTTGAATTTAAGTTTTTGAGTTAAACCCCCCCCCCTAATCTCCCTTCACCTTTGATTAGGCTGAAAATCAATAGGGGTTCTGAATACACATAATATGTAATATATATTATAATGTGTATCGATACATTCATTCTAGGAGTTATCTCGTTCATAGAGCTTTTTTTTCATTTTTGTAATCATAAGGTCAGAAAAAATAAAATTCCATTGGAAACTCCGCATCGAATTTTCGACCGACAACATTACTTCCTCTATCCTAACATGGGAAATAAAATTTTTTTTTTTTTTTTTTGTATTTATTTATTTTAAGCCACAACTATGCAAAAAAAATGCACAACCAGCGGCTGGGCTGGCATGTACTATACAAAAATTAAAAAAATAAATAAATAAATAAAATAATAAAAATAAAGATGACATGAGAGGCTTGAGAGAGGAAAAACACCCAGCGGTGACCCTCATGACATCACTTCATACCAGGAGATCTCTATGCCAAACTCTCTTTAATCTTCTTGGGGGGTTGTGGGGTAAATTTGTACTTAAGATTTTGCGAACTTCCGGATTGTTGTGTAACTAAATTTTGGTGTAGAAACGTTGGTATAAATGCTTAATGGTTGTGTCTATGGATGTGATGTTCAAGTCGCGGTGTAAAGTCTTGTTGCTAACGTATGGTGGGCATTGCGTGATCAGTCGAAGAGTCTTGGATTGAAATATCTGTATTCTTTTGATGTTCGAAGTCTTGGCTGTACCATATATTTGTAAGCCATAGGTCCAGAGAGGTCGGAGAAGATAGGTAAAACAATTTAGTTTTTGTCGAGTAGATAATTTAGAACGCCTATTCAAAATGCTGTACAATAGTCTAAGTCGCCGGTCTAGTGTGAGTCGTGTCGTCCGAGTGTGAGGGTTCCAAGTCAGCCTTCTATCGAGGGTTAATCCTAAATATTTTATGGAAGAGGTATGAGGTAATGGCTGGTTGGGAAATAAAATAAAGAAATTTCTAAATGTAACTGAGGATTGCCTAAGATCAAAGTTGAAGGAATTGAAGAAATACTATAAAGAAAACTATACCTAAAAGCTGGAAGGCGTACATATTCCATAACTCAGTGAAAAGTTTGACCCATTATTACTGAGAAACTTTCCACAGGTGTTCACTTGAAGTTATTGTTTCATATCCACTTAAATGTAATGGATTAAGTTTCAACCGCTTCGTCCACTCAAATTAATTGTTGAAGAGTTTTGCCCTTGTAACGCATGTTTCCACAATTAAACCTGTTGGATGGTAGCGTAAATGTCAGATTATACTTAACCTAATTCCATAACTGTCAACAGGTTTATAAGAAAAGTTTGTTCTAGCAATCTAGAAGAACATTCTGATTTTGAACTCTTCTCGCTGAACCCTTTGTATGGTTAAAATGATATGTTATAGACGCCTTAACTTCTGAGTTTTGTGACAATAAATAATCTACACTGCAGTGAGTATCTGTATCTCACTACTCTAGCTGAGCAACATTTATATTATTTATTTAATGAGTATATTTACAATCGGTAAAAACCATAATTAAATTCAATGACAATTATAGACACAGGAAAAAATAAAATAGTGAATGGCAATAGGTACAATAACAATTAAATATAGATTTTTTTTTTTTAATCTTTTATTTATAAGGATGCAACCGTTGCTGGGCGCAGCAACCAGCATCTAAGATGTACAAGTAGATAGATATGGCGAGTGAGGGGAAGGCCACCCAGTGGTAGCTCCTCTGGACGAAAGTTTATCTTAATTATGAGGACCCGTCGTCGAAAATATACCTTCCCTCCAGTGTACCTTAACAAAAATCCCATCCCTTTCGAAGTCCGCTATCTAGGCCTCATACTCAACAAAAAACTAACTTGGAACCTCACACGAGACTGAAAAGACAAGAAATGTACAGACGTTATAAATTTTTACTAAGACTACCAGACAAAAGATTCAAATTGACTTTGAAAACAATACGACTTATGGACTTGAACTCTGGGGTTCTGCCAAGGCTTCCAATCTCCAGTGCATCCAATCCTTTCAATCCAAAATCCTTCGCACAATAGCCAATGCTCCTTATTTCGTCTCCAACAAAACTCTTCACACTGACAACGTACCTTTTGTCATCGAAGTCGCTAAATCCAAGTATAAAAAATTATTTTCCCTTCTTAGTTCCCACAATAATCCTCTAGTCTGGGCCCTCTCCATTCTGCCATACTTCCCCAACGACGGCTTAAGCGTCAATGGCCTAGAGACCTCCTGAGCAGCAGCAGTGACAATGAGAGGAAATCAGTGACCACTGAGTGATTTCTCCCCTCTTGACATTTTGACATTGCCATTATCTCTGTATTAGCATACTTGCTTGTTGTATATATTTTTTATACAGTTGTAAATATCTCTTTGTAAATTTAAAAAAAAAAAAAAAATGAGGACACTGCATAACAATAAAAGAGAGAAAAACAAAATAATGATAATAAAAAAATAATTGAAAGACAATTTTGATGCATGGGTAGTAAAAGCGAGGTAACAAGTTCAGAAATATTAAGAAGAAAGATTATGGAAGATGACAATAAGCCGCGGTCCACCTCCCCTTCAACCTTCGTGGGGGTTATGTGGTAAGTATATTGAAGACTAGCAGTAATACCCGGCGTTGCCAGGGGAACTTTGACTTTACTCCCAATATCTCCTATAAGTCTATTCAATTTTTCGACAGTACATTCATGATGTTATAATTTTTAATTATTCATACGGAATAAGGCTTATAGTCCTTCAGCTATAGTAACGCTAGTAAGTTTTTAGGACCCTTGGGCACCACAGCTAGTATGCGCCTTTCAACGGCGGAAACCGCAGCTAGTGAATACTTAGCATCGCTGGACATCCTAGCCAGTGCGTACTTAAGAACGTTTGTGACCACAGCTAGTATGTGCCTTGCGACGGCGGACCCCACAGCTAGTACGAAGTTAGGAACGCTGAGCACCACATCTAGTTTGTGCCTTGCAACAGCGGACACCACAGCTAGTACGACGTTAGGAACCCTGGGCACCACATCTAGTATGTGTTTTGCAACGGCGGACCCCACAGCTAGTACGTAGTTAGAAACGCGGGGCATCACAGCTAGTAAGTGCCTTGCAACAGCGGACACCACAGCTAGTACGAAGTTAGGAACCCTGGGCACCACATCTAGTATGTGCCTTGCAACAGCGGACCCCACAGCTAGTACGAAGTTAGGAACGCTGAGCACCACATCTAGTTTGTGCCTTGCAACAGCGGACACCACAGCTAGTACGACGTTAGGAACCCTGGGCACCACATCTAGTATGTGCCTTGCAACAGCGGACCCCACAGCTAGTACGAAGTTCGGTACGCTGGGCAACACAGCTAGTAAGTGTTTTGTAACAGCGGACCCCATAGATACTACATAGGAACATTGGGCATCACAGCTAGTAAATGTCTTGCAACAGTGAACCCCACAGCGAATACACAGTTACTACTACTACATGTGAAATTCATGACAATCCGATTGCCCTTTAATCATTCAGCATTATTTTTATGCTTAGCCCCCCCCCCCCCCCCCTCTCAAATTTTTAAGATGTCACATAGTGTATTTTTCTATTTGGCCATCAAGAATACTACATGTGAAATTCCATGACAATCCAATCATCCGTTAATGACCTATCACTATCTTCAAATTTAGGCCTACCCCCATAACCCCCCTCCCGTTCACAATTTTTTGATGTCAAACAGCCTATTTTTCTATTTGGCCTTTATGAATACTACATGTGAAATTTCGTGACAATCCGATCATCCGTTAATGACTTATCACTATACTTATACTTAGGCCCCCATCAATCCATCCTCCCGTTCAAAATTTTGTGACTTATACACCCTATATTTCTATTTGGCTTTTAAGAATACTACATGTGAAATTCCATGACAATACGACCAACCGTTAATGAGCTACCACTATATTTATACTTAGCCCCCCCCCCCCCCCCCCCACAACCCCCCCTCCCGTTCAAAACTTTGGGTCGCCACACACCTTTTTTTTTTACTACATGTGAAACTTCGTGACAATGCGACCACCCGTTAATGAGCTAGCTCTATATTTATACTTAGCCCCCCCCCCCCCCCCCCCCACAACCCCCCCTCCCGTTCAAAACTTTGGGTCGCCACACACCTTTTTTTTTTACTACATGTGAAACTTCGTGACAATGCGACCACTCGTTAATGAGCTAGCTCTATATTTATACTTAGGCCCCCCCCCCCCCCCCCACAACCCCCCCTCCCGTTCAAAACTTTGGGTCGCCACACACCTTTTTTTTTACTACATGTGAAACTTCGTGACAATGCGACCACTCGTTAATGAGCTAGCTCTATATTTATACTTAGCCCCCCCCCCCCCCCCCCCCCCCCCCCACAACCCCCCCTCCCGTTCAAAACTTTGGGTCGCCACACACCTTTTTTTTTACTACATGTGAAACTTCGTGACAATGCGACCACTCGTTAATGAGCTAGCTCTATATTTATACTTAGCCCCCCCCCCCCCACAACCCCCCCTCCCGTTCAAAACTTTGGGACGCCACACACCTTATTTTTTTATTTGGCCTTCAGGAATACTACATGTGAAATTTCGTGACAATCCGACCAACCGTTAATGAGGTAGGACTATTTATATACTTAGGCCCCCCTTACAACCCCCCCTACCGTTCAAAATTTTGGGACGCCACATAGCCTATTATTCAATCGGGCTCAAAAGAATGCTACATGTGAAGTTTCATGAAGATCTGTCCAGCCGTTTGGGCGTGATGCTGGAACAAACATACAAACAAACCCCGTTTCAGCTTTATTTATATAGATAACTAGCAGTAATACCCGGCGTAGCCCGGGGAACTTTGACTTTTCTGCTATTATCTCCTATAAGTCTTTTAAATTCTTCAACAGTACATTCATGATGTTATAATTTTTAATTATTCATACGGAATAAGGCTTATAGTCCTTCAACGTCAAACACCCCAGCTAGTAAGTTTTTAGGACCCCTGGGCATCACAGCTAGTATGCGTCTTTCAACGGCGGAAACCACAGATAGTGAATACTTAGCATCGCTGGACATCCTAGCCAGTGCGTACTTAAGAACGCTATTGACCGCAGCTAGTAAATGCCTTGCAACAGCGGACCCCACAGCGAATACATAGTTACTACTACTACATGTGCAATTCATGCCAATCCGCTTACCCTTTAACAGTACATTCATGATGTTATAATTTTCAATTATTCATACGGAATAAGGCTTATAGTCCTTCAACGTCAAACATCCCAGCTAGTAAGTTTTTAGGACCCCTGGGCATCACAGCTAGTATGCGTCTTTCAACGGCGGAAACCACAGATAGTGAATACTTAGCATCGCTGGACATCCTAGCCAGTGCGTACTTAAGAACGCTATTGACCGCAGCTAGTATGTGCCTCGCAAGAGCGGACCCCACAGCTAGTACGAAGTTAGGAACGCTGGGCATCACAGCTAGTAAGTGTCTTGCAACAGCGGACCCCACAGCTAGTACGTAGTTAGACTCACTGGGCATCACAGCTAGTATGTGTTTTGCAACGGCGGACCCCACAGCTAGTACGTAGTTAGAAACGCTGAGCATCACAGCTAGTATGCTTTTGCAACGACGGACCCCACAGCTAGTACGTTTTTAGGAACGCTGGGCCCTACAGGTAGTAGGTGCCTTGCAACTGCGGACCCCACAGCTAGTACCTACGTAGTTAAATACGCTGGGCCACACTGCTAGCGCCTTGCAACAGCAGACCCCACAGCTAGTACGTAATTAGGAACGCTGGGCATCACAGCTAGTAAATGTCTTGTAGGTGCCTTGCAACAGCGAACCCCACAGCCAGTACATAGTTAGGAACGCTGGGGCTGAGCACTACAGTTAGTAAGTGCCTTGCAACAGCGGCCCCCACAGCTAGTACGATATTAGGAACGCTGGGTATCACAGCTAGTAAATGTCTTGCAACAGTGAACCCCACAGCGAATACATAGTTACTACTACTACATGTGAAATTCATGACAATCCGATTACCCTTCAATGATTCAGCATTATTTTTATGCTTAGCCCCCCCTCCCAAATTTTTAAAATGTCACATAGTGTATTTTTTTATTTGACCATCAAGAATACTACATGTGAAATTTCGTGACAATCCGATCATCCGTTAGCGACCTATCACTATCTTCAAATTTAGGCCTACCCCCATAACCCCCCCCCCCCGTTCACAATTTTTTGACGTCACACACCCTATTTTTCTATTTGGCCTTTATGAATACTACATGTGAAATTTCGTGACAATCCGATCATCCGTTAATGACTTATCACAATACTTATACTTAGGCCCCCATCAACCCACCCTCCCGTTCACAATTTTGTGACATATACACTCTATATTTCTATTTGGCTTTTAATAATACTACATGTGAAATTCCATGACAATACGACCAACCGTTAATGAGCTAGCACTATATTTATACTTAGGCCCCCCCGCCACAACCCCCCCTCCCGTAAACAATTTTGAGCCGTCACACCGCCTATTTTTCTATTTGGCCTCCAGGAATACTACATGTGAAATTTCGTGACAATCCGATCATCCGTTAATGACTTATCACTATACTTATACTTAGGCCCCCATCAACCCACCCTCCCGTTCAAAATTTTGTGACATATACACCCTATATTTCTATTTGGCTTTTAAGAATACTACATGTGAAATTCCATGACAATACGACCAACCGTTATTGAGCTACCGCCATATTTATACTTAGGTCCCCCCGCCACTACCCCCCCTCCCGTACAAAATTTTGAGCCGTTACACCGCCTATTTTTTTATTTGGTCTTCAGGAATACTACATGTGAAACTTTGTGACAATTCGATCAACCGTTAATGAGCTAGCTCTATATTTATACTTAGGCCCCCCCACAACCCCCCCTCCCGTTCAAAACTTTGGGACGCCACACACCTTTTTTTCCTGTTTGGCTTTTAAAAAGACTACGTGTGAAATTTCATGACAATTCGACCATTAGTTAATGTGTTAGCACTATTTATATACTTAGGCCCCCCTTACAACCCCCCCTCCCGATCAAAACTTTGGAACGCCACACACCTTATTTTTCTATTTGGCCTTCAGGAATACTCCATGCGAAATTTCGTGACAATCCGACCAACCGTTAAAGAATTAGCTCTATATTTATACTTAGGCCCCCCCACAACCCCCCTCCCGTTCAAAACTTTGGGACGCCACACACCTTTTTTTCCTATTTGGCTTTTAAAAATACTACATGTGAAATTTCATGACGATTCGCCCATTAGTTAATGAGTTAGCTCTATATTTATACTTAGGCCCCTTCACAACCCCCCCTCCCGTTCAAAACTTTGGGACGCCACACACCTTTTTTTCCTGTTTGGCTTTTAAAAAGACTACGTGTGAAATTTCATGACAATTCGACCATTAGTTAATGTGTTAGCACTATTTATATACTTAGGCCCCCCTTACAACCCCCCCTCCCGATCAAAACTTTGGAACGCCACACACCTTATTTTTCTATTTGGCCTTCAGGAATACTCCATGCGAAATTTCGTGACAATCCGACCAACCGTTAAAGAATTAGCTCTATATTTATACTTAGGCCCCCCCACAACCCCCCTCCCGTTCAAAACTTTGGGACGCCACACACCTTTTTTTCCTATTTGGCTTTTAAAAATACTACATGTGAAATTTCATGACGATTCGCCCATTAGTTAATGAGTTAGCTCTATATTTATACTTAGGCCCCCCCACAACCCCCCCTCCCGTTCAAAACTTTGGGACGCCACACACCTTTTTTTCTTGTTTGGCTTTTAAAAAGACTACCTGTAAAATTTCATGACAATTCGCCCATTAGTTAATGAGTTAGCACTATTTTTATACTTAGGCCCCCCCACAACCCCCCCTCCCGATCAAAATTTTGGGACGCCACACACCTCTTTTTCCTATTAGGCTTTTAAAAAGACTACGTGTGAAATTTCATGACAATTCGACCATTAGTTAATGTGTTAGCACTATTTATATACTTTTTTTTTTTTTTTTTTTTTTTTTATCACCCGGCCCGCTTATCGTCGGGGAAGGAGGAAGTACATATATATATATATAGTATAGTTTTATTTACTGTTGCTGTGGGTGTCCGGGGGCGACAGCCTTTGGTCCCTTACGGGACAGACTGGCGCTCCCGGGCCCCCTTAAGATGCGGCTGCCTGGTGGCGCCGAGAGAGCTCGAGATCGGTGGAGTGGGGCTGCTTCTACATCGCGGTCGCCGGGGGTAGGACTCGGGCCCGGCCCGTCAATCGCCCCCGGCGCCGGGTCAAAGGGCCTTTTTCTGTTCCCGCCAGGAGGCGATAAACCGGCCGAACGCCGGATAGTTCGACTCCGTTATCAACTCCGGCAGGGTCAATCCCAGGTACGATCCTGTCGCGCGGATCAACTCTACCCTAGACCTGTCGTACAGGGGACAATCGAGGACCACATGTTCTGCAGTCTCTATGCCGCCACACGAACAGTTCGGGCTATCCTTCCTCTTGAAGAAGAAGAGTTTGGAGTTGAAGTCACCGTGACCTGAAAGTACCTGAGAAGTCCAGTGATCGGGTTGTACCCAAGTGGAGCGCAGGCGGACCCGGACGTCAGGTAGATACGTGAATGTCGTTCGCCCGTCGGAGGAGTGCGACCATCGTTGTTGCCACCTGTCCATTATCCAGTCTTGGACTATGTCCTTGCAACGCTCTGGTCTGTTCTGTCCACGTAGCTCGCCCTCCAGGACGAGGCGCAAGGGCTCATCTATATCTGTTCTCAGGGGCAGATTGCGTCTACAGTAGTACGAGGCGACCGCCCCGTCCAAGACCAAGTCTATGGGCGGAGCTCCTGCCAGCACCTGTAGCGCTGCAGTGGAGACAGTACGATAGGCCTTTGTGACTCTCAGGAGGGCAGCTCTTTGGGCCTGCAGTAGTCTCGTTCTCTGCTGCTTGGTGGGACGTAACCACCATCCTGCAGCAGCGTATCGAGCCACAGCCTCGAACACCCCCGTGTAGATTGTTCTACACGCTGAGTACTTGAGGCCCCATGTTGCGCGAGCTAGGCAGCTCAGAGCGTTGAAAGTAGCATTTGTCCTTTCTTTGATGGCAACAGCGTGGGGAGTCGCCCTGAAGCCCGGACCCAGCCTCACACCTAGGTATGTGACCGTCTCCGGGAATTCAACGCGCATCCCTCGGATCCCCAAGGAGAAGGGGTGGCGGGCGTTGGTTTTCCCTCTCATTAGCAGGGCCATAGTCTTGCTTGGTGAGAGGGCCAGCTTATTGGCGCAGCACCAGCTGTCGACGAAGTCGATGGCGGTTTGGGCTGTGCGGGTCAGAGCTGCCCGGTTATCAGCGTGCACCGTGATTACGAGATCGTCAACATAGGCTATGGCCTTATATTCATGATTCTCGAGTTCACGGAGCAGTCCATCAAGGAGTATGTTCCAGAGTGTTGGTCCTAAGACCGAGCCCTGGGGGCATCCTCTAGTGATGTTCACTGATGTGCTGGCATACAGCTGACTTACAGTCGCAGAACGGCCGTCGAGGAAACTGGATATCAGCCCAAATATATTCCTTGGCGGTCCCATAGCACGCAGTTGTGTGAGGATGGCAGGCCACCAGGCGCAGTCAAACGCCGCCGCGATGTCGAAGAAGATACAGAGGGCATATTTGCTTCTGTTCCCTTCAACATCCGACCTCAGCGTTATCAACGCGTCCTCGGTTGACCTACCCCTCAAGCAACCATACTGTCTAGGGGATACGAAGGCGTATACTTGGGTGCGGATCCTGTCAAGGACGAGTCCTTCCAGTATCTTACCGAACAGAGACAGAAGACTGATCGGTCTGTAGCTGCTTGCCAAGGAAAGGTCCCTATCCCCAGGCTTGACAAACGTGCACACCAAGGCACGCTTCCAAGCACTCGGGAAGTGGCCCCGTCCCAGGCAGGCATTGTACAGGTAGAGTAGATCTGTCTTAATGACCGGGTAGGCTTTCTTGATCATGGCCGCGTCCATGAGATCGCTCCCAGGGGCGCCGCCACGCTTCTGCCTCCCAATCACCAGGGTCAGATCCAGCTCATCCCAATCGGGGGCATCCTCCGTGTCCGGCAAGTCACGGGCAGCACACCTGATGTTATGTTGGATGGGTGTATCCCCTGCCGGGTCGTCCTCCGGGAAGGCTTGGCGTAGGTACATCCCGCTGGCCTCCTCCAGGGACAAGGCATGCTGGATGCCATTCCTGATTGAGGCCACCGGGGCGACCGTCTTGAACCTCCCAGTGGCGATCCGATAGGGAATCCCCCACGGGTTTTTGCTGGACTCGTCCTCTACGAACCTTCTCCAGCTTGTTATCTTGGCGGCTTCGATGCTCCGACCGTAGGCCTCGCTGAGCTGCCGGTACTCTTCCCTGCGAATAACCCGATGGAGCTGATCTCGGCACCGCTGGTACCGCCTCCTGGCACGATAAACGGCCCTTTTGGCGAGGGTGAGGTCTTCGCTCCACCAGGGGACTTTCCTCAATCGGTCGACCTTCCTGGGGATGGTCTCGTCGGCAGCCCTCAGCAGAATACTACTGAGTCTGTCGGCACCCTCCTCAATCTGGTCGACCGGGTCGGAACCCCTGAGACCTTCCCATTCTTCGTCACAGGAGTAGGCAGCAGCGGCGGCCACGAAGGCTTCCGGTATCGCTTTGCGAGTTGCAAAGCGAGGATCCCTAGACCTGACTGCCGATAGCTGCGCGTCAAAGAGCCTCACGTCTAGGACTTCGTGGTCACTAGACGTAACCCCTCGGACTCCCCAGCCACCGACAGCCCTGTATAGTTCTCCAGAAACCAACGTGACATCGATATGCGATTCTCCATTGGCACTACGAAAAGTGGGCGGAGAATGTTGGTCGTTGACTATGCACAGGTGATGGCGGGCGATCAACTCCATTAGTCTGTCGCCCCGGCGGTCGGTGCGAACCGATCCCCAGGAGACAGACCAGGCGTTGGCGTCCGCCATAACTATGACTTGGCGTCCCGCCAGCTCATCCAACACGTGGTCCAAGTGGCCCAATTGTAGGTCTATGCTCTCAGACGGAGGGAAATATCCGCTGATCACATAACAATCGACGTTGGCGTGCCTGATGCAGGCCACAGCAATATGGCTGGTGGACAGATGGGGGAGCGCCATCACATCCACTTGGGGGCCGGTCACAACGATTGCGGCCATAGGCCGTTCGTTGTTCCGTGCGCCAGTTATTATTCTGTGGCCAATACCGAAGCCTGCCACGCGATTTCTTATACAATGGGGCTCCTGTAGAGCCAGGAGTTGAACGGACTCAGCGTACACCAGTGCTCGCAACTCATCCGCCACTCTCTTACGCCTATGCATGTTGTGCTGGACAACGTGGAAACCCGTGTGCTCCGCATCTCTACTCGCCATAGTCCGTACGCGAGGCCAGCTTCTCGAGCGCTCGGATATATGACGGGCATGTAGCGCTATCGGCGCTGTGGATCGCACCCGGTTTCCCGCTACCGCAGTTACAACATTTCGGCGGCAACGCCTTCCTCTTGCAGCTGGCGCTGTCGTGCCCTGTAGCGGAGCACCAAGCACACACCTTCTCCTTACTTGGGCACCGTTTCTCCGGGTGGCCAAATCCATGGCATCTTCCACACCTGGTGACGTCCAGGCAGTCCCGCACAGCACAAGTATACCACCCTAGGGTGATCCTGCCGGTGGTGATGAGGTCTCTTCGGGTCGCAGGGGTCGTTTCAACTACCCAGCGCACCGTTGGTCTGCCGGGGGGGCCCTTTTTATATATAGGGACTATGGGGGAGAGTGTGGGGCGCTGGACTTGGAATCTCCTGGAGAGGTCCTCGGCCGACCAACCCGCAGGCACATCGAAGACCGCTAAGCGCGGTCTTCTCCTGTGCAGCGCCTCCGCCCTCAGACCCAACTCTTGGAGTCGGGCGCTGGCGGTTAGCGTCGCGAGTTCCTCGGCCGAAGACACCTCCAAGAGGATCCCCCCTCTCCTGGCGGGCCTACTGTTTAACATGGTGATCCCAAGCTCTCCCGGGGTCACCTGGTCCATTGCGGCCGTCAGCGGGCGCGTGTCCTTTTTATTGGACAGCTCTACCACGGCCATGAAGGCCTTAGGGCGGTTTTGGCCCTCCCCGGCCGTAGCGAGCTGTCTGAGGACGTCCTCTTTCCTCTTGGTGGGGGGGAGCGGTCTTCGTCCCGGGTGGGTTGTCGCCGCTGCTGTTGGTGCTGCTGCAGGGGCGGCCGACTTCTTCTTCTTCTTCCTAACCACCTGTGTCCAAGCCGCCGGGCTCGGGTATTCGGCATCAGTGATAGGGGGCGGGGGGGGAGAGGGCGGGAGAGGGGTCCCGTCAATCTCCAACCCTCCACTGGATACGAATGGGGGGGGCGGCGGGGGCCTTGGGATGGGAGGAGGAAACTCGGTCTTCGTACCGCTCGCTTCTGGACTAGGTACGGGAGAGGGAGGAGCGGTAGTACTTCTTGGCGTCTGTATCACTGCTCCTCTCTTCTTCTTCTTCCCCTGTCTTTCTGGTCCCTCTTCCGGCAGAGTCCTGTACTGGTGGGGGAGGGGGGGAGCCTCTGTTCCTACTGGAAGGGGCCGCTGGGGGAGGCCGGCTAAGCCGGCGGCAATTGTTGTCGCCACCGTCTCGGTCAGACTCCCCACGATTTCCTTCGCCATCCTGACCTTGGCCTCGGCCACCTCCTGCACCGTAGACATCAGGACCAGGAGGCGGGCGATCCCCATGTTCACCCGTTCGCGGTCCGTAACGCTAACCTTGACTTTGCGGAGTATGGCCGAGATCTCGGCCTGGATGGCACGGGCCTCATCCATTGGGTCTTCGTTTTTGCTGTCTATTAACAGCTCTGTTGGCCCTGAGGAGGGCCCAGCAACTACCGTCTGGGATAGTTTATGGTTCGGACCCACCAGAGGAAGTGGGGCTGAAGGCCTGGCTGGGTCAGTGGTGGGGGGTGGGAGGAGCCAAGCATCAGCCTCCCCACTCTTGGGTTCGGCGTGACTCTCCATCCTGCCCCGTGGAATCACAACAAAAATACAAAAAATGTACCTGTTTATAACTGCCGCGCGGTTGGGTCGATGGAGCTGAAATTTTTAGGAAATATTCCTTAATGCCTCTGACCACTAACTGCCGCGACAGAAATTCAACTTTCGCACTTTTTCCGCTACTTTGAACGAACTTATACGGAGCGACCTTAGACACGTCTGTTCACCCCGGCTGTTGGGGCGACACTCCTATTTATATACTTAGGCCCCTTTTACAACCCCCCCTCCCGATCAAAACTTTGGGACGCCACACACCTTATTTTTCTATTTGGCCTTCAGGAATACTCCATGCGAAATTTCGTGACAATCCGACCAACCGTTAAAGAATTAGCTCTATATTTATACTTAGGCCCCCCCACAACCCCCCTCCCGTTCAAAACTTTGGGACGCCACACACCTTATTTTTCTATTTGGCCTTCAGGAATACTCCATGCGAAATTTCGTGACAATCCGACCAACCGTTAAAGAATTAGCTCTATATTTATACTTAGGCCCCCCCACAACCCCCCCTCCCGTTCAAAACTTTGGGACGCCTCACACCTTTTTTCCTATTTGGCTTCTAAAAATACTACATGTGAAATTTCATGACGATTCGCCCATTAGTTAATGAGTTAGCTCTATATTTATACTTAGGCCCCCCCACAACCCCCCCTCCCGTTCAAAACTTTGGGACGCCACACACCTTTTTTTTCTTGTTTGGCTTTTAAAAAGACTACCTGTAAAATTTCATGACAATTCGCCCATTAGTTAATGAGTTAGCACTATTTTTATACTTAGGCCCCCCCACAACCCCCCCTCCCGATCAAAATTTTGGGACGCCACACACCTCTTTTTCCTATTTGGCTTTTAAAAATACTACATGTGAAATTTCATGACGATTCGCCCATTAGTTAATGAGTTAGCTCTATATTTATACTTTTTTTTTTTTTTTTTTTTTTTTTTTTTTTTTTTTTTTTTTTTTTTTTTTTTTTTTTCGGGTGCTCCGGTAAATCACCCGGCCCGCTTATCGTCGGGGAAGGAGGAAGTACATATATATATATAGTATAGTTTTATTTACTGTTGCTGTGGGTGTCCGGGGGCGACAGCCTTTGGTCCCTTACGGGACAGACTGGCGCTCCCGGGCCCCCTTAAGATGCGGCTGCCTGGTGGCGCCGAGAGAGCTCGAGATCGGTGGAGTGGGGCTGCTTCTACATCGCGGTCGCCGGGGGTAGGACTCGGGCCCGGCCCGTCAATCGCCCCCGGCGCCGGGTCAAAGGGCCTTTTTCTGTTCCCGCCAGGAGGTGATAAACCGGCCGAACGCCGGATAGTTCGACTCCGTTATCAACTCCGGCAGGGTCAATCCCAGGTACGATCCTGTCGCGCGGATCAACTCCACCCTAGACCTGTCGTACAGGGGACAATCGAGGACCACATGTTCTGCAGTCTCTATGCCGCCACACGAACAGTTCGGGCTATCCTTCCTCTTGAAGAAGAAGAGTTTGGAGTTGAAGTCACCGTGACCTGAAAGTACCTGAGAAGTCCAGTGATCGGGTTGTACCCAAGTGGAGCGCAGGCGGACCCGGACGTCAGGTAGATACGTGAATGTCGTTCGCCCGTCGGAGGAGTGCGACCATCGTTGTTGCCACCTGTCCATTATCCAGTCTTGGACTATGTCCTTGCAACGCTCTGGTCTGTTCTGTCCACGTAGCTCGCCCTCCAGGACGAGGCGCAAGGGCTCATCTATATCTGTTCTCAGGGGCAGATTGCGTCTACAGTAGTACGAGGCGACCGCCCCGTCCAAGACCAAGTCTATGGGCGGAGCTCCTGCCAGCACCTGTAGCGCTGCAGTGGAGACAGTACGATAGGCCTTTGTGACTCTCAGGAGGGCAGCTCTTTGGGCCTGCAGTAGTCTCGTTCTCTGCTGCTTGGTGGGACGTAACCACCATCCTGCAGCAGCGTATCGAGCCACAGCCTCGAACACCCCCGTGTAGATTGTTCTACACGCTGAGTACTTGAGGCCCCATGTTGCGCGAGCTAGGCAGCTCAGAGCGTTGAAAGTAGCATTTGTCCTTTCTTTGATGGCAACAGCGTGGGGAGTCGCCCTGAAGCCCGGACCCAGCCTCACACCTAGGTATGTGACCGTCTCCGGGAATTCAACGCGCATCCCTCGGATCCCCAAGGAGAAGGGGTGGCGGGCGTTGGTTTTCCCTCTCATTAGCAGGGCCATAGTCTTGCTTGGTGAGAGGGCCAGCTTATTGGCGCAGCACCAGCTGTCGACGAAGTCGATGGCGGTTTGGGCTGTGCGGGTCAGAGCTGCCCGGTTATCAGCGTGCACCGTGATTACGAGATCGTCAACATAGGCTATGGCCTTATATTCATGATTCTCGAGTTCACGGAGCAGTCCATCAAGGAGTATGTTCCAGAGTGTTGGTCCTAAGACCGAGCCCTGGGGGCATCCTCTAGTGATGTTCACTGATGTGCTGGCATACAGCTGACTTACAGTCGCAGAACGGCCGTCGAGGAAACTGGATATCAGCCCAAATATATTCCTTGGCGGTCCCATAGCACGCAGTTGTGTGAGGATGGCAGGCCACCAGGCGCAGTCAAACGCCGCCGCGATGTCGAAGAAGATACAGAGGGCATATTTGCTTCTGTTCCCTTCAACATCCGACCTCAGCGTTATCAACGCGTCCTCGGTTGACCTACCCCTCAAGCAACCATACTGTCTAGGGGATACGAAGGCGTATACTTGGGTGCGGATCCTGTCAAGGACGAGTCCTTCCAGTATCTTACCGAACAGAGACAGAAGACTGATCGGTCTGTAGCTGCTTGCCAAGGAAAGGTCCCTATCCCCAGGCTTGACAAACGTGCACACCAAGGCACGTTTCCAAGCACTCGGGAAGTGGCCTCGTCCCAGGCAGGCATTGTACAGGTAGAGTAGATCTGTCTTAATGACCGGGTAGGCTTTCTTGATCATGGCCGCGTCCATGAGATCGCTCCCAGGGGCGCCGCCACACTTCTGCCTCCCAATCACCAGGGTCAGATCCAGCTCATCCCAATCGGGGGCATCCTCCGTGTCCGGCAAGTCACGGGCAGCACACCTGATGTTATGTTGGATGGGTGTATCCCCTGCCGGGTCATCCTCCGGGAAGGCTTGGCGTAGGTACATCCCGCTGGCCTCCTCCAGGGACAAGGCATGCTGGATGCCATTCCTGATTGAGGCCACCGGGGCGACCGTCTTGAACCTCCCAGTGGCGATCCGATAGGGAATCCCCCACGGGTTTTTGCTGGACTCGTCCTCTACGAACCTTCTCCAGCTTGTTATCTTGGCGGCTTCGATGCTCCGACCGTAGGCCTCGCTGAGCTGCCGGTACTCTTCCCTGCGAATAACCCGATGGAGCTGATCTCGGCACCGCTGGTACCGCCTCCTGGCACGATAAACGGCCCTTTTGGCGAGGGTGAGGTCTTCGCTCCACCAGGGGACTTTCCTCAATCGGTCGACCTTCCTGGGGATGGTTTCGTCGGCAGCCCTCAGCAGAATACTACTGAGTCTGTCGGCACCCTCCTCAATCTGGTCGACCGGGTCGGAACCCCTGAGACCTTCCCATTCCTCGTCACAGGAGTAGGCAGCAGCGGCGGCCACGAAGGCTTCCGGTATCGCTTTGCGAGTTGCAAAGCGAGGATCCCTAGACCTGACTGCCGTTAGCTGCGCGTCAAAGAGCCTCACGTCTAGGACTTCGTGGTCACTAGACGTAACCCCTCGGACTCCCCAGCCACTGACAGCCCTGTATAGTTCTCCAGAAACCAACGTGACATCGATATGCGATTCTCCATTGGCACTACGAAAAGTGGGCGGAGAATGTTGGTCGTTGACTATGCACAGGTGATGGCGGGCGATCAACTCCATTAGTCTGTCGCCCCGGCGGTCGGTGCGAACCGATCCCCAGGAGACAGACCAGGCGTTGGCGTCCGCCATAACTATGACTTGGCGTCCCGCCAGCTCATCCAACACGTGGTCCAAGTGGCCCAATTGTAGGTCTATGCTCTCAGACGGAGGGAAATATCCGCTGATCACATAACAATCGACGTTGGCGTGCCTGATGCAGGCCACAGCAATATGGCTGGTGGACAGATGGGGGAGCGCCATCACATCCACTTGGGGGCCGGTCACAACGATTGCGGCCATAGGCCGTTCGTTGTTCCGTGCGCCAGTTATTATTCTGTGGCCAATACCGAAGCCTGCCACGCGATTTCTTATACAATGGGGCTCCTGTAGAGCCAGGAGTTGAACGGACTCAGCGTACACCAGTGCTCGCAACTCATCCGCCACTCTCTTACGCCTATGCATGTTGTGCTGGACAACGTGGAAACCCGTGTGCTCCGCATCTCTACTCGCCATAGTCCGTACGCGAGGCCAACTTCTCGAGCGCTCGGATATATGACGGGCATGTAGCGCTATCGGCGCTGTGGATCGCACCCGGTTTCCCGCTGCCGCAGTTACAACATTTCGGCGGCAACGCCTTCCTCTTGCAGCTGGCGCTGTCGTGCCCTGTAGCGGAGCACCAAGCACACACCTTCTCCTTACTTGGGCACCGTTTCTCCGGGTGGCCAAATCCATGGCATCTTCCACACCTGGTGACGTCCAGGCAGTCCCGCACAGCACAAGTATACCACCCTAGGGTGATCCTGCCGGTGGTGATGAGGTCTCTTCGGGTCGCAGGGGTCGTTTCAACTACCCAGCGCACCGTTGGTCTGCCGGGGGGGCCCTTTTTATATATAGGGACTATGGGGGAGAGTGTGGGGCGCTGGACTTGGAATCTCCTGGAGAGGTCCTCGGCCGACCAACCCGCAGGCACATCGAAGACCGCTAAGCGCGGTCTTCTCCTGTGCAGCGCCTCCGCCCTCAGACCCAACTCTTGGAGTCGGGCGCTGGCGGTTAGCGTCGCGAGTTCCTCGGCCGAAGACACCTCCAAGAGGATCCCCCCTCTCCTGGCGGGCCTACTGTTTAACATGGTGATCCCAAGCTCTCCCGGGGTCACCTGGTCCATTGCGGCCGTCAGCGGGCGCGTGTCCTTTTTGTTGGACAGCTCTACCACGGCCATGAAGGCCTTAGGGCGGTTTTGGCCCTCCCCGGCCGTAGCGAGCTGTCTGAGGACGTCCTCTTTCCTCTTGGTGGGGGGGAGCGGTCTTCGTCCCGGGTGGGTTGTCGCCGCTGCTGTTGGTGCTGCTGCAGGGGCGGCCGACTTCTTCTTCTTCTTCCTAACCACCTGTGTCCAAGCCGCCGGGCTCGGGTATTCGGCATCAGTGATAGGGGGCGGGGGGGGAGAGGGCGGGAGAGGGGTCCCGTCAATCTCCAACCCTCCACTGGATACGAATGGGGGGGGCGGTGGGGGCCTTGGGATGGGAGGAGGAAACTCGGTCTTCGTACCGCTCGCTTCTGGACTAGGTACGGGAGAGGGAGGAGCGGTAGTACTTCTTGGCGTCTGTATCACTGCTCCTCTCTTCTTCTTCTTCCCCTGTCTTTCTGGTCCCTCTTCCGGCAGAGTCCTGTACTGGTGGGGGAGGGGGGGAGCCTCTGTTCCTACTGGAAGGGGCCGCTGGGGGAGGCCGGCTAAGCCGGCGGCAATTGTTGTCGCCACCGTCTCGGTCAGACTCCCCACGATTTCCTTCGCCATCCTGACCTTGGCCTCGGCCACCTCCTGCACCGTAGACATCAGGACCAGGAGGCGGGCGATCCCCATGTTCACCCGTTCGCGGTCCGTAACGCTAACCTTGACTTTGCGGAGTATGGCCGAGATCTCGGCCTGGATGGCACGGGCCTCATCCATTGGGTCTTCATTTTTGCTGTCTATTAACAGCTCTGTTGGCCCTGAGGAGGGCCCAGCAACTACCGTCTGGGATAGTTTATGGTTCGGACCCACCAGAGGAAGTGGGGCTGAAGGCCTGGCTGGGTCAGTGGTGGGGGGTGGGAGGAGCCAAGCATCAGCCTCCCCACTCTTGGGTTCGGCGTGACTCTCCATCCTGCCCCGTGGAATCACAACAAAAATACAAAAAATGTACCTGTTTATAACTGCCGCGCGGTTGGGTCGATGGAGCTGAAATTTTCAGGAAATATTCCTTAATGCCTCTGACCACTAACTGCCGCGACAGAAATTCAACTTTCGCACTTTTTCCGCTACTTTGAACGAACTTATACGGAGCGACCTTAGACACGTCTGTTCACCCCGGCTGTTGGGGCGACACTCCCCCGATATTTATACTTAGGCCCCTTCACAACCCCCCCCTCCCGTTCAAAACTTTGGGACGCCACACACCTTTTTTTCCTGTTTGGCTTTTAAAAAGACTACGTGTGAAATTTCATGACAATTCGACCATTAGTTAATGTGTTAGCACTATTTATATACTTAGGCCCCCCTTACAACCCCCCCTCCCGATCAAAACTTTGGGACGCCACACACCTTATTTTTCTATTTGGCCTTCAGGAATACTCCATGCGAAATTTCGTGACAATCCGACCAACCGTTAAAGAATTAGCTCTATATTTATACTTAGGCCCCCCCACAACCCCCCCTCCCGTTCAAAACTTTGAGACGCCACACACCTTTTTTTCCTATTTGTCTTTTAAAAATACTACATGTGAAATTTCATGACGATTCGCCCATTAGTTAATGAGTTAGCTCTATATTTATACTTAGGCCCCCCCACAACCCCCTCTCCCGTTCAAAACTTTGGGACGCCACACACCTTTTTTTCTTGTTTGGCTTTTAAAAAGACTACCTGTAAAATTTCATGACAATTCGCCCATTAGTTAATGAGTTAGCGCTAGTTTTATACTTAGGCCCCCCCACTACCCCCCCTCCCGATCAAAATTTTGGGACGCCACACACCTCTTTTTCCTATTTGGCTTTTAAAAATACTACATGTGAAATTTCATGACGATTCGCCCATTAGTTAATGAGTTAGCTCTATATTTATACTTAGGCCCCCCCACAACCCCCCCTCCCGTTCAAAACTTTGGGACGCCACACACCTTTTTTTCCTGTTTGGCTTTTAAAAAGACTACGTGTGAAATTTCATGACAATTCGACCATTAGTTAATGTGTTAGTACTATTTATATACTTAGGCCCCCCCACAACCCCCCCTCCCGTTCAAAACTTTGGGACGTCACACACCTTTTTTTTCCTATTTGGCTTTTAAAAATACTACATGTGAAATTTCATGACGATTCGCCCATTAGTTAATGAGTTAGCTCTATATTTATACTTAGGCCCCCCCACAACCCCCCCTCCCGTTCAAAACTTTGGGACGCCACACACCTTTTTTTCCTGTTTGGCTTTTAAAAAGACTACGTGTGAAATTTCATGACAATTCGACCATTAGTTAATGTGTTAGTACTATTTATATACTTAGGCCCCCCCACAACCCCCCGTCCCGTTCAAAACTTTGGGACGTCACACACCTTTTTTTCCTATTTGGCTTTTAAAAATACTACATGTGAAATTTCATGACGATTCGCCCATTAGTTAATGAGTTAGCTCTATATTTATACTTAGGCCCCCCCACAACCCCCCCTCCCGTTCAAAACTTTGGGACGCCACACACCTCTTTTTCCTATTTGGCTTTTAAAAATACTACATGTGAAATTTCATGACGATTCGCCCATTAGTTAATGAGTTAGCTCTATATGTATACTTAGGCCCCTTCACAACCCCCCCTCCCGTTCAAAAATTTGGGACGCCACACACCTTTTTTTCCTGTTTGGCTTTCAAAAAGACTACGTGTGAAATTTCATGACAATTCGACCATTAGTTAATGTGTTAGCACTATTTATATACTTAGGCCCCCCTTACAACCCCCCCTCCCGATCAAAACTTTGGGACGCCACACACCTTATTTTTCTATTTGGCCTTCAGGAATACTCCATGCGAAATTTCGTGACAATCCGACCAACCGTTAAAGAATTAGCTCTATATTTATACTTAGGCCCCCCCACAACCCCCCCTCCCGTTCAAAACTTTGAGACGCCACACACCTTTTTTTCCTATTTGTCTTTTAAAAATACTACATGTGAAATTTCATGACGATTCGCCCATTAGTTAATGAGTTAGCTCTATATTTATACTTAGGCCCCCCCACAACCCCCCCTCCCGTTCAAAACTTTGGGACGCCACACACCTTTTTTTCCTGTTTGGCTTTTAAAAAGACTACGTGTGAAATTTCATGACAATTCGACCATTAGTTAATGTGTTAGCACTATTTATATACTTAGGCCCCCCTTACAACCCCCCCTCCCGTTCAAAATTTTGAGACGCCACATAGCCTATTATTCAATCGGGCTCAAAACAATGCTACATGTGAAGTTTCAAGAAGATCCGTCCAGCGGTTTGGGCGTGATGCTGGAACAAACATACAAACAAACCCCGTTTCAGCTTTATTAATATAGATGTACGGATTTCTGGGTTTGTATTAAAGTAAATATACGAATATTGTGGAAAGTAATTTCCACGGCTGAAAAGATCTATTCACAACTATATAAAATTGTATTAATTGGTCACTCAACTCTAACACAATTCATAAAACAGTCGACTAACTGACTGACTGTCAATTTCCTATTAGTATATTATATTTTTGGTCATAATTTAACTGGAACTGCCTCGAACGTTTCCAAGTGGAAACTTGATATAAACCATAATTTTATATTCACAACATTAAAATAACTTAAAGAAAAACAAGAAAACTATTAACAAAAACAAAACGAATAAACAGGTTATTTCAATAAAAGTAAACTGACTTGAATAGAAAGATCTGAAGAAACTGAACCTAATAGAAAAATCAATTACGAAAAATAAGTAAGTTCTTATATTTTTACAAAATGAAACGTTCTGGATCATTTCAAGTAATCAGTGAAAACATGAAATGATCTAGTGACAAACATAAATTTTAGTTATCATACAATTAAATTAGCGCTTTCCCCAAATAAATATTTTTGGTTGCCACATTATTAGTTACCCGATGTTGGACTATTCTTCTATTAAACTGCAGTTTTCGTATGATACTCGAAAAAATGGACAGATATACTTTAAACATTATTTGTATAGAGAGGGTCTTATAGGAATCACATTAACTCAGATAACGATTTCAGGTGAGTTATTATGTGATGACAGTGGTCTCGGTGAATTTCCAATTCCAAACAGTAAAAGAGGTTGGTAGGTAGTTTGTGTGAACCATAGTGTCCAAGACAAAGTATGGCTTATTCAATGAGATGGCCGGGGAAGAGACAAGGACCTGTTTGGAGAACGAATGTTCTCAAACCGTTCTCTTCTGTCCAGCTCGTTCGTCTGTCTGAGTTATCGGTTCAACAAGAATACTGAAGGGCTCAACTCCAAGAGCTTCAAATCTTTACTTCGGCGTTTATGTTGAGTACTAGTAGATTGAAAAAGTAATATGGAGGCATCAGTCCAACACCACAACTAGTTTGGGCAACCAACAGCCATCATCATCAGGTAATGAATCTGAACATACACAAACCAAAAAGTCACCGGTACTTTCCCAAAGCAAATAAATGAACGTTTTCGCTCTTCCTTTGAATCCAATTAACAATTTGGTTGAAAATCAATGTATGTCTTGTTCATTATCATCATCATAGGTGCTTAAGCCCTTCAAGAGCCATGGCCTCCTGCAGGACAAGCCCACTCCATCAAACCATTCTTCTGGGTCGTCCCACTCTTCTCCGATCTTTCGGTGACACATTCAAGAGTTTCCTTGGGATAAGCTACTCGTCCATCCGTCTCAAGTGTCCAGCCCAACGGAGTCTGGCAATTCTAATCCTAGTGCTAGGTGTAGAGTGCACCAAATGCCCTTCTCCCGGGAGAGGCCGTAGAACTTGCAGAGTATTCTTCTCTTGAATATCAAGAAACCGATTAGTTCACGTCTCCGACAGTACAGCAGCATCTTCATGTACCTGGGGAGCATCCTTATACAGGGACATCTGAATCATTATACTAAATTTTGTATTGGTCCATTCATTACATCGGCAGTTATTTCCCCCCAACCCTTCGGCTGATTTCCAGGAAAATTAATATGTGTCGTCCTTTGAATTTACATATGAAACTGTGACAATAGGACAGAAGAAAAGGGGGGAATGAGAGAAGGGAATTCAACTTAAAAATTCTAATAGCTCTCGATGGAATGAATTTATCGAGGGCAACCTCGAAAGTCGGCTAGCGAGAATTAACAAAATCTGTGAGAGGACAGACTATAGTTTATTTTACAACCTGTGGAATGTATCGACGTGAGATTTAGTATGATTCAACATTTTCTGTGTAAGTTAAATATTGACTTTTAATCAAAATGATCGATTAGTGTTAGAGAAAGAGCGTTATTCGTGCTGGTGAAATACATTTTCGGTGATTCACCGTCGAATCTTTCATTATTTTTTTATCCCCTATAAAAACAGACATCACTTATAGGATTATGCATTACGTAGGGCCACGAGACAGAATCCGTAGATATACTTAGATAAGTCTGCCGTTGACATAAATACGCAAGTTGAGAGGACGACTGGTAGTTGGTAGTTCGTGAGACAGCCGACCAAGTTAGTGTCCAAGACAGACCAGCAGTGTTTGGTTTATTCAATGAGATGACCGAGGAACACGGAACGATAGTCGTTAAACCTCCCTCACCGCAGTTACTGTCTGTCTGAGTTATTTTCCTCCAAGAAAGCTGAGGGCCTCTTCACCCTTCAATCCTTACCAGATACTAGACACTTTTCACTTCCCAAAAACAAGCACGGTGGACCTAAAATCAGTTTAAATGCAAAAATCAACAGCATTTTCTGCCGATTTGTGTGTTATCCTTAAGGGATTTTGGGGTACACAAATAAAATTTCGTGTGAGATATCGTGTTCACACACAAATACAGCTTTTTGTTTTCTGACCGATTACATAACTTTCCCTGTACTTTTTATAGCTGTGAAAGTAAGAGGATAAATAATATGTGTTTTTACTCTTTCTTCCTTTCGCCGAATTTCTCGCAAACTTAATAGGTGCTGTCTTATGGGACTTTGAATTTAAATTTTAATTTCATGTCTATACATTCATTACATTGTCACTTTTGAGTTCCTGTTGAGTCCTTACTCTGATCTTCCTTTCCTCTTTGGCCGATTCTGTGGTAAATTAATAGGTGTCGTCCTTACAGTATTTTGAATTTATAAACTAACTTTTGTGTCGTTACATTCATTAAAATGGCAGTTATTAGAAGCTTTGTGTTAACTTGCGAACCCTCCTCTTCTTTTTGGCCGATTTGGCAGAAAAACGATACATTCATTCTTCCTGAAGTTATCGTACTCACAAACACGGCCTGAAAACAGAATTTTTTAAAATTTTTGAAACATGAAATTCCGGTGAAAACTCAACATCGAATTTCTGACCTAATACATAACTTCCCCTATACTTCGTATAGCTGGGGAAATAAAAATATATATAATAAGAAATTTTATTATAATATGAAACAAAGTAATTCAACAGAATAACTGAGTTTTTTTTTGTTGAAGCAGTGTTATTTTTACTTTTAAATACTAGTGTACGATATGTATAAATCAGGTAAGAAAGAGAAATCCGAGGTGGTTTATTTAAATTTATTTCAGGCCCAACATGGAAGTTACATCATCGATCATAAGTTCGATGTTTAGTTTTCACCGGGATTTCATTTTTTCCGAACCCCTATTCCAAAAAAAAAAAAAAAATCATATTATAAATCATATAATCACACTTAGGGGTATATGACTGTTTTATTTATATTTTATACTTAAATAAAACAACTAGCTTTACAAATAACAAAATATGAAAATACCTGTATTTTAATTATCATCATACACAAGCTTCGTCTAACAAGTAACAGCTAATAACCTTCTGCCGGTAGGGGCGAGCCGTGAGGACTCCAGTGTTGCCACAGTGACTGCATACGATAGCTTCCTATAAAATAAATTCCATCGAGATGAAATTTTACATGTGAATGCTGAACCCCATAAGGATGTTATTTATGATTTTCAGCCAAATAGACCGAAGGGATGGTGGCAGATAAGAGAAGGGGGATTCAACTCAAAAATCCTAATGTTTGTGTATGTATCGACACTTCACACTTTATTTACTTCCTTAGTTACACGAAGTATAGGGGAAGTTATTTAATCGGGAAAAAATCCGATGCTTTTTAATGGAACTTCATGTTTTCCGACCTCCAGATTCCGAGTATGAAAAACAAATTATTTCTGTGTGTGTGTGTGTTCACAGACAACTCGATAACTGGACATCGACTCAATATTCAGTTGTATTAAAAGAAAACGTTTATTATCATCTTTAGTTGGAACAGGTATTTTTCACGAGCAGTAACAACTTAATCCTGTTACTGGTATCAATTTTTGAAAACTGATACAAAAGTATCTGATATTGGTCTGTATCATTATAGCGTATCAGTTACTTGCGAGTAGCTTCAAAGTATCAGGTTGATATAACGTTACCCATTCCTGGTATATATCATACATAAAGCTGCTTTGAGGCTTTGCGATATGACCTCGTTAAAGGCTGGGCATGAGTCACCATAATTAATAATAAGGCTCGACATGAGTCACCATAACTAATAATAAGGCTGAACATGAGTCATCGTAACTAATAATAAGGCTGGACATGAGTCACAATAACTAATAATAAGGCTGGACATGGTTAATTAGTAATAATTATAATAAAACTTTGTATTTTAACTCAATTATTATTATACTCATGCCGTGGAATACTCAGGAATAAAAAAGAAACTGGGTCAGATAAAAGAATGTTTGGTTTAAATGTTGAACAATTTCCCTCTCTCCTCATTAATAATATATTTAAATTCCATTTGCACTTAGATAGTATCCTTATAAAGAGCGACTAAACTCTAACTTTCAGAATGATAAGGCTACTAAAGTACTTTTCAAGTTATTTTTTAGAATACGGTTAAAACTTGATAGAAGAGAATAATTTCACTAAAAGTACTAATAATAAATGTAGTGTATTGCATAAGACATGCTGAGTCTCCCAAAATGACTAAAATACTTATATAGTGGCTTCTGGATGCTCATACTAAAGTTTGTGTCGATAAAATAGGCATTTATTGCTATTTTTGAGTTGTGCCCCCTCTGATCCTCCTTCCCTTTCCGCGGATTCCCCTGAAAACTATTAGTTGTCCTCCTTGTAGATATTTGAAAATACATATGAATTTTCGTATCAATACATCCATTACAACGCCTGTAATGTTGATTATTGTTGTGTGTTGTTAAATAAAATACTGTTCTTAAAAAATGATTCTAAATGCTTCTTATTCTTTCTTACCTTTCTTTGGTTGCGTGGGTCCGCCAAGACTAACAGTTATGAAAAATCAAAATGATAAAGAGGTGCAAAATACATGAAATAAAAATTACGTTATTCTTATTTGATTATCTATATATTCATGAACAAAAAACATTCGTAACAAACTTGAAAATTATTGCTCAGAATCCTTGAAACAAACTCAAAATACTACTCCTTATAATTATAGCGGGTTCGAATCCAGTCCGGGAGTGAGTTTTATTTCGTAGAAAGAACTCCCTCCCGAGGCCATGGAAATCGTAAATAACTAGATAACACATTGACATGGCTAATATGCACCGTACATAAGGCAAAAAAAAAAAATTATAGAGGTAAGTATTCAAATAATCGAAGAGCGTTTTTTCATATTTTCGGTTCTATGGCGGTAAGAAAACATTTCAAAATGTCATTTGCCTACTAAAAAACCAAAAAATATATTTTTACGACTAATATCACTTGTGATATTAATTTTAGGAGAGTTAAATGAAATTTGAAACCGCCATAAAAGCACACTAACATGTAAAATATTAACACCTTCTATATTTTTTAATAACCCTATCGGCAGTAAAACATATACATACTTTATGGGTGGTTCGGAGGCTCTATGTAGCCTCTATAGCCATTCAGTTAAGTTAAAAAATAATTTATTTGGAAGAGTGGAAGTAAGGAAATTTACAGTTGAAAAATACACAAGGGATCTTATCTGGCTACTGGAGCTCAGATCGTGGAAGCCTAATGAGCTCAAATCGCTGCTACGAAACCCTGCCGAGTCTCTTAGGTTTTTTTTCTTGGAGGTAAAATCTTTGATCACGCCGTCCTTCGGCGAGGAGTGAGACAGACGGTAGATAAATTTACCCCTTTTTCAAAGCCAAGAAAAATTATTTAGTTTACGTATAAACAAAATATGTGTTTGTTTGTTAGTTAGTTATAGTGACCCATGCCCGGGCTTTAACTACGAGGTCATATTTACTATTAGCAGAGCGCTCTTTCGTCGCTGGGACTGTGGGATGGTAGGTCAGGGTTTCGAACCCGCGATTTTAAGCTCAGTAGGCTAGAACGCTCCCTATGAGCTATCGACGCCCTCAAATAAGTATTTGTTTTCCATGCTTCTCGGGAACTTCAATTCATGTAGTTAGCTTTAACTACTAGGATCATAGGTTTCGAACCCGCAATCTTGAGCTCAGCAAGTGAGCACTCTATCTCTGAGCTTTTGTATTGATGTATTCTTTCCATCGAAATTTATCGTGCACACAGACAGAAAGGATTTTCTTTTTTTTTTCATATTTGGAATCAGAAGTTCAGAAAACATGAAATTTTGGTGAACATTTTGAATTTCTGACCGATTGCATAACTTCCCCCATACCTGGTACAGCTGGGGGTGTTGAGAGCAAGGATATACTGTCTGGTTAAGTAATGAGACGATCGATACAAATTAATTGTTGCCATATCTGCCATACTCTATTTGATTGAAAATTGTTATTATGGTTTCTGAGTTGAACACCCCTCTCTGGTATTTCCCTCTTCCCTTGAATATTGATAGGTTGCCCTTATCGGGTTCTGGATACATATATACAATTTAGTGTCAATTTATTCATTATATCGGGGGTTGTGTTACATATACACATACACCGGGACATTTTGTTTTTCCCGACTGCGGAATGCGAAGGGAGTGTATTGTTTTTCCCGACTGCGGAACATTAAAATCCCGTGAAAAGTCAACATGAATATTTTGACTACGTATCTTCCCCTATTCGTATTTCTGGGGAAGCAAAAGACAGAAAGACTATCAGAGAAGAGAAATAGTTGATTAAGGTCTCTCAAAGCATCCGCGGTTGTCCAGAGTGGAGGCGAAACATCAAAGCAAGAAGAGGACGCACTTATCCTGATGGGATGGGTCATTCTGTGCCACATCAACCACTTTTGGACATGAAGAAAAAGAAAGTGTCTTAAAGAGAAAAAGAGAAGTGTTTAAAAGTGTCTTAAGAAAAGAATGAGAAATAGCTGTTTGTTTAGGTTTAAAGCGCTCATACTCTGAACGGAATATCTGGGTTTCTAATGAATTTAGATGAAGGTTTTATGTCTCAAAATAAAGAAAACATTGTAATTTGTATTATTAAGTCTTTATTTATTTATAAATAAAATACACATATACAAATAATTCGAAAAATAAAAATCTTATACTAAAAACGACCTCTTGGTCAGATGACCGTCAGAGTGTAGTAGTCATAATTTACAAATAAAGAAGAAATTAAATACAACTATCACTTAGCGTTCAAGTATAGAACAACAAAATACAATTTCAACTTGTTTGAAAATCAAACTATACCTTCGCCTAAGTACATAATAAATTTCATTTACAAACATCAATATAAATATATATCTTTGACCTTTAAAAATCAAATCAAAATAATCTTATAAATTAATAAATATTAAGATTATTCTTCTGGTTCGGTATAGTAATATTAATTTCCAGATATTAATTGTGAATCATAAGATTTGAGCCTAGTTATAATAACTGTTATAAAATGATAATAAAAATTGATACGACTTAAAAACATCAATAAATGGTAAATAATAATAGAATTAAATAGTAATAAGTGATATTATATACAATATTAGAAAAAATAGAATAGCATTAGATCACAATAATGATTTAAATTGTATTCTGGTTAAACTATGATATTTTGAGCTCGTCTACAATAATTAGCAAGAGAGGTCCAACATTTTCCATTCAAGTACCTCATCATTTCATCCCCGGTTAGTTGTTCTCTTGCAAACCATTTCACCATGTATGTAATAATCTGTTTCTGATCGGCATGGCGCATTGCCGAATTCCAGAGTGTAAAATGATATTAGAAATTGCTGGCTTCAATTGTCTGCAAAATAGTTCGGTAAATGGGCAGCCGTTAGTTGGTTCTATTGAAAGAGCAGTTTTGTCACCTCTTCTCTACTTCCACTCTCTCAGCTGGACCTGAGCCAAAGACCTGCTTTCTTTCAGCTTCTAGCATCCGACTTACCGTATCCCACATTCTATCTTCACATCTGAAAATCACTGTGATTCTACTGGTCCAATTTGAATGGCCGGGAATTTTAATGACGGTTCGTGAAAAGTGAATATGGGAGACAGAAATATATTTTACAGAAAAAATTACAACACAGACATTTTTCACTTCCCCAGCTAAGTATAAAAAAAACTTTTAAAGGTTAAAATTCGTGTTTTTTTACTTCCAGATTTCAAATATAAGAAAAACAAATTCTGTCTTATCGAGTTGTTTGTGAACACACACACACAAACAAATTGTTTTTCATATTTGGAATCAGGAGGCCGAAAAACGTGAAATTCCGTTGAAAACTCCGCATCGAATTTTTGACTGATTACGTAATTTCCCCTAAACTTCGTGTAGCTGGGGAAGTAATAACCTTTCCCGGATGATTTGCCAAGATTTCTTTCGACCAAAGGAGCAATCAAAAACTAGAAAAAGGTATTTTTTTCGAGGGCTAATTGAGATATTTTCGCGGTCAGTGTAGGCCTATTGTGTGCTCTGTGTGTGTTGTTCCCCTTTTAATATACCTAGTGCAAGACACTACAGCAGGTTTCCTTCATAGCCTGCCTCGCTTCCGTTATGGCAGACCCGAAGCATTAAAACCTCTTGCTTTCTAGAGTTTCACACTGGCTTAGAATATGAACCAGAGTCGCATATTCCCCAGAGGGCTTCTAGCCAGGGCCGTATTTAGGATCTGTAGACCCCTAGGCTGAACCTGTGATCCGGGCCCTGCCGGGGGGTGGGGGGGGGGGGGGGATTTTTTTGAAAATTAACCAGCAAAAATCGCATTTTTTATAGAAATTTTCCAACTAAGAACCTAGGAAGAAACATTTGAAGTTTATTATTAAATTGTAGAAAATTTTCTACTATGGAGTATTTAGAAGATAATGAATTGATGAGATAATAAAAATGGAAAGAACAGAAAATCATTAAGCTATTCAATCATTAAGGTAATATAGCCTGAAATTTTAATTATCTCTTCTGTTAATAACTATGAACAATGTAAGTCTCATAGTCTAAAATATTATAAATTGTTCATTTCAAGTTACGTACCACAAAAAATATTGTTTCAAATGTTTCTATTTATGGATTAATGTTTTGTAAAGAATTGTGCAGTATGTGTAAACGTATATTTTGTTTTATTGGCTTTACTGTATATTGTAATTGTTAGAACTGACTGATCATACAGTGAACTGATATAAAGACTCTAAAAACTAACTAAAACTGTGGTATGAATAACTATTATTTAAAGAATACAAAGTTGAGATTTATGCAAAAATCACTATTTCAATTCAAAAGCATTTAAATTTTCAAACAGTTTATGACAGTGTCCTTTCAGCTCTGTCATAGATCTTAGGTTCATTCTGATAGAAGAGAAGGGGGATCCGAGGGAGCTCAACTCAAAAATCCCAATAAGTGCCGATGTAACGAACGTATCGACATGAAATTCAGTATGAGGATGCAGACTCAAAATATTGAGTTTCACCCCTAACGGTCGATTGGCTTTGGAAAGCGAAAACTTAAATAATTCGTGCTGGGGAAGTACATAGCCAGTGATTCGCCGATGACGTTATTATTTTAATGTTTATTATCATATTCTCATTGAACAATATACGCCTTTTATATTATATTTTTCAATGTACTAAAATTGAAATATAACGTATATTTTTGAAAAAAAAAATGTTATATACTTTTTAACATCTCATTTAAAATCGTTAGTAGTATAACAATATTCTGCTACAACCAGTAGTAGGTATACATTATGCAGTTTGATGATAGACATAATAAATAACATTACGGAAAGACAGCAATGAAAACAGAATATAGAGGCAAGGTAAAATTGTAAAGAAACTAACTTTTGCTCCACATATACAAACAAGCCCACCTCACTCCCATGTTTTAAACAGTCGGTGCTTCCTTGATGCCTCCTGCTCGCACCGCATCTATGTATCTACTGTAGGATTGGTCATGAAACTGAAGAACTACTTAAACAACATTCACTATCCACGCGGCTAAAAATTGTATTTTTATATTTATCATTGATTAATTTTTATTTATCATAAATAGTGATAAATTCAAATGAAATTATGTTTTGATTTGATCAATGATTTAGTATCGGTGGTTCGAACCCTGATGAGGATCAATCAGGCCGTTCTTTGGTGGAGACGTTAAATGCCGGTCCCGAGCCTGTGTCATAACAGGCACACATTAAACCTCCTAAGCTAACTGAACTTGATAGGCAAAGTTTACGACTCCCACATTTAAGTCAGGCCCCATCAGAGATAGCTCTCGTAATAAGCTATATAACCTCGTAGTTAATGCGCGGGCATGAGTCACAATTAATTAAATAATATTTGTTGAATAAAACATATTTTAATATTTGTTTTATTATATTTGGTTAAATCAAACATGAGGTGAATTAATCCTTTTAATAGAAAGCTCTAGGAACCGTTGTTCATGCTCCCTACTACGTTTCCAACTTTATTCTCTACATTGATCTGAAATGAAAACTGACATAATTGCAGAGATATTGTGAAATAATTCAAATGGACTTGAAAAATAAAATAAAACTGGTTTATTTAATATGTTGTCTAATTTCACTAACTATATATACATGGGAGTACTTTCGGTATTTCTACCATCCTCAGCCAAAAGCATAAGAGATAAGACTAAGTTAATTTTCAGAATGTCAGCCTCTCGAGGAACCCATTACCCTCCCTACTGGTGTTCCCCATGACGTCAGACATTCCTAACTAAGCTAAATTGTAAAGCTGTGAGATATTTTATGACAAGGCGGTCCCCATATTTCAAATGTGTGACCCCTTCTAAGATCTAGGTATAAAGCATTAACAATGAACAGGCGAATAATATAACATTAACAAATCAAAAATAATTGGTTCCAGTTACAACTTAATTAAAATTATTATACTGTAAATTATATAAATATATCTATTGGCAAGATTCAGATAAATCATATATCAATATATATATATTGGTAAATTCTATGTATAAAAAAATGGAAATTGTATGAACGACCAAACCAATCTAAAATATTCCCCTTTACTGTCACCAATAATTTGACCCTCCAGTCGATGTGCACAGGTACGTTTAAATATACATAGAATTTACCAATATATATATATTGATATATGATTTATCTGAATCTTGCCAATAGATATATTTATATAATTTACAGTATAATAATTTTAATTAAGTTGTAACTGGAACCAATTATTTTTGATTTGTTAATGTTATATTATTCGCCTGTTCATTGTTAATGCTTTATACCTAGATCTTAGAAGGGGTCACACATTTGAAATATGGGGACCGCCTTGTCATAAAATATCTCACAGCTTGACAATTTAGCTTAGTTAGGAATGTCTGACGTCATGGGGAACACCAGTAGGGAGGGTAATGGGTTCCTCGAGAGGCTGACAATTCTTCTGAAAATTAACTTAGTCTTATCTCTTATGCTTTTGGCTGAGGATGGTAGAAATACCGAAAGTACTCCCATGTATATATAGTTAGTGAAATTAGACAACATATTAAATAAACCAGTTTTATTTTATTTTTCAAGTCCAATTGATCTGAAAGTTCCATTTGTCACCGATCTCATCAAGTCCCACTTCTCAATGATCCATTCCAACATTTCCTTTCACGGCAATCCTATTGTTCGTTCTCTGTTTTCACGTCCCCATCCAGAAAACCCTCCTCGGAGACTGAAGCGGTTCTGGCCGAGAGACCTGCTATTATAAGATAGCTAGTAGTAAGTGACCACTGTTACCCCTCTCCCACTCTCCTGTTCCTCTCGGTCTGTCTACATTGCTAGGCAGAGGTTTGGCAGATCCGGAAGGTAATGAATGAGAATGGTTTCATTTGGGATGTGTGCTAGTGATCTTGGAGCAGTACATATACTTATATTTTTCTAAGTGAAACTTCTTTAGCGAGATTAGTGAATCGGAATAAAAGTAGTAAAATAGTATGTATACTATTTTTAAAATTTTTCTTTTATTAATAACATTTCAATCAGAGACGAAATTTTAATGTTAATGTGTTCCATATTTTAAGACATAACTTTACAGGAAAAACCCCGTGGGGCTGAAGGCCGTTTGGATTGTAAACTGGTTGTACTTCCATTTAGTATTCGTTAAGTCGTGGCTGAAGATGGTAGCAATACGGAAAGTACTACCATATAATTTATATATCTTGTGAAATAGGCAACATTTTTGAAAAACGTTCGTTTTCCTTTATATTTGGAAATAATAAGTGTTGATGTAACGAATGTAATCAGAAATTGAGTATGAGGATTTAGAGTACTTTAGGAAGACACCTATTAATTTTCAACCAAATCGGTAAACTTGTTTTTAAGGGAGAGCGAAAGCTAAGTAGATTAATTCGAGCTGGGGAGGTACATCGCCGGGTGTTAACCCACGACCTTTTTTTAAATTGGTAATTATCTTAATTACTTTGAGAGGCTGAAGGCAAAATATTTTTCTGGGAGGCCACTTTTAATGAAATTCCTTCGACAATGAATATTTTAGGAGAAAATAATTAGTGTGTAATTAACTTTACCTTTCAGCGATAGATACTTTCCGAGATGATACATTTTGTAATTAATTTATCTTGCCATTTTACGTGTAGATACTTCATACTCAATAACCTGATTATTAAGGAGAAAGTATCTTTATCGACCGAAAAATCGAAGCACATTATCGATATGGAATACTCAAAGCCGAACCTAAGGGCGGGGGCCAAGTTTGGAAATTGATTTTGATAGTAATAAGATCATTTTTTGGGGTTTGCTCAAGACAGTAGAAAAGCACGTGCCTTGCCTATACAAAATGTAGAGAAAGTTACCGATTAAAAATTTCATGTTTTCAGAACGCCTCATTATTTTTGCATTGTGTATTGTGTTTATATTCACAGTTATTTAATCTTTGGACAATCTATACAGGGATTCAGGGTAATGCCGCTATTACTGTATGCTGAACTCTAATATAAAATGGCCTGGTGAAAAAAAGAATGTTTCACAGAGACAATATATTTTTGGGATGCAATTATAAAAATAAGTAATAATATAATTTCTTGTTTGGTAGGCGGATGAAGTGAGACTTACTTGTTAAATAAGTAATACAGAGGTGTCAGGACAACAATATATATTTGGGATGAAATTTTGAAAATAAGTAATAATATAATAAAAAAATATAATTTCTTGTTTGGTAGGCGGATGAAGTGGACTTAGTTGTTAAATAAGTAATACAGAGGTGTCAGGACAACAATATATATTTGGGATGAAATTTTGAAAATAAGTAATAATATAATAAAAAAATATAATTTCTTGTTTGGTAGGCGGATGAAGTGGACTTAGTTGTTAAATAAGTAATACAGAGGTGTCAGGACAACAATATATATTTGGGATGAAATTTTGAAAATAAGTAATAATATAATAAAAAAATATAATTTCTTGTTTGGTAGGCGGATGAAGTGGACTTAGTTGTTAAATAAGTAATACAGAGGTGTCAGGACAACAATATATATTTGGCATGAAATTTTGAAAATAAGTAATAATATAATAAAAAAATATAATTTCTTGTTTGGTAGGCGGACGAAGTGGACTTAGTTGTTAAATAAGTAATACAGAGGTGTCAGGACAACAATATATATTTGGCATGAAATTTTGAAAATAAGTAATAATATAATAAAAAAATATAATTTCTTGTTTGGTAGGCGGATGAAGTGGACTTAGTTGTTAAATAAGTAATACAGAGGTGTCAGTCCAACAATATATTTTATTTACACCACTAGTTTCGGAAACTAACTGATCCTTGGGTAGCTAATTTGAATATACATAAACCAAAAAATATGTTTATGAACTGTTATAGTTCAAATTAATAATTAATAATAAATATGTTATACAAGATAAAAAGTGATAAAATGTTATCAAAATAGATTGAAAATACATAAAAATATATATATTTTTTTAAATTTAAATTTTATATTTACAACTTGGATGTTGAAAGAGAGATCATTCAATAATGTCACTCCATTATCTTGTTATTACGGATGAGAAAGAAAAATTAAATATATATATAAAAAATAAAAAAAATAAAAATTAGAATGAAAATATTATACGTAAACATTATCTTGAAGTAGAGAAAAAATTTTTAGTAGAGAAAGACATTTTTTTTTGTTTATATATGTTCAGATCAACTATCTGAGGATGGTAATTAATTGCCGAAACTAGTTGTGGTATAAATAAAATATATTGTAGATTGGTACCTCTGTATTACTTATTTATTAGATAATATGTGCAAAAAATTAAACTAAACGTATTAAATTAATAATCAACCATATTATTTTAACGCATAAACCGTATGAACCCCATATGGACCGTATAAACCGGATACTCTCTCCCCCCCCCCCCCCACAAATTTGTTATATACTTCCCCATTTGTTATAAGTTGTATAGGGGAAGTTATATTATCGGTCACAAATTGAACGTTGAGTTTCCACCGGAATTTCATGTTTTCGGACTCTTCAGACAAAAATGTCTGTCAGTGTACAAGTTTGTGAACATGATACTTACCAATAGAATGAATGTATCAACACGAAATTTCATATGTGTGCCCAGAACACCATAACGACAACAACTATTGATTTTCAGCCGAAAGGAAGGGGGGCTCAACTCAAAAACACCAATACTGCGCAGATGTAATGAAAATTTTTTATGAGGATTAAGAAGCCCCTATGTTAGTCAATTATTGATTTTTAGTTCAGACGGTCGATTGATGTAGGAGGGATAATGAAAATTTAATTGATTAATTTGTGCTGGGGAAGTACTTTGCTGGTGTTTCACCGACGGCTTTATATTTCACTTTTGGATTCACGGGGTCACCGAATTTCTGAACGATTTTATAACTTCCTTTATACTTCGCATAACTTCAAAGTATCTCTACTTTGTTCATTGATGCGAACAATGGACAACTTTAACACTTTGCCGCTTCACAATAGAAAGAATTCAAATATTTGTATTTATATTCTAGTATTCTAAAGAAAAAAATTCATAGAGGTACTCACAGATTCTCATATAGAGTTCTCCCCTTCGGAAGATCACATTTTCAATAATTCAACTTGGAGCATAGCAGGGTTTATACTTTATTCATGAAAGTGATACCATCTGAAGATTAGAAGTTCAAAGTTATCGGAAAGCATCTATTTTTCAAATTATTATCGAACTTGCAATGGTTTTGACTTTACTGAGGCTGTTGATGACATTTTGAGCAAACTTTCGAATTGCATCTCACTGTCAAAAGTCATTGTGTAATGGTTACTGAATAGATATTTACTGTAACAATAATAATGGTCTACGTCTTACTATAGAAGAGACTAGGGTCGGGTTTACAACGTAGCACTAGTCGCAAGCTCTGCGAGAAAGACCTCACAACCAAGGATTGTAGTGGAATCCCTCGCAAGAATTGTAGTGCTACTCCTATACGGTTCATTACCTTAAGCCTAAAAACAACTCTCTGTCCACCTTCTCATCTCAACTCCTCAGACTTCTCCACAACCACAACCCAACTTGGACTGCTCCATTCTATTAGAACAGTTGTTGGTCGTCTTTTGTACTCCACTCATTGGTTCGTTTTAAAACAAAATGCGACTTCATATATTTATTCACTAATGTTACTTCTCTGTTTTTATACAAATATAATAATAATTGATTTTATAATATTTTAATAATTACAATGTGTGTAATTTTATACATCACAATGGCAAACCGAAAAAAAAAAAAAAAGGAAGACTGGGGGACTTAACATGAAAACTCCAATAACTGTACGACGTAATGAATGTATCAACACGAAATTTAGAATAAGGATTCTGAAATTCGTGTGTAAGTCAACTACTGATTTTTTTTGCCTAAAACGGTCGATGGTTTTAGAGAGAGAGCAGAAACTTCTGGGGAAGTACATTAGCAGTGATTCACCGTCTATTTTTCCATTTTTTCCTCCTCCGTACACGAAGAATGATAATCCGACACAGAATGGCCATATATCAGGGTGTTTAGTTCCGAAGCCTGTTGTCATGTTGACAATATCACTGTTATAAATGACCTGAAAAATCTATACTTTGTTTTAGTTGCAGACTGCAGACCTTCACACTCTACTTCATCACCACTATCAGAAATCTGACCTGGACTCACGGCTTTCTTATAATATTTATTTTCACTATATTCAACTGTTTAAATTACTAGAAAAAGTAATATAGACCAGGATACTGAAGTTTCTCCAAGACTTCTGCCCCATCAATTCGGTTTTTGCCCTCAGCACTCGATGGTCCTCAACTGGAAAGAGTGTCTGAAAAAATCCGCGGTTTAGAAGGGAAACAATATTCAGCAACTCTTTTTCTGGACGTAAAATTCTAACTGATGTTTTAAGAATAACTTGTCTAATTTACCATTGAAACTTTTTATGCTATAATTTTTCATGGAAAAACCAAAAAGAGTCTCGAAATTTAGAAATTTTGGCAGAATTTCAAATTCTAAACCCTTCACCTTCACTCAGTAATGTAATCCCTTGAGTGAGGTCTGACCTCAGAACGAACCGAAATCGAGTTTCACTGTCTTTGATAGGTTGAGTGGAACAATTGACTCAAACAAATTTGTTCTTCACAAAGTGGACCCAAAACTTTTCAAATTCAAATTAGCTTCTGTGTTATATAGTCAACATGAATATTTAGTAAAATAAAAGTTGGGAATTGCAATTTCTCTTCTGAGAAATAGGAAAGCAGCCAGTGTAGTGCGGGGGGAGGGGAGGGGGGGGGGGGGGGGGGGGAGCTGGTATTAGTGAGGTAGCAGGTTTGCCAACTCTCCTCAACATTGTTCAAAATTCTCAAGATTTGTTCGAAATCCGGCCGAGGCCCTTAGTTTTTTTATCTAGAAGGCAAAAATACTTAGGCACGCCGTCCTAAAAGTCGGAGTGTTAAGCGACGGTCCAGAGCCTGTGCGTTGTCAGGTACTAGTTAAAGACCGCTGTGGTAATGAAATTTTATATAAAATAAATTATAAATATTATTAATATATTATTACTTTACTTTAGTTGTAACGGCAGGAATTAACGCTCAACACTGATGTACCATGTTTATCGAGCTAATCCATTGTTTACACTTTACTTTATCCATTTAATTTTGTAAACATAACGTATTTTTCATTATAAACAAACAGTTGTCAATAAACCTGTGAGCAGGGGGGAAAGGGGGGACAGGAATTCTTAAATTCTAATCCAATAAAGCAATTTATTTCGGCCTTAAAAAATACAACACATTAAAAAATAATCAACATTCATAAATTATCTAAAATAATGATAACGGTTAAAGAATAACGAATAATTCATAGATTAAAACCGTAACTTGCTTCATGAATAAAAAACTAATCATTAAAAAAATATTGAATAAAAAGTTATTGAATAACTTTATTGAATAAAAATATATTCATTGGTCTGTAGTGAGCCAGGTTTCACAAAATCACATAACATCCATCTCACTCATCTTGGCGACATCAACTTTAGACACATCAAGTAATGAACTAATCCCGTTAACATTGCAGAAAGCCAGGTTGATCAGTTGTAGGTTGTCGGGGGCAGGAGCAGTGGCGGGGGTGATGGTGTCTATTCTCTCTTCTGCCGGTGGGACTGACGCGGCACTAAAAAAGGATCCAGACGGCTGGTGTTGTTGCTGGCTCCTCGGTACCTCATCTTCCTCTTGGGGCGACCCTCTTCTTTAACGTTTCCGACACATCCGTGTCTACCTCTTCATATTCCGTCTCTTCGTTGCCGCACTATTAAATATAGACATAAAGGTCTCTTAAATAAGAAAAAACAAGCCGTCGGTGAATCACCGGTAATGTACCTCCCCACCACAAATTAATCTATTACTTTTCGCTCCCCCTCTAAAACCAGTCAACCGTTTACGCTAATATTCAACAGCTGACTTACATTGGGGCTCCTAAATCATCATACTAAATTTCATGTAGATACATTCATTACATCGGCAGTTAACAATTTCTCTTTCTGCAGATTCCGCTGAAAATTAATAAGTGCCCTCCTTATGAGGTTTTGAATTCACATATGAAATTTTCTTCCGATAGATTCATTACAACGGCAGTTATTGGAGTTTTTGGATTAAGCCCCTCCCCTAATCTCCTCTCTTCTTTGGCCGATTTAGCTGAAAATCAATAGGTGTTGCCCTCTTAGGGTCATGTATAATTTCGTGTCTTTGCATTCATTGTATCGGCAGTCATTAGACTTAATGTTAAGACTGATAAACACGAAATTCTGTCGAAAACGCCGAATCAAAAACTTTTGAACGATTACATAACTTCTCCTATTCTTCCTATACCTGAAAGAAAAAGTAATATATATATATATATATATATATATATATATATATATATATATATATATATATATATATATATATTGCAACACCTCCCCTCCTCGTGTGAGTGCAAATCACGTAATTAGTAAAAATAAAATACAATTAAGATCGAAAAAAAAATGATTAAAATTGAAAATTTTACTATCGCGACTTTGATAAAAATAATGCCTGGATAGCTAAGTGCACTCCCACGAGAAGGACGGTCACAAGTTCCTAACGGTTAGTTGACATCAGTAATTAACAATAATTAATCACTGCTGCCAACCAGAAGAAGCATGGAAGGGGGAAATGGAATGAACCAACTCTAGAAAGTTAACATATTTATTAATTAAAAGAACACTAAATATTTACAAGATAAAATAAAATAATTGAATAAGATTTGGCCATATGTCTGAGAGACTTTATAACTCAATTACAAGGTACCCTCGATATTATATCCATGGCGAATAACGGCGTGATCATCCTTCATGGACTTCCCGTAGAAATCATCTAATCCCATAGTCCCTGAAGATCTGCGTAGTTTCGAGGCACATCAGAAGTTACACCCCCACTGACTTTGCACCGTCCGAAATCAAAGTGTAGCTCTCCGACTAATTCACATATTCAAACTGATATTAAAAAGATAGAAGATACGTGGAGCTCGACTGAGATCTGGACACAGAGGAAGTACTTTCACATCTTCAAACTGATATTACTTATAGAAAAGATACGTGGGGACCACCCAAGACATTAACGAGAAAAAAGTAATTTCACATCTTCAAACTCAACTGTACAATATAAAAAGAACGTGGTGACCAGCCAAGACATGAAAGAAGACTGAACCAAAACGGGGAGTGGCTTCCGATATCCGACCGTGGTAGGGGACGGTTCTCGAGGCCGATTGGCTGTTAGTCTCCGCCCATTTTATTTTCAGCCAATCAGGTCATCCATTGCATCATCTTGTTCTACTTAATCAGGGTGTGGGTAGACCATCTCACTGTTCCTTATACACCGGATGTAGACAATTATCTTGGTTTCCTTTCCATTGTGTCTTTATAATTCTTTATTTTCGCACCCAGCGATCACGATTCCCTCGCAGACATCGCTGGTTTCGAGTATGCTCTTCCAAATGCAATTCTCTTTCATTTGATACCCCACAACCCATACTTTGCTCCTAGCGATCGCGATCCTCTCGCAAACATCGCTAGTTCTGAGCCTTATAATAACGATAAAGATTGTCTATAGAGTAGACATGCTACAATATATATATATCTGTTCTCTTATGTTTTCTTTAATAACTGATAGGATAAAGAAGAAGAGGGTGGTAACAACAAAGAAATGACACAAGATAAATGGATCGACTAAGATAGACTGATCTTTTTCTCTTGCTTTGTTTGTGGGTTTTGCGATATAATTTGTAGCCTCCGACTTCTCTTTTGTATATCTCCTAAATCCAAAAATCATTATTGTCAGACAATAAATTGGAGCGGTTAAATCAAAATATGAAAATGGCAGCCTACGAAATTTCAAATTTACATTCATTAATTCTAAATGTTTATTTTGCACGACAATTGAACTATTGATTTGTAATACCCTTTTGATAATGATGATTGGTTCAAACTATAGTTGAGCCATTTAGCAAAAAATAGTTTTTTTTTAGTTTAAACTTTAATCTACATTTATTACTATTTCTTTATTTAATTAACTTTATTTATTTTTAAATAAACTTTTTATTACTATTACTTTACTATTCATTTTATTAACTTCCATTAGGCAGCATATAGGGAAGTTATTGTAATGGGTACGAAAATAGAAATAAAAATTTTCAACATATTTTTATGCTTCAAGGTCACAATAATATTTTTACACCATTTTTGAAAATAAGTATGTCTGTGAGTGTACCGTCGTGGTCAATTTCGCAAATAAAAAATTATATCAACTCCGCTCTGGTGCCAATCGAAGCGTATCAACGTCGATATGATCTGAAAATTTTTTTATCAAATTCGGCTCAGCAGTTTTTTTTGTTTTTTGTTTAAACAAAAATACTGAAAAAAAAGTGGATTTTAGGATTTCTTGAAAAATATTTTTCCGATCTAATGTGTTCTGGTGGCAATCGATACTTTAAAATATCAAAAATTCTCATGGAGTTATTATCAAATAACATATCATAGTTTTTATAATATGATAATGTGGCAACAACGTTGGTCACGATGCCCGGATGACCGAACGACGTACGCATACTTCCCGGACGTCCGGGTACGCCTTGACTCAACATGGGTACAGCCTAATCACTGGACGTCTCAAATATTATCAGGTCATGGTGATTTCAACTCCAAGCTGTTCTTCTTTCACAGGAAGAACACCCCGAACTGTTCGTGCGGCGGTATCGAGACTGTAGAACATGTGGTCCTCGAATGTCCGCTGTACGACCAAGCTAGGGTGGAGTTGACTCATGGGACAAGATCGTATTTGGGACTGGATCTATGGCAGATGGTGACAGAAACAGACTACCCGATGTTCTGCCGATTCGTCTGCTCCTGGTGGGAGCAGAAACAGGCAATGCAAGATGGTAACCCCTTGATCCCCGAGCTTTAACTAAACGTAGAATGGGTGATGTTGCTGCAATGCAAGGCGCACCCTCTTTTGAAAGCAAAATATAAAGTTTTTATAATATTTAAAAAAACAATAAATATCAATATTAATAACGAATCAGAGAATGAATCGAATAATATTTATTTAATTGAATTTTCCTTACTCTCCTGTGTTATTATTATTATTAATTATTATTTTCCTTTTTATTTTATTTTTGGAATTAGGAAGTCGGAAAATTCTGCTTCTAATTTCTGACCGATCGGACGTTATATAACTTCCCCTATACTTCGTATAGCTGGGAAAGTAAAAATATTATGTAATAAACGTTTAGAATTAATGAATGTAAATGTTTTCTTTTACCAAAGTGAAAGAATAATTAAACAATTTACTTTTTCGGGAATATTAATGGAGAGACAATTAGTCAAAATGTAAAAAATGCCTGGGAGACCTTTATGTTGATATTCTGTGTGTTTAGGGACTCAGCCTCCCCTCCACCTGCAAGAAAAAACAGAGTGCTCTCAAAACCTCAATTTTTTCATATCCATCCAAATGAACTGTTTTTTTCCTTATCAATTGTACGCAAAGGGAAAATTTATGTAGGCCGTCAAAAAAATCGATGTTGAGTTTCAACCAAAATTTGATATTTGACCGACCCAAAATTTTGAAATCCCAAAATGAAATATACTTCCACAGCGGGAATTAATTAAGTTTCTTCCTCTCTCTCTCTCCAAAATCAATCTAGCGACATGGTTGAAAATTAATTATTCCGGAGCTTTTGAACTCTTATAGAAAATTTCATGTCGATATATTAATTACATCGGCCGTTATTAAACGTTTGGAGCTCTACTAGTTTCACCCCCTCCCCCCTCCATTCCTGCCATTTGTCAATTCGGCTGAAACTTTATATATGAATGCAACTTCTCTACTGCTGGACGCGCCAGTAGTTCTTGACTACTGCGCTCAAGAATTAGGATTCGGAACTCGACATTGAGCACTCCGTTCATCGGAGTAGGCTCAACTCAGAAACTCTAATACCGATGTAATGCATGCTTATATCGACATGATGTTTTATATTTAAATTCGAAACCCCGTAAGGACGCCTGGCGGATGATTTATAGGGCTGGGGGAGGGGGGGGGAAGGGAGGGGGGTCAAAGGAGATGGATTTGACTCAAAAACCTTAATAACTGCCAGAAACCCCTATTTGAATATAGATTTTTAGTCTAATCGGTAGATTAGTTTTGGAGAGAGTGTGGCCTTTGTTGTTAATGTATATGTGTGCTCACTGTACTGACAGCTCCTATACAGTGTCCCTTACCTTGTACATCCGATATACTGACAATAGTTGTTCCGTTCTGTTCCAGGTTCTGTCAGGATGGGGACTCGGTAGTATGGGCTGGAGTCAACCTCACACTTGTCTTACTGTATATGTGTGCTCACTGTACTGACAGCTCCTATACAGTCTCCCTTACCTTGTACATCCGATATACTGACAATAGTTGTTCCGTTCTGTTCCAGGTTCTGCTCAGGATGGAGACCCGGTAGTATGGGCTGGAGGTACTTCAACCTTACACTTGTCTTACTTTATATGTGTGCTCACTGTATTGACAGCTCCTATACAGTGTCCCTTACGTTGTACACCCGATATACTGACAATAGTTGTTCCGTTCTGTTCTGTTCCAGGTTCTGTCAGGATGGAGACCCGGTAGTATGGGCTGGAGGTACTTCAACCTCACACTTGTCTTACTCTCAATAGCCGGTAAGTTACTCAACTCAAACAGTTGTACAATAGTATCTTCTCAAGAGAAGGGCTCACAATTGAAAAAGGATTCATTTTTCTTTGAAACAGTTATTAATTTCTTATTCAATTCTATTCAAATCGTCCAATTTTGTGAAAAACCTTTTGATGGAATCCAAGTTAAAGAATTCAATAAATCAGTTTGATAGAAGTTTCTGGATCAGTGGGTAACTATACTAGGAATGCATATCGGTATGCCATATATCAATATCAATCAATAATATACCCATATTGTACAGCATAATGTCGATATTCGTTTATCGGAATGTTTTTGATATTTACTGTATTGATATTTTCGTACTGTTGAAGGAGAGGGTTGACGCGGTCCTCTTTCTAATAGGCGCCCTATGAATCTAGATAAATACCTGGCTAGCTATTTGAGAGATGTTCCGCTAGATGTCTCTCAACAACCGACATATCTCTACAATTTACTAATACATTCAGAAGAACAGAAGCTTCATGATATTTATTTGTTTGTTCCGGCTGTTTTGGAGTTATGAAAAACTGTTTTTTGTACTTTGTTTTTAGAATCAAATTATTATATTTTATATAAGTATGAAGAAATCACTTCAATTGTTTTGTTAATTAATGTTGTTTTATTTTAGTTTAGACCTTATTATTTATATATTGTATTTATGATTATATTTCGAATACCTTACTGTATAATAATTCATAATGAGCAATAAAGTTATTCGACCATTCATTTTCGTACTGTTATTCTTTTCTTTTTCCTTTTAAACGCCCTTATTTTTATTCTGAATATAACCATTTAAAAATTATATGCCTTCATATCATTCTCCTTACTTAAAAATTACTTCTCGCCTACAACCGGCCTTAAACACTCTTAACTCCATCTTAAAGACACGATTTCCCAGTTCGATATCAATAGTGGACTATGGATTGTCAGTTATTATTACTCATGTCTGGGCTTTAACTACGAGGTGATATCGCCTACTACCAGCGCTCTTTCGTCACTCTGGCGGACTTAAGCCCGACTCGACAGTGGGAGTTCTAAATGTTTGCTCACCTAGGTTTATTCACCTGGGAGTGCTCATGGTTTTTTTTTCACGTCAGGTGTCTAACAAGTTCGTCACTATCACTGAAAGTCCGCTCCAAAGGACGACGTACTCATAGTTATTCTCCATTTCCTAATTAAAACAAAGTCCGATCCAAAGGACGACGTGCTCAAAATTATTCTCCATTTCCAAATTAAAACAACTTTAGAGTCACGTCTAGATTTCCAACTCGCGATCCTGAGCTCATTAGACCTCCATATGTAAAGAAAAATAGGATTCTGGTTGGTTTGAACTAAAATTATCAAGAAAGAAATATACAATTCATTTGGACTCTGTGGTATCCACTGTTTTCACATATTTTCTGAAAAACACATTAAGGCAGCAATGATGGTTGATAGCTGTCGACCGAAAACGATGGTTTTAACCATATATTAGTTAGTTATTTTGACTCATGTCCGGGCTTCAACTATGAAGGTCGACGTGCTCAATGATTTCTCCCTTCCCAGTTACCTTGGCTAAGAGTCTTTAACTAGTACCTGACGTCTAACAAGTTCACAATCACTTAAAGTTCGGTCAGAAGGTCGACGTGCTCAATGTTATTGTTCTCTTCCCAGATAAAACAAGTGAGAGCCTCAGCTAGATTTCCAACTGGCGATCTTGAGGTCTTTGCTTCTTGACAAATTATGTTCATTCTATTCATCATCACAATGTTTTCATTTGTAAGTCGATCAAGGATGGTCAATGGATAGAAGACAACCCCCCTCATCCTATAATTTAGGGAAATAAATGTGAACTTTCAAAGAAGAAATTGGGGAAAAAAAAGAATAGAGGAGGTTCGTAAGAAATTAATGGGCACTAGGAGGGAGGTAAAGCCGGGACATGTCCTAAAAATAAGGTGGGATCACCCGTTTGGGGCTCTCCGCTCTTTATCCTACCCATAAACACATTTTCCCACCAAGAAGTTAATATTTATCAGCGCCGTGAAACATCTCAAAATTATAATTTAAAGACATTTTTCGGGTCTCTCGATGATCAATGTAGCAAACTAGGGCCTTAATATATTAAGGTCCTATGTCCTGTGTCTATAGTGGAAAGCTAATACAGATAAATGACATTATGAAATGTTTAACTTTTATATTGTCTAATTCCACAAAAATAAAATATGTATATATACATAAAGTGTACAGGTTTCGGCCTTACGCCATCGTCTGAACTAAGTTGAAAAGTGATATTTAGGTTTGCTAGGTTGTCATATTTCTACAATCCTCAGGTTACCTCAGATTACAGGTTATCTGAGGTTACAGGTTATCTGAGGTTGGGGAAGTCCGTGGTGGGAGTCCTACGTCAACTTAACATTATCAAATATTAGAGTTGTCAATAATCTAGTATAATATTGAATTAAGTCATTAAAAAAATATATATATATACTAGAAAGATAAGGTAAGGGATAAGAAATAAGGGCTATATGACAATATCGAAGTACAAGTAAAATAAAAAAGGATGGGATCCTGAACCTTAAAAGGAACGAGCTTAGGCAACTGACTGGAGTTCTCACAGGACACGGTCCGTTCAATAGACACCTACACACTGTAGATGTGGGGAAGAAGACGAAACGGTGGCACACTTCTTGGCCATCTGCTCGGGATACGCGCGAACGAGATTCCACATCTTTGGTGGAGATGTAATCGGAGAGGAGGATTTTAGAAGATTGGACTACAGGAGCATTCTTAGGTTCATTAAGGAAACTGGGAGACTGAGCACTTCATGAAGGACTTGGTTTAGGTAGTATAAACATACAGGTAATATAATAAGGGGGAAGCCAAGCGCTTCCAGGGAAGGGATAAGAGCACTGGATGCTTAGGTCCCTAGGTATAAAACACCAGCCCACCATATATATATATTTTTATTATATACATATATATATATATATATATAATAAAAATGCGTATACTCTTTATAATAAGAATTCATAATATATTATATTAACTTAGTGGCATTAACAGAAGTAAGAATTTGAAGTTTTTGATCGTTCCAATTCCCCCATTTTTTCAAGCTTTATTAATTTGCAGTCTCGAGAGAGTCAAGCTGTCTTTCTTCTTCACAAAGATTGGAGGACTTTATTCTCTTCGTTTCGTTAAACATGTGGCCCGTATCGTGGGATATGTTTAGCGAATGTAGATTTTTCTTTTTCTTCATGTAGCCCTTATTTCTTATATATTATTAATTATATTATAATATATGTCAGACCAAAACTAAAATCTATATTGAAAAAGTAGTACATGACAACAAAAAATGTTTTCCATTTTTAGAACATGTTGGATGACCATTGTGAATGAACGTTAAGTAATGAATGGAAAAACAGGAAAAAAAATAATCATGATTTCGGTCAAATTTCAGACTACTTCCAAAACCAATCAACCGTCTGGACTGAAAAACAAAGTTGACTTCTGAATGGGTTTTTGAGTCGAGCCCCCCTTCCTGTTATCTCACTTTTCCCTTCGACTGATTTTGCGGAAAATTATTTGTTGGTGACCTCCATATGAGGTTTTGATTTTACATATGCAATTTTGAGTCGATACAATCATTACGTCGGCAGTTATTGTGGTTTTTGTGTTGAGCTCCACCTCTGATCGTTCTGTTTCTTTTTGTTGATTTAACTGAAAGATATTAAGTATCATCCGTATGGGGTTTTGGAATTATATATTAAATAGGTTTGCGTTTAGGGTTAAAATGTACTTAGGTCTACAAGTAAAGTGGTCTCAGATCTAAGTTAGCACGTGTAACTTCTTCATTCCAAATTTCAAGTTCATAAAGCGCTCACACGTGAAAATGCATTGAAAACTCGATATCGAATTTTCATAGGATTACAATACTTTCTTATATTATAATAATAAGAAATAAATAAAGAGAATGTCTACTTTTTTAAATTTTCTTCCCAGAATGGGGCGCCCTCTGGTGAGTATATAAACTGACACGGCTAGGTTTATAGGCCTTTCACACATCTCTAAACTTTATTACATTTTTACAGACAAATCACGTATCATCCCAACTTATAAAAATGTACCATAAAGGCCACAAATAAAACAGAAATAATATAAACAAAACAAAATAAAAATAAGGTCGTGAAAGTCCCAATTAAAAACTCATTTTATAAAAAGTTTCCTAATACTTAAAAAAAAAAAAACTTGAAGTTCTAAAAGAAATAATAATGGATAAATGAAAAGTGAAAAGTTTGAAAACTAATAATTAAAAAGATAAAAATAATATAATTCCAAATATTCAAAGTAATTTATCTTTTTCCGTCATCTTCTTCACAGTTCTCTAAGTGGCAGCCAGGAAACATTGTTCGCGTAGGCAAAAACATGTTTTGTGTGAGTAGGGGGGAGGGGGGACTACTAACATATTTCTTAATATTCTCTTTTAGACCCTCCCATCGGTGCTTTGGCAGAAGTATAGAGGATAAATTTATCAGAAAAATACAATTTTGATCCTCCCATCGATTCTCTTGAAGGAGAAGAGAGGATGAATTTACCAGAAAGGATACAATTTTGATCCTCCTATCGGTTCTTTTGGAGAAGTAGAGAGGATGAATTTATCAGAAAGGATACAATTTTGATCCTCCTATCGGTTCTTTTGGAGAAGTAGAGAGGATGAATTTATCAGAAAGGATACAATTTTGATCCTCCTATCGGTTCTTTTGGAGAAGTAGAGAGGATGCATTTATAAGAAAGAATACAATTTCGACCCCACATCGGTCCTTTTGGAGAAGTAGAGAAAATGCATTTATCAGAAAGAATACAATTTCGGCCCCACATCGTTCCTTTTGGAGAAGTAGAGAGAATACATTTTTCAGAAAGAATACAATTTCGACCCCACATCGGTTCTTTTGGAGAAGTAGAGAGAATACATTTTTCAGAAAGAATACAATTTCGACCCCACATCGGTCCTTTTGGAGAAGTAGAGAGGATGAATTTATCCCCTCTGTTCCCTCCTTCTTTTCGGCCGATTCACCTGAAAATTAATAGATATCGTCTTTATGGGGTAATGGATAAAAGTTTCGTGTCGACATTCTATCTGGAATTGTAGTGTTTACAGACAGACAGAAATTTGTTTTCCATTTTTGGAATCAGGAGGTTGGAAAACATGAAATTTCGTTGAAAAATCAACATCGAATTTCTGACCGATTACATAACTACCCATATACTTCGTATAGCTGGGGAAGTAGAAGAGTTGTAAGAATACCTACCATGAAAATCCGTGGTGGCTCAGCTAACTTTGTGGAGCTTCCGCGTGCATCAACTTTTTTTTATAGACATTTGGTGGTTGTAAACAGGGTTTTACAGTCAAGTTCTGTCTGACTTGAAGTGATAAGTTTCGTCGAGGGAAAAGTTCGATAGTTTCAACTGGAAAAACTTTCCTCCTCTGGGATTTTAAGTTTGACCCAAGATTAGAAAAGTTAGTTGCCTTTAAATTGTGTTTGTGTTGTGCTTTTCTTTCTTACTTTCTTTGACCGATAGCACTTAGTATTCTAATCGTGCGAAAATCCGAGTTCATTTTAGCGATAAGTGTGCATATGTGATTGGAAAGTTGTGAGCGCTCTACCGCAAAACGATTGTAGATTGAAACTTGAAATTTGGAATGAAGAGTTCACTTGTGCTAACTTAGATTTGATTAGAGTTCGGATGAAATCGGACGAAAATTGAGTCGACTTGACTCGAAAAGCGAAAACAGTTGATCAATCGGCGCTGGAGAAGTGCATTTCCGGTGATTAACCGATTTTTTCATGAATACCGATATTTCCTTAAAGTGTTTGGTTACGTTGCAACCAACTCATTCTATAGAACGGATGCTAAACTAGGTTAGAGTCAGGAATGAAGGTACAATACTATTAGTGGGATTGTTATTAGTTCCCGGCTTAGCAACACCTTATAACCTAGTTACTCGCTATTATACTCGTACCAACCAGAGTATTACTTCTGTCCCATATTGTTAAGTATTATTTAATTAATCAAAATAGAAGGATCCACAGTAATTAAATAGTTGTGCTCTACAATTTTGGTCATTATACTTTGTATAGTAAATACAGCAGTTTTCAGCCCCCCCCACCCCTCCCCCAAAAAAAGGAACATTTTTTCAGTTTTTATTTCACCAAGTGCAATGGAAGTTGTTTAATCGGGCATTTTATTCGATCTCAATTTTTTCCTGGAAATTCATGGGGGGTGGGGGAGAGGGTCGTAACACAAAAAATCCTAATTGTAATGAATGTATCGACATGAAATTTTATATTTGAATCTAAAACTCCGTAAGAACGACACCTATCAATTTTCAGCAGAATTGGCTGTTAGTGTTGGTTGTATCGATATAAAATTCAAAATGAGGATTGAGAAGGCCCATATATAATATACTTTTACTACGAGGTCATTTCGCCTACTACCAGAGCGCTCTTTCGTCACTCTGGTGGACAGGAGTCCGACTCTACTGCGGGAGTCCTAAATTTTGCCTACCCTAAATTTTTATTCACCTAGGGCAGGGGTCTTTAACGAGTACATGACATCGTACAGGCTCGGGACTATCGCTTAACGTCCCATCCGAAGGACGGCGTGCTTAAGTTTACTTTACCTACCAGATAAAAAAAACTAAGGGCCTCGGAGGGTTTTCGAACCCAATGACCTTGAGCTCAGAAGGCAACCAAGCTTACCACTGAGCTATCGGCGCCCTCTTCGTATATTTATATTCACTAAGAACAGCTGTTTGACCGGCATGGTAAAGTAGCTATAAAAAATGTAAAATTTAAATTGTTGTGAAAAGTTACTTAATTAGTATTCTAAATAGTGCAATTGTGCTTTTTGAGAACTATTTAACTCCCCCTTCAAAGACAATAATGAAACCCTCCCCTATCAAACATCACAACTTAAAATTAATACATATGAAAGAAGCTAACCTTACCCCATGGATGGACGAGCTTCCAAGCAGTGATGAAGAGTTTTCAGGTGAGATAATAGGACGTAATAATAATAAGAAGAAAATAATTAATGATAAGTCGAAGAGGTCCTTGCCTAAGGAAGGTAGTGTCAAACTTGCACGGCCTCAGCCGCAAACAGAAGGTGCCATGTTAGTGGACCTTCCGCATTCTACCGAGCAAGATGACATGCCGCAGCCCAGGCCGAAACGGCACAAGTACCAATTAGAGCCTACACCAATCACAACACGAAACAGATACTCAGTGCTCTCAACATTACCCAACGACCCTCCATCACTCACAACACAGCCCAAAATAAACACTAACACCAATGAAACAAACACAATCACCAAACCGAAAGTTCCTCCAATATTTCTCATTCAGGCTGACAATTATCAAGAAATTATTACTGATATAAAAAAAGTAGTAACTTCACCTTTCGAAACAAAATTATACAATAAAAAAATTAGAATATCCCTGACTTCCATAGACGACTTTCGAAAACTTACGAAATTCTATGACAGCTCAGACGTAAAATATTACACATTCATTAATCCTGAAGATAGGAAACTTTCAGTCATAATTCGCGGAGTGCCTTATTCTTTATCCGATAAAGAAATATTGGAGGAACTTTCGCTAAATTATCCAGTGGTAAGGGCAACGAGACTTCTCAATCGAGAGCACAACCCAACTCCATTAGTAGCTCTAGAATTGGAAAATAATGAGGCCGGGAAAGCTATTTTCCAACTAACCCGAATGTTCTATACAGTGGTACAGGTGGAGCCTCGACGGAAGTCCCACAACATCCCTCAGTGTACCAACTGTCAGCTTTATGGTCATACCAAGAATTTTTGTCATTTAGATCCTAGATGCGTCAAATGCGCCCAGGACCATCATTTCACCAACTGTCCCTTAAAAATCACCCCGACCCCAAAGTGCGTAAACTGCCAGGGGAATCATACCGCGAATTACCGAGGCTGTATAACTCGCCAGAAACTGCTAACTGCAAGACAGCCTGCCAAACGACCAACCGTGGAGTCAGTTGGCCAAACCCGGACAGAGGCAGCCCCACCCCCTCCCGATAATCCCTGGTTCACCAAGAATCAGAACCGGCCCTTTTCGAGACCCAAAACCCTGGAACATTCTCACACCGCTCCACATAACACCCAGTCTGACCCCACTCTCACCATGTTCACTGACATCATTCTTAACATAATAAAACCATTTATACCACAAATTCAATCATTCTTCACAACATTTCTAACTTCACTCTTCAATCAATCCATCTCTCACAATGCTTCCCCATAGAAAATACGTCTCCAATATCAAACTACTAAATTGGAATGCGGACGGTCTGAAACGTCAACGCTCGGTTCTAATCGAATTTCTACGCAGACATGAGATTGATGTTGCATGCATCACGGAGACTCACCTCGACCCCTCCGAGAGTCTTAGAATCACAGGATACAAGCTCTACAGAAAGGACAACAACTCTCGTTCTGGGGGCGTTGGCATCCTTATCAAGAAGAATATTTCCCATTCCGAACTCTTGTTGGGGCGGATGCTGCATTTGGAGGCTACGGGTATTAGTGTGATTAGGGACAACAACACTAGATTGAACATTGTAGCTGCATACAAGGCCCCCAATCATCTTCTGGTTCAGACTGACCTGGAGCAACTCTTCACGGGACATCCTACCATCATGGCAGGCGACCTGAACAGCAAGAACCAGATCTGGGGATGCAGGCTGAGCAACACAAGCGGACGGCGTCTTATGAACTTTTGCGGCGGACTTGGGATCCTCGTTTCGGCGCCTTCCGTACCAACACACTTCCCATCACAACATCGCTATTTACCGGACATACTCGACATTACACTAATTCAAGACTTCAACACACCTCTTTTTCACACAACAGTTCCCGAACTTGACTCCGATCATGTACCCATTATCATTACTTTTGATAACAAAATACAGACAACTCCAACTCTCCCTCAACTAATCAATGGCAAAATAGACTGGGACACATTTCGAAATGAACTGGACAAGTCTCTACACATACCAACAGATTACAACGTGACAGACAAAATTGAAAAAGCTATAACTGACTTTACGCAGCATATCAAATCATCCATAGCCAGTGCAACAGTCAAGAAAAATAGTGACAAGAGACAACGACCACATCATCCCATTCCAAACTACATACTAAAACTAATTCAAGACAAAAACAGATTACGACATAACTGGCAACGTACCAGAGACCCAAACACTAAACAACAACTGAACCGACTGACACGTCAAGTGAAATGGGAACTGGACTATCTACGAATTGACAACTATCGCCAGCACTTACAGGACATAACTCCAGGAGACCCAAATCTGTGGCGAGAGACGAAACGGATACTAAGACAGACCAACTCCATCCCTCCATTAAAACGGACTGACGGCATCGCTGTGACTGACGACGAAAAATGTAATGTTATAGCGCGACATCTCGAAAACACTTTCACACCCACCATCATCAGCAATTACCACACACCGGAAATCACATACTTCAAGATTCACCCTCCACACACAGCAGAGTCACCCTTACAATTCACAACACCTTCAGAAATCGAACAATTACTTCACAAATTACCTCTTCGGAAGGCGCCAGGCGATGACCTGATTCCAAATCTGGTTCTCAAGAATCTATCTTCAAAGGCTGTGGCGTACCTGACCAGCGTTTTCAATGGTTGTCTTCGATGCGGGTACTTCCCACAACAGTGGAAGAATGCCATTGTCACTGTATTCCACAAGAGAGGCAAGCCCAAGGACGAAGCATCTAGCTACCGACCTATTAGTCTCCTCAACACTCTCCCAAAGTTGTTCGAGAGGGTCATCTACCGTCGGCTGTTATGTTTCCTCCAAGACACCAACTGTATTCCCCACCACCAATTTGGATTCAAGCCGAAACACTCGACTGTTCACCAGCTGCAGCGAGTCACAGAATACATTGTCACCGGCTTCGAGAGGAAGGAGTACTCTGTAGGACTCTTCCTCGATGTGGCTGCTGCATTCGACAGCGTATGGCACGACGGCCTTATCTTCAAGCTTTGGAGGACGGGAGTTCCTCTGTACCTCCAACGGATCATCATCGGGTTCCTCTCTGAACGGACGTTTCAGGTCAGAGTGAACTCCATCAGTGGGAAGACGTCCATACATTCCGGAGTACCACAGGGGGAAATTCTAAGTCCGATACTGTTCAACCTCTACTGTTACGACATGCCAGACTCTCCATCTACGCTGTTGGCTACTTATGCCGACGATACGATGCTTGTGTCTCAACACAAGGATCTGTCTTTGGCCGCAGTAGCCCTTCGGCGGAGTGTGGAGAGTGTGACAGAGTGGTTCGACAGGTGGAACTTGAAGCTCAATACTGCCAAAACGGAGGCCAAAGTTTTCTCACTTCGTAAAATTAACACTAACACACTAACACCACTTAAAATCAATAATACAGACATACATTGGACACCCAATGACCAAACAGTCAGATATCTCGGCATACACTTCGACACTAAACTTACTTGGACACAACACATAAACAAACAACTCACACGAGCATACACCCGACTGACACAATTATACCCACTCATAAACAGAAACACTCCACTCAAGCACAAATGTACTACACTTCTTTACACCTCATTACTTCGACCACTGCTCACATACGCTTGCCCTGTCTGGCTGGGGGCCAGCAAAACAAACATTAACAAATTAAGGAAGTTTGAAAACAAGGTTCTCCGATTGGCAGTAAAGGCCCCTTGGTTCGTCCGAAACAGTCAAATCCGGCGTGAGCTGGGAGTGCCGGAAGTTGCAGACCATATCACCCAGGTTACACAGCAGTTCCACGATGGTCTTGTCGATGTGCCGGCCACTACCTTCTTCACCCTCGGTCGGACCACCCCCAACAGGCGACTCAAACCTCGGCTATACCAGGACATTATATAACCCTTACTCTTGTATATATGATTTGTTTCTCTTTTAATGTGTAGAGCACTAAGTGTGCTGAGCCAATAAAAATGTTTTTTTTTTTTTTTTTTTTTTTAAAATTGTTTTTTGTTTTGTAAACTTAGTTTTTATTAAAATAAATATGTTAACAATAATTATAAAAATATTCTAGAATTAATTATTATTTTTATACTACTAGTTTCGGCAATTAACTGCCATCCTCAGGTAGTGAATCTTAAAGTAGAGATGGGGTTAGTTTGTTAGTTGTTATGACTCATGCCCGGGCTTTAACTATGAGGTCATATCGCCTACTAGCAGAGCGCACTTTCTTCTCTTTAGTGGACATGAGCCCGACTCTACCGTGGCAAATCGTGGCATCTCAGAAAAATATATTTAGAAGAATCCAAATGAAATCATTTTTAATTGAATTTTTATTTTATATATGTGTACTTTCTTCAAAATTGCACGTCATAAACTTTCTATTTTTTCATTAGGTCCCTTTTCGGAAACTACTGTAGAAATCAAAATTTAGAAGAGGACCAACAAACAATTTCTACAGGAAATGTGATAATAATATTTAGTATTTATTATTTGTTTATTTTTATTTCTATTAATTATTATTGTTTATTATTATTATATATAATGAATTATCACAACTGACACCTCTGTGTAACTTATTTAACAAGTAAGGCCACTACATCCGACAACCAACCAAGAAATAAATTTATTTCTCTTTAGTTTCCCCATCAGTATCCGTTTTCACTTGAAGAAGAAAAATACCCTTAAATTTCTATTTCCACTCGCAATTCCTTAGTGAAAAACAACACAGTACCGTAAATCTTTGTGTGAAAGTTGGATCGTTCATTTTACATCAGCGCCCCCCTCGCTACAAGGTGAACAAACTAACATCTCTATATATTTTCCTTTAAGTTGTGTCAGAAGGATGTTTGTCTCTTCTCTGTGGTGGAAAGCCCCAGGAAAATAGTGACTCCTTCGTGAAAACTTATTTTCACAAGTTATAGCTCCCCTTATTCAACGTAGCGTACAGACTGCTGTCAACTTCTCTGGGAATAAACTATGTCAAATGTCAAGAAGGGGAACATTTTCTGAGATGTGGGACAAATAAAATATATATTTTCCCATATTTTATTTATTCTGTTCACCTGCTAGACTTCACTATTAACTCTAAGCAAAAACAAAAGAAAAAAAAAATTGAAAGGTAATCTTCCTGATATTCTTTGTCGATTTATTCTATGCATCTTTCTCTTGTCAGGATTGTTGTGGTTTTTAGTTGCCTAGCAACATGAAGTATAGTAATGGGACCGAAATTCGACGAGGGCGCCGGTAGCTCAGTGGTATGCGTGCTTGACTTCTGAGCTCAAGGTTGTGGGTTCGTAGCCCGACCGAGGCCCTTAGTTTATTTTATCTGGGAGGTAAAATAAACTTAAGCACGCCGTCCTTCGGATGGGACGTTAAGCGATGGTCCCGAGCCTGTACGATGTCAGGTACTCGTTAAAGACCCTACCCTAGATGTATAAAAATTTAGGGTAGGCAAAATTTAGGACTCCCACAGTAGAGTCGGGCTCATGTCCACCAGAGTGACGAAAGAGCGCTCTGGTAGTAGGCGATATGACCTTGTAGTTAAAGCCAGGGCATGAGTCATAAAACCAAACCAAACCAACCGAAATTCGATGTGCATTCACCGGGTTTTATGTTTTCATCATCTCCGATCCCCTTCGTGTGTGGTAACTCCCGACAGAACGAATGTATCGACACGTCTGTAACTCCGTTTGCACGAGTCCTATCCTTACAATCCCACCCTGACAATCCTTCACGCCGTCACGGAGATGGCCTCGAGATCTTTTAAGAGACGTTGAAACAATTTACTATGTTCAAAGGAGTGTCAGCGCTGACACTTCTTCATGTATATAGCTAACATATTTTCTCATTATATAGATTGTATATAGATTGCAAATACATATAAAAAATATATAAGATAGAGAAGAAATATAATAAATAAAAATAATAGGTTAGGTTGCTTAGGTTTTATGACTCATGCCCGGGCTTTAACTACAAGCTACCCTAAATTTTTATTCAACTAGGACAGGGGTCTTTAACGAGTACCTGACAACGGCTCGGGCTCATCGCTTAACGTCCCCTCCGAAGGACAGCGTGCTTAAGTTTATTTTACCTCCCAGATAAAATAAACTAAGGGCCTCGGCCGGTTTTCGAACCCACAATCTTGAGCTCAGAAGACAAGCACTCATTTCACTGATCTACCGGCGCCCTCAATAAAAATAATATATAAGATAACAAGAATTTTCATTATTATAATTGCAAACTTCATATGTTTTAACAGATTTTTTCTTTTTTGTTACTTAGACTGTAACAGTCTGACTGTTGAGCCTTTGAAAAGAATACACCTACTATTGTAACAAACTACATGTATGAGAATAAAAATAGTGTCAGACGGGAAGAGATGATTGAATTATAATATTTCACATTTCTAGTTTCCTGTCTACCTATTCTAGACTTTAGTTGTACTCTGAACTCTTTAGCTTGTGAAACAGGAACAGAAATATTTTAAATAATTACTATAACAAAAACGGAACTAACAAAAAATAGAAAATGCAAAATGTATCTAATAGAAGAAAATAACTAATGAAGAAATATTCTAAACCTTATTCAAAAGTAGGATTAAAAAAAATTAACGACAATATTCAAGAAGATTGTAATTCTTTCACTTCCCCAGCTGTATGAAGTAACGTCACCTGGCAAAAATTCGATGCGGTGTTTTCAACTGAATTTCATGTTTTCCGATCCCCTGATTCCAAAAGTGAAAAAAAAATCAATGGAATGCGCTGAACATTGGAAGCTTTGGCAAAGCCCCAGAGTTCAGGCCTAGGTAGAGTTTTTTGAAGGAATGGGATGTTAATAAATTCTTTTATAAAGGTTTAATATTTATTACCGGGATGTCAGCAGTCTGGGTATCATAGAACCACATACCCGCCTTCATAGCCATATAAACACGCTAAAAGTGCTTGTCCAGCTTCTGTTAGCAGGGAAAAAGGGAACATGGATTTATATAAGAAACGAAAAACATGAGTTCTCTCCTGAGATTAGTTGTGGGTCGTGTTCTCTGGGGGAGAGGGATGACCTGGCCCATTTTCTGATAGACTGCCCCCATCTATGCCATGATTAGAGACAAATACCTGGCTAGCTATTTGGGAGATGTTCCGGTAGATGTCTCTCAGCAACAGGCACATCTCCACAACTTACCATTAGTTTCAGATGAACAGAAGCTTCATCATATTTATTTGTTTGTCCTAACAAGCTTCAAGTTAAGAAAAACTCTAAAATACTAAAGTTACCTGTGGCTTCATTTTAATTTAACCTTTTTATTAGTATATAAGTATATTTTATTTTAGTATTAAGAAATCATTGTTTTGCTAGTTTATATTATTTGCTTTGTTTTATTTGATTCTATTCCTTATTATTCAGAAATTGTTGTATTTATGTTTATGTATCGAACTTCTTGCTGTAAGATAATTCTTTATGAGGAATAAAGTTATTCATTAATTCAAATTATTTTATAAAATAATTTTTTTTTTGCAAAAACGACAGATGTCACAAAAACTAACAGTTAAAAAAAGAAAAGTATGGGTACCTACTAAAGGAGAAAAATAATTGTTTTACCTTGATTTAGCTAATTCAGTGACAAAGGATACATTAAGGTCAGTGTGAAGGGTTTTGTTAGATACTTAATAAGGAGCTTTGATTATTGTACGAAGGATTTTGGATTGCAAGGATTGAATGCGCTTATGGTTGAAACTTTTGGCAGAACACCATAGTTCAAGTCCGTAAGTCCAGATCGGTTTAATCACTACTTTATATATTAGTCGTTTTGTTCTCAGGGGTAGTTTAAATCTTTTGTCTAGTAGTCTTGGTAACAGTTTGATTTCTTGTCTTTTCAGTCTGGTATGTGGATTCCACCTCATTCGTTTGTCAAGTTTGAGGCCTAGGTAGGGAACTTCGTTTTTTGAAGGAATGGGTTTGTTGTTAAGGAATATTTTCGAGTAAATACTACGTGATTGAAAACAAAAAACAATTTAAATATTGATGATATAGTAGTATTTCTCGATACGTCTGTGGTTTGATATGCTGTGAAACCAAAGAATAAATGGAAGAATAATGTAGCTGCCAAGAAAATATATATCGAAATCTTACACAATCCAAGAAAAGAATTTATTATATGAAATACGACTCTTTCTCTGACTGCTTGCAAGATTAGTGTCAGAGGAGCATATCTGAAACAATGGCGAACCGATGGAGTGCGGAAAGTTGAGGGGTATAACAATAGAAGTCAGAGGGTTGGTTGAGAATTAGAGTCGGTTTGACTCCGGAGTCGCCACACTCGACTAAAACTGTGACACTAGATTGTAGTTGATGGTAGGGGTAGCTGTTACATTGGGGCGCTACAGTCAACCCCAAGTATGGCGTCCTAGATATCTAAACCGTCTCTACACTGTCTGTTGTGCTATAATTCTCGTTCAGTATTGGTTATTCCACTTCTCTGTTCTGTGAATTTGTTTTAGTGATTTAGTTTTCAATAAAAATGAGTGAAACTGTGTTGCACCTTCAAAATTTAACATTGGTTATCAATTCTAATACTAAGTGAATAAATATTTGTGTACAAAGCAGAGGCGGATTTAAAGTAAAAAATGAAATTTTATATGGAAGATCAGGGAATACTAATATTGGACTCAGCAGAACAGCAATCGGATGATACTGTACCACGCAAACGACGTAGATGCCATGTTTGTCCTAATTTAAAATGTAATAATTGTATTTATTTATTACATATTAATTATTAAACAATTATTTATAATTTTCGGGTCACATTGACCCAACGTGAGTGCTTATGTCCCAGGTAACAAGGTGAGTGCTTAAGGGTTAAGTTAGATTGCGACCTAGGCCCATTCCGATTTGGCGCCCTGCTTGTTTAGTGATGGTATACATGTTATAATGAAAAATATGACAATAAATGAAAAAATATTTTATTCTTTGATTTTTTAACATAACATTATTAATAAAATGCTCAAATAAAACAAAATTATATTTGTATAATTAATTACATATCTTTTTTTTCTTCTTGCTTTGGCTCGTGCGAAAACATCAATGATATCATAATCAATTTGTGGCACCAACTGTGCTTCGATGGACAATAATGCAAATGCATTAAGTCTGTCTTGATCCATACTTGCATGCAAATAGTTTCTTATTATTTCTAAACTAAGCCAAGTGCGTCGCTGGTACAAAGTAATTTAATACTTGTAACATTCAATGAAATCTTGAGATCGTTTCACGTTGTATTATTTTTTTGATTTTGTACCATTTTCGAGAGTCACTAAAATTTGTAGTAGTGAAAAAACTTTGTATGTTGTGTGAGACCTGGTTTATTTGTTTTGTGAATAATTATTTTCCGGGAAAATCAATCAATAATTTCAATTTTTCTAACAAATATTCCAGAAGAGAATGTGAGTATTTAGATTATTATTATAATTATTGTAGTTACTACTCCCAAAGTAGGGACATAGGATGGCTTTAATAAAAAAGTCTTCGTTGTATCACCGGCAATGTACTTCCCCACAACCAATTTATCAATTAAGATTTCGCTCTCCCTTCGAAACCAATCTTTTGGGCTAAAAAACAATAGTCGACTCTCATGACTTTCTTAAACTTCCTAACCTCTAAACTTTCTTAACCCTCATACATAAACGGATCCGACCCGAGCGGAAGGTTTTTGGGCTTAATTTTCCCCAAACATTTTTCAAGGCTACGTGGCTTCGTGTAACCTTTCTTTTAGTAGTAACGTAGGGCTGGAAACGTGGAGGTCACCGAGGTACGTGCTGAATTTTTATTTTGTGTACTTTGAAGTTAGCATTCCCTTTTCTGGGTCGCATTCGACCCAACGTTTTGTGGTATTTTTTTAATTCTGTTCCCCCTTGCTGGTGGTAGCCAACAAGCAGAATCTGACGAAGATTCGATGAAGAAATTGAGAAATCAGAATCAGAGGATGAAATTCTCTCAAATACTGATGATGCGTTTTGCTGCGTTCCGTGAAGTTTGGGATAGTTTCTATAGCAATTGTATATTGTACTATTCACTAATCTTTATATTGAGAATTATTAGTTTTATAATATTTTTTGTATTTATATGATAGAACCAAGGTTACTTATCTAAAAATATTTTTTTCTCTTCCACAAAATGTTTTCATGAACATATATTGTGGAAAAATGTGTTTTATTTTTTATATGTAGAATTTTAGTTCCTTTTTATTTTGCCTTTTAATTCTAGTTTATGTGTGTGATATATCTAAGGTGCCTTTGTAGTAGTAAGTAGGTACTTTGAGTGCCAAATTAAAAGTTCTTTGAGAACGACCTGTTTTGTGTAAAAAATGTTCTGTTTTTCAATTCTACAAATAAAACTATATTTATCAATTTCAGACAATAATTTAATCCCCGTGTTCGTTTATTTCTGAAAAATAACATTAAATTCACAGTGGGTCAAATACGACCCAACGTTTATACATATGTGTGTCTCCTCACCTCTTCATCATATTAAATTTTGTGTCGATACATTGAATACATGAGTACTTATTAGGGTTTTTGAGTCGAGCGTTTCTCCTTCCCTTTGGCCGATTTCGCAGAGTGCCATCTTATAGGATTTTGAATTTACATATGAAATTGTGTACCGTAACATTCATTACAACGGCAGTTATTAAACTTTTTGTGTCAAAAACCTCCCCCCTAGTCCCTCCCTCCCCTTTGCCCGATTTCATTGAAAACCAAAAGATTTCGTAATTTTTGGATTCGGAGGTTTTTGACACAAAAAGTTTAATAACTACCGTTGTAATGAATGTTACGGTACACAATTTCATATGTAAATTCAAAATCCAATAAGATGCCACTCTGCGAAATTGGCCAAAGGGAAGGAGAAAGGCTCGAATCAAAAACCCTAATAAGTACTCATGTATTCAATGTATCGACACAAAATTTAATATGATGAAGAGGTGAAGAGACACACATATAAGAAAATATTATTTTCTCCAATTCGTATTTGCCCCTACACTACGTACGGAGGGGGTAAGTAAAACTGAAAAAAATAATTTAAATTTCTCTTCTATGGTATGAAAGACTACTGAAAACAAGAGGAAAAATGGAAAATAAAACTTGAGTGGAGTGATGTAGAGTTTTTGAATATTTAAAAAGAGACGACTGAACCGATTTTGGTTTCAAACAATGACGCGGGTAGTATTTCGTTGGGAGGCCGGTGAATTAAATCATGCATGTTTTATGCTACGGCCGCACCCTCATCCCTTCGGGGGCTCTGGAGCGGTGTATTTCCTTCCTGGATGAAGGGGGTAGGTTTTATACCAAAATGTACACTGGGAGGGCCGAAAAGAACAATTTTTTTAAAATTAGAGGTTCCAGTAGTGCGGAAAACGTGTCTAACCCACCATAATGACGTGTCAAAAATTCCATTTTTTTTTTTTTTTTTTTCTCAATTTTTGTACATATATTATTGAAGAGACTTAGTTAATTATTATGAGGTGATTAATATATTAATTTTAATTAATTAATACAAATGCATAATCGAACATGTAATTTTTTTCAACAATTATTTCTTGAAGTCATCTTAGTTAGTTATTATGACTCATGCCCGGGCTTTAAATACGAGGTCATATCGCCTACTACTAGAGCGCTCTTTCGTCACTCTGGTGGACATAAATTAATCAATTAATTTTTCGCTCGCTTTCCAAAACCAATCGACCGTTTAGTCTAAAAATCAACAGTAAGCTCACATAAGTACTAAAATCTCATACTATTGTTGTAATACATTCATTACATCGGCAGGTATTATGGTTTTTAAGTTGATCCCCTCACCACTCATCGTCCACTTTCCTTTGGACGATTCCTCCGATAATTATGAGATGTCATCGTCCTTATTGTATTAATATTATTATTGTGTCCATTCATTCATTACAACGGCAATTATTAGAAATTGTACGTTAAGCCCCCCTTCCAATCCTCATCTTCTCTCTGGCCGATAACAGATACATTTTTACTTCCACAGATATACGAAGTATAGCGGAAGTTATGTAATCGGACAAAAATTTGATGCTGAGTTTTCAACAGAATTTCATGTTTTCCGACCTCCCGATTCCATAAGAGAAAATAAAGTGCTGAGTCAAGTGATCGATGAAGCCAATTTGATCAATTTAAAGAATAGAATTTTGACAGATGCTCAGCAGGCATTAATTTATTTGGTTATTTACATTTACAAATATAAAAGTCCACTTTTTTCACTTCTCCCCACTCTAATTGCTGCCCGGTTAGGTAAGCTATACGTGAGCTTAAAATTGAAACATTCATTGAAAAATACATTATAGAAATTGCAATTGAAAACCATTCACGAAGGGAGCCACCCCCTCCCCTACCAAAATGGATAAAAGATTGATAACTACCATTCTGGAGGCAAGGTAAAAACAGTATTAGAAAAATATTCCTCTTTGGAAATTCCTGCAGCTAAACGACCTATAGGGGTAGTTATGTACTCGGTCAAAATCATCGTTAGTTTTTTGAGCAGTTATTGGACAATTTTAGTTTTTATCTCATGCCCAGGCTTTATATTTCAATTATTATTTATTTATAACCAATATTTTCAGGTACTTACTTTTGGGATTAGACTTTTATTAATTATGTGTTTTTTTTTGTAGACTTTATGATAATGGCAACCGCAAAAGCGTAAATAAAATGTGTGAGATGTCAGACTACATTTTTATCACTACGTCACCCATCATTACATTTTAGTATAAATTGGAGATACATTTTTTAACAAAGTTTCACATTTTAAGGTCCCATGAAATCAATTTGAACATTTTGAGGTAAATGTCTGTGTGTGTTTGTCTCCCGGTGTATGACGCACTCGTAAACAATTGTTTTCCATACCAGGGAAATGGAAAATATACTACTAGATAACGAACTATTCTATTGATATCGAATTGGGATATAACGCCTTTCTGATCGAGTGAGACTGCTGGAAGATTTATCTAGTTGGCAGAATAGTTTAAATATTATCTAATGCACATATCGTCTGTTAAATCTCAAAAAATATATATATTGGTACAAAAATATCAATGTTGTAAAAATCAAAAACAAAAATACCGATATTTTGCTAAACAATATCGACATCATATATAGCATCTCTGGCCAAATGTAACCTTCCATGTAGTTTGAAGTAGTTTAAAATATTTTATAAACTATTTAGCAAAGAATGATCTAATTCCTGGTATGTATCAACAGTAATATTGTTAATTAGAACTTACTCATATATTATACTTAATTATAACTTCTTATTTTAAGCGAATGAATAACAATGTTAAATGCCCTAATAATATCCTATCATTAAATACAAAACTGTCCATTTTCTTTTTTTTATCTCTGTCAAACATGAAATTTTTGTAGGTTATTAATATTTATTAATGGATCAATTATATCGACTGTGTAAAGGCCAAAGTGCATAACCCTAAAAGAAAGGCAGAACCCACATTTTTGTTGTTTTCCTTCTTATATTTACTCTAAAATTGATGTTCTAAACCACATCAAGCTTTTCTAGATATGAATGTGATACAAATTATGCATTTAGGTATTAACTGTTTTTGTACTCGCGATCTTGAGCGCAGCAGCTAAGAACGTTACCTCTGAGCTACAGCGGCCAACGTTTGTTACCTATTTGTATTACAACAAGAATTTAATTATCTCCCAAGAGAGTTCACAAAAGTAAATTAACCCATTAATGCCTTAATTATTTCTGGCAAGATTTTTAATAAAATATTTTAATATTCTTCTTATTTGACTTAAAATGAATGCCAGATTATTTTTCAAAATGTTTTCGCTCAACGTTCTCGAGTTGCCGGAACGTACATTTTCGTATGACCAGGCACTTGGAATGAGAAAAATTCGTAATTCAGGTATTGATCAAATTTTCATCTATCTTCTTTATACTGTTGCCTTTTGGGGGAAAAAATATACATAGAAAAGTCCTAACATGACAAAAAACAGAAGACGCTGTTAAATAACCATCGATTGATGCGTTAGGGTGTAGTGGATTTTTTTTTTTTTTTCACTTTATTACAACGATTTAAACTATGTAATAGAACATAACAAAAAAAATCATGACAATAAGTGGAACAAAAAACACTTGTGTCACTTCATGAAGCGGCAGCTGGTCATTGAATTTACATACGAAATACAACAATAGTTTTTGTGTTGAGCCTCTCCCCGTTATGGCCGATTTGATTCAAAATCAAAAGTTTTCCGACAAAATATATTTCTCATGATGTAAGAAACAACTTTTGTCCTGACTCAATTTTTCAAAATTAATTTTAAAAATTATTTAAAATTTGTAATCTTCCCACCCTACCTCCAAAAGTATAAATCAGAAAAATTTGAACGAAATCAGGAACATTGACTATAAGGTGTTGTGTTGTATAAAAAAATGCACACATTAAAATGATTAAATTATTAATATTAAAAAAAACAAAAACATGGCCTTCAGCTGTTTTTTAGTGTGTGGAGAGACGGGTTGAGGTCTGGGTTGAATGGTGAGTGTGTGTAGAGTGGTGTTTAGGCTTAAAATGTAATGAACTAAATAGAAGTGAATTGACGGTGAAATTGATCCGCAAGGAAGGTACGGTTGTTTGTTTATATGTACAGGATATAATCCCAGAAAGATATAACTTAAATTTAAAGAATGGCCAAAAATATAAAACAAAGAAAACATTTAAATAGTTTTTAAGATTTTTCTTTTTGATTTTTGTTTGTTTCAATGTTTAGTTTTTAACCCAATATTTGTTCTCGTAAATTCTATTCTATTTATTTTCCCTAGTGCCCCTGTAAAGATTATTGAAAAAACCTTTGGATAAGATTTAAACTTATTTGAAAAATTTAGAAAAACATGGTATCTCTCAAGAAATCCAAATGAAAAGTTTGTTAATTGAAATTTTTTAAATATACGTGCACTTTCTTAAAAATTGCACGTCTTGTACTTTGATGTTTTTTTAGGACCCTTTTCGAAAAACTACTGTAGAAATCAAAATTTAGTAAAAGAAAAGAGATAACATTTCTACAAGAAATGTGGGGAATTTATTGTATTGTTTGTATTATTATTTCATTATTATTTTTTATTTATTTATTTATCCTTTATTTAATATAACCACTTTAACACTATTTATTATCACAGTGTAAATTGAACGAAAAAATTATCGCGAGTGCATTACTATTAATAATTTAAGGGCGGGGGTTGATGGCACGGAACACTAATTGTGCAAGTATAGGCACTTTACCGATTTTTTTCCTTTTAGTGACTTTCTGTGAGTGGAGTTTAACTTGTGATGGCTACTGGAGCTGGAGTTAAGAAGAGCTTCTGTTATTAACCATCTGAGTGACACAATATGACAAAGTTAGCTGAAGGCTGGTTGGAAGTTAGCAGATAGGTTAGACAGAGCTACGCAGCTATGATTATATCTGAGAACAGTTTGTGGGAGGTTTACTAAGTAGCAAACTTGTGAGGAATGATACAATCAATGTCATCTGAAGCATGAAGCTAGAGGGGGCTTTATCATAGCTAGCTTCCTGTAAACCAATCTGATATCAATAGTAGCAAACGGCTACTTAATATTAAAAAGTCGTCTGTGAATCACCGGCTATGTTATACTTCACCCAGTAAGAATTAATAAATAACGTTTTCGCTCTCCCAAACCCAATCATTTGGGCTAAAACTCAATATTTGACTTAAACAGTGGCTTCCGAATTCTCAAAATGAATTTTATTTCGATTCATTACATCGGAAGTTATTAGAATATTTAAGTTGACCCCCCCCCCCCTCTGATCCTCCCTTACCTTTGAGGGAAAATTAATAGGTGCCATTTTCATGATGTTTTGAATTTAAATATAAAATTTTATGTCGATACAGTCATTACTTCGGCAGTTATTACAGTTTTTGTGTTAACCCCCTCCCCTTCAGTATATTTGCCTGAAAATCATTATATCTGTATCCAGAACCCTCTGGTGACGTCCTCATAGGGTTCTGAATACACATATAAAATTTCGTGTTTCGTCGTTTTTTCGGGAATTATCGTGTTCACAGACACATTTCTTTTTTTTTTTTTTTCATTTTTGGAATCAGGATATCGGAACATGAAATTCCGTATAAAACTCCGCATCGAATTTTTGACAGATTATATATCTTCCCCTTTACTTCGTATAGCTGTGGAAGTAAAAATAACATATTTTAATAGCAGGATTACTTATCACAGTTTATAGTAACTTTCAATTATATAACCTGTTATTCTTCTTTCCTGTTACTCATCGACATGCTTTTTGCAGAGATATTGTGAAACACTTAATAAAAAAAACATTGAGGCGTAGTCAAGGTCCACGGGGTAGATTTTCCATGCATTTGCTCGGCATTAGACTTTTTAGGTTTTTTAAAATTCCTTTTGATGCGAGCTTTTCTCTGATTTGCGTTTTCTATAATTCCGCGCATATTTACGATTCATATGAGACGACATATTTAATTTTTTTGCAATTTTCAATTAATACCGATTTTTCCATATATTTCGGCGAATATTTTTATTGTTTCTCTTTGAGTCCTAGTAGTGCTCCTTAAGCTCTTTACAATGACACCCGAATCAATGTCCTATCTAAACGCGTTATCACGCTACACTAATTTCTAATTTTACATAACGCTAATTCGCAACAATATTCCACCGGCGCCCACACTAGCCCGATAACGTCACAGACAAAACAAACACTGCACAACAAACACATACAGACATGCTCTATCCATTGTGACCTCAACCGTTGTTATCGCATTATTAGTCTCGTAGTTATTAGCGATTGAAATCTGACGGTATTTTGTAACAGAAGAAAGTTTGACCGGCTATCACTGTGGTTAACGAGCGAATAGACGTTTTCACGTCAAAATAAAGACCACCAAATCGGATATAATGAATTTCGTATGTAAATGTATAGCCTTATAAAGACGACGCCTATTCATTTTCATCAGAATCAGCCGAAGGAGAGGAGTAATCAGAGGGTGCTCTCCTCAAATTCCAATAACTTCCGATGTAATGAATGTATCGACTAAGGTGAGTATAAGGTCTCAGAAGCCACTATGTAAGTCAAATATTGAGTTTTAGCTCAAACGGTCGATTGACTTTGGAGGGAGAGCAAAAACATAATTTTTTGATTCATGATGGGGAAGTACATTGCCAGTGATTCAACTACTTTTTTATTCTTCTACTCTGAAAACCCAGCTGTAATAATAAGTATAATAAGAAAGTTCAGACCACCTGTACATTGTTTTAGATCATGTGAAATAATTACTTCTCACATTAAGAATGAGCTAATTTACATGGAAGGAGAGGAAAGCCTGGAGTGAGATGGAAGGTTGGTGTAAGTGAGCTGGCAAAAAGAGAATCTGGAACACGTTAGGACAGACGACTGGAGTTAGCTGAAGAAAGGTGAGCTCTGGACTTTCTTCTGTCAACACACCTCCCTTCATATTAGACGGAGATGTATGCCGGGTCTCGGCTTTAATGTCACGCAACGATATTCATGCCCTCATTATATCGGTTGTTTTTAGAAATACCGAATATCAGGAAAAATAATAATTATTATTTTCGTTAGACCACAACATCGTAACAGGATACTTAATAAAAATGTAGTTAGTTATTATGACTTATGCCCGGGCTTTAACTATAAGGCCATATCGCCTACTACCAGAGAGCTCTTTCGTCACTCTGGTCGGGACCAACGCTTAACCGCTCATCCGAAGGCTTGCGTGCTCAAGTGGACTTTACCTCTCAGATAAAATAAACTAAGGGCCTCGGCATGTTTTGAACCCGCGATCTTGAGCTCAGTAGGCAAGCACGCATACCACTGAGCTACCGGCGCCCTTGTATACATGAAGATAGCCTATTGGATAAACAAACAGTTGTTAAATCCTCGGACACCCGGTCCAGTTCTGGAACCATGCATGGATCCGAGCTCGGCTCTGGAATCCTGGCCGCTTACCTTCAGCATCCTACAATCTTGGGATTTGAGGCACACATATAAGGTTCCGCTCTCCGTCTAAATCTTTGATCTCATTATTTGTTGGACCCTTACCTTCTATTTTTGCTCTTTAGCGGGTTCTTCGATCTCTAAATGTGAATCCACACCCAGCTCATATGTAACTTGCTGCTCTCCTTCAATATCTTTGATCTCTTTATTTGTTGCTCTCTTAAGTTATTTTTTTGCTCTTTTAGGGTCTGTCCAACTCTGTCCATCTATCTCTAATGTGTACCCAACTCTAAATCTGGAACCGTGGCCTGGGTTCTTGTCTGAAACCATGGCCTGGGTTCTTGTCTGGAACCATGGCCTGGGTTCTTGTCTGGAACCGTGGACTCGAATCCGTCTCATAGACCAGAGAAAGCGGAAACGTACACCTTTATCGGCGTGTAGCCTCAAATTCAGAGATCGATGGACCTTTAAAAGAGCAATAACAGTAGGTGAGACGCGGACCAAGTAGTGAGACTGAAGGTTTAGATGGAGAGGAGGAACTTATATGTGAGTCGGACTGTAGCCTCAATTACAAAGATCGAATAAAACTAAAAAAAAGCAGAAACAAAAGGAAAGGTTCACCAAATAAAGAAATTGAAGTTTTAGAGAGAGCGCGGAAACTTACGTTCAAGCGTTAAAAAGCGTTGCTTTTCAGCGTCTCCGTGAACTTTTGAAAATGTGGAACCGAAGCACTCTCGTGTAGCATTGCACACATGCTATCAACATGTAGATTATATGTGTCCTTGTGACACCGATTCCTTATGTTTTCTGAAAAAACACGTTAATACAGCAATGTCAGTGTTCAGACAGGCTTCAACATAGGACAATAGTCAACCATAGGTAAAGATGAAAAATATATTTTAGGAGTATTTTAGACCCGGTCCTGGTTTAGATCCGTGTACCAGAGATTGGGTTTGGATCCGTGTACCCGAGATTGGGTCTGGAATCGTGTGCACCGGGTACCTGAAAATTCAAATACTCGGTTCTGCAGTCGCCAGGAATCCTCAGGGCCTCATAAGGACTCAAAACCCTAATAACTGTCGATATAACGAATGTATCAACACATGAGGAATCAGAAATCTCTTTGTAAGTGAATTACTCTCCCTCTAAATCTTTGATCTCTTTATTAGATTGGACCCTTACCTTCCATTTTTGCTCTTTTGCGGGTTCTTCGATCTCTAAATGTGAATTCCTACCCCAGCTCGTACGTAAGTTGCCGTAGTTAACCACAGTTAAATATGGAAAATATCTTTTAGGGGTATTTTAGACACCCGGGTCCTGGTTTGGATCCGTGTACCCGAGATTGGGTCTGGAATCGTGTGCACCGGGTACCTGAAAATTCAAATACTCGGTTCTGCAGTCGCCAGGAATCCTCAGGGCCTCATAATGACTCAAAACCCTAATAACTGTCGATATAATGAATGTATCAACTTATCATTCACTTTGTAAGTGAATTATTGATTTTTAGCCCAAAGGGTCGTTGGTCTTGGAGGGAGAGCAACAACTTATAATTCACTAATTCGTGCTGGGGAAGTAGTTACTATATCGATGATTCACGACGAAGTTTCATTCTTTGTCTGGATATCCTACGTAATCAGCTTCAGGTAAAGTAATACAACGTAAAGTTTCTCCTGAGCAACTTTCTAGCCAATTGTAAATATGATAATTTCCTATTTACAGTAAAAACTTCACTCATTATCCCACATTTATATTAAGCAAAGTAAATAAAATTTCGCATAAAGTATTAAAAGAAGACAATGGAAATTTTAATATAAAAGCCAAGAGTTTTACGTCAAGCCATAACAAACACCTTCCCTTTGTCCCTCTCAGAATTTGCACATAAAAAGAATATTGGGTATTTTATATTCACTTGACTCCATCCTGAGTCGTTATGTACCCACCTACCTGTCGTTTCTCTTTGTTTGGTATACAATATACAGAGATTTGTCTGTCCTTTGGCAGTGTAACGTAAGAATGTATAAGAGAAACAAAGACACTTCTTCATCGTTTCCTTTCCCTGTGACGCATTACGGCGTAGGGTTTCCTTGGACCTGAAAGCTTGGAAAGTAAAGGTTAGTGTTACGGACAGAGAAGTCTTGTTCAAGATGAACTCAAGCGCGGACGCGGCAGTGATCGGAAGCCAGCTGTGCAAAGATTTGAGACATCAGGTTAAGAGTACCAATAAGATTTTTTTTTGGACCTGGAAAAACAAAATTGAACATGTTAGGCGTAGTGAGAATTCCGATTTCTTTCAAGAATGTTACAATTCTCGAAGATGTCTATATTTTGAAAGAACAACCAATGCCTCTCCTTAGTAGGCAAGCTATAGAGAAGGACTTGATGAGGATTTGAACATTAACTCTATTATTACTGATAAGTTAGTTTCGGAATTCAAAACTGTTTTTGAAGGAATGGGTCGCCTGAAGAGTGCCTGAGCATGTGTGAAGTGTGCCAATTTTTTCGGACATGGTTATTTTTTTTTGTAATTTGATCAGAATGTCCCTAATAACTCAAAATCGATGGTGATGTCCAGTCAACTACCACCGGAAGTTGATGTCCAGTTTTCCAAAATCCAGACTAACGCAGTACAGCATATCGGTACTTACTGATTGCCATAGATCTCAAACGAATCATATATCATTCAACGTATTACGTTGTGATAACGTGCTGATTACACATACCCCGTATGTGGGGTCGAAAATGATTTTTTACTGGAAGCAGCCACTACAGTTTCGAAAAACTACGTTTTCAGACTTTTTTTCTTCAATAACCTTGAAATAATTCATCCCATCAATCAACACAAAACAAATATTATTAATAATAATAACATTTATTTGGACCAGCAAAACAAGGTGCTATACACAAATATATAAAATAAAGGATTTAAAATAGAAAGTCTTGGTACAGTCTTTGTTTGAGTCGCCTCCCAGGAGTAGGCGCTCCTAGACTGTAATGTACAGCCCCGGAACAATACACAAGGGCTTCGTGGCGATTCTTCACTAGTTTCTCGATGTGAGCTGCAAAAAGAGGAACACCCAATTCTTCGTGGATTTTGTGATTCCTCACAAACCAGGGTGCGTTTGTTGCTATTCGGAGTACTTTATTCTGAAATGTTTGTAGTCGTTTAATGTTAGTGCTGCTGGTACCGATCCAGACTGGACAGGCGTATGTTAGAAGTGGAAGTAGGAGTGTCTTGTATAAGAGAATAGTACACGTATGTTTAAGTGGCGTGTTTCTGTTTATGAGAGGGTAGAGGGTGTTAAGTCGTGAATATGCTAGCTGTAGTTTTCTGTTAATGTGTAGTTTCCATGTGAGTCGTGTATCTAAAAGTACTCCAAGATAGCGCACACCCTGGTCCTTAGGATTCCAGAGAATGGGGAGGTCATCAATTTGCAGCTGACGTTGTTCTTCTATGGAGAATCTGCGGAGAGTGAATATTTTAGCTTCAGTTTTCCCTATGTTCAGTGTTAGTCTCCATTTTGAGAACCAGAGAGACTTCTGTCAGGGCTTCCTGGAGCTGTTCAATGGCGACGGAGAGGACACTATGCTGACAGGCGATCATTGTGTCATCGGCATAGGTGGCTAATGTTGCCGTGGGAGTTTCGGGGATGTCGTGGGTGTACAAACTAAAAAGGAGGGGGCTCAGAATAGCACCTTGAGGGACCCCAGCTGTAATCCTTCTCTTGGTGCTCAGTGCGTTACTGACTCTCACCTGGAACGTCCTGCCATGGAGAAAAGAGGATATAAGACCAACGATGTATTTGGGTAACAAGCTTTTCTTTAGTTTGTACAACAGCCCCTGATGCCAAACGGTGTCAAAGGCTGCGGCTACATCCAAGAATACGGCGGTGGTGTAATTCTTCGCCTCGAAGCCGTGGACAATCGTTTCGGTCACCCGTTGTAGCTGCTGGACTGCAGAGTGTTTGGCTTTGAAGCCAAACTGGTGGGACGGTATGGTGTCTTCTAGATATTCAGTAAGCCTTTTCGATATAATCTTTTCAAAAATCTTAGAAAATGAATTTAGAAGGCTTATCGGCCTGTAGCTGTTGGGGTCTTGTTTTGGCTTGCCATGCTTATGAAAGACAACAACGATAGCATTCTTCCACGTGTCAGGAAAGTATCCTCTCCTTAAACAGCCATTGAACAGCCCTGTAAGATAAGCGATGCTTCTTGGAGGCAGGTTCTTGAGGACGATGTTGGGGATGAGGTCTTCACCGGGGGCCTTCTTGTTGGGGAGTCTCCGGATGAATAGTGTAATTTCTGACGGGTTTGTGTACTGTATATGTGGTTCTGCGGTGTGGAGTGGGGTGGAAAGAAATTCGTGGACTGTGTGGAGTGTTTCGTGATCTTGTGTGTCATGAGTTCTGAATTTCTGTTCAAGGTGCTGGGCCACTAGCTCACTCTTGTCCTTGTCCGTTGTTACAGTATTCTGTCCGTTTGTCAGGGGCGGGAGGCCAGGGTCTTGTCTGAGGAGGCGTCGTGTTTCCTTCCAAAGGTTGCTGTCTCCAGGCGTAAAGTCGCTGGTGTATTGTCGGTATCTGTTGATTCTGTCATTGTCCAATTCCCATCGTATAAGTCTTGTCAGTCGGTTCAGCTCTCGCTTCTCTTGTGGATCGCGTGTTCGTTGCCAGTGTTTGCGGAGTGTATTTTTGTCGTGTATCATGTTAAGTATGCGTGTAGGGGTCTTATTTTGTCGCATGTTGCGTTGGTCCTTGTTGTGATTGTATGTTGAGTTGTGTATCGAGGTGTAAATAGCTTGAGTGAAATATTTCAGTGAGTCGTCTATGTCTTCGGTATTGTCGTAATGCAAAGGGATGTCTATGTTTTTGTCCATCTCCCATCTAAACGCGTCCCAATCTATTTTCCCCTGTATCAGTCTAGGCAGATGTTCTGCCTGTTTCGGGTTCACTTTGAAGGTACACACGACTGGAAGATGGTCTGAGTCGAGTTCTGTCAGTGGTTCGTGATAAAGGGGCAAAGTAAAATTTTGTACTAGTCCAATGTCCAGGATGTCTGGGAGGTATCTCTGTTGTGTAGGATAAAATGTCGGTTCGTCCGGTGCTGATATCTGTACGCCTAAATTGTTAATTATGTTCAAGAGTCTTGTCCCGTTGTTGTTTGTCCGTCTACATCCCCAAATTGTGTTTTTACTATTTAGGTCACCTAGTAATATAGTCGGCCCCCCAGTGAAAATGTGTTCAAAATCCGTCTGGTGAATTCTGATGCCTGGTCGGTGGTATGCTGAGATTATGTTAAGTGTTCTGTTGTTGTTGAGTGTGAGTGTGGCTCCAACGGCTTCCAGCTGTTGAAGTGTGGGTAAGAGAAGCTGAGAGTGTGCGAGGTTCTTTTTTATACAAACAGCGACGCCTCCAAATCTGGTTTGTCTGTCCTGTCTGTATATGGTGTACCCTTTTAGCTTGAATTTGTCGGTATTATGGAGGTGAGTTTCTGTGATACAAATGATGTCGATGTTGTAGCGAGTTAAAAAGTCCGAGAGTATAGTTCGTCTGTTTTTTATTCCGTCAGCGTTCCAGTTAAGGATGGATAAATTATGAAAAATATTTAAATTAGGGTCCACCATTGTTAAATGAAAATACTTGGGTGAGGAGATTAGATAAAAATGATTTTATGATAGGGATAAATGGTTTGAGAAAGGTGATTATTGTGTTGGTGAGGTCAGTCATGTCGTTAGCTGGTTGGTTGTCTTGGCTGCTGGGTAAGTTAGGTTGAGGTCGAGGTTGGAAGGGTCGGGGTCTACTTTGGTCGAACCAGCTGTTCGGTCGATCCGGGGTCTGTCTTGGGGGTTGTCCTTTGGGTGGTGCATTGGGAGGATCTTGTCGTTTAGGTTGGGCCTGTCTGGTGGTCCTGTCTACGTATGTCTTGTAGGAAGCACACCCTCTGTAGCTGGCTGGATGGTTGCCCTGGCAGTTGGCACACTTGGGAGAGTCTACCTTCTTCTGTCTGGAGGGGCATGCTGTGAAGTGGTGGTCCTCCCCGCACTTCACACATTTGGGGTCCAGTCGGCAAAAGTTTTTGGTATGACCAAAAGATTGGCAGTTTGTGCACTGTACAACTCGGCTGGAACGTCGGCGTGGCTCCACTTTAACAACTGTATAGTAGAGCCGCGTCAGTTGAAATATGGCCTCTCCAGATGGGATGTTCTCCAGCTCAACTGCACAGAGGGGTGTGGGGCGTCTGTCGTGGTTCAGGATCCGGGTGACTTTTATAACAGGGTATGTCGGGGTCAGTTCGTCTGTTATTTCTGTGTCGGTCAGTGAGTAAGGAACTCCCCGTATAATTACGGAGAGTTTCCTGTCTTCGGGATTGACAAAGGTGTAGTATTTCACCTTATTGTCGTCATAAAATTTCGTCACTTTGCGATAGTCATCAGTCGTTGTGAGGCTGATCTTTATTTTTTTGTTGCACTGTTTTGTTTCAAACGGCGAACAAATTAAACTTTTTAACTCGGTAATGACCAGCTGATAATTATCAGCCTCACAAAGAAAGATTGGAGGGATCTTGGTCTGTCTGTTAGGGGTAGGCTGTCCGTCTGGCTTTGTCGGTTGGGTTGTCTCCTGACCGTCCTGGAGAGTGAGAAGTGGCTCGTATCTGTTCTGTGTTGGTGTTGGTGTGGGTGTGATTTGTAAAGTATATCGGTTCCTCTTCAGCTGAGGCTCCTGGGAGATGGCTCTGTTATCAGGGACTACTTGGCCGCCGTCTACTGCCATTGATATCCCAGAGTCCTCACAGCTTGAAGTGAGCTGCCTCTTAGCAGGTAAAAAAGTAGATATCATCTCACCTGTTCCGGCTACATTGTTTATTTGCTTGATATCGGCAAGGTTAGAATTTTGAATATTAAAATTATTAGACTGTTCTCGTTTCGAAACGCCGGGTTTCATTCTCACCCAAACAGAGGGAGAACTTCTGAGTGTCTTTGTCACTGTTTAGTAATATAAAAACTTATAACACCGTCACAATATTAATAATAAATGTTAACAAACTTTAATGCGTGTTAAGCACTTTATAGCCAAAACAGCTGTTTTTCCCAAAACAGCTGTTTTTCCCAAAACAAATAAAAGTTGAAGAATTGCACAAAATTACACTTCGATGGAAACCAAATGCAGTGCAATATGATGAGGAACTCTTATGAGGGCGTCAGTAGTCAGAGGTAAGGGGCTTGCCTACTGAGCTCAAGATCGCGGGTTCGAAACCCAGCCGAGGCCCGACGTACTTCGGATGAGACAACCGATGATCATGGGGCAGTACAATGTCAAGTACTCGTTAAAGATCCCTATCCTATGTAACTAAACCTAGGTAGGCAAAATTTAGGATTCCTACAGTACTCATGTCCACCAGAGTTGACGAAAAAGCGCTCTGGTAGTAGACGATATGATCTCGTAGTTAAAGCCCAGACATGAGTCACAATAACTGATGCTCGTATCCCTTCCCTTACTTCTTCGGCTTTACATACAAAGCGGTGCTGAGAACATCCGCCTAAATGTCTTACTGGTCTGCCTCCCATTGATCGAATTTAAAATTTAATAAGGACTTTTAGATTAGATTGGCTCTTCTTCGGTGTTCTAAAATTGCCCTTTGAAAGGGTTCCTCTTGAATTTATTACCCGGTAGAGCTAAATTTTTTTAAATTTAATTATATGTATATCTTTTTATAGTGACGAAATATTGACCTATTTGAATGAAATATAAAAAAGAGTCACTGGCAGTACACTTCCCCTGTCCGAATTAATTTTAATTATGTTCATGTTTGAAAGATATTTAAATTAAAAAAGTCATAAATCCTTCCCCATTTGAATAACACTGTTTCTAAGTTTTAGAAACAATAATTTTCAGATTGTTTGTTTTTATCACCACCCCAGTTAAACGAAGTATAGAGAAAGTAATGTAATGGGTCAGAAATTCAATGTGGAGTTTTCAACGGAACTTCCTGTTTACCAACCTGATTCTAAAAATTAATGAAAGAATTTTTGTAAGTCTGTTTGTGTCTATGAATACAACTCCCGATAGAATGTATCGACACGAAATTTTATATGTATAGCCAGAACCCTCCAAGCATTGGATATAGCCTCATCGGTCAAAGGAAAGGATGGATTAGAAGAGAGACAACAGAAATACTAATAACGTTGTAATGAATGCACTGACACGAAATTTTATATTTGAATTTATAACTTCATAAGGCACTTATTAATTTTCCGCAAAATTGGTCCTAAGAGAGGGGGGCTATACCCTAATAACTTCCGATTTAATCAATGTATTGACAGTAAATGTAGTATGAGGATTCAGAAGTCATTATGTGAGTCAAATATTGAGTTCTAGCCTAAGCTGTCAAAAGTAGTTGATTAATTCGTTTGGAGAAGTACATAGCCGGTGATTCATTTATGAGTACATATTCAGATATCCTCGGCTTATAAGACACTATTAATTTCCAACCAAATCAATAATTAATTGACTCTGTAAACGTTCATTGTGGGTGATGACTTTTTTTTTACCTAGTTGCCTTCATCGCTTTAAATTGCTGATGACTTTAAATTCCTTTGTGGCATTCAAAAAAAAAAGGGAGGGTTGAAATTTTCAGAAGTAGAGTTTATTTTGTTTTGGGTTATGCTTTGTTGAGGGAGGACGGGGTAGAGTTGAAAGATTTATGGGAGGAATACGTAAAAAGTTTTTAAACAACCTGGTGAACTTTTTTCTGTGTTTTTTAGGCAAATATCTCCAAATATCTTATTTTTCGTGTGTGAATAATATATCTACTTTTCTGGGCTTCTTTGGTTAAAAATTACAGAATAATACTTGATTAGGACTCCATCTACTTTGATTATTTCATATAAATATTATTTAAGTGTAAACAACTCTTAGCTCCCACACACAAAAAAAATTATGTACTATAGTAATCGCATGAAATTCTGAAAAAAGGCGGACGGATAGGTATTCATCATGCGCAGGAGAACTGAGTTTTGGAGGAGATACATGAGTTTCTTCTTAGAGAGATCGTACTGGCTCTACTTCTGATGGCGTCTTAACTTCGTTGTCGTGTTACGTTACTGATGCCAACTGAAACGACCATCGATGCTGTTTTCCAAAGTAAATTACACGGAGAAAAATATATTCTTGCTGTAAAAAAGTTTTATTCTGTATTTTGTGTCAGTGATAGGGAATAGTTGACACCACTCGGTGATAGGGAATAATAGACACCACTCGGTGATAGGGAATAATAGAAGACACCAGTCGATGATAGGGTATAGTAGACACCACTAGGTGATAGGGCATAGTAGACGCCACTTTTTACTACCGAAGCTATACAAAGAATGAGGAATGCTTTTTAATTGAATTCTGTTAGAAGATAATGTCAGGAAGATATACTTGCCGCAAGAATATAGTTTTCTCCACGTGGATATTTTAATGTCTCTGGTATTTGTAACGTATTATTTATCCAACTAGAAATTTATGTAATCAGTTAGAAATTCGAAGTTAAGTTTTCAACATAATTTTATTTTTTCCAACAACTTGAATCTAAGAAAGAATGAAAAAAACATTTCTTTCTGTCTCTGCGTGAGTCTCTGAAGACGATAACTACCGATAGAATAAATGATTCGACACGAAATTTTATATTTATATCAAAAACACCATAAAGGCGACACCTATCAATTTTCAGCCGATCCGTACAGGGAGACGGTGAGCTGAATTCAAAAACCACAATAACTGCCGATGTAATAAATGTATCAACATGAAATTTCATATTTGAATCCAAAACCTCATAAGGACAGTATCTATTAATTTTCCGTGGAAACTATTGAAGAGAAGGAGGTTCAGAGGAGGGAGGTTTAACTGAGAAGCCCCCTTTACAAATGTGACGACATAACATTTAGTATGATTCAGTAGCCCCCTATGTAAATCATCATTGATTTTATGCCAATCTGTCGGTTGGTTTTGGTGGGAGAGCGAAAACATAATTGAATAATTAGTTCTGGGAAAGTACAAACATTGTCGATGGTTCACCGACGCCATTGTTAGTTATCATCAATATAGCTAACTTCATCAATTTTACCAAAAAAGAGTTGAACAGATATATTGGTTCATTTTGCTATTGAAATTTCATTGTTCCCTTCGTTTCCTGTGAACACACAATGTTTACACATAACTATGTGAGTACTGATTGGACTCAGCCAGTTATCCAATGTTCTGTTTTCATTTCCCTATCGTTTTCATTTTCCTACTTCTTTCAGTGTGAACCACTCTTAAGGTTAATTAATTTCCGTTTTAAGAAATACTTCAAGATACCTCAACTATATTTTCCTTTTTATTTAATATAGGGGAAGTTATGTAATCAGTCAAAAATTCGATGCGGAATTTTCGTGTTTTTCGACCCCTGATTCCTTTTTTTTTTTTTTATTTACAAATAGATATTCACAACTGTATAAAAATAAATACAACAAGCAAATGTGCTAATTAATAGAGAGATAATGGCATTTTCAAGAGGGGAGAAATCAACCAGTGGTGACACTTCCTAATCAATGTTTTACTCTCATTTATAACTAATCACTGTCACTGTCACTGCAGCTGCTAAGGAGGTCTCTAGGCCATTGACGTTTAAGCCGTCGTTGGGGAAGTATGGAAGAATGGAGGGCACAGACTAGAGGATTATTGTGGGAACTAAGAAGGGTAAATAATTTTTTATATCCCTGATTCCAAAAATAAAAATAAAAATTGTCTGTCTGTGTGTGTGTCTGTGAACACATTAACTCCCGATACAAAGGTATCGATACGAAAGTTTTTAATCGAGGACGACATCTATTGATTTTCAGTCAACTCTGCGAAAAGGTAGGAGAGGATTGGAGGGAAATCTTAATACATAAACTCTAATAACTGCCGTTGTATTGAGTATAGAGTTTCAGCAAAAACGGTGGATTGGCTTTGGAGGGAAAGCGATAGCGTAATTTATTATTTTTACTGGGCAAGTACATAGTCGAGTTTTCAACGGATTTTCAAGTTAATCAGGGCCTAACAGATTTTCAAGTTCGCAGAATCCATAATAACTGAGAAATCATGAAATAACTGTTTTTACACCCCCCCCCCCCCCCCCCTTCCATTTAATCAGTAATTTTGAAATCATATGATTCTAAATGTTATTCCTGAATATAAGGAAAAATGAACTTGTTTAATGAAATATCTTCAGGCATTTTTCCCTGACAATGGGACAAACAGACATGAAAGCTAAGAACCACTTATATGGTCTTTATTTCACCTGAAACGGATAAAACTCGAATAGTTTTAAAAAATAACCTATGAACAGCCATCCCCCTTTACAATTTTATTTATAAAGATGTGTTTATTTTCAGACTATTCTCAGAAGTCTATGTCTATTTGTCAGTACAACGAAGACTGCCCTCCTGAAGGACTCAGCGATCGTCTCAACCGAGTCTGTATCAATCCATGTCTGGAGGATTCGTGCGGTGATGGTAATTCGTTACATCCGCGGATATTTGGGTTTTTGAGTTGGGCCTCTATGATCTCCCTCCTCTTCGAACGATTCCACCGAAAATTTATATGTGTCGTCCTATAGGGTTTTTGAGTTCACATATGAATTTTTGTGTCTAATGACAGTTATTAGAGCTTTTTTGTGTTGAGCCTCCCCCCTAATCCCTCTATTCCATTTGGTCGATTTGGCTGAAAATCAATAGATGTCGTCCTTATGAGTTTCTGGATATACATATAAAATTTCGTGTCGATAAATTGATTCTATCAGGAGTGATGTTGAGGGTGTTGGGAAACATGAAATTCCGTTGAAAACTCTACTTTTCTTAATCGATTATATAACTTCTCCTATACTCTGTAAAGCTGAGGAAGTAAAACCCAAATTTATCATTTTTCAAAATTTTATTTGTGAGCTTTCAGTTGGTTCAATCGACGCTTAATTTAACTCACTGCAACATTTATTTCGAAGTGTTATTTGACAGGATGAGCCTTGGTAGGGCCTATCTCACACGAACCTGTCAATGTAAAAAAACAAAAAAAAAAAAAAAAAACATATGTAACTAATGCATTTTGCACGAGGACAACTGAATATTGTGGATTGTAAAACGGGAGCTTTGAAGGGAAACTGATATACTGTCTGGCATTGTGGGAACTTCAACCACAGAGTTCCTGCAAAAGTCATAAGTCATCTGAGAAACAAAAACAACTCGTATTAATTATCTGCTTAATTAAGTTGAGAATGGTATCTATATTAATGGCAAAATTATTAATAAAATCTCTATAAATAAAGCTGAAAATCCGGACATCACACGAAAACGTACGTATATTCACAAAGTATGGCCCAACAGAATACCTAGGCTATGTGGCACTAAAATATTTCAAATTGAGTGCTCTATTCAGAAGGGATGCCCCCTTTTTTTTTTACTGCAGTAATGTATGACATAACATTACAATAAATTCGATGAGTCAAAGTCTTGTTTTTTTTTTTTCATAGGGGGCGGCCGTTAAAGAATCTTTTATTTTTTTGTTCACGGATCACGAGATAAAGTTAAAAATTGAGAAAAATATAGCTTAATATAATTAAAATGTCAGTTATCTTACTAACTCCGTTGGCAACGGACCCTGAAGATCCTTAGCTACCCACACCAGCCTCCTCCAACGCGATCGCCACCGGTCGCCAGTTCACCATATGGTCTTCCACGGGATCCTTCTTCACGAGATCAGTCCATCTCAGCCATGGTCTTCCTCGTGATCTGGCTCATTGGTCCTGATGCGTCCAGTCCATCATTGGCGTTTATCCAGAACCAGATAAGGACGTCACCTATTGAGTTTCAGCCAAATTGGCCAAAAGGAAGAGTCAATAAGAGATAATAAATGTATCGACATGAAATTCAGTATGAGGAGTCGACTATTGTTTAAACCGGTCGATTGGTGTTGGAGGGAGAGCGAAAACTTAATTAATTCGTGATGGGGAAGTACATTGCCGGTGATTTACAGACATTTTTTTTCTTTAGGGGACATGAAATAAGGTGGATGTGACAACTTTAGAATTGGGTTCGGGAGTTGATGCAGAACCAATAATATTGAAGACTGACCATTTGACACATTAATTGGGTTCGACCAAGGGAAGATATTAACAAAAATATGGGGACCGAAACCAACAAGGCAATATATGGAAGAGAAAGAGGAAGGATGAAAATTGTTTATCTGTCGTAGAGTCGGTTGTCATTTGGGCTTTACTAGTCCGCCTCTGAAATATTGGCAGAATATATCACAATTATTGACATTTGGTTTATACCAGGGCTGCACTCCGGGTTAATTACGATAATTAAAGGGTTCAATTTCACAATATATGGACCTCAGAAGGGAAACAAATTTATGTATTTATTGATCAAATCGATTTGTTTAATTGTGTCTACAGGATATCAACATTTTCTGTATTAATTGACAGTTCCTATTCTCCTGTTCTGTTTATCAATGTACCAATTGCTATTTCCAGTCAATTCTGCTATCATGTGTTTTACATGAACAGCAGACTAACGTGGAATCTCCCACTTGTCTAAAACGGCAAGAACTGAACGATTGGGAAGGCAGTACAGACTTCTTAACAGGAAATCTTAAACTGCTTACAGAGATCCATATTCAATATAAAGTACAAGTTACTACCGATATGAACCTTCAGGCCTCAGTCAAGCCATCAAACATCCAGCCAAGGTCCTTGTAACCATAGTAGATACTCCTTTTTTTATTTTCAACCTTACTCTCCTCAATAATCCTCTTGCCACATCCTTATCATCACAATCTATCCGCACAATCCTCCCAGACAGCTGAGGCGGCTTCGGCCTCGGGATCTACTTTGTTTCTTTTTTCACGCCAGTTTGTAGGTGGCCTGGTGATACTCAGTTCTCTCAATGACTCACCTTGTCTTCCTCCACTTCTGTACAGTGGTTTGGTTGCATTTGTATGCTCCCACGGTGTCTCCCCTTTCTACTACATGGTTCCTCTGAATAGAGGGGGAAGTACGTAAACTGTTATTTCAGTTTTACAGTTTGTTCAGTGAATTTTGATCTTTATGTGTGAAACATTGACAGAATCAATATGAATCACATTTTTATTTTAAATATTGTTTCTCTAAAGTTAAAAATAACAGAGTAGGGAAAAAAGACGAGTGGTGGGGGGAGTGAGGGGAAGGGGAGAAGACTCGCTCACCTGATCACCCTCTCTAACCCCCGCTAGATGTGCACACTGGTAATAATATACAATTAATATTGAATTGCGCTTCAGCTCAATGGTGCGCTAATTTTTAGATATTTCCTTGCAATTTTTTTTTTTTGTAACCACCGTTTTCTTTTCTTATTCTATTCGATCTCTCGATAATTTTAGTCAATGCACATGTAAGTTAATTTCTAGGCGGGTTAAAGAACCTTGAGCATGCCGTCCTTCGGATGGGACCTTAAACGATGGTCCCGAGCATGCACGATGACAGACAAAATTTAGGACTCCCTCAGTCGAGTGAAGCTCATGTCCACCAGAGCGAAGAAAGAGCGCTCTGGTAGAAGGTGATATGAGCTAATAGTTAAAGCCCGGGCATGAGTCACAAACACACAAACAAAGTAACCTTTAGTTAATTCCATGATATTATGTTACTTCAAATTGTTATTAATTATGATTTATTTCTATTTATTAACTCCCGACGCAAAATGAGGGGTGTTATAAGCCTTTGTCTGTGTGTGGCATCGTAGCTCTAAGACGGCTGATCCGATTTCAAAGCGGTTTTTATTGTTCCAAAAGCTGGTAATTGCGAGATGGTTCTTCGCCATGTTTGTTGGAAATCGGGTATGCCGTTTCCAAGATCTTCAGGTTTCATCAGAGCCTTTGTAGGGATCTCGTCCTCTATTACAGCTAGAGACTTGGAGTTTGAGCTCTGTATGTTTATAAGGCCAAGCCCCTCCCTCCTAAGCCCTACAAGCCCCCCCCCCCCCCTTTTTTAAAGGTATATTTTTGTGTGTGTTTTTTTTTAAATTTTAAATTAAATATTTTTATCTCATTATCATTTATAATCTATATGCAACAGGGCCGCAACTATATGAGAACCAAGGTACCAACGTATGTCCTGCATGAACAAATATGAATATTTGCGCTCCTCTGGACGAATGTCTGTAATATGTAACGAGCTACTCTGCTGAACCTCGAAGGAGGGCGCAGATGAATTTCAGGACCGTTGGGGGGGAGGGGGGGTACATTATACATTTTGTGTGCTTGAAGCTTCCTATTTATTCAGGAGGTTACACAATGGGCTGCTCCAGTGAAAAGTACATATGGTCAATTACGTTATGCGTTGACGGGTACCTGGGACCAAAATGAGCTCTCACTGCAAGACTCCGCACACTGTAACAATCCCCCATTATTCATTATTTTATTTAATAGCTTTCTATGTTTTATTCAACGTGTTTAACGTTTCATGACCTAGTCTCTTAGTTTCAAGACCTAGCCTCTTAGTTTCATTCGCAAAACTAAGAATACTTCTATGGTCTAATCTTCTATCTCCATTTCTCTACTGAAAATCTGGAATCTCGTCCAGGAAGTTGGCTGCTGTCTCCAAAAGCTTGAACCTCAATCGTAAACATCCTCGACTCTCTGTTTTTATATTTGCAATTATATGTATACAATATATGACGGGGTTAGAATCAAAATGGTCCTAGTGACATTATTGAAAAATTTTCATTAAGTGCATAATCGGGTACAAAAATGATAGTTCTGTTCAGGAAAAAAGTTGTACAAGTGAAATGCAAGCCAGTGCTGAGATCTAGTGACAAATCACTTATACCATTTTGCTGACTTGAACAAGTAACTTAAACATATCAATAGTGACCTTGAAATTAAGATTTTTATTCAATTTTATGGTTTGCTAACAGCAACGCCGAGAATAGATTCCATCGGAAACTGCAGAAGCTGCTCGGATCGACAACTGTCCCGAGAAGTCAAAATAATCAGATATAGAACATTCCTGAGACCGGTCGCCACTTATACGAAGGAAATGTGAGTCCCAGACTAGGAGAGACCAAGTCTTGTTTAATATGGGGAGAGGAATATATAGAGCCCTACTCCAAAGCGGGTTGATGTAGGATACGGTCCAACAAAGAGCTGAGGGACCTGTACTAGAGATCTCACTAGGTTGCCTAATGTATCTGTAGTAAGAGCGGCCAAGGATGGAGCAGACCCCGTTTACGTTGGTTCGTGGACCCAGAGGACGACCTCAGGATGAGCGTGAGGAGATGGAGAGGCTGAGGATGGCGAAGGATCGTTGTGGAGACCCAGGTTCTATAAGAACCGTAGCGCCTGAGAAAGTAAGTCTTTGAATATTCATCAGCAGAACACTAGTAAAGTTTTTTCGAAAAGGTGTTCTTGTTGCTAGCCACAAAGTAGGATATCTCATGTATCTCCGGTCTGGAGTATCAGCCTCATCCATTATTAAAGTCTTCTTGGTAATCCGCTACATCCCAAATATATATTTAATGAAGACCTACCTACCCTTCTAATATATCCTCTGAAGATAACATTCATTTTATATATTTTTTAAAATATTTTTGTGAGATAACACAGACAGCATTTGTTCGCACTTTGGCCCTACCGTAAGCTTTCTTCCCATTTGTGGACTTAGTTCTTGTAAGAATTTACAACTTCAAGTAAAACCCGCCTTAAAATACAATCAAGCTCAAGATCTCAAGATAAAATGAAAAAGTTTATAAATGAGAGTCAAGAAATTACACCGTTATTTTAAAAATACAATTTTCTTCTTGACACTTCATTTATTTACAACAAAAGAAATAAATCATTTCATGTATTACTTTATCACATTTTAAGATATTATATGTTGAAAATGTGGTAGAATAGGTATTTAATCTCCGTAAGTGATCTAGATCGGGATAATGGATCCCGTAAATGTTATTAACAAACATTTTACAAATTTTTGTTGTATTTGAAGTCTTGGGAAGTTATGTAATCGGTCAGAAATTCGATTTTAAGTTTTCAACGAAATTTCACGTGTTCCGACTCTCTGATTACAAAAAAAAACCCTCCTGTCTGTATTAGTCTATGAAAATTATAACTCCGGATAGAATTAATATATCGACACTATATCTATAACTAGAACCCCATAAAGATGACGTCTATTTTTTTTTCAGCCAAATCGGCTTAAGAGAAGGGGAGGGGGGGGGAGAAGTGCTCAACTCAAAAACTCTAGTAGTAACTGCCGATGTAATGAAAATATCGACACGAAATTTAGTATGAGGATTCAGAAATCCCTTTGTATGTCTTAATTGATTAATTGAGAAGGATTTTTGAGTTGAGACCCCTTCCTCTGATTCTCCTCTTAGCTTTGGCTGATTACACTGAAAATTAATAGATGTCGTCCTGATGAATTTGTATACTGGATGTCGTATTGATATATTAATTACATTGGCAGTTATTACAGTTTCTGTGTTAAGCCCCCCCTCTGATCCTTCCTTTGTTGAATCAGTGGGTCACAGGGAAAACATGAAGTTTCGGTGAAAACTCATTGTCGATTTTCTGACCGCTTAAATAACTTTCCCAGCTGGGGCAGTAAAAATAAAATAAATTATTGATTTCGGACCATTTGTGCTGTATAATTTGAACTTACTTATATAAATACAATATGTTATATAGCATGTTATGTAACGTGTTATGTAACATATTATGTAACATTGTTTGTCAATATAGTATTTATATAACATGTTATTTAAATATGGAAATATGACATTCAACTTTTTTTTTTCTAAATATTTAATTGCTATATGATATATCGATATACTAATTGTGGGTGATTGTTGTGCAGGTGGAGGCTGGTGCCAAAGTAGCCACGGGCAGCCTGCCGCTGGATCGCCAAGCTCCCCAGGCCCCGCGGCAGGTGGAGTGATCCGACGTAACAGAATGGGATGGAGGGATTGGAGGCGGAATGATCCCACCCTCCTTAACAGTCTATGGAAAAGTAAAACTCCACTCGGTAAGTTGTCTAACACCGGTAGTTGTCTAACAATGTAGTCGTCTAACAGCAATAGTTGTCTAACACCGGTAGTCTTCATTCTATGACCCCCATCTTCAAAACTATTCTTCAGTTATGACCTGAAAGTGCTTGTTTTTTTGACTCATGCTCGGGCTTTAAGTATGAAATAATAATATTAATAATATTCATAGTAATAGAGTACGTCAGGGAGGCGTGGTCTCACCATGGTTTGCGGGTTCGAATCCCATCCGGGAGTGAGTTTTATTTCATAGATAGAACTCCCTTCTGGGGGGCCTTGGAGTAGATAACTAGGTAGACACCATTATAATAGCCATGGCTAATATGCATCGTATCATCGGCTAAGGCCAAATGGAAAAAAAATAGAATACGTCATAAGAATGTATACATTAAGATAGTTTATAAATTAGATACACATAAACTATAAATTAGATACACATAAACAGATATTAACTCTTAGTGTCTGACACTCATGTGAATATATAATTAGAATAATAGTGAAAAAATATGTGACGTGGCCAGGACTTTCTTATACCAACCACTTTTGTACATCTCTTCCTCATATCAATGTATTTTAAATTTCATGTGTAATTTCAAAATCGCACAAGGACGATATCTATTAATTTTCAGTTGGATCGGCCGAAGGGAAGGGGAATCAAAAGTCAACTCAAAAACCTTAATAACTGTCGATATAATGAATGTATCGACATGAAGTTTCAATATTTGAAGTCATAATTCCATGAGGACACCTATTTATTTTCCATGAAATGGGTCGAAAGGAAGGGGAGATCAGAGACGGTGATTCAATTCAAAAATCCTAATAACAACCGGTGTAATGAATGTATCCACACAAAATTTAGTATGAGGATTCAAAAGCTACATATTTTTTAGCCCAAACTGTCAAAAATGTTGGTGGGAGAGCGAAAACTTAATTGATTAATTCGTGCTGAGGAAGTACATTGTTGGTTTCATCAACGACTTTTTTTCTTTCATTTTTGACATCAAGGGGGTTGAAAAATACGAAATTCCGTTGATAATTCAATTTCGAATTTTGGCACGATTACAATACTTTTTTATACTAAGCTATAAGTAAGTAAAAATCATAAGAGACTAAGAAAAAAATAAAATAAGTGTTTGTATGTAGCTAAGGGAAGAAGGGAGGCCCTGTAATGTGGACATTTCTCAGAAAAAGAAATGACACCACTTCAGCACCCTTTTTGGAGACACAACCAAACAGCTTTATATCTTTCACTGAGACACTCTTTCGAGACATTTCTTAGAGAACTCCGTCTAGACGGCTCAACGGAGATATTCCCAAGTTGTTGATTTTGGTGTTCACCCAATCCTGGATTTATATATTTTTCAAATATAAGCCACTGACATCTCACCGCCCCAACTTAAAAAAAATTATTGCATACATTTTTTTTATGTATAGAATATTCAAACATTACAAATCCTATACTTTTTACTGCACAGAATACAGCTATTATTAATGAGTCATAAATATTAACAATATATTTTGGACAGAATTTAAAACTTTTCTCCTCATATAAATAATTAAAAAATAAATTTTTGTGTAGTTTACCAAAAGGAAAATTCAAATGAATGCAAACAACTGTTTAAATTGACTTATATACTTAAAATATAAATTTCAAAAGAGATAAAAACTTTTAAATTAAAAAACAAAAACAACGTCTTATATAGGTCAATGCACAAAATCATCGATAATATCATCATTGTATTTTATAATTATATTTTATTTTATTTTTATTTGGATTCTTATTATTATATTATTATTATCTATTTATTTATTTTTTTTATCTATGTATTTATTATATATATATATATATATATATATATATATATATATATATATTTATTATATATATATATATTTTTAACTAATTGTTTATATTCTTCTTCTTATTATTATTATTATATTATTTTATTTTTTTAAATACTTTTATTATTATCGTTGTAATTATTTTCTCATTGTATACATATTTATTATTTTGTACATATTCTTCATGACTTCACGGAGACATTTTTATTATTATTATTATTATTTTAAATTATTACCTATTTATTTATTTTATTTATTTATTTTTTTCTCCTATCATTTATCATTGTACATAAATTGTTCCATTACCTATTGTCAACAAATTTACTTATGGTCTGTACGTACCGATTGTAAATATGCATAATAAAATATAAAAAAAATAAAAAAATCGTCATAATTATATTTTTTATAGTTCAGACTCGATACATAAAAGAGAGAAATAATTTAATTTTTCTTGGCATAATGATGATCTTAGATACTTTTTACTGTTTTTAGACAAGAAAATCTTTTTCCACCAGAATATACAAATTTATAAAACAATTTACAAGTTAATAATTGATTTTTATAATTATTTTATGAATATTTTTAAAATAAAATCTTTCAAATTTGCCGCCCTAGGCCTGGGCCTAGTGGGCCTATTGCTAAATCCGGCACTGTGTTCAGCTTGCTCCGGTGTCAGCATCCTCTCTGCATATTTACATTTAAAAAATTTTAAGTAAATGTTTGAAGGCCTTTTGCTTTTGAATTAATTTTGCTTTTGAAACATTTTTAAAATTCAGGAGAATTAAAATATGCGTACAAAGAACGGAGTCTCTTCCTCGATATTTTTATTTCATGAAGGCAGGAGCGGATATAATGGGGGGGGGGAATTGTAAATAAACACAAATCTTGTGAATAAACTTAAAATGTGTTTAATAACTAAAATAATGAGAGACTTTGAATCAGTGAAAAAGGATCAGAAAGGGGAGGAGGGGGTAATGTGAATATATATCCCACCCCCTTGACGATGCATCCTACTGAGCTCAAGATCGTAGATTCGAAACCCGGCCGGGACCCTTAAAATATTGAGGACGCAGTCCTTCGGATGGGACGTTAAGTGATGGTCCAGAGCCTGTACAATGTACTGTACATCAGGTACTCGTTAAAGACCCCTACCCTAGGTGAATAAAAATTTAGGGTAGGCAAAATTTAGGACTCCCACAGTAGAGTCGGGCTCATGTCCACCAGAAAGAGCGCTCTGGTAGTAGGCGAGATGACTTCGAAGTTAAAGCCCGGGCATGAGTCATAAACCCTAACCTAACATATAGGTTATATGGAGCCTTCGGTGGAGGCCACGACACGCATCGCCGAATCGTCGGGGAAATGAGGGCCTAACAATTTTATTAATCATTCAAAAATAAAAAGTCGTCAGTGAATCACCAGCTATGTACTTCCCTAGAATGAATTAATCAATTGACTTTTCGCTCCCCGTCCAAAACCCGTCGACCGTTTACAATAATATTCAGTAGTTGACTTATATAGGGGCTCCTAAATCCTCATACTAAATTTAGTTTGACAGGTGACGTCCTCATTGGGTTTTGACTTTAGATATGCAATTTCATGTTGATATATATTATATATTTGTGTATAGCATCTTGTACTTTGCTGGTCCAAATAAATGTTGTTGTTATTGTTGTCGATATATTCATTGGCAGTTATTAGGGTATATGGGTTGAGCTTCCCTCTATTCCCCCCTTCCCTTCTGCCGATTCCTTTGAAAGTGTCGTCCTTATGGGGTTCTGAATTCACATATGAAATTTTGTGTTGATACATTCATCACAACGGCAATTATTATAGTTTTTGTGTCAAGTCCCCGATTTGGCTGAAAATTAATAGATGTCGACTTGTGGTTCTGGATGTACATGTATGTCGCGTCGAAACATTCCGCCGTCCATGTCCCACTGTATTCCACATCCCCCTGCCCACCGCCCTTGGCGCGCCACCAATCTGTTATCCCCCACCACCACGACCAATCTATTACCCCCCACCCCCATCCCCCTCCCCACGACTAATTTATTACCCCCGCCTCCTTCCAAGAAGTGTGCTTAGGTGGACGTCTGTGACGTTGTCCTGTAATTAGTGATAATAATTATAAATATTTTTTACATGCCAAATCAATACAGTTAATTATTGTGACTAATTCCCGGGATTTAAACTATAACGTTATTTCACATACTACCAGAGAGCTCTTTTGTCTCGTTGGTGGACATGAGACCGACTCTACAATGGAAGTCATCAATTTTGCTTACCCCAGGTTTAGTTACTTAAAGCTCTTTAAAGAGTAGGTTCTTGAAAACATATTCCATCCGGAATCAAGTTTATTTTACTTGACAGATACGAGTATAAAACCTACGGGCCTCGGCCGAGTTTCGAACCCGCGATCTTGAGTTCAGTAGGCAAGCATGAATTGGCGGATTTGCTAGTATATGTGGTACGCATTATTATTATAAAAATATTTATTATTAATGTTATAACTTATAAAATTAAAGAGGAATCTTAAATAAGAATGCTAAGAGGAACAAAGTAAAGTAAAACAGGTTGGTACTCTTCAGGTAAGTTAGAGTAGAAAGTGTCGTTGAATCACCGACTATGTACGTCCCAGCACGAATTAATCAATTACCTTTTCACTCTCCTTCCATAGTCAATCGACGGCTTGTTTGGGCTAAAACTCACTCAATATTTGACTTACATAATGACTTCTGAATCCTCATACTAAATTTTGTGTCGATACATTCATTTTAATTTTTGTGTTGAGCCCCCTCTGATCCCCCCTTCCCTTTGTCTGATTCCGCTGAAAATTAATAGGTGTCGTTCTTATAAGACCTTGACTTGAATTTACATATAAAATGTCCTGTCAATAAATTTATTACAACGGCATTTCTTCGAGTTTTATTTGATTGATTCTATCGGGAGTAATCGTGTTCAAAAACACACAGACCGACAGAAATTATTTTTTTTCATTTTTGGAATCATGTCGGAAAACATGAAATTCCGTTTAAAAGTCAGCATTGAATTGCCGAAAAAGGTAAAAAAAAATTCTGGGTGTCTGTGGACACAATAACTGCTGGTAGAATGAATGTATCGACACGAAATCTTATATGTATATCCAGAATCGTCTAAGGACAACACCTATTGATTTTCAGCCAAATAGGCCAAAGGATAGGGGGGGGGGGGGGGGGGGGGAAGGGGAATCAGAGGAGGCTCAAGTCAAATACCCTAATAACTTTTTTTTTTTATACTCTATGGTATAAATACACTAATAACTGCCGATGTATGAATATTTCGAGGAAATTAATTATAAGGATTCAGAAACCACTATATAAGTCATTCAAATTCAAGTGTAAGTCATTCAAACGGTCGATTGGCTTTGAAGTGAGAGCGAAAACGTAATTGATTAATTCTTGTTGGGGAAGTCATAGCTGGTGATTCACCGACGACTTTTTTAGTCTGACCGCCATGAAAAGTCGCTGTTGCGTTGTTCGACTCTCAGTTTCATAAGATAGCAGTTCAACTAATGTAACTGTTATTTAGAACTGCTCCTTAAAGTGGTAGCAGCTACACAGAAATAGTCCTATCGTCCATCACCATGTGGAACAAGCTCTGTGAATAGGGTTATTATCCTTGGAGCGGACGGAAAGATTACACAAATACACTCTTTACAAGAATGTGATGATCCGGGTGACGGAGGGAGGGGGGGTAATTTTATTAAAGCGTTTTTTCATATGAAAAATTGGATTTTTCCAGAGTGGCGTTCTCTTTTCACTTCGCTAACACCGTTTTTACAGTGAAAAGATTTTTTGTTCTCATACAAGCTATTAAACTAAGGTGACCTCATTTTAAAAAGGAACAATGTTTTAAAGATATAACATCATATGTTACATGAGCCCTACCCTTAGCACACCACACTAGTTAAGGAGGTGGGTAATCTTCTTTTGTGGTTATCCGTGTCAGGTGATGTTACCCAATTATATTACCCACACTTCGCACTAACCAACGCTCGCGATTACCGATAGGGGTAACCTCAATTTGCGGTTATCCGGTTAGGTTACTCGCACACCCCCATAGACACTATTCACCAATATAGCCCAGGAGCGGAGGTAACATCTATTTGAAGCTATCCCGTGTCAGTTTATATTACTCGCACCCCGCTCTGACCACCAAACACCACCATGACGCAGGAGCGAACTATCTTCCCTTCATGGTTATCCAAATCAGGTTATATTAGCTATGGCCCACCTTTCTGCCAAATAGACAAAAGGGAAGAGGGGGATTAAGGGGGCTTAACAAAAAAAATAATTGCCGATGTATTGAATGTATCGACACGAAATTCAGTATGAGGATTCAGAAGTTCCTGTGTAAGTCAAATGTTGATTTTTAGGCATAATATAAGTTTCAGAGGTTGAGCGAAAACCTAAATGATTAATTCGTGCTGGGGAAGTACATTCCCGTAAATCAGACTTTTTTATTTTCCTTGTTTTGTCCTATTTGTTTATATATGACGGCATGAACACTTAGTTCTCCATTGTGCGCTGTACGACCAAGTTAGCGTGAGGTTGATTCACCAGGGATTGGACCTACGTCAGCTGTTGACTGAGACCGACTGACTACCCATTGTTCAGCCGATTTGTCAGCTCCTGGTGGGAGTTAGTGGTGTCGAACTAGTACTATCGATTAATCGGTTGGATTTGACCATCGAATATTATCGATGGGTATATTTAATATCTATAGTATTCGAAGGTAATTTAAAGCGATCTTGCACTTTTCTATTTCTCACCTATATTCTCTATATTTTATGATAAGTTTACTGAATTTTTACACTTATTTGTCTATTTTTTCCTGGGATGACAAAAACATGACATGCACCAGACTTGTAAGAAGGAACTGTAAATTCTTTGTGAATAAGGTAGGCACCTAACTTCATTTATTTTCCATCTTACCACAAGCAGATGATCCTAGGACCACAAAATAAAACAGCACGCATGATGCTAAATATTATTATAATATAGATATTTTTAACATAACCATTTTTTCAGTCTAGATTTTTGGTTCACGTACTTCTTCATTTTACATAAACTGGTAACTAAAGTATACTCAATAAAATCATTTTTTTGAAATTAGAAACATATAGACAGGAGGAGGTATGTTTGATGCGGCTCCGTGTAGGCCACACTCGCCTAACCCATGGCCACCTCATAACCAGGGCGATGGCCTCGGGCTGTGGCGGGTGTGGGGCCTGGCCTCTCACAGTGAGCCACATCCTGGAGGATTGCCCTGGATATGAGAATATACTAAAGGCCATGGGTTTGCGAAAAAGGGACCTACATGAGATGCTTGGAGACGACAACTCATCTATCGAAGCTGTCCTAAGCGCAATGAAGACAACCCACCTCATTGACTTAATTTAATTGAGTATACGGCGTCAGAAATCTATGACATTGGACGCCGATAAATAAAAATTATTCTATTCTATTCTATTCTATTAACTATTTAATAAAAATATATTAACTTGTAGGTTAAAGGAACTGATTATACTGATTAGGACGAAACCTCTTTTCTTGGTTACTGGCAGAATAGCCAACCGTACGGAAACAGAACTCTTTTCCCGACAGCGGCGATTGCTTTTCTTGTTCAAAATTCTTGTTTCAGTAGGTTGATAGTACTATCGATTAATCAACAGTTTCGATGAACTATCGGATACTATCGGTTTGGTTGACTATCGATAGTTTGACACCACTAGTGGGAGTAGAAGCAGGCATTATAAGACGAGCTAAGGATGACCCGATCCCCGCAGATTGTTTGTCCCAGTCTCTCAGTAACCCCAAGCCCCTCCATCCACCGGGTGTTATTGCACTATTACATGGTGAATCCTTCATCAAATAAAGGGTATATATTTAAGTTTTACATTTATGTGCAGGTAATGCGGAGTTGTACATAGTGCTGGCGCTGTTGATCGGGCTAGTGACGGTGGTGATAGGATGCTGGCTCTCAGACAACTGTTGGTCTCCGGAACCTGAACTCCTTACCACATTAGCGTAGCATCATCGGTCGAGGGCTCGTCGAGTCCTGAAGACAGCATCTGCTCGTCCCCGCTATCTCCCCATCGTGTACAACTCCCGCGGAACTCGACAGATATAACACACACACACTCTCTCTCTATCTCTCTCTGTCTCCTTTCTTGTAACAATGTTATAAACATTTCTTGTTATATAAAAACATTTATGTTTAATCATGTTATATAAGCATTGTTATGTACAAATATCCATAAAGCCGGAAAATATTATAATTTATATATTGAATATAAGAATTTAGCTCTGTTTCATACTACTGATACAAAGTCATTTGATAATTCCCCTGCGTTACCGAATGGTTTCCAATTTACTTCATTGGAATGAAAACATTAATAAATAAATGTTACATTGTGTTCCTGAATAGACTTAAAAATTTCAATTCTTATTAAATTGTTCACATAAAATGCAGATTTTGAGAGTACAATATTCAAAGGTGTCAGAAGACTCTGGCTTGCAGCCTCATCATTAATGAATTTATCCCAGCGATTGCTTTCTAAATGTACACCAAATATTTTTTTTTATGGAATTGAGTCAAAATTTGTTAGGATTCCAGTACCAAATGGATACATAACATTAACTCACAATTAATATAAGAGTGGAAGGGAAGACAAAGTACTTTTTCTTTTAAATATATTTCATTGAAAATTCTCTAACCTGTTGTTTTGGACAAGATGCGTTCCATAATTCTGGTGAGATGACAACTGGTTGGGGAATGTAAGACACTGCTTTGTTGTTATACACTGTTCTAATAATCCACTATAGAAGACATTATAGAAACGATAATGTTTAAAAGCCATTGTTGTAATATACTGTCTTAATAATACACTATAGTGTATAAAAGACATTATAAAAGCCTTATTGTATAAACATCATTGTTGTAATACACTGTCTTAATAATCCACTATAGTGTATATAAGACATTATAGAAGCCTTAATGTATAAAAGCCTTTGTTGTAATAAGCTACAGTGTACATAAGGTAGTTTGGAAGTCTTATTGGCACGCACATTGTCCTACTGCATTCACATAAACACGGGACGCCCGATTTCAGAAGTCGGAACGCTTTTCGGTCTTATATTTTCTAAACTGAACGCGCAGATTCTGTCCAACTGCTCACAGACTCTAATAAATCCTTTTTAATTGAATGGAACCTTAAAAACATAGATTTCAGGAAAATCTAAGGAAGTTAAATGTGCCATATGGGAAATACAATATTGGAAGTTTTTCTGAATAGCTTTCGAATTGAACTAATTTTAATTTTTGATTCGTCACTAACCAAGGCGTTCATTCTGACCTGAGACATGATCATTGGTTGGTGGCTTCGGTCTCCTCCCATGTTTTGTGACACTTCACACCATTCAAGTCAGGAAAATAGACCTACACTTCACACCAATCAAGTCATGAAAATAGACCTATACTTCACACCAATCAAGTCATGAAAATAGACCTACACTTCACCCCAATCAACTCATGAAAATAGAACCTACACTTCACACCAATCAAGTCGTGAAAATAGAACCTACACTTCACACCAATCAAGTCATGAAAATAGACCTTCACATCATTCTATCAGGTATAGTATCATTATTTTCATACCATTTGATTTGTTTAATCCTTTCCATAGAAAGAATAGGATTATCGAAAGTAATCAACAGTTATAATTGATAATACTGATTCCAAAAAATATACTATTATATTTTTACTTGTAATTATATCTAGAGTAATCACATTCAATTTTCGAATGTCACATACAGGGATTTTATCATTAGTATTACCCAAATATGTTTCAATTTATTTGGATATTTGTGCATTTTAGTCTTTTTGATGTAATCCATGAGCTTCTCTCTGTAAATAAAAAAAATATATATATATGTCTTTTTTGATTATTTATAATAGTTTCACTGGAAAATAGCATGTTAAATTAGATAACTATCAGCCATGAGGATAAATACGTAAAACATTTGTCCAAATGATAATACTTAGTATTAAAATAAATAAATGGGTAATTTAACCTTAAGCAGTTAATAACAAATAATAGCAATATCCTTTGGCGCAATAATAAATTTTAATAGTTTTTAATAAACTGAACGATCCATAAACTTACAAATGTATTTTATATCTCTGAAATTTGATTTCTCCTTAGAGGAAACTACAGTTTACTGTCAAATCTTATCTTAGCAGTAATTTCATGAATACGATAAATCAGATTCTGCACAAGGTCTCTTCCAGTGAATGTAACATAATACCAATTACCAGGAATATTCATGATTGATAGAATAAAAGGAAAATATGAAACATTGTATATTATTCTGACAAGAATAGAAACATGAATTGACAGTTAAATAGGAAAATGTATTTCATTTTATAAATATGTTTAAAATAAATAAAATGTTTAAATTAGTCACAAATTACAGAATTTATTTATTTATATATTTATATTATATTGTTTAACTAAATATAATCATTTCTATATTTAAAATGTTTTTTCTTAATTTTAATGCGATTGTACTTCAGAGGTAAATTGACCATTTGGTGAATGAATGTTGAATGTTGTCTCAATGTATATGAAAAATGTTCGAATACATTTTTGCGATTGACCGAAACAATATAGTGAAAAAAACTGGTAAAAACAAAAAAACGCAAAGAACTTATCCAAAATTTTGAATAATTCAACAAAAAAAAAAATATATATATATACGATATATGTAGAAGTAATTCGAGGTTCTGTTGTATAAATGAAAAATTCAAAATTTGGCCAACGTTTCGAAAACTATTTATTTCCTTCTTCAGGGCCTTATAATGAGTTGAGTGGATGTGTGTAGAGAAGGTGTGAGTTTGTGTCCAGTGTCGATGAAAAATTCAAAATTTGGTCAACGTTTCGAAAACTATTTATTTCCTTCAGGGCCTTATGATGACTTGAGTGGATGTGTGTGGTGACGGTGTTGTGAGTTTGTGTCCAGTGTTTAAGTGTATTTTACGATATAGTGTACCGGTTTTGGCTTTCCTCATCGTCAGGACAATGTTTACAGTAATATTTATGTTTGTTAGATTGGTATTTTTTTTTACAATTGTGAGGCTGTGGACTCATTCTTTTATTTGCTTTTTTGGTTTTTATTGTCCCAGCTATACGAAGTATAGAAGTTATGTAATCGGTCAAAAATTCCATATGGAGTTTACAACGGAATTTCATGTTTTCCGACCTCCAGATTCCAAATATATAAAAAAAAACTTGAGTGTGTCTGTGAACACGATAACTCCCGATATAATGAATTTATCAAAACGCTATTTTATATGTGTCACCATTATGACTATACCTATTGATTTTTAGCCGAATCGGCCAAAGGGAAGGGGGGAGGCTTAACTCGAAAGCTCTAATAACTGCCATTATGATGAACGAATCTACACAAAAGTTCATATGTGTATTCAAAGCTCCATAACGACGACACTTATTAATTTTAAGTGGAATCGGCAGAAGAGAAAGGGGGATCAGAGGGGGGACTCAAATATTCCAATAACTGCCGATATAATGAATGTATCAACATGAAATTTCATATTTGAATTCAAAACACAATGGTTAGGTTAGGTTTTATGACTCATTCCCGGGCTTTAACTACGAGGTCATATCGCCCTACTACCAGAGCGATTTTTCGTCACTCTGGTGGACATGAGCCCGACTCTACTGTAGGAGTCCTTAATTTTGCCTACCCTAAATTTTTTAATCTTCTAGGCCAGGGGTCTTTAACGAGTATCTGACATCGTAAAGGCTCGGGACCATCACTTAACGTCCCATCCGAAGGACGGCATGCTCAAATTTATTTTACCTCCCAGATAAAATAAACTAAGGGCCTCGGTCGGGTTTCGAACCCACGATCTTGAGCTCAGGTGACAAGTACGCATACCACTGAGCTACCGGCGCCCTCTACCCAATGAGGACTTTGAGGAGCGAGGGATCTCAATTCAAAAATCCTTATATAACTACTGATGTAATGAATTTACGGACACAAAATTTAGTATGAGGATTTAGGAGCCTGTATGTAAGACAACTATTAAATATTGGGAGGGAAAAGTTCATTGATTGTGGGGAAGTACATTGCCGGGGATTCAACGATGATTTTTGTTCCTTACTTTTGGATTCAGGAGGCTGGAAAACATGAAATTCCATTGAAAACTCGCCAAGCATTGGAGACATATAATGGAGTGTTTGTGATTTTACCAAGGAATCTCGGGTTTGGATTCTATACTCGTATATAATATTTGTTGTGACTGAAGGCACTTATTCTTTTAAAGGTTACACAATTGGATACTTTTACACTTAATGTCGGACGGGAGATGATGAACCAGACTTTTTCCAATTCATGGTAGTTCCTTCCTACATCCTGTCTTGTGCTACTCCAATAGTACACTTATTCGTGGAAGTAGTCATGATGAGCTGGTTCTTCAGACGTTCGATATAGTTCTGCTGTTTGGATGAAGTTTTGCCTTGGGCGGGGCCTATACTGAACAAGGAATTTCGTTATCAACTTCAGAGGAATGAGCGCAGTCCTGACAACTTCAGGACGTCAGAAGGGTGAAACGCCACGAAATCAAACCGTGATGTTTAGAAATAGAAAAGTGTCGTTTAAACAGAATTGAATAACACAATAAATAATTAAACTCTAATTATTATCTTTAACAATCTTTCTGTTATAATTATTAATCCAGAATCATTATTTATTAGGCATATTAGCCCAGGTGAAAAAAACCTTTAGTACGCTGTCCTTCGCAAAAGGACGTTAAGCGATGGTCCCTAGCTTGTACGATGTTACGTACTCGTTAAAGACCCCTTCACAAGGGAATGACAATTTAGGATAGGCAAAGTTTATGACTCTCATAGTAGAGACGGGCACATGTCCAACAGGAGCGACGAATAGAGGCATGCGTCACAATAACAAACGAACTAACCATTAGTATGTTTTAACCTAAATGTATTTGAAGACTTACAACTTAATTTACTTCTGAAGTGCAAAATTTATAGTAATACAAACTTTTTTTTCATTATTATAAGACGAGACTATAGTTATTATTGTAATTAATTTGAATTTCTGTTTTCACTTATTTTTTTATTTTTATTTTTTTTGTATTTAGATACATACAAAATATGCTAAATAAATTGTAAATAAACACTTTTTAAAAGTAACTATGAGGTAAAAAAATATAATTATTTTAATATGTTATCGCGCTAAGTATTATTGAATAAAGTATACAATAAACAATAATATATTATATAAATAATTATAGTTAGGGATGGGTTTTGTAAATGTTACAAATTTGATGAACTTGCAATAATTATTGTATTCGTGCATCATACATTTTAGTTATTATTAAAAAATATTTAGGAATGCATTCTTATTTATATTTTACGGGCTTCAGATAACTAAATACTAATTTGAACATTAAATTCTGTTTAGAAATACAAACATTCAAAATTTGACCCATTCCTAATTAAAATGAAGCCTAATATCACCTAATTTTTAATTAATGGATTTGTAATCAGTATTAATTATTTGTGAATTATTATGCTCATTAAATATTAAATAATGTTAAAAGGCCTAGTAATGTTGCCTTAGAAATACGTGCAACTGTTACAAAGAGAATTAATTAGACTGTAGATGAGGAGAAATATGTTGATGGTGTTAGTTTTGTACGTGCAACATTAGCTTTAACAAACATAAACTTCTCCCAGTGAATGTTGCAACATATGTTTCTTGAAATGGGAATCAGCATTTTTTTATTTTTTTGTTTTCAAATCAGTAAACTCAGGTATTTGATGTCGACTTTTCACCGAACTTCATGCTTTCCGACCTTGTCATTCCAAAAATAAATAGAAAAAGTTGTTGGTGAATCACGGGCTATGTACTTCCCCAGCAACAATTAATCGCTTTTCCTCTTTCTTTAAAGCCAATTTCAATATTTGACTTTCATAGTAGCTTCTGAATCCTCATACTAAATTTTGAGTTGATGCATTCATTACTTCTGCAGTTATTAGGGTTTTTGAACCAAGACCACTTTCCTTAGACCGATTTCGCTGAGAATTAATAGGTGCCATCCTTATAAGGTTTTCAATTTAAATAAAAAATTGTATGTCGATGCATGAGCCTCCTCTCCCCCCCCCCCCCCCACCCCTTTGGCCGATTGGCTGAAAATCAATAGGTGTCGTCCTTAAAGGATCTGGATAAACGTGTTGTTGGATTTATTTTATAAATTATATATATTCTATGTCGTGTTCATACACACACACAGACAGACATTTTTTTAATTTTTGAAATCAGGATGTCGACATGAACATGAAATTTCGTTGTCAACTCCGCATGGAATTACATATCTTTCCCTATACTTCGTATAGATTCGAAAGTAAAAATGTTTTTTTTCTGTTTGTGAACACGATAACTCCTCACATAGTGTCGTCATTAAATTTCATATGTCTATCCAGACTCCTTTAAGGACGACAACTTGAATTTCAGCCGTATCGGACAAAGGGTAGGGGACGTTTTGGGAGGGTTTAACACAAAACTGTAGTAACTACCTAATGTATTGACATGAAATTTGATATGTAAATTCAACACCCCTTAAGGACGACACCTATTAATTTTATCGGATTGGTTTAATTGATTGAATCAGGGGAAGGGGTCTCAACCCAAAGACCTTAGTAATCGATGGAATGAATGAATCGTCACAAAATTTCGAATGAGGATTCACAAGTTCCTGGATAAGTCAACTATCGATTTTAAACTAGATCAGTCTGCTGGTGTTGGAGAGGGGGCGGAGACTTAGTTAATTCGCGCTGGGGAAGTAAATAGCTGATGATTCAACAACGTTTTTTTATTTTTAAGTTAAAACACGACACAATTAAGTTGGAGTAATTCTTTAATAAAAGAAATCCTTGTTACGAATAAGCGTTATGGAAGTAAATGACGTCAGCTTCCCCCAATAACATTTTTTTTTTTCTTTTTTTCTTTCGCTGAAGACAATATATTCACCTAGATGAAAAAACAAATATTGTAAAAATATAAAATTATTCCTGAAAGTTTCCATAAAGTTTATGAAGTGCATAAGGGTTAGAGATGCATTTCTAATAGTCCCAACTTGACAATTTCACATAATTCACGATTTTACATAATAACAATAAACGAAAATACAGCCGAACGAAGCGCTGCATATAATCTATTAATTATTTTTCATTTATTTAAATGTAACAAAATGTTATTTAATTTATTATTCTTATCTTGTGTACATTTAAATTTCCTCTGAAATCTTCGGAGCATTTATTACAAAACAAATACAGTATTATGAATAGCTATTGAATTTTCTAATACAGGTCTAGAATAGAAATCAGAAACCTGCGTATAAAAGAAAATAAATAATTGTAAAAATGAATAAATAAATAATAAATATGGTGAAATAAAGAAACTGTCAGTCAATAAGTTTAATGTGCAAATGAGTAAATACTCATTTTATATACTCATATGTACACATATAATAAATATGTATATATGCAGTCAACTGATTATTAAGAAATTAGCTCAATCTTCTGTGTTACCTATCTTTTAGCTTATTTGTAGACCACTTATACTCCTAAGTGCACTCATTTAAATAACTATCCTTATATTAATAATAAAACTGATACATAGTAATAATTTATAAGAATGTTTTTTTTTATTATTATATATATTAGCAATGTTAACTATATTATAATAGATTGTAATATTAATAATAAAAGTGGTTAAGGGCACACAATTGACTATGTCAATTTTCATCAGCCTAATATACAATTTTCTTACTAATGGGGGCGGGAAATAAAAATTAGAGAAATATAAATTAACTATTTGTGTATCCTATCCTTCTTATGAAAAATAAACTATCTTTCTATTGAAAAGTTGACGCATATTTTAACTTTTCCTTCCTTTTCTTGGACCATAATAAATAATAAGATTAAGGAATATATCGATTGTACTATACTATTCCGGATCATTTTTTTCAATCTGGGGATTGGAATATTTTAAAATTAATTTATCATATATAATTTTAATTGCAAAGTATATTGATTTTGTCTTCGTAGTAGAGTATTTTTTTTAAATTGTTACTTTTCATTGTGAACCGGTAGGAAAAGTGCAAAACATTATCCACTCATTAAACAATATGTCTAAAAAAAAATAGTTTTTTTGGTTCAGCACAGGTTGGTGCTATACACTAAATTGAAAACATTCAGAATGAAAAGGTAACATTTAAATTACAAACGTTGATAGATAATTAACAAAATGTTGATAGAGACGAGGTTTGAGCCTCCTATCTGGTGTTGGTTCTCCCAACTTGTAGAACTGGACTCCTGGCACCAGGACAAGGTTTTCATGGTAGTCTAGGGTCAGTTTGTCGATGAAAGCCTCCATGTCCGGGTTGTCCACTTCCATGGCTCTGCTGATTTCGGACGAACCAAGCTGCGCCCACTGCTAATCGAAGGACTTTGTTTTCATACTTTCGAAGTTTGCCTAGGTGAGTTTTACTTGCACCTTGCCAAATGGGTGATGCATAGGTGGATGAGTGGTCGTAACAAGGCTGTGTAGAGTAGTGTACGTCTGTTCAGTAGTGGGTATAGCTGTAATAGTCAAGTGTATGCTTTAATAATATGTCTAAATGGGGGTTACCACAGAGGTCGATCCGTAAAATATCCTTTTTTTTTTTTTTTTTTATTTTATTTATTGACAACAGCTCAATTACGAACTATACTGTCATCTGAAAACAACAAGATATCAGCAATAAAATTATAAGTAAAGTAATGAATTATAAAGAAAGATAAACAAAAAAAAAAAAAGTTTACAGATTCTAAATAAATTAAATTACTATTTCAATGTCTTTAAGAAAGTCTATTAGGTTTTTATATTTATCCTTGACGGGGTTGTTCAGCCAAACTGGCAGGGTGTCCGTCCGGTTGAGATCTGGATACTTTCGTCTAGTCTCCTCGAACTTCAGACACTTCAATATCACGTGGTCCATATCCTCTGTGCTGCCGCACCGGTCGCACTGAGAACTATTAGTCACCTTGATGACGTGTAGGTTTCTGTTGACACGCCCGTGGTTCGTCCGAAGCCTGCTCAACTGAACTACCTCCCGACGACGCAAACCCATGTCCTGGAACCATGGTTTTAGTTCTACCGTCTTTTGTACAGCATAGTGCTCCCTTCCTTTTGATGTAGATTCTTCAACGTATGCTTGTTGCCAGTTCTGTATAACAATCTTTCTTAAACAACGTCTTGCATCTCGTGGAGGTAGCTGTATTTGAGCATGCTCACCGACATCTGTTGCAGCTTCTTTGGCAGCGAAGTCTGCCAGTTCGTTGCCCTGGAGGCCTACGTGTCCGGGAATCCACTGAAGCACAATCTTATGCGTTGTTTTGTTTGTTATAAATCTATCAACTACTTGGCATAGAATGTGATCGGTGAGACCCCTGGCCCGGTGGAAGTTGTTTAAGCTGAGGATGGCGGACTTTGAGTCCGTTAAAATAACAACATCATCCTGTATGCAAATAGCATATTCCAGAGCATCGAGAATCGCAATCAATTGAGCTGAGTAAGCAGAAAAATTCTCGTTCAGTTTTTTTTTTTAATGTAGATGTTTTTTATCGGGTCATAGACACCTGAGCCTGCATATTCGTCACGTTTCGAGCCATCTGAGAAAAGTTTGTAGGAGTTTGGGTATGTGTTGGCTAGAATGGATAGCGCTATCGAGGAAAGAATGTTAGGAGGAGTGTGTTGTTTTGAGAGATTCTTACTGTCTAAAGTATAAACCCAATCAAGTTGAATGGAGGTCGGTGGTACTTGAAGGCTCCATGCAGGTAGGCCTCTGTGGGCTGGAATGTTCCTCAAGATGTCAGTGAAGGGATGGATGTCGTAGACAAGAGATGTCAGAGGGACTTGCTCTCCATGGTGCAGCTGCGACCTGTAGTTCTCATGCAAAGGATGCGACGAGTCTCCTAGTATTTTTTTCAGCCGTTTTCCTGTCAGCCATGTTCTTCTACTCTGAAGAGGAGGCTCCCCGGCTTCTGCCAACAGCGCATTGACTGGAGTGGTTCTAAAACTCCCTAAACATAGACTCACACTATTCTTTTGTATAGTGTTTAGTTTTCGCAGAGTCTGTGAGCTGGCCAGGTTGTAGATAGTTGATCCATAGTCCATTATGCTTCTTATTGTCCCTCGGTAGACCGTCAAAAGGTTAGACGGATGACCTCCGAAAAACCAAGATAATATAATTAAACAAACTAAAAAAATAGTTTTTACTAAAAATAGATCATTTCATTTCCTCGCTCAAAATCGTCATTTATGTTGTTCTTTATACTCTTAAAGCTGATTTTACTTGCGCGGTAAAAATGAAAATGCACGCTATTGGATGTGAGTAATTTAATTCTAAAAGCACAGAAACCACAGCGTGAATTTGCTGCTGCTGCGCTTTGCATTTTTGCTGCTCATGTAAAGTCAACTTAAGTATTACAGTCAGTGGTTGCCTCAGGGGGAGCTTCTACAGGTCCGAGTCTCCCAAATTAATAACAAAAAGTCTGCAACGCTAAACACGGAAACTGCGGGCTGAGCCCCCAGTGGTCTATACCCCCCACCCTCGTAGCCTATCTTTGCCCCCCCCCCCCCTCCCTGCTCAAAATCCTGGCTACGCCCCTGGATATAGTGTGTCCACATCGGTTTGAGTATTGTGTTGTATATAAGTAGTTTTATTTCCAATGTTATTTTGAATCATTTGTCTTAGTAGCAGTTTATAACGTCTGTTCATTCCCTTTCTTCTCGTGTGAGTAAAAGCCAAAAAATAAATTTGGAGAAGAATAAAGCTCAAAATGTATATTAATATAAATTCAGAATCTGACACAACTCAAAATTAATCCACTATTACTTAGTTAAATAATTTCAGTATATTTTTGGGAGAACGATCACTCAGTGAGAATAAAAAAAGTGTTCGAAAATAAGGGACTCCGACCAGTGATATTAACAGGGATACCATCAGGAAGGAGACAGCTGTCAGCGAGAGCTCCGTATATCCCCTGATGATACAGGGGTTAGTGAAGAAAGCTACTACAAGAAATCTGTAACTTTGAAGGAAGTCTGAGTACACAGAAACTGCGTAAAGTAAGCGAATCCAGTATTTTGCTTTGTTTTCTGGCCTCTTCAACAGATTCAAACCCTTTCTTCGTATATTTCAATACAAGTTTCCACAGGTCCTTCCTCTCTAAACTATTCAACATTCAAAAAACAGTCAAGTCCAATTAGTACTCTCATAGTTGTGTGGAAACGTGTGTTCATTGGATAAGAAGGATGCAATAAAATTTCAGTAGCAACATTTTTAATGCAACTATATTTTATTTGTTCAACCCATTTTTTTAGTATAATTGATGCAATCGGCATATGATAACTGAAATAAGATACAGGATATATATATTGTCATGACATTTTATTATTATTTTTTTAAATAAAATCTAGGTTAGGTTTTGACTCATGCCCGGGCTTTAACTACGAGGTCATATCGCCTACTACCAGAGCACTCTTTCGTCACTCTGGTGGACATGAGCCCGACTCTACTGTGGAAGTCCTAAATTTTGCCTAAATTTTTATTCATCTAGGGTAGGGGTCTTTAACGAGTACCTGACATCGTACAGGCTCGGGACCATCGCTTAACGTCCCATCCGAAGGACGGCGTGCTTAAGTTTATTTAACCTTCCAGATAAAATAAACTAAGGGCCTCGGTCGGGTTACGAACCCACGTTCTTGAGCTCAGAAGTCAAGCACGCATACCACTGAGCTACCGGCGCCCTCTATATAATAAAATCTCTATATAATAAAATCTATTTTGAATGAGTAAAACATGTAAAAAACATACTATTCCCAAGCTTATACTTTTTCACCTAAAGTAATTGGTCACACAAAAATAATTTGTAGCAAAATTAAGAAAGGGGTTTGAATATTAAAATTGTCCATAACTCAAAACCATTTAGCACGCCGTCCTTCGGATGGGACGGTAAGCGATGGTCCCGAGTCAGTACTTGTTAAAGACCTCTACCCTAGGTGAATAAAAATTTAGGGTAGGCAAAATTTAGGACTCCCACAGTAGAGTCGGGCTCATGTCCACCAGAGTGACGAAAGAGCGCTCTGGTAGTAGGCGATATGAACTCGTAGTTAAAGCCCGGGCATGAGTCATAATAACTAACTATAATTTGATAATATCACGTTGTGTAGTTTTGTGTTCTGTTAAATATGAATTTGCCCCCAAGTCGAGGATTTAATCATTTGTTATAATTAATGGTTTGGTAATACTTACTACGACATAGTCTTGTAATTACAATGAAAAAATACGGTATAATTTTGGAAACATTAAATTCTTTTACGGCTTACTTTTTACTTAAAAGTTGTTGATAATAATTCGTAACGAATTTTCACGTCACTACTAGATAGAATAGCTTATAACCTCGTGTGGCATCAGTACCGTAACGACAACGAAGTAAAGACGCCGTCAGAGCTGGAGCCAGTCATGGAGAAACTCACCTATCCTCTCCACAACTTAAGTCGTACACAGGCTTTGCTGCACATGATATATCCGTTGCTTTTTTCTCACAGTTTCATTAGATTACGAATTTCTGGTTTTACCATTTTTTTACAAAGGTCAAATGGGCATTTTCACTTCTCCACTGTGAATGAAGGAAAGCTGTTTTATTATGAAAATATATGAAATGACTGAGATGCTAAATGAGAAGTTAATTAAAAGAGATGCTAGACATGCCGAAGGAACAGGAAGCCGAAGTGTCAGCGGCTCTCACTAGTATATAATAATAGTTATTGTGACTCATGCCCGGGCTTTAACTACAAGGTCGCCTACTACCAGAGACTGACTCTAGGAATCTTAAATGTTGCCTACTTAGGTTTATTCGCCTAGGGTAGGGGTCTTTCACGAGTAACTGACGTCGGAAAAGCTCTGTGCCATCCGAAGGACAGCTTACTTACGTTTTCTTCACCTCCCAGATAAAAAAACTTAAGGGCCTCGGCTGGGTTTCGAACCAGTGATCTTGAGCTCAGTAAGCAAGCACGCGTATCACTGAGCCACCGGCGTATGATAATATATTTTTATCAATATTTCAGTTCGAATTTCGACAAAAAACACTATCATCAAAATTTCCGAGCTTCATGTCACTGTTATCACTCAGACATTTTGGCCCCCACTTATTAATCTTACCCAAGTGATTCAATTTATAGCTGAGTAATAAGAAATATCAACATGATAACAGTGAACTGTATCTGTTACCAGGTACTTTTATCACCAGTTACAATTAGTCACTTCTAAAGATAACACGATATTAGATATAACAGATTTAGTTGGTTTGGTATCCAGTCATAGGTGGTGTGTGGCGACATTGGTAAACAACTGATTTATTAGCTCTCGTCAGTATTAGAACAACCTTCACGGTATGAATAGGATGTTTTTCAGTTCACTGTTGTCTCTCATAATACTATCAACTATAGTACTTCTACAGGTGTGCCAAGGACTTACTCCGCAAAATAGAAGATGTAAGTTGTTTTTGTTTTAAAAATCAATGTTTACTATTATTGTTTTATTGTCATCCTAATATTTATATATCACTATGTATGTTAGAGCCTTAAACCCGACCGAGGCCCTTAGTTTATTTTATACGGGAGGTAAAATAAACTAAAGCACGCCGTCCTTCGGATGGGACGTTAAGCGATGGTCCCGAGCCTGTACGTTGTCAGGTACTCGTTAAAGACCCCTGCCTTAGGTGAATGAAAATTTAGGGTAGGTAAAATTTAGGACTCCCATAGCAGAGTCGGGCTCTTGTCCACCAGAGTGACGAAAGAGCGCTCTGGTAGTAGGCGATATGACCTCGTAGTTAAAGCCCGGGCATGAGTCATAAAACCTAACCTAACCTATATTACATTATAGGTAAAAAATCGCTTCTTATTTATGGTTCTTGGTATGATTCTGTTAGAGTAGGTACTGGTGGACATTGGGTTCGAAAGCGTTATTCCCTCTCCATTCATCACAAATGCTAGTTTAAAATATAAATTTGCAAATGCTAGTTTAAAATATAAATTTGCAAATGCTAGTTTAGAATATAAATTCGCAAATGCTAGTTTAAAATATAAATTTGCAAATGCTAGTTTAGAATATAAATTCGCAAATGCTAGTTTAAAATATAAATTTGCAAATGCTAGTTTAGAATATAAATTCGCAAATGCTAGTTTAAAATATAAATTTGCAAATGCTAGTTAAAAATAAATATAATTTTTAAGTTAAGAAACGCGGACATTTTGGAAACTTGTAATTAATAAAACATAGTACTTCTTTCTTGAAATATTGTCTATTACACAAAAATATGTATACATTTGTCTTCCATGTACATATGTATACACTACATAATATACTAAATTATAAATGTTTTTGTAGAATAGACAATAGGTATTTCAAACGAAGTTTGTATTTATTTAAAACTAGCAGTAATACCCGGCGTTGCCCGGGGAACATTGACTTTTCCCCTTATATCTCTCTTCCGAATCCTATTCTGTTCAATTCTCCAACAGGGCATTCATGATGTTATCATTTTCAATTATTCATATGGAAAAAGGCTTATAGGCCTTCACGGCAAACACCCCAGCTAGTATCTGCTTTGCAGCTGCGAACAGCCCAGCTAGTAAGTGTTTAGAAACCCTGGGCACCACAGCTAGTATGCTCCTTTCAACGTCGAAAACCACAGGCAGTAAATACTTAGCAGCGCTGAACATCCGAGCCAGTGGGTAAGAACGGTTTCAAGAACGCTTGTGACCACAGGAAGTATCGCCCTTGCAACGGCGTACACTCCAGCTAGTAAGTTCTTAGAACCCCCGGGCACCATAGCAGGTACATAGGATCGCGGGGCACCACAGCCATTATGTGCCTTGCAACGGCGGAACCCACAGCTAGTAAGTTCTTAGGACCGCTGGGCATCACAGCTAGTACTTACCTAGTTAGAAACGCTAGGCATCACAGCTAGTACTTGCCTTGCAGCGGCGGAATCCACAGCTAGTAAGTTCTTAGGACCGCTGGGCATCACAGCTAGTACGTAGTTAGGAACGTTGGAGCTCCTAGGTAATACATGCTTAGGAAACCCACCCTTTTAAAATTAGGGCTGCATCGCATATTTAAGAAAGCTACATGTGAAATTCCTTCAGCATTAATGCACCCCCACCCCTCCCGTCCAAAACGTTGAGACGTCGCAGCCAATTTTTAAATGTGCCTTTTGAAACTACTACATGGAAAATTTAATGAAAATCCGATTATCCGTTAATGAGTTCTCCTTCAAAATTTCGTGACAATCCGACCATTCGTTAATGAGCCGACACTATCTTTATGCTAAGGCCTATCCCCACACCCCCCCCTCCCGTTCAAAATTTTTAGATGTGACATAGCGTATTTTTCAATTTAGCTTTCAAGAATACTACATGTGAAATTCCATGACAATCCAACCATCCGTTAATGAGCTAGCACTACATTTATACTTAGGCCCCAGGTGGGTGCGTGGGGGATAAGGATGGGATAAAACTATGTTCTAAACCTTCTCGGTGACTCGACGAACATAATTGCTGAACATAAGAACAAAATCAGATCGAAGTTTGAGAGTTTATTAAACACGAACATACAAACATTAGATTTAATATATATAGCTAAGTATGAGCTAGTTATAACATATACCATTGTATATATGTATTATGATACTATAAATTGTTGTATATACAATAAACCTTAGTAAATCTCACTTCTGGATGTCTAAGTCAGAATTTTCCTAGTAGCGTATACTTTATTATTGTCTTTCATTATAAAAAAAATTGTAGAACATAAGTCGCAAATTCCTGTGTATGGCTTAAATGTTTGTTTATACTTGTGTTTTCAATTTTTTTCTTTTTGTAGATTGAAAAATACTAAAAGAGAAAATTAAAAACCATATTAATTGTTATTTTTTTAAATAGAACATAGGATTCTGTTGTGTTCAACCATATCTCAATCCAATCCTCAAATTTTGTTAAATATAATTTTGTGAGTAACAGGAACTAAGTTCATCTATATACTAATAAGTTGTTTATTAAAGACTTTCAGAATGTTCAATACTGCAACTCAACTGCAGACTGTGATGCTGCTAACTCCGTCTGCCATATTGGAAGATGTATGTGTTCAAACGGATATGTACCCTACAGAGAGACTCCCAAGTCCAGAGATACATGCTTTAAAGGTATATATGTTTCCTATAGATATTGTTGGGTTGTGTAGCGAGATTCTGAATGTATAATAATAATTATTGTGACTCATGCCCGGGTTTTAACAATGAGGTCTTATCGCCTACTGCCAGAGTGCTCTTTCGTCGCTCTGATGGATATGAGCCCGACGCTACTCTGAGAGTCCTAAATGTTGCCTATCCTAGTTTATTCAGTTAGGGCAGATGTCCTTCAGACCTCTTCATCCGCTCCCATTGCTTCTCTGCCTCCACCCTCCCTCGTTCCTTGTCCAAGCTTCCTCCCTCACTTTCTGTTCCAATTCCTCTTCGATAAACAATCCTCTCCCTTTGATTAGCCTTTCATTCCGTTCCTCCTAATTTCCCCGCTCCTCAAAGCGTTTTATTATTTCTCTATTATTTTACTCTATTTGAGTTTATATTTTTATTTAGAATAGAAAACTTTATTTGTCGGCGTTCAATGGCCTAGATTTTTGACGCCGTAGAAGTGATTAAATTATATCGATGAGGCGACTTGATTTCATTGCGGATTGAACGGCTTCTATATGATGAGTTGTCATCTCCTAGCATCTCATGTAAGAGTCTTGTTCGTAAACCCATGGTCATTACGAACTTCGTAAATGCTTAAAAAAGTGTGTGTTAGCCAACAAAGTGTTGTTTCCTGGGTTCAACGTCTTTGTGTCAGTGTTTACATAATGTCAGTGTTTACATAATGTCAACACAGGATTATAATATTTGAGAGGAAGTTTTTATTACTTCCCCAGTTATATGAAAGTCTAATCTCTTATGCTTTTGGCTGAGGATGGTAGAAATACCGAAAGTACTCCCATGTATATATAGTTAGTGAAATTAGACAATATATTAAATAAACAAGTTTTATTTTATTTTTCAAGTCCATTATATGAAAGTGATGGGAAAGTTATCTAATCGGTCAGAAGTTCAATGTTGGTTTTTTACCGGAATTTCGAGTTTGACAACCACCTCATTCCAAGAATAAAAAAAAAAAATGTCTGAACATAACTCCCGCTAGAATGAACGTATCGATACGAAATTTTGTATGTGTATCCAGAACTAAAAACTATATCTATTAATGTTCGACCAAAGGGAAATTGGGAGGAGGGGGGCCTAACACAAAATAAATAAATAAAACTGTAATAATTGCCGATGTGATGATAGAATTGACATGAAATTTTATTAATTTTTAATTTTTTAAATTCAAGTCTCCATAAAGACGATATATATTATTTTCAGCTAAACCAATCGTAGGGAAGGGACTTAACTCAAAAATCCTAATAACTGCCGATGTAATAAATACAAAACAACTTTTTTTAAATGAGAATTTAGAAGTCCCCATGTAAGTCAACTATTGATTTTTAGCCCAAACCATCGATTGATTTTAGAGGGAGAGCGAAAACTTAATTGAATAATTCGTGTAAGGGGAAAAGGAGTACATTGCCGGTGATCCATAGAGGATTTTTTATTATTAATGTTTTAGAAGCAACAGTGATCGGTGACTTCTGCAACAAAGATATACAGTGCTCAGCTGCATTTGGAACCAATTCAGAATGCAAATATGATAATCCTTACAACTTAGTTGGACGATGCCAATGCAAGACTAATGCACATTTTCAAAATGGCATTTGCTATAAATCATCATGTAAGTATATATGTTTTTCTCGCTATGTTCAGGGGATCTCATGAATCATACTCGTTACCAAAATTTGCCTTCATTTTTTATGTTTTTTTTATCGTTTTTTTTTTTTCTTCAATTGATCCAGAAACCCGGTGCTGAATTAGAATCGAGAATAAAATTAATAAAATCCGGATGTATACAAAAAAATCCAAAACAGGAGCATATAACATAATTCTTTTGAAGAATTTCACAAAAGAGCATATGCTTTGTATTTCATGTTTCTAATCTACTCTCCAAAATGGGCATTTTAGTTCAACTCGGAGGAAAATCGGATAAGCCAACCTGGGAACAAACATTGTAAAATCAGAATGTATAACCAACCCTGACGCAGAACCGAAAAGTTATTTTGGTCATTGGCTTTTTTGTCACAAATAAAAATCTATCGTTTTAAAAGTTTAATTTATTTTTACATATGTACATAATGTAAGGGCTTCATTGTCACAGCGAATATAAATACGAGAACCGGGCAGCAAACTGAGGTAAACATTTCACTGTGTGACTCTTATTTTCTTATCTTTGCGTGAAAACTTTTGCTTTATTAACCTGTGTAAAGATGGTATTCTGCATGTATCTCGAAAACCGGACGACCTGTGAAAAATTATAGTTCATAAAAAATATGTATATAAGTTTTCTCTACAAATAGTTTCTGAAAGATTTTCGATTAGGTCATAAACATAAGTCGTATCTTGTATATTGTACTAAAAACCTGGAATAAACTGGTCTCAATTTTCGTCCGATTTCTGCCAAAATTTAATCAGATCTAAGTGATCACTTCGTTCCAAACTTCTGGTGCGCTCACAACATTCCAATCACATATACACACCCAAAGACAGAGATCATCGCGAAAATGATTAAAACGTAGCCAAAGGACCTTGAAACGTGAAAATCTGTTGAAACTTCCATGTCGGATTTTTCGCATGATTGTACTATAGGTATAAAAAATTAAATATAAACCAAATCCTCACATTTGAAATTCTCGATAAAAATTATGTTGAATGCTCTTGTTTTGCGATTTTTAGAATATATACAAAAGTTATTCTCGATTCTGATTCTGCACCTGGTACTAATGGAAAAGTTCGGTCGAAAAATTACGAATATTAAAGCAAGTTTTGTGAGATCATAATTTTAATTTGTGGGACACCCTGTATATGTATAATTATTTTGTTACAATTTTCTAGTATCAGTGCAATTTTTTTAACTTTTCTTTTAATAATTCATACTTTTTTTATTTACAGATTTAGGACAACCGTGTGAAGTAAACGACAACTGTGTGACAAGATCGAAGGATACCTATGCTTTCTGCGACCACAGCAGCTGTATATGCCCACCAGGTCATCATCCAAGCGAAGATGGCACTGATTGTCTGACAAGTTCTGGTAGTTTATTTTATCTAGAGTTAAGAAGTAATGGTCATAAATTTCAAATTTGTCACGGGAATGTACCTTCAGAAAACGTATTCGTAGCAGAAGCTGATAGACTCCGCCCAATCAGGAGATTTAAAAAATAACAATGCTATTCAAGGTTATAATGTCGTTGGTGGATCACCGCATACTACAGCGCGAATTGAAATGTCGTTGGTGGATCACCGCATACTACAGCGCGAATTGAAATGTCGTTGGTGGATCACCGCGTATTACAGCGCGAATTAAAATGTCGGTGGTGGATCACCGCGTACTACAGCGCGAATTGAAATGTCGTTGGTGGATCACCGCGTATTACAGCGCGAATTAAAATGTCGGTGGTGGATCACCGCGTACTACAGCGCGAATTGAAATATCGTTGGTGGATCACCGCGTATTACAGCGCGAATTAAACTGTCGTTGGTGGATCACCGCATACTACAGCGCGAATTGAAATGTCGTTGGTGGATCACCGCGTATTACAGCGCGAATTAAAATGTCGGTGGTGGATCACCGCATACTACAGCGCGAATTGAAATGTCGTTGGTGGATCACCGCATACTACAGCGCGAATTAAACTGTCGTTGGTGGATCACCGCATACTACAGCGCGAATTGAAATGTCGTTGGTGGATCACCGCATACTACAGCGCGAATTGAAATGTCGTTGGTGGATCACCGCGTATTACAGCGCGAATTAAAATGTCGGTGGTGGATCACCGCGTACTACAGCGCGAATTAAACTGTCGTTGGTGGATCACCGCATACTACAGCGCGAATTGAAATGTCGTTGGTGGATCACCGCATACTACAGCGCGAATTGAAATGTCGTTGGTGGATCACCGCGTATTACAGCGCGAATTAAAATGTCGGTGGTGGATCACCGCGTACTACAGCGCGAATTAAACTGTCGTTGGTGGATCACCGCATACTACATCGCGAATTGAAATGTCGTTGGTGGATCACCGCATACTACAGCGCGAATTGAAATGTCGTTGGTGGATCACCGCGTATTACAGCGCGAATTAAAATGTCGGTGGTGGATCACCGCGTACTACAGCGCGAATTGAAATGTCGTTGGTGGATCACCGCATACTACAGCGCGAATTGAAATGTCGTTGGTGGATCACCGCATACTACAGCGCGAATTGAAATGTCGTTGGTGGATCACCGCGTATTACAGCGCGAATTAAAATGTCGGTGGTGGATCACCGCGTACTACAGCGCGAATTAAACTGTCGTTGGTGGATCACCGCATACTACATCGCGAATTGAAATGTCGTTGGTGGATCACCGCATACTACAGCGCGAATTGAAATGTCGTTGGTGGATCACCGCGTATTACAGCGCGAATTAAAATGTCGGTGGTGGATCACCGCGTACTACAGCGCGAATTGAAATGTCGTTGGTGGATCACCGCATACTACAGCGCGAATTGAAATGTCGTTGGTGGATCACCGCGTATTACAGCGCGAATTAAAATGTCGGTGGTGGATCACCGCGTACTACAGCGCGAATTAAACTGTCGTTGGTGGATCACCGCATACAACAGCGCGAATTGAAATGTCGTTGGTGGATCACCGCATACTACAGCGCGAATTGAAATGTCGTTGGTGAATCACCGCGTATTACAGCGCGAATTAAAATGTCGGTGGTGGATCACCGCATACTACAGCGCGAATTGAAATGTCGTTGGTGGATCACCGCATACTAAAGCGCGAATTAAACTGTCGTTGGTGGATCACCGCATACTACAGCGCGAATTGAAATGTCGTTGGTGGATCACCGCATACTACAGCGCGAATTGAAATGTCGTTGGTGGATCACCGCATACTACAGCGCGAATTGAAATGTCGTTGGTGGATCACCGCGTATTACAGCGCGAATTAAAATGTCGGTGGTGGATCACCGCATACTACAGCGCGAATTGAAATGTCGTTGGTGGATCACCGCATACTACAGCGCGAATTGAAATGTCGTTGGTGGATCACCGCGTATTACAGCGCGAATTAAAATGTCGGTGGTGGATCACCGCGTACTACAGCGCGAATTAAACTGTCGTTGGTGGATCACCGCATACTACAGCGCGAATTGAAATGTCGTTGGTGGATCACCGCATACTACAGCGCGAATTGAAATGTCGTTGGTGGATCACCGCGTATTACAGCGCGAATTAAAATGTCGGTGGTGGATCACCGCGTACTACAGCGCGAATTAAACTGTCGTTGGTGGATCACCGCATACTACATCGCGAATTGAAATGTCGTTGGTGGATCACCGCATACTACAGCGCGAATTGAAATGTCGTTGGTGGATCACCGCGTATTACAGCGCGAATTAAAATGTCGGTGGTGGATCACCGCGTACTACAGCGCGAATTAAACTGTCGTTGGTGGATCACCGCGTACTACAGCGCGAATTAAACTGTCGTTGGTAGATCACCGCGTACTACAGCGCGAATTAAACAACTAAATGTTCGTTCTTCCTTTGAACCAATCCACAGATTGGAACGAAAATCAATGGGTATCTTACTCTGGGACTTCTAAATCCCCACTATTTCTTGTTTATGCATTCATTACTTCGGCAGTTGTTGGGTTTTTAGTTGAACGACCCCACCTCTGACCCTCCCTCTCCTTCTTTGGCCAATTTTTCTGAGAACCAACAGGTGTCCTCCTAATCTAGTTCTACATATCCATTCAGTACTTCGGCCCTTATTGGGGTGTTATGCCCCCTTAATCCACCTTTTGGAATAAGGAGATTGGATATAACTTCCCCCATACTCCGCTGGGGAACATCTTCGTCGGTCGTCGTTAATAATTGATACCTAAGTGGGGTATTTGGAATGAGATATGATAGCAGGAAAATGAAGGTTGATAGTTATAAAAGAAAGAAAAAAGGAATTTTATTACCAAGGCACATGTATCGATGAATAATAAAGAATTTGAAGAATAAATAATAAAGAATATAAGGAGAATATGAAGAATAAATAATTTAAAGTAATAATTTAATTAAATAAGCCGACAGTACAAAGCTGATAAAATATGAGACAGACAGACAGGACGAAGTTGATAAAGTACGAAACAGACTTTCAAGCCATTTTTAAAAGCCATCGTTATATATTGTAAAAAATTGTAATATTGTATAAGATTGTACAGTGTATTATAAGAAGTGTTCAGAAGTGAGTGAAGTTAGAGCCAAGTGAAGAGAAAAAATTACGTCGCTACCTTAACTAATGTATCTCCGCAATTTTTTTAATCAAAGGGAGGCAATTGTGATATATTGCAAATATCACGGACCGATTGGTAATTATAGTTATGAGAGCGACTACGAGAAGCGCACTAGTAGAAGATACATAAAGTGGAGGGGATGGAAATTCAAGGGTTCCTCGCTGAAGTGCGGTATGAGGTAGTTAGTCCTAGTTGAGCTGTCGAGGTAGACATTGCTCGTTGAGCTGTTGAGGTAGGCAGTCCTCATTCAGCTACTAGAGGAGACAGTCATTCCTGTTGAGTGGCCGGAGGAAATAGTCATTCCGAGTTCAGCTGTTGAGCTGGACAGTTATTCAGAGTTGAGCTGTTGAGGGAGAGGACATTCCTGGCTGAGCTGTGGGAAGAAGGAGACTCCTGTTTGAGCGGACGTAGGAGACCGAAGACTCTCATTTTGCTGCTAGAGGGAGATCATCCCTGCTGCCTACTTCGAAGGGACTAGAAGTTCCTCAATCTTTGTGGATCCTGGAGGAGAAACCACAGGCTTGAGTGTGGTTATGAATAAAGAAGACTTACAAGGTAACGGAATCATTTATTTTACATTTTTTCCGACATCGAGACGAATGGCTGGCTGATCATCAATAGACACCTTCATGTTGCGGGAGTTACCAGAACATTTAAGTCTATATAAATTATTTCATGTTTTATAGATATTTTATTCCAGATGTGCGATTATGGAGGGACGCCTCACTAATATATGTCAATAATTGTGTTAATAAATGTATGTTGTCTTATAAATTGTTCTCTAAATTCTCTACAGCCTAGTTCACCTTCTGAGTACGCATGTTAACCCCAAAAGTAAAATCATTTTCATAGTAATTAATAAAAGTTTAAAGCCCCCAAGCAGAGATCATCTCACTTTATGGTGTAGGACGCCGGGTATAGCTTCAATCTATTATATGAGGCAAAAATCATCTCAATTTATGGTGGAGGTGCCGGGTACATCTCAATTTATGGTGGATTGTGCCGGGTACGAAAGAAATCCGGTGAGATAAGAGAACAATTTATAATTTATATTGATTTATATCTATTATATTATTTTGTATTTTAAAAATGGCTGAAGGGACGAGGTCAAAAATACGTAAGTCAATGACAGAGGGTGACCAGAGGGAGGACGAAGAGACGAATGGAGAATTAATATTAGAGACAAACGAAACAACGAAAAAAACGACAGACAGAAACATAAGTAGTATAGACATAGAAACATTCATGAAAACAATGACAGAAAATAGTAAATTATTAATGACAGAAATAATATCAATTAGGACGGATAATAAAACGAATAAAGAAAGTAATGAATTAAATAATAAATCGTTTATGACAGAGATAAAAGAAAGTAATGAATTAAATATGACAAAGATGACAAACAAAATAGAGTCATTAACAGAAAAAATGGAATCAAATATGACATCAATAAGGACAGATATACGAAATGGTTTCCGAGAATTGAGCATAAAAATTGAGGACGTGACCGGTCATAATAAACAATTACAGACTGACATGGACATTCAGGGACAAGAATTAACTACGGAAACTGTACAACAAGGGGACAAAATAGAAAAAGAAATATTAGATACGAAAACAGAACTGACAGACGAGTGCGTACAAATAAATGAGAATACAGAAAGCCAATACATGTCTCCACTGGTATGCGTACATAAGACAGACGATACTATCCGTATAGGTACAGACGATAGACAACATAGAACTCAGAAATTAATCATGGGGGGATTAGTATTAGTTGAACCATTAAGAGTACCGAAAAATAACGAAGAAGTTTATAAACCATTGATATACTGGGAAGGACCTTATTTAGTAACAATTAAACATAACTCAGATACAGGACAAAAAAGGGGACGTTTTCATATTTCTCTTTTGAAAAGATATAAGAGGGAAGGGTCGGAATTGACGCAGGAAATTGACAAGGGAAGAGCCCGGAACTAACTCAACGCCGCAGACGGAATTGACCAGGATTCTTGGGGTCCCACGAACCCCCGGCTAGTGGAGTGCAATTGGGTATTTTTCGGAATTCAGGAAAATATCCATACTGGGCATGTTTGTAAATAAAAATTGTAAATAAATATTATATAGTTTAGCGTTTATATATTTTTCGTTTCGTTTTGTGTTAATATTTTTGTTAGTTATTCATTTGGCGGGCTTCAGGTCTAAACTTGACAGGACAGGATTGTTCAAGATAGTGTAGATAACAGATTAATTTTAAAACAGTATTGTTAAGATAGCGGCTTCAGATCTAAACACAACAATACTAGGCAGGATAGTTGTAGATAAGTAAGAATTAAATTAACTTCGACGCATTGTTATAACGGCGGCTTCAGGTCTCAACATGAACAGACAGGACAGAACATTTGGAGGTATTAAGATAGCGGCTTGCAGGTTTCAACATGACGATACAGGACAGGACATTTCGAGATAGTATAAAAATTAAATTAAGTTAGGGACATTTTTAGGATGGCGGCTTCCACTTTGGAAGATATCTCAACAGAGTATTTTGATTCTTTTGACTGTCGGCTGATTAAATTTTGATAGATAAATAAGGAAAACTTTATTAACATTGTTATTTTTGGATGCCTTGATGATTAAATATGGTGCGAAGTAAAGAATGGTATTGGTAATTATTATACAGAGAAGGATATTGACGATAAATAATGATATGAAAGTTTATGAAGAATTTTGTGAGCCGAAAGAGGGCTAATCTACGATGTCGTGTAAAGACATTCTTCGTCGATATTTGTGGTAGTTGTGGATATAGATGCGTTGAGAGCATATTTCGTCGTTATTAGTATTTTAATGCTGTGGAAGCATTCTTCGTCGGTCGTCGTTAATAATTGATACCTAAGTGGGGTATTTGGAATGAGATATGATAGCAGGAAAATGAAGGTTGATAGTTATAAAAGAAAAAAAAAAGGAATTTTATTACCAAGGCACATGTATCGATGAATAATAAAGAATTTGAAGAATAAATAATAAAGAATATAAGGAGAATATGAAGAATAAATAATTTAAAGTAATAATTTAATTAAATAAGCCGACAGTACAAAGCTGATAAAATATGAGACAGACAGACAGGACGAAGTTGATAAAGTACGAAACAGACTTTCAAGCCATTTTTAAAAGCCATCGTTATATATTGTAAAAAATTGTAATATTGTATAAGATTGTACCGTGTATTATAAGAAGTGTTCAGAAGTGAGTGAAGTTAGAGCCAAGTGAAGAGAAAAAATTACGTCGCTACCTTAACTAATGTATCTCCGCAATTTTTTTAATCAAAGGGAGGCAATTGTGATATATTGCAAATATCACGGACCGATTGGTAATTATAGTTATGAGAGCGACTACGAGAAGCGCACTAGTAGAAGATACATAAAGTGGAGGGGATGGAAATTCAAGGGTTCCTCGCTGAAGTGCGGTATGAGGTAGTTAGTCCTAGTTGAGCTGTCGAGGTAGACATTGCTCGTTGAGCTGTTGAGGTAGACAGTCCTCATTCAGCTACTAGAGGAGACAGTCATTCCTGTTGAGTGGCCGGAGGAAATAGTCATTCCGAGTTCAGCTGTTGAGCTGGACAGTTATTCAGAGTTGAGCTGTTGAGGGAGAGGACATTCCTGGCTGAGCTGTGGGAAGAAGGAGACTCCTGTTTGAGCGGACGTAGGAGACCGAAGACTCTCATTTTGCTGCTAGAGGGAGATCATCCCTGCTGCCTACTTCGAAGGGACTAGAAGTTCCTCAATCTTTGTGAATCCTGGAGGAGAAACCACAGGCTTGAGTGTGGTTATGAATAAAGAAGACTTACAAGGTAACGGAATCATTTATTTTACATTTTTTCCGACATCGAGACGAATGGCTGGCTGATCATCAATAGACACCTTCATGTTGCGGGAGTTACCAGAACATTTAAGTCTATATAAATTATTTCATGTTTTATAGATATTTTATTCCAGATGTGCGATTATGGAGGGACGCCTCACTAATATATGTCAATAATTGTGTTAATAAATGTATGTTGTCTTATAAATTGTTCTCTAAATTCTCTACAGCCTAGTTCACCTTCTGAGTACGCATGTTAACCCCAAAAGTAAAATCATTTTCATAGTAATTAATAAAAGTTTAAAGCCCCCAAGCAGAGATCATCTCAATTTATGGTGTAGGACGCCGGGTATAGCTTCAATCTATTATATGAGGCAAAAATCATCTCAATTTATGGTGGAGGTGCCGGGTACATCACAATATATTTTGTGAAATAGACAATATTTTTAAAAAACATTAGTTTTTCTTTATTTTTAATAATTGTTTGACAATATTTCTGGAAAACAAAGTGTTAGGTATCATGAAAAAATAACTGATTAATTCGTGCTGGGGAAGTACATAGCTGGCGATTCACCAACTACTTTTTTTAATTCCCCATTTTGTTTTGTACGCTAATTAAGCATTTATTAAACGAGTTATTGTGACGCCACCCTTATAAATATTTTTTTTCTCCCCAATATTGTTCAGTTTGCTATTATATCTACTTTGTTTGTAAAAAAAGTTACTTTATATATATATATATATACGTTCAACAGGAATTGGAGGAACTTGTGTATCAAACGTGGGCTGTATTGTACTAAATTCTGAATGTAAAAATGGTTTCTGCTCATGTCAGAATGACCACATACTGAGCAATGATAAAAAATATTGTCTCACAGGTAAGAGAAATTTCTAAAATAATAATTAATTTCTAAATATTTTTTGTATTCTAAATTAGATGTTGAATTACTAAACTTTTAGATAAGGTGCAGTAAGATTACTGCATAAGTTAAGAAGCGCATATTTGTGGCTTCCATATCGCAAGGGACCCTCAAAAAAAATAAAAGAAACAAAACTTTTTTAAATATTTTAATTTTTAATGTTTTTTTTCATTAATAAAAAATTATATATTAAGGGTCGAGCAAGAAATTGCAAAAAGGCCCATTTTATTTTTGCCTTCGCAAAAAATAGCAATTACAAACGTTTCGGAAAGCACTCCCATAGTCAGTGTCTGAAATATTTTTTTTTATATTCAACCAACAAAAATAACATCGTATGATGTTCGTCAGTATTTTCAAATTTGATTCCAGTTTAACAATTATAAATTACAAAAATGCCTACCAACCTATATTACACGTGTTCTTCTGGTTAACTATTCTGTCAATCAGAATCTTCGTTTTATAACGCATAACACTAATATTTTTTAACATATTATGTATATTATTAGTTTATTTTTATTGTTTTAATCATTGCCTGTCATTAACATTTAATATTCATTAATTCTTAGAGACATATTTTCTTTCTTCTTTATTCTATCTCAATTGGTTGATATTCTTTTCTTTATGTCTTATTTTATTATTCTTAGGGGACGTATTTTTTATTTTTTTGTTTGAATTGTTCTTGTCGTGTATGTGTTCTTATATTGAACATTACGTAACATATATTTTTTTTATTTCAGTTGCTGAGGGTCTGGGAGAGCCCTGTGTAGAAACTCTACAATGCAGAGTTCAGTTGAACCGAACAATATGTAACATGACAAGCCAGGTTTGTGTGTGTGAGCCTGGGACCCACAGCATGAAGGGGGCCTGTTGGAGGTCTGTAGGTGAGTACACCACCAATCGTTGATGAATATAACTGATTGAAATTAATAATATTGCTATTGTATATTAATCAATTGATTTCATGTATTGACTTTGGTATAATTGAATGTTTGACTGGCCAAGTTAACTTCCACGCCGCCTTGTCCCATTTTCAACCACCCCGCCCACAAGTTTCCTATAAAGCGTTTTTATTTTTTTCTTCCACAGCTATACGAAGTATAGGGTAAGTTATGTAATCAGTCAGAAATTTGATGCGAAGTTTTGAACGGAATTTCATGTTTTCTGACCTCCAGATTCTAAAAATGAAACCTGTGTAGAAAAAATGTATCGACACGAAATTTTATATGTGGGTCCAGAACTCTCTAAGGACAACCCTTATTAATTTTCACACAAATCAATTAAAGGGAAGGGAGGAATTAGGGGGATGCCTAACACAGAAGCTGTAATAATTGTCGTTGTAATGACACAGCACTTGTTATGTACATTCAAAGCCTTATAGAGACATTATCTATTAATTTTGGCGAAAGGGAGGGGGAGCCCAACTCAAAAATGCAAAAAAACATTTGAAGTAATGATTGTATCGACCTGACATATTTTATTCAAACTCAAAAAAATGGTATAAGGATGGCACTTATCAATATTTCGCGATATCGAAGGAAAGGGGACTATAGAAGGGGGTTTCGACTCAGAAAACTGGAGATGTAATAAATGCATAGGATATGGTTAAGTAATTAGAATTTGTGTGATGACATTTCGTCATCTTTGTGCACTCGAGATGCACCTAATAGTCAAAACTAAGCCTTTTTTTACTATTTCTGTAAATCTATTAAAAATTCATTATGAAAAAAAAAAAAAATCTTTCTCATAGATAGCATAAAATTCTTACCAAAAATGTTTCTATTTTTTTATTTTTTGAGAAATCATCCATTTCGGAGCAGATGCAGCATGAAAATGATGCAACACTGGACTGTCCCAGAATTGGCTATTTTGTGACTTTTTTCATAAAATTTCATTCAACCCATCTTTTAAGTATATAGGCTGTACCAGTAGCATACTTATTTGTGAAAAATGGAAATAACCTATGTCTAAAAAGTTTTGTTGCATAATGGACTTGCATATTTTAAAAGGGAATTGATGTTTTTCAATGTTGTTTTCACAAATATCAGGGCGCTATGGGATTAGGACAGGCCTTTGCCGTCGTTTGCCTATGGGCGGAATATTGTGCACACCTAGGGACCTAATCATCTAGTACTCCCATCCCGTGGTACTTTTCGATTTATCATCGAACAGGCTCGGGATCATTGATTAATTTCCCATCCGAAGGACGGATTGCTCAAGGTTTTTTCACCACACTCAGGTACATCGGCCGGGTTTCAACCTCCCGATCTTTAGGCAAGCACACTACTACTTCTGATGTACCGGGGGCCCTCTTTATGTGCTTGTTATATAACATTGTATCTATGTATTATGTATACAATTATAGCCTCGTTAAATGTTGATTCCGGAAGTCTTAGTACCCAAAATGTTCCTGGTAACTTCATACTTTATTACATTTCTTCATTATAAAAATATTATTGGTCACAAGTCACAAATTCCATTACGAATAGTTTACATTTTTGTCGTAGATAAAAAAAAAATGTGTCGAGCTTAGAATCCGCGCTCTTGAGCACAGTAAGCAAACAAGCTACTTATGTGATACCGGCGCCCCTTTATCAATAAAAAAAATCTGCCGATTCTGTTATATACTTCCAACGATTCTGAAAGTAATACTACTTCATAATATAATAAACAAGTAAGTTAAGTGGTTATAGTCAAACTTTGTGAAAAGTTTCCTATTTCAGCTGTACTATGCACAGCATAATCGCTTTGACTATGGCTCTAACGAAGTGCAGAAATTAACATGCACTAGTTATTATAGTATTCCCCAAGTTTCGTATTTGTCTAATATAAATCGTATTTCAGAATTGCTGTATCCTTGCAGCCATGATATGGAGTGTCAATCCGAATTTATGCCACAAGGGGTGCAATGTTCAGAAGGGCTATGTCAATGCCGGGATGACTATACAATGGAAAATGGAAAGTATTGCGTGGAAGCTACACAAGAAGGTTTGTATTTATTTAATGTCTTTCATTTATATAATTAAATAATAATATTATACAGAATTAGGTTAGAACGCACATTGAAGGGTTCCGCAAGGGTTACAGTAAACTGAAAAGAAAAAAACAATCAAATAAATAAGTAAAAAAAAGGATAAATATCAGTCCATAGTAATATAATATATTTTCATTATTTATCTGTATTCCAACCTAAGGTATCAGAGGAATACATGTAAATATTATATGATGTCGTCATAACAGGACTTTCTCATACCAACCACGTTTTTACAGATAACACTCCCTTCCATCTCTCAAAACTGGAATCGCTTGTGTATATGAAAGTAATGTGTTGACATCAGCGGTTTTCTATGTGCAGCATAATTCTGGGAGTGACTTTTACAGCGAGTAATGCCAGTTTGAAATGAATTTGTGAAGGCGAAGAAGAGTGAGAAGAGTACTGTTGTGGCCACGTCGCAAATATTTTTTTTCTATCAATTTAAATTAAAAAAAAAAAAAAAACTACTAATAATTTAAACATTACGTTAAACTATTTTCTATGGCGCCCTTTAACTTTGTTCTTACTGGTCCTATTTCAAATATTTTTATTTATGGAGATTTGATTAGGAATATATTTTGTAAGGACCAATATTTTGATAGGACTAATACTAAAAAGTAAATCAAGAAACGTCAAAAAAAAAAAGGTTACGGGAAGGCCTTTCAGGACGGTTTTCGATTAATATTATCAGTATCTTGTAAAATATATTAGGCCCTAAAGTGAAATGGTCTTAATTGTCGCCTCATTTTGTTAATCTAAGTCATCACATGTGACATCTTCATCTAAAATTTCATATTCATGTTCTACAATCGGTCAAAAAGTATCAATCAATTACTCACAGACAGACATCATCCCAAAAATGAGAACCTTAATGATTCAGAGAACCTTAATGATTCAGAGAACCTTAAACCGAGAAATTTCGTTTGTAAAGCCTCAGATTCTTGCACGATTACAATATTCATTTATACTAAAAGTATAATAAAGAGAGTAAAAATCAAATGAATGCAAATAAATAAGAACAGAAAGGAGTCCATATTTAATTTATTCTTGAATAAAGAAAAACAAACGGAAATATTCATTTCAAATGGTGGAGAATATGCTCAGACAAAAGTTTAAATTAAAGTTAAAATAAAATAGAAACTAGTCAAGAAGGAAGGAAGAAAAATAGAAATTAGAGGACGGGGGAAAAGGTAAAATAACAGTAGAAATAAATAAATAAAGAATAAATTAAAAAGTTAAAGTGAACCTAGAAAAAGAGGGTTCCCCCTGGGGAGGGGGAGAGAGAGGCTAATAAGAGGGCAGAGGGGGAGGATTGTCGATGGAGGAGCAACAGAAACAAGGGGGTATAACTTGGAGAAATAATAATATTTATCTTTGGGTTGTATAAGAAGATTCTGAATTTATATATATTTTATTTATATACAGGTCGCCGGTAGTTCCTTAGTTTTTCTTCTGGGAGGTCGTCCTTCGGATGAGACGTTAAGCGATGGTCCCGAGCCTGTACGATGTCCGGTTCTCAAAATTTAGGACTCCCATAGTTGTCGGGCTCATGTCCACCAGAGCGTTCTTTTGAGCGACAAAAGAACGCTCTGGTAGTGGGCGATATGACCTCGTAGTTAAGACCCGGGCATGATTCACAATAACTAACTATATTTTTACAGATCAGGAGACACGGCAGTGTCTCTGGCCAAGTCCGAAAATATTTCGAAAGACACTGCTGTGTTACTTTTCTTGTGACACCAAATGCCACTTTTTGCATCGAAAAAAGTATATTATTCATTACCAAAATTATGTTTTTTCCGACATAGCCGTCTGGAGAACTCCGAGCTGAACAAAATAAAAAAAATGAACACAATAAAGAACAGCCAATAAATTAAAGATACTGACGATGAAAGGTTTTCCCGAAACATCTATTTGGTTAACATCAAAAATAAATTGGGAGAAGAATAAACCGGTAACTCATTAAAAATTCAGTAACACTGAAAAGCACGGCCAAGTACGTAATAACAAACACAAACTTTTTTCTTATTATTATCAATTTCCTGAATGTATTTTATCGTTGCTGTCTTTTTTTCGTTATCGTATATATTTTTATCTTTATCTTTGGATATATAGGTCACATGATATTAATTATACAATTGAAAAAAATTCATATATCAACATTGATGACATCATCCGGACGCCCGGACACTGAAAAAGGAAAAAGAAAAAAAAAGTTATTTTTTGCCAATTTTCACCCTTCGAAACTTGGTCAAAAATGATTCTTTTTGGCTACCAAAAAAAAGTAGCCAAAAAGAATCATTTTTGACCAAGTTTCGAAGGGTCGAAATTGGCAAAAAATAACTTTTTTTTTCTTTTTCCTTTTTCAGTGTCCGGGCGTCCGGATGATGTCATCAATGTTGATATATGAATTTTTTTCAATTGTATAATTAATATCATGTGACCTATATATCCAAAGATAAAGATAAAAATATATACGATAACGAAAAAAAGACAGCAACGATAAAATACATTCAGGAAATTGATAATAATAAGAAAAAAGTTTGTGTTTGTTATTACGTACTTGGCCGTGCTTTTCAGTGTTACTGAATTTTTAATGAGTTACCGGTTTATTCTTCTCCCAATTTATTTTTGATGTTAACCAAATAGATGTTTCGGGAAAACCTTTCATCGTCAGTATCTTTAATTTATTGGCTGTTCTTTATTGGGTTCATTTTTTTTTTCACGAGTAGTTCTCTTTGTTAACACAAAATGTCTTTGTTAGTTTTTAACTATGAGGTCATATCGCCTACTATCGCTCTTCCGTCGCTCTGGTGGACATGAACCTAACTCCACAGTAGGAGTCTTAAATGTTGCTTAAACATGTTTAGTTACCTAGGATATGGGTCTTTAACGGGTACTTACCACTATACAAGCTCGGGACCACCGCTCTTAACGTCCCAGCCGGATTTGAACCCGCAGTCTTGAGCTTAGTAGGCAGCCACGCTACCTCTGAGCTATCTGCGCTCTCTCCTGTGTCATGTATTACTTTTATCTAACGTTATATTTTATTTTTTCCAGATACTGAATGTTCAAGCCAAGGACAAGGAAGCAGTATAATTGTCACTTTAGGAGCCTCTTTATTAATGATATCTTCAGGGTTATTTCTACAGAAACCATGAATGTTGAAACTAAAGGTTTAAAAATTACATCTGTCTTTGAATATGTTGAAATTGACAGAGCCAAAAAACAGTATTAGTATATTTTGTGGTTGAAGAATTTTTGCAGACTGTAGAGTAAGGAATGCATCTATGAAAACTTCACAAGAAATTGTCTTCTCTTTAACAGTTTTTAAAAAAATAATTACGAACAGGGAGTGACTGAGAATTTGTGACCATTCGTAGAAACATCATTACTACACAATTAAAAAAACATAATTCTCTATCTGCGAAAAACAGCAATAGGTCCACAGATGGACACAATGCACAGAAAGCTGCAACTGTCCCTGCACCTTATGTATCATATGAAAAATGTTTAAAACCGAAAACTATAGGTTAGTATATAAGTTGATGTTTATATATTCACTCTACTCCCGTGGTCCCCCCCCCCCCCCCCCCCCCCCCCGAGCGGGTCATAATAATAATATTTATTTTTATTAAACCATAAAATGGTAATATTGGATATGTCATACAATTTTGTACAACAAAATAGCATATAAAGTATAAAAACCAGTCGATATTAACTCTTAGAATACATAAATAAACATATTAGATGAATAATAATGATTATTTAAAAAGTAGTAAGGAATAATAGAAGATAAATTAATACAAAATATAAAAAAAAACAGAAGTTTATAATATAAAATTGAAGTGAAAAATGCAATTGATACTTCTTCCCTTTTTTTTTAAATTATAAATATTTAAGCGCCATGTTTCGTAAGCGTAAAAAATTATGACAATTTCTTGTTTCAGAATATCGTTTAGAGATATTTTTTATTTTTACATTTTTCAAATACAGTGAATAAATCAAAAAATAATTTTATTATTTGTATAGAGAATGAGACAGTTTAATTTTTTTTTATTTTCACTTTTATTTTCACTCCACGATTTTACTAATTATTATAAATTTTTTTAATGTTTGCTTTTCTTCTTAGAACTAGTAATTGATATTTTATTTTATTGTTTTTTTTTCTCTTTGACTTTTATGTATTTATTCTTAGTGAACCTCGGTCTCAGAATAACATTTATTTTCATTTAATTTAAAACGTTTCACCGAGATATTTCTCTAAATCGGTTGCTCCACTCATATTGTCGTTTATAAGTGATATGCCCATATTAATTATTTTAACCTCTCGTAGTTTTTAAGATATTGATGAGTAATTTCTTTTTGTAAAAAGTAGTACCGAAGAATGGTATACATTTTACTTCTGATTAAGAAAACAATACATTAAATTCCATTTCGATTTTAAAATAAATTTATATATTTTTTTTTTCTCGACTACCCAACCAGTCATTGTGGGAATATACAACCAAGTGAAGTCTTTTCATAGTATTTCTTGAGAGGGCACTCACTGACAATCAGTGTGAAAAGCAAAACATTATTATTTTTTTTTTTTAAAGCTCTTATTAAAATTCTTCATTAACTCGCTCAGAATAAAAGTAAAAAATAAAATAAAATAAAACGTTTGAAAACACTATTTACACTTTTGTTATATATTTTAGTTATCTTCCCCCAACTTTGTTGAATACACTGCACATCACACAACATCTTACTATTACTGTATTATAAATATGAAATGTAATAGAAATTGTAGAACAGTTTTTTGAGAATCATTCTTCACAGGCTCTCTCTCAACTTTGTAACTGATCATCTCGAGAGATCAGACCACAATCTATTTTTATTATTCTTTTATATTAATATTCTGAAGAAATAGTTTTGTTAACGAAAAAAAATTAGAAAGAAAAGTGAAAATTATGTTTGCGAAAATATTGTATAGTATTGTTAGTTTTCCCCTATTTAAAGTTAATTATTTTATTATATTCTGTAAATATTATTAAATATAAGTAAATAAAAAATGTGATGTAGCTTTGCTTTTCTGTTTTATATTTTCAGAATTAATATAATTATCAATAGGAATTATGCACTCAAAGGTTGCTTTTTCCGATTAAATATTTTTATTATGTAATGTATTTTCGTAATTTGGGTCCAATTTATAATGAAAAGTTTAAAATATTGAAAATTAGCTATTTTATCAAAACATTTTGTTATTGGTCTCTTTTATATATACATATAACTGAAAATATATTCACAAATGGAATGCTAATTTAAAATATGTAATTACTACCTGTTGGTGCAATATGTTTGTCATCAGTAAGAATTTTAACATAAATTCTTCATATAATTGAATAATTTCAATAATAATAATTTCGTAGGTCGAAAACCTTCTAGCGAGAGGTCCATCTGCCTCTCTTGAGAATAAAACCTGTCGTTTTCATATATATATTTTTTAAATATTTATAATCTATAAGGCGGCTGTATAGAACCAAAAAGTCGTCGGTGGATTTATGTATCAGTATTTTAAAGGGAACGGAGATGAAGAAAACGCATAGTTTCCATCTCTTTACATATTTTGAATCTCTTAACTACTTACTGTGTTCATTTAATTATTTTTCATATTTATTTATAGGTATGTGGTCATTTTTTAAAATATATATATATTATGCGTTATATATTGTATTTATTATGCGCAAATACAATTTAAGCTATTCTATGTAAACAATTAATTTATATTTCATTGAATTATATAATATTGTATAATATGGGTGACTTTTTTTAAATGTATAATCATAATAATTTTATTTAAATGTCTTATTTTGTTATTATTTAAATGTATTATTTTTTCCCCCTTAATAGAGAATTTTAAAAAATAATATAAAACAATATTGTATTTTTTTCTAACTTTCACTATGCCTCTTATAGAAAAGTTATTTGTAAACTATGTCATAACCAAAATGTGAAGATGCATCAAGTATTATATTTTCAGTATTATTACTATATATAGTATATATATATATTTTTTTAAATTTTTTCCAAAGATTAGTATTGCGAAATTCCCAAGTTTGACTAGATGTTCAATTATCTATTTCAATTGTCGAAGTTCATTTTCAGCCCATTCTCAATGCTGTCATTTCTGTATAAATAATCGAATTGAATAAGAAAAAAATATCTAAGGCTTGAGGAAACAGTCATAAAGGTAAGAAAGAAGTAAATTTCTGAATATTGGAAAAAATATATTTGTAAGACCCTCGCAATAAAACAAAACATACATTTAAATTCTACGATGGTCAAATATCTAAGAAATATCAATATTTTCCAGTCAAAAAAAAAATATATATATAATGTTTACTATTTCTTAAAAACTGTTCATTGTAATACAATTTATTGTTAGCCTCATGAAACGGGCTTCAACATTAAGAATATTATACAATTTCAGATAATATAATATGTTTATTATTACAGCATTCCTTCCCAGTTTTTGACGGTGTTTAAATATAGAAGTCGACTCAATAAATATTTTCTATAAAAGGAAGATTCTGATCGACAGAAGGAATAGAAGATAAAGAACAGATGAATTATAGATACTGACGATGGGACTGCTTACCGAAACGATTGTAACAGCTATTTTTTTTAGAAAATAGAGCTAAAATAAAGTGGATGTTAAGATTTTCTGTAAAAATGACTGTTGATACATAAACGGATATAATACATTCACCACAGCATTACTTCTTCCAATTTATGTTTTGCTTTTTTTAATAATTAGTAATTATAGACATTATGGGAAGTACTCCCATCATCAGTATCTATAATTTATATGTTCTTTTTGGTAACATTCCTTCTGTCAATCAGAATCTTTTTTTTTTTTTTTTTTTTCCCGAGGGCTGATTGTTCTACTGCGGCCACAGTAGGCCTATTGTGTGCCTTGTCTGTGTTGGTCCCTACAGCAACCCTGTATCTTTAATAAAGTCCAGGATTCTGCTGCAGGTTCCTTCCATTACTTGCTTCGGTTCCGTTATGGTAGACCCGAAGCAGTAAAATCTTCTGCTTTCTAGTGCCACGCACTGGCTTATAATATGAACCGGAGTCTCATTTTTCTCGCCACATTTCCTGCACAGAGGGCTTCTAGCGATGCCCATATTGTGTTCATATGACAGTGTCCTGTAATCAGCCCTGTCATAGCTCTTAGATCCATTCTGCTCATATTCAGGAGCTCTCGGCTCCTTTTCTCTGAGAGTTCCGCTACAAAGAGTTTTGAGTGTCTTTGCTTTGGGACAGTCAGAATCTAACTTTTACGGAACATATTTATTGTTTTTATTAGGTGTTTCAATTTAGAAATCGTTTCAATAAATATGTTCTATAAAAGGAAGATTCTGATTGACAGAAAGAATAGTTAACGTTAAGCACAGCTATAATATTATGGATACTGATGATGGGAGTGCTTCCTGAAACGTTTAGAATTGCTAATTAAAATAATAATAATATTAGATTGGAAGAAGTAATGCTGTGATAAATATATTATATATGGATTCAGAATCTCCTTACTCAATCTAAAAATAAAAAATATATATGTAGATAAATTTAGGGTTTGGTTCGTAATAATTTATTTCATCAACGCCCAGAAGCCTTCAGAAAAATAATATGAGTACCATTTTATAACTTAATTCAGTATGTAAATAAATATAAATTTATTTCCAAACGAGTCTTCATTTTAAAATGCATGGTTATATCGCAGCGTATCGTACCGCAGAGCTGTATTAAAGCGAGTTTTTTGTGAATTTTTGTATTTATAGTTTAAACCCTGACATACGAAGAAATTGAATGCAGTTTTTTTTGTTTTTTTTTCTATAAACAAAAAAATAATCATTTTCTGGAAACTGGAGGTGCTACAGAAATTTCAGCTACATATCCGAATTCTGCGTAAGATATCCTGTACGAATCATCCACTGCAGTTTTGGATATAAGAAAAAATAGATAAATAATTATAGTAAGCACATGATTTTTCAGTTTTATCATAGAAACTGTTTTATTAAATTTCATAACAAGTTTTCAACTCAACTGCGTCATCAACAGTGGTACATCTATAACTTATTCCACGACTAATCATCCAGAATTTAAAAAAAAAAATTATTTGAGATATCATATTTTGATGAAACTTATGGAGGATGTTTGTTCCAAAGTTAAACGAAAAAATAAGAAGTATCTCAATCTTTGCCGATCTAAAGTCAATTTCCTGTTTGGGAATCTTACTTTTCCACATATTAACCAATCAACTTATGAAAAAATTGTTTTTGTTTTTTTTCCATTCAAATCCTAGTTAGGTTATTCGCGAACGAAATCATATTTGTTAAGTTCATCATTTTACATCCAAAATAGCTGTGAAAAATCAAAAATTTTATTCCAAAATATGTTGTTTTGAAGTATCTTTTTCATGTTTAAACAAGAAAAAGGAATTGTGATTTTAAATACCGGCTGAGGGATAGCGGTTTCTGTGCAGAAAACAACTCTAGCTCAGTCGATATTTAAAATCACAGAAAGATTCATGAAAAAGAGGTCACTACAACAAAACATATTTCTTTATAAAACTTTTGATTTTTTTAGTTATTTATGGTATAAAACTGTGAACAACGAAAATATAATCTGGCTTAAAGGGTATTGTACCAAAAAGATTCCTGTTCAATCTGATCTCATTTGTTTTTATAAGTTAACTAGAAATGGAGTTATGAAGGTAAACGTGTGGTGGAAAAGTAAGATTTCCGTGCAAATGAAATGGGGTCTTCTAGCTCCCGATTAGATGTTTTTTTTTTTTTTCATTTTTTCCTTATCGTTAATTTTGTAGAGCAGCCGAAAAAAACATCGTCGAAAAGTAATCTTATATATTTAAATCTCATTTTACGTTGTTCAGAATGTAAGGTATGTTCAGTATTAAGCATGTTGATAGACAGTCGTTATTAAAGGGGATTCGTGAACAGCTAAACTATGTGCAATTTTTCCAAAAAATGTTGATTACTTTTTCATTACGTCTCTTATTTTCAAATATCTCGTGGAATTTTCTTTTCTTTTCCTCTCTTTACTCAGCTATCATTAATCAAAAATGCCGGTAAAATCTCAAAATCGTCAAGAACTATACATTTGTCAAGATCGCGGGTTGAAAAAACCCTGAGAACGCCATAGAGTCGGACTCTTTTATGTCCACCAGAGCAAGGAAAGAGCGCTTTGATAGTAGGCGATATGACCTCGTACTTAAAGCGCGAGCAAGTGTCACAATAAGTAACATATATTTCACAGTAGAATTTTCGCCGCTAGCTCTAGTGTTATGCGTGCTTGCTTACTCAGCTCATGATCACGGATTCAAAACTCGGCCAAGGCCCTTAGCTTAAATGGGAGGTGAGAAAAAAAACTTAAGCACATCGTCGAGTGATGGTCCCGAGCCTATACGGTGAATAAAAATTTACGATAGGCAAAATTTAGGACTCTCATAGTAGAGTCGGGCTCATGTTCAGCAGTGACGAAAGAGTGCTCTGGTAGTAGGCGATATGACCTCGTAGTTACAGCGGGGACGTGTCACAATAACTAACATATATTTCACTTCGCATATACAGCAGGTTCCAATAAACTCGAAACATAAGAAATTAAGTTGTACATCAGTGTCTATTTATCCTTCAGGCGAGTGAGGCAGCCGTCGCAGGGCCCCCGTTCCATCATTGAATTTTTCTAGAAACTTCTTGCAATTTCGTGAAACATGCTAAAAAATTTCATGACATTCTACAAAATTCTTGATTTCTGGTTTATTGTATAAATTGAAGACCACAGAGGAAAAACCAGCTATCTCATTTTTTTTCATTTTGCGAAATTTCAATTTTCCTGCAAAAAACTCAAAAAAATCTGTTTTATAATGAAAAATGTGAGGAAAATTCAACTAACTAAAGACGCATGAAGAAATGAGAAAATACTATTAAAACTTTAATAAAAATTGTCACAGATGCGAGGACACAAAACTCCAAATAAACAAGGCAAAAACCAGCTATCTTTCGAATGTTCAAGACTGAGTTTTCCATAATAATTTCTGGCCCTGTCACAAAATTGCTTTAAATGTTGGAGGTCTTTATATTTCTCTTTGGAAATAGGCAATTTCTTGATATAAGCTCGAGGTGGGAAGTGAAATGAACTCTTCCAGTTTTGGTGTAGAAAGAAGTCCTTCATGCAGGCTGATTGCGTTGTTTTCCTTTTTTCATCAGTTTCAATGGGTTCGGCATCATGAGTGAACTAACCCACTGTCCGTTGTAGGTATCTCTGTGTGCTCTATATCTATCTTTAACTCCCGGATATTCCTTATTTTGATGGGTGTTTTAAGCTAAGAAAGCCTGTTCCTTCCCGGGCGCACACGAAGGAGCTGGTTCTTCCCCTGTATGCTGTAATTCAAACGCTTGTTTGACGCTTCTAGACAGGTTTTTCCCCCGTTCGGGATATCATCGTGTCCAGCACCCTTTAAAACATATAGAACCATCGTTACTTAACTTTCGAAAAAAAGCTGGTTATTCCCCTATGGTGTTCAATTACTAAAAATAAAGTTGAGGATATTATTGCAAAAATAATTCCAAGGGCCCCCGAAAGTGTTGGAACGGCACTGTTGAATCTTCCTTTTTTTTTTTTTTTAAATGATCAATAAGACAAGTCAACTCATATAAAAGATTGGGAAAAATCAATTATATTATAGCTAGTTCGGTTGTGGTGAGTAGTTCCAAATTATTTATTATATATAAAACTATTCAATCGTGCAGTTCTCTTGGAACAGGGAGTTTCTGGAATAATTTCTCTCATAATTATTTTAAATTCCAAAAAACTCGATTATACCTACCTGTTACTTGGGAACCGAGCGTTTCTTCGGTAACTGTTATCTTATTTATCTTCCCCGTTCCTCACAAGATGTCTCTTAATTATATAAATTACAATCGCCAGGGATTACTAAATGTCCTTCCTCGAAGAAAAAGAAAAATGAATAGGAATGATCAAACAAATAAAACAAATTTAAATCGAAATTTTTTTTCTTCTTAAAACATTATATAAGCGTTACATAATATTAAGAAATGTTTAGTAAATAAAAAAAAACTAAAAATTTTCGCCGCATAAAAAAGCAAAATAGTGTTAATGTTAAAAATCTTCACATTAGTACTGAAAATAAAATACAATATTAACGATATTTTTTTTTTTCATACATTTATCTCTTATGTATTATTTATTTGTATTGTCACCCAAATTGGAATTTGTTATTAGCTATTTTCAATAAGTACAATATGTACATTAAAAATATAAAACTTTCTCTTTTTATTTTTAAATGAAATTCAAATAAAAACATCCATATCTAAAAGCTCATGGATACATTATATATTTTTTAAATTTTATTTATATATATGTATACATTTTTTAACTAAAGGATTATTATATTAAAAATTATTTATTTCAAGTATTTACAGTTTTCTTTCAACAGTTATGTATATGTGTCTAAACGTAAGAACAAGATGTCCCATCTAACGCGAACGAATAGACAGAAATAATGATATCAAGGAAATCATGCATTCGTTCAGTATGAATGTCTTCTGAGATATCTTTTTAGTACTATTTTTTTCAGTGTTTTACTTCTCAAGTTTTCCGCATCAAAATTATAAAAAGTCGCGCATAATAATGACTCCCACCCACTCTCTTTAAGGAAATTGTCACAAATGGCTAACCTGTTGAATTTTATTTTATTATTTTTCTTATGAATTGCCTACATAGTATATAGAACGAACTAGAGGGCACCGGTAGCTCAATGTTATGCGTGCTTGCTTACTGAACTCAACATCACGGGTTCGGAACCCCGCCGAGGCCCTTAGTTTATTTTATCTGGGAGATATTATAAAATAAACTTAAACATGCCGTCCTTCGGATGGGACGTTGAGCGATGGTCCCGAGCCTTTACTATGTCAGGTACTCGTTAAATACCCCTGGCCTTAGGTGAATAAAAATTTAGGATAGGGAAAATTTAGAACTCTCACTGCAGAGTTGGGCACATGTCCACCAGAGTGACGAAAGAGCGCTCTGGTAGTAGGCGATATATGACCTTGTAGTTAATGCCCGGGCGTGGGTCATAATAACTAACGAGAACAAACTAAATGGAGTATAAATTCCTAGAAACTTCTTAACCCGATCTCTTTTATTCCCACTCTAAGCATCTAAAAGCAGCATTTAATCCTTTGACTTTTTATTCTGAGTCCTTTATTTATTTTACATTTAAAAGGAAAACCAAGTACGCCTTGCCGCTGGAGCCCTAATCCGAGCCTGATCCCAAATTTTTGAAATTTATTCATAATTTCATTTTCATGGTCAACTAATCTTTCCTGGAGCTTATGAAAATTCAATATTCTATAAGCATGAAAACCGAAAATATTTGACGAAAATAAATTATTTTGGACGGATTCAGTTCAATGAGCCCAGAGTATCGGAAGGTACGACTTTATTTACGAGTATGAATCTCCAAAATTGTGTTATGTACAAAACTTGACAGGTAAATATTGTAAAAATTGAAGAAAAACGTATATTTTTAAAAATATTGTCTATTTCACAAATCATATATCTCGGGTGTTAGGGCAAAAGGACTTAAGTCAGCAAATCTGAATTTGAGGAGGGGCATTTCTGAAGGTTTGAAAAATTCCTGCAAATCAGGTAGAACCCCATTTATGTTACTTGAAATATTATTTCTATAAAGTATTAAATATAAACAAAGTAAAATATTCCAACAATGAGTTACATTTGGTAAAAATATTTAAATGCACTTAAGTCCTTTGTATCACAAGACTTATTCTGACCTGGCCCTTTTGTCCAAACACCAGAGATATACAATATGGGAGTACTTAAGTTATTGAAACTATCTTCAGCCACGACTTAACAAATAATAAATGGAATTTCAACAAGTCTATAATCCTAACTATCCCTTTTTACAGTTACAATTTTTTTTCTTTTATTATTAAGATTTCAATATATTTTTTATGTTTTCCATGTTTTAAAGACGTTACTGTACAGGAGGGACAGGGAAAACCCTTGGGGGCTGAAGGAAGGGTACCGTTTGTATTTGTTAAGTCGTGGCTGAAGATGGTAGCAATACAGAAAGTACTCCCATATTTTAAATACAATTTGTGAAATAGACAATATTTTTTAAAAAACATACATTTTTCTTCATTTTTTATTGTTTGACAATATCTCTGCAAAAAAATGTTAAGTATCATATTGTCAAAATGCTGTAAAAGGATACATAATTTGATACCCACATTTATTTTTATCCCATTGATATATAAATATATTTATTTTTTTTCGTAGCAGCAATCCTGCACATTGATTCATTACATGCCCCATCCGAGGCCTTGGGTCGCGTTGGGTGGAACACCCTATATATTTTGATAATTGTATAAATATATATATATTTAACATGTTTTCCTGTTTATTATTTAAATAATGTAACATGCGTTTTATACATTAATAAATAAAAGGGAACAAAATAAAAATGAACATTATAATATAAATAAACGTTTAGTTTATAATCAAGTATTTTAAAAGAATATTAATTAATGTAGTTTTGAAATAAAATTATATATAAATATATATACATATATATGAGGAGTTTGGATCCAGAGCGGACCAACTGGTTGAAACTGAACAGGTAGAAAATGGCAATTGAAAATTGAGTACATTTTGTTTATCTCCATTAATGGGCCCCAAATATTTATTTATATTTGAAATTTTAGAATAGTATTGGATGAGTGATCCCTTTTTGTGTTCTATAAAGTTTTTGAAGGCCGTATGATCCATTGCGACTTTGAAAATACAAGCACAAAATACTTGTGGACTAAACTTAAAGTGCTGCTATCTATCACTGAAGTGAAGAAACTAAGTGATCCACACTGGTTTTGAAAAAGGGAACCTATGCCAACATCAGGATGGTAATAACTCATTTTCCGAAAAATTGTGGGTTGGTCCGCTCTGGCTCCAAACTCCTCATATATATATATATATATATATATATATATATATATATAAAGGGCAGAAATTAAAAGGAAAATGGTAAAGTATGTAAAAATATATACATAAATGGCGGCAATCAATCTTCAAAAGCCGAAATTAAGTATTAACAGAAAGAAAAATGAAGAAACATAAATAAATCAGAATTGTTGATAGATTGTTATGTTATGTACAAAGTTATACAGTTCTATATATAATACTTGACGTGGTTAAACTGAAATTGGGCCGGGATGGTGATAAAGGTACCAGCTGTAGGTTACAGATATTTATGGAGAAATGACAAAAGCATCGTTTCATAATGTTTACTGGCGTCAAGACTTCTCAAACTGTGCCTTTCTGATGGGTAAACCTGAAAAAATATTAAACAAAATTGAGAATTAATAAAAAAAAAAAAAAAAAAAAAACAGTACATTATAAGACATTAAATTAGTTGAGTGAATGGACTCTCAATATTCCAGTTGCTGAGAGGCTAAATAATCCATGTTCACTTCTTCATGTTTTAGAAAATAATAAACTTTCGTTAAGAGTTTCTTGAAAGAACTTTCAAGACCTTCAATATCCAAAAAGGGAATGTTTGAGCATGGTTTATTACTTCCCCAGCTTTACGAAGTATAAGAGAAGTTATGAAATCGGTCAAAAATTCGATGCGGAGTTATCAACGGAATTTCATGTTTTCCGACCTCTAGACTCCCAAACGGTCCAAAGGGAAAGAGGGATTAGGGGTAGGCTTAACTCAAAAACTCGTAATAACTGCCGTTGTAATGAATGTATCATGTATATAATTTTATATTGAACCCGATGAGGACTTAACCTGTCTTATTTCAGCGATATCGGCTGAAGGGGGCTCAATTCAAAAACTCTAACAAATGCCGAGGTAATGAATTGATCGATACAACATTCAGAATGAGTTTAGGAGCCCCTAGGTAAGTTGAAAACCGGTTCTCGTCAAAAATAAAACAATGGGAAGACAACGTCTTTTATGTCTATGAGAAATCTCGTCCCACAACATTTTATATTCATTTTTAAGAATATCTTGGTTTTATTATATTCCATTATACTCAATTCCAAAGCGTAAAGCAGCTCCCAAAGACTATAGACGGATATAAGAAGGCCGAATTAGAACTGTCTGTGGGCGAGCTGTGGTCGAAGGCTGTCTGTGGTCGAAGGCTTCCACCGAAAGAAAGGTATGACAACAGTAATATATTAACTGCGGAACTAACACCTTTTACCAAATATTAGAATATAACTTAAAATACCTGAAGTTGATAAGGTTTTCCTTTTCTAACTAGTTGATTGATAAGTAAGCTCGTGTGGGTGAAGTGTACGTTCTCATCCAGAAGTCCGTGTACTATCAGCAGACGGTTTTCTCTGGAAAAGTTCACAATGTTTTTATTAGTTATCATCAATACGGTTAAGATTTTTTTACATATTTTTTCCTATGCATGATTTCGATGATTATGAACAAACTAAAGACTTTTTCAGTCTTTGGAATCATTTTTGTATTACATATTTCCAACTATTAACCTTATTTTATATATTTCACTCTAAATTTAATATATATCTAAATATTTCATTTTTTTTGCATTTTATTAGTCTATAAGCCTTTATTAGAAATCATTAATGTGCTGTTTTTTTAGAAAAACCACTTGAATAAACAACCCCTTGTTCCGCTAGAACAGAATAATTCGTTTCGATTGTTTGTCTCCTCTAATCCCTTAATATTGTTTATTTCACAAGACATGTATACATACACTATACTAGATATACTAGTATCTCCCTTCACTGTCCTCGCATGTATTTCAGCTCCAATTCTTTTTTCGGGGTTTGAGCCGTCTGTGAACTAGACCAGCTTACCCCGATCTTGGGTCTTAAGATCCAGACAGTAGTCATTTCTGTCTGGTATTGATACTTTAATTTTCTTATTAAAGTTGAAAACTGGTGTCATTTTGTCTGAACCCATGTTCTCGGCCGAGTTTCGAAACCGCGATCTTGAGCTCAGTAAGCAGTAAGAGTTACCGGTAGTTTATAGTCTAAGGCACTGAGTTTAACTATACTAAGTGGACAGCGCATAGAGAAGGCAGCTGTTTTTGAGAGTTAGGTTAAGTAGGTAAACAGTATAAATTCCTATACCAACTTCGATAAAAACAACTGTTTTCTAGAACTGATGTACTGACCGACAAAGAAGCACTCCTGATTCACGGAAGGTGCTACGTTGCATCGATAGAGGAGTCTACGAGAGACAGGACTGGAGCAGAACGAATCAGGAGCTATATGCTTTGTCGCAAAAACCGGACATAGTAGGGTTTGTAAGACTTGGCAGACTAAGATGGGCAGGAGACTTGGCAAAGATGGGAGACCATGAGGTCCCAAAGATGATATTATTAGAGGAAATCCACGGGACCAGACGAGTTGGGAGAGCGAAGCTACGTTGGAAGGACGGTGTTGCGCATGATGCGAGGATCTTGGAGGGCAGCTGCATGGGACCGAGACGAGCGGCGAAAGCTGATCCAGGAGGACTTGACTCAGAGATGGGTTGTTGTGTCGATGATAATAATGATGTACAAGTGAAAAATAATATGTATATGCCCAAAATGCAATAGAAAGTTAAGAAGCTTCAGCATAAAGACGAAAAGGGTAGAAAATGTAGTTGTCTACGTTGTAAAGTTGAGAAATTATCCATGTAAACATGGTATAGACGACATTTAGGACACAACTCTAGGTTGAACTATACTTACTCGTCAGGGAACTGGTTGACATAGGTGAGAATAGATCCGTTCTTGTAGCCGATAGGATTGTTCGTGGGGAGATCCATGTACCTTTCTGTGTAGCCCGTGTCGTACAGAGACCACGAAGTGACAGGAGCTCCAGCCACTGCCACCTAAATAACAACATGGAAATAATTTAGTCGTGGTAGTAAAAATATATCGTATGAAAAACTATACAATAAAACCTCACTAGCTCTCACATTCAATGATTCGGATCTTCCATAATTCATATCGTGATTTTTAATTTTTTTTTTGCATAAAATATAATTAATAATTTGAAGAATTATGTATTAAATGTTTTGTAACACTCCCTTAAATATATGAATGACTAAAAAAAACATTTTTAAGGAAATTACAAGTTTTTTCTAAGAATTTGTTTTTTAATTTTGTTCAGGAGTACGAAATTCATATATACTGACATTATAAACGGTGCTAGCCGAGAGACCTGCTATGATAAGATAGCAAGTGCTGATACGTGCCAGTCTCTTCCCTTTCTTCAGCTCTCCTGTCCCTCTCGGTCTGCCTCCACTGCTAATCAGAGACTAGACAGGTCCGGAGAGTATGGGGGACCACCGCGCCCCTGTGGTATCTACTACCTCCATTCAGTCATATGAATGACATTATAAAATGTTATAATTAACATTATAAACGTAAAAATATGGCTACATTTTGGAGAGAACTGAGTTGTTAAAACAATTGAGACACAAATGCCCTTTACTGTACTGCTTGTATTATTCAGGTCGTGAATGGCCTCGGAATATATTAGACAGCAATGTAAAAAACCGCAAGTGGTCATAACAGTATTAAACGAACCAAAACTATGTTAGTTGGCTTAATTATAAATGTAAAATTGATAACACTTGAAGTTTGAGATATAACAATTACCGTTCACGTGCAACCAATTAATTAAATCATAAACGAAAATAATAATTTGGACAATAAAAAATTTAAAAGATGAATATGTAATAATGGGAGAACATTAAAAAACGGAGGCAGAGTGGGTCAGAAATCAAAAAGAAAATATATTATAATAAATATGGTCCAGTATATACAATGTCTAGTTTAACGTTCAGTGAAGTTTATCAACACACTAATTTTGTTTAATTGTGATTCTAATCTTGATTCCCCCCCATGTTTGTAGGCCCTGATGATGATATAAAGTATATCGAAACGTTGGCGTTTGAATAGTGTTTTCTTCCATCTTTGACTGACCCTCAATATTCCTACAATTACAATCTATAGTCGCTAATCAACATCTACAGTATATACAATGTTTATGTCAGTATATATAAACTCCATCCCATCTATATTAGACTAGGATTTAAACGCTCAGTAAAAAAAGCAGCTTACCAAGTAAGAAAGGTTAATTACACATCACAAAATGATAAATGCACAGTAAAATGCAACACTGTAAATACAATTTTAACCCAATAACTAAAAATATATTATTGCCTAGTAAGTTAATCCAATAACATGGTTAATAAGGCGAAGGAGAGTAGGAAATTTCAGAACACTTGGTAAAAAATTTGAATACCCAGTAAAAAAAATAATATTTTAAATGCACAGTACAAAATAGCAGTTTACCGAGTAAATCCAGTTGATGTATCAGAAGAAATGAAATGTTGACTCTTCCGTGGGTCCTTTTAGTAAAACAGTCCAGGTTCTCCTCATATATTTTATTTATTTACTGTGAATATATCCTTTTTACTGGGCTCTTATTTTGTTTACCAAACGTTAAATATTATTCTACTAGCATTTAATTTATTTACTGTGACTTATTACCGTGAGTTTCTTTTTTTCACTATTCGTTTACTTTTTTAACCATGTTATAAATTTATTACACTGAATTTAATCTTGTAAATGTGAATTAATTTTGTTACTATGAATAATACGTTTTCTACTAAACTTTAATTACTGTGCACAACTTTTTGCTATTGTGCATTGAATTTTCATTATTTATATTATAACAGTAATTATTATTACATTATGTTAAAATATTAACAACTCTCTTTAAATTGACTACTATGTGTTACCACAACTTTCTTTAAACGCCTCGACTACTATGTGTTGCCACAACTCTTTGTCTCAATGACAAATAAATACATAACAGTCTACCTCTACCTTGAATATATCCGGATACTGAGCGAGTCCCATGAGACTGAGGTAGCCGCCATAGGACCAACCAAAGATGGCCAGTCGGGACATGTCCATGATGTCCACCTCCTTCGAGAGCCACATTAGCATCTCGATCTGGTCCTCCAGCTCAACTGTACCCTGTACAAACAACAAGCCATCATTATGAAACAGACCAATCCATCATGCTATATTGGTTCAGAAGCACAACATATCTAAAAATTATTTTTTTCAGAATTTAGAACCCCAGTAACTGGTTAAGTGAGGTCAAGTTTAAACCGCAAGATCCAATCAAATTTAGTCCTCAAGCGTCTATCGAAACAATTCACTACATTGGATGATGCGGTTACGATATAAAACACCTCCATTAGTATACGTTACTAGTAGCCATTGTAATATTAGGAAGCGAGGAAATGAGTTCGGACGTTGTCTTCTTCTTATTTCATTTCAGTTTCATATGTCATTATATTTGTTCGATTTATTATTCTTTTAAAATGTCGGTCAATGAAGGAAAACGAGTAGTATGTACATATGAAGCGTTGGGTGTCAAACATGGCCAAGAAATGACGAAAAACTCATTTAACATTACCTCTCCCCTCTTCGTTTCCATTTTTTTTTTTATAAATACAAATTTTGACTCATTAGAGAAGATAAGATAGGTGAAACAAATGGTGAGGCAATGAGTAATTAATTATAATTAGTTACAAAATGGACTTAACTGGTTTTGCAATCTAACGGTGGACCTGAAACTAAAGGCTTGGGACAAGGATGTCTTTGCAACAAAACAAAATAAATGAACTAAACACAGTAATTAGGTTTAATTATTTATCTTGTACATTTTCCTCCCCACTCATTGTATTTGGCAAAAGTATAGTTTTATATAGTGAAATTCTAAAAATTATTGTAAGCCACATGATGCTAAATGAAAGATGGACAAGAAAGAACCGGGATGATAACCTGATACAAGAAACCTTCCTTCAACAAGACCGCTTTTGCAACCAAACTCCTGTACCTCATAGATTTTACTAAGGGACTTAACCAGTTTTGAAGCAAAACTGCCATGGACTAAGAGCCTTTTGCTACAAAACTAGGTGTGGACAAGGATGGTTTTGCAACCAATCCCAAACTTTGATAAGGTATTCAACTGACTTAGAGCGTCTTTTGCAACAAAATAATAGCATAGAAAGGTGTAAAATCGCTTTGTGAACAACTTACTGTCGATAACTCATTTTTCGATTTTTTGGACTTAGCCACGTTTGATACTCAACGTTTCATATGTAATATATAAATGACGTTGAAAAATTGGAGGGTAAACTATGGACAAGTGACCAACCAACTCAACACGTGGAAAATTGTACTAATTTTTGTCAAAAGTCCATTCTTCATAATTTTATTATATTCTCCCTTCTTTTGGCAATTTGCAAAAAAAAAAAAAAATATATGTTTTTTGCAATCGGGGAATATCTTAAGAAGTGAAAATATAATAAAACGAAGAATGAACTTTTGACAAAAATTAGTACAATTTTCCAAGAGTTGAGTTGGAATAGTAATAATAAAAAAAAAAAAATACAATAAGTGACAAAGTTAATTTAAGATGATTGGTTACCATGCGATGCTTGATGTGTGACTCGAAGGCGAGGCCCCGATGATAGGATCCTCTTGAGTCGATGGCGACGACACAGTAGCCCTGTGAGGCGAGCATATGGATGCGGAGGTACCTCATGTCCTGCGGGCAGTCTCACTAGGACCAACATTCATAGACTAATGGTTTCCAACACCCCCCTAGCCCAGACCAACCAAAGCCAACCCAAACTGGTCCCCAACTTCACATTCTTGGTGGAATTAAATCAATACTAACATAATACATCCAGCATTGTCAGATGTTTGGCTAGCCTAATTAATCATCAAGTTTTGTAGAAGTGGAATTAATATAAGAAAGAATATATAGTAGAAACAGTAAACACTGACTAATCCTTCATCAAAGTAACTTTCTGTCCAGGCTTCCGTCTGTAGTTCAGTGTGTTTGTTTTTGTGACTTATGCCCGGGCTTTAACGTTATGAGCTGAACCATTCATAATTGTTTAAATAACAATAAATACATTTTAAAAAATATTAAATAAAAACACTATAAAGGGTTGCCCACTGTTGTACAGCACATTCTAGCTGAGGTGCCGGACGTTGCACAGCACATAACACCTGAGGTGCCGGTCGTTGCACAGCACACACTACCTGAGTTGCCGGCGGTTGCCCTGCGCCTTTTCATTATTTTAAACTCATGAAATTAAACGTTATTCTATGCATACAAAGATTAACACTTTAATTCTCATTTTCTTCGTAACGTGTAATCTTAGTTGACATTTCTTCGTCTTAGAATAACATTTTTTCATTACTTTTTTTTTTTAATTTTTCATTTAATTTCAATAATCGAATAACGATTTTATTGCGCAATTTCTATTTATTTATTTTTGATTCATCTGAAGTTTATATATATATAATCTTAAATATACAAACTGGGAGATACAAAACTTGAGCACGTTCTCCTTCATAGATGTCGTTAAGTTAAGGTCCCGAGCCTGTATGATGTCAGGTACTCACTGAATACTCGTACCCTAATTATACCTGGGTAGGCAAAATACGATATGACCTCGAAGTTGAAACCCGGCCATGAGCCATAAACTATTTTTATTCTTTCTTCTACGAAATATTCATCCACTGATATTATATTCATTTACTTGATATAAGTTTTTTTTAAATATATAGGTACAGTTATGGAAGCAATATGATTGAATTCCACCTAGATGTACCAAACGTCCAAGATGTTCGTTTTCCTATTAATTGGCTTCCTTAAGTTTATACTATAAGTAAACGAACGGTCTTAAGCTAAAGTGGAATAAATGTCAGGAAATGAAGGTATTTAACATTTTTTTCTGAGATATTGTGAAACATCTAATAAAAAATAAAGAAAAACGTATGTTTTTGAAAAAATATTGTCTATTTCACAAAATATATATAATATGGGAGTACTTTCGGTATTGCTATCATCTCCAGCCACGACAAATACTGCAATACCGAAAATACTCCCATATTATATGTACTTTGAGAAATAGATAATATTTTTTTTAAAACATACGTATTTTTCTTATTTTTTAAATGAAGGTATGTTTTGGAAAGTACTTCTCATATTAATAATAAGGTGATTTTATAAAGAACACTCTACTTCAGGATAATGATGGTGCGCATACCACCGATGAAGCAATATGGCCATCAACTCGAAGGCTAAGGTAAGTAAACATGGATATTTTGTTTTAAAATGTAGGTTAAATTTTATGATGAGGACTCTTGGAATCCAGAATCCGCTCATTGCAATGTTAATCCACGTTTCTTCTCCCCATGCATTATTCTCTTCCTGTCAGATGCAAAGTATGGTCTAGCTAATCTTCAATAGATACGCCATTCATTCTTCCATTTCTTGTAATGGTAATTTTATACATTTTCGCGTAGGGCTTTCTTTATTTGTGTGACATTGTTTCCCTTCATCTTATCTTATTAATTATAAATATTTTCATGCGTTAAAAAAAAAAAAATTCAGTTAAGCCGTAACACGGATGATTCGCCCCCGGAAAATCGGGAGTAGAGTGTATCAAACAGGATGAATGAGAAGACATTTTTGAAAAAAAAAAATCGAAATTTTTATTGGACAATACCTAACATGTGTAGACTCCTTAATAGCAATTATTATTTATTTTTTACATTATTAAACCTAGGCATTTATGGAACCTACATATTTGCATATTTCTCAGAAATTAAGAAAAGTTATATGAAAAAATCATAAACTAAAAACATGATTTCAAGTAATTATTGTATTCCTGGAATTGCCCATTAATGAAAAGAATAATACGGGAAGTAGTAAATAGTGATTCGATTTGAATAAAACCATATAAGCAACTGTCTCGGTGGATATGAGAAAAAACTTAAGAGGCAAGGTAGCAAAAATATCGAAAATAAGGTAAAATATTTCCCTATACTATGTATATTTAATTCTTGTTTTTTTAAGTTGGATATTTGCCGAAGAATAGACAATTCTTTTTAAAAAGAGAGGAGAGCTCTCCATAGAGTTATACAAAAAAAAGAAAAAAGAATTATATACTTATAGATATATTGGAGAAAACCCTCCTTTAGGGCAAAAGTACCTTTAAAATTGTATATAAATCGTAGGTGGATAGAGATTAAATTCTGAGAAAATTCTTACTTGACATATTTTGAAACGTTTTCTCCGCATAATTTATAAACTATTTTGATACAAGTTGTGTGACCTTTATTATTATGTTAGGACGGAAATAAATAATATTATACTGAAAAAGTACATTTCCAAGATTTAGTCCACTTTAACTTGAAATAATTCATACTTCGTGCCAATCCAAACTAATTTTTAACAAATGGTCTCCATGGGTCGACTGCCATTGAACCAACTGAATAATGCTGATTGCTCAACGAATGAGGTTGAAAGAGTGTTTACGCGCTCGATTTACCGGTCAAACGATCGCAGTCGAACCATGTTTACGAGCCTTGGTCTATTTCTTGTAATATGTGTGAAATGTTCGAAATAAATAAATATTTATATACTTCATCTCTTAAATCCAGAAATATTCGATTTAAAAGATAATGAATGTACATACTTACAAATGAGAGATTATCTTGTATAATTGTGAAATATTAAATTAAATAATGCAATTACTTTTGCAATAATCCAATATTTTCTTACTTTGTCATTTCTGAGAAAACAAACTTTGATTGCAACATATTAAAGTAATTTGTCATCTTAAAAAGTAAAGTCAGTAAGCGAAGGAAGGAAAAACCAATCAATAGCGCGTTTTAAATTATAAGAATGTTGAAAACCATAAATATATATATATATTTTTTTTCTAATCAACTTAAATTATTAACTACCAATGTTGCGTTCTCCCATCACTCATATTTCAATAATACACTTTTTGTCAAGAGGTTAAACAATCGTTTCAGTCGCGAAGCAAGTGTTGCGAAAAGGCAACATAAGTAGAAAATGAGTTAACTGGTAAAATGTTCAGAATTGTTTAGACAATATCGTAAGCAAAGCGTCAATACTTGACATTCAGGTGTAGAATGGATTTGAGTTCAAAATACTGATTGCTGCGTTTTTTAGCTGTAAATTGAGCATAATGTGGAAGGTTTGGAGATATTTTGAAAATATTACAAGGAAAAGATAATCTGGCCAAACTTCTTTGTAATAAACATTATTTCAAAAAACATACTATGGACTTTATATGGTATTTTGGACTTAATCCACACTGGTCCTGAATGCCTATTAATCGTTGAGTTAATTCTAATGACATGTAACCCACTTGAGCAAAAATGTCTGCTTTCTTTCAATTTAAATACCATAAGTTACATTTCAACCAAAAACCATAGCAAAATCAAAGATTATATAGTGCCTCTGATGGGTTTTAAAAGTGGATTATGTGTCGTTAAAAACAAAGTCATCGATATATCTTCATGCAAGAAAAATAATCTGCTTTCTGCTACTTTCAATCTTCTATTTATAATAAATGTTTTAAAAATTATAACAACATAAAACAGGGTTTCTTGTAAATGCAGAAAACTTTTCAACAAATGAAAGCGAAAAAAAAAACACAAATAAATAGGTTACCTTAAATGTGTTCGTGACGACCTGTACCTCAGGGCCACCGTAGACATTGAGGACTGTGGGGTACTTCCTGCCAGGGATCGTGTTGTACGGCCGGAACACCATCGCATAGAGGACGTCGCCGGAGGAAATCTCATGACTGTACAGCTCGGGGCACGGCAGAGGCTTCTCAGGTACTATCATTGAAAATTAATATTTACCAATTCCCTCTACTAACATCGACATATTTCATTACATTATTATTTAAAGTTTTATATAAAAGGCAAGGCTCATTCTCATTATATTTCTGTCCGGTTTACTCATCTAGCGATCATGAGGCTCAGTAATATCGGTTGATGTACATAATTGGGGCCTTCAACGAGCACCTGACATTGCACAGGCTCGGGACCATCGCTTAACGTCGCATCCGAGAGTAAAAACCCCAGGGCCTCAGCCAGGTCTCGAACCAGCGATCATGAGGCTCAGTAATATCGGTTGATGTACATAATTTATATGCTATTTTAGTTAGTAATTGTGACTCATGCCCGGGCTTCAACTATAAGGACATATCACCGTCGCTCTGGTGAACAAGAACTCGATTACTGTGGGAGTCTCAAATTTTGCCTACCCAGGTTTAGTCACCTAGGGTAGGGGTCTTCAACGAGTACCTGACATCGTATAGGCTCGGGGTCATCGCTTAACGTCCCATCCGAAGGACGCCGTGCTCAAGTTTTTTTTTCACCTCCCAGATAAAAAAACTTAAGGACGATATTGATTTACATAAGGTATTACTATGTTCCGGTTCAAGGAAAAATAATAATAATGCATAAAATAATAATATTAGTAACTTCTTTAAAAATTGTTATTAAAAATATATACCTATGGTAGCAGTACCTTGCGGTTCAACTAGATGCCCAATCGGAGTGAGAATTATGCCGTCAACAGTAGAATCGGTGTGAGTTATTCTGAATACAAGGCACGCTGGCAGCTTCCTTATATTAGAGTAAGTCGCAACACAGATTGTACATTCCTGAAAAAACAGAGAAAAACACACATGATTCAAAGGGATCGTTAAAGAAAATGGAAAGTTCATGAATAAAATGTCTAAAAAGTTGAGTCACATAACCAGGAAAAGTCACTAAGCTCATTATTACAATTTTCCGAAACTAATCTTTCATAATACCTTTGGAAAGGTGAAAACAAAGATATAAAGAGACTTTTTGAACCAAAATACCAATTAAGCAGCTGGAAAAATTTCCTCACTGATCTAGGCACTTCAACCTAATCTATAAGCCTGAAAATTTGTACCTAGGAACCTCTCATATTGTCTACTGTTGAGGGAAAAATCGTTATTGATAAAATGTCAAAACAATATTGAAGAAACCACTTACCGGTATATCTAAGAAAATATTTAAGTCAAATTATAATAATGTGGTTTGCATTAGTTCTCGTATATAAATACATGAAAAAAAAAAAAAAAAAAAAAAAAAAAAACTAGCTTACTCAGGCTGTCCGTAATAATCTTCCAAAAAAATTCCCCGAGTTTCGCAGGTTTTTTTACCCGGTTGCTACTGATTTTTCCCTTAGTCTTAATTTGGGCAGGAAGGGGAGACTTTTTTTTTTAAATTAAATATTTTGAATTCAACAAATAGACATAGAATACTATAATTTTTATACAGCTGAGTTTGTTGAAAATAGTGTCGCCTTCATGTAGTAAATTGTGGGCATTTTTTTTTTGCCAAAGTGGACGAAAAATAGGTTGGTGCATGACGAATTTTTGATTTAAATTGTACCATTCTGAGGAAATTGAATTGAATATATTGAAATGAGGAAGGTGGACTCACAGGATTAATTTCCACTCGGTATGAGAATCCAGTGTGTGTAAGAAGCCTGATGAGACCTGGCTGATGAATGGAGACCACATAGAGATGCTTCTCCAGAGGGGTGTCCTTGAGGGCCATGAAGTAGACGAGACCTCGAGCAGTGTCCACCCAAAGACCTTCGTCGAGGACTACCCAGTCTCCAGAGGTCAGACCCACCATTGAGCTGGTACGGCATCCCACTACAATTGTATTCAAACAACACATTGTTAAAGAACAACTTTTACATACATCTCTTAAGGCGGTTTCACACTGACAATGTTTTCATCATGAAGAACTGTCAATTAAAAATGACGGCTTCGTTAACATTCATCTTTCAAAAATTAAAGAAAAATTGTGATCATGAATCTCTTGCAGCCGTATGATATGTACTGTTTTGCGCTCTGTAAATAACAAAAAGAAGCCATAGAATTGGGCAGGTAAATAAATAAAACCTCGATGTAAATAATATGTAATAAAATAGCTGCGCAAAATCAAATACAAAAATCTGTATTTAACTAATAACTTATTACATCTGACTCAAGTTCCACACAATCTGACTCGTTAAACCATGTAACACTTGTTGAGGTTATAAGCTATTTTTCATCTCACTTCAGTGTTAAATTCAAAGCTAAAATAGTTGATGCTTTTGTTTTAAATCTAAACTTAAGTGTTAATTAAGACAGGTAATTCCAGGTGCCACAAAAGTGGTCCTTGTATCAATAAGTGACGAAAAAATCCACGAAATAAAATAAGCTAGTTGTTTATTTTTAATTTGTATTGAAAGTAAATTTTTTTATATGACTTTTATTCCTATTACATTTAAAAAAAAATGTTCCTATTCCAATTTTTTTTTTGTTTATGTACGGTGCATATTAGCCATGTCAATGTGTTATCAAGTTATTACAACATCCATGGCCCTGGGAGGGAGTTCTATCTACGAAATAAAACTCACTCCCGTACGGGATTCGAACCCGCAAACCATAGTGATACCATATTCTTCTTTTATTTGTACTCAAAAACATATTATAAACATTAATTAATACTTTTTACAATTGTAAATTATTTTTAAATCCTTATTGAAATATTTTTTGGCTTTAAATTTAATTTAAACATGATAATATCAGATTTCACAATCTGCCTCAGTATCACTAAAGCATCTCATGAACCTTCAAAGTCTAAATGCAGTACGAGTGTGTACATTAAGAAAAAATCTTCATTTCATGAAAAGTCCAGGGATTTAATGTAATTTCACAATGTGCCGGCAGCTCATGAAATGTCTTGTTTTTTCATGAAATGACGGATTTCACTAAGTGCATATATATTAATGTACAAAGTGAAAAGTCAAAACAAAAAAGTAAACAGAAATATTAAACTATATATAGAACTTACAATCAGTGCCATCACAGGAGGCGTCCAGCCCGTTGGAGAAGGAGGAGAGATGGGCGGTAATATAGTAGAGATGTCTGAATCCAGTCTCCTCACTGGCCCAGATGAAGTTCATCTTCCCAGCCTCCGTCGAGGGCAGGATGTGCAACAGCTCACTCACCTGACCAAAAATATCCCTATCTAGTGAAACAAATCTGGGAGAATTAGTATAAAAATGTGGAACAGCTAGAGGACCGTTTAGTGGACTGAGGTGGAGTCCTAAGTTCATTTGTAAAAAGTGCGTAAAGAAAACATGGAGTCAGGGTGAGGAACACATATACTAGTGGGGTGGGGGGTACATTAATGAATGAAGACATTCTTATTCTGGGACCTAGGTTCCCCAAGAATAAATACATAAAAAGTCAAAACGAAAAAAAAAAAACAATAAAATAAAACAGTGCTACAGTAATAATAAATCTGTATACATAAATAAATAATTAAACAACATAATTAAGAGGAAAGTAAATGAAAATTAAATGTATCTAATTAGGGATAGGGAATTAGAGGGATGAAAGAATAAATAAATCTGCAGGTCATGGGCGTAGAGGTGGTATTTACAAAAGTTTACGTGTGGAGGAAGATTCATTAAGAAGAGAGAGCGGGGAAAGAGAAGAGTCTTGAGGAACTCCTGAGTGGAGAGGAAGTGAGGACGGGGGGGAGAGTTGGGAAACTTGACGGACTGGGAACTATCTGCAAGGTAGGACTGGAGCCAGAGGAGGTCACTATTGGAGAGACGGAGACTGGCCAGCTTGGAAAGGATGGAGTGGTCCATGGAGTCGAAGGCTTTGGAAATGTCGAAAAGCACTAGCAGGGTCAGTTGTCGATAGCTTGTCGGGAGTCGTCCTTAGTTTCAGTAAGGCAGGTCGAGTCCCATACCAGGACCGGAAACCAGATTGGAAAGGGTCAAGGAATTTGTTAGTAAGAAGGCAATCTGAGGGTTGGGAATGAGCTATACGCTCTTAAGATCTGAATCGAGAACACAGAAGGGAGATAAGGAGAATGTCTTTTTGAACTTCTGGGTAAGGGTCTTTGTTGAGACTTCTTTCCAGGTGGAAGAGAAGGTGGAGTTTTGAAAGGAGGGAATTGTAGATATGTAGAAAGATAGGGAATATGACTGATAAACCAGCGTTACAAGAAGTTGTTAAACAGAAGGTACCTAGCATCAACTAGTACTCAAAGAAGTTGGAATGACACAGATCAACTAACGAGCAGAATATTTTCTTTTTAATCAAAAAGTTCATTATGTACATAATGGTATAGTTTTTGTCTACCATTCATGAGAAAATGAAATTTGCGTAACGTCAGTAGAGGTAAAATAGTTGTCAACTTTATAGCGACACTCGAGTGTAGCTCCTCTATCAGATCAACTACTAGAGATATCTAATATATTATTACAGTATCATTTCTCCCATTTATTTTTCGTCTTCTCGAAAAATAGAAATTACAAACGTTTCGGGAAGCTGAAAACTAAGTTTTGACTACGTAGAAGGTACTCAATAAATACGTTCTATAAAAGAAAGATTCTGATGGACAGAAGGAATAGTTAACATAAAGAACAGATAAATTATAGATACTGATTATGGAAGTGCTTCCCGAAACGTCTGTAATTAATATTTTTTCAGAAGGCTAAAAATAAATGGGTTAAGTGATGCTATAATAATATTGTATAACTAACATTAACTGTATTTCAATATTTAATTTTGTTAAGGTGAACAAATGAGAAGAATTTTAAAATATTCAATCCAACAATAGGCCTGAGATAGGCGGTGATGTGAATTAATGACCAGAAACAGAGGTAGCAACTTCAAATCCTTGCGGAAGGTAATTTACAAGTTGAAAGTATAAAATACGGAATATAAAAATAAAGAAATAGGCTATGTTTTTGTGTCACAGCTGCGTATTTTAATATTTCCAAATACGTTGCCCTGAAACTACTCTTGACACTAAATAGAAAAAGAGATGTCGCTATGATCCATCTCAGATGACATATTTCATTGGTACTAGTTTAACGCTCCTAAGTCGAAACTTTTTATTTCTTAATTCGGGGTTAGCATTTGGCCATTATCCACTTCGGGGGATACTCACATTGATCCATATGTCAGAGGTCTGCCGTGCCACCACATGGACGGAGGGGGATGGTTGATGTTCCACTCCTTCCTCGCTGGTCCTCGAGTAAACGTTAGGAGGTGGGTCGATGAAGCTCTCCAGGGGGATCACCACTAGCACCAGCAGCTTCTGTCTCCTGTCGAGCAACTGCAGCCAAACACTGCAACAATCAACTATTATATAAGGGGCTGCAGTTGCAATACACTCCTTACTGAAAGTGCAGCAAATGGAGAAAGAACAAAAAAAAATTACATCAGCGAACCCTCTGCTGCTCTCGTCATATTTCCAGATTGTATTGCAGATTTTCCTCAGAGCTAAGCAGCAACTACAATTGAACTAAATGCATACAACAGCGAGTGATTCTGAACTCAAAAGATGCAGGATAGAGCAGGATTCTGGAGCTAATTATTTGTTTTTATGGAACAGCTTTGCTCCTACATGCATCATATACAAGTATATCTTTTGATTCTTGAAAATGTCTTGAATCATGTCCGTGTGCACAAATAACCCACAATTTTCTCACAAATAAATTACATTTTTTGTTTTTTTCTAATAAAAAGGACATAAACTGCATTAAAACTCTCTGAAATCATTGATTTGTCCCCATAAGTAAGTATTTATTTAAAATTTTATTTTTCAAACGAAAAGAGCATAAAACTACTTTTTAATTGAAGTGCGTAATACTATTGTTCTGAGAAAATTACAGTATTATTTTATTTTTTTTTAAATTATTTTACAGATTTTATCCTCTTAGAAATTTCTAAAATTTGGGAAAACTAAAAAATAAATATACGTACTGTTCTGAATCGGGGGTCCAGCCAGCCCTCACAACATACTCAACCCAAGCGAACATGTGGGATATAGGCTGTTCTAATTCTAAATTTCTTGTTCTAAGAATTTCAGTCTCAGAAACCATCAGTTCAATCATTTTGAAATTTGATTTAGAGTTGGGGCAACCTGCTCGAGGAAACCTAGAAAAAATAATAACAATACAAGGTTTTCTCCAAAGGATGAAGACTTCTATGAAGAATGAGTACCATATTCGTATGTGTAGAACCGACAGTTCGGTGATAGATGCCTCTCACCCCCAGTGTCGTTCAACCACCACTCAAACAATGAGTTCGCTAATTTCTCACCCACGAGGTTAATTTAGTGTGGACCTGATCACTTCCTCTATCACATAAATGACAACTTTTGACACCGCGTTACCCTTTAAGCTAGATTATCCTAGAAATCAGTTGAAATTTCAAATAGTTTTGAGACTGAAAAAGTGGTATGTCACTTATCCGGCTGCCTCTCCACACTTTGGGAAGGACCGCGGCTGGCCTTTCTTCAGGTTCAATAGAACAAATTGATATGGTGTAGAGCTGTGACTACAACCGGGATTTAAAAATATATTCGAAAAGATACTAAATAACTCCTCGTTCCAATAAGACATGACCTTCAAGATTGAAATACTTATTTTAACGATCAATCATTCAGGCCTACACCACCAGGCCAGCCACACTCAACAAACACGGCCAAAATATATAAGGCATTCATTAAAAGTAACAACAGACGACAATAGGGGACTTAGAGATGTTTTCGCCAGAGATCTTGTGGAAGTTCATTGTAAATACTAATGAATAAAAAACTTAAAAACAAGTCAAAAAATCCCACTTTATTTATATGAACACAATATATTTCACTCGTTAGAGCATTCTCAAGTGTACTGACAGATACAGACTAATCTTAGATAGATTAGTCTGTATCTGTCAGTACACCTGAGAATGCTCTAACGAGTGAAATATATTGTGTTCATATAAATAAAGTGGGATTTTTTGACTTGTTTTTAAGTTTTTTATTCATTAGTATTTACAATAGGGGACATTATTTAGACTTGTAACTAGCTGCAAAGTTGAAATGCTTTGAAATCCGTAAAACGTGTATAAGTTTTGTAAATAACTGAAAAAACATTTTGTTTTCCATATTTTAATTTTTATTAGAACAAATACTGTATATATTTTCAACTCGGACTTTCACTAAAACCTAGCTGCATATACAAATATGATTATATATGTATATTCGATTAGGTAAATTAAGATGTAATTCAAATGAGTAAATACTGTTCCCCTCCAAAAAAAAAACGTTAAGAAACTCTTTCTCTATCTCATGTCATTCTAACAGATGGAAAAATTTCTACATTACAAAAGTCAACAATCCGTAATGATAAGACAATTATACAATTGAAAAAAAGAAGAAAAAAAAGTAAACAAAATTCATTATGATAAATTTGAATTGTTGGAAACAATTTGAAATCTGGATGATAAAAATTGATTTTAAAATAGAAAGGAAAACGTAAACAGACTTAATAGCCAGATGATCAAAATAAAACGAACATAAGAAACACTTGTTGAAATTGTATTGAATTGTTAGTAAGTTATTGTGACCAATACCAGGGCTTTGACTACGAGGTCATATCGCCTTCCATCAGAGCGTTCTTTCCACGCTCTGGTGGAGATGAGCCCGTCTCTCTCGGACCATCGCTTAACGTCCCATTCAATGCTCAAGCTTTTTTCACCTTCCCGATAAAAAAAAAACCCTAAGGACCTTGGCCACGCTACCTCTGAGCTAGCAGCGCCCTCTTAAATTGAATTGTTAATTTATAATTATTAAATTTAACATATTTTCCTATCAGGCTTGGATTTGACTTGAAAATATAAATTCATACATACATAAGTGTTGTTAGATTCCCAAAAGACAAGGAAATTATCCTCAAAATCTATTAGAAATATGAAAACTCCTAAAAAACTAAACCCCATTAACATCTGTTCGTTTCATGAACTACCATGACTAAACAGGTCTGACAATGAGCAATATTGTATATGAAAAATAAATCATATATCTAATAAATAATATGGAAGGAAAATAGTAAAATATATATATATATATACATAGGTATATGTGAAGGATACTCTCAAATGAGTGTCTAATCAATCTCAGTCATGACACAATGATAGCAGCAAAAGATTAACTCAGCTCTAGTGACAAAATAAATATTGGCAGCTCATAATAATCTTATTTTCAAGATGTTAAATAACTGAAGGCTCTGTAGACAATTTGTGACTTAAATAAATAACTGAAGGCTCTGTAGACAATTTGTGACTTAAATAAATAACATAAATCTTATTTTTTGAAATAGTGTCTATTTCAGAAAAAAAAAAAAAAAAGTATACATGAACTGACGGTTTCGGCATTACATCTGAGCTTGGTGTAATATCAAATAGTTTATATATACACTTTTTATGTGAAATAGATAATATTTCAAAAAATTAATCTGATTTATTTATTACAAGTTCCCACAATATGTATGTGTTTCTCAGCATAGAAGATGTAATTTGTGATATTTATTTCTATTTATAAAGTACAGTAGAGGGTGCCGGTAGCTCAGTGGTATGCGTGCTTGTCTTCTGAGCTCAAGATCGTGAGTTCGAAACCCGACCGAGGCCCTTAGTTTATTTTAACTGGAAGGTAAAATAAACTTGAGCACGCCGTCCTTCGGATGGAACGTTAAGCGATGGTCCCGAGTTAAAGACCCTTGCTCTAGATGAAAAACAATTTTGGGTAGGCAAAATTTAGGACTCCCACAGTAGAGGCGGGCTCATGTCCACCACTGACGAAAGAGAGCTCTGCTAAAAGGCGATATGACCTCGTAGTTAAAGCTCGGGCATGAGACATAATAACTAACCTAACATTAAGTACAATATTTTCAGACAACATTAAGTACAATTAGCGCACTAGACTACTTTCCTCTGAAGCATTTTTTTTTTTTTTTTTTTAATGATATATCAAATTTTATGCACACCGATATATTATAAACATTTTTTTTTTTAATTCCAGAAGGACGGCATGCTCAAGGTTGTTTCCCAGATAAATATAAACCTGAGAGACCTCAGCCGTGATCTCGAGCTCAATAGGCAAGCATGCTACTCCCTAAGCTACTTGCTCCGTTTCCCACAAGCGAGTGACAACAGCTGAAACTAAACGTCTCCTAAGATTTACACCCGCGATTTTAGCAATCGACTACCAGATATTTGAGCGTCTATATTATTAAAATATAATTATATATTTTATTATCCTTACCTATATTGCTCCATTTCTCCATTAGGAAGAAAGGGAAATGTATAAATATTTACTTCACTATCGTCTACTTCTTCATAGAGCAGCCTGTAGAGACCATCTGTACAATTAGAACGAATACAACTAAACATTTTAAAAGGTATAATAGAATATAAATTGAATCGGCCCCAACAGAGAGTGTATCAGTCAAAAAAATTCATAAATGAGTTAAAAGCGCGGTTCATATTTTCAGTGTCAGTTCTATCGATCCATAATAAAAAGGAATTAAGTCAGACGGTCTGATATAGGAGATAATGAAGAGGGAACAATGTTGTTCCACGAAGAAAGGGAATCAGTCACACACTCATGCTCTTTTTCTTCTGATCTCAAAACTAGCTGTTTCTGACTCATGCTCTTTCTATTTGGACCGAGTCAATTATTAATTAACATTATTATTTATCATATGTAGTTGCAATCTCATAAAACTTTGCAAGATCTACGATATTCTTTTTAAATCCTTCATCTGTCCAAATTAGTGTGGCCATCTCCTAAATCAACTTCATTTCAGTTCTCAGCAACTATAATAAATTATTTTAAATCAAGAATACAACGATATTTCTTCTCCATACTTTTTCATATCTTCGGTAATTATAGAAACACTATATTTGAAAAGCGTAATAATATTTATATACCTAATGATGAATAACAAAAATGTTGCTAATCACGCTTTCACACTTAATAGTGTTTTTTTGTTATTCAAAATGTATCCTATTAAAATGACATTTTATGAAGTAATGAAGAACAAAAACGATAACATAAGTTGATGGATATGAAAATAAAACCATTTCTCCCATTTATTTTCTTTATTTATTGGTTTATTTACGACATTATAAATGTATAAATATTTAAATTAAGTATAAATATTTTTTTTCTGAAAGTATCTCGTTGTTAATATGTTAATGCATTCCACTCGGGGCTTTTGCGATAATTAATTCGATAACATGTTAACATGCGATTTGACTATTTTTAGATGTATGTACATTTTTTTAATTTTTTCTCTGTTATAGTGCAGATTAAAGTTTTTTTCACTTCCCCAGTCATACAAAAGTTGTGCAATCGGACAGAAATTCGATGTTTAGTTTTCATGAGAATTTCATGTTTATCGACCCCCTGGATTTTAATAATGAAACAAATAAAACAATTGCTTTATGTCTGTGTCTTTGAACATGATAACTCCCTACAGAATGAATATTTAGATACGAATTTTATGTGTATTCAAAACCCCGTAAGGACGACACCTTGCCATATAATAAATAATCCACAATACTGAAATAACTCTTTATAAATCATGTTTCAGCTACATAAGCTTAACGATACGGCCCGTTCAAAAGAAAACAATTGACAAAGAAAATGTGAGGAGAAAACACAAATTTCTTTACATAAAAATCACTCGAATCCAAAGGAAACATTTATCACATTTTAAAAAGTAAACTCACAACCAAATACTAAAAATAGGATGAAATAAACACAAAAAGCAACTATTTGCAACGTATAAATTGAAACTAACAGCGTATACACGAACACAATCCATAAAACAGTTGACTCACTGGTTTCAAACAATATGCGTTTTTTTTTTTTTACATAAGGTAAAAGTCAATAAGTGCCGACTCAATTCGTATTCATATCTCCTTTATTCAGTTTCCTCTTTGTCTTTCTGGCATTTCGTTATTAGGCCTCTTCTGTATCTTGTTGACGCCGCAGTCTTCTTGCCTCCTTCGTTCTGTTTCCTCTTTGTCTTGTTGGCACCGCAATTCCGCCTCTTCTTTATCATGTTGGGCGCTTAAAAAATATTGCTCTGCGCGATTCGTCTTTCTGCCTGTGGCATATTTGATCCTCTATAAAACTCATCAAAGAGCTTTCAATGTGTCTTCCATATCGGGTTATCTTTTGGCACGAGTTTCAACCATGCCGGCATGCCACAAAAAATAAACAAATTAAAAGGTATTGAATGTTTGTGTAGACGAAAAAATTAATTCCCACTTCTCGACAGTTTGTGCTGGGGCATATTACGAACATATACATAAAGAATATTTGTTTCGGAGCGGAAATAGTATTTAATTGCATGGGAATTCAATGAGGCAGGATTTCATACAATTTACTTCCTTCTATTACAGAAATCAAATACGAAACAATTATCAAAAGACAATCAGTGAATTATAAATTGCAAAATTACAGGTATACAAACCTTTTGACTGAGGTTGCCACCACATTCCTTGGTACCTATTGAATTCTTCCTGTATGACATATGATGGGTTTCCTGAAGAAAGGGGATCGTCTGCAAGATTCCTACCACCTCGATGTGAGTAGGTCAACCTCTCTGAGGTACCTTCATTCAAAAAAAAAAAAAAAAAATTGGAGCAATTACATTCTTTGAGACGAAAATAGAAAAGTTCGGGTGAACATATTGAAAAATAACTCACCAGACGATTCATGTGCAACCCATATGTCACAATTGGAAACATAGGCTACAAGATTCGGATTAGACGGGCAAATCAATGGTACCAGTTTGGCCCCGAGTGTGCCTGTCCTCAATTCGGACGGGAAAAGTGGACCATTCTAAAAAGATTAACACGTTTATAATAAGAAATATATTATCAATAAAAACAAAATTAATTATACTATATATTGCAAATTTTCGTTATATCATTAATTATGGTTTTATATATTAGAGGGCTTCTAGCTCAAATATTTTCAGACTTCAAAGAACAAGCTGCAAACAAATGTTAAAAAATCTTAAAATATGTTTATATTTGAAGCATTTAATGGTCATTAGAAAAAAAAAATATATTTTCCCACTCAACAATACTCATGGTTACGAAACCCGGAAGAAAGAAGAATTTCGAATAGCTAAACATAGCTCCTCTTCTTTTGAAAGAAGTATAACTCATAAAGAAATCAACTTCTTTAATGCCCTTCCCCAGTTCTTGAAAACAATAGAAACAATGAAACAATTTAAATTAAATTAAAAATGTATTAGAGGAAATCCTCTATTCGAAAACGGAATTTTTATCACATTATTCAAAAAGAAAAGAAATAATAACCATAATACAAGTCATGTATACGTACCTACATAATATATACACAAAGCATTAATTCATTCCTTCCAACCTTAATTCCTTGGCGGAGGTTCTCCACCAATACCCTCATATAAATTTTAGTGTAATTATTTTTGTCTAATATTTTAATTAATATCAATAATTTATTTATATACAGATTTATTGTATTTATTAATATTAGACATTTTGTATTCATTTATTTAGTTATTTTAGTTTTATAATTATTATTAATCATCTCTGTTTGTAATCTAAGATTTAATATCGGTTGATGTATATAATTAATAAGCTATTTTGATGTGTAAAATTGTATGACCTATCCCCGCTATCATGTTATAGTTCAAAGGAAGAATTAAATATTACTACTATAAATAAATATTATTATTAAAAAATGTATAGAGGAATACTAACTCTATGAGGATTATCAATACATTGATAAAGAGTTCCAGCCACTGGAAACACAATTTTTCCAGAAGCAGGATGTAATTCGTATGAATTTATACCCCAAGTTGTGAGACGTTTTCTTTCAAGCATCAATTGTTCTTCTCGCGTTGAACGATTTAGTGCAGGCGTGGTTTGAAAATTAAATTCCAAGAGTTGTTGCCAATGTAGTCGACCCATTACCTAAAATCATAGGATCAACTTATTATATAGAGTCAGACGGGATGAAAAAAATATTTAAAAAAATAAAAATACAATGTTTCAAATTCAATGTACTATGATGGATGTTACGTAAGAAAAAACATAAATAAAAACAATTTCTTATATAATAAAAAATGTAAATGATATCACAGTTTCCCACAGTTTGGGGTGAAAGTGTTAACGTAGATGTGGTGATGGGATACCCAGAGCTAGATGCACCACGTTTTGTAGACATATGAAGGACTATTGATACTTATATAGTTAATAAACCAAACTTGTACTAAATTATTATTATATCACTTCATCACAAGCCAAGATTTTCCTCTTGGTTTCCTAATCCTTAACCGTCCAGCACATACATTTTTGAGAATCTAAAAGAAACGTCGGCGAATTAAAGTGAGAGAGGACGTCCAAATAGAAAATAAATTGACAAGAAGATCCTCTTGGCTTTGGATTAACTTATGAGGTTTCGGAACGGGCCAAGAACATCAATTATGTATTTAAATTTATTATTTAGGTATCCGCGTTTGAAAATAAAGCGCAATATGAAATTGACCTCGACATATCTTAGCTATATATGAACACTTTTTGTCAAAACGAGGCAGTATTGATTTAAGTACATATGATTTATACATACATTTTCTACATACAAATTACCCATCACCCTAAAATCTGCGACAATTTCCTCTTCTTTTTTTTGAAAACTAATTGTGTCATATCTTTATTAAATGTATTCTTGGTTTTGTTGAAAAACGACTAAAGACAGTCGAAAAAGTAATTTAATTTATTTCAATTTTCTTTCTTGCTTCATGAAAGTGCCAGTTAGAGAGAGTAAAGAAATCGCACAACAGAATATGGTCCAATATTTATTTAATAATTATTGTAAGGTGCATTTAAATGCATGTATAACATTCACCTCAAGTCTTCCCCTGTCACATAACCAACCTCACTTTTTTTTGTTTTTTTTTTTTTTAATGTTGAAATAAATAAAATACAGATGAAATAAGAATACAATACCCTTGTTTCTTCTCCCGGAATATCAGCATAGTGTAAGGTAGTTTCCCAACCATTAGCCAGGGTTCCAAGAAAAAATATTCTTGTAGATCCATCTGATAGAGCTCGAAAAGTGACCGAACTTGGAACCACAGAGGATATTGATGAAAGTTGCCGTCGCAATTCACACAATGTATGTTTCAATTCTGTCCAAGATTTCTTATCACCGCTGGCTCCTCCATCCTCCATCGCACGATAACACCCTCCAAAGCAGCTATTCACATAAAAACGTAAAAATAATGATAATATCAAACTAAAATTTAAATAAATACAACAAAATATTAATAAATGTTAGGTATATTTTTATTTCTCGCGAAATGAAAATATGAATAAATTAACAAAATAAAAATATACTATTTATTATCTTATTTTTTTTTAAGGAAAGAAATACAAAAAGGAATGTTTTCAAGATAAATACCCTAATAAATAAATGAAAGTAGGAAGAAAGCTGCACTGAGGCATATAGGTTAAGAGATACATTTCACATTAAATTTAGTTATATCCTTATAATATATCGAAGAAAACATTGGTTTCTACTTACAGTCTTCAAATAGTTTCCACTTATTTGAACCAGCTTATTAATAACTTCGTCAGCTGGACTTATAAGCACACACATTCACACCACTAGACACTTTCTCTGTCCAATGCCCTCTGGCAACTGAATTGTAACGATTTAACGTTCAAACAGGCCATCTTTCGTCTACTGCTGACTGGAGCTGCAAGGTTATGTTACTTGCATCTTGTCATATATATTTTTGGATTTTCAAAGGTATTATATGTTATTTAGTATAATTATAATATTCATATTCAGTGTATATGCAGTTATATTATTGTACATTTTATTATCAAAAATTTTATAACCTCCACGTTCTGAATAAAAACAAGCTGTTCATAATTTCATTTTAGTGATATGTATTAGTTACTTTCTATTTACTAAAGATATATTGTTCAAATCCTATTTTAATTGTTACCTTGCATCTATTTTTGAGACCTCTGAGGTAGTTTTTATAATATTTTGTTTTTAAATTGTTCGTCTTGTTCACAGTCCTCTGTTCTTCAACGTAGATCAAAAAATAATGAGAAATAGTGTCAAAATTCTGTTAAAGTAGCCCCGAAAAAATTGTTCGAATATTTGTGAATTTCGTTAAATGATAAAGCTTAGTTGCTCTCAATAACTTGTTCACACATACGTTTTTCTATCTAAATGACTGCTATTCGACTTTGATAATATTCGTCGTAGGTTAGCCAGCAGAGCTTCTCTAAAATTTCACGTTTTGAAACATATATATTTTACAAAAAAAAAAAAACATTTGAAACAAGCTTTCACAGCAGTATTTTGTGATATGATGTTGACTAACTTTTTTTTTGTTTTTATTGTTCAGTGATGACATGAACTGAAAGTTCTATGAATATCTTCTGTTAGGAAATTTTCTTTAACTAATTGTTCATATTGTTTGTTTTAGAAACTTTGCAACAATGTCGGTATTGAGAAACATCATTTCATCTAATATCTTTTCACCTCAGTTGCAGTTTGTGCGTCACAGGTATTACGCAGACAAAATAGCCAAAGGTCCAATTGTGAGTCGTTATGGCTATGAAGAGAAGATATTTCAAAGAGGGCTTCTACCGCATGTCGATGGGGAAAAACTACCAATGCCAGTTTACGAACCAAAAAATGCATGGTCCGAAAAAAAGGCACTATTTGGTCAAAACGATTACATAGACATATTGGGCAATGATAATGTACACCCAACAAGAATCATGTACAATGTACCCAGCTGGTTGCGAGGAATTAAGGGTACTGAATATCATATGTTACTTCGCAAGAGGAAAATGCTGAACCAAGGCATTTTTCCACTGGCGAGACCTACCAAATGGGATGAAATCAATAAACGTATTCTGTTTTTGTATAAGTTTCTTAATAGGAAAACTAGAACTTGGTATAGTAATAAATAAAATATCTTACACTCTTTATGAATTGTATAGTTCATTGTAATTAAATGTAAATATGAGAATGGTTTTATCTTTTGCCTCTCCTTCAGTAATTATATTTCTTGTAGCCGAATCCCTAGCAATTGGTACAGTCATTTCCCACAGTAGAGTCGGGCTCATGTCCACCATCATGACAAAAAAGCGCTCTGGTAGTATGAGTCACAATATTTCTGGTGTTTGGGCAAAAGGGCATAAGTCACAATAAGTCTTGTGATCCAAAGGACAAGTGCATTTAAATATGTTTACCATATGTCTCATTGTTGGAATTTAATACTTTTATTGAAATAATATTTCAAGTAACATAAATGAGTTTTACCTGATTTGCAGGAATTTTTCAAACCTTCAAAAATTCCCCTCCTAAAATTCAGATTTGCTGACTTAAGCCCCCCTGCCCAAACACCCGAGGTGTACAAACCAACCTAGCACAGTCATTTCTGTTCTTACCATATTATATTCTAGCAGTAATACCCGGCGTTGCCCGGAGAACTTCCTCTTAAGCAATTCTTCGACAGTACATTCATGACGTTGCAATTTTCAATCATTTACATGGAAACGAGGCATATAGTCCTTCAAGTACCGGAAAAAACAATATTTTTTTGTTTTGGTATGAATAAAATTTTAGGCCGAGCAGCGGTGGTCATCGTTGCTAGTAATTGCGAAAGGGTGAACAACATTGCTAGTATATGCCATGCAGTGAACGCACCAGCTATTAAGGGATGGGTGATATATTTTTCATCTTTATTTATGGTAACTAACTCGTATCTGATTCATGCCTATTACCGACATTGCTGTATTAATGTTTTTTCAGAAAATATGAAGAATCTGTGCCATAAGGTCCACCTATATTCTATATTTCTTCCTCGGCTATTTTCGTTAGAACCAGAACAAATTGTCATACTTTTTTTATGGTTGCCTATCATCGTATCTGGTTGAAGTCTCTCTACTGACATTGCTTGTGTTCATCTAGGCTACAGAGGCTACACCCTAACATAAACGTTAGTTTCTGCTCTCCTTCTAAATTTTCGAAATCTTTATTTCGTGAACCCTTACTTTCATTTTTTGCTCTTTTGTTGGTCCTTCGATCCAATCCAATACATCTCTGGTGAAAGGTGCCACTTCAATTAGAGAATCCCCCGGCTTAAACGTTAGCTACATCAACTAGACCTGACGATGGTGTGAGGCCGAAACCGGTAGTTTTATTTTTATAAATATCTTTAGTGGAATAGACAATATTTCAAAAAATAAGTTTGTTTTATTTATTTATTACAAATTCCACAGTATGTCCGCGTTCCTCAACTCAGAAGTCATAAAATATGCATTTATTTTTGATAAATACGCAGGTAAAACAAAAAAAATATGCACAATCAAATAAATTATTTATTATAATAAAACACAAAACTAACTAAAAAAGGTTATAAGAAAAAAAGTTATTCATTTTTAATATTGTTGGCAACAACATACATCCTCAAATTTTCAAAAGTAAAACTTTGCAGATCGGACCTTAACATTTTTCTTTCCTGATGCTATGAACGATGTAGACTGAACTGAAATAATTGCGTTTGTTTGCTTTGTTTGGGAATTAAAGGAAGGGGAGGAGATTTTCAGAATTTGAACATCCATCAAACTTCCGAGAAAATTAAAGCCGCGGCTTTTCTTGTTGTTTTGCGTGTCTCACTCAGCATTAATTCTTTTTCGGCTCCAAACTTTTTTTTTTTTTCAAAAATGAAAAAAATTGGCGCAACATAATATGCAGTTTAAATATGCATTTATGGTCAAATATGCAGACATATGCAAAATAAAAGCTGCTTTAATCGAACCGTTTTGGTTCAAAACATGTTTTAAAAGTCATAATATTATCATCACTATTTAGTGATGTACGAAGCAGAGATAAAAATATGCAAATGCATTAACATCCGAGCTCTACTTATAACATATAGAGACATTTGCGGTACTTGGAAGAATCCAGGAGGCGATCTTTATTCATGCGCTCAAGGACCTCATTATAGTCCGAATAACCAAATCAATTATTTTGAATTGAAGAGCTGAAATATATAACGGGCCAAGTGACAAAAATATACAATTTCCGTTTTTTCATTCAAAATGATCTATGAGACAACGCCAATTGCAATGTATAATGAGCTACATATGTAACTTTCGCTCTTTGTGTAGTTTCATTGCTTTCCCACAGATAGGGTTACTGCCAAGCTACATGGATGTAGCCTATAATAAAACTCATTTTTCTCGAAAACTATTTTTTGTCACATGGCCCATTATATATTTCAGCTCTTCAATTGTAGAAAACGTTTTTGGCAATAGAGTAATGTGCCTCAATTGGATGGATTCCAGATCTGATTTGTGAAAGTTCATGTTGTCAGAAAGATATTCTAAAAACATGACAACTACTTGTTCATATTTTTATTATTTTGGACAATATTTACAATCGACTTTTCGGCTGTTACAGCCTTACATTACACAATCCTGTGACAGGGAAAACTATAGTTCTGTACCTTTTGACCAATATAGTGAAAATATTGACAAGAAGACGTTTCTGCATTAATTATCTTAGACTATCCTTCTGATAATCTGTCTGAGCCATGGAAAATAAGCAGTGAGCAGTAGAGACATTTCTGAGCCTTAAATAAAATGACTGATCCTTCGAACAAAGAAGTGGATTGTTTAAGATCCTCAATTTATAATAATATATATATTTTACAGCTTTTTTGTACTCCCAATAGGTCTTTGCTTGCAACTTAGCAAAAATACGTTTCTGGAAAAAAACTTCCATCATCAGTATCTTTTATTTTATTTGCTGATCTTTATTTAATCATTTTTAAAACTATATTGATCATATTCTTTATGCAATATGATCAAATATAATGGAAATAATTGATTACAATAAAGACAATTTACAATTTTACCATTGAAAAAAATGCACCTGCACGGGAATCCGGGCTCTAGTCATTTGTAAGTGGGATAGGTTGAGGAATGCCATGGGAGTGTGCTGAGGTACGTTAACGGAAAGGTGACTAGGTTAGTCCAGGAGCAGGTCACTCTGCCAAGTCCGCTTGAGGCGTCCTGGTGGATTTGTGGGAGGAGTGTTTATGGATAATTGTTGAATAAGTAAGTGGATTGGCGTGATGATGGACTTTATCGTGAACATTTTGATATCGTGTTCTGATAACAGAGGGTACAAATGGGATGTTGAGGTCATTATGCAATGTGTGATGGCGCCGGTAGCTTAGTGGTATGCGTGTTTGCCTTCTGAGCTCAAGATCGTGGATTTGAAACCCGACCGAGGACCTTAGTTTATTTTATCTGGGACGTAAAATAAACTTAAGCACGCCGTTCTTCGGATGGGACGTTAAGCGATGGTCCCGAGCCTGTACGATGTCAGGTACTCATTAAAAACCCTTTGCCCTAGGTGAATAAAAATTTAGGATAAAAGAAAGAGCAGGACAGGCAAAATTTAGGACTCCCATAGTAGAGTTAGACTCAAGTCCACCAGAGTGACGAAAGAACGCTCTGGTAGTAGGCGATATGACCTCGTAGTTGAAGCCCGGGCATGAGTCATAATAACTAACCATATATTTTTATATAAACACTACATGACCTGGTAAATAACATTCAAACAATTCCAAGTCAGCAAACATGAAGAGTAATTCTTTGAATGTTAGTTACCAAGTCACATGGTGTTTAATTGATAAGATCTTTAAATTGACTACCACATAAAATAGAATTTATGGAATTATAAATTCATTTATTTTGTCACAAAAGAGTTGATAATAGTGAAACATTAACAGAAACAATATAAATATATTTTGAGGAGACCGAAGGCCAATCTGTTTCAAACCAAATACAAAATGTCATTATTATTTTTTTTTTAGTTTCCTCACATTATTTTTTCTGGCTTCCGACCTCTACAATAATAAATCTTTCGTATTGTCCTTACATTGCGCACTTGTTCACATTTCTGCTTGGAAGTGCGCTTGCAGAAAACTGAGGCAAATTGCATGTCTTATAAACTAATGAGATGAGTAGTCCAAAATTGTTTAGATACAATTTCTTTTTGTTATATTAACAACACAGGCATTCTGACTTGTAATCAATTAGTCCATCTTCTTGATAATATAATATACGAAAAATGTTGGTATTAACAACTGGTAAATCATTGGAAGGTTTTTACTACCAGAGCCTGAAAATAAACATGTAAATATCAGTAGTGGTTAAATATAGAATTTTTAAAAGTTAGTGAATTGCCCAAAGGAAGGAGATGTGATTCAAAGTGGAAATAATAGAATGAAAAATAATAAAATTCTGGAGGCTACAGAAATCTCATTCCTGCAATATAAAACAGCAGTTTAAAAATGTATATTGAATAATTCCGAGACTTTCATTTTAAATATCAAAAGAACAGTAGTTCGACAAGTTGCATATAGCTTGTACCGTATATGTATCAATACATATGTTGGATCCTCCGATACATACATAAAAAGAAATTTAGTTCATAATTTTTCAAGTTCAAACTTGTGCTCATCGTGGAAATGCATGTAAAATTGTACTAATACTAGCTGGTAGGCCACCAAAAACATTTAATTTAAACAGATATTTTTTCAACTTACTTATGCAAATATTCTGATCAAGATGATATCCTTCTTTACAAGAACACCATCCATTATTGCAAAATATTGTATTTTTATATTCTTCTCCAATGAAACAATCATCGTCCTTAATGCAAGTTTCCTCCAAATCTATTTTAAAAAATAAATATATATACATATATATATGTTCAAAGAAATGTATTTTGCCTAAAAACTTCTAGAGAAATAAGTATAGAATAAATTAATAGATTGCACACATAGTCGCTGCCACTGCAATGTGTGTGTGGGGGGTACTAGTTACGTTTTCAGGACACGAAAGTATGTTTGTTATTTCCCCAGCTATACGAAGTATAGAGGAAGTTATGTAATCGGTCTGAAATTCATATTTTCAACTAATTCTAAAAATAAAAAATCCGTATGCATTTTGTGTGTTGTGTTTATGAACATATTAGAAAGAGTGAATTAGATACGAAAGTTTTCATTTGTGTCCAGAACCACATAAGGATGACACCTGTTGATTTCCAATCAAATCGGCCAAAGAGAAGAAAGAGGACGATTAGGGATCATAGGGGGCTCAACTCAAAAACGTCAATAACTAGGAAATTTTACATTTAAATTCAAAACCTCATAAAAAACACAGCTATTAATTTTCTGCGATATCGGCTTAAGGGTAGTGGGAGATCAGAGGAGGAGGCTTGTCTCAAAGTCCCTAATAATTGCTGATATAATAACGTATCGACACAAAACTTAGTATGAGGATTCAGAAGCCAGTATGTAAGTCAAATATTGGTTTTTAGCCCAATAGGTCGATTGGTTTTGGAGGGAGAGCAACAACTATGATTAATTCGTTCTGGTGATTCACCGACGACTTTTTTTTTTACAAAATAAGTAATAAAGTTATCGGAATTTAAGATCCGTGGCAAAAACATGAATTAATTTCATGTTCAGTTTAAGTAAATTATGTAATGAAAAGAAATTTTATTATTCCGGGACCGAGGTCCCCTAAGAATAAATACATCCAGAGTAAAGAACAGTAAACAATGAAATATAGTATCAGTACAAAGAAATAAAAAGATAGGTAAATAAAATTAGTGCTATATTGGAGAAAAACTATACAATTAAAAAAATAAATAAACAAAAGATTAACAGGAAAAAACATAATATTAACAACTTCATTATGATGAAAAAAAATAAAATAAAAGTATCTATATAAACAGTGGTGGATTAACCAATAGACAAACCTAGGCAGGTGCCTATGGCCCCCGATGATAAAGGGGCCCCCGATGCTGAAGGCCCCAATGTCTAAAAAAAACAAAAAAACCTTGTCACTTTTAAAATGATTTTACACGCTTTTGGGAAAAATAATTCAGGTCAAAGACAAGGAATTTGACCCGAGTTATTTTTCCCAATAAAAGGTATGAGGGGCCCCCTATTAAGCATGATTTTTGTTTTAATAAAAAAACAAATCGGCTTTTTCATTTTTCACAATGTTATTTCAGTTTTCCTAGTTCTCCATAAAAAAAATTGCTGAAAAGTTTTCGTTTTTTATGGGGGGGAGGGGGGGGCCATATTTGCAATCACCTAGGGCCCCGCAGAAGCTTAATCCGCCACTGTATATAAATAAAAGAGAATAAGTAAAAAAAAAAAAGATCTATATAACTAAGAAAAAAAATATTGATAATAAAAATTAGCATAATACTATGAAATTATGAAATAGATAGTAGTTTTTTTAGTGGCAGCGACTATATAGGTTATAAACTTACGTTTTGAAAGGATACACTTTCCATTGTAATGATAGTTAGGCCTACAAACACATTCTTTCTGTGAGTTACAGAAGCTGTCTTCACCCAACGTCCTTTGACATTGTTCCGGTGTTTCACATTGGGCTTTTATATATTTGGCAACTGAAAATAAAATACAATTTTATTGATAGTTTCTTTAATATATTAAAGAATTTTTTATTATATATAAAGACTCTATTGGGACCCCTGACACTCGGGGATTCAGGGAAAGGAGACCGACTGACCAAGGAAAGTTCAAGTAAGCCCTTCATGAATAAAAAATTTGACTAGAGATCTTTTCAAGCAGTCATGGAGAGAAATAACCACATGTAGACAGTTGAAGATGTTCCTTGCATGATTTTTTTTTTTTTTTTTTTTTTTTTTTTTTTTGGTTTGTGGCCTTATGGTCTAAGCATATCAGCCATTTATTTACAATGATATGTTATACAACAATATGGTTAACAACAATGTATCTAAACAATGTATCAAGAATTTCTCGGTTTTTGGTTCGCGACACTATTAACTGCACTGGGAGCACCATCTTGTTTTGAATGAGGACACTGTACATATTTTCACGTTCTGAGTTGGTAAGTGGACAAGCCAAGAGGAGATGGTTCGCATCCGCTTCTTCTTGCTGTTGGCAAGTACAGTATGGTGATGGAAGAATATGAATCTTGTGAAGGTGACAAGGGAGCCGATTGTGATTAAGACGAAGGCGAATGATAGTGGTGAAAAATGATCTGGACTTGTCGTACGTCTTGAACCATGGTTGGGTGGGAATCTTGGGCTGAATAAGGCTGTAGTACCTGCCCTTGTTCTGACTCTGGGAGGAAAAATTCTCTTGCCATCTACGTACAGCATAGTTCTTGAGGTGAGCCCTGACATCACTGGTGGATACCACCTCCCATTGTCTGATGCCAGAGTCAACAGCTGTCTTAGCCAGCTTGTCCACCGCCTCGTTGTATCTGTTGGAGCTGTGGCCTTTAACCCAAACCAGGTAGACTGTGGTGTTTCCTTGGAGTAGATTTATGAGTAAATTTAATATATCGAAAATAATTTGATCCGAGCATTTATGAATGTTTGTTAGCGTTGTCAAAACACTCCTGCTGTCCGTAAAAATGAAAGCCCTTCTTTTCTGAGCCCTCTGTATATATTTGAGAGCCTCTAAAATAGCGAAGCTCTCTGCTGAGTAGATGGATGCTATATTAGGCAGTTTGAACAGGGAGCTGAAGTTGTTAGAGGGGTCGAGGAACGCCGCCCCAACTCCTTTGTCAGTTTTAGATCCGTCTGTATATAGAGAAAATATACTATCTGAATAGCCACTTCGAATCCCCTGAAGAACATCTGGAGGTAACGTAGACTTATCGGACATGGAGGTTGGGTCACAGATTATGTTACCCATCCTTGTGACCAGGTTGAACCAGGATGACTGCATGTATCTGGGATGGTTGGCTCGTTTAGCTACCCCTAGCGTTAGTTCCGATACCGCCATGTACAGTTGGAGTAAGAGTGGCTCCCTTTTTTTTCTCCAATACTGCGAAGTGTGGAAGGCAGGAGCAAGCCGCTCCAGACTACCAACCAGTGGACAATTCCTAAGGCCAATTCGTGAGGTCAAGAATCTTCCAGTTAGCAGATTTCTACGGAATCTCAGCGGCATCTCCCTGGCTTCCACTTGTAGTGCATTGGTGGGTGTCGACTGCATGGCTCCCAAGCAGATTCGTAAAGATTTGTACTGGAGTCTATCAAGTTTTTTGAGGTGGCTCTTAGCTGCATCTCCAAACAACATGCAGCCATAATCGATTCTTGATAATATCAAAGCCCTATAGCATAAGAGAGAAATTGAGGGATGTGATCCGTAGCTTAGTCTATTGATGCACCGCAGCAGGTTTATACTTGCTTCGCAAGTGTCGATCACGTGCTGTATGTGGGTTTTCCATAGAAGTTTTCTATCTAAATACAGGCCTAGAAGTTTATACCCACTAACCACTCTGAGATTGTACGGATCTACTTGTAAGAAGTCAGCAGAATAAATCCTTCTCTTTCGTGAAAAAATCATAACTGCCGTTTTCGACTCTGATACGCTGAATCCATGTTTGTCATTCCAGTCCCGAAATGCAGTCATGGTAGCCGATAGTGCATTCTGTGCCTCATGTTCAGAGGGTTTGCTGATGTAGACCATGATATCATCGGCGAACTGAGAAATCCTTACTCCCTCCGGTATTATTCTGCTGAGAGATGCAGTGTAAATGGAGAATAGTAAAGGGCTAAGTACGGCTCCTTGGGGAAGACCGTCAAAAACCATTCGAGGGCCCCAACTTTCATTTTTGTGCTCCACCAAAATCTTCCTATTTTTCAAAAGTAGGATGCAAGCTTTTATAATTCTGTAGGGGATTCGGGCTTCGATCATAGCTTGCTTTAATATACTGATATTAACCCAATTATAGGCGTTGGAGATGTCTAAAAATATGGTATAAAGATAATTATTTTCAGAGAAATTGTTATATACGTCAGTAACGAACCCAGCCAAATTGTCCATAGTACTATGGCCTTTTCGGAAGCCGTGTTGATAAATAGGGATTTTGGAGTGCTTCTCTAACCACCACTCTAATCGCTGCTTGACTAGCCTCTCGTATGTTTTCAGAATGCAAGAAGATAAAACTATTGGTCTGTAAGATGTGGCCTCCCCGGGCGGCTTTCCTGGTTTCAAGATGGGTCGAACCAGTTGGATGGACCATTCGGGAACGTAAACACCGTTCATCCAGATATTGTTAAAAATATTCAGTAGACATTGTTGACCTGAAAGTGGAAGTTCCTTCAACATGGCATAGTGAACCTTATCATGGCCAGGGGCCGTATTGGCACTGCCTTTCATTGCCATTTGTAACTCCTCCATAGGGAAGGGTTTGTTCAGTTCATCTTGGTCGCTTGGAATGTCCTCTATTGTTACTTCTTCGGGGGCATAGGGGGGAGCCAAGGCTTCTAGAAATTCATCTACCCAACTTACATCATATGTCCTAGCTTGTTTATCCGATAAGCCTGACCTGACGCTCTTTATCTGATCCCATATCAATTTAATCGGTGTTTCCCTACTAAGCGATTCGCAAAAGGAAATCCATTTTTCTCTTTTCTTAGTTTTAAATATTCTTCTACAGGACGCAATAGCTTTTTTGACTTCAATATAATTGGCTGGGGTGGGACAGTTCCTGTACGTTCTATATCTGCCTTGTTTCTGTTCCCAAGCTAGCTTGCATTCGTCATCCCACCAACACTTAGGGATACGTCTATTTGGCCTCCTGTTGTTGTTTGTCGAGCCGGGAGTAGCTGGAATGGACTCCGCTGCCGCCGACTGAATGACCCCACATATTTCTTCATAGCTACTGGGGACAGAATCTAAAAGCCTATCAACAATAACTGATCTATATTGCTCCCAATCCGCTTTAGTGACATTGCAGCCTACTTTAGCACTTGGGGCAGCGCCGCGAGATACATACTTGACGTGGTACTTTATCAGGATCGCGAGATGATCGGAACCAAGGGCCTCGTCCATGACGGTCCATTGACAGGAGGGAGCTAGCTGACGGGAAGTGATGGTGAGGTCCGGAGCGGAGGGCTGACTGTGTGGGACAGGGACCATAGTGGGGGAGCCGTCGTTCAGGTAACACAACTGGTGTCCATCTATAGCATCCATGACTATCCTGGCTGGGAGATCGGTATAGTGGCTCCCAAGGGCACATTGTAGGAGTCGAGGCCACAAAAACTCTTATTCGATGTAATGAATTTATCAACATTTAGATGGTCCTACTCAAGTCAACTGTTAATTACTAGGTGTGCAATGCATTCTGCTGTTTGCAAAAACTGAGCTGAGTCAGTCTAAATTTATTGCATCATACTGTTAATGTGGTCGGTTAACATACAAGTAGTGCATTTGAAATGGGGCATATGAACCGGTTTGTGATCACTGGATGGAACCGTAGGGTTTTCAAGTTTGCGCACTTTTACCGGAACTGATATTAAAGTATTAATATGAATATATTAATACTTTAAATAGATTTCAATTGAATTCAATGGATTTTTTCTAGCCTTTTGTAGGCAACAACAGCTGTTTTTTCACAAAATTCTTTTTACTATGTGTTTTTTGTATGTTGAAGAATATTTTTAAAGAAAAAAAGTTTAAGTTTATACGTTAGAACACTGAAAAAAACGGCTCAAAAAAAGTGGTGCCCGATGGTAAACCGAAAAAGGCTTCGCCCGGGCGAGAATTTTGTCTCTCAATTGATTTCAATGGGGATTTCGTTTTTCGGTGATTATTCCTCCGTGGTATGTTCGATTTCAGATTTTTTTAGTAGTAAACCATCGTCACCGTGCCCACTACCATCGTGGCAAATTTCAATGTGATCGGTAGAGGGGTTTAGAAGGAGTACGAGTACAACGAAATACATGAGTCGCCTAAGAAAGAGCTTCGTAAACTCAGCTCAATTAATGAAAACTGAGATTATTGCAGAGATATTGTGAAATAATTCAAATTAACTTGAATGAAATAAAACTCGTTTATTTGTGGTATTGTCTAATTTCACAGAATATATATACCTGGGAGTACTTTCGGTATTTCTACCATCCTCAGCCAAAAGCATAGGTCTAGCATAGTCTTATCTCTTATGCTTTTGGCTGAGGATGGTAGAAATACCGAAAGTACTCCCATGTATATATATTCTGTGAAATTAGACAATACCATAAATAAACGAGTTTTATTTCATTCAAGTTCATGTTAATTATTAGCTCAAAAGGTCGACTGATTTTGGAGAATGAGCGAAACGTTATTAGATTATTTCGTTATGGGGAAGTACATTGCCGGTGATTGACCGTCGAAATATTTTTGTTATATTCATTTAGTGAATACAAGTAGGAAATAATTGCATATTTAAAAAAAATAGCATCTTACCAGGAACACACTTAGCATTGTTTTTGTCAGAAACAAAGTCTTTGTCACATGCACATCTGTCATCTTTACAAATGGAGTTTGGAAGACTGCTACAGTCGTATTTCGAATGACAATAAGCACCGACCACTGAAAAAAAGAATAAGACAAAATTTAGGACTTACTATGGTAGAGTCAGGTCAATGCGCTCTGGTGGTAGTAGGCAATATGAACTCTTTATAGATAAAGCCCGGGCATTTGTCACAATAACTAATTACAGGTTAGCCCAAAGGCTAAATTAAACATGTTTTGATCCCCCCTCTCCAAAAAATAGTTATGTATCATTCGTTTAAATTATAATTTGACAATTCGCTGCCAGAAGATTCGAGAGGGTGCGGAAAGTGTTACTACAGGTAGTAACCAATATTTAAAGTAATGGAAATGTCGATTAGTGGCTATATTCCGAATTTTATTTATTATGGACAGTAAAATAACAAGAAAAACAGAGATGGAGAGAATATATATATATATATATAATAAATAAATAAAAATGATCTTATAATGATTCGAGTGGATGTGTATGGTGAAGGAGGTATTGATATTTTCCGAAACAGCCAAATATTGAGTTTTTCATTTACACAACAGAACTTTGACTTCCTCTACAATGAAAATATACTGTAGATTCTATCAATAACTAGAATATTACCCTCTTCCTCTTCAAATAAATCGATATTAGTATAGGACATTAAGAAAACCAATTATTTTTTCTGACTTTAGCCCAGTTTGTGGCGAACGTCATCTTGTCACTTTTTTGGGGCTAAACTGTCCCACTGAAGTCTATACAATAAATAAACTATTTATAATATATATATATATATATATATATATATATATATATATATATATATATATATATATATATATATAGATAGATATATTATTTGACATTTTTAACAAGGTGTATAATATAGAACTCGAAATATGTTTTATAAATTAAGATTGACAGAAGGGATAGTTAACATAAAGGACACTTGATTTATTGATATTGATAATGGGAGTGCTTCCCAAAGTATCTATATTTTTATTTATTTTTACATTTTTGTACATATTAATAACAATAATTACATACATACATTAATTTACAAAATAAATAAATATATATATATACATATATTTATCATTCTCTGTTCATAGGTACATAGATTCAAAATTAAGCGGTAAAAGCAGTGACTAAAAGAAACATCCAAATTAAATTAAAATTGAATTAAAAATAAGTTATAATTGCTATTTTTTGAGAAGGAAAAAAACAAATTGGATAAGTTATGCTGTAATAATATATTATAAATGTATGTATAGTTATATGCTTATGTACTTACATGCTACACATTTTTCACCATCTGAGCTGACTAGAAAATTTTCTTTACATTCACATAGCTGCTGCATCTCACAATAACTATGTTCTGGCAAACAATCTTCATCATATTTACAAGCTTCCCCAATGAAGTAACCTGAAATATACAGTTTTTACAATGTACACTCTTAAAAAATAATTTCTTTCAATAATTTAATTATAATGGTCTTATAGAATTTATAAAAATATTTAAAAACAACATAGATACTTCATTTATGTTGGAATTATTTAATTTTAAAGATTGGCAAGTACTGGTAAATTATTGCAAAGAGGCTTACGATTTCAGAAACTGTGAATTAAATAAATAAATAAGAACAAAGATAAATTTATTATTTTATTTTTATTTGTATTTTAGAAAGAAAACTTTGTTGTTAATACGTTTATAAGAAATAAGTTTATAAGGTAATATTATTTACGTAAATTTAGACTCCTCAAGACGGCTTAGACCATTGAGTTAGTCTTCATAAAAAGTGACATTACTCTATATATGTTTTGTATGTAATTTTCTATTATGTTATTTGAATAAAGACTGTACTACTACTACTATAGAATTTATACGATCCTAATAATTTAATTTTAAAACATATCCTTTTTATTTTATTTTTTTAAATATATAAAAACAAGCCACAGTTAGATACAGGTATATGTAATTAGGAATCTTATTAAATCTATAACTACATTACCTACCTTTTACAAAATATAATTTCAATATAAGAACTTGAAAAACAAATAACTTCATTGTTTAATATATAATTCTCAACATTAAGTTAATAAAACTATTATGATGAGCAAGAAAAATATTTTATAGGAGCACGATAAACTAGGATCGGCTACAAACACCTTTACAGTTGCTTATCTGAACATTGGGCAAATCAAACAGATAAGAAAACACTTGATTAGACAACGTAAATGGGTTCATAATAATTATCGGTAGTAGCGTATCCAGGTTTTTTGACGTGAAAACCTCTATTCGCTCGTTAAGCACAGTGATAGCCGGTCAAACTTTCTTGTGTTACAAAATACCGCCAGATTTAAATCGCTAATAACTACGAGACTAATAATGCGATAACAACGGTTGAGGTCACAATGGATAGAGCATGTCCGTTGTGCAGTGCTTGTTTTGCCTGTGACGTTATCGGGCTAGTGTGGGCGCCGGCGTATGATTGTTGCGAATTAGCGTTGTATAAAATTAGAAATTAGTATAGCGTGATAACGCGTTTAAATAGGACGTTGATTCGGGTGTCATTGTAAAGAGTTTGAGGAGCACTACAAGGACTTAAAGTGAAACAATAAAAATATTCGCCAAAATATGTGTAAAAATCGGCATTAAATTGAAAATTGCAAACAAATTGAAGATTTCGTCTCATATGAATCGTAATTATGCGCGGACTTATAGAAAACGCAAATCAGAGGAAAGCTGGCATTAAAAGGAATTAAAAAACCTAAAAAGTTTAGTGCCGAGCAAATGCAAGAGCATTGGCAGCATCGAAAAGAAAATTAAAAAACGGCGCAAAGCAATAACGTAGGTGGCGCATTGGGCGTACAGCGGCCACCGACAGTCCAATCGTCCACGGATCATGTGCAGACGTCGTTGGAAGGCAATAAAGAAAACAGTGGTAATATAGAAATCACGGGCAACGTCGTGTATGTATTGCGGTCACCAAATATCGTCGTGTTGGGGTCACAATGGATAGAGCATGTCTGTTTTTGACACAAATTGCAGAACAACAGTTCGATACAGTGTGAGGTGTACGTGTGTTACTTTAGCTACCACAGACCCTTGCTACATGCAATAAACTTGTGATTTATCTATTCTGTAACCATACTACTCTGTATAACCATTGTATTAAAGAGATTGATAATTAAATTACATATTAATAAGAAACACTTGTTATGATTTTATCCCGTCGTTTTCACGGAAAATCTACGGTGTGGACCTTGACTACGCCTTTTACTTTTTTTTTTTTTTGGTGGGGGCGGGTTTGATTTTTAAACAGGGGAGTGAGCATACATAGGTATCCGCAGTTTTTTTCACTAGAATAATAGGAATTGCGAGAAAGACTCAGAGCTGACGACAGGTACGGTGAATCGCCGGTGATGTACTTCTCCAGCACGAATTAATCAATTAAGTTTTTGCTCTCCCTCCAAAACCCAACCTTAAAAGGTTTTTATACACATATAAAATTTCGTGTCGATACATTGATTCTATTGGGAGTTATCGTGTTCTCAGACGCAGGCAGACCGTAATTTGTTTTCTTTTAACTTTTGGAATCGGAGATAAGAAAACATGAAATTTCGGTGAAAATTGAACATCGAATTTGTGACCGATTACATAACTTCCCCTGTACTTTGTATACCTGGGGAAGTAAAAACTGGTTAGTGCTCCGAAAGACAACTGGAATAGCTCGAAGGGGTGTAGACAGCTAGGTTCACTCACACTACATACAGAACCAATTCAGATATACAGTAACTATAAAAACAAATATCTACATACTTAATAGTCAAATAAATGTCTCTGCAATAGTATAAAATTCAACATATAGCCAAAGGAATTTTTCACATACAATACAATCTTGAGGGCGCCGGTAGCTCAGTGGTATGCGTGCTTGACTTCTGAGCTCAAGGTTGTGGGTTCGTAGCCCGACCGAGGCCCTTAGTTTATTTTATCTGGGAGGTAAAATAAACTTAAGCACGCCGTCCTTCGGGTGGGACGTTAATCGATGGTCCCGAGCCTGTACGATGTCAGGTACTCGTTAAAGACCCCTGCCCTAGATGAATAAAAATTTAGGGTAGGCAAAATTTAGGACTCCCACAGTAGAGTCGGGCTCATGTCCACCAGAGTGACGAAAGAGCGCTCTGGTAGTAGGCGATATGACCTCGTAGTTAAAGCCCGGGCATGAGTCATAAAACCTAACCTAACCTACAATATAATAAATAAATAATTTTTTTTATACGTACTATTGTAGGGACATTTATTTGACTACATATTACGTAGATATTTGTTTTTAAAGTTATTGCTCTGTTGCATTGAAAACTGGTTCTGTTCAAGAATGAAACAGTGGGAAGACAACGTCTTTTATTTCTATTAAAAAGATTCAGTCTTTCTTGACGCTTGTATGTTTACGTTATGGCGTTTCCGTCTTTTAACATACGATGTTCAATTCTAGTGAGGGCCCGGTCAAACATTTCTTGGGTGTTTGGGCAAAGAAGGGTTGTCAGCAAATCTGATTTTAGGAGGGTAACTTTTGAAGGTTTGAAAAATTCCTGCAAATCAGGTAAAACACATCTATGTTATTTGAAATATTATTTCAATAAAAGTATTAAATATAAATAAAGTAAAATATTCCAACAATGAGTTACATTTGGTAAAAATATTTAAATGCACTTGTCCTTTGGATGACAAGACTTATTCTGATTTAAGCTCTTTTGCCCAAACACCAGAGATTTATGATCACAACATTCCTTATCATAGTTGTTATACAAAAAGGAAACGATTATGAGTCATTTATGATTCGTCCCTTTTACTGATAAATATGAGGGTATCCCACTTGAAAACAGAAAAAATAAACCATTTTCTTCGAATTGTTTAAACATATTTTTATTACAATGTGAAATATTTGATTTGACCATAACAGGCTTTTTAATTTTTTTTTTTTAAATATAGCAACCATTGTTGCATATATCTCTCCCCCTCTAAAATTAATTTCACACCGGCATTACTGAAAAGTAATGTGTTGGCATCACCGGTTTTTTTAGTTTCATTGTACAGCGTAATTCTGAGAGTTATACCCAGTAATGCTGATAGTCATCTGTGCAAAAGTGATTGGCATAAAGTCCTGATATAGCCACATCATATATATTTTATTTATCATTAGCAGTAATACCCGGCGTTGCCCGGGGAACTTTGACTTTTCTCCCAATATCTCCTATAAGGCTATTCAGTTCCTCGACAGTACATTCATGATGTTATAATTTTCAATTATTCAAACGGAATAAGGCTTATAGTCTTTCAACTGTAGTAACGCTAGCTTTGGAGTTAAAATTAATTTATTCAAAAAGATTTCTCATTAAGTTAGGTTTTCGAGTTACAAAGATTGCGTGAGTGGATGCTGGGATGGACCAGGGGTTGATTAAAAAATAGACCTTAACCTTCCGGTAGATAAAACTTATCTATTCAAAAAGATTCCTCATTAATCATTGCAGTGGTTTTTGAGTTACAAAGATTGCGTGGGTGGATGCTGGGATGGACCAGATATTGAGGTACTAATACGCCTAAAACCTTCCACAGACGATGACGAACAAATTTTTAAAAAAATTAATCAAATCCATCAAGCCGTTCGTGAGTTATAGCGGTACAACGCACAGACATTTTCAGCTTTATATATGTATATATGATAATTTTTAATAAAAAAAACTACCAATAATAAGAAAGATATTTTAAAATGAGTTGCTAAGCGTTAAAATTTTAAACGTTAAACTATTCGTTAAAGAAAATTAGACTTTTATTGAGGGCGCTATAACGCTGGTCCTACGTCACATTGTTACAAACAATTTAATAAAAAAGAACCACTTTTTCAATTAGATTAACTGTTTTCGCGTGAATCGAGGAACCGTTTAAAGAAATGTGTTTCAAAACATAATTTTAGAACGCATACCGGCCTTATAAATCTCTAATTATCTTAATTGCGCCTTTCAGTTCTCTTTACAACTTTTATTTGAAAAGATTTTTATAAATATAAATATAAACTGTATTTTGTAAAATATAATTTTAGGCCCCGAAGTAAAAACAAACAACAAAATTTATTTGGACCAGCAAAAAAAAGGTGCTATACACAAATATATAAGAAAATTAAGGGTTTAAAATAGGAAGTCCTGGTACAGTCTTTGTTTGAGTCGCCTCCCAGGAGTAGGCGCTCCTAGACTGTAGTGTACAGCCCCGGAACAATGCACAAGGGCTTCGTGGTGGTTCTTCACTAGTTTCTCGATGTGAGCTGCAAAAAGAGGAACACCCAATTCTTCGTGGATTTTGTGATTCCTGACAAACCAGGGTGCGTTTGTTGCTATTCGGAGTACTTTATTCTGGAATGTTTGTAGTCGTTTCATGTTAGTGTTGCTGGTACCGATCCAGACTGGGCAGGCATATGTTAGAAGTGGAAGTAGGAGTGTCTTGTATAGCAGAATAGTACACGTGTGTTTAAGTGGCGTGTTTCTGTTTATGAGAGGGTAGAGGGTGTTAAGTCGTGAATATGCTAGCTGTAGTTTTCTGTTAACGTGTAGTTTCCATGTGAGTCGTGTATCTAAAAGTACTCCAAGATAGCACACACCCTGGTCCTTAGGATTCCAGAGAATCGGGAGGTCATCAATTTGCAGCTTGATTTGTTCTTCTATGGAGAATCTGCGAAGAGTGAAAATTTTGGCTTCGGTCTTCCCTGCGTTCAGTTTGAGCCTCCATTTTGAAAACCAGTGAGAAACTTCTGTCAGGGCTTCCTGGAGCTGTTCAATGGCAACGGAGAGGACACCATGCTGACAGGCGATCATTGTGTCATCGGCATAGGTGGCTAATGTTGCCGTGGGAATTTCGGGGATGTCTTGCATGAACAAATTGAAAAGTAGAGGGCTCAAAATAGCACCTTGAGGGACCCCGGCTCTTATTCTTTTCTGAGTGCTCATTGCGTTGCCCACTTTAACTTGAAATGTTCTGCCGTGGAGAAAAGACGTAATAAGTTGAACAATGTATCTGGGTGCCAGGCTTTTCTTCAGTTTATATATCAGCCCCTCATGCCAAACGGTGTCGAAGGCTGCGGCTACGTCCAAAAATACGGCGGCAGTGTATGTCTTCGCCTCAAAGCCATGGACGATCATTTCGGTCACCCGTTGGAGCTGCTGAACCGCCGAGTGCTTGGCTTTGAACCCAAACTGGTGGGACGGGATGGTGCCTTCTAAACATTGAAGAAGTCTTTTATAAATTATCTTTTCGAAAAGTTTAGACATTGAGTTTAAAAGACTTATTGGCCTATAGCTTTCGGGGTCTTGTTTCGGCCTGCCTTGCTTATGAAATACAACCACGAATGCATTTTTCCACGTGTCAGGAAAGTATCCCCTCCTTAAACAGCCATTGAACAGCCCTGTCAGATATGCGATGCTTTTTGGAGGCAGGTTTTTCAGGACGATGTTGGGGATGAGGTCTTCACCAGGGGCCTTCTTGTTGGGGAGTCTCTGAATGTACAGTGTGATTTCGGATGGGTTCGTGTACTGTATGTGTGGTTCTGCGGTGTGGAGTGGAGTGGAAAGAAATTCGTGGACTGTGTGGAGTATTTCGTGATCTTGTGTGTCATGAGTTCTGGATTTCTGTTCAAGGTGTTGAGCCACTAGCTCACTCTTGTCTTTGTCCGTTGTTACAGTAGTCTGTCCGTCTGTCAGGGGCGGGAGGCCGGGGTCTTGTCGAAGGAGGCGTCGTGTTTCCTTCCAAAGGTTGCTGTCTCCAGGTGTGAAGTCGCTGGTGTATTGTCGGTATCTGTTGATTCTGTCATTGTCCAATTCCCATCGTATTACTCTCGTCAGTCGGTTCAGCTCTCGTTTCTCTTGTGGATCGCGTGTTCGTTGCCAGTGTTTACGGAGTGTATTTTTGTCGTGTATCATATTAAGTATGCGTGTAGGGGTCTTGTTTTGTTGGATGTTGCGTTGGTCCTTGTAGTGGTTATATGTTGAATTGTGTATCGAGGTGTAAATAGCTTGAGTGAAATATTTCAGTGAGTCGTCTATGTCTTCAGTATTGTCGTAATGCAAAGGGATGTCTATGTTTTTGTCCATCTCCCATCTAAACGCGTCCCAATCTATTTTCCCCTGTATCAGTCTTGGCAGATGTTCTGCCTGTTTCGGGTTCACTTTGAAGGTACACACGACTGGAAGATGGTCTGAGTCGAGTTCTGTCAGTGGTTCGTGATAAAGGGGCAAAGTAAAATTTTGTACTAGTCCAATGTCCAGGATGTCTGGGAGGTATCTCTGTTGTGTAGGATAAAATGTCGGTTCGTCCGGTGCTGATATCTGTACGCCCAGGTTATTAATTATGTTTAATAGTCTTGTCCCGTTGTTGTTTGTCCGTCTACATCCCCAAATTGTGTTTTTACTATTTAGGTCACCTAGTAATATGGTCGGCCCCCCAGTGAAAATGTGTTCAAAATCTGTCTGGTGAATTCTGATGCCTGGTCGGTGATATGCTGAGATTATGTTAAGTGTTCTGTTGTTGTCGAGTGTGAGTGTGGCCCCAACGGCTTCCAGCTCCGAAGTAAAATGATCTTCATTTTCGACAGATTTCACCCAAAATATAATCAGATTTAAATTAGCACATGTGACATCATTTGTACAACCGCTCCTAGTTGAAGTCTCACAAAATTCAAATCAAATAAACACAGACCGACAATCATAGTGAAAATGGTCAACACCTTTTTATGAAGACACAATTACAATACACGGTACAATACTTCTTTATACTAAAGGTATGATAATGTAAAAAATGGGGGAAAAAATTGTTTATTAAAGTTATACATAAAGTATAGTGATTTATCCTTATGTATAAATGAAATATACATTCTGTTAACAGGAATGATGCAATATACAATTGAGCATTTATACTCCGTAATCTTATCTGAGTTTGTGTAGTAGATTAGAGGTGGGAGAAAAGGCAATTCACACCTCAGTATTATCTACTTTGTGGATTTCACTAAAAATAGCTACCACCATGTGTGCTATTTCCTTCTTTTTATTGTGTTTTTGCTATTCGGTTGCATGCATTTATGCGAATTCAACGACTGTTGTTCCAACTCAGGTGATTTCAATTGTACCGAGCACAGTCACTCCCAGTAATACCTCACTTCTGGCTTCCATTCTGTTTACTGGGCTTGCCAATACAACAGTTACAAGGAACACTAACGTTAGTAGAAGTTTAAACGGAACCCCACCTATTGTCGGAGAAACGAAAAATACGGAATCTGGCTTTCATCTGACTGACATTTTCGGACCAGGCATTGCTATTATACCAGGTAATATATAGATATATAATATTTATTACAGTATAAATCTCTCTCATTTATTTTTTCCCTTCTCAAAAAATAGCAATTAGGTACAGACGTTTCCATCATAATGCATCTGTTCTTTATGTTAACTATTCCTTCTGTCAATCAGAATATTCATTTTATACAACTTATTTATTGAGTGGACATCTATTTTTTAAACATAGTCAAAAAAAAAAAAAAAAAATTGAATTTCTTCACAATTTCGGATATTGAAAAACGTATGTCCATAATTTGTCGAAAACTGTACAGTTTCAATTATCTAAATAGTTAGAAGAGGATTTGTATCTGCTAGATTCTCTTTAAAAAAAAAAAAATGAGCCTCCATTCAGGTCACTAGATCAAATATTTATATTCTGAGAACCAAATTTTCAACCTGTTGCATACCCTCTTTTCCCACTAACACATAAACCATCTAGTTTCATAAAAATTTGCAATTGAAATAAATTTGTTCACTTGGAATGGAACACCATAATGGCATAATCGTTCTTCTTCTTTTTTTTAGCTGTTGGAGATAAATGTCTTGTTAATTCCGAGTGTAAAATTGACAATTCATTTTGCACAAATGGTACCTGCCAATGCTTTTCGGGCTTCATATCGTCCAGGAGCAATAGAAGATGTTTAAAAAGTAAGTAAATAATACCATAAACAGTCAGGCCAGTGAATCATGCCATTCGAACCATTGAAAAGTGCGTTAGGGGTTAGCTGCGATGTTGCCGCTTACTCTAACGTTATTTTTTCCATTTTATAAACAATAATAGTAAAAAATTGATTTCGTCAATCAATAAAAAACTAAAAAAAAAAAAAAAGTGAAAGGGCAGCTATTAGGTGTCTGAGGAAACGGGAGTACAATGCTACTATAGTTCGAGAAAAGTGTGAAGATTGAAGACACCGCTCTCCTATTGGCCTTAAGTAGCCTGTCATCCCCTTCCACTTCAGACCGGCCTATAGGCCAGAGGGACGTGACTCACCGGTGTCACTAGAGTTAAATTTAGATAGTTATATTTTAGGTGTGTTGAATACCTATTATGAGAACCTTGTATGAAGAATTGTCAATATTTTATTCCATTTTGTAAAAACAAAGTGGGAAGATGCCGCAAATAAGCAAATTTAGAGTATACATTGAATTAAAAAAAAAACTTACGTTTAACAAACAACCACTTAACAAAAAAAAAAAGTATGATGATACCGAAGGTACTCCATATATTGTATATATTTTGTGAAATAGACAACATTTATTAAAAAACATACGTTTTTTTCTTTATTTTTATTAAGTGTTTCACAATATCTTTGTAGTAAATGTTAAGTATCATATATTGAGTTCACTTCAGAACTCAAAAATTCACTAAAGTTTATGTAGAAAAGTGTGTAAAATATTTAATGTATTTCTTTTTATGTGAAGTTTTCAGGAAATTGGCCACAAATGCCATCTTAAAATGAACATTAGTCCTACCAATTGTGATATTGGCTTTTCTCTAAGCAAATCTTCAACAGAATGCTCCACTTATGGTCAACATTCGCTTTTCCTTGATCCAAGGAAATTAGGAAATTGACCTTTTATAATTGTTTTTATATATAATGAGAAAACTTCGACGAGAATGGCTGTTTTTAAACTAAAAATATTGACTTTAGAGTTTTTCTCTGTACCAATTTCTAAGAGGAAATTTCAGAGGAGAACCTTCGCCGTTCTTCTTTTAAAGTACAATATGAAATTTCTTACATGTTACTTTAAAAATTCTGTTCTAGTTGCCAGGAAAATGCAAGAAGAATGTGACGAAGACGCCCAATGTGAAGTTGGTTTGACGTCATCCCATGGCCTTGTATCCTGTATAACATTCATTTGCGCATGTCGCCTGGGAACTACCGACATCGGAGGCCGTTGTGTCGGCAGATCAGGTAAAAATATTTAATAATTAGTTGTGTTGACAAAAATATTTTTTTATTGATTAATAATAACAGAAAAAAAAATGTATTATGGCCATTACAGGACTTTCTTATACCAATCACGGTTACAGATCACTCTCTCTCCCCCTCCCCTGCTCAAAGTCATTTCATACTGACATTACTGGGTGCATGAAAGTAATGAGTTGGCGTCAGCGGTATTTTTTTGTTTCATTGTACAGCGTAATTCTGAAAGTGGCTTTCTTATCCTCAATAATAAAAAAACATATTTTAAAGTTTGTTACGATTTAAACATTATTTAAATATATTTCTTATAGACATGTGGTTTACATTCTTCGGGGCACTATAACTTTTGTCGTATTGATTCTATCTCAAATCTGAGGATCTATCAGCTATTGCAGTCTAATAAGAAACAGGTTAGTTAGGTTTTATGACTCATGCCCGGGCTTTAACTAAGAGGTCATATCGCCCACTACCAGAGCGCTCTTTCGTCACTCATGACATGGTAATCGATAAAGACCCGTCATTAGGTGATTAAACCTGGATTTGGTAAACCTTAGGACTCCCACAGTAGAGACGACTAGGCATATACCAGGTAATAATCTATTATATCAAGTGTGAAAATTCGTTCTGAATTATTGTCAACAATTTTTAAGTAATAAGTAAGACGTAAACGAATTAAATATTTCCAAAATTATTCCGAATTTTCTAATTGTGATTGTAATTATATTGTGATATTGTAATTACTCGACTATCGTATTACTTTGAAGCATACTTAGGGGAAAAAAACATTTACATACCAGAAGCACAATATTGAAATGGCATTAGTTGCGTTTTTCTGAATCCTCGAGAAAAATGGCTGACCCATCCTAACTGGACCATTCTGTATTAAAAAAGTCGTCGGCGTTTTTGGGTTCGTCGATACATTTATTACAACCGCAGTTATTGGGGTTTCTGCGTTAAGCCCCCTCCTGATCCACTTTGGTTGATTTGGCTGAAAATCAACAGGTGTCCTCCTAATGAAATTCTGGATACACACATAAAATTTCTTGTCAATATAATCATTGTAACGGGAGTTATAGTGTTCACAGACTCACAGTCATATAGCATTTTGTTTTTCTTCATTTTTGGAATCAGGAAGTCGAAAAACATGAAATTCCGTTGAAAATTCCACATCGAATTTTTGACCCATTGCATTCTGGAGAAGTAAACAGTTATTTAAGTTAATGGATTTCTCTCAAAACACTCAGACCCAACATAAGCAAGCTCACACTTACAGGAACATTTACACCAGCTAACAGATTGGACCAACAAATGGAGAATAAAGAGACAAATCTCTGCAAACCACATTTACCCTCAGGCACAACACTTGTCCACCAGTTTACATTAACAACCAGCCCATTCCTGCATCCGACATTGTCCGATATTTAGGACTTCATTTAAATAGACGTTTAACTTGGACAACTCACATCAAACTGAAACACAAATACCTCAAAAGACTATTTGGACGACTGAAATCAATCATCGGACGACGATCGACATTATCGCTTGAAAACAAACTTCACATTTACAACACTATACTAAAACCCATCTGGACTTACGGCATCGAAGTATGGGGATGAGACAAAAAATCAAACACACAAACGCCTTCAGTCAATACAATCCATCATACTACGCCAATGCGCCATTTTACGTTTCCAACCTAACATTGCATAATGACCTCAACATCCCATTTGTACCTTCTGTTATCAAGACACGATATCAAAATTTTCACAACAAACTCCATCATCACACCAATCCACTTATTCTTCAATTATCCACGAAATCTCTCCCCACAAATCTGCCACGATGCCTCAAGCGGGCATGGCAGAGGGACCTGCTCCAGGACTAGCCTGGACTCCTCTTCGGTCACGTACCTCAGCAGTACAGCGACACACTTGCCACAGCACATCATCACAATCACTAGTGACAAATGTTGTCGTTGTGAATATGTAAATAAATAAAAAAAGTTAATGGATAGTTTTGATTACTTGTTTTGATTTTTAGTTTTAGGTGAAATCTGCAAGAAGAATCTTGACTGCAAAGTTCCTCTATCTTCATGTCAACAAGAAGTCTGTGCCTGTCCTGCAGGGATGGAGCCAAGTCCCGAAGATGACAAATGTCTGGAAGCTAAAGGTTCTTTAAATATGTATACATTTTTTATAGAGTTAGATTAATCGTAACGTTCAAATTTTCAAATCATCAGATCCATCAACATCAACAAACTGCTTCCTAAATCCTAAACAATTAGTTTGTAAATGTGATAGTTTTTCTCTTCGTTTCTTCTCTCTTTTGCTACTCTCTACTTTTATTAATTACGTTAGCATGGTTGATTACGAAAAACAGTAGGTAATGTGATGTAAACAATTACACACATTACGATTGTTAAAATATTACCGGGTCAATTATTATTATTAGTTATGATGAAGAGAGTCACCAAATTGTTGAGTTTTTAATAAAAACCGCTGATAAAGACATGTAAATTAATTAGTATCTAAATATACAAAGACGGACCGATCGCATTTTGTTTAAAAAAAAGATCAGCTGTTTATACAGTCAAGAGACAGTCTAAGGAGAGTGATCTTAGGGTTAAGATGTAGGAGTGAAAAAATAACAGTGGAAGTACGTACACTGAGTGTCAAAAGTATTCGGAATTCACTGTGATTTTTATTTTTATTTTTTATTCATTGTATTTATTTATTTTTATTCACTTATCTATTGCTTTTAAGAGTTGTTACCCATTTGCCAAGATGTTAAGAGGACAGATACATACTAATAACAACAAAAATCATAACAAAAATAATTTTATTTTAGAAGTTTTTATCATTAAACTAACAAATATTGTAAACGACATCTCTATAACGACATCTGTATCTCTCGTTCGAATCCTATTCAATTTTTCGACAGTACATTCATGATGTTATAATTTTGAATTATTCATATGGAATAAGGCTTATAGTCCTTCAACGGCGGACACAACAGCTAGTAAGTTTTTAGGACCCCTGGGTACCACAGCTAGTATGCGCCTTTGAACGGCGGAAACCACAGCTAGTGAATACTTAGCATCGCTGGACATCTTAGCCAGTACGTACTTAAGAACGCTTGTGACCACAGCCAGTATGTGCCTTGCAGCGGCGGACCCCACAGCTAGTACGTAATAAGGAACGCTGGGCATCACAGCTAGTATGCGCCTTTGAACGGCGGAAACCACAGCTAGTGAATACTTAGCATCGCTGGACATCTTAGCCAGTGCGTACTTAAGAACGCTTGTGACCACAGCTAGTACGTGCCTTGCACAGCGGACCCCACAGCTAGCACGTAGTTCGGAACGCTGAGCATCGGAGCTAGTATGTGCCTTGCAACGGCGGACCCCACAGCTAGTACGTAATAAGGAACGCTGCGCACCACAGCTAGTATGTACCTTGCAACGGCGGATCCCAATGATAGTACATAGTTAGGACCACTGGGCATCACAGCTAGTATGTACCTTGCAACGGCGGACCCCACAGCTAGTACGTAGTTAGGATCACTGGGCATCACAGCTAGTATGTGCCTTGCAACGGCGGACCCACAGCTAGTACATAGTTAGGACCACTGGGCATGACAGCTAGTGTGTTCCTTGCAACGGCGGACCCCACAGCTAGTACGTAGTTAGGATCACTGGGCATCACAGCTAGTATGTGCCTTGCAACGGCGGACCCCATAGCTAGTACATAGTTACTACTACTACATGTAAAATTTCAAGACAATCCGACCATTAGTTGATGAGTTAGCACTATTTTTATGCTTAGCCCCCCCTTACAACCCCCCCTCCCGTTCGAAATTTTGGGACGCCACATGGTCTATTATTCAATCGGGCTCGAAAGGATGCTACATGTGAATTTTTATGGAAATCCGTCCAGCCGTTTGGGCGTGATGCTGGCACAAACAAACAAACACACAAACCCCGTTTCAGCTGCACTAATATAGATTATGTGTTTCTTAAACTTCTCTGGGGTGTTCCACTTTTGGTTGTTTCCGGCATTTTTTCTCCAGAGGTGTCTTCTTATTTTTTTCGTTGGACAATATTTCGGGACAATTGCAGGTCCCTTCTTCTGGTCACTATGAACGACCGACGAGTTCATAGTGACCAGAAGAGGGACCTGCAATTGTCCCGAAATATTGTCCAACGAAAAAATAAGAAGACAACTCTGGAGAAAAAATGCCGGAAACAACCAATATTATAGATTATGCAAGTCGGTCGAAGAGAACGGGTAGATTAAAGCCCCCCAATTCAAAAATCCCAATAACTGCCGATGTAATGAATGTATCAACATCAAATTTTGTATTTACAATTAAAATCCACTGAGGACATAACCACTCAAATTTCAGCGATATCGGCTGAGGGGAGGGGGAGTTCCGGGGAGGGGGCTCAATTCAAAAATCCCAATAACTGCCGATATAATGAATGTATCAACATCAAATGTAATTAAAATAAAATCCACTAAGGACATAACCTGTCAAATTTCAGCGATATCGGCTGAAGGGAGGTGCTACAACAAATGCAATTAATAATAATAATAAATAATTAAGAGAGTAGCAAAAATAGGAAGAAACGAGAAAAAAAAACAAAAAAACTTTACAATCTAATTCGTTTGGATTTCGGAAGTAGTTTATTCACCCAATAGCTGCAGTCATAAATGTATAATATAATACATGAGAAAGTGTATTATATCGTAAGAGAGAAAGTGTTTTAAAAATAAATAGAAATTACTATGTCTTAGAGATGGACTACTTAGCTTTTAAGGGCAAAAAAACAGAATGTGACTTAAAAATGAGACAAAGTGTCTTAAAGAGAAAGAAAGAGGTTTTTTAAAATATGAAAGAGAATATAAATGCATAAATAAATGAGAAAGAGAGAAGATATCATAAAAAGAAAGAGAAATCACTGTCTTAGAGATGGACGAAGTGGCTTTTAAGGACGAAAAGCTTCCAAGTTATCGCCATTCGAGTATGTGTATAGAATGTGTCTTAAAGAAAGAAAGATAAGGAAAGTACTCTTTTAAAAGGTGAAAGAAAATATAAATGTGCCAATTAATATTTTATTTATATAAATATAAAAATCTATAAATATATCCCTTATAGGAGTACTATAAGGGATAAGATCCTATTTTTTTGCGATAGTAGAAACCTATTAAAATAAAGAACTTGTTTCAACATTTATATTGTCTAATTCTACAAAAATATAGACTTAAAGTGTAACTTATCAACTTTATGCTGACGATGGAGTAAGCCGAACCGGTACACTTTATGAATAGGTATGTTTTTGTAGAATTAGACAATATAAAACTTAAACACGTTCTGGGTTTTCTTTATCCTAATTTTTTTTTATAATGTCACATATCAAAAAGATTATACAAATCTCGTGTCTTTTTGATAGTAATAAGTTATTTTGTTTGTTGTCTTTTTAGTGATAAACTCATCAAAAATGTATAACAGCTTCTGTACTTTCGATTCCATGTGTAACCACTTGGGAGAACACGCACGATGTTACAACATGACATGTATCTGCAAACCGAACTATCATCTTGGCCCCGATTTTTGTATTCGTGACAGAGGTAAGTACACCAATTTGATAACACTATTGAACTATGAAAAAAACAAAATATAGAAAATTAAATTTTGAAAAAAAAGAACAGGTAGATAAAAACAATAGGAATAGGGGGGCAATGTTCAAGGTCTCAGAACATGAGTCCGACTCTTCTAGGGGGTCCTAAATTTTGCCTAGGTACCCTAAATTTGTATACACTTAGGATAGGGGTCTTTAACGAGTACCTGACATCATACAGGCTCGGGACCAACGCTTAACGTCCCATCCGAAAGACGGCGTGCCAATGGTTTTTTTGCCTCTCAGAAAAAAAAAAAAAAAAACCTTAAGGCCTCGATCTTGAGCTCAGTAAGCTAGAAACACTTCAATTGCAGATCCAAATTCTGTGCGAAAATCCAGTATCACATACTATTGTTGTAATTTAAAAAATAATAATAATTTGGTTGAACAGTGTAATTTAAACAATTTATAATACCTACTTAATTTATAACTTATTTTCGTTTGTTAGGTTTAGGAGAGTACTGCTCCACTTCAACCGACTGTGTGGTACCAGAGGCAGTTGAAAAGTATGGACCGAGGACATGTAGAAACTCGCAGTGTTCTTGTATTGAGGGATACAAGATCAACAAAGAAGGTTTTTGCAGGAGTAAGCCAATTCTATAATAAACAATTTGATTGATTAATAATACCTATATGCATATTTTTAAAAATCAGCAATACGCTAAAGAAAACGATATATCTTTCTTCTCTATTTCATTGTCTGAAGCGTTGAGTATCAAACGTGGCCAAATCCAAAAAATCGAAAAATGAGTTATCGACTGTAAGTTGTTCACAAGGCAAGTCTACACCTTTCTATGCTATTATTTTGTTGCAAAAGACGCTAAAAGTCAGTTAAATACCGTATCAAAGTTTGGTGTTGGTTGCAAAACCATCCTTGTCCACACCTAGTTTTGTAGCAAAAAGCTCTTAGTCCATGGCAGTTTTGCTTCAAAACTTATTAAGTCCCTTAGTAAAATCTATGAGGTACAGGAGTTTGGTTGCCAAAGCGGTCTTGTTGAAGGAAGGTTTCTTGTGTCAGGTTATCATCCCGGTTCTTTCTTGTCCATCATTCATTTAGCAACTTGTTGCTTACAATAAATTTTAGATTATAGATTAAACCTAGGTAGGCAAAATTTAGGATTCCCAGAGTTGCGTTGATCTCATGTCCACCAGTGACGAAAGAGCGCTCCGGTAGTAGGCAGTGTAACCTCGTTGTTAAAGCCCGGGCTTGAGTCAAAATAACTAATAACTAAGCGTATATAATAGTTAATAATGTTTTACTAATATATATAAAATTGTTTTTCAGGTGGAAGTACTCAGACCAAATCATCTATAATTGGAGCAGTTATCTTGTTCCTGATAGTATTGTTTAATAACAATAAACAAAATTAATAGAAAAAATATTTTTATTTTTTAATACTTAGATCAGTCTTGATCAAAATGTGCACCATCAAACAATGGTTAATAAAGGTTTTGTAAGTACTAATATTAACAGAACAATTTAAATCTCAATAAATACAGCTAAAAATCTGTCTGTGTGTGCTAAAAGGGCTGAACATATGTCTAAGAAGGTCTAAAAAATAATATAGACTGTGTCGTTCAAAATTCTCGAATTTCACAAACAGAATTTATGACATATTTCAAAGGATTCGATTTGGGGAATAAAGAACAGAATAATTTAACTTCAAAGGGGAGGGAAAGAGAGAGAGAAAAGTGTTTTCATTCTTTGTTCTGGCATCGCACGTAAGGGGCCATTCATAAATTACGTAACGCGATCATCCCTCCTACCGATAACGTTACATTATTTATTTATTTTTAAGTTGACTAAATGACCCCCCAGTGTCACAAATTGTGGCAAAGTTCAACCCCCCCCTGTAGTTTAATATTTACACACACTAAAGACATATAAACTTCAAACACTACTTGTCAATATTTTCACCATATTGGTCAAAATTACACGACTAGAGTTTCGCCTGTTACGGCATTATCAAGTGAACTAAACAGAGAGTACTGCTGAACTAACACAAGGCAGGACAAACAAGGTCATAAATTAGACATGTGACGAGAAAGTAAATGTAAACAATATTGTACAAAATGGAGACATTACAACGTTCATTTTCTCCATTTTGTACATTATTGTTTACATTGCCGTAAGAGGCGAAACTATAGTCGTGTAATTTTGACCAATGTAGTGAAAATATTGACAAGTAGTGTGTGGAGTTTATATTCCTTTAGTGTGTGTATATTCCTTTATCCTGTTCATTATGAATTTTCACAAAGTAGACCTGAAATCAGTTCAATAGTTTAATATCTACTTTGCCAGACACTGTACACAAAATTCACAAAAATTTCCCGACACGGTAGTACAGGAATTGCACTATGTGGGGCGTCAATAACTCAGGGGTTAGCATTAACATGCACAAAACTTTGAGCACTCCGTCCTTAAATGGCAGCCCCTAGCCTATGAGATGTGAGGTCTCATAAAAACTCTCTACCTTAATTAAATCAGAGTTGGCAAAATTTAGGACGCCTAGAGTAATACTAACACGTAACGGATATGAACATTGAATGCTTGGGTCCCTAGATGTACACACTCTCAGCAGTGGCTACACTGCTCATTAAATAAGCAGGAAACTTCATAATGTTGCATTATTAATTTAATTTAGCTTTAAAAATGTTAATTAGTTACTAATTTTAATTAAGTTTTGTATTATTTTCAATATGTTTGTAAGTAACTGCAGTTGAATAAAATTATGTTTAAATGCATTAAATACTATACTTGAAAAATACTGTAAAAGAAAATATACTTTAATAAATAAATCAGTTTTTGAATATTTCTAACAACTATAGAAAAAAGAAAGTATCAAAGAAGATTATTTTTAACCTTTTGATAAAATGTCCACAACTGCTTATAACTTTGTTCCGGCTCATTTATTATTTACAAAGTAACTAAATAATTTATTAATAAATTAATAAGTACGCATTTGTAAAAATTAAAAGTTTTTGTTATTTCTAAAAGCTTCAAGGTTCCATTTTCCCTTCAATCTTTAAAACAAATAAAGTTTTTTTTGTTTATTTATTTTTTTTCTAATGAAAATCCCCTTTTTTGTGTTTCTTGTCCATCAAAAGTTCCTTCATACCTAATTATGTACAAAATGGATCCATATACCCCAGTATGTTGGAATTAAATTTTTTCTGAGGGGAGGCAGGCGGAAGAGAAGATAAGTGTAAAAAGTTTCTTGCTTATTATTTGTCTCATTATTGTAAAGCTATTGTTACTTTGGAAATATTTTTTCAAAGCCTCAAGTATACAAATGGCATTGTTTATGTCATGATACTACGAACTATGGACCTCAGCCAAGTAAGGAAAGTATATAAATACAATAAAAACAGATTATAATAGTTCCAAAGAAGGAAAGTTCCTATATTACTGTTTAGTATTCATGAACAGTGGCATAACTGGAGATTGTTATATAAAAAAAATTGACTGAGTAAACACATATCACCTATTTAAAAGAAATGATTAGGTATGTATTTCATTCGAATTAGGTCATTCTATTATTATGAGTATTTCATGAGGTTCTTTATCAAAACAGAAAATGGTGGGACATATAGAACACACTTTGACCTCATTTTCTTTTATATAATTTTATTTCAAAACGTCCCAACAATTTTGAAAAAGAAAATCATGGACAAGCCAAGAAAAATCTCAACGAGAATGAAGGCGGGTGGGCTAAGAACGACTGTCTATCAGAACAAAAGAGAAAGATAGGTCTTCAAAGTGACATCACAGACCGAGAAGGTTCTGTTGTGGTTCTGGGAGTTTTTCTGAACCATCCTCTATCAATTCCCCTTTCCAACGGTCGATTCCATAGAAAATTTAAAATTTGTATTTGTCGTCCTTATGTAATTTTGAATTGTCATACAAACTTTTGTGTCGATACTTTCATCAATACGTCATTTATTAAAGTTTTTGTGTTAACCCTTCTCCCTCCCTTTGACCGATTTAGCTTCATAATCAGTAAGTGTGGTCCTTAAGCGTTTCTTGATATACATGTAGTATTTCGTCTTCATACATACTAACGAAAATGTTCACAGACAGCAATTTTTTCTTCTTATTTGGAATCAGGAGTCGGAGAACATTAAATTTCGACGAAACCTCAACATTTCTGACCGTTTAAATGATCTCATTCTTTCCGCTCCTTACCAATCTGAGAAACAACTTGAATAAGTTAGTAAGCAATACGCCCAAGAAACACAATTCTTTCAAAACGAGCCATAGTTATAGTGCCTTTATTATTTCTAATTTTTAAATGTATGATTTGAAACCTCTCTCGTAATTAATTTATTTGTCTTTTCTTTATGGAGGGCATTGAAAATGAATATTGAAAATCTAGAGGGGGGGGGGGGGGGGATTAAGGGCCATCGCTGCTTCCATCCAACGCTCCGGACCAATGATTTGAATCTAAAATATAATTCAAAGTAATAACTCGAAAAATATTCTAAAAGTTTCGGCACAAGGCAAAAGCTGAGCTCAAAAAAATAAAATAAAATACAAAGCAAGTGATAACGTTTTTTACCTGAATAACATCCCTAGTAATTGAATAGTCCGATTTTCGGTTCAACTGGCATCCAAGATTCACAATGTTATTATTTAGAAAGAATATATAAATATGGGGCTGCTAAGTTCACTAAATTGGAAATATAAGAAAATAAGCTACTCCTTGAATCGATTATTCTGGCGGGATTTGGATTGAAATGAGCAAAGGAGGTTTTGTAAATTACTGTGAAGTTAAATATTTTCTAGTTCTGTTTTTATATTTAAGAACTATTGGATTCAGAGGAGGTAATTTTTTTAGCTTCAAAAATATAACAATTAAGGCGAGGGTTATATGTTAACAGTGACTCGTTTGGATAACTAAAATACAAATAATAATCTAAACACACATTGTACTCCTAAATTTCTGTAGTAAAGTGAATAGAAAGCTATCATATTTACTGGTGCAAGTAATTAAAACCTAGTAGTAGAGTATAATCTAATGCCACATTTGTTGTAAATGTCAGTATCTTTCTGATAAATAGGCAATAAAGTACATTTAAACTTCAAAACAGATCAGTAAATATTCACTTAAACATGAACTGCCAAATACTGTCTTTTCGGATTCAAACGAGTTACTGGTATCGTCTAACCTCGCCCCTAGGTATAATGTCTATAATATCTAATGTTTCCCTAACAACTAGTTGAATGGTTCTGTGTAATTTATAATTTTTTAGAATTGTATTTTTTTAAACAACTGTTTTATCTTTTGTCTTAACCTTTTAATGTATAATTTATTGTTATTTATTAGTGTTTTAAGTTATAATAGTATCTTATCTTATTATTTATTTTGAATATAATTTTAAATTATCATGGAAATGTCAAATGTTGGTGGTGAAGAGGGCGGGGGAGATGTTGGTAATGAGTCGGCCTTTTTTTATTTTCACTGATATTCCTTACTAATCTCATCTTATTTGGTTATTCTTAGTTTAATATTTCTCTTCTGAAATGTCTAATACAGGTGAGGAGAAGCAACATAATGACGACGGAAGTGATTGGGAATCGAGTATGTTACTTGTATGTTTCATAGAGTAACATTTGTTGTTGTATTTATTAATTTATTAAAAATCACTAATTTTTCTTGTTGGTTATAATAATAGCGTCAGAGTCAGATTCGAAATCATCTGAGACATGGGATGGTAGTTTTGCAACATGGAAACCGACACATCCCATTGTTAAAAAATTGGCCCAAACTACTTATGGCGTTCCCATTTTTGACGATGGTTATCCAATTATGGGGAAAGACAAATTCAATTCGGACTGGAGTCTTTCGTCAGTCAGTTCTTCTGACAGTGAAATGAGTTTTTCTGAATTTATGAAAAAGAAAAGTGCTAAAAAAGCCGTTGAAAAGAGGAAGAATAGCCCCATAATAATACCTGGTAGAAAAGAAAGCAAAATTGAAGATAAGATTTTTGCTGGATTGAGAGGACAACTGAAGAGTTCACTGATAAGTAAAATTAGTAAGTACATAGTGGTTGAATGTACAGTGTGTATACAAAAATATGCAATTATTTAAATACACACACACACACTCATCATAACTATATTTCAAGCTGTTTAGAAAAAACTAATAATTTTCATGTATAATAATATATTTATCACAGCATCACTTCTCCCATTTATTTTTTTTTTTCTAATTGTTATTATATATGTTTTGGGGAAGCACTCCCATCATCATTATCTATAGTTTACCTGTCGACTTCTATATTCAAATTCCCAAAATAGTAATTGCTATTTAAAAAAACAATAAAAGGGAGAAGTATTACGATAAGTATTTTATGTAAGAACATAGAGTCTTCTCATACCACCCAAAAGTAATACTTTTCGTAAAAAGTTTTGTGCACAAAAATTAACTCCTTGTTTTTTACTTCCCCAGCTATACGAATTATAGGGGAAGTTGTGTAATCGGTTAGAAATTCGACGCTGAGTTTTCAACGGAATTTCATGTTTTAGGACCTCTTAGCCATAAAAATAAAAGTATGTCTGTGCCTGTAAACACGATAACTCATGATACAATGAATGTATCGACACGACATTTTATATGTGTATCCCTAACCCTCTAAGAACGACAGCTATAGATTTTCAGTCAAATCGGTCAAAGGTATGGAGGGGATTACTTGGAGGTTTAACACAAAAACTCTAATAACTGCTCGTTGTAATGAATGTAAACACGAAGTTTCATATGTATATTCAAAGTCCTATTAGGACGACATTTATTGATTAGAGGGGAGCTCATGTATCAACACGAAGTTTTATATTTAAATTGAAAACCCCAAAAGGATTCCCCAATCACTGCCAATGTAATGAATGTATCGACACAAAATTTAGTATGAGGATTCAGAAGACACAAATCAAATATTGAGTTTTAGCTCAAACGGTTAATTGACCTTGGAGGGAGCGCGAAAACGTAATTGACTAATTCGTGTTGAGGAAGTACATAGCCGTTGATCATTACTTTTTTTTAAATTTCATACTCTAAAAATTATGTCAGGTAAAGTGTATTTAAGGGAACGTTTCGTGCATAAACTCATCAACCCTTTCTCAATGCTGTAATATTTAAATAATCAAACTGAATAAGGAAAAATGATCTTAGGCCTAATGGGAAAAACAGACCTAAAGGTATGAAGGAAGTAAACTATATATTGGTAATTGGAAAAAATATATTTGTAAGAACCTCGCTCTACAATCGCAAACATACAACATTTGAATTCTACGGTTGTAAAAAAATATATATATAATGTTACTATTTTCTCAAAATCAGTTTATCATAATACAATTTATTACTAGCCTCATAAACAGGGTTTTAACATTATATTATTGCAGCAACACTTCCCAGTTTTTGACTAGTTGTTTAAATATAAAAGTCGACTTAATAAATATGTGAGAGAGCGACAAGCTACAGCATGCTAAACTTAAAAATTAGCTGCATTAAAAAAAGTGTTTCACATGAATGCAATTATCATTTTTTTCAAAACTAGCAATATAATTTAGCTGTTCTTTATGTTAATTATATCTTCTGTGTATCAAAATCTTCTTTTTATAGAACATATTTATTGTATCGACTTCTATATTTAAAGTTATAGTCAAAACTGTTTAAATATAGGTCAACTCAATAAATATGTTCTATAAAAGTAAGATAATTGACAGAAGGAATGTCACAGATAAATTATAGATACTGATGATAGGAGTGCTTCCTGAAAAGTTTGTAAGGGAAAAAATATATGGCAGAAGTGATGCTGTGATTATATAATATATATATATATATATTAATAGTTCCAGAGAAATTCAAAAACCTAATAATATTATTATACATGAGGTTTTTGAATTTCTCTGGAACTATTAATTAATGGGAGAAATGATACTGTAATATCATGTATGAATTAGGAATCTACACTACCCAAAAAGTAAAATTAAGATTATTGTATTTTAGATGTTCATGGACTGTGATTTTGCCTATAATTGGTTTTAATTATCTTAATTTTGATTTCAGTAAAAATGGAATCGTTTCTAAAATCAAATAAAATATCAAGTGCTGATATAGTGAAAAAAATCAAAGGAGAAAAGGTGAAACCAGTGCCGCCTCCAAAGCCATGGGTGGAGAAGTACCGTCCGAAGACAGTGGACGATGTTGTGGAGCAATCAGAAATTGTCTCAGTTCTCAAACAGGTACGTATTGCTAGGTTAGTTATTATGACTCATGCCCGGACTTTAACTACGAGGTCATATCGCCTACTACCAGAGCGCTCTTTCGTCACTCTGATGGACATGAGCCCCACTCTACTGTGGGAGTCCCAAATTTTACGTACCTAGGTTTATTCTCTTAGAGTAGGTTTACATCTGTGTTAGGCAAATTTTATTCAAAATAATGAATAATTAATGAAACTTATTTCATTCATGGACAATGAATAACACATTTATTCAATGAATGAATATAGTTACCTATTATTTTTATTCATACTTAAAACAATTTCTTATTTGATCATTTGTGTACAATATTTTTATTCTCATCAACTTGCTGCCATTTGATGAACCATTAATGATGAGAAAAATAGTTTATATACTTTAGTAATATTTTCTAGAGTTGGCGCCATTAACATTAAGAGCGAACTGTGTATGTCACCTGATAGATCTGCATTTCACAGAAATACTCTACTAACCATATGTAAACTTTTTAGAGGTTGATACGCTTAATATTGATTCACCCTAATGACTAGTTATAAGGGAAAATGTGGGGATATTTTATTAAGTTTTGAATAATGTTTCAATATGGAAATCGACTCAATAAATATGTTCTATAAATGGGAGATTCTGATTGACAGAAGGAATAGTTAGCATAAAGAACAGATGTATTATAGATACTGATGATGGGAGTGCTTCCAGAAACTTGTTATTTTTTTTATAAAACAAAAAAATAAATGAGGGAATCGATGTTATATTGTATATGATTCAGAATCTCCATACACAATCCTAAGAATGGCATTTTCGCTATTTATTATTTTAGATTATATATACTGAGGCGCTACAACCTCCAATGTCAAGTTTGAACTTCACAAAAGCTGACATTAGATGTACATATGCCACGTAATGGTCGTCCTGTCAAATAATAGTTTGGGATTTAAATCCCTCTATTTATGTGATTAACATAGATGATGCTTTGCGATACATTCTCGCTGCAGAATGGGGAGTCATACAGTTATTTGTTTTAGATGAGGAACTATCTATATTTCCATTGTGATGCACTTTCCAAAAAAATACTTATTTTCATTAAGTTCAACCCAGTATATTTATTTGCCAGCCATTGAGTACCACATATTCAGCCTGCTAATCGTGGTGTGGCTAGGCTTTATTCGGAGCGCTTCATTTTTAAATAAAACCTTGCAGGTTACCTGCCGTTGCCGGGTTAGTAACTATGTTCGTTAGTGTGCTAAAACCTTGCAGGTTACCTGCCGTTGCCGGGTTAGTAACTATGTTCGTTAGTGTGCTATATTAGTGGCCTAAATTAATTAAAATATGGAAATATAAAATGTAAATTCAAAGCCCTATAAGGATAACACCTGTTTGCCGAAGGGGATTAGTTTCAGAAGGGGGCTCAACATTCAAAACCATATAAGTATGGCAGCTATTAATTTTCCGCGAAGTTGGTCGAACGGAAGGAGGGGGAGGCTTGACTCAGATATCCTTATAACTGCCGATGTGAATATATGGACACAAAATTTGGTTTGAGAATTCAGAAGCCAGTATGTCAAAATTAACTCTCAGCCTAAACGCTGAGCAAGTACATAGCCGATGATTCACCGACGACTTTTTGTTTAGGCCCTCCCTCGTAAGCCCCTTACTGTTGATATTTTTGTAAAGAAATAGGCTGTTATACCAACTATCCAAATTTACATATTAGAGAGATAGATTATCTGAGCTAAGATATCAAATTATATTTCTTATAGGGCGCTATCTCGGATTTCTTCTGGAAATACGTTAACTACAAATTAACATTAAAACTATACATTAACAGGAAACTCCAACAGAAATACTCAAACACACAGAACTACTTTGACTTTTTTCAGGCTCCTGGCTAGTTTACAATACTAACATGAAGTGACTACAAACATTTGTAATTTGCGAACTGAGGGGTTGCGATCTGGAAAACCCTCCTCTTTCTCTCTAGTCTGCTTAAGGGTATTATATTTTCCATCAGTTAATTATCTCAATATGTTGCAGGCTTTGAAAGGAGCTGACTTGCCTCACTTTCTCTTCTACGGCCCACCAGGAACTGGAAAAACAAGTACGATCATAGCCGCAGCAAGGGAACTGTTTGGGGAGGCCTACAAAGACAGGATCCTGGAGTTGAACGCCTCGGACGACCGAGGTATCCAGGTGATCCGAGACAAGGTGAAGAGCTTCGCACAACTGACAGCCAGCTCTGTGCGCCCGGACGGTTCCCCCTGCCCGCCCTACAAGATCATCATCTTGGACGAGGCTGACTCCATGACAAAGGCAGCTCAAGCAGCTCTCCGGCGAACCATGGAGAAAGAGACCAAGACGACCCGATTCTGCCTCATCTGCAACTATGTCAGCAGTATTATCGATCCCTTAACCTCACGATGTATGAAATTCCGTTTTAAACCCCTCGGAGAGGGAGTGCTACGGTCGAGATTGGAAATGATTTGCCACGATGAAAAGGTGAATTATGATTCCAAAGCTCTGACGGCCATTGTCAAAACGTGCGGAGGGGATCTTCGCCAGGCGATCACCTGTCTCCAGTCGTGCGCTCGGCTCAAAGTTGGCGAACTCATTACAGAAGAAGATGTTTTTGAAATTACCGGAGTTGTTCCTCAATGTATCATTGAAGAGCTGTTAGGACTTTGTGAAAATGGTGATTTTGAACAAATAGCGGATCATCTTCGCAATATGCTACTTGAAGCTTACCCTATGTCAGTCGTTTTGGAACAATTACAGACGCTTATCGTCTCGTCTGAAGCACTTCCAGATATGGCTAAATCTAAAATTTGTGAAAAAATAGCTGTTGTGAGTGCTCGTATACAAGAGGGTGCCTGTGATTACCTTCAGTTGGTGGATCTTTGCTGTGGCATGTCCAATGTACTTCATGACTTTCATAAATAAATTATTGCCTTCAGTATATAATGTTTACTTGGAATGAAATTATTATGAACTTATTAATTGTTTGATATGAGGAGTCAAATTTTTTAAAAAAGTATGGAAAAGAGCAACATTTTGTTGTAACCGCAGCCATGTCAGACTACGAAATAAGTCATTTTAGGACTCATGACAAGAATAAAAGTGTTCCTAAATCGTTGAGTAACTGACACTCTTCCTCGTGCCAGCTGACATCGCGCTAGGATTCAGACAAAAGTAAATTAAAACTGAGAAATTTAGAAGAATTATTAATTTTGTGTTGTGTAAGGAGATTCTGCATTCATATATAATATATTTATCCCAGAATCACTTCTCCCATTTATTTTTTAAAATAATGAGACGCATTCGGGGCACTCCCATCAACAGTATTTATAATTTATCTGTTCTTTATGTTGACATTGTCAATCAGAATCTTTCTTTTATAGAACATATTTATTGAGTCGGCCTCTATACTGAAACAGTCGAACAGTTTTGACTAGACGTTTGAATATAGAGGTCCACTCAATAAATATGTTCTATAAAAGTAAGATTCTGTTTAACATAAAGAACAGATAAATTATAAAAACTGATAATGGGAGTACTTCCCGAAACGTCTGTAATTGTTATTTTAAAAAATAAAGGGGAGATATGACACTGTGATAAACATGTTATATAAGATTTATTGGTTATTATACAAGGACTATATTCCGATTTCTCGCTTCTAAAATGTATATTATATTTTGATATAAACGCATTTGTCTTTTGAAATTTAACTCCTTGTATAACGGCAGAGTTATAATTCAAATATAACGATCATCAGTGGTTGGTCCTTAGCTTCCAAAACGTGATGCCTGACACTCTAATCTATCAATGAACAGAAAAGTTCCGCGATAAGAAAGAAGTATTTCTCGATATCTTTATAAGTTTTCTATTGTTACCTTAAGATTTAACTTAATAATTATGTGTAAATACATTTACAATTTCTTACGTATTTAGTTATTGTCTTATTTCTCTCAATTAGGCCTTTGCCGAGGGAGGTTCATACCCCCAATTACAACAGTTATGGCGGCAAGAGCAGCAGAAGGGTCGTTACCCGCCACCCATCCTCCCTTTCGCCAAGTAATGACAGGTCGTCTGTTCCGCGGAAGGGAATCAGGATCGTCAAAGGTGGGGGTTTTAGTGGGTATGGAGCCACAGCTCGAGTCCCACACTATCCAGAGCTATCTTCCCTGGATGTGCGTAAAAGGCCTTTAATTAGTAAAATACCGAATAGAGAATATTTTTTATGAAAATAATTGACTGGTAGTCGATAGAATAATTTATGACAATAACAAGAAATCAAAAAAAAACATTAGCCAACATTTCAGAAACTATTTATTTTATTTTCTTATTTGGGGCTTCTTTAATAGTTTGTTGTCTGTAAGTAAAGTATTGATAGAAAAGAGTTTACGTCAACTCAGTTATTTTCGAACTTACCAGAATTTGAGGTTTTACTTAACGATAACGAAAAATGAAAATGTCTATCTAGATTTCTTCGGTCTCTGTCGATATAGTGGAAAGCTGATAAAAGAAATAAAAACGAAGAACTTGTTTAACTCTTATATTCCATGTAAAAAAATACATGAAGTGGAACGGTTTCGGATTACGCCATCGTCAGCACAAACTTCAAAAGTGTTACCCGAAGTTATCTTGTGAACTTCTGTGCTGACGATGGTGTAAGCCGAAACCGATACACTACATATTTATATTTGTGCAATTAGACAATAAAAAAGTTAAACAATTTTTTTGTTTTTATTTATGATAAATGACAAACTGTCTCTTCGCTTGCATTAAAGTTTCCATGCAAGTACAATGAAAATTTCTTTTAGCATTTTATAAAATATTTTTATTTATTTATAACAGTTAACAAATTCATTATTTATGACAAATCATTGCCACTGCGTGATTTAAGATCTGTAGGCCATTGGGGTTTAACGTGTTCGGGAAGTGTAGCAGAATGGAGGCTACGGACTAGGATTATTGTGATAATAAAGGAGAGATTATTTTTTGTATCTGGTAGTAGCTAATTCGGTGACAAAGGTTTCAATGAGCTAAGTGTGGAGTGTTTTTTATGGACATGTAATAAGGAGCATTGGCTTAGAAAACAAAACCTTATAGATTGGTTTCATTAACTACGAGAAAAATTTCAAATAATACTAGATACAATAAGTTTAGAAACAACAAATTCTATCTTATATTTCTGTGGTCACAGGGAATAAATTGGTAATTCTAAATTCGTGGCTTTTCAGGGCAGCACTTTTTTACCTTTGCATTAATCGTGTAAATCCAGTTTTTGGAATAAATAAATTATGTTTCCATCATTATTAATCATAAACCTTCTAAATCTATAGGAATGAATGAAAATGAATATTGTTAATCCTTTCTTGGATTTTCCCTTAGTTACCTAATCATTCCCCATCACTCACCTAATTATTAACCATACTTTTTGAAGTACTCGTGAATGATGCCTCTCTTAAGTTGATTTAACCAAAAACGCCCTCTTCACTTGAAATAGTCTTCCGTAGTGAATAAATGGTTAAATGCAGTTATCTCGTGAATAATTCCTCAAAGAAGTAGATTAAACCGAGAACATACACAATTTTGAGAGATGGGTACCAAGAAACTCACATCTTTATAATTCCGAAAGTATTAGAGTCCTGAGCTCCCAACTTCTTCACAGAGCGCAGATGGCTTGGAAGATGGTCACAGCACACCTAACTCATTTTGGCCATTTTACGACAACAACTTATTTCCTGTGACCATATATTTTTCGTTATACTTTTAATACAAAATGCTGAACTCTCTTAGGCAGTGCCTACACTAAACATGTATGGAAATGACCAGTTTTATTTCGATAACTCCTGAGGAGAAATTCAACCTGAGTAATTCTGATAATGATTTAGAACTATTGTTATTGTATCATAATAATTAACTTTGAAAATAGCTAAGAAGCGAGAGCAAGAAGTAGTTGAAAACGAATACTTCTCTGTGGAATTGCGGAAACATCCGGAAGTGTTTAAGGATACATTTATGGGATGACCATTGAAGCCTATATTTTAGGAGTATTGAAGGAGTTGAAGTGTGAAAATGCGATTTAGGTCCGATTGTACACTGAGGAAAAACTAGTTAGGCGTGTTAGGTTAACTTCACACCCCACTGTAAGATCCTCATTACAATAACTGTGTTGTAATTTTTTTTGTTTCTCAATTTATTGAAAATAAAATGTAATTTTATTTTGAGACCGAGGTTCCCCAAGAATAAATACAAGAAAGTCAAAAAGAAGAAACAAAATAAAAATTCGCCCTCAGAAAAACAAATTAGTGCTATTGTGGAGAATACCGTACAATGATTAATATAAATAGATAAATAATTAAATAAACACCTTAACTTAATGGAAAATAGATATATAGTACAAAGACGAAAAGGAGATATTAAAAAAATATAGGAGAGGGGAGGATGCCCAGACGATTTGAAATAATATTGATTTAAGAACAGATGTAATACAAAAATAAAGTGAATGAATAAATAAAATAAATACTGAAATAGTAAGAATTTATGTTAAATGTAGGAAAATACAAAGGAAGGGGAATGAAAGGTTATTCGGAGGGAGAGGATTGTATATGGACGAGGAATTGGAACAGAGAGGAACTGAAGGAAGCCACGGGCAGAGAATTTACTTCCAAATCATAAATTCAATACATAATAACGTTCAAATTTTTTGGAAACAACTCCCATCCTCAGTATCTGAATTATTTTTATAAACAATGATCAGTGTTCATATAAATTTGTCATTATTAAAATATAAATTAACAATAGATATTGAGGATGGAAGGCGTCTCCCGAAAGTTATATATTTAACGTTATTATGTATTATATAATATATACATATAAGTAACTATATACCTCCCAACATATACATGAATTACTACGTAACCTGAAAATATCCTCACATAACCCACCAGTGGAGTAAATGTGTTTGTTTTTCAACCGACTGTCATGACATGCAGATTGGAGTCTGTTTGGATTCCGCGTCCAATATAGGTGGAAAGTGCAGCCTTACGAGTATTTCTGGGTTTAAATTAATTAACCTCTCCCTAGAATTTTGCTTATATAATACTTTTTATGCCTCTTGTATAAAAAAAAAGTACTTGCTTACACTCTGTATCCAGAATAGTACCTTCCTTTTCATACTTCAGTTAAAATATTGAGATAATGGGGAAATTCATTTTTGTAAAACGCAGATTTCTTAACTAAATGAATGTTTATTTATTTTTAAATACATTATTGTATAAATGTCTTTCTGATATTGACAACAATGTGAAGGATATTTTTTTTACAAGTGTATATGTAAGGCTTCAGGTCCGAAATCGCTCATGAAGCGGAAAAAAGAAAACGGCATCAAATGGCCGATTTTTTTTTTTTTCAATGAGTGATCTTGGACTGAGTCAACATTATATAGTGATCACCAAATTATATTTACAATAATACTATTCTCAGAATGGATGAGTTTCTTCATACGTAAAATTGGGTAACATCCCAGAGATGTCCTTAATAAATCGATCAGGAGTGTATAGCAAACCCCTACAACATAATACATATTTTAGATAATATTGCACGTGAAAAACAAAAAAAAAAAAAAAAACATTCTAAAAAATATACAATACAATAGGCCAACGATCCAGAGTCAAAATATAATAGTCTTTATATTTCAAAGTTCTAGTTCATAGTCATACAGTCAGAGCGCTCTCATACAGACATTCTCGCGAAAAAGACAAGGAACTCCTCGCCTTCTTATTCTGCATGTTATCTCTACAATGTATGGCTCACTCTTTATTCTCTCTAAAATGAACTATTCAAAGAAAAAAAAAAAAGCTTGCTGTTCCGCATGTTTTCAAATTCTTCTCAGTGAACACTCAAGGGGAATAAGAGCCTCAGAATTGTATAAATATGACCCCTAGCAACGTAATTGTTACCGATACTGAATATTTTCTGCGTTATTTGGAGAGAAAAGCGTACATTTTTTAAAATAATGTCTATTTCACAAAATATATATAATATATGGTAGTACTTTCGGTATCGCCACCATCTCCATCCATGACTTAACAAATATTCAGTATTTGTTAAGTCGTGGCTGAAGATGGTAGCAATACTGAAAGTACTCCCGTATAAAATATATATATTTTGTGAAATAGACAATATTTTTTAAAAAACTTACATTTTTCTGTATTTTTTATTAAGTGTTCACAACATTTCTACAAAAAATGTTAAGTATCACATATAATTGCCGAGCCCTGAACATAATCAGGATGTTCGATCAATCGCAAGACAACTTCATTGATCGAAAATGCACTAACAATGTAAATTCATTTCATTTCCCCAGTTATACGAAGTATAGGGAAAGTTATTTAATCGATCAGAAATTCGAAGCACATAAAATTTCCGATTCCAAAAATTAAAAAAAAAAAAATCTGTCTGCGTGTCTGTGAACAGGATAACTCCTGATAGAATGAATGTATCGCCACGAAATTTTCATATGTGTAACCAGAACCCTTTTAGGACGACACATATTGATTCTCAGCCAAATCGGCTGAAGGTAAGGAGGGAATAAGGGGGTGGCTTTGTTATAAAATAAAAAAGTATATTTCTTATTTTTAAATGTTCAAATATATTTTTCACCCAGATCCCTACACATTTCCTAACCATATGTTTAAATAAAAGTCTACAGAAAAAAATTGATATGCAAACCAAAATCGATACATAAAATATAAAATAAAGATTTTAAAACATTAAGTATTGTTTTGCTCTAGTAGGCTTAACACAAAAACTGCCTTTATATTGAATGTATTGATACAAAATTCCATAAGTAAATTCAAAGTCATATTATAACGACAAATATCAATTTTCAACAGAAAAAACGGAAGGGGACCCGAGAAGGGGGCTCGATTCAAAATATCATAATAACTGCCGATGTAATCAATGTATCGACACAAAATTTAGTGTGAGAAATCAGAAGCCACTATACCGCAAGTCAAATATTGAGTATCAGCTCAAACGGTGGATTGGCTTTGGAGGGAGACCAAATACCCGATTAATTCGTACTGGGGAAGTACATATCCGGTCATTCAACGACTTTTAAAATGTTTTCCATGTAAGACAAATAGGTAATTTCGACATCCTCTGTTAGTAAGCAACTGTTACAATATCACAACAATGATTTAGGGAAGGTCTTGGAGTGAAACTGTTCAATCGAGGTTGACACGTATTTACATATCTCAAGGACAGCAAAAAAGTAAGGAGTAAGCTCTCCAGAACAAAATTACAATACCAACATTTCTAAAATACTTGTTACTACAAGAAACAAATTTGTTTAAAACAAATAAGGAACTCACCCATTCTTGAGCCATCATAAGAATAGTGGTATTTTTAAGTTTTGGTCCAATCAGAGGATTCATTTGAGCCATATAAGCACAAAGCCAACTAAAAAGCAAAGAAAACATAGTTAAAATATAAACAATGACTACATTCAATGAAAGAAAATTTGATGATTCAGTCCACATATTTAAGACAAATAAATTATTCTTAAAACCCATATAGTGTTAACACTTACAATAACCAACATGTTGCTGCAGTTAAAACTAGAGACAATTGAATCAATCTGTAAATGTACAACACCAAATTAGAGGAACAGAGGATATACAAGTAACTATATTCTGGTATGATAAGGTTAGGACATTAACTCACCCTCTGTTGTTCCCTTTTGGGAGGAATATAGGTAAAACAACACCCACCACAAACCAAAAGGCAGATATGATAGCACAAGGAAGAAAAGACCAACCCATGTTGGGAAAATAAACACACGGTTCAAGAAAACAGAAAGTGGGATGGGCTCCAAAGTCAGCTGACTAATTTGACAACTTTTCACAGCTGACTAGATATTAATATATGTTTTCTTGAGATAAAATATTATTTATTCACCTATTCATGTATCATATTTCAGGAATCACCACTTTTTATTACAATAAAAAATCTATTGCTGTATAATTGAACAGAAATTTCATATCTTCTGATCTGAATTCAAAATGGAAATAAAAGTCATCCATGAATCACTAGCAGTCTAGAAACTTCTAGTACGAATTATTTGAAATAAATAAAGTTTCTGCTCTTCCTTTAAAACCCTTCTTCTCCTACGCCTGATTTGGTTTTAAATCAGTATGGGACTTCTAAAATCAAATATAAAATTATGTTAGTTTTAGTGTTAGGCTCTCCTCCTTATTAACTGGAAATCAATAGATGTCTTATTCAGAGAGATGTGAATCCAAATATAAAATTTCGTGTCGATACATTCAATCCTTCGGGAGTCATCGTGTCCAGAAACACACAAAACTTTTAATTTACAGAGGTTCCATAAAATATCATTCCTAATATCATACATAGGCAAGTCTACCGAAATCGGAGAGGGGGTCATAGCTTTTTAAAGAATTTTAGAAATAATTTGTTGAATCATTTATATCAGTTGATATTTCAGACATGTTGGGTATTAAATCGGAAACAGAAAAATGCACAGGACTCTAAATCTGATACAATTATAGTTAAAATACATCCTTTTAATAATAATATGGCTGCTTTATTATTCGCCCCTTTATTTTCTGAGATTCGAAACATACCTTATACACTGACTTTTCGGGTATATTTTCCCTTCTTCCGTTTCTCATTATTACTTTTTTTCGTTATACAAAAAAATGGTATGTCATACAACCGTGTACATCAAAATAACTTATAATGTACATACATTAACCGACATTAAATCTTAGAATACAATCATATATAAGATAAATAATATATATTTATTTGTTTTTTATTAAATATAGGAAGATACATGAACATTAAATTCCTAATACTATAAGAACAATTTATATATTAATTTTTAAATATTTTATATTTATGTTTCTTCGGATAATTCTTTCAGGACAATATGTCCAGGTGATCATCCCTTCCTCAAGTCAATAAGAGCGAAGTATACAAAACAAGAATAAATATAAATAAATTAACAAATATCAGTAAAGTAAATAGTGTATAAACTCAAAAAAATATATAAAAATATTAAATAAATTAATAATTTTTGACGGAAACCTATGGACATCAGATTTCCAACTCGAGATCTTGAGCTCATTAGACACCAAATGTAAAGGTAAAATAAGTTTCTGTCTAGTTCGAACTAATATTGTCAATAAGAAATATAGAATATAGGTGGGCTTTGTGGTACCGTTTTCACATATTTTCTGAAAACATATTAGGGCAGCAACCAGAAACGATAATAGTCAACCATAGACAGATTTAGATATATTGGGAAGGTTGTTGTCTACACCTGAAGGCCTAAGCATCGAACGCTCTTTCCTGTTAGCTCTACAGCGGGAGACTGAAATTTTGTTTTTCCATGTTTTGTTACATACGATACTGCTCATTAAGCGGTAGCAGACATTCAAAAAGGCCCAGGACCATCGCCTAAGATTCCATCCGAAGGACCGTCCTCAAGTTTTTTTTCACTTCTCAGTAAAAACATCTAAAGGCCTCGCAAGATTTCATCCACCGTAGCATGGTTATATTAGCTCGAGGTCCACCGTTGCACGGGTTATTATTATTAGCTACGATGACCACCGCTGCTCGGTTTTAATTCAGTTTTCATACCAAAACAATAAACATCATTGCCCTTTTCCAGGATTTGAGTATATGCTTAATTCCATCTAAGTAATTGAAAATTGCAAAGTCATGAATGAATTGAAAATATTATGAGAAAAATTCAAAGTTCCCAATTGCTAGTATATATGTAAAAGTTAACTCTAAAATAATATCAATGTCCACAGGTCTCCATCAAGAATTAGACCTGAACCAACATTATTATAAATATTAAAAAGATAATATACAGTGAATAAGTAAGAACAATTAATGAGGTCAGTGAAAATATTTAAAAATGTTATTTACATGTATTAAACTTAAAAATGTTACTTATATTAAATTAATGACGAACATTGTTATGATGGTAACTTATTAAATGTTTTCATCATGATATATTTGTGGTCACAGGGAATAAATTGTTAAGACTAAATTCGTAACTTTTCAGGGCAGCACTTTTTCACTTTTGCATTAATCGTGTAAGTTTTTGGAATAAATAAATTATGTTTGCTTCATTATTAATCATATACCTTCTAAATCTATAGGAGTGAATGACAATAAATATTGTTAATCCTTTCTTTGATATTTCCTTAGTTACCTAATCATTCCCCATCACTTACCTAATTATTGATCATACTTTTTGAAATACTCGTGAATGATGCCTCTCTAAAGTTGATTTAACCTAAAACGCCCTCTTCACTTGGAATAGTCTGCCGTAGTGAATAAATGGTTAAATGCAGTTATCTCATGAATGATTCCTCAAAGAAGTAGATTAAGTTGATTTAATCGAGAACATACACAATTTTACGAGATACCAAGAAACCCACATCTTTATAATTCCGAAAGTTTTAGAGTTCTGAGCTGCCAACTTCTTCACAGTGGGCAGATGGCTTGGGAGATGATCAGAGTACACTTAACTCATTTTGGCCATTTTACGACTTATTTTAAACTTATTCCCTGTGACATATTATGTCTGTCTGTCTGTATATGATTGCAACTTTGTGAGTGCTCTAAATCAAAAATTTGTGAACTTGAAATTTGAGATGTAGATGTTTCATGTACTATATTACATCTGCTTATATTTATGACCTAATCAAAAATCTATTCAAATAAAGATATGGTATACTATTGCGCTTTTGAAAATTATTAATGATTAATAAATCTTTCTTTTGAGTTATTTCAGTTTTATAAAAATTAATAATATATTTTTTCTAAAGAGTCTATCACCGGTTACTCAACTTTTGACAGTAAAGTCAGTAAGTAGGATTTTTTCTTGTTTTATCTCATTAGAAGACCTGTAAGTCTGTGTCATCCCTCAAAAATGGCTTTTAAAAAAATTATATTTTACATTTTCTACATACATAGATATTTTGAAATACTTTTTTTTTGAGGGCTGATGGTGTCACCGCGGCTAGAGTAGGCCTATTGTAGTCCTGTTTGTGTTGGTCCCTACAGCAGCCCTGTATCTCTAATAAAGTCCAGGATTCTGCTGCAGGTTTCTCCTTCATAGTTCCCTTGGTTCTGTTATCAGAGACCCGAAGCAGTAAAGCCTCTTGCTTTCTAGTGTTTTACACTGGCTTAGAATATGAACCGGAGATTCATTTTCCTCGCTACATTTCCATTCTAGCGATGCCCATATTGTGCAGGTAAGTATATAACAGTAGCTGTGATCAGCCCTGTCATAGTTCTAATATAGATCATATACAGGAGTTCCGGCTCCTCTTCTCTGAGGGTTCCGCAACAGAGAGTGTTCAAAATCTTTACTTTGGGACCCCTCTCCAGAAGTGGATGTGGTTCTTGGTCAGCCAACTTTTTATTGCCTTTTGCGGTGCTCTTAGAGATCTCGCAGAAGGGTTCCGGTCCTATAGGTCCTCTGTCAGCTCCGGACCTGGCTAGTTGATCAGCCCTTTCTTTGTCCTCAAACGATCTCCTGGTACCCATCTCAGCTCAACTCTATTTTGGTCTGCAGGGACTTGAAGACATTCCAGGGCGATTTTGAAAGTTGTTTGCATTGACAGCTTGCAGAGCTGCTTGGCTGTCAGATGTGAAATATTTAATAACAAATAAAGAAAACTTATGTTTTTTTAAAATATTGTCTATTTCACTAAATATATATAATATATGGGAGTACTCAGTATTTGTTACGTCGTGGCTGAAGATGATACCAATACCGAAAATACTCCCATATATTGTACATATACCTATGTATATATTTTGTGAAATCAACAATATTTTTAAAAAAACATACGTTTTCTTTAATTTTTTTTTCAAAAAATGTTTTCAACGAAAAATTTGTTAGAATGTTTTTGTTTCTTCTCGTTGCTGGCCTAGTTGTCTCATTCTTCAGCGCTACTTAAAGCAGCACATTATTGAGTTTTGAATATATTAATGATGTTTGGTGTAAAGTTGCCAAGGTGACTATCGCTGCCAGGAGAGCGTACAGCTGTGCAATGTTGGTCCTAGATCCGTCATTTTGATAACCAACACTCACAACTAAGCAGTTGACATTATTTTGATGTAAACTAGACAGTAGGTGATACAGGTTTGAGCAGAAAAACTATTCGTATTTCGAATATAATGCTAGAAAAGAGAATTTCTTGGAGTTCCGCCAAGAACTTATAATAAAAACCAAACATATTTTTGCCTCTGGAGGCTGGTAGCGGTATTCTTACGAGTATGTTTGCGGGTGTATAAAACGCTGTTCATATAATAAATTATTATTTTTTTTTATAGATATATACATAAACTTTTTGTTGCACTGAAGTATACAAGCTTTATGACAAAGAGTACACCTTTCATAAAGAACACATCTTTACATAATATATATTATTGTAGTAGGTACAAAAAAAAAAAAAAAAAAAAAAGAGAATAAGAAATAAGAGTAGTATTAACTAAATAAAAATATACAAATTATACAACAATAAATAAATCTAGACAGGCTCTTTAATAGAAACAGAAACAAATTGTGGAAGCAACTAGAAAACAAAAACAATTCAAAGTTATAAAAAACAAAATAAGACCTTTGAGCCGAGAGGAATAGTAAAATAGTGGTATTCATAACACAAACAAAAAAAAAATAATAATAAAATTCTAAGAATAATGAATTACCTACATAATAAAATAAAATGAACTTGTCTTGGGAGCTTTATTTTTTATTAATTCATTATACTTCAATAATTATCAGAAATACTCTTATAAGCAATACATTAAATAAAATTTATATTTATTTCTTAACATTTAATAAATAATATAAATATTTTGGTGATGTTCTTAACATCTACATTATCAAAAAGTTCAACAATTGATTCTGAATAACTGTTTGGTCTATTGGTGAGATAATTATGGAGAAATGTTTGTCTGGGGATGTACAAAGAGGGACAATAGAACAAAAAGTGTATGAGGTCGTCCTTCTCGTTCTTCCTCTAAGGTACGGAGCCTGCAGACACTTTCAGGACAAAACTCATATCTGAACCCTCCAAGGTTTATCCTAAAATTTCTATTGTTATTGTGGAGACGTATTTCAATATGACGTTTATTGAAAGGTACTTTTCTTGGGAGCCTAAAGCACTGACCAGTCGGTAGGGGATATTGTGAAACACTTATTAAAATATAAAGAAGAACTTATATGTTTTTCTTTATTTTTTATGCCTTTAATTATCGTTCAGTTATATATTACTATTATTTAGGTTTTACTCAGGGACTTCTCAATCATCACACTAAATTTCGTGTCGATACAATCATATCATCAGCAATTAATGGCGTTCTTGTGATGAGGCCCCTCTAATTGATAAGTGTCGTTCCTATAGGGTTTTGGATTTACATATACAATTTCGTGTCGACACATTCACACAGTCAACTTCGGCAGTTATTTGGGTTTTTGTGTTGCAATGCGACCTCTATACTTCGGATATGTCAAGATGCCAAGAAAATAAATAAATAAATAGCCTCTGGGCAATGATTATGGAAGGGAAATATAATATTTATACAGCTTATAAAATTTGCTCCGGATGGATCCGAGTTAATATTAGGATCCTAAAATATGTAAAGATTATAATTCTGGCGTCTTTTATAATTTTTCTATGTTGTTATTATTTCGAATGATATTTCTGCAGCCTCAACACTTTGAAAAAAAAACATTTACGATTGTTGATAGTGCAGCAGATGGCTATCGCTGTGACAAAACCTATTGTGCGAAATGATTTTGAATGATAGTCCGTCTTTCGGGCGTTACATGCCACAAATATCACATAATTAAATTCTATATTAAATGCCAAAAATGGGAGGCCCTCCAACGGCAGGATGTGCGAATGAATATCACACATGAGGTTTTGTTAAAATGTCGACAAAAATTCTACATAGCTGATTATTATACTATTTTTTTTTTTACTATCATTCCATTTTTTGAATTATTCATTTGGTAGTGTGAAAACTGAAAATCCAATTAATTGAGAAAAAATAGTTTTTTTTTCACTGAATGTTAGTTGAAGTCACTGAATAAAATGAGTCTACGTAACTAATTCAAAATTAGGTTATTTAAAAAAAACAATAATAAATAATACTCTTATCGAAAACATTCTTGGTATCAATTTTACATGAAATCTTAGAGAATATATTTTACTGTAATTAAGAAGTGCCCTTAAGCTAGCACTGAAATATTTGAATTGAGAAGGGAATCCGCCATTAAGTAGGGGTTGAGATATGACTAGGGACTACATTTTCCCTACTAGTCATTATTAACAGAAGTTATCCAAAGATTAAAGAAAAATTAAATCTATGAATAAAATAATACGTATTTTTTTTCTATACATCAAAATATAAACTAAAGAAGAATTATTTTATGAAAATCATTACATACTCAATAAGGCACAATAAAAATAAAACCCACCCTGCATGGTGTATCTATCGATTCGTTTCGTTGTATTCGTTATGTCTGCCATTGGGAGGTTATGTTGATTTCTAAGCATTAGTTTTTTTTAAATTTTGGTTACTTAACTCCAAGTTTCGGATCAATTATTATCCTAAAAGGCTTTCATTTAGTTGTGGTTTTTATTTCTTCTGTGTTTTGCTTCTTCTGACTACCCGGGATCCACTTATCTCATTGGCGTACATCGTGGGATAGCTAGGTAAAAGCTATGGCTTGACCTCTCATTTCTGTTTGCGAATTTTTTCTTATTTTTATTTTTTTGTTTTATTTTTCTTATGTTTTTTCTCTTTTTTTTGTTTTGTAGACATGGAATTCGTTTTGGAAAAGAAGATATTCAGTTAATGCAGTATATTATTTGACCCAACGTTATACGTATATTTAAAAGGACTATAACCTTTGTATGTAGAATTTATTATAATTATTATTTATGATTATTATTTTGTTAATTTAGTTGAAATATTTGGGGGAAAAAAATTACAATTTTTCAAATATATTTTCAGCGTTCATTTACATTTTAAAAAAGTTCGACTGATCTGATTTTGATAGTTATCTTGTGAAATTCAACAACAGCTCAGTTATTTGTGGAATAAAAACATTTTTACTTCTGTACAAATTATATTAACTTTCTCGTAAACGGAGAAAGTTATAAAAATCAATTCTGTTGAGATTTGATTGAGTTTTGCATTTAATTTCAGTTAATTTTTGTTTTGTTTAAAGACAATTTTAATTTTTTTGCATTTCTTTTATTAGTTTTAAAAGCCAATTATTTTTCTTTTTTCATTAGGTGATTATACTCTTTCGGCATTACGTCCCTAAATTATTTCCGTTACTTCTCAATAATGAATGGAATGGACACTTTACCTCAAAATGGATCCATTCACAACCCGGAAGATTGTTCGAATCAGGAAGAGAGTAAAACGAATCTGATCGTCAACTATCTGCCCCAGACAATGACCCAGGAGGAGATGCAGTCGCTCTTTTCGACAATCGGGGATGTGGAGAGTTGCAAACTGATCAGAGATAAAGTGACTGGCCAGAGTTTGGGATATGGGTTCGTTAACTATCATAGGACGGAGGACGCGGAGAAGGCTATCGGCACTTTGAACGGATTGCGTTTACAGAATAAAACTATCAAGGTATCATATGCTCGTCCTAGCAGTGAATCTATCAAAGGGGCAAATTTGTATGTGAGCGGATTACCGAAAAACATGACTCAACAGGATCTTGAAGGCCTCTTTGCTCCGTATGGTAGGATTATTACCTCTCGGATTCTGTGTGAAAACGCGGCCCAGCAAGTTGTTGGTGAGTCCGGAGATAATAATCTTAACCCTTCCTGCAAAGGGGTCGGCTTTATTAGATTCGATCAGAGATGTGAGGCCGAAAGGGCTATTCAAGAATTGAATGGTACAATCCCCAAAGGGCATACAGATCCCATCACAGTTAAATTTGCCAACAACCCGAGTACTAGCAACAAGGCGATCCCACCGATGGCGGCCTGTCTCACTCTGCAGGCTCGTCGGTTCGGGAGCAGCGGCCCTTCAGGAAACCATACAGCTGGTCGGTTCAACTCTGGCAAGACCATGCTGGCCATCAACAAGGGCCTCCAGAGGTACTCTCCCCTGGCGGGGGACCTCTTGGCTAGTCCTGTCATCCCGGGCAATGCCATGAACGGGGCTGGCTGGTGTATCTTTGTCTATAATCTGGCTCCGGAGACAGAGGAGAACGTGCTGTGGCAACTGTTCGGTCCGTTTGGAGCTGTCCAGAGCGTGAAAGTGGTGAAGGATTCCCAGACACAGAAGTGCAAGGGATTCGGGTTCGTGACGATGACCAACTATGATGAGGCGGTCGTGGCCATCCAGTCTTTGAATGGGTACACTCTCGGGAGCCGCGTCCTCCAGGTCTCTTTTAAGACCAACAAAACTAAAACAACATAAGGGCCTCGTCTCTGTCCCTACATATTTTCTTTCATTCTGTGACATATTGTCTAGTCATTTAGTATGGAGACTGTTACAACCGATGACCTCTCTATATAATATTAGTTATAGGTTGGTTTAACGATTGATTGATTCATTCTATAGTACATATAATTCAACAGTTTTTATATTCAACAGAACACAAGTAGCTATGATATAATATGATACTATACTATACTATACAGTATACTGTAGCTGTTAGTTTTTGATGTTGTAATTTCAGTGCTTTGTAATGTTTATTAATCATGTTTATTTTGTTTGTATTCTCATTTCATTATTTTCTTTGGTTTATGTTCATTGTGTTTTTTCTTTCTTTAGAGGGTATGATTTTGTTCTTTTCTTTCGTTTTAAGGAGTTTGTCATTTAACTTAGTAGTGTTATATTTTACATTTTATTTGTGTAAGCTTTTTTTCTTTTCTTTCTGATTTTTTTTTTATCGTTTAATGATAAAGTATGCATTATAATTCATCAGATGGACTTTTAAATTTTTACTCTGGTACCAATTGGGTACACAAATACATGTCTTTGTTTTTACTTTGTTTGGTTATGTACCAACTAAAATTTTGTGTCTTTATTTTTAAGTTATATAAATATCTATACATATATAAATATATAGATGATAGGTAGGCATTTCATTGTGTAACAAATACAAATTATTATAAGAATTTTTTTCTTATTTTTTGTTTTGTTTCTTTTTTTTTTCTTTTTATTTTTTTATTTTTATTTTCTTCGCAAATAGTTCATTATAATTTTAATGTTAATTGATTCTGTACCAAAAGTAATTTGATAAACCGTAGGATTGGATTAGGTCAAGCGATATGACGTTCTCTGATGCCTGGCAGTTTTTTTATTATTTGTTTCGTTCATTTTATTATTATATATATAATTTTTTTTTTAGCATTACATTAGTGTATAAATGAATTCAATTCTTCCTGATAACGTTACAAAACGAAAATTGTAATATAGAAACTATTCCAAGAAAAATGAAGATAGGTTTGCTCAGATTGGTCTATATTTTATCGTAAATTTATATATATAATAGTGTAGATTATTGTTGGTATTTATTATATATATATTTTTAAAACTAAACATTCCAATTCGCAGTCAAAAGATATGAATAATCTAAATATACGTCACAAATAATCAAATTATTAAAAAAACAAATAATAGGCACTAAATATTTAATAAGTGTTATATAACAAATTTTTAGACATTGTAGTATTCACAATGTTTCTTACAATATATATGTTCAAAATAAAGTATACAATTAAGAAAAGTATTAAATAAACATTAATTTTATTATCGGACTTTTAAATCCAAAACTTGCGGGATGTGTAATAAAAAAAAAATAAGAAGAGAAAAAAAAAAGAAACGAAACAATAAAATAAGATTTTATAAGGTCTATTAGAAGCGTAATGTTATTTATTGGATTCGTGCGTGTTTAAATACAAAGTAAGTTCGTATATTAATATATATCTTTAAATAAAAAATAAATAAAAATAAAAAACAAAAAAAAAAAAAGTGAGTAAAAAGTTCACTATATGTGATTTTTTTAATGTGGTACGAAACTAGGCAATGTTCACAAACTGACAAAAACCCTTAATTCACAATGTCCTGCTCACAGGATAAATACATAAGTATATGTATATATGTGTATATAATTGCGCTTGCCTGGTCTTTTTATTTTTATTATCCTATAAAACGTGTAGGATATCATAATTACTCTGACTTCTCATAACCAACTGTATTTAGGATTTTTTAAAATTTATTTTTGGATCTTTGCTCAGTGATAGACATAAAAATATAAATACATTTATTTAGTCATTTAAAAAAAAAATAACTTTTGTCATAATATTTGTATTAGTTCTATAGGAATGAAAATAAGTACTCTTTGTATGAATTGCATAAATGAATTGAAAAATTGAGGTAATACAATTTTTTTGAATTTTAACTTTGATTGAAATTAAATATTTATTTAAACTCTTAACGTCTGGGTTTACATATCGATTCCACTGTTCTAGTGAAAATCATCTGTGTGGAAAATAATTGAGTAAAACGTACATTTAAAAATTATTCGTAACATTACTTGTTAATTGTTTTTCGTAAATGTTTAAACGTTTTTATGATTTGAAAATTCGCTTCATGTAAAGGGGGAAAATAAGGGATTGTTTGATTTTTAATTTATTATTATTATTTTTTTTCATAATGTAACAACTGATGCAGGCTACTACATTTGATAGATTTCCTTTGTAGAGCTGTCATATACTATATTTTCCCTGTAGGAACCCAGGCCGGCCGCATTATTTATATATATATATATTTTGGTGTGATTTGGTTGGACTGTAACTTGGTGTTGGCCAAGTTCCTCTGTGAGCTGGATCAATAACTCCCCACCCTTGGTTCGTCATCTGGGTTACTCTCCTCACACAAGATGTGTTTTATAAAATACCCCTCACAGCATCTTCAACCTCCCCCCTCGCCCCTAAAATTATTATTATTTTCAAAAAAACATTTAATTTTATTCGAAAATGGGTTATTTTATTTTATTTTTAATTATTTTACTATAATTTAGTTTTATTTTATTATTATTCTTATTTTCTTTAACATTGTATTGTAATTTAGTTTTATTTTATATTATTGTTTTCTTTAACAATATGTACTTTAGTTTTATTTTATTATTATTTCTTTAACAATATAATGTACTTTAGTTTTATTTTATAATTTTTTAAAACAATATATTGTACTTTAGTTTGGTTTTATGATTATTATTATTCTTATTTTTTAACATAATGCTGTAATGGTTAATTTTAGTTTTGTTTTTTTTCTTTAGGAACATTCCACGTCAAATCAACCAATGTCGGATTCTTGATTTCTCAGATTTTGATGAGTTTGTAAGCATAAGTTGTATATAATGAGAATGTAATGTGTTTGAACAATCGCTTCAAAAGATACGTTGCTTATAAACATGGTTCAACATTGCTTGTGTTTAGGATGTTTCAAATAGTTGTAATTCAAAGTGTATTGATTATATGGATGGGCTTGGGCTCATTTTACAGATTTTGAATAGGGCTTTAGTTTATTGTATTAATATTTCCAAAGCAATTCAAAGGTTTTTTTTTGAATTAACTCAAAATGAGATATAATTCCATTCATGTTTACAATATTATTACAGCATCACTTCTCTCAAATATTTTTGCCTTCTCACATTATCCGTATCTATAATACAGTTCTTTATTTTAACTATTCCTTATGTCAATCAGAATCTTACTTAATTTAAAGAGTTTTGACTATAACTTGAAATATATAAGTCGACTCAATAAATATGTTCTATAAAAGTAAGATTCTGATTGACAGAAGGAATAGTCAACAAAGCGAAACAAATAAATTATAGATACTGATGATGGGATTGCTTCTCAACAGTATTGCTATTTTTTAAGAAGGCAAAAAAAATATATATATAATTTTAATGATACCTAACATTTTCAGCATAGATATTGTGAAGCACTTGATAAAAAATAAAGAAAAATACGGCCTATTTCACAAAATATATATATAATATGGGAGTACTTTTGGGATTGCTACCATCTTCAGCCACGACTTAAAAACTATAAAAATGTATATAAACATTTGTGACTGAAAATGGTAGCAATATCAACAGTACTACCATATTTTATATATATATATTTTGTTGATTAGATAATGTTTTAAAAAAGATACATTTTTTAATGCAGCTAACTTTAGAATGCTCTAGCTCGTCTCTCTCTCTCAGTTTGTGTCTTACTAGAATATCTGAATTCTCGTATGATACACTCTGTACATCATCAGCTAACTTTAGAATGCTCTAGCTCGTCTCTCTCTCTCAGTTTGTGTCTTACTATAATATCTGAATTCTCGTATGATACACTCTGTACATCATCAGCTAACTTTAGAATGCTCTAGCTCGTCTCTCTCTCTCAGTTTGTGTCTTACTAGAATATCTGAATTCTCGTATGATACACTCTGTACATCATCAGCTATTATAGTTAGTTATGGTTCAAAAGACCTGTAAAATGAGCCATCTTCCCAGCATTACTGTATTTTTTGTAAGCTCGTAATCTTTTGAAACTCATTTTGATTGTTCAAAAAGATTTTAAAATCTAAATTTTTTATAAGATGTGTATAAAACACACAGACAATCGAACATTATCATCCCCAATCAGTAGCGGCCTCCAAAAAATTTAGATATGTTTTGTGCTGTCCCTTGTCTCAGTTCTCCTTGAAAATTTTGTGTTTAATGAGATTAGTGTCATGTTGGAATATATACAATGATTTTTCCTCTTGTTTTTTCCGTAACAGTATTATGGCTGTTTCCACTTTCGTTTTAAGGGTTTTTTCTCGTAAAAACATTGGTTCACTTTAGAGAGTATTAAAATTTCAATTATAGTTAATTTTTTTTATACTCTGGTTGCCGACTTAAGTTAACTTAGGTGGATAGAGACTGTTCGAGAATTTTGCTTTTGCTGTCTTTGACTTAGGTTAGCAGATAGTAGAGTTTGCAACTAGAGGGAATTAGTTAGTAGAGCTCGGTTTTACTTGCTCAGCTGTAGATAGTATAGGGGAAGTTGTGTAATCGGTCATAAGTTCGATATGGTTGTCACCGGTAGTTCATGTTTTCCGATCTGAAGCCAAATAGGTTTTTTGAAAAGTCAGTAAATCGGCTATTTACTTCCCCAGCTCGTAACTATTTGTAGTCAATACTAATTTACTGCTCCCTCCAAACCAGGTGTAGGCAATATTTTTGCATTTGCAACAGGATTATACCCTAAAATTTCAAGTGCGGGCCACACAATGCATTGGATTTTGAAGTGCGTGCCGCATATCAAAGTAAAATAACCACTGAGATATACATAGGATAAAAGGAAATTTTAGAATCCGTTAGTATATATCCAGCCTTTTGATTTGTCCAGACACTATATCCCTGCCTCTTGATCTGAACAGACACTATATCCCTGCCTCCTTATTTGACCAGACACTATATCCCTGCCTCTTGATCTGAACAGACATTATATCCCAGCCTCTTGACTAGACACTTTATCCCTGCCTCTTGACTTACCAGACACTATATCCGGCCTCCTGACTTGACCAGACATTATATCCAGCCTCCTGACTTGGCCAGACACTATGTCCAGCCACTTGACTGACCAAACACTACATTATTGTCTCTTGACTTGACCAGATACAATATTCCTATCTTTTTTCGCAGATATTTTCTTTTTGTTTAAACTGATACTGTTTCAGTTGCGTTGATGACCCCCTATTTCAAACCTTTCCTCCTCTTCGGCCGATTTGACTGAAAATCAATAGTTGTCTTACTCAGGGACTTCTCAATTCTCATTTAAAATTTTATGTCGACAGATTCATTATCATCGGTTGTTATTGAAGTTTTTGGACAATTTGACAATTTTTTTTTTAACATAAATTAATTTTTATCCCATTTTTAAATTTTGCCACTTTTGAGACGAGAGGAAGTTGACATTTTTTTTGTAAAAACAATAGTTGAAGTAATGTTATTGAATAATACGCCCTGTAAAATGAGCCCAGACCAACCTTCTTTTCTGTTATAATTTGTAGGCAATGTTTGAATTAACACAAAACTTGCCTGATTTTGAGCTTTTTTCCCGCTCATATCTCTGAAGCAATTGCGCAAAAAAATAAAAAAAATTGAAAATGTGTACTTTTTGCATTCTCACTGAGTACAACTTACTAATCTTTGAATTCTGATTATGAAGTTGCTATTGGTTGTTTTGACTTGGAATGATCCTCAACAATATACAGTAATGTTTAGTTTTAATTATATTATTGTTTAATTTTCTACGTATAATTTTGTATAAGGTTTTTTTTTCTTTTCAGTTTTTTTATTATATTTTTTTCAGTGTATTTACATACAACAACAAAAGCTATTTTTAAAACTTGTAATTTTTCAAGTTTAAAAAAAAAAAATTTAAAAAAAAGAAGGAACTGTTGAATTTTTTATAAATAATATGTTATTTGGGTGTTAACCCAATATGTTGTAATTTCCATTAAAAAAAAAAAAAGAAAAGAACTTGACATTATTATTATAAAATAACTATTTATTCAATGTAACGTAAGGAATTTTTCTCTTTAAATCAATTTAAAAAATATATATATATCTTTAAAAAAAAGATCCTATTTCAAGTAGCTTACCATTTTTATGAGATTTAATGTGTTTAAATTCACTTCTTTATAGTTAAAAAAAAATAATAGTGTCTCTTAAATATTTAGATGGGTCTATTATAGCTTGTTTAGTTCAATTTCTTTTATTTAATTTTTTTTTTTATATTATTATTTACTTCTTATTGGTGTTAATGAAACAAATTATAAAAAATTGTATATTTTGTGCATTAACTTTCTCCTAGAAGTAGATCACTAATGGATTAAGAAAAATCTGTGTGTTTTATTGAAAGCTTGTAATTTTTAATTAGGACAATTAGATAATTAAGGGTGCAGTTGTGTACAACCTTAAGAATTAATTAATTTATATTTAAATGTGCAATTGTTTGTTGCAATGCTACAAAATGTTTATCATTTTTCTTTTTTCTTATAGTTTTTTTGTTTCTTATCATTTTCATTTAATTTCTTTTTTTTTCATTTTAAATAAACTAATGTATGACGTAAGATATAATTCGACTTAAATGAAGTTTCATCCAATTAATTTTCTCTTGGTTTATTTATTTTTTGTTTCACCTTATTTTTTTCTTAACCTGCATGTTAGACTGCTAAAGAGACAATTTATTATGGTTTTATCATTATTTAAAAAAAAAAATTGAGTTCAAACATTATTTAAATTGATTTTCAACGTATTGATTTTAAAAAAAAAATTCAAGTGGATTATTATCGCGATTGAAAAAATGTTCTTTAAACAATTTTTTTTTGTCCAAATAATTATTAATTTTGTTAAGAATTAATATTATTTTTCAGTCTACTGAGAGGTTTTTCAAATCAAATCTTTACCTCTTCGGCTGAGAATGGATCACAATATTAGAATGATAACTGTTATCATGAAAGAATCGCTATTAGTGATAACTTTTTTTATTTTTTACAATTTTGTATGTATATTTTTCTCCTCTGAAATTAGTTTTTGGTGTGAGATTCTTGTGTTGTGCAAAGTGAATTTGACTCTAACGCCTGTGAGTATATGCATATATATATATTTCCTCTAGCTATTGGCGACCTCATCAATTTTTTTCGTGTCTACAAAATTTTGTATATTTATACATTGGGCTCATAACATTGCTTTCCTTTTCCTTACAGTTTAAGAAGTACTACACTTACTAGCTGGGGTGTCCGCCATTGCACGACAAATACTAGCTGGGTTGCAAAACGTTGCTCAGCACCATACCAAAACAAAAAAACATAGTTTTTTTCCGGGGTTTAAGGACTACATGCCTCATTTTCATGTGAATCATTGAAAATTGCAGCATTATGAATGTACTGTCGAAGAATTGTCTAGGACAAAACATGAGAGAAATACTCATACATTTTCCTTGGGATCCATTTGTTTTGAATTGAGTAGTATTACTGTGTCCCAAGCTCATTTAAGAGAATATTGGCCCTGCTCCATTAATTATATGTATGTCGTCATTTTAAGAGGAAGAAATCAGCGAAAAATATAAAAATGCTGTCTAATTAACTATAATAAAAGATAGGCTCCGATAAGCATCAGATTGCCTGTCTCTAAATCGAACTTTGGCTATCTGATCTATGTTGTCAGCTGGTTTTGTTGTTTGTTTGTTCCTATTTGACACAGTGGATGCTGTTAGGTTAAGGTTAGTATTGAAAGAGGGTGAGCCCTGGTACGTCGTCACCGTCCCGTCAGGCAGTCAGCCGATCTACGTTGTCATCAGGTTTTGTAGCTTGTTTGTTCGTATTTGACATAGTGGGTGCTGTTAGGTTGGTAGTTTGTGGATAGTATTGATATTGGTGAGCCCTGGTACGTCGTCTCCGTCCCGGTAGGCTGTCATCTGATCTTGTCAGCAATTTTTTTGTAGCATCTTTTCCTATGTGACAATGTTTGCTTGTAGGTTGCGGATAGTATTGATATAGACGATCCCTGGTACGTTATTACCGTACCGTCCTTTTGTTATCTGATGTATATTGTCATCAGGTTTTGTAGCTTATCTGTTCCTATTTGACTCAGTGGGTGCTGTTAGGTTAAGGTTAGTGTTGATATACGTGAGCCCTGTTACGTCGTCACCGTCCCGTCAGGGTGTCTTCTGATCTACGTTGTCATCAGGTTTTGTAGCTTATCTGTTTCTATTTGAGACAGTGAGTGCTGTTAGGTTAAGGTTAGTGTTGATATCCTTACGTGAGCCCTGGTACGTCGTCACCGACCCGTCAGGGTGTCTTCTGATCTACGTTGTCATCATGTTTTGTAGCTTATCTGTTCTTATTTGAGACAGTGGGTTGGTAGGCTTCGAGATTCTTTCAGTTCGACCGTGGAGAATAGATCTTGGCAAGGTTTCTGAACGTGTTTCATGATAGTCTGATAGATTTCTTGTCTATAGAGTTTAGGGAAGTTATTGTGATTCTTCACAGAAAAATAGCAATATAGATAATTATATTGTATTATAATTGTCTATATTATGTATCATAGTGTAAGGAGTGATCCACTATATAACGGAAAAAATGTTTTATGTGAAGTTTCACGATGGTGGTTACAGAGTTAGCGAAGCTATTTTCATCTTTATTGAACCTAGAAAATAACAGGATGGCTTTAGCGTGAAGCTTGATTTTTACTTCCCCAGCTATAAGAAGTATAGGGGAATTTATGTAATCGGTCAAAAATTCAATGCGGAGTTTTCACCGGAATTTCATGTTTTCCGACCGTTAGATTCCGACCTATCGTTTTTCAGCCAGAGTGACCAAAGGGTAGGGGGATTGGGGAAGGCTTACCATAAAAGCCCTAATAACTGCCGATAGTATGAATATATCGACACAAAATTTTATATGTATGACCAAAACCGAATAAGGGATTATGTAATTGATCAAAAATTCGAAGTCACTGGAATCCATGTGAATCATCGACTACCCCTATTGGTTTTCAGCAGAATCGGCCGAAAGAAAGATGGGATCAGAGGGGGCTCAACGAATAAAACTCCAATAACTGCCGACCTAATGGATGTATTTACATGATATTTCATGAGTACGGTACCTATTAATTTCTGCAAAATCAGCCGCAGGGAACAGGGGGTTTAGGGTTGGGGTTCCAATCAAATACCCTTATAACTGTCGATTAAATGAGAGTATCGACACAAAATTTAGTATGAGGGTACACCCTCTGTAAGTCAACAAATAATTTTTAGGTCTAATGGTCGACTGGTTTTGGAGGGGAAATTAAAAGGTACTTGATTAGTTCGTTCTGGGGAAGTACATTGCAAGTGATTCACGCGGGAAATTTAAAGAAAGGAATCATTCTTTCTTACACGCCTGGCTCCCTGGGCGCGTTAGCCCCGGAGCTCGCGAGGATGTGGACTCGTTCCACGTAGGATCTCGATGTCCAATGGTTTCTATCCACATCCCCCGTTGCGACCTTCGCAAGTGTAAGATGTTAATAGGTGCTGATGGGGGTTGCGGTTCGGTCCCCGGGGGGTCGGGGGTCCCGGCGGCCCTTCCCCGCATCTCGTCCCCAGATTCAAAAGGGACCTGGCTAATGTGCTTTGCACAATGCCAATTAAAAAGAAAAAAAAAAAAAAAAAAAAAACCTTCAATTTTCTCCCGATATCGGCGTTCATTCTGATTTCGCTTGAAGACCCAGCTAAACAGGACCAGCTTCTTCAGCAGAAGACCCTCCTATAAGACTGTATTCGAATTACGGTTGAGTGAGAGGTAAAACCCTTGAGCACGCTGTCCTTTGCATGGGGCCTGAGCCTGTGCGATATCAGGTACTCGTTAAAGACTCATATCTTAAGTAACTTAACCTGAATAGGTAAGGTTTTATGACTCATGCCCGGGCTTTAACTACGAGGTCATATCGCCTACTAGCAGAGCGCTCTTTCTTCACTTTGGTGGACATAACCCGACTCTACTATGGGAGTCCTAAATTTTGCCTACCTTAATTTTTATTCACCTAGGGCAAGGGTCTTTAACGAGTACCTGACATCGTAGAGGTTCGGAACCATCGCTTAACGTCCCAGCCGGAGGACGGCGTGCTTAAGTTTATTTTACCTCAGATAAAATAAACTAAGAGCCTCGGTCGGGTTTCGAACCCACGTTCTTGAGCTCAGAAGAAAAGCACGCATACCACTGAGCTACCGGCGCCCTCTGATAGGTAATAGGTATCCCACTGTAGAGCTAACAAGGAAGGAATAAGAGCGTTGGATGCTTAGCTCCCTAGGTGTCAACACCAGCCCTCCCAATAGTTTTATTTATTTATTCAATTTTTATGAGGGAGATAAAAAGCGTTTCTGAAGAAAAAAAAAATCCATTTATTTCATTTTAAACTTTTTCATATATTTTTTCCTTTATTACTTACATTTAAAATAAATGTAATATTTTATTGTAAATCTAATTTAATAAATAACAATTATTACAAAGGATAATAAAAGTAATTTTAAGTCCCTTTTCCTTTTTTTATGAACTATTATTTAATAATTTGAACTATTATATAATAATGAAGTGATTACGAAATACGATATTTATCTGTTTTAATTATTTCTATTATTTATTAATAAAAATGGAACACTTGACTTGATTATTATGACTTGAACATGAATTTTACATTTCGGAAAATATTCCTGCATAAATTTCATGTACATTAAATATTAATCCATAAAATATGTATATCCACAAGTCGTACGTTTTAATTATCTTGAGTGATATTTTAATTTATTTTCACATTTATATTAAGGACTCGTTTTTTTGAGAAAATATTTTCCATTTATAAAATAAATATACTCTATTTAACATAATAGTATAAAGAAATGATTTAAGACAGTATAGTCTGGCGCAGTTATGACAGGTAGATCTTGGAAGGGTTTTGGGTGGGAAGGACTTACAGAGGGGAGGTGCGCGGTTCTGTTTCCCTTCTCACAGCTTTCTATATACGGTACATTACATATATCGATTACCCACAATTTCACCCGTAATAATGATTTTTTATTTTTATTTTAAACTGTAATCGAGTATTATAAACAAATTACATCTCCGCCTATATTTTGCACTTGGAATTTTCATATTGTCATTTGATGCAAATCCGAATATACATTTTCTTAATATGTACTATAGGTCGTTGGCATTGAAGAAAGTTTAATCTCGATTTATGTTACTTAACATATGCAGGCAAGGGCTAAAACCTGAAAAAAAGAAAAATATACATATTATATTGGGGAAGGGAATTAAGAATTAGGGCTTTTTTGGTTAAATAGATGTTTATTTTATAGTTATTTGTTTGTTGTGTTAATCGAAGTATTCCCCATCAGAATCTACAACCTGGCCCATCTATCAGGCAAAAGATGGATCCCACGAAAAAGAAATCGTGCTCCTTTGAGGCAATCCAAGTCATTTTTTAACATCATCATAAATATTGAAGTGCTGCTCGAAAAGGGCTGACTGCATGGACCGCAACAAATGGTAATCTGAAGGAGCAATATCAGGGCAATAAGGTGGCTGCGGTAGAATTTCCCAGTTCACTCCTTGCAAGTAATTTTTCACGGATTTTTTTAACATGTGGTCTGGCATTGTCATGGAGTAAAATCACCTTTCTCCCATTCCGGTAGCTTTTCGTTAAGAGCTCGCTTTAAACGCATTAATTGCAGTCGATACCGGTCACCAGTAATGTGTTCAGATGGTTGCAGCAGCTCATAATAAATTACGCCCTTCTGGTCCCATCAGATATCAGAGCATTCATCTTTATATCTTTTACCCATGATTATTCCGTTTTGGCATCGATGGACCGGGTTCACCTGACTTCACCCATGCTGGTCTGCGATTCGGATCGTCGTAATAAATCCACTTTTCATCTTCCGTAATAATGCGATGCAAAAATCCTTTCCTTTTTTGCCTATGCAGCAACAATTCACAAATGGTTTTTCGTCGTTCAATGTCCCTCTCTTTTAACTCGTATGGCACCCAATTTCCAAGTTTTTGAACCATGCCCATAGCATATAAACGTTTACCAATTGTTGATTCATCAACATTTGATGTTTCTCCCAATACTTCAAGTGTCTGACGTGGATTGTCTTTAGTAATGCTTCCAATTCCAAGTCTTCAAATTGTTTTGGCTGCCCTGGATTCAAATCCATTGTTTTTGAATTTCTTAAACCACTTTTCGCAAGTGTTTTGAGAAGGAGCATGTTCATTATAGACTTCCAACAGCAGACGGTAGGTTTGTGCTGCAGTTTCTTTAGAAAGAAAATAATGCAACATCACTTCCCGCAAATCTACTTTATTCTGCACAAAACTTTCCATTTTAAAATTATTTTATATATATATATATATATATATAAAATAATTTTAAAATGGAAAGTTTTGTGCCGAATAAAGTCGATTTGTGGGAAGTGATGTTGCATTATTTTTTATATTATATATGTATTTATATATATATTATCGAATGTACCAGTTTTTCAATCCATTGACGGAAAATGTCTGAAGAAACAAAAATAAAAAAATTACATTAACCCAACACAACTCTCATATTGTTTTTACAGAACCGCTCAGAGGATTCTATGTCTAGTAGTCTTAGTAGCTGTTAGTTAGACAACTAGACGAAAGATCTATACTATCTTTGAAAATAAAACGACTTATATACAAGGCAGTGTTGAAACCGATGTGGACTTATGAACTTGAACTCTGGGGTTCTGCCAAGATTTCCTAAACAGTGCATCCAATCCTCTCTTCATTCCGTTACTTTCCCTAAGATAATCCCTAAAAGTACAATAAAAATAGTGACAGAAGTTTACTATTAACCTAAGTCTACCATAAACAAACAACTTCCGTTTTTTAACTGAAACAAGCCATATAATTTTAATATTATTGTTTATTCTGTATTTTTTTTTACTCTAAAATATATTTAGAAGAAGATTAGTTACTTATTGGAACTCATGCCCAGGCTTCAACTGCGAGATCATATTATCGCCTACTACCAGAGCTCTCATTCGTCGACTCTACTATGGAATTTGGTCTATCCTAAATTTTTTTATTCACTTAGGATAGGGGTCTTTAATGACGACCTGACATCGTACAAGCTCGGGACCATCCAAAGGACGGCGTGCTTAAGTTTTTTTGTTTTTTCCCTTCCAGATAAAATAAACTGAGGGCTTCGGCCGGTTTTCGAATGTTTAATATAGGTATTGTATATTTCTTGTTTTTCTTTTTCTTTTTACATTATTACAAATTCTCTGAAATGTAAAGATGGATACCAGGAGAGCAGACATGACGACGCTGTTAGGAGCTAAAATTGGAAAGAATATTTTTAGACATGATTCAAGCCAAATGATATGCTATGATATTAATTTTTGTAAGTATAAAATGCAATGTACATGAAAGAAGAAAGAATAGTCAATTTATTCTAAAATTCATGAACAGGAGACATTCATGAATGAAAATTCATGATCATATCTTCCGTAATGGTAAGTTATTTTACATAATTAATTATAGTAAATATTCGAATCTTTATTTCAGTATTCAATAAATATTTAGAGATGTTCAATTACAATTTTATGATGAAATGTTTACAGAGAAATTGAATTTTTATAAAACCTTTCGATTTTCAGTCTCAATGTCAATACATTTATTACAATGGCAGTTAATTGGGTTTTTGCGTTTAGCTTCCCCCCCGATCACCCCTCCCCTTCGGGTGATTTCGCTTAAAATTAATAGGTGCTGTTCTTATGGGGTTTTGAATTTAAATATAAAATTTTGCATCAATATATTCATAAAATCGGCAGTTATTAGAGCTTTTGTGTTAAACTTCTTTTTGTTTTTTATTTATTTTTTTGGAATTAGGCGCTCGGAAAACATGAAATTTTGGTGAAAACTCAACATCACATTTCTGAACGATTACATAACTTCCCTTATACTTCGTATAGAGAGGGAAACATAAATAAATTAAAAAATAAAAGTTCGCAACATTTCAGCTTGGTGTGGAATGAATTGAAATATTGGTACTTTCTCATATAGAGAAACGAAATAATGGGGATGCTATCCAAAAATTCCAAATTTTTATTTTCTCATATAAACAAAAACTATATTGGGAGGGCTAATGTGTACCCCTAGGGACCTAAGCATCCAATACTTTTATCCTCGCTCAACTGTGGTTTTCCTAAATTTTGCCTACCCAGGTTTAGTAGCCTAAGATAACGGTTTTTAACAAGTACCTGACATCGCACAGGGTCGGGACAATGGCTTAACGTCCCATCCAAATGACGGCATGGTCTAGGTTTTAACTTTTCAGATAAAAAAACGTAAGTACCTCGGCCGGGTTTCAGTCTACTGTTTAAATACTGTGATGCTGTCTGAGGGCAGGGCTAATAGTTGTTTTAAGATATTTTAAATTGTCTCATCCCCGTGCCCTGGGGGGAAGGGGGAGGGGAGGGAGGGGGATTAGTCATAGCTATGATAGTGAAGGGAAAAATCAATATATTAGGGCAGATATGTAGATTCTGAGTCGTGTAAGTAATAAGTATTAAGGGGTGAAGAACCAACCCCTCTTTGCTACCCCTCTGTCAACTGTAGAGAGCTTGTTCAGATGTAACCTTTCCTCGTCACATATTGATACACTGAAACCTCAGTTATCCGATACTGAGATTATCGGGTTAAGATATTTCGCTCTCCCGCTAAACCCAATTTACGGACTTGTTACATTCGTGTTGTTACATTCGAATATGACTGTTATTAGGATTTTTCAGTTAGCCCCCCTAATCGCCTCTTTCCTTTGGCCGATTTGGCTGAAAATTAATATTTTGCGTCCCTATAGAGTTTTTGCACTTACATGTAAAATTTCGCATCGGAGTTCACATTCATTACAATCGCAGTTCTTAGAGTTTTTGTGTTGAGCCCTTCCTTTATCTCCCCTTTCTCTTTTTTCGATTTAGCTGAGAATCAATATATATCGTGTTTATGGGGTTTTGGATGTACATATAAAATTTCGTGTTGATACATACATTCTATTGGGAGTTATCGTGTTCATAGTGTCATACGCACAGAGATATTTTTTTTTTTACTTTTATATATAAAGGTAAAAAAATATATAGGTTAGGTTAGGTTTTATGACTCATGCCCGGGCTTTAACAACGAGGTCATATCGCCTACTACCAGAGCGCTCTTTCGTCACTCTGGTGGACATGAGCCCGACTCAACTGTGGGAGTCCTAAATTTTGCCAACCCTAAATTTTTATTCATCTATGATAGGGGTCTTTAACGAGTACCTGACATCGTACAGGCTCGGGACCATCGCTTAATGTCCCATCCGAAGGACGGTGTGCTTAAGTTTATTTTACCTCCTAGATAAAATAAACTAAGGGCCTCGGTCGGGTTTTGAACCCACGACCTTGAGCTCAGAAGTCAAGCACGCATACCACTGAGCTACCGGCGCCCTCAAAAAAAAAAAAATATATAAATTAGAAAGAAAAAGAAAAATATTTTTTTATTTGGGCCAGTACTAAACATATACTTTACACAAATTGACAAATTAAAATTAAAATTAAAAGTCTTGGTACAGTCTCGGCTGCAGCCTGCGAGCTAAAGGCTGTCCGAGACTAGTGGACCGCTCCAGAGCAGGTATATTATTCATGTGTAAATTATAATTAGGGAGTCGAAAAGACATGAAATTCCGGTGAAAAGTCTACATCGAATTTCTTACCGATTACATAACTTTCTCTATACTTTGTGCAGCAAAGTAAAAAATGTAGTACCAGTAATTTTTATGAAAATTGAGTTATGCACACATTCATATCATCTTGGATCTTCTGTACATACTGACAAAAGGTCTTAGTACAAAAGTGACGGCAAATAGGTAAAAAATATATTTTTAGTGAGAGCGCCAGTAGCTCAGTGGTATGCGTGCTTGCTTACTCAGCTAAAGATAGCGGGTTCTTAACTCGGCCGAGGTCCTTAGTTTTATCTGGGAGGTAAAATAAACTTAAGCACGCCGTCCTTCGGCTGGGTCATTAGGCCATGGTCTCGAGCTTGTACAATGTCAGGTATTGGTTAAAAACTCCTAGGTGAATAAAAATTTAGGGTAGGCAACATTTAGGACTCCGATAGTAGAGTCGGGCTCATGTCCACCAGATTGATGAAAGAGCACTCTGGTAGTAGGCGATATGACCTAATTGTTAAAGTCCGGGCATGAGTGATAATATATTAACTAACTCTATTTTCAGTTTTGATATAGCAGCTCTAGATGAAATGCGAAGTGATGAAAGGTTGTATCGTTTTGATCCTCATCTAAAATATCTATTTTCTGTTGGTAAGAAGAATGTAACAATCTGTTTAAGGAACTAACCAACAAATTGTAACAGTGACATTGCTTTGTTGCTTAACATAGATTTGCAACATATTTGTTTTCAACATTGACAGAGGATTATGTGTATCTGGGAGCTCTTAAAAACACTTATCAGATTGTTGTCTTGTAATTAAGGTGATTCTAATTCTATTCTATACAAATATATATATGGAGAGAAAGTTTGTTTGTTTGTTTGAGGTTATCTTGAAAACTACTCAACAGATTTGGATATTTCATTCTTCGTTGAGAAGCTTATTTATTTTCGGTAGACATGGACATAGGATGTACATGGTCACGCTTCATCATAGGGGAGCTGAGCAGCAATAGGCCCAGTAGGCCCAGGCCTAGAGCGGCCAATTTGAAAGATTATATTTTTAAAATTTTCATAAAATAATTGTAAAAATCAACCATTAACTTGTAAATTGAATGTTTATCGAATCAATAGACTCAATTGATGTTACTATATACATATATTAATTGTCAATGAAAACAGTTGTTTTTATTCATTTGAATTTTCATTATCGGGGGCCATGGTGGCCGTGCGGGCTAGAGCGTAGGGCTTTGGTCGCATTGTCTCACCATGGTTTGCGGGTTCGAATCCCGTCCGGGAGTGAGTTTTATTTCATAGATAGAACTCCCTCCCGGGGCCATGGATGTCGTAAATAATTAGATAACACAGTGACATGGCTAATATGCACCGTACATGAAGCCAAATATAAATAAAAATATAAAAAAAAAAATATATATAAATTTTCATTATGGTAAACTAGACAAAAATGTAATTTTGAATTATTTAATTGAGAAGAAAAGTTTTAAATTCTGTTGAAAATTCATCGGGTCCATCATTTAACGTCCCTTCCGAAGGACGGCGTGCTGAAGAAGTTTTTACTTCCCAGTTAAAAAAACCAAAGGCCCTGGCCGGGTTTCGAATCCGCGATCTTGAGCTCCATAGCCAAGCACGTCTACCTCACCAGTTATAGTTTAAGGCAGACTTCATTTCTTCAAAAAATGTAAAAAGGGATAGATAATAAAACAAAAAACGTTGTCGGTGAATCATTTACCTTTTTGACCTAAAATTTAGGTCCCCATAGAAGAGTCGGGCTCATGTGCACCAGAGTGACGAAAGAGCGCTCTCTGGTAGTAGGCGATATGACCTCATAGTTAAAACCCGGGCATGAGTCACAATAACTAATTATAATAATTTTCGTTCATTAGAAATTGCATGCAGCTCATCAGCATTTTGGCTTTCAGTTCAACTACAATGTCTCTTTTAAGTATCTTGTTCAGAGACTATCCTGCTCCCTCTCTGTACTTCCGTGTTTGTTACAAGTACCGGTAGCCTTGTACATACTCCATTTCTTCATAAAATTTTCGATAGAAATACATTCAAAATTTCCATAATGATATTTTATATTTTCCCCAGACCTTTGAACCTAAAAATAGTTCTTATTCGTTCAAAAACATATTAAAATTCGCTTTAAGAAGTAGATAATAGTTTTGCATATAACCTTCGGTTCATAATGAAAATCTAGAAGTAGCAAAATATTTTTCATCATGAATAAATAGAAAAATAAGTAAGCTAAGAACGAACAAAATGTATACCATAGATATTAGAAATAGAAAAAAAGTCGTCAGTGACACATCGGCAATGTACTTTCCCAGTACGAATTAACTACGTGTTTGCTCTCCCTCCAAACCCAATAGACCGTTTCTGCTGATTATCAATAGGGGACTTACATAAGAGCTTCTGAATCCTCACACTAAGTTTTGTGTCTATACACTCATTACATCGGCAGTTATTAGGATTTTTGTGTTGAGCCTCCCCTAATCCTCAATTGGCCAATGAGACTGAAAATTAATATGTGCCTAGCCTATTGGATTGTGGATCGAGTGAAAATTAATAGGTAATCCTCTTTATGGGTTTTATGATACACTTATAACATTTCGTGTCGATACTTTCATTCTGTAGGGAGTCATTTTTTCTTAATTTTTAGAATCAGAAGGCTCAGAAAACATGAATTCCCCCCTCCCCCCCAAAAAAATATCTTTCTTTCTGTGTGTCCGCGAACACGAATTTATGTATTTTTAGCCCATGATTCCAAAAATGAAAAAAAAAAAAAAATTCCCTGTCTACTGTGTGTCTATGACAGTGTGTATGTGTTTGTGCACACAATAACTCCCGATCGAACGAATATACCGATACAATATTTATATGTGTATCCAAAACATCAAATCCAAAAGAGTTGCCCACTGAGCTGTACGTGTACCTATTCTGTTGCCTAGACCCAGACCTACTTACCCACAGAGCTGTACGTGTACCTATTCTGTTGCCTAGAATCAGACCTAGTTACCCACAGAGCTGTACATGTACCTATTCTGTTGCGTAGAACCAGACCTAGTTACCCAAAGAGCGGTACATGTACCTATTCTGTTGCCTAGACCCAGACCTAGTTACCCAAAGAGCGGTACATGTACCTATTCTGTTGCCTAGACCCAGACCTAGTTACCCACAGAGCTGTACATGTACCTATTCTGTTGCCTAGAACCAGACCTAGTTACCCAAAGAGCGGTACATGTACCTATTCTGTTGCCTAGACCCAGACCTAGTTACCCACAGAGCTGTACATGTACCTATTCTGTTGCCTAGACCCAGACCTAGTTACCCAAAGAGCGGTACATGTACCTATTCTGTTGCCTAGACCCAGACCTAGTTACCCACAGAGCTGTACGTGTACCTATCAGAAAGATATCGTCTTTAGTTCAAGGCTCTTCTAGCTCTCTAATAATAGCCCTACTATAATCATCTTCCCTGATAATTTTCTCGTATCCATAAATATGAAGATTAGAGAAAATTTAAAATAATTATACTATTATTCTAAGTTCTTTATATTTATATATTATTATAGCGGAAGTTTTCATGTAATCTGTCAAAAATTCCAAGTTGAGTTTTCAAACCTGATTCCAAAAGTGAAAACAAGTAATTATAGGTATATATGAAAATATCAAGATAATTACATGGGTTGTATAAATAGTTGTCTCTTGGGTGACATCATCATGTGTATGAATTATTGAAAATTCCACTTATCGCAAATATTTTTCCTGATACTTCTTTTTAAGATTGCTTTTTTAGATCTAACTTATAAGAAATCTAAGAAAAAAGAAAAGATACCTCTAAGAATTAATTAAAGAAATATTAAATGTTAATGGCAGGCAATGATTAAAACAATGCAAATAAACTAGAGAAAATGAAAAATGGAACAGAAAAACGAAGAAATGTTGAATAAACAAAGTAAGAATAACAATGTAAACAATAATAACAATATCGAGTTTTAGGTTAGGTTTTATGACTCATGCCCGGGCTTTAACTACGAGGTCATATCGCCTACTACCAGAGAGCTCTTTCGTCACTCTGGTGGACATGAGCCCGACTCATCTAAGGGCCTCGGTCGGGTTTCGAACCCACGTGCTTAAGCTCAGAAGGCAAGCACGCATACAGTGGGAGGGAAGACAATCCTTAATTTCTTTAAAAAAAAAAAAAAAATTCCTTCACTACAATTCTTATATTGGAATGTTTCTTCAGATCTACGAGTATAACAACTAATGCTACAACTAAAGCGAACCAAAAAAAAAAAGAAGAAAATAAAAATAAAACTGAATACTCTCTAGACCCGCCTTTTTTGTTTTTACTCCCCCGGCTATAAGAAGATTTCTATAATCGGCCAAAAATTTCAGTTAGGTTTTTACCAAAATTTAATTTTTTTCGCGCCCCAAGATTTAAAAAATGAAAACTGCGGAACACGATAACTCCGATTCGACACGAATTTCGGGGAGCCTATTGATTTTCATCCAAATCGGTTAATATTGATGCGAAATTATATGTAATATAATCATTTGTAAATTCAAAACCCCATATTGACGATACAACCCTAGTAACTGCCGACGTAAATAATGTATCGAAGTTTTAGTACGAGAATTATGGGTTTTTAACCAAAACGGAGAATTGGTTTAAGCGGGAGAGCGAATACCTAGTTTTATAATTCGTGTTGGGGAAGTACATCTGTGAGAAGGAAATATCTGACCATGTTTTTCCTAAGATGGAATTTGACAGTTAAAGGAAGAGGTAATGTTCCAGCTTGCGTCACCCCGCCATAACAACCAAAAGGATTAATCGTTCATCATTTGTTGTCATGACAGACGTTTCAACAATGAATTTGATTGGTTGGTAGGATGATCCGGATAAATCTAGCCACATTTCTTAGTTAGCTGTCATACAACTAAAAAAGATAAAAAAAAAGAAATGAAGCTACACATTTTCTTTTTTCTTTTTCTGAGGGGGCGCTCAAATTGATCTGTCTCTATGTCGGACAATGGGCAAGTTAGCCCTTCCATGTTGTCCTTGGAAGGGTTTCTCAACCTTGGATGGAATGTGGTACATTTCATAGCCACTCACTTCTAAGTCTTTCACCGACCACTTCAACCTGTTATTATCATTTCTTGGTTTTGATTTGAAACGTATCCTTTGTTATGTTCGAAACGAGGCCATAGTCCAAGGCAAACTATCCGAACAAAAATCTCAGCTCTAGACTACATTTACAATATAATAATAATAAATTTATTTTCGTTAAACCAATACATGGTAATAGGATACGTCAAAAGAATTTATACATTATGATAGCTTATACATTAGATTTATAACTACTTGAGTCTAACGCACGTATGATAACAAAACTATTAAAAAAAAGTAAAATGAAATTAATAAAAATTGAATAGAGGGCGCCGGTAGCTCAGTGGTATGCGTGCTTGACTTCTGAGCTCAAGGTCGTGGGTTCGTAGCCCGACCGAGGCCCTTAGTTTATTTTATCTGGGAGGTAAAATAAACTTAAGCACGCCGTCCTTCGGATGGGACGTTAAGCGATGGTCCCGAGCCTGTACGATGTCAGGTACTCGTTAAGGACCCCTACCCTAGATGAATAAAAATTTAGGGTAGGCAAAATTTAGGACTCCCACAGTAGAGTCGGGCTCATGTCCACCAGAGTGATGAAAGAGCGCTCTGGTAGTAGGCGATATGACCTCGTTGTTAAAGCCCGGGCATGAGCCATAAAACCTAACCTAACCTAAAAACTGAATAAATAAACACTTAAAATATATGAGTATAAAAAAAAAATTAATACATAGATACATTTATAATAAGTAGATACATTTTTCAATAAAAAAAAAATTAGGATAACTATTTTTCAAAAAAGTCTTCCGAAGTGTCTTATCCCAACGATGTTTCGGGACGTTCTGACGTCCCTTCATCAGGTCCCAATGTGCGAGATATAGAAAAGAAAAAGAAAACAATGTAACTATAACAATATATAAAAAAATAAAATAAAATAAAATAAATATGTCATGTACCACAAATTGTACCACTATTCGAACTAAAAATATGTTTGAGGAGTTCTCACAAACTCCTCACAAAACGTTTATTCGTGTTGCTCACAATATGAGGAGATTCGGATCAGATGTGGGTCCATCAAGAAACCGGCAGCGCAATTCCGACGAGGAGCTGGATATTTTAATGTATGTTATGGAAAATCCAAATTCTTCTCTCCGAAATACTGGAAGGGTTTTAAGTTTTTCAAAGAACAAAATTAGAGATGTACTCCGGATTTATAATTTTAAGCCCTATCGCTCTCATCTTGTCCAGGGGCTTCGGGAGACTGATTATGACAGGCGTCTAATGTTCCTTGCACAAATGTCGATTTGGGAAGCTCAAGAAAGCATTCTCCCATACATCCTATGGACTGATGAATCAAAGTTCACCACAAATGGTGTACTGAATCGTTGGAATTTTCGAACGTGGGCACAGGAAAATCCCAGAGTATCGTATTCTTGTCGTCACCAGGTGGTTCACAGCATCAACGTTTGATGTGGACTTCTCGGAAATAAATTAATTGGTCCTTATTTCTACCGAAACAATTTAAATGGAGCTCAGTTTCTAAATTTCTTGAGAGAGGAATTACCAACTTTACTAGAAGAGGTTCCTCTGCAGCAACGGCAAAGAATGCTCCTGCAGCTTGATGGATGTCCCGCACACAATTCTCTGCAGGTGAGAGATTATTTAAATCGTCACTACCGGGATAGGTGGATAGGACCTCACGGCCCCATCTGTTGGCTTCCTCGGTCACCCGATCTAACCCCGTTAGACTTTTTCTTGTGGGGACATTTGAAAAACAGCGTTTATGCCAATCATAACCCTGCAACGTCAGTTGAAGAACTGCAGCAAAGAGTGGAAAATGCTTGTCGATCCGTCTCTCCTCAGTCTATCGCACTGAGCACCAGCGAAGAGTGGTTAAGACGAGCCAATCTTTGCATCTTCAAAGAGGGCAGGCAGTTTGAACATGAAATGTAGGTTCACCAACCTCTAGGGGTATGGGATTTTTTATTATTAAAAATAGCTAACAAAATGTATTGTTTTTTTTTTTTTTTTTTTTTAATTTTTAACCATAACTTTATAATTTTTTGACCAATTTAAAATCGGGTTGCACCATTGATTTCACGTAAAAAATCCTTTAAAATGATGTATCGGAAGGTATAGGGTCCTATTTTAAATTTTAAAGTTGTATTGGTCCTGGGGTACCCCGTACAATTTTTTTTTCAAAAACAACTCGAAATATTAAACTAGATTGAAAAATATTAAATACGTATTTTTTATTTTTTTTATAACGTTATCGGTTCAAGAGAAATTCAGCCGGGCCATCTAAAAAGGACACCCTGTATATATATATTTTTTTTAACCTAATTTTTAATATTCTTTATCTTCTTCTTATTATATTATTTAATTTTTTTAAATATTTTTTATTATTATCGTTGTAATTATTTTCTCTCTATACATAATTATTATTTTGTACATATTCTTCATGACTTCACGAATACATCTTCATTATTATATTATTTATTTTTTTAAATTATTTATTTTTATTATTATTTTTTAATTATTATTTATTTTATTTTATTTTTTTCGTTCTTGTATTTATCATTGTACACACATTGGTCTATTACCTAATGTCAACAAATTTACTTATGGTCTGTACCGATTGTAAATATGCATAATTAAATATTTCAATAAAAAAATAAATAAATAAAAAAATTAAGTCGAATTTTGGGTTAAGTGGGACTTAGGTTTTTATCTGGGAAGTGAAAAAACCTTGAGCATGCCGTCCTTCGGATGGAACGTTCAGCAATAGTCCCGAGCCTGTACGGTGTCAGATACTCGCTAAAGATCCCAATCCTAGGTAAATAAACCAAGGTAGTCAACATTTTGTGCTCCCACAGTAGAATCGAGCTCATGTCCACCAGAGCGACGAAGCTCTGATAGTAAGCGATATGACCTCGTAGTAAATGCCCGGGCATGAGTCAAAATATCCAACTATATTAGCTTTCCCTACATTTTCTTTGTTCAGATTATGTAGCGACTTTTTAAAATATTTTTTTTTCAGAATAGCATTATATCTGGTTTATTTTAATGTTTACTTTTGTTCAAGAGCTCATAAAACGACTTAGTACAACCCGTTAAACTTTCTACTTATGTCAACAAGAAAAACATGAAGTTTAAAATATGCCAACCCCCTCCCTGTGTAATTGCTCGCTTCGTAGGTTTTATTTCGTGTAACCTCGTTTATAATTGCACAATTCACTTTAATTACGACTTTATACGAGTTGGTTGATGTCGTTTTAGAATTGGATATTTAAATTTGAAAAATTCCCATAACTGAGGGTGGAGTCAGAGCTATAACAACGGTTCATTGCCTTTTAATGTAGTATTTAATTGTACAATCTCCGCAGCATGGGCGTAGCCATTGCTCAACGCTAGAGATCAATTCCGACATATCTCCCCCCTCCTCCCGGATTTACTCTCCTCGGATTTACAGCTATACGAAGTATAGGGGAAGTTGTAATCCGGCAGAAATTCGATGCGGAGTTTTCAACGTAATTTCATGGTTTCCAACCACCTCATTCCAAAGAAAATAAAAAATAAATATATCTGTATGTATGTCTGTGAACACGATAAAATTGTACATATCGCTAACTCAGAACAAGACTATCACAACTAAAAAAATGTGATTTTTGGGAAATTACGTTTTAAAATTCACTGATCCTTAATGGTACTTTACTTTTGATTAATTTAGAAAACTGCCAGAGCAATAAGCTTTTACACAGTTAATAATACTTACTTTTAAGCCAATTTTACTTAGCTTTCACCATCGTAACACCCTTTAAAGCCCAACTTTTTCGTACAATGGAAGACCGACACATCTGCTCTCTGGTGGCCAGAATTAGAAGTTACAATTGCAACACTCTTCCATAAAAAAGTATACCATATTACTATTCTTCCTATGAGTTTAGTATGAATTCGATATTTTTTGAGTTGTGACAGTCTTGTTCTGAGGTAGCGATATGTATCCAGCCAAATTGTTTTCAGCCAAAGGGTCAGGGGGAAGCTTAACACACGAAATTTCATATATATATATTCAAAGGATATCATCTATCAATTTTCAACGGAATCAAAGGGGGGGAGAATCAGAGGGGCTCGACTTAAAACTCCCAATAAGTGTGGATGTTTGAATGTATCGACATATTTAGTGAGAGGGTTCAGAAGTCACTAAGTCAAATCTTGAGTTATAGCCGAAACGCTTGGCTGGAGGATTGATTAATTCGTGTGGGGATGTATATAGCGTGTGATTCACCCACGACTTTTATAATCTCATATTGTCTCATTTTCCTGTATATATGCCTTCCTGTATAATTTTGTTCGTATAGTATAGTTTGATTCATAAGTAGAATTAATGAAATATAGAAAAAATTATATAATAACATTCCCACCACAAATTAATTACGTTTTCGCTCTCCCCTGAAAACCATTCGACCGTACTTACTTTACAATAGAGGCTTCTGAATCCTAATACTAAATTTTGTGTCGATACATTTATTACATCAGCAATTAATGCCACCTTCCTTCCACGGCTGATTTCGCAGAAAAAAAAATAGTTGATGTGTGTATAGGGTTTTGAACATTTTTTACGTTATTATATTAATAAAATATTTCGTGTCAATACATTCATTACAACGGAAGTTATTGAAGTTTTTGTGTTAAGCACTTCTCCTAATATCTCCTTCCTCTTAGCCGATTTGGATGAAAAACAATAAGGTCGTCCTTATAAGGAACGAAATTTTATTCTCACTGTTCGAAAATAATAATATAATCACAATAAAGAATCGTGTTTTATATCCAAAAACATTGTTTGATACAAAGCTTTCATTTTTATTTTTTGGGCAGAGTTCCTCCACACCTTAAAGGTCAGTCCAATATTGTTTTATTTATTAATTTATAATTTTTTATTTATTTAGATTTATATATATATATATATATATATAATTTTTCATATATTGTTATAGTTACATTGTTTTCTTTCCTTTTTATATCTCGCACATTGGCACCTGATGATGGGACGTAAGAATGTTCCGAAACATCGTTGGAATAAAAACACTTCCGAAGAGTTTTTTTTTTTCTTTTTGAAAAATAGTTATTTTAATTTTTATTAAATTGAAAGATGTGTCTACTTATTATAAACGTATCATGTATTAATTTTGTTTATATACTCATATATTTTTAAGTATTTCTTTGTTCAGTTTTTATTAATTTCATTTTCGTTTTCATTTTATTTTTTTAAAATAGTTTTGTTATTACTACTAATCATAGGTGTGTTAGACACAAGTAGTTATAAATCTAATTTATAAGCTATCTTAATGTATAAATTCTTTTGACGTATCCTATTATCATGTATTGGTTTAACGGAAATAAATGTATTATTATTATAGAGTTCTGAGTACACTTATAAAATTGTGTGTCGATACTTTCATTAAATCGGGAGTTATACAGATGAACAGACTTTATTTTTTTTAATTTTGACCTATTTCATAACATCCCCTATACATTGTATTCCTGGGGAAGTTACACACTTGAGATTTAGTTAGTTATACACTTGAGCTGTCAACTTTTGGGTTTCCGATTTGACGCCTGGACACTGGATTGGCCCTCCCTGCATTTAAATATCTATCTTACCAAATAGTAAGTACGAGTAATACGGTGTGAATAGGGCTCATTTGTGCACTTCGTTTCTCCTTGTTGGGTCTTAGCCAGGTCTAGTTCCATGACAATTACCCCTCTATTTCCACTTGTCTAGTCTTTCTATTGCCTTTCTCAATTCTAGCTTCTCGTGTTTAGCATAACGCTATAAAACACAACCAACTACGTAACTTTACTACCATTTCACGGAAAATATTAGGAAACTCAAAAGATCTAACAAGCTCAGTGTTGTTGTTTTTTTACAGCTACTGTGAAGAAGGCGAAATACAGAATCAATATTTACTGTCTCATTTTGTTTCCACAGTTCGTATTATTATAACACTTTTAACTTCCCCAGTTCTAAAAAGTATAGAGAGTCATGTAATAGGTCAAAAATTTGATGTGAAATTATCAACGGAATTTCATGTTTTCCGACCCCCAGATTCCAAATATTAGAAAAAAATGTTTTTTCACGTTTCTGATGAAACTCTTAGCCCTGCAGCTCATGTTTTGAGAATAGATTATCCTTTTAGTTAGTTAATTAAAAAGTTAGTAACTAACTTCTGCTATTGAAAAAATAATTTCTTCAGCCAATAGCCAACACCTAACCATCAAAATTTCATTAATACCAGTACAAAATACAGACTATTTTTCATTAGAATATGTACTAAACAATATAATATGTAGATAACCCTTTTCAACAATACAAACAACCAAAACCTCAATAATATCATACTATACATAGTAAGGGCGCTAAAAACCAGAGGACATTGAAGTATTTAAATAAAATACCATTTCACTAAAAGTTTTTTCAGAATTTTTTTTTTTTTTTCATATGTTAATTAACAGTTAGGTTCTATTACTTTGTACTTTATTATTATTATTTACTATCTTCATTTATTTACTTTTTTTAAAAACTGATTAATGTATATATCAGGCCGAACCCGGAGCCTAAAAGATGTATTTCCTAAAGGCTAATAAAGAATTGAATTGAATAATATGTAGATAATGTGAATAATATATATTTTTATATTTAGTCTCATGCCCCGGCTTTAACTAAGAGGTCATATCACCTACTACCAGAGCGCATTTACATCGCTCATGGACATGAGCCGGGCTCTACTATGGGAGTCCTAAATTTTGCCTGCCTAGGTTTATTCTTTAACGATTATAATCGTTGTCAGATAATCGATAATTATCTGACATCGTACAGGCTCGGGATCATCGCTTATAGTCTCATGCGGGCTCGAAAGTTTTTTCACATTTCAGATAAAAAATGTAAGTCTCTGCCGGGTTTCGAACCCGCGATCTTGAGCTCACTAGACTAGCACGCTACCTTTTATATATTATATTAATTTGCTGGGATCGATAATTGTTAAAAACATGTCCACTAGTCCACTATAGCATAGCGTTCGTTACTCAAACCTAATTTGAGGGCTGACTACTCACCTATCCAAGGTTTTTTTTTTTTTTTTTTTTTTTTCATCGTTACGGACAGTGCCTTCAGTACAGCAGCTGCTATGCCAGCTCACATTTCATTACTTCCCCAGATATACGAAGTGTATAGGAGAAGTTATGTAATCTGAAAATCTATGTTGAGTTTTCACCGAAAATTCACATTTTCCGACTCTCTCATTCTAAAATTGAAAACAAAAAAGTCTCCTCTGTCAGTGGTATCCAGAACTCCTTAAAAGTAAGATAGAAGATCTGAAGGAAACAGAGGGCGCCGGTAGCTCAGTGGTATGCGTGCTTGCTTACTGAGGTAAAGATAGCGGGTTCGTAACACGGCCGACGCCCTTAGTTTATTTTATCTGGGAGGTAAAATTAACTTAGCACGCCATCCTTCGGATGAGACTTAAGCGATGGTCCTGAGCTTGTACGATGTCAGGTAATCGTTAAAGATCCCTACCTTAGGTGAATAAAAATTTAAGATAGGCAAAATTTAGGACTTCCGTAGTAGAGTCGGGCTCATGTCCACCAGAGTGACGAAAGAGCGCTCTGGTAGTAGGCGATATGACCTTGTAGTTAAAACCCGGGCATGAGTCACAATAACTAACTCTATAGAAAAAAAATAGTAGTGGACCTTGTGTGGAGCCTTGGTGTTATCCCCCTGGTATCAACCCCCCAGGCAAGTGTGAGAGGGGGGCTTTCACCCCTCGTGGGGGAGCATGACGTCACACTATGGGGTCGATGAACTCAAACTAACTTCATTCATCCTGGCTTCCCCTCCCTCAGTAACCACCCTTCTGCTCTTCAGTCATATGGTCTAGGCCGACCGCAGTATTGATCAGTTGTAAGGGGGTGCAGTTACCCCTTCCCGAAATTCCTAAAAATTTTAAATCCCTGAAAAAAAAAATGACGTTGGATAATCTCTTGTCTTCCTGTCACACTTGTTTAAATAGATCGCTTAAATATTTACCGGAGTTAACAATAGGTAAACAATGGCAAATAGTCTCGAAATAAGTTAATAGTAGTCTGAACTCTCACAGATTTTATTATTATATATTAGCCAGCTTTCGAGATTGCCCTCATCAGGCGATCTGATAAAACACATTTTTTTGAACATAATTTAAAAAGAAAAATGAATAAATAAATAAAAACCTGTTCAAATAAAAATTAAATACATATTTATTTAGTTTTTATTTGAACATTTTTTTTTCTATTTATTAATTTTGCTTTTACTGTCCGAACTGTACGAAGTATAGGAATGTTATTTATTCGTTCAGAAATTCGATGTTGTGTTTTCATCGAAATTTCATGTTTTCCTGACCCCTGATGACGAAAATGAAATTAAAAAATGTTGTCATCACGAAATTTCATAAATGATTTTTATCAATTTTCAGCGGAACCGGCGGAAGGGAAGGGGGATCAGAGGGGGCTCAATTCAAAAACCCTAATAACTGCCGATGTAATGAATGTATCGATATGAAATTTCATATTTGAAGTCGAAACCCAATGAGGGAAGGGGGGTTCAGAGAAGGGGGCTCAATTCAAAAACCCCAATAACTGCCGATGTAATGAATGTAGCGACATGAAATTTCATATTTGCAGTCGAAACCCAATAAGGGAGGGGGGGTTCAGAGAAGGGGGCTCAATTCAAAAACCCTAATAACTGCCGATGTTATGAATGTATCGATATGAAATTTCATATTTGAAGTCGAAACCCAATGAGGGAAGGGGGGCTCAGAGAAGGGGGTTCAATTCAAAAACCCCAATAACTGCCGATGTAATCAATGTAGCGACATGAAATTTCATATTTGCAGTCGAAACCCAATAAGGGAAGGGGGGGTTCAGAGAAGGGGGCTCAAGTCAAAAATTTTAATAACTGCCGATGTAATCAATGTATCGATATGAAATTTAATATGAGGATTTAGGAGCCCATATGTAAGGCAACTATTGAATATTAGCGCAAACGGTCGATTAGTTTTGGAGGGGAGTAAAAAAGTTAATAGATCAATTTGTTCTGGGGAAGTACATAGCCGGTGATTTGTTTTATTATTTACTGTGTGGTATTCATTTTGCAGTACATGAACCATCTATTTATGCAGGCATACAGTAGGTAGTTAACTGTGATATCTACTTTTCTACTCCAACTATAATTCAATACGGGCGAGGCCAGGGCCAACTTTCTGTAACCAGTCAATTTCATTCAGTTCACTTTTACTTCAATTATTATTTTTTCAGTGCATTCTGTTCTCTGACCTGAACTACTTAATGTTATTACTGTAGTAAAAAACTCCACTCCTTTTTGTTTTATTCAACCTTTAATATAATTTATTAATTATTTCAACATTTTAATTTATAGTTTCAGTTATTTTAATTTATAGTTTCAGTTATTTTAATTTATAGTTTCAGTTATTATACTATTATTGCTATTGAATTACTTTTTGTCTAAATTATGTGGTATTTCTAAACAAGAAAGTCGTTGGTGAATCACCTGGCAATGTACTTCCCCCAGAACATATTATTCAATTAAGTTCTTGCTTTTCCTCTAAAACTATAAATCAATAGTCGATTTCTTCTTCTTCTTCTTCTTCATGCGGCACTACGGTCCTGAAAGAACCCGGGCCTCCGTCACAATCCCCCCCAATTCGTCTCGATCCAAAACTTTCTCCCTTCATCCTCGGACGTCGTCCAGCCAACGGAGTCTCGGTCTTCCTCTTCTCCTGACACCGCCTGACCTACCGTAGAGGGCTTGTTTAGGGAGTCTTCCTTCTTCCATTCTTTCTGCGTGGCCCAACCAACGTAACCTCGCCTGCTTGATCACGGATACCAGGTCGGGATAATCGTAGAGGTCTCTCAACTCTCTGTTCTTCCGGATACGCCATCTGCCGTTCTCGGAAACAGGTCCATAAATCTTTCTGAGTACTTTCCGTTCCCACAGTAGCAGAGTCTCTTCATTTTTTTTTGTCAACGCCCAAGTTTCACCAGTGTAAGTTACAATTGGACGGACAATGGTTTTATAGACAATTAGCTTGGCCCTCCATGTTAATGTGCGGAACTTGAGTATTTTTTGGACAGCAAATAGTCGATTTACATAGGGGAAAACATCTGAATCCTCGTAATAAATATTGTCGAGGTTTTTCGAGTTAATCCCCCCCCCCCCCCCCCCCCCCCCCTCTCCAAATACTCCCTTGAGCCGACTTCGTACAAAAACTTATAAGTGGTAGTCCTTATGGGGTTTTGACTTTAAATATAAAATTTCATGTCAATACATTGTAAGTTATTGAGGTTTATCTCCTTCCCTGTTGCCCAATTTGCGTGAGTTATAGACTTCTGGATACACATATAATATTTATTGTGGATACATTTATTCTATCGGTAGTTATCGCGTTCACACACAAACATAAATGAATTTCAATTCTCCAGCTGTATGTTATGAAATCGGTCAGATGAGAAATTTTATATCTGTATCTAAACTCTCTAAGGCGACACGTTTGATTTTCAGCCTAATCGGCCAAAGGGAAGGGGGGATTAGGGGGAGGCTTATCATAAAAAATTTAATAACTGCTGTTATAATGAATATATCGACAAAAAATTTCATATGTGAATTCAACACCCCATAAGGATAATTATCAAGGAGGAGCGAAAAGGTAATTGATTAATTAGTTCTGGGGAAGTATATTGCTAGGGATTCACCGAAGACTTTTTTTTTTATATTTGGAACCTAAAGATCGAAAACAAGAAGTTTCGTTGAAAACTCGGCATCGAATTTTTGACCGATTCCTCTATACTTCGTATAGCTGGGAAGTGAAAAGTACAATAACTGTCGATGTAAAGAATGTATCAATATCAAATTTAGTATAATAATTCCATAATAATACCTGAAATGCCAATAGATTTTCAATCAAAACTCTTGTTACTGCCTTTGTAATGTATGTGTCGACATGAAATTTCGTATGTAAATTCTAAGCCCTCTAAGAACGTCACCTATTTAACTTTCAGCAGAAGCAGCCGAAGGGAAGGGGAAATCAGTGGATGGCTTAACTCAATAATTCTAATAACTGCCGATGTAATGAATGTATCGACACAAAATTTAGTGAGGATTTAGAAGCCACTATGTAAGTCAAATATTGATTTTTAGCACAAACGGTCGATTGGCTTTGGAGGGAGAGCGAAAACGTAACTGATTAATTCGTGTTTGGGATGTACATAATCGGTGACTAACCGAAGACGTTTTAATTTTTTTTCTTATTTCAATTACACATTTTAATCTATTCTCACTCTATCAAGAAGTCGGGGCGAGGGGAGACATGGGGTTGAGTCGCTCACGGGATTCATGATATATTGCAAATGCATTGTACTAAAATGCAGTTGGGAACTTATTATTCTTGTCCAGTTATTCTAAAAAAAAAATGATACATAGCTGGAGGCTGAAACCGGTTCTAGAACAAAACCGGGCGTGCATGTTTTAAAAAAAATAACCCAAGGGATACAGTAGACATTTGTATGATGTGTGGCGGATTGTCCAGCTGGACATGGAGTCGCCCCTCATCTGGTCCGAGACCATTGTCTATATCCACCTCAGATCAGTAGAAGTCCGTCCATGTGGAACTATGTCATCTAGCTGATCATAGCGAAAATAGCAAACAAGAGTCATTGTGTGCGAAACAGCTTTATTGAAAAAGAGGGGAAATAGCATACGTAATTTGAAAAACTCGTCGTTGAATCGCCAGCTGTGTACTTCCCCAACACGAATTAATCAAATACTTTTCCCACTCCCTTTAAAGTCAATCGACTTGGGCTAAAACTCAATATTTGACTTATACATTTGCTTCTGAATCTTCATACTAAATTTTGTGTCCATATATTCATTACAATGGCAGTTATTAGAGATTTTGAGTTAAGCCTCCCACTAAGCTTTCCATCTCCTTCGGCCGATTTAACTGTAAATCAATATGTGTTGTCCTTAGAGTGTTCTGGATACACACATAAAATTTCATGTCGATACATTCATTCTATCACGAGTTATCGTATTCCACAGACACATACATAATTTTTCCTTTTTTCTTTGTTGGAATCAGGGATTGGAAAACATGAAATTCTAGTGAAAAATCAAAATTGTAATTCTGACCTGTAATTACATAACTTCCCCTGTACTTCGTATGGCTGGGGTAGTAATAAAATATTACATTAAATTCAATAAAATTGTGTGAAGACAATAAATCATGTAAGTTCATTCTAGGGCGAATCTTGACCAGTGGAGCCATTTCGCAGGCATCGAATGTTTAAAAAATAAGAAGATACCATAGTTTCTGTAGAATTTCTAAATTACTAAAATATGGAAAAGCAAATAAACACCTATCAATAGCACAGATTATATAAATTATATGAAACTTAAAATCTCCCTGTAATAAGTTGTTGGAAAATTACGCATCATTTGAAAAGAAACAACAGGTATAAGAAAATTTAAAAATGGCTGATGTAGTGAGAAATAATTATTTTACAGGTTGCAAAATAAAAACACATTTGAACCTCTCACAAATGTTATCACTTTGTGCTAGCCAGCTTTCAAAATGGACATCATCAAGCTGTCTAAAAAAAAATATCGATTCAGTGAAAATGTATAAAAATTTTAAAGGCAATAAAATATATACATAAATATATCGACGAATTGTTAGTAACAGAAAATAAATTTATATAAAAAGCTTCAATAATACTTTATTTTATGTTACTCATTTGTTGAATTTTCAAATAGCATGATGATGAGGGCAACGTCGAAAGCAGGCTATTTTTATTTCACAACTTGTGAGACAAATATAAGATCTATCAATAAAATGAGTGTAACACAGTTCGTATAACAGAAAAGAACTCAGCTGAAGAGAGACAAGAAATGAATTCAATGCCCGGAAGACAGATAATATAATTGTGCTCATGTACAAGGACAGTAGAGAGGAACTTTGTTAGAAGAATGAGAATAGTAGGAATAGGAATAGGAATAGTGTACAGAAGAAATATACCAATACAGGTGTAGGACCCCTTCAATTCTCCTCTCTAAGAAGCCCGAAATACATCTAAGTCTATTACTGTTCCTTAGGAATACTAAAGTTTCATAGCTGAAAGTTGTTATGAACAAAACTAAGTGAAAAAGTTGTCGATGAATCACCAGCTATGTACTTCCCCAGATCGACTACTAACTTTTCGCTCATCCTCAAAAATCTGTCAACAGTTTGCGCTAATATTCATATTCAATATTCGCCACCTTCCCTAAACCCATTCCTTCGGTCGATATCAATGAAATTAAACAGGTTTGTTCTGACTGGATTTTTGAGTTGAGTAGTTGAAAATTAATATTATGGGGTTTTGAATTCACGATTGTCGATACATTCATTCTATCGGCAGTTATTAGAGTTGTTGAGTTAAGCCTCTCTCCTAATCCCACCCTTTCCTTCAGCCAATAGGACTGAAAATCAATATGTGTCGTCGTTAGAGGGTTCTGTATACACATATAAAATTTCGTGTTGATACATTCATTCTATCGGGAGTTACTGTGTTCAGAGACACACAGATTAATTATACAACTTCCCATATACTTTCTATAGCTGGGGAAATAAAAACAACAACGTGGACCTTAACTGTTCTCTTCATTTGTGACTTTTGTTTTATTATCAATCTCGGGACGTTAATTGACCTACTGGAGGCCCCCCGCCCTTATTTTTCTGGGCCAAATGATAATAAAAACTTTTATCACAACCAGTTTAGAATGGTCATAAACAAAAGTTCCTGCACGCAAAAGCTGAGTAATGTTTGTTTGTTTTCTTTTTCCTGCTACCAGAGCGCTCTTTCGTCACTCTGGTGGACATGAGCCCGACTCTCTATGAGATCTAAATTCTTTCTACTCAGGTTTAGTTACCTAGATTAAGTGATCTTTAGCGAGTACCCGACATAACTTTAACCTCCTCAAGTTTCTTTACACTCCAGATATAACAAAACCAAAGAGTCTCGGCAGTATTTCGCACTCGCGATCTTGAGCTCAGCAAGCACGCTATCTTTGAGCTACCGGCTTCTCATTCCATGGTCATTTTGACGTGATACTAAGACGGGAAATGCAATATTTTAGCATTTACTACAAATTACTATTAATACACATAATAATATTTTAGCTTATACATAGAAGACATAATAGGACAAAATAAAGATGTTGAGAAACACATTTAGTTTGGAAAATAAAGGAAATTAAAAATGAAATATGTTAATAAATTTAAGGTAAGATATTTTATATTGTAAAGGATTGCAGTAACTTGTATTAGCATGACAGTAATTATTTAATTGTAATTAGTTTGTTTTATTATATTATTGATGAATCCTCCAAATAGGAAGACTAAGTTTTAATGTAACTAGTAACAAATGTTATTTCAGTCATTGAAAATGGGCAATGCCCGAAACTGTTTGACTATTATACAAAAGATGAATAAATAGTGAAAGTGTAAACTAATTGAGAGAGAAGACCTAAAAAGAAAAAAAAATTGAGTACATGCATTTACTAGTTAACAGGAATTTTCTCAGGATGAAATAAATATTGCATTTGATTAGTGCAATCTTTTTTAATATCAACGGGAATCAATTTTAACACCATTTACTCTCCCCTGCTACACTCTATATAAAGGACGTTATGTAATCGGTAAGAATTTCGTATGTTGAGTTCCCTCGAAATTTCATGTTTTCTATCCCCCTGTATCCAAAAATGAAAAAATAATTTCCTATGAGTACGATAACAGCTGATCTATACTCTAGTGAATGTATCGACACTCAGCTTGTGTGACTGAGAATAACGATAACTACTGGTAGAATGAATGTATAGACACGAAATTTTTTATGTAAATCTAGAATCCTCTAATGACGACACCTATTGTTTTTCAGCCGAATCGGACGAAAGGGTGGAGGGGAGTAGGTTAACTCTAAAACTTTAATAACTGCTATTGTAATGAATATATCGACAAAAAGTTTCATATGTGAACTCACACCCCCAATAAGAACCTAACCCCTATCGATTTTCAGCCAAATAGGGCCAAGGAGAGGTGGGGATTAGGGGAATGGCCTAACTCAAAAACTCTAATAACTGCCGATGCAATGAATTTATCGACACAAAATTTGGAATGAGGATTTAGGAGCCCTTATATAAGTCAACTCTTGAATTACTACCAAAGATGGTCTTTTTTTTTTTTATCATATTTGGAACCTAAAGGTCAGAAAACAAGAAATTCCGTTGAAAACTCCACATCGAATTTTTAGCCGATTACATAACTTCCCCTATACGTCGTATAGCTGGGGATGTTTTTTTTTCTTTAACTATAAGCTAAAACAATTTTGCACAAAATTTTGTAAGATGGTCTAATAAGAACAGGGAGAACTGGACGATGAGATAAGATGTTACATTAGATGTTACATAGGGACAGGACCTTGAACAGAATCACGTCTCCCATTTGTGCAGGGTCAATCTAAAGATAAGATCCTTTTGTTTCTGTCACTTTCACTTCGGGATCACCTCATTCAAATATAACATGCTAAAGTAATTGTCCTACTTACTTATGTTAGTTTCATTGATAATTTAGTTTCAAAAAGGGGGGGTTGAAAGCTTGGAACTACGAGGTGTGTTCAAAAAGTAAAGGGAAGTTTGTAATTTCGCGGGTTGTATTAGTCACGATCACAATCACTATCAGCGAAGTCGCTGAAGATGTTGGCATATCAATTGGCTCCTGCCATGAAATTTTTTCAATGTTTTGGGTATGAAACGTATGGCAGCAAAATTTGTTCCAAAACTGTTGAATTTCGAACAAAAACAACGGCGAATGGAAGTTGCTCAGGAGTCGCTAAATGAAATCAAAAGGTGATGAAACATGGGTTCACGGATATGACGTCGAAACTAAGGTTCAATCGTCCCAGTGGGAGACATTCTGGATCGCCAAGAAGGAAAAAAGCTCGACAAGTGCGGTCCAATGTGAAGGTTATGCTCACTGTGTTTTTCGATTTTAATGGCATAGTGCACCATGAGTTCTTGCTACAAAGCCAAACGATCAATAACTCGAAACGATCTACTTACGAGTGCAACGCCGTTTGCGTGAAGCAATCCGAAAAAAACGCCCGGATTTGTGGTGAAATAATTTATGGCTTTTGCACCACGATAATGCACCTGCTCACAATTTATTGCTTGTTCGTGAATTTTTGGTCAAAAACAACTCCGTGTGACTTTTTTCTGTTTCCAACAATAAAGAGAACCTTAAAGGGCCGTCGTTTCACAAGCATAGATGAGATTAAAAGCGCATCACTGAGAGAGCTAAATCCTACCCCAAAGATCGAGTTCCAGGATTGTTTCGGGGATTGGAAGAAGCGCTGGCATAAGTGTATAATATCTAATGGGGACTATTTTGAAGGGGATAACATTGATGTAGACGAATAAATACAATTCTTTTCAAAAACCGAAAATTCCCGTTATTTTTTGAACACACCTCGTACGTGAATGATGTTTGGCAAAATGCGGGATAGTAAAAATTCGTTCATTTTGTCATATTGTAAGAAAATAAGGACACAATATGTATTTAACAATAATAATAATAATAGTGGATGAATTCATGCTTTCCGTGTTTCAAAAAGCTCAAAAGACATCTAAGTATTTTTCAGTTGCCCAGGAATACTAAAGTTTCCAAACTGAATGCAGCTTTCTCAACAGAACAAAGTGAAAAAGTCGTCTGTGAATCACCGGCAATGTACTTCCCCAGAACGAATTAATCAATTAACTTTTCGCTCCCCCTCCAAAATCATTCGACTGTTTGCGCAAATATTCAATAGTTGACTTATATAGGCGCTCCTAAATCCTTATACATGTACTTTCAATACATTCATTCTATCAGGATTGTCTTCACACAAATGTTAACACACACACACAGACACACAGACATTTTAGTTTCATGTTTAGAATCTGGAGGTCGCAAAATATGAAATTTCGTTGCAAACTCCGAATTGAATTGTTGGCCGATTACGTAACTTCCTCTATACTTCGTATAGTTGTGGAAGTAATAATAATGCTAATAAATATAATAGATTAAGTTTTTCTATTGGAGTTATAGGAAAATGTGTGATTCGACATTTGAAACCTTTCAGTTCAACAAGCCATGCGTTCCAACTGTATACTCGTAAAATTGGTGTGATTAATGCCACCAAAATTATGAGTTGTTATTTTAATTTTATTTTTTTACTTTCCTAGTTATATGAAGTTTTGTAATCAGAAATTCGATTTTGAATCTTTACAGAAATTTCACGTTTTCCGTCTCCTTAATAAACCAAATTGAAAAATAAAATGTCCTGTCTGTCTTCATATGTGTGTTAGAGAACAGCGTAATTCCCGATTGAATGATTATATCGACACGATATATAGTGTATCCAGAACCTCATAAGAACGGCACTTATTGGTTTTCAAAGGGAATGGGGGGAGGGTTTATACAAAAACCCTAATAACTGCCAAAGTAATAAAAGTATCAATATGAAATTCAGTAAGATGATTCACATGTTCCTGATCTATTGATTTTCAACCTAATCGATAAATTGATTTCATAGGGAGAGCAAAACCTTAAGTAGATTGAAGCTGGAAAAGTAGATTGTCGGTGATTCAAAAATGTATGGAGAAAGCAAGAAATACAGAACTTTGAAAGACTTCAATGATTGTAATTGGACAACTATTGCTGACTAGACTGCCCCCTGTGAGCAGAACCAGATGTTGTATTTCCTTTGATTGGATAAAATCCTGTTATATGTACTTTATCGATTTGTGCAATCGATGAAGAAAAAAAAAAAAAAAAGAAATAGAAAGAAAACCAACCGGAAATTTACCGATAACAGGTTAGTTGGGAGGCCCAGCCACAGGCAGTGGGTGTGGCCGGATCTGAATGGGTTCCCCAACACACGTTTATTGATCTGCACTCGGCTGCATTTTAGCTCATCTGATTCACGACACCAAACTTGTTTCATCTCCATATTTGAGATATATGTCAAGGACGTAGCTACACTTATCTATTTTTATTTTTTTTCAGAGAGAAGTCAACACACTTTAGAATTTCTTTTATAATTGGCGTTAGGATAAATGAGTTAAAGGCAGCCATTTTTGTGTACAAATCAAACAAATATCAAGTTATTGATGAGCACAAATAAATTTATGAATGACGCTAATTATTCTTGCTTTACAAAATAGTAAAATGGAACCCTTAAACTCTTACCAAAAATGTTCCTTATAAAATTTCAAATCGCTTTAAAATCCTCAGATTTGAGATAGGATCAACAGGACAAAAGTAATAGCGCCTCAAACAATGGAAAATAATTTTCAGTAGGAAATATTTCAAAATAATGTTTAAATTGCGTAGCAACGAAGAATAAAATATTTTTTTATTATTGGTAGAGCTTTAACGAGTACCTGAATCGTACAGGCTCGGGACCATCACTTAACGTCCCATCTTAAGAACGGCGTGCTTAAACTAAGGGCCTCGGCCGGGTTTCGAACCCACGACCTTAAGCTCAGAAGGCAAGCATGCATACCACTGAATTCCTAGGTGAATGAAAATTTAGGGTAGGCGAAATTAAGATACTCCTACAGTAGAGTCGGGCTCATGTCCACCAGAGTGGGGAAAGAGCGCTCTGGTAGTGGGCGATATGACCCTGTAGTTATTGCTAATTGTTGTGAAAAATTATAAAAGTTAAGAAAAAAATAAAATATATGATGTGGCCATTACAGGAGTTTCTTATACCAACCCCTCCTACAGATCAAAGCAGATTATCGTGAAAACTACAGGTGCAGGTAAATATTTTTTTTTGTTATAAGTAATCTAGCTTGAACTTATACAGACGTATAATGAAGTATTGTAATCGTGAGAAAATCCGAGATCGAGGTTTCAACTGATTTTTACGTTTCAAGGTTCCCTGAATACGTTTTGACCATTTTCGCGATCACTAGTCTGAGTAATCTTTATATAACTTCATCATTCTCTCCCCTTCCCAAGCCAATTGACAGTTTGGGCTAAACTCAATATTTGATCACAGATTTGGCTGGAAGTCAATAGATGTCGCCTTTTAAACGGTACTGGATACAAATATAAAATTTCGTGTCAATATATTCATTCTATCAGCGGTTATCGTATTCACAGACACACACGTGGACTTTTTTTTTTTTCATTTTTGGATTCAGTTGTTCGGAAAACAAAAAGTTTAGGCACTTATTTAAAAACCGGGAGCAAATTGGGGCTGCCTTGCACCCACCCAGTATAACAGCCCTTGGATGGCATCTGTCGGCAGAAACGTGGACTAATATCGATCGCTTCTTCAAAACTTAATCCCACTCAACGAAACATTTCACTATTCCATCACTAGGTTGAGTAGTGTATCGTGTGGTATGTCTGTAATTGGAAATCTCTCGATTTGGATTTGACCAGTCCAACTAATCTTAACTAAACTATTGTTAGTTTTAGGTTACATTTTTGTTAACCAGCCTGAAACCTTCCCTATTTGCTCACGGTTGACAGAAAAAAAAAATCGGGTTATACCCATATAACAAATTTATTAATAACAATAAATAACAGTTGGGAAAGCTGAGAATGTAGTAAGGAAAGCTGAAGAACAAAAAAATTAGTCGGTGAATCACCGGCTATGAACTTCCTCAGCACGAGTTCATCGATTGAATGAGTGTCTGGAAAAAGGGCCTATGTTTTAATTTTTTGAAAAACCGTTTTTTCATGGAAGAAGGATATGTGATGTGGAGCAAGCACCTGAATAGTTTTAAGTTCAATACTCTGCCACTAGATGCCATGAAACTTGATTAATGAAGGTGCGAACGGAGAAGATGACGTGGAAGTAGGGCCTATGTGATGTGGAGCAAGCACCTGAATAGTTTTAAGTTCAATACTCTGCCATTAGATGCCATGAAACTTGATTAATGAAGGTGCGAACGGAGAAGATGACGTGGAAGTAGGGCCTATGTGATGTGGAGCAAGCACCTGAATAGTTTTAAGTTCAATACTCTGCCATTAGATGCCATGAAACTTGATTAATGAAGGTGCGAACGGAGAAGATGACGTGGAAGTAGGGCCTATGTGATGTGGAGCAAGCACCTGAATAGTTTTAAGTTCAATACTCTGCCACTAGATGCCATGAAACTTGATTAATGAAGGTGCGAACGGAGAAGATCACGTGGAAGAAGGGCCTATGTGATGTGGAGCAAGCACCTGAATAGTTTTAAGTTCAATACTCTGCCATTAGATGCCATGAAACTTGATTAATGAAGGTGCGAACGGGGAAGATCACGTGGAAGAAGGGCCTATGTGATGTGGAGCAAGCACCTGCATAGTTTTAAGTTCAATACTCTGCCACTAGATGCCATGAACCTTGATTAATGATGGCGCGAACGGAGAAGATTACGCGGAAGAAGGGCCTATGTTATCTTTAGTAGAGTGATAAAGAAAATTATTTAAAATAATAATTAAATAAATAAAATTCTATAGGTACGTCTTTAACTTCACAGTAGTCACTTACTACTTTTGCAGTACCTATTTTGTACTAATCAATAATTTTTTTTTTTTTTTTTTTTATATTCCGACCTTATTTTGGAATAAACAAATTGTAAAAAAAGTCTTTCTGTTTTCAGAATTTTTCCAATGGAACAAGGGCCTATGTCATTTTCAGCTGGTTTTTATTAAATTGCAATTGTTTCAGTTCAAAATTGCGCTCTTGTAAAATTTGAAAAACCTGACATAGGCCCTTTTTCCAGACACCCATTCAATTATGTTTTCGCTCTCCCTTCAGAGCCAATCGGCTCTTTGGGGCTCTAACCCAATATTTGACTTACTTGATGACTCCTAATACTACATTTTATGTTGTTACATTCATTAATTAATGGGTGACTTATAGGGCTTTGAATACACATTTGAAATTTCATGTCGATACATTCATTAAAACGGCAGTTGAGTTTTTGTGTTAAGCCTATCTTCTAATCTCTCCCTCCCTTTTGTTCGATTTAGATGAAAATCAATAGGTGTCATGCCCGGAATCCCGGCATTTTTTACGTTTTACAAATTCGGGATTGACATTTTTCAATCCCGGCATTTTCGGGATTTATTTTAAGATTTTATTAATTTTTTTAATTATCTATATCTTTTTAAAAAAGTATCTATGTATTTTAAGGGAATAACAATAAGGTATAATATTACAAGAAGGCAAGTAGGGATTTTATGTAAATTTGTGAGACTCCAGTAGATCATCCAATGCTTTTTGAAATAGCTGGGTATACTTTTCCTTCGTCTTTGAATTCAATCCAAACAAAAGTATTAAGTTAAGAACTTCCCGAACCCGGTAATGACGAAAAATCAATGAGAAATGCACTTAAACGGGAAATAAAAAAATTTACAACCGAAAGTTCACCGAAGAGAATGAAAGAAGATCTGGAGAGCCAGCTGAAGAGTTCCTCCCGGGTAAGCTGCAAGTCGTTTGATCCTGTAGATATCTGGAATATTTTATATAAGTCAGTAAATGTTGATCAATGTGAAAGGGTTATCTTTATTAAAAAGTTGTTTAAATTATAGAACCCGTATTAAATGTTGATGTTGAAATGGATTTAAAACGGATTAAGACACTTTCATTCCGGTGAGTGACGTCCGGCATCTGTTCCTTCCATCTCTGGCTAGAGAGGTTGTTATGCATCTCAAGGTGCATTAGCCCATGCAAGTTCAAGGTTCTTCTCGTCTCCTGTAGGAGGAGCTGGCCATCCAACCCACGAAATAAAGCGTCAACTGTGATAAACAAAATTATGTAAAATAAATATATAAAATTAAAAATAATGGAAATAATAAAATTAAATAAAACAAAATTAATAATAATTAAAACAAAAAGAATAAATAATAAAAATTACCACATTTCCTGTAGAAATCATAGCTGGCCCTCTACTAAATTTTGATTTCTTCAGTAGTTTCCGAAAAGGGCCCTAAAAAATATCGAAAGTTCAAGACGTGCAAAGAAAGTGCACGTATTTAAAAAAAATCCAATTAATTATTATTTCAATTGGGTTTCTTCTAAAGATAATAATGAGATGCCATATTGTTTTCCTAAATTTGCAAAAATGTTCAATCTAATCCAAAGGTATACATTATCTTACTGGGTCAACAGGGGAAATAAATAGCATGGAATAAGAGAACAAATATTTGGGTTTATTTTACTTAACCTACATTTTCTTAAATAAAATCAAAACGTCAATATGAAATAAAAGATCAAATTACAATAAAAATCTTACAAACTAATTTCTACATCTACTTTCGTCTCTTTCTTTTTTAAATATTGTGGTCTCTCTAATTCAGTATTATTTTGGGAATATAAACATATAAATAAATAGAAGTACTTTCGCGCATCTACTTCACTGTTACCACTTCTCTCTCTAGACTGTCCATCTCTCCTTAGACTGTTTCTCACACTATTTAAAACAGCTGATCGTTGTCTTTTCTTCCCCCCCCCCCCCCCCCCCTCATTCATTGGTTGTTTACATTTTGTTTTAAAACAAAATGCGACTAGTCCATCTTTGTATATTTATTCACTAATTAAGTTACTTCACTCCTAACAGCTGTTTTTATATAAATAATAATAATTGATTTTTTAATATTTTAATAATTTTAATGTGTGTAAATTTTTTACATCACACAACACTTATTTATATTTTACTTCCACAGCTATATTAGGTATAGTAGAAGTTATGTAATCGGTTAGAAATTCGATGTTAAATTTTCATCGGAATTACATTTTTGTCCGATCCACTGATTCCAAAATGCATCTGGGACGATACCTATTAATTTTCAGCCGAATCAAACAAAGGGAAGAGGAAGATTACCACATATCCTAGTAGCTGCCGATGTAATCAATGTATCGACATACAATCAGTGCCGGATTAAGAACCCCATAAGGACAACACCTGTAGTGTTTTCAGCCAATTCAGACAAAGGTAAGGGGGATTAGGGGGGAGGCTTAACACAAAAAATAAATAACTGCAGTTGTAATTAATGTATTAACATAAAATTTCATATTTGAAGACAAAACGCAATGAGGCCGGAACCTGGCAAATTTCGGCGATATTGGCCAAAAGAAAGGGGGGGGGGGATTCAGGGACTCAATTCAAAAACCCTAATACCGATGTAAATAATTTATCGAGACAAATTTTAGTTAGAGGATTTAGGAGCCCCTATGTAAGTAAACTATTGAATAGTAGAGTAAATGATCGACTGGTTTTGAAGGGGGAGCGAAAAGTTAATTGATTAATTAGTTTTTGGGGATGTACATTGTCGGTGATTCACCGACGAATTTTTTTCTATTCAAAAAGAGTTTTGGCTTGCTAGTATCCAAACTTCAAGTTCAACTATTCGGACAACTTCTTGGTAAAACTATATATCCATTGGATTATGGAGAAGCTAACAGACTGTCAAATAGAGAAATGGATACTGAAACACTTGTTTAGTGACAGAGATAGTTGTCTAGTAATGAGGACACTTTTAAAGACCCCGTTATTAGTCAAGAATCTACCCCGAGACCAACTTCCAGTTTCCATTACGAAGAGAATTATTTTAATAGAAAACCACTTTCCAAGGACGAAGAGCACTAACGTACCTTGAGCTATATTCTAGATAACGGAAAAAAGGGATATTCTCACAATTAGTTTGAACAAATTGGTTCAAAATAAAATAATAAACAGTCCTTATCAGTGGCGTAGCCCTGAGTGGGCCCTTATCATTGCTAGAGCGGTAGCTACGCCCCTGGTCCTTAAATAGAAGGCGCCGGTAGCTCAGAAGTAGCATGCTTGATTACTGAGCTCAAGATCGCGGGTTCGAAAACCGGCTTAGGCCTTTCAGTGCTGTGCGATGTCAGGTACTATTTAAAGAGCTCTACTAAGTTAATCAAAATTTAAATCAGTTACTCGTTATAGGTGAATAAACCTGGATAGGCAAGCAATTTAGGAGCTATGAGAAATTTAGGATTTCCACAGTAAAGTCATGTTCACCAGAGTGGACGAAAGTGCACTCTGGTAGTAGGCGATATGATGTCATAGTTAATGCCCAGATATGAGTATAATAATAACTATTATTGTTAATATTGATGAAAAAATTATAAAAATGAAAAAATTAATAAAATGTATGTGATTTGACAATTATAGGACTTTCTTATACCAACCAAATTTGCAGAGCACTCTCTCTCCCCCTTTCCCTTCTCGAAATTATTTCATATTGACATTAATGGGTATAAGAATGTCAGTCTCAGGACTACGCTGTACCATGAAACAAAAAAATACAGCAGAAAAAAAAATATAAACATATTAAATATAGGTTAGGTTAGGTTTTATGAGTCATGCCCGGGCTTTAACTACGAGTTCATATCGCCTACTACTAGCTCTTTCGTCACTCTGGTGGACATGAGCCCGACTCTACTGTGGAAGTCCTAAATTTTGCCTACTCTAAATTTTTATTCATCTAGGGCAGGGGTCTTTAACGAGTACCTGACATCGTACAGGCTCGGGACCATCGCTTCACGTCCACCACGCATACCACTGAGCTATCGGCGCCCTCATATTAAATATATAAATATATATATATTTTTAAAAATATAAATAGATATGTTGTGTTATTTGATAGCATTTATATGTATCTAGGGATGAAATGAACAGTTGAGGTTCGCTAGTTTCTCAAATATATTATAGGAGGTGCTCATGAAGGGAATCATTGGACTGTGGGGGGCTCGTCTTAGTGCACTCTGTCCGAAGTGCAGTCAGTGGATGCAGGTGTGGACTGACGGAAGGACAAGGTGAACGAAGGGGCGGGGGCTCGGCTCTGATTGAGGCCAGCCAATGTTGCAATCTCCTCAACCTGCCTGCCTCTGGTCACTTTCATCGTTAGCTCACACTCCATCTCTGTCAAATTAAGTCAACAGGAGATCTGCAGTGAGATCTTTCACTTCCTTCAGCCAGATGTACCAAGTATACGGCATGTTATCTTATCTGTCAGCTGATTCCAAAATGAAAAACAACCGTTTGCGCTAAAATTCAATAGTTGACTTACATAGGGAATTCTAAATCCCATATTAAATTTTGTGTCGATATATTCATCAAATTGACAGTAATTACGGTTTTCGAATTGAGCTGATATCGTTGAAATTTGACACATTATGTCCTCATTTCGTTTTGACTTCAAATACAAAATGTCAGGTCTAAACAATCATTACAAAGGCATTTATTAGAGTTTTTGTTTTAAGTCCTCCCCCCCCCCCCCCCCCCCCCCTAATTCCCCCTTCCCTTTGGTTGATTTGGCTGAAAAAAGATAGGTGTTGTCCTTATGGAGTTCTGGTTAAACATATAAAATTTCGTGTCGATATATTCATTCTATCGGGAGTTATCATGATCACACACATACATACACTTTTTTTTTTTAAAACTAGAAATTTCGTTGAAAACCGCATTTAATTTTTGACCGTTTACATTACTTCCTATATACTTGGTTTAGTATAGGGGAAGTAAATAAAAATTTGTCTGTGTGTGTGTGTGTCTGTCTGTCTGTCTGTGTGTGTGTGTGTGTGTGTGTGTGTGTGTGTGTGTGTGTGTGTGTGTCTGTGTGTGTGTGTGTGTGTGTGTGTGTGTGTGTGTGTGTGTGTGTGTGTGTGTGTGTGTGTGTGTGTGTGTGTGTGTGTGTGTCAGTAATCAAGATATTTCCCGATAGAATGAATGTACCGACACAACATTTTATATCTTTATTTTATTGTCCTTTTCCAAGGACGACATCTATTAATTTTCAGCTAAATGAGATTCCAACTCGATTGGCTTTGAAGGATAAGTGAAAACGTAATTGATAAAGTGCTGGAGAAGTGACTTTATGTCCAAAGTTATATAACTCAATTGTCTGGAATCAAAAAGGGATTATCATCAAAAAGTTAATTTTTGGTAAAATGCAAAAAACAGTTTTACGTGTAGACCACGTGGACGACCTCTCATGTGGTAACTTTACATAACCTCAACTTTTTTTTGAAAATTACAGCAATTATAAAGGTTTTTACGTAATACCAATTTTAAAGAATTGTCTTCTTTCACTACATCCTTGTGAAAAATAGATATAATATGGGGGCAAATTTTATTACTATGTCTGAATAAAATTTTGTTAATTTAGTTAGATAATATGACTCATATCCGGCCTCTAACTATGAGGTCATATCGTGTACTACCAGAGCGCTCTTTCGTCACTGGTGGAAATGAGCCCTACTCTATTATGGGAGTCCTAAATTTTGCCTACCCTACATTTTTATTCACCTAGGGCAGGGGTTTTTAACGAGTACTTGACATCGTACAGGCTCGGGACCATCGCTTAACGTCCCATCCGAAGGACGGAGTGCTTCGGATGAGACGTTAGGCGAAGTTTATTTTACCTCCCAAATAAAATATACTAAGGGCCTCGGTCGTGTTTCGATCCCATGTTCTTGAACTCAGAAAGGCAATCACGCATACCACCGGCGCCCTCATCAACAATTTATTTTTATTTTTCACTATAGGCTTAAGAAAATATTTATTTAATTCATTGCTTATAAGATATATGTATATATATTTTTATTTTTGTGTTATGGCTACTACTATTTTACTCTCCCTTTTGAAAGGTCATATTCTTATTTATATTTTAAGAGCATGTCCATATTTATTATTTTAATATTATTTGTATCTTTTTATTTAGTACTATATCGTCTACTACCAGAGCGCTCTTTCGTCGCTTTGGTGGACATGAGCCCAAGTCCTAAATTTTGGTACCCAGGTTTATTCACCTATTGTAGGGGTCTTTGACTGCTTGACATCGTACAGGCTCTAGACCATCGCTGAACGTCTCAACCGAAGGATGGCGTGCGCAAGGTGCTTCCAATTCCCAGATCAAAAAAAACTTTAGGGCCTCAGTTGGCACGCTCCAGGGCCCTTTACACATTTTAGTTTCATTTTTCAATTTTACAATTTTTCAGCTATATTATGAATGTGACTTCAGAGTGGAGTTGATCGGATCATATCTGAGACATGACCTGCGGCAGATCGGCTACCCAGTATTCGGCTCCTGGCCGGTGCGGAAGAAAGGAGTGTGACGGGCTTAGGACGACCTAAGCTCCATTTTGATCCCGAGCTCTCTCGACACACACAGGACGAGTGATGTTGCAAATGTGCAAAGTGCACCCAATAATGTTAATAATAAATAAAGTAAAAAGGAAGTTGCAAAAAACAATCTCAACAATAATCATAGTAACGAAGAATTAAATAATTTGGAATAATACATTGATTCAAATAATTAAGAATTATAATTATCGCGGGTTCAAAACCCGCAGTGTTGCCAGATCTGGAACAAGGGATTGCGGATTCCAGCGTTTGAAATTGCGGAATGAACCAAAAAAATACGGAATTTTTAAAATTTACAATTAATAGTCTATTTAACAAAAAAAAAAAAAAAAAAAAAAAAAAAACCAACAAAACTGACCAGTGTTTTAAAAAAGCAAACTAACAAAAACAAAAAAAAATAACAAAACGAACAAAACTGACCAGTGATTCAAAAAAGATAGAAGAATATAGATAGAAAAATATGATTTATTTAAATTTCAGTAAATAAATTTTGTTTCTTATACATACGAAATAATCAACATTTTAGATTGTGCAATTTCAGTTTTGTTCGTTTTGTTATTTTTTTTTGTTTTTGTTTGTTTGCTGATTAGAAACTTTCGTCAGTTTTGTTTTTTATGTTCTTTTTTTTTCATTGAACTCAAAAATGGAAAATGCGGAATCCGCATCGGTCAATGCGGATTGTGGATTGAACTACCAAAATGTGATACAAAATGCGGAAATGCGGTGCATTTGGCAACACTGAAAACCCGGTCTAGGCCTTTATGTTTTTATCTAGGAGGTACCATCGCCACGTAAAGCAATGGTCCCGAGCCTGTAGGGTGTCAGATACATGTCCACCAGATTGATAAAAAAGCGCTCTGGTAGTAGGCTATATGACCTCATAGTTAAAGCCCGGGAATCACAATAACTGATTATAATTACAACTTTATTGCTTAAAAAAAAAAAAGTCTTTCAGTAATATATATAAAAGTGTGTACATAGAGACTCCACTCACACACATTGGAGCTGGCGGCTCCACGCGCTAATGCCCTAACATGGTGTTTTTTTATTGGAGTCGTAACTCTGAAAAATTCCTTTCCCATTTACAGCTAACTGTGCAGTTATTGGTTCGATCTGTAGGTTTCAGGTCAATCGGTTCACATACGTTTTGTTAACTTAGAGCTAATAGTAAATCATTTGTTGACTACTGCGCAGTTGCTGAGGGGAAAACGTCTGTCAATTACCAATTGAAGTTTTTATAATTAACTTAATTTTCACTTTTTAAATCTTTCTTTTCTTTTGTCTAATTTGGCTGAAAAACTAACTGCAAGGTCATATCGCCTACTATCAAACGGTCTTTTGTCTCTCTATTGTGGGAGACCTAAATTTTGCCTCCCTAGGTTTATTCACCTAGTGTTGGGAACCATCGCTTAACGACCCATCCGAAGGACGGCATGCTCAAGGTTTTTTCACCTCCCAGATGAAAAACTCAGGGCTTCAGCCGAGTTTCGAACCCATGATCTTGAGCTCAACTAAACTACCGACGCTCTGTTTTATTTATGGATAATTCAATGGATATATCAAATTTCGTGATACATTCAATCCATAGGCAAAAAAATTGTTTTATTTTCATTAATATTTAGGATAATAACGTATTCGTCAATGTACATCCCCAGCTCGAATTTGTCATTGGTTTGGATGAAAATCAACAGTTATTAGGGCTATTGAGCTCCCCCTACATCCTTTCGGCTGATTTGGCTGAATGTCCACAAGTCTCGTACTTATTGCATCCTATACCCACATGTACATGGCTCCTCCCCCTTATTTCAAAAGACAATATAGAATTTCTGTCCGATTATTTACCTTTTTCTATACTTCGTGTAGCTGGTGAAGTAAAACATATCATTATCTAAATTCTTTTAATTGGAGAATGGTAAAAAAGGCTATTATTTTCGACAATAATATTTTGATAATAATAATTGTGTTTAGGAATAGTATCGAAAATTCACTTGGATCATTCAAATAGGCTTGGACCGAAAATGTGTTTATGATCTTTTAATTCTCCAGTTATATGAAGAGGAATTTATGTAATTGGTCACAAATTCGATATCGAGTTTCACCAAAATTTTGTGTTATAAAGCCGATGTAATGAATGTATCAATACAAAATTTTGTATGAGAATTCAGAAGTCCCTATAAAGTCAACTATTGATTTATAGTTTTGGAAGGAAAGCAAAAAGTGTTGAATAATTCGTGTTGGGGAAGTTGATTGCCGGTGATTCCGTTGGAGAGTAGGACATTCTCCACAAACTTGTTATATGAATTACTAAAACATCAGTTGACAAAGAATGCATTTTTTTCTTATCTTTCGACCTTTCTAGAAAAATAAAAATAAAAAAAGAATGTTAATTTAATACTAAAAAACGTAAACTTTATAATTTATGATTTTATCTTTTAATTATAAATTTTAAATTTCGACATTTTCATTCCATGTGAGCTCATAGTTTTAGTGAATAGTTCCATACATATTTTCATTTTTTTGCACGTAAATGTCAGAGATTTTTAACCTAGATTTTTAGCTCAGGGCAATATCTTGTTAATATGTAGCTGGCAGATTTAGTGAGAAGAAATTATTTCACAGTCTATAAAATAAATACGTAGACTGATCACTTATAAATTGTATTATTTCATGATAGGCGGCTTTCTAGGCTGCCTTCATCATCAGGCAAACTACAAAAGAAAACATCAATTTACTACTAAAGGTAAATATTTACAAGGATTAAAATAAATACAGTAAACTTAATTTTTGTATATGTAGTTTATTTATTTATTTCAAAGTTTTATTTATTCATTTTAATATTTATTTATTCTTTTTAACTATTTTAATTGGTATTCCATAAAAAATGAGTTGGGTTTGTTAATTGTTGCCTTTTTATTCTTATTCTTATTATTTTTTATATGTCCTAAAGATTAATTGTTTATAAATAAATAAATTCAATATATTCAGTATAATAGTGGTGAAAAAAAAGTCAACAATAAAAATTTGAGCATGCCGTCCTTCTGATAGGATGTTGAGCTTGTGCGTTGACAGTCACCCTGATTATCCCTAGTCTAGGTAACTAAACCAGGGTAGGCAAAATTTAGGAGTCCCCCCCTGTAGAGCTGGGTTCACGTCTACCAGGGTGATGGCTTGAGTCACAATAACCAACTAACATAACTAAAGAAGTCGTAGTTATAGTCCGAGTCTGAGTTAAGCCCCTCCCTCCCCCTCCAATTAAAGGGTGCCATCCTTGTAGGGTCTTGAATTTAAATATTAAATTTCATGTCGATTCATCCATTACATCGGCAGTTATTGGGATTTTTTGAGTTGAGCCCCCTCTGATCGCCCCTTTTTTTCGGCTGATTCCGCTGAAAATTAATAGGTGGCGCTCTTATAGGGCTTTGAATTTTCATATGAAATTTATTGTCAATACATTAACAACAATAGAAGTTATTAGAGTTTTTGTGTTAAGCCTTCCCTTCCCCCCACCCCCCACCCCTGTTGTTTGGCCGATTTAGCTAAAAATCAATAAGTGCCCTCTTTACGGTGTTCTGGAAACACATAAAATTTTGTGTCGATATATTATTCATCCTTAGTCGTATTCACACTCACAGACAGAATTTTTTTTTCCAAGTCGGGGTATTGGAAAATATGAAATTTCGAAAACTCAACATGGAATTTCTAACCGATTATATAACTTCGCCTATACCTCGTATAGTTGGGTAAGTAAAATTTTGTTTTCCGACAGCCGCTTTGGCTGAGAGTAGCGAAGAAAGGTTGGTGTTACCTTACAACCTGTCCTTCCTCGTCGTTCAACTGTCCCACTTTTAATACTGTCTATAGTTCTTTCCATTAAAAGGAAATCCTTCAGTGCAAATTATTTGCACCAGTTCATCTATTCAAAGTTAAACAATTGTAGAGTAGAGCTATGCAGGATTATATAATGTTCATATGGAGGGGGGCGTGGTGTGAAGGGAGTATGACCGTGAATGAACTGTTCCAGTTCTGGCGGGAGAGAGGGACAGAAGAACGCGCCCGCGGGCCAACTGTGTCAGTTCTGGCGGGAGAAGGGAAGCGCGCCCCCAGGTTCACCATTCAACAAAAAAAAAAACTTCACCATGGTCAAAACGCTTTCATCAGATCTACTATAATTGTTTCACGTTGACTCACTTTTCAATATAAATAAATCAACTAAATATTCTTATTTATTCCTCTGACAGGAATATTTTTACTTGCACAAGTTCGAATACATTTTCTGTTATTTCGATTAGCGCAGGGGATACGTTAGTATCTAAACAAAACGCAGTTTAACAGGAGAGCTAAATTAAATGTTGAACATTTCTCCAAAATTGCATATTCATGCTATATGAATAGTTTTTGAGCACGATTTCCTCTAAATTTGAAAAAGTCGGAAAATTCACCGGATTTCATATTGTTCTCCCTGCTTCCTAAAATAGAGAAAAAAAATCCTGTATATATGGTAAGCAGGATAACTGCCGATAGAATGAATTTATGAATCTTGCGATTACATAACTTGCCCAATACTTCGTACAACTAGGAAAGTAGTTTAAGGACTTTTTGAAATGTAGCCGGCTAGGCAAGCTCCCTAATTGTATTCCTTTTTAGCTAAAAAAAAAAAAAGGAAATATTTGAATGAGAAACGATATTATTTTTAAATTTCTACACTTTATAATACTAGGTTGGCGGATGGAAATCAATATAATTTAACTCTAGTTACAGCAATATATGTAGATAGATAAACTTTTAATTGCATTAAAGAATACAACGTTTATGGCAATAAATGATTTTTTTTAAATATAAAATATATAAGAAATAAAAAAATATATATAATAATAACAAAGTAATATAGTAAATAAATAAAAATATACAAATAATATTAAAATAATAAATATGGACATGCTCTTGATATATAAAAGAGAATATGACCTTTGAAAAGGGAGAATTGTAAAATAGTAGTAGCCATAACACAAAAATAAAAAACTGAAAAAAATGTATATATATCTTATTAGCAATGAATTAAATAAATATTTTCTTAAGCCTATAGTGAAAAACAAAATAAATTGTTGATGAGGGCGCCGGTAGCTCAGTGGTATGCGTGCTTGCCTTCTGAGTTCAAGATCGTAGATTCGATACCCGACCGAGGCCCTTAGTATATTTTATCTGGGAGGTAAAATAAACTTAAGCACGCCGTCCTTCGGATGGGACGTTAAGCGATGGTCCCGAGCCCGTACGATGTCAGGTACTCGTATCGACTTCCTATATCTTTATAGGTAGTTATTGTGACTCATGCCCGGGCTTTAATCGCACGAGATCTACTGTAGAAGTTCTAAATTTTGCCTACCCGGATTTATCGTTATGTATCTAGGTTTACCTAGGGCAGAGGTCTTCCAACTTGTATAGCTGACATCGTACAGGCCCGAGACCATCGCTTTACGTTCCTTACCTCCCACATAAAAAAAAAAAAAAAAGGGTCGGTCAATAAGTTTTGGTTTCGAACCAGCGATTTTGAGCTCAGTAAAGAAGCAGGTTACCGGCGCGGCGCCCTCTATATATTGTGTCACATATTCATGCATTTTGTATTTTTAGGCCAGGCCAGCTGCAAATTAATTAGGTACCATTTCAATTAATGACTTGTTTAGAAAAAGGAACTGAGACCTGGTTTATTGTGACAGAACGACATGTTGTGAGTCAATGAAACTTCCACTAACCACATATCGGGACTCAATCCTAAATAACCAGTTAACAATTTTGAAGTAATGACCAATCTATATTCGCTCACATTACTTACTTCTCCTAACTTATATTTTTGAAACATCTAAGTAAATCGAAGTTTTTTTTTTTTTTTACTCGGAATTTCAGGTTTTCCAACCTCCAGGATTCCAAATATGAAATGGTCAATGGGGCTTGAGAACAAAAAGCTACAAGCAATCAATTTAGTATCATTTTAATCTAAATTCTAATAGAACAACCTTTATGGCAATGAATGGGGTTTTTAAAAATTAAAAATATATATATACCTAATAATAATAATAATTTTTTTTTTATTGTTTAAAGGGATACCCTTGTACAACGGAGTCAGTGACCATTACATTTATAATATTAACATAATAATGACACATATAAAGGAATACACATAAAAAACAATAATGACATACATATGAGGAGTTTGGAGCCAGAGCGGACCAACTAAACGGTTTAAACTGAACAGGAAGAAAATGGCAATTGAAAATTGAGTACATTTTGTTTATCTGAATAAATGGGCCCCAAATATTTATTTATATTTGAAATTTTAGAATAGTATTTTGGATGAGTGATCCCTTTTTGTGTTCTATAAAGTTTTTAAAGGCCGTATGATCCATTGTGACTTTGAAAATATATGCACAAAATATTTGTGGACTAAACTTAAAATGCTGCTATCTATCACTGAAGTGAAGAAACTAAGTGATCCATACTGGTTTTGAAAAAGGGAACCTATGCCAACATTAGGATGGTAATAACTCATTTTCTGAAAAATTGTGGGTTGGTCCGCTCTGGCTCCAAACTCCTCATATATAAAGGAACCTTTAACAAACTAAATAAATAGCATAAATAAAAAAATATATATATAAATAAAATAAGTAATTACAAATTAGTAATAATATTGTAACATAGACAGTAAATATGGAGTGGGGAGGTAGGTGTTGAATATCAATATAATATATGTTGAAATACATTATTCGTTAACAATGAATGCTTAAAAAATATATATATATATATATATATATATATATATATATATATATATATATATATATATATATATACATACATACTCGTGTATATATATATATATATATATATATATATATATATATATATATATATATATATTTACATAATAATAACAAATAAGTAATATAGTAACTAAATAAAAAGATACAAATAATATTAAAATAATAAATATGGACATGCTCTTAAAATATAAAAGAAAATATGACCTTTGAAAAGGGAGAATTGTAAAATAGTAGTAGCCATAACACAAAAATAAAAAAAATATTATATACCTAGCTATTTTACAATTCTCTCTTTTCAAAGGTCATCACTCCAATGCCAAAACCACGAATGTGCAAACTCGCCTTTACTGGAAATCGTGAATTAGACTTTGGAAAGTTTTTCCTTGGGTCACATTAGTGAAATAAGATGGTCAGTTCTACCAACTTTGGACTCACATTCGCTGTTTGAGCATTGTAATCTAGTCAACTGTAATGTAAATAAATCGTCGCCATGACGACTGACGTTATAGTATTTTTTTTTAAACCAAATTTAGAAGACGAAATCAAAGTAAAAGAAGAAAGAAAATTAAGAAGAAGAAAAGAAAATGGAAATCAGAAGAACAAAACAAGTTTAAAAATAAATAAAATACGGTAAAAGTAAAGAAAAGGTAGGTTGAGGCCTAACGTTGAGGTTAGCACAAACATTTTAAATAATAATTACAAGATCCACCGACTTGAGAAGGATACTAAATGTTCAGAAGGGATTAATTTAGCACCCAGGAACAATATGAAACAGCTAAAAGAAGAAGAAATGAAGAAAATTTGAGGAAATTATAAGCAAAAGTAAGAAAAGATCAATATTCAAAAAACTGATCGGTAGAAGGCGATGAGAATTTTTAGAGAAGGACAGTTAATTATTAAGAAAAGATTGAAGAAGAAAAAGAAAAGGAAAACTGCCCACATCAGAAAGAAAAGCCAGTAGTAAATTTTGAAGAAAAGGTCAGTTCTAAAATACATCGAATCAACTAGGCCGGATCCCATCTGAGAAAATACAAGTGATCCGAAAGTGTATTCCACAAACTTTAAACACTGTTTTTGAGAAAAGAAGAAGCCAAAATTAAAAAGAAAAGTAACAGAAAATTCATGCAATATTTAATAAGAAAGAAGCAAAAGAAACGAGGGAAGAAAACGCAAAAAAAGTTTAATATTTAAGAGAAACAAAGGTCGGAAAACAGGAGACATCCGAATTTGCCGACCCACAATGCAGTGCAACAGCTAGAATTTAGTCGATGCCCAGCCTTCTCACAGGCAAAAACCTATGTTGGACTTGTCTTAGTTTTGTTGTGAGATTTAACCCAATGAAGTGAGTGAACAGTGAATTCTGTATGTGAAGTGACCGGTGAAGGGTCGAGGTGATGGGGAAGGAGTTGCACTCCATTTTTTTATATATATATTACAGTAGAATCACTAAGAGTAAAACAATTTCAAGCGTGACGTCACGAAGGTAGGAATATATATAATTTTTGTTCAAGATGGCCACTTATAATTTTTTCTCAATTTCATCATTTTTTTTATTAAAGTCAGTTAAATAATTTAACATATTACATAAAGATTAAAACATATTTACAATTATTGTAAATATGTTTTAATCTTTTTCTTAATTTCCCATATCTCTCTCAATGAAATTCAAATTTCGAAGAGGGGGGGGGGGGGGGGGGGTTGCTTAGTGCAGCAGAAAAGCAAAGCTCTGACAACATTGACTGATTTGAATGACATTGTGTGCAGCTTACATAATATCACACATTACCTAAATGTTAGTAATCAGAACAAATTGTTATCTCCTACGCATAGTTTCATCCATCTTTTTATAATTTCGAAGAACCGGAAAATAATGAGCTAATTTGTAGATTGTATCATAATGGCCTTTGTGGTGGAACTCCTGAGGCATGTCGGGGTATGCAGGGGGGGGGGGGGGGGATTGCGTTAGACGGCCTTCAAAGGCCGAGATGAGGGCGTTTGTCTCCCTGATAGCGGACTTATCAATTCGAAATTTTTAACAGATTACGTGATTAGATCCATCTGAGTGAACATCCTTTACAGGAGGCATGGGCAGGAGGCGTGAGGAGTATAGGCCATCCAAATACAGCTCGTTATAAGGGTTCCACTTTAGGGTACAGAAAAAAAATTATATGTGATGTGGTCATTACAGGACTTTATTTTACCAATCACTTTTGTACAGATCATGAATTCTTTGTATGTGTATGTATGTATACATATGTATATGTACAGGTATATGAAAGTAATGTGTTGGCGTCAGCGGTTCTCTTTGCTTCATTGTACATAATAATTCTGAGAGAAACTTTCTTATACCCAGTAAGGGAGATGGTGGGGGAAAAGTGATCTGTACAAATGTGATTAGTATAAGAAAGTCCTGTAATGAGCACATCACATATATTTATTTTATTTTTTGTAATTTTTAATAAAAAACTACCAATGATAAAAAAAATATTGATCCTACCTCCTAATTTTATAAGGAACATTTTTGGTAAGTAACACTTTTTTGATAGGACAAACCTTTTTCGCATAAATTTAGCAAACGTCTAAAAATAGAGTTTCAAAAGGACCGTTTTCGACATGTACCTCGCGAAATGTGCCTTTTAGCAAGCTGTACAACGTTTCAAAAGGACATTTTAGGACCCTTTTCGACATGTATCTCGCAAACCAGGCAACCAACAATAACGTTTACACAATGTGAAATGTGCCTTTTAGCTTGCTGTACAACGTTTCAAAAGGACATTTTAAACTTCGAAGTAATGTGATCTCAGCTTTCGTCCGATGTCGGCCATTATCTAACCAGATCTTACCACTTCGGACTTTTTTGATTCCAAATTTAAAGTTTAAATGACAAATGTTTTTGAGATAGAGCGCTCAAAAGTTTCAATTACATACACATTCGCGAAAATGGTTAATACGTATTCAGGAAACCTTGAGACGTGAATATTCGTCGAAATCTCGATCTCGGTTTTTTGCACGATTACAATACTTTTTTATACTATATGTAGGGAGGGCGCCGGTAGCTCAGTGGTATGCGTACTTGTCTTCTGAGCTCAAGATCGTGGGTTCGAAACCCGACCGAGGCCTTTAGTTTATTTTATCTGGGAGGTAAAATAAACGTAAGCACGCCGTCCTTCGATTGGGACGTTAAGCGATGGTCTCGAATCTGTACGATATCAGGTACTCTTTAAAGACCCCTACCCTAGGTGAATAAAAATTTAGGGTAGGCAAAATTTAGGACTCCCACAGTAGAGTCGGGCTCATGTCCACCAGAGAGACGAAAGAGCGCTCTGGTAGTAAGCGATATGACCTCGTAGTTAAAGTCCGGGCATGAGTCATAAAACCTAACCTAACCTACTATATGTAGGTATAAAAAAAAGTAAAAATAATAACAAAGATAAATAATGTTCATGTTCATTGGCCATTACAGGACTTTCTTTTCTTATTTTATTTGAATATATTTTTTTTTCTCGTTTGCTATGTACACAAATTCTATGTACGTAAAATAACTTCTGATAAATAATAATTATCTCAAGCGCGATAAATTTGAAGATGGACAATCAAATTTTATTGAAATTCTGTACTATTTTATTTCTCAAAAAGCATGAACTTTTGGACGCTAATATTTGACTATGGGAAACACTAATTCTGCCTTTGCAATTTTCGGGGAGCAATAGTGTTACTTAACTATTGATTTAATATATCTTACAATTAACCTAAATAGATTACTGTCTTATGTAATCAATAACGCTAATAGGATTTAATTTTTATTATTCTTCTTTACGCGGCAGGAAGTTACTTCTGGTTAAAACTGGGCTACTTAGAAATTATGCAAGAGAATATACGTTCCTTACTGAAGAATCTTGTGGTAGAGAAGTTCCACTTTTTTTTTACATAAGTTTTAATTTTCATACCGTTACATGAACAGCAACATCTAAATATGTCACATTTTGTACTTCCCCAGTAACACGAAGGGAGGAAGAATTTCAGGTTTTCTGACCCCAGATTCTAAAATAAAAAAATAAAAAAATTACTACCTGTCTATGAACATGGTAATACACGAATGAATATATTGACATGAAATTTTGTGTAATATTCACCGAGAACTTTCTGTTTTTTTTTTTTGCATCTTAACACGAATATTTTAGAATGGTAGATAAAATCCTTGGCATTATTTAGTCAGCCGTTTTCTTACTCGAGAGCTTAAAACACCTGTAATGCTTTTTTTTTTTTATGTTTCCTAATAGTTAATATAATAATAATTATTATTGTAATTTCCATGAACTGGGGTCATGGGAACAGATTACGTTACGCAATTTTCATATTGTTCCTACTAAATTGAGTAGTCTCAAAATTGATGGTCAGCATGTGTTTATTGATTACAATCTAGTTGCTATTGATTGCCATTCATAAATGAAAATTTAAAAAAAAATAAAAAAAATCGTGGATTCACCGGCAGTGTACTTCCCCAGAATTAATTAATAAATTAATTTTCGCTCTCCCTTCAATAGCAATCGACCGTTTGAAATAAAAATTCTATAGTTGACATTTATACCTGATGATGGGACGTAAGAACGTCCCGAAACATAGTTGGGATAAAAACACTTCCGAAGAGTTTTTTTTGAAAAATAGTTACCTATCATAATTTTTATTAAATTGAAAAATGTGTCTGCTTATTATAAACGTATCATGTATTAATTTTGTTTTTATACTCATATATATATTTTTTTAAAATTGTATTTTGCCCTAAGACTAATTGTAGTCCTATAAAGCCGGAGCGAGTATGTAGCAGTCTATTTATCTTCTTATTACAATTCTATTTTTGATTTGGTAATAAATTTAAAGAGTTTGTTAACGTTTTCTATGTTAATAATGTTAGCTATTGTTTGAAGAAATGTATTTTCGTTGGATAGAAGCGTCTCATGTTGTCTCTGGTTGTCGTAGTTTTTGCGCTTAGTGAAAATGTTGACTACGTCCTCAGTCTCATCGCAGTGTTCACAGTTGGGGGATGGTTTTATTTTCATTAGATGTAAGTATTTGTTTGTTCTGGCATGTCCGGTCCTCAGTCGTGTCAAGTATATGATCTGTTCAGTCGTCAGTGTCTTACTGTGTGGGTGGAACCATGGCTTTGTCGTTACTGTCTCCTGTACTCTGTAGTGGTACTGTCCTTTGGTTTGGGATATGTCAGTATAGTTGGTTTGCCATTCCATTAGTGTCTGGTGTTGAATGATGGAAAGGGTGTCATCTAAGGTCAAGTCGATTCTGAGTGTCACTGTCCTTTTCCGGTCCTCGCTTGGCAAGTTGGTCAGCTCTGTCGTTGTCATTCAAATTGATGTGTCCAGGAATCCATTGAATGTAGTAGTTCTTATCTGACTGGTAAATAGTTTTAGCTATTGTGGAGAGTATGTAGTTGCTTCGAGTTTTGAGGTGAAGGTTGCGTAGTAGTTGGCAGGCGGATTTAGAGTCGGTATATATTTTTAAGTATTTATTTGTTCAGTTTTTATCAATTTAATTTTACTTTTTTTTAATAGTTTTGTTATTACTACTAATCATAGGTGTATTAGATTTAAGTAGTTATAAATCTAATTTATAAGCTGTCTTAATGTATAAATTCTTTTGACGTATCCTATTACCATGTATTGGTTTAACGGAAACAAATTTATTATTATTATTATTATTATAGAGGCTTTTGAATCCTAATATAGTCGACTCTCGATATAACAAAAGTTAAAAGGCATAAGAAAAAATTGCTAAGCCTGCTCGATCCACTGCTTTTCTAATTGTAAGGTGGGCGAAAAAATTGCTATCGTCAACTTCCTGTCTAAGCGGATACTGGTGAAGTATTTTCAGAAACTCGGAGGCAGCTTTTGACATAGGTGGCACTATTTCCTCTTCTTCACAATCTTCGTTGTGAAGGGAACGATGTAAATAAAGGAAACTTTTATGTACTTAAATGATGTAAACAATGGATTATCATTTTTTTGGCTTCGTAATATAGCGTGTTTATACGTTCCTATTTCGTAATAACGAGTGTTTTAAACCAACATACCTTAAAAATCGATTCGCTATACTATGTGTACATATAGAAATGCATTGTTTTTTTTTCGCTATTTCGAGTTATTGTCGAAGCATCAGGGCTTCATTTTGTAATATAGAGAGTCGACTGTACTACATATTTTATCGATATTTTCCTTACATCGGCAGTTGGTTTTTGAGTCGAGCTCTTCTTCGTTTCACCTGATTTTGTGGAACATTAATAGTTGCCATCATTATGAAATTTTGAACTTAATCATAAAATTTCATGTTGATACATTCATTACATCGGCAGTTATTAGGATTTCTGGTTTAGCCCCCTCTGATCCCTCACCTCCTTTTGTGCGACTACTCCAAAAATTAATAGGTGTCGTTCTTATGGTGTTCAGAATACACATATCAAATTTCTTGTCGATGCATTCAATCTATCTGGAGTTAATATGTTTTGACTGTGACCCAAAGACAGGCTTTTTTTTTCTCATTTTGGAATCAGGGAATGGATAAAAATGAAATTCCGGTGAAATCTTCTGACAGATTTCTTCTCCTACTTTTTGTATAGCTGGGGAAGTAATAAAACAAGATATATTCTCCCACATTCTTCATTTCTTGGAATTTATTTTGTCAAAATTATATTTGGTTATTTTTGATATGCACACTAATCAAAAAAATATGATATCTGAAAGTTTCATTCAGAGTTAACCTATATTTTAACAAGCAAATAGTAGAGCTGTCAGAGTAGTTTTGTGGTCGACTCACTGGAACTTAGTGCTTTACTTCGAGTAAGTAGAACTGTTGAGAAAGGCAATAAGTCCTTCATTATTTTAATTTATTCTTCGCTAATTCATTTCAAATTCTATTCCAGTTAATTCGATTATCAACGAACCTAGAGGGAATAATATGAAACTTCTTAAACTTTCTTAACTTCTTTGTTTGTTATATTCTGTTATGCCCTGAAGAAGAAGATCAACAGTTTCGAAACGTTGGCCTGAGTTTTTTCTTTACATGACAGAACCTCGATTTTATATTTTATTTTAATAAAATAAATAATTACTTTCATACACCAAGAGTAGGTACCTTATATGAAAGTATTGTAAACGTGCGAAAATCGGAAAGTTGGAAAGTTGTGAACGCTCTAAAGTAGAAAAGATTGTATCTATGAACTTGAAATGTGGAATGAAGATGTCACATGTGCAAACTTAGATCTGATTAGATATTGGTCAAAATCTGACTAAAATTGTGACCACTTTATTTCGAGGCATAAGCACATTTTACAATATAACGCTTATATTTATTACTTCTAAGTTGAGGAAGGCGGACATATTGTGGAACTTGTAATAAATAAATAAAACAAACTTATTTTTGAAATATTGTCTATTCCACTAAAGATATTTACAAAACTATCGGTTTCGGCCTCACACCATCGTCAGGTCTAGTTATGAACTAAGTCAGTTTCACCTGAGATATATTAGAAAGGTCGCACTCTGCAAACTGACTTAGTTCACAACTAGACCTGACGATGGTGTAAGGCCGAAACCGGTAGTTTTGTAAATATCTTTGGTGAAATAGACAATATTTCAAAAATAAGTTTATTTTATTTATTTGCCTATATTTATGACCTAATCAAAAATCTTTTCAATTAAAAATTCTAAATATAACTCAATTTTTCGCAGGTCGGCCGTTTTGCGAGATATAAGCCGAAAACCGTTCTAAAAAGTCGCTTTGAAACACATATTTTTAGACGTGTCTTCGATTACACGAAAACCGATAGTCCTATCGAAAAATTAGTTCTAACAGGAAATGTTTGATATTAAATTTCCAATCGAATAAATGTTCTTAGATTTGAGATAGGACCAATACGAACAAAGTTATACTGCCTCAAATAAATTTTTTATTTAGGGAATATTTCAAAGAAATGTTTAAATTGTACCGTATAGCAACGAATTATAAAATATTTTTAATAATTAGCGACTCATCATAGGTGTCGTTCTTATAAGGCAGGGTTTCACATATAAATTTTCATGTCGAAGCATTCAATCTGTCGGAGTTCACAGATACTCAAAGAGACAGAGATTTTTTTTTTCATTTTTGAAATCAGTGGATCGAAAAATTGAAATTCTGGTGAAAATTCAACATCGAATTTCGGACCGATAAGATATCTTTTCTTATACTTTGTATAGGTGAGGAAGTAAGAACAATTTAATGTTTTGACTAGAAACTTGTGTTCCTGAGTACGGCGGGGGCCTACTGTTATAAATGTTTGCATAAATAATATATTCAGTAATTTAATTTCCGTTAACAGTTTTTTACGTCGAAGTTACTGTTATCGAAGAAATGGGATGATATGACTGAAATGCTCTTTTAATCTGTGTAACCTGCGAGTCCAAGAGGGTCTCGAACCACTTCATGTCTAGATCATTCGGAAGGGATACTGTTTAGTCAACAACATTCGTAATGTAAACACACGGCTAAACCCTCTCTGCGTCTGATACTCAGTCCCATGCTATAGTTGCCCGTGAGGACCTATTTTAAGTTTCGATTTATTGCCGTATTTTATTACGACCCTCCTTCCTTTTTTTTTTTTTTTTAACTTCTTTATTGGACTTGCGATCTGCCAGTGTCCCCGTTCATCCTTGTCTTCGTTCATCCGATGAGCTTCGTTCTCCTGATCTCATCGTTCTTCGGGTTCCATCATCCTTCGAAGATCATCATTTTTGTTTATATTTCGATTTCACTATTTTCACCACACTGTGGTTGTCAACAGAAAGATATTTATCATTTTATTTTTATTTTCATCGTGAGCTCACGTTAATATTTTCAGTTTTAATTACATATGGGGTATTCAAACATTGTTTCTTACGGAACTACTTTCGTTGTACGTAGTCCATAGTGGATTATATTTTCTATTATATTACTTTCAGTGATCATTTTTTAACAATTTAAATGTATATATATACCTTTCTTTTTTTTTTTTTTTAAGAATTGATATTCCTTCTGTTTGTTTTTATTATAGATCCGATATGTCCGATAATATATAATAATTATTTACCCAATCTTTTTGACATATTTTGTTAAGAATTTCTTTTTAAACGCAAGTTAATTTTTAATTTTATTTTGATTAACAGGATGTATTCTTTTTTGCGTCATTGAATATACATATAGTATATATTATACCTATATATTTTTTTTCTTCTTTCTTATAATATATTATTTTTTTTACTTTGTTCTCAGTATTATTATTGTTTTGTGTCCCCTTTATTTTTGTTCTCCGTTTTCCTATCATGTGCTTGTCCAATAATTAGGAAGCTCCAGCAAAATTAAATTTATTTGAGGATTTCCGTATTCAAGGAATAGGGACCCTTGAATTTACCAAGTGGTCCTCCGGGCCGGAACCACTTCATGTCTAGATCATTCGGAATGGATACTGTTTTTTTTTTTTTCTTCTTACAGAGAGTTTATAATGTCTAGGAATTAAACTGTTCTCTAAGTACGTGGAAAGGTAATTATTATGGCAACGTTAGGGCATAGACTAATTCTAGATGTATTTGGTATAATTGTAGACATTTAAAGATCTAGAGAGTGCCATACTCTTGGAGGACAGACCAGAAGAAGGGAACCAGGATTGTGACCTTGGAAGGCCTGCCCAATGGAGGAAGTCGTGCAAGAGTGTCGGTCAGTGAGCTCACGTATACTGACTGTTACCTTGATCCAAGGTCTCCGGAGACTATAATGCTCCAAGAAATAGGGTAGGCGGAGATAAGTGGAGAACTGTAATCACTACTCGGGACTTCCTTCATCAGATAATGTACAGAGTATGGGTGGTGATACTTACTTAAGAGAGACCACAAAATGACAACCAATCCAAGCCAATTTTGTAGGCTTGACCTTGAAGACCACAATACACTATAAACCATAAACTATATATAATAATAATAACGATAATCAATATATAATAATAATAATAACAATGATCATTATATTTCTCAGTAAGGACAAGAAATATAACGCGGTAGGGCGATAATAACCTAAGTAGTTGTTCGCCTCAAATAAATCAAACAACAAATATAATCATTATTGAGGGGACTGAGCCAAATAAGTAATACACAAATTGTTTAGTATATTTATTTAAATAAATTTACAAACAGAAATAGCTTGAATATTCTACAAGAAATAATAATACGAAAAAACAGAAAAGCTTTAATTTGAACAACATATATGTATACATTTCATACAATAAGAATACAATTATACAATACAATAACAAAGGAATGAATAAGACAAATTTAGTAGCAAACAAAGAAGAAGAATATATATAAATAATTTAAAATGGATAATAATAGAAAATAGTACAAAGATACTAAGTTAATTTAGACAAAGAGGAAAAATATAAAAATAATTATACCTATATAGAGAACTACGAGGGCGAAGTGCCAAGAACAGTCCTTGAAGAGCCTTTGCACCGATCAAGAAGAGCAGGCAGACCGAGGCTAAGATGGGTGGATGGTGTGGCAGCTGATGCGAGAGAGCTTCTTGATCAGCGAAATTGGAAAGCAGCACAGGACAGAGGAGAATGGCGGAGGCTCATTGGGAGGCCAGGACCCACTAGGGTTGTAGCGCCAGAGAGATAGATAGATATAGAGAACTATATCATGAGTAGAAACATACAAATTAATAATAACATTTAACAGCGTGGTCATATCGCCTACTAGTAGAGCACTCTTTCGTCACTCTGGTGAACATAAGCTCGACTCAGTCCTAAATTTTGCCTAACCGAAATTTTTATTCACCTAGGGTAGATATCTTTAGCGAGTACCTGACATCGTACAAAGTCTGAACCAACGCTTAACGTCCCATCCGAAGGACGAAGGGTGTGCTCAAGGTTTTTTCACCTTCCAGATAAAAAATTGAAGGACTCGGCCAGGTTTCGAACCTTTTTTTAAATATAAAAATATAAATAAAAAAAAACAAAGTTGGAGTAAAACTATCCTTTTAAAATGGGAATGCTAATATTGAAAATACCTATGTTTAGGGAATTTGGAATCCATTTATTATATCCATCCATATATCTGCAATAAATATATATTATATTCATCCATATATCTGCAATAAATATATATTATATTCATCCATATATCATATTTGGCCAATGTTTTTGAAAAGAGGAGTAGAATCTTTAACAATCTCTAATCAGTGTTCAAGCCTCCAATTAGTGCCGCCTACTGAACTTAAAAGCAGCGCGGATGGCTTAACGATCTACTCTTCTGAATCGAGAGAGGATGAAGGAACCTCTATAAGAGCCTACATACAGTAAAAATAAGAGCAATAAATTTCAATCCACCGGCTTCGGATTTCAAAACGTGAACAGAAATAGAAATGATATTCTTTAATGGTTGTAAAAAAATAAATATGAGAATGGCCATAACAAATCTTACCTCTACCTATATAATATAGTGAATTATTGTGATTCATACACGGGCTTCAAGTATGAGGTCATATCGCCTACTACCAGAGCGCTCTTTCGGAGGGATATGAGTCTGATTCTACAGTGGGAGTCCTTAATTTTCCTACCCATGTTTAGTTGCCAAAGGAAGCCATGGAGGAGTCTTACTAGTATCTGTCATCATCCGAAGGACGGCGTGCAAAACGTGTTCAGGGGACCTTGAAACATAGAATACCATTGAAAACATGATCTCGGATTTTCGCACGATTACAATAGGTACTTCCTTATCATAAAGTTGTTACAATGTAAAAACAGATATATATATATAGTTGCATTTAATTTTCTTTGGAGAGAGGAAATCTTTGCAGAATGCGTTATTGATCATAATATTCGAGAGCATGAGATACACTCTATATTATTACCCGTATCATTTCAAATTAAAATTTTTTTTGTCTTACAACATTTGGTCGCAACTGTTGCTTTTATGCAACAGCCAGCTACCAAGAGGATGTGGAGTAGAGTGGTCGTAAAAAGTAAAAAGTTCGATTTTTCAAAGTCCCCATCCAAATTATTGTGTAGTTTGACGAAAAAAAATTTTGTGAATTTTTTCAGATTTCTTTGAATGAATTAACCTGGCCCTGTGGGCGGTCAAAGTTTAACGCGTGTTTTAAATGGGGTTTTTGAACATTTACATATTTTTAAGTGTAGGTCTTAGTATTTTTAATATAAAAATCTAAAAATACACGGATTATGGGTTTTCGGGGTCGCTGAAAACGAATTTCATATTAAAAATTTTTTTTGACAGTCACATTTCCCAAAAAACTCGTACAGAAATTGACGAAAATGATAAAATTTTTCGAATCGATGATTCATATAGATTTATATGTTTTTTGGGTCGCTGAACTCGAATTCAATGTCAGATTTATTTTTTGTCAATTGCAGCTATCAGAAACACGTATTATTTCATGTAAAACTTAAAATTTCAATAAAGTATGTTTAGCATTGAATCAAAGTCCAAAGACATTTGAAATACTGTAAAACAAAAATTTACATGAAATAATACGTGTTTCTGATAGCTGCAATTGACAAAAAATAAATCTGACATTGAATTCTAGTTCGAGTTAAAAAAGATAATATCTTTATAGCATAATCATATTATGATTATCACAAATGAAACTTGCTAAGAGTTTAGGTCTAAAACAAATGACAATTTTGAGTTGAAAATATGAGAGATCGGGTATATAAAACGCATATGACCAAATATTTCCATATAGGGAACTTAAAATCGGACTGAATACACACCAGTATATATCTTGACTGAATATAAAAAGGTATATATAAGTGTGGATATTGGATACCTGGAGGTATGAGCCATGGTTTATGGCTTGAACCCAGATGGGCCCATAAAACAGAGTTTTACGCCCCTATCTTGCTCCGCCCATGTAGGTCAGTGTCGAAAGAATGTTTCAATAAGAACAGAGGCTCTTCTTAACCTTTTTACTTTCTTTATTATGCCTATAGTATAAGGAAGTGTTGAAATCACGTGAAATCCTGAGATAGAATTTTCAACGGAAGTTGAGATTTCAAGCTTCCCAGAACATGTTTTGATTATTAATGTCTTTGTGTCTTGATAATGTCTTCGTGTGTGTGTGTGTGAGATTGAAACTTTATGAGCACACATGAAATTTGAAATGAAAATGTCACATGTACTAATTTAGATCTGATTAGATTTCGGCAGAAATCAGAGGAAAATAAAGTCCACTATGCACAGGACCTAAGTAAATTCTATAAAATACCACTTATATTTATGACCATATCAAAAATCACTTCAGATAAAAGCTTTAGAGAAAACTGAAAGGCTCATTTTATATAAGATACAATGTTTCGCATGTCGCCCGGTTCGCGAGAAAAATACCGAAAACCGTCCTGAAACGTCGTTTTACATCCAATTACCCGTTTACTCGATTTACGCGAAAATAAAAAGGATAAAAAGAAAAAAAAAAGTATATATGATGTGGTCATAACAGTACATTTCATATAACAAACATGTTTTTACAGAACATTCCCCCTCCATCCTCTCAAAATCTTTCCATACTGGAGTTACTGGATATATATATTTTTTTGTCAAATACTCTTTTATTATGGTTAGGTTAGGTTTTATGACTCATGCCCGGGCTTTAACTACTTGGTCATATCGCCTACTACCAGAGCGCTCTTTCGTCACTCTGGTGAATATGAGCCCGACTCTACTGTGCGAGTCCTAAATTTTGCCTACCCTAAATTTTTATTCACCTAGGGCAGGGGTCTTTAGCGAGTACCTGACATCGTACAGGCTAGGGACCATCGCTTAACGTCCCATCCGAAGGACGGCGTGCTTAACTTTATTTTACCTCCCAGATAAAATAAACTATACAAAATAATAATAATAATAAATAATAAGGAATATTTACTAGATTTCGTTACTGGATATAAGACCAGAATTACGCTGTACAATGAAAGGTAAGTAGTTTATTTTCTGCGTAAGTGGGATTTCTTCCTTTCTTTTGATTAATACGATTTTGGCAATTGTCTCATGGAACAGAGAACTGTATGTAAATAGACCACAAACTGAATACATTTCAAGAATCCAGAAGCCATAAACACAGGTTACTTCAGAGCGGTAAGTAACGCTTGTTAACTTGCCTATTTTCAGGTTTTACTTTCTTGAACCTTTAGTACAAGAAACTATTGTAATTGTGCGAAAATCCGAGGTCGAGTTTTTAACGCAATTATATATACGTTTTGTGGTGCCCTGGATGGTATATGACACTGAGCAACTTTTTGAGCAATCTAACCTATGGTATCTCACACTATGGTTTGGAATGAAGATTAGATTTTTGTTAAAATTGGACGAAAATTTAGAACACTTTATACATTTTATTTCCATTAAACCAATACATGGTAATAGGATACGTCAATGGAATTTATACATTATGATACCTTATAAATTAGATTTATATCTACTTGAGTCTAACACACCTATGATTAGTAGTAATAAAAAAACTATTTAAAAAAAATAAAATGAAATTAATAAAAATTGAACAAATAAATACCTAGAAATATATGAGTATATAAAAAAATTAATACAAGATACGTTTATAATAAGTAGACACATTTTTCAATTTAATAAAAATTAAGATAACTATTTTTCAAAAAAACTCTTGAATGTGTCTTTATCCCAACGATGTTTCGGGACGTTCTTACGTCCCATCATCAAGGCCCAATGTGCGAGATATAGAAAAGAAAGAAAATAATGTAACTATAACAATGTATGAAAAATAATATATATATATATATATATATATATAGATTGATCAATTATAAATGAATATATAAAAAAGTTTAAATAAATAAAAAATTATAAATGAATAAATAAAACTTCGGAGTTTAAATATATGTTACAAGATACTGCTTATATTTATCACCTAATCAAAAATCTCTTTTAACAAATGTTGTAGAGAAAACTGAAAGATTCATTTTATATAAAATACTATTTTTTAGGTTGCCTGTTTCGGAAGAATCATTTTGGCAGTCATTTGTTTAATCGTTTGCGCGGATAATGCTATCGAATATTTAGATTTAACCAAAAATGTTTCAAATTAAATTTCCAGTAGGTAATGTTTCCTCTTATTTCAGTTAGACAATCAATACGATCAAAGTTATAGCCCTCCAAAAATATAAAATAAATTTCATTATAGGTTAGGTTAGGTTTTATGACTCATGCCCGGGCTTTAACTACGAGGTCATATCGCCTACTACCATAGTGCTCTTTCGTCACTCTGGTGGACATGAGCCCGACTCTACTGTGGGAGTCCTAAATTTTTTGCCTACCCTAAATTCTTATTCATCTAGGGTAGGGGTCTTTAACAAGTACCTGACATTGTACAGGCTCGGGACCATCGCTTAACGTCCCATCCGAAGGACGGCGTGCTTAAGTTTATTTTACCTCCCAGATAAAATAAACTAAGGGCCTCGGTCGGGTTACGAACCCACGAACTTGAGAATTTCATTATATAATAAGTTTAAATTGTAACGGATTCCGACGAATTTTAAAATATGCTTTTATTTTTAAAAACAAAGGAAATAAGAAAGTAAAAACTTTCACAAGTCACTCTCCCCTCCCCCCTTCTACTCCCAAATTCATTTCAAAGTGGCATTAATGGCGTTACTCTCTGAATTACGCTGTCCATGAAACAAAGAAGTCGCCTACACATTATTTTCTTGTACCTAGTAAGGCCAGTTTGAAAAGAATTTGAGTGGAGGACATGTAAAAATATGGTTGGTATAAAAAAAAGTATTATGGCCACACCAAGATATTTATTTCTTATTTATTGAAATATTTGCAATGATAGATCGCTACACAATTTTTGGATAATTTATTGATATTACACTACGATACTAATACCGAAATGAAGCAACCCGTTTTTTATCCTAAATAAATTCTGTTTTATTCCACCTTATTTAGAAATGATTAGCACACCTTATAATTTGATCCTACTCTAATTACTAGTTACAAAATGTCCGTGGACATGCAATTTAATATGTACACGATGCATAGAGTTAACTGCACTTAAGAAAAGTTGCTCGTGGCCTACAGAACCACCTGCGAATCACCCTACGAAAATTAGAGTTTTGACACCTGAAAAAAATAACGCGGAGCGGATTTATGAATATTGTTGACGTCCTGAACAACTAAAAGTCCAAATATTTAGTGGATTTATTGCCCATCTATATTGGAAAATGGGACCTAAATACATTTTTGCAAATATCTCAAATCGGTTTATCCTACAAAAATTTTTATTTTTGGGTAGGATTAACTGTTTTAGCAAATGGACGGAAAACAGATGAATACATACTAAAAAGAAATTCAGTCTGTATCTTTGTACATAGTTAGTTATTATGACTCATGCCCAGGCTTTAATTATGTGGTCATATCGCATATTACCAGAGCGCTCTTTAGTCACTCTGGTGAACAGGAGCTCGACTCTACTATGGGAGACCTAAATTTTGCCTTCCCTAAATATTTATTCACTTGGGGAAGAGGTCAACGAATACCTGACATCACATAGGCTCGGTACTATCGTTTAACGTCCCAACCGAAGAACGGCGTCCTCAACGTTTTTTCACTTCCCAGATAAAAAAAAACCCTAAGAGCCTCGGCCAGGTTTGTAACCCGTGATCTTGAGCTCAGTAGGTTAGTATGCATCTCTGTATCTTGATCGAAGTAAACTATAAGGATCAGCAGATTAGCCAAGGGATAATAATAATAATATTTATGTCTGTTAAACATTAACATGGTAATTGGATACGTCATTCAATTTTTTACATTCAATAGCTTATAAATTATATACAAAAATCAATATTTTTCGAATCTTAGAATACAAACACATATGAGATAAAGCCGGTAGCTCAGTGGTATGCGTGTTTGCCTTCTGAGCTCAAGATCGTGGGTTTGAAACCCAGCCAAGGCTCTTAGTTTATTTTATCTGGGAGGTAAAATTAACTTAAGCACGCCGTCCTTCGGATGGGACGTTAAGCGATGGTCCCGAGCCTGTACGTTGTCAGGTACTCGTTAAAGACCCCTACAATAGGTGAATAAAAATTTAGGATAGGCAAAATTTAAGACGAGAGAGCGCTCTGGTTTTAGACGATATGATCTCGTAGTTAAAGCCCGGGCATGCGTCATAATAACTAACATATGAGATAAATAAAATATATACATTTTAAATAAATAAGTAGAAGATTATTAATATCAAATTGTTATTACAAAAGATACTATTTATATTTATAGTTATTGATATTTTACATTTATATTTTTTGGGGATAAATCTTTTTTCAGCCCAATATTTCGGTGCGTTCACAAGGGCCCCTTCCTCAGGTCACAAAGAGCAAAATATAGAGAAAAAAAATACTTATATAATAAATTAACATATATCTGTAAAGTAGTATGTAACTGTAAAAAGTTAATGATAATAATAAAAATATTAAACAAATGTTGTTAGGACAGAAATTACAGGATATTGGTGGAGGAGCTCTGCCAAGGTACATCCTCAGGCGCACGGTCTTCCGTCATTCTTCTCGTCGTCCTAGGTCGTCCTCCAGCCAACAAAAGCGGCATCATCTCTCTCCTGCCGGGTATCCGATGAACCTCTGAAAAGAAAGTAAAAATATAAGCAAACAATTTTTTTTTTAGTAAACATGAAAACAAAAATTAAATCTTTTGTCTATGAAACACGACTTTTAAAATATATATTTTTGAACTATCAAAAAAAAAAAAGAAATTTCGTTTTCAAATGAAGGTTTCTCTAACATTAACATTTTTGATTGAATTCAATTTTTTTTTTAATGCATCTATTACTTTCACGAAATGAGGAAGGGCATTAATGAAGTTGGTTCTTTTATCAGATATACTTCTTTCAAGAGACGTACAATGTTTAATATCGCCTACTACCAGAGCGCTCTTTCGTCACTCTGGTGGACATGAGCCCGACTCCACTGTGGGAGTCCTAAATTTTGCCTACCCTAAATTTTTATTCATCTTCAAAGTCTTCTTTCTTCTTGGTTGGAATATTTTACTTTGTTTATATTTAATACTTTATGGAAATAATATTTCAAGTAACATAAATGTGTTTTACCTGATTTACAGAAATTTTTCAAACCTACAGAAATTCCCCTGCTAAATATCGCTGACTTAAGCCCTTTTGCTCAAACCGGCGAAATATTTCTTATGGTACGATCCTTATATGATTTCGAAGTAAGAAACAAATGGAATTCAGTTTCTTACATATTATTTTTTATTTTATTTTTTTGTCTTTTATTTAGAAAGATGCAACAGTTGCTAGGGTGCAACAACCAGCATCCATGTTGGTAGGTATGGATATATTGGCGTGAATGGCATGTGAGAGGTAGGACCTCGGGACGAAAACATATATTAATTATTAGGACAAGAGGCTTACATATTATAAAAAAATATTTTTTGATCAAAACTACTTAAAACTTCCCGTTTCCAGGCCTCTTGAATTTCTTGCAAAATGTTATTTTAAAATAAAAAATGAAGCGGACCACATTTTCATATCAATTGAGAAAATTAAAGAAAACCTAATACTGTGAAAGGTAATGAGTGGTACATGTGAGTCTCATGCATGGAATAGAACCATCAGTTTCAAAACCCCTTCATTAAATGAAATACTAATAAGAAGAGCACCCCTGCTTCATCGTTGGTCATTAAATTACTGTCAGGGTAATGATATCTGCGTAAAAGACTAATTACTTTAATTATTTTTTTTTATTTTTGAGGTTGCAACACATCCAGTGGTAGAGTTGACGAGGGTAAGCGTTGAGTAATCTAGAAAAAAAAAAGTTTTCTAAACTAATATTTATAAGCTACATTTAACACCTGATGTACATACATTAGTTAGTTATATGTCTCATGCCCGGGCTTTCAGCTATAAAGTCATATCGCCTGCTACCAGAGCGCTCTTCCGTCACTCCTGTACATACATTATCAATAGTAACACATACTTATTATACCGATGGTTAGCTGGTTAAACTCATTAAGTCAAAAAAAAAAAAACTAGTGAATGTGGTAATTGACGTTAGCAGTTTGAAAAAAGAACCTTTCGAATTGCAATAATCACTGTAACTAAACCTCGCTGTAGTTGAGTATTCGTCAGTTTCCAAATCAACAAAACGATCAGTGCCAACACAACAACAAAGAGTCATAAGCTTCTTAAAACTGTGAAAATTGACATTAACATTACCAGTCCGCCATCAATGTATCCTGCAAATAAATTTATTGTTTCAACTATTTACCTTTTTCTTAATTTCCTTATTCCAATAATTATAAAATGTATATTACCTTTGAAATACAGTCCCTGCCTGCCCCCCCCCCCCCCTCCCCCCCCTATAATCCCAATTAGTTTTAAGGCCTAAAGAAAAAAACAAAAAAAAAAACACTTCTTTCCAATATTTTATTTTATTAAATTTATTGCTTTAAATGTAATAATGCCTTTTTACATGGGCCAATAAGAAATATACACCTATATATAGTTAGTTACTGTGACTCATGCCCGGGCTTTAACTACGAGGTCATATCGCCTATTACTACAGTGCTTACGGAGTCCTAACTTTTGCCAACGCTAAATATTTTCAACATAGGGTAGAAAGAGTATGTGACATAGTACAGGCTCGGGACCGTCGCGTCCCATCTGAAGGACGCTGTCCTCCCAGATAAAAAAAAACCTAAGGGCCTCGGCAGGGTTTGGAATCCGCGATATAGAACCAGCACGCATACCACTGAGCTATCGGCGCCCTCTAAAAATATATGTATATATAAATATAAATAGTTATATTAACATGACAGAAAAATTCTGATTAGATTTGGCATGTTTAAATTGCAAGTTTTGAGACACTTACTGATATCAGTGCACGAATGCCTTGCCGTTATCCAGTCATTCGTGACTGGTGGGTATCCCTTGGGAATTCAGTGATTATTTTAAATTAATCTAATTTCAATAAATCAATATATATCAATACTAATTTTTTTTCATCTGAAAAGATGAAAAAATGATTAGTAGATGGCATAAAGTATTTTTTTTTTAAGAAAACATGGTTCATCTTCAAATTTTTGATTTTACCAGATGTCAGATTGATTGAATCAAAGAACACCGAAATTTAAAAAAAAAGTTAAAAGATGATGTTGAGGAGCTTTATGTGTAGACTAAAATATAGATTTTCCTTAAATTTTCAACTTATTTCCATTTGAATAAAGATGAACATCTTCAGAAATTGCTCCTGGTGACCGTCAGTAAAGCTCGATATAATTCAAGGATGGTTCCGATCCAGTTAAAAAAAAACTCCATTCGCAAGTAGAGGAAAAAAGAGGGCGCCGGTAGGTCAGTGGTATGCATGCTTGCTTACGGAGCTCAAGATCGCAGATTCAAAACCCGACCGAGGGAGGTCCTTAGTTCATTTTACCTGGGAGGTAAAATAAACTTAAGCCCGCCATCGTTCGGATGGGACGTTAAGCGATGGTCCCGAGCCTGTACAATATTAGGTATTCGTTGAAGACTAGATGAATAAAAATTTAGAGTAGGCAACATTTAGGACTCCCATAGTAGAGTCGGGCTCATGTCCACCAAAATGACGAGAGCGTATGACCTTGTAACCCGGGATCTGAGTCATAATAACTAACTAGAGGGTAATAAAATAATAAAAGCATGTATTTAATTAAACATTCTAGCTATAAAAAAAGTGTCAATGATTACTACAGTGTCAAAATTATTGCATTTTATCCTATATAAATATTCCAAAAAAATTATTATAACACCGAAAAATAATTAATATATCTCATAATTGTTTCAGACGTCCAAATCAAACTTGTTATTGATAAGCTCAACCCATTGGAAAATAGAGGAAAAACAGCTAAATTTTACAAATTTTTAATAAAAAAAAAATGATGAGCTCTACTCAAAAGCTTTTATTAATTAATGAAACATAACACGACTATGTAATTATATTTATTTACGTTGAACAATAACAAGGTAGTAGGAAACATCACAATGTACACATCAAGATATATAAACATTTATTAATTAGGACATTACCAATCAGTAATAACAATGATAATAAAAAATCAATGAAAATCAATATCAAAATTTATTTTAAGATATAAAAAATAACAGTTAGTTATAGTGACTGCGAAGTCGTATCACCTAATACCGTAGTCCTCTTTCGTCGCTCTGGTGGAGCCTGACTCTACTCTGGGAGTCCTAAATTTTGCCAACACAGGTTTATTAGTTTACCTAAGTTAGGGGGTCTTTAACGAGTACCTGACATCCAACGGGAAGGACGCCCTGCTAAAGGTTTTTTCACATCCCAGATAAAAAACCTTTAGGCCTCGGCCTGGTTTCGAATCCGCGCTCTTGAGCTTCTAGCAAAAAATATAAGTAAAACAAAAGTAACTATGGCTGTGGGTTTTAGTCGTGCGAGCGAGATATGGTTTTATGGAATCCTAAAGAAGTTTTATACATATAAGCAGTTTTATGTTTTCTTTGGACTCTGAAATAGGTCTATCCGTCCTTGCGAATATTTTTTTTTCCAATAAGTGTCTATTATTATGATTATAAATAGTTGAACAATTGATCTAATAGTTGTCCTTGAGGAGGTGGGGGGGAGTGTATGTCCGTTGACAGGGGGTTAGACTGAGGTGAAAGGCCCCACCTAGGAGCAGGGTTGCGTAGCTTCAGACCCCCAAGCTAGCCTATATATACAGAGGAGTGCTGAGGACCAGACACAACTCAGTGACTGGACCATCACACACCTCACCAATGGCACCTCAGGCTCAGGTACTTGCTACAGTTTCCAACCCGGGATCCCGCTATTCCGGATACATTTCAAAACCGAAAATACTGGTATCCCGGGATTGTAATGTATATATATATATATATATATTTTTTTTTTTTGTGAAAAAAAAAGATTCAAATTGTAATTCTTTGTTATCAATTTAGCTAAATCCAGGCACAAAAAATTATTTTCCTCCTTTTAGTTCTCACATTAATTCTCTAGTCCGTTCCGTCCCTTCTGCCACACTTCCTGAACGACGCCTTAAGCGCCAAAGGCCTAGAGCCCTTCTCAGATAAGGCAGTGACAGTGATTAGCCATAAATGAGTGCGACTCAGTGCCTAGGTAGTGTCACCACTGGGTGATTTATCCTCTCTTTGACATTGCCATTTTTTTCTACCTTAGGACATATGCTTGTTGTATATATTGTTTTGCGATCTGTGTCGGTAGATTGAAAAAACGAACAAAAATAAAAGTCGTCTTCCTCAGAACAAATTTATCAACTAAGTTTTCGACACTAATTGACAGTTCAAAACAATACTTAATTTAATCAAGGACTTTTGAATTCTCATAATAAAGTTAGTTATTATGACTCATGCCCGGGCTGTAACTATGCACATTGCTTACTACCAGAGGACTCTTTCGTCGCTCTGGTGGGAATGAGTCGCGACTTTTGTGTTCTATTACTCTATTGTTTCAACCCAAGTTTACTTACCTATGGTAGGGATCTTAAACGTGTACCCGACATTGTATAGGCTTGGAACCATCACTTAAAGCTTCATCCGAAGGAAGGCGTGCTCACGTCCCAGATAAAAAAACAAAGAAATCAAGCACTCTACTTCTGAGCTACCGGCGCCCTCATACTAAATATCAAGTCATGAGCCTCTGGTTCCCTTTAGCCGATTTGGCTGAAAATCAATAGGTGTCGTCTTTATGGGAGTTATCGCATGCACAGACACACACACAGGGGGCGATTATATAACTTCCTCTATGCTTCGTTTGACTAGAGCTTCAACATTTATATTGTCTATTTCCAAAAAAGTGTATCCATAAAGTGTACTGGTTTTGGCTTATATGCCATCGTGAGCACACATTTCAAAGTGAAACTTGGAGTTCATTGAAATAATGTAAATAACTTTTATTCTGAGAAAACTCTCTTCTTCCTATGGTCGATTTCTGCTATTTTCAATATAAGTATTTTATTCTCGGATAAATAAAATTTGTATGCTTTAGAAAACGAATTAAAATGCCTACGTAATTAATAAACGATGGTTTCAGATCATTCGGTCCGTTATGAAAACCTGGAAAATGCAAATATCATGAATAAATAAGAAATAAATTCTATATGATTCAGTATAATGAACTAATCTTTAGAATTACAGTATGAATTACAGTAATTTCAATCATTTACTATTAAAATTATACATAACAAATCAAACCGAAGACTTTCAATTCAGGGATTAAAAATGTCGGGATCCCGAAATCCCAGGATTTAGAGAATGTTCCTGGATTGTAAACCGTACATCCTAGCTACTTCTAACAAGATACAGGACACACAACAACAGATGGGAGTTCAACATTGTACACGAGGCTCTTGCAATTAATATATATTGTACTTACCCAGATACGAAGTGTGTTTGTTTGTATCTATGATCATGATAACTCCCGATAGAATGAACATATCGATATGAAATTGTATATGTGTATAAGGACATCTATTGATGTTCATTCAAATCGGCCAAACGTAAGTTGGGAATTATGGGGGGAGCTTTAACACAAAAACCCTAATAATTTCAATTGTAATGAATGCATCGACACAAATTTCCATATATAAATTCAAAACATCATAAGTATGTATTAATTTTCCGCCAAATGCTGACTCATGTCCACTAATCTTAGTTGAAGTCAGAAAAAACAATAACAAATAATAGACTTGATATGAAGGCGAGCTGTTGTTTGTTGACTCTATGGAGACACCTAATATCCCCCATATTCTCATAGTATCGTTTATCCTTGACTAAGTGGATAACACCCGAGTAATGAAAATAGTTCTGAAAATAGGAAGATGGCATCATTAAGTGGGAACAAATCGAAATTAACCAAAAATGGGCTTGTTTCAGTTGGTTTTTCAGGCGGCTCATACACATTTGACAGAAATACACAAGATTAATTTAATTTTTTTGTGTTCCGTGCCAAAATTAGCAAAACGAAACACTTATGGAATCACTTCGGTCTCCGTCCGTCCTTCTGTCACAAGCGATTTTCTCTGAAAATATTGGACGTAAAAATGTGAAATTTAGTACAGTTGCCCAATTATAGACGTGAAGTATAAAAAGTTGAATTTTGATTCTGTGGGTTAATTTCAGGGAGTCAATTGGGAAATGGAAAAAAAAAAAAAAAATCAAGGGCATCGTGTAGTGTGTCAAATGAAGAGTAAATTCAACAATATATATATGATGTATTTTTTGTATGCATTTTTTAAAACATTTTTCGGGAAAAACGCTTAAAATTGCTGTCCCCCATCCTTATCACGAAAAGGATCGCTCAGAAAAATCTGAAAAAAACCATGAACATTGAGAATTACGTGCGGATTGAGTCAAAATTATGAGGATTGAAATTCTAAGCGCAATCAATTTTTATAAAAAATTGAATTGTTTATTTCTTTATAACTGCTGAAGCATTGGTTTTAGAAAATAAGTTATTAGAGTAAAAAATATTTCTCACGATATAAGGAACAATTTTTGTCTTTACACATTTAATTTAAGTAGGGAGCTAATGGCACGGAACACTAATTGTGCAAGTATAGTTTATACTTGACCGATTTTTTTATTATGCACTTAAAATGTTTTATCATCTAACTCCTATGTTCCAATAATTTATGCTTATTTTGGAACAGCTAGCAATCTTGGCGGTAGTGCTCGGAGTGGCCCGGGCAGGGATCCTGGACGGCTACGGACATGGCGGAGGCTACGGCTACTCAAGTCAGTCCATCCTCGCGGGTCCAGCAGTGGGCCACTATGCCGCCCCTGTCGCCGCTGTGCACGCTCCCATCGCCGCTGTCCATGCCCCCATCGCCCTCCACGCCCCCGTCCATGCCAAGGCTGTCGTCGACTATGTGGACACCCATCCTGAGTACAAGTTCGAGTACGGAGTGCACGACGGACACACAGGAGACGTCAAGTCCCAGTCTGAGGTCCGATCTGGAGATGTGGTGAAGGGATCCTACTCCCTGATTGAACCTGACGGTTCCAAGAGAGTGGTTCACTATACCGCTGATGATCACAACGGTTTCAACGCCATTGTTCACAGGGAACACAATGCTCATCCACAGGTAACTTCATATTCTCTATTACTGATCTACCGTCTATTTTCTGTTCTACTGTCATTTAAGGGGAGCTAGCGTCATTTCGAGCTACCATATAGTCTGCAACATCCTGCAATTTGAGCGCTGGTCCTTATTGTTCCTAGCTAGAGAAACTTACACCGTTAATCGTTTTGGGGGCTCCATAAAATCAAGGCTAAATAAATCGAAGTTGAAGCTTTGTCCGCACTGATGCTATAGTGCCCTCTCAGTTCAAGATTATAATAATAATGTTGTCTAAGATTAGAATATGAAGTTTTCCGCCAGAAATATGCGATTCATTTTGAGAACCTTATAGGTGAAAGGAATGAGATCTTTTGATATTGCCTCTCGTTTTTAAGGGCCTCAGGAAGTTATGAACCCCCGGCTTGAGCAGAGTAGGCAAGCACGCTACCTTTTATCTACCGGCGCCCTCTCTTTTTGATACATTATATATCATGTATCAAATGTATTTTGTATCAAGAAAAATTTATAATGAAGGTGGTACTTCATATTTCATTAAATAAATCCTCGAGATATAATCACTTTAAAATAAAACACTCACAGATTATCTGCAAATTGCATCTATGATTCTTTATTGATCAGGTTGGTTCAAGAATCAATCGACTTGTATTGAGGCTCCAATTCACGAAAATCTAATAAAAACCAAAGAAAAAATGATTACAATGAGAGAAAATTGAATTTGTATTGGATTATTAAAAGACAACAGTCAAGGAGGATACGTTGCAGGAAAAGACATTCGGGGTTGCCTACTGACACTCTGTATTTATGCCACTGTACAAGTGTAGATGACCTACCAAGGCCAAATTTGAATGGATTTTAAGGATGTATCACCGACAATGTAATTCCCTAGCTCAAATTAAAGGCTTTTAAGGGTGTCATCTTGTTTCCAGATACATTCATTTTTGGATTTAGGGGGTCGGTAAACATAAAATTTTCGTGAAAACTCAAAATGAACTCCAAATCCCACTATACTTTGTAAAGCTAAGGAAGTGAAAACAAATAATAATATTCATTAGAGTCAGTAAAATATATGGTTAAGGATAATTCCTGTATGACCTCTCAGCATACTTCCCGATTGCAATATAAGAAGATTAGTTATGGGTGTTCAGTATAAGTAGAAAATAGGTGCTTAGTGTGGTTATATATTCTGAATATATTGAGTTCTTTTAGAGTTTCGTAAGTCGAAGACCATAAACGAAACTCTTATAATGAGTGTCTGATGACTTGTGATTGATATCTTGGAAAGTGTTTTGTTGTGAAGAGTTTTTGATTGAGATCGGTTCGGTGACACAGTGACTAAAAGCACTTCCATTGTTTGAACGTTCGGTGACACAGTGACTAAAAGCACTTCCATTGTTTGAGCGTTCGAGGAGTATTGGTCAGAACAACATCCACTCTAACATTTGTCCTAGACTCACTAAAAATTTATTAAGTTGAGGTTTCTTGTTTGGTACGTCCAGAGTGAGATACTATTTGATAAATAATTAAAAAAAATAATTGATAAAAAAGAAATTTACCAAAAATATACCGTTAAATATATATCAAAATGTATAGAGGGCGCCGGTAGCTCAGTGGTATGCGTGCTTGTCTTCTGAGCTCAAGAACGTGGACAGGCACGAACCTGGCCGAGGCCCTTAGTTTATTTTATCGGATGGGACGTTAAGCGATGGTCCCGAGCCTGTACGATGTCAGGTACTCGTTAAAGACCCCTATCCTAGGTGAATAAAAATTTAGGGTAGGAAAAATTTAGGACTCCCATAGTAGAGTCGGGCTCATGTCCACCAGAGTGACGAAAGAGCGCTCAGGTAGTAGGCGATATGCTCTCGTAGTTAAAGCCCGGGCATGAGTCATAAAACCTAACCTAAAATGTATAATTTGATTGAATCCTGTTTTTTTTTTGAGAGAGAGAGAACTTGAATTAAAAACTATAGAAAATACAGTACTAAACTAAAAATTTAATTTAGGGTTTGACTTGACTTACTCAGTTGGCTACGATGAAAAAGTGCCGACAAAGACGGCGCGCTAAATATTTACGCTAATATTTAAAAAAATATTTATAATACGCATTTTACAGCAAATTTCGTTTAATCCGGACTTTCTGTGATCCGGATTAGCGGGACTCTACTGTAAACTAAAATGCTAACTGCTTATATAAAATGGGACAAATGTGTAGCCTCATAGTACATCCTACACCTACTACCAGTTAGATAAATAAATGTTACCAGAACCATACATTACCAATTATACTTTTCTCTGAAGACCGCAACATTTTTCAAGCTCATATCTTCCGAAATAGATGGGGCGGGCTTGATGACAGTATGATTTTTCCGTAATTTTGTATTAAAAAATTGTTCTAAAGAAATCTATAGTTGGAGAAAGCTCTTCCATTTGATACCCCACTCAGGGGGGTGAGCAACATTTTAATTGTTTACTTTCTTATAAAAAAGTATTGTTTTTAGAATATATTTATTTTTTTGTTTAAAGAAATAATTAAATAAATAAAATGTGTATATATCGCCTAATATAATTTATACTCAATTTAATTAATTTTTTAGGCTTTATAGTTTCCGAAATAAACCGCTGTGATGGATAGACAACTGAGTTTAAGAATTTCATTCTACAATGTGTGCGGAATCTTAAAAACGTTTTAGTATAGTCAATGAAAACAACTTTTTTTTTTTTTACAAGCAAACAAAATTTGAAAGTTTTTATGATAAGTAATAAATATAATTACAGGATCAATGAATCTCTAGTAAATATTTCGAATTTTTTTATAGATATTTTAAAAAACATAAAAATTCTCAAAAATCTTTTATATTCTGTCTGTAGACTGTGTTCGATGAATCAGCGCTAATGTAGTTCCCCAGCAGGAATTCAACTAACTTTTCGCTTTCTCCTTAACACCAATCGATAGTTTAAGTCAATAGTTGACTTAGACGAGAAGTATCTCCCTTCTCATTGTGCGATTTTGCGGAAAATTAATAGGTGTCCTTGTAGGGTTCTGGATACATATACATATTCAATTTTGTGTCGAAAAATTAATTCCATATTTTTTTTTTTTTCCTTTTTGGAATCTAGAGATTGAAAAACATAAATTTCTGATAGAAATTCAACATAAAAATTTCAGACCGATAAGATAACTACCTTTATACAACCGGTATAGTTGGGGGAAATAAAACCCCTTCTAAGTGAAATTTTCCTTGAGATGTAACCAGTGTTCTAATTACGCCATGTTATGTTGTACAACAGGTGGTTCACAAGGTAGTGGCCCCAGTCCTCTCCAAGGTGGCTGTAGCTGCCCCAGCTATAGCGCTCGGCCATGGTGGCTACGGATACGGTGGCTACGGACATGGTGGCTACGGACATTACTAACACCAACTTCACCAACTCATCACAATCAACTCATCGCCTCATCCTACATCATCTCGTGTATATAGTTCACCACCCCATTATCGACTATTTTTTTATATATATGTTGAATAAATGCCATTTTAATATTTAATTTTGTGTTTAATGTTTAATTCAATAACATACCTATCTCCTTCCTATCACCATGGACCTTACTTATAACAATGAAGGGTCCATAGTTATTGATATGACTTTAAAACATAAATATACCAATGATAAACATATCTGCCAAGTGATTGCATGAAGCTTCCTCTTATACAAACCCCAGTTTTGTTAGAAAGTATATATATATATTTTTTTTTAATAATTACATAAATAAAAGTTTAAATAGTCTAGATATGGGTCAAGATAATCTACATACATACCAAATCTCATATTTTTAGACTTTACAGTTTTCGAGATGCCTTGACGGACATGATCAACATAGATTTTGTATTAATTAATAACTTAATTGTTGTTCGGGTCTTAAAAATCGGATTCTCTTTGGAAACGTCGGGACCTACCAACTGCGCCAGTGAAATATATTAGACATATACATAATTATCAACTCATATGCTCATTAATTGCCAAAGGTTTAACAAAGGCGGTTACAGTGTATTGAAAGACATCATTTTTATAAAGAGTATCAGAAGTTTCAAGGACAAAACAAATTTCTAGATTTTCAAAAACAATAATACTGAATTATAAATATTTATAATGTATATAACAATTATTGTACAGAGTAATTGGTGTAGAGACCTTACCAAATAAATAATTTTAAAAAAATTTGAAGACATTTATTTTTAAAAAACATTACAAAAACATATATATAAACCTTGAGCAGGCTGTCCATCAGACGGGACGTTAAGCGATGGGCCAAAGCATGTCCGATGTCAACATTTCTCGTTAAAAACCGCTACCGTGAGTGAATAAATAGCAACATTTAGGGCGCACACAGTAGAGTATGGAAAAATTGTTGGCTGTCAGAAACGACTCAAAAACTTTCTGCGATAGAACACCTAATAACTGCTTATGTAATTAATACAAGATAAGGACACGAAATTTTAGTTAGTTATTGTCTCTTGTCCGGGCTTTAACTACATGCCGTGCATGCCTTCTGCTTTTATGATTTTTCGGAGCCTATTTGCCATTGACTTAATTATGGTTTTTATTACTTTTTGGGTTGTGTAAGGAGATTCTTAATTCATATATAATATATTATTACATCATCACTTCTTCCATTAATTTTTTTTCCCTTCTCAAAAAATATCAATTACAAACGTTTCGGGAAGCACTCTCATCATCATTATCTACATCTTCTTTAGGTTAACTATTCCTTCTGACAATCAAAATCTTCCTTTCATAGAATATATTTTAGTCGACTTCTGTATTCATACAACTAAGTAGTCAAAACTCGGAGTGCTTCCCTAAACCATAGTGATTGCTATTTTTTGTAATAATGTTATGTTAATATTATATATTCATAATTTATTTATTTATGTAGTCATCAAAACAAATAACATTTCTTCACAACAAATTTCAAACTGAGGAAATGTTGGTAGAAATACTGCCAATGTGTCGAGTTGAAATAACCGAAAAAAAAAGCCATATGGTGGCCTCTTTTGTTCCTGAAGGCAGAAACTGATATGGAATTTTTTTTAAAACAGTGTTTACCTCGGGGTCATACAATTCAAATTTATTTGGCCAAATTGGCCAAAAGGAAAGAAGGTATTTGAGGGGACACAACTTTAATAACCGTCGTTGTGATACTTAACATTTTTTGCACAGATATTTTAAAACACTTAATAAAAAATAAAGAACAAACGTATCGTTTAAAAAAAATATTGTCTCACAAAACATATAGGTATTATATGTTACTGCCAATGTAATGAATAGGTCAACATGAAATTACATAACTAAATTTTAAAAAACCATAAGGCACACCTATAAATTTTCCGCGAAATCGACCGAAGGGTAGGATGGAATCAGGGGAGAAGGCTCGACTCAAAACCCCTAATCATCCCGATTTCGACAGTTATTAGAGTTTTCGTGTTGATCCTTCCACCTAAACATAATATTTTTTTTCCATTTTTGAAATCAGGGGGTAGGAAAACATTACAATTCCAGTGAAAACTCAACATCGAATTTCTGAGCGATTACGTAACTTCTCCTGTACATCAAATTTCTGGGAAGTAATATAAACCGTTATGAGCTGATGTGAACTTCCACATCACCTAAGAGACTCCTTTATGTTGTAATCGTAAAGAGTAATGTTGACAAAAAAGAAGTGGTTTTTCTCTTTTGTTTACTATATACTTTAAATATAAACTTTGTGAATTACATTAATCTACCTGGATGGGAAAGAAAAATTACAAGATTGTTAATATGTATCTCGGGGGGCTTTGGTAGTTGAATGCTTAGAGTTACTAATAATAATAATAATAATAATTTGTATTGTTTAAAGGGATCACGCCTATACAATTGAGTCAGTGACCATTACTTTTACAATATTAACGTAATAAGGACACATATAAAGGAATACACACATAAAACAATAATGACATATATTTAGGAACCTTTAACAAACTAAATAAACAACATAAGTAAATAAAATAAGTAATTACAAATTAATAATACTAATGTAACAAAGACAGTAAATATGGAGTGGGGAGGTAGGTGTTGAATATCAATATAATATGTAAGTTGAAATACATTGTTGAGATATCATTCTTATTATGGGCTAGGGGAGTAATGTATGAAAGTTGGATCGGTCTATACTGATACTCTGAGGCAGGAAGTGGCTTCTAATGGGGGAGTATATCGGACAGGATATTAACAGGTGGTATACGTCTTCTAATTCATATTTATTGCAGATTATACAAAGTTCCTGGGGATTAAGGGTGTATACACTATTTTTGTAACTGATTTGAAGATAGTCCTTGCCAGATAGACGGAGTTGAGCCAGTGTTTTGATGTGTGAGAAAGGAGCGTTCAGGTTTAGGTATGGTTGGAGTTGACCTGGGTTGAAAATATTGGGAATGTTTAGTGTTACTATCCTGAGATGAGTGGTTAGTTTGGTTGGATACTACTCTGAAATGAGCCCTTGGTTAAGACTGACTGTCGTCAAACTTTGGAAGGGCCTATGGTGGTCCAGTGGTGAGTGCATTTGGCTATGAAAGCTTTCGACGAATTCTGCATTAGTTGCTGAGCGGTTGGAGTTAGAAGCTCGCAAGTCTCACTAGTTAGAGATTCTTATTTTGAAATATCGATTTCAAGAAAAAACTAAGTTATTTACTGCCGGCCAACGCCGGGTGATCTAGCTGTTGTAACAATATGGTTCGAGTGCCGAGCATTAGTACTATAATTTTGCGCAACAATAACGAAGTATTGTGAAAGTAAGATAATCGGCTGACTGGAATTCCATGTTTTCCGATCCCCTGATTCCAAAAATGAAAAAAAAAAAAAAAATGCCTGTCTATGAACATAACTCCCGAAAAAAATGAATATATCGACACAAAATTTTATATGGGTTTCCAGAACTTCATAAGGACAATATCTATTGTTATTCATCCAAAGGGAAGGGAAGAGGAAGATCAGAGAAGAGGGCTCAATTCAAAAACCATAATAACTGTCGACGTAACGGACGTATCAACACAAAATTTAGTATGAGAAAGATACCTATTAAATTTTCAACTAAATCGGTAAATTGGTTTCAGTGGGAGAGCGTACATTTTGTTAATTCACGCTGGGGAAGTATATTGTCCGTAACTTACCGACGACTATTATTTTATATGGTTTTTGAAAATTTTCAAAAAATAGACTCAAAATAACATAACCAAAATATATAGAGTTGGTACTATATTGATTGGGAGGTCTAAACAGTGAGGCTCCCTTTATGAGTCACGAAGAGGGGCTTGGAATTGGGGGATGTCGGGACTCCCATCTGAAGCGCATCTTTTGGCGGGAGGACACGCCCCCGGCCGTGACGTCACAGATCGAGTGGTGGGGGACGCGCGTCTAGCAAGCACACCCGGGTTTGGTCCGGTCCCAAGTGCAAGGCTCCTGTGTTCCATCCTCAAACAAACAACAACCTGGTACGTAGCCAAAAGTATTTGTTGTTGTATTTTTTTTTTAGCGAAATTTCCTGAATTTCCATTTGTCTCGTATCCTTCGCTTTTGCTTTTCTTCTGATATATTAGTAGATATTTATTTTCTACTAAATTTCATAAACAATAAGGAGACCTTGATGGTCTAGCGGTACATTTCGCTGCCTACTAACCTGGGCGTTAGTAGTTGAATGTACAAGTCGGCAATAATATGATTTCAATGTAATGTGTAGAATAGGATGGCAACCTGTAGAAAGCCAGTTTTTCTTTACATTTATATATTTATTATTTCACAATTTTACAGACATGTTGTGTTATATGTTTTTACTTCGCAAGCTATACGAAGTATAAGAGGTTCGGTTACGGAGTTTTTAACGGAATTTCATCTTTTCCAAATTCTAGATTCCAAATATGAAACAAAAATAAAATCTGTCTGTCTGTGTGTATGTGAACATGATAACTCCCGATAGAATGACTGTATCGACACGAAATTAACGACGATAGCTATTGTTTTTCAGCCAAATTGACCTAAAGGGAGGGGGGATTAGTGGGGAGGCTTAACATAAAAACTAGAATAACTACCGTTGTAATGAGTGTATCAACACAGAAGTTCATATGTGAATTCAAAAACATATAAAACGACGACACATTAATTTTCAGCGGAATCGGCAGAAAGGAAGGGGGGATCAGAGGGGCTCAACTCATAAATCCCAATAACTGCCGATGTAATGAAAATATCGATATAAAATTTCATACTTAAAATCAAAACCATATGAGGACATAACTTGCCAAATTTCAGCGATATCAGCTAAAGGGAAGGGGAGGGAGCTCAATTCAAAAACCCGAATAACTGTCAATGTAATGAATTTATTCCGCAAAATTTAGCACAAGGATTTAGGAGTCTTTATGTAAGTCAACTGTTGAATATTAGCGCAAACGTGTCGACTGGTTTTGGAGGGGGAAAAGTTAATGAAATAATTCGTTCTGGGGAAGTAGATTGTCGGTGATTCAACGACGACTTTTTATATATACTATTGAATAGAAAGTATATCTGATAAGATCATCATGCTTCTGTATGCCCCCCCCCCCCCTTAAGAAAAATAATTTCCAGGAGAACTTAACATGATATGTTCTATTCAAGGGGGGTCGGTAGCTCAGTGGTATGCGTGCTTGCCTTCTGAGCTCAAGATCGTGGGTTCCAAACCCGACCGAGCCCCTTAGTTCATTTTATCTGGGAGGTAAAATAAACTTAAGCACGCCGTCCTTCGGTTGGGACGTTAAGCGATGGTCCCGAGCCTCTATGCCCTTTAAAATCCTTGCCCTAGGTGAATAAAAATTTAGGGTACGCAAAATTTAGGACTCCCACAGTAGAGTGGCTCATGTCCACCATAGTGATGAAAGAAATTGAAAACATTTTATCGAGCCATTTTCAGTATGGTCCACCTTAAATTCAGAGTTTGATCCTACATAATGTTTCGTAATATCACGAGTGTTTTCCTATGGGAGATAATTCGACCAAAGGGACTTAGACCATAGTGAGTTACACTCCCATCGAGGACTTAGAAATCCAATAACATGGTCCATTCATGTGAATTATTTTATGTGGAAAGTGATTCAAGATAATGAAGACATTCTCACGAGTTGCCGTGTGTTCACAGAATGCACATTCTCTTCTATTATCTATCATTCTATACTCTAAATTATAAATATATATGTATAATTTACAAACAGATATTAGAGAATAGATGCCCATTGCCGGCAATTCCTGAGAATGTGTTCATTACCTTGGATCACTTTCCACACAAAATAATTCACAAGAATGGGCCATGTTTTATATACCTATGTTTTTATTTTTTGCAATGAGATAACTACGGATTATGGGTGTCTATTAGATCTCTCATCCTACAAGAAATTGACCCTAGAACCACGTTGGGGTTCAATTCAATCCCAAGCTTAGAAAAAATGTGGTGGGGCACTGGCGATGACATGGAAGGGGTTGTGTACCTTTTGTCCCAGTGCTCCCCCCAGTCGCCTGCAAAGAAAGCGAAGTTAGGTTAGGTTTTAAGATATTATTCCTCCTCTTTTTATCCCACTACTGCCACTTTGGGGTTAGAAACTTAAATACCAACTTAATATTTTAAGAATCTTATGGCAAATATTTTACTTTGTAGACACAAAAAATTGCTCAGAAACTGTTTTATACTAGAAAGAAATAAGGGAAGAACTATTGCGACAAATTAATATCGACTCCGAAGAGGAACTGGAAGGCTCAGAAAACTAAACATGCAGCGAGTCTGAGGATGACAGCCTAAACAACGACGACGACCAAATGGACCAGTTCAGTGTGGACGAATCCTTTACATGTGATCCATATGACCAAAATGCAATTTATGAGGAAAGAGAGAGTTTATGGACGGGATGGTAAAACCATTTGGTGAACCACTCCATAGAGAAAAATCGAGGACTTCAGCGAAAAATCTGCTGATCTGACTTCCTGGTCCAAAAGGACGTGCAGTTGGACTATCTAGTAGAATAGTAATTGGTTTTGATATTATTTCTTTCCAGTTTTGTTAAAAAAATTAAGAAGAACGTCTATGGGGTGGAATACAACCCATGTTGTTGAGATGTACGTTGTGGGTCTAGGGTTAATATATTCTCTAACAAACCCTATGAGGATGATACCTATTAATTTTCCACGAAATCGGTCGAAGAGAAGGAGGGGATCAGAAAAGGTGGGCTCGACTCAAATATCCATATAACTGCAAAAGTAATGAATGTATCGACACAACATTTTGCGTGAGGATTCAGAAAGTAAGTCGTTTTAACACAACCGCATGCCAATTTCAATATTAAGCAATACTTCAAACTCTGTGACTCTCAAATGGTACATTATACCTACATATATTTCATATATCATGTACGTATTACCATCATGGAAACGATATGAGAAGAAGAGAATGATAGCGAAAGTGTCTGCGCTGCTTTTTTATTTTTATTTTTTTCTACTTACAACTGTATACAAATAAATACAACAAGCAAATGTGCTAATAAAGAGATAATGGCAATGTCAAAATGTCAAGAGAGGAGAAATCACCCAGTGGTGACACTCCCTAGTCACTGATTTCCTCTCATTTGTAACTAATCACTGTCACTGTCACTGCTGCTGCTAAGAAGGGAGCACCTAGAGACTGGTCGTAAAGCGATGGTCAATCTCAGGTAAACTAAACCCTGGTTGACAAAATTTAGAATTCCCAGTGTAGAGTCAGGCGCATGTCCACCAGAGCGACGGAAGTGGATACTAGTAGTAGGCGATATGACCTCGTAGTATAACCCGGGCATGATTCGCAATAACTAACATACAAATAACTTAAAAACAACAAGAAAACTACTTGTAAACACAAAACAAACGAAACAGATTATTTGAGTCGAAGTAAACCAATGAATATATGAGGACTCAATAAATCAATAACAAATGAACAATGAATAAGTTCAAATATCGAGGTTACAAAATAGAATATGAGCCAGGCCATTCTAGAACAACAATACATGAAATGACGTAGTGACAAACATAAATGATTCAGTTTGTAACAATATATGTACTGTTTTCGTTTGGGATAGTCAAATTGTTAATTTTTTTTTTTTTTGATAAGTTTCCCATGTTGAAGAGAGAGTGAAGCCCTATAACAACTTTTCTTACGTAATCCTTAAGTAACAAGTTTTGAAAACTCATTCCAAGAGTTTTCGGAAACTGGAAAAGTTTTACTTTCGTTAATTAGTGTGAGAATAAGTTAAGATTCTTAAAAGAATGATTTCATCCATGTCGAAATTTCTAAAATAAGCGTACTTTTGGAATATAAACAAATCCTGATTTTCGTAAGAACTTGAGAATGAACGTAAGAACTTGTGCTTGTTTAAGTTTCCAAACTTTGAGGATCCAGGTGCGAGAAAGGTCTATTTTATACAACTTCCGAAAATGGCTCCTCGAAGTTTATCAAAACTTTACCTCATCTTGATACAACTTACTCGAAATGTAAGCTGAGAGAAGTTTATTTTGTATGTAAAGCAGTTTCCGCTAAGCTAATATTTTCTTATTAAGCAGTATTATTTTGTATTATGATGAGCAAAAACGAAAAACCTATGTTATTTTTCATGTATAAAAAAAAAAAAAAAGTGCGCTCCACGGTACTGATTTTGACTTAACGTACCATTTTACTAGCTACACCAACCACTCACAAGTCGGTTTCTTGTGTCTTCAGCAACTTCAGTTGAGTGTTTTTTGTGTCTTCAGAAACTTCAGTAGAGTGATTCTTGTGTCTTCAGCAACTTAAGTAGAGTGTATCTTGTGTCTTCAGTAGAGGTCATGACGTATTCAAATCTCAAAAGGAAACTAGAAATCAACAGAAAGTCATTTTAAAATCATATCGTGGAAAAGGGAACATTTCATTACATGAAGGTTTTCAGTCCTCTTTTTTTTTTACTTCTTTATACCTTCAGTGTAAGGAAATTAAAGAAATTGAGACAGAGTTTTCAACGGAATTACACGTTTTGAGTTTTCTAAAACACAATTTCAATATAGATACACCTAGTAGGTATGTATTTGACTAGTACTTCGCAACCACGATAACTGGAAAACAATTATAGCTATAAAATTTAAATTTGAGATGAAAATGTTATTTGTCCTAAATTAAATGTATTCTATTTTGGGTTTCGGCAAAATCGTACCCTCGGGACCAACACTCGGACACGAAGGAAGAGGTATTCTAAGGACCATCCATCTCTTGGGGTACTGATTGTCCGTGAGAGGGGCAAGCCCTAAGTAGACCGTTCCAAAACCCGGGGACCAGTACGGTGGTGCCAGCTACACAGCTGTGAGCTGATCAGTTTACATGTAAAGTTACTGTTTATTCTAAATCTTTGAATAGGCAGATTCGAAATATGAAGTTGGGTTGAGATATGTTCAGTCATTTTCTCATCATGATTGAACTAAGAGGCAGGCAAGGAAGCTAAAACAACTTGTACGATCTTAGTTTAATCTGAAGCGCATAAAACCTATATAGTTTCCAAAAAAAAGTCTATGTACAGCAAGGTGTTATACGTGCTTGCTTACTGACCTCAAGATCGTGGGTTCAAAACCCGGTCGAGACCCTTAGTTTATTTTATCTGGGAGGTAAAATAAACTTAAGCACGCCATCATTCGGATGGGGCATAAAGCGATGGTCCCGAGTCTGTACGATGTCAGGTACTCGTTAAAGACCCCTATACCCTAGATGAATAAAAATTTAGGACTCCCATAGTAGAGTCGAGCTCATGTCCACAAGAGTGACGAAAGAGCTCTCTGGTAGTATGCGATATGACCTCGTAAATATGGTTAAGGTTGCTGGAGACAAGCCTGTTCTTGTTCTCCCTATTGATTGTGCAGCCAGGCAGCTTCTTCTGGGTCAAGGTTCTCCAAGTTATCTGTCCCGGTATGGGAACTTAAAACTAAGTCCTCTTGTCTCTAGTGGACAAAGTTTGTCCACAGTCTATACTAGAAACTTTGTCAACTGGCCCCATAACTACTTAAGTTCCCTGGGTTTCAAGTAGTACAACTTTCTCAGCTATACTAAGTGTAGGAGAAGTTATGTAATCGGTTAGAAAGTCGATGTTGAGTTTTCGACGGGATTCCATGTTTTCCAACTCCCTCATTACAGAAATTAAAAAAAAAAAAAACTTGCCCATCTATAATAATAAATTTATTTATGTTAAACCATTACATGGTAATAGGATACGTCAAAAGAATTTATACATTAAGATAGCTTATATATTAGAATTATAACTACTTGAGTCTAACACATGATTAGTAGTAATAACAAAACTATTAAAAAAAGTAAAATGAAATGAATAAAAACTGAACAAATAAATACTTAAAAATATATGAGTATATAAAAAAAATTAATACAAGATATGTTTATAATAAGTAGACACATTTTTCAATTTAATAAAAATTAAGATAGATAACTATTTTTCAAAAAAACGTCGGAAGTGTCTATCCCAACAATGTTTCGGGACGTTCTTGCGTCCCATCATCAGGTCCCAATGTGCGAGATATAGAAAAGAAAGAATACTACAGAATACAATGTAACTATAACACTATGAAAAATAATATATGCATAAATATATTATAACCATTTCCCTCCCTGTGTGAGTGCAAAACACGTGATTAATAAAATAAATAAAATTGAGATCGAAAAATTATTAAATTTGAAAATTATTTAAATCGCGACTTTAATTAAACAATGCCTGAATAGCTGAAAGCACTCCCACGGGAAGAACGGTTACAAGATCCTAACGGTTAATTGACATCAGTAATTAACAATAATTAATTACTGTTGTCAACCAGAAGAAGCATGAGTGGGGGGGAATGAAATGAATCAAACCTATAACTTTAACATATTTATTTTAATGAGAACATATTTACAAAACAACAATTGAATCTATATAATTTGGCCGTGTGTCTGAAGGACTGAATTATAACTTAATTACGAGGTACCTCGATACGATATCCATGGCGAATGACGGCGTGATCACCCTTTCTGGACTTCCCGTAGAAATCGTCTATTCACATAGTCCCTGAAGATCTGCGTAGTTTCGAGGGCACACCAGAAGTTACACCCCCACTGACTTTGCACCGTCCAAAATCAAAGTGTGTCTCTACGACTAATTCACATATTCAAACTAAACTTTACTTATAGAAAAGATACGTGGTGATCCACCAAGACATGAGCAAAGAAAGTACTTTCACATACTGAAACTAGGCTTTACAAAGAGAGGAACGTGGTGATCCACCAAGATATGAACGAAGAATGAGTAAAACGGGGAGTGGCTTCCGATATCCGACCGTGGTAAGGGACAGTTCTCGAGACTTGATTCGTCGTCGGACTCCGCCCATTTTATTTCCAGCCAATCGCATATTACCAATTAACATCTGCCTCTAGTTGTGTGAAAACCTGGAGTAAGAAAAAAAACCTTTACTGCTTATTCCTTATACACCGGATGTAGACAATTATCTTGGCTTCCTTTCCATTGTGTCTCTATTATTCTTTATTTTCGCTCCCAGCGATCGCGATTCTCTCGCAGGCATCATTGGTTCCGAGCATTCTCTTCCAAATGCAATTCTCGTTTATTCAACACCACACAACCCATACTTTGCTCCTAGCGATCGCGATCCTCTCGTAGACATCGCCAGTTCTGAGCATTATCTATAGGGTAGACATGCTACAATATCCCCCTTTCCCATTAAAATAAAATATGTCGGCTAAATGACCATTGGAAGTCACATATTTTATTAGTTTCACTTAACACTTGCTCGTTCACTGAGCATATACACTTAACCAAATACTCAGGTATCGACCTCATTATCATGCGTGACCAAAACATGATTTTAAATTTCCTTTCGAATCGGCATGGCTTGCCTATGCATGCGTGACCAAAGCATGATTTTACTTTACGCTGTACTTCTTGGAGTTAACCCTCTCCATTGGCAAATAACGATGATTCTATTTCTAGCATACATTCACTGACTAGTTAAAACATCCAAAAAGGCCCCACGCCTCGACAATGTTTCAACTGAATTCCCATATACCTAATCCGCTTCAACAAAAATTTGGGTTGACCAAACCCTAACCATATGCCTCCTTAGGCCTTCGACAGGTATTTACCTTCTGCCGGAACGACGACGAAATATAAAATAGAAAAATAAGCCCACTCAAATCCCATCTCAGTTTCATAAATATATGTAAATTCCGGCATCCGCATTAATCAAGTAGCGAAACCCTTTCTTCAGTTCAACAGTCAGTTCATGGCATAAAAAAAATAATTAAACAAACTCCCGCCCCTTTAAATGGATTCTACAAGCATCAATGGAGTGGCCCCTTCTCCGTGTGTACGATAATTAAATATTCAATTCTGGGTATCCCCTCCAGTTTATAATATATCTCCCCCTTTAGTCATGTATGCTTCGGCACCTTGCCCTAGGATTTCTTAAATAAAATAACAAAATTGACATTTGACCTACCGTGGTCGACACTGCATCATAATAAGTAAGGTCCATACCTGAATATATGTTACAAATATATTTACAAGGCTCTCATTGGGTTAACATAGCCCATCATGGTCACTAGATAAAATATGGGTCAATGTGACATTTTCAATAGATACACACGGTCGGATACTAATACAAATATTATTTAAAAATACAAAACGAAACAGACAAATACAATTGGAAGTACATTTACCATACCTGACTACCTACAAATATGTGTGCCATCGCCTCGCTGTCATCCTACTCAGATCCGCGTCCCTAATCAAATTTAAATACGTAGGTAAATTCCTATGGATGGCCAGTCCATATGCCGTCTGCCCCGTCCTATAATTACGTTAAATTAAAATGAAGCCACAAACCTATCTAAACTAAATTATCCCAACATCAAAAAAAAAACGTAATACTAATAAAAAAATATCCTATGCCAAATATAAACAAAAAATTATCCTAACTTAATATCTAGAATTTAAAAAAAACTAACCCTAACTTATTATCTAAAATTACTATTTACAACCTGGCGATTCACTTTGGAATCTTTGAGCTCGACTAAGGGGGGTATGCTCGATGTTAAGCCCCAGGGGAGTGCCAGAAAGTCCCCGTCTGCCTTATCCTATTTACAAAAAAAATAACTAAATAATAAATCCCGTGTCCCCAATAAATGTGTATGTGTGATTCTTTGTGTGTTGTTGTATAATGAGGTGTTGGCCGTTAGTGTAAAATAATAAATAATTCCCAAATAATAAAGAATAGTGTCTGTTTTATGTGTGTGTGACTTTGTCTAACTGTTCCTGGGATAGCTGGGGATGGACACCCATAGAGACGTCACAAATCTCTTCCCTGACTCTAGGGCCGCGATCTCGTCTGCAATAATCGCCCCCCTAACTCGGCTGAAGTAAGATCGTTAATCTCAAAGAGAGCCCTAGCGCTTCTCTAGCCTGCTTGTAAATTTATCCGCTAATATACGGCTTCTGTGATGTCATATAAAAGATTCCTCCTTCCGCTACGTCGCTGCCGAGATGTCCTAAAATAAAAATTTGAGGACTTTCCTTGTCTAAAATCTGGTAAGGTCCTTCCCAGAATAGTAAGAATTTAAATACAAAATGGTTGGGCAAATCCAAAACGCTATTACGTAACGCCACCTCACCACGTTCGTAATTTTTCACGTAGACATCTTGGAAGGTGACATTGCTAGGCTGTTCGCGAGCAAAAGTCTGGTTCGTAGGCCAATTCCTATGTCCTTCGGGTACGGTAAATGTCATTCGGTCATCTTGTTTTGGGGTTGAGATCTGAGTTTGACCCGAAACAGTATCTATTCTCTTCGAGATATCGGCGAATCTCTTCTCACAATCGGTACTAATAATATTTTGGTTCGAATTTATTTCTTCGACCTCCTTATCTAGATGCTGTGTTTCTGACACGATCCCACCTGTAATTTCATGATAACAGACATCTACCATGTCCCTAACTTTAGAAGTAGGCTTATCATATCTCTCTTCTGAATTGTCCTGCCTAGATTCAGATTGTACGGTACCCATATTACGTTTAATGGATTCGATATTATTTGCCATTGCCGAAATTTGTTCCTTTATCTCCGAAGTCTGCTGTCCTATCTGTTCCTGCATGGCCTTTCCCTGTTGTCCTAGTCCCGAAATCTGTTCCTGCATGGCCTTAAACATCGCCTCTAGGTCAAATTTAGGATTTTCTACCGGGGACTCCGGGGGCGTACGGATAGTTTTCCTAGACCGTGTCTGTATCGGCTCTAAGTCCGACTTCCCTTTCCCTTCCATTCTGATAAGAAATATATATCAAAACAATTAAATGAATTATACGGGAGGTCTGGTGCTAACCTAATTTCTATGGTGACCTGTCAGATGGCATCACAATACAACAATAGTTATAATATCTAAAATAAATGCCTACTAAATCTACATAAAAAAAAAATCAAAAACAAAAAAATAAAATTATTTCAATAAATGATGTCATTCATTGTCCCTACCCTCACCCATCCTTCTTCAGTTTTGATTCTAAATACCGACTTTAAGTGAAAATATAACATTGTGGCCTAATAGGCTGGAATCTACGTTAAAAAGCAAAAAAAAAAAATTTTTTTTTTTTTAAATTAATTAAATAATAAGGGACCGATTAGTGGGGTTCATTAATTATACTAATTGGCATAATTAATAAACAAATCAAGTCCCTGTTCGGGCGCCAATTATAACCATTTCCCTCCCTGTGTGAGTGCAAAACACGTGATTAATAAAATAAATAAAATTGAGATCGAAAAATTATTAAATTTGAAAATTATTTAAATCGCGACTTTAATGCTACAATATATATATAGATTAATCAATTATAAATGAATATATAAAAAAAAGTCTAAATAAATGAAAAATCAATATAAATGAATAAAGAAAACAATAACGTACATTCAACTGACCTTTAAAGTGTGGAGGAACTCTGCCCAAAAAAGAAAAATGAAAGCTTTGTATCAAGTAATGTTTTTTAAATATGAAACACGTTTTTTTTTTTTTTTTTTTTTTTTCTTATATGTCCATGAATGAGCACGAATAGAATGAATATATCGACAAGACATTTTATAAGTACCTACCCAGAACCCCTTAAGGACGTATCTTTTTCAGCCAAATGGGGGGGAACCAGAGAAGAGGGTTTATGCTCCAAAACCCTAATTATTGCAGTTGTAATGAATATTTTGAGGGAAAATTGCATTTGGAATATGTTTTTGTAAGGAGCAGTTTTTCGATAGGACCAGCTGGTATACTTCTGAGCTCCAGATCGCGAGTCCGAAACCCGGCTGAGATCCCTATGTTTTTTATTTGGGAGGTGAAATTGAGCACGCTGTCCTTCAAGTGGGATGTTAAGCGATGGTCCCGAGCCTGGCGATGTCAGGTACTCGTCGAAGACCCCTACCCTGGGTTAATAAACCTATTTAGGGGACAATTTAGGACTTTCATAGTAGAGTCGGGTTCATGTTCTTTGTTTGTTTCATTTTACAGCATAATTCTGAGACTGACTTTCTTTAGAGCGTTCATAAAGTGTCACAGTGACAGACATCACCGCATAAATTGTCAAAACGTGTTAAAGTAACCTTGAAACTCGATCTCAAATTTTAGTACGAATACAATACTCCCGTTATAGTAAAGGTTTAAAAAAAGTAAAACATACTACCCATCCAATAGGGGTGGAGGTTGTTTGACCAGTCCCTTCATATCCCCTCTCTGCAGCCCAGTGAGGTCCGACCCTTAGACAAACAACCGTTGTTGTCTAAGTAGGCCCCATATTGCTGCAGCCCCACAAAGCTGCGATAACAGTGACAAGTCCTCTCCTCCAGACTCGAGTGGGGTCCGACTTGAGAGGCAATCTTCACGGCCGCCGCTCTTCTATCAATTTCAAGGAAGAACAACTATAAAAAATTCAAAGTGGTGAAAGGTTGAGAGTAAGGGTGCTACAAGTTCTAAGTTCTACCCCTTCAGTCAGTCATTTCAGAATACCGTTCGGCCAAGAGAAAAAATCACTGAGCTACCGGCGCCCTCGAGTGGGGAAGTAGGTTGAGTTTAATTTTTCTGTTTTCTTTGGATAGTTACTTCATTGGAAGATACTTCATGTCGACTCGTAAAACAACTAAGTTAACTTTAACGAAGTATATTGAAAATATTAAGTTAAATTCCTTTAAGTTGACAGTAAAAAATATAAATCTCAATAATAACGGACGACCAATATCATAAATATTAAACAAATACGTAAACTGAAGGTACTTAAGTTAGAATTTTTGTAATTTTCAAAATATTTTAAAATGTTGTCATATTAAATTAATGAACATTGTAATGATGATTACTGATTGAATGTACATAAAGCTTAGAAAACATGTTTAGATACTGGGGAGTACTTCCCGAAATATCTGTGGTCTAAGTATATTTTGAACTCAAAAAAATAATAAATGAAAGAATAATATACCTAGTTGCGAAATATATTATTATATCAAAAATTTCTCACCTAATGATTTAAAGTAGTGTATTCATTTCTGAAAGCTTCAGTCGATATAATTAATCATTTTGTCGATATGATTCTAAATAGATACATATCCCCCAGAAGAGGTTAGGTTTATTTTCACATTTCCTTTACCAACTATTTACAAAAAATCAAAGTAATATTAGAAATTGACTTACAGTTAAGATTTAAACAAAAAGAAAGTAATCAAATTTTAAACAATAGTATGACAAAAAGTAAAAATTCAAACTAATTTTCATTTTGATGATAAACCTAGTTAGAGAATATGAAAATGAAACATTGCTCTTGTATAGACATATCTTACTGTAATTAATGAAGTAATATATAAATTGAAACTTAATAGCTATTCGGCAAAGAAAGATTTTAAGTAAAAAATAAATATTAGCTACAACAGAAAACAGAACTAATACATAAAAAATAAAATACATAAATGCACCTTATGTACCTTGTACAAGAAAATAAATAATGAATGAATCCAATAAGTATCTTCAAGAAGCCAATAATAAAGAAAAAAAAACAATTAGTTTCTTACTACGTTTTAATAATATTACTAATAATAAGTAAATGATTTCGTATAACTTTTCAAACCGTACCTAATGTACTAACACAAAATAACAAAATGCAGCGTACTAAGCAAAGTCAACTGACAGTGTTGCCACATTAGCTTTTTTATATTGAAGTATTCAAATAGTTTTTTTAAATTGCGAAAACCGAATGATTTGCAGCGAATTATTTACTTAATTGAAAGAAATTTAATTTTCTATTCGTTCCTAAGAAAATATTTTTAATACAACGTAATTCGTTCAGAAAAAGATATGTACATATGACACAGTGTTTCACAGTAGAACTGACTGACAAAAGCTATGCATTATTTATCAAGTGACTTTTACTACTTGGATCATAACCAAAAACAATCGGGGTTCTCTCTGGTGGGCTAATTGACATTTTTACAGTACGCCAGACACCCACAAATTTTGCGCTTTTCCAGACTCCCCCTTGCTGAACTGATACTAAATGGAGCAGACTCGCAGCTCTCCTGATGTGATCCCCACGTGTCACTGATACTGAGAGAGATATGAATAGAATGGTCTATGTCTGTGTAAAGGTCAGAACGCTAATGTCAACCACAAACGTTTAGTTACACATCTCTCGGTACGCCTCAAAGTGATCTTCATGGCTTAGTGGTTAGGGTAACTGGCAGTTCTTCTCAGAGTCAGTTATGTTTGGTCAAGTGGGTTCAATAGAGGAATATACTGAGTGGGCGTGCACCAGGGCACCTAAGCATCGAATGCTCTTATTCTTTCCTCCTAGCTTTATCGTCTTGTCTTACCTGGATCTGAAGATAAGTTCTTCATGAAGGACCTAGTCTCTCAGTTTCCTTAGCATCTAAGAATACTTAGTCGGTCTAACCTTCCTCTGGGATCATATGTCTGGAATCTACCCTGGAAGTGAGCTTCCATCTCGTCTTCTTCCATTAGGGACACCGGGCGATGAAGGAAGGATATTTAAATGATTCCCTAAAAAATAAAATACGATAAGATTTTAAGGTTCTTTATAATAAACGAAACTTCAAATAGTCGATCACGACAGAAATAAAGAGAAGATGGATCACCGGCTTTCCCGGAATTAATCAATTACGTTTTCGCTCTCCCTCCAAAGACAATCGATTGTTTGGGCAAATATTCAATAGTTGATTTACATAGGGGCTCTTCATACTAAATTTTGTGTCGATAAATTCATTACATCGGCAGTTATTAGGATATTTAAGTTGAGCCCCTCTTCTCCGGTCCCTCATTCTTCGACCGATTTCGCGGAAAATTAAGAGGTGTCATCCTTATGGGACTCCTCAATTAATATTTTCTTGGATTTTCAAGATGTGTAGTTTTTATACTGTCCACCCTTCCTGCTCCATATCAAGAAAAAAAAAAACACATACTTCAAAATGATTTCCTTTTTGACAAATAGAATTGAAGCCTTGGATAATATTGAATATGTGAGGCTTCTATGCAGATTGAAGTTTTGTAAGGCTTCTCAAACGTATTAAATTTAAATTTGAGTCTCAAAATAACTTTCAAACGAAAAAGGATTGTAAGAAGAGTTTCGCAGTTTTGAGTATATATTTGAGTACGGCTTCCTTCGGGTGGGACATTGAACCTATACAATCTCAGATACTCAAATGCATATGGATATATTGACATTATCTCTGTGGAAGAATGACAATAACTAATCGTGAATATTCAACAAGAAATGATAATAATAATAATATTATAACATTGTACAGAATAAAAGCTTTCATTTAAACAACACAGATTTATACATTTGTTACAATAGAATACAATGATATAATACAATATAATATGAAAGAAATGTAATAGGACAAAATTTATGAGAAGAAAATAAAAAATATACATATATAAATAACAACAATAATTATAATTTAAAAATTTTAGATAGGGAAGAGAAAAAATGTTAATAACAGTACTTAGAGAAAATAAATGATTGTAATATTTATACAAATAATAATTGGAAAATGAATACTGTAAATAATAAAAACAAAGATACGACGTTAATTTAGACAAAGAGGAAAAATATAAAAATAATTATATAGAGAATATCAAGACTTGAGACATTAAACAGACAAAAATAATAATAATAATCGTAATAATAACATAAATACTAGATGACATCTAGTATTGTTACATTGTAATCTTAAGAAAGAAAAAAAGTTGGAATAAAACTATCGCTTTAAAATGGGAATGCTAATATTGAAAATACCTCTGTTTAGGAAATTTGCATTCCTTAACATTCGATCGACAGGATTCGAAGGAATAGTTAGTCTTATGTTAGTTTGTGGTGAGGGAAACAGGATAAGTTCCAGGACGGAACGTTTAAATTAAACTGTTAATCCAGATCCGATATAAATTGGATACGTAACCATATATTAGATCTTTGAGTCGGACGCATATGTGATTAGTAGGGCTCGGATGTTAGAGCATTTGCATATTTTTATCTCTGCTTCGTATATCACTATTATGACTTTTAAAACATTTTTTAGACCAAAACGGTTCGATTAAAGCAGCTTTTATTTGGCATATGTCTGCATATTTGAACATAAATGCATATTTATGCATATTTCAGTGGTTTTTGCACATTTTAACTGCATATTATGTTGCGCCAATTTTTTTCATTTTTTGAAAAAAAAAGTTTAGAGCCGAAAAATAATTAATGCTGAGTGAGGCACGCAGAACACCAAGAAAAGCCTCGGCTTTAATTTTCTCGGAAGTTTGATGGATGTTCAAATTCTGAAAATCTCCTCCTCTTCCTTTAATTCCCAAACAAAGTAAACAAACGCAATTATTTCAGTTCAGTCTACATCGTTCATAGCATCAGGAAAGATGCCAAAATGAGTGAGTTAGTGAACAAGTATTTACGCGATTTCCCTAATGAAACTTTTCGAACCGATTCCGGGATTTTATATTGCACAAGTTGCAACGTAGTGGTTTCAACGGCTCGGAAGTCTCAAGTGACACAGCATACTGGGACGACCAAACATAAAGAAAACTTAAAATTGAAACAAAAGGCAACTCAATCGTTCCTTACTCCTTCAACGTCATCCACTAAAAAATCACCAGTTTTTCAGGACTTATGTCGCGCATTTGTAGGTGCGGATATTCCATTTTATAAAATTAACAACCGCGAGTTAAAACACTTTTTGGAAACGAACATTGGCCTCCAAATGCCCGAAGAGAGTACCATTCGGAAAAATTATCTTCCCGATGTTTACGAGGAAACAATGGTGAAAATCCGCGGCTATATCAAAGACGGTCCAATTTGGGTGTCGGTGGACGAAACTACTGACGCTCTAGGGAGGTATGTAGCTAACATTATTATCGGAAAGCTCTCTGAAGAACCATCTCAACCCTATCTTCTAAATTTACAACTCCTAGATAAATACAACCACGAGACGATTGCCCGATTCTTTAATGATTCGATGTCCTTGATTTGGCCAAACGGAATTTTACAGAACAAGGTATTTCTTTTTCTTACTGACGCTGCTCCATATATGGTCAAGGCTGCCAAATCGTGGAAAAAATTCTACCCTAATTTGATTCACGTAACCTGCCTAGCACATGATCTTCACAGAGTTGTAGAAACTGTCAGAAATGAATTTGAATATAGAACATGATAAATATTTTGTGTAATTATTCTAAAAGGGTCTTTTTCATGATATCTTAGGATATTCTATGTCCATTTTTCAAGTCACAATGTGTGAAATATAGAGAAAAACAGAATAATAATTGAATAAAAAACATATTAGTCATGAAAATATTATACAAAAGGTAATTTCGATAGATCTTATGAGAGGATATTTGTGGAGGAACTTTGCCAAGAAAATAAAAATGACAGCTAAGAATGAACTAATGTTATTGTATTTGAAACACGACATTTATATCCTGGTTATTTCCTTATGTTTGAACAGTGAGAAAAAAACTCTCATTTCCGAATTGAGGTTTTCCTTCAACATAAACATTTGTAGTTGAAGTTTTAATTTTTTTTGTTGTATCTACTGTCTTCAAGAAGTGGGGAAGAGCATTAAATAAATTAATTCCTTTTTGAGTTATATTTTTTTTTTAAAAAGAGAGAAGCAATGGTTGTTTATTCGATAATCTTTTTTTTTCTTTTGATATTATAATCATGACGATTATTGTTTAGAGAGAAAATATTCTCATTTTTCCTAATAACTATTAATGTTTTAAATATAAAGACAGACGTTTAACTTGGACAACTCATATCAAACTGAAACGCACAGACCTCAAAAGACGATTTGGACGACGATCGACATTATCGCTTGAAAACAAACTTCACTTATACAACACCATACTAAAACCCATCTGGACATACGCCATCGATAAATGGGAATCAGCCAAAAAATGAAACATACAACGTCTTCAGTCAATACAATCTATCATACTACGCCACATTGCCGATGCCCCATTTTACTTTTCCAACCTCACATTGCACAATGACCTCAACATCCCATTTGTACCCTCTGTTATCCGAACACAGTATCAAAATTTTCACGACAAACTCCGTGATCACGCCAATCCACTTATTTTGTAATTATCCACAAACACCCTTCCCCTCAAATCCCCCACGATGTCTCAAGCGGGCATGGCAGAGGGACCTGCTCCAGGACTGGACTCCTCTTCGGTCACGTACCTCAGCGGTACAGCCACACACTTGCCACCGCTCAACATCGCCATCACTAGTGACAAATGTTCTGCCGTTGTGAATGTGTAAATGAATAAAAAAAAATATAAACAGCGCAGCTAATGGCTGGATTTTACGTTCTTTAAATATTTCTCTTGTTATTTTATTAATATTTTTTCATTATATCTAGTGTCTTTAATCTTCTGATCCATAGATAAATTCATTCCATCGGCTGTTACATGGGTTTTTAAGTTCAGTCGGAGCACCTGACCACTTTCCTTTAGGACGATTTGCGAGAAAATTAACAGCTGTATTTGTCTTGGAGGTCTGAATCAACAAACAAAATCTCATGTGAGTTATAGTGTCCACAGACACACGTAAATAGAGAGACATAGATTTTTATTATTTTCATTTTGGATGCAGAGGGTCGGAAAACATAAAATTTCTGTGAAAACTCAACGTAACATTTTTGAAAATTTTAACCATGCATAGCTTGTTTAACATATTTATTGAAAAACAAAAACAGATTTTCTTGTTTCTATTTTCATGTGTTTATAATGTGATGAGATGCATAGAAAATGTCATTCGATGAAACATGGCTGAATCGATGTTTAACAAGCGTTCCTTCTTTCGAGGTGAACAAACATGTTGACGATTCACAAAGACAACCTATCTAACTAAACTAGTTCACCGAAATGAATTCAGACGACAAACGAATGGAAATGAAGAATAATTTATAGGATTCTCAACGTGATTTATCGAAAATCCCTTTAGGCCCATATGTGTTTTAGAATTCATGCCCCTAAACTGGGAACTCGGTGAACTGAAGAGAAATTAATTGAGTGGAGGGGAGTGCAACGAACGAAGCAATATTGCTCATAGTGGGTTGAAAAGCTACTCGACTGGACAGAATCGATTTTAATCGCAGTATTGATTTAAATTTTTTAGCTGTAAGTTACTTTGTACGGTTATACACAACATGCATTTTGGGTGAGAAAGAGCCCAAAATGTATTTAGTTATTATGACTCATGCCCGGGCTTTAACTACAAGGTCATATCACCTACTACCAGAGCGCTTCAACTTCACTTTGGTGGACATGAGCCTGATTCTACTGTGGGAGTCATTTAGGAAAATTTAGTTTGCCTACCCTAAATTTTTATTCAACTAGCGTACCTCTTAGGTAGAATAAACTAAAGGCCTCAGCCGGGTTTTGAACCCGCGATCTTGAGCTCAGCAAGCAAGAGCTACCGGTGCCCACGTTCAAAATGTACAAACACTAAACTTTATACAGCAGCATAATAGGTTCATTGGAATAATAAATGTATAGGTATGTTGATATTACACAGAATAATGATCAATGCAGAGGGACATTAACACAAACAAGAAAAAAAGTAGTCGGTGAATCACCGGCAATGTACTTCCCCAGAATGAATTAACCAACTAACTTTTCGCTCCATCTGCAAAACCAGTCGACCGCTTGCGCTAGTATTCAATAGTCGACTTACAAAGGGGCTCCTAAGTTCTTCTCTAGTTATGTCCTCAATGGGTTTTGACTTTAAGTATGACATTTTATATCGATACATTACATCGGCAGTTATCGAGGTTTTTGAGTTGAGCCCCTCTGATACCTCCTTTCCTCTTGCCGATTCAGCTGAAGATTGATAATTTTTTGAATTCACATTTGAAATTTTGTATCGAAACATTCATTCTATTGTCAGTTATTAGAGTTTTCATACAGGTTCTCGAAATTCCTTATAACAAATAGAATTGAATCTCGCAAAAATATATTTTTTAGTAATCCCCGCTTTAGTTACATATTTCCAAAATATCACTAGGGTAGAGACTGGATTTAAACCTAAAAAAATTAACGCTGAGTACATTTTCATCATGATAAAATGTTTTTGATTAAAAAAATAAAAGGTTCTATTTTATTTATTAATATTAGGAATTTTATAATTATCATTATTATATTTATTTTATAATATTTACTATTATTCATCTTATAGTTAGTTATATGTGTTTTTCTAAGATTTAATATAAGTTGATGGTATTATTATTTATAAACTATTTTGATGTACTCACAAAGTTAGTTTATTTTATCTGGGAGATAAAAAAAACAAACTTAAGCATGCTGTACTTCGGATGGGACGTTAAGCGATGATCCCAAGCCCGTACGATGACAGGTACTTGTTAATGATTCCTTCGTTAGTTGAATAAAAATTTAGGGTAGGTAAACAGTACTGCCGTAGTAGAGTTGGGCTCATGACCAGAGTGAGAAAAGAGCGCTCTGGTAGTAGATCTTATGGCCTTGTAGTTAAAGCCCGGGCATGAGTTATGATAATTAACTGCATACACAAAACTATATGATATATGTTACTATCATGTTACAGTTTATTGGAAATAAACATTATTATTAATATTTTCAAGAGTTGAGGGGTGGGGACAGACAGACCACTTGGACAGCCAATGACAGCCAGACTTTTCCCTCTTCTACACTCACTCTTCCTTGAAAACGGAAGTACAGTAGAATCCCGCTAATCCGGACACCGATTATCCGGACGGGATTTAAAAAAAACTAATTAAGATTTAGTAAACTAAAAATTTGATTTAGCGAGCGGTAAGTAGGAAAATAATTCAAAGTGAGGGTTTGACTACTGACCTTGAGGCGCCTACAAAATCGTACGGCAAAACGACGTCGGTCTTCTTTAAAGTAAAAAAAACATTACGGACTTTTTTCAGTTAGTCTAAAAATATTATTCTTGTTTTCATTACGTACTGTACATTGTTTTATTTTATAGTCCTGTTCAAATCTTAACGTTTACATATTTCGTTTTTAAAATTCTTAATTTTTACATTATAACATTAATGTACCGTGGTTTGTTTTGTACAGTAGTACTGTTTGAGTTTTAATTACAAAGCTCTCAGTTTGTAGGTCGAAAACTTAGATCTACATACATATACCTTATGAAGTATTGAAAATAAAATTAAGCTGAATGAAAAGGTGTATTTATGATTAAAAAAAGTCGCTAAAATATTTGTCATGCGCATTTTACTTCAAATCCCGTTTAATGCGGACTTTCGGTGATCCGGATGGGGTCCGGTCCCATCTAGTACGGATTAGCGGGTCTCTACTGTATACTAAGGATATGTCTGATTGGGGATGTTTCAGAGTGGCTGGGGGCTTGATATGCTGGCATGCCCCATTCTTCCCGCCCCGAGTCGATCCAGCTGGATCACATGGACAAGGGTTCTCCCAATGGACTTCTTCATCCAGGTAATAAGTCTCTCTCTCTGTCTGTCACTCCTTTCTGTCTTTCTCTTTCTCTCTTCCCTGTTACATTCACAAAGCACAACCCCATTTAGTATTAAATAATTTTCATATAATAATTATAATAATGCTAATACTAATGGATTAAACAGTTTAATCTTTAATTTCATTCTTTGTATATTGTTAATTTGATGATCCATATGGCTAATTAGACTCGAATTAAAAAACACAATTTTATGGTTCTAAAAGATCCACTTTTAATCCATTAAAAAAAAAAAATAGAACTAACTAGTTATTGTGACTCCATGCCCGGGCTTTAACTACGAGGTCATATCGCCTACTACCAGAGTGCTCTTTCGTCGCTCTGATGGAACTGAGCCCGATTCAACTACGGGAGTCCCTAAATTTTTATTCACATAGGGTAAATGTCTTTAGCGAGTACCAGACATTGTACAAGCTCGGGACCATCGCTTAACGTCCCATCCGAAGGATGGTGTTCTCAAGGTCTAACCAGGGTAACAAACAATATGAGTTTTTCCATTAAATATCAGTCATAAAATAAAACACGCTACCAAAATATATGAGAGGGATATCTCTTGGATTAATTTTATGATAATATTGAGTTGAGCCCTTCCCCTGAACCCCTTATTCCCTTCGGCCGATATCACTGAAATTCGATAGGATTTTCAATTTGTATGCAAATTTTGTGTCGATACATTAATTTCAACGGCAGTTACTAGAGTTTTTGAGTTAAGCCTTTCCCCTAATCCCCCCTCACCATTGGCCGATTTAGCTGAAAATCGATAGGTGTTATTCTTATGGCGTTTTGGTCATGCATGTAAAATTTTGTGCCGGTGCATATATTCTATCGGCAGTGATTAGAGTTTTTATGTTAAGCCCCTCTCCTAATTCCTCCTTTCTCTTAATCGATTTAGGTGAAAATCAATAAGTGTCTTGGTTAGAATGTTCTGGATGCACATGTAAAATTTTGTGTTGATACATTCATTCTATCGGGAGTTATCGTGTTCACAAACACACAAACAGACAGATATATTTTTTTTTTCATATTTGATATCTGGAGGTCGGAAAACATAAAATCCCCCTGAAAACTCAGCATCGAATTTTGGACGGAATACATAACTTCCCCTATAGCCGGAGAAGTAAAAGAAAGAATGTAAGCACCATGAGGTAGGGCTGAGTAACAGACCGCACCGAAGTATGTCGTCACAATTCTGCTCCCAGGCCTGTACATCATGAGGTAGGGCTGAGTAACAGACCGCCCCGAAGTATGTCGTCACAATTCTGCACCCAGGCCTGCATATCATGAGGTAGGGCTGAGTAACAGACCGCCTCGAAGTATGTCATCACATTTCTGGCATCAGGCCTGCATACCATGAGGTAGGGCTGAGTAACAGACCGCCCCGAAGTATGTCTTCACAATTCTGCTCCCAGGCCTGCATATCTTGAGGTAGGGCTGAGTAACAGACCGCCCCGAAGTATGTCGTCACAATTCGGTTCCCAGGCCTGCATATCATGAGGTAGGGCTGAGTAACAGACCGTCCCGAAGTATGTCGTCACAATTCTGGTCTCAGGCCTGCATACCATGAGGTAGGGCTGAGTAACAGACCGCCCCGAAGTATGTCGTCACAATTCTGGTATCAGGCCTGCATACCATGAGGTAGGGCTGAGTAACAGACCGCCCCGAAGTATGTCGTCACAATTCTGCTCCCAGGCCTGCATATCTTGAGGTAGGGCTGAGTAACAGACCGCCCCGAAGTATGTCGTCACATTTCTGGTATCAGGCCTGCATACCATGAGGTAGGGCTGAGTAACAGACCGCCCCGAAGTATGTCGTCACAATTCTGCTCCCAGGCCTGCATATCATGAAGTAGGGCTGAGTAACAGACCGCCCCGAAGTATGTCGTCACAATTCTGCTCCCAGGTCTGCATATCATGACGTAAGGCTGAGTAACAAACCGCCCCGAAGTATGTCGTCACAATTCTTCTCCCAGGCCTGCATATCATGAAGGACTCGAATTACACCATATACAAGATATACATCGTGGGTCACTAGAACCGTTTTATCTTAACTAATTAGAAACAAAAAAAAATTTAATTGAACTAAATGACAAGTTCTCTCTTCGTGACAAGTTCTCCGACCAAGACTTGTTGTTGAATAACTACTCTCGTTTGTAAGTCTGGGTTCGGAGCTTTTACAAAATTGTGAAACTCCAGCGAAAGTGAACACAGACCTTGTGGGGAATGATAAGGAACCGAGAGGGCTTGAGAATCCTACTTGTCTCCAATCTATGAAGTAACAACAATTAAATTTCCCCAATTAACAATCTACTGATATTAGATTAATTACTGTTTAATATATACAGATATTTCACTCTATGTACAAAAATAATATTGTAAAATTATTTTGAAGAATTGTATAAAATAACAACAATACTCGGTTAAATCTTCTAATGTATATCTAAACAAAATGAAAATACATTATAAAAAAGAAAAGTGTATCTCTACGTAACACTCAGTGCCGAAAGTTTGGCAGAAATTCTACAAGTTCGTTTTTATCGAGCAAAAGCCTGATCACTCCTCCTTCCTTCTCAATGCTTAATACATAATAACAAAAATTATTATAAGTCTACCACTGACTAACGTTGTTATATGATCTAATATAATTAAAATGTAAGAATTAATAATTTTTTGATTGGTTTGGCTTTTGAGTTTGCTCATTCCTTTGCAAGGGTTCATCAATTACCAGGGTCAGAAAAGAAGAAGAAAAAAAATGTCGTATGCGCGTCACCGGCAGTGTACTACTCGTTCATTCACAGAATGAATTAGTTGTCGATTATTACAAAATACGATCCTTTGGCCGATTTCGCAGACAAATAATAGGTTAGTTCCTTATAGTGTTTTGAATTTAAATATAAAATTTCATGTTGATACTACATTTATTAGATCGGCAGTTATAGGAGTTTTCCTATTTATAGTTTGATCGATATGGTTGAAAATCAATGTGTCGTCGATATGGGGCTCTGATTACACGTATAAATTGTCGTATCGATACATTCAATCTATCAAGAGTTACTGTGTTCACAGTCACACACACAGACAGCATTTTTGAAATCAGGGTGTTGGAAAATATGAAATTCTGGTGAAAACTCAACATAGAATTTCTGACCGATTACATAACTTCTTCTATACTTTGTGTAGCTGAAGAAATAAAAATACCTCTTCAGTTTCCCATTCTTATTCTTCAGCAATTTGGATCTTTCGGTCTCCTTCTGAGTCCTAGTTGATTCAATAGTGTCCTTTTTATAACTTATTTTCCTCAAAGACTTTTTTCGGTTTCATTCTAAATGTGTTTTTCATCTTTATTACTCTATTTACTTACATTTTTATATATTCATATTTTAACACTTTTATGTGAAATCCTGCAAAATAAAACTATATCTTTAGCAACTATAATGTCTATCTAGAATGAACATACATTAATTCAAATTTCTATTTACATTTCTTGTGGAAACTTCTTCAGAAGTGACAGCTCTGATGGAAGACAATCAGACGACCTCTCATCAACGAGACTGGAAAAGCGTATCTCTAGGTAACATGATCTGTACCGTGTTGTTGAATCTTTATTTCTTCTGTCTCGTCCACTGCGATTTCTTTAATATTTCTTCATCTTTATCTTTTCTCTGGTGTTACTCTTCAGTCTTCATGAGTTTGTTGTCTTTATAATACTTCTATTCTGAACACATTTCTCTTTTACTGAATACTATATTGGTGATGGACACTGTCTGTGTAGTTTGCTGCTTGCAACAAGTTTTATATAATAAATGTTGCATGTTTTATCTTCTTGATATGTTTTGTAATTTCTTAGAAATAATTGTCCTTCATGAAGTATCTTTTCTTTGTTCTAAAAACCTAGCGATCGCAGCAACCCCTAAACAAACATTTTGTTTTGAAAGAAATTAAAAAAATATCTTATCATCTACCAAAAAAATAGTTTTGAAACCTTTTTAGTGACTAACACTTTTCTTTTCATACTTAACATTTTGTACAGAGATATATGAAATATTTAATAAAAATATAAAAACAATGTAAGTTTTTTTCAAGTATTGTCTATTTCACAAAATATACAGAAGTACTGTCGGCATTGCTACCATCTTCAGCCACGACTTAACAAATACTTCCACTTAGAATTTGTTAAGTCGTGACTGAAGATGTTAGCAATACCAATAAGATTTCCATATATTGTGAAATAGACAATATTTAAAAAAAAAAAGTTTTTTCTTTATTTTACACTTTTTTTTGCCAAACTTAAATTAGCATTGAAAGTGCGGTTCATTTGACTTATTTATCTTTTTAAATATGGAAATAAATGAAAAAAATATTTTCTTAAAACAGCATGGTAACACATCTTATGAATAAAATAAAATGATAGATAAAACACTTTTTTGAACACTTATATTGTCTAATTCCACAAACATAATGAGTACCGGTTTCGGCTTACGCCAACGTCAGCACAATGTTCAACAATAATTCAGATATTTGCCAGGCATACACCTCACCTTACCTCAGGTATTCTTAGGTTAATATAAATATGTATGCCTGGCAAATATCTGAATTATTGTTGAACATTGTGCTAACGATAGCGTAAGCCGAAACCGGTACACATTTAAGTGTATGTTTGTGGAATTAGACAATATAAGTGTTTTATCTATCATTTTATTTTATTCATTAGTATTTCCACTATATCAACACAGAACGCAAAAAATGTATTCGGACATCAACACATCTTATTACTGGCCAACTGTATCTTAGGCAAAACTGCCGTTGAGTCGAGTTCAGAACTAGAAAAGGATAGCTATCTGTACAGTGCTCCTCTTACGTTCTGCCCCAGTTAGGAGTATACAAGGATTTAAATCAAACAAACACACTTTAATATAAACAACTTTAACGATCATTAATCTCATGTCACAAACATCAATCTAGATTTTTTCAAAACTATGAATATTAGGATATCATCCCATAAACCTCATTATTCATTTATATATTTCTCAAACCTCTATCTATCATTCACTCATTAATTTATTTTGCAGTCACGTTTCAGTCAGTTTCCCAATTCTTAAAAAATCTTGTACCAAATAAGGGTTAAAACACCCATAAACTATAGTGACTTATTTCCATGTTATAACCACCATGTAGAACATGTAATTGTTGATCTGGTGAAATAAAGAAATAAAAAAAAATAATAATAATATTAGGTAGTTATTGAGACTCAAGCCCGGGCTTTAACTACGAAGTCCTATCGCCTACTACAGTTGTATGCTCTAATCCTTGATTATTTCATTCTATATTAAGTAAAATATGAACAAGAGTTGACATAAGGTTAGGTTTAGGTTTAGGTTTTATGACTCATGCCCGGGCTTTAACTACGAGGTCATATCGCCTACTACCAGAGCGCTCTTTCGACACTCTGGTGGACATGAGCCCGACTCTACTGTGGGAGTCCTAAATTTTGCCTACCCTAAATTTTTTATTCATCTAGGGTAGGGGTCTTTAACGAGTACCTGACATCGTACAGGCTCGGGACCATCGCTTAACGTCCCATCCGAAGGACGGAGTGCTTAAGTTTATTTTACCTCCCAGATAAAATAAACTAAGGGCCTCGGTCGGGCTAATATCGTTATATGACATAATATCGTTTATATTGAGAAATTATTTGTTTATATATGTATATATATATATATTTTTTTTCCTTCCCTTGATTTAATATTAATGTTTTCATGTTGTTGTTGGTTATTCGAATTAGTAAAAAAAAATTGGGTGCGATTTGGGGTAATTACATTTTTTTTTAATTTAAATAATTTTCACTCATGATATACGTTTTACTTAGTTATAATTGTTTGTGTTTAGATACAATATGTTAGTTTTGGTGTAAATAATTTAAATGTTATTTTGTTGGTTTAGTCACAGTTAGTTTTAATGTCATGTCTTTACTCAAATCTAGCGTATATTAATAATTTATATACGTCAATACATGCCCTGAAGAAGGCACTCATTTCAAAAAGCTTGGCAGACATTCTACAAGTTTGTTTTTTTTAACCACAAACCTGATCTCTCCTTCTTAAATAAATAAAAACTTAGTCAAATTAGCAGATGTGATTTCTTCATTGTAAATGTCAAGTTCATAGGTACAATCGTTTTTGCGGTATTGCGTTCAAAACTTTCCAATGACACATCATCGCGAAAATAGTCAAAACATATTCCAACCTCGAGCTCATCGCAATACTTTCTTGTGCTGTAGGTATAAGAAAATAATCATTTAATTTTTTTTTATAATATGACAACTGTATTACTCGTGTAGTATTCTGGTGGCGACAATCATGACTTAATTAAACATTTTTATTACATTTGCCTCAATAAGTCAATTTCCTGTGACGTGCATGATTCAAAATCATGAAATTGTCGAATGTTTATGACATTCGCAGAAACTGTATTTCAGAACAATTTGTGTATTAATTGATACATTAACGCAATGTTTGGCAATGGTACACTTTCAGTGTGTGACCTAAAGACAGATCTTTGTAAAATTTTTTTTTTTGTTTAGAAAAGAGTTGAACTGAGAATTCAACGTTGTTCTCTGTCAGTCCACTTTCTCTAGTAGTGTTCCAACGTTGGACATTACCAACAATTGTAGATCAATCTAAATAGGACCACTCCCCTTAAACAGATTAATTGTTACCCTTGATCTAGTAATTAGTTAATTAATTAGCTGGGACACAACCAAACCAAGGTTGGTCGTCTAATTGTTTCAGTTAAATTACAGAACATTCCTTGGTTTTAGGTCGGTTTGAGGTTTAAGGACGAGAAGCAACTTGGGCAACACGTATTTGTCACTACTGGCAGTGTTTCTCAGAGGCTATCACTCCATGCTTGTAGGTTCATTCTCACTTCCACAGCTATAACATGTATAGAGGAAGTTATGTGATCGGTCGGAAATTCGATGTTGAATTTTCATCGGAATTTAGTTTTTTTCCATCACCCCGATTCTAAAAATGAAAAAAAGTATCTATGTCTGTAAACACGGTAACTTCTGACAGAATGAATATATCGACATGAAATTTTATATGTATAACCTCATAGGATGAAACCTATTGATTTGCAGCTAAATCGGCCAAACGGATGGGGGCGATTAGGAGGGAGTCTTAACACAAAACCTCTATTAACTGCTATTTTAATGAATGAATCGTCATGAAATTTTATATCTTAATTTAAAACCTCATAAGGACGTCATCTAATAATTTTCAGCTAAATCGACCGATGAGAAGGGGCTCAACTCAAAATCCTTAATAACTGCCGATATAATGAGTTTATTTTCACACATAGTAGGAGGATTCAGGATTTTCTAGAGGGTTCGACCGCCCTTCTTCAGATCACAGTGGTCTGCTGCGTTCATTATGACGAAGGGGCAACAGTAGAAGAGAAGTCCAAGAAACATTCTCGTAATATTGTCGGAAATACGACTTATCTAATCATTACACTTACGAAAAAATATAGAATATTTTAAAAGCAATTTCTATGCAGAGCGATAATCGCTAGCTCGCTCGGCTTGGTAGGTAGGAAGAATTAGCCACCCGTCTAGAAACGCCCTGCGAAAGTCTTCCATTTTCGGGAGATGGGGCACGCCCTAAATTGAAGCATAGCATCACATCGTTTGAGAACTTATTCCTAGGGTATTCATCTTTTTACCATATTTGTACCAATTTCCTCAGTTGGTAACCTATTTTGAAACGATGAGAAGTAGGTAAATAAAAATATATTAAAAACAACATTGGTATCAACATGTAAAAAGGATTGAAATATGAAAATAAAAAAAAAACGAATAAAAATATAGGCAAACGGAAAGGAAGCACCGGCAATTAAAATTACTGCCCTGAAGAAACCGGTAATAAAAATTCAAATGAGGTCTATAAATTTGGTAAGGTAAAATAAATTGTGTTTTTATTGACTTAATCATGTAGATAGCCCTTCGCGAATAATTCGAGCAGGAGGCAGGAGGTCTACACCAAATGAATAAGTACGACACAATGCAAATTCAATCCCCGTCCGCCTACCCCACGACTGCCCCCCCCCCCCCCCCCCTCCCCTTTCGTTCATAATGAAAAAAAGTCTATGCGTTCAGTCATAGTAAAAATCACTTTGTGTAATAGAAAGGCAGACCTCCATGTAAACTACGTTTTTTACTTCTCTAGCTATACTAAATACAGGGGAAGTTATCGGTCAAACATTCGATGCCACGTTTTCAACGGAATTCAATGTTTTCCTACCTCCAGATTCCAAATATCATAGAATGAATGCATCGACACGAATTTTTATATGGGAATCGAGAAACCTCTGTCTGTCTGTGTGTGTGTGTGTGTTTGAACACGATAACCTCTGATAGAATGAATGCAAGGGATTCAGGGGAGGGGGGTCATTTCAGAAACTTTAATAACTGCCGATATAATGAATGTATCGACATGAAATTTCATATTTGAAATCAAAACCCAATGAGGACATAAATTGGCAAATTTCAGCGATATCGGCCGATGGGAAGAGGGAGTTCAGGGGAGGGGGGTCATTTCAGAAACTTTAATAACTGCCGATATAATGAATGTATCGACATGAAATTTCGTATTTGAAATCAAAACCCAAAGAGGACATAATCTGGCAAATTTCAGCGATGTCGGCTGAAAGGAAAGAGCTGTTCAGAAGAGAGGCCTCAATCCAAAAAGCCCGATAGGTGCTGATGTAATGTATTGATCGACACAAAATTTAGTGTGAATTCTACTTGAATATGTTCTCTTTCTTTAGCTTAGTTTTTAGAACGGAGAAGATAGAGGCATGTGATGAAAGGCGCACTCATTCCAAAGTGAATGATAACAAAAGTGGCTGGGGTATATTGGTACGTAATTCTCAGACAGACATGGACTGTAGACATGGACTGGATTGTGACTGGAATACCTTCTAAGGAACCATTGGGTACCGACATAGCCTCCAAAGGACTTCAAAGTCATTGACCAGCCTCGCCAATTTATTGTAACAAAAAACTGGGAAAATCCCGCATAGCTAAACCTCCACGAGAAGTCATCACTCAAATATTAATATTTACTCGATATATATATATATATATGGTTATAAACAATAATTTAACATTAAACGTGCAGCACCGGAGGGGGAGCTCACTGGACATGGCCTTTCAATAGGGATCACGACTTTTATATTATGGTTATTGTATCCGAATAGAGTGTTTCCTCTAACATAAAACATTTTAATTGTATTTTAAATATTATTATTGAATGTCATTAAAGAATTTAATACCTTTATGAGTTCTACTTCTTTGAAAAAGAGAGTTTTAATATTTAGTTTGCGGTGTTTCCACGCCGGCCATGTAAATTGTACAGATCGGATTCATAGATTGGAAAATCGTTGATGAATCACCGGCAATTAATCACAAAACGAATTAATCAGTTACGTTTTCATATTTGGAATCTAGAGGCCGTAAAAGATAAAATTCCGTCGAAAACTCCGCATCGAATTTTTGACCGATTACATAACTTCCCCCATAATCCGTATAGCTGAGGAAAAAGAATCCATTATTGTAGTTCATATTTTTTCAAAAACATTCTACCGACTGATCAATCAATCAATCAATCTCTGACTTGTGAGTGAATGACAGTTCTGGCGGAATGGGCAATGCGGGATGGAACCTCACCTTGGAGCGAACAACCGGGTTGTCTACATTCACTAGAAAACCAGATAGCAAAAGAAGAAAAAATCTTATTGATCAATCATGGACATTGAGAATAGTTAGGTTAGGTTTTATGACTCATGCCCGGGCTTTAACTACGAGGTCATATCGCCTACTACCAGGGCGCTCTTTGTCACTCTGGTGGACATGAGCCCGACTCTACTGTGCGAGTCCTAAATTTTTCCTATCCGAAATTTTTATTCACCTAGGACAGGGGTCTTTAATGAGCACCTGACATCGTACAGGCTCGGGACCATTGCTTAACGTCACATCCGAAGGACGGCGTTCTTAAGTTTATATTACCTCCCAGATAAAATAAACTAAGGGCCTCGGTCGGGTTTCGAACCCACGTTTTTGAGCTCAGAAGCCAAGCACGCATACCACTGAGCTACCGGCGCCCTCATTGAGAATAGTGATCGGGTGTCTAATAGAACAGCACACGATAAGAAAACGTACTCCGTTAACGGTAATGGGTCTTATTCCGGATCGGCCCCGGCGAGGATCGAAATCCAGAGATGTTTAGCACATTAGGCAACCACGCTACCTCCTTTAAGTAAACAGTGCAGTGTGGTGGGGGGTGCTACTCGCCCGAAAAAATAGAAATAAATGGATTGACTTAACTAAATCACTTACTATACAACTCGACTAAATCACTTACTAAACAACTCGACTAAATTTTCGTGGTTCACACACGTTTAGTTACTAAATTATTCGCCACTCGACTAAATTACTATCATAGTGCTAACTAGGCTTTATGTTAATGGGGACTTTATTGTTCAAAATTCCATTTCCTATGTGATCGTACGTATTCGTACTTGTAACAGGTTAGAATAACAGGTAGGTATTAGAATTGTTTATGGTGACAAAGAACTGAAAGGGCACTAGTTTGAGAACACCGCAGGCGACGACCATTTCATTCCCCCTTTTCCCCACGGGATCACTTACAATAACTAAAAGGGACTCCTTGAAGGGGTGTTAGTAGAAGACATTGCTTGTCTATTAGCATGGCGGATCGGGATCCCCAGAGAGGGGGCTGATGAAGCAGTCCCTTTGGATTTGGCGACTAGATGAGAGGGGTGGAGAATTGGTGACATCGCTGACAAGCCGGAGCGACACCACTAATTACAAGGTATAATAATGTCATTGAACAACCAGACTCTGGTTAGTGTTCCAAATCCTGCTAATCCCATTTCGAATATGAAATTTAAATAATCTTCATAATATTCCTTGTTATCAATCTTTTTTGCTCCTCTGGTAACTTAAAATGAACAAAACGAGCAGGCTCCCGGCTGCGCGGGTTCACCGCCCTCAGGGACTTACACTTTTGTTGCGCCCAGAGGCCAAACATATTCTGCTGCCCACTTAAGGAAAGAGAAACACACATATTTTAATTTAGATATACATTTCTTAAAATAAAATTATAATAATAAAAAAATACATTACACATATTACAATATAATAAATACACTATTTTATTTTGTAATTAAATATTTATTAAATATTATTAATTATTTATTTCATAATGGAATTTTAATATAAAAAAAATATATAAAATTTTTATCTAATTCATGCCGACAAGGGAAAGTTCCTTGAGTGCCTCTATTGTAAATCCGTCCCTGATCACCCCTTTAAATCAGTGAAAAATCTCAAACAGTTAATAACTCGGGATTTTGATGGCAAAAAAAAAAGTCGTTGAATCATCGGCTAGGAACTTCCCCATCACGAATTAATCAATTACGTTTTTGCTCTCCTTCCAAAGTCAATCGACCATTTTGGCTATAACTCAATATTTAAATTATTTCGTGTTTTTTGGCTGTTCTGTATAATTAGCATAAGTAAGGTAATGCCCCATATACGTATGCCTAATAAATTAAATAAAATTCTGTATAGTTTTGGTGAATGTTTGTGATAAGGAACTAATTTAAAATAATTTTCGGAAAAAAGTCGATTTTATTCCTTTGAATTTCAATGCTCAATGCAATCAAATAATTCAAAATGCTAGTTCAGAGAATAGACGAGAAGTGGATATTATAATTGAAGAGGCTATATCCTACTGTGATGATTTATGGAAAATACCGTATAATTATATTACATTATTATATCTTTAGTTAGGAAATTATTATTATCTTTAATACTAGGAAGTATTGTTATCGTGCAGAAATCAGAAATCGAGTTTACAATGGAACTTCACGTTTCAAGGTAGTCCTTGAACACGTTTTGACCATTTTCGCTGTGATGTTAGTGCTTATATCTGTGTGAGTGATAGAAACTTTGTGAGAGCTCAAACACAAAAACGATTGTAACAATGAACTTGAAATTTGATATGAAAGATGTCACAGATGCTAACTTAGATCTGATTAGATTATGGCCGAAATCAGATAGAAATTAAGTCCACTTGACTTCGGGGCTTGGAGTATTTCTTTCGAGAGTTAGTTATTATGACACATGCCCGAACTTTAACTACAAGTTCATATCGCCTACTACCAGAGCGCTCTTTCGTAATTCTGGTGGACATGAGCCCGATTCTACTATGAGAATCTTAAATCTTTATTCACCTAGGTTAGTGGTCTTTAACAAGTACCTGAGATCATACAGACTCGGGATCGTCTCTTAACCCCCCTAATCCGAAGGACGGTATGCTTAAGTTTAAACCTAAGGGCTTCGACCTGGTTTAGAACCCACGATCTTGAGCTCAGCAGCAATGAAGCACGCATGCCACTGAGTCACGGGCGTCCTCTATCTTACAAGATTGCTTATATTTATGACCTAATCAAAAATGTCTTAAAATAAAAGTTGTAGCGAAAAATGTAGACATTTTATGTAAAACTTTTTTTTTAGTTGTTTGCTTGATTTACGCGAAAACTAATAGTCCTTTCGAAAAATGTGTCTTAACAAACAACGTGCCTTATAAAATTTTCAACTATCAATCTATCTCAGATATGAGCTAAGACCAATGCGACGAAAGTTATAGCGCTCCAAACTTTGTACAATAAATTTTTTTAGGAAATAGTTCAAAATAATGTTTACGAATTTTAGTATGGTCATATCAAAAATTTGTTTCCCAGTTCTATTTCATTGAAGTTATAAAACTCATGATTTGATACAACTATTTGAATAATAACTTTTTAGTTTTTTTGATTATGTTTGAATATTTTCATAAAACAATACTCACCTAAAATTTTGAGTTAACTTTCCCATAGTTCAAATTGATTAGACCTTGCTAGATGTACGATAGGACGGGTGAGCTAGGTCGTGGTATGAAGGGATCGATACGGCACTGTTGCTATGGATACAGCTTCCTTCCCACGTGCCTGACTGCTCCTCGCCCTGCTACATCCAGTCAAAACTACACATAAGTTATTTTTGTAATCTGGAGAGGCATATCGAAAAGAAAATATCGATATGTTGTATTATATAATATTATAAAGAATATTGGGTCGTTATATCGACACGCGATAATATCAGGACGCAATGTATCGATAAATTTACTTTTTACTTTAAAAATATATTATTAATGAAAGATTTAAGAAATCAAACTAATGTTAAATGCATTTTATAAATGTAATGTTTTATGTATGTATATATTGAGTAAAAGGATTTTCAAGAATAAAATATAAACATATAGCAGCTATATTAATCAATCTCCCAATGTATTTATGAGATTCAGAATATATTTGATATATAAATGTTTCGGTATTTTAAATATTCTTTCCCAGGGGCATAGCCAAGGGGGGCTGGGGGGGCCCGTGCCAGAGCAAAAAACCAAAATTACGAAAAGTGTGCTTTACTTAAATGTACATGTACAAAACAAGTCATATTACATTTATTTAAATATACATTAATTCGGTCATTTCATTTCCTCGTTTATGTTATACTTTGTACTCTTAAAGCTGATTCTACATGCGCACTAAAAATGCAAAGCACAGCAACAGCAAATGCACGCTATTGGCTGTGTCATTTAATTCTAAAAGCACAGAAACCACAGCGTGGATTTCCTGCTGCTGCACTTTGCATTTTTGCTGCTCATGTAAAGTCAGCTTAAGTATTACAGTCAATGGTTACCTCAGGGGGAGCTTCTAAGGGTCTGAGTCTCCCAAATTAATAAAAAAAAGTCTGCAGCTCTAACCACGGAAACTGCGGGCTGTGCCCCCCCCTCCCCTGCTCAAAATCCTGGCTACGCCCCTGTTCTTTCCTCAACAAAGTGTCAACACAGCACAAGACCTTTTGACCTACTTCAGAAGAAAAATTGAACAACACTGAAACAATGAATGGAGTCAGATGGAATGTAATTGTCATTAATTATTAAAAACTTGTAGTTGCTTTAATGCAAATTATAAACATGGTAGCCGGTAGCTCAGTGGTATGCGTGCTTGCCTACTGAGTTCAAGATCGCGGGTTCGAAACCGGGCCGAGGCCATTATTTTATCTGGGAGGTAAAATAAACTTAAGCGCACGCTTTTCTTTGGATGGGACGTCAAGCGATGGTCCCGAGCCTGTACGATGTCAGGTACTCGTTAAAGACTAGGTGAATAAAAATTTAAGGTAGGCAAAATTTAGAACGCCCACAGTAGTGTCGGACTCATGTCCACCAGAGGACAAAAGAGCGCTCTGGTAGAATATAACCTCATAGTTAAAGCCCGGGCATGAATAATAACTAAATAACAATAACAATTTACTAAATTTGTAACAATTAGAGAAGGATTGACCAACGATGCAATAAGAAGGAGAGGTGAGGCTTGGGGTCGAAGAAAACAAACTTGTAGAATTTCTGCCAAGCGTTCTGCACTGAGTGTACCTTCTTCAGGGCCTGTATCGATATAAAATATATTGCATAATTGTATGTAGATATGAATAAAGAACATGACATAAATGTGACTAAACCATAATAAATAAAAAGCATGAAAACAAACTGAAATATTAGTAAATATTACATCTAACGATCCTATATTATTAAATATTACATCTAACGATCCTATATTATTAAATATTACATCTAACCATCTTATATTATTAAATATTACATCTAACGATTTTATATTATTAAATATTACATCTAACTATCTTATATTATTATATATTACATCTATCTTATATTATTAAATATTATATCTAACCAACCTAAATTTTTGTCGTCTGTTGATTATTTTATTTACAGTTTCTTCATCTCTTCCCCATTTCTCTTCATCCCTTTCACCAGTTCTTAACGAGACCAAGGATCAATATTATATATTATTAAAACAACAATAATTATTAACAAGTAAATGGAAAGAATTTGTGAAATATTTATATTATCGATTTCTGAGGTTATAATATAACCTCAGAAATCGATAATATATTATGAGGCTGTGGAATTGCAAGGGAGAGAAAGCACACTCTAGTAGGCTTGGGATAAACTAAAAAAAGTGAATCACCCTAATCCCCCTTCCCCTTTTTCCCTTTAACTGATTTGGCTGAAAATCAACAGGTATTGCCTTTATGAGGGTTTGTTCACACAAATAAAATTTCGTGTCCATATATTCATTCCAATGGCAGTAATTATTTTATTTGTGTTAAGCTTCTCCTAGAATCCCCTACCCTTTGGTTGATTTGACTGAAAATCAATAGGTGTTGAAGTTAGAGGGTTCTGGATTCACATATATAATGTCGAGTCGATACATGTACTCTATCGGGAGTTATCATGTTCACAGACACACACACATACACACACATACAGACTGAATTTTCTTTTTCATATTAGGAATCTGGAGGTCACGAAATACATGAAATTCCATTGAAAACTCTACTTAGAATTTTTGACCTATACTACCTTGATTACAAAACTTCCTCTATCCTTCGTATAACTGGAGAAGTAAAAAGTCATCTGTAAATCACCGTCAATATATTTCCCCAGCGCGAATTAATAAACTACGTTTCCTGGGAAACGGTCCAGTGTGATAGCATTGGAGGTTAGGTTAGGTTTTATGACTCATGCCAGGGCTTTAACTACGAGGTCATATCGCCTACTACCAGAGCGCTCTTTCGTCACTCTGGTGGACATGAGCCCGACTCTATTATGGGAGTCCTAAATTTTGCCTATCCTAAATTTTTATTCATCTAGGGTAGGGGTCTTTAACGAGTACCTGACATCGTACGGGCTCGGGACCATCGCTTAACGTCCCATCCGAAGGACGGCGTGCTTAAGTTTATTTTACCTCCCAAATAAAATAAACTAAGGGCCTCGGTCGGGTTACGAACCCACGACCTTGAGCTCAGAAGTCAAGCACGCATACCACTGAGCTACCGGCGCCCTCTGATAGCATTGGATATACTTAATAGATGATATTCCAATTTTTCAACTATAAAATTGTTTGAATGATCACATGAGAAATTATAGATAATTTATCTATATTATTCTATATTCATCACCCTTAGAAAATCAGGATATCTTATGCCAAAATTAATTTTCGAAAAACAACATTAAACTACAAAAAAAAAATGTTTTTTGAGATTTATTATATTTACCACATAATTAGGATAGTACAGTTAGTTATTATGATTCATACCCGGGCTTTAACTACGAGGTCATATCGCCTACTACCACTCAGTGCAGAAAGCTTGGCAGAAATTCTACAAGTTTGTTTACTTCGACCACACGCCTCATCTTTCCTTCTCATTACATCGTTGGTCAATCCTTCTCTAATTGTTATTAGTATAAATGTAGTAAATTGCTATTGTTATTTAATTATTATGATTCATGCCCGGGCTTTAACTACGAGGTCATATCGCCTACTACCAGAGCGCTCTTTCGACACTCTGATGGTCATGAGCCTGACTCTACTATGGGAGACCTAAATTTTTATTCACCTAGGGCAGGGGTCTATAACGAGTACCTGACAATGTATAGGCTCGAGACCATCGATTAACGTCTCATCCGAAGGACGGCATGCTTAAGTTATTTTACCTCCCAGATAAAATAAACTAAAGGCCTCGGCCAGGTTTTGAACCCACGATCTTGAGCTCAGAAAGCAAGCATGCATACCACTGAGCTACTGGCGCCCTCTTTTAGGATAGTATATATCTTACTATAATTATTTATACTAATATAGTTATTACACTTGAATTACTATGATGATGACACTCTAAATCAGAATGGAGCCAACGAGTTAGTCACTGAACTCACTAATTATTTATTTTGATTAATGTTACAGAGATGTCATTTATCACCAACCACACCCTCCTCCTATCCCTCATCAAAAAGCAATTTCGCAAACAATAAATTACGAAAACAATATTTAAAAAAATATGTCATTGCCTCGGTTTTATTAATTTATGTTAGTGTTGTCTTTTACATAAAGACTTAAAAAAATTCCTTCATACAATTGTTTTAATATTTCTTAATATATTCTTTATATAAATACATAATAAGTTGTAAAATATTTTATAGCAACTCATAATTTATATTAGGTACTTTTTTTTTTTTTTAGTTATCTGCCTATGTGATAATATTTTAAAAACGAGTTGCAAGCTGCAATTAATGAACTGTCCAATTACTTCAATAAATGGGGCATAGTACTAAATGCACAAAAGTGTGAGGCCAAGATTTTCACCTTAAGAAGACCTCAGGACCCGGGGAAGCTGGTCGTGGACATGAAGGAACTTGACTGGAACCCCGGTGAGGATTCCGTCAAGTACCTAGGGCTCTATCTTGATAGGAGGCTCACCTGGAAGATACACGTCAACAAGAAGCTTTCGGAAGGGTATGCACGACTTTCCATGCTGTACCCTTTGATGAACAGGAAGTCCAACCTCAAGCCCGACAACTGCCTCCTACTTTACAAAACCATTCTCCGGCCGCTCGTAACCTACGGGTGTGAAGTTTGGGGCTCTGCTTCTCCAACTAAACGAAAAAGAATCCAGGTGTTCCAAAACAAAATCTTAAGAATGGCTGTGAACTCTCCGTGGTTTGTTAGAAACTCTCAGCTTCACCACGACCTGGACCTCCCTTCTATAGATGAGTTTATCCACTCCAAATTCCGCAGATACTATGACAGGCTGACCATTGTTCCGGGTGCCACTACGTACAACATTGGACAACTCACCACTACCAGACGCCTCAAACCCAGACTCCTCCAAGACACATTACGCTAATAGCTTTTCCCGTTATTTTTCAAATCCCATTTCAATTATTTCAAATTATTAGTTAAGGGAAACTCAATTTTGCGAAGATCCCTCATGTGTATATATATTATGTTATCCGCACCATGTATAACATACTTCTTGTTGATCTGGTGAAATAAAGAATAAACAATTTTAAAAAATAAATTAAATCATTGCGATAAATTATGAAAAACGGTTTTACCTTTCTAAAAAATTATTGTTATTAAAATATACACTTCATTAATTATGTTTTGAGAAATTCTAGCAATACTGCAACTGCGCGTAATCAAATAATTTAATAAAACAAGATGCAGGTGGCACCGATTTGGTTGAAAATCAATAGGTGTCTTACTTAATCCTCATACTAAATTTCGTGATGATACATACATTATATCGAGTTAGTTTTTAGTTGGTAGTTTTTAGTTGAGCTTCCTCCGTTCCTAATGGCAGAAAATTGTTAAGTGTCGTCCCTTTACAAGGTTTTGAATAAAATTTAATATAAAATTTCTTTAGAAAATTGATAGGTTTCATCACATTTCTGATGGAGACCGATTATATATCTTCCTCCATACTCTGAATGAATGAATGAAAAATAATCTTTATTCTGGAACATATGTCCCCTAAGAATAATAACATAAAGAATAAACAAGAGTATACAAGTATCAACCACTTGAGAAGAATAAATATAAAGTAAAATAAAAGAGGTCTCTAGGAATAAATATTAAATGTTGAAAACAGGCAATGAGTAAAACAATATAATAAACTAGTGAAAAATGATAAAGAGAAATAAAAAAATAAAAATTAGAAAAACAAGTACATATGAATGATATTGTGAAACATGATAACAATAATGACTTGTATATGAATGAATTGTAAGAAACTAGACTGATGAAACAGAGAGTAACAATCGGTCCAGTGGAGTGAGAGACTTATAGGAAGACGAGAACTATCTCATAGGAGCTAGCCTTAGGAATCAGAGATTTGCTGTGTTGGGAGATAATGGAAAAGTAGGGACTTAAATGAAAGGAGAGTAGGAGCATGGCAAATCTGGAGAGGGAGAGAGTTCCAGAGGGAGTTAGCCTGGATAAGGAAGGTGTTGTGGTAGGTTGTCCTATGGGAAGGGAGATAAAGATCATAGGGACGGGATATAGTGACTTTCTGGTGGATATAGGATTTAAATTGGAGCATTTGGAAGATGTAGGAGGGCTTTTGGGAAGATATGGTTTGATAGAGGAAGGAGCCTAGGAAATATTGTCGACGAGAAGATGGGAAGAGCCATTTTAGGTCTGTATAAGAACTAGTAATAGAAGAGTGTCTGGGGAGCTCCGTAGAGTTGGGGAAGTAGTACGAGTTACAATTTCACCAGTTTATCGGTTAAGAATGGAATTCACCTATTTTCATATTGAGAAAACGTTTAGACGAGCTGGGTAGTTCAGGTCTGCCTTGGATAAATATAAAGTTTTAAATAAATAAAGAATAAATTATAGAGAATATATGATCAGTCGAGAAAATAATCATAACAGCCTAAAAACGTTGTTTAGTCACAAGCCAGAGAGAGGCCAAAAATATCTCATATTCTTACTAACCCAATTTAAACATTTATTTTTCATCCTAACTTTTATGTTTACTTTTTTTACTTCCCCAGCTATTAGTGTGTATAGGGGAAGTTATGTAATGCATTTCGATTGGGATTTTCAACAGATTTTCATGTTTTCCGACCTCATGATTCCAAAAATGAAAAGAAAAGGCTGTGTGTCTGTGAACAAGATAACTCCGTATAGAATGAATATATCAATAAGACATCTTAATGTAAATTCAAAGCCCTATAGGTCGACACATGTTAATTTGAAGGGGAAGGGGGAATCCCAACTGGGCTCAACTCAAAAATCCAATAATTCCGATGTAATGAATGTATCGAAGTGAAACTTTATGTTTAAATTCAAAATAAGGATGGCAATTATTTGTTTGCCGCGATTCGGTCGATGGTATGAACTTGAGAACTCTTCAAGTGGCCCAATACAAATAAATACCTTAGATTGGTTGGTAGCTACTCGAGGGACACCTCCATCCTTCAAATCCATGAAGACCTGAATGTTGAGCTCCTACTGGACTACTTAATGAATTTCAGTAAAAACGTTTTACTTAAGTGGGACACAAATCAAAACGTTTTGGAAAAGAAAATAGGGAAAACTCAGGGAGGGAAGCCCAAAAATACCTGTTCATGATTTTAAATTATAATCTCTGTTTTTTAATGTTTATTAATTTATTTTATTTTCATTTCAGTTACTTTGTATTTTTCTTTCTTTCTTCTTTAAGAGTTTTTTAAAATTTACTCTTAAGCAGTAGCATTGTTTTTAATTTAACTGATTACTTTTGATTTGTATTTAGTATATAAGGAATAATGCTTAAGGAACCTTATTGTATAATTGTACCTCTGTAAATGCGACTGTTTTAATAAACTCTTCTTCTTCTATTGAAAATATTATTTTAATAGAAAATAATAAGTATCTGAAACAAAAAAAATATATTGATCTTGTTCACAACCAAATAAATGAGGAATTAAATAGAAGGGGTGTCAATATAAATATTTTAGTGTAAAAACGTTTTTTAAAACTTAAAGTTTTTAATATCCTTATTACCTGGCAATTACAATATAAGATACGCCATTATTTTTTGATACAAAGGTTATTTGAAGTTCCTAGAGAAATATAATTAATTTTTATGTGGTCGCCGTCCTTCAGATAGGATTAAACGATAGTTCCGAGCCTGTAAGATGTCAGGTACTAATTTAAGATCTTCACCCTAGATAAATAAAAATTTAGGGTACGCAAAATTTAGGACTTCTAAAGTAGAGTCGGACATGTCCACCTGTGCGACGAAAGAGCGCTTTGGTAGTAGTCGTTAAAGCCCGGGCATAAGTGGCAATAACAAACAATTTATTTTATGAAATTTTCATTTGCCATTTTCAAAAGTATCATTTTTTTTAACAAAGAGCTATATTGGGATTTAGAATTCTTACAAAATATTTAAAAAAATATACGAATATAAATATATATTGTTTATTAGAGGCCTATTCAAGAAAGAACTTTGGGCAGGATATTAAAAAAATTAATTGGCCCTTCTGGCTTAAAGCTAAACAATTGATCCTGACATCTATCGGTAGACATGGGAACTCAACAAACCCGGAGGAGTGACATTAGTTGACATATCGACCCCTAGAGAGCACTATATATGCCAATTCAAACCCATTCTAGCAATATTAACTACATTTGGGAGACCCTGATGGAGTTTCAACTAATTTCTACTAACTTCAGAATTCGGGGTTTAAATGTATACGTCGTTAGAAATGTTAACAATTAGTTAATTATTTCTGATTACTTCACAGAGATGATATAATAGGATGGCAACCTGTAGGATGCCAGAACTGTTTCTAAATAAGCCCTTCTACATCTTAAGTTACGAGAACTTAGAAATTAAAATGACTATCCGAGTATGTATACTAAATGGTGTGAAATTTAAATTACGTCTTGCAAGGTCAGTTCATTTTGATCAGGCTCTACTGTGGCTTCGTTTCTGCTTCGAACTTCTTTTAGTGGCTGTTTATAAGAGCGCAGACATCTGCCTTGTTGTGGAAGGTTTCAGATGAACTATTTTCACTACGTGCTGGAGCTAACCTCAACTAATGACCAACTATTCAATGCATTACTTCTTGTTACACAAAGGCTCGGAACATTCTCTTATAGGCAAATATTAAAATTTGGAAGAGAGAAACCTACTTACACAATGTTAGTTTTTTACAAAAACTGAATTTTTTTAGTAGTTTTTTATTAAGCAGTGACGCTGATGATAGTAATTATAATTCAGTTTATGCTTGTACAGGATGGAAGTAAACCCACCTTCACTCCCTCCTTAAAATCTGCATCTGTTTTTCTGTATTTTGGCCAGGTTTTGCCCCAGTGTGCGTCGGTCCTGGTTCTCCTGTTATATTATTCGTTGTATTTACCACATACAAAAAACACAAACAATTTAGTCACATTTATTTATATTATACAAATAATTGTATTGTAGCGTCCTTAAAGTAATGTTCAACCTAAGTGTCTATCTTAGATAACTGCTCCAACTACCTCCCCCTCCCCGATATAAGGGGCCTCTCAATTTGTCGCTACGTACTCATAGAGAATCCTGCTGATACTTCACGTGCCCCGATATACTGTTTTTGATATAAATAGCGTAATTGCAAATTAATTCACTAAAACATGCAAAGGAAATTATATAGATTACAATCCCCATCTTACATTTTTCTAATTATTCCATGAAAATTTTCCTCTTTAAATTTTTTATACATACTGTAGCGATTGTATCGCAGAAGTGGACAAACATTAGACACGAAGCACCACAACGACATAACCTCATCACAACATACAAATATAATCCAATAATAACCAAACATCATTGCCAGCCTGGCAGCTGATAATTCAATAATTATAAAACATATGATTGTATACTATAAATCGTAACTTTATAATATAGGTATATATACAAATTTTGTATGGAATTATTAATACATTTCGCCATTGTAAAAAAATAAATGATAAAAAAAGAAAATAAAAAAAGACAGTCAGAGGGTGAGCATCCAAGTGTCTGTGTGTAACGACTAGGGCTGTGATTTCTATGCAATAAAAACAGCGAAATATGCAAATATATTTCGCAAAATATGCAACAGAAAACTAAAAATATGCGAAAGGCTGCAAAGGAAAAAAGTACCTATAGAATAAAATAAACTGCAAAAGTAATTGAAAATTTTTATAGACAAAATTTATTAAATAAAAAAAATATATATATAAGCAAGTAAGTAAGTAGGCTAAAATTGCAACTCTCGTAAGAGACACCAAGCACAAAAACTAAACAGTTTATATATTTTTTTGCATGTATCTGGAATAACTGGGACTTTTTTGGGGGGTTCTTTTCATTAAAATTTTTATTTCAAAGTTAAAAAAATTATTTCACATTAGGATAGTGCAGCGTCTATGTTAGCACTATCTGAAATATAAAATATATATATACATATATATATATATATATATATATATATATATATATATATATATATATCTGTTTACTTTCCATGAAAACATTGTGAATTTACGATGGTAGGACCAAAAAGTAAAAAATGCAAGCCTTTAATAAATGATTAATTTGCATAGAATTGCAATCTATTTGGTGCACAATTAGGTATACCTTATCGCTACCACTTTGACCATAAATTATATCCAAATGTGCCTCTTCTGTATTTCAGGTAGTATATTATTCTGAAGAGGCAATTTCGGATGAGATATGAGTATGAATGTTCTTCCTCATGCAATTTCTTTTAATTAGCCCATTTTCGCTCAGTGATGTATCTAATGGGGTGATGTACCCAGGGGCAGGAGGAGTCCCGCTTCTCAGTGTGAAGTTAGGAGTTTTGTTTTATTTACAACTTAATATTCTTGTAATCACCAAAAGTCCCCTGTGATAAAGATTATTATGTTAAATAAAATAAATAGATAAATATTAATTGAATTAATAATAATGAAATAATAAAATTACCACCAATTACAAATTACCTGTAGAAATGATATCTCTAAATACTAAATTTTGATTTCTGCAGTAGTTTCCGAAAAGGGCCCTAAAAAAATATCGAAAGTTACAGGCGTGCAATTTTGACGAAAGTGCACATATTTTTTAAGAATTTCAATTAACAATCTTTTCATTTGGATTTCTAAAGAGATTTACTAATGAGATGCCATATTGTTTTTCTAAATTTGCAAAAGTGTTAAATCTAATCCGAAGGTTTTTAAATGATCTTACTGGGTTAACAGGGAAAATGAATAGCATAAAATAAGAGAACAAATATTTGGGTTTATTTACTTGAAACTACATAATAAAACCTAATCAAATTACTTATAATTAAAAGAAAATCTTACAAACTAATTTACTGAAAACTATTTCAAGTGTTATTTTGGGCATATATATTATGTACATATAAGTAAATAAAAGTACCTCCTTTGCGCATCTCAAATATCCAATTAAAACTCCAATAAATCACAATTAATTCTCACCTACTTGGTTCACCACACCTTAAGCCTAAACACTTTTCTCACTCCTCGACTGTCCGTCCATCTTCACATCTCACCTACACCAAGCCCACTCTAATTAAAACAGCTGATGGTCGTATTTTGTTTTCCACTCCAAAACAAATGCGACTTCATATAATTATTCACCAATTTAGTTGCTTCTTTGTTTTTATACAAATAAATATAATTAATTTTTCTAATATTAATAATTTGAATGTATGTAATTTTATACATTATACCCCAAATAACGGCTTGCGAAAAGATTTCATTCGGCCCGTTGATTTAATCATCAAACCGCGGCGGTTATGACCCACAAAAACCAATCCGTGATATTTCATATTTAATACACAGCTCAACAAGGTTAGGAGGCCCACTACCCCGCGAGATGAGTCCAGCTCTACGCCTTTCTTGTATCTGCAAGAGTCACTTAGAAACTAATCTTGTGGAGTTACTGGAGAAAGCAAACCATCTGGAGTTCTATCTAACCAACTAACTACCTTGATTTAACGAACCAAATATAAGTTTGAGATTTATTTATTTTTCTCTGTCTTATATTAATTAACACAGTCTCAGTTCCTCAGAACGAATTAATCAATTAACTTTTCGCTCCCCACGCTAATTTTCAGTAGTTGACTTAATAGGGGCTCTTAAATCGTCATACTAATTTTTGTGTAAATAAATTCATTACATCGGCAGTTTTAGGGTCTTTGAATTGAGCCCCCTCCCCTGAACCCCCATTTCAATCTCATTAGTGTCTTTATCGCCTAACTCATAATTTTTAATTATTTTGGCTTGTAATCTGCAGAGAAAATGATTATTGGTTAGAAAGGCACTATGTCTGTTTTTTTTTTAAGAAAAAAAAGATGGCACCAGAAATTATCCGATTGGTCGTTATAGCGGTTTTGAGCATGATAAACCGCTCGAAATCAGAGGTTCGCGGCGCGGCGGGATGACGTCTGAACGATAAGTTTGTGTGTGCGATATGAAGCCTAAGGACCGACCTATGCTATACGTATGTTTACATTTAACATGCTCATTCTCAAAGAGTAATTGCAACGGACCCGAGAGCAATATTTCGTGATGCTCACTTTCTGAACATCAAGGGCTCAGTTGTAAGACGTTGTCATATCAAAATAATAAAATAAAAAATTAAAATAAAATAGTAAATATTGGTCAGTAATGCTGTTTCTTATTTTTAAATTGTAGCCTCGGACCTCCAATAAAAAAATGTGAACTAGATTTACAATTTATTGGTAGCGAGTTTATTTAGCTAACCAAATAGGAGAGGGCGGGACTGGCTACGCCACAGAGGCAAGTTACCGCCAAGACGATGTGTATTAACGGGTGTGGGTGGGAAGGGTGCGCGGGCGCGGGCGGAACTTGACAATCGATGGGGTTCGGAGGGTGTGGCGCGAGCGCACTGGTTCATGACACAGACAGACAGACAGTGTGGTGTGGTGCGTTGCGGGGTCTGTTGGTGATCCTCCAAGTGTGGAAGTGTGTGGAGAGCCGTGGGCGCGGGCCGGGCATCCAGTCTGGCTCATGAGAGCCAACCTTTGGTCAAGATCTCACTAGTCTCAGGCAACGAGGTGGAGACTGTCTACTGGTGCCGTCGTAAACCTCACTCACATCCTCTCATGTCAGAACAGGATGTTGACGATGTTGCATTTCTCACAGGTAACGTACGGCTCAGAGTACAGTCACAGTTGCAGCATGTATTAGACGCTTCAGTCATGCTTATTTGTAGCTAATTCAAAAAAATAAAATAAAATAATGCGGAATTTGCTGCTTAATGTGCTGTAATATCAGCTGCACGTACTATGTTTACATTGTTCATCAGACCGTTAACACAGTATGGTAAGCCTTTGAGCCAAGATAATTGTAATTATATTTAATTTATCATTAATTATTATATTCCCGAGCACTGCTAAAACAAAAAATACAGTGTTACATATGGCTGAAGTTCTAGCAAAATTTCACGGAACAATAAACTTATTTTTACCCAATAAATTCAGAGATTAAATAGTTTTTGCAATTCACTTCCTCAGCTATATGAAGTATTCGGGAAGTTATGTAATCGGTCAACAATTCGATGCGGAGTTTTCAACGGAATTTCATGTTTACCTTCAGTTTCCAAATATGAAAAAAAAAAAAATGTCTATCTCTATGTTTCTGTGTGAATTGCCCACAGGGAAGAGGATTAACTCAAAAACTTTAATAACTGCCGATAGAATGAATGTATCGATACGAAATTTTATATGTGTGACCGAAACTCCGTAAGGACGACACTTATTTATTTTCAGCAGAATTCGCAGAAGAGAAGGAGGGATCAGAGGGGGCAATTCCAAAACCCCAATAACTGCCGATTTATTGAATGTATTGACCTGAAATTTTATATTTGAAGGCGAAACCCAACAAGGAGATAATATTAGTCATATCGGCCGAAGAGAAAGGAGGGTGTTAAATATTAACTCAAAGGTTCGACAGTTTTTGGAGGGGGGGGGGGCGAAGAGTTATATAATTCGTTCTGGGGGTTCACCGACGACTGATTTTATCTGAACTGACCTTCGACAACTCTAAAATGAAAATTATTAAAGTTATCTACAGTGGCTACTCAACATCTTAACATTTTAAGGTGGTCTATGGCTACAATTTATGAATGAGAAAGGATGGAAATAGCTTTTCAGTAGGCTTGCTTGACATATTAGGGAGCACACAATGGCCTAACAACTGGGGAAGCAGTAACAATGAGGGAAGGAAGTGTCGGTAGTTGAACTACGACTGGATAGTAGATAGGTCCATCGTCGATTGAGGGCCGTGTATCATGCCAGGAGGAGGAGGTAGGGAACACACAATGGCCTAACAACTAGGAAAACAGCAACAATATAAGGGAAGGAAGTGTCGGTAGTTGTACTATGCCTGGTTAGTAGATAGGTCAATCGTCGTGGTGCTGGAGGCCCTCGTCCTCCTTAGTATACGGGACCGGGTATATGCCTCGGTGTCCCAGCGCCAGTTTGGCTGTTCCAGGGGTCGTTCCACGGAGGATGCACTGCGGACTCTGAGGGCGGATGTGGAGGAGCGCAGAGCCAAATATGCTCTCTGTGTCTTCTTCGACATAGCCGCAGCGTTCTACTGCGCCTGGTGGCCGGCCATACTGACGAGGCTACAAGCGATGGGAACGCCGAGGAATATATTTGGATTAATCGCGAGCTTTCTGAGTGATAGATCAGCGACCATAAGCAATCTGTACTCAAGCTCATCAGTGGACATCACAAGAGGCTGCCCGCAAGGGTCGATCCTAGGACCGGCTCTATGGAACATACTCTTTGACGGATTACTCCGTGAACTCGAGGCTCGTGGATTTAAGGCAATAGCCTATGTCGACGACCTAGTGGTCACGGTGCACGCTGATAGCCGTTCCGCTCTAACCCGACAAGCCCAGGCTGCCATCGACTATATAGGCGAATGGTGCACCGGCAACAAGCTCTCGCTCTCACCAAGTAAGACCCAGGCCTTGCTTATGAGTGGGAGAGTGGACGCGCACCATCCTCTTTTGGTCAGGATCCAGGGGATGCGCATTGAGAGTCCGGAGGCTATAACGTACCTAGGGGTGAGGTTGGGCAGGGGTCTCAATGTGACTCCACACGTCGTTGGCATCAAAGATAGGACCAATGCCACCTTCAACGCTCTGAGCTGCTTAGCCAGGGCTACTTGTGGCCTCGGTTACCCCGCATGTAGAGCAATCTACACGGGGGTTTTCGAGACAGTTGCAAGATATGCGGCTGCTGGGTGGTGGCGTTGCCCAACTAAGCAGCAACGCCGGATTCTTCTGCAGCCCCAGCGATCCGCACTGCTGAGGGTGACGAGGGCCTATCGCACCGTCTCCACGGCGGCGCTGCAGGTGCTGCCCGCGGCCCCGCCCATTGACTTGGTCTTGGACGGAGCCGTCGCCTCGTACTATTGCAGACGCAATCTGCCTCAGGGACAGGATGTGGGTGGGCCCTTGGGCGCGGCATTGGCGGCGGAGATGCAGGGCGATGGCAGTCTAGAGCGTTGCGGGGACATTGTCCAGGAGTGGGTAATGACCAAATGGCAACGGCGCTGGACGGATTCCTCGGATGGCCGGACGACACACGCCTTCTTCCCGGATGTCCGGGCACGACTTGCCTCGACACGGGTCCAGCCGGACCATTGGGCATCCCAGATACTATCTGGTCATGGCGATTTTAACGCCAAGCTTTTCTTTTTTAAAAGGAAAGACAGCCCGAACTGCTCGTGCGGTGGCGTCGAGACTGCGGAACATGTAGTCATCGAATATCCGCTGTACGACGTACCTGGGGCTGACCCTGCAGCAGCTGGTGGCCGAGTCTAGTTACCCGGCATTCACCCAATTTGTAGTGGCGTGGAGGAGGCGAAAACACGCCTCCTAACCTCGAGCCTCGGAGGACCGCTGGTGTAAATAACACCTGGCGGGCCTAACCCGGCATGAACTTTCCGAGTGTGAGCGCACTCCAGAAAGCTACAACTATGGTTCCTCATCGGGAGGACGAAGAGGGTGTTATGGTCCCACACCAGGGACGAAAGCACCCAAGAGCTCAGGGGGGTGGTTTTAGTGGAAAATTACAGAAGACGAGGTACACCACACTGTTGGGAAGCACGTGCTTCCCTTCGTTGAAAGTATTCCCATCACCCTGCGGAAAAAAAAAAAAATAAAAAAATAAAAAAAATAAAAAGAAAAAAAAGAAAAAGGTCAATCGTCGTGGTCAAGCGATTTCTGTTTCTGGCTGCTGGTTACTTGATAGGTAACCTAAGTGGTGGAAGGTTGAAAGTTAGAAGTGACTGGCTACTAACATAAGAAGAAAGGCCTCATTGATTGAGTGGTGACAGTCACTGGCTACTACGATTTTTGACTAGGTATTTCATCTCGAAATGACTTGAAGGATACTTACTTTCCCGGGAAACGAAGCTAGTGTTTCAAAATTGACAACTGGATCGCCAGAATGCCTACGATATATTAAAATATTAGAAAGAAATTGAATAAAATGACATATTCGGAATTGTTTCATAGACAAAATTTGATAGAAAAAACATGTAACAAAACATAATTTTTATATAAGTATATTCACAAAACAGCAATTAGGATAAGTTTGGTGGTTTGATGGTTCTATGAAGCGGCTTGTCATATCCACACCCCTCCGCATAAATAAAAATTTAAGAGGCTTCGCGACCCATTTTTAGATAAATTTAAAGATATTCTGTACATTTTTTAAAATAAGGAAGTTACCTGTGAAATTTAATGGAAATCCAATCAACCGTTAAAGAGATAGCACTCATTTTATGTGTTGGCCCCGCACACAATACCCCCTCCCTCCCGGGGTTTTCATTCATAACAGTTAGTTATTATGACTCATGCCCGGGCTTTAACTACGAGGTCATATCATCCATTACCAGAGCGTTCTTTCGTCGCTCTGGTGGACATGAGCCCGACTCTACTCTGGGAGTCCGAAATTTTGCCTACCCAGGTTTATTTACCTAAGGTAGGGATCTTTAACGGGATCTTCTCTTAAGTCCCATCCGAAGGAAAACGCGCTCAAGGATTTTTCACCCTAAGGTCCTCAGCCGGTTTTGAAACTCGCGATCTTGAGGTTAGAACGCTACCGGTCCCCTCTTTACGCTATACATACCATATAAGTGTTTCTTTTTAAGATCATTTACTAACGGAATCCTAATCCCTAAATACATCTAAAAAAAACGAACGCTTTCTCGTTATTTTTTTCATTTTGGCAATCAAATATTTTAGTAGGTACTTATTTTTTTACTGTTACGAGTTTTTTGCGTGTTTTGACATTTTATAATTTTATTCACCGTCCATTAATTTTTCATTTCAGATTCCTCTCAAATTTGTTATTCATTAAATTAATCAGTATATGGTCCTTATCTAGATGGCCTTGGATAATAAAAGTGGAACTGGGTATCGTGCAGAACGAAATGGAAATTTTAAGCCGTAAATTTGTATGCATTCATCTGCTGTATTTTTAAGATTATCATCACTCTCCTCCCCACTTTTTAGGTATAATATGTATTAATTATATGTAGACCTGGCATTGCTATTTGAAATTGTCTTCAAGAATCTTCAGACAGCTTCCAGACTTCTAACGTGATTCGTGCCTATAGACACTCACAAAGAAGTCAGGTTCGAAAACGTCTTCCCCAGGTTTCAGTTGAATTGCCTCATTGAGATCTGAAAAATTATGTTACTCATTATTGTGACATAAAACCCTCCATTCTAGAGGACCCATCTCTTGTCCATGTTAGGAGTCTCCAGTGGAGAAATACTTTGTGTAAGAAGGTACGAGTAGAAAGGTGTCAAGTACGTAAGAGCTGTTTCTTTATACATATATAAAGAAAAAGGAAGTTTTCAATAGACTGTGAGATAAGGGGCGAGACATCTGAAGTGGGCAAGGGGGTATAAGGATCCTCATGAGTGGCCTTGACCCACATCTCAAGTCCATTCGGGGGGAGGCAGCTTGCATATTGTCTTTGTTCAGGGCCTGGAAACCTGCGGCCATTAAAGACACAACTGCAGTCTTCTTCAAAGTGTGCCCCCCCCCCCCCCCCCCCCAGATAAGTGCGATCTAATGTACCTAATTAAAAAAAATTATAATATATAACAACTCCACACACAAACATTACAGTCAAGACAAGGATGTAGAAAGCTTCAGTTCCCAGTCAAACGTTATTCGGATTCAAATTACACTTTCTTAAAGTTTTGACTCACTCCAAAGAATGCTGCCAATCGGCGAAATATGAGAGTTTACCGAACGCATCGTCGTGCGTGTCACAACAAAACGCACGGCAATTTTAAAATCTCTCCCAAAAACTCCGCACGGCGGTGCAATGTTTACCTAAAATAAAAAGACAAACTGCATATTTTAGAATGTATTCAATGAAAGCCGTAAAAAGGGAAAATAATTGTTTTTTAGAGTAAATTTAGTGCTATCAGCTGAACGAAAATGAAATAGTAAAAAATTAATTTCGGATTATTTAATTGAGGATACTTACTACTACTACTACTCATTGTAGAAGACTGGATGACAAGACTCATGAAAATTTTAATTGTTGATTTTTTGTGTTGATTATTTTGTTACAACATACTAATATTTTGTGTACGGTACCTGATTGTTAATTATTAAGTTTAATTAAACTTAAACTGAAAATATGATTGTGAAATGTAGACTATTGTTTTATTATCTAGGTCGTGTTAACTCCCCCCCCCCCCCCCCTCCCCTCCCCAGAATAATGCCTACGCCAATGAGTTTATCTCTAAGATTGATTCTGAAGGGGAAGGGAGCCTCGCATACGTACCATAGGACTTGTCTGATCGTCACATTATAGTTAGTTATTTTGACTCATGCCCGGGCTTTAACTACGAAATCATATCGCCTACTACCAGAGCGCTCTTTCGTCACTCAGGTGGACATGAGCCCGGCTCTACTGTGGGAGTTCTAAATTTTGCCTACCCTAAATTTTTATTTACCTAGGGCAGGAGTCTTTAACGAGTACCTGACATCGTGCAGGCTCGGGACCATCGCTTAACGTCCCATCCGAAGGACGGCGTGCTTGAGTTTATTTTCAGATAAAATAAACTAAGGGCCTCGGCCGGGTTTCGAACCAACGACCTTGAGCTCAGAAGGCAAGCACGCATACCACTGAGCTACCGGCGCCCTCTCGTCACATTATATGTCGTCGCGTTCCACGCAAAAGGCCCTAACCCACATAAGGTTAACTTTACAGGAGAAAGAAAAAACTGTTTCATTACAAACCAAGTTGACTTTCCACATTAGTTTAATTGTAATTTTCTGCTACATAGAACAATTATTTTTCATCAATACTTGCATCTCTTTACAAGAATTAACCGTAAAGTGAACAACTTTGTTGATTAGGGCCTTTGTCACCTTGTAGCAACGGGGCATGTATCATAATGTTTCATAACCTATTGGTTAGGGCTTTTGGCAGTTTTTGAAAGTCCCGAATGTTCAGAACGAAAGCCCTAACCCACTTCTATCATTGGTAAAATAAAAAATTACCTTTTATTAAATTTTTTAATTTATTTATATTTAACAAAAAACCGATTAGGGTGCTAGATTTAAATGAAACGGATCAATCAACAGCATCAAACTAGTGGGATAGGGCATGTGGACTGGGGGATAGGTCTTTTGGTCTCTCAAATGTTTTAAAGTTTTGTGAGAGTATGTGGGTTAGGGCCTTTTCCCTGGACCACCTTTTGCAATGCCAAAAACCCTCCAATTTCTAATGTCCTATTTTTATAAATTTTGTTAAAAATTATTACAAAATGGAGTTAACAGAAATGTGCGGGATAATCAATAGTGTGGGATAGGGCCAAAACATGAAAATCTCAAAAATTGAGGGATAGGGCATTTTGCCTGTAACGCATCGATATATACCTTCAGTGATCTGGAGAGCCGACACGTTCTCAACAGCTGATCCAGTGCATTCTCTGTTAATCTGAGTTTGTTTCACTCAAATAGAATAAGTGGGCATATAAGACGCCATCGGTAACATTTTTGTGTTACCGTTTATAGGAACGCTGAGAGCTCCTGCAAGCCGGATAAGAGAGTATATTAAATTGTCTTAGCTTGATTGTTAGATAGAGGTATAGCCGGGAGCAAGGACAGATATCCTAACTCAGGGTGGTAAACACAAACACAATACCCAGTGTTGTCTTCTTGAGGGGGCTGGAAATCAATAGAAGACGGTTAGAACGACCACCATTACCGGATTGTTCTCAGACAACTGTCCTCTTGAAAAAGATCTTTAACTTTTCCAGTAATCATTTATAAATATATTAATTTTTTTAACCAATCTTAAAATCAGAGCTAAAGTTCTATTTACTAAAATAACTATACTGGATAATTGATCAGATAAATTTCTTTTCTAACTTGAAAAATGTCTTCGGTGAATCATCTGCAATGTATTTCTTCAGAACGAATTCATCAATTTAGTTTTCGCTCTCCCTCCGAAACCATTCGCTTTTTGGTCTAAAACTCATTAATCCTCATAATACATTTTCTGACGATACATTCATTACATTGGCAGTTATTAGAGTTTTTGTGTAAAGACCCCTCCCAAGCCCCATTCTCATCCTACCGATTTGACTGACAATCAATACGTATCGTCCTTATAGAGTTCAAGACACACATATAAAATGTTGTGTCGATACATTCATTATATCGAGTTATCGTGTTCACTGGCAAACACACAATAATAAGTATAGTACGATAGAAGTATATATTTTTTCTCTGCGAAAACAACATAGAATTTCTGACCAATTACATAAATTTTCTCTACTTCATACAGGGGGAAAATTAAAGAAAAAAAAATGTAAAGAGATAAAATTTGACATTTTTTAGACAACATTTTTTTTCTTTTAGTTTAAAGGTACCCATACACGAAGCAAATCTATCGTCAGATTTATCTTCAGATTGATTTGACGATAAATCTGACGATATTAGGAGCGCACACACAGTTCGATATATCTCAGTCGACGCAATGGAGCAGGACGATCTTTTGTTGTTATCTGCTGCTGATTTGTTATGTAATTAAATTAAACACAAAAAAAACAGAGTAGTTTGGACAAAAGGGTGGTTAATTAGAAAGTAAAAAATTTTCGCACATCAGATTTATAAAATGTTCTAAATCATCTCTAGACCAGGTACACATATCACAATTTAATAAAGGAAAATTATATAAACAGGAAAGTTAAAATACCTAATCTCTTTCACTTCACTTTTGTGTTTAAAAGGTTATTATCATAGATAAACTTATTATAACCTCCTTGATTATCGCTACGATAACCACATACACCATACAATTAATCTGTGCGATGATTGCATGAAAATTTCTTCAGATCTACAATAGATCTGAAGACCAACCAATCGAACCCGATGACGACATACATTAAACGATTCATCTAACGATTGTCGATCGTCAGATTCATCTGACGATCAATTGCTTCGTGTATGGGTACCTTTACATTCATTGTAGTTTCCGGCAAACATAATTCTTTGAATAGTTTTCAAGAGTAAACAAATACAGTGGTAGTTTAGTTACAGGATGTGGCCTTTTTCTTTCAAGACTTCCCCTCAAATAGATATTCTTAGCATAGAAGTGTTGTTGACGTTCCTAAAATAGTAAACAGAACCAACTCTCCCACCACTAACTTCTAGCGGAAGGACACTCTTAACATCCATTGAGTTTTACTTCCCCAGCTATACCAAGTATAGGGTTATGTAATCGGTCACAAGTTCGAAGTTGAATTTTCACCAGAATTTCAAGTTTTCCGACCCCCTGATTTCAATTGTGAAAATCAAAAATGTCTATCTGAATGTTTGTGTATATATCGATAACTCTCGATAAAATGAATTTATCTATAGAAAATGTTATGTGTATCCACAATCCCATGAAAAAGCCGCCATGTTTTTCCGCGGAATCAGCAAAATATAAAGGGGAATTAGAGGGAGAGTTCAACTCAAAAAACCCAATAACTTCCAATGAAATGAATGTATCCACATAAAATTTCCTATTACAATTTAAAGTAAGGACGGCGTTACTAATTTTCCGCAAAATATGCAGAAGGGAAGTCGGGATCAAAGGAGTGGGGCTTGACTCACAAACATCGATATTAATATGGAAATTTATAATTTGTCAAGTTTCAACACTTCCTGAATATTTTAAGTTTTTGGCTGAATTTCATTCATAATTTGGAATTAACTTCCGTCATTCTCATCCCCTATTTTTTTTTTTTTTTTGTGACCAATAATATCTTATTTTTAGCTCATTCAACTCACCTTCAGCAGTTGTTTTAGTTCAAATAACTTTTTAGCAGTTATTTTCGTAGTTATATTTAGCAGTGAAGATGACCATCATCCTCAAGGTGCCCCATAGATCTAGAATGACCCAGAACGTTTCATTTTTTAATCTGAATCTTCGTACTAATTATATTATTTTCCTTTTATACTTGATTTCTTTTTTCTTATTTTCTGTTTGAAAGTAGTTTTCTTTATGTTTTTCAGTCATGTAAAAGATTATTTTAGTTCAAGTAATCACATTTAGAGGTTCCAGATATTTTCAGTTCAGTTTATTTTTCAGTTAAATTTTTTGAAATATACCTAACAATGTAATGAATGTGCCGACACAAAATTCCGTAACTGCCGATTGGTTTTGGTGGGAGAGTGAAAACTTAATTGATTAATTCTCTCTGAGGAAGTATATTGCCGGTGATTAACCGACTGTTTTTTTTTTTTTTTGGAAGTTATGAACAATAACCTCGAACAATAACTTAAACTTTCTTAACTAAAACCATATCATGCATATTACTTTGTAACATGTAAAAAAAAAACACGAAAGGACCTAGTACCTGTCCTCAAATTAAAACAAAGCATCCGCAGTGCCGTTACTTTGTTTTTCGAGAAAGATACTGTTTCTAAATGCTGTGGAGGTCGACTAGCTATAAAAGAGAAGAAAGCCCCCAACTAAAACCACGATTCGGTTTCAGCAAAATGGACAAGTTAGGATTCACATGAACCATTTCTTTAGGGAATTACAACGCTAAACATTAAGTAAATAAAACCCAAATAATTCATAATCAACTAATAAAAAAACGTATTTTCCGGTCTATAAAGGGTTGTTTATTAGTTCGTTATTATGGCTCAGGCCCGGGCTTTAACTACAAGGTCATATTGCCTACTATCAGAGCGCTCTTTCGTCACTCTGGTGGACATGAGCCCGACTCTACTATGGGACTCCTAAATGTTGCCTACTTTAAATTTTTATTCACATAGGGTAGGGGAGGGGTCTTTTAACGAGTACCTAGCTGACATCGTACAGGCTCGGGATCATCGCTTAACGTCCCATTCGAAGGACGACGTGCTTAAGTTTATTTTATTTCTAAATTACTATAAACAAAACTTATTATTTACAAGATAAAAGCTTTTTTTTTTTTTTTTTATTTATTTATATATTTACAACGGCATAATAACATTTGCCATTAGCAATTGTGATAAATAGAGCAGTGTCAGGTGCGTGGCTGTACTGCTGAGGTACGTGACCGAAGAGGAGTCCTGGCTAGTCCTGGAGCAGGTCCCTCTGCCATATCCGCTTGAGGCGTCGTGGTGGATTTGTGGGGTTTGTTTGTAGATAAGTCTTGAGTAAGTGGATTGGCGTGATGATGGAGTTTGTCGTGAAAATTTTGATATCGTGTCTTGATAACAGAAGGTACAAATGGGATGTTGAGGTCATTATGTAATGTGAGGTTGGAAACGTAAAATGGTGCATTGGCAATGTGGCGTAGTATGATGGATTGTATTGACTGAAGGCGTTGTATGTTTGATTTTTTGGCTGATCCCCATATCTCGATGCCGTAAGTCCAGATGGGTTTTAGTATAGTGTTGTAAATGTGAAGTTTGTTTTCAAGCGATAATGTCGATCGTCGTCCGATGATTGATTTCAGTCGTCCAAATCGTCTTTTGAGGTCTGTGCGTTTCAGTCTGATATGAGTTGTCCAAGTTAAACGTCTGTCTAAATGAAGTCCTAGATATCGTACAGTGTCGGATGCAGGAATGGGCTGGTTGTTAATGTAAACTGGTGTACAAGTGTTGTGTCTGAGGGTAAATGTGGTTTGCAGAGATTTGTCTCCATTAATTTTTATTCTCCATTTGTTGGCCCATCCAAGATCCTCCATCTGAATATGAAAACATTTTGAGGCGGAGAATATTATTTTGAAAAATGTTTAACTTTAATAGTAATTAATAATAAAATTCAAATAATTATTCTATAAAAGTAATAAAATATATCAAAAGAATATTTAGTAGGGTATGGTTGGTGTTTAATGACATATCTGTAATATTAATCAAAATAAATAATTAGTGAGTTCAGTGACTAACTCGGTGGCCAATCAGCCATTCTGATTTAGAGTGTCATCATCATAGTAATTCAAGTATAACAACTATATTAGTATAAATAATTATAGTATGATATATACTATTCTAAAAGATGGCGCCGATAGCTCAGTGGTATGCATGCTTGCCTTCTGAGCTCAAGATCGTGGGTTCAAAACCCGGCCGAGGCCCTTAGTTTATTTTATTTGGGAGGTAAAGAAAACTAAAGCACGCCGTCCTTCTGATGGGACGTTAATCGTTGGTCTCGAGCCTGTACGATGTCAGGTATTCGTTAAAGACCCTAGGTGAATAAAAATTTAGGACTCCGATAATAGAGTTGAAGTAGACTCCTCTAATGTCATTCATAAAACTAAAGACCAAAATGAATTATGAATTATACAGGGGAGGAAGTATAATAACTAACGAGTATTATAATTATTATAGAATTTTCTTCTACGGAAATTACCCAAATTATTTGCGAATATCACATTTTGTAGACTTTCATACTTTTTCTGCACTAACACTTCATCTTTCAAAAAACACTTGTTCTTATACTCAATAAAAATTTTAATGGATTTATTCCTGACTTTCAAGTAATTAGTTTGATTTTCTAAGTAATTTTTTCTATTTATTTATTTATTTATTTTTTCAATTTTCCATTATAATTTATTATTTATTTATTCTATAAATGTTTTCATTTAACTGAGTCTCTACCAATGTTTTGTTTCATGTCACCCCAGACTCATTGTGGCCAGTCCCTATGTTATGTGGTAAGTCGTAATCCCATCATCCACCGATCATCAACATCATCGCATGTGCCTGCTTTTCAACAGTGCATGCTATTATGAAATTTCAGTACCTTTTTATGTGAGATGTTTTTATTATTATTATATGTTTAGATAACTATACTGTAGAATGTATGTATATGTTGTATAATTATAGTCAAGTATAAATGTGTGATTTTAAGTAATTGAACAATTTTAAAAAATACCTGACATGGATTTACTAAGATTATCAATAAGGGAAGGTTGATCAACGTTGCAATAGGAAGCAGGAGAGATGAGGCTTATGGTCGATAAAAACTAACTTGTAGAACTTCTGCCAAGCTTTCGGCAATAAGTGTGGGGGGTCTTGCCTTCTTCAGGGCCTGTATTTTATTATATATATTCTACATTATTAGTGATGATATTATAGATTTGAGTAAAGATATCATATTAAAACTAAAATATTATATCTAAACACACACAGTTACAACTAAAAAAAAGTATATCATGAGTGAACATTTAAAAATAATTAAAATAAAACAAAAAACAAATAATATAACATCTTCTGAGAAAACAGATATTTTAAAGCAGACCTTGCTGCGAAAGAAGCCTCAACTTCAGCTGCTGAATGTAATGAAAATTCTACGAAATCGGATCTCAAACAGATACTACATAGTAAGGTTCAACTGGGTTGGACCAACATGTGGAACGAAGTTGACGGCCGCAACAAATTAAAAAACATCAAAAAAGGGGTGGAACCATGGAAAACGTCCATCAGGGATAACCGACGAGAAGAGGTGGCAGTGATGAGGCTACGTGAGGGTCACAGTCGGCTGAGCCACGGCCACCTGATAAGAAGAGAGCAAGCCAGGAAGTGTGAAGTGTGTGAGGAGGAGCTGTCGGTGCGACACATCCTGGAGGAGTGTCCACTCTATCAGGAGGAGCTGGCCAGGAGAGGCATCACCAGAGCACTGCCAGCAGCCCTGGGCAACCACCTAGAGGCACTCCAGAGAACAATAGACTTTTTTAGTGACACGAAACTAATGGACGAGCTATAATAATACGTAAAAAAAAATGTGTATATATATGTATATGGATGTATGTCTGTATATGTGTATATATATGTATTGATGTGTGTATATATGTATATATATGTGTGTATGTACATATGTATGAATATGCATCTGTCTCCATCTCAAAGTATTTAGATGCTTATGACCTTGATGTTGAGCATCTATAACCCTAATCCTAATCCATTAAACAAAGAAAATATGATGTCACACATATGTAAAGTAAATCTCGTAAACAAAGCTACCTAGTTTAATGTCATATGTATCTTTACTCAAATCTAGCATATATTATAACCTCAATAATGTATAATGTCAATACAGTTCCTGAAGAAGGCACACTCAGTGCCGAAAGCTTGGCAGAGATTCTACAAGTTTGTTTTTAAATACCACAAGCCTGATCAGTCCTCCTCCCTACTAAGATTGTACCATGGACGCAAAAATGAAGTTAGCCCAGACAGAAACTTTGTAATGTCACAGAGAAATTAGGAACGAAGGAATTTAACTTACTTACAATTAGGCTTATATTCAGGTTCAATGGAATCCTATGTTCTCGCTTCAAATATTAACCATTTTTATAATAAGTAATGTTTTGTTAATGGTTATTACGATTTTTGGATTGGTTAAGAGAATATTAATATCTACTAGCTCATAGTTTCATTCCATATTGTTTTACTTAATTACAAGTGCAACATGAATTTTAAAAAAGACCCCCCCCCCCCCCCCCCCCCCCCCCTCCACACTCGATTTATTACTGAACATGTTCAGGCTTAATGAATGAGAAGTTGGGCAAAGATCCAATTCAGAGCACAAAACAAAATATTTTTCACAATAATTTTTTTAAAATATATAATGGAAAGACAAAAAGTATTGTTTAGAAACATGTTATAATTACTTTTCATAGACAAAATAATTAATTTGGCAATATTGAATTTTGTGCACAATTTGTGTTCTGCCATCATGTGAGGCCAACTTGTTATTAGTGATGTTTTAAAAGTGACGCTATAACGTAGCCCTGGGAAGCTGCATGCTGTTAATTTTCTATTTTGAGGGGATACGGAAGTAGAATTAATCAAATTCGTGTTTCAGCCTTTGAACTGTCGATATATTATGTTTATTTTGACCTATCTATATTAATAAAGCTGAAACGGGGTTTGTTTGTTTGTGGGTTTGTTCCAGCATCACGCCCAAACCGCTGGACGGATCTTCATGAAACTTCACATGTAGCATTATTTTGAGCCCGATTGAATAATAGGCTATGTGGCGTCCCAAAAATTTGATCGGGAGGGGGGGTTGTAAGGGGGGCCTAAGTATATAAATAGTGCTAACTCATTCACTAATGGTCGAATTGTCATGAAATTTCACATGTAGTATTTCTAAAAGCCAAATAGAAATATTAGGTGTGTGGCGTCCCAAAATTTTGAACGGGAGGGGGGGTTGTGGGGATAGGCCTAAATATAAAGATAGTGATAGATCCTTAACGGATGGTGAGATTGTCATGAAATTTCACATGTAGTATTCTTAAAGGCCAAATTGAAAAATATTGTGTGTGGCGTCCCAAAGTTTTGAACGGGAGGAGGGTTGTGGGGGGGGCCTAAGTATAAATATAGAGCTAGCTCATTAAAGGTTGATCGTATTGTCACGAAGTTTCACATGTAGTATTCCTGAAGAGCAAATAAAAAAAAAAGGTGTGTGGCGACCCAAAGTTTTGAACGGGAGGGGGGGTTGAGGGGGGGGGGGGGCTAAGTATAAATATAGAGCTGGCTCATTAACGGTTGGTCAGATTGTCACGAAATTTCAAATGTAGTATTCCTGAAGGCCAAATAGACAAATAAGAAGTGTGGTGTCCCAAAGTTTTGAACGGGAGGGGGGGTAGTGGGGGGGCCTAAGTATAAATATAGAGCTAGCTCATTAACGGTTGATCGTATTGTCACGAAATTTCCCATGTAGTATTCCTGAAGGCCAAATAGAAAAATAAGATGTGTGGTGTCCCAAAGTTTTGAACGGGAGGGGGGGTTGTGGGGGGGGGGGGGGGGGCTAAGTATAAATATAGAGCTAGCTCATTAACGGTTGATCGTATTATCACGAAATTTCCCATGTAGTATTCCTGTAGGCCAAATAGAAAAATAGGCGGTGTGACGGCTCAAAATTTTGTACGGGAGGAGGGCTGTGGGGGGGGGGGGGGGGCTAAGTATAAATATAGTGCTAGCTCATTAAAGGTTGGTCGTATTGTCATGGAATTTCACATGTAGTATTCTTAAAAGCCAAATAGAAATATAGGGTGTTTTACATCAAAAAATTGTGAACGGGAGGGGGGTTATGGGGGTAGGCCTAAATTTGAAGATAGTGATAGGTCATTAACGGATGATTGGATTGTCATGGAATTTCACATGTAGTATTCTTGATGACCAAATAGAAAAATACACTATGTGACATCTTAAAAATTTGGGAGGGGGGGGGGGGGGGGGGGGCTAAGCATAAAAATAATGCTGAATGATTAAAGGGCAATCGGATTGTCATGAATTTCACATGTAGTAACTACCTATGTATTCGCTGTGGGGTTCACTGTTGCAAGACATTTACTAGCTGTAGTGCTCAGCCCCAGCGTTCCTAATGACGTACTAGGTGTGGGGTCCGCTGTTGCAAGGCGCTAGCAGTGTGGCCCAGCGTATTTAACTACGTACTATCTGTGGGGTCCGCAGTTGCAAGGCACCTACTAGCTGTAGGGCCCAGCGTTCCCAAAAACATACTAGCTGTGGGGTCCGCTGTTGCAAGGCACTTACTAGCTGTGATGCCCAGGGTTCCTAATATCGTACTAGCTGTGGGGTCCGTTGTTGCAAGGCATTTACTAGCTATAGTGCCCAGCGTTCCTAACTTCGTACTAGCTGTGGGGTCCGCTGTTGCGAGGCACATACTAGCTGTGGTGACCAGCGTTCCTAACTACGTACTAGCTGTGGTGTCCGCCGTCGCAAGGCACATACTAGCTGTGATGCCCAGCGTTCCTAACTACGTACTAGCTGTGGTGCCCAGCGTTGCAAGGCACATACTAGCTGTGGTCACAAACGTTCTTAAGTACGCATTGGCTAGGACGTCCAGCGATGCTAAGTGTTCACTAGCTGTGGTTTCAGCCGTTGAAAGGCGCATACTAGCTGTAGTGCCCAGGGGTTCTAAAAACTACTAGCGTTACTACAGTTGAAGGACTATAAGCCTTATTCCGTATGAATAATTGAAAATTATAACATCATGAATGTACTGTCGAGGAACTGAATAGCCTTATAGAAGATATTGGGAGAAAAGTCAAAGTTCCCCGGGCAACGCCGGGTATTACTGCAAGTAGCTAATAAAATAAGAGCTTGAAATACCAGTTCATATTGTCAATCAACAACAGGTTAATTAAATATTTGAAAGGAGACACAAAACAAAGAGCCACAGAGCTTTTTCATTTTGTTACTTCTATATTTAAAAATAAAAATTGAATACTCATCCATTGTTCCCTTCCTTAAATCCGGTATTTCCTTTGTAAAATTGTTTCTGAAATGAAAAATGCAGCCATTCAGTCTTCCAAATTTGAATCTATTAGTATTTATGGGAATGTTTCGAACCTAAGCTCATCATCTATAGCTATAACATACGTACATAAGTAAAAAAATAATATATTAAGTAACTGACGACCACATGCTTGAGGTTAAAAGAACAAATTTGTAGTTCAAATACTTGCACTTAAATGCTACCATGTTTAATTAAATATTCAAACTAAATTAGTAAAATCTTTATGAAAATGCAGATATTTTCCAATGACACATTATTCAAACTTAATTCTTATTTACAAGTTTGCTTTATAACTTAATGACTGTTTTTTAGGCCTAAGGAAATCATCTCTTCGGAAACGTCTTCAATTGAGCATCTGTGTATTTCGTTCTAAATACAATTTTATTGATTGGAGACATAATCAATTCTTTTTGTATTTGCGTTATTTAGAAAAAAATGAAAAGGTTTGGTAAAAAAATATTTTGTTTTGTGCTCTGAATTATGTTTTTACCTAAATTCTCATTCCTTAAACCTAAACATGATCGGTTTTAAATCGGGTGGAGGGGGGCTTTTAAAAATTGTTGTAGGTATAAGGTGAAACTATAAGCTAGTAGGTATTAATACAGTACTGTTAAGGTGATTTTCTAAAGAATTATAAATACATAAATAAAAGACAAACAATATATTATCAATTTTTTTTTCAGGTATTGAATAATAGTTAGCTGGTAAAACTCATTATGTAAAGAAAATGATTGATCGTGGCACTTTACGTTGTTACTCGTAAAATTTAGTCTTTCGTCAAGCAATGCATACAACTAAGTCATTAGTGGCAACACAGCAACTTGCGAAACTATATACCTGAGTCCTCAGTTTCTTAAAACTGTAAAATTTGACTTAATGAATTTTACCAACTAGCCATCGATAACTACTCAGGTGGCGGTTAGTAAAGTTGAGCCAAATTGTTGTGAGTAATGAGATTTGGTAAATATTGTGTACATTTTGAAAGTAGTTAGAAGTAGTGAATAATTAAATTAAGCACAGTACCTATGCAAAAATGTATTTGCACAACTTTTTTTTGTTTGTTTAATGTAATCAATAAATTAATTTCTTCAATGAAATTATTTTATTTTGGTGCAAATATAAGAATGATATAATCATTCGTTATATGGAATGATATAATTTTTTTTTCATGATTCAAATCTAGGAGAGCAAAATGTTAAATTTCTCGTTAAAAATAATTATGTATATATATTTGTAGAATTAGACAGTATAAAAGATAAAAAAATTCCTTGTTTTTATTTATTTTATTAGCTTTCCACTATATCGACATAGATCGATAGCTAATAGTTAGTATCTTCAATTAAAATAGAAACTGAGTTCTACAAATATAATTTTTTTTTTTTTTTAATTAATTTTGAACATTGTTCGTTGAAAAATGAAATGATTTCCTGTTGTGTCAATACTTTTTGGGACTGAATATTCATATTTTTTCGCTCAGTTTCGAATCGAATTGATATATCCAAATAAGTGTTTTTGTGTGGCTAAATAAATTATTATTTGAATTGTATCCAAAAAAAAAGTGTGCCCAAACGTTTTTAGCCAACAGTAATTAAATATTAAATTGTAGCAAATTTGTAGTTTTGAATTATTCGCCATAGTTATAGTAATTTAAAGTTGTATCAAATTATTTTCTTCAGGTAAGTCACTTATTATACTCCAGATATCATCACTTAGTATTAAAAATTAAAAACGACATTCTCTGAAATCTAATTATACTTTGTACAAATAGTAGCCTAAGTGACATATATTATTATATGCGGTGTCTTATACAACAGTTTCCTAGCTGATGCAATAGTGTTCGTAAAAGTCTATGGAGAATTAAATTTTCTATTTGAAAATACATCGAAGATTTCCAGTGTTACATATAAATAGTTTTTGTGAATATTAATGGCCGATATTAGAACTTTTCTTCATTTCTTCATGTTAAAGACATATTTTGACAAAAAATGACTTTTTAAATACAATTTATTTTATTATCATACCAGAAAAAAAGTGGTCAGTGTGAAAAATGGATTTGGTGGTTAGTCTTTTTTCTTTCACTCCCCCTCCAAAACCAGTCGACCGTTTGCGCTAATATTCAATAGTGGACTTATATAGGGGCTCATAAATCCTCATTATTAATTTTGTGTCGATATGTTTATTATTTCGGTAGTAATGGGAGATTTTGAGTTGAGCCCCCCACTGAACCCTCCTTTTCCTTCATCCGATATCGCTGAAATTTGACTGGTTGTGTCCTCATTGGGTTTTGACTTCAAATACGAAATTTCATGTCGATATATTTATTATTTCGGTAGTTATTGGGAATTTTGAGTTGAACCCCCCTCTATCCCCTTCCCTTCTTCCGATGTTGCTGAAAATTAATAAGTGTCGTCTTTCATACGAAATTTTATGACAATACATTCATATATTCATATACATACAAAACTCCGCATATAATTTTTGACCGATTACATAACTTCCTCGATACTTCGTATAGCTGGTGAATGAAAAAGAAAAAAGAGGGCATTAGTGAAGGCACAAAGACAAAATGAATAAAAAATTATAATTAGTCAGTAGACATTTATAGTCTATTTTAATAATATATTATATATGTACTGTTATCAGGGGACAGTCAGAATGGGATGCACAAACGGACGGTGTACGAACACAACCGAGTGGCCATGTGTTCACAGAAGAGAGCTCTCTGTGTGGCCACCATAGTTCTTTCCATTCTCTTCACTGTCTCACTCATCATCGCCTACGCAGGACCTCAAACTGGTATTTATAACAGTCCTATTTATATATAACCATCCTATTTTCAATATTTCACTCCTTTCGCTAGAAACTATTTTAGATTTTAGTGTAAAGTTTAAATAAACTTTTCGTATATTCAGAGATCTTGGTTGAAAGGGTTGAATATTAGCCTTCGTATAAATATTTGAATTACGCATGAAAATAATCTAGGACAGTGTCATTTAACCTTTTTTCTTGCGTACCTCAAACAAACTGTAATGAAATGAAATGAAAAATAATTTATATCTGGGACAATACCCCTAAGAATAATAAAATAAAAAATAAACAAGAGTATACCAGTTGAGAAGAATAAAAATGAAAGAAAAGAGATCTCTAGGAATAAATATTAAATGTTAAAAATAGGCAATGAATAGAACAATATAAAAAAAAGCAGTGAAAAAATAAATAAGAGAAAAAAAAAAATTAGAATAACAAGTATGAAGAAGAGTTTATTATAACAGTCGCATTTACAGAGGTGAAATTATACAATAAGGTTCCTTAAGCATTACACTTATACACTAAATACAAATCAAAAGTAATCAGTTAAATTAAAAACAATCCTACTGCTTAAGAGTAAATTTAAAAAAACTCTTAAAGAAGAAAGAAAGAAAAATACAAAGTAACTGAATGAATAGAAAATAAATAAATTCAAAAACAGAGATTATAATTTAAAATCGTGAACGGATATTTTCGTATTTCCTCCCCTCAGTTTTCCCCACACTTAAGTAAAAAGTTTTTACTGAAATTTATTATGTAGTCCAGTAGGAGCTCAACATTTAGGTCTTCATGGATTTGGAGGATGGATGTGGAATGAGAGACTTATAGGAAGACGAGAACTATCTCATAGGAGCCAGCCTTAGGAATCAGAGGTTTGCTGAGTTAGGAGATAATGGAAAAGTAGGGACTTAAATGAAAGAAGAGTAGGAGCATGGCGAATCTGGAGAGGGAGAGAGTTCCAGAGGGAGTTAGTCTGGATAAGGAACTGTTGCTAAGACTAGTAGACAAAAGATCGAAATTAATTTTGAAAATAAACGAATTATATACAACGCAGTGTTGAAACCGATGTGGACTTAAAGTCTGGGGTTTCGCCAAGACTTCCAATGTTTAGTGAATCCGATCTCTTCAATTCAAAATCCTTCGTACAATAGCCAATGCTCCTTAATGTTTCCAACTCCATATTGACCTCAGCTTTCCCTACGTTACCATAGTAGCTAAATCCAGCTACAAACAGTTATTTCCCCCTCTGAGTTCCCATTGTAATCGTCAAGTCCGTGCCCTCCATTCTGTCATACTTCCTCAACGACGCCTTAAGCGCCAATGGCACCGCCCATGGCAAATACTGTTTGTTCCTCTACATTGATAGTGTGAGATAATATACAGGAATATTTCGTGCTTCCTTTTCAGAATCGCCTTGAACCATCTTGGAATGTATAAGAATAGATTTACATATAATACAAATAACTGACACGAAATCCTGTCACATCTCACAAATATAAATTATTCTTTTGTGAGTCAAATGTACCTTAGATTTATTCCTTCGTATAGCCGATCGATGAGGAACGCCTTGTCGTTTAAGAAATTCAGTTGTTAACGGAATTTTTTAAAGAAGTCTGTCTTGGAATAAAGACAATTTTTATGTTTTTTAGGTGGAAGTGTCGGTCATACTAAAAGTCGTTGAATGTGACCGGAGCACTGACTGTACGAAGTATAGAGAAAATTCTATGCGTTTCCACTGGAAATTCATATTTTCCAACCCGCTGATTCCAAGAAAGAAAAATTCCTGTCCCTGAACACAACAACTGCCAATATAATCAATATATAGACACACAATTTTATGTGTATTCAGTTGAACATAAGAAGATGAGTGGCTTGGCATGACCCCGAACAGACTTCATCCCACCCAGTATATCTATAACATCTCCTAAGAGGATCCGTTCATGAAGAGATTGAACTTGTGTTGACCTGGAGAAATGAGACCTCACAGCTCAGACGGTCCCGACCAAATAGAGGGAGGTAAAAAAAGTGTTTGTTTGCCTGTGTGATGTCAAGCACTCGTGAAAGACCCCTCCCTATCCTGGATAATTAAACCTGAGTAGGCAAAATTTAGGTCTCCCATTGTAGAATCGGGCTCATGTTCACCCGAGCGACGAAGAGTCTCCTGGTAGTTGGGAATATAGCCTTGTATGTTAAATCCCGAGCATCAGACTTCCAATTATCAATTTCTATCTATACATACAAATATTGATTTGTCTGGATTTGTTTTAGACTGTCCATGCGCTGGAGAGAAGCCTCCCTACCTGGACGAGCATGGGAGGATCAACAGGACAAGGAACATCATCCCGGTGGCCACCAATGGAGAGCTCTTCCCATGGAACAGTGTGCGGCTTCCATCCTTCGTCCGCCCCATCCGCTACCACATCAACATCCACCCTAACCTCACCACCCTCGATGTCAAAGGTAACCATTTTTTTTGTTTTTTCCGTGGGCTGATAGTGTCACCGCGGCCAGAGTAGGCTTATTGTGTGTCCTGTATGTGTTGGTCTCTACAGTAGCCGTGTATCTTTAATAAAATCTAGGATTCTCCTGCAGGTTCCTTCCATTACCTGCTTCGGTTCCGTTATGGCAGTCCCGAAGCAGTAAAATCGTCTGCTTTCCAGCGCCCCGCACTGGCTTAGAAAATGATCCGGAGTCCCATTTTCCTCGCCACATTTCCTGCACAGAGGGCTTCTAGCGATTGTGTAGGTGTTTGTTCATATAACCAGTTCTTGTGTGGGTTGTTGCTAGCTAACTGAGACCTCTCTGAAAAGTAAGGTGACTCTTCGTGGGTATAACTTGACCATTGGATGTCCCAGATATTATCAGATCCGGGAGATTTTAACTCCAAACTTTTCTTCTTTAAGAAAAAGAACAACGTACCTGATACTGAACATGCGTCTGCTGGTGATGGAGACCAGCTACCCAATGCCGGGGGAGACCCGTTTATCCAAGCTGTTCTAGCTTCACTTGAATTCTACCCTGATCTTTAGCTTCCTCAGCATTCGACCGACGGGTGATGTTGCACATCTGCAATGTGCACTCTATAAAGTTAATAAATACATAAATGGATTTGAAATAACAGAACCGAAGCATGAAGGAAGAAACCTACAACGGTCTCTTGGTCATTATTAAATGAGGCTGCAATTAAAACGGGGCTTTCTGATATGGGGACAATCTATGGAGGTACATTCGAACCTTTGGGAGTCGGTAAACTCTCAACAGTTTATAGTGCGAGGACAATATCCCTCGAAATGAGAAGTCCAGACGGAAAGTAGCTAACTCCGAATTTGCAGACGAATCGCACTACTGGCATACTGTTACCGATTAAACGACTGTTTGACGCTGAATAACATATATCCTCCACCGACGCCGACTAACGTAGAGACTTATTTCGAATGGTATTTGTATTTAAGATTTCCTTTGTTCCGTCTGGGCTACAACAAAAGCTGAACTTCCCAATTAAGATAAAGTTGTTTTTGGCACCCACAGGGTCAACTTTTCATGGACAAGATATATCTCCTTGAATGAGAACTCTGCCAAAACCATCTTAACTAAACATTTCACTTCCACATAAACAGTTTGTCTACTGGATGGGAATAGCCCAAGGGATAGCTATCAAAATGAAGACTATTCTACTGAAGTCAGTTAACAACTGAATAGGCAAATGCAAGGAATTAATTATGAGAGCAAAATAGGAATTAGATGAGTCCTGGTACGACAATACACAGTAAGTTCATCAAGGCCATGGTGACAAGAAGCCTCCTCTTCCGAGAAAAAGAAACATGGAAGACGTATGTTTAAATATGTACTATGGTGAAAAAATATATGTATGTGTATCACAAAATATATATATATATATATATATATATATATATATATATATATATATATATATATATATATATATATATATATATATATCAATAATAAATCTGAATTACTTTCGCAGCTGTTATAGGGGAAGTTATGTAATCGGTCAAAAATTTGATGTAGTGTTTTCACCAGAATTTAACGTTTTCCGATCCCCTGAATCCGGAAATGAAAAACGAATTTCATGTCTATTTGAGTTCTTGTGTCTATGGGCCACTGGGCACGATAACTCTCAGCATACATCGACTCGTAATAAGTAGATTCAGACCTCCCCTTCCCTGATTAAGACACATCGATTCAATTTCAAAACTTTCAATAGAATGAATATTTCGATACAAATATTTAAATGTGAAGTCAGAAGTTTTTAAGTAAGACAATTGACGTTTCTAAGTGGGAGAAGCCGACTTCCTGTTTTGTCACCAGCCAACTGTTGAGCTGCATGTCCAAGGAAGAGGGGAGGGGGGGGGGGGGGGGGGGGGGGGGGGGGTGGAGTTTCATTGCCGGATGTTATTTGTTTGTACAAATCGTTTTGCAACATGAATGTTCTGCTTCGTGTAGGAAACTGCCCATGTCTTTGTCATGTTCATTTAATATGTCTTATCCTCGCGTGTATTACAATATGAAATGATAGCAGTCTTATTAAGAGCAACAGCGACTATTTAATGTATTGGGACCTCACCTCTGTGCTTTTGTTAATTTTCAATGTTTCATTGGTCTGACTGTACAAAACCCAATTTTCGAGTTTTGGACTTTGTCTTTTCTCCCGTCTTTTCTGTTGGTCTAGTGCAGACTCCGTGTTTTTCTGTACTTTCTTATTCATCGTGTCCCTCGTTCCTTGTCCAAGTCGCCTCTCTCTAGAACTCCCTGCTCACGTCGTCCGTCACTCTCTTTCAAATCCTCTCTGTTCCAATTCCTCTTCGATACACAATCTTCTCCCTCTGATTAGCCTTTCATAGCCCTTCCTTTCCATTTTGTCCATTTCAACTTCAATTTTTTATTATCTTTGTATTTATTTTAATTATTTATTCACTTCATTTTATTACTATATCATTTTCTAAAATTATTATTATTTCAAACCGTCGGAGCTTCCTCCCCTCTCTTATATTTAAATTTATCTCCTTTTTGACTTCTTATTTTTATAAATACATTTTTTTTTTCGTTAACTTCCCTCTTAATTAAGTTGTTTAATTAGATTTTTAATTAGTTATATTTATTACTGTATGTTTTTTCTATTATTTTAATTTTTTTTCTTACTTAGAGCTTACTGATTATTGTATAATAATAATTATATTATTGTTTCTTTTCTTTTTGAATTTTTATTCATTTATACTTAGGAAACCTCGGTACCATAATAAAAAAATGTATTTTTTATTTTTCGTTTTGGAAAATTAATATGAAACGATATGTTCCTCCAGAGAGCTTAAATTATTGCTCGGTATTGAACATTAGATTCTTCATTATCTTCGGTATGTATAATAATTTCGAAAAAAGTTGTTACTGTGTTTTTGCTTTGGATTGCAAGTAACACTAATCCAACTATTTTTGAATAGGATATGAAACATTGTCTCCAATTTTTTGATGAGGATCATGAGTGAATCTTTGATACTTGTTCTGTGTGTTAAGAATTTTGATGTTTCATAAATGTATGTGTATACTTTTATGATCATTGGCATTATTGGAATGTTGTAAGTATGTCAATTTAGTTATTTTTTAAATATTTTATTTTATGTTTTTCAGGGCAGGTGACAATAGACTTCCAAGTTGAAAAGGACGTTTATTTTTTAGTTCTCAATAGTCAAAATCTTACTATAAATGATAAGGTAAGTTATTTTCATTTATTACTTCCCCAGTTATACGAAGTATAGGAAAAGTTATGTAATCGGTTAAATGATTCGAATTTGAGTTTTTACTCTAATTTCATGTTTCTGATTCCAATACTGAAAACAACATTCAGTCCAGTGGCGTATATATAGGCCCCCCCCCCGAAATGAAAAAAAATATTAATATAAAAGTAAAAAAAAAGTATATAGTAGTTTGATATTCGATGAAGACGTTCTGGATAAGTTTGCAAGTGTCCCGAGAAACCTGGACTTTGTTTTGTAAAGAAAACATGCTGAAGGAAACCATTTTTTTTAATTTGATATATTCACTTATTTTTTATAACTCAAAAATATTATACCTAATTCAAAATATTATAATTATATATTGACTTTTGGAGGGCGCCGGTAGCTCAGTGGTATGCGTGCTTGACTTCTGAGCTCAAGAACGTGGGTTCGTAACCCGACCGAGGCCCTTATCTGGGAGGTAAAATAAACTTAAGCACGCCGTCCTTCGGATGAGACGTTAAACGATGGTCCCGAGCCTGTACGATGTCAGGTACTCGTTAAAGACCCCTACCCTAGGTGAATAAAAATTTAGGGTAGGCAAAATTTAGGACTCGCACAATAGAGTCGGGCTCATTTCCACCAGAGTGGCGAAAGAGCTCTCTGGTAGTAGGCGATATGACCTCGTAGTTGAAGCCCGGGCATGAGTCAAAAACCTAACCTAACCTATTGACTTTTGTCTGTCGTAAAAACTTACTTTATTTATCTTTAGTGGAATAGACAATATTTCAAAAATAAGTTTGTTTTATTTATTTACTTTATTTCTTAACCCCCATAAAAACAGTTCTTTGGTCTTTATCAAATACTTACAAATAACTGCATAACTGATATACTTAGCTAGTTTATTTTTTAAAAAAGCTTCAAATTAAATTAAAAAAGTTAAAAACAAAAACAATAAAATTTAATTCTTCTGGGAGAAGTCCTTATGGGACCGCCAATCCTGCTACCGATGTTACCTCTGGTAATACAAGGTGATACTTTTTTTTTTCCCTTATAAAATCGACCTGGTTCCCCCCCCCCCCCCCCCCCCCCCCGAAATTTTTTCCTATATACGCCACTGATTCAGTCTGTGTTGATGTGTGTCTGTGAACACGATAACCCCCGATAGAATGAATGTATCGACTAGACATTTTATATGTGTTTACAGAATCTCATAAATACAACACCTATTGGATTTTTGTCAAATTTGCCAAAAGGAAGGACGATATCAGGGAGTGGCTTAACACAAAAACTATAATATAATGCCGTTGTAATGAATGTATTGTCACAAAATTTTGTATGTATATTCAAAACCCAATAAAGACAACATTTATTAATTTTCAATACAATCGGCCCAAGGAAAGGGGGGCTCAACTCTAAAACCCCAAATTTTATATTTAAATTCAAAACCCCATGAAGACAATACCTATTAATTTTCAGCGAAATAAGATCCAAATAAAAATGTTTTTCTCTTTCTCTATTGCCACAAAATTTAGTATGAAGATTTTGGAGCCCATATGTAAGTCAACTGTTGAATACTAGTCCTTTTTTTATTTACAAAAAAAAAATTTACTTGAGTCATCTGGTGTTGGTGGTTGTCCCATAAATTTCGGTTAGATCGTTGCATTGAAGGTGTGCGTAGACAGACTACACCCCGAGCAAGTCACGCTGCCATGTTCGCTTGAGTCGGTGGGGTGGCTTTGTTGGCAGGGTATTTGTTGATAATATTTGATTGAGAGAATTGGAGAAGAAGCTTATGTGTCTCTCTGTCACAACCCTGGAAACAGATGGCGTTTGGAAGTCTTTATGAATGTATTGTTAGCGAAGTAGAATGGTGCGTTATTAATTTAAGTTATTTTATTATTTAACGCGAAAGTGGAGGCAAGGACCGAGGACCTGCGGCAGTGGCCTGGCGGGATGCAGCAGCTGAAGATAGGCTGAAAAAACAGCCGGGGGGATAGCGGAAGATGGTGGCTTGTACAGGTCGTAAATAAAATTGTTGGAAGTTATTTCACGGCTTTTTAGGCAATAGTTACATTTTAAAATTAAATTCCTATTGCAATTTATGTCTGTGGCTTATATTTCTCTTGTCTTGCAGATGGTGACGGACAGAAAGAACCATCGTTTGGGGATCTACAGGTTCCTGGAGTATCCTCCTCGACAACAGCTTTATCTTGAAATGAAAGAAAAGTTCAGAAAACGAGTCAATTACACCCTAATTATGAGGTTTACCACGAGATTGAGTCGGGAACTTGAAGGATTTTATATAAGCAGTTACAAAACAAAGGATGGAGAAACGAGGTTAGTTATTGTTCAAATATATTTTTTCGCGATCTGTATCGATTTAGTAGAAAAAATAATAAAAATAAATAAATAAAAACAAAGAACTTATTTTACATTCTACAAAAATATATGCCTACATATAGTATAGAGGTTTCGGCTGAGAACATTGTCAGCACAGAGTCCTGTAAATAATACAATACAATTATGCTAAGTTTGCATATCTATACAATTTTGAGATTATATCAGGCTGTGACTCACCCAAGGGAAGCTTCACAGAGGTATGCAATCATACTGAGTTTCTTAAACTTCTCTGGGATGTTGAATTGTTGGTTTTTCCTGGCATTTCTTGCAGAGGTGTCTTCTTTTTTCTTTTTTTGACAATATTTCGGGACACTCACACGACCGAAGTCCCGAGTTCATCGTGACCAAAAGAAGGGACGTGTAAGTGTCCCAAAATATTGTCAAAAGAAGAAAAAAGAAGACACCTTTTCTTTTTAGCTACTATTTGCTATTATTAAATAATAGCAAACAGTAGCTAAAAACAAAAAAAAACTCGCTATAATAAGAGGGTTTTTAAAAAGAATTTCAAATAAACAACACAAACAAATTTATTATGAACATAATTTCTGTACCAGTTTATTTGAATTTCTTTTTTCAATCTCGTATTATTACGATTGTTTTGGTACAAATATTTTCAACAGTTAGATTTTTTGGTCAAGACAGTAGGACTTCCCTTCTCTTTGAGGCTTTTTCTGGGGAAGGGGAGTCACAGCCTCAGGTGAAGAGAATTGTATAAATATGCCAACCTAACAAACTTAAATGTTACTGTCCAACTGACGATGGCGTAAGCCGAAACCGAGATATAGTGTGTATATTTTAGTGAAATTGAAGTTTAAAAGAGCAATTTCTTTATATTTATTTATTTCTATACCATTTTATTCATTATTTTAAACAAATTGCAAATGTGTGTGAATAAGCACTTAGAATACTCGACTCAAAATAAGATAGGAGAAGAGAAATAATATAAATTATCTTTAATTTATTATATTTAAAAAAAAAATGTTTTTTTAATTGCTTTGATTGTAGGTACCTGGCGACTACTCACTTTGAACCTACTTATGCCCGATCTGCTTTTCCATGTTTCGACGAACCACAGTTCAAAGCAAAGTTCAAAATGTCTATATTTCGCGATAGATTTCACATATCTCTTTTCAACATGCCTATTACCAATACTGAAGATGCTGGATTCTATATGGGTACAGGATTGGTAAGTTACTAATCTTACCTGTTATCATCATATTATTCTGTATTATTATTTACAAAATTTCTGTATTACGGCTAAATTTTCCTTTACGAATAAGCCGAAGTTGCTCTAGCCTGACCTTCTGCTCCCTCATAAATATCATTTTTTCCATTTTAAATCATGGTGTCCAGCAACCTCGAAAACCGGGAGTTTTAAAATCGAAAACAAATCAGGAAAAATCGGGTAATTTTGCATTTTGAACTTTTTTTTTTCTAACATAAATTAAGAACAAGCCTCATTTTCTAGTACTCAAATCCCTCAAATTATTATTAGGGGGAGGAGTCTCGAAAATATATTCTTTTTCATGTTTCGGCAAGGGAATATACGCAATTTTCCATTATTATCGTGTAGTGATTTTTGCCGTCAAATGTTTTGGCAACACTGCAAAGTTAGTCATTGATCAACATAAATAAGTTAAGAACCAGCCTCATTGTGCAGTATCCAATTGCATCAATTCCTCAAACCTGTATTAATGGAGGGGGGTTCTCTACTTAAAAGGATTTTTTTCCGTTACTGTGTAGGGATTTTTGGCGTTTTCAACGTTTTGGTAACACTGCCTAGTTAGTTATCGGTCCCGCTGCGGTTTCAGTACTCATCATCTTTTGTTTTCATTTTTCCAGTTACAGTTTCACAGATAAAGAATTTTATTTAATATTTTATTATATATAATTTTAGACTATTATACATAATCATCCAGTCTTAATTACAATTATTGCTTTAAATAATAATAAAATTGATACAAGATCAGTTTAAGATAACTGTTGCAAAATGTTTATATCAGTTCAATTTAAAAGCAGCTTCTCTCATTGTTCTGGTAGTTATTTTGTAATTACAAATACATAATTGTATTAATATGTTACCATGGTAAAAGTGATAATGTTATCAAGGGGATATGAGGGCAGTATCAGGGAAATTAAAAGTCGTGTTTTACTGCATATTCTGTAAATGTTAAGATTCCCTATGTTTGCCTCAATGGGCCCTATTATCAGAACAATGAAAAAAGAGATATACATAATAGATAGTTTGAAATATTCATTTTCAAAGTCTTGGATGGGAGTATAAAAACGTAGAAGCCGAAATAACCTTAGCAGGTTGTATATTAGCTGTATTTGTATACTATTAGTACTGTATTTGTATACTATTGTATACTGTATTATTTGTATACTAAGTTCTGGAAGTTGTTTGGATTTAATGTAAATGTAGCGACCGCAGGTGAAAATCTCTTGTTTTATTTCATTTTGGAAAGTAATGGTATGAGTTATGCGTGAATAATATGTTTTCAGAAAATGGGTTATGTTGGCCCCCAACAGAGCATAACGAATTATAATTTTTTTCTTATGTTATTCAGTTTGCTCTTGTTTTCCTCTTAATTGTTGAAATGTTAAACTAACTTGTTCTTGGCAATTTTGCACAATACAATTTCGGATAGCCTATATTCTAAGTTGGGCCTCCCTTGAAGTACCCTGCAAATTTCGTAAATATACATTCAGCTGTTTTCCCGCGAAGTCCGCACATAACATATAGACATAAATTGATGTGATGGTTCATAAGGCCTTCATATAAACATGAAACGAATTTCTGATCCACAAAAAATGATTTTAGACATGTACTGCAAACATTTATTTTAAATATGTATATGTTTTAAAATGACATTTTGTTGCAGCTTCGTGATGACTTCCAAGAGTCAGTTGAAATGAGCACCTACCTAGTGGCTTTCGTAGTGTGTGACTACCATCACATCAGTCAGGTGACCCAGCGGGGTGTCTCGGTGTCTGTGTACGCTCCTCCAGACCTCCTGCCGCAAGCACAGTTCGCACTGGAGACTGCCACAGCCATGATGGACCATTATGAACAATACTTCGGCATCGACTATCCACTGCCAAAACAAGGTTCCTACCTACCTACATGTCGTATCAGTTCATCAAACAAAAAATATTCAACTATTGGCTCTCAAACAATGTATCGCCTACTACCAGAGCGCTCTTTCGTCACTCTGGTGGACTTGAGCCCGACTCTACTATGCGAGTAGAGTACATCGTATATATACATTTAGTACGTCGACAGGTATTATCTGGTTTGAGTCCCCCTCCTCTGGCCCCTCCATCATACCTCAATCAAATTGTATTTTATTTTTTATTTATTTAATTTTAACTAAAAACTTTTGTTAATTAGGGTGATAAAGTCATCTACTAGTGTTAAATGATTTATCGGATAGATTAATTAAATAAACTGGTTGGAATTAGAACTTGCGGAGAAGAAAACTGATTCAATAAAATGAGTATTGCTTCTCCGCACGCGAAATAGGCTTTTTAGGAAGAGAAAGGTTTTTTCGCGTCCTTTTGATTCATCAAATTTTTTAGGAGTATTTACATTTTTATTGTTATTTTATATATTTTTTATTTAAATGTTTAAAAAAAAATTTATAGAAGGCACCGGTAGCTCAGAGGTAGCGGGCTTGCTTACTGAGCTTAAGATCGCGGGTTCGAAACCGGCCGAGGTTCTTAGGTTTTCTCTGGGGTATAAAAAAAAAACTTGAGCATGCTTTCCTTCGGATGGAACGTTAATCGCTGGTCCCGAGCCTGTGCAATGTCAGGTACTCGTTAAAGACCCCTACAATAGGTGAATAAAAATTTAGGATAGGCAAAATTTAAGACGAGAGAGCGCTCTGGTTTTAGGCGATATGACCTCGTAGTTAAAGCCTTGGCATGCGTCCCCTCTCTCTACCCTAGGTGAATAAAAATTTAGGATAGGTATAGTTCAGGACTCCCACAGTAGAGTCGCCCCCAGAGCGACGAAACAGCGCTCTGGTAGTAGTCGATTTGACTTCATAGTTAAAGCCCGGGCGTGAGGCATAATACCTAACTAATACTGTAATAACATTGGACAGAAAATAAAACCTTTAATTCCAAACAACACATATATTTATAAATTTAACACAATTCGAATACAATATTATACAATAAGAAAGAAATGAATAAGACAAATTTTTACAAGAGAAGACAAAATATATATATATATATATATATATATATATATATATATATATATATATATATATATATATATATAAATAATTTAAAATGTATAAATAATTTTAGACCATAAAGTTTTGTAAGTAATGAAATATTGCACAGTTTACAAAAGAAATCAATAAGAAATAACGAGAGGAAAAATAAATTGATGAATAAAAAATTAAGATAATATTTATACAATTAATAATTGAAAAATGAATACTGTAGATAATAAAAACAGAGATACTTAGTTAATTTAGACAAAGAGGAAAATCTTTTATTGAGAATTATATAGAGTTATAATGCCTAGAGACATAAGATCGTAACAATAATATAAATACGGGATATAGAAATATTTAAAAAAAAATGAAGTGATATTGTCACACTTCTTTATGAACCTTGATTAATATTGTTGAAATATTGTTGTTGTTTAGATCTGATAGCGATCCCGGACTTTGGAGTTGGAGCGATGGAGAACTGGGGTCTGATCACCTACCGAGAGACGTCCATCCTGTACGAACCGGACCAGACCTCCGCAGCCTCCCATCAGTGGGTAGCTGTCGTGGTAGCACATGAGCTTGCACATCAGGTAACCTCCTGTCACGAGCCAATATTATTATTAACTAGAGACCGGATTTCTTGCAGTAAAAAAATTGAAAAAACACAATAAAAAGGCCAAAATGATCAACAAAAAATAAATTCCTGCCATCAACTGTTTTTCTGCGAAAAAAAAAGAAAAAAAAGAATTGGATCTAATTTTTAAATTAAAGAACTCAGTTTTCAGAATAAAATTGGGTGGGGTTTAAAAATAAATCTATAAAATAAAAAGCCCAACCAATTTATTTATACAATTTATATAAAATATTGAGGGCGCCGGTAGCTCAGTGGTATGCGTGCTTGTCTTCTGCGCTCAAGAACGTGGGTTCGAAACCCGGCCGAGGCCCTTAGTTTATTTTATCTGGGAGGTAAAATAAACTTAAGCACGCCGTCCTTCGGATGGGACGTTAACCGACGGTCCCGAGCCTATACGATGTCAGGTACTAGTTAAAGACCCCTACCCTAGGTGAATAAAAAATTTAGGGTAGGCAAAATTTAGGACTCCCATAGTAGAGTCGGGCTCATGTCCACCAGAGTGACGAAAGAGCGCTCTGGTAGTAGGCGATATGACCTCGTAGTTAAAGCCCGGGCATGAGTCATAAAACCTAACCTAACCTCAAATCCAGTATCTTCATCATTTTTGGCCTCATTGTTCTTTTTGAGTTGGTCATATCTGGGATTTTTTCACAAAACTGTTGTAAATTTGTCGATTAACAAATGTATACATTTTCAAACTAACTTACAAATACATTTTCTAATTACGACAAAATATGAAATTCTGTGCAGTAAAAACCTCAAACGTGCAACTTTCCCGAAAAACTTAAAAACGTGCAATTTCGTGCAAAATAAAATTTATGTATATTAATCAGAATACCTTAATTCGTAATTTTTTTTTTTCTTTTATTTTACTAGTTCAGCATATCACATGCTATGCTAGTAGGTATAAATATGGACATAAAATAAATAAAATAACATAATTCGTAAAAATAAATTGTTATTTAATTCTTTCAAGCAAGCGAAAAAAAAAATGCAATTGGACGGGAATCCGGATTCTATTTATAACCTTAAAACTACCTAATACCGTTTCATGAAGGTAGTTCACACCATTATATTGGACAGGTTGCAAAGGTAGGTAACTAAGAAACTTAACAGGATATTTCAAGAAAATATATAAATTAATTTTAATGATATTTTTCATATTACAAAAAATATAATAAAATCTTCGGTGTCTTATACTCCAACATGACGGAAATGTGAAAAGGGCTTATGTGATAGGCTGTCTGACCTCGCACAGTGTTCATTATTTAGTGCTAGCCGACCTGTTGCCCTCATCAAGCTGACTGATTTTTTAAAAACATATTTTAAAAAGGAAAAATTCATAAATCAAATAGAACAGTCCTGTGAATGAATAACTATTCAAAAATTAACAATTTAAAATTTTTATGGTTGGGCACAGATATGGTATACCTGTTCCACATCTGAGTCACAACTCAGGAGAAAGGTTTGTTATTTATTTATTGTACAGTTTTATTTTATTTATCTATTTTGGCTTTTTAAATTGTGTTTTAAAATATGTTTTATCCGACAGTATGAAAAATCTGTGAGAGGGGAGGCTACGTTTTTATTTTTTTAATTAGTTAGTTCAGCCATTTTCATTCATTTCATTATATTGGGGTATAAGACACTGAAGATTTTCATTTTAGCTAAAAAATATATTTCAATAATAAATTTCATTTATATATCTTTTCAAATATCCTTTTAGGTTTCGTAGTTACTTTTGCAACCTGTCCAATATAATGGTCATGAAATGGCTGCTTTACGCAGAAAATATTGCTGTATAATAAAACAATGTAATGATTGTTATAATGCTAGAAAAGACATAATGTTTCGTAAAGAGCCAATATCAGCTTTTTGTGTTTTAAAAATGACGCTCGAAAAATATAATTTTGTGTCATAGATATTTTGAAGGGTAATGAAAATGTTGCTTACACATATTTTTTCTAATTCGATAACATTCAATAAACTACACAAAAATAGAACTGAAAATGTTAAGATATTTCAAAATTCTAGTTATGTGTGAAGAGTTTTGAGAAAAATGTTTTACCTTACTCTCATGAAAATATACTACTATCAATTTAAAAAAAGTCGAATAACGAGAAGAGATATAAAAATAGAAGAAAATGACATGTTTCACTATAACTAGGCTTATAAAAGAGATGGAGGATCGATATTTAATAGGACAACATATTTTATGGATGCTTAACTGCTGTTGGAGCACGCAATTAATTTTATGGATGCTTAACTGCTGTTGGAGCACGCAATTAATTTTATGGATGCTTAACTGCTGTTGGAGCACGCAATTAATTTTATGACAGTTCACTTTTAACTTTTATATTCGATTATAACTTTTACTCAAGTTAATAATTGAATCTTTATTTTTAAAATTACTTATTCGAAAAATAAAATTGTAGTAGTTTTCCACGTTTTTGAGTCCTGACAGAGAGGGGTGTAGGACGACAGGAGTGTCTACCCGTGTAATTTGTTGCAGTGGTTCGGGAACCTGGTGACGATGCGGTGGTGGAACGACCTCTGGTTGAATGAGGGGTTTGCCTCCTTCCTTGAGTACTTGGCTGTGGACCGTGTAAAGCCTGGCTGGAACATGATGGAACAGTTCGTCCTCGACAAGACCCAGCCTGGTCTCAACCTGGACGCCCTCTCCAACAGTCATCCCATCTCGGTCACTGTCCACGACCCGACGGAGATTGAGGCCATCTTTGACACCATCTCGTACAGCAAGGTGAATTAGCTGAGGTTATATCATCCTGTTACTGTCAACTTGGCTGTGCCTCAAGGATATGGCAGAGGGAGAACCATAAATGAAAGACAGGATTTCAAGTATAGTTGGTAGAGGATATGGCCAAGAAAATAAAAATTATAGCAAAATACGAATTAAATCTTTTATTTACGAAACATGACTTTTATATGATGGTTACATATTTTTTGTTTTTTTGTTTTCTTTTTGAGCTATGAGAAAAAAAAATGTTTCCGTATAGAGTGTTTTCTGTAACATAAACATTTTTAATTAAATTTGTATTTTATCTATTTCTTCCAAGAAGATATGATAATGATACACGCTCTAAGAAGGAGGCCGAGGTGCCTGTCTCTGAAATTTATTATTGTTAAATTTCTTAAGTTTCTATTATATTATATATTAAATTATAATATTTATTGTATGTGTTCAAAAAATAAAAGAAACTTGTGAGGATAATTTTGAGTACTTATATTCACAATAATGTGAAGATGGAGTGAAAAGCGATTATTTCACAGGTCACAAAATAAAAACATAGTCTGACACCTCACAGATTTCATTATTATGTGCTTTGGTAATGACTTTCGAGGTTGTCCTTATCATAGTTTACAAAAAAAACAACATAATTTAGTAAAAGAGCATAAACATTGTAAGGGATAAAATAAATACATAACAAATTGACTATATGCACTAAAATGAATTGTTCATAAAAGTAAATAATTAAAGGAACGTCAGAGAGTGCCACTACTCAATACTTATCCCCCTCTAGAATTGAGGAGGGACTTTGTTTTCTTTCTTTTCAATTTTATATCAATGCTTTTCAAGGCTATTTATTTTTATAAACAATTCATTTTAGCGCATATAGTCAATACTGTTATGTATTTATTTTATTAACCCTTATATATTTTATACCTTTTTAGTAAATGATTGGTTTCTTATAGAGAGGCCTAACGACGAGGGCAGCCTCAATGCCGGCTAGCATTTAATAATAAAATCTGTGAAAGGTCAAAACTACGTATTTACTTTGCAACTTGTGAGATTTCTATTCCTCTGCCTTATTATATCAAGTATCTATGTCTGTTTGATAAATAAAAGGAAGCTTGTTTGATAAGTTTGGATAATCAAAAATGTTGTGTTTTGTAAATACTACTGAATAAAACACTTAGAACGAGTCAAAAATTCCCCTATATTTATATATAAGACACAATATATTTCGCTGGTTATAGAGCATTGTCAAGTGTACAAGATACAGACTTATGACTGGTGGTAATACTTTGAAAACAGTGAAGATAGAGGGTGGTAGGAGAGGGGGTGGGGGAGGGGTAGGAAATCAACAAATACAACAAAGACACACATTACAAGCTACTCAACGAACAAACTGATTTAAATCATTCCCCCCTCCTCAATTTGAAACTTCCAAGATATACTTGGCTAACTATTATTATGCTCTGTTCACAATTAATAATCTAATGTTACAGGGGTGCAATATGTTTTTATTTCAATTTAAATTGATCTATTAGGTGTCTGTGTTTTTTAGTTTCAATGGTGATATAGGTAATTGGTTATTATTGAGACTTAGTTAATAGGTTAATATTGAGATATAGGTAATATTGTGATTTAGGTAATAGGTTAATATTGAGATATATTATTCAATTATTTTTCTGATTAAATTGTGATATATTATGGTAGTTCCCCCCCCCCCCCCCCCCCCTCCTCCCACCCTCTATTTTGACTGTTTTCAAAATATTACCACCAGTCATAAGTCTGTATCCTGTACATTTGACAATGCTCTAACCAGCGAAATATATTGTCTTTTATATAAATATAGTGGAATTTTTGACTCATTCTAAGTGTTTTATTCAGTAGTATTTACAATGAACTTCCATAAGATCTCTGGCGAAAACATCTTTAATTTGTGTTTTGTTTTTTGAAGGGCGCTTCACTGCTGTATATGATGGAGAAGTTTCTAGGACAAGATACTCTGAAGAATGGTCTCAACGATTACCTCAACACGCACAAGTTTGGCAACGCTGAGACTAAAGATCTGTGGGCTATCATGAGTAAACACGCCAATCATTCCATACATGTCAAAGTAAGCCATTATATCATTGATATTTTATAATTATTATTTTTAATAACAGTAATATTAAAGTATTATTTTCATGATTTGACAGAATATTATGGACACGTGGACCCGACAGATGGGTTTCCCTCTGGTCGAGGTAAAACGGGAAGGCGGGTTGATGAACGCGGTACAACGGAGGTTTCTTCTGGCTCCAGAAGCTAGGCTCCCCAACTCCACAGTTCACAGTGAGCCCAAGTCTCCGTATGACTACAAATGGTACGTTCCCCTGTCCTACTACACGGACGTCTCTGAGGAGGAGACTGTATGGATGAATCTCACTGATGGTAAGCAACACATTATCTGTAAAAAGTAAAGTAGACGGGATCCATTACGGGACTTTCTTATACCAACCACGCTTAATGATCACTCTCTCTCTTTCATTCTCAAAATTATTTCATATTGCCATTATAGGGTATAAGAATGTCTATTCTCAAGATAATGCTGTTCAAAGAGTCAAAATGAAATGATTTTGAGAAGGAGAGGGGGAGAGAGTGATCTGTAAGTGTGGTTGGTATAAGAAAGTCCTCTAATGGCCACACCACATATTTTCTACAATTTTTCAAAAAACTACCAATACATACACCGTATTTTAAACTTCGTTGCTATGAGTTACGATTTAAAAATTACTTACATTAGATATATTCGTTATTGAGCTGAGTTTACGAAGCTCTTTCTTAGGCGACTCATGTATTTCGTTGTACTCGTACTCCTCCTAAACCCTTTACTGATGACATTGAAATTTGCCACGATGGTAGTGGACACGGTGACGATGGTTTACTACTAAAAAAATCTGAAATCGAACATACCACGGAGGAATAATCACCGAAAAACGATATCCCCATTGAAATCAATTGAGAGACAAAATTCTCGCGCAAAATAGAATTTTTCGATTTCAAATGTAAAAATCCGGGCGAAGAAAAAAAAAAAAGAAAACCCTACGGTTCCATCCAGTGATCACAAACCGGTTCATATGCCCCATTTAAAATGCACTACTTGTATGTTAACTGACCACATTAACAGTATGATTCAATAAATTTAGACTGACTCAGCTCAGTTTTTGCAAACAGCAGAATGTATTGCACACTTAGTAGATATTTAGTTTACATTCTTCGGGGGTCTGTAACTTTTGTCGTATTGACCCTATCTCAAAACTGTAGACTCCTCAGCGATTGTAAATTTAAAAGGAACAATTTTGGTAAGGATCAATTTTTCGAAAGGACTAACCGTTTTCGGGTAAATTAAGGAAACGTCTAAAAATATGTGTTTCAAAACTACATCTTAAGATGGTATTGGGCATGTATATCGACATCGGGACGACCTGTCAAAAATCATATTTCATTTGAATTATGTATTTCAGTATTCTCTACAACTATTTTGAAAATAATATTTTTTTCCGTTTTATTACTTTAAGACGACCCCCCTCAAAATGTTATTTACATGTAGATGACGCATTTGCGTTGAAACCCGGTTCTCGTCGGAAATAAAACAATGGAAAGACAACTTATTTAATTTATATTTACATAAGGACTGTTATAATATACTAATATAATCTATAAGTATATAAAAATCAGCATGGAATAAAAAAAACTCTTAAACTAATCTAATCAAAAAAGTTAAAAAAATGTATTTTGATCACACACTTCAAATTTTCGCGGTCGGTTAGCTGTGTAACCTATGTTAATACCATATTTAGAGAAGTTTTGATCTATTACAATTTGCCAAACTGGGGCTTAAATAGGTTTCACAGCTTCCAGACCGCCAATATTTTAATGTGTAATCAAAATACTAAATGTTTTAAAGTTTTTCAAATCTATTGTTTTGTTTTTTAGATTTTTGGATTAAAATTTTAATTGTATTTTTCAGTAAATTTTGAAATAGACCCGAGTGCAACCTGGTTCAAAGCGAACGTAAACCAGTCAGGATTCTACCGTGTGAACTACGATGCAACAATGTGGCAAGCTCTTATTGCAACTTTGAAACGAAACCATACCGTTTTCAGTCCAACGGACAGGGCCAGCTTGATCGATGATGCATTTACTCTTTGCAGGTATACTCACTACTCATATCATTATCACAACGATGAATAGACTCAACTTCAGATTTCCCGGGGTCGGATAAACCGTGTTATTTTCTTGCTGATGGAAAATGTTATTAAAATCAATAAGATAGATGAAGGGATACAACCTAAGTTCTTCTCGTCATTATTTAACCTCAGTAACCTACATTTCAAAAAAAAAAAACATTAGTTTTTTGTTTAGTCTTTGGATTAATCGTGATTTTGATTTATCCGTGGTACCCGCCTCATCATTACCCCAGGTGATCGGGATGAGAGTGAATAATTTATTATAATCGATTCATTAAATAAAATGTGTGGTACACGCCTTGGTCAAACAAATCTTACGTATTTTTATTATGTTTACTTATAAGTATTTTTTTTTTATATCGGTACGAGTGTTAGAATATCTTTAGAACATTCCACAAGTGACAAATGGTGTCAATGTTCAGCAATGGTCTCACAGTTATGTTTATTATTCATTAAGACCTAATATAAATATTCTACATGATATAGGTACTCTACGTAAACTGCAGCAAATATTCAACTGACCCAGCTGCATATATATATTTTTTGCAATATTTCATTTGAAAAAAATTTATTATTATGCATCTATTGGGTCGTCACATATGAAATGTCCATCTTTTGAACAGGAAGTAAATAAATAAAATTGACTAACAAATAAAATATATTTTATTTAAAATATTTTCCATTATTTTCCATACATTTTTGCCAACGACTAACTAGGTTTTTTATACCAGTTTTGAAAAAATTTGTGTCACGAAATAAGACAAAATCAGAAAAAGCTCTGTTGATCTCCAAATCATTTGCAAATTTTTTTCCGTTTCAGCTCATGTGGAACCCATGTATCGAGCGTTTTAACCTTTCCCATTGATTTCAAGTGTCTGGAAACTATCGTTCTACTAGTGTCAAGATGTGCCGCAAGTTCTTCGACTGTTTGTTGGGATTTTCTTCCACACCTTCCTTGCGAAGTTCGTCATCGATTGACGTTGAAGGTCGTCCATGGGGTTGGTTTTTCAAAGGTCGTATCTCCTGAAGAAAACGTTCCAAACCAACGTTGAGTAGTTCTTTCATTAGAACACCCTTCACCAAAAACCTGATTAATATTCCGTGAAGCTTGTGCATGACCAAACTCGTAAAAAAAAATTACCCGAAAATCACGTGTTTCCATTGTTACGTTTAAAATAAAACTAAAATATAAATGTCTACTTGAAGGGAAAAGAAACATTATTAGTAAATAGAGAATTAACTCGTGTTTATTGCAGATTGTAAATATTTTGCTGGTAATCAACAGGTAAACCTTTAATCCTCTTCAGTGTTATGAAAACAAAAACTGACATTTTATGTGTGACGACCTCATATTTTGGGTTTGTTTACATTTATAGGAATTAGGTTTATATTCATTAAAATAAGGGGAAAAAATTAAAGGTAAAACTATGTTGGTCAGATGTTCCTTTCCATTTCCTTCCCTCCAATTTTATTGAACTCAGTACACATAACTCCTTCTCACTTACTAAGAAATCCATTTCTAACGACATATAATATTGAACCAGGAACACAGAATATTTATATTATATATTTTGATTTATGTGAGCAGAGAGTACAACTATTAAAATTCAGTGCAATAGTGGTATAATAATATATACAATAATTATATACACATTTGGTAAAAAAACTAAATCAGTGCAATAGTGGAGGCTTCAAATAATGAAATAATTCGCTCCAATTCCTATTGTGAATAGAAAAAAATGATTACTCGTTTCGGACTGAAAAAAAATTACAAATCTTTCTCAAAAAAACGTGTAATCATTTAAAATGTAGATTATTTATATATTGTAGGAGTATTGAGGGTCAGTCAAAGATGGAAAAAAAAAAAAAAACACTATTCAGATGCCAACGTTTCGATATATTTTATATCATCATCAGGGCCTACAAACATGGGGGAGAAATCAAGATTAGAATCAAAAATAAACAAACAAAAAAAAAAAAAAAAAAAAAAAATTTTTTTGCTAAACATTACTGAACGTTAAAAATACACTATAAGAAGTTGAAAATTGAAACTGACTTACTATGAATAATTATTAAACATTAAAATTAAATATGATTACATTACTAAACATAAACATTAATAATGGAAATAGACAAATAGGTGGAACATAATAAAGAGTAAACATTAAAATGACTTACTATGAATAAGCAGGGTTGGGGAGAAGGCATGTACACTGGATGGAGTCTTACATTGCAATGAAATGGTACAAAATAATACTAGGGTGCTAAAGGAAACAGGTACAGGGAGCTCGGGAAACCCCGTCATAACTGTCACATTACAGCAGAAATGTTGAAAGTAATATAAATATGTATTATTGTGGTTGTTTGTGTCTGCATACTCTAACACATATCTATAGATAATTAATAAATAATTTAAAAAATATATATATATAAACTAAAATAAAAAATATAGATAATTTAGATATTGGAGACAGAACTATGGTGTCAGCTCTTGCTAAGTAAATTGGCATAACAATTACTTAGGTTATTAGTGTCAGTGCGGAAGTTGACTGTATCAAGTGTTTTAGCTATGTACACCATTTCCAATGTCAGTCTCTTATGATAATTGTGTTCTCTATGGAGTATTTTAGTGTTTATGTAGTCAAAATTATGTTTGTTCTGACTATGGTGTCGGACTAGAGCGCTGCAGTTATCAGCATCAGTTTTAGTTTTGCAATCATACTCGTGTTGGTATATTCTCTTTTTTAATTATTGGGATGTCATACCTATGTAAGATGCTGGACAGTCTGAGCATGGAATCTGATAGATAAGATCTGATTGGTCACTTTTAGGGGTAGGATCTTTAATTTGGGAGAATAGGGATTTAACGGTTTTATAGTTTCTTGGTGAAATTATAAGGTTTTCAGCTTTTAGTATTTTTGTTAACCTTTCAGTCAATTGTGCAATGTACGGAATGGAATAGTATTTAACAGTGGTAGAAGGATTTTCAATGGGTAGTTGGTTATTAAAGAGTGTGGTGAGATTATTTGTCAGAATTTTTTGAATTATTTTGCGTGGGTATCCATTTTTTTCCAAAATGTTTTTAATTTGATCTAAATTCTCACTATGAAAAGTTGTGGAGCTAAGTCTTATCATTCTACTAATTAGCGCTTTGGCAAAGTTTATTTTTTGGGAGAATGGGTGATGTGAAAAAAAGTGAAAATACCTATCTGATTTAATGGTTTTGATAAACCAATTGGTAGACAATGAGTGATCAGTATTTCTAATAACTAGGGTGTCAAGGAAAGGAAGGCAATTATTATTTTCAAGTTCGTAGGTGAATTGTAATCTGGGGTGAAAAGAATTAAATATGTCAAGGGTTTGGGTCAAGTAATTAGGTGGAATGCAAGTAATAATATCATCCACGTATTTAAACAAAAAGGGAATTTGATAGGGGAGTTTGGGTATAGTGGAGTCTAATAGTTGGTTCATGATGAGATCGGCTAAAATCGGTCCAAGACTACTACCCATGGCTGTGCCAAATACTTGTTTGAAAAAAGTGTTCTTATATACAAAGTACCCATTAGGACAGCAGTGTTCGACTAATTCGATAAAACTGGATTTGGGTAGGGGGGTGAATGGTTCTAGTTTTGTCCAGTTATCTCGTATTATGTTAATGACATCGGAAATTGGTACATTGGTGAACAATGAGGCAACATCAAGTGAAATTAGTTGAAAACCAGCTGGGACGACGCGATTTCTTATTGCTTCTACAAAGTCAAATGAATCTTTAACATTGTAAGGACTGTCAGACAGGATTTTTAAATTGTTGGCTAAATACTTGGCGAGTTCATAGGTTGGGGATTGAATGAAAGAAATAATGGGGCGTAAAGGGTTACCGGCTTTGTGTGTTTTCACTAGTCCATATATTTTGGGAGGTTGAGGGGTGAAGTTGACCAGTCTTCTCATCGTGTATGTGTCGATGTAACCAGATTTATGGGCCGCCTTTACCAAGGAGTTGGTAATGTTTTTTATTTTATTGGTCGGATCTTTGTTTAGCGGTAGGTAGGTATCAGTGTCGGATATTAAGATGCTCATTTTATTCTCGTACTCTGATTTAATAATTGCAACAGTTTGTTTCGATTTGTCAGTTGATATTATTAAAATGTCGGGATTGTTACGTAAAAATATTTTTGCCGAAATAAAGGCTTTACATAAGGCATTAGGTTTATTGATATTGACTTGTTTATTTTTGTTAATGTAATTAGTAATAGCATTAACACATCTTGCTCTAGTAGGATCTTTATCTTCATTGTTAGGCAGGGCGTTGATAACATATTCTACATCGGTGATTAATTTTGGTAGGGGGATATCATTCTGTTTGTAGGGAATGGAAAACTTGGGTCCTAAAGAAAGAATTGTTTTAACTTCAACTGGAAATGGTGTGTCTGTTAAATTAATAAACCATTGCGAATTAAAGGAAGGTAATGTTAGTTGTTGTTGAATTATTCTGTCGATTTTACGTGTTTGTGATTTACGTATTTTTGATTCTAATCTTGATTTCTCCCCCATGTTTGTAGGCCCTGATGATGATATAAAATATATCGAAACGTTGGCATCTGAATAGTGTTTTTTTTTTTTTTCCATCTTTGACTGACCCTCAATACTCCTACAATTAGAATCCACAGTCGCTAATCAACATCTCCATTATTTATATATAATAATTTAAGTTCTCCATTTTCGTAGTTTGGTAAGTATCGATACCGCGTTACATGTATTGCGTTAAATTTACTGAAGGATTGAAAAGACTTTATATGAGCCATTTTGGAGAAAAAAAAATGACTATATATTTTTGGAATATCAATTTTTACATTTAAAAAATCAACTTATCCTGTAATATATCTGTCTGTACTATATTAATTCGAAGTGAGAGTAAAAATTCTTTTTTGTCCGATTCATAGACTTATTTTACACTTCAATATAAAAAAAAAATCTGAGTTTGAATGGCAAAGTTTTGGTTGGATAGATGGCTGGATTCCTTATCTTGATTTACGTGCGAACTTATGAGAATGTTCACCTACCATTTGAACCCTACAATGCGTGATCACATATTTAACTTCACTGTAATATTCAATTGATCGATAATATTCTGTTCAGAGCTGGGCTGGTGAACATTACAACAGTGCTGGACCTGTCCCTCTATCTGAGGGAGGAACGAGAGTACGTCCCCTGGGCCACTGCACTGGAACACCTTCAGTTGTGGGCTCGATTCCTCTCTGAGTCGGCCCCTTACCGTCTCTTCCTCCAATACACCAGTCACATTCTTGAGCCTGTAGCTACTTCGCTAGGCTGGAGGGATAATGGCACACATCTAGACAGGTATGTCCTACTTCAGACAGTATTCATTAAGGGGCATAGGAAGACATTTTCGGTTAAGTGGAGAAATAATGTGTCATTAGAAATCGTAGACTTTTAAAAGACCGAGGTTGAACTAGCTACATCCTTATTAAAGATCGAATGTACACACATTATTCAGACTTACTTCGTTCTTATCTTTATCACTGTTGGCCTGAGGTAATTTTTTCTTATTCAGTTTGATAATTTAACTAAAAATGGCAGCATTGAGAAAACGTCCATTTATTCACTTATTTCACTATTTATTTCATTTTTCTCTTCAACTTTTAACTCGGGATCTTATTTTTTTGTGATACAAAATGCACATTGTTAGTTAGTTATTATGACACATGCCCGGACTTTAACTACGAGGCCATATCGCCTACTACAAGAGAGCTCTTTCATCGCTCTGGTGGACATGAGTCCGACTCTACTATGGGAGTTCTAAATTTTGCCTACCTAGGTTTTTTTCACCTAGGGTCGGGGAGGGGTCTTTAGCGAGTATCTGATATATCGTGCAGGCTCAGTGGTATGGGTGCTTGCCTTCTGAGCTCAATATCGTGGGTTGGAAACCCGGCCGAGGCCCTCAGTTTATTTTATCTAGGAGGTAAAATAAACTTAAGCACGCCGTCATTTGGTTGGGACGTTAAGAGATGGTTCCGAGCCTGTATGATGTCAGGTACTCGTATAAAGACCCCTGCCCTAGGTGAATAAAAATTGAGGGTAGGCAAAATTTGGGACTCCCTTGAATCGGGCTCAAGTCCACCAGAGTGACGAAAGAGCACTCTGGTAGTAGGCGATATGACCTCGTAGTTAAAGACCGGGCATGAGTCATAATAACTAACTATAAATATATTCCCATGATGGCAAAAGTTCATGTTTAATCTGAAACAGATATTTATATTTATGATGTACAGACTGCCCTCGTTATAGTTTTATACTTATATATATATATATATATATATATATATATATATATGTATATATATATATATATTATGATTTCAGGATTATGAGATCAGACATTCTAGCTTCTGCTGTACTTTGTGGCGTTGACAAAATAGTGAAAGAGGCTAGACAGAAGTTCAGTGACTGGATGGAGAAAGGAACGAAAGTAACACCCAATTTGAGGGAGGCCATCTATTCTGCAGGTAAAAAAAGTCTCTAAGGTGACACAATGGTTATGTACACACAGCACGAATTAATTACTTATGTCCCTCCAAAGCCAATCGATCGTTTGAACTAAAACTCAATATTCGAATTACATAGTAGCTCCTGAATGCTCACACTAAATGTTGTGTCGATACATTCATTTCGGTATTTATTAGGGTGCTTCGATTAAGTCCCACGTCGAGCCCCTCTTCGCTGGTCACCCCTTCCCTTCGACCGATTTTGCGGAAAATTAATAAGTGCCATCCTTAAGGAGTTTGAATTAAAATATAAAATTCCTGAATGGTCACACTAAATGTTGTGTTCACATTCCTTACATCGGCAGTTGTTGGGATTTTTGAGTTAAGCCTCCCCATTCCCCTTGGCCGACTAGGCTGTAAGTCAATAGATGTCCTTAGAGGATTCTGGATTTACATATAAAATTTCTTATCGATACATTCATTCTATCGAAAGTCATCGTGTTCACACAGACAGGCAACATTTTTTTTTGTAATTTTTGGAATCAGGAAATGTAATTTCGTTGGAAACTCCGCACCGAATTGTTGACCGATTACATAACTTCCCCTATACTTCGCAAAGCCGGACAAGTAAAAAAAAATGCTGTTTAAAACATTTGAAATCTTTACTAGTGACGCACAGTTTGTTATTTGGCAGCTCTTCATAGTCAACCTTTAAATTCCTCTGTTACAATTCACTTCACATTAGGAGAAAGAAAAAAAAATGTTATAGTTTTTGAGATATTTTTTACATTCTCTTGACAAAACATGTGTCTTTAAAATGTTATGTCTCCCTAAATAAAAATAAACAAATAAAAAACTTGAGCACGCTGTCCTCAACATGGGAGCCTTTACAATGTCAGGTTCTCGTCAAGGACCTCTTCTTAGGGTGAATAAAAATGTAGGAATCCGGCTCATGTACACCAGAGCGATGAAAGAGCACTGTGGTAGCAGTAGAGTCACAATGACTAACTTAATATTTGTTGACATTTTTACATTTATGATACATATTCTTAAAAAATCAATAATTTAGTTTGAAAAAATTAAATTTTTTTTTGTTATCGTCCACTGTTTTAAAAGTAAATCTTCAAATAATATTTCAATTTTACGGACTGCAAAGTAGAAACTTCCCTAAAATCGCAATACAAATTATTTCTATTAACCTTTATGATTCATTTATTTAAGAAGTTTTTATTAAGTATTTATTATTTTATTGATTTCTTTTTTTTAGGTATCAAATATGGTAGTGTAAAAGAGTGGCAGTTCTGCTGGAAAAAGTACAACACCTCCCGGGTTCCTAGCGAGAGGAAACTTCTGTTGAGGGTCCTCGGTGTAGCTTCAGACCCATGGATATTACAGAGGTAATAATAATAATAATACTAATATTTATTTTCTTTATATCATAACATGGTTATTTGATGGGTACGTCATACAATTTTCGTACATCGAAATAACTTAATATATATAAATTATTTACATCAACCGATATTAAATCTTAGAATGCAAGCACATTATGATGAATAATATTATTTTTAGATAAATAATAGAAAATAAATGAATATAAAATTCATAATGTTAATAAATTCAATAAATACTACTCTATTTCTTAATTTAATTTAATCTTTTATCCCGTATTTTCTTGAATCAGTAATGGACACTCACATTGACCATATTTCCCTGCTACTTTAAGTTTGAAATCCTTCATTTAAAAACGATCTTTATATTGTAGGTACTTGCTGGCGACTTTGGACCGAGACCGCATCCGTCCCCAGGATATCAAGATAGTGATGGCTACGGTGGCTTCCAACCCGGAGGGCCAGCTACTGGCATGGCGCCATCTGAAGGCCCACTGGAAGGGTCTGCAAGGTCTTTTCGGCAACGGCACATTTACCATGGGCAGTCTCATATCCGCCGTTACTTCTCACTTCGCCACAGAGTTCGACTACAATGAGGTGTGTTTTCATTGCTACTAATTATTTTCTTGAGATCAAGAAAAGCGTTTGAGTCTCCACTCGTCTGTGATGTGAACTATTATTCGAGTTTGTGATGTTTAATAAGTAGATTTCTAAGAATGTTTTATTCTCTGTAAGCAAGTTTAGGGGGCGCCGGTAGCTCAGTGGTATGCGTGTTTGCCTTCTTAGCTTAAGATCATGGGTTCGAAACCCGACCGAGGCCCTTAGTTTATTTTATCTGGGAGGTAAAATAAACTTAAGCACGCTGTCCTTCGGTTGGGACCTTAAGCTGTACGATGACAGGTATTCGATAAAGACCCCTGCCCTAGGTGAATAAAAATTTATGGTAGGCAAAATTTAGGACTCCCATAGTAGGCTCATGTCCCCAGAGTGACGCTCTGGTAGTAGGCGATATGACCTCGTAATTAAACCCCGGGCATGACTCATAATAACTAACTGTATATACGTTTATTATCATCAGTATCTATGTTTCGGTCGAATATTAATTACTGTATGTAAAATTTTCCTCGTCTCCCACATTCTCCACGTTAAAAAGTGGTGAAAAATACGGAAGAGATGAGAAACACTTTACACGAAATAATTAATAAACAATCGAAACACCAAATAACTAATAGACAACCAAAGCATCAAATAATTAATAGACAACCGAAACACCAAATAACTAATAGATAACCAAAGCATCAAATAATTAATAGACAACCACTCAGACATTGAGGATGTGCTTGCAGCCCGAAACATCTATATACAAAACAAGTTTTAATACAGTGGGAGAAACATAACTGCAACTAAAGAATATAACAGAATTATTATATATATTTGTAGAATTTATTTATATTTCTAAGATGTTTAGAACCGGCTAGCAGTCAGTAGATTGTCGAATGTGTATTTTTGCTGATTATACTCGTTAATATAGCCCGACATTAATAACCTCATTAACTGGTTATGAACCTAGAAAATGGGAATAGTATTTTATAGAAATGGTGGACAATATACTTCCCCAGGTCGTAAAGAAATAAGTTTTCATTCTATTAAGACTCTTTTCAATTAATTTTTGCAAATTAAATTTTGCTGAAAATCAAAAGGCATTATACTTAGAGGTATTTCTCAATCCTCCTCAATATAATATTTCGTGTCGTTATATTCATCCTATTGGCAGTTTTTGTATTAAAATTCAGCAAAATCGACCGAAGGGAAAGGGGTTCAGAGGAGGCGGCTCAATTCAAAAACCTATTAACTGACGTTGTATTGAATTTATCTACAAAATATTAAGTGTGTGGATTTAGGAGCCCTTATGTTAGTCAACTATTGATCATTAGCGCAAACGGTCGACTGGTTTTGGAGCGGAAGCGATAATTGATCAATTTGATCTGCGAAAGTATATTGTCGACTTTTTTTTACATTGTTCTTCATATTTCCTTTTATTTATAATTTTATTTATTTCTGTTTTAGGTTTTCGACTATTTCCGTCACATGGACGTTGGATCTGGTTCAAGATCTCTGGACCAGAGTCTTGAGACGATCCTTCTGAACATCCACTGGGTGAAGGAAAATGAAGAACCTCTGTACAATTGGCTGAACAATTACTTTACTGGACAGAGTTAGTCTGTACAACTCAGAGGTAAAGGTTTTATTCTAATAGATAAAATAAAATTTAAAAAAATATAACAGAGATTATATACAAACACAGATTAGATAATTATTATTTTTGTAACAAAGAATATAGTTAATCGATTTTAGTCAAATCGGTCTCGTAAGAGGGCTCGTGTTCACTTTGGTGCATCAGATTTATATTTATTGTAATAAATTAAAATAAAAATTAACTATATTTCTCAATTTTACTGAGTAAGGAATAACATTATGATCTGTATTCATTATTATTAAAGATAATTTTCCAAAGAAAAATTGTTGGGCAAGTTTGTATCGTATAGAGTATAAGGGTAGTTTTTCGATTGATAAACAGTGAGGTTCTCCTAAAATTGTAAAATGTATATTTGATTTCTCACAGTTTTTATTTCGCTATTCGTTTATTGATGAAATTTTATTTGGGCTTATTTCGGTGTAGCGTTGCCAGATGTTTCTCGAGAAATATCATTTTACCATAACTGGGTGTATGGATGTGATTTTTTTCTTTATTATGTTCTGTATTTTCCATGTTTAGTAAAGTAAAAATCAATTACTAAATTGAGAAATGCTGATATATTGTGGAAACTTGTAACAAATAAATAAACTAACTGTTGGGTTTGGGTGCAGGTTAATGAGAACTTAGAGTAGAGCAACAGATATATTTATTTGGACAGCACCCTTATTACAAAACCGCGTGGTAACGAACACAAAGTCAGTTGTTCAATAATAAGTCCCATACCGCGTGGGAACTACACAAGTCACTCACTTACTGTGCTTGGTAACAGACGACTCACTTTATACCCGCGTGGTAATAACCAACTCACTTCCGCATGGTAACTAACGACTCACCTTATACCCGCGTGGTAATAAGGACGAATCCATTCCGCACACCGCGTGCTGGCTCGACCCAGACTCTCAGTCCACCCCGCGTGGCGACCAACTGATTACTCTCGTTGTTAAGAGACGACTCACTTTATACCCGCGTGGTAGTAACCAACTCACTTCCGCATGGTAACTAACGACTCACCTTATACCCGCGTGGTAATAAGGACGAATCCATTCCGTACACCGCGTGCTGGCTCGACCCAAACTCTCAGGCCACCCCGCGTGGCGACCAACTGATTACTGACTCATGTAGTTCAAGAGTCCCGCCGACTCCTATCGATTGTCTCGGCGCGTTCCCGAATTCACCCACACTCAACTCGCGACTTAACACTAACTCTTTATTGAAATATACAAAAACTACTTGTTTCGGCAAAACACTAGTTTTTGCATAACAATGTTTTGTGAAATATATAATATATCAAAAAGAAGTGTGTTATTTATTTAAAAATTAATTAAGTTATGAATAAATAAATAATGTTGAACATGACGTGAAACATCCAGAGCCGACTGATCGCGATTGGAAGGCGCAGGGTGGGGAAACGAGGGGATGAAAAGAAAGAGATTTCAATAAGTGAGTGTTACGTAGGGGGCCTTTAACGAATCCTGGGCTTCGTACCGCCATTTGACGTCCCCTCCGAATGGCTGTGTGCTCATGGTTTTTGTGACCTCTTACCTATATCCTTCAGCCGGATGCTATCCCTGAGTTCCTGGTGACCTCGCTGCTACAGTACTAAATACTGAAGTGAATCTGACCTAATCTATTATCTGGCAACGTTACTATAGATTTAATCTTTTCGCATTGCCCTGATTAATTCATGTAATTTGTTTGCCCTTGCCTCAAATATTTATTGTTAATACATATTACTTGTTATAATAATTAATTTCAGTCTCGCAAATAAAATAAATATAGAAACATTTTACAATGAGGGAATTTTTTCATAAATTCATATAATCGTCCATATATTTATCAGTTTAGAAAAATTCTCCTCATAATAATATCTCTTCTGAATGGAAATTTAGTATTTTCAGTCACATATATGATTATTAGTTATTAATAATTTTGTGAAAGTTTCAAATTATAAAAAACGGAATCTACAATCAAAAGAAAATTCGTAGTCCACAGGTTTAAGATTAAATATAAAAGTAAATAAAAGGAAATGTATAGGGTAGAGAAGCGAGGGAGGGAGAGCACCCTCACACCCTCTATTCACTGTAGACGATCCAGTATATTGTATATTTAATGATTGATTAATTCCGTCTTTGTGTGTATTTTTTTATAGTGTTTTGTCCTGTTTTAAAATTTAGCTATTTATAAGAAATGTGCAATGTATTATTATTGATAGTTACCTGAGAACAGTGATCGACATAAATTAATTCATGATTAATGTGTTTTAATTTTGTTTTGTTTTTAAAATTAATTTGTATGTTTAATTAATTTATTCTGACTGCTAAGACTGCAAGGTTCTGTAGTTTCGTGAGAAGTAATCCTGTTGGTTGCTTAAATAAATAAATTATTTTAAATTAAAAAATAAAATTCATTTTATTCATTATTCATAGCAAGGTCTAACAAATAGTATTTTCTTTAGTTTTATTGTAAATTAATTCACATTTTAAGCATTTAACATCAGAGTTTCTTCTTTTGACTCTTCACAAATAAATTCTTACGTCTCAAAAGAATTTATTAAAAATATAAATAAATAATTTAATTAATTTCAATTGTTGGGTTAAAGAAATTAGTTTTACTATTCTCCCATTTATTTTTGGTTTCAAAAACAGGGGGCTCATTTCAAGTTTTTTACTTTACCAGTTATACGAAGTATAGGGGAAGTTATCTAATCGGGCAGAAATTCGATGTTGTGTTTTTACCTGAATTACATGTTTTCCGACCTCTGTCTACACAATAACTCCCAACAGAATGAATGTATCGATATATTATATGTGTATCTAGAAACTCATAAGGATGAGATCTATTGGTTTTCAGCCAAATCGGCCTAAGGAGAGGGGGGCTCAATTGAAGAATCTCAATATCTAATGAATATATCAACATAAAATTTGAGGCCGCCTTCTTGCTTACTTAGCTCAAGATCGCGTTTTCAAAACACGGCCGAGGCCCATAATTTATTTTATCTGAGAGGTAAAATAAACTTAAGCCCGTCATCCTACTGATGAGACGATGTCTGTACCTGTGTCTGTACGATGTCAGGTACTTGTTAAAAACCCCTACCCTGAGTGAATAAAAATTTAGGGTAGGGTAAAATTTAGTACCTACTTGACCTTGTAGTTAAAACTAGGTCACTAAATAACTATCATGAAATTTTATATATAAGTTCGAAACCCCGTAAAGATGAAATCTATAAATTTTCAGCGTAATCAGTCGATGGGAAAGGGGCGATCAGATGCGGGGCTTAACTCAAAAACCCCAATACCTGCCGATGTATGTATCGACATGAAATATTATATTTAAATAAATATACTACAATAAACTACAGGCGTTTCGGAAAGTGTATGTTTATTTATGTTGGTCCATTCTATAATTGAAGGAATCTTATTCTGTGAGAATTCAGACACAGAATGTATGAGATACTGATGGGAGTACTTCCAAAAACGACTGTTGTTTAAATGTGTTATGAAACTAAAAATGCCAAATATATCATTATTATAAGTGAATAAATGAAAACATCTAACAGATAAAACAGAAAAATTTCCAATTATTTCGTGTCTATCACTGTTTAATAATTTATTTGTTTTTTTTTCCCTAATTTTCTGTTGTTTGTTTTGAAAAGTTATTTTAATTTGTTTAGTTAACGTTTGTAAATAGTTTGAGTAAACTCTTGTCAGTCCACAAACAGTATTGGAGAAAAATATTACGAGTTCCTGAATGTCAAGCACAAAAAAATTGAAAAAAAAATGTTACCATTTTCAAATAACATTCTATTAATTTATTATAAACCGCTATTAACATTTTTTTTTTAAATAAAATGTTTTACGTGTACAAATAAAGATGGAGTTCAGATTAGATGGAGTTTAGAATGAAATGTATTTAAGTATATATTAAAGAGAAAACGCATGATTGAGAGATGTATTGTTCAGTTCAAGTATCAGCTCCTGAAGTGCCAAAACGTTTAATATAGTTGTATAAATTTAGATGGCTAATAGACATCAAAATGGGCACAATTTTTAGAATTTGCTAGATTTTTTACCTTCTAGGATTTGTATACTTATTTATTTTATATATATTTTATAAACTATGTATTCATTTCGAAACTGAACGCCTTTTATGGCCTAAATTTAAAAAAAATTGATAAATAAAAGAAATTGTAAAAAATGAATCAAATTCATATGTATCTTGTATGAACTGTACCGGGAGCTCTGTCTCCTGAATTAATTAAATATGATTATTAGTTTTTTTTTTTTTGTTTATAAACTATTATGTCTATTCATATCGTATATTACAAATAACCATATCACAATTCATAATTTTTATCTCCTTTTTATGTAATTTAGTAGTCTCCGAAAAATAGTAGGTTAAATCTAGTCTTCTAATAAAATATCTGTTCTAATTTTTCGGCATTAATGTTGTATGTATTTTTGATGTCATCACCACAATTATGGCAATCCATAATTCAAAACAAATTAACAGAATATTGCCAAAACAAAACTGCTACCAATGAAATCTTAATTTTTCTCAATATTTGTCGTTCATGTGTGATAAGCAACACAGGCTAGCTTACAAAGCTTTTTATAGCGCAGGAGGAAGGTGAGTTTGTTGTTTGTTTGTTTTTGCGACTCATGCCCGGACTTTAACTAATAGGTCATATCGCCTACTACCAGAGCTTTCTTTCGTCGCTCTGATGGGCATGAGCCCGACTCTGCTGTGGGACTCCTAATTTTGCCAAACCAGGTTTAGCCATGCAGGGTCTTTAACGAATACCTCACTTCGCACAGGCTCTGGACCATCGCTATATCTCCATATCATTTTTTTTTTTAATTCTATCATTATTATCACTTATCATTCGCGTTGAGGTGAAATATTCTTCCAATTTCTCTTTTACTTCAATAATCTCTCTATAATTCTGTGTTCTGTTATTGAAAACTTTCTTATCCAATGGTGATGGCAACAAAATAATTGTCGAAACTCGAACACATCTCATCGTTTTTTTCAAAATCTGATTACATTATATTGAATGTATCTATTTCAAAAGTGTATGTGCTTTTTGAATTTGTGGGGGAAATCTTATTAATAAAAACGAAAAAAAATATAAAATAAATTATTTTTCTTTCTGATCATGTAAGTCGTCTGGTTATTTTATAGAAATAACAAAAAGAAGAAGATAAAAAAGTATATAATATAATATAACTGTTTGTTTGTGTACCTGCTTTAATGATGATTAAGTTCCGCCCTTCAGATATATACAAATAAATTATATGAGTAAACAATTATTTTAATGACATTATTGTCTTTTATTTATAAAGTAATTATAGTTATATATATATTTTTATCAATTAATAAAAAAATGTTTTAAAGAAAAAAAATGTAAATAAACTCATAAGTAATGTAATTATTAAAAATTTTAATATATTGCCTTTTCCCCAGGTAATATGGTTATTCGATTTTGTTATACTCTTGTTTTTCTTTTCTTTATTATGACATCTGAACTCTGCCGTCAAACTTGTACCTTGTCTTCCTGACTCGGTTTTAAATAAATTTGTCCTATAAATTTGTGTATTTTATTATAACAATAAACTTTAGTTTACGTATTCTTGTTTTATTTATTCTTTAAAAAAAAAAAAACTTCCTATATTTGGTACGAGGAGGATTATGTTATAAATTATGTGTTACAGTATTGTATATTTTTCTAAGCAATAATTTTCGATATTGTTTTTGTTTTTTTTATTTCTGCAGCTTTCAAAGTTTTTTTTTTTTTTTTTTTTTGGACATGTAACACTAGGTTTCAAGGTTGCAAAATAATATGAAACACCCTCTCAAACTCTACCAATTTGGTTGGAAATTAGTAGTTGTTTGAATATAATATTTATTTCCGTTAATTATTATGAATCATGCCCTTTTTTTCCCCAACTTCATTAGGACGACACCTGTTGATTTTCAGTCAAACAACCAAAGTGGATCAGGAGGGGGCTTAACGCAGAATCCCCAATAACTGCGGTTGTAATAAATGTATCGACGAACCCAAAAACGCCGACGACTTTTATAATACAGGATGGTCTAGTTAGAATGGGTCAGCCATTTTACTGGAGGATTCAGAAAAACAAAACTAATGCCATTTTTCGAACTTCAATATTGTGCTTCTGGTATGTAAATATTTTTTCCCCCTAACCATGCTTCAAAGTTAGGTTAGGTTTTATGACTCATGCCCAGGCTTTAACTACGAGGTCATATCGCCTACTACCAGAGCGCTCTTTCGTCACTCTGGTGGACATGAGCCCGACTCTACTGTGGGAGTCCTAAATTTTGCCTACCCTAAATTTTTATTCATCTAGGGTAGGGGTCTTTAACGAGTAGCTGACATCGTACAGGCTCGGGACCATCGCTTAACGTCCCATCCGAAAGACGGCGTGCTTAAGTTTATTTTACCTCCCAGATAAACTAAGGGCCTCGGTCGGGTTACGAACCCACGACCTTGAGCTCAGAAGTCAAGCACGCTTACCACTGAGCTACCGGTGCCCTCTATGCTTCTAAGTAATACGATAGCCGTGTAATTACATTATAATCACAATTAGAAAATTCGGAATAATTCTGGAAATATTTAATTTGTTTACGTCTTACTTGTTATTTATTGTGTGTGTCTGTGATTGGTAAGTTGTGATCTCTCTACCGCAAAAACGATTGTAGCTATGAAGTTGAAATTTGGAATGAAGAGGTTACATGTGCTAACTTAGAACTAGTTAGATTTTGGCCGAAATCAGCAGAAAATTAAGACCACTTTACTCCGGGACCTAACTACATTTTACAAGATACCGCTTATGTTTATATAAATAAAGAAAACGTATGTTTTTAAAAAATATTGTCTATTTCACAAATAATATAAAATATGGGAGTACTTTCGGTATTGCTACCATCTTCAGCCACGACTTAACAAATACTAAATTGAAATTCAACTAGGTAGTCTACAATCCAAGCGGTAGGTAGGTATCCTTTTTCAGCCCCTACGGGGTTTTCCTATCCTTTCTGTACAGTTAATATTTGAAATATGGAAAAACATAAAAAATGACATTTCGTCCCAAATTGGGATCTTAAAAATAAAAAATAAAAAATTTGAAATACTATGTGTTGATTAAATGCATATATGAAGTGAATTAAAGATAACAATTGTTAATATATGAATAAAAATAAAAATAAAATATACAGTTTTTTGAGAGAGTAAGTACGTATATGTTTATGACATAATAAAAAATCTTTTCAAGTAACAATTGTAGGGAATATTGAAATACAATGTATTTCAATATTCCCTACAATTGTATTATGTCATAATTTATATGAAATACAATTTTTTGCAGGTCGTCCTGTTTTTGAGATACTTGCCGAAAATATATATTTTTAGACGTTTCCTTGATCTACCCGAAAACGGTGTGTCCTATCGAAAAATTCATCCTTACCAAAATGGTTCCTTATAGAACTTCCAATAGCTAATGAGTCCTTTGATTTGAGATAGGATCAATGCAACATAAGTTACATCCCCTGAAGAATGTAAACTAAATGTTTATAAGGAATATATCTAACAATAAGTAATGTCTAAATAGTAACTCGTAGCAACGAACTTTAAAATATAGTTTCATTATTGGTAGTTATTAACCATCGACGCAAAATGAAGGGTGTTATAAGTTTGAAGCTTTCGTCTATTTGTGTGTGTGTGTCTGTGGCTTCGTAGCTCCAAGACGGCTGAATCGATTTCAAAGCGGTTTTTTCTCTCAAAAGCTGGTATTTGCGAGATGGTTCTTAGCCATGTTTGGTGGCAATCGGGTAGGTATACCGTTTCCAAGATATTCAGGTTTCATCAGAGCCTGTGTAGTGATCTCGGCCTCTATTACAGCTAGAGACTTGAAGTTTGAGCTCATATGTTTATAAGGCAAAGCCTCCCCCCCCCCCCCCCCCCCCAAGCCTACCCCTAAGCCCTTCAAGCCCCCTCACTCAAAAATAGCCCTCCCCCTCAAGGTTTCAGTAAAAACAATTAATGAAGAAAATTTTTTTTAAAAATTGACTATTATTTAAAACACCAAAGACTGGACTTTTTTTATTATTTAAATAAATTAAATGAGAATTTTTGCAGGGGATGTGTCGTTTCGTCGTCCCGCTCCCAAATTTTCAAGCTGGGCCCTGCATTGGGCACTCCTTTCCTTATCGTTAAGGTATATTCAGACCTGCCACTGTGACTGCGGCGCGCGGGGCTGTGAGACTGCGACATATCAAATGGTCTTCAGTTTCCTATAAACTCATGTTATGTACTATAAGTTCCTTAATCTTTGTAACTCTGCTAATTTTTAAAAAAATGATAACAATAATAAAATATAAGTGGAGTGGCTATTAACCCAGTACAATACGATGTCCAATGCTTCTTGTACGGACAAGTGAGGTCCTAAGATGGCCTGTAATCGCCTACATTCAAGAAATAACAAGTTATAAAAATGGTGTACCATTATTTAGATATATTATGTCGACCAAAATGAATATTTATTTGTAATATTTATAATTGAATCGAAAAAAATAAGGGGAGATAATTGGTGAGGCAAATTATGTCGTAAGTGCTTAGGGACCTACGGACACACCAAATTTTGTAACCTTCAACTTTTGTCCAAATTTGAAAATTCGCGTTCTAGTCTTTACAATAGAAAGAATAGATCATTAACAGACGGTAGACATCCATTCCGGTATAAAATTTTAATTGGAATTAATTAAAAATACTTCCTCTATGTTGACGTTCACGGTGAAAAAACAGTGGTGTTTTAACTTGGCTTGAATAAAACATACTGAGAAAAATCTAGTTTCTCAAAACAAGCAATATTGAGAGAGATAGGTTCTGAGACTCTAAGGCTCTACCAGATGTTTCCATAATAACTTTTATATTATTAGCGGAATTAATTTTCCAAGAAGCTCATTTAATGACCATCAATGTATCAAATATAAACAGAGCAGCTAATGGCATTATTTAAGTTTATTAAATATCTCTCTGCTGCCTGTTCTTTGATTAATATTATTTATTATAATTATTTTTCTTTTTTTTGAGTCTGTTGAAGATTTGGAAGTTTTATTCGTGAACTTCTGAACTTCATACTAAATACATGATATATTCTTTTCATCGACAGTTTTCAGGATTTTAAGTTAAGCCTCTCTTCTCTTATCATCTATTTCCGGAATGATGTCGGCCCTTATGGAATCATGTATCCACATCAAATGTTGTGTCTATTCGTCATTATGTAGGCAGTTATTAGGGTTTTTCAGTACAACTTCATTCCTCTGGTTCCGAAACTAAAAAAAAACAGTAGATTACAAATATTTTGAACTGTCGTAGTACATTGCTGATGATTTAATCACAATTGACAATTCTAATCATAGAATCATAGAATCATAAATTTTGCCTAACCACGATAAAAAAAAACCCATAAGGCTCACGGCCTGTGAACAATTTGCAAGTATTAGTACTATAGTAATGAGCACGCCGTCCTTCAGATGGGACGTTAAGCGATGGTCCTGAGCCTATATGACGTCAGATGCTCCTAAAGACCCCTCCCTATGTGAATAAAAATTTAGGGTAGGCAAAAATTAGGACTCCCATAGTAGAGTCGGGCTCATGTCCACTAGAGTGACGAAAGAGCGCTCTAGTAGTAAATACCTCTGTCCTTCCAGCGTCCAATAGTGCTCATGAATAAGAAAAAGATCAGCTGTTCGAAAATATAACCTGGTAATTCTCCGTGCTTTATATATTTTTTTAAGTTAGTTAACTAACTAAATATTATTTTGGTATATTTTATTATTACTTTTATGAAATAATTATTTGAATGTTATTAATAATTATTATTAAAGTTAAACGTTTTTCAAAATAATATTCTCCGTCTCAAAATATTTATCACAAAAAAAAAAACATTTTAAGTTTATCTGCTTTTATCTTGTAAATAATAAGTTTTGTTTATAGTAATTTAAAGAAGAGCAACCATTATATTGTTTCATTTTCTACGTTTTAAAGAATACATTGTTTCCTTATCGAATTTGGGTCTATAAAGAATGGATGACGACACAGATATTGAGGTAAGATTAACCTTATAACAAATACGTTTTAGGTTCCAAAATTTTTTTTTCCCGCCTGTCCAATATTTTTTCCTCCTCATACCCCCCTTCTTTCTGCAAGCTAAGCGTTATTGTTGTCCCGAGTAAACTTTCCCAATACAAAAGTTTATTTATTTTTTTCTTATTACATTCCATCAGAGAAGATACTTCATCAAATTTAGTTCTTATTTTTCCGATAAATATTCCACTGAATGAGGTTTCCTTTTAAATATATAACTGAAGAATCGTTGATATGTCCGTTTGTCATGCTGTTTGGGAACATTTTACGCTGCCTTCCAATTTGCATCACACAATTTTGAAGAAAAAAATTTGAGACTTCAGGGCCATTTTTTACTTTCCCAGTTATACGAAGTATAGGGCAAGTTATGTGTTCGATGAGTTTTCAATGGAATTTCATGTTTTCCGACCTCTAGATTTAAAATATGAAAAAAACGTTTCCTGTGTGTCTGTGAACGCGATAAGTCCCGATAGAATGAATGTATCGACACGAAATTTTTTATGTAAATCCAGAAACCTCTATCAAAGACACCTACATGTTTTTCCGGACAAATCGGCTAAAGTAAAGGTGAGAATTTAACCTAAAAACTCTAATAACTGCCGACAGAATGAATATATCAACATGACATTTTATATGTGTGATCAAAATCCTAAAAGGACACCTATGGATTTTGAGTCAAATCAGTCAAAGGGGAGAAGGAAATTAGGGAGAAGGTTTAACATAAAAACTCTAATAATTACCGTTGTAATAATTGTATCGCTACAAAATTCCATATGTGAATTCAAAACCTCATAAGGACAACAATTAATTATTTTCAGCGGAATCGGCAGAAGGGAAGGGGGCTCAATACTAAAACCCCCTTATAACTGCCGATGTAATGACATTATCGACACAAAATTTATTATGAGGATTTACAAGCCCCTATGTATGTCAACTGTCGAATATTAGTGCAAACGGTCGACTGGTTTTGGAGCGGGAGCGAAAAATTAATTGATTAATTCTTTCTGAGGATGTACAATGCCGGTGATACACTGACAACTTTTTTTCTCCCCTAGTTAAATAAGCAATGAAACATTGATATAGAAGTTAGGCCCCTATGAAGATAGAACATACATATCCATTTCCTGCCGTGTAAAAAAATTAATGAAGACAGATGAGTAATTTTTCAGAATTTACTCCTACTTTATACGTTTTTAACGAAAGGATTTATTTAAAATAACACAATTTCGGTCCTTTTTAGTGAAGCAGTACAGGTTCTCTGGTATATTTGTGATATGTATATGAAGATCCATTTCATAAAACCAGTGAACCTTTCCTTTACTAAAAGGGCCGATGGGAGCGTCAACATTTTATTCTGTGGAATAAATTCTAGTCTTTTCACAATTTACGAGAAAAACGTATGTTTTTTAAAAATATTCTCTATTCCACAAAATATACATAAAATATGAGAATACTTTTGTTATTGCTACCATCTTAAGCCTTTCTCTTAGCAATACCGAAAGTACTCCTATATTTTATAAATATTTTGTGGAACAGAGAATATTTTTTAAAAAACATACGTTCTTTTATATATAGGTTAGGTTAGGTTTTATGACTCATGCCCGGGCTTTAACAACGAGGTCATATCGCCTACTACCAGAGCGCTCTTTCGTCACTCTCGTGGACATGAGCCCGACTCTACTGTGGGAGTCCTAAATTTTGCCTACCCTAAATTTTTATTCATCTAGGGTAGGGGTCTTTAACGAGTACCTGACATAGTACAGGCTCGGGACCATCGCTTAACGTCCCATCCGAAGGACGGCGTGCTTAATTTTATTTTACCTCCCAGATAAAATAAACTAAGGGCCTCGGTCGGGTTACGAACCCACGACCTTGAGCTCAGAAGTCAAGCACGCATACCACTGAGCTACCGGCGCCCTCCTTTTATATATATATATATAATATATAGAAGAGCACCGTCCTTTGGATGGGACGTTAAGCGATGGTCCCGAGCCTGTACGATGTCAGGTACTCGTTAAAGATCATTTTATTCACCGTAGGTGAATAAAAAAATGTAGGGTAGGCAAAATTTATGACTCCCTGACCACTCCTGATCTATACTATTATGAATTTTATATTCATGTATCTTCCGTTATTTATTTTAAAAAAAAATATATATATATTATTTGTTTTACATGCATTTGTATTCTAAAATTTAATATCGGTAGAAGAATCTATTTTATAAGATGGTTCGATGTACAGAAATCAATTACCATTTTATGGTTTAACTGAAAAAAATATTATTATTTTTACCATCGCTTAACGACGGCATCAAGGTTTTTGTTTTTCACTTCTCAGCACTGCGGCTTACTTTCTTTATGGGAATTGAAGTAAACTCATTTATTTTATTATAAATTAACATTTTTGATACAATGTTTTTTTATGTATTTCTTTATTCTTTCAGGATGAACTTTCCTACACTTTTTTGGACTACAGGAACTATCCGTTTCTTAGCAGGAAAGAATGTAGTCTCATATTTCTTTTAATCTGCTCATTTCTTTTTGTATCTTTATTATTAACTTTATCAGGTATAAATAATATAATGATAGTATTATATATTTAAGATAGATATTGAATTCATCAAAATTATTTAAAAGAGTAATTGTAAATGGATTAACCCACATTTATGTACCTTTTACTGAAATATTTAGACTGGGACTTGATATCTTTAATTTATTTTATCTTTGATTATAAGTTATGAACTGTTCAATATACAGGGTGATTCCCTCCTAACTTAAAATTTGAATGAAACTAGACCGAAAATGGAATAGAATGCCGCCAACCGCACCTTTCTATTTCAATCCGTTGCCGAGATATGATTTTTTAAAGGTTTTTTTCGAGAAAACCACGTTTTTTGCCATCAAGTCCCACATTTCTCCCCTTTAAATTCCCTTTTCTCAACTTTTGACCACATTTTCGGAATTAATGTTAAATTTCCTATCAGACTAGTGTACTTTCAACTTTGAAAATTACCAACTTTGAACCGAAATAACAGCTAAAACGTTTACATTTTAGAAAAATTAAAATTTCGGGAATTACTTCCACGTCAACTACTTTCCGACTCGAGGATTGCTTCAACCGCTCAGGGAGCTAGAAAACTTGCAAAGTTAATCAGCTTTCTATTGGTATGGTGAACTTGGCGATTCCATATCGATTTCATGGAGAAATGTAAGTTTGAATGCGAAAAAACGTGATGTAAATCGAATCTAAGGAGGTCACAAATGCAATTTATTTTTTTTTTTTTTAATTTAGAGATCATAAGTGTGGCCAGTTCAGGTTTCACAATAACAAGAGTAGACAGTGACTTTGACTTTTCGGCAGACACTTAGTGTATCTTGTTTGAACATTCTCGCATTTTCGTTATAATTTTTCCTGTTAATTTTAAGGTTGAGACGAAAATGCGATAATGTTCAAACAAGATACACCAGAAAGATAACTTTTTTTTTTTTGTTATACCTTCAGTATAAGGAAGTATTGTAATCGTGCGAAAAATTCGAGTTCGAGTTCTCAACAAATTCACGTTTCAAGGACCCCCCGAATATGTTTTGAAAATGTTTGCAATAATATCTGTCTGTATGTGTGCATGAATGTGATTGGATCTTTGTGACCGCCCTAACTCAACTAAGTTCTAGAGAAAACTAACCATTTATCGAAGTTCACCCGGTTTTGCGAGATAAATGCTGAAAACTGTCCTACACCATTCGGGCTAAAAACCGACTGATACATTCATTATATCAGCAATTATTGTCATTTTTCAGTTGAGCCCTCTCTTCTCTATGGCCGAGTTGGTTAGCAATCAATAGGTATCGTCCTTATGGCATTCTGAATATACATATAAAATGTTGTGTCGATACAATCATTATATCGGGAGTTATCGTGTGAACAGACAGACATTTTTTTCTTTTACATTTTTTGAAATCAGGTTTGAAAACATTAAATTCAGATGGAGAAAAAAAAAAATAAATAATAATAATAATAGTAATAAAGACGGTAGTCAGGGGTTAATGTGTTGAACAAGCCGGGGCTTCAGACGACGGTGTGGCAAAGGTTCCCCAATGCCAAAGGTAGCGGCTCCAGAAACACTCTGCAGCCCAGCCCTGAGCCTCGTCGCTACCTTCAACATGAAGTCTCGAACGTCGGTAACACTCAGCTCCCTGCGTATCTGAGAATTCCTTACCATCCAAGGTGCGTTTAAGGCAAGGCGGAGAACTTTGATAAGAATTGGGTAAAGTGAGAAGAGTCTAATGTAGGCATGTGTCAATTTGGAGTTGATGTGTAGGCCCCAGGTCGGTTTGGTGTCTAGGAGCACTCCCAAGATAACACACCGCCTGGTGTGTTGGAGTCCAGGGGATGTTTTCGTGGTTCTTGTTCATCTGATGCGCCGGAGTACCTTGGGCTCCGTCGAAATTCAGATGAAAACGGAACATCGATTTTCTAATCAATTACAAAACTTTCCCTATAGGTACTTAGTATAGCTGGGAAAGTAAAAATGAAAGTCTTAATGTTTCACTGTGACAGAGATTTTCTTTGATGAAATGTCATAAGTCTACAATATTAAGAAAAAAAATGAAAAATGGAAAGTCCCCTGTAAATACTCATTTTTCAATTTTTACAATATTAAAGATCAAATTAGGTGATCTAATCTCCTTATCCCCCTTTTCATTTGGCCGATTTGACTGTAAATCGATAGGTTTTGGTCACCTATACAATTTCGTGTCGATACATCCATTCTATCGGCAGTTGTTTGAGTTTTTCTGTTAAGCCTCTCCTCTAATCATCATTTCCTTTTTTCGATTTGGCAAAAAACAAAAACAATAATCGTCATTGTTAGAGTGTTCTGGATTCACATATAACATTTCGTGCCGACACATTCATTCTATCGAGAGTTATCGTGTTCACACACAGATAGACATTTTTTTTTTTTTTTCATATTTGGAATCGAGGTCGGAAAATATGAAATTCCGTTGAAAACCCGGCAATTGTTGACCGATTACATAACTTCCCCTAATCTTCATTTAGGTGGTGATGTAAAAAAGAAAGTCTTAAAATTTCACTGTGACAGAGATTTTAATTGATGAAAGGTCACATGGGCTTGGCCCAGTGCTGGATTAAGACTACTTGATGCCCTAAGCAATCCACGCCTGGGGGCCCCCCTATCCACTAGTAAACTAGTATCGGTCATTAAAATTTTTTTAACGTATTTATTGCAACGAGATAGATCATTTTGTTCCTTAGAAATATGTACGATAGACGAAAGAGATACTTAGGTATTACAATAAAAACCAATGCATGATTTTTTTTATTTATTGAAATGCGACTTGCGACTTTTACGGGCATTAAATTCTGGGACAATAGTTTTTAAGTTCAACGTTTTTAGCATATCTGCCTCTATATATAATATTGATAAAGAATCGAGCCTTTCCTGCAGCATCGTCGTTCTTTTTTCATTTTTTATTATTTTCAATTTCAAGAAAGATCGTTCTGCTGTGCCGTTCGATACCATCAGGCATACAAATATACGCAGGGCTGTGTCCACATTAGGGAACAGATTTTTTTACAACCTATAGGTCCTGATTTACTTCGAGTGAGGTCCTATTAGTTCCATAAATTAGGCTGTCCTCATAAGGAAAGAAGTTGAATGTGCGTTACCTTTCTAACTAGGATCTCATAGGGTTATCACATTCAGACCTTATTAGGACCGAGTTCAGAACTCGGTTGTCCTAGTAAGAACTTTATGAAAAACGAACCTAAATTTCTAGTCGGGTCATTCTTGTCAATTTAAACGCGCGGGTTTTCAAACAGCCTTGCCTTTCATGTGCTAGCAAATATTTTTTCGGTGCTGTTTATGGTGCCCCCCGAGACGTGATGCCCTAAGCAATTGCTTAATTTGCTTATGGGCTAATCCGGAACTGGCTATGCCTACAAAATTAAGAAAGAAATTGAAAAAAGGAAAGTTATATCCCTAAAAATACTTATTTCCCAATATTTGCAATATTAGAGATCAAATTTTGGTGAATTTTCTCATTTTTGATTTATGTATTTGTATATTATATTCGTTCTTGGAAGTTGTTAAATTAAACTGCTTAAGTTTATTTTTATCTTGACGTTTTCATAAGTCTCTTTAATTTGAACATCAGACAAATCTCGTTTTATTTCATTCTCTTTTCACTTCATCATTCCCTTTGAAAAGTTCAAGAAATTAATTTCTCTTCTTGGAAAATATTTAAACATTTACTGAATAAGGAGTAATGTTGTAAAGAGAAAAAAGTAACTACAATGAAATGTTGTTATGTACTATGGTATTTTTCTGTTCTTATAAGCTGGATTTGCTGTTCAATATACGAAAAGTATTAATGGATTCATATGTATCTATTTCTATATCTATATCTACGTATAATGTTGACACGAAAGTAATAGTAAAATATATTTGTGAAGTGGCCATTACAGGAAGATTTTTGATTAGGTCATATACATAAGCGATATCTTGTAAAATGTACATAGGCCTTAGTAAAGTGGTGCCAAAATCTAATCAGATCTAAGTTAGCACATTTGACCTCAACATTCCAAATTTCAAGTTTACAGTCACCTACAATCGTTTCTGCTATAGAGAGTCACAACTTTCCATTCACACACAGAGACAGACATCATCGTGAAAATGGTCAAAACATATTCAGGAGGCCTTGGAACGTGAAAATCCGTTGAAAACTCGATCTCGAATTTTCGCACAATTACAATACTTCCTTATACTAAAGTTACAAGAAAGTAAAAAATAATAATAATGATAATTGCCATTTGCACTTTTGCTGGAAATTATATAAAAATAATAATACTTGTTTCTTGTTATTTTCTAGCTTATTATGCCATTTTTCATCTTGATATTCATACTGTCTTCAAATGCAAGAATTGATAAAAATATTTATTCAAGAATAACTTCAATAAAGGGACAGTAAAATATTTATGAAAAATCACAAAATAGTTTGTTTTGATTTATCTGGAGGCCAAAATTATTTATATGGTAGTTTAATAATCGAAGTGGTTTTAAAGAAAACAAATGAAACCCATTACAATGTTTCACTGTACAGCGTTATTCAGGGTGACATTCTTATATATAGTAATGCTATTATGAAATTTGGAGGGACATTGAACTAAAAAAAGTGTTTGTTATAAGAAAGTCCTGTTATGGCTTCATCACATATATGTGTTATATAACGTTTATTTTATTCAGAGGTAATTAAAAAGTGGCCAAAGGCAGGAGAGGCGTGGGGTACAATGAACGATCTCTGAAGAGAACAGGACAGCAGTGGAGGCCCTGCCCAGTGACTTTAGCAACCCAGCCAAGTAGGTTCCTGGACACTGTCATCCCCATAGTCTGTGCAAAAGACGTGAGTGTAGGCAGGGAAATCCAAGCTTGCCTAGTATAATCCCTATGTCTGTTGTATCCACTCTCTCCTATAGTCGAATCGACCTCTGAAGAGAACAGGACAGCAGTGGAGGTCCTGCCCAATGACTTCAGCAACCCCTTGCCAAGTAGGTTCCTGGACACTGTCATCCCCTCCTTCAGTCTGTGCAAACAGACATGAGTGTAGGCCGAGAAATCTCTATGTCTATTGTATCCATTCTCTCCTGTAGTCAACTCGATCTCTGAAGCGAACGATTTGACATCTAGGCCAGTTGGCGAGCGAAGCGTACAGAAGCAGAGACTACTTACAAGGCTTTGTCTAAGGAAATAATACGGTTTGACACCTAGGCCATATGTATTTTGTTATTCTTGGCACGTATGTAGATCATTTATTATAAGCGACTTACTACAGAAATATGGGCCTTGAGAAACATTTGGAAGGAGTTTCTGCTATAAATTTGAAAATACAATTCAAGATTACCCATAAAATTGCCTCTCTATTTTACTGTAACAAAACATTTTTCTCATGTTAAAAGATTTTAATTTAGATAAGTGGCATCTTATGGCAATAACTCATCCTTTCAGATTTAAATAAGAACAACATTGGTACAATGAATGTAATATCCTGGTATAAATATTAAAACAGAAATACATCTTCCCATGTTTTTTATTAATTAGCTGAATATATGTAAATTAATAAGTGTCGTCCTTATGGAGTTTTGAATTTTCATATGAAATTTTGTGTCGATACATTCTTTCTATCGGGAGTTATCGTTTTCACAGACACATAGAATTTTATTTCATTTTTGGAATCTAGGGCTTGGAAAACATGAAAACTCTGCATCGAATTTTTGACCGATTATATTACTTCCCCTATACCTGAATGTTTCCAGTCAATCTCCAAAAATGTATCTCTCAAACCTTATTTTAATATAATTATAAAACGAATGTCTCAACTCACAGATTTGTCTGTAATTCAAAAAAAAAAATGATAACCTTGTCGAAAAATCTGCAACTGATGTAGATCCAACAACAGAACATAGAAGACTTCCGTCCTCCTGTGGAGTCCAACATTGAGAGAAAAAGAATGGCAGAGAGACCTCTTCACTGGGAAACTTGTAGCAGAGAGTGAATGGCCGAAAGACCTCCTCGCTGGAATGCCTATCGAAGCAAGTGAATGGCAGAGAGACCTCCTCGCTTGGAAAACTAGCAGAGAGAGAATGGCCAAAGGACCTCCTCGCTGGAATGCTTCTCGAAGCAAGTGAATGGCAGAGAGACCTCCTCGCTTGGAAAACTAGCAGAGAGAGAATGGCCAAAGGACCTCCTCGCTGGAATGCTTGTCGAAGCAAGTGAATGGCAGAGAGACCTCCTCGCTGGGAAACCTGACGCAGAAGTGTATAGCAGAAAGACCTCCGTTCACATGGAGCGTCTAACGAAGAAATAAATGTTTTTTTGTCTTATGTTCAATGCATATCAGCCATGACACTAAAAGGCGGGGTTTCTGCCTAGGTAGCATACATTCATGACACCCAGGGACCTACTACAGTGGGAGTCCTAAATTTTGCCAGGTTTAAGTACCTAAGGTAGGGGATCTTTAAAGAGTACCTCGCATAGCACAGGCTTGGAACCATCCGAGTTGAAACTTTGAGCACTTGTAGTGTGGAGAGCCGGATTATTAATTTATTTTTTTCTTCAGGGGAGGATCCGAAACATAAAATTAGTGCTGGCTCTCTAATGATTACTCAAATTTTCATGACATTTCACATGTATCAAAAGTATTAACACGAAATTTCATATATAAATCCAATGCTCTATAAAGACGACACTCATTAATTTTCAGCGTAATCAGTGAGATGGGAGAGGGGACCAGAGAAGGGTGTATGTCTATGTAAGTCAAATATTGAGTTTTAGCCCAAACGGTCCATTGGCTTTGGAGGGAGAGCGAAAATGTAATTGATTAATTTGTGCTGGGGAAGTACATAGACGGTGATTCACCGACGACCTTTTTTTTTTTTGTATAAAAGGCGGAATTTCATTTTAAAAGGTTTAGGTTCTTGCTCTAAATTAACGTTGGTAGGAAAGAATTTTGCTCACCTCAACAGGTCTGGCAATATTACGTCTTTCTCTACCAAAATGGTTTTAATATCCTGTCCGTGGGTATGTGGAAGGTGATTGTACGAAATGACTTGTCCCTCTCTTCTTGGGTTGGTATATTGATGTGTAAGGAATTCCAGACGGCCGTCACTCAAAACTTGGAACCACCTCTCTGGTCTCCAGTCGTATTGGAAATGTGCCTCACATCATTCATCGTACAGGGTGAGTTCTAGTATTCAACCGTTAGTTTGAGTCCATAGCATGCAACTTTGAATAGTTTTTAATTTTTTTACTTTCTTATACACACATATATATATATATATATATATAAGAATGATTTTAATCGTGCAAAAATCCTAGAACGAGTTTTCAAGGTCTCCTGAATACGTTCTGATATTTTTCGCGATGATGTAAAGTTGTGAGCGCCCTAACGCAAAAGCGATTGTGACTATGAACTTGTAATGTGGAACGAAGTAGTCACATAGGATAATTTAGATCTGATTAAATTTTGACCGAAATTGTACGAAAATTGATATCATATAACTTGAGGCCTAAGTACATTTTACAACATACCGCTTACATTTATGACCTTTTCAACATTTTTTGAAGTAAAAGTTGCAAAAATAATTGAATGACACATTTTATATGGAATACGATTTTTCGCAGGTCTCCCGTTTTGCGAGACCATGAAATGTCATTTTGTATCCCATATTTTTGTCGTTTCATTGATTTACCCGGAAATTGTTCCATTGAAAAATTGTTTCTAACCATAAATATTTTTTGTTAAATTGGCAATCGCTGTTGCATTCGGAGATTAGAAATAGGATCAATACGACGAAAGTTACAGCGCCTCAATCAATCAATAGTTCAAAGTATTTGTATTGTAACTCATAGCAATCAATTACAAAATAAAAATTGTGGTGCCGCCGGTAGCTGAGAGGTAGCGTGCTTGCCTTCTGAGCTCAAGATCGCGGGTTCGAAAACCAGCCGAGGCCTTTTGGTTTTTTATCTGGAAAATGAAAAAACCTTGAGCACGGCGTCCTTCGGATGGGACGTTAAGGGGCTAGACGATGTCAAGTACTCGTTAAAGATTCCTACACTAGAGGAATAAACCTGGGAAGGCAAACTTTAAGACTGCCACAGTAGAGTCGGGCAAAATGAATTACCGAGGTTTCAGAAGCCACTGTGTAAGTCAAATATTGAGTTTTAGCCCTAGCGGTCTATTAGAATTGAAGGGAGAGCGAAAAAGTAATTGATTAATTTGTTCTGGGGAAGTACATAGCCGGTGATACACCGACGACTTTCTTTTTTCTTTAACTTGCAGTCGTTCTACGTAAACATACAGTAATTTATTATTTTTCACTTTGTCCCATTAATCGTTATTGTCAATAAAGTTACTCATGGTTTGTACCGATTGTAAATATGCATAATAAAATGGTATAGAACCTAAAAAAAAATTCCGGAAAGTTGAAATGGAAGTTCCAGCCAGGAAAGTCACTGTCGAATGAACATGAACATAGTGTATAGTGTGTGGGAGTGGTCACTAAAGGTCTATTCAGACTACGTGTGAAGTGTGAATAGACCTTCAGTCACTGCTCGGTGACCTACCCCCCCCCCCCCCCCCCCCCCTTCCCCCCCCCCCTCATGACTGACGGATGTTCTCACTTTTCAGGACCGTCCAGGTTCAGTGGTTCTTCCGTCGCTGTCATTTATTTCCGTTTGAGATCTTCAGTCAAGTTCCTTTCAGATTCAGGATAGTCAGTTTAGTTTCAGTCTCTGGACAGTAGTCTTCAAAATGCTAAATGCTCCACCCCTATTCCCAGTTAGTTTTTTTCAAACTGCTAATGCAGAACGTGAGGAAAATCAATCAATTTTTGAACAAGAAGACAATCACTTTATAAAGAAACATCCTGTAATATTGCTACACATCAAGAATTTCCAAAAATATTCTTTTATATTCTCGAAAAACTGCTAATCTCCTCTTTATGGAAATTACATTTCTCCAGTGGTAATAAAAACTCTAATAACTGCCGTTGTAACGAATGTAATAACTCAAAATGTATTACCAAGGTCTCAGAAGTCACTATGTTAGTCAAATATTGAGTTTTAGCCCAAACGGTCGATTGACTTTGGAGGGACAGCAAAAACGTAATTGATTAATTCGTGCTGGGGACGTACATAGCCGGTGATTCGCCGATGACTTATTTTTTCAAATTTTATGTCTTTATTGACTGATTTCCGATTTATAGAGACAGATCCAAGTACTGAGTTCCAAAAACTAACAATAAAATATTTTAAATCGGCGTTATGAGGAGGGGTCATTAATTATTTCTCCTTGGCCAATATGACTGAAAATCAATGGTTGTTCTAAAGTTGTTTGGGCTTCTGAATCCAAATATAAAATTGTATATTGAAATACATTAATTATATCGATATATTGTTAGTTCATGAGAGAATGAAAATTTGTTTTCTCACTTTTGGATATAGTGTCGCAAAACATGAATTTTCGGTGAAAAAAACAACATGACATTTTAGATCAATTATATATGAGGAGTTTGGAGCCAGAGCGGACCAACCCACAATTTTTCGGAAAATGAGTTATTACCATCCTGATGATGGCATAGGTTCCCTTTTTCAAAACCAGTGTGGATCACTTAGTTTCTTCACTTCAGTGATAGATAGCAGCACTTTAAGTTTAGTCCACAAGTATTTTGTGCATATATTTTCAAAGTCACAACGGATCATACGGCCTTCAAAAACTTTATAGAACACAAAAAGGGATCACTCATCCAATACTATTCTAAAATTTCAAATATAAATAAATATTTGCGGCCCATTTATGGAGATAAACAAAATGTACTCAATTTTCAATTGCCATTTTCTACCTGTTCAGTTTCAACCAGTTGGTCCGCTCTGGCTCCAAACTCCTCATATGTAACTACATTTAGTTGGGGGTTGTAAAAACCCCATCATTCAACAACTTGATTAGGATTATTCAATATATCATAATAAATCTAATGATTAGTCTAGGACTGTTGAGGAGACTCATCAGAGTTAGTTAAAGAGCTATTTCGTGTTAATTATAAGGTCTTTTCAAGGACCGTCGATAAAACGTTTTATAATTCATTATAGCAGACGAGGGTAGGCCCCCACTTCCCTGGCTTATAGAGAATATAATGGAATTGTTTTTATTGAAAACTAGCAGTTATACCCGGCGTTGCCCGGGGAACTTTGATTTTTCTCCCAATATCTTCTATAACGCTATTCAGTTCCTCGACAGTACATTCATGATGTTATAATTTTCAATTATTCATACGGAATAAGGCTTATAGTCCTTCAGCTGTTGTAACGCTAGTAAGTTTTTAGGACCCCTGGGCACCACAGCTAGTATGCGCCTTTCAACGGCGGAAGCCACACCTAGTGAATACTTAGCATCGCTGGACGTCCTAGTCAGTGCGTACTTAAGAACGTTTGTGACCACAGCTAGTATGTGGCTTGCAACGCTGAGCACCACAGCTAGTACGTAGTTGGGAATGCTGGGCATCATAGCTAGTATGTGCCTTGCGACGGCGGACCCAACAGCTAGTACGTAGTTAGGAACGCTGGTCACCACAGCTAGTATGTGCCTCGCAACAGCGGACCCCACAGCTAGTACGAAGTTAGGAGCGCCGGGCATCACAGCTATTAAGTGCCTTGCAACAGCGGACCCCACAGCTAGTATGTAGTTAAATACGCTGGGCATTACAGTTAGTAAGTGCTTTGCAACAGCGAACTTCACAGCTAGTACATAGTTAGGAACGCTGGGCACTACAGCTAGTAAATGCCTTGCAACAACGGACCCCACAGCTAGTACGATATTAGGAACCCTGGGCATCACAGCTAGTCTGCTTTTGCAACGACGGACCCCACAGCTAGTACGTTTTTAGGAACGCTGGGCCCTACAGGTAGTAGGTGCCTTGCAACTGCGAACCCCACAGATAGTATGTAGTTAGAACCACAGGGCATCACAGTTAGTATGAGTTTTGCAACGGCGGACACCACGGCTAGTACCTACGTAGTGAAATACGCTGGGCCACACTGCTAGCGCCTTGCAACAGCAGACCCCACAGCTAGTACGATATTAGGAACGCTGGACATCACAGCTAGTAAATGTCTTGCAACAGTGAACCCCACAGCGAATACATAGTTACTACTACTACATGTGAAATTCATGACAATCCGATTCATGACAATACGATCAACCGTTAATGAGCTAGCTCTATATTTATACTTAGTCCCCCCCCCCACTCAACCCCGCCACCCGTTCAAAACTTCGGGACGCCACACTCCTTATTTTTCTATTTGGCCTTCAGGAATAATATATGCGAAATTTCGTGACAATACGACCAACCGTTAATGAGCTAACTCTATATGTATATTTAGCCCCCCCCCCACAACCCTCCTTCCTGTTCAAAATTTTGGGCCGTCACACACCTAATATTTCTATTTGACCTTTAGGAATACTACATGTGAAATTTCATGACAATTCGACCATTAGTTAATGAGTTAGCACTATTTATATACGTAGGCCCCCCTTACAACCCCCCCTCCCGATCAAAACTTTGGAACGCCACACACCTTATTTTTCTATTTGGCCTTCAGGAATACTCCATGTGAAACTTCGTGACAATCCGACCAACTGTTAAAGAGTTAGCTCTATATTTATACTTAGGCCCCCCCACAACCCCCCCTCCCGTTCAAAACTTTGGGACGCCACACACCTTTTTTTCCTATTTGGCTTTTAAAAATACTACATGTGAAATTTCATGACGATTCGCCCATTATTAATGAGTTAGCTCTATATTTTTACTTAGGCCCCCCCACTACCCCCCCTCCCGTAAAAAATGTTGAGCCGTCACACCGCCTATTTTTTTATTTGGTCTTCAGGAATACTACATGTGAAACTTCGTGATAATCCGACCAACTGTTAAAGAGTTAGCTCTATATTTATACTTAGGCCCCCCCACAACCCCCCCTCCCGTTCAAAACTTTGGGACGCCACACACCTTTTTTTTCCTATTTGGCTTTTAAAAATACTACATGTGAAATTTCATGACGATTCGACCATTAGTTAATGAGTTAGCTCTATATTTATACTTAGGCCCCCCCACAACCCCCCCTCCCGTTCAAAACTTTGGGACGCCACACACCTCATATTTCTATTTGGCTTTTAAAAAGACTACGTGTGAAATTTCATGACAATTTGACCATTAGTTAATGAGTTAGCACTGTTTATATACTTAGGCCCCCCTTAAAACCTCCCCTCCCGATCAAAATTTTGGGACGCCACATAGCCTATTATTCAATCGGGCTCAAAAGAATGCTTCATGGGAAGTTTCATAAAAATCCGTCCAGCGGTTTGGGCGTGATGCTGGAAAAAACATACATACATACAAACAAACAAACAAACCCCGTTTCAGCTTTATTAATATAGATAAGAAGAATAAAAAATCATACCAAGAAATTTATAAAGAAAAAAACACTTGAACTATGACCATTTTGTTCGTCAGTCGGAGTTGGCAACACAAATATTTGCTAACGACAAACAGAAGTTTAGCTTATGAAAATAGATTAACTGAAAATTATAATAATATAAATTATAAAATGATAATAATAAGTATACTTTTTTTTTTTTTTTTTTTTTCTTGGCCTTATGTACGATGCATATTAGCCATAACTCTTATAATGGTGTTTTACCTAATTATTTACGACATCCATGGCCCCGGGAGGGAGTTCTATCTACGAAATAAAACTCACTCCCGGACGGGATTCGAACCCGCAAACCATAGTGAAACCAAGCGACCAGAGCCCTACGCTCTAGCCCGCACGGCCAGCATGGCTCCCATAAGTATACTTAAATCATAGTAATACAAATAATAATAAATTAAACAAATAACTAAATACAAAATACTTACATATATATCGTCGGTTGAGAAGCAGAAGTGGTTACCTCCATTTTTTTTGTCAAAATGAGTTTTTTTATGCATATTGTACTTTATCATTTTCTAAACCAATTTATAATGGTAAAGTAATGAACAAATTTATGAAAATAAGGGAAAAGTGTGACTGCAAGTTCTGCCTGCAATTATTCCCCAAAGTAGCCGGCAAGCAGAAATGACTAAAAGTCAATTTGAAAATCAGGAGATAACCACTTCTGCTTCTCAACCGACGATATATATATGTAGGTATTTTGTATTTAGTTTTTTTTCATATTTTTTTCGGCACTTGCATGCCGGTTAGGGCGCCAAATGTTCTCATAGCCCTCTGCATTTAAAATCCAGTCAATAGACACAAGATTTCCCACTCTATAGTAAGAAACACACCCACACACTATAACATGTCCACCACCGTGTTTTACCGTCACAGAAACATTTTGCTTTTTAAGTACTTCTTACGCCTCCGCCAAATACTCTTCCGACCATCAGACCCAAACAAATTGAATCTCCTTTCATCGGAAAATATGACATTTTCCCAAAAGCTAAGGCGCTTATGTAAATATTCTCTGGCAAAAGCAAGGCGCTTTTTACGGTTTGTTTGGCTTATGTACGGTTTCTTTCGAGGTACTCTACCATGCAGACCTTCAAAATTCAGGCAATACCTGACTGCTCTTTCACTATCCTGGACGCCAGCTGTTGTTTCTGTTTGATTAAGTTTCATATATTTTTTATTTTTATTTATAAGTTGTATTGATATCTAAACATATATATATATATATATATATATATATATATACAGGGTGTATCGCAAGCAGATGACAATACTCGGGGGGGTGAATGCCCCACTCAAGTACGCTAAGAAACCGGGGTAATAAAAATCCGTTTCAACTTAGTGTAGAAATAAATGAGATTTTAAATTTTTTTACGATAACCACGTTTTTTTAGCAAAATGTCCGTAAATATCACTTTTTGGTTAAGGTAAAGTAAAATCTGACTACACTGTCGTAATCTACGTTAAATTTCCTAATAGGTGACATGTTTTTTGACATGAAAATCGAAAAGAATAAAATAGGAGGCTAACGTTTATTTCAAAATGAACACCTGTTTAAATTTTTTGGCAAAGTTTCAGTTTACCGTAATTTGTTTTCTCCATTTGCTAGGATGTTCCAAATTCACCAAAAGTTAGCAAAAATATGGCTCTTTAAAAATACCTAATGTTGTTCTCTTTATTGTCGACCATAGCCGGAATGAGACAGCAGAAAAGATGAAAAACATGGGTAAACCTAACTTACACAAAGCGAGACTTTTTATAAAATTAACTAATTCATTATTTTTAAAAAATTGAAATTATTACATTAATCATTCAGAGATAAAAAATGTTTTGTACTGTACATTGTTTTGGAAAAATTATAACAATTGCTGAAACAGACCTCCATCTTCTCACAATTGACTCCTCGTTAGAACGGATGTGGTGGCCCGTTGAATCTCAAGCCTGTTTGTTCCCATTTCCTCACAAATCTCTTGAATTTTCGCGATTAATTGGTCCCCATCATCAATAGATACGCTGTACATACGGGACTTAAAGTGCCCACACAAAAAAATCTAATGGCGCCAGGTCAGGACTCCGAGCCAGTCATCTCACAGGTCCATACCGTCCAATCCACCTTCCACAACGCGCCGGGTGCTCGTGGACGAATCATTGTCAAACCGCTCTAAAATATCATCGACATCCCTTCGTGGTCGACCGGCATAATTAACAGGTTGTCTTGGAATCGAACCAGTTTCTCCCATAATCCGATAGGCATTTTCTATAGTTCGCCGATCCGGCCATCTTTGTCGATTTGGGAATAGATTACGGTAAATTTGTTCTGCTAGCAGACCGTTGCCTCCAGCAGCCCCGTAAGCATAAATCATGTCTACGTATACCCGCGCTGTGTAAAAAACCGGCATGATTCTCTTAGACTAATGTCTCTCAACCGAATCTTTGCATAAAACTGTTTATTGGATCTAATAATGTTTACATTAGCTAATACGTCTAACGTTTGTTTTCAGTTTCAAAATCCATTGAACAGATTAGGATTATTTTTATTTTTTTTTACTCTCTAATCGTCGAGAGAAGCCAACATTAGGGAAAACAAATATAACTTTATTTATTCAGAGAAAATAATTAATTAATATTTCAGAGAATAATAGTAATTTGGTGAATTTAGAACATCCTAGCGAATGGAGATAACAAATTACGGTAAATTGAAAATTTGCCAAAACATGTTGTTATAATTTTTTCAACACAGTACAGTACAAAACTTTTTTTATCTCTGAAAATAATTTCAAATTTTTTGAAATAATGAATTAGTTAATTTTATAAAAAGTCTCGCTTTGTGTATGTTAGGTTTACCCATGTTTTTCATCTTTTCTGCTGTCTCATTCCGGCTATGGTCGACAATAAAGAGAACAACATTAGGTATTTTTAAAGAGCCATATTTTTGCTAACTTTTGGTGAATTTGGAACATCCTAGCAAATGGAGAAAACAAATTACGGTAAACTCAAACTTTGCCAAAAAATTTAAACAGGTGTTCATTTTGAAATAAACGTTAGCCTCCTATTTTATTCTTTTCGATTTTCATGTCAAAAAACATGTCACCTATTAGAAAATTTAACGTAGATTACGACAGTGTAGTCAGATTTCACTTTACCTTAACCAAAAAGTGATATTTACGGACATTTTGCTAAAAAAACGTGGTTATCGTAAAAAAATTTAAAATCTCATTTATTTCTACACTAAGTTGAAACGGATTTTTATTACCCCGGTTTCTTAGAGTACTTGAGTGGGGCATTCACCCCCCCGAGTATTGTCATCTGCTTGCGATACACCCTGTATATATATATGTATATATACATAAAATGTATTACATCTATGTGTGAACTAGTAAGGTCAACCCTTGCTATGAGATTTGTATCTCCATAAGCAATAAAGTTTCATTTCATTTCAATATTTGTAAATGTTATGTTAAGGTAGGATTCCCACCCACCCCCTAACTTCACCAGGCGACCGGGTGTTACATCCTTAGGTAATCTGATAACTGTATGAATATTACAACCTAGCAAACAAATGTCACTTTTGAACTTCGTGCTGACGATGACGTTAGCCGATCCTCGTCACTCATCCATCCAGTCCCATCACAGCCATTCCAGGTTCATTATTGATGATCTTTTCAAGGACCTTCCATCAAACGTTCTATAATTTCATTATACGGAGGATGAGGGTTGGCCCTGACTTGAGCTACTAACCGTCTAACACTAATACGATCCTCGTCACACATCCATCCAGTCAAACCGATAGACTGTCTATCCTCGAGAAACCAATCAACCCTCCAAGAACACACACTGGAGACGGTCCAATAAACGTCCTCTCCCGGTCCTAACCCCCTCCACTCTTTAATTAGACAAACCTTATATATTACTTTATATAATTATATAAATGTATAAAATAATATAGGTTAGGTTATATAACCTTATATAATATTATTATTATTTTACTTCCTCAGCTCTACGAATTATTACGTATCGGTGACAACGCTTACAGATCACTTTCTCTCCCCCTTCCATTTTTTTAAAAAATTTTGGGTTTGAAAAAATTAAATTTTGGTGAAAACTCAACATTTTGACGAATTCACAGATTCGTAATACTTCGTAGAGCTGAGAAAGTGAAATAATAATAATATTATATAAGGTTTATATATATATTATTTTATACATTTATATAAAGTAATATATAAGCTTTGTCTAATTAAGGAGTGGAGGAGGTAGGACCGGGAGAGGACGTTTATTGGGCCGTCTCCAGTGTGTGTTCTTGGAGGGTTGATTCTCGAGGATAGACAGTCTATCGGTTTGATTGGATGGATGAATTTCCTTTGAAAACTCGGAATTACATCCGATTACATAAATTCGTATATCTGGAGAAGAGAAAAGTAGAAATCCGCTGCTTTTTACGCAGCTTTTGAGTACTCCAACTTTTTTTCTAATCAGGCTTTTTTTATTTTTGGGAGGAGGATTTTGGGAGTGTTAACAACGTGACAAGGAGCCCCCCCCCCCCCCCCCCCCCCCCCCCCCCCCCCCCTTACCTTTGAAGGGAGACTTGTCAGTCCTATTACTAATGTATATTGTTTGTTTTTACATGCCCGTTTTATTGTAGAGACTCAAGTACCACCCCTTCACCTTCCTCACAGAACTTCTCCACTCTTTCTTGAACAAAAATAAAGTCGACGGTGAATCACCGACTATTTACTTCCCTACCAAGAATCAATCAATTGAAGATGGAAAGTTTCAAATGTGTTAAGTGCCAAAATTGAAAAAAAACATTGTATACTTATTTTGCTTAGAAATGTGGCAAATGTCGATGCCAATTGCTTAGCAAATCATTTGTAGCAACACTCGGTAGGGACGCTAGTGTTATGTGCCAGATGATTGTAACCATCAATCGTGTTATCACCCCATGTTTAAGGTTATTATTCCGTTTCTGTCAATTTTTTTTTTGCTGTTCTGTGTTCAAACTATTTAAATAATGGAGGAATGTATTTTTGATACTAGAACGACGGAATGTGGTGACATACTGAACACAAAAAAATTAAATGATCTCTTCAGCGTAATGGTTGAAGGTGACTTCAAAAAATCTAGAGATTGTGTATATGCGGGAATCTTTTAAAGATATAGATAATTCGAAGGCAGTTTCTTGAAGAAAGGAAAAACACTGAGGCATTTTGAAGCTGGTATTATTAAAGGCATACAACCTCAAAATAATATTAGTCAACCTAAAAAAAGAGACTTGCTATCAATGGTAGAATTTTTGCCAAAACAGGAATATAAAGACTTTTATAATTATTAATATCTATAAATAATATTGAAATAATTTAAATATAATAAGTTAGTATAACTAGGTAAGTTCCGTCAGTATTTGCTTTTTAATACAATAATTTGCCAATTTTTTTTTTTTTGGCCTTATGTTCGATGCATATTAGCCATCTCACTCTGTGTTATCTAATTATTTACGACATCCATGGCCCCGGGAGGGAGTTCTATCTACGAAATAAAAGTCACTCCCGGGCGGGATTCGAACCCGCAAACCATGGTGAGACCATGCGACCAAAGCCCTATGCTCTAGCCCGCACGGCCCCCATGGCTCCAGATTTACTAATTTTAGTTCAGTTTATTTTTTGTCCAGTAACCTTATATTTAATAATAATATTATATAATAAATAATTTAGTTAGATAATATGGTTAGTTATTGCTTGTGTAAAATATCCATAAATGTTAGATGGCATTTAGCACGATACAGTAGAAATGGTTATGAACTAAGCCCAATTTAAAAAAAACTGGTTCAGGCACTTGGCCCATTTCTACTCTGATCAATTTTAACTTCTTATAAAAACCTCAATAAAGCCATCGTTTAGTCAGATACTGTACGTGGGAGCGAAGGCCGCCAGGACATCGGCGGCGATTTCGAGAATTCTGCCCAACGTCGGTGGCCCTAGGCAGAGCAGGAGAAGACTGCTGGCAGGAGTCAGCACTTCCATCCTTCTGCACGGGGCCCCGACATGGGCAGATGCAACGAGGATTCCCTCATACCTGAGGCTGATCGCCCCCGCTCACAGGCGAAGCGCACTGAGAGTCGCATGCGCCTACCGAACAGTTTCTGGCGACGCTGCCTATGTAATTGCTGGGCTGCCCCCCATTGACCTCTTGGCACGGGAACGTACGCGACACTTCAAAAGGAAACAAGACCCGGTTCAGGTGGAAGAGGTGGTGCAGCGCTTCGACCACAGGGGAAACCGGGTCTTCTATCAGGACGCGGGGGCCAGCCCTGGTCCAGCAGAGCCAGAGAGAGCCAGGACAATTAGGGAGTGGCAGGAAGAATGGGACAAGTCCACAAAGGGACGGTGGACCCATCGGCTCATCCCTCGAGTCGAGCCTTGGCTTACGTGGACGCTATGCTGCGCTCCCAGGAGTCGTGGGATGAAGGCTGCGATTTTGCAGCGCTCATCATGGGCGGGTTGGCCCTTCAGGAGAGGGCTGACAAGGAACAGTAGCGGTAATAAAACAGAAGAAGGGGCGTTACCAGCCACCCTTCCTCCCTTCCGCGAAGTAATGACAGACCGTCAGTTCCGTGGAAGGGAATCAGGATCGGCAAGGAGGGGGTTTTAGTGGGTATGGTGATGGTGAACCGTCTCGAGTCCCACACTATCCAGGGCTACCTTCCCTGGATGTGCGTCACAGCATTTCCCCCTCCAATGCAAAAAAAAAAAAAAAAAAAAAAAAAAAAGTCAGATACTCTTAATAATATTCTTATTAAACTATTTCCAACCCATCGCAACTGTTTTAACCGGATTAATGATAGATAGATGTAAATATAAACATTTATTTACAACAATTACATACATACGTTCATTTTGACACTTAGCACGTTTGAAACTTTCCATCCTCAATTAGGTTTTCGCTCTCCTTTCGAAGTCAATCGACCGTTTAGTATAAAACTCAATGTTTGACTTATATAGTTGCTTCATACAAGTTGTCGTAATTTTATATTTATATCCAGAACTTTCTAAGGAAGACACCTATTGATTTTCAGCCAAATCGACAAAAGAGAACGGGGTTTAGGGGAGAGGCTTCAAACAAAAACTCTGTTAACTGCCTTCGTAAGAAATGTATCTACACAAAATTTCATATATGAATTCAAAACTCCATAAGGACGATAGGTACTTATTTATTTTCAGCGAAATCGGCAGAAGGAGAGGATCAGAGGCGCCATGTATGTGGATTTAGAAACCCCTATGTAAGACATATATTAAATATTAGCGCAAAGGATCGAATGGTTTTGAAGAGGGGTGCGAAAAGTTAATTCGTCCTGGGGAAGTAGGTTCATTGCCTGTGATTTACTTATTTTTTTTATTCACTTTAACGGCTGATCACAGTTGTGGTGTAAACTACGGAACTTATGAGTATAAAAAGTAATTTTTTTTTATTATAATATATATTATATATATATCAAGGTCTGAAAAAAAACAAAAGGGACATCAAACAAAAGAAATCAAAAGAACAGCTGTGAAACAAATAGAGAGAGTAGAGTCGTGAGCTAGCTCTGGAACAAGACACTGTAAATTGAGTTGTTTTTAATTAGTGAAGTTGATCAATAATTTAAAATATGACTAAAGGTGGAATTGAAATGTGAAAATAGTCAAGGTCTGCATTGTGTGGTAGAGGCGTCAAGGAGCTACAATTAATCATTTATATTTTCAATATGCCCAAATAAAAAGAAAAAAAAAAAAGTTTCAGGTATTTACTTACTTTATTCTTTATTTCACCAGATCAACAAGAAGTATGTTATACATGCTGCGGATAACATAATATATATACACATGAGGGATCTTCGCAAAATTGAGTTGCCCTTAACTAATAATTTGAAATAATTGAAATGGGATTTGAAGAATAACGGGAAACGCTATTAGTAATGTGTCTTGGAGGAGTCTGGGTTTGAGGCGTCTGGTAGTGGTGGGTTGTCCAATGTTGTACGTAGTGGCAACCGGAACAATGGTCAGCCTGTCATAGTATCTGCGGAATTTGGAGTGGATAAACTCATCTACAGAAGGGAGGTCCAGGTCGCGGTGAAGCTGAGAGTTTCTAACAAACCACGGAGAGTTCACAGCCATTCTTAAGATTTTGTTTTGGAACACCTGGATTCTTTTTCGTTTAGTTGGAGAAGCAGAGCCCCAAACTTCACACCCGTAGGTTACGAGCGGCCGGTATTTAGTTTTAATGATTTTGTTCTTTTGTTTTTCTTTTTATTTTTGTTTTGTTCAATGTTAAGAATTTTAATTATAATGTCTAAATAAAGAAAATAACCCAATTATTTGTCCTCTTAAAATTCTATTCTATTCATCTTCCCTGTTGGCTCAGTAATCTCATTTGAAAACCTTTGGATTAGAATTAATATTATTTAAAATTATTTAAAAAACTGGCATCTCTTTATTAATCCAAGTGTAAAGTTTGTTAAATGGAATTTGTTTGTTGTATACGTGTACTTTCTTCAAAATTGCACGTCTTAAATTATTGATAATATTTTTTTAGGGCCATTTTCGGAAAACTACTATAGAAATCAAAATTTAAATAAAGAAAGAGATCAAATTTCTACAGGAAATGTGGTAGCAAACAAGTTATTATCACACAGTACATACCTGATATCATACAGGCTCGGGACCATCGCTTAACGTTCCATCCGAAGGACGGCAGAAGATTTTTTCAGCTCCCAGATAAAATAAAAAACTTGAGCTCAGTAAGCAAGTACGCAAATCACTGAGCTATCGGCGCCCTCTAAAATAGTTTTAATATTGATGTTTAATAATAATTACTAGTAGCAATCAATGCAACAGTTTAATTAGACAATGTAAATATGAATGTTTTAAATATTTAAAAACATTGAGAAATTAATATAATACATATTTAAAAACAATGAGAAAAACCCTTCAAATATTTGTCAAACCATTAAAAAAATATCAACATAACATTGTAATATTCCCGAATTTCATGAATTGTTTGTGAACAATATTATCCAAGTATGTACTATACCTAGTACAAAAGTAGCAGTAATGAAATTTTTTTTAGTTATTTTCACTCCGTTCTTGAGATATAACTTTAAAGGAACTTGTTAAAAGTATAAATAACGAGTAAGAATAATAAAGCCATTGAAATTGAACCAGTCCCAAATGAAAGTTTTAACCTCACCGTGGCTTCATTATTTGTTAAGTTTTTTCAATGAAATTCAAAACAACTTTCCCAAAGTTTGGCACAAAAGTCATACGAAGTATTGGGGAAGTTATGTAATCTGTCAAAACTCTTTGTCATAACTTCCTACAGAATGAATGTAGATATCAACAAAAAATTGTGTATTACCATGTGTAACCTCCAGATTCCAAATATTTTAAAAAAAAATTGTCTGTGCCTGTGTAGACTATTACTCTCGATAGAAAAAATATATCAATACTCAATTTTATATGTGAATCCAGAAACTTCTAACGCTAGCACATATTGTTTTTCAGCCAAATCGACTCAAGGATTAGTGGCGAGGCTTAAAAGAAAAACTCTAATAACTGTCGATAGAATGAATGTATCTACACTAAATTTTAGGTGTATGATGATATCTCCATGGGGACAACACCTATCGAATTTCAGCCAAATCGGAACAAGAGAAGGGGGGGGGGGGGGGGGGGTTAGGGGAAAGGCTCTACTCAAAAACTCTAATAACTATCGTTATAAAGAAGAGCTGAAAATTAACTTCTGATGTACCCTTAATCAGTATTGACTAAAATTTCTGGAAGACTAAATCCGTTTTTTCATCCACTAAAAACAATCATTTACCTACGCTACAAAATTTCGTTTGTGATTTACTTTCAATGAGGAAAAATTTAAAGAAATATGAAAAATTAGGGTTTCTTGATTTCTTCTGATGTCACAGCCACTTCAATTTGATTCTCAATTATCCGTTGATTTGATTCATATCATGAAATGTTTTTTTATATATAGGTACTTAAAAAAATCAAGTTATTGTCGCACAAAATATCTTATTAAACGGTAAATATGAAACAAATAGGAAAAACGTCATCGGTGACTGTATTTCCCCAGCACAAATTACCCAATTAAGTTTTCGCTCTCTGGCTAAAAATAGTTGACTTGGCTTCAAAATCCTAATACTAAATTTTCTGTCGATACCTATGTATTTTTGTTTTCAGCCACCCTCTCTTAATCCTCCCCTTTCCCTGAGTCGATATGACTGAAAATCAACAGGTGTTCTTATGGGGTTCTGGATAGACACATACAATTTTGTGTTGATACATTCATTCTATCGGGAGTTATTGTGGATCAGACACAGTATTTTTTTTTTTTTTCCTTTTTGTGGAATCTAGGGTTCAGAAAACATGAAATCCCGTTTAAAATCAACGAATTTCTGACCAATTATATAACCTCTCCTATGCTATGTATAGCTGGAGAATTAAAAATGCATTATGCTTCATCTGAAATAACTAATTCAGGTCATGAAATGTTCTGGGTAATGAAAAAATAAATAGTTTTGAAGAAATATGATTATTATGGATATTTAGATTTTTTTTTAAATAAAGGAGGGTATATCCAAGAATTTATCAACAACCCTTCTAACCAAGATGTCGGACGTGTTCAGAATTCTTATAAACGTAGGATTTTCCAATTTATATCTCTGTTTGGAGCCAATAAGTTGAAGGACTGTTTGAGATTCAGAACTCTCCTATATAAACAAACAGACTTGGCAATGAATAACGTTTTGTGCAAAACAAACAAACAAACCAATATTATATACTGATTATTCGTAGTGAATTGTTTCAGTGATCATTCCAAAATTAAGTGCTACTTATACACTATTGAAATTATGCTTCTGCCCATGACACCCGTTTGGGTATATATACACACTTTTATTGTTTATTGAAAAATGCAATATAATTTGTGGGTATTGTTAGGACATTGATGTTTATTAAAACATCTGGAGGGCGCCGGTAGCTCAGTGGTATGCGTGCTTGACTTCTGAGCTCAAGGTCGTGGGTTCGTAGCCCGACCGAGGCCCTTAGTTTATTTTATCTGGGAGGTAAAATAAACTTAAGCACGCCGTCCTTCGGATGGGACGTTAAGCGATGGTCCCGAGCCTGTACGATGTCAGGTACTCGTTAAAGACCCCTACCCTAGATGAATAAAAATTTAGGGTAGGCAAAATTTAGGACTCCCACAGTAGAGTCGGGCTCATGTCCACCAGAGTGACGAAAGAGCGCTCTGGTAGTAGGCGATATGACCTCGTAGTTAAAGCCCGGGCATGAGTCATAAAACCTAACCTAACCTTAAAACATCTGTTATTATTATTATGTTGGATTTGTTTATTGTACATATGTTAGAAAATCAGTCTTAGTTTAGAAATGTAAAATAAAGTGAAAATATGTTGTGCAATTTCGTCGTACTAATTTCTTAACAATTGGCGAACGAGGAAAAGTTTAAAATGTTTGCCGGGAAATTGGAAACATTTAACAAAAATACTGATGATATTGAAGAGTATTTAGAAATCGTAGAAAACATTTTTGTTGGGAACGATGTTCGGAAAGAAAAAATGGTTCCAATTCTGCTGGGAAGCATTGGGAAAGAAACTTATTCGTGGCTGCGGGCAGCATGTGAGCCTGTCAAACCTGCCAGTATGGACTACAGCACGTTGGTGAGGCTATTAATAAATCAATTTCGTCCTAAAACTGTGGAAATTGCGGAGCGTTTCAGACTGCATCAGTGTAAGCAGGATGTAGGTGAGTCCGTTAATACCTTTTATTACAGACTCAAAAGTAAAGCACGTTACTGCAACTACGGGGACTATTTGGATGTGACACTAAGGGACCTTCTGGTAATAGGGTTAAATTCGGTGAACATTCAGTCCAGGCTGTTGACCGAACCCGATTTAACCTAGCAGAAAGCTCTGGACATAGCCACGTCCTTAGAGTCCGCCCTGGAGGAAGCTTCGGTGTTGAAGAACAATGAGGTGAGTGGACTACATGCATTACGCAAAGGTACTCTAGATAAGAAAGGTAGCGGATATAAGGACAACAAAGCTAATTTAGTTTGTTATTGTTGCGGAAAAAAGGGACATATCAAAATGGATTGTCAATATAAAAATAGTAAATGCAGTAAGTGTGGGCGTAAGGGACATCTTCGCAAAGTTTGTAGAGCCAAAATTAGAGTGAATGAGGTAAGTGAGGAGTCAAGTGACAGTGACCACACGGATAATGAGGTGTGTTATCAAGAGGTAAACCGTGGCCGGCTGAATAAGATATCGCAAAGCAAGCCTATGTTGTTGCCAGTTACCATCAACGGGAAGCGTGTCGATATAGAGGTGGACACCGGGGCGGCTTTGAGTGTGATGAGTGTAGGCGAGGCCAAGAAGCTGATGAAGGTCGAAAGGCTGTCACTGAAGCCAACCTCGGTTACTTACACTGGGGAAACTATAGTACCGGAAGGCAAACTTAAGGTAGATCTGGTCTATAAGGGGCTATCTTTTAGTGGATATTTTTATGTTTGCCCGCACAAGAGTAAAGCACTCTTAGGAAGGGACTTTATTCGTAAGCTCCCTATACAATGGAACGAAATCAACACAATTGATTTCAGGGACTATTTAAGTATTGAAGTACTTATGAAGAAATTTTCAAGGGTTTTTGATGTTTCTTTGGGTAAGGTTGTTGGCCTCAAACGAAAACTTTCGTTAAAAGAAGGAGCTGTTCCTGTGTATAGGAAGGCGCGGCTGTTGCCATATTCTTTGAGACCTCGGGTTGAGGCGGAACTGCAGAAACTGGAAGGTATAGGAGTGTTAACGAAGGTGCCTCAAAGTGACTGGGCGACACCGATAGTGCCTATAGTGAAGCCGAACGGGAGCATCAGAATCTGCGGGGACTACAAAGTGACTGTTAATCCCCTATTGCAGGTTCCTGATTATCCGTTACCTGCTATTGAAGATATTTTTGCGAAGTTGGGAGATGGGCAGGTCTTTACGAAACTAGATTTAAAGGACGCCTATCTTCAGCTAGAAATGGATGAAGCCGCTAGTCATTGCTTAACGATCAATACCCATAAGGGCTTATATAGGTATAATCGTTTGGCTTTTGGGATAGCAGCGGCTCCGGCACTTTGGCAAAGAACGATGGACGAAATCTTGACTGGTACTAAGGCGCTTTGCTATCTTGACGATATCATAATATCTGGGCGAAATGAAAGGGAACATTTACAAAATTTAAAAGAAGTATTTGATGTTTTGGCTGCAAAGGGGATTCGCCTGAATAAAGATAAGTGCGAGTTCCTTAAGGATCAAGTAGCTTATTGTGGCTTTATTATTGATAAAAAGGGACTTCATAAAACAGATAAGAAAATCAAAGCAGTGTTGGATGTTCCCCGACCGACAAACAAGTCTGAATTAAAAGCTTTTCTGGGTATGATAAATTATTATCGTCGGTTCTTACCACGGATATCCTCGCTATTAGATCCCTTGTTTGAGCGGCTGGAAAAGCATGTTAGGTGGAGCTGGGATAAGAATTGTGATGAGGCTTTTGCAAAGGCCAAGAAAGCCCTGGCATCCGATGTCGTACTCACACACTACAACCCAAACTTGCCTTTGATAGTGGCTTGTGATGCTTCACCCGTGGGCATTGGGGCAACCTTATCACATATAGTGGACGGTGAAGAGCGACCTGTGGCTTTTATCTCTCGGCGACTATCACCTTGTGAAAGACGTTACGCGCAGTTCGATAGGGAAGCGCTGGCCCTCGTGTGGAGTGTCAAAAAGTTAGATCGTTATCTGAGGGGTCGTAAGTTCACTATCGTAACCGATAATAAACCGGTAAGGGCTATACTTGATCCTAAAAGAAGCATTCCTAACTCGGCGTCCGATAGAATTCAGTGATGGGGTGTGGCTTTGGGGGCTTATCAATATGACATTACTTATCGTAAAAATGGTTTACATTGTAATGTGGATGGTCTCTCCCGGTTGACATTGAAGATGGAAGAGGAAGACAGGAGGGACACAGAAGAGGAGGAGGCTTACGGGATAGTAAAATTCATGGAGGAGGCGACAGCCGTGAGTCACAAGGAGGTGCGGCGGGAAACTCGAAGAGATAAAGTCCTCTCGAAAGTAGCGGAGTTTACTCAGCGTGGGTGGCCGGCTCATGACAGAACTAGCCAACTTGGTGAGTTCCATACAAAGAAAGATGAAGTTTCGTTAGAGGATGGAGTATTACTCTGGGGCCGGAGAGTAATCGTCCCTGGAAGCCTTCAACCCAGAATACTCGAAGAGTTGCACAGTGGGCATTTGGGTGAAAGGAAGATGAAGGAGCTTGCCCGTTCTTATGTATGGTGGCCTGGAATCACTAAGGAGATAGAAAGGACGGTGAAAACATGCGACGGGTGCCAGCTGAATCAAAGAGAGCCGGATAAAGTTACAGTTCATCCATGGGAGTCGCCGCAGGGTCCGTGGCAGCGGCTACATATCGATTATTCTGGGCCGTTTATGGGAACATCATTCTTAGTGGTAATAGATGCCTATTCAAAGTGGCCAGAAGTTTTCAAGATGAGTTCCACAACCTCCGACTCCACGGTAAGTGTACTAAGGTCTCTTTTTGCAAGGTTCGGAATACCTGAACAAGTGGTCATGGACAACGGGCCCCAGTTTGCAGGGGCCGAATTTGAACAATTCATGAGGAGAAATAATATCTTGCACCTCAAATCCGCTCCATATCATCCGGCGACGAACGGACAAGTGGAGCGGTTTATGCAGACTCTCAAACGAAGCCTGCGGGCCATGAAGAACCAGGGAGGAACGTTGCAGAAGAAAATAGATATATTTTTGCTGAGCTATCGCGTTGCCCCTCACAGTACTACCGGACAGGCTCCTAGCGAGTTGCTGATGGGGCGTCTGGTTCGCACTCGGCTGGATACCATGAGGGAGAGTGTGAGGTCTAAAGTCGGTAAGAAGCAAGAGGCCGTGGGATTAGCTGTGAAGAAAGAAAGGGGATTCGAAGAAGGAGAAGCGGTATTGGTCCGGTCATACAACGACTCGGCCAAGTGGAAACGAGGAGTTGTAAAGAGGAAGTTGGGCCAAAGACACTATGAAGTGGAAGTGGATGGTGCCATTTGGAAGAGGCACACTGACCAGCTCCAGGCGTTGATGGAGTCGAGCACTTCAAGGACTGGATCTCTGGGGCAGCCAAGAGCTCAGGAAGACGTGGCTTCTGCAGCCTGCAGAGAGGAGCGGGCTGAGGTGCCGCAAGCTACCAGGTGCAGCACCAGAGTCCGGCATCCGCCTAGCAGACTGACATACGTCAGGCCTGGGGTACAAATAGGCCGGCTGTCATCAGCGCTGCCGGGGAAGAGTTGTTAGGACATTGATGTTTATTAAAACATCTGTTATTATTATTATGTTGGATTTGTTTATTGTACATATGTTAGAAAATCAGTCTTAGTTTAGAAATGTAAAATAAAGTGAAAATATGTTGTGCAATTTTGTCGTACTAATTTCTTAACAGGTATCATCTAGTAATTAATAATACACATGAACGTACTTCAATGCATCCATATAGTAGAATATGTACTTCGGTTTTCTTAACACCCCTCTTAAAAATAAAAATATTCCCTCTCTCCTGACAGATGGCCATTGTCAGCATTGTATACTCGATATTAGAATGTCTTGTGTAAACAAAGTATATACCTACCTATTCATTCTGACAAAACAAAAATATTATTTATTATAGGTGAAGTGATTCACTGACTATATTCTTAAATTATGACATTAATTATGGTTTATATGAGTCAAAAATGCTTTAATAATGATTTCTTTATTAAAGCGATTTTGGCTCATATAAACCAAAATTAATGTCATAATTTAAGAATGTAGTCGGTGAATCACTTCATCTATTTACTTCCCCAGCATGACTTTTTTTTTTTTTTAATCCAAATTTTATTCTTTTAGGGACAAGACTAATGTTAAATAGGCTACCTCCTCCCAGAAGACGGAACATATAATCTTTAGTAAAAAGAAAAAGTGACTAAAATAAGAATATTCTTGTAATATAGAAGAAAAATAAAATAAAAAATAGATGAATAATAAAGTGGTGATGGAATGAACCTGACAACCCGGTGACCTGGCATTGAATTTTAACCGAGTGAGAGACAAGACAAGTGGACATGAAATTAGCATAGTACAACAGCATACATGGGGCGGGTCGTGGCAGGGCAGGGCAGACTTACATAGTAGCTTCTGAATTCGTATAATAAATTTTAAGTTATTAATATATTTTTGTTCAATATTGAACCGTCATACTGCTGATATTTGGTGAGAAGTAATCATAATGTGTAATGTACTTCACCAGCTCGAATTATTTGTAATTCGTTCTCTCTCTAAACCCTTCCGTCTTCTGCCAAGTTATCATAGTTGTCTAACTGAAGGACAATTTAATCGTAATATAAAAATTTCGTGTGGGTCGCCGGTTGCACAGAGGTAGCGTACTAGCATACTAAGCTCAAGATCACGGGTTCGAAACACGGCCGAGGCCCTTAGGTTTTTTATCTAGGAAGTTAAAGAACCTTAAGCACGCCATCCTTAGGGTATTTAAGTCGAGTCCTCCTTCTAAGTGACATTCTTATAGTTTTTTTTTTTTTTATAATTATAATTATTGTAAACTTTATTATTCTATACATGAATATTATAGTTGGGCTGTCTATAACAATAATACCTAGGCCAATGGCCTAATTAACATGAGATATGAACTCAGGTACAATTCATTAATTGCCCTAAACGAGTACCTTAAACTAGATAAATTTAACATAATATTGGGGGGAAAAAAAAATGTATCAGATAACAAGGGTGTTTTGCTGTAAAACTTAGATAATGTCTTTTGATTAATTGATGAGAAGAAAATCATGCGGTCGCTTCTTTTTGAGTCTGCGTTCCAGTGGTAAAGTTGGTGGGTGTTCAGCAATTTCCAGCACCAGTGGATTTGGGTGGTTGGCCATTGTTGTCTGCATTCGGATGTAGGATTCTTTGAGAACCTCCGCTACTTCCGGTATTTCAAGATCAGCATGTAGAACTGTGTTGGGTTTTAAATTTAAATATAAATATTCATGTCTATAGATTCATTACAACGGAGGTTATTAGAGTTTTTGTGTTAAGTCTCACCCCTAATCCCCTCCTTCCTTTTGGACGATTTAGCTGAATATCAATAGGTCTATTAGAGGTGTCAGGACACACACATAAAATTTCATGGCGATATATTAATTTTATCGGGTGTAATCGTATTCACAGACATACATACATTTTTTTTTTTAATTTTTGGTATCAAGAGGTTGGAAAACATGTAATTCCGTTGAGAACTCCGCGACGAATTTCTGACTAATTACATAACATCCCCTATACTTTGTATAGCTGGGGAAGTAAAAATTATTGACAAACAACCGGCTTATCGTATTATATTTTAACCCGATATTTCGGGGCCATAAAGATTATTATATTTAGTAGCTACAAAAACGTGTTTAACCCATTACTTAATTTTTTTTAAATATTTTTTTCCATAATCTATATATACATTATATAAATAATACTCGCTGATACTCCGAACTGTGAGATATGTGGGGATATTGAAGACATGTTACACATCTTTGTGTTCTGTATAATATATGATGATTCCTGACAGGGATGCGAAATGTTGCAGAACGCCGAAAGTTTTCTGAAACAGTTAGTAACTTCTAAAGCCAAATTCATTCTTAGTATACTACAATTTATGAAACGGAATAAAATAGGAATTTAGTAACGATAGGAGGGGGACCATGGGGGGGGGGGGGAGCTGGGGTGGGGCTGATGGCTTGCGTCGTTGGGGGCCTTCTGTTTCCGCCCCGGGTCTCTGTCCCTCCTGGGTTTCCCCAAAGAACTCAAACATCTTATGTCCGGCTATATAGGGCAATTACGCCTTGGAGAAAAAAAAAAAAAAATACATAATAAGCAAATATGTGGTCAAAAAAAAAAAAGTAGGCAATAATAACGTCTCTTGATGGGAGAAGCCAGCCACCGCTGACACTACTTCAAAAATACAATAAGATAGTAATACACCAGTTCCCTTAAAAATTGCTAAGGAAATGTATTTTTACTATCTCAGCTATACAAAGTATAGGGGAAGTTATGGGATTAGTAAGAAATTCGATGTTGAGTTTTCATTAGAATTTTATGTTTTCCTGATTTCAACAATTAAAAAACATGAATCTTGTCTGTCTTTGTGTGTATGTCAAAATGATTACTCCTGTTAGAATGAATGTATCGACACGAAATGTTATATATGTATCCAAAACCCCATTATGATGACATCTGTTGATTTTCAACCAAATCGGCCAAGTAAAAGGGGAGATTAGAGAGGGGTGTTATCATTGAAAATGTTTACTTACTTAATAATGTAATTTTATACACAGGAACTTTGTACAATCTGCAATAAAAACGAATTTGAAGACGTATACCACTTGTCCTATATACTCCCCCATTAGAAGCCACTTCCTGCCTTAGTATCAGTATAGACAGATCCAACTTTCATACATTACTCCTGGCCCATAATGAGAATGAGATCTCAAACATTTTCTATTATTTAATCAGCGCTCTGAAGCTTAGATCATTCATTGTTAATGAATAATGTATTTCAACTTCCATATTATATTGATATTCAACACCTACATCCCCACTCCATATTTACTGTCTTTGTTACATTATTATAATTATTAATTTGTAATTACTTATTTTATTTATAATTTTTTTAAATTTATTTATGTTATTTATTTGTTTTGTTAAAGGTTCCTTTATATATATATCATTATTGTTCAGCTGATCAATCCGTAATTTTGGAAATGTTAATGTTAATATTGTAAAAGTAATGGTCACTGACTCAATTGTATAGGCGTGATCCCTGTAAACAATAAAAATTATTATTATTATTGTTAAATCATGTAATTTGGAAGTTACCTACTTAAAGTTAGTCACCTGCTTAATGTTAGTAACCTGTTTAAAATTACTCGAGGTGAAGTTGCGTAATCTGCTAGTAACAAATAAAATGTATGTAAGTTGCTAACAAAGTAAGAATGTTGTTTGTGATATTTGTGTAACAGTTGTTTTTTTTTATACCGACCTTTTATGGGGTTTTCAATTTTTTTCTTTTGTACTCTACAATACAAAGCAATCTAATGAAAAAAAGTAAAAAACTATAGGTATATATTTTTTTGCTTTTTCCGCCATCTTTTCTGTTTTTTTTTGTTTTTTTTACGGTTGAACAGAATATGAGAAAGTTGTGTTAAGCCCCCTTGATGGTTCACTAATTGGTATTTTTGCATATTTTTTTTTCCAATATTGAACCATCATACTGCTGATATTTGGTGGGAAGTAATCATCACGTGTAATGTACTTCACCAGCTCGAATTATTTGTAATTACCTGTTTTCGCTCTCTCTCTAAACCCTTCCATCTTCTGCCATGTTATCATAGTTATCTAACTGAAGGACACTTTAATCCTAATATCAAATTTCGTGTGGGGCGCCGGTAGCTCAGGGGTAGCGTAGTAGTCTACTGAGCTCAAGATCTTGGGTTCGAAACCCGGCCTAGACCTTTAGGTTTTTTTATCTAGAAGGTGAAAAAAACTTGAGCACGTCGTCCTTCGGATGGGACGTTAAGCGATGATCCTTAGCCTGTACGTTGTCAGGTACTCGTTAAAGATACCTATCCTAGGTGGATAAACCATAGTAGGTAAAATTAAGGACTCCCATAGCTCATTATTAGTTACTTGAGCAGTTATTAGGATTTTTGAATTAAGCCTTCCCTCCGCTAATTCCGCCTTACCCTTCGGCCGATTTGACTGAAAGTCTGTTATCTTAATGTAGTTGTGGATCAAATATACAATTTATAGCAATTATATTTATATACAGTTATCGATATCATGTACATATTATATACAGTTAACGATACCTCCAAAATGATGTGCTACTCATTATTTTGTCTTCACACCATAGTCTACAGAATTCAAACCAGACAAAAGTTTCTAACTCTGATCCAGTTAGCTGAATTTTTCCTGAATATATTCAGAAAGTTTGTTAAATTTATGTTAAGCCGTTTCCCTGTTATGACCAGTCTACACCCACGCTCTTCCCATTTAAAGAACAATAAATATAAGCTGCATTTTCGTAATTGGTTCTTCGAGGCCTTAAAAATAACAAAATGTCTTACTGTTAAATATGGTTGATAAACATCACCTTTTTTGGCCTTTTTTTACACTTCGGTTAACGTTTAGGCCATATTAAACATAGAATCGGGTTTGTGCATCGGGCATAAACAAGAATTTACTGGAATGAACATGTAACCATAGTAAAGAGAAAAAACAAAGAACTTGTTTTTATTTATAACAGTATAGAATAGAATAGAATAATTTTATTTGTCGGCGTTCAATGGCCTAGATCTTTGACGCCGTACAAATGATTAAAGTTTTTCGATGAGGCGACTTGATATCATTGCGGATTGGATGGCTTCTAAAGACGAGATGTTATCACCTTAGCGTCTTGTTCGTAAACCCATGGTCATTAGTATTTCCTTATACCGAGGGCACTTCTCCAGGACGTGGCTTGAACAGTATATCTTATCTTATATGGAAATTTAAACATAAATTAACATATCTTATTTTTTCGTGTATGTATATGTTTTTGGTCACACACGTAAAATTTCGTGTCGATTCATTCATATTATTGGAGTTATCGTGTTCATGGACAGATTTGTTTTTTTCATATTTGAAATTTAGAGGTCGGATAACAAGAAATTCCGTATCGAATTTTTGACAGATTACATAACTTCTCCTATACTTCATATAGCTGGGGAAGTAATATAGATAATATAACATGTCGGATAAACGAGGTTACACAGAAGATATACAATGTATAACTGAATTAATTACAAAATGGTCACGTCTCCGTGACTGGGTTTTCCTGAGCTGTCGTCTTACCAGATCGTTAACCATGAGTTATGGTAGCTGAAGAATGGGGGAGCCAACTTCATCCAGCCTACAAATATATCTGTTTGAAGAGCAATATCTCATGTATTGGTACCTGGCCAAGATTTCAAGCTCAGTTCGGGCTAACAAGATAATTCTACCACACGAATTTATCATTAAAGCCTATCCAATCATTGGTTTCGCTAAAACAATAGTTTAAAATCTCCAAGAACTGCAAAGTTGATTTTAAATTGAATTAATTTTGAATGTTTCTATCAATCTTCAGGAATAAATTCTTTATTCTTCGATAAACTATTACAACACATTAACTAAACAACTTTCAAAAGTTATTCTGAGTGTTTTTTTTTTCCAAGATATTTATTAGGACTCATGCCTCGGCTTTAACTACAAGACAATATCGCCTACTACCAGAGGGCTCTTTCGTCACTCTGGTGGACATGAGCCCGACTCCTTTTGCGGATCGTGCAACAAAATCGGGAATAGATCAACAAATTCATATTGTTCATAGTGACCAGAAGAAGGGATGTGAAAGTGTCCCAAAATATTGTCAAAAAATAAGAAAAAAGAGACATCATCGACATTTTTTTAATCGCATGATTAGGGCTCATTATGTGCTAAATGAATGCTCTAATACCGATTTTGTTGCTCGATCCGTTTAGCAGAAATTTCCAGTCATAGGTGGTTATTGACAAGAGTGCACCCCATTCTATAAATAATTTATTAATCGGAATTTTGAGGAATGCATGATTTACTGCCGTTTATGATATCATTTATCACATCCTGCTTGACCAAGCGAGGATCCTGGCAGTGGAATCAAACTGGGAAAGGAGACTGCTTCGTGAAATTTCAATAAAGAGGACGGGTGGGTTCTGTCGGAGATGTGGAAGCCGGTACTATCCCACCTCAACGCTAAGAGGACCAGACCTGGAGTCGAGCACCAACATGAGCGCCGCCTGGTGATGGACTTATGAAAAACAGCAGGTTAATTAATTTTGGGATTGGTTGTTGGTGGAACCAATCACAAAAATCACTGAGGAACCGCATTGCCGCCACGATTTGAAGGTGAACTGTGGACGCCACAGTCGAGGGATATTATCAGAAATGGATTCCAGAATTATGATTGGCTGGTGGGCGGACAAATCAGTTAACTACCTCTGACTTCTTTAACAATTAGTTCATGGAAGAGAGAGAGACCGCCACAGTGAAGGTTCTGTCCATAAAAAGGTCCCCGGGAGGAAAATGTTCATAGACCAGAAGGAGGGACTTGAAAGTGTGCCGAAATATTGCCAAAAAAAATAAAAAAGAAGACACCTCTCTAAAAAATGCCAGAAAAAATCAACGGCTAACTTAACGTTAAGCTAGCTCCCCCTCCTAAGAACGCGAATTCCTGCTAAACGGTTGGAACAACAAATTAGTACATAAATAGCACTGAATCGTGGGATATGTTCTTGATATTGCGATGGTGGGGGGGGGGGGGGGGGGGGAAGCTAGTTTAATGGAGGTAAGGAAAAAGGGGATAAGAAGGGGGCTCAAATCAAAAACGGAAATAACTGTGGATGTAATGAATGTATCGACATGAAATTTAGTAAAAGGATTCAGGAGTCCCTATCTAAGTAAAATGTTGAATATTTGCGCAAACGGTCGACTAGTTTTGGGGGGGAGCGAATAGTTATTTGATTGATTGGACTGATGTTACTCTACAGTTTCATCATCCCAGTTGGATCACATGTTCTTTTTTAGTCACTATATATTTTTATTTTATAAGTATTCATTCATTTCTTTTTCTTTTTATTTATTTCTTTCAGTTCCATGCCGAATACTGTAAGTGTGTGTTATTTTGGATATATAACTGTAATAAATGTATGTATGAGGGTGTGTGACACACATTATTTATTTATTTATTTTATTTTATTAATATTTTTTCTCTCTCTCCCTCTCTCAGTGACCCTTCCTGTCATCTATATTTATTTTTGCGATTATTTTTTACTTTATAATTTTAACTTTGTTCCTAATTTATTTTAGTTTGTTTATCCTTATTTCTAACTGTTTTTGTTTCTTTAGTTGCTATAGGCCCTTATTTTTTATCTCTTATTTTAACTTGGTTGATACTTGTATCACTTTTGTTTATTTCTTATGTTGTTATTCTTAGGGGACGTATGTCCCAGAATAAAAATTGTTTTTTCATTTCATTAATTCGTCTGGGGAAGTATATTGCCTGTGATTCAACGGCAACATTTTTTAACAATTGTTTTATGTCTATTTATTGAGTTTAATAAAGTAATTTATTGGGCTCATTACATTTTTAATTAAAACTTTTCTGATATCGTCCCGGACGAATTATTTCAAATATAGGGGGATATAGGATATGTGATGAGGTGATGTGAAGGCAGCTTTGAGGCCGTAGCTGTGCAGGCATGACAGCCACTAGCTCATGGTTATATGAACTTGGAGCTGGCCTCAAAGGCAAACCTTTATTAAACAGCATCTGACAGCCAACTGAGCTTATTATTATATGGCAACACATCGCTTCCTTCTTCAATCCCAACCACATTATGGCTTCTTAACCGACATATTTCCTATATTTAATTGAAATATTTGGCCTAATCGAAGAAAGTACATTGTCGCTGTTAGTACAAAACGTATATGTCAAATAGCTTTTCAACTGGCATTATTGGGTATATGAAAGTAATGAGTTGGCTTCAGCGATAACTATTTGTTTGATTGTACATCGTAATTCTGAGTGTGACTTGAACTGTTTCAGGAGAGATTGAAAACGTTTTTATTACATTTGGGTCAGGTGTATTGATTTGACAATAACCAAAGAGTCTTCAAGATGGACAACAGATTTATTACTACATACGACATTTTGCAAACTATTACTTGTAATACTACAACTTCTTTGCCTTTGAACAAGGAAAAACATGTTGCTATGAACTGATGATTTATGATAGTTACTAGGTCACTTCATTCATTCACTAATGATCTAGGGTCATCCGAGTATTCCTCAGATTTATTCCATCTTAAGTAGCTTTTCGAAGGCCCTCGTTTTCTTCTATCGACTTATTTAGTTCACTTATCTGTTTACTTTTTATTCAAATATGTAATCAGTTTTGTTCGCTTTATATTTAACACTTGTTTAATTTATGTGTTCAAGTTACTGTAATGTTGTTATCCATCTAAAAAAATAGTATTAAATGGAATAACAATGACATTTTATATATGGCGATTAGAGAGGAACTATTTTGCAAATTGTCTTACGGTATTACGTACAAGCAGTGAGTTAAATAATTGCCATTATTGATTATTTCATTGTCTTTTTGTATTTGTATCTGAATTGACTTTTTAAAACTCAATTACTGTTTTTTTTTTGGACTAAGATGATTATGTTAGTTATATAAAGACAGTTGTATGTTTTTTCCTTACATTTTGAATTTATTTTTGTCTGGCTGTGTCATTTAAGCATATACATTTGGATTAAGTGATTATTTTTCACAGTACGTGATTATTTTTGGTGCCTATTTCTCTTCTTGCAATCAGCTGTAGACAAAAGGCTAAAACAAGTTGTAGGCCTTTGAAAGTTACCTTTTGCAGAAATAGAATAGTCATTGGTGAATCATCAATAATGACTTCCTCAGAACGAATTAATCAATTTATTTTTCGCTCTCCTAAACCCAATCGACTGTTTTGGTTAAAATCAATAGTTGACTTACACAGGGGACTTCTGGATCCTCTATTAAGCTTCCATCTCCTCTTCAGACTCCTGTTTTTTGGCAAATGTGGTGAAGAAAGTGAATGTATGGTATGGATTTGGGTGTGGAAACGTTTGTAAATGTCTTGAATTGTGTCGTCTACTGTGTTTATAATGAGGTCATTGTGGACTGTTCTGTGGCTTACGTATGGTGGTAATGAGACTGAGTGTCTGTGACTGGAAAACCTGGATACGTTGTAGATTAGATGTTTTAATCAAGTCGTATATTCAGAGTAGTTTGAATAGGAATGTTCAGATGTTACGCTTTTGTGTTAATGTAATTTTGAATGTCTGTGCAGAAGAGAATAAGCCATTTTAAGTCGTTTGTTTAGTGTATTACGGGTAAGTCGTGTCTGAGGGTTCAATCGTAAATATTACACGGTATTAGTCTAAGGGAGGGGCTTGTTGAACATAAAAAAGTCGTCGGTTAATCACCGGCTGTGTACATCCCCAGCAAGAATTCATCATTTACATCGCTCCCCCTTCTTTCATCGCTTCCCCTCAAATATTTGAGCTAAAACCTAATATTTGACTTACATAGTGGCTTCTGAATCATACTATATTTTGTGTCGATACATTCATTACAGTCAGTTAGATACTTATGCCCTTGCTTTAACTACAAGGTCATATCGCCTACTACTGGAGCGGTCTTTCGTCACTTTGGTGAATATGAGCCCGACTCTACTATGGGAGTCCTGAATTTTGCCTATCCTAAATTTTTATTCACCTAAGGAGGTTTTTTTTAAGGAGTACCTGACATCGTATAGGCTCGGGACCATTGCTTAACGTCCCATCCGAAGGACGACATTATACGTTTTTTTTATACATTCATTACATCTGCGGTTATTAGCGTTTTAATATCGAGTCCCATTTCTCTGGACCCTCTTTCCCTTAGAATTATTTCTTGGAAAATTAATTGTTGCCATCCTTATAGAGTTTTGATTTCAAATATTAAATTCATGTCGATACATTCATTTGATCGATAGTTATTAGAGTTTTTGTGTTGTGCCTCCCCTATAATGCCCCCTTTTTTTCGGCCGATTTGGCTGAAAATCAATAGGTGTCGTCCTTAGAGGGTTCTGGATACACATATAAAATTATGTGTCGATACGTACATTTTATCCTTAATTATCGTGTTCACAGACACACACAATCATAAATTTTTTTTTTCATTTTTGAAATCAACATGGAATTCCGTTGAAAACTCCGCATCGAATTTTTGACCGATTACATAACTTCCCCAATACATCGAATAGCTGTGGAAGTTAAATGGCTATCTCTTGTCAGTGTAAATTTGAATAAAAGTAAAGATATTTGAATAAAACATCGATGAACATGGACAATGGTAACTTCCAATATTAAGGTTACAAAATGGAACTTGTCCCAGGGCCACTGAACACATGAAGTGACCTACTACATTATGAACCAAGCGGTGAACCACTTTTTCATTAACCTTTGATAAGTTGACGAGCAAAGTGAATTGCAACTTGAGAAGTATGTAGATTGTTTCTGATGTTCCATTTAGATGAAACAGATGTTTCCTAGAAAGACGGATTACACAGTGTTGCAGGTTTGCATAATGGCCGCACATCGGGCGGTGGCGTGGTTGCCTCTGTAATCACACTTCTTTTCACCCCCCACCCCCACCATCCTCTAATCAACCACACACATCCTTTCCCTGTTTAATTTCCCTTGAGGGTTACACAACAACTTTCCTTGTCTGAAACCTTGACAGGTTTTCTTCGCTCCCAACGAACGAATGTTGTCGATGCAATTGTACACAGTCTTAGCGCCCATCAAGACACATTTGAAAAAAAAAAAAAAAAATAGGGAAGAAATTCTGAATTCTCAAACTAAATTGAGTGTCAATACATTCATTATATCGCCAGTTATTAGACTTTTTGAGTTGAGGCCTTCTCCACTGATCCCCCCTTCCCTTTGACCGATTTGACTGAAAGTCAATATGTGTCAATCCTTACACGATTCTGGATATATGTATTTATTCTAACGGGAGTTATGTTCACAGATATACCCTCAGACAGCAAGTTTTCCTTTCATTTTTGGAATTAGGGATCGGGAAACATTCCGGAGAACAATAATATAAATTTTGACCTATTACTTAACGTTTCTCATATTGTATATAGCTGAGGATCTGGAAAATGAAGTTATGAATTTTCATTTTTTAGTACAGACATCTCTAATTAAGGAGTTAGTTATTATGACTCATGCCCGGGCTTTAACTAAGAAGTCATATCGCCCCTACTATCAGAGCGCTCTTTCGCCACTCTCGTGGACATGAGCCCGACTCTACTGTGGGAGTTCTAAATTTTGCCTACCCTAAATTTTTATTCATCTAGGTCAGGGGTCTTTAACGAGTACCTGACATCGTACAGGCCCGGGACCATCGCTTAACGTTCTATCCGAAGGACGGCGTGCTTAAGTTTATTTTACCTCCCAGATAAAACAAACTAAGAGCCTCGCACGGGTTTCGAACCCACGATTTTGAGCTCAGAAGGCAAGCATGCATACCACTGAGCTACCGGCGCCCTCAATCCAATTAAGAAGTAATGCCTTGAGTGTGTATTTCTGTGTATTTTCAACTTCCTTATTTTTTAATTTTTTCCCTTATTTTACAGATACAATTTTCAACAATACACAATTAGAAAAAATGAACACAATAGTTGAATGAGTCACTTGATTGAGCGCCTCCTCAGATATGACATTTAAAAAAAATTATTTTCGAATGAGATCAGAAAATAAGAAATTTAAGTGAAAATTCAACATATTGCTGCAACAGTGTCATAACTCAAAAACTGTGATTTTCCAGGAGGAGCAATTCAAACTTGTTATAACTTGATGCATTCATTCGGAAATAACTTATGAGCATGTTTTATTGAAAGAATACAATATAAAAGAAGAGACAATATACAGTAACAGCTTTCTTAACTTCATAACTACCCTCACATTGAATTATGACATTCTTGCAGCAATAATTGTTTTTCTCGGCGAGCAGTTGAAGCACAGATGTGTCGTTCTACCCGCTAAAAGTATACTCGTATATACGTATCTTTATCGAATGAGGTCTGACAGCCGTTTTAGGCCTCCGCCAAATTTAAAATGTACCTAATATCTGGCTATCACGCATCGTTAAATTCAAATTTAACTACGATATAGCCATATTAATTTAGGAAAATAAATAAGTTAATTAAAAATAAACAAAAAACCTGACTACGAAAAATAAGAAATATTGAGGTGGTCATGAGTGTGTATTTCTGTTTATGTTCAGTTTTCTCTAGAATTTCATTTTTTTAAACCCCCTGAACTTTTTATTCATTATTTTTTTTAATTAATCTAATAAAACAATTTTCAACAGTGATAACACAATAAGAAAATGTGAACACGGTAGTAGAATTAAAAAAAAAAATCTTGAGTCACTAGATGTGAAGCGCCTGGTGAGCACCTCAGGCGTCCTTAGGCAGGAGGCGCGGTCAACGACGATTTAGTCGTCGAAGAGGCTTGCCCTGCAAGGACCGGACCGACATTGTCTACACTAGCGTTTTCGGGCGAAGTGTAATCAACTATTTGTGTATAGTTGTGACTTTTTGTGAGAATGTTATGTCGAGATGGCGGGGTAATGTTATGTTTGGAACCATTGTGTGATCGTTCAAAGAATTTCAATTTTGTTTTGGTTCAAAGTCCGTCGTCTGTCAAGATAGGCATTCCTGTCTGTGAAAAAAATAACTTCCGATGTAATCAATGTATCGATAAGAAATTTTATTCGTAAATTTAATACCCCATAACGAATCAGTCAAAGGGAATAGGGTTTAACTCAAAATTCCTAATAACTGTCAATATAATGAATGTATCAACATGAACTTTTTTAAGTGGATCCAGGGCCCAATAGGGAAGATATCTGTTGATTTTGAGCAAAATCAGCCGAATGAAAGAGGGGGGCTCTATTCAAAAGTCCTATTAACTGTCGATGTATTGAACATGAAATTGTACAAGAGAATCAAGACATCTCTAAGTAAGACACAGATTTTCAGCCAGATCGGTCAATTTGTTTTGGAGGGAGTGCGAAGACTTTGTGAATTAATTTACGCGGGGTTACATTGCCAGTGATTCACGGACGACTTTTTTTTAAACTTCGTATGAAGTTCCTCAGATCAGCTACAAAGTTTCCCATTTTCCATGGCAAATTTCCCAAGAGGGACGTAAGATAGCATCACTTTTCTTGTCTGAATCTGCAATTCATATAATATACAACACTATATATCCTACAGGCTATTAGATATGATTCATTTTATTTTTTATCTCATTTGTATCAAAAATAAATGTTACAATTTGTTTTAAATAAAATGTGAATTGTGGGAAAAATAAGTATACCATAACTTTTTTTGATACTTTTCCAGAATTTTCTCCCCATTTATTTTTTTACCTCATCGATTTATTCGTGCTGGGGGAAGTACATTATTGTCGGTGATTTACTGTTGTATGTATAAACCTCAAACTAAAAAAAATCTATAAGTAGAAATTTAAGTAGTTCTACAGCTTCTTAGGGCCTAGATGTTTTTGCTCTCATTGGCTCTCCTGCCTAAAAAAATTGAAGAAATTACCCCTTTCCTAACCATCTTCCAATATCTGGATTGTCGTAAATACTTGAAGAAAATCTTTAAAACCACAAATATGAAGATGGTCCCTACTGCTTCCTCTGGTTTGTAACGTTTACTGGAAATATTTAAGACGATCCCATATATCAAAAGATGTTTATGGAAGAGGTAATTTTTTCAATTTGTTAACATTGGACAATCCAATGAATGTAGATGGCTATATAAAGACCAAAAAGTTTTTTTTTAATTATTCAAATAATTAATAATAAATTAATATATTTCTACCTTTTTTAAGAAAGGGACTGTCGGAAGATGAAGATTTGTAAATTGTATAAGTACAAATACAGCTCCAAATAAGCACATCAAAGTGTAAGAAGAGAAATAACTATTAACATAGTCTCTACACGTTTATGGAAGGAGATAAGAGCAGTTGAATGGCAGCTGGGTTAGTGAAAGGGCATGGTCGGCGCTCCGAAGCAGGGAGGGAGTGAGAGTCTTGGCAACGTCGCAACCCTAATTCAACCAGCAGGCCTCGTTGCAAAATATACATATTTTTTATTTTTGCAAAATACAATATATAGCAGTAATTTTTCGAACGGTTGTTAACAGTAGGTACTATTTTTTTCAACCTTATTTTATGAAGAATTTTTTTTAAATTAGATTTTTGCCGTGGTCGGAAATCGAACCGCCCTAACCGCCTTCACGAGAAATTTCGCACTACTCAATAATTATTATTCTCATAATAATAATAATAATAATATTCATTCCTTTCTTATCCCTCCCCTCACTTCCCTATAATCATCATCCATGCAGTTGACAAGTGATGGAACGCTTCACGTAAAACCTTTCCTTTTATTGCTTCGAAACTCTGAAGTCAACAAATGGAAAATAAATAAAAATCCGTGGGGGCTGAACAAGGGTACAGTTTGTATTATAAACATGTTGAACTTCCATTTAGTATTTGTTAGGTCGTGGATGAAGATGGTAGCAATACCGAAAGTACTCTCCTAGATGTGTTACATATTTTGTGAAATAGACAATATTTTAAAAAAAAACATATGTTTTTCTTTACATTTTAAAAAATAAATTGGCGTTTGTCAGTCTGTGTATATTTTCATTTAGGATAGAAAAGCGCGTGGCGCTTCAACTGTTTTTTGGGGTTCAGCAGAAAAGTGGGGATGCGAACCCACAAATAACGTTCGTCAGCGCTATCTATCAGAATTTTCTCTGATTGTCATGGTTTACTTTAGTATGTATATGCATTTTGTTATATTATGACTGACTTGCTCTCATTTGTCAATTATAAAAACGCAATTTGATGCGGACGCTACAAAAAAAAAATGGGAAAAACGTTACGTATTGTGCAATAAATGTCGTAATTCTCCGAGCAGACGACACGAAAATAAAAATACTGATGATTCGTCAAAAAACCCCAGTGAATTTCAACCCTCAATTTCTTTCTCAATCATCTTCAATTACTGTTTCGCCACAATCATCAACAGAAGATCCTTCATTTATCTTCAATGAAAGAATGGACAAAGAATTAGAACATGTAGAAATGTCATTTCCCACAATCATTTCGACTCACAAATACTTTTTTCCCATTTTTTTTGCTAAAGCGTCTGCATCAAATTGCGTAGAGATAATTTTTTTACATCCTGTTGTTTTTCTTAAAAAAACAACACAATTGATGCACTTTCCGGAAGTAGCTGATATTCTAAAATATTAATGAAAATATATTATAAAATAATTTTCTTAACGCTGAATTAGTATAAAAATAACACGAGTTATCATATTACATACGTTCAATCAATGAATAATAATTTTATACGGAATAATGAAAATGTTATTCTTAATTTATTTATTTATTTTCCATTTGTTGACTTCTGAGTTTCGAAGCAATGAAAGGAAAGGTTTTACGTGAAGCATTCCATCACTTAACTGCATGGATGATGATTAGAGGGAAGTGAGGGGAGGGATAAGAAAGGAATGAATATTATTATTATGAGAATAATAATTATTGAGTAGTGCGCAATTTCTCGTGAAGGCGATTAGGGCGGTTCGATTTCCGACCACAGCAAAAATCTAATTAAAAAAAAATTCTTCATAAAATTAGGTTGAAAAAAATAATACCTACTGTTAACAACCGTTCAAAAAATTACTGCTATATATTGTATTTTGCAAAAATAAAAAATATGTATATTTTACAACATTATTTTAATAAAAATTCATAATATATACATAGATATAAACGGAAATGAACGAAAAAAGTTATTTTTTATTTTTTTTAACATTGTTGCACCACACAAAAATTTGAAAAAATTAGGGAATATTTTGATATAAAAAACACATATTCTGTGAAAATTTGGTGAGTGTCACTCAAAAATAACATTCAAAAAATCCATTTTGAAATTTTCAAAATTCGATGAAAAATCGTATTTAAATCGGAAGATAATAAAAAAATACTATAGAGGTGTATTTGAAGCATAAGAACATTTTAAAAAATCGACAGTTGCATACTCGCAACAACCAGAAAGAAAAAAAAAAATTAAAATTGCCTTTTTATTTTTTTTCTCATCGAATAATGGGAGTTGGGAGCTGAAATTTTCAGGAAAATTTTTTTTTTTACATGTGCAAACTGTCGGTCAATCGCCCATTCAAAAATCGTTGGGGGCAGTTTTCGCACTCTTATCCGGCTAGACCCTTTGATCCCATCGTTACAGGTATGGTACGGACTAAAGTGTTAATCCCTAAATGCGTAAAATATGTTTTATTTCTTTTGTTTTAAATAATAAAGCCAAAATTAAAATTATTATTTTATTTATTCTTTCGTTTAGCTGGTTATTGATGTTTGCGCAGATTCGTACATCTCCTTCTCAGTTTACATCCTCTACCCCTCCCTCCTCCCTTCCCTTGGGCCGATTTGGCTAAAAATTAATAGGTGTTATCCTTAACAGATTTTTGAATTGCTTGTCGATACGTTCATTACGATGGCAGTTATCAGGGTTTTTGAGTTAGGCTCCCTCTATTCATCCTCTTCCATTTGTTTGATTCGGCTGACAATTGACAGGTGTATTGGATTCAAATGTAGCTTTTATAATAAATTTCACAGACGCTTTAAGTCACTCTTTATTTTCTCTCTCTTTTTTATTATTATAAATTCTGCATTCAAGCTGATCAAGATCTAACAGAACGAATGACGTTGTTTGAAATTTCATGCTACATTTATCAATAAATTAATCAGGCCGGGATACATCAAAGTATCAATTGAATTAGAGGAGAGATGGGGAGGGGAAGGCTATTCTGAGAGGGCTTTATGATGCAGGGCAAAGCATGTACTTTGTATCTCCTTGGACTTTGTATCTCCTTGGACTTTGAATATGAAATGTTATTGAATATAGAGAAGACCGGGGATGATAGGCACACTTTTTACATTTTGACTTTTAGAGATAGATACTTGAGGGTAGCTTAGTGGTATGCGTGCTTGCTTACTGAGCTCAAAATCGAGCGTTCGAAACCTGGCCGAGGCCCTTCGAATCTTTTTATTTAGGAGGTGAAAAAACCTTGAGCACGCCGTCCTTTGGATGGGACGTTAAGCGATTGTCTCGAGCCTGTACGATTTTAGGTACTCGTTAAAGACCCTAAGAAGTTATTACGTCCTCCATAGTGATACAAAAGAAACTGGGGCTGAAGATATAATATATCTTATATATATATATATATTATATAATTTCTTCTTATGTTTATTAAAAATATTGTCTTACCTCTTAGATTTTATTAATTATTTTATGCGAAACGGCTTTCGAGGTTGCCCTCATCATCAGTCAGTCTGATAAAACATTCAAAAATACATATCAATTCAAAAAAACAAATGAATAAATAGAATACAACACTAATAAATATTATTATTAATTTATTTACATATTCACAACGACAACATTTGTCACTAGTGATTGTGATGATGTGCGGTGGCAAGTGTGTCGCTGTACTGCTGAGGTACGTAACCGAAGAGGAGTCCAGGCTAGTCCTGGAGCAGGTCCCTCTGCCATGCCCGCTTAAGACGTCGTGGCGGCTAATAAATATAAAATACAAAAAACATGAAAAAAAAATTTTAAATATTATTGATGGGAACAGATACATTATTCCTGTTCCCCATATGTGACTGAGAGGACAACCTCGAAAACCGGCTAGCATAAAATAAAATAATAAAATCTGTGAGTCAGACTACATTTTTATGTTTAAACCTGAGAGTAGCGTGCTTGCTTATTTTTCGGGTAAATCACGGAAACTTTTATTTGAAATAATTTTTGATTGGATAATAAATATAAGCGGTATCTTGTAAAATGTACTTAGACCTCGAAGTAAAATAATCCCAATTTTCTTCTGATATCGGGCAAAATCTAATGAGATCTAAATTAGTAAGTACATGTGACATTTTCATATTAAATTTAAAATTCATAGCTTGTATGTGAGTTGGAGAGCTCACGAAGTGCCAATCACATACAGACATACATTATTAGGAGAAAATGTTCAAAACGTATTCAGGGGGACTTAGAAACATGAAAATCCATTTAATAACTAGATCTCGGATTTTCGCAAGATTACCATACTGCCTTATACTACTATAGGTATAAGAAAATAAAATGAGGTAGAAAGATAGCAATCCTACGAAGAGTTGGAACAGAAAAAGCAATTGTTAACAAAGTTTCCTTTAGGGGATTCAGTTAGTTTCCAGTGTCGTCGAGAACAGTATTCAATGTCCCATGTTCTCATTGGAAAACCAGTCTTCCCTCCAATTGAAGTGGAAAACCCGTCAAACCTTATTTATCTCGTTCTCTTCTCTGGTTCTAAATCGTCCTGAGGTTAGTTTTAACAATTGTGACACCGAAGTAGAAGGAACCAAACCTTAAGTCGGTTGACTATAGTTAATCAACGGGGTCACGGGATAACTTCGGCTATAACTTTAATATTGTAGTAAATTAGTCTCACAAATCTCTGTGATTCACAAAAAGGTTATAAATATTAAAATACCTTCTCTAAAATTATTTTTTTTTTAAAGAAGAGAATCGCTAATATTTTGAATTTTTTATGAAAACAGCATTGTGAGTGAACTATAAAAGAAGTTAGTATTTTTAAAAATTAAATTGTATATGCCCAATAAAGAGTAGCCACAAAGAAAATACTTATGCAATTTTAGGTATTAGTAGTAAGACCATTTGTATGTAATTGATTTTTATTTTTTAAATTTATTTTTTTTCTTTATAATGTAGATCAAGTGTAAATAATTGGGAGCCATGGTGGCCGTGCGGGCTAGAGCGTAGGGCTTTGGTCGTATGGTCTCACCTTGGTTTAAGGGTTCGAATTCCGTCCGGGAATTTAGAAAAATTTGCAGGCAACTCGGAATTATATTGTAAAAGAAATTCAAATTCCATAATTTCAAATTGAAATATTTTATATACGTGAATTTTCTTCAAAATTGACCCTTTTCGGAAACTACTGTAGAAATCAAAATTTAGTATAAGACCAGCCAACATTTCTACAAGAAATGTGATATTTGTAATATATTTTCAATTAATTATTAAAAATTAATAATTTTTTTATTATCACATTGTTGGCATCCCTTGTGGGGGAATCGAATCCCGGGCTCCAGCGTGACAGGCGAGGATACTTACCAGTATACTACCGAGGATTCAATGTCCCATATTCTTATTGGAAAACCTGTCTTCCCTCCAATTGAGGTGGAAAACTCGCCAAATCTTATTTACCTCGTTCTCTTCTCTGGTTCTAAATCGTCCTGAGGTTAGTTTTAACAATTGTGACACCGAAGTAGCAGGAACCAAACCTTAAGTCGGTTGACTATAGTTATCACCGGGGTTACAATAGTTAGGATAACGTCCGCTATAACAGTAAATTGGTCTCACAAATCTCATTATCTAAAGTCAGTAATTCAGCTATGTTTTATTAGTTCTCCAGCTGTTATGTAATCTGTCAGAAATGAAAAACAGAAAAAAGTAATCGGCGAATCACCGGCTATGTACTTCCCCAACTTGAATTAATCAATAACATTTTCGCTCTCCCTTCATAGCCAATTGGCCGTTTGGTCTAAAACTAAATATTTGACTTACATAGTGGCTTCTGAATTTTCATACTATATTCTATGTCGACACATTCATTACATCGGCAGCTGTTACGGTATTTGAGTCGAGCCCCCTTTCTCTGGTCTTTCCTCTTCTCCTTTACTTCGATCGATTTCGCAGAAAATTAATAGGTGCCATCCTTATGGGATACCTACCTACTGAATTTAAATATGTCGTATAATTTCATGTCGATACATTCATTACAATGGCAGTTCTTGGGATTATTAGGAGTTGTGTCCCGCCATTAATGTCGCCCTTAAAGCGCTTTGAATTCACAAAAGAAATTTCGTGTCGATACATTCATTACAACTTACCTTTAGCCGATTTGGGTTAAAATCAATAGGTGTCGTACTTTGAGGGATCTTGATATACACAAAATTTATACAATGATACCTTCATTTGATCGGGAGTTATATAACAGTGTTCACAGACATTTTGTTTTCCATTTTTAGAATCAGGAGATGGGAAAACACGAAGTTTCGTTGAAAGTTCCGCATCGAATTTCTGACCAATTACAGAACTTGTTCTATACCTACTTCTTATATCTGAGGAAGTCAAAATTCTGTGTATGTGTTTCTGTCAACATGATAACTCCCGATATGATGAATGTATCGTCAGCATTTTTTTTTTTTAACCCAACTAATGGTCGATTATTTTTGGAGGAAGAGCGAAAACGTAATTGATTAATTTATGCTAGGAACCGTGATTCACCGACGACTTTTTCCTTGATATGTTTTCAAGAAATGTACCCTGGAACGCATCCCTATACTGCAGAGGTAGTCAAACCTATTTATTATCTTCAAGAAAACCTCATAAAAGCCAAATAAAATAAGAATAAAAGGACTCAAGTGTGTAAAAATAAAATAGACAATAAAGGTTAGTTACTAAATGACAAGGAGAGGAATATAAAGAATTATTTACTTTATTTTGAAGTATGTTTATGTATTCTTTTATTAATACAGTCATATTTCATCATTCCTACTGTTTTTTTATTTTTAACTGTAAGCATAGTTGAACGTTAATTTCAAAGCCACATATATATTAAACTAATTTAAAATAATGTATTAAAAAATTGCCATATAAACATAATTAAATAAAAAAAAATTGTATTTACAAAAAATACTTAACTATGAATATATTGTTCAAATATTAAAAATTTTCTTACACATTATCCAATGGACTATTTCAATAAATGGGCTCAGAAATTTATCAAAATAGTGCATTTGAATAATTTTCTAACACTGTTGACTATACACCTAAAGTACAATTTTCTTGACTTAATTTTTTTTTTATAATCAAATTTAATTATTTACATACATTACATATATTATAAATTTAATTAAGCATTGACTAATTTTTTTTCTTTTTTTTTCAATTTTCCGAAGCGTAAATATATATGTATTTATGTAATTAATATCACATTGGGCGACGAATTTTATAGTTTTTGAAACTATTTTTATACACAAATTTTCATTAATGTGCATACATGAGAATTTGTTGTTTATACAGTTGTTACGTTACAATAAACTTTAGCTAAATGCACAAGAATAAAAATTATAAAAATCTATTTATTTATAATTTTATCTGCTATAAATCATGATTTTTCAAGAATGTATTTTACTTTTACTTATGAAGATGGCGATATTATTTAACGTCATTATTCATAATTTAACAACCAGAAGCTTTTTTTTTTACATTAAAAAATATTATTAAACCATAAAAAAGTAATAACAATAGGCATTAAATGATTTTTTTTTTATGATACAAAATAATTTTTTAAATATTTTTGGACAAATTCACAATTATTTACAATGCGTATTATGAATTTTAAAAAATAAAAAGAATAATAAACAATGCCTTGTGGCGTGATCAAGGTTTTTTCATCTCTCAGATAAAAAAACCTAAGGGCCTCGGCCGTGAGCTATCTTATATCGCCTATAAGCGTGCGGCTCTTTCATCGCTTCGTAAGACATAATTCCAACTCTTTAAGTTTTGCCTATCGAGATTTAATTAGGGTGGGGGTCATTAACATCACATAAACTTTTTTTTTTGACCTAGATACAAAAAAAAAACAGAAATTTGCTGGGCTCGGACCCACTTTTAAAATTGCCTCATTTTTAGGCCCCTCTGACAGATTGGAAACTATTTTTTTTTAAACAAAAAAAATTAAAATTAAATTTTAAATATTTTTAGATGAAATAAAAAATAAATTATCAAAATAATAACTGCACTCAGGGAGCACAAGCAAATCCGATGCCAGTCATTAGTGCACTTTTAAGCTGGAAATTTTGAAATTATCTATTTGATTAATTAAAGAGATTAAGAAAACTCTATTAAAGTATGTTCATGGGATCATTTAGATATATTTTTAAAATTATTATCAGAAACTTATTGACAATTTTACCCGGGTAACCGACTGTTAGTTTTGTGAATACTGATTAGCTAATTGGTCTGCAATGGATTTATATAAACCTCTACGGCAGGGGCGGAGGGGGGGACCCGCGCCAAATAAACAATAGACAGTTACAGCGAAGTAACTAATTCGCAATTCTTTCCAGTTATCGTGAACATCTTTGTAAACTTTATTCTCCGTTAGGGGCCGCACAAGAATTACGTAACGCGACGACCGGGGTGGAGAGGAGGTAAATATTAATATGGTGAAACAGCCTGAAAAGTTTTGATAATTATCAATTATAATTAACTGGATTTATTAAGTAATCGCAGGAATTATGAGGACGCCTAAATTCCGCTTTGTAACTGATGCCAGCTTTCGGCTTTGCACTGGCGCCATATTTACCTAAGCCGCGCCTTTAAGTGCTACAAGGACACAAATTGATCCAAGGTACAGTCCTAATATCCTTCCCTCTAAATAGCTCTCTGGTCTTCTTCAATTATTTATACTTTTCTCAATGATGTTGGAGAAAAAGTTCGAGTACAGTCCACAAATTCGGACTGCCTCATGCCTTTTTTTTCTCCAGAATAGAGATATTTATGGGGAAGTGATCATTGTGATACAGGTTGCCAAGTAGGCATGTTGGTTCCTAGCTGCAGACGGTCACCAAGTGAAGAACCCAGTTCCACTATTGAAAAAAACAAAAAGGCTGATTAGAAGTTGGCTAGCAAATATATATTTTGAATTTTAGCAAAATAATCTTTCAATAATGTTTCCCCTTTTGTCTGCGCTCTCCTTGTTCTACTCTAGTAGTGTATAAAAGCCGGTTCTTGGGCAAGAGGAGGAGGAGGAGGGTTGTGAAGGGATCTGTGACAACCATTGACCCTTCCCCCACCCATTCTTAACTTCCCCCCTCCCCCACTACTATAACGTTCACGTGTGGTTATCCATGTCAGGTTATATTAACCTCAATCACCCCTACTATTGTAACCTCCCAGTCTGGTTATCCATGTCAGGTTGTGTTACCTTCAATCACCCCCACCATTGTAACCTCCCCGTGTGATTATCCATGTAAAAATGTATTAAATACAATCGATATTTTGTAGTATCGATATTAATTCAAACACAATAATTGTTATTACAACCTGACATGGATAATCACGCTGGGAGGTTACAATAGTGAGGGTGATTCAGGGTAACATAACTTGACATGGAAACCTCGCGGGAAGGTTATTGTAGTGGGGGGGGGGGGGGGGGGGTTAAGGATGGGTGGGGGAAGAGTCAAAGGTTGTCACAGATCCCTCCACAATCCTCCTCCTGCTCTTGAATCGGCCTTTATACTCTACTTACTCTTGTTAATCTAAAATTTCGAATAGACCAGGAAACTACTTTACAAAATCGTGAATTTGTATCAATATAAATATGTATCAATATAAATTTGAATCAATATAAAATTGTATCAATATATGAGGTTAATATTGGCAAATGGAGATATTGTGGGACTGATATGACTGCCTCTATTATTGTATTTGTAATGACCTCTTGGCAATGGATATTGTTTAATGTCAAATAGTCCAACATGTCATTTCACAAAAAGGCTAATCATTACACGTAACGCCGCCACATAGTGAAATCAATTGAAAATTACCTTATTCGACTGGATAACGTAACTGAACAGTATTCAAAGTTATAGCATTTCACGATTATTTCTTAGGAGGCCGTATTTATTTTAGGAATTTGTATTGATTATACTTTATATTTATTGTTTTTCCTATTACTTTTTCCTGAATTATTTATGGCTGGGTCTACATATCACCCTTTAACTTGGTGTGATGTTTCCAATATAGTTAGTTAATTATTGTGACTCATGCCCGGGCTACTTCGATATCAAATCGCCTACTACCACAGCGCTCTTTTTGTCTACTATGGGAGCCCTAAATTTTGCCTACCCTAAATTTTTATTCACCTAGGGTAAGGGTCTTTAACAAGTACCTGTCATCGTACAGGCTCGAGACCATCCCTTGATGTTCCATCCGAAGATTATTTTATCTCCCAGATAGAATAAAGTAAAAGCCTCGGCCGGGTTTTGAACCCACGATCTTGAGCAAAGTAAACAAGCACGCATACCATTGAGCTACCGGCGCATTCGCGTTTCCAATATATAACCAATAGATTCCAATATATTCAGTTAAATAAGGAAATTTCTAATTCATATCGATTTATGCCGACGTTACGTAAAATGACTCTTTCATGAAATGATGAGACTATTTGACACTCACGAATATACATGGCCAAATAATAATCGATTTATTAATACTAAAATTGTTTGTTGCTTGATTGCATAATATTATCTGAAATTAGTAATATTAAGTGTTCTGAAAAAAAAAAATATATATATATATATATATATATATTCCAACTTCTGAGTTGAAAAACGCAGATATACTGTGGAAATGTACCAATAATAAATAAAACAAACTTATTTTTTAAATATTGTATAAACTGAAAAAAATAATGTTATAAAGTAATTATGTTAGTTGAGTGAGAACCATTCTTATATATGAGGTAAGGAAGGTCGACAATATCCATTTACCAGTCATTAAACAGGGAGGAAAATATTTCAAACCAAACAAATTTCTAATTCCTTTCCTTACCTGATGTACATATAAGAATTCCTTCGTACATAGCAAACTGAATTAGTTTATAACTAAACCCGACTACGATGTAATGCCGAGACCGGCACTGTGTATGTACACAATTTTGTATAAATCCCGAAAAGTTTATCGTTGATATGATTCAAGTCGAATTGAAATATATTATAATCAATTATTATATTACCTTGAAATCTCCTTACACAACTCTAAATCAATTTACCATTTTTGTGTAGACAATATAAGTGTGTTTTATTTATACATATTCCGTTAAAAGGTATAAATAATTCATAAATAAAAAGAAAAACATAATGAATTTCTACTCACTCTGTCCTAACTGAATTAAAATTACTAAGAATATGAAAAATAAAAATGAGAATAGAAATCTTTTCTATGGTTGTGTAGACAGAAAACAGAAAAAACCACTAATGTTTATGACCATGTGTCTGTCTTTGAGTAGGATTAAGCTTCTACACAAAAAAATCCAGAATTTATTAATTTCGTTCTATTAGCTAGAGAATGAACTGTGAGCGGCTGCCAGTAAATTTTCGCGGTGTAAAAAAAAAGTTTTGTCTAAATTCTAAGTATATGGAATCAAATTACGATAATATTTTTCTTTAAATGCTCAAATCAATAGAAATTAACTTAGATTTTCCGAAATGTGTCCCCCCTAATAAAATTTGGATATTGATGCCAAAAATTTGCTCACCCCCCCAAAAAAACCTTGTGTTTAACGCAAGATTTTCTACATCACTATCTATAGTGTGGATACATTTTTCTCCTCAGTAAACGGTAAAGCTGATTTTAACCATATTTGGAATACAAGTGTCTTGTAATTGTATTCCAAGTATGGTTAAAATCAGTTAACCGGCTTACTGACAAGCGAAATTCTCTTGCAAAGAAGATACAAATTTGAGGAAATTGACTGAGTATAAGCAAGTGTTGGCCTCGTAATTAAGAAATTTGTATATTTGAAACATTTTGGAAAATATGGCAACTAAACTGCTTGCAAAAGCCTAATACATATTTCAATTTTTTCCTAACCTTGTCATACTGAACATTGTTGTCATACTGAACAACTACGAAATTTCATCGAATATTGAAATTTGTTGAATTGTGCGCCGATTGACTAACCCCTGATTATTATTATTATTTTTTTTCCATTCATTTTAGTTTTATACCGTTTCTATATTAAGTTTCACCATATTTATTGAAAGTAAAAAAATACTTTCAATTTAATTTTTTTTTTCTTATAAGAAATAGCTTAAATGTTTCTGTAAGTATTACAAATTTATTGGTGAATAATTGAAAAATTAAATTATATTTCATACAAAGAGAAAAACTAAGAGCAAATATTTGAGACAAAAAAAATCTTCCAAGGAAAAAATAAAGACCTATAACATACACTTTTGAAATTATGTCGCGTACACAAAATTATATATACTTTTTAAATCTCATTATTTACAATTTTAAAAATAAATTGAAAAGTAATAAATCTTTGATCGACATTACAGCCTAATAAAAGCAGGACAATAAAGACTGCCTTTTGAAAACAAGAATGCATATTACTTGCAGTGGCATTTTACCCATTAGAACATTATGTACTGTCTGTTTAATTTCTCCACGAGAAATCTTTATAATAGAGATCATCACTGTCAGTTAACAAACTGAGTGACATTGTCATATGAATCTTCTGAGTATTACATTAAAAAAAAAATTAGGAATATAATTATAAGCATATAAATTGTCCCCCTAAAGTTTCACTCTTCACTACGAGCACAAGGAAAGGAGAAGACGATGAGCAGCAACTATCAATTGCATGTTTTCAATTATGCACCATATCATATTAATTTCAAACATTCACATATTTGATAACTATTACCCGTTTCTTCACATTTTTCTCTTTGTTATTCTACAGAATAGAATAGAAATAGAGTTAAACAACCTACTGGTATGTAATAAAAAGTCAATTCAAAGTGCCCTCATTAAAGGGACACGACTGGATCATGTTTGTGTCTTGATGTGGAGTAGTTTTTTGAAGGCTCTCCTGAAGTCCAGGTTGAATATGGTGTATATGATGGGATTGAGGCCGGAGTTGATGTAGCCGAGCCAGGTGATGAAGTTGATGAACTTGTCCGAAGGGCAGCAGGAAGGACAGAAGGGCAGGATCACGTACATGAGAAAGAAGGGAAGCCAGCAGACGACGAAGACTCCCATGATGATCCCCAGTGTCCTGGCAGCTCGACGCTCCTTTGACAGAGATATCCGTTGTTTCTCCTCAATGAATTGGTTCACTTGAACAGCTCTCTTGTTGGGAGTCACTTTCACCTCTACGACTTGGCTGCTCTTACCCTCAACCCATTCCCCCTTCCTCGATTTGGGAGAATTGGAAGAGATCTCATGGATGTCTGTGAAGGAATCCTCTGCAACTTGAATTGGAGTTAAATGATTACTTTTAGTTGAATCGTTTTTCTTCTTTCTCTTTTTAAATTTCTTCTTCTTTTCCCTGTGCTCATTATCGTGAGCATTTTCACTACTAACAGACTCACCGTCAACAGGTGAATGTTTCTCTTTGACGGAATTGTTCTGTTGCATGTTGTTTTTGCTCACAGCATTAAGTCTGGATGCTCTTGCGCGTTCTCTCAGTCTTCTGCGAGTGGCTATGAAAATCTCAACATACACTATAGTCATTATGAGGAGCGGAATGTAAAAAGATCCTAAAGATGAGTATATGACATAACCCTGCTGGGAGGTGAGCTGACATGGCGTCGTCGAGTGGAACACTTCGGGCCAGTCGTTCCAGCCAACAAGAGGCGGCGAGCTGATCAGCATAGAGAGCATCCACACTCCTGCTATCATAAAAAGTACACGTTTCAAAGTTCGCTTCTGCGCATAATTAATCGGGTCTGTAATTGCCCAATATCTGTCCAAAGCAATTGCGCACAGATTCAAAATGGAAGCAGTACAACACATAACGTCACATGTTAGCCACATTTTACAAACATGGATACCAAACTCCCAACGACCCAATATGGAATAGGCAACGTTGAATGGAAGAACCAGAAGAGCTACAGTCAAATCGGCAACAGCTAGACTCACAATGAAGAAGTTCTGTACTATTCTCAGAGGTTTGTACGTGAAAACACTGAGGATGACGAGGACGTTGCCGACGATTGTGGAGATGATGATGAGCGATAGGACGAGAGCTGTGGCTATCGCCTCCCAGACAGGCACCGCGATGGACAGACCCAGTGCGGTGTCGTAGAAGACCCGGGTACTCGTGGTGCAGCCCTCATCTCCAGACTGGAAGCTGCCGTTACTCACGTTAACTGTGTACTCCCACTCCATTATCCAGGACCAGTCACTGTCTGAAACAAACAATAACATTTAGTGTCTCTTATTACAATCTTTCCAGTTTAGATTCAAATTAGTGATATAAGATAAATTTTTGGTTAATGACAAACAGTTCATGAACCTGTTCTAGGTGGGGGACCTTCAATACCTAATGACAAACAGTTCGTGAACCTGTTCTAGGTGGGGGACCTTCAATACCTAATGATAAACAGTTCGTGAACCTGTTCTGGGTGGGGGACCTTCATTACTTAATGATAAACAGTTCGTGAACCTGTTCTGGGTGGGGGACCTTCATTACCTAAAAATCCGTGAATGGCTAATCTTTATGTTAATTTTTAGCCTACTGATCCCATCATCCAACTATTTGCGTTCTAATCCTCATTCTCCTTTTTTCTTTCGTAAGTTTACCGCCGCATTAACTACAATGGTTTTTAGTGACATTCTATTTTATGTGAAGATGGCTGATGTAGAGAAAAGTGATTATTTCACTGGTCGCAAAATAATAAAAATATAGACTGACCTCTCACAAATTTTATTATTATATGCTGGTTATATGCTATTGGCTATATGCTCTGAAATTAATAAATACATTTAATAAACTAATCATTAAATACATAACATGAAGAAAAAAAATAACGTAAAAAGCTTTGAAAATGAAATGGCACGTCCTCATTGGGTTTTAACTTCATAAATGAAATTCCATGTAGCTACACTCCATTACAACGGCAGTTATTGGGGTTTTTGAGTTGAGCTTCCCTCTGATCCCCCAATTCCTTCTGCCGATTACGCTGAAAATCAATAAGTGTCGTCCTTATGGGGTTTTGAATTCACATATGAAATTTTGTGTCGATATATTCATTACATCAGTTATTAGAGTTTTTGAACCGGAACTGCCCCTTGAGCTTCTCCCCTAAACCCCCCTTCCCTTTGGTTGAAAATTGATAGATGTTGTCCTCATGAGGCTCAGGTCCCTCATATGAAAATTCGTGTCGATACATTCATTCTATCGGCAGTTATTAGAGTTTTTGTCTTAAGCCTCCTCTCAAATGACTCCTTTCCCTTTGGTCGATTTGGTTGATAATTATCAATCGATTATAATCGTTGTCGTTGGAGGGTTCTGGATTCACATATTTCGTGTCGATATATTCAATCTATCGTGATCACAGAATTTTTTTTTTTTACTTCCCATGCTATACGAAGTATAGAGGAAGTTATGTAATCTGTCAACAATTCTGTGCGGAATTTTATGTTTTCCGATCTCTAGATAATAAATATGAAAAAAAAAAAAATGTTTGTGAACACGATAATCCCGACAGAATGAATATATATCGACAAGAAATCTTATATGTGAACCCAGAACTCACTAACGACAACACCAATCGATTTTCAACCAAATCGGTCAAAGGAGAGGCTTAACTCAAATAATCTAATAACTGCCGATGTAATGAATTTATCTACAAAAATTTAGTATGAGGATTTAAGAGCCCCTACGGAAGTCAGCTGTAAGAAGTAAAAAAAAAAAAAGAGCCGATTAATCCAAAAACCAAACCCTTTAACATATCAATTGTAAGTTAATTTCAAGAGAATAGTAGTGACAGCCATTAAATAATAAAATGGAAAATAGATGGACTGAGTGAGGGCTTATCAATATCCTAGTTCTGGCGAACCTATCAACAAACAGAGTAGACACGTTTAGCCGGCCTTAAAGGTAAGAAAATATTGATCATATTTCATTGATGGAACAAAAGAAAAACATCAATTTCATGGGTTAAGTGAAACAATTGTTTTTTCGAGAAACAGTCTTACTTATGCCTTGGAAAAATACCACACCTCTGAAATAACAAACAGTCTGAAAGTATTTTTATTTTCCGATCTGAGAGGTAAATAACACAGTATGTTATTTTTTGACTGGATGTAATGAGAGGCTCATACCGCTTTTCACCAACAATCTCTAACTTTTAAGTGGCCCTTAACGAATTTCAGGACATGTAAGTGTCTCTTGTATAACTAAGGGACTCGCTAAACAAGGTACATACACACTTTTATTGAGGCGGGCAAGAAGGGAATATTCAAATGTTAAACGGGCCAAACTAAATATTAAAAAGTCGTCTGTGAATCGCCCGATATGTACTTCCCCAGCAAGAATTAATCAATTACGTTTTCGTTCTACCTCCAGAGTCAATCGACCATTTGGGCTAAAACACCATACTAAATGTGTCGATACATTCATTACAACGGCAGTCATTAAAGTTTTGAGTTAAGCCTCTCCCCCAATAACCTCTTACCTTGGCCGATTTGACTGAAAATAAATAGATGTCGTTCTTAGAAGGGTTTGAATTTACATATGAAATTTCGTGTCAATACTTTGATTACAACGGCAGTTATCAGAGTTTTGGTGTTAATCCTTCAGGCCGATTCGCCTGAACAATTAGTAGGTGTCATCCTTAAGAGGTTCTGGATATACTTACTTATTAAATTTCATGTAGATACATACATACTATCGGGAGCTGTCGTGTTCACAGTCACACATACTGACAATTTCTGCCTGATTATAAAAAAATAATAAATATTGTCATTAACTATCACAAAAGCACACATACTTATGCAATGTTTTAAGTTGATTTATGCAGAAAATATACAATATATTTAACAGGATAAATGGGATATCATTTTTAGTAAAAGGTAGTTTTTAACAATTCAAAAATGATGCCTCAAAAAATAGTATTTCGAGACATAGATAAATTGAAGGATAATCCACGAAGTTGTCTTACAAATATTTAAAAAACAACTGAAAAAACCCAAGTGAAAGTTTTAGGAAATTTTACTAAAATGTTTTACCTTCAAACTACAAGAGCATTTTTACAAAACTTGGAATAATGAAAAGATACAGAGAAATAAGTAAAAGGAATGTTTTTTTTTCACAATAAGCCTAATAAAAGATACCGCGGATTGAGATTTAATACAAGAAAATATTTTATGAATATCATGAGCTCGCAATTTGTTTTAAGAAATGACACTTTTAACTATCTTATTCGGATAATAATAAAATTGTATCCCATAAACCTGAATCACAGGCCGTTTTTCACCAACAATCCCTAACTTTTAAGTGACCCTCTAAACAAGGCACAAACAAACTTTTATTGGTGAGGACAAAAGAAAAGTTGAATGTTATACGGACCAAACTGAATAGAAAATAATACACCAGATTACAAAAAGTAATGAATATTGTCATTAACAATGTAAAATTTCGAGACAGATATTTTGGAGAATAATCCACGATGGTGCCTTAAAAATATATTTTTTTTTTCATATTAGTGTCATTCAAAAAACTAGGTACTGAAAAATCACATTGAAAGTTTTAGGAAAGACTAAAATGTTTTACCTTATGAAAGTACTGGAGCACGAACTTTTACAAAACTTCGAATAACGAAAAGAGAAACAAATTGAAGGAAAATGTAATTTTTTTAAAATAAGCTTAATAAAAGATACCGTGGATTGAATTGTGTATATATTGAATTTTAAAAAAGGGCACTTATTCGGATAGTAATATTTATTTCCGTTAAACCATAACATGGTAATAGGGTACGTCAAAAAAATGAAAATGAATAAAACAAATTATTAACTGTTGGGGCCGGACACAAAAGTGATTAGAACCTTCACGCAATACATACATTATTAACCTTCCGATGGTAACAGTGGTGATGGTGTGACGTATCATCCCAGTCAGGGAAATATTGCATTGTTCTGTTGGTATTGTCTCCCGAAACAGCTAATGATTCAATCATCACCCATAATTGTTACCAATGGAAAGTTTAGCAAATTATAATTAGGCCTAAAAGAATAAATTAAATTCAAACAAACATTATTTATGTGTACTTGAAAATTTTGGATTTTGCTACCTTTTAAGAGTGCGTTAACCTCGAATAATCCACTTTGCGCGCGTAATTACTGATGTTTTCAACATGTTTGCTTCTCTATTCATGCTTGTTAGTTCAAAATTTGAAATTGGCGGAAAAAAAAGCGGGAAGAAAAAAAAAAAGGGGGAAAGAAGAACGCGCGTGGCCACATTGCGCGGAAAAACATTCATTATCAACGAAAGGACGTCTTTTTGTCAATTCTAGTCAAGATGTCGTTAATAATACAGCCAGGAGAACGTGTTTTTTGGTAACTTTTTTTGATGACCCAAACATTGACAATGCTTGGAGTAGAGTGGAATTCGGCAAAGATTACCAGAACCAATCTCTCCTACAGATTTAATTTCTGCTTTGAATCTTCAACTTATCAATCAATAACGGCAGTTCGTCAGGAGCACCAGTAGTTCAGAATCGATCTCCAGAGGCAGTGATGCCGCACACTTTGGTGGCATTATCAGCAAACGATGAAAGGAAAAGAGTTCAGTGGAAGTGTGTTATATGTTCTCGAGTTCATCACAAGCAGATGAAAGCTATATACAGTAGAACCTCTTTAAGTCGAACCTCGATAAGTCGAAAACCTCCAAAACTCGAAAAAAAGTTTTGTTCCTTTCCCTTCAAGCCCCAAAACCTCCATTACTCGAAATCTCAACCCTCTATTAGTCGAAATAATCAGTGAGTCCCTACAAGCCATTTTGGTACATATTTTCCCTCTATAACTCGAAAAAATAAATTGGACCTCTGTATCTCGAACATAGCAATGTTTTATTTTACAACCTTAACAACTCCATTATTAGAAACTTATTACCTCTATAGCTCGAAGAAAAAAAAGTTACCGACTTGAAGAATCTGCCGACAATGTACACCATTGTTTCTTAGAAAACAATTTAGGAGTAAACAATAAATAGGATTACCAATTATCTAAAGCAAAAAAAAAATCACTGACTTTTTTTAATACCTACATATACTACGTATTTTTTATTTTAAGGATGTTTTGAAATAATGTTGCTTTATAATAAATATAAATATGTTTGTTACCTCTGTAACTTGAATTTTTATTTATTTCACCTCTCTAACTCAAAATTAGTTAGAGTGAATCTTAACCTCTACAAGTCGAATCAAAATCCGCCTAAGGCGAAATCCTCCATAAGTCGAAAACTCTATAACTCGAATTTTTTGGCGTCTCTCTTGATGTTGGACTTATAGAGGTTCTACTGTAGTTATTATTGCAAGGATTATGGACCGCGAGCAATATTATGCGGGGAGCGGATCAAACGGGCATCACACATAAAAAATGGCATGCTAATTTCATATTTTATGTTTTATTTGTGTAGTTTTTCATGGTTTCAAATAAGTACCTCTATTTTTTTTTTTTTTTTTTTAATTATTGTAAACTTTATTATTCTATACATGAATATTATAGTTGGGCTGTCTGTAACAATAATACCTGGCCAATGGCCTAATTAACATGAGATATGAACTCAGGTACAATTCAATAATTGCCCTGAACAAGTAACTTTAAAGTAGATAAAATGAACATAATATGAGAAGGAAAAAAGAAAAAAAAAAAAATTGTCTTTTGATCAATTGATGAGAAGAAAATCATGCGGTCGCTTCTTTTTAAGTCTGCGTTCCAGTGGTAAAGGTGGTGGGTGTTCAGCAATTTCCCGGACCAGTGGATTTGGGTGGTTGGCCATTGTTGTCTGCATTCGGATGTAGGATTCTTTGAGGACCTCCGCTACTTCCGGTATTTCAAGATCAGCATGTAGAACTGTGTTGCGAACATACCACGGTGCATCGGTGATGAGTCTCATGACGCGATTTTGAGTGGTTTGTATCCTGGTTATATGGCTTTTAGCAGCTGAACCCCATAGGCCACAAGCGTACTGCCAGATCGGACGTATCAGCACCAAATATAGCAGTCTTTTTACTGATAAAGCAAGGGGTGAGCGGTGGTCGAGGAGACACTTCAAGTTTGTTATTCGTCCGCGAGTCTTCGCTACTAGGTGCTGGACATGATGGGACCATGTTAGCTTCGCTTCAAATATTAGTCCTAGGTATCTTACTCGTTCTGCACAAGGGATTTGCATGTCATTAAGAAAGATGGTTGGATTTGGTATATTTTTTTTTATATGTGAAAGTTACCACTGTTGACTTAGTGGAGTTCATTTTTATGCGCCATTTGCAACACCATAAGTTGACTGCGTTCAGGAATAGTTGTAGATAATGTTTGGCATCTTCATAAGTCAGGGCTCTGCTGAGGGCAGCAACATCATCTGCGAATTGTGCTACAGTCACATTTTCTGAGGTAGGAAAGTCACTTGCATAAATTAGATAAAGAAAGGGCCTCAGAACACTACCCTGCGGCACTCCTGCTGATATCGCTTTAGATGTTGAGCTTGTGTTACCATGTTTTACGGAAAATGTACGGCAATACAAGTATGATTTTATAATTCTGTAGTAGGTGTCCGGTAGATCGGGTTTTAGCTTGTAGAGTAGTCCGGGGTGCCAAACCTTGTCAAAGGCTTTTTCCGTATCCAGGAAGAGCCCAAAGCATACTTGTTTTTCCTCGTATGTGTTTAATATTTAATTTACTATTCGATGAAGTTGCTGCGGACATGAGTGGGACTGTCTGAATCCTAGCTGTGTATCAGGCACGAGAGGAGAAAGGAACATTAATAGTTTTGGTAACAGCAAGCGTTCAAATATTTATATAGGTCTTTTATTTATAAAGGTGCAACTGTTGCTAGGGTGCAACAACCAGCATCTATGTTGGTAGGTATGGATATGTTGGCGTGAATGGCATGTGAGAGGAAGGCCACCCAGTGGTAGGTCCTTGGGACGAAAATTTATATTAATTATTAGGACAAGGGAAAAAAAAAAAAAATAAATAAAAAAAAAAAAAAAAAAAAAGGAATTGAAAGACAATTTTGATGGAATGGGTAAGAGAGATGATAAAAGTGAAGGAAAATAATGTAAAAAATAAAAAATAAAATATTAAGAACGAATAGGAATTAAGGTGGCAGTAAGTCGCGGTTCCATCTTCTCTTCAACCTTCGTGGGGGTTTTGTGGTAAGTGTTGTGAAGATAAAGTACGTATTTCTGGATTTGTATGTGTGTAAAGTTTTCTAAAGAAACGTATGTAGGTAGTTTGTATTGTGTCGGGTACTGTGTGTATCATAAGATCGTTATGAAGTGTTCTGTTGTTTATGTATGGGGGGCACTGTGTTATCAGTCTGAGGGTTTTTGACTGAAACGCCTGAATTCGTTTGATGTTGGATGTTTTTGCTGAACCGTATATCTGTGATCCATATGTCCATAATGGTCTAAGTAAGTAAGTATAACAGTTCCGTTTTTGTGTCATGTCTAATTTCGATCGTCTATTTAGAAGTCCGTAGAGTATTTTGAGTCGACGGTTCAGCGTGTGACGTGTCTGAGGGTTCCATGTCAGTCTTCGGTCCAATGTCAGTCCTAGGTATCGTACAGTATTAGTTTGAGGGAGGGGCTTGTCGTAGATGAAAACGGGGGGGCATGTTTCTCGTCGAAGTGTAAATGTGATGTGCTGTGATTTTTCTGTATTTAGTTTTATTTTCCATGTGTTGCACCAGTTTTCAATTTGTGTGAGATGGTGTTGTAGTGTAAATGAGGCGTGTATGTGAAGGTCAGCAGCAGCTAAGATGGCATACCTCTATTTAAAAAAAAAAATACTACTAATTTGAAGAAATGTTTGAGTTACCTTTTGTGTTACTTACTTATTTATATTTTAGCTAGTCTCTTGTGTTACCTACCAACCTTTTTTTATAGTTCCTTTAATACTAAAACACACGGAGTGTTTTCTCTATTCAATTTGTCTATTTTTTCAACCCTTTAGCTTTAATTGTTTATATATACATTTTGTATGAATTGAAGCCATTATAGAATATCCACCAGAAAATAGAGGTCGAAATACCGAATATGAAGACCAAGTACTGTTGGAAGGACGCAACGTTTGGTAGATGGAAAGTCCTTCCGGCAGGACTAGCTTGTACTCTCTATCGTTAAAGACGAATTTAAAAAAAATAAATATATTAACAGTTTGATTAAATTTTCAAGTAGGTTTATAAATGAAACATTTGAAACGGAAGAGAGGACACTTCTAAATGTTGAGAATATTCTATAAGTAGGGAGGAGGGTGTGAAGGCAGAGACGGAGGGCTCTTCTTCATTGTGTAAAGAGGGAAGTTTCTGAAGGAGGAAGAGCACTTCTCTCCAACTGGAGGGAGGGGGGTGAACTTTGAAGGGAGGTTCAGTTCAAGATTATTACATCTACAGTTAGTGGTGTGAGTCTAAATGGTTGACCTTGCAAAGTCGGTTATATTGTATAATAACTTCAGTTACATGGGCTGTAAAATAAACTATAGACTGAACTCTCACAGGTTTTATTAACTCTTGCTAGTCGGCTTTCGAGGTTGCCCTCATCATAATAATCTTGAAAACAACATAATTTAAAATATTTTAATAAATAAGAGTTAAAAAATACAAATAAAAATTTATAAAAAATGTGACTCAGATGAGGAACAGGAATAACATATCTGCTCCATCCATGAAATTTTAAATTGTTGAATTGTTTTTAGAAAGTTTTTTTTATACTTTTTATAGTTAGTTATATATAATAAAATGAGGACGAGGACCAGTCCTTGATCTGTATGATCTGTGAGGATAAGGCCATCAGGCATCATCACCTGTGAGGGGTATGGACCACCTCTAGACCAGCCACCACGAAATTAGACCCAGAATACGTTCTCCAGCTCAGGCCCTTACTGAACGAGCAACACTATGTTCCCTGATTGTGTAGAAAGACTTGGCATCAGGGCACCAAATTTATTTTGCATTACATCCGCCTAATTTCGTTGCGGCTGACATAATTGTAGTAATATAACAAATGATTGACGTGCATAATATACAAATAATTGCAAAATGGAAAGTAAGGCACAACAATATTTTTTTCTTTTTTTTTTTTTTTGGCTTTTATTCATAAAGATGCAACTGTTGCTAGGGGGCAACAACCAGCATCTATGTTGGTAGGTATGGAGACGTTGGCGTGAATGGCATGTGACAGGAAGGCCACTCAGTGGTAGGTCCTCGGGACGAAAATTTATATTAATTATAAGGACAAGGGAAAAAAAAAAAAATAAAATAATAATAATAATAATAATAATTAAAAAAAAATAATAAATAAATAAAAAGGAATTGAAAGACAACTTTGATGGAATGGGTAAGAGAGATGAGAAAAGTGAAGGGAAATAATGTAAAAGAATAAAAAAAAATAAAAATATTAAGAACGAATAGGAATTAAGGTGGCAGTAAGTCGCGGTTCCACCTCCTCTTCAACCTTCGTGGGGGGTTTTGTGGTAAGTGTTGTGAAGATAAAGTACGTATTTCTGGGTTTGTATGTGTGTAAAGTTTTCTAAAAAAACGTATGTAAATAGTTTGTATTGTGTCGGGTACTGTGTGTATCATAAGATCGTTATGAAGTGTTCTGTTGTTTATGTATGGGGGGCATTGTGTTATCAGTCTGAGGGTTTTTGACTGAAATGCCTGAATTCGTTTGATGTTGGATGTTTTTGCTGAACCGTATATCTGTGATCCGTATGTCCATAATGGTCTAAGTAAGTAAGTATAACAGTTCCGTTTTTGTGTCATGTCTAATTTTGATCGTCTATTTAGAAGTCCGTAGAGTATTTTGAGTCGACGGTTCAGCGTGTTTCGTGTGAGACGTGTGTGAGGATTCCATGTCAGTCTTCGATCCAATGTCAGTCCTAGGTATCGTACAGTATTAGTTTGAGGGAGGGGCTTGTCGTAGATGAAAACGGGGGGGCATGTTTCTCGTCGAAGTGTAAATGTGATGTGCTGTGATTTTTCTGTATTTAGTTTGATTTTCCATGTGTTGCACCAGTTTTCAATTTGTGTGAGATGGTGTTGTAGTGTAAATGAGGCGTGTATGTGAAGGTCAGCAGCAGCTAAGATGGCGGTGTCATCGGCGTATGTAGCTGTCATTGTGTGGATGGAGGTGGGCATGTCAGATGTGTATATTGTATATAATAAAGGAGCTAAGACAGAACCCTGCGGTACACCCGCCAATATGGGTCTTATTGAGGAGATAGCAGAGCCCTGACGGACGGCGAAGTATCTGTTTGTTAGATATGAATGAATGATTAAATAATATGTGTGAGGAAGCAACGGTCTCAATTTATAAAGAAGTCCCGCGTGCCAAACTCGGTCAAAAGCCTGACTTACATCAAGGAACGCCCCCGTTGCATAAAACTTTCTTTCTAGGGCAGACGCCACGTAATCCACAACCCTGTGTAACTGGTGTATTGTGGAGTGTTCTGAGCGGAAGCCAAACTGATGATGAGGAAGTGTTTGCTGACTGGAAAGAATAGTTATGAGCCTTTTGTATAGTAATTTTTCGAAGAGTTTAGAACATAGTGGAAGAAGACTGATAGGTCGGTAGGAGGAAGGAGAGTGTTCTGGCTTCTTTGATTTTAGTATCATAAGAATGTGTGAGAGTTTCCATTGAATTGGAAAGCGTGTTGTGCGTAGTATGCAGTTAAACAGGGTTGTCAGGAACACGACAGCTTTCCGAGGTAATTCCTTGAGAACTTCAGCCATAATGAGGTCATACCCTGGGGACTTCTTTTTGGGGAGGTGTTGAATTTCAAATGCGACTTGAGAAGGTGTGAATGATTTGGGAGGGAGTGAAAGGGGTAATGGGATATGTAGTGTTTGTGAGACATGTGTTTCATGTGTTAAATCATGCATGTCTGGATGAGGTGTGAAGGTTTGTGTGAGATGGGAGGCGAAGCGCTCTGCTTTCTCCTCGTCTGTTATGGCCCATGAGTCATTGTCATATCGCAGAGGTACTGACGTTGCTGGTTGACGCAGCACCCGACGAGTTTTTCGCCAGAGACTGCCATTTTCAGCATTCAAGTTGGAGAAGTAAGTATCAAATTTAGCTTTTCGAAATAGTTTAATTTCCGTCTTCAGTTTGTTATTCAGTCGATTGTATATCTGTTTGTCAGTCGGTAGTCTGGAGGATTGCCATATCTGCCGTGCTCTCCGCTTCTCCCTGATCAATCTGCGAATGTACTCTGGGTAAGCCGGTAGATCTTGCCTGGAAGCCAGCTTTGAGGGAAATGATGAAGACCATGCGGCTTCCTGAACACTACATGTGTAGAACTCCACTGCCTGCTCTAGCTCCTCCTCTGTCTTTAGGGAATATGGTACAGAGAGCTTAGCGTTTAAGGTTTCCCTGAATAACTCCCAGTCCATCAGTCCTGGAGTTAGCGTCGGTTTACTCTCCTTTTGAGACGGCTCCGCCCAGACGTTTAAAAACACCGGTGAATGATCCGAAGAGAGGTCGGTCGTGGTGCTGACAGATGATGGCATACCTCTTAAACCTTTGTGTACAAAAAAGTCAAGTAGGTCTGGTAATTTGCGTCTTGAAGTTGGCCAGTATGTTGGTGTACTCGGTGAAGTGGTTTGTAAGTTGTCATTGTTGATTGTAGTATTGAGACTCCTTCCCCTCGGTGTACAGAGCCGCGAGCCCCATTGCTGGTGTTTGGCATTGTAGTCTCCACCGGCAATGAAACAGGATCCCCATTTCCTGAAAAATGCTGAAAATGTAGCAGGAGCTATGGCGAACCTCGGAGGGCAATAAACGGCAACAAGGTTAATCTTTTTGTGTCGTGTATGTAGAGTGATAGCTGCTGCCTGGTTGTGAGGTGTGGTTACGTTCGGAAGTGGGTAGTGTGTGAGTGAGGACTTTATGACAACAGCTGCCCCGCCGTGACTAGTGTCGTCAGGATGATCAGCTCGATGTATAGTATAGTTCCGGAAGGACAATTTTGATTTGGACGTCAGGTGGGTTTCAGAGATTAGGGCAACGTCAATCCGTCTGTCATGTAGAAGTATGTCCAGTTCGTTTTTATGTTGTATAAGTCCGTTCGCATTCCACAGAAGAACTGACAAGGAACCAATGGTGAGTGAATTAGTGTGCATACTGTGTGAAGAGTTGTGTCATTTGTGATAACTGTGAAAGGAGGGTGACAAGGGGCTGGATGATAGTTTGTAGACTTGATAAAAAGTTATTAAAATGTGGAGGGATACCATTATTAGGAGGTGACCACTGGGACCCTTCCTCTCCCATGCCCCCTGACGGAGGATCGGATCTGTCCAGTCCAGAAGTTCTCTGACGTCGAAGGGAATCTGCGTAGCTAGATTTCCTTTCTGTAGCGGGTGGTGGACGGAAGGCACTGACATGTGGCCGCCCAGTCGCTGCAGGATGAGTCGCCGGAGTTGGTTGAGTCCTTTGAGGCATGACGGGAAAAGCTGTTGAATTCATCGGCGGCGTATACCTCTTGTTGTCTACTGGAGTAGAAGAAATTGTCCGTCGATTTCGAAGTTCTTGGTAGACAATGCACCCCCTGTAGTTGGCAGGGTGAGAGCCCTTGCAGTTAGCACATGTGGCTGCAGTGGTTCTTGGTTTCTGGCATGTACCAGAGACATGGTCCTGACCGCACCGCACGCACTTATGGCGCAGTCTGCAAAATGATTGGGTGTGTCCGTACGACTGACATCTTTTGCACTGGACTATAGACCTTGTTCTATAGGGTTCCTCTACTGTCACTTTGCAGTACAGTAAAGATTTAATATCAAAGATATTTTCGTTAAATGTTTTCGGTTCTATGTCGATAAAAAATAGTGGGAGGGGGACATTGATTGGAGCGGAGTCGGGCACACTGGGGTCTTGTTGGAGCCATGATTTCTTGTAGACATTCATGACTCCTTTCACCTGATAACCCTTCTCACTGAAGGCTGCGATGATCTCCTCCTTGTCGGACGAAGGATGAAGGCCACGAACTACCACCCTCGGCACCTTTTCCGACTTCAGTTGATAAGTGTGATACTCAACTTTATGGTTATCGAGAAGATGGATGAATGCCCTATAGTGTTCGGGCTTCGTGGGATATAAGGTAATCCCTCTTGTCGTGGCTTTCAATATGAAGGAATCGGGCCCAGAAGTTTTAATTAATTCTTCAATGAAGTGCTTGCAACTGGTCACTTCATCTTTAATGAAAATAGGAGGAGGTTTCTCGAAAGTTTCCTTTACTGTCTCCATGTTGTCATCTTTTGTTGCTAATGGAGTGTAAGGGTTACTTACAGGAATGGTGTCTGCAGGACGAGCGATTTTCCTTGGGTCTCTATTTTCTATAGCGGACCTCTTTCTGGAAAATGCTTTTTGCCACGGTGTGATTACTGGCACAGCATTGTTGACTTCTTTCTTTTCCTCAATGGTTGCCATTAAATGAAATAGAAGAAAATAATAATAAAAAAAAAATTAATTAAAAAAAAAAATAAATAAATAAAAATCACCTAGCTTACGATGTTTTGACTTGCATTATGAAAAAGTTCTTAAACAAAACAAAACAACTCAAACCAAAAATAAGATAAGATTTTAAACAAATTTAACAGAATATACTTTTTTAACAAAAATATTGAAGAGCACAAAAAAAATGATGTTTACTATATCAATATCACAGCTCAACAATATAACTACATAATTTTATAGGTTTAGGTTTTATGACTCATGCCCGGGCTTTTAACTACGAGGTCATATCGCCTACTACCAGAGCGCTCTTTCGTCACTCTGGTGGACATGAGCCCGACTCTACTGTGGAAGTCCTGAATTTTGCCTACCCTAAATTTTTATTCACCTAGGGCAGGGGTCTTTAACGAGTACCTGACATCGTACAGGCTCGGGACCATCGCTTAACGTCCCGTCTGAAGGACGGCGTGCTTAAGTTTATTTTACCTTCCAAATAAAATACACTAAGGGCCTCGGTCGGGTTTGGAACCCACGATCTTAAGCTCAGGAGACAAGCACGCATACCACTGAGCTACCGGCGCTTTTATATATGTTTATTTTAATTTTTTTTTAAACCTTATTTATTAAAACATTTTAAATTATGTTGTTTTCAAGTTTATATTATCAGACTGCCTGTTGATGAGGGCAACCTTGAAAGCCGGCTAGCAAGAATTAATAAAATCTGTGAGAGGTCATATATAGTTTATTTCACAGATAAGTGAAAATAGTACGCGCCCGCCCTGGTTTGTCCGAAACAAAACTATTCATACTGATCTTCAGATCTCTGAGGTAAAACAATGCCCATTTGTTACGTCAGTCTGCTGAAGACGATACGCGGACCATGCTACGAGTCAACCCTCTCCACCTGCCTCCGCCAAGACCAGAACGTCGACTGAAGAGGAAGCACCATAGCGACCTTAACCAAGAGGACTGACGTTGGTCAGCCGCCTCATTCAAGTGTCAAGTCCCTTTGTTTTTGTTTCTTGTAGCCAAATTAAATGTATACTGAACAAAAATTTTCAATAAATTAGTAAAAAAACAAAAAAAAAAAACAAATATTGAGTGGTAGCCCAAATGGTCGATTGGCTTTAGATGGAAAGAGAAAACGTAATTGGTTAATTTGTGCTGGGGAAGTACATAGCCGGAGATTCAACCACGACTTTATAAGTCAGTTTTCTTAATAATATAAACCGTTGTGTGTTATTTTCTATGCACAAAAGAAGAATTTTCCCTTAATATTACTGGAATGTCTAAGAATAAGAAGTTATTTTGAATAGAAGAGACACATTGGATGTTGAGTTTCTGCAAGTTGGAACCACCTTCGATCTCTGAATAACAATTCAGTACTGCTCGAGTTAGGCCTATTCTATAGAAGTAGGGACTGAATTGAAGACCAACTGCCAACTAGCGAAAAGATGAATTGTGAATAGCACCCATGAATAATAAATAGAGGAAGAGCATTACGCTGTCACATTTCACAACATACAGAGTTGCCAACCGTCTCCTTTCTAGAGAATATATTATATTATCTTTTTTGATATGGATCTTTTTTACTATTTTTCGCTATCGTTTCACACTTCTGGAGGAAAGACACAATAAATCATAGACTGACGGACGCTTATAGTCGAATCAAACGGTTTTTTTTTTCCATGAAAGAAAACTTAAAATTAATGAAGGAAAAACTGAAGCCATCTTGTTTACAAAAAGACGCCGCATTACCCCAGAAAGTAGAAAATTTGGACTGGACCGGTACAGTAAAATACCTTGGTTTCTTCTAGACAAACGACTGACCTTCAGGCAACATATCAGGCCCTTAATCTAACCAATAGACTCCTCATATACAAGCTTCTGTTGCGGCCAGTGATTACGTATGCATGCCCAGTGTGGGCCGGTCTTGCAAGCAATACCAACTTGAGAACTCTTCAAGTGGGCCAAAACAAATGCCTTAGATTGGTTGGTAGCTACTCGAGGGACACCTCCATCCTCCAAATCCATGAAGACCTAAATGTTGAGCTCCTACTTTACTACACAATAAATTTCAGTAAAAACTTTTTAAGTGTGACACAAATCAAAGAAAATAGCGAAAATTCAGGGAGGAAAATACAAATTATCCGTTCACGATTTTAAATTATAATCTCTGCATTTGAATGTTTATTAATTTATTTTCTATTAATTTCAGTTACAATTTTTTTTTTGTTTTTTTTTTACTTTTTTCTTTAAGATTTTTTTAAAATTTACTCTTAAGCAGTCGGATTGTTTTTAATTTAACTGATTATTTTGTATTTAGTGTATAAAGGTAAATGGTTAAGAAGCCTTATTGTATAATTGTATCTCTGTAAATGCGACTGTTATAATAAACTATTCTTCTTCTATATAATATATTCTCTTTTTTGATATGGATCTTTTTCTCTAATTTTTTTTTTGGACAAAATTATGTTCAGAAAACAGTCATCTCCTAGAAAAGGGAATAGTATCCACCCCTCATTTTAAAAGTCCATTAGCTAGCTACTTTTAACACTAATTAAACTGAATGGCGGAGAAAGGATAACCTTAATTTGAGACCAGTCGTAACTTCAACAGTAAAAGGTGGTTGGTAACACTTAATTGATGTCACGGCCTCCCAAATCTAGTAAACATCTCACACATTCGGACATTTCCAAAAGTTAATTTTGTTTCCCCAGCTGAACGAAATATAGGGGAAGTTAGGTAATCGGTCAAGTTTTTAACGAAATTTCATGTTTTTCGACCTCCAGATACCAAATATGAAAAAAAAAAAAAATTGCTGTCTATCTATGTGTCTGTTTCAACACGGTATTTTATATGTGTGACCTGAATCCTATAAGGACAACACCTATCGGTTTTCAGTCAAAGCTGCCAAAGTGAAAAGGGGGATTAGAGGAGAGGCTTATCTCAAAAACTCTAATAACTGCCGTTGTAATGAATGTATCGATATAAAATTTCCTATGTGAATTCAAAACCCCATACCTTTATGACATTCCTTATGACATTTACTATATAATGTTTATTTATTTAATTTTCAATGGAAGCGCCAGAAGAGTAGGGGGATCAGAGATAGGGCTCAACTCAAAAATCCAATAACTGCCGATGTAATGAATGTATCGACTCGAAAATTAGTATAAAATTTAAAGTAGAGAATATTTTTTATGAACCCCCTGGAATAGTTAGTTATTGTGACTCATGAATAAGGTTTGTAACAAGATTTTTTCGATGGTATCATTTCTGTCTGATTACAAATACTGTATTTCTGTCTGGTTACAAATACAGTATTTCTGTCTGATTACAAATACAGCATTTCTGTCTGATTACAAATACTGTATTTCTGTCTGGTTACAAATACAGTATTTCTGTCTGATTGAACGAAATATAGGGGAAGCTACAGCATTTCTGTCTGATTACAACTACAGCATTTCTGTCTGATTACAAATACAGCATTTCTGTCTGGTTACAAATACAGCATTTCTGTCTGATTACAAATACAGAATTTCTGTCTGATTACATAACTTCCTCTATACTGTGTATAGGTGGGGGAATAATAAAAAGATGTTACAAAAAGACGAAAATAAAATTAGAAAAAAAGGAAAAATGGAACTCAAGTAAAAATGAGTTGTTGCTAATGCTAGGAGGCTGTGGCAGCGTAGATGTAAAGATGTAAGGAAAAACATGGGGTAAGTATATTTTTTATATTTACTTTACTTTTAGGGTGCCATAGGCTGAGATGGAGGTCTTAAAGGGAGCTCTGTATACCTAGAGACCATGGTACTGGAACCAGAAAGTTGGCAGTTTTTTTGAAAATTTCCAGAAATAAAAGGCTAAACTAAACAAAGATTATAAAGTATATATACCAAGAGAAATTTTGTTTTTCTCCTCCCCATCTTATCATAACTACGGTTACAATATCTGCGCATCGTTAGTTATCTAGACCATGTCTACATCTCATATACTATTGATTATAATAATATCTCTCTCTCTCTGTAAATATAGATAGAGGGCGCCGGTAGTTCAGTGGTATCCTTGCTTGCCTTCTGAGCTCAAGATCGTGGGTTCGAAACCCGACCGAGGCCCTTAGTTTATTTTATCTAGGAGGTAACATAAACTTAAGTATGCCGTCCTTCGGATGGGACGTTAAGTGATGGTCCCGAGCCTGTCGGATATTCGTCAAAGACCCCTGCCCTAGGTGAATGAAAATTTAGGGTAGGGAAAATTTAGGACTCCCACAGTAGAGTCGGGCTCATGTCCACCAGAGTGACGATAGAGCGCTCTGGTAGTATGCGATATGATCTCGTAGTTAAAGCCCGGGCCAGAGTCATAATAACTAACTATATAAATAATATAAATATGTATATATATATACATATAATATAACAATATACAAATTACATAAGATATTCGATATTGCCAAACTCGTCGTTATGAGTATAAGTAATAACCAGACGAACATATAAAACTAAAATATCCTTTCTAGAATTCAGAAATACTCCCAATGAAAAGATCAAATGTATTTGATTGCCAACATATCCCGGCAGTAAAAATATATGAAGCTCCGGTCCCTGTATAAACTGGCTATTTGGAAATGTATTGCGTAAAGGCTATTTTCCAGAGTGAAGGATTTTCCTTTATCACTCCCAGTCGACGATCCTTAGTGTATGATGTAGACTCTAGAGAAGAGAAATGAGATGGACTCAACTCGAGTATTCGAATGTATCCCCTCCCCCCTTTCAGAGAGAATATATCTTTCTATTTACTTCCCAAGCTACATAGAAAGTATAGGGAAAGTTATGTATTCATTCAGATATTTGATGCTCAGTTTCATGTTTTCCCTGAATCAAAAAATGATCTGTGAATCACCGGTTATGTACATCCCCAGCTCAAATTAATGAAAATCAATTCGGCTAAAAAGTAATAGATATTTTACTCTAGAGGGACTAACTCAATCCTCATATAAAATATATTGACAGAAAATTTCATAAATAAATTCATAAGGACGACAGATCAAAAATCTAATATCTCTAATGAATATATAGATACAAAATTTCGTATGAGTATTCATGATTCTTAGCCCAAACGTTCGGTTCGGTTTTTGAAGGAGAGCGAAGTTGATTAATTCGTGCTGGAAAATTGCATTTTTGGTAATTTACCGATGATTTTTTCCCAAATACCTTCAATTATAATGAACTAACACAACTCTTGATCCAACTTTTAATTAAGAAGGTTAACCTTGGTTTTAAAAATTATATTTTCACTTTTTTTTTTTCTCACTGGTTGTCAAATTTGATGTAGTTTGACCTCTCACAGATTTTTATTAGTATTAGCTAGCCGGCTTTCGAGGTTGCCCTCATCATCAGGCAGTCTACAAAAGAAACCATCCTTAAGCAAGAAAAAACAAAAACCAGAAAAAACGCCAAAAAACGATTCTTCTGGTAACAATCATAAAATATAAAGGCAACAAAGATTTAAATAAATATAAATACATTAAACTATAAAAATATAATTAAAAAAAAACAATTTAGTGTATTTATATTTATTTTAATCTTTGTTGCCTTTAAATTTTATGATTGTTACCAAAATAATTGGTTTTTGTGTTTTTTTTTTTGCTTCAGGATGGTTTCTTTTGTAGACTGTCTTGATGAGGGCAACGTCGAAAGCCGACTAGCTAATACTACTAAAAATCTGTGAGAGGTCAGACTACATCTTATTTGACAACCTGTGGAATAATCACTTCTCACTACATCAGCCACCATCATATTATATTTTCACTGTTTCTAAATTTTTTTTTTTTTTTGTAATTAACGGGTTGGAAAAAATCAAAGTCCTGTCAAAACTCGACATCGAATTTCCGACCAATTATATAGGTAGCTTTCTTTACTTGGGTAAGTTTAAAAACTAGATTTCCTCGGCCTGGAATGTACAAAATGAAAGCGCTGTAACTTCTGTGACTGCATATATTGTGGAGCCCCTAAAAGTTTGAAATCTTCAAGTGGCTACCATTCCTCTTCAGAAAAGACAATACAGAAAATAAAAACTTTATTTATTTATTTTTTTGTACATTCCATTTGGTTTCAAATTGCTTAGGTTGGAGTTCTCTTTGGGGCCCCCCCCCCTCCCCCCCCCCCTGTCTGAAAGTTCGATATATATACTATCTGGTTTCACTAATGGCTCTGTCTCCCTCTCCCGCCCTAGTTTATCTTGATTGGGAGTTCTGTCCAACTATTGAGATCCCATCAGAATCCTATCAAAAATAGCTGGTTTCAATGCTCCCCTCGCCCTTGTCAGAACCAACTCGTTAACTTTTTGTTGTTTCCACCAAAATTTATAGCAAAAGGTAAACTGCAATCAACTTCCTTTATTCAGATACGAGGGCAATCGGTCAAAAATTCAACGGAATTTCAAGTGTTCCGACTTGATTCCAAATAAAAAAAAAACACTCTGTGTGCCTGCAAACACGATAACTCCCGATAGAATGAATATATCGAAATCGAAATTTTATATGTGAATTCAAGACTCCAATAGCGAAGACACCTATTGTTTTTCAGCCAAATCATCCAAAGGAAAGGGGGGATTAGGGAAGAGATTTAAAATAAAAACTTACTTTTTTTAGAGTCATGCAGTACATACACTTGTTTCGGCGAAAATTACACAGGGCTGGAAAAGGGGATCAGCTTTCCACCGCTGTGAGACGTCAACTTGGACCCCGCAGTATTCATAAATGGCCGCCTACTAACTATAAAGCCTAATTGTTCAAGGTAAGTAACCTTTTTTACTTGCCACCAGCTACACGAAGTATAGTGGAAGTTATCTACCCGGTCAAAAAATCGATGCGGAATTTTCAACGGAATTGTATGTTTTCCAACTCTAGATTAGAAAATGAAAAAAGTAAATATAACATACCTATATTATAATAACATATAATTGAGCTGAGATTACGAAGCACTTTCTTAGGCAACTCATGAATTTCGTTGTACTCGTACTCCTCCTAAACGCCTTTACCGATCACATTGAAATTTGCCACGATGGTAGTGGACACGGTGACGATGGTTTACTACAAAAAAAATCTGAAATCGAACATACCACGGAGGAATAATCATCGAAAAACGAAATCCCCATTGAAATCAATTGAGAGGCAAAATAGAATTTTTCGATTTCAAATGTAAAAATCCGGGCGTAGCCCTTTTCGGTTTACCCTCGGACACCACTTTTTTTGAGCCGTATATTTCCTTCGCCGGATATCCAAAGGAATCATGCACAACAGCCACATCTCAAACCGTTCACCATAACGCATGTCAACTCACTTCAAACCTAAGAAAACTATCATTGGTGATTTAGAAATTGTGTCGTTTGGTCGAACAGATGTTCACGTTAAACACCGAGAAAAAGTTCCGGTAAAAGTGAGCAAACTTGAAAATACGGTTCCATCCAGTGATCACAAACCGGTTCATATGCCCCATTTCAAATGCACTACTTGTATGTTAACCGACCACATTAACAGTATGATTCAATAAATTTAGACTGACTCAGCTCAGTTTTTGCAAACAGCAGAATGCATTGCACACCTAGTATATAATATAGATAACTCCTGAGAGAACGAATGTACGAGTAGCGACACGAAATTTTGTATGTGTAACAATAACCGTCATAAGGATCTATTGATTTTCAGTCAATTCGGAAAGCGGTGAACACCAGATATTGACGTTCTTATCGATTGCATTAATCGATTACAATTTGCCCATCTCTCCGACCGCGAAACTTTTAATGTTTGTGAATGAAATACGAACTTTTGAAGTTTATCAATTGAGTTTTTGGTCAGGTTTTTTAAAAAAAATATTTATTTTTCTCATAAAATGAGTTATTCCCTAATAATCTGACATCAAATTCATAAACTCCGTCAATCACTCATTTGCAATTAGAAATTTTAATTAAATCTTAATCAAATGGCTTCAATTTAAGTTATTTTTACTGGTGCAATTAATTTTCAATATAAGTAATTAATATTAACGTATTTTAACGCAGTCCGTCAATGACGGATAATATAGACAACGGATCAATATCTAAAAAAAACTTCCCCAGCTCGAATTAATTAAGTTTTCGCTCTCTCTCTCTGAAATAAATTCATCGAATAAGTTAATATGTAATAAATCTATAGTTCATGTCAACGATTCTGAATCTTCATACTAAATTTCGTGTTCATATTTCGTTATACTAATAATTATTAGGGATTTTGAATTGGGCTTCCTTCTCTAATCCCTCGCCTTCACTTCGGCCGATTTCGTTGAAAATGAATAGGTGTCATCTTTATGAGATTCTGGAAACACATATACTTATGAGTACGTGAAAACATGAAATTCTAATGGAAATTCAAAAATGAATTTCCGACCGATTTCCCGTATAGCCGGGGAAGTGAAGAAGTGGATTTGTTATTGTGACTCATGGCCCGGGCTTCAACTACGAGGTCATATCGCCTACTACCACAGCACTCTTGCATCGCTCTGGTGGACTTGAGCACGACTCTACTGTGCGAGTCTTACATTTTGCCAACCCTTTAAAGAGTACCTATCTGACAACTTACAGGCTTGTGACTATCGCTTAACGTCTCTTCCGAAATATGGCGTGTTCAAGGTTTTTTACCTCTCATATAACAAACCTAAGGGCCTCGGTAAGTACAACTAGGGGACCTGAGCAAGCAATGCTCTTATCCCTTCCCAGGTAGCTCTACTATGTGAAATCTAAATACATTTTGTCTACCCAATTAGAGGTCTTGTATCGATACATTCATTACATCGGCAGTTCTTAGTGTATTTGAGTCGAGCCGCCTTCTCCCTTTCGTTCGACCGATTTCGCGGAAAATTTACTAGTTCGATCGTTATGGGGTTTGAATTTAATTATAAAGTTTCATGTCGATACGTTCATTACATCGGCAGTTATTTAGTGTATTTAAGTCGAGCCGCCTTCCCTGGTTCTCCCTTCCGTTCGACCGATTTCGCGGAAAATTTACAAGTTCGATCGTTATGGGGTTTGAATGTAATTATAAAGTTACATTCAATAAATCGGCAGTTATTTAGTGTATTTGCGTCGAGCCGCCTTTCCTGGTTCTCCCTTCCTATCGACCGATTTCGTGGAAAATTTACAAGTTCGATCGTTATGAGGTTTGAATTTAATTATAAAGTTACATTCAATAAATCGGCAGTTATTTAGTGTATTTGAGTCGAGCCGCCTTTCCTGGTTCTCCCTTCCTATCGACCGATTTTGCTGAAAATTTACAAGTTCGATCGTTATGGGGTATTGAATTTAATTATAAAGTTTCATTTCGATACGTTCATTACATCGGCAGTTGATTTTTGAGATGTGCCTCCTCGGATCTCCCTTCCCTTTTGGCTAATTCAGCTAAAATTAATAGGTATCGTAAAGGGCTTTGAATTTACACACCCCTAATCCCTTTTTACCATTGGTCGATTTGGCTGATAATCAATAGGTCTCATCCTTAGAGGGTTTTAGAATCCATTGATTCTATCGGGAGGTATCGTGTTCACACACACAGACAAACAGTATTTTTTTTTCATTTTTGGAATCAGGAGGTCGGATGACATAAAATTCTGTTTAAAACCCCGCATCGAATTTTGGACCGATTACATACCTTTTCGTATAATTAGTATGACTGGGGAAGTAGAACCTTTAGGTGTGAACCCGCAATTTTGAGCTAGCACGCTATCTCTGAGCTACCAGCGCCCTCTTCGTCGGTCCATGAATAACTTTGATGTGTTCTGAAAATATTAACAAAATGTTACTAAGGGTCACAAGCTGTAAAAATAACTTTGATTTTAAGTTATAAACAACATTTACATCAGTTTTTAACTTCGTTTAGCCTTTCAGAAAAGTTAAAAGTTTCAAATTAACTTTAGAAAGTTCTATCGTATGACACTTTTGGAAGTTTTCAGATCCGAGGTAGCCGAAGGTTATTAAAACATTTCAAGACTCCATCCAACACAAATAACCACTAGTTTTGCTTCCCCAGTTCCCAATATTTGTTTGTTTTTGTGAGTCCTGCATGGTTTGTAACTAAGAGATCATGAGCCCAACTCTACTCTGAGTCCTCAATTTCATGTAACCAGGTTTAGTTACCTAGAATTGAGGTCAGAACCACATATCTCATAAGCGATTTTCACTTACCAGATAAAAAAAAAACGGTATGCGTGCTTGCTTACTGAGCTGAAAATCGCGGGTTCAAGACCAAGCCGAATCCCTTACTTTATTTTATCTGGGAGGTAAAAAAACTTAAGTACTCCGTCCTTTCGGATGTGACGTTAAGCAACGGTCCCGAGCCTATACGATGTCAGTGCATAAAAATTTAGGGTAGGCAAAATTTAAGACTCCTATAGTAGAGTCGAGCTTATGTCCACCAGATTGACGAAAGAGCGCTCTGGTAGTAGGCGATTTGACCTTGTAGTTAATGTGCGGGCATGAGTCACAATAACTAACTTTGGAACGTTTCTCTGTTTTGAGGTTATGTTGAATGTCCCCGCGAGTCCCTTGTAGTTCGGGCATGAGTCATAAAACCTAACTAAACTAACAAATGTCACTGGATGAATGTTTACTTGTTATATACCTAAGTTATATAATCGGTCAAAAATAGTCGATGTTGATTTTTCATCGGAATCATATTTTCAAACTTTTTTTTTGGTTCAGTATTAAAGGAGGGGGCACCTAGGTATAAAGAAATACCATCCTGTCTAAAGTGGGAAGAGTTCGGGATCAAGATTTTTTTTTAATTGGCAAAGAGGCTCTCGCCCATACCCCGCCGAACATAGAATTGAACCTTCTAAAATAGGAAGGACATACAACTTTGGTGGGAATTGGTCTAGGGTGGAGTTAGTTCCTAGGAATAGGGGAGGGCTTATTAAGGGGAACTACTCACTACTTCGCTCTGGTGCCAGCATCAGAACTGGCTTCCAGTGCTAGTACCAGTAACCACGGTCACTATCAATCCAATGTGATGTATAAAAAAAATTACACACATTAAAATGATTAAATTGTTAATATTAAAAAAATAATTATATTTATTTTTCTATAAACAGCAATTTTCTTTTAAAACAAATGAGTAAAAAAAAAACACGACCATCAGCTGTTTTTAGTGTGTGTGGAGAGAAGAGTCGAGGCCTGGGTGGAATGGAGACGGTCTGAGTGAACATGGAGAGTGGTATTTAGGATTAAGTTGTGATGAGCTAAATAGAAGTGAATTGACGGTGAAATTGATCCGCAAAGAAGGTACTGTTGTTCGTTTATATGTACAGGATATATGCCTAGAAATATATAATTCAAATTTTAAAAATGGTCAAAATATAAAACAAAAAAAGATTGAATTAGTTTCAAGAATTTAGTTTTTAAGATTTTTCTTTTGACTTTTGTTTGTTTCCATGTTTAGTTTTTTAAATTTTATAATGTAGTTAGTTTGTTAGTAAAAAAAATAAACCCAAACTATTTGTTATCGTAAATTCTATTCTATTCATTTTCCCCGTTGGCCCAGTAAGATAATTTGAAAACCTTTGGATTAGATTTAATATTATTGAAAAAAATGGCATCCTTTAGAAAGTTTGTTAATTGAAGTTTCTTAAAATATACTTCTACTTTCTAAAAAATTACACGTCTTGAACTTTTGATATATTTTAGGGCCCTTCTCGGAAATTACTGTAGAAATCAAAATTAAATAGAAGATCAGTTATAAAATTTCTACAGGAAATGTGGTAATTTATTGTTTATTTATTTTATTATTACATTATTATTATTAATTCAATTATTTTAATTTTATTTATATTTATTAGTTATATAATAACACAATTTCTTTTTACCACACCAACCTCAGTTGGTGGTGCCGCTTAGAAGCAACCACCCCCCGAAGTACCATTTTAGCTAAGGGTGTGAGAACCGCCCTTTTTGAATTTCGACCGATTACATTACTTTTCCCAGATTTGTTGAGCAGTTCAATAGTAAAACGTTCGTGGGGATGTGGCGTTGCGAAAATTAATCGCTACTCTAGAGTTAGGATACGCAAACTGAATTAACTGATTGCAGAAGTTGACCGCCCCCTCCAGGCACTGGAAACTTTCGATCCGATGATGTTTCGTGGACCTGATCTCCCTCCTATTTGTAGTCGGTGAACTAAAAACAATTCTACATGTTGTATACCAAATTTATAACCATTTAGTAAGTATAATAAAAAAAATAACGAAACCTTTTTTTATTAAAAACAAATTTTAAAGGATTTAAAATAAGCCGCTGAGCTAAAATCTTCAAATCTGTTTTCTTGATCCACTAAAGGAAATTATTAAAAGTTTGTTTTATATAACATCAAACATAACGAAGATAAATATATAACAAGTATATAGCTTTTCTAACTTTTTATTTTCTTACACCTTTATTAAGTATAAGTGTATAGACTGATCAAAATCATTGTTAGTATTTTAAAAACTAACGATTGTATAAAGACGAGTTAAAAAAAAAATGTATTCTCCATAATAAAATTATGTTAACATTATTTATAATATTTTACTAATATTTATTTTTCTTAAAATGTTCGTCATTACTAAGGCTGTGATTTATATGAATTTACATATTTTTGTATATTAACTTCAGCATCCTGTTTAAACATTATCTAAGGAGAGACTCTGCAGGTACGTACCTATTTGGACTTTTTATTTTTTAAGCCATTCTTATTTTTGTTTGTGAACTGACGATTAATAAAAATTAATCCCATTTTTTTCCAAATGTTTCCCACTAAATTTGCTTCTGTTTGGCCACGTGCACGCGCCTCTCCTTGAGATGAGTCCATTCCAGGAACTCCAATGTTTCTCTTGAATTCATTGTGTTTATATTGCGAACATTTTATTCTGACCGTTTGATTACATTAACAATATATTCTCGGAAATGTTTTTTTATTCCCATTTCCTCCCTTCTTTCTTATTCTTTTCTAAGTCGATCAGTTCAGTTTTGAACGTTTGTGTGAAAAGCAGTGGAGGTGGTGAGCGAAGAGTCAGGGGTTGAATTGAGCCCAATGGATATTGGGGTTTTCAATTATGCGCCAACTACTTCAATTGATGTGGAGCGCTCATTCAGTCGATATAAGTCAATTTTGAGGCAAGATAGGCAATCCTTTTTGTTTGAAAATTTAAAAGTTACCTATTTTGTGTAATTTTAACAGTTCTTTAGACGATTAAGTTTTTCTCTCTTCAAATAATTGTTTATATCACTAAATTTTTTACTTAATTTTTTTGCTTATATATTTTTTATTTAATAAATTTAGTCTATAAAAATGTTTTATTACTTCTGTTTAGACCGGTAATGGTATTCAAAATAAGAGTTCCAAATGACGGGCTATAAAACTTCTGGCGATTCTGGAGGACCACTCCAAAATATTGGAGACTAGATAAAGGGGTAGATAATAAGATTGATTAAATTGAAAATGATAGAAGATATTTAATGAATAAAAGAAAACCTCGTAAAAAGCAGTTGGCCAACTGAAAAGGTAACAAAACACAACATAAAATTGAACTTAATATTAGGGATGAAAAATATAACGCTTAAAATAAAAAATAAAGGTTCATAAAGCAGGTAAAATAATAAAGTTGTTATTGGATTCGATTGGATGCCGCCTCTAAGATGGAGGGGGGGAGCTGCTAGATGGTCAGAGGATGGATGTGATGGGACGGTGTGGTGATGGGACGATCTGGTGGATAGATAAAGGTACGATGCTGTCTAGGTGGCTCCTGGCAGGGTACTGAGTGGCTTAGGTACAGCCTTACTTTGGTAAATATTGTGGGGGAGTAGGATTAGTGGGGAGGAGTCTTTTAACAGGTCCGACTCTCATCCAAAATAAATAATATAATAAAAAAAATACTAAAATGGAAATGTTAAAATTTAAAATGAATGCCGAAACAATAATTAAGTATTGTAATCATACCGAGATCGAGTTTTCAACAGTTGTCTTGTTTGTGTGTTTGTGTTACGGACAAAGTGATTAAATAGCGATTATACATAATCGCTCGACATTATGTATAATGAGTAAATTGTCTAGTTAATTTAATAAGTTACTTACTTTGTCGAGTTATTATTCAACCAATAAAAATCTGTGAGAGGTCAGACTATCTTATATTTGACATCCTGTGAAATAATCACTTCTCACTACATCAGCGCCATCTTCATATTACTATGGCTACAAAAGAAAAAATCCAGTCTACGTTAAGAAACCTATCGAAGATCTCTACACCGAAACTTCAGCAACTATTTTATAGATGATGGCATGAGATGATGAGGGGAACCCCGAAAGCCGGCTAGCTATTACTACCAATAAAAATCTGTGAGAGGTCAGACTATCTTATATTTGACATCCTAGTATGAATTGGTCAAAGTAATAAATTAGTATAATGCGGGGCTGAGGTGGACGACGGGACGCATGCGCGCTTCCCCTCTTATTCTATTTTATAATTGTAGTTAGGTTTAAAACAATACCTATTTGTGATTTTCGTGCCATTATTAATTAGAATATGAAAGTACAAAATATTTTTAATTAAAATTATTTTATTTTAGATTTCGTTAGTAACGAAAATAGTATTATTTATTATAAAATTACTTTAATAGTATTTTTTCCTTCTAGGTTCTACTGTCTATTTACATATTCAACGTCAATATGAAAAACATTCAGAAAAAAGAAAATCAATTGAAACACGAGATATGGAAGATTGAAATGCAGGAATAAAATAAAGGTAAGGCAAATTCTGTCCAGTGTCTGTTTTATGTTTTTGATATTTTATATCCAGCCAAATATGAGTCCATAAAAAGGAACTGCAGAGAACCAGGAAAATAGAAACTGGATGTAAACTTGGGTCGGGAAAAGTTAAATATTTTTTCTCCGAATCAAAGAGGAGTAAACATTTACATTCGAGTACATCAAGAGTATCTAATATGTCAAAAGTAATAATCAGATCCTATTAAGAGGGAAACGAGTCAATTCTAATCTTACTCGTATCTATCATATTTTGTCAAGGTGAAAACTGTCGGGTGGTAGTTGGGTGTTAGTACTTGCCCAATAGTGTTGTGGTTAGGTGGTCAAGCGAGTCGTCGAGAGATGGAGAGTCGTACACACAGAAGACCACCGGACAAGTGTTACGGGCTGTGTGTGTCTGAGATAGTGGAAAGCAGGCGACTGTGTGTACCTGTAATGATTGTCGAAATATTTTAATCTGCATACTAAGCATTGTCATTTGTTTTCCACCAATTGTCGGGCTGTAGATTACTAGTGGTATTCACTTTGATACCTTTCTGGTAGGAGAGCATCAAACGGAAGATGGGATACAGAGTCCCTGAAGATAAGATTGCCCGCGGCACCCTACCTCAAATATTGTTACCGTTTATCTAACAAGATACCACGAGTTCCTTCTTCAGCCACTGATATTTCTTCAATTGTCATCTCATGAACAAAATGTTCCTACTTATTGTTTCCATACGCGACTTCAGTAAATCCGGCCCTTTTAAGATGGATTCCGTCCCGTCAGGGCCGGCCTTAGGTGAGATAGCGGCCGGTGCGAGTATGAAAAAATGCGCCCCTTCATAGATTTTTCTTTCAATTATCACTGGTTATTTTTGAGGGTCGCCAATACTTATTGATCATTCTACATTCAGTTTAGAACAATTTTTTATTGTCAATTTACACATTATTTCTCAATATTTAAAACTGTTCGCTGAAATTTCTCGGAAAAATACATTTTTATTGAGGTACAATGTGAAATTATATAAGATAAATATCATTCATTGACATTTGTACGCAAAAGAACAGCAGCGCTTGTGGTGGAAAATACGCGAACCGACGTTATAGACCGCAAATTTTGAATTTGATATTTTATTGATAAAGTCAAATCAAATTTATTCAATCACTATATTGACTAACTTAAATGATTGTTACAGTTTTACACTTTATGATACTAATTGCAGAAGATAGAAAACAAAAAAAGTTTTTTTTTTTTTATGCTACCCAGAAAATGGCGCCCCCAACACCGTGGCGCCCTATGCGACTGCACTGCCCTAAGGCCGGCCCTGCGTCCCGTCATTTCAAGCACTCTATGCACATTATGTCTCTCACTTATCCTGCCCTAGTGCAGTGTTTATGTCATTTTGATATTCTTATATCTTTAGGATAAGGATGTATAGCCATCGTGCAAGGTTTGAGATCGAGTTTTCAACGAAATTTCATGTTTCAAGGTAAACTGAATAAGTTTTGATATTTTACGTCTGTGTGTGTGAATGTGAAAGAATATACACGAAAAACGATCAATAATAAAATGAATGCCAACTCTTTAGCGGTTGATTCAGAAACCCCCGGCCTCATCAAAATCATTGAACATTTCAACTAAAATCATGTAACTTAAGGTTACCAACCGGGCAGATTACGTTAATAATCTGCTTAAAGTTACTCAGGCCGAAGCCAGGTAACCTCCTATTCATGAAGAAGAAAGGGACTAGCGGGGACGTTCAACATAACCTCAAAACAGAGAAACGTTCCAAAGTTAGTTAATGTGACTCATGCCCGGTCATATCGCCTACTACCAAAGCGCTCTTTCGTCACTCTGCCCGACTCTAATATGGGAGTCCTAAATTTTGTCTACCCTAAATTTTTATTCACCTAGGGTAGGGGTCTTTAACGAGTACCTGAAATCGTACAAGCACGGGACCATCGCTTATAGTACCCTCGATCTTGAGCACAATAAGCAAGCACGCATACCACTGAGCTACTGGCGCCCAGTTTCCAGCAATTTAATTCACATTGAGAATGTATTGTATACATATTATGTATCAACATTGGAGAATGCAAAATATTGCGTTATGTTCATTTTATGTCAGAAAGTTTGAGATTGTAGAGAACGCGAGTAGACAAGTAATTGATTTTGTTGTTATAAATTCTTATAATGCAACACAACCATATTTCTTACACATGTCTATTAACTTATTTTTATTATTCTTTATTGTTTTAGGGTGCACCTCACCCGTCGAGGGAAGAGCGAGCTCGGGATCAGAGAACGGTGGTCACATCGCTTTCTTCTGCTCCCGGCAGGAGTCTACAAACCTGCAGAACACTGGGCAGCCGGTCTCCGGACCACTCCACCCTGGTCTGGTCGTACAGCTGACATTAAAGGACATGTTCTGCAGTCTCGAGACTCCTGCATTTTGAGTTCACAATTTGAATTTTTCTTCCTCCTCATGTCTGATGAATTCTAATGATCAGGCTGTATCCACGTCGAGGACGTCTGGAAGGACCAACGTTGTTGCCGTTTTCCTACAAAACACTGTCCTTGTCACGCTCGACGCTATCTATTAACTAACTTTACTTATCAGTTCTTTCCATCGTATCGCACATTTTCACAAACAAATATCAGCATATTAAACCTTTAGTTCTTTGATGGAGGAAAAACCTTACAATTAATCCCGATTGAATCTTTAATCATGATTGCTCAAACATTTTAATCAAAGTTGTTGGAACGGACTGTTATTCTCATTACCCAGGTTTAATAGTCAATGCTCTCCTTCTACATACTATCTGACATATAAATAACATTACTTTTCCATGAAAATCCTGTTGTTCATTCCTCATCTCCTGGAATCTATTCTAATCATCCCTCACCAACGACAAGAACCCTCCAGTATCCACACTAATTTGTGACAAGAATAGAGAAGACAGAATGGAGGTTGGAGGGCTTAAGTGGAATGTGGGTGTATGTGTGTAATGTAGGGACGAGAGGAGAAGATTTGATATGACAGCGAGAGCTTTCAGATTGTCTGTGTTTAAATTGAAAACAAAAGTCACCTACGTCTCATGTTTCACTTCTACCCTTGTAATAGAAGCAATGTATTTCTACTCTCACCTGTAGGGGATTCATTTGAGATAAAAATATATGTAATATGGCAGTAACAGAACTTTTTTTTTACCAATCACATTTTTGCAGACTCTTTCCTCTTCTGAAATTCATATCAAACTAGGATCACTGAGTGATATATTATATATAGTAATGCTAGTTTGAAATAAATTTGAGAATAAAGGTGGAGAGACTAAAATGTAGAAACGTGATTGGTATTCAAAAGTCCTATTACGGCCCCATCACATTATTTCATTTTATTTTTTCTATTTTAAAACTTTTTAATAAAAAAACTACCAACAAAAAAAATCTTAAAGAAATAAAGTGTACTTTTTTGGAGCATTATAACTTTCATCCTATTTATCCTACCTCAAATCTAAGAGAATATTAGTTGTTGGCAATTTAATAAGGTTCATTTGTAAAAACAATTTTTTTTATAGGACTGACCGTTTTTGCGTAAATCAAGGGTAAGTCTATAAAAAATGGATTTTTAGGAATTTTAAAACGGTTTTTGATATGTATTTCACAAACCGGCAGTCTCTCGAAAAATCGTATTTCATACAGAATTTGTACCGCTGTCTTCTCTACAACTTTTATTTTAAGATATTTTTGATTACATTATATATATATATATATAGTTAGTTATTATAACTCGTGCCCGGGCTTTAATTACGAGGTCATATCGCCTACTACCAGAGCGCTCTTTTGTCACTCTGGTGGACATGAGCCTAACTTTACTGTGGGAATACTAAATTTTGCCTACCCTAAATTTTTATTCGCCTAGGGCAGGGGTCTTTAACGAGTACCTGACATTGTACAGGCTCGGGACCATCGCTTAACGTCCCATCCGAAGGACGGCGTACTTAAGTTTATTTTACCTCCCAGATAAAATAAACTAAGGAAAAGCAAAAAAAAAAAAAACAGTTTACAGTAGTAATAAAGATCTATATATATATATATATATATATATATATATATATATATATATTACTGTTGTCATACCGTAGTATTATTTGAGTTTTTGTAACAGTTATAGGTCTTCTTTACTACTGTAAACAGTTTTTTTTTGCTCCTCTGATTATCCGACCTTTTTTGTCTTCTCACCATGGCCCGGTCCCATAAGCAATGGATATGAGGAGTTGTACTGTACCCTAATAACTGTCGATGTAATGTATCGGCACCAATTGATTTACAACCAAATCGGCTTAGGACGGTCAAATTATAATTGATTAATTTGTTGTGCTAGGGAAGTACATAGCCGGTGATTCGCCGTATTTTTTTCCCTTTTTTATCTGGTTCAATGTAGATATAAGAAGTGTATCCAGGGTAACCAATAATCCCGCTATAGACCTAAAAAGTATCTTCTATTGGGAAATACAAACCAAATATAAGATGGAAAAATGTAATATCGGCATGGTTAAATTGGCCGGGATGGCCCTCCTCCCACCGTTTGCTAGAACCATTCACCCGGATCATCCTCAGGGGTCTTGTAATGGGGAAAATAGATGATATACTTCACTTTCCCATCTTTACAGAGTACAGGGAGAGTTATTTAATCGGCCAAATATTCGAAAATGAGTTTTCACTTGAATCCAATAATGAAAATAAAAAATACCATGTACAGTGAAACAACACACTGCTAATTCCAACGCATTACTTTTATACACTATATCGCAAATCCAAATGAATCAAATAAGTTTTCGCTCTCCCTCCAAAAATAATCAACCGTTATGGTTAAAAATCAATATTTCATTTCTGAAACTACATACAAAATTTTGTGTCGATATATTCTTTATAGAAAAATTTTCTTGAAAAAGAGTGTTATAAAAAAATATTTATCTTCATTTTAATTTAATTAAAAACTGTATCTACTGTATTTACCACTCGAGGGACACCTCCATCCTCCAAATCCATGAAGACCTAAATGTTGAGCTCCTACTGGACTATATAATAAATTCCAGTAAACACTTTTTACTTAAGAGTGACACAAATCAAAACGTTTTGGTAAAGAAAATAGGGAAAACTCAGGGAGGGAAACACAAAAATATCCGTTCACGATTTTAAATTATAATCTCTGTTTTTGAATGTTTATTAATTCATTTTCTATTCATTTCAGTTACTTTGTATTTTTTTAAATTTATTTATTTATTTTATTTATTTATTTTCTGTTTTATTTTTTACTCTTAAGCAGTAGCATTGTTTTTAATTAACTGATTATTTTTGATTTGTATTTAGTGTATAATGGTAATGGTTAAGGAACCTTATTGTATTATTATACCTCTGTAAATGCGACTGTTGTAATAAACTATTCTTCCTCTTCTACTGTACTTATTAATATTAATATTTTTGTAATAATATATTTTATAGTACTTATTTATTCATTTTATTTTATTGTTATTTCATTTTAATATTATTGTTATTTCTTATAATATGTGTGTCAGACTCCAAGAGTTAACACTCGGATGGTGGCGCCGTCTGGGAGAATTGGAAGTTAATTTGGCGCGCGCGGGCTGGTGGAGCCCTTAACCTGTCTATGTCGTTTACATAGTGTAAACATTGAGTCTGGCAGTGACCTTCATCCTAGCAACTACAGAGCAGCTGCATCTGTCAGAACCTTTGCCAATAATTGTGCCTTCAGCGTAGTGCCGTTTGTTCTGAAGGCTGTGAATTGAGTCTCCCAAGACGAAGAGTGAGAAGTAAATTTAAGCCTGGATTATTTATCTGATTTAATTGAAACAAATTTACCGAGTTTCTTGAAAACATTAAAGTTTAAAATTGCTGTAGTACTGAAAAATTGGCACTTACACGGTTATGCATTTCCACGCTTCAATTATTAGTATATTGAGTCGTGTTTTATAAAGTTGTGTATTTTTTTAGCTAATTTTTTTATTGTCTCAGTTACGGTTTTTATTATATAGTTAATTATTTGTTCCTAATATTTCAAGTTTTACGTTAAATTACCAGAAAGTTTTGTAAAATACATGAAAATTATGTGATAACAATTATTTAGTCATTTTTAGTGCTATGTTGAGTTACCAAACCAAGACACAGACTAGTAAATATTGTGTGATATGAATGTGATGTCACTAATTGAGATTTGTGTTTTTTTTTTGTAACTTTATAAAAAAATGTTTGTATTAAAAGTTTTATTACAACCTATTTTGTGTGTCATTGCTTCTTCATAAAAACAAAATTACCATTATTTTTAATGAAACCGCTCATTTTTGATTGAAGATCTCACAGATCCAACGCCACCAATTATGTGACACTAATGGGCGCCAACGTCCGAGTGTTAGTATCTGTTTATTTATCTAATTTAGAAGCTAACTTAATCTATAAATTCGTATAATGTATTCTATTACCATGTTATGGTTTAACGGAAATAAATATTATTCATATGAGATATTAAGATGTTGTGGGACGAGATTTCTCATAGAAATAAAATACGCTCTCTTCCCACTGTTTTATTTTAGACCAGAACCGATTTTCAACGCAACAGCGTCATCACTAGTGGTTCATCCCACCCACTCAGCAGAGCGGTTAAAGGACAACCACTGATGACGCTGTTGCGTTGAAAACCGGTTCTGGTCAAAATAAAACAGTGGGGAGACAACTTATTTTATTTCTATGATACATATTATTATCATTATTAAATTGGCTGTTATTAGGGCTTTTGAGTCGAGCCACCTCCTTTCCTTCGGCCGATTTTGCGGAACATTAATGTGTGCCATCCTTAGGAGGGTTTGAATTTCAAAATAAAATTTCATGGTAAAACCTTCATTATATCAGCAGTTATTGAGATTTTTGGGTTGAGCCCATCTCTCTGATCGTACCTTCCACTCTGGATCGGCTTATTCCGCTGTAAATTAATAGATGTCGACCTTAAAAGGTTTTGAATTTACATTTGAAATTTCTTATCAATATATTCATTACAACAACAATTATTAAAGTTTTTTGTTTAGCCCCCCCCCCCCCCCCTTAGCCCCCCCCCCTCCCCCCCTCATCTAATTCCTCTTCCAATTGGTTGAACATCAATAGGTGTCCTAATGGGGTTATGGATACACACATCAAATTTCGTGTTGATATATTCATTATATCGAGAGTTATCGTGTTTTCAGACACACACAATTTTTTTTTAATTTTATCGAATTTTGAACCAATTACATAACTTCTTCTATACTTAGAATGTTATATGAAAAAAAAAAAAATAATAATAATAATTCCATCACGACCCTCGATGTGACATAACAACAATAACTGACGCCTACATTTTTGAAAAGAAGCTTGGTAGAAGATATTTCTGAGGGAATGTATTGTGAAACTCAGGTTGACAGGTATTCTGTACCTAATGACTGATGTGTTAGATGGGGGGGAGTATTTCATTTCAATAGGTGTAAGAAGCGATGACAGGAGCTGTCAGAGTGTCGAACCTAGTGTTGGCCATATCCCAACCTGAGGGCACCAACCCAAATATCTTGTTCAATATGCAACTTGGGGTTATAAATGGATTGACAATATTCACGTACAGATGATCCTTAGAAATAGGGAAAGCAAGAAACAATAAGCAGGGGAAAAAAACTGGTGTGCGTCGTGGAATGTGCGGCAGGAGTGGAGCTCCTCCATGTTGTTTTCAGATTGAAATTATAAAATTGTCCATGTTTTATTAGGGAAATGTAGTCGAATTGACGAATGCATGCTCTTAAGCTCCTAAAGTGTTTCGCTGGGCGGAATTGCTTGCCTCATATTAGTGTCAATTTTTGCAATCCTTGGTCCTACTAATTGCAGTAAGTACTCAAAATCCTCTACCGTCATTCTCAGAAAGTTGTCAAGCTGTCGAATATCTTGCAATCTCAATTCACATAACAATGCATGATGAACACACAGCTCTTGTCTTCTAATATAATAATATCCACTCTCTTGTCCAAATTCTCCTTTCCCTTTTCTTTTTTTTTCTTAGTCAAAAGTAGTAAAACTGTAAAAGCAGCAGAAAATTTGGCTTTTTGAGTCGACATATTCCATATCACTACCTACAATTTTATTTTGAATGTTGCAGCAACACTGCAGTAGCCGTGTAAACACGCATGACATATTTTCTAAAACGAAACTCGACACTGCTCTCAGATGAAAGTTTCACTCAATAAATTGCGCGAGTTATTGCCTCAGTGTAAACGAACAAGCAAGTTGGTTCTGCAATAAGTTTTGCAAGTTTATTGCTCGTGTATTCGGACCTTTCAGAAGTATGCTGAAAGTGGTCGATCTTAGGAGAGTATTCAGGAATGAAATATTGTAGACTAGTTGTAACAAAATTTTGTTTACATATTATTATAATAGAGGGCTCCGGTAGCTCAGTGGTATGCGTGCTTGACTTCTGAGCTCAAGAACGTGGGTTCATAACCCGACCGAGGCCCTTAGTTTAGTTTATCTGGGAGGTAAAATAACTTAAGCATGCCGTGCTTCGGATGGGACGTTAAGCGATGGTCCCGAGCCTGTACGATGTCAGGTACTCGTTAAAGACCCCTACCCTAAGTGAATGAAAATTTAGGGTTGGCAAAATTTAGGACTCCCACAGTAGAGTCGGGTTCATGTCCACCAGAGTGACGAAAGAGCGCTCTCGTAATAGGCGATATGACCTCGTAGTTAAAGCCCGGGCAAGAGTCATAAAACCTAACCTAACCTATTATTATAATATTAAAGTAGTATAATATACAATTCTATCGTATAATGTATATTTTGAGAGAATCATTTCATCACAAGTCTTTTGCTTGAGAAAGTTTATCGGTATTGTACATTGTCATGTATAATAATAGGTTAGGTTAGGTTTTATGACTCATGCCCGGGCTTTAACTACGAGGTCATATCGCCTACTACCAGAGCGCTCTTTCGTCACTCTGGTGGACATGAGCCCGACTCTACTGTGGGAGTCCTAAATTTTGCCTACCTTAAATTTTTATTCATCTAGGGTAGGGGTCTTTAACGAGTACCTGACATCGTACAGGCTCGGGACCATCGCTTAACGTCCCATCCGAAGGTCGGCGTGCTTAAGTTTATTTTACCTCCCACATAAAATAAACTAAGGGCCTCGGTCGGGCTACGAACCCACGCTCTTGAGCTCAGAATTCAAGCACGCATACCACTGAGCTACCGGCGCCCTCTGTATAATAATATTAATAATAATTATGATTAACAATAATTATTATTCATTGATGTTCAATTGAAATCTCCAGCCAAAATCAAAGGTCATATTGGGACGAAGAGAGGTGAGATCAGAAGGGTTATTTAACTCAAAAAAACTCAATAACTGACGACGTATTTAATATATCGATATGGTGAAACTGCTCCTTTCCTAAACCCTGTTATTTTTCGCAAATTTCTTTGACCGGATTCACAGTCCTATCCGAGACCTATGTTTCTTGGTCTACAATAAAACTGGTAGTTGAAAGCTATAGATTTTCGACGGACCAGTAGTTAGGTTCCATTGAGTAGGTATTTGTTGATCTGAGATAATCCGAGCTACGGTCTGTGTGTGTCCCCTCCGGTCCTTGGTTCAGTTGACTGGAAGCTTCTATTTCAAGGACCAACTTGGCATCACAAACAATATACTGTCACTGTTAGAATTAGGAGGTTAAACAGAAAAATTAAATATTAATAATAGTTGTAAAATTGAATTAACTAAAACCATATTTTTAAAAAAACATTAAGGCGTAGTCAAGGTTCACGCCGTAGATTTTCCGTGAAAACGTCGGGATAAAATTATTTTTAATTTTCTTTTCGATGCTGCCGTAGCTCTTGCATTTGCTCGGCACTAGACTTTTTAGGTTTTTTAAATTCCTTTTGATGCGAGCTTTTCTCTGATTTGAGTTTTCTATAAATCCGCGCATATTTACGATTCATATGAGACATCTTTAATTTATTTGCAATTTTCAAATTAATACCGATTTTTACATATATTTCGGCGAATATTTTTATTGTTACACTTTGATTCCTAGTAGTGCTCCTGAAGCTATTTATAATGACACTCGAATCAACGTCCTATCTAAACGCGTTATCAGGCTACACTAATTTCTAATTTTTACACAACGCTAATTCGCAATAATAATCTGCCGGCGCCCACACTAGCCCGATAACGTCTCTATCCATTGTGACCTCAACTGTTGTTATCGCATTATTAGTCTCGTAGTTATTATCGATTAAAGTCTGACGGTATTTTGTAACACAAGAAAGTTTGACCGGCTATCACTGTGCTTAACGAGCAAATAGTCGTTTTCACGTCAATATGTGATATAGGACTTTCTTATACCAACCACCCTTATAGGTTTTCATCATTTTCTCCCTTCCCCTACTACAAAATCATTTCATACTGGCATTATTGTGTATAAGAAATAATGAGTTAGCTTCAGCGGTGTTCTACTGTTCCATTATACAGCGTAATTCTGGGATTGACTTTCTTATACCCAGTAATGGCAGAATGAAATGTTGAGAAGAGGGGAGAGAAAATGGTCAGTAAGCGTGGTTATTAAAAAAATGTCCTGTAATACAAATATATTTTATAATTTTTCATTCATTGAGGCGCTATACATTAGGTCATATTAGTCTTATCTCAAATCTAAAGAACGCCGGTAGCTCAGTGGTATGCGTGCTTACCTTCTGAGCACAAGAACGTGGGTTCGAAACCCGACCGAGGCCCTTCGTTTATTTTATCTGGGAGGTAAAATAAACTTAAGCAAGGCGTCCTTCGGATGGGACGTTAAGAGATGGTTCCGAGCCTGTACGATGTCAGGTACTCGTTAAAGACCCCTGCCCTAGGTAAATAAAAATTTAGGGTAGGCAACATTTAGGACTCCTACAGTAGAGTCGGGCTCATGTCCACCAGAGTGACGAAAGAGCGCTCTGGTAGTAGGCGATATGACCTCGTAGTTAAAGCCCGGGCATGAGTCATAAAACCTAACCTAACCTCAAATCTAAAGACACACTAACGATTGGAAATTTAATAAGAAACACTTTTGGTGAGGGACCATTTTTCAATAGGATTAACGGTTTTCGGGTAAATCAAGGAAACGTCTTGAAATATATGTTTCAAAACATTTCAGGACGGTTTTTGGCATATATCTCAAACTCTGGACGATCTGAAAAGAATCGTATTTAATACTAAGTTTTTTCTCTACAATTTTTATTCGTTAATACATATTTTGATTAGGCCATGAATATAGGTGATAATATGCGGAATATCAGGAGGTAAAGTGGTCTCAACTTTCGTCTGATTTCATGTAGGAAATTGCTGAAGAAGAAAAATAAAAACCCTAACCGATCAGTCCAACAATTTATTCTACAAATAAGGAAACTGGGCATTCATTTTAAATTTTAACATTTCAATTTTAGTATTTTTTTTTATCATATTATTTATTTTGGATGAGAGTCGGACCTCCTTAAAGACTCCTCCCCATTAATCCTATTCCCCCTCAATATTTACCAAAGTAGGCAGAAGGTTAGAGGGCGCCGGTAGCTCAGTGGTATGCGTGCTTGACTTCTGAGCTCAAGGTCGTGGGTTCGTAGCCCGACCGAGGCCCTTAGTTTATTTTATCTGGGAGGTAAAATAAACTTAAGCACGCCGTCCTTCGGATGGGACGTTAAGCGATGGCCCCGAGCCTGTACGATGTCAGGTACTCGTTAAAAAACCCTACCCTAGATGAATAAAAATTTAGGGTAGGCAAAATTTAGGACTCCCACAGTAGAGTCAGGCTCATGTCCACCAGAGTGACGAAAGAGCGCTCTGGTAGTAGGCGATACGACCTCGTAGTTAAAGCCCGGGCATGAGTCATAAAACCTAACCTAACCTAACCAAAGTAGGCTGTACCTAAGCCACTCAGTACCCTGCCAGGAGCCACCTAGACAGCATCGTACCTTTATCTATCCACCAGAGCGTCCCATCACATCCATCATCTGACCATCCAGCAGCTCCCCCCCTCCATCTTAGAGGCGGCATCCAATCGTATCCGATAAGAACTTTAGTATTTTACGTACTTATATTTTTCATCCCTAATACTAAGTTCAATTTTATGTTAATTAATCTATGTTTTGTTATATTTTCTGTTCTCCAACTGCTTTTTACGAGGTTTTCTTTTATTCATTAAATATCTTCTATCATTTTCAATTTAATCAATCTTATTATCTACCCCTTTATCTAGTCTCCAATATTCTGCAGTGGTCCTCCAGAACCGCCACAAGTTTTATAGCCAGTTAGTTGGAAACTGATATTTTGGATACCATTACCGATTTATAGACAAATATTTTACCGGATTTTCACGTTTCAAGGTCTCGTGAATTTACCATTATCGTAATGTCTGTGTGTGGATTGGAAAGTTGTGAGCGCTCTAACGCAGAACTAATTGTAGTTATGAACTTGAATTTGACATTGAAGAAATCACATGCGCGAACTTAGATCTGAATAGATGTTGGACGAAAATTGAGACCACTTTACTGCGGACTAGATTGTATAAGAGTCATTAATGTTGTGAAAAATGTGTTCAGAGAGAAAAAAGGTTTAACCAAAAAACAAAATATTGTATATGTTGAATAGGTTCGTCGTAATCCTTTGCATAAAATCAGAAAATGGCAATGATGAATACTTGGAATGAGCGGGTGAATTCTTGGAGAGAGGGCTATGGATAATTGTTAAATAAGTGGATTGGCGTGGTGATGAAGTTTGTCTTGGAAATGTTGATAGCGTGTCCTGATGATGGGTACAAATGGGATGTTAAGGTCATTATGCAGTGTGAGATTGGAAATGTAAAATGGCGCATCGGCAATGTGGCGTAGTATAATGGATTGTATTGACTGAAGACGTTGTATGTTTGATTTTTCGGCTGATCCTCATATTTCGATGTACAGATGGGTTTTAGTATGGTGTTGTATATGTAAAGTTTGTTTTGATCGTCGTCCGATGATTGATTTCAGTCGTCCAAATCGTCTTTTGAAGTGTGTGCGTTTCAGTCTCATGTGAGTTGTCCAATCCAATATAGTTAGTTAATTATTGTGGCTCATGCCGGGACTTTTAATTTTGAAGTCGTATCGCCTGCTTCCAGAGTGCTCTCGGTCTTAGCGACTTTCATCGTACGGGCTCAAGACCATCAGTTGACTTTCCATCCGAAGGACGGCGTGCTTCAGATTATTTTACCTCCCAGATAAGGGCCTCGGCGGGGTTTCGAACGTACGATCTTGAGTTCAGTAAGCAAGCACGCATACCATTGAGCTACAGGCGCCCTTGCGTTTTCAGTATATAACTTCAATAGATTCCAATAAATCCAGTCAAATAAGAGGGCGCCGGTAGCTCAGTGGTATACATGCTTGTCTTCTGAGCTCAAGAACGTGGGATTGGAACCCGACCGAGGCCCTTAGTTTATTTTATCTGGAAGGTAAAATAAACTTAAGCACGCCTTCCTTCGGATAGGACGTTAAGCGATGGTCCCGAGCCTGTACGATGTCAGGTACTCGTTAAAGACAAAATTTAGGACTTCCACAGTAGAGTCGGGCTCATGTCCACCGAAGTGACGAAAGAGCGCTCTGGTAGTAGGCGATATTACTTCGTAGTTAAAGCCCGGGCATGAGTCATAAAACCTAACCTAACCTCCAGTCAAAATAGGAAATTTCTAATTCATTTCAATGTATGAATTACGTTGCGTAAAATGTCTAGGTTCTTTCATGAAATGACGTGACTATTTGGCACCCACTAATATACACATGGCCACATATCAGCATAGAAATTATGTGTTCGTAATTTTCTGAAATTTAGAATAACATCTAATAATCGATTTATAATAATAGATTTATTAATATTTGTTGCTTTGATGGCATAATATTATATAAAATTAGTACTCTTAAGTCCTCTAGATGAAAAAAAAAAAAAAAAAAAACTACAGATTAAGGATTTTCATGGTAGGAAAGCTTAGAATGGAAGTTTAGGAAACGGGACTTGATGAGATCGTTGGCAAAAGAAATTTCATGGTCACTGTGGAGAGATGCACTTTCAGCGTTCTATATTCCAATGCATCTACCTTCATCCTATGTCAAATCTGAAAAAAGCCTCTTGCTGGAAGGCACTATGTCCACTCCATTTAAATTTCACATTTATGCTATGAAATTAAATTTCAAGAAGTAAGCGTACTAGCGTATGTTAACATAGAATTTTGGCTAACTGAGCATTATGGAAATGTCACATATCACCCATTACTGACAGTACACCAATATAGACGTAACATAGTAATGAGATCTTGTGGAAATTGGATTGATGATATACATTCTGTGGAGAAGATGGATATAAATCACCTGGTATAATATTGGATGCAGATGTAGTCTCCGCTAACCCATCCTGCATCTCCAATGAGTCTACAACTTCAATCTTTCTCCTGAATACACATACATTATCTCCGTTTACTGAATCTTGTAAGCATATATTTATCTATTTGACTAACCAAACCAGACAGAAAATAACACTGTCAATTTTTGCCGGATTACAAAAAATAATGAAGGTTAAGGTCATTATGCAGTGTGAGATTGGAAATGTAAAATCGCGCATTGGCAATGTGGCGTAGTATAATGGACTGTATTGACTGAAGGTGTTGTATGTTTGATTTTTTGGCTGATCCCCTTAACTCGATACCGTAAGCCCAGATGGGTTTTAGTATGATGTTGCATATGTGAAGTTTGTTTTCAAGCGATAATGTCGATTGTCGTCCGATGATGATTTCAGTCGTTCAAATCTTCTTTTGAGGTGTGTGCGTTTCAGTCTAATAGCTGTCCAATCCAATATAGTTAGTTAAATATTGTGGCTAATGCCCGGACTTTTAACTTCGATGACGTATCGCCTGCTTCCAGAGCTCATTCAGTGGACACTATAATGGTGGATTATCAAAAGGAATAGTTAACTTAAGGAACACATATATTACACTGATGAAATCTTAAAATTCCGTTGAAAATTCGCTTCGAATTTCTGAATATTGATTACATAACTTTCTCTACAATTCGTATAGCTGGGAAGTAAAAAGAGACCTGTTTGAATGCCACCTAAAAAGGACATTTCATCCAGGCCCGTCCTTAGTCGTCCCTTTAAGTAAATCCCTTGATCCCCATGGTTACATCATCTTCAAAATCCTTAGATATCTTCGGTAGAATGCCACTATGTTCCACACACTCATATCCAACCCCATATCCAGAATCTTCTTCTGCCACAAATTAAAAACAATCCATTATTACCTTCATCCCATAAACTCATAAACCCCATCCACATACTGTCCCAAAGGCTGTCCATTCCGACCCCTAGTTGATTATCTGAGGTAAGATATACTGGGCGGGAGACCTATTGACTGAAGTATTCAATGGATCTTCAACGAGTACCTGCCATCAAACACACCATTTAACGAAGGACGACGTGCTCATATAAAACCTTAGGAGAACAGTAAAAGGTAAAGTAAAGATCATAACTTACCATCTTAACTCAGATGATCAAATCCAATCTCCATTTACTGAAACAGAAATAAGTAATATTTAAATTTCATTGTTTCTTATTTGATGTTTCTATTTAAAAAATAGTAGGTATCTAATTAAATAAAAAGAAAATGCCATTCTATATTTTCGGAAAGGGGACATAAATAAATAATTTGGTTAAGGAGAATTGACGACATATATTTAAAAAATTCGTCACCGGCTCGAATTATTTTTAATAAGTACAATAATAATATGTATTTGCGTTAACCAAAACATGGTAATAGGATAGGTTATAAGAATGCATATATTAAGATAGCATATATATTAGATACATAAACAGATATAACTATATTAGTCTGTCACACATGTCATAAGTTATAAAATACTATTAGTTAGTTAGTTATTATGACTCATGCCCGGGCTTTAATTACGAGGTCATATCGCCTACTACCAGACCGCTCTTTCGTCACTTCGGTGGACATGAGCCCGACTCTATTGTGGGAGTCTAAAATTTTGCCTACACTAAATTTTTATTCATCTAGGGCAGGGGTCTTTAACGAGTACTTGCCATCGTACAGGCTCGGGACCATTGCTTAACGTCCCATCCAAAGGACGGCATGCTTAAGTTTATTTTACCTCCCAGATAAAATAAACTAAGGGCCTCGGCAGGGTTTCAGGGAAAGAGTACTTTTTCATGAAAGAGAATAGCGATTTCCTTTACGTATTTATATAATTACCTAGTCCTGCCATAAACAACAGTTGGACTTTGATTAAATCCTTGGATATTGTTTACATAGGCCTCAACTATATCAGATTGTTTACTTTGCACACCAGGCTAATAATCCCAATTAGTTTGTATTTTTCTTTCGCTCAGTTAACATGGAGTGGGGTGACAAAGAAAATCGGATTGCCGGGGTCGCCTTATACAAAGTTTGTAAATCTAACTCAGAGATTTTCAGCACTTTGGAACCTTTGGATATCAGCCGTATGTTCGTGTACCACACTATAAATCGTTACAATGAGGCCCTATCTGTATGTGACAGACCTCGATTAGGCCGTCCCTCACTGTGAGAACGGATAATGCTTTGAGAGCAGTGGCTGCTCGAAACAGGACGCTCAATACTATTAAAAAAATAAGATTAAATTAATAGAAAATGATTAAATAAATAATTGAAAACATATGAGTATAAAAAAAAAAATAATAATACAAATAATAAATACAGTAGATTTTTTTTATTTAAATTAAGATGATTATTTTTTATAACTCTTCTGGAAGTGTCTTTATCATGAAACGTTCCCATAATGAAATAAGTTTTCACTCCCTCCTTTTCCTTTTAGCCCGAGAGATACACTTTAAATCCCGGGATTTTTTATTTATCTTTCTGAGACAAATGAGTTTCGGTGATGCATGCAATGTCTATTATGTTCGATTGCAGATATATTAGAAACTCTGACCGTTTTGGAAGAAGACCGTTGTCATTCCAATTTAGTAAATGTAAGTTCTTAATTTTCAGTTGCATTGTAAATTATAGTATTTAAATAGGGAAGTATTTTTGTTGTGGTTGCCATAAGTATGTAGTTGTACATGTTTACTTGGGTATATGATATTAAAGTGACTATAGAGATAAACAAAGCCTACTGTGTAAGGTACTCCTCTAATAATAACATTGACGTTCTTATTTCCTTCGCTTGAAGAAGTATGGTATTCTACCTTTTCGACGTCATAATTACCACTCAGTTCCCCTGAAGTCATCTATAGAGGAAAGCATGATTTTTAGATTACCACCACTTATTTTAGTAGTAAAATTATTTTTACATTTGTTTTTTAGGTCTTTTAATATTTCCTTATAATTATTTGCATTATGTAGAAATATTGGTGGTATTTTAATCTCCGGTAAGTCATTGAGATTTACTTCATTATCTCCACTTGGTGCAGAGTCCATTAATACTGAATATCTGTTAGTGACTTCAACAGGAGCTAATTTTGTAAAATATTTACCTTTTTTTTTAACAGGTGAATTTTTAGGAGTGTAGTCCTTATCTCTTTTTTGTTTGTTCTTATCCTTATGGAGAAGAGTAGGATTTGATTCCATGTCAGTCAAGCTGGGTTTAACAAGTAGTTGACAATCGTCCTGAGAAGTACAAGCGGAACTTGCTATATTGTGCCCGGGTTTCATTCAAAAGTTACGGAAAATAAAATGATAAAAATAATACAATATACAAAACAATTTCTTCTAATTATTAATCTTACTTTTGTGATTTTTTAGAGGTTATAAGTTAGGTTAGGTTTTATGACTTATGCCCGGGCTTTAACTACGAGGTCACATCGCCTACTGCCAGAGCGCTCTTTCGTCAGTCCGATGGCCCGATGAGCCCGACTCTACTGTGGGAGTCCTAAATTTTCCCTACCCTAAATTTTTATTCACCTAGGGCAGGGGTCTTCAACGAGTACCTGACATCGTACAGGCTCGGGACCATCGCTTAACATCCCATCCGAAGGACGGTGTGCTTAAGTTTGTCCTCCCAGATAAAATAATCTAAGGGCCTCAGTCGGGTTTCGAACCCACGTTCTTGAGCTCAGAAGGCAAGCACGCGTACCACTGAGCTACCGGCTCCCTCTTTTAATACAATTTATATTATATACTATTTATATTATATACAATTATAGTATATACAATTTATATTATAAACAATATAAATGTAACTATCTAATGCAACTGTATAATATAGGTTAAGGGATGGAGCCTTGAAACTTGTTTTTTTTATAAATGGGACTGTATAAGCTATCTAACGTGGTATTATGTATTACTTAAGGATTATTAGTTTTGAGTATGACATGTTGTCGTTGCAATCGTGTTCCAAATGTTACTTCCTATCCAGTGCAAGGAGATACAGTTATACGTCAAAACAATTTTGTTTAATAACCAGAAAAAAAAGGAAGGGCATAATAGACAGTTTATTAAAAAATTTCTGTTTCAAAGGGAAATATAAAAAATAAACAGATGAAGCAACCATTTGGGACTCCACTTATTTCACTTTGTCTGATATAAGGTAGATATATATATTTTTTTATGAAGAACACACCCACGTTCCCGCTTTGAAAATTATTTTTCCTTTTAAATTTAACACAGGGAACAGGATCTTGAAACATTTGTGAAGAGCTACCTCACTGATGGATCATCAAAGGAAGGTATTTTCGATATTTTGGAGAGGAGAACTTGAGAATCATTTCATAGAATGTAATATGAAGAGTTAGTAGGCATCTCTCAGATTCATTATTACAGGCTAGCTGGCATTCCTTTATACAGTTTTAACATTTTGTAAATTCGTAAATAAAAATATATGTGATGTAGCCAGCCGTAACAGGACTTTCTTTTACAGAATACACTTTTACATATCACTCTCTCCCCTTCCCCTTCTCAAAAATATGTAAAAAGAAGTAACAAGTCACTAGGCATAAGAAAGTAATTAGCGTGTCATATTAAAATTTTACACACATTAAGATTATTAAAATATTATAAAATCAAGAGGGCGCCGGTAGCTCAGTGGTATGCGTGCTTGCCTTCTGAGCTCAAGCATGCCGTCCTTCGGATGGAACGTTAAGAGATGGTCCCGAGCCTGTACGATGTCAGGTAGTCGTTAAAGACCACTGCCCTAGGTGAATAAAAATTTAGGGTAGGCAAAATTTAGGACTCCCATAGTAGAGTCAGGCTCATGTCCACCAGAGTGACGAAAGAGCGCTCTGGTAGTAGGCGATATGATCTCATAGTTAAAGCCCGGGCATGAATCATAAAACCTAACCTAACCTTATAAATTCAATTATTATTATTTGTATTGAAACAACTGTTAGGACTTTTTTTTTTTTTTTTCCTATTGGCCTGATGAAAGTAACTTAATTAGTGAATAAATACCTATACAAAGATGAACTAGTCACATTTTGTTTTGGAACGGAACCAATGAATGAAGAACAAATGACGACCAAATAGTTGTGTTCACGCTGCCCTGCAGGAAGGATCTAGTGCACGGAGCTCCCGGCTTACAGGCCAGTCGTATCTCACATACTGCTATTTTTCATCTATTTATCTATTTAAATTATCTTTTTATATATTTATTTTATCTATTTATTTCTTTTTTTTTAAATTTATTATTATTTTTTTTTCTCTTTTTGATTTACCTATCTGTTTTTGTTTTCTTTAATTTCAATTTTTTCTTGCACACCGGCAATTCTTTTCTTTTTCTCTCACTATTTTTCTAGGTTTCACCATCTCTCATATTCTGAGAGTCCGAAACAATGAACAAGCCCCCAGACCCCAACCCCAGGTCCAAAAGGCCTCGGACAAACAGTCCGCCTGAGGGGGGAGGGCAATTTCCACGATTTCTACTTATCTCTAAAGAGGGGGCGGGTGATCTGAAAAAGACATCCCCCTTTCTTATACAGAAGTCCATCAGTTCCATAGCCGGGGAAGTAACTAACATTAAAAAAATCAGAACGGGTCAGATTTTGGTGGAAGTCAAAAATGCCCGTCAGGCCAATAAACTTTTGGAGACGACTAGTCTTTCTGGGCAGGTACCTGTGAAAGTAGAGGCCCATTCGACACTTAATTACTCCAAAGGGGTAATTCGGTGCATGGACCTGGACGAGGTGCCCCTGGAAACCATCAAATCTGAATTATCCCCTTTTTATGTCACTGAGGTTTACCGAATCACTAGCAATAGAACCGTGGAGGAGGATGGCGAAAAAAAGAGGGTTAAAATGAACACGGACAGTTATGTTCTAACTTTTTTTCTTCCTACGCAGCCACCCCACATCAATGTCGGGTACCTGTCTCTCCCCGTAAGGCTGTACGTCCCTAACCCACTCAGATGCATGTCGTGCCTGCACTTCGGGCATGTGGCCAAGACCTGCTCCAGGACGGCGTTGTGTGCCAACTGTGGCCAGGCACAGCACCCCGCTGGTTCACCGCCTTGCACCGCCCCACCCGTTTGTGCCGTCTGCAAGGGCCCCCACTCAGCCTTCAATAGGGACTGTCCCATATTTAAACAAGAAAAAGTCATAAAATAAATTCAACTAGCTGAGAAAGTGCCATTGCCAGAGGCCAGGAAGATCTATAGAGCTAAATTAGCGCCCTCATTTAGCAAGTCCTTTGCCCAAGTAGCCTTTGTAGGCAATGAGAATTTGCCTGAAAATAAACCAAAAAAAATGTGTGATTCTGCCACTCAGACAGAAGTTTTTAATTTTAAATCTAATGATATTAATAGTGTTTTAGACACAAACAAGACAGATAACAATAGTTCAACCATTAATGCTATTGTCGTAAACAATACCGCTAATGAGAGACAGGAGCCGAACTCTAGCGAGCCGGTCCGAGCGCTCCCGACCTCCCCCTCCGTCCCTCCACCTACCTTTCAACCCACCCCACCTCCACCTTCAGAGCCCACCCCGGGCGCCCCCCCTCACCATTGCCCCGCGGGCCCCGACGCCCTCTCCTTCCGTCCCCACGTCCCGGGCCCCATCGCCCCCCCCGGAACCCGTTAAACCCTCCCCCTCTTCCTTACTCAAGTTAAAAATTAATCGGCCCCATTTGATGGAAGTGGGAGATAACTCCTCAAAACAAAAAAATAAAAATATAAATCGAAGTAAAACTAGAAGTAAAACGAAAGAAAGGGAATCTCCCAATTCCCGCTAATCTTGATTGTCACGATATACATATACACTTTTTTTTTCTAACTATGTCTGCTTACGTTTACCATTACCACCGATTTACTTCCCTCCTCTACGTATTTATTTATTCGCTATTTTATTCTGTTTATTCTTATCTTACTCTTTTCCATTTACTTCCTACATTCTTATTGTATATTTATCTTTGTGTATGTATGTTTGTCTGTACGCTTGTGTACGCTGCGTTGTTATATGGATTTTTATGTATATATATATATATATACATTTTATTATTTAGTCTTTTAATGCATATACTTATTTTTGTTGCACGTTTGCGTGTATGTGTTCCTACATGTGTAAGTATGAATGTTGGCGTACATATGTATGTATTAATTTGCTTGTTATCATTGTTATTTATTATTTTATTTTTCCCCATTGCTCCAACTATTTGTTATTACCTCTATACTATATCTATGTATGTTAGTATAGGTGTGTATATATTATATGTCTTTTCTTTTTTCTTTTCTATTTTTTACGACTATTACTATTATTTTATTTATTTATTGTTCCTTTTTTGTATCCTCCCGATCATGTATGAATCTGTGTGTGCCCGCGAGTGGTTGGAAGTGCATGTGGTTATATTGTGGGTCGCGATCTCAATACATGAACATAATTCAATACAACATAAACGGTGCCAAGACACATTTCAGTGATCTACAGTTACTCGTCAAAGACTTCGACCCTATCTGTATCTGTCTCCAGGAAACCCATCTGAAAACAGACGAAGACTTCGACTTAAGGACCTACGAGGTTTACAGAAGAGATGGACCTCTCAGGGGAAGAGCGTGCGGAGGGGTGGCAGTGGCGGTGTCCGTCCGGGTGCCTGCCACCGAAGTGCCGCTCCAGACCCCGCTCCAGGCCGTCGCCATCAGACTTCAGACACGGCCCCCCATCACCATCTGCAACACCTATCTGCCCCCTCAGGAACCTGTCACTGAGACTGAGCTCAGGGATCTTGTGTACCAATTGGAGGGGCCCATCCTGCTACTGGGGGACCTCAATGCTCACAGCTCTTCCTGGGGCTCAACTCACACCACGCCCAGGGGTTCCCTCATAGAGAGAGTCCTTGACGCCTCCAACCTCGTTATCCTGAACTCTGGCGAACCTACATACTTAAGCCCTAGCTACGGCACCTTCTCTTCCATTGACATCACCGCCTGCTCAACCTCTCTCCTCCCGCACATGGAATGGATCGTTTGTCCGGAGCAATTCTCCAGCGACCATTTTCCCATCTTAATCTCCGCAAACACTTGCCTTCCTACCCCCAGCAGACGCCGTAGATGGATACTGGAGAGAGCTGATTGGACTAAATTCCGAGAACTGGCCACCCCATCAGAAGCCTGGTCAGAAGATCCAATGATCAACTACCAAGGCCTCTCCATATAGGCCTCTACTCTGCGGCCTGTGCCTCTATACCTAGGAGCTCTTCTCATCCCAAAAGAAGACCAGTCCCCTGGTTCAATGAAGAGTGCAAAGAAGCGATTAGAGAAAAGAGAAGAGTCTATAGAATCTTTAAAAACTCTATGACTCAAAGTAATTACATCGCTTATAAAAAACAGAAAGCTCTAACCAAGAGGACTATAAACACCAATAAATCCAACTCCTGGAAAACTTACGTGAGTAGTATTAATTCGTCAACCCCGTATCGTACCGTCTGGAGAAAAATCAAGTCCATGTCAGGATCATCCGCCCATCCGCCCATCATGCTGAATATTCAAGGTAGACTCTGCTCCGACGAAAAAATAGTTGCTGAGGAACTCGCCATGAAATATTCTCTCAGGGACCTCGGATATGACCCCCAGTTTCTGGCAAACCAAGAAACTCAAGGAGCCGCAACAATGAATTTCCTCCCGTCTAGTCATCCGTCAGAGAAGTATAACGAGCCTCTCACCGAATGGGAACTTCTGAACGCCCTCCGTGAACTTAAAGGCAAATCCCCGGGCCCTGATGGAATTCAATACCAGATGATACAAGGCCTTCCTCTAGTAGCCCTCCGCAGGCTGTTAGGCATATATAACCAAATTTGGGATAAAGGAGTCCTGCCCAAGGAGTGGCGAGAATCTTACATCCTACCAATCTTAAAAGCAGGGAAGGACAAGAGGTCAGCCAGCAGCTACAGACCTATCTCACTCACTAGCTGCCTCTGTAAGCTGATGGAAAGAATTATCAACAAGAGACTCATGTGGGTACTTGAACAATCAGACCGTATGTCGAACCTCCAAAGCGGTTTCAGAAGAAAACGATATGCCCTGGACCACTTGGTAAGGATGGAAGGAGAGTTACAGTACACCTTCATTAACAAGGAGCATGCCGTAGCAATATTCTTCGATATTCAAAAAGCCTTTGACACCACTTGGACTCCTCTCATTATGAAAACTCTGTACGAATGGGGATTCCGAGGCAATCTTCCTGTCTTTATTAAGGAATTCCTGAAGGAAAGGACATTCAGAGTGATGGTGGGTGGCACACTCTCTGATGCCCAGATCCAGACAACAGGTGTCCCACAGGGCAGTGTCCTTAGTACTACCTTGTTTTCCATTGCCATCAATAAAATCACAGGCTGCATTAACAGATACACTACAGGCTTCTTATTTGTCGATGATTTTGCCATCCTCTGTCGGTCTAGTCAACTCGACCTCATACAAGCCCGCCTCCAAACGGCAGTCAACAAACTACAGGAATGGGCCCTTGAGACAGGATTTCAGTTCTCCTCGGAGAAAACGTTCTGCATTCACTTCAACCGACTGAGGAAGCATACTGTCTCTCCGAGTATCTACCTGTACGACTCCCCTCTACAATACAAGGAACATGCGCGCTTCCTGGGTCTCGAATTGGACAGGAGACTCAGCTGGATCCCCCATATCAAGCAGCTAAAGGAGAAGTGCTCTCAGCGGCTCAAGATGCTGATGGTCCTTGCCCATACTGGATGGGGAGCTGATAGGGTAACCCTCCTCAGAGTATACAAGGCACTGATTGGCTCAAAGCTAGACTATGGCTGTTTTGTGTATGGCTCGGCTAAATTGCCCAACCTCGCTCTTCTGGATGCCGTTCACCATGCTGGGATACGACTAGCAGCAGGTGCCTTCCGCACCAGCCCTGTTTTAAGCCTATGCGCAGAGTCTGGAACCGCCCCCCTCTTATTTAGAAGACAGAAGCTTGCAGCGAACTACCTCTCAACAATTGTAACCCAGACATCACACCCTTGTTTCAACTACCTTTTTCGTCCAAAATTCAGAGCCCTCTTCAACAATTCAAACAATGCCACACTCCCTTTAGGTCTTCGAATGTCAAGAGCCACCCAGGAGTTATTAGAAGTTGACATAAATGAAACCCGGGAAGATATCCCTCCTTGGACATTTAGGAAACCCCTCTGCAATCTAGAGCTGAAAGGCGAAGTCCACAAAGCCTCAACCAACCAGGAAGAGATCAAGCAGAGATTTCTTTCTGTTCTGAGTCGCTTCACGGGTCATAGAGTCATCTATACCGATGGCTCCAAAGTAACCGGGTCTACTGCTTGTGCTTTCACGGACAACCTAAGGGAATATAAGTACAAATTGCATGGGCTTTGTAGTATTTTCACAGCGGAGCTGACAGCTGTTGGGTTCGCATTATATTATGCCCTGTCCGTCCAGAAAAACGAGATTGCGATCTGTACGGACTCCCTTAGTGCACTCCAGAGCCTGGATCGCATGTACTCACCCCATCATGCCGTCTACAAGGTTCATCGCTATGTCGCCATGCTGAGAGAAATGGGAAAAAGAGTGGTCTTCGTCTGGGTGCCAAGCCACGTCGGAATCCCAGGAAACGAGCGAGCTGATAAAGCTGCTAACGCGGCCCATGACCTGATTGAGATTTGCAGAACCCCACTGACCCCCAACGAAGTAAAACGCCCCCTACTCCTAACAATAAAAAGACATTGGGAGCAAATGTGGGAGGAGGTGAACCCGAACAAACTTAAAGAAATCAAGAAATCGGTATCGCCCTGGAGTTCGTCTACAAGAAGCTGCAGACAGGAGGAAGTGGCCATCGCCCGGCTGAGAATCGGGCACACGCGGCTCACCCACGCTCACCTGATCACAAGAGAGCAGCCCCCCAGCTGCAATCATTGCCATCTTTCTCTGAGTGTATACCATATATTCTCGGAGTGCTCCTTTTATGAAGACCTTCTCAGAAACAATGATGTCCCGAGGAGCTTGGAGGAGGCGTTGGGGGACAGCCCCTCCATCCTGGATAGAGTCATTAATTTCTTAAAAGAAACTGGGCTATACCAAAAAATGTGAGCTGTACTGTCTGCTATCATTTGCCTATTTTAGGTCGCTCCGCCAGTTGAGTGGGGCCTGAACGGCCCATGGCGGGTCCCCCTGGGGGTCTGGGGGCCCGGGGGGGGGTCCTGCGTGGGACCCTCGGGTGGCCGGCGGGCACGGCTGGCTGGATGGGGGGGCCTGGGGCGGCTCCGTCGGGGCCTCTGGACTGGAACGGTCCCGGACTTGGAGGGTGTGGACGGCTTTCCTCACATGCACACCCTCGTCCTCAAGTCCCATTAACTTCACGATTAAGCTAAATGCTTCATATACTTGAGTGAGTGGCCCGGCGGTGCCGTTGTCTTTGTCCCCCGGTCCGGCCTGCCTGTTCGTTGGTTGCCCTTGGTCCTGTGCTTGGCCTTCCCTGGGCCCCGTGGCCCCCTGTGGGATCCGTTCATGTCTGTTCCTGTCATCTGCATCAAGAGTTCGCTGGCTTAGTTAGTGCAAGGAATGTAACAAGATAGGGCGATAATAACCGAAGTAGTTGTTCGCCCAAAATACCCAACCAACCAACCAACCAACCAACCAAATAGTCAAGAGGAGTCAGAGAGATGTGAAGGTGGACAGTCGAGAGAAAGAAGTGTTTTTAAGCTTAAGGTAGTGAACCAGTCTGAATGAGAGAAAAGGTAAATTATAACATTAGAAGTACGTAGAAGAGAAAAAGTAATTTTTATTTATATGTACATATATATGAAAAAAATATAAAAGAATGATAAATAATGGCCACAATATTTAAAAAGAAAAGAGACTAAAAGTAAATGTAGAAATTAGTTCTCTTATTCTATGCTGATCATTTTCCCTGTGAACCCAGTAAGATAATTTATACCTTTGGATTAAATTTAACATTTTTGAAAAGAAACAATATGACATCTCATTATTATATTTAGAAGTATCCAAATGAAAAATTGTTAATTGAATTTTTTTTTAAATATATGTACTTTCTTCAAAATTGCACGTCTTAAATTTTTGATATTTTTCAGAGCTCTTTTCGGAAATTACTGTAGAAATCAAAATTTAGTAGAAGACCAGCATTTTTACAGGTAATGTGGTTATTTTAGTTAATTATTTATTATTAATTTTGTTTATTTAATTATTATTTTTATGTTTATTTTATTTAAGACCATTTTTTAAAATTATCACAAGTGGCGTAAGCAGTTTTCTTTATTTCATTGTACAATATAATTCTGAGAATGACTTTCTTATATACGATAAAATGTAAACATTATTTTGAAATATTTCCTACTATTTTACATTATTTGGGACATTATAACTTATTGTTTCTACCTCAAATCTAAGAATACATTCACGATTGAAAAATTAATAAAGAACATTTTCGGTAAGAACTAATTTTTCGATAGGACTGACTTTTCTCGTGTAAATCAAAACAACGTTTAAAAACGACATTTAAGGACGGTTTTCGATATGTATCTCGCAAAACGGAGCGACCTTCGTAAAAAGAATTTCATATGAAATGTGTCTTTCAGTTTCTCTACGGTGTAAAATTGTAAGTGGTATCTTGTAAAATGTACTTAGACCCACAAGTAAAATGATCTGATTTCGACCAAAATCTTATCTGATATATACACATATGTCCTGACAGACATCATCGCGAGAATGGTCAGAACGACTACAGGAGATCTTGAAACGTGTAAATCCGAAGACTAAATGTTGGAGTTTCACATGATTACAATACTTCCTTATACTATAGACTGGGCGCAGTACGACAACCTCAGGAGAGACCTTGTGCAGAAGATGGGTGGCCGACTCCTGGTGGAGGCAACACTGTTCAGGAGAGTCGGACCAAGATACTTACGAGGCTCTCGTGAACTTTTCGAGACGTGGGTTTGAAAGGCGGAGAGAGCTTCGCCCGAAAGTCGTGTTATCAGTCTGTACATAATATAAATAGTACATAAGGGTGGTGGTAGTTTTCATGTAAATAGTTGGGTTATATGAAAAAAAATATTTTTACATCATATATATTACTAATATCAGCATTACCGTTATCATCATCTCTCACCATCACCATAACCCATATTATTACTATCACCACCCATCACTATCATACTAGTATCATCATTTCTCTATCATCACCATCAACACCATGTTATCATTCTTCTTCCCCAACAATAACACCATCCTCCCTCACCATCAACAGTAATCTTTCACACACAGTATGGGTATTTTCCCCCACACTTTAAACAGCTAATCCCCTCTGCTAATCTTGTAGGTGAAAAACCGTAGTGATGATAGGCAACTGCTTGCCATCCCGGATCAGTCACCATTCTGGACCTTGAGGCGGGCGGTTCTCACAGCCTTAGCTAAAATTGTACTATGGGGGTGGTTGCTCCAAGCGGCACCACCAACTAACTGAGGTTGGATTCGTAGTGGCTGTGGTTACCAGTCCTAGCAGATTTTGATGCTGGGACCAAAGTGAAATAGTAGGCGTTCCAATTCCTCCCCTATTCCAAGGGACTAACTCCACCCCAGTAGGATGTCCTAAATATTTTAAGAGGGTTGAATTCTATCCTCTGCGGGGTATGGGCGAGAGCTTCAGTACCCCTTATGAGTGATTTCTACAGACTAAAAAAAAAAAAAAAAAAAAAACTCAGAGAAGTTTTATATAAGACCTTCTACTTGGAAAATAGAGTTTAGTCTGCCCTCCAGGCTTTGTTTTATAAGCCCGGACTTACGTCAATAGACTGGTATTCATGGGGTCTTAAGTGGGCCTGGTGTCAGGAAACCAAAACCCACCAAATCAATACGAGGTGTCCGTTAGAAGGAAATCTGTTTCGTGTGACTCCATTGAACAAAGAGTTTCTCTCAAAAATACTTTCTAATTCTTTTTGAAGAATTCTTTTCTATCAAATCAAAAGACACCCACTTAACATAGAGAATAATATGGATTATAAAACATAATATGAAAAAATCTTTGGTGAATCAACGCCAATGTATTTCCCCAGAACGAATTAATGAAAACCAAAGGTTTGAGCTAAAAATCAATTATTGACTTCGACATTATTTGGGTTTTTGAGTCAAGTCTCCCACCTCTGATTCCCCTTCTCCTATTGATCGATTTGAGTAAAACTCAATAGGTGTCGACCGAGGCTCTGGATACACCCATAAAATTTCGTGTTGACACCTGCACTTCCAGACACACGGACAAACATTATTTTCAGTGAAAACTTACTCAATTTTAGTGAAAACTCAATATGGAATATCTGACCGATTACATAACTTCTTCTATACTTTGTGTAACTGGGGAGGTGAATACTTTCCTGTCTGCCTGTGAACACGATAACTCCCGATACAATGGGTATATCGATATGAAAATTGGGCGCAAAATAAAAGAGAGCTGGGCCTCTGTGTGGACTTAACATGGACCTAACAAATAAACTTAGGTCCATCAAAACAAATATTGATGAGTAGAAAAGCTCCGAAAAGCAGAATTGGCAGGAGGAGGTGTGTCTGATGCGGCTCCGCGTAGGCCACACTCGGCTAACCCATGGCCACCTCATAAACAGGGTGACAGGTGTGGGGCCTGGCCTCTCACAGAAAGCCACATCCTGGAGGAGTGCCCTGGATATAAGGAAATACTTAAGGCCATGGGTTTACGAACAAGAAACCTACATGAGATGCTATGAGAGCCGTCCTATCCACAATAAAAACTAGTCACCTCATCGATCCAATTTAACCACTTGCACGGCGTCAAAAATCAGGGCCATTGAACGCCGACAAATAAAATTATTCTATTCTATTCCTATTGATTTTCAGTCAAATCGGCCTCAGAGAAGGGGGACTTAACATAACAAACCAAAGAACTGCCAAATCAATGAATGTGCATCGATGCGAGATGGTATATGAAGATTGAGAAAGCTTTTTTATGACATCTTTTGATGTTTCTTCATAGAAGGACAGTTTAGATAGAGATAAAAGAATTTTTTATTATTGTTCGACATCCTCCTTTATAAATAAACATTCAATAGATCAAAATGAAATGAATAAGAGAAAACAGTACGAGTTGGACACAAAAGAATAGAGAACCTTGGTAAACCTTTGGAAATCCAAACCTTCATAGAGACGACATATATCAATTTTCAGCTGATTCGGCCAAAGGAAAGAGAAGAGATTAGGGTTTAAAGGGAAAGAAGGAACAGGGTGGGGCTGAACACAGAAACCCCAATAAGTAATGTATCAATAAGAAATTGTATACGTAAATCCAAGGTTTTCACCGGAATTTCATGTTTTCCAACCCCTAATTCCAAAAATAAAAAAAAACGTACTGTGGACATGATCACTCCAGATAGAAAAAATGTACCGTAATGATATATTATATGTGTATCCAGAACCCTCTGAGGACGTCACCTATTGATTTTTAGCCAAATCGGCCAAAGAGAAGAGGGGGATTAGTAGGAAGGCTACCACTGAAATGGATATATATGATATCGACACAAAATTTCTTATGTAAATTTAAAACCCAAATTTCCGCGAAGGGGGCTCAACACAAAAAATCCCAATAACTGCCTATGTAATAAATATATCACCATTAAATTTTATATTTAAATTCAAAATACCGTAAAGACGGCTAATATTTTATGTAAATCCAAAGCTTCCACTGGAATTTCACGTTTTCCAACAACCTGATTTCAAAAGTGAGGGTAAAAAAATGTGAACATGATAACTCCAGATAGAAAAAATGTACCTATCGTCATGAAATTTTATATGTGTATCCAGAACCTCGTGAGGATGACACTTACTAATTTTCAGTCAAATCAGCCATAGAGATAGATTAGAAGGGAAGCTTAACACAAAAACTCGTAACTGCCGTTGAAATGAATGTATCAACACAAAACTTCATATGTAAATTCATATCTATTATTTTTCTGAAAATAAAAATCGGCTTAAAGGAAGGGGGTGAGAGGAGAGAATCTCGATGAATCGACACAACATTTAGTATGCGGATTGCGACCTGGTATCCGTGATGAAGCAGGCGAGATTACATTGGTTGGGCCACGTAGAGAGAATGGAAGGAGGAAGACTCCCTAAACAAGCTCTCTATGGTAGGCCAGGCGGTGCCAGAAGAAGAGGAAGACCGAAACTCCGTTGGCTGGACGACGTCGAGGTGGACCTCCGAGTGTTGGGCATCAGAGGATGAAGGGAGAAGGTTTTAGATCGAGACGAATGTAGGAGGATTGTGACGGAGGTCCGGGTTCTTTCAGTACCGTAGCGCCGCAGGAAGAAGAAGAAGGATTCAGAAGCTACTATGTTAGTCAACTTTTGATATTCAACGGTCGGATTGCCTTTGGAGGAAGATCTAAAACGTAATTGATTAATTCGTTCTGGGGAAGTACATTGGCCGTGATTCACCCACGATCTTTTTTTTCTCCAGATAGTCAACTAGAGAGAGCCTTGTAAGGTTGGGGGATTATTCTACTCAAATCCTCACATTAGGAGGTGGAGGCTTGGATCCTTCAAAACTAAATTCCTGGCTACGTTCCTGAATTGAAGTGAGGCGTTATTAATGTTTCTCGAGGATCTTAGAAAGAGAAAAAAAGAAGAATGATAGGTTGAAAGGAAGCAGGATCGGGCTCAATGTTGTTGGATTTTGAGATCATAGTGATTGGGAGTGTATATCAATTATATGGGGAAGTAGGTTGTACGAAGAATGGAATTGTACAGAGTTGAATACAAGTTTCCATGATCTCTGGGGAATCTAGCCAGCTGGTCCTCGGTCTGGACTAAACTGGGTAATTCAGAAAGTTCACTGTTTTCTGGGCTAAACTAGCAGATACAAGTACGGCTTCAGCACACTCCGTGGTCATCGATCTGTAATCGAGCACAAAAAGTATAATGTGTGAGTGACGCGGTACTCACGAAAATCGTTGTGTGAAAATCTGCTTTAGTTGCAAAAATTTGCTGTCGTGCACTGATTGTGATTAAAATTTGTTTTACAATGTTACAGTAAAAAAAGTAGTATGAGGAATTAAACTTTCAAATTTATTGTTTTTCAATTTCTTTTATACATGAAAGTATAGGTTTGTGATAGCTAAATTAAGATATATACAACTGTGATTGTAGTGTCTCTAAATACCTCGAGAATACTGTGTCAATGGTAGTTTTCGAATTTGTTGTTGAAATGCTTCGATTCAATTTGGGTGGTCAGTACGTCTATGAAGTGACGTTGCATCCTGATACACGTCCAGTCTAGTTAGCCCCCTTCTATCAAACAAGGTCTATTGACTGTGACAGACCAATTTGGGTGGTCAGTACGTCTATGAAGTGACGTTGCACCCTGACACACGTCCAGTCTAGTTAGCCCCCTTCTATCAAACAAGGTCTATTGACTGTGACAGACCAATTTGGGTGGTCAGTACGTCTATCAAGTGACGTTGCACCCTGACACACGTCCAGTCTAGTTAGCCCCCTTCTATCAAACAAGGTCCATTGACTGTGACAGACCAATTTGGGTGGTCAGTACGTCTATGAAGTGACGTTGCACCCTGACATACGTCCAGTCTAGTTAGCCCCCTTCTATCAAACAAGGTCTATTGACTGTGACAGGCCAATTTCTGAGTCTGACAATACAGACTAGCTCAGATCAATATGGATAATGGAGTGGCTAACTGACAATTGGGCCGCCGGGATTCGAACTACAACGAAGTCATTAAGAAAAATAATAAATAATTTTTGGCTATCAGCAGCATATGCGAAATGTTTTACGGCAGTGGGTGATATGACCTCGTAGTTAAAGGTCCCAATAAATCACAATAAATAAGCACAGTAATCTCACTTTTTTATGGATATGTGTTATTCTAATTGTGCTTTAACAACAACAACTTAAAAATTCGTTGGTGTATTTTAGTCTTTTCTACAACTTCTATTTGAAATGATTTCTGATTGTCATAAACGTAAGCGGTATCTTGTAGTAAAATGCACTTAGGCCCCGGAGCAAAGTGGACTCAATATTCGTCCGAATTTCGGCCAAATCGCATCAAATCTAAATTAGCACGATCCAAATTTCAAATCCATAGCTACAATCGTTTTTGCGGTACTTTCCAAACACATACACAGGATGTAATGTAAAAAATACACACATTATAATTATTAAAATATTTCATAATTCATTATTATTTTTGAAAGAAAAGAATCAAAAAAGTGTTGGTTTTATCAAAACAGCTAAAATGCAAGAAGTTTTCATTTTATGCTATTCATTTTCCCTGTCATCCAAGTTAGGTAAAATACCTTTGGATTAGATTGAACATTTTTCAAATTTAGAAAAATTTGATGGCACCTCAGATTATGCATATATCTCTGGTATTTGGGCAAAAAGGCTTAAGTAAAAAAAAAAAAAAGTCTTGTGATCCAAAGGACTTAAGTGCATTTGAATATTTTTACCATATGTAACTGATTGTTGGAATTTTTTAATACTTTATTGAAATAATATATCAAGTAACATAAATGTACTTTACCTGATTTGCAGGAATTTTTTTAACATTCAAAAATTCCCCTCCTGAAATTCAGATTTGCTGACTTAAGCCCTTTTGCCCAAAAACCCGAGTTATATATTTTATAAGAAATTGAAATGAAATAATTATTAATTAATTTTTTTTCAATAAGTACGTGTCCTTTCTTCAAAATTGCACGTCATCAACTTTCTATATATTTTTATTAGGGCCCTTTCCGGAAACGGCAAGCGAAATTTAGTAAAATACCTGCAAACAATTTCTACAGGAAGTGTGATAATTTTATTATTTCCATTATTTAATGTTTATTATATTTATTTTTATTATATATTTTTAGTAACTTTTTATTCAATTATCACAAGGCAGACATCATCGCGAAAATGGTCAAAAGTATTCAGGTGACCTTGAAAAGTGAAAATTCATTGAAAACAATTACAACACTTCCTTATACTATAGGTATAGTAAAAAAATGAATGAAGTTTTCAATATTTGTGTCCCGTTTTAATGTAGTGAAATATTTGAAGTGTTGAAGGTTAACCTTTGTGAAAACGAGTTAGTCAAATACATAATGTGTTGCAGTAAAACAGTAGAAGGGGTTAAGAAAGACAAAGGGTGTTTCAGTTAGTCAAGGAAACTGTGAGACATTCTCATGGAGACAACTCAACCTCTTTCAGGAGTTCATCCTATTGTATTAACACAGCGGCTCCCATTTATTACCGCCATACTTTGTTTCATACATAGGTAAAGTAAATATTCCTCAGTGAATCACCGACAATTCCCCACCTCGAATTAATGCACTGTTTCCACTCTCACTCTCAACTCTATTTACCGGTTTGGTTAAAAATCAATGAATGTCTTACACGGCTTCTGAATCATTATATTACATTTCGTGTTGAGACAATCGTTACTAGGGTTATTGATACCTTTCGGTTGATTTGTCTTAAAACTAATACCTATTAAGGGATACCTATCCTCCATATTGGGTTATGTATTCAAATATAAAATTGCATGACGATACATTCATAAATAGTATAATATAGAGGTATTAGTCCCACAATATATTTTATTTATATCACAACCAGTTTCGGTAATTAACTGCCATCATCAGTTAGTGAATCGGAGAGAGAAGAGGTTAAAGAAGTTATAGACCCATCTCAGGGTCTAGCTAGATGTCTCTCAGAGAAGAGGTTATATAAGTTATAGACCCATCTCAGGGTCTAGCTAGATGTCTCTCAGAGAAGAGGTTAAAGAAGTTATATACCCATCTCAGGGTCCAGCTAGATCTCTCTCAGAGAAGAGGTTAAAGAAGTTATAGACCCATCTTAGGGTCCAGCTAGATGTCTCTCAGAGAAGAGGTTAAAGAAGTTATAGACCCATCTCAGGGTATAGCTAGATGTCTCTCAGAGAAGAGGTTAAAGAAGTTATAGACCCATCTTAGGGTCCAGCTAGATCTCTCTCAGAGAAGAGGTTAAAGAAGTTATAGACCCATCTTAGGGTCCAGCTAGATGTCTCTCAGAGAAGAGGTTAAAGAAGTTATAGACCCATCTTAGGCTCCAGCTAGATGTCTCTCAGAGAAGAGGTTAAAGAAGTTAAAGACCCATCTTAGGGTCCAGCTAGATGTCTCTCAGAGAAGAGGTTAAAGAAGTTATAGACCCATCTTAGGGTCCAGCTAGATGTCTCTCAGAGAAGAGGTTAAAGAAGTTATAGACCCATCTTAGGGTCCAGCTAGATCTCTCTCAGAGAAGAGGTTAAAGAAGTTATAGACCCTTCTTAGGGACTAGCTAGATCTCTCTCAGAGAAGAGGTTAAAGAAGTTATAGACCCATCTTAGGGACTAGCTAGATCTCTCTCAGAGAAGAGGTTAAAGAAGTTATAGACCCATCTTAGGGACTAGCTAGATCTCTCTCAGAGAAGAGGTTAAAGAAGTTATAGACCCATCTCAGGGTCCAGCTAGATCTCTCTCAGAGAAGAGGTTAAAGAAGTTATAGACCCATCTCAGGGTCCAGCTAGATCTCTCTCAGAGAAGAGGTTAAAGAAGTTATAGACCCATCTTAGGGACTAGCTAGATCTCTCTCAGAGAAGAGGTTAAAGAAGTTATAGACCCATCTTAGGGTCCAGCTAGATGTCTCTCAGAGAAGAGGTTAAAGAAGTTATAGACCCATCTCAGGGTCCAGCTAGATCTCTCTCAGAGAAGAGGTTAAAGAAGTTATAGACCCATCTTAGGGTCCAGCTAGATCTCTCTCAGAGAAGAGGTTAAAGAAGTTATAGACCCATCTTAGGGACTAGCTAGATCTCTCTCAGAGAAGAGGTTAAAGAAGTTATAGACCCATCTCAGGGTCCAGCTAGATCTCTCTCAGAGAAGAGGTTAAAGAAGTTATAGACCCATCTTAGGGTCCAGCTAGATCTCTCTCAGAGAAGAGGTTAAAGAAGTTATAGACCCATCTCAGGGTCCAGCTAGATCTCTCTCAGAGAAGAGGTTAAAGATGTTATAGACCCATCTTAGGGACTAGCTAGATCTCTCTCAGAGAAGAGGTTAAAGAAGTTATAGACCCATCTCAGGGTCCAGCTAGATCTCTCTCAGAGAAGAGGTTAAAGAAGTTATAGACCCATCTCAGGGTCCAGCTAGATCTCTCTCAGAGAAGAGGTTAAAGAAGTTATAGACCCATCTCAGGGTCCAGCTAGATCTCTCTCAGAGAAGAGGTTAAAGAAGTTATAGACCCATCTTAGGGACTAGCTAGATCTCTCTCAGAGAAGAGGTTAAAGAAGTTATAGACCCATCTCAGGGTCCAGCTAGATCTCTCTCAGAGAAGAGGTTAAAGAAGTTATAGACCCATCTCAGGGTCCAGCTAGATCTCTCTCAGAGAAGAGGTTAAAGAAGTTATAGACCCATCTTAGGGTCCAGCTAGATGTCTCTCAGAGAAGAGGTTAAAGAAGTTATAGACCCATCTCAGGGTATAGCTAGATGTCTCTCAGAGAAGAGGTTAAAGAAGTTATAGACCCATCTTAGGGTCCAGCTAGATCTCTCTCAGAGAAGAGGTTAAAGAAGTTATAGACCCATCTTAGGGTCCAGCTAGATGTCTCTCAGAGAAGAGGTTAAAGAAGTTATAGACCCATCTTAGGGTCCAGCTAGATGTCTCTCAGAGAAGAGGTTAAAGAAGTTATAGACCCATCTTAGGGTCCAGCTAGATATCTCTCAGAGAAGAGGTTAAATAAGTTATAGACCCATCTTAGGGTCCAGCTAGATGTCTCTCAGAGAAGAGGTTAAAGAAGTTATAGACCCATCTTAGGGTCCAGCTAGATCTCTCTCAGAGAAGAGGTTAAAGAAGTTATAGACCCTTCTTAGGGACTAGCTAGATCTCTCTCAGAGAAGAGGTTAAAGAAGTTATAGACCCATCTTAGGGACTAGCTAGATCTCTCTCAGAGAAGAGGTTAAAGAAGTTATAGACCCATCTTAGGGACTAGCTAGATCTCTCTCAGAGAAGAGGTTAAAGAAGTTATAGACCCATCTCAGGGTCCAGCTAGATCTCTCTCAGAGAAGAGGTTAAAGAAGTTATAGACCCATCTCAGGGTCCAGCTAGATCTCTCTCAGAGAAGAGGTTAAAGAAGTTATAGACCCATCTTAGGGACTAGCTAGATCTCTCTCAGAGAAGAGGTTAAAGAAGTTATAGACCCATCTTAGGGTCCAGCTAGATGTCTCTCAGAGAAGAGGTTAAAGAAGTTATAGACCCATCTTAGGGACTAGCTAGATCTCTCTCAGAGAAGAGGTTAAAGAAGTTATAGACCCATCTCAGGGTCCAGCTAGATCTCTCTCAGAGAAGAGGTTAAAGAAGTTATAGACCCATCTTAGGGTCCAGCTAGATCTCTCTCAGAGAAGAGGTTAAAGAAGTTATAGACCCATCTCAGGGTCCAGCTAGATCTCTCTCAGAGAAGAGGTTAAAGATGTTATAGACCCATCTTAGGGACTAGCTAGATCTCTCTCAGAGAAGAGGTTAAAGAAGTTATAGACCCATCTCAGGGTCCAGCTAGATCTCTCTCAGAGAAGAGGTTAAAGAAGTTATAGACCCATCTCAGGGTCCAGCTAGATCTCTCTCAGAGAAGAGGTTAAAGAAGTTATAGACCCATCTCAGGGTCCAGCTAGATCTCTCTCAGAGAAGAGGTTAAAGAAGTTATAGACCCATCTTAGGGACTAGCTAGATCTCTCTCAGAGAAGAGGTTAAAGAAGTTATAGACCCATCTCAGGGTCCAGCTAGATCTCTCTCAGAGAAGAGGTTAAAGAAGTTATAGACCCATCTCAGGGTCCAGCTAGATCTCTCTCAGAGAAGAGGTTAAAGAAGTTATAGACCCATCTTAGGGTCCAGCTAGATGTCTCTCAGAGAAGAGGTTAAAGAAGTTATAGACCCATCTCAGGGTATAGCTAGATGTCTCTCAGAGAAGAGGTTAAAGAAGTTATAGACCCATCTTAGGGTCCAGCTAGATCTCTCTCAGAGAAGAGGTTAAAGAAGTTATAGACCCATCTTAGGGTCCAGCTAGATGTCTCTCAGAGAAGAGGTTAAAGAAGTTATAGACCCATCTTAGGGTCCAGCTAGATGTCTCTCAGAGAAGAGGTTAAAGAAGTTATAGACCCATCTTAGGGTCCAGCTAGATATCTCTCAGAGAAGAGGTTAAAGAAGTTATAGACCCATCTTAGGGTCCAGCTAGATGTCTCTCAGAGAAGAGGTTAAAGAAGTTATAGACCCATCTTAGGGTCCAGCTAGATCTCTCTCAGAGAAGAGGTTAAAGAAGTTATAGACCCTTCTTAGGGACTAGCTAGATCTCTCTCAGAGAAGAGGTTAAAGAAGTTATAGACCCATCTTAGGGACTAGCTAGATCTCTCTCAGAGAAGAGGTTAAAGAAGTTATAGACCCATCTTAGGGACTAGCTAGATCTCTCTCAGAGAAGAGGTTAAAGAAGTTATAGACCCATCTCAGGGTCCAGCTAGATCTCTCTCAGAGAAGAGGTTAAAGAAGTTATAGACCCATCTCAGGGTCCAGCTAGATCTCTCTCAGAGAAGAGGTTAAAGAAGTTATAGACCCATCTTAGGGACTAGCTAGATCTCTCTCAGAGAAGAGGTTAAAGAAGTTATAGACCCATCTTAGGGTCCAGCTAGATGTCTCTCAGAGAAGAGGTTAAAGAAGTTATAGACCCATCTCAGGGTCCAGCTAGATCTCTCTCAGAGAAGAGGTTAAAGAAGTTATAGACCCATCTTAGGGTCCAGCTAGATCTCTCTCAGAGAAGAGGTTAAAGAAGTTATAGACCCATCTTAGGGACTAGCTAGATCTCTCTCAGAGAAGAGGTTAAAGAAGTTATAGACCCATCTCAGGGTCCAGCTAGATCTCTCTCAGAGAAGAGGTTAAAGAAGTTATAGACCCATCTTAGGGTCCAGCTAGATCTCTCTCAGAGAAGAGGTTAAAGAAGTTATAGACCCATCTCAGGGTCCAGCTAGATCTCTCTCAGAGAAGAGGTTAAAGATGTTATAGACCCATCTTAGGGACTAGCTAGATCTCTCTCAGAGAAGAGGTTAAAGAAGTTATAGACCCATCTCAGGGTCCAGCTAGATCTCTCTCAGAGAAGAGGTTAAAGAAGTTATAGACCCATCTCAGGGTCCAGCTAGATCTCTCTCAGAGAAGAGGTTAAAGAAGTTATAGACCCATCTCAGGGTCCAGCTAGATCTCTCTCAGAGAAGAGGTTAAAGAAGTTATAGACCCATCTTAGGGACTAGCTAGATCTCTCTCAGAGAAGAGGTTAAAGAAGTTATAGACCCATCTCAGGGTCCAGCTAGATCTCTCTCAGAGAAGAGGTTAAAGAAGTTATAGACCCATCTCAGGGTCCAGCTAGATCTCTCTCAGAGAAGAGGTTAAAGAAGTTATAGACCCATCTTAGGGTCCAGCTAGATCTCTCTCAGAGAAGAGGTTAAAGAAGTTATAGACCCATCTCAGGGTCCAGCTAGATCTCTCTCAGAGAAGAGGTTAAAGAAGTTATGGACCCATCTTAGGGACTAGCTAGATCTCTCTCAGAGAAGAGGTTAAAGAAGTTATAGACCCATCTCAGGGTCCAGCTAGATCTCTCTCAGAGAAGAGGTTAAAGAAGTTATAGACCCATCTCAGGGTCCAGCTAGATCTCTCTCAGAGAAGAGGTTAAAGAAGTTATAGACCCATCTTAGGGTCTAGCTAGATCTCTCTCAGAGAAGAGGTTAAAGAAGTTATAGACCCATCTTAGGGTCTAGCTAGATGTCTCTCAGAGAAGAGGTTAAAGAAGTTATAGACCCATCTCAGGGGCTTGCTGGATGTTGACTGAGAGAGATCCAGCTGGACCCTGAGATGCGTCTATAACTTCTTTAATCCCTTCTCTACTTTAAGTTTCACTACCTGAAGATGACAGTTCATTGCTATAACTAGTTATGGTGTAAATAAAATATATAGTTGGACTGATAGGCCCTGTATAACTTATTTAACTAGTAAGTCCACCATTAACCAACAAATAAATACATTCAAAATATAGACCATTATTGGGGTATTTGTGTTGAGACCTCCTTCACTTCCCTTTGGCCAATTTGGCTGAAATTTAATGTATATATATCATATTTCGTGTACATACATTTATTTTATTCTATTACAAACAGAAAATATTTCAACATTTTTGGTATCAGGGGTCGGAAAACATAAAATTCTTTTGAAAATTCAACATCGAATTTCTGATCTATTATATATACTATATATACACTTCCTGTTATAGTAATTAAATAATAATTTTCTATTTATTGAAAGGTAAACTGTTGCATTATGTTGAAAATAGTGGTTAAATAGCATCTTCAAAAACTCATCGGATCGAGAAAAAATAATAAAAGCAATGTACTTCCCCAGTGAGAAATAAGTTTTTGCTCTCCTTCTGAAACCAATTGACCGATTTGGATGAAAATCAATATTATACTTTTATTATACTTCCGTGTACATTCCTTACATCACAGTTATTAGAACTTTTGAGTTGTGCCCCCTTCTCTGTTCCTCTCATAATTGGATTCGGTTGAAAATTGTTATATGTCTTCCTTGTAGGGTCCTGCTTCCTCGAATAAAATTTCATGTCAATACATTCTCTACTTCGTCAGTTATTGAGTTAAACTCTTAATAATGTTTCATAAATCATTTGGAAACTAAAGTTTCGTTGAGCGCCGAGTCCGACTTTTCATAGAGATTTTAGACCAACTTTTCCGTCGACATTTTGCCAGTCTGCGCACACGATCCCTGGAGATAATATAAATATGAATAGCTCCGCACTCCCACAAACATTTTTGAAAATATTGTAGTGAGCTTACTCCCCATGGATCATAATTTTGGCGAGTTAGATTAGCACAAAAACAATAGTACAGAAACGGCAGGTAATGTTGAAGAAAAGTGAGCTATCGCATTTCTGTTTACTGTACGTGACAAATAGGGGTTTCCGGCCCTCACGTTTCCAACTTGAGCACTCTCTAAAAGAAAGATTTTTTGTGACTGCCCACAGACCATAAAATGTCAGTTCCCTTCAAAACCGCTCGATGAAGACCAGAAATATAACGTATCAAGGCATAAGCTTCTTGTTGACGGACCTACAGCCGAAATTGCTTCACAGATTGCAATGTTTTTTTATTTAGTTTTTGACGTGAAAACGTCTATTCGCTCGTTAAGCACAGTGATAGCCGGTCAAACTTTCTTGTGTTACAAAATACCGTCAGATTTCAATTGATAATAACTACGAGACTAATAATGCGATAACAACGGTTGAGGTCTCGATGGATAGAGCATGTCTGTACGTGTTTGTTTTCCCTGTGACGTTATCGGGCTAGTGTGGGCGCCGGCGGATGATTGTTGCGAATTAGCGTTGTGTAAAATTAGAAATTAGTGTAGCGTGATAACGCGTTTAGATAGGACGTTGCTGTAAAGAGCTTGAGGAGCACTACTAGAACTCAAAGTGAAACAATAAAAATATTCTCCGAAATATGTATATGTAAAAATCGGTATTAAATTGAAAATTGCAAAAAAATTAAAGATATCGTTTCATATATGAATCGTAAAAATGCGCGGAATTATAGAAAACGCAAATCAGAGGAAAGCTCGCATCAAAAGGAATTTAAAAAACCTAAAAAGTCTAGTGCCGAGCAAATGCAAGAGCTACGGCAGCATCGAAAAGAAAATGAAAAATGATTTTATCCCGACGTTTTCACGGAAAATCTACGGCGTGGACCTTGACTACGCCTTAATGTTTTTTTTTCATGTGATTGTTGAAATTTTCGTCGAAGTCTGATAAAAGACGATGTTGAGTTTTCAACGGCATTTCATGTTTTCCAATCCGCTGATTCCAAAATTGTAAAAAAATGTCCCGTATAGCCGGGGATACCTAGACACGTATGCTGGTCGGAGCTTCTAGTGAATTCGGAGGTCACGAGCCCGACTCTACTGCGGCAGTACTAAATGTTGCTTACCCAGATTTAGTTATCTGAGGGGGGTTCATTAGCGAGTACCTTAATGTCCCATCTGAAGGACGGAGTCTTCAAGTTTTTTACTCCTCCCTGACAAAAATCTTGAGATCAGTAGAGAAGCATATAATAGCTGGACTATAAATCCATATATAAATAATATACAGAAATTCTTGTGGTGACTTTTTTTTAAAAATGCACCCCTAATTAACAACATCTATAGGAGGAGGGGGGAGATTAATCTGCAAAGGTGTGGTTGGTATATAAAAGTCCAATATACAAATTTATTTTAAATATTTAGAACCTAGGTACTTGGTGAGATCTTTTCAACTTTATATTACTCACTATAAATTTTCAACAACTTTGCCCCTTCATCGTTCTGTACTTTGTCTCAAGTTATTGTTATTACTTTCAGATAGCGTGCTGGGATGAAATGGACATTCAGAAGGAGCACGGAGGGAGTATTGTTCGGCTAAGCCGAGGAGATGGGAAAATCTTTTGTGTATAACCGAACAATAGAAAACCGCGGATCGGGTACTTAACATAAATAATTTGGGTGAGTCAAGTGAATGTGGTTTATTTGTGCAGTAAGCTAGAGAGAGGATGAACTGTATGTTCATGTCTACCGATCTACAAGGAGACTGACATTACCAGCTGGTTCATTTACATGTTGTTACGACTGGACATTAGCTAAACATGGACCAGTGATATACCACTCAAGGATACACGAACAGTCATTCCGCCGACATAATGTTCGGTAGCAGTAAGGACAGTCATGGGCGTAGCCAGGGGAGGGGGGGAGCAAAATACCAAAATAAAAATTAAGTAAACTAAAAAAAATAGTTTTTATTAAAAATGGATTTCTTACAAGTTACCAATAGGATCTTCAAATTACCCATGCTTCTGATTCCTAAATCAGCCATCAGCTGTTACTTAAATGTATATGTACAAAACAAGTCATATTACATTTATTTAAATATATATGAATTCAATCACTTCATTTCCTCGCTCAAAATCTTCATTTATGTTATACTTTATACTCTTAAAGCTGATTTTACATGCGCAGTAAAAATGCAAAGTGCAGCAGCAGCAAATGCACGCTATTGGATGTGAGTAATTTAATTCTAAAAGCACAGAAACCACAGCCTGCATTTGCTGCTGCTGCGCTTTGCATTTTTGCTACTCATGTAAAGTCAGCTTAAGTATTATAGTCAGTGGTTACCTCAGGGGGAGCTTCTAGGGGTCCGAGTCTCCCAAATTAATAACAAAAAGTTTGCAGCGCTAACCACGGAAATTGCGGGCTCTGCCCTGGGAGTCTATCCCCCCCCCCCCCCCCCCCCCCCCCCCCCACCCCTGTAACATAACTTTGCCCCCCCCTGCTTAAAATCCTGGCTACGCCCCTGAGGACAGCGCAAGGAATGTTGGCTCTTTAGATTCCCACTGGTTTTAGAGGGAGAGCAAAAATTTAGTTTATCAACTCACCCTGGGGCAGTACATTGCCAGTAAAGTTGTCGATGAGTTTTGGAGTTTGTGTATCAAGTACCCTCCTCGCCCACTCTAATCACTCCCTTCCAATTGGCTGATTTGGGTGAAAATCGATAGGTGTCGTCATTATAAGGTTCAGGAACCATATAAGAAATTTCGTGTCGATACAATCATTCTATCGAGAGTTATCGTGTTCACAGACAAATGTTGGAAAAACAAAATTCCGTTGAACACTCAGCATCGAATTTTGGACCAATTATTTAACTTCCCTTATACTTCGTATAGCTGGGGAAATAACACAAAAAGTCATCAATGAATCACCGATAGTGTACTTCCCCAGCACAAATTAATCAACTGTGTTCTCGCTTTCCCTCCAAAACCAATCGACCGTTTGGGCTAATTACATCATTGGTCGGAATGAAAATCGGCCCTGACACCATTCCTTTTTTTTTTATTACCGGATGCTCTGGTAAATCACCCGTCCCGCAACTTCGTCGGGGAAGAAAAACTATTTAATTTAATAATCAAATATAGCAATATACAATAATAGTGTCAAATATAGAGTCAAATATAACAATATACACAACAATACAAATCAAATATAACAATATATGGTATATGGGGGTGTCTGGGGGCGACAGTCTCTGGTCCCTAACGGGACAGGCTGGGACTCCCAGACCTCCTAGTGTTGCGGCTACCTGGTGGCGCCGAGAGAGCTCGAGATTAGTGGGATGGTGCTGCTTCTACATCGCGGTCGCCGGGGGTAGACTTCGGGCTTGACCCGTCAATCGCCCGCTTTTTCTGTTCCCGCCAGGAGGTGACAAAGCGGCTGAACGCCAGGTAGTTGGACTCCATCATCAACTCCGGCAGGATCAATCCCAGAAACGATCCTGTCGCGCGAATCAACTCCACCCTAGACCTGTCGTACAGCGGGCAATCGAGGACCACATGTTCTGCAGTCTCGATGCCGCCACATGAACAGTTCGGGCTATCCTTCCTCTTAAAGTAGTGACAACATTCCTGCTGATTCTTATGTAAAATGACCTCCTGAGTGTATGACCTCCTATGTAATATGACCCCCGTTTTCCCTCATCACCCACCGTTTTCGGGGCTGCCCCCCCCCCCCCCCCCCCCCACCTATTTTTATCACTTTTCGATAATTTGGAGGGATGAAAAGGATTATTTTAGCCTTTACATCTCTTCTGAGGAGCTAGAGAGGAGAAAACTTCTGTGTTCAGTAGCAATAACGTGAGTGTGCAGTTGCTCTATTTGTGATATTATTACAGTTAACCCTAGGTTTTTTATTATTAAGTGTGATGGCAAGTACAAAGGCACATTACAAGAAACGCCTTCTCATGGACATCATTAGCCAACCTGACGCAGACATCACTGTGCTATTGAAACAATTTAACATCAAGGATGCAATTCTCAACGCAGCTTTTGCATGGCAACAAGTTCAGCCCTCAAATTTAATAAGATCTTGGAGAAATGTTTGGCCAGAGAATCCCCTCCTCCCAAAAAAAGACGACGGGAATCAACGGGAAGACGAAACATATCAAGTCACAATGTTGTGGAGGATACACTGACACTTTGCGATGATATAAATATTCCACAAGAATCATCGGAAGAATTAAGAAGATGGGTCTTAGACGACAACCTGGGCGCTGACAACGGATGAAGAGATAGTGCAAGAAGTAACATCTGATACACAAGACGACATAATCGAGGAGGCCGTGGAGACAAAATATACAGTCACTTGTGATGAAGCTATGTCGGCTGCTAACACTTTAATACGCTGGTGCGAGGAACGTGAGCTTGACGTGAACAATGTGTTCATTTTAAAAGACATTCAAGAAAAGGATATGACTCATTGTATGCGTAAAAATAAACAGAAGACCATCACATATTTTTTTAATAAATTTTCCAAACTTATACAATGCAAATTCAATTAAATAGAGCCAACCTTTGGTAATCCGACAACCCCGCGGTCCCGTAGTGTCGGACTATCGCGAGTCATCTGTATCTACACTTAATTTACATAGGCACTTCTGAGTCCTCTACTATATTTTGTGATGATACATTCATTACATCGGAAGTTATTAGGGTAATTAAGGGCAAGTATTAGGTCACAGACAGACTTTTTTTGTTCATTTTTGGAATCAAGACGTCGGAAAAATTATAAATTCCAATTACATAACTTCCCCTATTTTTCGTACAACTGTGGAAGTAAAATAACAAAAAATGAGAAATAAATCGTGAACGGCTTAAAGTAGGAAAAGTAGTCGTATTCGTATCTCATGACGTATATAGACGTATTCGTAAATCTAATTACGTTTCTCGAAGTCTAACTCAAAGAATGTATCATCTTTATACCGAAATAAATATTACTACTGACTTTGGACTTTGATTTTAAAATTGGCACATTTGTACATAAAAAAATTTCGTTGGTGAATCACCGGCGATATACCTCGCAGCACGAAATAATCAAATATGTTTTCACCCCCTCTTCCTCTCTCTCTCTCTCCAAAACCAATTGACCATTATAATAAATGTGTCACCCGATTTAATATGTAAATTCAAAGACGACCTCTGTAAACTTTCAGCAGAATCAGAAGAAGGAGAGGGGGGATCAGAGGGAGGACTTAACTGAAAAATCACAATAACTGCAGTTACAATGAATGTATCGATATAAAATTTAGTATGAACATTCAGAAGCCACAATGTCAGTCAAATATTGAGTTTTAGTTCAAACGGTCGATTGAAGGGAGATCCTGAAGGTAATTGATTAATTCCGACTTTTTCTTCCATGAATTGTTGTTAAACCTTCCAACTATATATTATACCGTTCAATATTATCCTTTTGTTTCTGTACTTTCTCTCAAAAGTCTCTTTGTTTTCTAGAAAAAACACTAAAAATAACAGTAGATGTTGATTAGCGACTGTAGATTCTAATTGTAGGAATATTGAGGGTCAGTCAAAGATGGAAGAAAACACTATTCAAACGCCAACGTTTCGATATATTTTATATCATCATCAGGGCCTACAAACATGGGGGGGAATCAAGATTAGAATCACAAGTAAATAAAAGTGTGCTGATAAACATTACTGAACGTTAAAATAGACACTATAACAAGTTAAAAATTGTGTAACTGACTTACCATGAATACGATACTAGACATTAAAATTAAATATAGATATATTGTTAACCATAAACATGAACGTACACTAATACAAATTAAAAGTAAATATGAATACATTACTAAACACAAACATTGATAATCATGGTATAGACAAATAGGTGGAACATAATAAAGAGTAAAAATTAAAATAAGCAGGGTTGGGGAGAAGGCATGTACACTGGATGGAGTCTTACATTGCAATGAAATGGTACAATAATACAAGGGGTGCTGAAGGAACCAGGTACATGGAGCTAGGAAAACCCCGTCATAAATGTCACATTCCAGCCAGAAATGTTGAAAATAATATAAATATGTATTACTAAGGTTGTTGGTGTCTGTATACTCTAATAAACATATATAGATAATAAAAAAATAAAAAATAAAAATAGATAATATAGATATTGGAGACAGAACTATAGTGTCAGCTCTTGCTAAGTAAATTGGCATAACAATTACTTAGGTTATTAGTGTCTGTTCGTAAGTTGACGATATCAAGTGTTTTAGCTATATAGGTACACCATTTCCAATGTCAGTCTCTTATGATAGTTATGTTCTCTAGGGAGTATATAGTCAAAAGTGTTTATATAGTCAAAATTATGTTTGTTCTGGCTATGGTGTCGGGCTAGAGCGCTACAGTTATCAGCATCAATTTTAGTTACTGAAAATAACAACAATTTTTTTTTTTTCACTCTAGAAGTAGTAACCGTTTCAGAAGAGGGAAACTTTTATTTTTATGATAAATCTCGTCCCACAACATCTTACTATCACACATGATAAATTGATTTAACAAAGATAATATATCCCAACTCCTGAGGACTAAAATAAGAACTGAAAAACAGTATAACCAGGTGTTTGTGTTTTTGGTTTTTTTCTAGAGAAAAACCTCTCTGGAAAAGTGGTTTGTGAAAACAGAGGCTTGTGAAATCCAAGGAGAATTGTTCTGTCCCTTGAACTTAAGGGCCTACTGGTGTGGTGAGAATAATACCAGGAGTGCTTGCCTCATTTCTGAAATAAGACGCCGTCTTCCCGTACCACTTCAAATAAGACGCTTCACAGCCCACTCCCAATGAACACTCACGAAAATTATTTTTTATTATTTCATTTACATATTTTCATTTGAAAACGAAATGTTTATTTACCCTGATATTTATTTATTTTTACTTTCTTATAGCCTAAGAATAGTAATCATGCGAAAATCCAAGATTGAGTTTTCAGCGCATTTTCACGTTTCAAGGTCTTTTTCTATTTTCCCGGTGATTGCAGTCTGTACATCTATCTGAAATTTGTGAGCGCCCTAACTCAGAAACGATTGTAGCTAAGAACTTGAAATTTGAGAGATTTGAAGATGTCATCCTTGTTAACAACTTTACTTCAGAACTTAAGTACATTTTCCTAGATACCACTTATATTTATGATCTAATCAAAAATCTTTTTAAATAAAAGTTCTTGAGAAAAATGAAAGGCAGATTTTATATGTAAAACGTTTTTTCTAAGGCTGCTCCGTTTGTGACATTAACCCATTTTCCTCCCCCGATTAACCCCCCCAGATTAACCCCCGACTCAAAAGAAGGGGGTGTTATAAGTTTGAAGCCTTTGTCTGTGTGTGTGTGTCTGTCTGGCTGTGACAACGTAGCTCCAAAACGGCTGAACCGATTTTAAAACGGTTTTTTTCGTTTCAAAAGCTGGTATTTGCGAGATGGTTCTTCTTAGCCCTGTTTGGTGGAAATCGGGTATACCATTTCCAAGATCTTCAGGTTTCATCAGAGCCTGTGTAGAGATCTCGGCCTCTATTAGAGCTAGAGACTTGGAGTTCAGCTCAACTGTTTGTAAGGCCAAGCCCCTCCCTCCCTCTCCCCACCAAAAAAAAGAAAATGAAAGAAATTTATAATTAAAGTTTTATTTGTTTACATGTTTTCTTGAATTACGCGAAAAGGGTTAGTTCTATCGAAAAATTGGTTTGAAGCAAAAAATGTTCTTTATTAAATTTCCAACCTCTAATGTGTCCTCAGATTGGACCAATATGATAGAAGTTTTAGCGGCCCAAAGAATGTGAAATCAATTGTCGTAAGAATATTTTAATTGTAACGCATAGAAAAAAATTTTGATCCAGCCTCTACAGATATATAATCAGAGTATTCACTACCCAGCACCCTGAAGAATAGATCGGAATGATGGGATCTGAGGAAAAGGTAATATGTTTAGTGGAAGGAAGGGGCCAGGGTGTCCTACAATAACTGAAGAGATGCGATCTACAAAGCGAAGGAAGGTCCTGGCTAGACAATTGAGTGATCTAATCTGAACCTGAACTCATGGCATGGGATTAGGTATTGATTCTAGAATAGGATAGATCCTTTACTGGGAACTGTTCTCTCAGGGATTTTGGACGGTTCGGAGACTAATTGATCGATAGGATGAAGGAGTAGTGGGTGGAAAGCCGGGTTTAAGGATTAGAATGATGAGAGAAGTTACAAACAGTGGGGAAATAGGTAATTCTAAAGGAAGAAAGCAATTTTCATTTAAAATTTTCATTCGAACATGACTGAACGGTTACCTGAAACCTGTAAATTCTGCCACCAGAAAAATATATATTCCTAAGTTGAGAATAGCGAACATATTGCGAAAATTTATAACACATGAATAAAACATAGTTTTTTTAAAAAATATTGTCTATTCCACAAGAAAAGTATACATAAAATGTTTCTTATTAAATTCCCAATCACCAATATGCCCTCAGATATGAGATAGTGCCAATAAGACCCATAAATAAATTTCCGTTGGAAATATTTCAGTCTTTATTATTTTTTTTTTTGCATAATACAATCGGTTACAAGACACCATAAGTAAATTTGAAGTCTGAGTGATTACAATGTTGTGCATTTACTTATATAATAATAATGAGGAAGAGAATAATATTAAATAGGTTAGGTTAGGTTTTATGACTCATGCCCGGGCTTTAACTACGAAGTCATATCGCCTACTACCAGAGAGCTCTTTCGTCACTCTGATGGACATGAGCCCGACTCTACTGTGGGAGTCCTAAATTTTGCTTACCCTAAATGTTTATTCACCTAGGGCAAGGGTCTTTAACGAGTACCTGACATCGTACAGGCTCGGGACCATCGCTTAACGTCCCATCCGAAGGACGGTGTGCAAAAGTTTATTTGCCCTCCCAGATAAAATAAACTAAGGGCCTCAGTCGGGTTTCGAACCCACGTTCTTGAGCTCAGAAGGCAAGCACGCGTACCACTGAGCTACCGGCGCCCTCTTTTAGAGGTTATATATTCTTCCGACAATCAGCACAAGTTCACACAACTCTATGCTTTGTTTATTTAAAAGCCATTTATATATTGTTACAATTTATATTAAATACAATTTATATTATATACAATTATAGTATGTACAATTTATATTATATACAATTATATTATATACAATTTATATTGTATACAATTATATAATATACAATTATATTATATACAATTTATATTATAAACAATATAAACGTAACTTTCTAATGCAACTGTATCGTAAAGTTAAGGGATGAAGCCTTGAAACTTGTTTTTTTTATAAATGGGACTCTATATGCTATCTAACGTTGTATTATGTATTACTTAAGGATTATTAGTTTTGAGTATGACATGTTGTCGTTGCATTCGTGTTCCAAATGTTACTTCCTATCCAGTGCAAGGAGATACAGTTATACGTCAAAACAATTTTCTTCGGTCGGATTTCGAACCCACGTTCTTGAGCTCAGAAGACAAGCACGCATATCACTGAGCTACCGGCGCCCTCTAATAATAAATATATATTAAATAATAAATATATACAAACTAATAAAATACCTAATTTAATGAAAAATTAAATGAAGACTAAATAAACGAAATAAATGACGTGAAAAGTGTAAAGTACATAAGCAAATCATAAAACAAAATAGAGAAATGTATGTACAAAGTAATATGATCAATCATAAGAAAAGTAACTATTCAGCTCCGAAATTTCCTGGAACACTCCCGCGTGGTACTCTCCTAATTCTTGGTCCCTCGTACCCTTGGATCTGCCTAGCCTCTGTCTCGCAGTGGAGACAGACCGAGAGGGACAGGAGAGGCGAAGGGAGGCAACATTGAGGGAAGAGGCTGGTCACTATTTCAAAGTAATGTTTAAATTGTATCGCATAGCAACAAATTATAAAATATTTTTTATTATTGGTATTTTTTATTAAAAATTAAGAATGAAAAGTGAAATATATGTGATGTGGCCAAATCACGCTTACAAATCAATATCTCTCCCCCTCCCTCTTCTCAAAATCATTACATACTGGCATTACAGGGTATAAGAAAGTCACTCTCAGTATTACGCAGTACAATGAAACCAATTCATTACTTTCACATACCCAGTAATATCAGAGTGGAAAGGAAAAAAATAAAAAATTACTAGTGAAGATGAGGGAAGGAGGTTGAATAACCAGAAGGCAATGGTGCAGGAAATTATATATATATCGGATCATAAAAATGACATACATCGATATATCGGGAGGCGGTGGAGTTGACTGGATCGTGAGGAAGATGGGATATAGAAGAGGGTGGAGTCGAGAAACCACTCTCTGTGACCTCAGACTTCTTATTTGCGGTAGCACATAATGAAACGATCAGGAAGAAAAGTGCCAACTAATACACATGAAACCTGACTCGCGGATATCATACACTAAGGACAACGTCCTCAGTCGTATACATAGAGACGTATATCATTGGTATTGGAAACTCATAGCATGAGATTGAAAAAAATGAAAAATAAACAAAATAATTTAATAAATAAATATAACAATTTTTTTTAACTTTCCCATAAAAATAAAATACGTTGTCTTCCCATAGTTTTATTTCCAAGCAGAACCGCAACTGCGTCATCATCTGTGGCACATCTAAGAATACATAAATATAAATATGAAAAAGTAACTAGCAAAAATCTTAAAGTTTTCTTACACTTTCCTAGACCTTGAGTGTAAAATCGTGCGAAAATCAGATTTTGAGCTTAAAACGGACTTTTAAATTTCAAAGTGCCCTGAATACATTTAGACCTCTTTCGCGATGATGTCTCTCTCGTCTGTACGTATCTGATCGAAAATTTGTAAGCGTTCCAATGCAGAACGATTGTAGCTGTTTGATGTCATGAATGTTTTTGAAATGAAGATGACACATGTGCTAACTTAGATCTGATTAGAATAGGCCAAAATCGGACGAAAATTCAGACCACTTTACTTTGGGGTCTAAGTACATTTTGCATGATACCTCTCATATATACTATATATTTGCGAGATACATGCCGAAAAACATCCTAATATGTCATGACCACTTCTTTTAACTATTTCCTACAGAAATGTACATATACAGATATGTAATTGTACATTCTCTGGGGTACTCATATTGTTCCATCTCAATTTTGAAGGAGCATTGATACTTAGAAATTTAATAAGAAACATTTTTGGTTAGATACAATTTTTCGATAGGACTAACCGTTTTAGCATAAATCGAGCGAACGTTCAAAAAAATAGGTTTCAAGAAGTCATTTTAGGAATGTATCGCGCTTACTGGGCGATCTTCGAAAAAATATATTTAGTACCTATACTTTATTTATTTACTGTATAATATTATTTTTATACTCATATTTTCAAGTATTTATTTATTCATTTCATTTTATCTTTTAGTAGTATTGTTAATTCTAATCCATGTGTCTCTGACTCTAAGAGTAATATCTGTTTATGTAGGTATTTAATTCATAAATTATTATAATTCTCTATTCTTATGACGTATCCTATTACCATGTTATTTAACGGAAATAAATAAATATTATTATTACCTTTGCCCGAACATCTTAATAAATAACATAAAGTGGATTGGTTTAGTCGGAAGGAGCACTAACAAATCATGTGGTGTGCTGTTTATCACCTTTGGGGTGAACAATATCCATTGATCGTAAATCTTCGATAAAATATAGTTGTTGGTTGTTTCGATGTATCGATTTGTCTAAGATCGACCATCTGATTGATAATTTGATGTCAAGACCTGGTGTCTATCAATCCTTCCACCATTACTCACTCACCATTGATCAATACTAATTATCACACCGTAACAATTGTTATCAATTGACTTATTCTCATTGATGAACTGATAAATTAACAGAATGATGACGTAATTTTGTTTGAATCTACCTTAACTCAAAAGTAATCATCGGTTGGATGATGAAAACTCTGTCTTCTTTTATGATTGTGTTTGCAGAAGATGTCCTTAATAAATGTCCAAGGAACATTAATCAACGGGTTTCTTCGTTGAATTTTCATCAAGATATTGAATTTAGAAGATAAATTGTAAAATTCAAGAGTGTCTGAGAAGACTCCATTCTTCCAAACATCCTTGGGAGTAAATTAAAATATTTTACATAATTTCCCACTGGACTACACTTCACATGAAGGTAGAAAAGGCAAGCTGAGGTTGCAACGGAAGGATATTCTGACGAAAAATGGTTTGTCCGAACAGTCTTATCATAATTTAGATGAAATCTAAGAATCGGGGAGCTAGGCTGGTTGAAGTGGTAGGGGTGCAGCGTTGCTGAGACTTGCATCCCCACCCTGCGTGACCAGAGCAGCTCCTCTCCTATTGGCTATCACTCACCATGCCCCCTCCCGTAAATCTAAGACCTATTAGCGATTAGGAATTTTATAAGAAACATTTTTTGTAATAATTAATATTTCGATAGGACTAACCGTTTCTGGGTAAATCAAGGAAACGTCTAAAAATATGTGCTTTAATTTGTCTGAAAATCAATAGTTTTATTTATTTTTATTTAACATAATTTTCATTATCACAGTTGTTATTTTCTGTAACTATACATATATATATATATATATATATATATAAATTGTGTTGACCTTTGCCTCATATAATAGATCGAAGCTATACCCGGCATCCTACACCATAAATTGTGTTGATTTTTGCCTCCTCTGATAGCTCAAGACCGACTCTCATACCGTACTTCAGCGAGGAACCCTGGAATTTCCATCCCCTCCACTTTATGTATCTTCTACTAGTGCGCTTCTTGTGGTAGCTCTCATAACTATAATTATCAATCGTTCTGGGATATGCGATATATCACAATATATATTGTAAAGAGCCCTACTCATTGCCATAAAGTTTGTATTCTTTAGTGCAATAAAAAGTTTATCTATCTATCTATACTTGGTTCGTATAGTGAGGAAGTAAAAATTGATTACATCATCTTTTTAAATTGCCATATTTTTTTTCTCCTCAGGAAGCAGATCAGTGGGTAAATTGCCTATTGAACTTAAGGGGTATGCTAGAAGAAGGGATGTGGTCAGCCTCTAGGGGATGGTAAGGGCCAGGATTGTGAAGTGATGAAAGGGTTGAGGCCACTTGATGCATCCCATCAGACCCTCCTCGACAGGAACCAAACTTGAGGATTCTAGAGAGAGCCCAAACCTTCCCAATCTCTCTCTCGGGAGCTGGCCAAACATTCAAATCTCTCTCTCTCTCTCTCCTTCCCTTCCTCAATGAACCACACCCAAAATTCAAATATCCTCTCTCATTCAATACCCCTCCCCAACTTATCAAAATTTATGAACTTTTGATTTCGTATTTCTTTCATGTGTTGAAAAGTCAAGGAAATTCGTAATAAATGTATTGACACGAAATTTAGAATGTGTATTTCGATTGGTTTTAGAGAAAAAACGAAAACTTAATTGATTAATTCGCCCTGGGGAAGTACATAGCTGGAAACATGAAATGTCATGTAATATCCAAAAATATGGACATTAAATGTTTTAAGTAAAAATGACAATGCAGATGGAAATGTAAAAGGTGGAGGCCAGGGTCCCGGCGGAAGAAGGGAGAAGTCCGCAGCAATACCACGTAAGGAAGGATGTGACTTGGGCAGCCAATTGGTGTGAAGGAAAATCCCGGCGGAAGAAGGGAGAAGTCCGCAGCAATACCACGTAAGGAAGGATGTGACTTGGGCAGCCAATCGGTGTGAAGGAAAATCCCGGCGGAAGAATGACGGGAGAGCAAGACGAACCCAGCGAGGCTTCACTTAGTCAACTTGGCAGAGGGAGGAAGATCTTGGTCAGACACCTTCGAGGTGGATGGACGTGTTGGAGGAGCTCACAACTGTTTTCAGATGTGAGTTGTACAACTTTGTGTCAGTACAATTTTTATTATATGAAAAAGAACAGAAATGAAAACATGTCTAAAGTTTAACGTAGAATCAGTAGAATATTGAAGAAATCCGAAGCTCAGCAGAAATCGCGACAGGCAACGCCACGCGTTAAGGTACCTGTAGATTATAACTAATATACAAATGTATTCTAGGATAGTTGTATAGAAAAGGATTCTGATGAATAACCAGAATTATCAATAATGTTTTCATCAAATATATTTTTTTAAATAACGTTTCTTTTTGTGTATTTTCCAACCTCATGTCATCTTGGTTTTTCAAAACTGTTAATAATCTTGGCGAAACCATGAAACAAATAAGAAATAGAATCAAGAATAAACATAATAATAATAATAATTACAAATTGCAACCCTTGTGAGGATAAGGTTAAACTTAATAATAATTACAGCCAGTGAAAACTGAGTATCGAAATTCAGACTGTTGACTTAACTTGTTCATACAGATGGGGAAGTAATATTGATGTGATTGGTCCCAGTTGAGTTAAAGTGTATGTATACCCGATTTAAAAAAAAAAAAAACAGTTAAATATTATTTACTTCTAAATACAAATTTATTAAGTACATCAAACTTTATAAAACAAACTTAGCCTGATCAATTTGCTTGATCAAAATTTAGTAGTTCACTAATTAGTAATTTGAAGTTCTGCTTACACATATGGCAGACCGACAATATCAAAGTTGCTTAAGTGACATCCAGAGGATGAAGTTTGGCAACCATGGTAAATACAAAGCGATATCCATAAGCGGTAAAGATTGTTCGGTAAACTGTTGGTTCTATAGGAGAGGAGGCTTTGAATGTGTTGTATTCTAGAATTAGTTCTATTACTGTTAGATGTGTCGTTAAAGTAAATGGTTACAGCGCAAACACATTTTGAATGTATACTCGTATATGTGTACCTGATGTTAGATTAGAATCCCAAAGAGAATTTAACATCTTCATTAGAAACTTCAGATTGTATCTCCTGGCCAATTGTAACAAAGAACTTGAAATTTGAGATGTTACTTGCGTTAACATCTATTTAGGACCGAAGTTGAGTCCACTAATCACTTAATCGAAAATTGTTTTAAATAAAACTTAAAGAGAAAACTAAAACGAACAGTTGGCCCCCGGTTTGTGAAAAACAAACTTAAAATAACTTTTCGATACCCATTTTTTTAGACGTGTGCTTGATTTACACAAAAACAGTTTGTTCTATCGAAAAATTACTTCTCACAAAAAATATTTCATATTAAATTTCCAACAATCACACTTATCTGAAATTTGAAATAGGACTTAAAATAATAAAGTTGTAGAATGTACAATACATTTATATAGAAAATAATTAGTTCAATGTTTTGTTTTTACAAGTAACTAGGTAAATTTGATGACAATGTATTGATAATAATAAGAAAGTATTACAATAATAATATAAACAAAATAATTAAAAACAATTAACGTGAATAAATAAATAATATAAATAAACAATGATAAAGTGAATATAAGAAAACATACAGTAAAACAAAATGAAAATACTATGGACAAAAATGTGATAAATTATAAAAAAGGCAACAGTTGAGATCCGAACACCCCCGGATGATACCGTCCTCATTCCTAACTACGTCCTCCCCCGCGGATCTCATCAGCAATGTATTTATCATTATATTTTCGCTTTCCCTCTGAAATCAATCAACCGACTAAATGTCATTAGTTAACTTACGCAGGGACTCATGAGTCCTCATATTAAATTTAGAATCGATACATTCATTACATCGACAGTTATGGGTTTTGAGTTGAACTTCCCTCCTTTTATCCTTTCTACTTTCCTTCAACTGATTTCGCTGAAAGTCAATAATACCTATTGACTTTCAGCGAAATCAGCTGAAGGAAAGTAGAAAGGATCAGAGGATCCCCATTTTTAATGATATCCATTATCATTATTGGGTTCCTCGTCTCCCCTTTGCCCGATTAGGCTGTTAATAGTTAATTGACTCATGTCCGGTCTTTAACTGCGTCATATTGCCTATTACCAGTGCGCTCTTTCTTCGCTCAGACCCGACTCTACTATGGGAGTCCTAAATTTTGACTATCCTATTCTAAAGAAGTTTTTAACGAGTCCTGAATTCGTACATTGCCACCTTCGTCCCATCCGAAGGACGGTGTTCTCAAGGTTTTTTATCTGAGAAGTGAAGACCTTGAGAACGCCGTCCTTCGGATAGGATGTTAAGTAACGGTCCTGCAGCCTGTACGATGTCAAGTATTTCATGTCGATTTATGCATTCTACTCGAATTCACAGACAGATTTTTTTATTTTATTTTTGGATTCAAGGGGAAGGAAAACAAGAAATTTTGGTGAATTATTGACAACTTCCCCTATATTTCGTATTGTAGGGGAAGTAGGAAAGTCAAGCAAATATGTGTTGACAAAATATAAGGGGAGAATAATTGAACGGAAAAGCGGGGGAAAAGGGAATAATTTATTATAAGACTGGAGAAGGGAAAGGGAGGGGTGTTTGGGTGTTTCTGCCTGGAAAAGGAAGCCATATATTGGGCAAACGGGACGTAGAGTTGAGCGTACATTTAGGGTGAAACAGGGCCACTGGGAGTCTACCAGCCTCACTCCCACTGGGAGTTTTACCCACTTAGTACTGTCTACCGCTAAATGTATCATCTCCCATTTGTCCATCCTACTCCAAATGGTTTTACACTTTTACTTCCCTGGCTTAATGAAGTATGAGGGCAGTTATGTAATCGGTCCTAAATTCCATGTTGAGTTTTCTCCGGAATTTCATTTTTTCCGACCCTTTGATTCCGAAAATTGTCAGTGATGTACTTTCTCAGCGTCAATCAACTAACTTTTCCTTCTCTCTTTTAAACCAATAATCCAGAAATATTTGGCTGAAAATGTAATGTCTTATGGGACTTCTGGATTTTCATAGAAAATTAGGGTTTCTGGAGCCAACCAAAAATGTCTTCCTTAAGGGATTCTGGATTCTCTACACATAGACGTTGTCTTTCTCTCTCATCTCTCTCTTTGAACCGGTTTTCAATGCAACTGCGTCAATATCAGTTGCATATCAGGACTACAACCTACCACAACACCTTCCTTATCCAGGCTAACTCCCTCTGGAACTCTCTCCCTCTCCAGATTCGCCATGCTCCTAGTCTTATTTCCTTTAAATCCCTTCTCTTCCAGCACCTCCTAACTCATCAAACTGATCCCCAAGGCTAGCATCCTATGGGATAGTTCTCGTCTTCCCAAGAGTCTCTCAGTATACAGCTGGACTGATGTTACTCTACAGTTTCTTCATCCCAGTTGGATCACATGTTCTTTTTTAGTCACTGTATATTTTTATTTTATAAGTATTCATTCCTTTCTTTTTCTTTTTATTTATTTATTTCAGTTCCATGCCGAATACTGTAGGTATGTGTTATTTTGGATATATAACTGTAAATAAATGTATGTTTGAGGGTGTGTGACACACATTTATTTATTTATTTTATTTTTTTTTTTTTTCTCTCTCTCTCTCTCTCTCAGTGACCCATCCTCTCATCTATATTTATTTTTCCTATTATTTATTACTTAATAATTCTAACTTTATTCCTCATTTATTTTAATGTGATTTGTTTATCCTTATTTCTAACTGTTTTTGTTTCTTTAGTTGCTATAGGCCCTTATTTTTTATCATTTATTTTAACTTGGTTGATACTTGTATTTCTTTTGTTTATTTCTTATGTTGTTATTCTTAGGGGACGTATGTCTCAGAATAAAAATTGTTTTTTCATTTCATTTCATTTCACATCCCACCCATATAGTGGGATGACAAATCCTTTCCATCGGGAGTTATCGTGTTCCTAGACACGAGGGATCACGAAAACATGAAATTGTGGGACTGACTGGAGCATTGATCGTGCCTTGAAGGGAGGCTAGCTCTGCTCATACTTAACCCCATTATGTACCCCCTCCAAGGCGGGCTTCACCACCCCATTAGCTTTCATTCGAGTTGATACGACGACAGGCCTGTCGCGAAGAGATATCGACGGGGCTTTTTCTGTGGAGCAACCGTGAGCTGGTGATTGTTCTTACACATTTTTACTCAAAACTTGTAGTTTCTGCATAAAATGAATTTTTTTTATAAAACTCAAACCTCTCGTAGTGCCGCCTATATTCTGGGATTCTTAAACCATAAAAAATTAAACTTTAAAATTAAAATTTTGTCGGATCTGTAGTCATTTCAGAGTAAATAGCAAAGAATAACTCAAAATAGCCAATTCTGAGACGACAAAGTAGAGAAGTTTGAAATTAAATTGTGTGTATATTGTAACGTCCGTTATTTCAATTAACGAGTCCCTGTTCTCGGGAGCCATTTATGTAATGGCTGTTAGCTTAAATTTTAATTGTCCCTGTTCGGGAAAAACATTTATGTAACGGCTCTTACCTCATCTACTTAATATTTACTTATAATTATTATACTAAATGGTTGAAATAAAAATAAATTGAAAGATAAGACGTACATCTGATATAAGGTAATTATTTATTTAAAAACTTATTTTTTTTTATTTCTTTTGATATTTTTTAAAAAAGGTTAGTCACACAATTTACACACATAAAATTTACCACAACTATTGAATTGCATGATGACTTCATTTGATGATCAGCTGATGCATTGGTAGTACTATTTGTGCGATGGATATCAGATATTCATCGGGCGTTCTCTTCTGATTTCTTGGTAGTCGGTCCCTTACAACACATTCATTGTAATTTTTATTTCTGCATTATCTCCCTCCTTCTCATAATCACTGGATCCACAATTATCCCAAGACAACCACTACCTCGGCACTAGTCCGCTCATAACCAAACTCACTCCACCGACACATTGAAATGTTATATCATTTCACAGACACCTTCTTACTTCGCACTCTGAACATCGACTCTTTTTTTATTCTCCTCGTGGGAGATGGCCTCCATTCCTATATTGAATGCTTACATTTGATTGGCTACAAGTCGCAATGCCTTTTTTTTGTCACAATTTACATTTTTCTTTTTACAAATTTCTGACCCTATGGATTCCATAACATAATAACAATATTTTTTTTTATATTTAAAAATCATCAATAATTAATTGTTTAATTTAATGAAACGCAATATGGGTAACCCTTGTATAACCTTACTCTCCACTAAAGTGGGCGTGTCCACTGATACTTCGCCAAACAGTACACTCTCCCTTTTAACCCATGTAGGGTCATACAGAACGTTACAATATATATATATATATATATATATATATATATATATATATATATAGTGGGCTGGTGTTTTACACCCAGGGACCTAAGCATCCAGTGCTCTTATCCCTTCCCTGGAAGCACTGGGCTTCCCCCTTATTATATTACCTGTATGTTTATACTACCTAAACCAAGCCCTTCATGAAGTGCTCAGTCTCCCAGTTTCCTTAATGAACCTGAGAATGGTCCCGTGGTCCAAACTTCTAAAATCTTCCTCTGTGATTACTTCCCTACCAAAGATGTAGAATATCGTCCGAACGTATCCCGATCAGATGCCCAGGAAGTGTGCCGCCGTCTTTATGCTCTTTAATTTTACCTCCCGCCGCCTCCTCCCCTCTCCACTAGCTGGAGAGTGGTATATGACAGTGTGCGGGAGTCTGGAACTGTCCTCGTTCAGTTTGTTACTTATGTTTATTTATTTCATTTTATTTGTTTTATCTATTTTATTTTATGGTTTCTTTTTATTAATTTACCATCATTTATTTTGTACATATTTTATTTATTTATTTTTTAAAATTATTTTGTAAATATTCATTTCTTTCTTGCCTGTTTTAAATATTTTATATTACTTATTATTTTATCAAGTAATCTTATAGTCAGCACTCTGCTTATTGTATTTTTACAAATTGTAGAAAACATAAATGAAATAAATAATTCTGACAAGATTACGTTTTTTCATAAGAACAATTTTTATGAGATTAAATTTACGAAAAAAATGCTTCATTTTAGGTCACTTTTTGTACAATCACACCCCAAAAGTAGCAGAAATCTCTACAATATATTACATAAATTTAGCATACTAAACATTTTAATAAAATGAATCACCAAAATCATGCACAGGCTACATAACCAAATTTTCTCAAGAATTGATGATAAACTAGCCCAGAGCCTCCTAGATAACAATGCCACCTTGAGTCTCTCGCGGGAAGGTAACTGGAAGGTTATCCTCTACCAAATCCCCCAGTTTGTATACTACAATACTATCGACTCGCTCCCCTCTTCTCTACCTGTCCGTATCGCTCTCGGTGATTTTCCCCTCTATTTGTCACTCTAATATATTTCTCTTTCCCTGACTGAAAGGGTACTTTACACGCTTTACGACTGGGCTTTGGATTGGAGATCAAGTTCCTGGATTTTCCCCCCTTTAATATATGCCAAATTTGAGGCAGAATAAAAAATCCCTACTCGAAATTGAGTTATATGAGGGGTGGGAGTGGGCTTTTTCAATTTGGTTTTTTAATCCTGTAGATGGAAGGGCTGGGCATAAAGATGGAGGGACAGATTCTGCAATTAAAATAACATTGACTTGCAGTGATTGACTTCAGGGGTAAGCAACCCCTAAATCTAGAGGATCAAACGTTGCTAACTCAGAATTGGAGAGGTAAAATACAATTCAAAATCATGAGAACTAATAAAAAGAGTTAATAATTTCGAAATTTCACGTAAAAATTTTAAGAGGATAATGTTTAGCCAAAATGTTATACCTCTTATTTATTTATTTTATTTTATTATGCATATTTACAATCGGTACTGACTGACCATAAGTAAATTTGTTGACAATAAGTAATGGAACAATTTATGTACAATGATAACTAAATACAAGAGAGAAAAAAATAAAATAGAATAAATAATAATAAAAAAAATAATGAAGAATATGTACAAAAAAATAACTTTGTATACGATGAGAAAATAATTACAACGATGATAATAAAAAAAAATATATATAAAAAAATGTTTAGCCAAAATGTTATACATTATGCATATTTACAATCGGTACTGACAGACCATAAGTAAATTTGTTGGCAATAAGTAATGGAACAATTTATGTACAATGATAACTAAATACAAGTGAGAAAAAAATAAAATAGAATAAATAATAATAAAAAAAATAATGAAGAATATGTACAAAAAAATAACTTTGTATACGATGAGAAAATAATTACAACGATGATAATAAAAAAAAATATATATAAAAAAATGTTTAGCCAAAATGTTATACATTATGCATATTTACAATCGGTACTGACAGACCATAAGTAAATTTGTTGGCAATAAGTAATGGAACAATTTATGTACAATGATAACCGAATACAAGAGAGAAAAAAATTAAATAGAATAAATAATAATTAAATAAATAGAAAAAAAAAAGAAAAATGTCTTCGTGAAGTCATGAAGAATATGTACAAAAAAATAACTAGGTATACAATGAGAAAATAATTACAACGATGATAATAAAAAAATATATAATAATAGGAAGAATATGAAAAACTAGTTTAAAAAAAATATATATATATACAATACATACATAAAAAAATTAAATAAACAACAATAATAATATAATAATAAGAATCCAAATAAAAATATTTCCAAAAAAATTAAATATAATTATAAAATAATATTATAAGTTACCCATTATTCATTACAAGTTCCACAATAAGTCCGCGTTCCTCAACTTAGAACTTGTAAATTACCTCTTATTAGAAGAGGCTTCTAATTTTCGCCTTCCCTCCGAAGCGAATTAACCGTTCGAGCTAAAACTCAATATTTGACTTGTAGTCTAAGTGGCTTCTGAATTCTCATACCGATGTCACGGAAAATTAATGTGTGACATCCTTATGGGGTTTTGAGTTTAGAGGGTACTTTTCCCGTCTTGGAGCGCTATAGGTATCTATAGGTTGATGATTCGAAACGCAAAAAAATTGTGAGAGAAAACTCGTTGATCGGGGTACATGTAAACTACATATGAAATTCCATGAAAATCCGATGAGCCGTTAAAGGTCTAGAACACTATTTTTATGTTTTGAGCCCCCCACGACCCCCCGTATATACGTGATCTGGATTATAAGGATATTAAATATGAAATTCCATGACAATCCAATCTACTGTTGAAGAGAAAGGACTCATTTATATGTGTTACCTTTTACAAACCCCCTCTCCCGTTAAACATTTTTTAAAATTACAAAATCGATGTTGAGTTTTCAACGGAATATTAAATTTTCCGTCCCCCTGATTCCAAAAATGTAAAAAAGTCTACCTTTTGGTGAATGTGCGTGTCTGTAATGAATGTATCGTCAGAATGTTCTGGGGAAGTACATTGAATTATTGAGTAATTCACCTACTTTTTTTTTTTTTACATTTAAAATAATTATGGATGTTACCCATTTATACCATTATAATTATTCTATAGGATTATTCCTTCATTTATTTTTATTTTTTTGTATAGATATAAGTTACACATATCGACTATATAGAAAAAAAATTAATGAATAAATAAAGCCGAGCTCCAATTAAAAAATAAATTAATCCAGATTCCCTGAAATGAGGGCATCCCCTGAATGGTACATAGAAAACAGATCGTTAGGGTATGAATGGGGATGAAAAATATTTTTAAACGATGCTCTTTGAGTACGGTTTGATATCTGCAACCCTTCGTGACAAATTAGGCCAATCCCTGTCAGATGAATCTGCTTGTTCATTTTTTTTTTTTCCGGTTTCCATCCAGTAGTATCCCTACTGGAAGGGAATATATTTAACTGCATGCGCCATATGTATATTACATGCTTTAACATAACTTATTTTTGAATTTTACATACAATAATTTAGATAGACAATAAAGTTATAGTTTATCAAAATTAATCTTCAAAGTTTAAAAATTCTTTATAAAACGTCGCACAAAAATAATTGTTGACCAACACAAATCTCACTAGGGAACTTCTTAGACCCTCCAGTAGTTCACAGTTGAAGATTATATGATGGATTGTCTGCTCCTGGGTACCGCAGAGGCAGAGAGGCGAATCGGAGGATCTTGAACCTGTGGAGGTAGTGCCTCAATCTTGGCCGTGTCTACTCAAGAGCATGGTCATCTGTCTGGGCTGGCAACGGTTTGTCGTTCTTCGTAACCTGTCCTCTACAGTCGGGAAGATGCTTCTTGTAACCGCTTGTTGATTGTGATTTGACGTTGCTTGTCAGTTATAATAGTTTTATCAACCACGGACTATTTTCATCTGAGGTCATTAGAAGCTTATGAGAAAAGTCTTCCAGGCATTACCCAGCAATGAGATTAATTCTGTAGTCACATGGAATAAATTAAGTTAGTCTAAATTCATAACTTTTCAGGGCATAATTTTTTTACTTTTGCATTAATCGTGTAAATCCAGTTTTTGGAATAAATAAATTAAGTTTGCATCATTATTAATCATATACCTTCTAAATCTATGGGAGTGAATGAAAATGAATATTGTTAATCCTTTCTTGGATTTTCCCCTAGTTATCTAATCATTCCCCATCACTTACCTAATTATTAACCATACTTTTTGAAATACTCGTGGATGACGCTGTTGAGTCTTGAAGAGTGATGGTGAATACGAGAACTCGCCAAAAGAATCGATTTGTTGTTGATTGAACTACTTGAGTCATTCAGTGGGGGATCGCGTCTAGCTTTGTTCCTAAAAAGTGTTAAAACTAAGTTCGCGGTGATAAAGGGACTTATTGTGAATAGTAACATTATATTCGTCATTACGCGGTTTGTCAAGGGACTTATTGTGAATAGTAACATTGTTTTCGTCATTACGCGGTTTGTTAATAAAGGTGTTGTCTAAACATATATTAAGTGTTCCAAGCGGCTTATTCTTTAACCTGTACCCAATCCCAACAGACGCCTTAGTAATGTTGAGCAAGTTGATTTAACCGAAAACACCCTCTTCACTTGGAATAGTCTGCCGTAGTGATTTAATAGTTAAATGCAGTTGTCTCATGAATGATTCCTCAAAGAAGTAGATTAAGTTGATTTAACCGAGAACATACACAATTTTACGAGATACCAAGAAACCCACATCTTTATAATTCCGAAATGGAAGGGAAAAGAGAATCCTGAGCTCCCAACTTCTTCACAGTGCGCAGATGGTTTGGGAGATCATCACTGTACACTTAACTCATTTTGGCTATTTTACTGCTTAACAACTTATTCCCTGTGACCATAGAATTAATCAACTACATTTTCGTTTTTCCTCCAAAACCAATCGACCGTTTGGGCTAATTATCGATATAATAGACTTAGAGAGACTACGTTCATTATATCGGCCGTTTGTATGATTTTTATGTTTAGCACCCCCCCCCTCATCTCCTCTTTGGGAAGTTAACAGGGGTCCTTTTGAGGATTTGAATTTAAATATGAAATTTAAAGTGCATACATTTATTACATCGGCAGTTATTAGGCTTTTTGAGTACTCAGGCGAGAATGGCAGGCAAAGGGCGACTGGAGGTGCTGAAGGTATCGGAAGTCAGGCGAGAATGGCAGACAAAGTGAGACTGGAGGTGCTCAAGGTATCGGAAGTCAGGCGAGAATGGCAGACAAAGTGAGACTGGAGGTGCTCAAGGTATCGGAAGTCAGGCGAGAATGGCAGACAAAGTGAGACTGGAGGTGCTGAAGGTATCGGAAGTCAGGCGAGAATGGCAGACAAAGGGAGACTGAAGGTGCTCAAGGTACTGAAAGTCAGGCGAGAATGGCAGACGAAGCGAGCAGAGATAAGGTTTGTGTTAAAAAATATATATTTGTGTTAATATTAAGTATATAAATATGTAACTTATTCAAGACTATTTTTGATAAGAATAGCCCATAAAGTGTAAGCATCTTTCCCCCACCCCGGTATATATATATCATCTCAAGCGCCCTTCGACCTTTCCACCCTCCGATAAGAGCTCACCCTTTTCACTGTTGTATGCCTCGTGGTTGGTAAAGGGCTCCTCGTGTATTTCCGACTCTAAGCAAATTTGCTCTCCTGAATAGTAATTAGGTCATTAGTAGTTGAGCGCTGTCTGCCCATATGTTCAATGAACATTGTTCATACATACGTATTACCTCCACGGCTTTATGAAGTATAGCGCAAGTTATATAATCCCTCTCAAAATTCGATGTTGAGTTTTCACCGGAATTTTATATTTTCGAACTTACTGATTCCAAACATGAAAAAAAAAATGTTGTCTATCAGCGCTAAAACTCCAGTTAGAATGAATATATCGACATTAAATTTTGTATGTACATTCAAAACTCCATAAGAACGACACCAGTCGACTTTCGAAATCGACAGAAAGGAAGGGTGGAGGGGGGGGGGGTCAGAGGAGGGGCGCTTCACTCAAAAACCAAATGAAGAACTAAACATTCATTATTAATAATATGATTACCTAATAATAATAATTAAAACTTCATAATACAATAATTGTATACAATAATTGTATTAATTATTAATAAAATATAGAAGAAGAAGAGTTTAAGCATTTACAAAAGTACAATTAAACAATAAGTTTCCTAAACCTTTATACACTAAATACAAATCAAAAATAATCAGTTAAATTAAAAACAATGCTACTGCTAAAGAGTAAATTTTAAAAAACTATTAAAGAAAAAAATATAAAGTAACTGAATGAATAGAAAATAAATTAATACCATTCAAAAACAGAGATTACAATTAAAAACGTGAATATTTTTGTGTTTCCCTCCCTGAGTTTTCCCTATTTTCTTTACCAAAACGTGTTGATTTGTGTCACACTTAAGTAAAAAATGTTTACTGAAATTTATTATGTAGTCCAGTAGGAGCTCAACATTTAGGTCTGGATGGATTTGGAGGATGGAGTAGCTACCAATCAATCTAAGGCATTTTTTTGGGCCACTTCAAGAGTTCTGAAGTCATTATTGCTTGCAAGACCGGCCCACAGTGGGCATGCATACGTTATCACTGGCCACAACAGAAGCTTGTATATGTGGAGTCTATTGGTTAGATTAAGGGCTGACTTTTAGTGGAGTAACGGGAATAAGGAGAACAATAAAAAAAATATACTTTAAAAACACAAAACAGCCAAAAACATTTTTGTCTTAAAAAAAATAAAAGAAAAATGTGTAAAATTATTTTATAGATATTTATTTTAATCTATCTGATATACATATATAAATTTATTCTGATCTCATTATTTTATGTCAAGAAAATGGCTGTGTCATGTAACTAAAAACCATTTTGTTAATTTTATTAACAAGTTGTTATCATATTATTTGTTCTTATTATGAATATTTAGGTATTCAATTCAAAGTATGTAGAGTGCGTGAATGAGCCCCGTATCCCCTCCCATTTGAGCTAATAGTCAGTGTTTGATTAGACACCACACAAACTAAACAGGTGGTAAGCAAGCCCTGGTGATAAAAATAATTTTGCTATTTAGTTCTTCATATTGTATATGTATTCATAGATGTACCACTGATGATGAAGCAGTTAGTTACATTGAAAAAACGTTCTGGAACTAAATTAAATATTGGGCAGACATGTTTATTTATATATTACCGATTGTAAAGTTAGTTATTGTGAGTCATGGCTGGGCTTTAACTACAAGGTCATATTCGCGCTCTTTCATCGCTCTGGTGGTCACCAGACTGACTCTTCTCTGGGAGTCCTAAATTCTGCCTACCTAGGTCTATTCACCTAGGGTGGGGGTTTTTAACGAGTACCTGACATCGCACAGGCTCGGGACTATCGCTGAACGTTCCATCTGATGGGGTCCGATTGTAAATATTCAAAATTAAGAAATTAAAAAAATAAAATAAAAAATAAATAATTGATCGTGGAATTAACTAGAAGGTCTTTAAACTTGGCAAGGTTGATGTGAAGAGGTAGGTGGAAACGTGGGCGTATACAATTTTCTCAATTGGGGGTGGATCCCTTCCCTCCCCTCAGGACAAGAAAAATAATATCTATTTTGAGATCTGAATGAGATCAGTAGATCTACTCCTCTGTAAGTATACTGTCCTCGCCCACGTGCAAGTCCACCTTGTCAAGTTTCAGTCTCTCTTCGGAGTCTATTACAAAATAATAAGCATAAAAAGAGATGAAGACCATCTGAAAAAGAATGATAAAAAATATCGTAAGAGTTATTAATACTTTGGTCCTACCGACAGATAAAGTAGCATTGTTGAACGTTTGCCAATATAAATTTACCAATATAAGTTGTATATATGAGGCTATCAGTGCAAAAGTGGCCTAACCCACCTGCCTGCTGCCTGTTCAATTGAGATAAATGGATTTTTTCTTTACGCTATTTTTCAAATATTTACTGCGCATGCAACTTTGTCGCAATTCTTTTCAATTTTTAGTCATTATTACAAAATGAAACTAATTACTTGTGATAATAACTTGTTTGCTACCACATTTCCTGTAGAAATTTGATCTCTTTTGTTTATTTAAATTTTGATTTCTACAGTAGTTTGCCGAAAATTGCCCTAAAAAAATATTATCAATAATTTAAGACGTGCAATTTTTAAGAAAGTACACGTATACAACGAAAAAAAATTCAATTAAACGAACTTTACACTTGGATTCACAAAGAGATACCAATTTTTAATAATTTTAAATAATATTAATTTCTAATCCAAAGGTTTTTCAAATGATACTACTGGGACAACCGGGAAGATGAATAGAATAGAATTTGAAGAGGACAAATAATTGGGTTATTATCTATATTTACATATTTAAATTTTAAAAAAAACTTATTTGAACAAACAAAACAAAAATTTACAATGGCATAAAAACATTAAATTAATACTTAAAAAACTATTTCTTTTTTTATTTGGGCATATTGAAAAATATATATTATTAATTGTACCTTCTCGACGCCTCTACCACAAAAACCAGACCCCGTCAACTCTTCACTAATTGTTCAACTTCATTTTATTTAAAACATATCAAACCACATGCACCGTTTAAGAGCTAGCTCACGACTCCATTACATTTAACACTATTTCACAGCTGTTTTTTATATGTTTTCTTGTTTTGTTTCTCAAACACCTTGATATATATCTAATATATATATGATATTAGATTATAATAAAAAAATTACCTCTTTTCATTAAAATATTCATTAAAAAAATGTTCCGTAGTGTACATCACATTTGCCTTTTCCTTCTTTTTAAAAAAAAATGTTTGTTCACAAAATTTTTTTTTTTTTTTTTTTTTTTTTTATAAGTTCTTTCAGATTTAATTTCTTCCTACACACAGGTTGATTTAGCTTCTTCCTCGAATCCACATGATAAGCTTCCTCCTTCAATACACAGATGGATTAACGTCTTTCTCCAATTCACATGATGGGCTCCTCCTCGAACGCACATGTTGGCTGGCTCCTTGATGTCTTCAACTCATTGATCAACGATGTATCGAAGTCTCTCTCTCACTTACACTCACTGATTTATTTTTTATATGCCCAATTCGACGCTCTTTTTATACATATATGCCCATTTTTTATTTTTTTTTTTATTACTATTTACAATTATTAAACTTATATATATACGTACTTAATTTCTAATAAACAAAAACAAATCTTAATCTAAAAATTTACAATTAATCCTTAACCTAAAGAAAATGTTAACTTAAATTTATAAAAATTTGAACTAATTGAACATAAAAAATATAATACTAAATTTTTTTTTTTTTACATATTTACAGGTTCAGTCATAGTCATGAAATTAAGTTTGGAAATAATCAAGTTGCATATAGATTTAAGAAATTGCCAATTAATTTTACTTTCCGCCTTTACCATCAATATACAATTGTATGTATTCAAAATAATTATATAAAAAGATTGTATATAAAAAATTTACTTGAAATAAAAATTAAATAAATCCTTCGGTTTTACTTCATCACACTTCCAAAATATTACTTAACAATCAAAATTAGGCCTCACGCAGGGTAATAAGGAATACAAATTTAATTTATTTAATATATATAGTACTTGTCTTTTGAGGTATTAAATTCTTTGAGACGTCCTTTTTACTTCCTAACTAAAAAAAAATGTATCTCACATATATTTTTACTTCAACTTCCTTCTCTACTAATAACTCCCTAATAATAATAACTTCATCGTTGACGTAGCAAAAATACGGTTCCTCCTATCTCAGGTAGGCAACCAACACTACATCATAAATCTCCTATATATATATCGCTAGTTCTTTCTAGTCGACACAAAAAAAATCATCTCTCGCAGATCAAAAAAAAATATAAATCTCCAATTAATCACTAGCTCTTACTAGGATTAAAAAAAATAATTTCTCCCAAAACAAATCTATATAATCCCGACGTCTAAAAGAATGTCATCAGCAATTAATTCAAAACTTCTCTAATTAATATTACCCTTCGTTTGTTCCTATTCCTAAAGTTATATAATTTGCTCCTACAACTCTTCCCATTCTCATCTACTCTCTCTATTAAACAAATTTACGTAGAAAAAACATGTTACTCAAATAATAAATGAAATTGTCTAAATAATAGAATTTATAATAACAAAAACTTAATAACCTGTGCATACATACAATTTATAAAATATATTATCCTTTCAAGGCTTCTATACAGTTTCGTTCGTCTTTCTAATTTATAATATTATTATGATTTAGTCACGTCCGGTATCCTAGCTGAACAGTTCCGAAACAGAAAATCTGTCCCCTTGACTCGGCCTCAGGAAGTTCGTCATGTCTCCAAAGAGATCTAGGCATCTCTCAGCCTGCTGATTTTATCTTTCTAACATTTGTAATAAAAAATATAATAAAAAAAATCTATCTTCTTCCATATTATGTTCGTTCAAAATCAATCAGTTATATGTATATGTTTTAATTTTCAATAATCATTATTAATAAGTAACTTCTAAATAAAAAACTTTCACATATTAAATTTGGGTGACTAATCCTTAAATATAATTCTCAGATAATTTTATACTGATCCTAACATATAATCTAATCCTAAAAAAAATGTAAATCCTAATTAATTTAAATCCTAATTAATTTAAACGCAGAACTATACCAAAATTCATCCATACTCTTCATATACCAAAATTCTCTCATCCAAAAATAAATGCATCATTCATACTATTATATTAGTCCAATGTCACTTCGTCATATTTTAAATTAATCCTAATTCTGTCATGTTAGTCTGTCAGTCATTTCCTCAAACTCATCCGAGTTGCAAAAAAAATAGGTTCACTATAAAAAGTGGCTAATGCAATTATATTGCAAAGCCCAAATTTAATTTTATCTTTTTCCGGATGCCCCGGCGAATTATGTCTTTAAAAATCCCCTCCCCCTTCTCTAAATATTTGTTCAGTGTTAATTTTGTCCTTAATACCTGTTTGAATGCTTTTACTCTCTTTTTAAAATTGTTCTTATAACTTTTATTAGCCTCCTTTCTATTTCCAGTTTGTCTGTAAGTTTTAACTATATTTTCTTTAAAATTAAAATTTGTCTTTTGTTTGTTGTCCTCAGTCTGTTCGTTTGTTTTGTCTAATAACATCAAAATGTTCCTTTCACTCTGTCCATCCACATCAACATTCATCCTATTTTCTTGAATTTCACTTAATACTAATTTTTCTACATTTTGACTCTCTTCCTCCACCTCTTTCTCTAAAATTTGGGTCTGTTCCTCCCCACTGTTATTCTCTGTTCCTTCTACCTCATCAACTTGTGACTGACTGTCAATAATAAGAACCTCTTTTTCTACTTCAGAATTCCCTTCATCCAACGTGTTAATTTTTTGAATAAAGTGCTTTTCTAAGTTTTCTCCTGCTTTATTTATCCTACTTTCAACTCTTTCATTTTCTATTTGAATTTTCTCTAATTGGTTCATCAAATTGTCCACCTTTTTATTTAATTTAACTTCTAAATTTTTAATGTCACCCCTTAAGTTTGTCTCTAATTTTCCTAATTTTTCCCCCATTTCCCTTTTTAAATTTGTCTCTAAATTTCCTAATTTATTACTTTGCTCTTCCATTTTTTGATTCATATCCCCCATTTCCCTTTTTAAATTTGTCTCTAAATTTCCTAATTTATTACTTTGCTCTTCCATTTTTTGATTCATATCCCCCATTTCCCTTTTTAAATTTGTCTCTAAATTTCCTAATTTATTACTTTGCTCTTCCATTTTTTGATTGATATTTCCAATATCCCCCCTTAAATTTCCCATATCCCCAGTTAACTTTGTCAACACAACACGGAGCCATTCCATATCAGGAGCAGCAATGCCCTCTTTTTCTTTATCTTTATTTACCCCCTCCCCTTGCGACTCCTCACCTGTACCCTGCATGGACTCCATTGCGGCTGGAGTCTCCCTTTCTCTATCTTCCGATAACTCCATATCGGATCTTTCCTCCGAACTTGACCCTTCCTCTCTACTTTCCTCCTCTAATCTTCTCGCTTGTCCTCTGGTAATTGGCATTTTCTTACTTTACTAAATATATAATTACTAAACAAAAACAATGTTATATAAAATAGTAACCTTCTTTTGAAGTTGGCAAAAAAAAATATTATTTCTCAAAATTAAATGTAACCCTTATTTGTCTCTATTCTATCCTTTTCATCTTTTTCAACCTGTTTCCCTACTTTAATTAATATAAAAAAAATTCTCCCATCAAGGTTTTGCCAAAATATGATGGGGCTTTGTGGCGAAAATCGTCCACACAAGGGATATGCCAAAAATGTGATAATAACTTGTTTGCTACCACATTTCCTGTAGAAATTTGATCTCTTTTGTTTATTTAAATTTTGATTTCTACAGTAGTTTGCCGAAAATTGCCCTAAAAAAATATTATCAATAATTTAAGACGTGCAATTTTTAAGAAAGTACACGTATACAACGAAAAAAAATTCAATTAAACGAACTTTACACTTGGATTCACAAAGAGATACCAATTTTTAATAATTTTAAATAATATTAATTTCTAATCCAAAGGTTTTTCAAATGATACTACTGGGACAACCGGGAAGATGAATAGAATAGAATTTGAAGAGGACAAATAATTGGGTTATTATCTATATTTACATATTTAAATTTAAAAAAAAACTTATTTGAACAAACAAAACAAAAATTTACAATGGCATAAAAACATTAAATTAATACTTAAAAAACTATTTCTTTTTTTATTTGGGCATATTGAAAAATATATATTATTAATTGTACCTTCTCGACGCCTCTACCACAAAAACCAGACCCCGTCAACTCTTCACTAATTGTTCAACTTCATTTTATTTAAAACATATCAAACCACATGCACCGTTTAAGAGCTAGCTCACGACTCCATTACATTTAACACTATTTCACAGCTGTTTTTTATATGTTTTCTTGTTTTGTTTCTCAAACACCTTGATATATATCTAATATATATATGATATTAGATTATAATAAAAAAATTACCTCTTTTCATTAAAATATTCATTAAAAAAATGTTCCGTAGTGTACATCACATACTATTTTAAATGTTAATTGGCTTCATTTTGTCTTTAAGAGGAAAAAATGTGGGATAGGCCACTTTTGCAATTTCTTGATTCCAACTAGTTGACTGTTCAGTGTAGGTTAGGCCGCTTTGCTTTTGACTAGTTGGCAAGATTTAGGGAAGAATAACTGGTTGGACCCCCCTTACCAACCAGAAAAAGAATTAATAATAAAAATAAAATTATCAATATAATATAAGAGTACAACGAGAAATATTATTAAATGAAATAAGTATTTAATTTAATAAGTATAAGCTTATATTATAATAGAGGTATTCATTCTTGGTAAACCTTGTTAAGTCTGCTAGTTGTTAATAATTTTGACAGTTCTGTGCTAAGAGGAGTGACTTTAGCATGCTAACACCTAGCAGAGTCAGACCCTTGTTAGATTGTAGTTGTTAAAACATGGAGGAAGACAATTTTTCTAAGATTAGTCATGATTTATGATTTTACTTTCTCCTTGGTTGTAAATGAGAAGGTTACATTACCCGGGAAGGTTATTTGTTCATTTGTTGACGAATTTGATTTGTTTTCAAACCTCCTTGGACAGATAGTTAACAGTTAACAAGTGCTAACATTTAGCATGGGGTGGTGCGTTCATTGTTTTTGAGTGTTAGCAAGTTTAACAACTAACATTCATTAACCGATAACATAAAGAATGAATACCCCTAATGTAAAAATCAATATATATGTTTGCAGATATAGATTTATTTTCCGAGTTTTCCTTGGTCAGTTCTTTTATATCATCAGTTTTTGTAAGGATAGTCATCGGATTGTCGTCAGTTATTTCCACGATTTCTAAACATTTGCCTAATTTCCGCGAAAACGATTAGCCCTATTGAAAAATTGGTTCTTACCAACCTTCACACGGAACCGTTAACAGCATTACAAATGGACTATCATCGTATCTGAGGCGTATTTAATGACATTGCTGTATTAATGTTTTTTCAGAGACATGAAAAATCAGTGCCACAAAGACCACCTAAAGTTATATATGCATTGGCTGTTTTGGTTATGACCAACCAGAATATATTTTTCAACACTTTTACGAACTCATATCTGGTTGACTATCATCGTATGTGGTTGAAGCCTCTTTATTGACATTGCTGCATTAATGTGTTTAGGTATCTTGACTACAGAGACTAACCCAAACTGAAAGTTAAGTTTAAGTATTTTTTTGCTGAACCTTCAGTCTTTATGGATGCTTTGATCCCTGAATTTGAGGCTACACCCCGACACACGTAAGTTTCTGCTCTCGCTCAAAATCTTCAGTCTCTTCATTTACATCCGCCTTGTACGTTTGTTTCCGCTCTCTCTCTAAACTTGTAATCTCTTGATTAGTGGATCCGAGCAGCCCCCAAGGTGACACGAATAGCTCAGATTTGTCTAGGGGATCCCTAGGCATCCTCATGGGAAGGTAGTGGAGATACATTAGACAGAGCGGTGCGGAGCGGTAACTCATTTATGCCGATGGAAATCTAACCAATCCTTTGGGATGCCGATGGAAGTGGGCCATCTGTTGTGTTTTCAATGGGATTCCTGTAGTAAACCAAATTTGAATTCGATCAGTAAAATTGCTTTCTTCCTTAAGGCACCTGGCGAGAGAGATCTTCATTTCCAATTTTATCTCTGTCCTTCAATTGCACTCATATTCTACTTTTATGGATTTTGTGTAATAACGAGACTATAAAAATCCGAGACTCAGTACAACTTCCGGCCTGTTTGTCCGACATAAAAATAATTACAATTTTTACTTTTTACTTTATCTCCCTGAGGATGCTCTCAGTGGGTGAAGAGAATTGCCGTCAGGAGTGTGACCAGCGCCATCGGCATTCGTAGGGATCTCGTTCCACTCCGCTTCTACCTAGTGTGGCTCGTCCTTCAGAGAAAGGTAAAACTAATGGGAACAGTTGTGAAACAGGGAGCTAAGAGATAATACAAAGAGAGTGAGGAGGGTGGAGAGATTACACAATGTAATTGTAACGGTGTAGAAATGTAGTGACAGCTTCATCGTCAGGCCATCTTACAAATACAACAGTCCACTCACTACTTCCAAAAGCCATATCATCCACCCCTACCTCTCCAGACATCCACAGTGCCAGGCACACACAAGGTCGGAAAACATGAAATTCCGTTGAAAAATCCGCATCGTATTTTTGACTGATTACATAACTTCCCCAATACTTCGTATAGCTGGGGCAGTAAAACTAACGAATACCATTCTTAAATTTTACCACAACAAGCTCTTCCCTTTCCAACACATTCCAACGATATGGAATAAACCCTTTTACTTTGCTAGCTATATAAAGTTTAATATCATATTTATCATCCCTAAATTTCTCAAAATAGCAATTAGAAACGTTTCGTCTCTCGGTTCTTGAGATCGAATATGGTTCAGTGCAAGCAAAACAGTAAAACGAAAATTACAATAATTTCAAAACAAAACCCTCCGCATAGGTCTCAACGCATCGTTGTTCGTGAGAGGCAGTATAATTCATAACGAACTGGACATAGCTCCCATGGACACCGTCCTACTATCTCTGACTGAGACGTTCCTCCAGACCCTGCCTCTCAGCCCTGGAGCTATATTGGACAGCCCACCGCACATCGCCAACTGCGATCCAGACTCCCATAGGTCATTTTAGCTTACATTTTAGTTTTATTTATCATTATTATTACTATTTTTTTTTTTTTTTGTATTTTGTCATTTTTGTGAAAGACACTTCAATGCCGGCCCAAATAAATTACTTTCTTTCTTCGGTTCATTTAAACACCAAGTCAAGAACATATGTTTATGTAAAAAAAAAAGATTTCGATTCAGGATTTAGGAGCCTCTATGTAAGTCAACTCTTGAATATTAGTGCAAACGATCGACTGGTTTCGTGGGGGTGGTGGGGGGGGGGGGGGGGGGAATTAATTGATTATTTTGGTCTGGGGAAGTACTTTTCTTTTCTTATTATATAAATAATAATCATATTGCTTCCAAAAATATAACCAATAATAATAATCCGGCGCTGTCTGGCGGATCTCCCACAAGCAAACGTCTAATTACACAGGTTTGAGACTAAGATTAAAGTTACTGAGTTAACAAATAAAGCAACAAAACTACTTGTTGTACGTTTTAATTGTCAACAGAGTTGTAAGTCTTCATTCTCTCAAATGAAACGACGGAACTTTCAGAACAAAGTTCTTCACACTAGCTTTAACATCCTATGGTTAGTAGAAAACAAGAAACTTCACAAGAAACTTACTAACAATTCTATATGAAGAAGAATTTATTTAATGAAAACTGGGAGAGTTGCATGACATGTTTAGTGGCATTCCAGGTGCTTGACTATTTCAAAGTTAGGCACACTAGCTATGGAAGGTTTCCAGCAACTTCCTCCTCATGGAGCACTTTCACACTTATCACTAGAGCCCAGTTTCATGAAATGTTTAGTGACATTCATAGCATGTAAAATAAAAACGTAATCTGACTTCTCAAAGATTATATTATCTGTGCTAGGGCTAGCCGGCTTTCGAGGTTGTCCTCATCATCAAGTTGTCTCATATAACATTTTTTAAACACTTAACGGCTAAAAAATTAACTATATATAAATGATTCATTGTACTATTACGTTTTAGTAGATAGATAAATTGTTTATTTACTACACTGTTTCATTTTACCTTTTTAAATTTTTCTTTAAAAAAATTGTTTTATAAGAGAGCCTGATGATGAGGGCAACCTCAAAAGCCGGTTAGCACAAATAATAAAAAATGTGAGAGAACAGACTACACTTTTCACTTTTGTCTTACAGCCTTTGAAGTGACTGTACACAACCCTACCGCAGACCCTAATCAACAGTTTTTAATTTTAAGATTAATTATTCTTATCCATCGTTAGAAAAAAACTATACTCCAATCATTAAAAGAGCCTGGAGCTAGGGGCAACATGCTTATTAACCAATTGGGTCAAATGTATTGGCAGAGAGCCGACATGTTTTCCCCTTTTTTAATATAATGAAAAATATGCGAGATGAAATAAATATATTTGCTCCTCTTTCCTTCCATCTTGTGGAATGGAATTATCATTTATGAAAAAAAAATGTATTAAGAGGAATAAAATACTTTCATAGCTCTTTGTGTAAAATGAAAGTGGAAATCGGATAACAATTTTTGGGTTAAAGAGAGAGAAAAAAAAATGTTTTTGATAAGAAAATTTCCGTGGCTCCATAATAAATCAACTGTCGACTTGGGATCACGAGAGAAATCTCTGGATCATTTATTTTTCAAAGTCTGGAAGGTTTTATCTGGCTTTGTTGAGGATTGAACGGGAAGATTTGTCTGTGGAGTTAAAGTCAAGAATATTTCGGGGAGAAAAGCGGACTTTTGCTCCGGGAAAAAAAAAGGGATTTTCCTAAGGTGAAAAAGTAAAACTGAATAAACACAAGGCGGAAAATACTGATCACTGAAAATATTTTTATCTGCTAGTATTTGTATGATTGCTATTTTTATCATATGAATATAGTAGAAAGTTATTAAACATAATCATAATTCATTTTTATTTTCTTATACCTATAGTACCTATAAGGAAGTATTGTAATAATGCGAAAATGTTTCGACAATTTTTGCGATGTTGTCTGCCTCTGTGCATGATGGGAATATTACAGCATTGAACTTCGTGAAGATTTGAGACAAAGATGTCACGATTTCTACCTTAGATCTGGTTAAATTTGGCCGAAATTAGCAGATCACTTTGCAAGATACCGCTTATATTTATGACCAAATAAAAAATATCTTTAGATAAAAGTTGTAGAGAAAAGTGAATAGTAGATTTTATATGAAATATAATATTTGGAAGGCGGTATTTTTTTTAGAAGTTCCCTTGGTTTAGGCGAAAAGAATTAATTGTATCGAAACATTGGTTACTACAATGACAGATAGATAGAAAAACATTTATTGCACTAAAAAACAACCTTTATGGCATTTTTTGTACAAAGTACATATTATGCTTATAGTTATATAAAATAAAATAATAGAAAAAATATCAATACATAGAATTGTAACAAATAAGCCATATAGCAACTAAATAAAAATATACCAATAATAAATATGGACATGCTCTTTAATATAAATAGTGCAAGTCACCAAAATCGACACCTATTAATTTTCAGAGAAATCGGCCGAAGGGAAAGGAGAAATTCATGGGAGGGTGCTCAACTCAAAAAATTTAATTACTTTTTTTTTTTTTTTTTGTTTGTGGCCGACCAGACCGGTGGAAAAAGGTCCTTCCGTCGGGGAAAATGGCCTAACAATTTTATTAACAAATAAAAATATATAACAAATAAAATAAAATATCTGTTGCTATGGTAGGCTAGGAGCGCCCGCTGCCGACAATCTGCGACGGTCAGCGGTCACTCCCAGCCCACCTTAATTTTCTTGGCGGGCCGAGAGAGCTCGGGATAGCGTTCGCTAGTTGTAGTTCGTTGGGGGGCCGGGGACGACTGCAGGCCTCCCCGAGAAAAAAAAAAAACTCTAATAACTGCCGATGTAATGATTGTGTCGACAAAAAATGTAGTATGAGGATTCAGAAGTACCGATGTAAGTAGCAACTATCTATTTTAGAAGACCAAACTGTCAACCCCGTAATATCGTGCTGGGGAAGTACACAGCCCTCATATTCATCAACTTTACCTAATCAATTCTCTAAAAAGGTAAAGAAAATATTATAAGAAAATGTTCTTAGTTAAGTCAATCGTTTTGAGATAACTTATGGGGTGTGTATGGTCTTGAGGCTATATGAGGTGAGCTCTATTGGAAATAAAGATCTCTTTCCTGTCGGTAAAGTCCCATTTAGTGTTATTTATGTAGTATGTATCGCCTGCTACCGTTATATTGCCTGGCGGATTCTAGAAAATAGAATTTCCCACAGGAAAGCTCCTTTTGTTTGTATTTAGTTTACTGCTGCAATAGCTTCCTGCTCCTGTTTTACTAATAAATTCCTTGACCTAGTCTTCCACTCACGGCTTTTATAGATAAAATGTCTAGCAACAAATAGTTTCTACCTTAAGCGAATAAGATTGAACATATCTCAACTAGACCTCATATCTTGTCTATCTAATCACCAGACGATTTGGACAGGTTTACCTACAGTTTTACTATTTACAAAAATATAAGGCACATCTGGACGTAGGCAGCTCTGGGGTTCAGCCAAACAATCAAACATTAAAAAATATAAAGAAAAAGGTATGTTTTAAAAAAAATACCTATTGTCTATTTCACAAAATATATGGGAGTACTTTCGATATTGCTACCATCTTCAGCCACGACTTAACAAATACTAAATGGAAGTTCAACCAGTTTACAACCCAAACGGTACCCTTTTTCAGCCCTCACCTGTGACAACCCTGGTTTCCTGTCGCTCCTGTACAGTTGTCTTAAAAATATGAAACACATTAAAAATAAAATTTCGTCTCAAATTGAAATATTATTAATAACAGAAAATTTTTGAAATAGTATATGTTGAATTAAAATACAAATATTCATGCATGTATGAAATAAATCAAAGATGACAATAATAAATACATGAATAAAAATACAGTTTTTTTGTGAAAGTAAGTACGTGTACACAGAAACTGGAGAATTGTATTATTGGTGACAAAAAGGGTGAATGGTCTGATCAGACAATTTTTAGTTTTTCCAGGGATTTGAGTAATGTACTTTGTCACAAAAATGTAGGCTTTGTATGCCTGTATTTATGACAAAATGGTGTTTGTTTTCGTTGATGTGTTGTGCGAAAGTTGATTTGCTGAGTTGTATGTTGTGTCAGTGTTTATACTTATTTCTGATATGTGTTCTTTTACGATGTTTTTAAATGGTCTTCCAGTTTTATCAACATAAACAAACTTGTAAGAATTTCAATTCTTTTAGTTGGTAAACTCCACTTTTTTCTTCTGTTTTAGTTTGGTCTTTAGAATTGTTGAGATGTTTGCATTTTGTAGGTTTGGCTGGGTTTAATGACTCATGCCCGGGCTTTAACTACGAGGTCATATCGCCTACTACTTTCGTCACTCTGGTGGACATGAGCCCGACTCTACTTTGGGAGACCTAAATTTTGCCTACCCTACATTTTTATTCACCTAGGGCAGGGGTCTTCAACGAGTACCTGACATCGTACAGGCTCAGGACCATCGCTTAACGCCCATCCTATGATACCTCCCAGATAAAATAAACTAAGGGCCTCGGTCGGGTTTCGAACCCACGTTGTTGAGCTCAGAAGACAAGGACGCATACCACTGAGCTACCGGTTGTATATTGTATTATTTGTTCTGAAATTTTCCCGAAAATATGGTAATCCCACCCATTTGTGTGTTTTACAATATCTCTGCAAAAATGTTAAGTATCAATAATCAAACATTAGACGTATCCAATCCTTTCAGGCCAAAGTCCTTACGATGTTTCCAATCTTTCCCTCTACAACGATAAAAAAATCCCATTTGTCCAAGATCTCATCCGATCCCTATTTAAAACATTCCATACTAATCTGAATCCACTTGCCTGAAATCTATTCACCCGTATCCGAAGAGGTTGAGACGGCAATGGCCTAGTGATCTCCTGGAATAGAAACAAGGGGATGTTGAGGCACCGGGGATCTGTGACACTGTAGTAGGGGAGAAAAGTATGTTCTGGGCCAATGGCAAATGCGCAAGATGGCGGCCGTCCCTCATCACCCCCCCACCACCACCACCACCTCCCTCCACCAACACGTCCCCCTCTCCTCTCCCACCACCCTCCCCCCCCCCCTCCCCTAGCTCTGAATCACCCATCATCGTACATCCCCAGCTCAACCCTCCTACACCCCAAATTTTTTCATCTCAATTTTTGTCCTTTGATTCACTACCAATCTACTTCCCCATCTCAATACGTTTCCACTATCCCTCTTAACCCTAATAAGTTTCCGCTCCCCCTCTAAACCCTGCTTTGCATTTTTATCCCACCCCTCCCCTATGCCCCTATTTTTTTTTTTAAATTAGCCCACTAGCGCTCCCAAGCGTATATAATTGAAATTAATAATGCTCTCTACTCCCCCACATCAATTGCCTACTCCAGCTTGTCTACACCATCACCCAAGGATTCGTCATAGTCCACTACTCCTAGCCTTAGCAACATCCTTCTTAGCCCAACTCCTACAACCTCTCTAGACATGATTCGTTTAACATTTTTTTTCGGTTTACCCATATATACATCGGTATCATCCTACAGACCCATTCCACTTGGGCCGGGCGTGTTTTATTAGCAGCACCAAGGTTCAGCGGTTTCTAGCCTTTTCGCTCATTTTCCCCTCATCCCAACATTTATTCTAGTCAGTCATTATTATATTTTTCTTTACACTTTATATTGTTTCAGCTCTATACTTCCCCACATCAACACTTCCTCTGATATTTTATTACAATCCTACTTCTCCACATAACTTATTCTCAATCTCTTTCAATATACCCATCTCAAATGCTACCTCCCCCTCCATTGTACTTCTTCCACTACTACAGATCCGCCCACACCTAATTCTCGGGTCTTTCTCCTATTTTATACTTCATAACATCAATTTTTTTAAATTTTTTATCGTTTTGTCCTGACCAATTTTCGGCTCATACCTCCAACCTTTCTACTTGAGTATACAGGCTAGGGGTACAATATATACATGCTACACACATTAGATCACATCATTCAATCTCATGACTACGCTATTTTGTCGTCATCTTCAATACACATATCGCAGACCATACAGCATTTTTTTAAATTTTTTACACAAAACAACACATGACAGAGGTCTACAACCTTATTACTACGAAACCACGGTTCAAAACTTCAAACACATTGATACTCATCACCCCGTGACATAACCTTTGGCAACATTGTATATGTTATATTAGGTCTTACATTTCACATTTTCATATACATCACAGGCCTCATCATTATTGAACCCTATACTCATAAAATCATTCATTAAACCTACTTCACTACCTAACTATTTTTTTCAACTAAGCACGTACAGCACATTCGGTAGGTTATAGTTCACACCATCACACATCAATTGTCCCACTTATTCCAATCCTACATATCGAAACAGAGAATATTTCCGGAGACCCCAATAGGAGCCCTTGTACCAAACCTCCCACCCCTCCTTTCTAGAGGTCAGACACTTACAATTTCTTTGACATCTACCCACTTTTTACCCCAAACCAACCTACATCCTAGTCCATCATGCAGCATAACTCTAGCATAGACCACACCTCCGTCAACATTTGATTCAAACCACTTCTATCCCAATAAACCTTTCACTGAGACATACATACATACTAGCATACAACATCAGCCAAGGGATTTTCTTCAGAATTCTTCATAGCCTAACCGGTACTTTTTTTTTTTTCCTTAGCATCATCCTGCTTCACCACTGTTCAACTCCCACAATCTCTCTAGATTGTCTGACATTTTCATCATAACCCGGTTTACCCATCCTCTCACTCGCTCTATAAGGTCTAGATGTGCTTTGCCAGAAGTATCAATATCTTAGGAGGTATATTTAACTTACATTTATTTTCTTCGTAGGCTGCTTCTCATCTCCAACACTTGACTGGCTTTTCACCAGCATCTCTACATCAGGTGTCTGAAACAGACTTTATAGGGGTGTGTATTTCTTTTAGTTCGCTTTATTGACTAATCAATAAACCGGTAAGCCTCTTCACCAGCGCCAAGGTAGAAATACGTCGAAGAGGTGGGTGGGGATAGGGAAGGGATAAAGGCTCGAGTCAGGGCTTCTCTTCAATCTTTAGGTTTTTCTTTTGTACAGGTTTACGGGTTTTCACACCACGCCAGTGACCAATTAGGTTTACAGGTTTTCACACCACGCCAGTGACCAATTAGGTTTACAGGTTTTCACACCACGCCAGTGACCATTCAAAACAAGAGATATCAGACCAGTCTAGACTAAAACCTCAAGAGAATTTTTAGGAATGGGATGGGAATAGGAATGTTTTCCGATATTTGAGGCCCCCCCTCGGAAAAACGGGTAGCCAGGTTAAGACAGGACTAGGTTTGAATTGAGTAATGTCCGTGAGCTAAGGTATGAATGCCATCAGATAAAACCACTCTTTTATCATCTTCCGACGACAACGCCTTTTTATTAATTCTAACACTGAACAACTCATGTTTTTTTGACTGAATCATTCTCATGTCCGTATATACTATTTTTCCTTCAAAAAGCGATTTCTCAAAATCTTGCAACGATATATTTTTTTCAACGGCTGCTTTTTTAACCCCTTTAATACATTTTTTTATTTTTTTACTTATATCCATAGCATACGTCTTCGGTTTGAGTCCTACGAATTTATTAATGATAACGCCATTGGTCTCATCTTTGAATTTTCCTAGGATTTTTTTATTTAAAACTGAATAACAAGGATGATCATGCGGAAAATCAGACGTATCAAAATAATTTTCCATCGCTTTCATATCCTGATACCAGTCGGTTGTATTAATTAAATAAACTAAACTGTCCGTATCTGTGTACATTAATTTTAGAGTATTAGGATTATATTTTTTCATCATTACATTATAGTGGAAATCGTACATCACAGTTTTGGACAAATCTAAAATTGACATGCCTACATATATAGGCTTATTAAATAATAATTTAGTTTTACTCATAGTTACGCATACTAAGTTTTCATGATAAATTATCCTGTCTAGAAAGTTAGCTTTGGCGATGAGTTTCATTAATTTTTTAGAGTCGGTAACCAGTATCATGTTCATACGGTTTCTTATATTTTCCATTGTTTTACCGAACACAGCATTATTCAAAAGTTTATAAAAATCTTTTTCAAAGTCATTTTTTGCCTTTTTCCGAAGCTCAGTATTACAATCAATATATGACTGTAACCAACAAGACTGTCGAAATTGTATCGCCCTATGAATTTTTTGAACTTTCAGACCATGTTTAATCGCTTGCTTTAAGTTGACGTAATGCACAACATATCGCTCACGAGGATTGAAATGAGCAACTAATTTATTTACTTTCCCGCCTGGAGGACTAATTGTCTCAGGTAAAAATGGTAAATCGTTATGAGCTGTGTGTAACTCGGAAGGATAGACTACGTCGACCTCCAGAATACATCCTAATTCGCCATTATCGTCCAAGTTTTCAATATTTATGCTTTCGGGGTCTTTCACCCATTTAAACCCCCCATACGGTAGAGGTCTACTCATCGCATGGCCATAAAGATTATTTGCGTCTAAGTATGCAATGTAAGAGGATTCCTTTTCCGGATCATACTCGGGCATATAACTATTATTAGCACTCGCATACCGGTGGGATACTTGACATAAACCTCCCCTGATCCCCCGCTCAAAGAATAATATCATGTCATAATCCATTAATTGTTCGAACTTCACCTTAGTATGCTTCAACATCGCATCCCATGTCATCCCAGGAGCAGTGAAATAATGTGCGGGGTCAACCTTATGACTATTAAGCATAACATCACGGAAATTCTGGAAAATATCCGCGAGAATGAGTACATCCGTTTTAAGATAGATATCGCTATATTCCCCGAGGGTTGAGCAGTTGAACTGCCGCCATACGTTCTGCGCATGTTGATAGTCTTCATCCGAAACCCCACATTGCTTTAACTGACTGTAAAACGCTGACTGTGGTGGGAGAGACGTGTCATTCAGACGTTCCCATGAATCAACATAATCGTAACAGAAAACCCCCTTTTTGATCACAAGAGGAAGCTGATCCTCAGTAAAGTATTTAGAGGTTTCCCTAAAGGCTGTTTTCGGAAGCACGCTAGCCATATACTCAAGACTACGACTTAAAAAGCGATAAGAGTCGATAAATCGAAGTTTAACACCGTGCACATGCTTAGTGAAGCTTATGTATTTCTCCTCGGTATTGGGAATCACATCAACCCGCTCTGAATCTTTACCCAGCTCCATAACTATAATGTTTGCGTCATAATTGGACAAATTATGAAAAATTACGGGTATATATGATGGAGTTTTACACCGCAGGTTACAGCTATTACAGGCTGCTCCTCTATATTTACCGGTTAAATGATCGTGGTCCCTAACTTTAGAATTATTCTCCGAAAAGTTGCCCTCACAAAGATAGCACTGAACGGCGTCACCCCACTCTACTTCCTCATCATTCGTTATTATAATTGGGGCATTATTTTTGTACATTTTCGAAATTTTAAGAGCTAACGATTTTACATATAGAAGGAATTTCTTTGGAGCTTCAGGACCACGGTATAGATACGGTTCTAAAGGGAGATTGTACTGTTTTGCGACATTTAGGAAAGAGTCAGGAAATTTCAAATAGCAACAGAAAGACATAGCTTCATGCTTTTGATAGGGAACAGTAGCCTTTGATGTATCTTCAGGGAGAGGAGCCAACATGGTTTCAAAATCCGCATATATTACAAAAGAGAGTCGGAGCTGCCGCTCAACATTTTTGAATTCCAAAATGGGGTCTTTAGGGAGCTCTATCCTAACAGGACTGTTTTTATCGCAGTATATCTTATGCTCCCTCAGTTTTTCCTCCCCCGACTTACCGCACTGATTGTCAAAATGCTGAAAGCATCGCTTACAAATTATAATTTTTCGTGTACTCTTCGTGATTTGTGTGTGTACGAGACGCTCAAAATTTTTAATGTATATATAATGCTGCTTCTCCCCTTCTGTCAAAAGAAGTAAATCACGATGGTCAATCTTTTCCTTTTCAACAACTTTAATAGGGTACACATCATTGTTTTCGTCCAACCCGAACACATTTATGGAAATATTGTTGGATTTTTCAAATTTCCTAATTTCATTGAGCGGAGTCGGGAAAGAAATGTCTGAAAAGTTATACCGATGCTGAACGCCAGTATATTTAGTCACACGCTGGGGTTTTTTTTCTACAAATTTAGATAAAATGGAATACATAAAACAGTGGTAATCCTCGTTTTCAACATTAATACAAGCTTTTCTAGACTCAATGTTCTTTGGTAGAGGAACGTAGGTACTTCCACGAAGGGGTCGATATCTGTTTATTCGTAATCTCAATCCATCTACGGCAGTAAGAAACCATCCGCTCTTCTTCATTTGCGCTTCTTCCATCTCCACAGTTAATCTCTTAAAAGATACATCTAAGTATTTGTCTATATCTGTGTCCTTGAAGATAGGGCGATTTTTAGTCTTGAAAGCTTTATCCGTTAGATCGCCTACGACATTTTCAAACAAGCACTCTACTAGGAAATTAACTTTTAAAGCCGAATGTATCTGAAGCTGTTCCAAGATTTTTTCCTTTAGACAATCGCGCACATCTTCCAAAAAGCATTCTAGGTCTCCGTGTTTATTGGATCTAACAAAATAAGACTTAACTCTACCCTCGAAAGAAGTATCATAGAGAACCAGATTAGACTCATTAGGTACAAGTTTTAATAAAGTTTTCTTAAGAGGTTCATTCTTGGGTTTTTTCATAACCGGGGCATCATTACACACAGACTCATGTCGACTACCATTAAACCTATTGGAAAATTCATGTCTACAGTGTTTACACTTATAGACCGTTCCACAACTAAGTTCATGACGTTTTAGACTACATGATTTAGTAAAACTCGACTTACAATGTTTACACATAAAACTAGGTTTAACCCCATGATTTAAAGCCATATGTATGTCAAAGTCACTTTTCAAGGACAGTTCATCACTACAATAATTGCACTTATACATGATAAATCACTACTTATCCCAAGATAACCGAATGTTTAAAGTACAGTTCACCTTCGCAGATCTCAACGATGTTGACACTTCAAAGACTCAATCAAGACTGAATAAACTGATCACACAGACTATTTATATAGAATAGAGGAGCCGATCACACCTGAAGGGAGCCGATGATAACCGAAACACAGTTCACTTTCACAGATCTCAGCGATGTTGACACCTCAAAGACTCAATGAAGTCTGAAAGAAACTGATCACGCAGACTATTTATATAGGACCGAGGACCCGAATACACCTGAAGGGAGTCGATGATAGCCGAGCGTACCCGATGATAGCCGAGCGTACCCGATGATGACCGAACACACACCGATGATAGACGAGTCAAACGACCGGAGGACACCTGTTAACAACGTATACCAAGTTAAACTAGATAAAAATTCAATATTTATATAAAAAATGCGGAATTACACATAAATCGGGCCAAAAACGAGATAATTACCGAAAAATGTGATATTTTACATAAATCGATCGAAAAAACGAGGTAATGGGGCAAATTAGACATTATCAACTGGGTAATGATGACACATCCGACAGAAGACTACTCGCCGAGGGAGAGAGTGCTCAGATGTATACAGTTTAAACTCTCCTCGCATCTACATTTTCGAAGGAGTTTCATATAACTTAAAGTAAATTTTTAACATCAATACTTCGGACGATAACGCTTGTCCCAAATTATCAGTACAAAAAACGCATTGGAAGCTATTCAACAGTTCTCTGAAGGGCAGCATGTTCATATGTCAGGGTATAGGGGAGTATCACAGGATGGAGGAACCGATCGAACCCGAAGGGGGGCCGATGATGACCGAGCATACACGATGTTATGATCGTGGGACACATTTCAACAACGTATACCAAGTTAAACTAGATAAAAATTCAATATTTATATAAAAATGCGGAATTACACATAAATCGGATCAAAAACGGGATAATTACAGAAAAATGTGGTATTTTACATAAATTAGACATTATCAGTACAAAAACACATTAAAAGCTATTCAACGTCCCATCCGAAGGACGACATGCTCATATGTCCGGGTAGAGGGGAGGTATCCCTGAATCTAAATTTCCTTTTAAATCTAAATCAGGTGCGAGCAAATTTTTACGATTAATATATTAGGCGTTAGGTCCTTATACACTCAAAACGCGACCGGAAATACAAGGCAGTAGGCTAGTCGGAGGGGGAGCCAACGAACCTTGAACAGCTTCCCCCACCCTATCTCGCCACAACTCCTCTCCTGCTAGTACATACAGTATCCTACGGCCCATAGTCAAGTCAGTATAATATCAGTAGAGGTTGAACATGTGTGTGGCGGACCTCCATACACTGGAAACATCAATTACATGGATAGAAGAGAGAAGAGAGTTGAAGAGACCCGTAAGTAACCTTTGTGGCAATATTAACAATTATTTTTATACCTACTACTTCCGGTCTTCTTTAAGGGGACGCAACTAAGAAGTTCGTTACGATTCTAACGTAATACGAATTTTTCATTGCCATACTTTGGCTATGCATAGGATGTAACTGGGGAAGTACATGGGATGAAGAGTTGAGGTGGGAGGGTACATTGATTGTGATTCAAAGTGAACAACTCTAGTATAAGGACACATCATAGTGGCTACTGTAATGTGATGAGGAACTGGGAGATAGAAATGTTTTGAGAGGGGGCGATTGGCTACGCCAACTTGAGAAAAAAGGTTTAAAGGACACCATTGAAATGATGCGTAAGACTAGATTGAAATGAAAAATTAGAAGAAATGAGCATCTGGTCATAAACAGTGAATGACCTTGAATAGGGAGAGCGTAAACTTACATTTTTGGTCGAGTGGGGGCTCTCTGGTTAGGTCTCCTTCAACCCAGTTGAGCGCCCTCAAGGATTTTTCTGGAAAAGGGGCGGGGAATGGGAGGGGAGGGGAAAGGACTATACTTTGTCTATACAAAGGTAGAGCTGGGGAAGTACATCATAGGAAGAGCAGGTCTAGACATGTCGGTGTGACGTCATGGACTATATTTTCTCCATACACTTTGTAGAAAAAAATTAATGTCTGATGGGTCCGAAGGTGGGGGTGCTCAGAGATTGAGCTGGGGAGGTACATTGATTCAGAGCTATGGAGGGGGTACTCGTACACCACACGCACACTTACATACACTTTACACACACATACAATAGTAGAGAATATATGGCGGAGCCTCACAGGGGAGCCTCAGGGGAGCCACACAGGTGGGGGGAGGTGCCACCGGTGCCACCGATGTGGCGGGGGCAGCTCTCCCATATATTCTCTACTATTGTATGTGTGTGTAAAGTGTATGTAAGTGTGCGTGTGGTGTACGAGTACCCCCTCCATAGCTCTGAATCAATGTACCTCCCCAGCTCAATCTCTGAGCACCCCCACCTTCGGACCCATCAGACATTAATTTTTTTCTACAAAGTGTATGGAGAAAATATAGTCCATGACGTCACACCGACATGTCTAGACCTGCTTTTCCTATGATGTACTTCCCCAGCTCTACCTTTGTATAGACAAAGTATAGTCCTTTCCCCTCCCCTCCCATTCCCCGCCCCTTTTCCAGAAAAATCCTTGAGGGCGCTCAACTGGGTTGAAGGAGACCTAACCAGAGAGCCCCCACTCGACCAAAAATGTAAGTTTACGCTCTCCCTATTCAAGGTCATTCACTGTTTATGACCAGATGCTCATTTCTTCTAATTTTTCATTTCAATCTAGTCTTACGCATCATTTCAATGGTGTCCTTTAAACCTTTTTTCTCAAGTTGGCGTAGCCAATCGCCCCCTCTCAAAACATTTCTATCTCCCAGTTCCTCATCACATTACAGTAGCCACTATGATGTGTCCTTATACTAGAGTTGTTCACTTTGAATCACAATCAATGTACCCTCCCACCTCAACTCTTCATCCCATGTACTTCCCCAGTTACATCCTATGCATAGCCAAAGTATGGCAATGAAAAATTCGTATTACGTTAGAATCGTAACGAACTTCTTAGTTGCGTCCCCTTAAAGAAGACCGGAAGTAGTAGGTATAAAAATAATTGTTAATATTGCCACAAAGGTTACTTACGGGTCTCTTCAACTCTCTTCTCTCTTCTATCCATGTAATTGATGTTTCCAGTGTATGGAGGTCCGCCACACACATGTTCAACCTCTACTGATATTATACTGACTTGACTATGGGCCGTAGGATACTGTATGTACTAGCAGGAGAGGAGTTGTGGCGAGATAGGGTGGGGGAAGCTGTTCAAGGTTCGTTGGCTCCCCCTCCGACTAGCCTACTGCCTTGTATTTCCGGTCGCGTTTTGAGTGTATAAGGACCTAACGCCTAATATATTAATCGTAAAAATTTGCTCGCACCTGATTTAGATTTAAAAGGAAATTTAGATTCAGGGATACCTCCCCTCTACCCGGACATATGAGCATGTCGTCCTTCGGATGGGACGTTGAATAGCTTTTAATGTGTTTTTGTACTGATAATGTCTAATTTATGTAAAATACCACATTTTTCTGTAATTATCCCGTTTTTGATCCGATTTATGTGTAATTCCGCATTTTTATATAAATATTGAATTTTTATCTAGTTTAACTTGGTATACGTTGTTGAAATGTGTCCCACGATCATAACATCGTGTATGCTCGGTCATCATCGGCCCCCCTTCGGGTTCGATCGGTTCCTCCATCCTGTGATACTCCCCTATACCCTGACATATGAACATGCTGCCCTTCAGAGAACTGTTGAATAGCTTCCAATGCGTTTTTTGTACTGATAATTTGGGACAAGCGTTATCGTCCGAAGTATTGATGTTAAAAATTTACTTTAAGTTATATGAAACTCCTTCGAAAATGTAGATGCGAGGAGAGTTTAAACTGTATACATCTGAGCACTCTCTCCCTCGGCGAGTAGTCTTCTGTCGGATGTGTCATCATTACCCAGTTGATAATGTCTAATTTGCCCCATTACCTCGTTTTTTCGATCGATTTATGTAAAATATCACATTTTTCGGTAATTATCTCGTTTTTGGCCCGATTTATGTGTAATTCCGCATTTTTTATATAAATATTGAATTTTTATCTAGTTTAACTTGGTATACGTTGTTAACAGGTGTCCTCCGGTCGTTTGACTCGTCTATCATCGGTGTGTGTTCGGTCATCATCGGGTACGCTCGGCTATCATCGACTCCCTTCAGGTGTATTCGGGTCCTCGGTCCTATATAAATAGTCTGCGTGATCAGTTTCTTTCAGACTTCATTGAGTCTTTGAGGTGTCAACATCGCTGAGATCTGTGAAAGTGAACTGTGTTTCGGTTATCATCGGCTCCCTTCAGGTGTGATCGGCTCCTCTATTCTATATAAATAGTCTGTGTGATCAGTTTATTCAGTCTTGATTGAGTCTTTGAAGTGTCAACATCGTTGAGATCTGCGAAGGTGAACTGTACTTTAAACATTCGGTTATCTTGGGATAAGTAGTGATTTATCATGTATAAGTGCAATTATTGTAGTGATGAACTGTCCTTGAAAAGTGACTTTGACATACATATGGCTTTAAATCATGGGGTTAAACCTAGTTTTATGTGTAAACATTGTAAGTCGAGTTTTACTAAATCATGTAGTCTAAAACGTCATGAACTTAGTTGTGGAACGGTCTATAAGTGTAAACACTGTAGACATGAATTTTCCAATAGGTTTAATGGTAGTCGACATGAGTCTGTGTGTAATGATGCCCCGGTTATGAAAAAACCCAAGAATGAACCTCTTAAGAAAACTTTATTAAAACTTGTACCTAATGAGTCTAATCTGGTTCTCTATGATACTTCTTTCGAGGGTAGAGTTAAGTCTTATTTTGTTAGATCCAATAAACACGGAGACCTAGAATGCTTTTTGGAAGATGTGCGCGATTGTCTAAAGGAAAAAATCTTGGAACAGCTTCAGATACATTCGGCTTTAAAAGTTAATTTCCTAGTAGAGTGCTTGTTTGAAAATGTCGTAGGCGATCTAACGGATAAAGCTTTCAAGACTAAAAATCGCCCTATCTTCAAGGACACAGATATAGACAAATACTTAGATGTATCTTTTAAGAGATTAACTGTGGAGATGGAAGAAGCGCAAATGAAGAAGAGCGGATGGTTTCTTACTGCCGTAGATGGATTGAGATTACGAATAAACAGATATCGACCCCTTCGTGGAAGTACCTACGTTCCTCTACCAAAGAACATTGAGTCTAGAAAAGCTTGTATTAATGTTGAAAACGAGGATTACCACTGTTTTATGTATTCCATTTTATCTAAATTTGTAGAAAAAAAACCCCAGCGTGTGACTAAATATACTGGCGTTCAGCATCGGTATAACTTTTCAGACATTTCTTTCCCGACTCCGCTCAATGAAATTAGGAAATTTGAAAAATCCAACAATATTTCCATAAATGTGTTCGGGTTGGACGAAAACAATGATGTGTACCCTATTAAAGTTGTTGAAAAGGAAAAGATTGACCATCGTGATTTACTTCTTTTGACAGAAGGGGAGAAGCAGCATTATATATACATTAAAAATTTTGAGCGTCTCGTACACACACAAATCACGAAGAGTACACGAAAAATTATAATTTGTAAGCGATGCTTTCAGCATTTTGACAATCAGTGCGGTAAGTCGGGGGAGGAAAAACTGAGGGAGCATAAGATATACTGCGATAAAAACAGTCCTGTTAGGATAGAGCTCCCTAAAGACCCCATTTTGGAATTCAAAAATGTTGAGCGGCAGCTCCGACTCTCTTTTGTAATATATGCGGATTTTGAAACCATGTTGGCTCCTCTCCCTGAAGATACATCAAAGGCTACTGTTCCCTATCAAAAGCATGAAGCTATGTCTTTCTGTTGCTATTTGAAATTTCCTGACTCTTTCCTAAATGTCGCAAAACAGTATAATCTCCCTTTAGAACCGTATCTATACCGTGGTCCTGAAGCTCCAAAGAAATTCCTTCTATATGTAAAATCGTTAGCTCTTAAAATTTCGAAAATGTACAAAAATAATGCCCCAATTATAATAACGAATGATGAGGAAGTAGAGTGGGGTGACGCCGTTCAGTGCTATCTTTGTGAGGGCAACTTTTCGGAGAATAATTCTAAAGTTAGGGACCACGATCATTTAACCGGTAAATATAGAGGAGCAGCCTGTAATAGCTGTAACCTGCGGTGTAAAACTCCATCATATATACCCGTAATTTTTCATAATTTGTCCAATTATGACGCAAACATTATAGTTATGGAGCTGGGTAAAGATTCAGAGCGGGTTGATGTGATTCCCAATACCGAGGAGAAATACATAAGCTTCACTAAGCATGTGCACGGTGTTAAACTTCGATTTATCGACTCTTATCGCTTTTTAAGTCGTAGTCTTGAGTATATGGCTAGCGTGCTTCCGAAAACAGCCTTTAGGGAAACCTCTAAATACTTTACTGAGGATCAGCTTCCTCTTGTGATCAAAAAGGGGGTTTTCTGTTACGATTATGTTGATTCATGGGAACGTCTGAATGACACGTCTCTCCCACCACAGTCAGCGTTTTACAGTCAGTTAAAGCAATGTGGGGTTTCGGATGAAGACTATCAACATGCGCAGAACGTATGGCGGCAGTTCAACTGCTCAACCCTCGGGGAATATAGCGATATCTATCTTAAAACGGATGTACTCATTCTCGCGGATATTTTCCAGAATTTCCGTGATGTTATGCTTAATAGTCATAAGGTTGACCCCGCACATTATTTCACTGCTCCTGGGATGACATGGGATGCGATGTTGAAGCATACTAAGGTGAAGTTCGAACAATTAATGGATTATGACATGATATTATTCTTTGAGCGGGGGATCAGGGGAGGTTTATGTCAAGTATCCCACCGGTATGCGAGTGCTAATAATAGTTATATGCCCGAGTATGATCCGGAAAAGGAATCCTCTTACATTGCATACTTAGACGCAAATAATCTTTATGGCCATGCGATGAGTAGACCTCTACCGTATGGGGGGTTTAAATGGGTGAAAGACCCCGAAAGCATAAATATTGAAAACTTGGACGATAATGGCGAATTAGGATGTATTCTGGAGGTCGACGTAGTCTATCCTTCCGAGTTACACACAGCTCATAACGATTTACCATTTTTACCTGAGACAATTAGTCCTCCAGGCGGGAAAGTAAATAAATTAGTTGCTCATTTCAATCCTCGTGAGCGATATGTTGTGCATTACGTCAACTTAAAGCAAGCGATTAAACATGGTCTGAAAGTTCAAAAAATTCATAGGGCGATACAATTTCGACAGTCTTGTTGGTTACAGTCATATATTGATTGTAATACTGAGCTTCGGAAAAAGGCAAAAAATGACTTTGAAAAAGATTTTTATAAACTTTTGAATAATGCTGTGTTCGGTAAAACAATGGAAAATATAAGAAACCGTATGAACATGATACTGGTTACCGACTCTAAAAAATTAATGAAACTCATCGCCAAAGCTAACTTTCTAGACAGGATAATTTATCATGAAAACTTAGTATGCGTAACTATGAGTAAAACTAAATTATTATTTAATAAGCCTATATATGTAGGCATGTCAATTTTAGATTTGTCCAAAACTGTGATGTACGATTTCCACTATAATGTAATGATGAAAAAATATAATCCTAATACTCTAAAATTAATGTACACAGATACGGACAGTTTAGTTTATTTAATTAATACAACCGACTGGTATCAGGATATGAAAGCGATGGAAAATTATTTTGATACGTCTGATTTTCCGCATGATCATCCTTGTTATTCAGTTTTAAATAAAAAAATCCTAGGAAAATTCAAAGATGAGACCAATGGCGTTATCATTAATAAATTCGTAGGACTCAAACCGAAGACGTATGCTATGGATATAAGTAAAAAAATAAAAAAATGTATTAAAGGGGTTAAAAAAGCAGCCGTTGAAAAAAATATATCGTTGCAAGATTTTGAGAAATCGCTTTTTGAAGGAAAAATAGTATATACGGACATGAGAATGATTCAGTCAAAAAAACATGAGTTGTTCAGTGTTAGAATTAATAAAAAGGCGTTGTCGTCGGAAGATGATAAAAGAGTGGTTTTATCTGATGGCATTCATACCTTAGCTCACGGACATTACTCAATTCAAACCTAGTCCTGTCTTAACCTGGCTACCCGTTTTTCCGAGGGGGGGCCTCAAATATCGGAAAACATTCCTATTCCCATCCCATTCCTAAAAATTCTCTTGAGGTTTTAGTCTAGACTGGTCTGATATCTCTTGTTTTGAATGGTCACTGGCGTGGTGTGAAAACCTGTAAACCTAATTGGTCACTGGCGTGGTGTGAAAACCTGTAAACCTAATTGGTCACTGGCGTGGTGTGAAAACCCGTAAACCTGTACAAAAGAAAAACCTAAAGATTGAAGAGAAGCCCTGACTCGAGCCTTTATCCCTTCCCTATCCCCACCCACCTCTTCGACGTATTTCTACCTTGGCGCTGGTGAAGAGGCTTACCGGTTTATTGATTAGTCAATAAAGCGAACTAAAAGAAATACACACCCCTATAAAGTCTGTTTCAGACACCTGATGTAGAGATGCTGGTGAAAAGCCAGTCAAGTGTTGGAGATGAGAAGCAGCCTACGAAGAAAATAAATGTAAGTTAAATATACCTCCTAAGATATTGATACTTCTGGCAAAGCACATCTAGACCTTATAGAGCGAGTGAGAGGATGGGTAAACCGGGTTATGATGAAAATGTCAGACAATCTAGAGAGATTGTGGGAGTTGAACAGTGGTGAAGCAGGATGATGCTAAGGAAAAAAAAAAAGTACCGGTTAGGCTATGAAGAATTCTGAAGAAAATCCCTTGGCTGATGTTGTATGCTAGTATGTATGTATGTCTCAGTGAAAGGTTTATTGGGATAGAAGTGGTTTGAATCAAATGTTGACGGAGGTGTGGTCTATGCTAGAGTTATGCTGCATGATGGACTAGGATGTAGGTTGGTTTGGGGTAAAAAGTGGGTAGATGTCAAAGAAATTGTAAGTGTCTGACCTCTAGAAAGGAGGGGTGGGAGGTTTGGTACAAGGGCTCCTATTGGGGTCTCCGGAAATATTCTCTGTTTCGATATGTAGGATTGGAATAAGTGGGACAATTGATGTGTGATGGTGTGAACTATAACCTACCGAATGTGCTGTACGTGCTTAGTTGAAAAAAATAGTTAGGTAGTGAAGTAGGTTTAATGAATGATTTTATGAGTATAGGGTTCAATAATGATGAGGCCTGTGATGTATATGAAAATGTGAAATGTAAGACCTAATATAACATATACAATGTTGCCAAAGGTTATGTCACGGGGTGATGAGTATCAATGTGTTTGAAGTTTTGAACCGTGGTTTCGTAGTAATAAGGTTGTAGACCTCTGTCATGTGTTGTTTTGTGTAAAAAATTTAAAAAAATGCTGTATGGTCTGCGATATGTGTATTGAAGATGACGACAAAATAGCGTAGTCATGAGATTGAATGATGTGTTCTAATGTGTGTAGCATGTATATATTGTACCCCTAGCCTGTATACTCAAGTAGAGAGGTTGGAGGTATGAGCCGAAAATTGGTCAGGACAAAACGATAAAAAATTTAAAAAAATTGATGTTATGAAGTATAAAATAGGAGAAAGACCCGAGAATTAGGTGTGGGCGGATCTGTAGTAGTGGAAGAAGTACAATGGAGGGGGAGGTAGCATTTGAGATGGGTATATTGAAAGAGATTGAGAATAAGTTATGTGGAGAAGTAGGATTGTAATAAAATATCAGAGGAAGTGTTGATGTGGGGAAGTATAGAGCTGAAACAATATAAAGTGTAAAGAAAAATATAATAATGACTGACTAGAATAAATGTTGGGATGAGGGGAAAATGAGCGAAAAGGCTAGAAACCGCTGAACCTTGGTGCTGCTAATAAAACACGCCCGGCCCAAGTGGAATGGGTCTGTAGGATGATACCGATGTATATATGGGTAAACCGAAAAAAAATGTTAAACGAATCATGTCTAGAGAGGTTGTAGGAGTTGGGCTAAGAAGGATGTTGCTAAGGCTAGGAGTAGTGGACTATGACGAATCCTTGGGTGATGGTGTAGACAAGCTGGAGTAGGCAATTGATGTGGGGGAGTAGAGAGCATTATTAATTTCAATTATATACGCTTGGGAGCGCTAGTGGGCTAATTTAAAAAAAAATAGGGGCATAGGGGAGGGGTGGGATAAAAATGCAAAGCAGGGTTTAGAGGGGGAGCGGAAACTTATTAGGGTTAAGAGGGATAGTGGAAACGTATTGAGATGGGGAAGTAGATTGGTAGTGAATCAAAGGACAAAAATTGAGATGAAAAAATTTGGGGTGTAGGAGGGTTGAGCTGGGGATGTACGATGATGGGTGATTCAGAGCTAGGGGAGGGGGGGGGGGGAGGGTGGTGGGAGAGGAGAGGGGGACGTGTTGGTGGAGGGAGGTGGTGGTGGTGGTGGGGGGGTGATGAGGGACGGCCGCCATCTTGCGCATTTGCCATTGGCCCAGAACATACTTTTCTCCCCTACTCACTGTGACTGCGGAGGACCGCCCCCAGTCCTCTCGGGCACCTGTTTCAATGTGTTCCTGGTGATTCTTTACTAGTTTCTCGATGTGAGTTGCAAAAAGAGGAACACCCAGTTCCACTTGGATGTTGTGATTCCTGACAAACCAGGGTTCCTTTGTTGCTATTTGGTGTACTTTTAAAATGTTTGTAGTTGTTTCATGTTAGCAGCTACACATCCAGACTGGTCTGACCCGTGTTAGAAGTGGAAGTAAAAGTGTCATCTACAGCTCAATCTTCTTTTTTTCTCATCCACAAAAAAAAAAAAAAAAAAATGTTACCTAACACAAAGGGTTGACTCTACTTGTCCATTGTAACATTTTATTACAGTCGGCTGAATTTAGTTTGGAGTTCCCTTTGAGTTGTGTCTGAAACTATCCGGTGGAAAAAGGGAAGCTTCAAGGAACCCCGAGTCCCTTGGACTTAATTCCCAGTAAAAACAAATTAACTCTCTCAGTTCTTCATCTTGTTCTCTCTTTTTTTGTCATCATTATAAGTCAGTTCTAAGGTTGTTCAGTTGGTGTTCATATTGGAAAAAAACTAAGTGCTGCGTTTTGTTAAGCTGATTGAAATTAGACGACGTCCACATTTGAAATAGTCGTCGTCGTGAATCACGAATTAATCAATTCAGTTTTCGCTCTCCCTCCAAAAATCAAAAAACGATTTGCGCTAAAATTCAATAGTTTACGTTCGTATAATTTTTATTTTTATTATTTTTTTTTTTCATTATTGAAATTAGGGAGTCGAAGAATAATAAATTTTCCCTCTTCCCTTTGACCGATTTCGCGGAAAATTGATAGGTGCCGTCCTATGGGATTATAAATTTAAATATAAAATTTTATAACGATATATTCATTAAATCGGCAGTTATTAGGATTGTTGAGTTGGCTCTTCTTTGACTGATTCCATTAAAATTTAATAGGGGTCGTCTTTATAAAACTTTAGATTTATATGTATATGAAATTTCGTGCGAAAACCTTTCCTTTGGGCCAATTCAGCTGAAAATCAATAGGAGTAGTCTTTAGGGGGTTCTGAATACACTATAAAATTTCGTGTCGATATATTCATTCTATCGGGAGTTATCGTGTTCACAGACACACACACACACATAAACAGCAATTATTAAAAGGAGAAAAACCTTGAAATATTTCGTGTAATCGGTCAAAAGTTCTAGATTCCAAATATGTCGGTCTGTGTGTGTCTGTGAACGATAACTCATGATAGATTGAATTTATCAACACAAAACTTTACAAGTGAATGCAGAACCCTCTAATGACGACACCTATCTATTTTCAGTCAAATCGAACAATAGGAAGGGGGAAACTTAGCATACAAACTCTAATTACTGCCGCTGTAATGAATGTATCGTCACATAATTTCATATGTGAATTTAAATAAGGACGACACTTATTAATTTTCAGCGGAATCGGTAAAAGGGAAGGCGGGTTCAGGGGAGGGGGGTCACTTCAAAAACCCTAATAACTGCCGATTTAATGAATTTATCAAGACAAAATTTAGTATTAGGATTTAAGAGTCCCCATGTAAGTCAACTATTGAATATTAGCGCAAATGATCGACTTGTTTTGGAGAGGGAGCGAAAAGTTAATTGATTAATTCGTTCTGGGGAAATACCGACGGTTTTTTTCTCTTTGTTCGAAATCAGATGATCCGAAGCATCCAGCTTCTTTTGCTGTCATATTACCAAATTTCTGATGATCATTTTGACGCTGTAATACATTTAGCTGCCCATGGAGAGGATACAGTGTGGGAGGGTCTCACTGACTGAGTGGTTACCCAATTAGCTAACTAGACGACGGATGGAATCCAGAGCTGGGAGTCTACTCGACTCTACTCAAATCAACTAATATTCACACAGGGTAGGGAGCGAATCTTCTCCATGGAGATCACATTCGCAGAAGTGCTCTCAACAAACAGACTGGCAGATCAGTTGGTGTTTCTCTGAACCATTGGGTTCCAACCGCACAGTAAATGCCCCGACTGGGAGACCCTTCTCATCAACTTCGTTTCAAAGCATCAGAATGGATCCGTTTTTATCAAAGCTAAGCTAATCTTTTCTCGGAAGATAAATTAGCTCAACATTGCCTCGGGAACGATTTTTTGAAAACATGGATTTCCCCTCCCTAAACCCAAATATTATGTTTAATGACTCCCAAATACAAAAAAGGAAAAAAAAAAAAAAAACAAAAAAAAAATGATTCACCAGCAATTTATTTCCCTATAGGGGCTTATGAATCCACATACTAAAATTTGTATGTAACTTGCAAAGAGACAAAATTAACTCTGAGAACAAAACCACTAATATATAACGCAATACTCAAAGCTTCCAATCTCCTGTGCATTGAATCCTTGTGATTCAAAAATCCTTCGTACAATAGCCAATGCTCCTTATTTCATCTGCAATAAAAACCTTCACACTGATATCAATATTCCCTTTGTCATCGAATTAGCTGAATCCAGGTACAAAAAATTATTTTCCTCCTTGAGAACCCACATTAATCCTTTAGTCCGTGCCCTCCTTTCTGCCACACGACGCCTTAAGCGCAAATGGCCTTTAGACGTTCTCAGATCAGGCAGTGACAGTGATTAGTCATAAATGAGTGCAACTCAGTGCTCAGAGTGATTTTTCCCCTCTTGACATTTTCATAGTGCCATTTTCTCTTTATTCATCTTGTTCAGCAATAAATTTTTCATTTTCTCAAACATCAAGTTTATAAAGAAACAGCCGCTGTCGATGATATTTATCATAATTATATATGTCGGTTTGAGCAGTAACGACCAATGTCAAGAAAGTTCTAAGTATAAATAGCCAATGTAATAGGTTTTTGTTACATTGGTTTAAAAAATAAAAAATAAAAAAAAAAAATTTATATGTTGATTTGAAACACCATTAAGACGAGAAATAACCGATTTTTAAACGAATCGGCCAAAGATGTCCCAAACTGAAAATTTCCAGCACACATAACACAATATTACTTTGGGAGATAATGCACAAATTCTATAACATAGTGTGATATATGATAATACATGGCACAGCTTACCGTGGGATAGGTTGGATTAGCTTAGCTTCCTGGTTGATCCTTAGCGTTATTACACCCTACCAAGGTATTATACCAAGCGGTACTCACAGTGATCCTTCTCCGTAGAGCCACCTTTCCAGCAGTTTTCCTGTTTTACTTGACTTCCCCCGTACTTTGTATACTCCTGGATAAGTACGAGTAGGTATATGTAATCAGTCAGAAAATCGATGTTGAGTTTTCTTTGGATTTTTATGTTTTGACCCCCTGATTTCAAAAATTATTATACAATAGAATATATCGACATACAATTTTATGTGTATCCGTAAGGATGACACCTATCGATTTTTAACCAAATCGGCCAAAATGAAGAAGACACCATGGCATTCACACCAAGGAATCCATACCATCACTTTCTTCCTTGAAATTTAACCCGAAAAATACCTCTAAACATTGTTTTTAAATTTCCTTAAGGATCTAACCCTGGGCGGTCTTTCTATGTCACGCCCCTCAAGATATCTATCCACCAATGTCCTCATGGTAGCTGGTTGTTGCATAAAAACATCAGAAAACAAGCAAGTTCTCTTCAAGGTGGATTGGACGGTATGAACCAGTGAGATGGCCAGCTCGGAATCCTGACCTGGCGCCTTTAGATTTTTATGTGTGGGGCACTCTAAAGTCCCTCCCTTGTGTACAGCGTACCTATTAGTGATAGGGACTAATTAATCGCCAGAATTCAAGAGGTTTGTGAGGAGATGGAAACAAACAGGCTTGAGATTCAACGGGCCACCACATCCGTTCTAAACAAGGAGTCAATTGTGAGAATATGGAGGTCTGTTTCAGCAATTGTTATAATTTTTCCAAAACAATGTACAGTACAAAACATTTTTTTATCTCTGAAAATTAATAACGTAATAATTTCAATTTTTTTAAAATAAAGAATTAGTTAATTTTATAAAAAGTCTCGCCTTGTGTAAGTTAGGTTTACCCATGTTTTTCATCTTCCTGCTGTCTCATTCCGGCAATGGTCGACAATGAAGAATTAGGTATTTTTAAAGGGCCATATTTTTACTAACTTTTTGTGAATTTGGGACATCCTAGCGAATAAAGAAAACAAATTACGGTAAACTGAAAATTTGCCAAACAATTTAAACAGGTGTTCATTTTGAAATAAACGTTAGCCTCCTATTTCAATCTTTTCGATTTTCATGTCAAAAAACATGTCACCTATTAGGAAATTTAACGTAGATTACGACAGTGTAGTCAGATTTCACTTTACTTTAACCAAAAAGTGATATTTCCGGACATTTTGCTAAAAAAACGTGGTTATAGTAAAAAATTTAAAATCTCATTTATTTCTACACTAAGCTGAAACGGATTTTTATTACCCCGGTTTCTTAGTGTACTTGAGTGGGGCATTCACCCCCTCGAGTATTGTCATCTGCTTGCGATACACCCTATATATAAAATATTTCGGTATTGCTACCTTCTTATTTCTTAAGTCATGGTTGAAGATGGTAGCAGTACCGAAAGTACTCCCATATTTTGTATATATATGTTGTGAAATAAAAAATATTTTCAAAAATCACGATTTGCTTTATTTTTTATTAAGTGTTTCACAATATCTCTGAAAAAAAAAAAAGGTAAGTACCATCGTGAAAGCTTCAGTTGGAAGCAAACGTTGTTTAGAACAAAAAAAAAAGTTATTTGGGGTGAGGTCTATTGCAAATAAAGGAGAGATCTCTAGGCTTTATTTTATTTATTTTTCCCTGCTTTAGCTCCCCTGTCAAATTAAATTCGAAGTTTTTTCTAACAATAAGTATAAATTCATTACACACAAATGAGTTACAGGCTTTCTGAAAAGTTACCAAAAACGTGGTTCATTTTGAAAATTCTCAGCAATTGAGTTTGAGAGAATAATGAAGACCTAATTATGCAACTCTCTTTATTCAGACACTAATTTTTGCCTTTAAAACTAACTTTAAATTCATCCAACGCCATTTAAACTCAGGTCAGAAGTAATTTGGATTCGTATTGTTTATGGTCGACATTATAAAAATTGTCACAGATTTACATCTATTTAATTTCTCTTTAATTTAAATTGTAAAAAATCTAGATAAGGTAAATATTTATGTTTATTTAATAGTTAATAATAACTGCAAGGTCATATCGCCTACTATCAGAGCGCTCTTTCGTCACACTGATGAACATGAGCCCGACTCTTTGGGAGTCCTAAATTTTGCTTAACCTAAATTTTTATTCACCTAGGGTAAAGAGGTCTTTAACGGGAATCTTCTTAATTTTTTTTTACCTACCAGATAAGAGTCTCGGCCGGGTATAGAGCCCGCGATCTTGAGCTCAGAAGGCAATACGCATACCACTGAGGTAGTGCCGCACTAAAGTTATTTTAATATGGCGAATATATATATAGTTATATAGATAACTATACAATTAATACTTAACAGCATTTTAAAATGTTTAATAATAACATTAACATTGCCAGCTTTAAAAATGCTGAGAACAAGTCGCATTTGCCCTATAGTAAGCAAGATGAAGGGGCGAAGACTTGAGTGGCGGTGAGCGGGCATGTGGTTTGGAGGCTGACGAAGTATGAACAACATCCAGGGGAGGTGACCCCAGGAGGACCAAAGACTCTGGTGGGCGGATACTGTCGAGACGGAAGCGACCGAATTACATAGTTAGGTTAGGTTTTATGACTCATGCCCGGGCTTTAACTACGAGGTCATATCGCCTACTACCAGAGCGCTCTTTCGTCACTCTGGTGGACATGAGCCCGACTCTACTGTGGGAGTCCTAAATTTTGCCTAACCTAAATTTTTATTCACCTAGGGTAGGGGTCTTTAACGAGTACAGGCTCCGGACCATCGCTTAACGTCCCATCCGAAGGACGGCGTGCTTAAGTTTATTTTACCTCCCAGATAAAATAAACTAAGGGCCTCGGTCGGGTTACGAACCCACGACCTTGAGCTCAGAAGTCAAGCACGCAGACCACTAAGCTACCGGCGCCCTCGAATTACATAGTGTCACCTTAAGAACGGGGGCCCAGGACTGAGGACAATGAAAGCGGCTGGTATTCTATTCAACGTTGTACTATAACTTCTATAACAATGGCTACAACAATTTCTTTCATAAATTAAGGATTTCATAGTGTCTTATACATATTTAGTGTACATGATAACAATGGCTTCTTTGCAAAGATTATTATGATAGCTATTATAACAATGGTTTGTATACATTAATTAAGGCTTCTATCGTGTTTTATATACAATACACCCATAATCCAATGGTCTCTCAGTTTCGCAGTACTTGACTTAGAAGGTTTAACTAGTTTTCTCCTAATTGGGGCAGTTGGTAGTTACCTCTAGCATGTTGTACATTGACTACTACCCCATATAGCGATCTATAAAATTTCGCAGAGCCCACAAGTTAGCGGTATGTTGACAGTGTAATAACTTTGTATAGTTCTGAAACTTGTATTTGGTTACACAACAGTATACAGAGTTTGCTATCTCACTGGTTGTGCCGAAAGTTGTCCATTGTCCATGGATTATCTCTGAGCCGTATTCAACTATGACTTCTGGGCGGATGGGCGGATTAACAGGACTGACCACTTCTGAAACTAGAGTTGGGTTGATTATCAAGTTCTGTCACGTGATATAATTCGATATAAATGGAAGCACTGGGGAGTTATCCCTAAATCAGGTTATCGTGAAGAACAATAAGCATATTAGAGAGTTAAGGTGGATTATTTCTCATTCCCCGGATCAGTACCTCAACTAAATCTATTTGTCCAAATTCCACTTAAGTACAACAATATTAATTTGAGGGGATTGTACCTATTCTAGCAAATGGGGAGGGGGGGGGGGGGGGGGGGGGCTGAACCAATTTTCATTCAAGGGTAGGAGGAAGGAAATTTTTACGAAATTAAATATAATAATATTAATTTTTTATCTCTTACTCCGTCGGCTACAGACTAGAAGGGTCTTTGCCCGATGTAACCAGCCGCCTCCACTTGTTCGGCTACCATCTTCCAAGAACTCAATAGCTCTACACGGAGTCATCACACCAAAGCGTCGTTGGCCATTCTGGCATATACCTACGACTCTTCTGTGGTCGCTCCTCACATGACAGGTCCAGTGACGTTCTTTTGTTATATCGTTAACAAATCAATTATTGCATAATTTCTACAGTAGTTCTCCAGCATTTTTTTTTTTTTTTTTTTACGCATCGGCTGCTGTGGCTATTAGCGTTTCCAAAATAGGATTAGCGGTAACGATGGAAAAGTATGGTGGGAAGTGTCGGACACTCTCCAGTGGTAGCGTCGAGTCTAGGAAGGAGAGGTCCTCTTGGATGGTAGGTAAAGGTGGCAGGTTGGACAACCAGCCAGCCTAGCACCAACTCAAGGGGGAGTTGTCACAAAGGATAGCAAGCCTCTCTAGGGGGCCAGAGCGCTTCCCAGCACCGCCTGTCCTTCAGTAAACCATCACTCAATTAATTTCAACAATCATTTCTAAATATGCATGAATATGTGTATCTGTTTCAGAAATGCAATTAAGTTCCGGAATCTAGGTGTTCTCTCGCTAATTTTAACTTGGAGGGTTGCAGGCATGCTGTTATTTTCCCGATACTTGGCCACCTACTGACAATCTTCAATGACATGTCTCACCGTCAGCAACTCCCTACTGAGGCAACACCTTGGAGGTCCGGGAAAGTTTATCGGTCTTAGGTTTGGCTTTAGATGTTTCAGTTGTGTGTCTTGCTCTGACCATTCATTTCCTCAACGTTCTAAGGCAGCCATCTTGACTTCCCTAGTTATAAGAGGTATAGGGAAAGTTATGTAATCTGTCATGATTCCAAAAGTGAAAAAAATCGGTATGTATGTCTGTGAACACGATAACTCCCGATGGAATGAATGTGTCGACAAGAACTTTTAAATGTGTATCCAGAACTCCCTAAGGACACCTATTGATTTTCAGCCAAATCGGTCAAAGGTGATTTTCAGCAAAATCGGTCTCAATAACTTCCAGTGTTATGAATATATCGACACAAAATTTAATATGAGGATTCAGAAGCCACTATGTAAGTCAAATATTGAGTTTTAGCCCATAAGGTCTAATTTTTTTGTTAGATTCTGTCAGGGCTCAAGCTTCACATCTGTAGAGCAGAGCATAACTGATATATAAGTGATTTTTGTAAATCTGTAGAGCTTGAGAGGTAGGGATGTATCAGATATTCAAAGGAACGGAATCTCATTATTTGTACCACTTAAGAAACATTGTTACTTATTGTTAGTAGGTCCTTAGAAAAGTGTTTGTGGGGAGGACGTTAAATGTTAACTATCCATTCATGATTCATGCGACACAGCTATCCACTTAAATCAAGGTTTAATGGTAATGGGTTTGACCACACTGACCAACACAAGTCCCTCAGGGTTTTATTTCGTTTAATGCTTTTGTTGGCTCAGGATGATAGATCATATACTAAGAACCTATAAACTGTTGAAAGACAATTAACGAAGAATGGTAGATGAGTCGACTTGGTGGCTTCTGATTCCGCATACTAAAATTTGTGTCGATACATTCATTACATCGGTGGTTAACTGTTCGTGCGGTGGTATCGAGACAGCAGAACATGTGGTCCTCGAATGTCCGCTTTATCACGTAAGGTGGAGTTGATTCATGTGACAAGAGGTATTTGGAAGGTATTTGGGACTGGATAACACTACCCGATGTTCTGCCGATTCGTCGCCTCCTGGCAGGCACTGTAAGTTAGGCTGGAGACGATCTGGGGGCGCAATTGTTCCGCCGATGGGCAATCTCATTCCCTCAGTAACCCCTTGACCCACGAAATCCTCTCACGTTGACTGGGTGATATTGCTACAATGCAAGGCGCACCCTTTTTAAAATCTAATAAAAAAAAAAGAAAAAAAAAAAGATGGGTCGCCGACTGCTGTTCAGCACATACATCAATGATCAATGAAACAGCTGAACAAATGAATAAATAAAATGTACTTCTGTGTGCTCTTTTTTGACGTGAAAACGTCTATTCGCTCGTTAAGCACAGTGATAGCCGGTCAATCTTTCTTGTGTTACAAAATACCGTCAGATTTCAATCGATAATAACTACGAGACTAATAATGCGATAACAACGGTTGAGGTCATAATGGATAGAGCATGTCTGTACGTGTTTGTTTTCCCTGTGACGTTATCGGGCTAGTGTGGGCGCCGGCGGATGATTGTTGCAAATTAGAGTTGTGTAAAATTAAAAATTAGTGTAGCGTGATAACGCGTTTAGATAGGACGTTGATTCGGGTGTCATTATAAAGAGCTTGAGAAGCACTACTAGGACTCAAAGTGAAACAATAAAAATATTTGCCGAAATATATGTAAAAATCGGTATTAAATTGAAAATAGCAAAAAAATTAAAGATGTTATCTCATATGAATCGTAAATATGCGCGGAATTATAGAAAACGCAAATCAGAGGAAAGCTCGCATCAAAAGAAATTTAAAAAACTTGAAAAGTCTAGTGCCGAGCAAATGCAAGAGCTATGGCAGCATCGAAAAAAGAATGAAAAATCATTTTATCCCGATGTTTTCACGGAAAATCTACAGCGTGGACCTTGACTACGCTTCAATGTTCTTTTTTAGGGATCCGTAGGTCGAAGACCGTCATGAATGTTTGACGTATGTCCCCCCTCCCCCCCCCCCATCTCCTCCACAATATCTTGGAAATTATTGAAGCAATGTAACAGAAGGTTTGCAGGAAGTTAAACGAGAGATTCGCGCGTAATGGGGGTGCAACGCACGAGCAGCCAAAACGACTCCATACAAATTGAGGGAGTTAAAAATGACTTCATCACACGACTACCCCACCACTCTGTACTGATCAAATCAAACTTATTGATTACCTTTAAACTAACAATGAATAAACAGATATTTAACTGAAAGAAAATAAGGAAAAAGAAAACTAAAAAAAAAAACGTTATGTGGGTTAATTCATTTTTTCCATTAAGTCCTTATGTTCATTTAAATGGCTCTCGACCTCTCAGGAAAAACACTCTCAGGCTATTCAAATCAGAATGAGGCAATTAATGAATTACTAAGTCACTTGAAAAGTCAGAATTTTGTTGAGTCTAGACAAAGAAAGCAATTACAAATTATTTAAATCCTTCATATTGTGATGGTTAATCTAATTACTTCCAGTTGTCATCTCCTTCAGTCGCATTCTACAGAAAGAGAGACTGCCGTTTACTTCCTCAGCTATACGAAGTATGGGGGAAGTTATATAATCAGTCAAAAATTCGATGCGGAAGTTTCAACGGAATTTCATGTTTTCCAACCTCTAAATTCCAAATATGAAAAAAAAATTTATGTCTGTGTATTGACACGAAATTTTAAGTTAATTCAGCACCCTTTAACGATGGGACTTATTGATTATCAGCCAAAGCTGATAGAATGAACTTAATAACTCCCGATAGAATGAATGTATCGAGACGAAATTTTATATGTGTGAACAAAACCCCATAAAGACCTATCGATTTTCAGCCATATTGGCCAAAGGAGAGGGAAGAATTAGAACTCAAAAACTCCAATAACTGTCGTATCGACACAAAATACCATAAGTGAATTCAAACCCCCATAAAGACGACTCGTTGCTTAATTTTCAGCGGCATCGGTAGGAGGGAAGGGGGGATTTATTAGGTTATTTATCTGGGAAATAAACAACATGAACCATGGAATGGGTCGTTAAGCAATGTCCCGAGCCTGTGCGATGTCATTTACCTGTTTAAGAACCCTAACGTAGGTAACAAAACCTGAGTAGGCAACATTTAGGACTTTCGCAATAAAAATATGAAAGAGCGCTCTAATAGTAGGTGATATAACCTCATAGTTAAAGCCCGGGCATGAACCATATTAACTAACTGCATACAAACATAATTAATAGAACAGCTGATAGATATATACACTGATTCCGATCTCCAATAAATATAGGTTTCTAAAAGCCTGGAACATTCCATGCAGTCCCATTGGTCAGAATTCAAAAGATATTTACCTCTGGAATAGTCTGAAGTGTAAGCAGATGGTAACATGATATATCATGGATGAATTACAATATTACTAATAATTTAATAACAAAAATAACCATTATTAAATACAAAACTAGAGGTAATTCCAATAAAAATTAACTATGACATTTTAGTCAATTAACATTTCGCTCCTCCTCAAAACACAGTCGACCGTTTGCGCTAATATTCAATAGTTTTGACTTATCCTCGTTGACCCTAAATCCTCATTCTAGATAGAGTATGGATAATTTTATTACATCAGTAGTTATTAGGATTTTTGAATTGACTCTTTCCTTTCGCCCATTTGACAGGTTATGTCCTCATTCAGTTTTGATTTTATATATGAAATTTCATTCATTACAGTTATTGGTTTTTTAAAAAATTGAACCCCTCTCTAATTCTTTTTTCCCTTCAACAGATTCTGCGGAAAATTATTATTTTTTGTCCCTATGTGGTTATAATTCTTAGCATAAACGGTTGATTGCTTTTGGAGAGAAACTAAAAACCTAATTGATTAATTGATGCTGGGGAAGTACACTGCCGGTGATTTACCAACACTTTTTTTAAGTTTGACCTGAAGATTTTTTGTTAATAATGAAATGTATCTAATAGATATTACTGTAACTATAGCGTCAAAGATAAAGTTTAGGAGCAGTGAGGAAATGTGGCTTTGCCAGGAACTAAAGAGGTTTCTGGACGACTGCACATGGCAGGAGCAGCACAAAAGAGGAGTATCGGAATGGTTAACGGACCATCCCAACCCTAAGATACTGAATATTTGGAATTTGAAAACATCACTTTCTCGGAAAGTTTTCTTCAGACAATCCTTCTCTCAGAAGTAAGCTAAATAGAGCAAAGAGAACTGACAGCAAATTAATTAAGTAAGAAACTACATAAAGTGAGTAATAATTATTAAATATTACTTCCCCAGCTATAAATAATGAAGGGCAATTTATAATTATATTAATTTATAATTAATTGGTCAGAAATTTAATGATTAGTTTTCACAGGAATTTCATGTTTTCAATACCATTTATTTCCACTTCCCAAATTCTCAAAATTTTGTGTCGATAATTTCATTCCATCGGCTGTTATTAAAAAAATATAATGAAAAAATAATGTTTTTTAAATATATTGTCTACTTCACAAGATATTCAAAATATATGGGAGTACTTTCTGTATTGCCACCATCTTCAGCCACGACTTAACAAATACTAAGTATAACGTCAGAAGATGGTACTCCCGTATATTATATATATCTTGTGAAATATACAATCTTTTTTAGCCCCCGACGCTAAAAGAGAGGTTTTATAAGTTTGAAGCCTTTGTGTGTGTGTCTGTCTGTGGCGTCGTAGCTCCGAAACGGCTCAACCAATTTCAAAGTGTTTTTTTAGTTTTAAAAGCTGGTATTTGTGAGATGGTTTTTAGCCATTTTTAGTTTTTGACTTCTATTCGGTCGATATCGCTGAAATTTGACAGGTTAAGTCTTCGTTGGGTGTTGATTTCAAATACGAAATGTCATGTCGATACGTTCATTTTACCGGCAATAATTGGGGTTTGAGTACGGAGTTGAGTACACCCTCTCATCCCCCCTAATGAAATTTATAGGTCGATACCTTCATTACAACGGCAATGATTACAGTGTTTTGTGTTAAGTCTCTCTCCTAATCCTTATTTTCCTATCGTCGATTTAGCTGAAACTCAATAGGTGTCGTTAGAGGTTTCTGGATTCACATTTACAATTTCGTGTCGATACATTCTACCGGGAATTATTATCGTGTTCACAACCACACACAAAGATACACATACCTTTTTTTTTGTTCATATTTGGAATCTCGAGGTCGGAAAACATGAAATTCTGCTGAAAACTCTGTATCGAATTTTTTTACCGATTACATAATATACTTCGTAAACCTACTTCGTGTACACTTTGTATATCTGGAGAAATAAAAATTGCTGTTTTTCTGTGAACAGAATAACTAATATGAATCCCCGATAAAATGAACGTATCAAAAATAAATTTTATAATGTGTATCCAGAAAGCCATTAGGACAACACCTATTAATTTTCAGCCAGAAAGAGAAGGAGGGGATTAGTGGGGCTTAACACAAAAACTGTTATTTTCAGCGGTATAAGAAGGGAAGGGGGTTTCAGAGGGGGGCTTAATTCAATAACACCAATAACTGCCGATGTAATGACTGTATCGACACAAAATTTAGTATGAGGATGTAAGAGCCCTTATGTAAGTCAACAATTGTATATCAACACGTAATTCTATAAGTGAATCCAAAACCCTCTAAGAACGACACCTATTATTTTTCAGCCAAATCGACCACAGTGAAGAGGATGATTACGGTGGATGGTTTCAAAAAAACTCTATAAACTGCCGATAACATGTACGTTTCGACCCAAAACATATGTGAATATGAACCCCCATAAGAACGACACTTATTAATTTTCAGAGGAATCGGCAGAAGGGAAGGGGGAAGAGAGGGGGCTTAATCCAATAACCCTAATAACTGCCGATGTAATACATTTATCGACACAAAATTTAGTATGAGGATTTAGTAGCCTCTATGTACGTCAACTGTTGAAAACTAGGGCAAACGGTTGACTTCTTTTGAAAGTGGAGCGAAAAGTAATTGATTAATTCCTGCAAAGGAAATACACTGGCGGTGATTCACCGACAACTCTTTTCATTTATATAGGTCAGAATATCAACAATATTTATTTAATTATAATTGTCCCTAATTTCATTTTATATATCACTTATCTATTCATTGACATAAAATAAGGCTGTGTGTAAAGAACCAATGTTCACTGTTTTTCTACATTATCGGTGATTAATGACTTTTTCGTGATTAATTGGAAAGTGTTTTAGGTTCCATTAAAGAGCCTAGGTAGGTCACCGTTTTTTGTGATTAACGACCCAAAAAGCAGCTTTGCGGTGATAAAGTGAGTGGTTGGCTAAGAAGACGTTACAACATAAAAACAGTTGACAATATACCCTTTGAAGAAACCCTCAACAGTTCTCAGCATATATATACTGAGCCGGGCAGACGATAATATATGTAGTTCACTTGAATTCATTGAAATAATGATTTAACCGTTTCACTTTTTCACACTCTAGGGAAGTATAGATGTGTAATGAATTTATCGACACAAAAAATTTAGTATGATGATTTAGAAGGCTCTATGTAAGTCAACTATTGATTATTAGTCCAAATAGTCGACTGATTTTGGAGGAGGAGCAAAAAGTAAATTGATTAATTCGTTTTGGGAAAATGCTGATGATTTACCGATTTTTTTTTTTTTCATTTTTTGGCCAATACTGCAGAAAGGATGGTACATATTTTTCGAAAAATGCACTATACAAACAAAAAATTTTAAATCATATCAATACAGAAGAGGTATCAGTCAAACAATATATTTTTCCATTTATTCCAATAGTTTCGAAAATTATCTGCCATCCTAATGAATAACTACTAAACATGCATACAAAATAATCATTAGAATTTACGAACGGTTACAGTTTAAATCAACATTGTCTGAGAAAACATAAGAATTATTGAAATGAAAACGATTACATGTAAAATTATCTTAATATATAGATAATTAATATTTAAATCGATTTCATTTTGGAGGCAAATAAACGAACGCAGAGCCGGCTACCATTGAACATGGGCTTAGCCAGGGCACGTGCCCCCCCCTGGCCAGAGAAAAAAAAATATAAAAATTAAATAAACTAAAAAAATAGTTTTTATTAAAAATGCATTGCTTGCAAGTTACCATAGGATCATCAAATTTCCCGTTCTTCTGACTCCTAAATCAGCAATCAGCTGTTGTAAGTGCAGGCCGCAGGCCATGTGCTGTAACTGTTCACTGTGTTTGTGTTCACGTGACTGTTTGTTTTGAGGTTTTCGTCTAACAGTTCCGTTCCGTTTTGACTGTTTTCCATATTTGCATAACATTATTAAAATTAGCATGGATATTAGGAAGTTTTTTAGTAAGTATCTTGAATTATTTTATAATTGAATTGAAGAGCCTAGAGATTCAGACAGATAACCTAATAGTCCAAGCTCCCATGGCACAAAAAGAAGGTACCCCATCAAACATCTCAAATTTTAAAGGTGAAAATGCTTGGAAAACATGTAAAAAAACATTTTACCCCCGCCAGACTAGAAAAAATGTATTAATTGATATGTTAAATGAATTTTTGAAATTAGCTAAAAAAATGAATTTACTTTTTAACCCCCCCCCCCCCTGTAACCTAACTTTGCCCCCCCCCCCCCCCCTGCTCAAAATCTGGCTACGCCCCTGCCATTGAACCATTGTTTCTTCTATGACGATCTATGTATGTAAATAGTTGACTGAAGATGATCAGGAGACGGAAGGGATATGAAGATCATGAAATGGAATAAAAAGTAAAATATGATAGGACATGAGTTTCTAACCCTCACAATTACTAAAATACTGAGTACGGTAACATGAAGATCGTGTGAAACCTCTCTAAATATGTTTTCACACGAGGAATCTGAATACTATCAATGTATACTGGAACAGATCTCCTCTTGCTAGTTCTCATCATATTTTCGGACTTACTCCCTTCATGTGAATTTATGTCATTGGAAAGTTATTCTTCATTTAATTTATATTTTTGTACATGTTGTATTATGAAGGTAATAATGGTTCGTATAATTTTTACTGCTTTTCGTCAACTTTCAGCTACCTCCTTGGTAATATTGACGCCATCTTTCCTTTGTTCTATTCAAATTTGACAGTTGCTTTATTTTGAGATTTTCCTGTGTACTTTCTTCAAATTTTCTTCATCAAACCTATTGACAGTTTGATATCTACCAATATTCAGATTTCTATCATGTATGGCTCCAATGAAGATTGATCTTTATCTACTTCTCTTCTGTTTACTTTCTGTCGTTGTCATTTCTTTATTGTCATGTTTTAGGGATCCTGTAATTTTGCTACAAAATTTGAAGTATCAATGAATAACCATAATGACAATATTAAGGTACATTTGAATGAAACATGGATGATTGTTTTTCTAATATCTAAGTGTGTTTATTTGTTTAAGAAAGGTAATTGCTTGTTTCTTCGTTTTTCGTAATTGAGAAATATTTCATTTTCAAAGTACTTTTTACAATAAGCTTTGTTTTTAATGGTACTCAAGAATTAAATACTTAGCAATATAATGAATATACTCTTTCCGAAATTTTTAATTTCTATAATATGAGGTGTTTAATCTTTATGAATAAAATTGTAAAGAAGGGAAGGAGGCTGTCGATACATTGGCTTCTATTGAAACACCAAGAAATTGGTTGAATTTATTTAGGTTTATCAACCAAACTTGATGCTTTCAATCTACCTATTTAGGAATCGGAAAATGTTATTTCATAATTCCTCAGTTATTATTCATCCTACATGAACAAATTATAAAATCAGTATTAAGACATTTTTGTTTTATACTGTCTGTCTATTTGTTTCAACTGGGGGGGATAATGGCTTAACATATTTCTAATCTGCCTTTTCAGGAATAACATTTTGTTATATAAATAACTCTACCTATAGTAGAGTCGGGCTTATGTTCATCGGAGCGACAAAGGATCACTCTGGCTTGTAGGCAATATAACCTCGTATTTAGAGCTCGGCCATGAGACATAATAACTAACTAGAGGGTGCTTTAACTCCTTTCAAATCTTGCGAACTGCAAATTATCATCAACAAAAATGGTTGCCCTCATGGATGTTGTAAATCAATAATTCAACAATGTCAAACAAATAACCGTGGTCCGCCCCCCGCTATTCATACATCCACTTACTAATAGACTATCTTTACTGTATTTCATGAGATTGGGAGGCTGCCAGAAGGAAGGTGAGGGAGGTCCAGAGGCTGGTGAAGTACAGGAACACGACCAACAGAAGCCTGTCTCCAGTGGAGCGGATGCTCCAGGCGGGGCGGCCACTCAAGGTATGACCGGCCTCTCTTTTTACACGCATGGCATTGCGCAGTTTAACTCGCTATTCTTATTGCTCGTATTTGACTGAAGGAGTCTTAGGAGAGTGAACCGAATTTTTTCATCTTTAACTCCTACTGTAAGTCGGTTGCATAGAGCCTCTTTCAACCACACTTCAGGGTATTCACAATATTTAGCCAGATTTTTCAACTGCAGAACTGTGCCACTCAGTTCGAAACACCGTATAAATTTGATACGCTCCGCGTATTTATTTGGCTGCGGTTGTTAAAAGTTCTCTAATATACTTAACAGTTCGTCGAAAATTTTATTTTCCGGTCCTTCTGCATGAGATAAATATCACCTTTTCATGTTTTCTCACCGATGGAGTCGTAACAACGGCAATGTTCCACGTACTGTTCATCTGATCAAACTTTGGTATAAAGCCATCTTTGCCCCCCACGTCCACTTACTATAGTCATACTGTATTTCTTTGAATTGGGAGTACTCGTTAAACTTTCGAATCACGTTGTTTCATCTTAATGGTCCTCTGGCAGGTAGATATAGAATGTGAAGAAGGGCTGGGACCTTCTGGCCTGAAGAGGCGAGCCCTTAACCAGAGGTATTCATGTGATAAAACTGGAGTAGTGGGGTCTGAGGGAACCATTCCTCCAAGATCACCCACTTTGGAACCGAGTGTTCCCTCCGTTGGAGACATTCCGAAGGTTGGCTCCGTAATGACGGCTCCTTTGTCAACTAATCTCCACCTTTAATCTTCACCCACTCTACCTCCATCTCGCCTGGCTGGACAAAAAAGTCCTTCGTCAGTTACCGGCAACGTATTTCCTAAGTTCTAATTATTTATAATCAAACGTTTCCACTCTCTCTTAAACTCTTCATTACATCTGCAGTTATTAGAGTTTTTGAGTTGTACCCTTCCCCTTCTCTTCCGCCGATTCTGGTGGAAATGAGTTGGTGTAGTCCTTATGGGGATTTGAATTCGCAGATCAAATTTTGTGCCAATGTATTCATTACATTGGCACTTATTAGGGTTTATTAGTTAAGCTCTTCCACAAATTTCGTGTCGATTTATTCATTCTATCGGGTGTTATCGTGTCCTCAAATACACTTACGCACAGACAGAATTATGAAAAAATAAGTCGTCAATGAATCACCAATATTCTACTTTTCCTGCTCTTCTACCAATTTGGCGGGACATTTATGGGAAAGTAGAAAATATACCTATATATTTCATTCCTCATATAACATTTTGCGTTACTTTGCAGTTGAATTAACATCCTCCAAATCCGTGAAGTCCTAAATGTTGAGCTCCTTCTGGACTACATAATAAATTTCAGTAAAAACTTTTTACTTAAGTGTGACACAAATCAAAACGTTTTGGTAAAAAAAATAGGGAAAACTCAGGGAGGGAAACACAAAAATATCCGTTCACGATTTTAAATTATAATCTCTGTTTTTGAATGTTTATTAATTTATTTTCTATTCATTTCAGTTACTTTTTTTATTTAATAGTTTCTTAAAATTTACTCTTTAGCAGTAGCATTGTTTATAATTTAACTGATTATTTAATTTATATTTAGTGTATAAGGGTAATGGTTAAGGTACCTTATTGTATAATTGTACCTCTGTAAATGCGACTGTTATTATAAACTCTTCTTCTTCTTCGTATAAAAGTTTGCGTTACTTTGCAGTTTAATTCGTCTATTTCAATATATCAGACGTTGTCAGAGAGAAAAATCAAAGTTTATATCGATAAGAAACGTTGAAAAGTAAAAATAATGAACGAAGGGGAAATAGGGAGATAAAATGGGCTGGCTGGGATCTTGGAATACTGGAGTAATGGGGTTAGGGGAAGGGAGCAGAAAAAGGGCTTGATAAGACTGAGTAGTGAGTGACATCCAGGTCGACAGTTTCTAGAAGGGGCACTTTCTTCTGAGGGGCATCGCTCCACTCGCCCCAACTTGTTTCACACTTTCAAATTTAAGTTTCCTTGTATCATATAACCTCAGATTGTTGGTGCAACCAGAATTCTTTAAGCAGCAACCATTCTTTTTTTTTTTTTTTTTTTTTTTTCGTGCACCCACAGAGACAAGCATGGATTTTTGTTTTCATTTTTGGATTGAGGAGGGTCAAGATGAAAATCAGGTGAAAACTCAAATTCGGCTTTCTGACCGATTACATAACTTCCCGTTCTACTTATTAATTGTCAGCATAATCGGCAGAAGGGAAGGGAGGGGGGATCAGAGAAGGGGCTTAACGGAAAAACTCCAATAACTGCCAATTTAATGATGTATCAACATAAAATTTCAAATTTGAAGTGGAAACCCAAACAGGACCTAACTTACAACTGAATAATAATAATATATTTTGATTTATTGAACGACTTAAATTTTATGAGTTCAGAATGGAATAATTCACATCTCTTTTTGGGTATTCGTCTTTTTTTGAGATGTACCCTGCCGGAGGGCTCCGGTCAGGTAGAGGAAGGGTCACCCCTCACCCCCCCGCAGGTAGCGACCCTTCTCGAGCCAAGGCCACACGGGCCAATGTAGCTCCCCCCCCATCAATCCCCACCCAATCATCGCCGGCGCCGCGCGACCAACGGGTCGCGAAGGCAGCACTTCCACCCCTCCCCACAGGTCCTTCGCAGCCGTCGCCCGCACCGCGTGACCAGCGGGCCACCGTAGTGGCCCCCCCTACGCCCGGTCCCCCCCAGCAGTCGCCCGCCCCGCGCGGCGAGGGTCCATACCCACGAATCCGCGGGGGGTTTTTCTTAGGCGGCTCCGCACCGCCCGTAAAATCGGGAGCAACATCTCTGATTGGTCGGAAGTCCAGGATTTGGAGGAGCCAGCCAGGGACAAATTGCTTACCTATTTGGGTAAGCTGTCAGTGGTCCTAACGGACTTAGAAGAGGCCCTCCCTTGCGAAACCATGGTCCCATCCCAGTCTATCACAGAAGTTAGACTGGAAAGGATAGAGGCTACTCTGGCCGCTATCGAGCGGCGTCAGATTCTGCCCCCCCCTCCTCCCCCAGCCCAGGAGCGCGTCCGCAGTGGCGAGGAAGCCTTATCAGCCCCACCGCCCTCCCTCAGCTTGGGCCAGCGGGCCGCTAAGCCAGCCCAGTCCGCAATTCAACCGCCGAAGGGGACCAAAAACCCAAAGGAGGGGGTAACTAATATAGTGAACCCCTCCCGGGACCCCCCCAGCCACCCCAATCGACCTCACCCTCGGCCTCGGCGGTAGCGGGGCAAGTGCCAGCCGACCCCGCAGCCTGGACGGAGGTGGTGGGCAAGAGGGCGAAAAGGAGTAGGGCAAAACAGTTAGCCCCTCCAACCGCCCCATCCCAACGGGCCGCCCGGCCAGCAGAAAAGTGGCAGACCAAGAGAGCCATCTTGGAAAATATAAGGGCCGCCCCACCAGATCCCGCTAAAAAGCAGAGATTCGTGGCCGTGGTGGCCCCTATGGAAGGGCACTCAACCGAGGCCTTTAATAAGCTGACCCCTAAAGTCTTAGGGGTCAACGTGTTGGCCACCCGAACAGCAAGGAGGGGGGGCCTTCTCCTGGAGGTCTCAACCCAAGCAGAACTCCAGGCGCTAACCACCAGCCTCGCACTAAGGGAGGCAGGACTTGGGGCAGCGGTGGTTGGCGGGAGAAACCCTCGCATGCAAATTAGGTTTGTCCCAGCGGACTGGACAGGAGAGCAGTTTGAGAGGAGGTGCAGGGAACAATATCCCGATATGGACCCCCCCAAACTCTTGTACAAGAAAGGCCCAAGAGGCCAACCTCATGTACATTGGGTGGCTGAGGTGACGTCGGCCACCAGGACTGCCCTACTGGAGGCGGGACGAATCACGGTGGGCTGGCATTCCTGCCGGGTTGGCGACTGCCTCGACATCACGAGATGCAGGAGGTGCCTAGAGTTCGGCCACCCGGAGAAGGGCTGCAACAGGAATGTGGCGTGCGCATGGTGCGCTGCCACAGGGCATGACGCCGCTGCCTGCCCGAGTAAGGGCGATCCCCCGCGATGTAAAAATTGCGGAACGAAAGCCCGCCCTCATAGGGCGGACAGCGAGGGGTGCCCAGCCTATATAAAGGCTCTGGAGGCGCTGGTCTCCCGGACAGACTATGGCGCATAGAAGTGTCGGAGACCTACGCCTGTGGCAACTTAACATGCACAGGCGCCGAATTGTAGCAGACGAACTGCGCACCCTGATTCCCGAAGGGGACGTTTCAATCCTGGCCCTTCAGGAGCCCTATTGCGTTAGAGGCGTTGTGGCGGGCCTAGGCACGGGCTACAGGATCGTGACCGGGGCGAAGGACAACGAACGGCCCATGGCCGCAATCGTTGTCACTAGCCCGCAAGTGGATGTGATGGTTCTGCAGCACATGTCCACTAGTCATGTTGTTGTGGCCAATGTCAGGTCGGCGAACATATGCTGCAATGTGATCAGCGGATACTTCCCTCCGTCTGAGAACATTGAGCGACAGTTGGGCCACCTGGACGGTGTCTTGAGCGACCTGGCTGGGAGTAATGTGGTGATCATGGCGGACTCCAACTCTTGGTCGGTCGCCTGGGGGTCGGTTCGTACCGATCGCCGGGGTGATAGACTACACGAGCTGATAGCCCGCCATGACTTGTGCATAGTTAATGGCCAGCAGTCACCGCCAACCTTTCGGGGTGCGCGTGGGGAGTCTCACATCGATGTCACGCTGGTGTCGAGCGGGCTATACCCGGCAGTTGGCGGGTGGAGTGCTTTCCGACGCCCACCGGCCGGCAGCCAGGCCTAGGGATCCGCGGTTTGCGACTCGCAAACCAATAACCGACGCCTTCGTGACGTCGGTGGCAGCCTTCTCCTGCGACGCAGAATGGGAGGGCCTCAACTCAGCCGACCCGATTGACCAGATTGAGGAGGGCGTAGGCCAGCTCAGCAATATAATGCTGAGTGCGGCAGACGGCACCATCCCCAAGAGGGTCAGTCGGGTTCGGAGTGTTCCATGGTGGAACGAGGCCCTCACCCTTGCCAAGAGGGCTGTTAATCGTTGCAGGAGGAGATACCAGCGATGCCGAGACCCCCTGCTGCGTTTGATGCGGAGGGAAGAGTTTAGGCACCAGGACAGGGCTTATGGGAAGCTGGTTCAGTCGGCGAAGAGAGTGAGTTGGCGTAAGTTCGTGGAGGACGAGAGCCAGAGAAATCCTTGGGGGATCCCCTACCGGGTGGCTGTCGGCAGGCTCAGATCGGTCATTCCGATGGCTGCAATCAGGGTCGGTGACGTATACGCGACGTCCCTCGAGGAGGCCGGAGGAATGTACCTGAGGGAGGCCTTCCCGGCGGACAACCCGGACGAGGACACCCCTGAACAAGCAGCGGTAAGGTTAGCATCCCGCGCTTTGCCGAACACAGAAGATGCACCTGATTGGGACAGCATAGATCTCGACCTGGCGATCGGGAGGCAGAAGAATGGCGGAGCCCCTGGGGGAGACCTCATTGACGCCGCCATGATCAAAAAAGCGCTCCCGATCATCGGGCGGGACCTTTTGTATCTGTACAACACCTGCCTTAGGTTGGGCCACTTTCCTAGGGCTCGGAAACATGCCATTGTCTGCACGTTTGCCAAGCCTGGGGATAGGGACCCAACCCGGGCGGGGAGTTTCAGACCAATCAGCCTGTTGCCTATTTTTGGTAAGGTGCTGGAGGCCCTCGTCCTCCTTACTATACGGGACCGTGTATATGCCTCGGTGTCCCAGCGACAGTTTGGCTGTTCCAGGGGTCGTTCCACGGAGGATGCACTCCGGACGCTGAGGGCGGATGTGGAGGAGCGCAGGGACAAGTATGCCCTCTGCGTCTTCTTCGACATAGCCGCAGCGTTCGACTGCGCCTGGTGGCCGGCCATACTGATGAAGCTACATGAAATGGGAACGCCGAGAAATATATTCGGCCTAATCGCGGGCTTCTTGAGCGACAGATCAGCGTCCATAAGCAATCTGTACTCGAGCTCATCAGTGGATATCACAAGAGGCTGCCCACAAGGGTCGATCCTAGGACCGGCTCTGTGGAACATACTCTTTGACGGACTGCTCCGTGAACTCGAGGCTCGTGGATATAAGGCAATAGCCTATGTCGACGACCTAGTGGTCACGGTGCACGCAGATAGCCGAGCCGCTCTAACCAGACACGCCCAGGCAGCTATAGATTATATAGGGGACTGGTGCAGCAGCAACAAACTCTCACTCTCACCAAGCAAGACCCAGGCCTTGCTTATGAGAGGGAGAGTGGACGCGCGCCATCCACTCTTGGTCAGAATCCAGGGGATGCGCATTGAGTGCCCGGAGGTCGTAACGTACCTAGGTGTTAGGTTAAGCCGGGGCCTCAATGTAACTCCACATGTTGTTGGCATTAAGGACAGGACCAATGCCACCTTTAACGCCCTGAGCTGCTTAGCCAGGGCCACCTGGGGCCTCGGATACCCAGCGTGTAGAGCAATCTACACGGGGGTTTTCGAGGCAGTAGCTAGATACGCGGCTGCTGGGTGGTGGCAACGCCCCACTAAGCAGCAACGCGGAATTATTCAGCAGGCCCAGCGATCCGCACTGCTGCGGGTGACGAGGGCCTATCGCACCGTCTCTACGGCTGCGCTGCAGGTGCTGGCCGCGGCCCCGCCCATAGACTTGGTCTTGGACGGAGCCGTAGCCTCGTACTATTGTAGACGCAATCTGCCTCTGGGACAGGATGTTGATGGGCCCCTGTGCGCGGCACTAGCGGCGGAAATGCAGGGCGATGGCAGACCAGAGCGCTGCAGGGACATTGTTCAGGAGTGGATAATGTCCAGATGGCAGCGACGCTGGACGCATTCATCGGATGGCCGAACGACACACGCCTTCTTCCCGGATGTGCGGGCACGACTCGCAGCGACATGGGTCCAGCCGGACCATTGGACGTCCCAGTTACTAACTGGTCATGGCGACTTCAACGCTAAGCTTTTCTTTTTCAAAAGAAAAGACAGCCCGAACTGTGCGTGCGGTGGCGTCGAGACTGCGGAACACGTGGTCATCGAATGTCCATTGTACGACGGGCCCAGGGCAGCGTTGATACGCTCAACCGGATCGTACCTGGGACTGACCCAGCAGCAACTGGTGACCGAGTTTAGTTACCCGGCATTCACCCAATTTGTAGCGGAGTGGAGGAGGCGAAAAAACGCCTCCTAACCCCGAGCCTCGGCGGACCACCGGTGTCAACAACACTAGGTGGTCCTAACCCGGTATGAGCTTTCCGCGTCACCGCACTCCTGAAAGCTACAACTATGGTTTCCTCAACGGAGGACGAAGAGGGTGTTATGGTCCCACACAGGGATGAAAGCACCCAGGAGCAGGGGTGGTGTTTTTAGTGGAGGCAGTTCCCACACTATTGGGAAGCAAGCTACTTTCCTTTGTCCGTCAGGGATTTTCACCTCCTCGTAAACAAAAAAAAAAAAAAAAAAAAAAATCTCTTTTTGGGTAAATTCAATTTATTATTAATTTTCTATAATAAAAAATATTTTGAAAAATATGGAAGTCTTGTATGATTTTTAATATTTTTTTTATTTGTTCATTTATATATTTTTTAAATTTATATTTGATTATTATATAAGTATATATTTATTGAACTTAATTTTTTTATATATTGTTAAAGTTACATTGTTTTTTTTTTCTATATCTCGCAAATTGGGATCTGATGAAGGGACGTAAGAACGTCCAGAACAACGTTGTGACACTTTCGGAATAGTTATAAAAAAAGGTTATCTTAAATTTTATTAAATTGAAAAATGTATCTATGTATTAATATTAATATTTTTTCTACTTATATATTTTAAGTAGGTATTTATTCAGTTTTTTATTAATTTAATTTTACTTTTTTCAATAGTTTTGTTATTACTAATCTAGACTCAAATAGTTATAAATCGAATTTATAGGCTATGTTATTGTAAATATTCTTTTGACGTATCTTATTACCATGAATTGGTTTAACGGAAATAAAATTATTATTATTATTTTATAGAGATGAGCCCGCAGTAGTTGAAAGCTCATACAAATTTCAAAAAACACCCTTCGGTAATCAATTCCATTGAGTACTTATACGAGAAAAATTATTTCTCATTGAAAATCTCCCCCTTCAGGTTATTGATTCTGTATTTCATCAATATCTATCAATTAAAATGTAGATTTCAACGAGAATAACAAATATTTGAATATTTTCTAACGGAACCGAAGTTAATAACATTTGATGGACGGGAGTGCTTACGTAAGAGTGAGCGGCGAGGTAATACCATGCGCTGGAAATTAATAATTCACTTAAATGACCTGCTACGTAGTTAACCTGCTATATTTGGAGATGCATTTTTTTGAGTAATTTTTCTAAGAATTATTGGTCAAATTTTGTGAAACCAAGTCATTAAATGTCCCGCTGTTACTGAAGTGAATATATTAGTAAAAGTATAGTAATAAGGGCTTCTAAATCCTCTTACTAATTTTGGGTCCTTATATTCATTACATCGGCAGTTATTAGGGGTTTTGAGTTGAGCCCCCTCCCTTCGGCTGATTCCGCTATAATTTAATGTGTAGTCTTCATGGGGTTTTGAATTTACTTTTGAAATCTTGTATCATTACATCGGCAGTTATTACAGTTTTTCACCCATACCCTTGTGACCTATCGATACAACATTTCATATGTAAATTCAAAACCCAATGTGGACATAACCTGTCAAATTTAAGTGATATCGGATGTAGTGAAGGGGGAGGAGGGGGGATTTAGGAGTTCCTATGCGCTAGGTAGGTCAACTATTACAGCAAACGAGTGGCTTTGTAAGCGTGGACGAAAAGTTAATTGATCATTCGTTTTGGGGAAGTACTGTGATAATAAAAAAATGTAAAATTATATAATAATTAAAATAAATAGGTTAGGTTAGGTTTTATGACTCATGCCCGGGCTTTAACAACGAGGTCATATCGCCTACTACCAAAGCGCTCTTTCGTCACTCTGGTGGACATGAGCCCGACTCTACTGTGGGAGTTCTAAATTTGCCTACCCTAAATTTTTATTCACCTAGGGTAGGGGTCTTTAACGAGTACCTGACATCGTACAGGCTCGGAACCATCGCTTAACGTCCCATCCGAAGGACGGCGTGCTTAAGTTTATTTTATTTTTATTTTTATTATTATTATTATTATTATTAAAATAAATATATTTAATGAAAATAATAAAAATTAATAATAAATATTACCACATTTCCTGTAGAAATTATAGCTGGTCTTCTGCTAAATTTTGATTTCTACAGTAGTTCCCGAAAAAAGGGCCCTAATAAAAATTATCGAAAGTTCAAGACGTGGAATTTTGAACAAAGTGCACGTATTTAAAAGAAATTCAATTAATAATTATTTAATTTGGCCATATTTTTTTTCTAAATTTGCAAAAATTTTCATTCCAATTCAAAGGTATAAATTATCTTACTGGGTTAACAAGGAAGTAAATATCATAGAATAAGAGAACCATCTTTATATATTTATTCACTAATTAAGTTACTTCACTCCTTACAGCTGTTTTTATACAAATAATAATAATTGATTTTATAATATAGTAGTAATTTTAATATGTGTAAATTAACGTTAGTAATAATTAATACGATTCATTGCCGGTGATTCACTGATGACTTTTTCTACTAATTTAGTTAATCATTCTTCAAAATTTGCAGTGCCCTGAACTTTATCTTCCTCAGCTCTACAAAGTATAGGGAAAGTTATGTATTCGGTCAGACATTTTATGTTGAGTTGTCACCCAAATGTCAAGTTTCCTGATCTCAGAGCACTTTACACACTTTAAAAATTGCCGTTGTAATCAATTGAAGTTTTACATGTAAATTCAAAACCTCACGAGGACGACACTTATGAATTGAATCAACCAAAGTGAAGGGGGAGCTCAAAGGGGGCCCAATTCAAAAACCCTAATAACTATCGATGTAATGAATATATCGACATAAAATTCAGTATGAGGATTCAAAAGTTCCTATATTTTTATTCCAAGCGGTCGATTGGTTGTGGATAAAGAGGGAAAATTTAATAAATCAAGACGTGCTGGAGAACATTACATTGCCGGCCATCCAACGACAACTTTTTTTAAGAAGACATTTTTCTATGGATGTTATGATATACTGGTCTGGGTATATACTGTACTAGAAGATTTACTGACAGTCTAAATGACTCTCCAGAGAATATAATTTCCATAAAGATATCGCACTTTGAAAAAGTGACTCAACCTTCATATCTATGCAAAATGTTTTTATAAAGTTGTACGGTTTATTTTCATTGTTTTTACTTCCTCAGCTATATTAATTTTTATTATTATAAATTCAGAAATTCGAAGTCGTGTTTTCGCGAGAATTCAGTGTTTTCTAATCCCCTGATTGAAAAAATGAAAAAAAAAAAAACAGTTTCTATCTGTATGTGTATGTGAACACGATAGCACCCAACAGAGTGAATCTATCGACATGAAATTTTAATTGTGTATCCAGTATCGCATAAGAACGACCCTATCGATTTACTCAAAAACCTATCGATCTGGAGTTATTGACATCGATATAGCTAAAATTTGACAAGTTATGTCGTCATTGGGCTTTGATTTCAAATATGAAATTTCATATCGATATATTCATTCATTACATCGGGAGTTATTGGGGTTTTTGAGTAAGACCCATCCACTGACCCCCCATTTCCCTTTGGTTGATTCGTCTGAAAATCAACAGATGTCATCGTTAGAATGTTCTTAATTCACATATAAATTTTCGTTTTGAATCTAACGGATTTATTTTGTTCACAGACAGACATAATTCATATTGTTGTATTGATGTTGAATCGTGTAATATGTTTAATATATTAATAATATGTGGCGATATCTCACATTCGAGAAAAAAGTGACAAACCTGGTGACAAACCCCGTGCTCTTCATTTGTAATTTGGAGGTCTTAAAATTCCGTTGAAAACTCCGCATCACATTTTTTAATCAATTACATAACTTCCCCTATAGGTACTTCTTATAGCTGATGAAGTAAAAAGTCAATAGTTGAATCAAAATGAATTTTTTTTTTATATTTTATTTGTTGACAATGGAATCGCTCACCTTATAGCCAGAAGCATTGTAGAATGATCGATCCATAGACGTTTTACAGCTTTTCAATCCATTCTCTGGAAAAAAATAAGTTAATTAATCTTCAAGATGTTAATGGCAATAATTTAAGTACAAACGTAGAAAAAGTGTGTTTTTCGGCATTCGTTTTTAGGGGTATCTTCTTTTTTATTTCTTGAAAATACTTCGGGACACTTTACGTCTCTTCTTCGCCCCTGATCCCCCTCTTCTCTTTAGCGAATTCGGCTGAAATTCAATGTATGTCGTCCTTAGAGGATTCTGGATACACATATAATTTTTCGTGTCAATACATTAATTCCACCGCGAGTTATCGTGTTCACAGATATACACGGAGACAGAATTTTTTTTTTAATTTTTGGAATCAGGGGGAAGGAAAACTTGAAATTCCTGTGAATGGATTCCGCTCTGGTGGATATGAGCTCGACACTTAGGGTAAGGGATCTTACGTCCCATCCGAAAGACGGTGTGCTCAAGATTTTTTCACCTCCCAAATATCAAAACCAAAGGGCCTCGGCCAGGTTTTGAACCTGCGATCTTGAGCTCAGTGAGGACAAGTTAATCAATTAGTTCATGTTAAATGCGTCCAAAACAACTATTTTAAATTTCAAAACGACGCTTCAAATACCAAATGAAACTACCCATTACAATCTGATACTCTTTCCATATCACTTTTTTTTTTTTTTTTTTTTTCTTCGATTTATGACGTTATGCTGAGGCATATCGGCCAGCTACCATGATGATCATTTTGGAATTTTTCACAGGCACCTTGGTTTAAGGACAAAGCAATTAAAGAAGAACAATTATATGAAGAAGCTGAAATTTGTAGCAATAATTGTGTAAAGAAGAGAATAGGAAGAATACGGACGCGCAATGCCCCCGAAGAGGAATGCGGCCACCATACAGCACAGTCATGAAGGTGAGCAGGAAGCCGACCCGGCTCCTTATCACTGGTCTCCATATTGATTCATAATTAACATGGTCTCAACTTATGTCAGTCATAGGTGAGAAACTGAGTTCCGTTTGTTACTTACTTCGAAATCATAAAAAAAAATCGTGTCAAATGAAACATTAATTAATTACATTATATTATTATATTATATTTCAATTATTTAATTAACTACGGTGTAATATATTGGAGAGCTTCTCTTGTGCTAATATTTGTAACTTGAAAATAAAGCACTAAGAATAGTAAATAATATTAATCAAAGAACAAGCTGCAGAGAGATATTTAATAAACTTAAAATCTTGCCATTAGCTGCGCAGTTATACTTGAAACATTAATCCCCATTAGAGCAATAAATACTGTTCCTTTCTTTTTGCAAGCAGTATAACTCATAAAATAATCATTTTCTTTAATGCCTTTCCCACTTTTTGAAATCAAGATACAATAAAAAAAATTTAAATAATTCAAAAAATAAAATTTAATGTTAGAGGAATTTCCTCTATTCGGGAAGGATTTTTTTTTTCTCATTGTTCAAAAAGGAAAACATATCCGTGTTATTTATATGAAAGCTTTTATTTTTGTTTTCATTTTTCATTCCTATTTTTTTAGCCGAGGTCATCCATCAATATCCATCATCCAATTGTAATCACTTTTATATCATATTTTTATTATCAATTTTTTAGTTTTATATGCTTTTTACTACACTATTATTTGTCATTTACTATATATATATATATATATATATATATATATATATATATATATATATATATATATATATATATATATATATATATATATATATATAGTATATATATATATATATATCGGGTGTTTGGGAAAAAGGGTTGTAAGTCAGCAAATCTGAATTTTTTTTTTTTTTGGGAGGGGGGGGATTTCAGAAGGTTTGAAAATTCCTGCAAATCATGTAAAACACTGATGTTACTTGAAATATTATTTCTATAAAATATTTGTCCTTTGGATCATCACAAGACCAGATATATATGTATATATCTATTTTTTTCTTTATTTCTCACTTTGAAATGCTTAATGAAGGGGCCCGTGATCGCCTCGAAATATCGTCCTGAAAGAAGATTTTTCTATATATATGTATATAGGTATATATAAAATATTTTAATTAAAACATAAATAGTACCTATAATACTAGGATTTCGATATTCATATACATTCAACTATTTATTATTTATTTAAATATTAGTTTTTTCACATCTATGCGCTTGTATTCTAAGGTTTAATATAGGTTGTATATATTTTATTAGCTATTTTGATGTACAAAAGTGTATGATTTGCCTGTCGAATTACCTTGCATGGTTTAACGGGAATAACGTTTAATATTATTATTATTATAGCTGGGGAGGTAATAATAAATGGAAACGCTTCATAAAAGAAAAGGATATATCTACAAGGAGACAGGGCCAAGATTCATGCCTAGACTTATTGAATTATTATTCTCATTCCTCTTTCCCCCTCACTTCCTCTCAGTCATTCGTGACTTATTACTTCATTAAAAAAAAAAAAAAAATGAAATGAAAAAGAAAACAATTGTATAACAAATGTCAAGATAAATCAAATTTTATGCGAGCTTTCACAAAAAAAAAAAAAAAGATGAGTTTCTAACTGTAAGATACAGATAAATCTGAGGAAGACATTTCTTGTGGGCTGTTACAAGGGTGGCGTCTCTTGTCAAGAGGGTTAACGTTAAGGCAGTGTTAGCCAGTGGTGGATTAAAGCAGTGATTAAAAGGACAGCTCATTAATTAGAGGTTGTATGGGGAGGACGATGTCTAAACCAGAGCTAAACATCTAGCTAATGGAGGTAATGATCCGAGGGCTTCCAGTGTCCTGCCACCTACTCCATTATCGTTTTATGTCCCGGGGGATCTAGCCCTAACCATTCTCCCTCTTCATGTGAGACTTCCAAAGCGAAGAAGAAAGACATGAAGACGGAAGAGACAGTGCACCAAGGAGGAGCGGTAATCCTAATGAAGGTAGTGATCCGAGACCACATCAATAGCTCTAGGCCATGCCCGATAAAAGTACCATCATTCATGTTCTAACCATTCACTTTCAAAGCATGGGAGACATGAAAACCATATCTAAACCAAAGCTATTCGGAGTAATGATCAGGGGGGCTGCCAGTGTTTGGGGAAATACACCCTCATCCTCCCATGGGGCAGTGTCACTATTCCTAAATAAGAAACTAAAGTTTTAAATAATACAGTAGAACCCCTCTTAACCGGTCTCGTCGGGACCGAGACCATGGCCGGTTAATCCGAGGTTCCCGTGAAAAATTTATTTTCGTTCAAAAAGATCTTACATATGTACATATTTCATTAGGTATGAATAAACAAGCAAATGAGACGTTGTTGCAACTCATTTTATTGTACACACAGACATAAACTAACATGAAAAAATTAAACATTACGAACTTACATAAACTTTTAAAACTTAATGTACATTGCACATATCATTGTTTGAGAAAATCAGTTATTTTTTTTGTTTTTTACCTTTAGACTCGGAATAAAAGGGGAATGAAACTGGCGAACTGCCTCCCCCTCCCCCGTTCTGTCCCCACAACACAAACACATTGGACACCTAAACATCGCGTCACCATGTTTTATTATCTATTTCCAGGAAAGGCCTGTTAAACCATCAATGTCACTTGCCAGCTATTATACGCTGAAAGAGAGAAAAAAAAAACTCGGTTCCATGGGATAGGCCGGTTAAGAGGGGTTCTACTGTATTAATTTTTTTTATTGTATGCATTGAAGAAGTGTAGGAATGCGCTTTTATTTTATTGTTTATTGATCTTATATACGATGTATACTAGCCATGTCTCTATTATAGTGTTATCTCTGCAACATCCATGGCCCCGGGAGGGAGTTCTATCAACGAAATAAAACTCCCGAACTCACAACCATGTTAAAGACCATGCGACCAAAGCTCTAGCCATCACGGCCACCATGGCCATGGGAAGAGTGTAAAAAAGTTAATTCCTTCATGCGTTTTTCATAAAGAGAGAAGCTATCATTATTTTATTTCCGGCCAGAACCGATTTTCAACGCAACTGCCTCAACAGTGGCATATCCCACCTACAGAGTCCAGTGTGCCGTCTAATGAAACATTTGAGTCCCACAACATCTTGCTAACATTAGAGAAGCAATGTTTAGTTATTCCAACATGTTCTTTCTTTTTGATGTCATAACCATGATTAGTACTGTTAAGAGGGTATATATATATTTCTTAATAACCATTAATGTTTCAAATATGAAAGTGTCCAGAGTTCTCAGTGGTCTCGGATCGCAAGTGTCCAAGTTAGCCAAAGACCTCGGAACCAGTGTCCAGTTTAGCCAGCAACCTCGAGACGTCAGTGTTCAACCTAGACAGAGATAGTGTCCACGGTTTTATCACCTTGGAAATGAGGGTCCATTTCCGGTTCCTTGTGGCTGGGCCTACCCCATCATTGTCCCATTAGATTCCTTCTAACAAAACAGTTTGTCAACCAGATTTAAACACCAAGCTGAAGGCTTCCAGCGTCCTGGAACGTAAATAAAGAGACATACCCCATTACATTCACTTTAGTCTGGAGACAGCTACTTTGTAATCCTTTCATATGTAAGTATATGCTTTCACAGCGACGCATTTAGAAGTTTCTAAGCTCTACTCGTTATACAGGGAAAAGGAGTTCAATATTTCCTATGACGCTATATTTTGAATGCAGGAAATTCAAGCCTATAAGCTAGGCTTGCATTTCTTGATGAGACCTCTGGCTAATCCAGGAAGTCCCATTGTATTAGGAGCTTTATCAAGTTTCCATCAGTTCTGAAACTGACCGACCCAATCTCATGGAAACTGGACCCTTTGTTTCCATCAGATCAGGTTTTACATGTGTTTTCCTCCCATCCTTTGTAAGGATAGTTCTGACTGATTTTGAAGGTGCTCTTGCCATGTGGTACTTTCATAGGAGTGCACAATAAATTGTAGCCACACATTGAACGTCAGAATACAAAACTGAGGAACTGCATCCAGCCAAAAGAAATAGTTGCAATAACTATCCGACGGACTTTTTTTTTTTTTTTTTTTCTTTTCGGAAGTAAGTACAGTATATTTCGGAAGAACTAGTAAGACTCATTAATGTATAGTCATAACAGACCAAACTATTAAAGAAATAGAGGGCGCCGGAAGCTCAGTGGTAAGCCTGCTTGCTTACTGAGCTCAAGATCGCGGGTTCGAGACCCTTGGGTTTTTACCTTGAAGGTAAAAAAAAACCTTAAGCATGCGTTCCTTCGGATAGGACGTTAAGCGATGGTCGCGAACATGTACGATGTCAGGTACTGAATAAAAACCCTACCATAGATGAATAAAAATTTAGGGTTGGCAAAACGTAGAACGCTCACTGTAGTCAGGCTCAAGTGCACTAGAGTGACGAAAGAGCTGTATCGACACGAAATTTGCTAAGTATAATAATATTTACTTCCGTTAAACCATAACATGGTAATAGGATACGTCATAAGAATGTTTACATTAAAATAGCTTATAAATTAAATAAATAAACGGATATTAACTCTTAGAATCTGGCACGCATGGATGAGAATTAACAATAGGTAATTTTTTTTAATTTAATTGAAATGAATATAATAATTTTTCCGGAAGCGTTTTTTTCACGACGACATTTCGGGACGTTCTTACAGCTCTTCCTCAGGTCTCAATGTCCGAAATATAGAAACGAGAAAGAATATCTTTGAGACTTTTCAGGATAAAAAAACCAAAACTTCATCGGTGCAAAATTAACTAATATAATAATGAAAATAATAACAACAAAGGCTAAAATAGGAAAATTTGCCAAAAAATTCAATTTTTCAACCCCTGATTCTAAAAACAAATAAATGTCTATGAACTCCTGATAGAATAAATATACCGACTCGAAATTTTTAATACCTATGTATTTAGGACCGACCACTTAAGGACGACATCGGCCGATGGAAAAGGGAGGATTGGGGAAGGAAGATCTTAACACAAAAACTCGTAACAACAGCTGTTCTAATGAATGTATTAACATAAACTTTCATATGTTAATTCAAGACTCCATATGGACGACATCTCATAATTTTCTGCAAGGTCTGACGAAGGAAAAGGAGGATCAGAGGAGTGAGCTTAACTCAAAAGTTCGTAATTGCTCTTGTAGTCCAAACAGTCGAATTCATGGAGATATGTGCTGAAGTTATGCAAAATGTCAACCCTATCAATTCGAAACTGAAATACAACAGTATGGTATAGTCCCCCCTGCAGATGTACAATTTCTGAAATTACAACGTGCCAGTTGTTGAGCCATCGACATCTTCAATACTATCGAGCGATTGTATATCGAGTGGAATGCTTTGTAGCAATTACCGCAGTATGGTGTAGCTACAAACAGTAGATTTAATTATCTCATATCGACTAATTACTTCTAGGATGGGGATAGAGAACACCAGGCGTCTACCAGTATATATCCAATCTCCCAATATGCACCCCCCCCCCCCCCCCCCCCCCCCTAATAGTTGGCAACCCATGTAAGTCCTTGAAATCACCGTCCTGAAGACCCGGGGTCTCTTTCTGCTCACTCACCTAAACCAAGTATAGGGGAAGTTATGTAATCAGTCAAAAATTCGATGGAGAGTTTTCAACGGAATTTCATATTTCCTGATCATAATACAGTAAAAATCGTTTAAAAGAACACCGGTTGTAAAAACATATCGATTAGGTATAAGAACGAAAGTTCTAGTTCCCGGCCAGCTTTAATACAACTTAATGTAAAAAATATCTGGTTATAAGAACATCGTTAATAAGAACATATCGCTTTTAGTGACCTAAAGTTAATGGATTTCTGAGAAAACAAACCTTTTATAAGAACTTCATGAGAAAACAAATCCCTCGAAAGAGGAGTTCAGACATAAAATATTCTACGAAAATAGTAATCAATTATTTTTATGGAATGTTTCCGTCGTTGTTTACATTATTTTCTGACTACACATTCTCTCTCAGTTCTTTGCAGTTGTTCAAACAGGACGGTGCAATGAGTGAAAAAAAAACGAAAAACCTTTACGGTAGAAAAACTCCATATAATTTCTCGTTTGGAAAATGGAGAAAAAAATGGAGCTTTGTCGAATGAACTAAAGGTGAGTCATGCAACCTTTTCAATCATTTTTAAGAACCGTCAAAAATTAAAAGAAGAATTCGAAAACGAAGTCCGTTCTCACGGTGATGTCGAAAAAGCTCTGTTGTAGTGGTTCAAGGTTCAAAGGAGTGCAAACATTCCGATAAATGGACCAATTTTGCAAGCAAAAGCAAATGATTTTGCAAAACTGTTGTTACTAAATGAGGTTGCTAATTTCAACCCCTTAAAAGTAGTTCCAGAGGAAAGAAGCTTCAACTTTCAAAAAATGGATCGATAATTAAAGAGAAAAAAAATTGATTACTGGATATAGCAACTATCGGGTTTAAGAACCAAGTTCAGACGGTCCCTTGGATGTACATGTTATAAACGATTTTTACTGTATATATATTATGTATACATACATCATATATATATTTTCCGACCATATATATATATATTTATATGTATATTATACACATATATACGTCAATTATTAGATGTTTTCTGTTAACCCTCCTTCCCATCGTTCGATTTGGCTGAAAACCAGTCTGTTTCGTCCTTGTAGGGTTGTGGATACAAACATAAAATTTATTTTTGATTCATTCATTCCATCGGGAGTTATCGTGTTCACAGGCACACACAGACAGGAATGGTTTTTTTTGTTCATATTTGGAATCAGGGGTTCGCAAAAATAAAATTCCAGCGAGAACTTAACATCGTATTTTTGACCGATCACACTACTTCCCCCTGCGTATAGCCGGGGAAGTGGGAAAAAAAGACGCACGAGAGCGAGGAGGAAAAATAAGACAGAGACGGGAGCCGCGCGGCTTGGCCGCAGTCTGCACGGAGGGAAATGACAGTGTTCCTTGTCCTGGTCGTTACCATACCAACCCAACGCTATCCACTTACAACGCCCCCTTCACGCCTACAAAATGAAGAAGCCTTATCCAGCCCTAAGAAAGACCAATCCTATATTACACCCCAACCACGCCCACGAATGAGGCCATTAGGAGGGAGACCCTTACACAGGAGATGCATAAGTCAACCAGTAGTACCACCAGTTCAAAACAAACTGTGACATCTGAATGCCGCAGACTGGCCCTAAGGAATACCTTTGCATATTCGGAGACTATCCGATATTGTACTTCCCAGGGTATTTTCTAGCACGAAGAGGCGAGGTTCTTCCTAACACCCACTTTGTGTGTGGGAGTCCTAAACACAAACATCCATTTTATGTGTGAGAGTCCTAAACACAAACACCCATTTTATGTGTGGGAGTCCTAAACACAAACACCCACTTGGTAGGTTATTTTATGTACTTGTAAAAAACATAGCAGTCTGGTTTTAATTAATTTTTTCTTCACCTGATTTTTTTTTCTTTTTTTCAACCTGTTAAAACTATTGTTATCTCTAAAGGTTATTCGAAAATTTATATTTTTTATGATATTGAGAACAGCCCTTTTTTAGCTAATGGAATATAAAGCCTTTATTCTACTTTTTGTTTCATTTTATATTATAAGAGGATTTTTTCAATGATTTTATAATTTTCTGGAGAAAGAATGCATTTCATTAAAGAAGTGTTGATTAAATAGGCTTATGTTATTATCTATCGCATTTTGGAAAATAATGTGGCTAATGGCAGGTCAATAATCATTTTTTTAAAAAGGATAATAAGCTGGCTTTCTCTATGAAAGAGCAGGTGAAGTGAAAGAAGAAAGTGAAGGTGAAGATACAGATATCAAAAACGGAAAAAAAAAAAATTCCCTGTGTGTACAGGATGACTTCCGACACACAAAGACATGAAATACTTCAGCATCTAGTGAATGGTTCCATTACTACTACCTCGATACCAGCTCTGGAAGCAACCCATTTCTGTTGAACAGATCGGGAAACTTTGTCAAAACGGCAAATAGAACAAATCTCAGCCTCGTAATTTTGTGAGGGCTGATATCCTCTCCAGGACGGTCCCGATATCTTACTCCTTGCTTCTTCTTTTTTTTCAGAGAAGTTAGTTCTTGGAACTCAAGCCATTGTTTTAACTACTAAATTGCCTACTACCAGAGCGCTCATGAGCCCAACTATAGTGGGGTCCTAAATTTTGCCTATCTAGGTTTATTCACCTAGGATAGGGGAATTTAACGAGTATCTGACATCGCACATAAAAAGAAAAAGAAATATTTACAAGGATTAATGGAAAACAGAGGTGACAATCAGGTCATCATTCATAGGAAAAAACATTACTAACCACTCAAGTGATGTGAAATATAGGAATGGGCAGTAGTTATGAAACGAATATTAACCCTAGTGAGGCCGGTGAATCATGTTCCTTAGTGTGGAATATCACACATCTCATATCTATGATCACAGATAATAAGTTGTTAAGTCGTAAAATGGTCAAAATGAGTTAAGTGTACTGTGATCATCTCTCAAGCCATCTGCTCACTGTGAAGAAGTTGGGAGCTCAGGACTTTAATACTTTCGGAATTATAAAGATGTGGGTTTCTTGGTATCTCGTAAAATTGTGTATATTCTCGGTTAAATCAACTTAATCTATTTCTTTGAGGAATCATTCACGAGATAACTGCATTTAACCATTTTTTCAACTGTTCCAAGTGAAGAGGGTGTTTTCGGTTAAATCTACTTTAGAGAGGCATCATTCACGAGTATTTCAAAAAGTATGGTTAATAGTTAGGTAAGTGATGGGTAATGATTAGGTAACTAAGGGAAACTCCAAGAAAGGATTAACAATATTCATTTTCATTCACTCCTATAGATTTGGTAGGTATATGAATAATAATGATGGAAACATAATTTATTTATTCCAAAAACTAGATTTACACGATTAATGCAAAAGTAAAAAAGTGCTGCTCTGAAAAGTTACCACAGATATATAACGTGGGAAGTGTGATATTCTACAATGAGCTAATTTTGAACGGAAAATTGGTTCGACAATTACTGCGATGATACCATTCTAGTATAACATTAACACTAACAATAAAATCAATCAATTGACAATGAAAATAGATGAGAGCCAATAGAAAAGGGAGTAATAACATTATTTGCCGATAAACAACAACTAATTAGATTGTGTATTCCGGGCAAGTATATGGAATCTAATTAAATAACAAAGTTCAAAATGGTTTGCCTAATTGGTGTATCTTGTATCCCAAAACCATTGTCCGAATTATTGGTTCTATCCTAGGATTGGTCCTGAAAAGGCAGAAAAGTGTAAGAAGTTGTGACGCCAATTATGATAGTAGTGTACTTCCCCAGTACGAATTATCCATCGATTCTATTGAAAATACTGTGGGGACTTGTCAATCCTTCTACTAAATTTTGTGTTAATACATTCATTCAATATTCATTATATTAGTACATATTGTGTTCACAGAAAAAGGGATTCATTTACAGTAGACTCTCCCTTATCCGGCGCTCGCAAAATAATATCAAATTTGTTAAACTAAATTTAACATGCAATTATTAGATTATCAATTATATGAGCCACGTGTATTTATGAAAACATAATAATTCCGTTACTCACGAATCTTTTATGTATTTTTATTGTTCATACATACATATGTACATTGTATTTATAATGAAGGGAACGCTAATACAATATTTTATTACTTCACTATTATCCTATAAATAAATTATAATAAATACATAGTTGAAAATCAAACATTTACATATAAAAAATGTTTCCTGGAATAGACAAAGTACAACAATATCGTCTTATCGGGAAATGAACACTTAACTAATAAAGTCAAAGTTTAATTTTTTTCCTTAGAAACCTATTTATTTTTCCTTTACACCAGACAGTTCTCTTTTTCTCAGTTTTCATTTAGTTCTCATAGTGAAAAGGATCGTTGAATAATATTTTTAGATTATTTTTTGATTTAGTTTTAAATATGTATGTAATTAAACGCAGATTTCAAAATATCTTTTTAATACATGGATTAATATTCATACATATGTACGTGCATATAATAAATCAATTTTCAGTATGTACATATTTGTCAATTTAATAAATGTTATCAACAAAATACATACGTGTTTTATTCCTTAGCTCACCTAAAAACACTTTTTTTTATTCTTTAATTGATATATTTTCTCTCATTAATTGATGATTTCCGTTATCCGGCGTCCCGTCGGTCCCGGCAACGAAGGATAAGGGAGAGTCTACTGTATTTATTTTTTGCATTTTTGGAATTAGGGGGTTGGAAAACATGAAATTCCGGTGAAAACTCAATATCGATTTTCTGACTGATTTTCACAACTTCCCTTACACTTGATTCAATCCTAGAATTGGTCTTTTCAACACGCACGAAGTACGAATGAAAATGCAGAAAAATAAGTATTGACACTCAAGTGAGTGATGATGGAGGTAATGTACTTCCCCAGAGCGAATTAATCCACTAAGTTTTCACTCTCACTCTGAAAATATAGTGATACCTTATTCCGGGCAATTCTCAATCCTCATATAGTCGTGTTGATACATTCATTACACTGACAATTTTTGAGTTGATCTTCCCCTTTCTTTGACCAACTTTTCTGAAATTAAAAAAAAAAAAAAAAGTGGGTGTCGTCTATACTTTATATATTTGCTGATAGCTCAGTGGTATGCGTCCTTGCTTACTGAGGTCAATATCTTGGTACCTATGTCAGGTACCCATTAAAGACCCTTGTGAATGAATAAAAATTTAGGACTCCTATAGTAAAGTCGGGCTCATTTCCACCAGAAAATAGCGCTCTTTCGCCGCGCTGGTAGTAGGCGATATCGTAGTTAAAGCCCGGGTCACAATAACTAATTATAATGGAATGAATTGTTGCAATTTGTACGACAAAGTTCGTAATTTTTTGCAATGATGGGCCGTGTGGGCTAGAGTGTAGTGCATGGTTCCATGCACCACGATCGAGGGTTCGATTTCCCTCCGGGGAAGTTTTAACTTTTCTTCCGGGGGGACGGATGTTACTTTTCTAGTTACTGATATCATTAGAAATCAGTGAGACATAAGATGTGCTAGGTACTTCCCTGTGCTGAGACATTACAGGCCGGCCCTAGGATGAGAGAAAGCAGACGACGGAATGTTCACGGGGTTCATTGGTGCAGTCAATTTGACTTGGGGACCATTTCAAAGGGACAATGGAGTCAATAGTCGCCCATGAGACCAGGCTACTCACTTGGATAGCATTTGACCAGATCACTCCTAGGACAGTGCCTTCTACACGACTTAGTTGTCTTGACATACTCTTTAGTTGCCAGTCAGTTCTTTTACTTCTCCAGCTTTACGAAGTATAGGGGAAGTTATGTAATCGGCCGAAAGTTCGATGCAGAGTTTCCAACGGAATTCCATTTTTTCCGACCTCTAGATTCAAAATTTGAAATTTAAAAAAATCTGTCTGTGAACACGATAATTCCTTATCAGGAATTATTCTATCGGATGAATGTATCGTAACAAAATTTTATATGTGAATTTGAATTCACAACACCCATTGTTTTTCAGCCCAATCGACCAAAGGGAAGGGTAGGATTTGGGGGGAGGCTTAAAATATATACTTTAATAACTTCCGATAGAATGAATGTATCGACACGACATTTTATATGTGTGACCAAAACCCTATAAGAACAACACCTAGCGGTTTTAGCTGAAGATACCGGCTGAAGGAAAGGAGGACGCAATATTTAGTAAGAGGATTTAGGAGCCGCTATGTAAGACAACTGTTGAAGATTCGCGCAATCGGTCGACTGGTTTTGGAAGGGGAGCGAAACGTTAATTGGTTAATTCGTTCTGGGGAAGTTCATTGTTTTTTAAATACAATTGATTTTTATAAAATTATATGTGATGTGGCTATCTCAAGACTTACTTATACCAACCACTTTAGTACAAATCATTCTCCACCCACCTTCGTTTTCTTTTGATTTATTTCTCTGTTTAATAAAAACTTTTTTTTTCAGATATTAAATACATGCAGTAAAAGAGTCCGGACCTGAAGGTCTCCTGAAGCAAGAGAACCTGCAGATTACTGAGTACTGGAAAGGATGAAATGAGACTGTACCGTAGAAGGACATCCAGAAGAAGAGAAAAGGCGATTGATGTCTCAGATAACGTAGAAACTGCGGGAGTGTGGCTTGGTGTCGACCCCTCTAGCAGAAATCACTCCGTTCATCGCTACTTTCACAATCCACACAAATTAGTTTATTAATGTGACTATTATTTTTGTCAGCATGGTTGATTACATTCATAACAGACATAACTATTAAAGAAAGAGAAGGCGCCGGTAGCTCAGTGGTATGCGTGCTTGTTTACTGAGCTCAACATCGTGGATTCGTAACCCGGCCGGTTTTTATTTGGGAAGTAAAAAAACCTTTAACACGCCGTCCTTCTGATGTCAGGTACTTGTCAAAGACCACCTAACCTAGGTGAATAAAACTGGATAGGCAAAATTTAAGGACTCTCACAGTAGATAAGCCCGGGCATGAGTCACAATAACTAACATGACATGTATCCGAAACAATCTCTCGCCAGCGAATTTATTCACAAGATATGCATATATTAAATTCACAATACTTTTGCGATGACAGTACACACTCAACAATGTTCGTAAGAACAATTTTCTGACGCATTATTTGATTATTACTATCACATATGAACATTATTTGATTAATTTCATTCACGATACTTATATTGTTCACATCCCTGGTGTGCAAAGCATTTAATGAGTAGCGGTTAGCTCTGTAACGGTTGATCGGATTTTCATGAAATTTGATATGTAACATCCTTATAACATAGGCCTCTGGGATCTCAAAGTTTTGAACGGGAGGGGGCTGGAACATGAAACGAGTTCTAGCTCTTTAGCGGTTGATTGGATTTTCATGAAATTTGATATGTAACATCCTTATAACATAGGCCTCTGGGATCTCAAAGTTTTGAACGGGAGGGGGCTGGAACATGAAACGAGTTCTAGCTCTTTAGCGGTTGATTGGATTTTCATCAAATTTTGCTTGTACCATCTTTATTCTCTCATTCGTTGCTGAGCTGCTTAACGTTAATAACTTGGTAATGCCATATAAAACTTATAAATACATTTTTTTGTACTTCCCCCGCTATATGTAATTTAAGGGAGATTATTTAGTCAAGCTGAAATTCGATGTTGAGTTTTCCCCGGAATTTCATGTTTTTCATCCCTCTGATTCTAAAAACGGAAAAATAAATTCTGTTTATATGTGCATCTTGTTTCGAGAGAGTGGGGCTTAATTCGAAAACCCTGTAACATCGTATGAAATTCCAAAACCCAATGAAGCATGAATCGGTCATATTTCAGCGATTTGGGGGTTCTGGAGGGGCGGTTCTGGAGGGGCGGTTCTGGAGAGGGGGCTCTAATAACTGCTCCTGTAATGGATTTATCGACCACTTATTTATGATTGAACATTGCACAAACAGTCGACAGGTTTTGGAGTAAGTGGGACGAACAGTTTATTCATTAATTTTTGTTCTGGGGATGTACATTGCCAGTGATTCATCACACGACTTTTCAATTTAAGTTATCGTTGACATAATAAATGTTTTTATTTGATTGAAGTTCAGCACTCTCTTGAAGTTCTGATGCACGAGTAAGGTTTTGCTTCATGATGAATTCAATATGAATTTTCAATTAGATGTCTCTATGCTTAGTAAACACTGTTTGTTTGTTTCCAACGAGAACAGAATTGTATATTGCGATTGAAATGAAAATGTTTCATGAAGAGCTAACGGAGCGGTGGAAAGGAAACATGTCCTGGGCGGGCTATTCAAACTTATCACTAAGAGAACAATTAGTGATATTCGTCATTGAAAGAAGTATAACTAATAAATGAATTAATATCTTTAAGGTCCTTCCCGGCTATGTACTTCCCCAGAGAAGAAATTAGTCAATAAACTGTTGGTCTCACTCCCTCCAAAACCTTTCGACCGTTTGTGCAATGTTCAATCATAAATAACTAGTCGATAAATCCATTACATGAGCAGTTATTAGAGCCCCCTCTCTAGAACCCCCTCTTCTCTTCGGTCGATATCGCTGAAAATTTGAAATTTCATACAATGTTACTGGGATTTTCGAATTAAGCCCCACCTCTGGAGGCCCCCTTCCGGTTTCTTCCTTATGAGGTTTTGAATTTACATATATGAAAATTTGTATCGATACATTCATTACAACGCCAGTTATCGTGTTCACAGACATGAAGAAGAAACACATAGACGCACAAATACACAGAAATTATTTTATAAACTCCCCTAAACTGAGGTTTTCGCTCTCCCTCCAAAGCCAATCGACCGTTTGGGCTAAAACTCAATATTTGACTAACATAATACAAAATTATACTATACTTATTATAAACGTATCTTGTATTAATTTTGTTTATGTACTCATATATTTTTAAGTATTTATTTGTTCAGCTTTTATTAATTTCATTTTACTTTTTTTAATAGTTTTGTTATTACTACTAATCATAGATGTGTTAGACTCAAGTAGTTATATATCTAATATATAAGCTATCTTAATGTATAAATTCTTTTGACGTATCCTATTACTATGTATTGGTCTAACGGGAATAAATTTATTATTATTATTATTATAATTATCAATCTTCTAACCTCCTAGGAGTCTTTTGGACCCATACCTGTTATAAGTGTTTCAATATATAAATATACAAAAAAACGTAACCCAAGTAAAAAATAAAATAATTTTATAATGTATATTCACTGTAATATAAACAAGCCCGTTGCCAAGGCAACGGATTTAGAAGCAACGATATATTTTTTTTTTTAACCGAATTTAGAAGACGAAATCAAAGTAAAAGAAGAAAGAAAATTAAGAAAGAAGAAAAGAAAATGGAAATCTGAAGAACAAAACAAGTTTAAAAAGAAATAAAATACAGTAAAAGTAAAGAAAAGGTAGTTTTAGGCCTAACCTTACAGTTATCAACAAACATTTTAAATAATAATTACAAGATCCACCGACTTCAAAAGGAAACTAAATTTTCAGAAGGGATTAATTTAGCACCCAGAAACAAAATGAAACAGCTAAAAGAAGAAATTTCAGGAAATTATAAGCAAAATTAAGAAAAGGTCAATAATTAAAAAACGAGTCGGTAGAAGGTTGTGAAAATTTTTAGGAAAAGACAGTTAATTATTAAGAAAAGATTAAAGAAGAAAAAGAAGAGAAAAACTGCCCACATCAGAAAGAAAAGCCAGTAGTAAATTTTGAAGAAACGGTCAGTTCTAAAATACATCGAATCAACTAGGCCGGATCCCATCTGAAATAATACAAGTGATCCGAAAGTGTATACCACAAACTTTAAACACTGTTTTCGAGAAATGAAGAAGGCAAAATTAAAAATAAAAGTTACAGAAAATTAAGATGACAATTTAGAAAAGAGAAGAAACGGAAGAAAGGAGAGAAAACACCAAAAAATATTAATATTTAGAAGTAAAACAAGAGACAACAGAAAAAAGAAACTCGAATTTGCTACCCATAATTCCGTGCGGAGGCAGTTTAGTGAGTCTATGTTGGGTTCTGGTAGAGGTGGAACCTATGAGAGACTAGTCTCTATATTTTTTGACAATTTCAGTGAAAAGAGTGAGTTAACATGTTAAAGTGAGTACTAAGTGAATAGTGAAGGGTAGAGAGGATGCGGGAAGAACGTGCACCTCATCATTTATGTTAAAGGAGTAAAATTTGTAAATATATTTCAAGGGTGACGTCACGAGGTAGGATTCATTTTATTTTTTGTATATATTTCAATGGTCAATTTTCAAGTTCGAAGTTTTTTTTTATTAAAATAGTTTTCATTGTAAATATGTTTTGATTTTTTTTGATTCCCCATATGCTCTCTCAATGAAATTCAAATTTCAAAACTCATAGGCCTTGCGAATCAACACCTTTGAGATAAGCGCCAATCGTTATCGGGACATAATATTTAATAATCTTAATTTTCAGAATCACACCGGGAGACTTTTGGATTTTTGGATTGGTGCGAGTAACGTAGTTTGAAAATTTTACAGAGTTATTTATAACATATGTTTTTCATTTTTTTTAAGAGCTTCACTCAACCATATGGTAGATTATTTTATTTTTGAAATTATAGATTTAATTAACTTAAATTTTTTTTTATTATTCAAAATTTTATTCATTTTTTAATTTATTATGAAATCCATCAAGTCAATAACAGACATAAAACCTTTCATTATGGCATATCCCTTGTGTGGAAATTAAATTCAAGTTTTTTATATACTCAAAGTAATATAACTATAGTAACCTCATTTAAAAAATAAAAACCTAGCATCACCCAATACAACCAATGAAATTTTATTATATTATTTTGAATAGTTTTATTTATATTTAAAAAAAAATTGATTATGTTTTTTAAATTGTGTTACCAGATTGACTGATGATGAGAGCAACCTCGATATATCTTATCCAACATGTTATTATCATTAAAGACGTTCCAACTACATCCCTCGCAAATCAGACCGTAACATAATCCCTTCTCATGAATTCAAGTTTCTTACTAGTTTTAATCCTCCGAATACCACGGTCCAGCTGGAACATAGAATACCACGGGGGTCCCATAGAGACTCCATTTTTAATTTTGGTTCTAGGTGACGTTTTATGAGTTGGATGGTTCACTTTCAACTCTTTCACACCTATTGATAACTAGGAAAAGGAATATGATCTTAGAAAAAAATTAAAATTAATAATACTTGCTCAGAAAATTTTATTTGTGAAAAGTGACAATTATGAAGTGGGATAAGCTGATATGGTGGAAAAGCGAGTCCTTGACATGGTTGCTCCATAAATTTGTCTCTGGAAAAGGTGGTCTGAATTGCATAGCATAGAAACTGGTTCACTGGTTCCTTTTTGTGGCTCCACTGCAGATGAATATTCCAATAAAAGCGTATATTTCGGACTCATCTACATCATCCCACCTTCTTTTCTCTCCCTTCGTATTTTGTTATGATTTTCAGTTTTTCCGGGCACCTCTCTGGTTCGTGTTTTTGACAAGTTATCTACGATTTCAGGAGAAGTTAATAACTTGAAGGAATATAAAATGTTACCTTGTCTATCAACATACGATGACACACCGGGGGAACTCGAATAACGCTGCAACATCTCAGTCGTCTGTGAATGAATGGATTTTTCAGCCAATTTTGTTAGTAAACAGGGGAGAATGACTTCTTGGAACAGGAGATGTGTTTGTACTTCATAAACTCAAAACTACGCACCGATTTCATTTTCAGCAAAAGGGTACACAATGTAGCAGTCTAGTCTAAAAGAAGAAGATAAAAAAAAAAAGCCGAACAGAAACGAAACCCCATAAATAAACTTTTTTTCCAGGTAAGAGAGACAGACCAATTACCTTTCTAGGAGGATCAAATAAACCCAATTTAAAAACAGGAAATCCAGTAAATTTGAAAAGTAACAGTGGAGAAGTACTAAAACAAGTTGTTATGGGAGAAAGTTTTGGTGTTGGTTCAAGTGTATAAAAGTTTGTGTTAGTATTCTCAACTGGTCATTCATTAGAGCCTCGTTATTTGAGCATTAACCCCAACTTTCATCCCCTCAAAAACTAACTTTTAATGAACCAACTATCTGTCATAAAAGAAAATGAAACAGGAAATTAATAAAAAGATTATGTATCAATTTATAGACAGAACCAAGTTCCAGACCTTACTTCTGGCCCTTAATAAGAATGAGATCTGAAATATTTTCTATTATTTAATCAGCGCTTTGAAACTTGGAGCATTCATTGTTAATGAATAATGTATTTCTACTTCCATTATATATTTATTAAGTTATTTATTTGTATTTACTTATTTTATTTATACATTTTTTTATTTATTTCATTTTTTTCTGTAATATTAGTCTTCATTTATATTTTTTAATTATTTTTTTCTCTTAATCAATATTATTATTTTAATTTATTTCCCTATTTAAATTCATATTAATTTCATTTATATATTTTGTACTTTATTTTCACTTATAGCTTTGTACCGATTCAACAAAATAAATGTATTGTTTTTTTTTTTTTTATTTTATTATTCTTATTATTGAAGGTTCCTTTATATGTGTCATTATTGTTCAGATGATCAATATCTAATTTTGAAAATGTTGATGTTAATGTGTTTTTTTTTTTTGTTTTTTTTTTTTTTTCTTTTGCCTTTATGTACGGTGCATATTAGCCAAGTCAATGTGTTATATATAATTATTTAAGACATCCATGGCCCCGGGAGGGAGTTCTATCTACGAAATAAGACTCACTCCCAGACGGGATTCGAACCCGCAAACCATGGTGAGACCATGCGACCAAAGCCCTACGCTCTAGCCCGCACGGCCACCATGGCCCCCAATGTTAATGTTGTAAATGTAATGATCACTGACTCAATTGTATAGGAGGGATCCCTTTAAACAATAAAAACCATTATTATATTATTATCATATATTATTATTTATCAATTTAACCTTAGACCTTGCATTTTCTTTGAATCAATAATTGCATCTAGCTCAGAGGTAGCATCCTCAAGATCTCGGGTTCGAAAGCCGGCCGAGGCCCTTAGTTTATTTTGCCTGGGAGGTAACATAAACTTAAGCATGCCGTCCTTCGGATTGGACGTTGAGCGATGGTCCACAGCCTGTACCATTTCAGGTACTCCTTAAAGACCCCTGCCCTAGGTGAATATACATTTAGGGTAGGGAAAATTTAGGACTCCCATAAATAGAGTCGGACTCATGTCCACCAGAGTGACGAAAGAGCGCTCTGGTAGTAGGCGATATGTTCTCGTAGTTGAAGCCCGGGCATGAGTTATAATAACTAACTCTTTCGTCTCAGTGGAAAACTTCTAAATCCTCATACTAATTGTGTTGATAGATTCATTACATCGACAGTTATTATGAGTTTTGAATTGAGATCCCTTCCTTAACCCTTCTCATGATTTCGTTGAAAATATTCAGGTATCTTCTTTATTAGGTCCTGAGTTTACATATAAAATTTCGTGTCGATACACATACATTCATTCTATTGGGACCTATCGTGTTCACAAACACACACAATCAGGAAACCTATTCGGCTGAAAACTGATAGATATCGTTCTTATGAGGTTTTGGATTATAAATAAAATTTTATATATATGACCCCCCATGGTTAAAAATCAATAGGCGTCGTCCTTGGGAACACATATGAAATTTATTAATTTTTTTCATTTTCTTAATGAGGGATCGGATAACGTGAAATTTCAGTGAAAACTCGACAACGAATTTCTGACCTAATACATAACTTCCCCTCTACTTCAATATAGCTGAGTAAAGTAAAGGGTCTAAGAATTTACATGGAGCAGTAAGATGTTTGGGCTGGTTATAGAATGGTGGGGATTCAGGAATATCCGATAAGCTTGGGGAACGATCTGCTCAAGGAGAAATGTGCAATCTGTATGTATCGAGAACAAGGCACTAGTTCGCAGCTATATATGGAACACTTATAGAGGGCTGCGTTGAATAAATTTAGCCAACATAATAATAAAAAGAGTACAATAGAGTACAACTTTAAAAAAGTAAATAGTACAAAAGAGGCAAACCTAAAAAGAGAATTTGTACTCTAAAAAGAGTTGGTACGTCTGGTAACTCTATCTTTAAATGTCACAGTATTAACTTCTAATTTAGGCGCTGTTTTGAAGTTTAAAATGTTTTTTTGGACTCATTTAACATTAACTAATTGATTAGCAGCCAATCGTGTAATGTTTCAAGATCTTTCACGATTCAATCAACGAGATTGGACTTTTTTTTTTCGCAATAATATTCGTTATTATTCTTGTAATGTTATTTTCTATCTCATGTGTGATGGTGAAAATTAACCTGTTTATTGCTTTGATATGTTGTGGACAATTTTTATCTGTTTCCTTTTCGTGAATATTTGCTTGTTTTATTACATTTGTTGCAATGCTGGGCGATTTAGACAGTTGCAGGCTTATTTTGCAATATGAGCTAGGCTGATTTATTGCACATTTTAACATATATTTTATTTAACAAATATAAATCATTGATGTTGTAATTTATGTAGCGACAAAACCTACAGCAATAACTGAGGCCTATCATAAAATATGAGTAGATCAGAGCTGCCCAAAACCCTCCGATATGGCTGTCTGTCGGCTTTGGAAGTTTCAACAATAGTTTGATTTTTAATCGATTAAATGATTTTAGTACATTTAAATTCTAATTGGCTATACAAGAAAGACATTTATAAGAACTAACAAAAGCCATCTTGCCATGTCGACAGTATTTTATATACTCGTATATATTTTTGTTTTCCAACTAACCACTAAACTGAATATAACCTAAAATATGAGTAGATCAGAGCTGCCCAAAACCCTCCGATATGGCTGTCTGTCGGCTTTGGAAGTTTCAACAATAGTTTGATTTTTAATCGAATAAATGATTTTAGTACATTTAAATACTAATTGGCTATACAAGAAAGACATTTATAAGGACTAACAAAAGCCATCTTGCCATGTCGACAGTATTTTATATACTCGTATATATTTTTGTTTTCCAACTAACCACTAAACTGAATATAACCTAAAATATGAGTAGATCAGAGCTGCCCAAAACCCTCCGATATGGCTGTCTGTCGGCTTTGGAAGTTTCAACAATAGTTTGATTTTTAATCGAATAAATGATTTTAGTACATTTAAATACTAATTGGCTATACAAGAAAGACATTTATAAGAACTAACAAAAGCCATCTTGCCATGTCGACAGTATTTTATATACTCGTATATATTTTTGTTTTCCAACTAACCACTAAACTGAATATAACCTAAAATATGAGTAGATCAGAGCTGCCCAAATCCCTCCGATATGGCTGTCTGTCGGCTTTGGAAGTTTCAACAATAGTTTGATTTTTAATCGATTAAATGATTTTAGTACATTTAAATACTAATTGGCTATACAAGAAAGACATTTATAAGAACTAACAAAAGCCATCTTGCCATGTCGACAGTATTTTATATACTCGCTATATATAAGATCGCTGGCACGAAACCCGGCCGAAAAGCTTTTTATCCTTGAGCATGCCGTCCTTCGGATTTACAATAATTCATTTTTTTATGGTTAACTATTATTTGCTACGTTCCAACGACAGTCAATTAAAGAAATACTCTATTCTTCTTTTTTTACCTCAGCTGCATGTAGTGTAGGGGAAGTTATGTAATAGTGCAGTATTTTTCCCATGCGGTAGTGGGTGAAAACATTGTTGATCATGACCAAACATTCCCGATCTCAGCTCATTGAAGAAAATGAGCGATTTTATATCTCGCTAATAAAAAAAAAAAAAAAAAAAAAAAAGTTCATAAATAACAATCCATTCATTGCTATTTATTTCTTGTATAGCTTATCTCTATCATTATATGCAAGAACATCAGCGTGCTTGTCTAATGAGCTTACCAGCCCTGCCTGCTCGTGTGGCGGCGTCGAGTCTGCGGAACACGTAGTTCTCCAATGCCCGCTATACGACGGGCCCAGGGCGGCGCTGATCCGCCGGACAGGATCGTAGCCGGGACTGATGACGGAGGCTGGCTACCTGGCTTTTGGTCGGTTCGTCTCCTTCTGGCGGAGAATCAAGAAAGCCTCGACAGATCCCGAGTTCACTCGGCGTAAAACGCTGAAAACCAAGGACGACTGTGGACCGTAGCCATCAAGCCGGTCCACAGCCCTCCATAGCAACATGTAAATATGAATTGTAAATAAACGTAGAAAGGAGAAGAATACCTATTCCCTAACGAAACTAGGGTGATGTGACACACCCCCTTCAAAAGATGAAAAACCTTGAGCAAGCCGTCATTTAATTGAAGGTTCCTAACCTGTACGATGTCAGGTGCTTGTTAAAGACCACATTATAGAATATATGATTGTCCCTGACTTTCCTTGGCCCTGAATTTCCTTAATAAGGGCCGTGAGCAACAGTTTCGAGGTTAACTGAATACCCTGACGCGGAGTAAAAATAGTCTAATTAGATTTAAACATTTGAGGATTGCTGAGGTCGGCAGATCGGGAAAAAGCAACTGGGTAGGATTGCCTTAATCAGAAGTTACCGAGGTGGAAAAAGGAGATGAGAGCCAACCTAGTCTAGTAACCTCATCTTAGCGATAATATTTATCTTCAATCTAATTGGACCATCATTAGCCTCCTTCAGCTGTTAGATTCAAATCCGACTTAGCTATATGGAATTAGGAGACCGTGTATCAATTCTACCAGATCTCTAACTTCAACTTAAAACGGTAGGTCACCGACAATGTACTTCCCCAGAACGAATTAATGTTTTCGCTCTCCCGTTAAGATCAATAGACCGTTTGGACTGAGAATTAGTAAATAAAATAAATATAAAAGTATGTTTTTACGTTCTCATACCTTTAGTAGTGTGAAAATCCGAGATCGAGGTTTCAACTGATTTTCACTTTTCAAGGTCCCCTGAGGATGTTTTGACTATTTTCGCGATGATGTCTGTCTCTACCACAAAAACGATAGTAGCGATCAACTTGAAATTCGGAATAAAGAGGTCACATGTTCTCTAACTTGGGTCTGATTAGATTTTGGCCGAAATCAAACAAAAATTCAGACCACTTTCCCCCGATATCTAAATACATTTGACAAAATACAGATTATTTTTATGAACTAATAAAAAAATTTTTCGTGTAATAGTTGTAGAGAATACTAAAATACATAACTTATATGAAATATGATTTTTTATAGGTTGTCCGGTTTTCGAGATACATGGCGAAAACTATCTTGAAATGTAGTTTTGAAACATATATTTTTAGATGTTTCCTTGATTTACTCGAAAACGGTGAGCCCTATCGAAACATTCTTACCAAAGTTCTTCTTTATAAAATTTCCAATCTCTAATAAGTTCTCAAATTTGAGATAGGATCAATACGACAAAAGTTATAGCGCCCCGAAGAATGTAAACTAAATGTCTATAAGGAATTGATCTAAGTAATTTTTGAATCGTAACTCATAGCAACGAACTTTAAAATATGGTTTTTGTATTGGTAGTTTTTTTGAAAAATAAGAATGTATACATAAAAATTAAGAAAAATATACGTGATGTGGCCATTACAGAATTTTCTTATACCAACCACGCTTACAGATCACTCTCTCTCTCCCCCTCCTCTTCTCAAAATCATTACATTTTGTCTCTTTGTATCAAGCATTATCTTGACAGTAGACATTCTTAAACCCCAGTAATGCCAGTATGAAATAATTTTGAGAAGGGAGTGATCTCTAAGCGGTTGCTATAAGAAAATCCTGTAATGGACACATCACAATTTTTTTTAAATATTGTCCATTTCACAAATATATGTACTTTTGGTATTGCTACCATCTTCAGTCATCATCCTCACATCACTTAACAAATACTGTACTCCGTTTTTCTTCATTTTTTATTAAGTGTTTCCACAATATCTCTGCAGAACATGTTAAGAAGTATCATTAAAAATTAGTAGTTGACTTATAAAGGGCTGAGGTCGCCGGACTCAGTAGTGTGCTTGCTTACTTATTGAGATCAAGATTGCGGGTTCAATACCCGGCCGAGGCCTTTAATTTATTTCATCTGGGAGGTAGAAAAAAATTAAGCACGCCGTCCTTCGGATGGAATGATAAGCGATGGTCCCGAGCCTGTACGATGTCAGGTACTCGCTAAAGACCCCTTCATATATACTAAAGCTCCAATATGCAGTTAATAGAGATTTTGAGTTTAGCCCCACCCTTCCCTTCGGCAGTTATCGCATACAATTTCTGAGTTTTTTTTAATTTAGATATAAAATTTCATGTCGATATATTCATGACATCGGGAGATATTGGGGTTTTCAGTTGAGCCACCTTCGGCCTATTCCGCCGAAAATTAAGAGGTGCCGTTCTTATAGAGTTTTGAATTTACATATGAAATTTCGTGTCAATAAATTCAATACATCGGCATTTATTAAGGTTTTTGTGTTAAGCCCCTCTCCTATTCCTACCTTTCTTTTGCCCGATTTGTCTGAAAATCAGTAGATATTATCAGTATAGTTCTGAATTAAAATTTCGTGTCGATACATTCATATTATGGGGAGTTATTGTGTTCTCCAACATATGAATACACAACTACACACAAACACACAGACAGACATTTCGTTTTTCATTTTTGGAAAGAAGAAATATCGGTGACCACTCAGCATCGAATTTCTGACCGATAACTTCTCTTATACTTTCTATAGCTGGGGAAGTAATGTTTAAGTCATTACAATTTTTTACACCACTGAAACTTCTTCTGAATTGCGCAAAGGATGAACTGAATGCTAATTGCATGAAGTGCTTTCAAATGAGAACTAACGACTCTACTTTCTAAGATGGAAAGTTTAAATTTTAAACGGGCGCTCTCTGGAATTGGAAATGGACAAGTTGAATTGAAGCCGAACACAGTTCCGGGTTAGATTATAAAGAAACCTCCTTCAGGAAAATATAATTTACTAGCAGGTTATCAGGCGTTGCCCGGGAGAAATATTACGTTATATTACTTTAACAGAAGCTGATTATGTGCGGTAACTGGACAATGAATAAAAAGTCGTCGGTGAATCACCCGCAATGTACTTCCCTAGAACGAATTAATCAATTAACTTTTCGCTCCTCTCCAAAATCAGTGAACCGTTTGCGCTAATACTCAACAGTTGATTTTTTTTTTTTTTTTTTTTTTGGGGCCTGTTGTACGATGCATATTAGCCATGACTTTTATAATGGTGTTTTACCTAATTATTTATGACATCCATGGCCCCGGGAGGAAGTTTTATCTACGAAATAAAACTCACTCCCGGGCGGGATTCGAACCCGCAAACCATGGTGAGACCATGCGACCAAAGCCCTACGCTCTAGCCCGCACGGCCACCAGGGCTCCCAATATTTGACTTACATAATAATAATAATAAATTTATTTCCGTTAATAGAATACGTCAAAATAATTTATACATTAGGATATAGATTTATAACTACTGTCTAACACACGTATGTTTAGTAGTAATAACAATAATAAACTATTGAAAAAAAGTAAAATGAAATTAATAAAAACTGAACAAATAAATACTTAAAAATATATGAGTGTATTAATACAAGATACGTTTATAATAAGTAGAGACATTTTTCAAAAAAACTCTTCGGAAGTGTTTTTATCCCAACGATGTTTCGGGACGTTCTTACATCCCATCATCAGGTCCCAATGTGCTATGGACATATGGACTCCTAAATCCATACTAAATTTTATGCCGATAAATTCATTAAATCGATTGGCAGTTATTAGGGTTATTGAATTGAACCTTTCCCCTGAACTCCACTTTCCCTTTGGTCGATATTGCTGAAAATTAAAATCATTACAACCGCTGTTATTAGAGTTTGTCTGTTCAGCCTTCCCCTAATTCCCCACTTCCCCTTAGTTGATTTGGCTGAATATCAATAGGTCTTGTTCTTAGAGGGTTTTGCAAACACATATAAAATTTCGTGTTGGGAAATCTATTTATTGGAAGTTATCGTGTTCTCAGGCACACACGGAGGGACAGAAATTTTTCGAATCAAAGAGTCGGAAAACATGAAATTCCGATGAAAAATCGGCAACGAAATTCTTCAACTATGTTTTCCGCTTTTCCTCTGAAACCAATTTACCGAATTGATGTCTTACGCAGGGGCTTCTTAATGCTCATACTGAATTTCGCGTTCGTAATTTTTCTTACATCGACAGTTATTTTGGTTTTTGAGTTGAGGAGGGAGATCAGAGGAAGGGGTTCAACCCCAAAATCGTTATAATTGTCAATGTAACGAATATGTTGTAAACACGAAAATACGATGATTCAGTAAGTATAAAAAAAAGATTTAGTAAGATTAATTCACGCTGGGGAAGTGCAGTGCACTTGAATCACTGACGATTTTTTAAGTTTTAGGTACTTGGCATAAGGCTTCTAATCTGCAGCGTTTCCACTCCTTTCAATTCAAAATCCTTCGTATAGTAGCCAATGCTCCTTATTACGTCTCCAACAAACCTTTTCACACTGACCTTAACGTACCTTTTGTAACCGAATTCGCTAAATCCAAGTTTAAATACTTATTTTCTTTTCTTAGTTCCCTCAATAATCCTCTAGTCCGTGCCCTCCATTCTGCTATACTTCCCCAACGACGGCTTAAGCGTCAATGGCCTAGAGATATCCTTATCAGCAGCAGTGACTGTGACAGTGATTAGGTAAAAATTAGAGTAAATCAGTGACCAGGGAGTGTTTCCATTGGATGATTTCTCCCCTCTTGACATTGCCATTATCTCTCTTTTAGCACATTTGTTTGTTGTATTTATTTCCTACATCTGTAAATATCTATTTGTAAAAAAAAAAAAAGATACTTGGAACAACAACGTTAATTTTGGAAATACAGAGCATATGTTGTGGGAAGAATGTTTCGATAGAAAACAGAAGACGAACCCATCCATAAGGTGATTAATCAGCCAGGATAACAGTTTTGTTATATATCTGTATTCTTCATCTGACAGCCATTGTGAACGAAAAATGTATGTAGCTGAAACAAAAAGGATGACTGTATCCTTGATGGATCTGATCCAGTGCCTGAAAATCAAAATAGGAATAAATTTTAAAATTAAATTTGTGAGAGAGGGCGCCGGTAGCATAGAAGTGGCAGGACTATTTATTTTGTTTATTTCTTATATCTATAGTATAAAAAAGTATTCTAATCGTTAGAAAATCCGAGATCGAATTCCTGAATATGTTTTGACCATATTCGCGAATATATCTGTTTGTGTGCGATAGATAGTTGTGAGCGTTCTAACGCAGAAACGATTGTAGCTATTAATATGAAATTTGGAATGGAGAAGGCACATGGATGTGATTAGATTTTGGCCAAAGTCGGACAGAAATCGGGACCACTTTACTTCAGGGCCTAAGTACATTTTACAAGATACCGCTTATATTTACGACTGGAGCCCGGATTTCTTGTTGTAAAAAAATATAAAACCTACATACATTTGCTACAACAAATAAAATTCCGCAATTAACGGTTTTTATGCGAGAAAAAATTGGATCTAATTTGTAAATAAAATAATTATTTTTTCAGCAAAAAATTGAATAGGGTTCAAAAATAATTCTATGAAATAAAAAGCCTAGAGGAACTGTGCCGCCTTTCGCGTATGGTATGTGTTTTAGCTAGGAAAACGATCTCTCGACGCTGACGCTTGTGATGGGGCATTTTTTGTAGCTGCTTATAATGTCAGGTTGTAGATCCAATCCAATATCTTCACCATTTATGGCCACAATGTACTTTTTGAGTTGGTCTTATCCGGGATTTTTTCTCAAAACTGTTGTAACTTTGTCGATTAACGAATGTATACATTTTCAAACTAACAAATAAATTGTCTGATTCAATGCAAAATATGCTATTTTGTGCAGTAAAAACCTAAAACGTGCTATTTCGCGCAAAATACAATTTAGGTATATTAATCAGGATGCCTTAATCGGTAAAAATAAATTGTTATTTATTGATTTCAAGCAACCGAAAAAAAAAATGCAATTGCACGGGAATCCGGGCTCTGTTTATGACCTAGTCAAAAATATTTTCAAGTAAATTTTGTTGAGAAAACAAAAAAACACATTTTATATAAAATGCAATTTCGCTGGTCGTCCGGTTTTCGAGATACATGCTTAAACCTTACTGAAATGAGGGTTTGAAATGCATTTTTTAAACGTTTCCTTGATTTACCCGAAAACTATTGATCCTTCCGAAAAATTATTTCTTATGAATTATATCTTAATAAATTTCCAATCGCTATAAGTCCTCAGATTTGAAAATTGGTAGTGACAATTGAACGGGAAACTGTGTGATTCGTCGAAAATTTCATGTTGAGTTTTCCAACCCCCAACAGAAATGAAACAAAGTCAATTTGTCTGCAAACACAATAACAAGATCGAATGTATCGAACCCAATCACGAAATTGTATAAGGATGACACCTATTAATTTTCAGCCAGATCGGAGGAGGCTCGACTCAAAAACCCTAATAACTGCCGATGAATGTCAGTATGAGGATTCACAAGCCCCTATTTAAATCAACTAATAATGTCTAACTTAAATGGAAAATTGGATTTGGAGGGAGAGCGAAAACATTGATTAATTCGTAACCAACGATTTTTTTTTTTTTTTCATACTTCTAAGTGCAAAATGACATTGTGATTGTGAACTTGAGTAACAACTAAGTTAACTGGCCAATAGGACTGGGCTAAAGGGATATAAAGGGATTGTACTTAAGGTGAGGATTAGAAGTTAACCAACCTACAGAGTTAACCGCCCACGTACAAAGTTTAACTTTATCAATTCTGTCTAGATACAACGTTCGGTAAGGTCAAATTCAGGATCGGGGAGCCGCTGCTTACAGAAAAGTTGGGGGGCGGCCAAGTTAACAGCAGATTCGTATGTGATAGTAAGATGATATAGGTAGAGATTTCTTAAAGAAATAGGAGACTTTGACATCCCAGTGTTTTATTTTCAACTAGAACCAGTTTTCAACGCAACTGTGTCATCATCAGTGACACATCTATGAATATATTTAAAATATAAGTATGGAATGTGATGTACACTACGGAACATTTTTTTAATGAATATTTTAATGAAAAGAGGTAATTTTTTTTTATTATAATATAATATCATATATATATTAGATATATATATCAAGGTGTTTGAGAAACAAAACAAGAAAACATATAAAAAACAGCTGTGAAATAGTGTTGAGTGGAATGGAGTCGTGAGCTAGCTCTTAAACGGTGCAATGTGGTTTGATATGTTTTAAATAAAAATGAAGTTGAACAATTAGATGAAAGTTGACTGGGATGGAATTAAAGTGTGAAGAGTTGACGGGGTCTTGTTTTTTTGTGGTAGAAGCGTCGAGAAGGTACAATTAATAATATATATTTTTCAATATGCCTAAATAAAAAATAAAAGAAATAGTTTTTTAAGTATTAATTTAATGTTTTTGTGCCATTGTAAATTTTTGTTTTGTTTGTTCAAATGTTAAGTTTTTTTAAAAATTTAAATATGTAAATATAGATAATAACCCAAATATTTGTCCTCTTCAAATTCTATCCTATTCATCTTCCCTGTTGTCCCAGTAGTATCATTTAAAAAAACCTTTGGATTAGAAATTAATATTATTTAAAATTATTTAAAAATTGGTATCTCTTTGTGAATCCAAGTGTAAAGTTTGTTTAATTGAATTTTTTGTTGTATACGTGTACTTTCTTAAAAATTGCACGTCCTAAATTATTGATAATATTTTTTTTAGGGCAATTTTCGGCAAACTACTGTAGAAATCAAAATTTAAATAAACAAAAGAGATCAAATTTCTACAGGAAATGTGGTAGCAAACAAGTTATTATCACATTTTTGGCATATCCCTTGTGTGGACGATTTTCGCCACAAAGCCCCATCATATTTTGGCAAAACCTTGATGGGAGAATTTTTTTATATTAATTAAAGTAGGGAAATAGGTTGAAAAAGATGAAAAGGATAGAATAGAGACAAATAAGGGTTACATTTAATTTTGAGAAATAATATTTTTTTTGCCAACTTCAAAAGAAGGTTACTATTTTATATAACATTGTTTTTGTTTAGTAATTATATATTTAGTAAAGTAAGAAAATGCCAATTACCAGAGGACAAGCGAGAAGATTAGAGGAGGATAGTAGAGAGGAAGGGTCAAGTTCGGAGGAAAGATCCGATATGGAGTTATCGGAAGATAGAGAAAGGGAGACTCCAGCCGCAATGGAGTCCATGCAGGGTACAGGTGAGGAGTCGCAAGGGGAGGGGGTAAATAAAGATAAAGAAAAAGAGGGCATTGCTGCTCCTGATATGGAATGGCTCCGTGTTGTGTTGACAAAGTTAACTGGGGAAATGGGAAATTTAAGGGGGGATATTGGAAATATCAATCAAAAAATAGAAGAACAGGGTAGAGATTTAAGGAGGAATATGAAAGAGCAAGGAATAGAATTAAGGGGGGATTTGGAAAATATAAATCAGAGAATAGAAGAACAGGGAAAATAATTAAAGGGAGAGATGGGAAATTTAAGAGGCGACATTAAAAATTTAGAAGTTAAATTAAATAAAAAGGTGGACAATTTGATGAACCAATTAGAGAAAATTCAAATAGAAAATGAAAGAGTTGAAAGTAGGATAAATAAAGCAGGAGAAAACTTAGAAAAGCACTTTATTCAAAAAATTAACAAGTTGGATGAAGGAAATTCTGAAGTAGAAAAAGAGGTTCTTATTATTGACAGTCAGTCACAAGTTGATGAGGTAGAAGGAACAGAGAATAACAGTGGGGAGGAACAGACCCAAATTTTAGAGAAAGAGGTGGAGGAAGAGAGACAAAATGTAGAAAAATTAGTATTAAGTGAAATTCAAGAAAATAGGATTAATATTGATGCGGATGGAAAGAGTGAAAGGAACATTTTGATGTTATTAGACAAAACAAACGAACAGACCGAGGACAACAAACGAAAGACAAATTTTAATTTTAAAGAAAATCTAGTAGAAACCTACAGACAAAATGGAAATAGAAAGAAGGCTAGTAAAAGATATAAGAACAATTTTAAAAAGAGAGTAAAAGCATTCAAACAGGTATTAAGGACAAAATTAACACTGAATGAATATTTAGAGAAGGGGGAGGGGATTTTTAAAGACATAATTCGCCGGGGCATCCGGAAAAAGATAAAATTAAATTTGGGCTTTGCAATATAATTGCATTAGCCACTTTTTATAGTGAACCTATTTTTTTTTGCAACTCGGATGAGTTTGAGGAAATGACTGACAGACTAACATGACAGAATTAGGATTAATTTAAAATATGACGAAGTGACCATGGACTAATATAATAGTATGGATGATAAATTTATTTTTGAATGAGAGAATTTTGGTACATGAAGAGTATGAATGAATTTTGGTATAGTTCTGTGTTTAAAGTAATTAGGAATTATATTTTTTTTAGGATTAGATTATATGTTAGGATCAGTATAAAATTATCTGAGAATTATATTTAAGAATTAGTCACCCAAATTTAATATGTGAAAGTTTTTTTATTTAGAAGTTACTTATTAATAATGATTATTGAAAATTAAAACATATACATATAACTGATTGATTTTGAACGAACATAATATGGAAGAAGATAGATTTTTTTTATTATATTTTTTATTACGAATGTTAGAAAGATAAAATCAGCAGGCTGAGAGATGCCTAGATCTCTTTGGAGACATGACGAACTTCCTGAGGCCGAGTCAAGGGGACAGATTTTCTGTTTCGGAACTGTTCAGCTAGGATACCGGACGTGACTAAATCATAATAATATTATAAATTAGAAAGACGAACGAAAATGTATAGAAGCCTTGAAAGGATAATATATTATATAAATTGTATGTGTGCATAGGTTATTAAGTTTTTGTTATTATAAATTTTATTATTTAGGCAAGTTCATTTATTATCTGAGTAACATGTTTTTCTACGTAAATTTGTTTAATAGAGAGAGTAGATGAGAAGAGTTGTAGGAGCACATTATATAACTTTAGGAATAGGAACAAACAAAGGGTATATTAATTAGAGAAGTTAATAGAGAAGTTTTGAATTCAATTGCTGATGACATTCTTTTAGACGTCGGGATTATATAGATTTGTTTTGGGAGAAATTATTTTTTTAATCCTAGTAAGAGCTAGTGATTAATTGGAGATTTATATTTTTTTGATCTGCGAGATATGATTTTTATTTTGTGTCGACTAGAAAGAACTAGCGATATATATAGGAGATTTATGATGTAGTGTTGGTTGCCTACCTGAGATAGGAGGAACCGTATTTTTGCTACATCGACGAAAGTATTCTTAGGGTGTAATTAGTTAGGGAAGTAAATTGAAATGAAATATATGTGAGATACATTTTTTTTAGTTAGGAAGTATGAAGGACGTCTCAAAGAATTTAATACCTCAAAAGACAAGTACTATATATATTAAATAAATTAAATTTGTATTCCTTATTACCCGGCGTGAAGCCTAATTTTGATTGTTAAGTAATATTTTGGAAGTGTGATGAAGTAAATAAAAAAGGATTTATTTAATTTTTATTTCAAGTAAATTTTTTTATATACAATCTTTTTATATAATTATTTTGAATACATACAAATGTTAAATTGATGGTAAAGGCGGAAAGTAAAATTAATTGGCAATTTCTTAAATCTATATGCAACTTGATTATTTCCAAACTTGATTTCATGACTATGACTGATCCTGTAAATATGTAAAAATTTAGTATTATATTTTTTTTTATGTTCAATTAGTTCAAATTTTTATAAATTTAAGTTAACATTTTCTTTAGGTTAAGGATTAATTGTAAATTTTTAGATTAAGATTTGTTTTTGTTTATTAGAAATTAAGTACGTATATATATAAGTTTAATAATTCTAAATAGTAATAAAAAATAAAAAAATGGTCATATATGTATAAAAAGAGCGTCGAATTGGGCATATAAAAAATAAATCAGTGAGTGTAAGTGAGAGAGAGACTTCGATACATCGTTGAGCAATGAGTTGAAGACACCAAGGAGCCAGCCAACATGTGCGTTTGAGGAGGAAGCTAATCTACCTGTGTATTGGAGGAAGACGTTAATCCATCTGTGTATTGAAGGAGGAAGCTTATCATGTGGATTCGAGGAAGAAGCTAAATCAACCTGTGTATTGGAAGAAATTAAATCTGAAAGAACTTATATAAAAAAAAAAAAAAAAAAAAAAAAAATTTTGTGAACAAACATTTTTTTTTAAAAAGAAGGAAAAGGCAAATGTGATGTACACTACGGAACATTTTTTTAATGAATATTTTAATGAAAAGAGGTAATTTTTTTTTATTATAATCTAATATCATATATATATTAGATATATATATCAAGGTGTTTGAGAAACAAAACAAGAAAACATATAAAAAAACAGCTGTGAAATAGTGTTGAGTGGAATGGAGTCGTGAGCTAGCTCTTAAACGGTGCAATGTGGTTTGATATGTTTTAAATAAAAATGAAGTTGAACAATTAGATGAAAGTTGACTGGGATGGAATTAAAGTGTGAAGAGTTGACGGGGTCTGGTTTTTTTGTGGTAGAGGCGTCGAGAAGGTACAATTAATAATATATATTTTTCAATACGCCCAAATAAAAAATAAAAGAAATAGTTTTTTAAGTATTAATTTAATGTTTTTGTGCCATTGTAAATTTTTGTTTTGTTTGTTCAAATGTTAAGTTTTTTTAAAAATTTAAATATGTAAATATAGATAATAACCCAAATATTTGTCCTCTTGAAATTCTATCCTATTCATCATCCAGTAGTATCATTTAAAAAAACCTTTGGATTAGAAATTAATATTATTTAAAATTATTTAAAAATTGGTATCTCTTTGTGAATCCAAGTGTAAAGTTTGTTTAATTGAATTTTTTGTTGTATACGTGTACTTTCTTAAAAATTGCACGTCTTAAATTATTGATAATATTTTTTTTAGGGCAATTTTCGGCAAACTACTGTAGAAATCAAAATTTAAATAAACAAAAGAGATCAAATTTCTACAGGAAATGTGGTAGCAAACAAGTTATTATCACAGGAAAAGTAACTAAAACATCAGGTTACAAACAAAAAAAAGTCGTCTGTGAATCAGCGGCAATGTACTTCCCCAGAACTATAAAATAATAAATAAATATCAACTTTTCGCTTTCCCTTCAAAACCAGTGGACCGTTTGCAACGGTTGACACATAGGTGCTTCTAAATGCTCATGCTAAGTTCTGTGTATATAAATTTATAACATCGGTTATTAGGGTATTTGAATTGAGCCCCCTCCCTTGAATCCCCCCCCCCTTTCCGTTAGCTGATTATCGCTGAAATTTGACAGGTGATGTCCCTGTTGGGTTTTGATTTTAAATATGAAATTTCATGTCGATAGATTCATTACATCGGCAGTTATTGGGGTTTCCAAGTTGAGCCCCTCTAAACCCACGTTTCCTTCGTCTGATTCTGCTGAAAATTATTAAGTGTCGTCCTTATGGGATTTTAAATTCACATACGACATTACGTGTCGACACTTTCATTTTATCGGCAGTTATCAGAGTTTTTATGTTAACCCTTCCCCCTAATCCCCCTTTTTCCTTTTTTCGATTTAGCTGAAAAACAATAGGTTTTGTCGTTAGGGGGTTCTGCGTTCACATATAAAATTTCGTGTCGATATATTTATTCTATCGGGAGTTATTGTGTTCACAGACACACAGATTTTTTTTTTCATATTCGGAATCTAGAGGTTTGGAAAATATAAAATTCTAATGAAAAATCCGCATCGAATTTTTGACCTTCTTATAACTGGGGAAGTAACAAAACTGGTTTATCTAAATGAGTGGAGTCCCCTGGAATCCTGCCTGTTTGTTGTACTTGGCAGAACCCCAGAGTTCAAGTCCCTAAGTCCACTGGGTAGTATATAAGTCGTTTTGTTTTCAATGTTAATTTGAATCTTTTGTCTAGTATTCTTAGTAACAGTTTATATCGTCTGTTCATTTCTTGTCTTTTCAGTCTCATGTGAGGATTCCAACTTTGGAACGGTTTTCCAACAGCGACTTCGTTTTTTAAAGAGATGGGATTGTTGTGGTACACTAGAGGGCAGGTATATTTTCAACGAAGGGTTAAGACAAGTCACTCTGATGGACATGAGCCTGACTCTACTGTAGGAGTCCTAAATTTTTCCTACCCAAAATTTGTATTCACCTAAGGTAGAGAGAGGTCTTTCACGAGTAACTGACATCACACAGGCTCGGAACAATCGCTTAACGTCCCATTCGAAGGACGACGTTATTAAGTATATTTTACATTTCAAATAAAATAAACTAAGGGACTCGGCCAGATTTTGAACCCACGATTTGAGCTCTGTAAGCAAGCACGCAGACCACTGAGCTACCGGCCCCCTCAGTGGGAAGACGATGTGAACTGACTTCTTCTCTCTCCACTTTCTGTACCAGGAAAATCAATTTTAAAATTATCAAAGCGGATCTGTGTTTTCGACCCCGGGGATTCATGACAGTTGTTGCTTCTATCATTAGCTGGGCTATGGTGGCCCCGCGGGCTAGAGTTTTTTTTTTTTTTTTTTTTTTTTTTTTTTTTTTTTTTTTTTTTTTTTTTTTTTGTTTTTTTTTTTTGTTTTTTTTTTTAGGGTGCCCCTGACCCCCTGAGGGGGGGTCGGTCACATCACCCTATTTGTTCGGCGGGGAAATGGGTAACCTTTCTCCGTTTTTATTCACAATTTACTTTTGGTGCTATGGACGGCTGTGGACCGGCTCGATGGCTACGGTCGGCAGTCGTCCTTGGTTCCTCGCCGCCTCATTGCGCCGAATGAGCTCGAGACTCTTCGGTGGCTTCTGGTCTGCCTATCTCCCGGAGCCGGGGGCTGCCACCGCAGCGCCTGTCGGCGGTCGGCGGGGCCCCCGGCACCGGGTTAGAAGGCTTTCTTAATTTTTCGCCAGGAGGAGACGAACCGACCAAAAGCCGGGTAGCCAGTCTCCGTCATCAGTCCCGGCAGATTCAGTCCCAGGTACGATCCTGTCCGGCGAATCAGCGCCGCCCTTGGCCCGTCGTATAGCGGGCATTCGAGGACTACGTGTTCCGCAGTCTCGACGCCGCCACACGAGCAGGCAGGGCTGTTCTTCCTCTTAAAGAAGAAGAGCTTGGCGCTGAAGTCACCGTGACCTGATAGCACCTGTGACATCCAGTGGTCTGGTTGTATCCATGGAGAGTCAAGACGCGTCCGGACGCTCGAGAAATAGGCGAAGGTGGTTCGGCCATCTGTCGATTGCGCCCAACGCCGTTGCCATCTTTCCACAATCCATGCCTGGACAATGCCCCTCAGGCGCTCCGGTCTCGCCTGTCCTTGCATCCCCTCCTCTAAGGCTTGACGCAAGGCCACGTCCGTGTCTGCTTCCAGTGGTAAGCCGCGTCTACAGAAGTAAGAGGCGACGGCTCCATCCAAGACTAGGTCTATGGGAGGAGCCCCCGCCAGCACCTGCAGCGCAGCCGTGGAAACTGTACGGTAGGCCTTGGTAACCCTGAGGAGGGCCGCTCTTTGAGCTTGTAATAGCAACGTACGCTGCCGTTTGGTGGGGTGATGCCACCATCCGGCAGCGGCGTATCTTGCTACGGCCTCGAAGACCCCGGCGTAAATAGTTTTACACGCGGAGTACCCGAGGCCCCATGTCGCTCGGGCTAGGTAGCTCAGAGCGCTAAAGGTAGCTGTTGTCTTATCCTTGATGGCAACTGCGTGGGGCGTGACGTTGAATCCCGGCCCAATCCCCACACCTAGGTACGTGACCACGGCCGGAAACTCAACGCGTCGGCCGTACACTGCAAGAACCAGGGGGTGGCGGGCGTCAGGTTTTCCTCTCATCAGCATGGCCGCTGTCTTGCTGGGAGAGAGGGTTAACTTGTTCAGTCGGCACCATGTATCCGTAGCGTCAATCGCGGCTTGGGCTCGGGCAGTCAAAGTAGCTCGACTGTCAGCGTGCACCGTGACCACTAGGTCGTCGACATAGGCTATTGCCTTGAGTCCACGAGTCTCGAGGTCACGAAGCAGTCCGTCAAAGAGGATGTTCCAGAGTGTTGGTCCGAGGACCGAGCCCTGGGGACACCCCCTGGTGACGTTCGCTGTAGTGCTGGTGAATTGCTGCCTCACCGTCGCAGAGCGCTCGCTGAGGAAGCTGGAGATGAGCCCGAATAGGTTCCTGGGAATTCCCACAGACCGTAGTCGCAAGAGAATGGCAGGCCACCAGGCGCAGTCGAAGGCCGCGGCTATGTCGAAGAAGATACAGAGAGAGTATTTCCCTCTGCCCTCCCCGACATCCGCCCTCAGCATCCTCAACGCATCCTCAGCGGATCTGCCCCTCATGCATCCGAATTGTCTGTGCGATACGAAGGCCTGTACCCGGGCTCGAATTCCTGAGAGAATCAGAGTCTCCAACACCTTGCCGGAGACTGGGAGTAGACTGATCGGTCTATAGCTACCCACCAAGGAGAGGTCCCTGTCCCCAGGCTTGACAAACGTGCACACAAGTGCACGTTTCCAAGCACTCGGGAAGTGGCCAGTCCTTAGGCAGGAGTTTACCAGGTGAAGAAGATCCGCCTTTATGGCCGGGAATGCCTTCTTGATCATGGCGGCGTCTATGAGATCCATCCCAGGGGCGCCGCCATTCCTCTGCTTCCCAACCGCCAGACTTAAATCTAATTCGTCCCAGTCCGGAGCGTCCTCCGTATCAGGCAGGGCACGGGCAGTCTCTCTGATTATTACCTGGGCGGGGGTATCTTCCGTCGGGTCGTCCGCCGGAAAGGCCACTCCCAGGTACATCCGTCCTGCCTCCTCCAGGGACAAGGCGTAAACGTCCCCGTCCCTGATGGAGGCCACAGGGGCGACCGGCCTGAGCCTCCCGGTGACGACCCGGTAAGGGATCCCCCACGGGTTTCTGACACTCTCCTCCTCTATGAAATTCCTCCAACTTACCTTCTTCGCAGTGGCGATGCTTCGGTTGTAGGCATTATTCAGTTGTCGGTACTCTTCCCGCCTTAACACCTTCAGAAGGGGATTCCCGCACCGTTGGTACCTACGCCTGGAGCGGTATACAACCCTCTTAGCGAGGGTAAGCTCCTCACTCCACCAGGGAACCTTTTTGAGCCTGTTCACCTTCCTGGGGATGGTTTCATCGGCAGCTCGGAGTAATATACTTCCGAGCTGTTCGACTCCCTCCTCGATCTGGTCAACAGGGTCAACGCTCCCGAGGCCTTCCCAATCCTCGTCACAGGAGTAGGTAGCAACGGCGGTCACAAAGGCGTCCGAGATGGCCTTGCCTGTAGCAAAGCGCGGGTCTCTAGGCCTGACCACTGGAAGACCCGGGTCAAAGAGCTGAACATCTATGACGCAATGGTCGCTAGATGTGACTTCTCTGACACGCCATCCTCCCACAGCCTGGCCTAGTCCGCCGGACACAAGTGTGACATCTATATGGGATTCTCCCATTGCACCACGAAATGTGGGTGGGGAGTCCGGGTCGTTGACAATGCGAAGATCATGGCGGGCTATCACATCCAGTAACCTGCCACCCCGGCGATCGGTGCGAGCCGATCCCCAGGCGACTGACCAGGAATTAACATCCGCCAAGATGATCACGTTGCCCCCCTCGAGTTCATCAAGTATATGATCCAAGTGGCCTAACTGTCGTTCTATGTCCTCAGAAGGGGGGAAGTACCCGCTGATGACATAGCAGCTCACGTTTGCATGCCTGACACAGGCCACTACCATATGGCTGGTAGACAGATGGTGGAGTGCCATCACGTCCATCAGGGGGTCAGTCACAACCAGTGCGGCCATAGGCCGCTGGTTGTCCCTCGCCCCAACCATAATCCTGTGGCCGGTGCCTAGGCCTGCCACGGCGCCTCTAACGCAATATGGCTCCTGGAGAGCAAGTACCTGGATGTTCTCCTGGGATACCAGGTGCCGTACTTCCGCAGCAACGATTCTGCGCCTATTCATGTTGTGTTGCCACACATGAAGACCGTCACGCTGCCTACCGGCCATAGTCCGTGCGAGCGGCCAGGGCCTCTATCGCCCGGATGTATGTCGGGCAGGTATCACAGTTAGCACTGTGATTCGCGGCAGACTTTCCTGTGCCGCAATTGCAACACTTCGGCGGCTTGTTTTTCCTATTCGGACACTTGGTGTCGCTGTGGTTCTCCGCTGAGCACCACGCACACCTCTCCCTGCCCTTACAGTACTTGGCGATATGGCCGAATCCCTGGCACCTATTGCACCTTGTTATATCCAAACAGTCCCCGACCCTGCACGGATACCACCCACCCAGCGTTATGGACCCCGCCAAGACCAGTTCTCTCCGGACATCCGACGAGGCTTCCGCTACCCAGTTTGTAGTCGGGCCGCCCTTCGGGGGGCCTTTCCTGTAAAGTGTATAATCCCCTTATACAGTGGGTTCACTGCCTCGAGCCTCCTAGAGAGGTCCTCCCCCGACCAGCTGGCAGGGACATCAAAAAGAACGACCCTGGGTCTTCTTCTGCTGAGCGCCACGGCCCTCAGACCCGCTGCCTGGAGAGCCGGTGCGCCCAACAGGGACTCCAGCTCGGTCGGAGTGGACACCTGTAGGAGGAGCCCTCCTCTCCTGGCGGGTTTGGCCGACTTCACCTTGATCCCGAGCTCACTCGGGTCCACCAGCTCCAGGGCCGCCTCCAGCCTCCTGCCGTCACTCTCCTGCTGGAAGGTGACGACAGCCCTGTAACCGGCGGCCGGGCGGACACCTCCCTCGGTTGTCAGTTCCCTCCTCAGCTGGCGGACGACATCCGCCTTCGTCCTCCGGGGGGGCGCTGTCCTGGGTGGGAAATTCGGGGCTGCGGATAGGGCTGGAGGAGTCGTTTTCGACTGCCTCTTCTTCTTCTTCGACGCCACCATTGTCCAGGACATGGCGTCCGGGTACTCCGCTTCAGTGACCGGAGGTGGGGGGGGAGAGGACGGGAGGGGGATCCCATTCTTTTCCCTCCCTTGGCTGGATACGGAGGGAGGGGCGGCGGGTCTTTTGGGGGAAGCAGCACTTGTAGGTGTGATTTCAGCCGCTCCTCTCTTCTTCTTCTTCGCCCTCCTCTCCGGCACCCCTCCTGGCGGAGTGCTGTTCTGGGGCAGGTCCTCGTCCAGGGCAGGGAGGCCGTTGGAGGGGGGATCCCTCGGCATAGCCGGGATGCTGGGCTGCATGAGGGTCGACCTTAGCATCACCTTGGTGGCGATGGCCTCTGCCATCACCTCCGGCCTAAATCCCTCCAAGATCTCGGATGAGACATTGGCCCTGCTTTCCGCATCTATCTGTCTGGCGAGCGAGGCCGCCAGCAGGTCAACGAGACGCTGGACCCCCTCATTCACCTTCTGCTGGCTGGCCCTACTCATCCTAGAGGTCTGGGCAGCGACCATTAGCTGAATGGTTGCCGCCTCTCGGTTGGGGCAGCCACTGAACGGGGTGGCGGCCTCGGCGCTCACCGTTCCGCTCGATTCCTTGGGGGCGAGAGGAATCTTCGGGACGGGGAGGGTAGATCGGCGGGAGGGGAGGGCAGATCGGCGGGGGGGAAGGGGGATGGGGGCTGGTGAAATTGTCTGTGGGGCTTCCTGGGGGACAGGGGGTGGGGAGGTGGGGGGGATTCGTGGACACTTCTCCATTGTGAGGGACAACAGCTGGCTTCGAGAGGTGTGGTGCGGGGTGAGGGTGGGTTGGGAAGTGCTCCCCTACTAGACACGCCCACACACCCAACTGCCACTTTCTAAATTCAAATATTAAATATCTTTTACTCACCGATTGTGCACAAACCACTCGTTAGATTTTGTCCAAACCTCGAACTCAGGACCTTTAGGCACTGGACTCTAATATTGTCAAGTTTATTTTGGAATTTATCACTTTTTTTTTTTTTTTTTTTCACCTTCACAAAATTACACACGCGGAGCAGGTCTAGGACATGTTGCCTCGTTGACAGCCAAGGCGGGACTCCACCCGCGGGCTAGAGTGTAGGGCTTTGGTCGCATGTCACCTTGGTTTGCGGGTTCGAATGCCGTCCGAGATAGAATTTTATTTCGTAAATTGAACTCTCTCCCGAGGCCATGAATGTTGTAAATAACTAAATATTACACCGTTATGGAGACATGGTTAATATGCATCGTACGTAGGCCAATAAAAAAAGAAAAATGAGTCTCCAAGACGTTGGCTGCTATGACTCTCTACTCTGGAGTTTCTTTGACTAATGAAACACAAACATTACCCGGCTCATCATTATAAAGCCCCCTATTTACCTGCGCTCCTTAACTTGTACTCACTGTTTGTTTCATTCTACCTCTGGTTTCTTTTTTTACGGCATTTTTTTCAGAGAGGTTGTCAAAATATTTTGACAAAATTTCTTCTTTTCACTTCTCTGACCTTTCTTCTGAACACTATAGGTTCATTGTGACCTGAAGAAGCGATGAATTGTCAAAATAACTGAAGACAACTCGAGAAAAAATAAAAATAAATAACTTATTTAACATTTATATTGTGAAATCTCACGTAAATGTATACATTATTCATCTGTAAGGTTAGAATTCATGAGCGCCTCTTCGGTTAAGCGAAGGTCCCGCACCTTTGCGATGCCAGCTACTCGTTTTCTCCCGATAGAATGAAGATATCGACACAAAAATTTATGTGAGTGTCCAGAACCGTCAAAAGACGACCTATATTGATTTTCAGACCAATCAGCCAAAGGGAAAGAGGGATAAGTGGGGGGGCTTAACGCCAATATAATAAAAGTATCGATACAAAATTTACTAATTCGTGCTGGGGAAATACATAGACGGTTATTCACCGACGACTTTTGTTGTTTGTTATTTATTTATTATTATTTTTAATTGTATTTTCTGAAACTTTCAGGATGGAGATTTTCTTTAGTTAAAGTTTAATTTTTATTGTTTTATTTTCACTGTAATTTTATTTTATATAAACTTATTACTAATGTTTATACAGTTGGGTTCGCACTGAACTTGAACAGAACTACAACCAACCTGGCACAGCTTCTCGTAGAGTAACAGATCCAACGAGGAAAAATTGCATATTTATTATGCAACAGGAATGCAAGATCCATATTAGAAATGTATGTAATACAAGGACAGAAAGAATACATTGTAAGACGTACAGACATACATGACAATATTATTTATTACTTCCCCAAGAATTTTATTTTTTCCGATCGTTTATTCCACAAAAGGAAATGTCAATTTTCTCTGTGTATGTGAAAACAATAACTGGAGGGTTCTTATGTAAATTTCTGCAGACTCTGTACCTTAGATGAAAAGGACAAGCTTGTACACTTTTTGTTCCATTGCCTCCTCTTTGTATATCCCCAGGCAAATATTTCTCCACAAATATCTTACTAGAAGACCAAAATTCGACTCAGAATCAATTGTGAACTTTTTGATAATGTAAATGTTAGAAAAATCAACAATTTAATTGTATTTTTTGAGGTTCTGTTTAGTTAAAGTTAAGTTTTTAGTTTTATTTATTTTTTTTTTTTCTTAGTTTTTATTGAACATCGCATCGACTTCAGGGCCATTAGCGACGACTATTGTGTCTACATGTCCTCGTAGAATTTTGTGTCTTTAAGGAACTGGATAGTCCATTGTATTGTTGTCTTCCGTCTGAGTCCATTGATTGTTCCAATGTTGTTCAATTTTTTTTTTTTGAAGTAGGTAAAAAAGTCTTGTGCTGTGTTAACTGTTTGTTGAGGCAATAAGGGGGAGAGTGCAGCGTCTTTGAGGCATTGTTTGCTTTTTCTTTCCCAGGAATGCCAACATAGAACGGGATCCAAATTAGTTTTAATTTTTTCTGTTTTTTAATTAATTTTGAGTGAATTACTTGAATGCTTTTTTCAACCGACCATAAATTTTGAATCGCCAGAATCGAGCTAAAAGAGGCTAAGCTAGTTTTTATTGTTTTATTTTTACTTTTATTATGTTTTATATAAACTTATAACTAACGTTTATATGTTAATCCAGACCCTGAGGAAGGCATATTAAGTGCCGAAAGCACGGCAGAAACTCTTTTAGTTTTTTAATGAACACAAGTCTGTTGTCTCTCTCCCTTTTTGAAAAATATATATAATTAATGAATAATACCAGTAATTAATTAACAGAAAACAACTTCGAATTGCAGACCGATTACATAACTTCCCCTATACTTCGTATAGTTGGGGAAGTAAAAAAGAAACCAACAATCATTCAAGAGAAGACAGAAATTCTACCCCTATTGGGAGGGAGGATCAAGAGAAATTTAAATCAAAGGGCCCTCTCTGAATATTTCAGAGACTGGAATCCATCAATAACCTGCCGTTTGGTCAGGGTTTACTTGGAGTGAGCACAGAGGACTGACTGTAGTCCATACTGAAATAAGTCGAGGTAAAATGTTGTCATGGCAACACTGACTTTCCAATCGCCAAAAATCTATTTGTTCTCGTTGCAATGAATTTTGTATATTTGCAGTTGAGTTTAGAGTTAGTTACCTAGTTATTGTGACTCTTGCCCGAGCATTAACTACAAGGTAATATCGCCTACTACCAGAGCTCTTTTCCGTCGCTCTGGTGGAGATGAGCCCTACTGTATTAAGGGAGTCATACATTTTGCCTATTCAGGTTTTTTTTCATAGGGTAAGAGGTCCTTAACGAGTATCTGACATCGTATAAGCTTGGGACCTTTGCTGAATGTCCCGTTTTACACTTGAAAGCAGAAATACAAGAAGCCATCACATCACATTTTTTTTTTCACCCAATATTTTTTGGGGTTAGCTGGACTTCGAAAATAGTATCTTCATATATTTATATCCTCATCAAGCACTTAAATTAAAGAACACACAACATTTGAGAGCCTTAGGACAGAAGTAACCTACCGAGCTCAAGAACGCGGGTTCGAAACCAAGCTAAGAGAGCCCTTTAGGGTTTTTATCTGGGAGGTACCTTGAACACGCCGTCCTTCGGATGCAACATTAAGCGATGATCCCGAGTCTATGCCATGTCAGGTACTAGACTAGTTATAGACCTCTTCCTATCTTAGGTAACTAAACCATGGTAGGCAAAATTTTGGAGTCGGACTCATGACCTCGTAGTTAAAGCCCGGGCATCAGTAGCAATAACTAACATACTAATAACATAAATGACATTGAATATTTATTACTATGTCACCATGGTGATTGATAAAATGTCAGGCAGTACGATGTTTGAAAGATACAAATCAATATGGACATACACTAGGATGTGGACAGGTAACTTCGCCGCTATCACAGAAAACTACCAACTACCGTTAAGTTGAAAAACATAGAAAATTTATAGATATCGTTCTTATGGTATCCTGCATACATATATAAAATTACATGTTGATATATACATTCTATCGGGAGTTATTGTGCTCACACACACAAACAACACATCTACAAAGACATTTTTTTTTTTTTAATTTTTGATTTATTGCAATTCCGGTTAAAACTCAACTTCGAAAGGTCTATCATTTCGTGACGATTGCATAACTTCCCCTAGACATCGTATAGCTGGGGAGCTAATATAGGAAGCCCGGGTCTCGTCTAGATACTGGCACTTCTACAGTATGTTTGTAAAGACAAATGGAAGATACTAAAGATTAGATGGAATTATGTTTAAGTAGCTTTAACAAGCAAAGCAGGAGTCTGAAGCATTTCGACGTCGAAGTAAGCCAGTGAACACATCTTGATCAATCACAAGTATACATTTTCCGAATACGTCTTCAGTAATCCAGATTTATGGTAACTTAGGCCCTAGAAATTGATGACTAACTTATAAATTAATGTAAGATGTATTCTGTCAGTACTAAGCAGACTGGGAAAGTCTGTGCGTTCGTATATTGAGTCATTAGGAGGATGTATGGAGATTGGAGCTGGTGTGCTACAAGGGCACGCAGGCATGGTCCTAGATAACTGATACAATTGCACAGATATTAACCCAACAGTCTCACTGTAGATGTGACAAGGGGACACTGCTGTTGTGAGATTCAGTGACCTGTGTAAATTTGAGATCTGACATAGATTTTGGCGTAGTAGAGGTCTCTCAATTCCCTGTTCTTCCAGATTCGCCAATTGCTGTTCTCGATCACAGGTTCAAAAATCGAGGACCTTCCATTCCCCACTCAATGTACTATGGGAATCCTAAATTGTGTCTACCCTACATTTTTATTCACTTAGGGTAGGGGGTATCTGACATTGTACAGGCTCGGAACCATCGCTTAATGTCCAATCCGATCGACGGTGTGCTCAAGGTTTTTTCACCTCCCAGATAAAAACCTAAGGGCCTCGGCCGGGTTTCGAACCCACGATCTTGGGAAACCCAAAGATTTCCTTTTTATCGGACCTTCAGACAAGTGCCGGTAGAGACGCTTCGATCGATATGCGGATAACGTCTCTACTAGAGATGTAAGTTATATTGCGATCCGAAGAATGAGGAAGTGTCCTGAAATACTGTAAAATCAATTTGAAGACACTTGTGGAAGAAATGGCGGACAATAGCAACCAACAATCAGAGAAGCCTAAGAAATACGGATATTTTATTTATTCATGTTTTATTTCTTTAGATGGTTTTTGCATTTTTTTAAAATACATTGAATCTTATCATTTATTACACTCCTTCCTATATTTATTTTATTATTATTATTTTGTAGTTTATTTATAAAATAATTATTATAAAAATTAATATAAAATCAATTTTATATAATAAAAATAATAATTATTATAAAAAAATTATAACGACAATAATGTAATAATTGATTTATTTATGCATTTATAACCGCTTGTTCAACAGACCTTTAGAAGGGCAGAGATTTCACTCAACTGACGAAATTTTTAAAAAATCGCTGGAGGAGCTGAGCATTCCAAAAGATGAGTTCCCAGGGTACTTTCAGCAGTGGAAACGGCGGTGTACAATAACTTGTACATTTTTTAATAAACTTTTAAAAAATGAGTCCTGGAACTTTTTGGGAACTTTCCCTTGTACATTCGAGATCAACTAAATTTGGAATGATATTGGTAGATAAGGTGAATGAAACTGTCAGCCATTTCTTTTCAGTTGGTTAATAGATCGTCTTAGAAGACTGAGAGCTCAGACAGGAGGGTCCTGATCACGTTCCTACTGTCGCTCAGGATCTTAGACTTTAATTAAAAATCTTGAGACATTAACTAACTACGGGATGATAGTGCTGAATAAGGTTGAATGAAACTGACTCCTGAATTCTTGCCCAATTGGTTAATAAATCGAGTTACCAAAGGAGAGGCAACCCAATCAATGGTCCTGAATTCTGCTCTGATCCTGATCACGTTTTTATCTTAATGGTCTCGGATCTTGTTTTTTAATTAAAAATCTTCTTTCAATGAAATTTTGACGAGTAGAAGTCAAATTAAGTAAACTAGTCCAACAAGGAGACCAATGACATCTTAATTTTAATTACATTTGCATATCCATTATGAATACTTGTACCTGTTATTGTGACACAGACTAATCAGTTTGTATAATTTGTATCTCTGTGGAATGAGAAGACATTCAATGTATCCTCACTTCCAAGGAATTCCGACAGAATGAAGGAATACCACTGTTCTTATATACCTGAGATAATAATATTTACTTTATAGGTTGCGAAATAATAATGTAGATAGATAGATAAACTTTTATCGCACTAAAGATTACAACCTTTATGGCAATGTGTGGTTTTTTTTTTTAAACAAAATAGGTACCTATTCTTTGTTATATAAGTAAAAATAAAAGAAAAAATATCTACATATAGAATTGAACACAATTAGCATTATAGCTACTAAACAAAATAAAAAAATGTATATATCCATCTTACATGCAACAAATTAAATTATATTATTCTTTATTTTCAAGCCAACAGTAAAAAATAAATATAAATTGTTATTTTTTCTAACATCTAAATTATTTTTAAAATGTACAATTGGTTCTTAGTCGTATTCCGGTCTATTGGTGAGATAATTGTGGAGAAATGTTTTCCTGGGAATACACAAAGAGGGACAATAGAAAAAGTGTATGAGGTCGTCCTTTTCGTCTAAGATACAGAGCCTGCAGACACTTTCAGGACAAAACTCATATCTATACCATCCAAGTAATATCCTAAAATTTCTATTGCTATTGTGGAGACGAATTTGAGCTTTTTGAATATGGCAGTTTAATGAAAGATATCTTTCTTGTGACCCTAAAGCACTGACCAATCGGTAGAGGGAGTTGTATTTCGAATTTAATATTGTATTTATATCCAGACAGACCAGATGATTCCTCTTGGCTGCTACCAAATCGCGAAATAATAATGTAGTTTAACCTCTCACAGATTTTATTATTTTATGCTAGCCGGCTTTCGAGGTTGTCTTCATCATCAGGCCCTCATCATACAATTGTATTTATTAATTTGTTTCTAACATTATTACGTTCTTTTTTGAATGTCTCATGATGAAGGCAACCTCGAAAGCCAGCTAGTATAAAATAATAAAATCTTCTAAATTCTCATACTAAAGTTTTTGTCGATAAGTTCATTACAGGCAGTTATTAGGGTTTTTGAGTTGATCCCCCTCTTTCCTTTTGCCTTATGCCATAAATTAAAAAAATTGTGACGCTGTTGTTCTGTGTGTGTCTGTGAACACGATAACCTCCGGATAGACTGAATCGACAAGAAATTTCAAATTTGTACCAGGACGCACTAAGGACGACACCTTTAGGTTTTCAGCAAAATCGGCTAAATGGAAGGGGGGACTTATCACAAAAGTTGTCGTTGTAATGAATATATCGATACAATTTTTTTTTATGTAAATTTAAAAGCCTGTTAGGACACGCGGAATCAGCCGAAGAGAACAGGAGGATCAAAGGAGGAGAGAGCTCAACTTAAAACCCTATTACGGATGGCACCTATTAATTTTACGCGAAGGCTCAACCCCAATAACTGCCGATGTAATGAATGTATCGATACATTATTTAATATGAGGATTCAGAAACCACTATGTAAGTCAATCCCAAACGGGTTTAGCCTAAACGGTCGATTGACGATGTTTAGAGAGATAGCGAGAACATAGTTGATTTGATGGTTGTGGGGAAGTACACTGCAGGCGGTTGGCCGAGTACTTTGTACGACTACAAAGAAAGAGAGGATCCTAAAAGTGACAGGGACAGAAGGTAATTGAACCGAATCATTCAAGTATCAACTCATCCAATCCCATTAGCTGTTCACCATTCCACTCTGTCTTCATTAATGACTTTTTCACTTTTCATTTTTTTTTATTCACAATATTCTATGAACAAATGTTTGCCTCCTCGACCTCTAGTTAGTTAGAGCTTTAACTATGAAGTCATATCGCCTACTACCAGAGCGCTCTATCATCGCTCTAGTGGACATGAGCCCGACTCTACTGTGGGAGTCTTACATTTTGCCTATGCTACTCGTATATTTTTTTATTCATTTGGGGTAAAGGTTTTTAACGAGTGCTTGACGTCATAATGACTCGGAACCATAGCTTATCGGTCCTTCCGAAGGACGGCGTGCTCAAGTATTTCCAAACATAAGGGTCTCGCCCAGGTTTCGAATTTTTTGTTTACGTTATGTGTTGTTACAGTTAATATAAGTTTTTGATTGATTGAGGACTCCAGTAGCTCAGGGCAATGTGCTAACCAAATCAACTTAAGATTGCGGGTTTGGCCGAGGCTCCTAAGTTTTTTATCTGGGATGTGAAAGTAGGTAGTATGACTACGTAGTTAAAACCCTGGCATGAATCATAATAACTAATTAATTTTTTTAGAGGGCGCCGGTAGCTCAATGGTGTGCGTGATTGCCTCGTGAGCTCAAGGTCGTGGGTTCGAAACCCGGCCGAGGCCCTTAGTTTGTTTTATCTACGATGTAAAATAAACCTAAGCACGCCGTCCTTCCGATGGGACGTTAAGCGATGGTCCCGAGGCTGTACGATGCCCGTTACTCGTTAAACCGCTCTAGGTGAATAAAACAATATAGGCAAAATTTAGGATTCCCACAGTAGAGTCTTGCTCATGTCCACCAGAGTGACGAAAGAGCGCTCTGGTAGTAGGCGATATGATCTTGTAGTTAAAGCCATGAGTCATAATAACTAATTAACTTGTTGATTAATACAAAAAGAAATATATATTATTCACTTTTTTTCTATTTCCTATTGAATCATATAAATTTTCAAATCTTAATAAGTTCGCTTCACTTCTCCACTGACTGAAAATCATACCAACGATCAAAAAGCTAAATAGACCAGAAAAATCATATTGTATATTGGAATTTTGTTTATTGTAAGGTATTATTTTTGTTCCGGGATAAGACAGAATCCTTTTGAACAATACAAATTATGAGGGGGGGATCTAAAGGAATTTCTTAATATCGGGCTCTGCTTGCAAACTTATGCTGACATAATACAGGAGTGTAGAAATATCAAGATTATAGCCATATACAGGGCGACCAACATCCTCCCTCATAACCATCCCCTCTTCCAAAATTAGTCCCCGACGAGAACCCTTATAATGTCTTCATCTATTGATCATGTTATTAAATCATTTTATTATTTTATAAACATATTTTTGATATACGTTTTGTTATTTTTTATTTTATTTATTTATTTTTTAAAATCATATTCACCTGCTTATTTTTTATAAGTAATTCTTTTTGTTAATTTATATTATATATTTTTTTAAATTATTATTTTTTATATTTTTCCATGTTTTTTATATTTCGCACATTGTGACCTGATGAAGAGACGTAAGAACTTTCAGAAATGTCGAATTAATTATAAAAAAAGTATGTATCTTAATTTTAATAAAATTAAAAACTGTATATAATAAAAAACCTCCTTGATTGTTGTTCATAAAAAATTATGTGTATATTTATAAATGTTGTTCTCTATACTTTTTTCGAATTTTTCCCACAAAATTAACTTTTTTTTTTTTTTTTTTTGTAAGATAGTTCTGAGCATGATGTGAAACGTAGAGAGTTAGTTATTATAACTCATGCCTGGGCTTTAACTACGAGGTCATATCGCCTACTACCAGTGCGCTTTTTCGTCACTCTGAAGAACATGAGCTTGACTCTGCTGTGGGGTCCTAAAATCGGTTTATTCCTGTACCTGACATCGCACCGTCGCTTAACGTCCCATAACCTTCACGATAGTATCCGTTCACAATCTATTCAAGGTTAAAAAATATGTACAAGCTAAATCATACGTGTTACTTTAGAAAATTTGTCCATTTTTGCAAGTTACAAAATACAAACATTGTATTATAATTTATGGACTTGAAAAATAAAATAAAACTGGTTTATTTAATATATTGTCTAATTTCACTAACTATATATACATGGGAGTACTTTCGGTATTTCTACCATCCTCAGCCAAAAGCATAAGAGATAAGACTAAGTTAATTTTCAGAATGTCAGCCTCTCGAGGAACCCATTACCCTCCCTACTGGTGTTCCCCATGACGTCAGACATTCCTAACTAAGCTAAATTGTCAAGCTATGAGATATTTTATGACAAGGCGGTCCCCATATTTCAAATGTGTGACCCCTTCTAAGATCTAGGTATAAAGCATTAACAATGAACAGGCGAATAATATAACATTAACAAATCAAAAATAATTGGTTCCAGTTACAACCAATTATTATACTGTAAATTATATAAATATATCTATTGGCAAGATTCAGATAAATCATATATCTATATATATATATTGGTAAATTCTATGTATATTTAAACGTACCTGTGCACATCGACTGGAGGGTCATATTATTGGTGACAGTAAAGGGGAATATTTTAGATTGGTTTGGTCGTTCATACAATTTCCATTTTTTAAAGTTCTGTTTATTTCTAATATTTCTAATGAGTTGAGCAATGTGCTTTTTTCGCAGAAATGAAGGTATTTTATGCCTGTGTCTTTATCAAACGTATGTTTGTGTTGGTTGATGTGTTGTGCAAATGTTGATTTTGTTATGTTGTGTGTTGTGTCCATGATAGTATCTATTTCTGATATATGTTCTTTGAGTCTTTGTTTGAATTGTCTCCCAGTTTGTCCTGTATAGACTAGGTTGCAAGAGTTGCAATTTAATTGATAAACCCCACTCTTTTCTTCTGTTTTTATTCGGTCTTTCGTATTGTTAAGGTGTTTGTAAAGTGTCCTATTTGTTCTGAAACTAACTTTGAAGTTTTCTTTTTTAAGAATATTGCCTATTTGTTCAGAAATTTTCCCGTAATAGGGTAAGCTTACCCATTTCTTTGTTTCTGTTGTGTTTATTATGTCTAGTTTGGAGATATCTTTTAAATTGATTTTGTTGGTTACTTTTTTTCTAATTTTTTCTATTGTATGTTGTTTGTATCCGTTTTTTATGGCTATGTTGTTGATTATATCTATTTCTTTGTTTCTGTCTCTCACGTTTAGTGGTATTGTGTAAGCTCTATGGAAGAATGAGTAAAATGTCGCATGTTTATGTGATATAGGAGCGTTCGATGTATTGTGTATAATTGAATCTGTGGTTGTCGGTTTTCTGTAGATGTTGTATTCAAGTTTATTATTATTTATTTTTAAATTTAAGTCTAGAAAATTTAATTTGTCACCCCCTAATTCTATGGTGAATTTTATTTTTTCATGAATATTATTTACAAAGTCAAAGAGTTGCTTAATTTGTCTATTAGAACCATTAAATAAGATACATATGTCATCAACATAACGGTACCAGAAATTAATTTTATCATTGTGTATCGTTTCCCGTAAGATGAGTTTCTCTAAGTGGTCCATGAAAATGTCAGCTAATAGGGGGGACAAGCAGGAACCCATGGCTAGTCCGTCTTTTTGTTCATATATTTGTTCATTGAACATGAAATAATTTTGGCTAGTGCATAATTTTAAAAGGTCATATATTTCTATTTTTTCAAAAATTGAATGTTTCGTATTAATTATCAACGAGTTAACAATGTCGAGACATTCCTCCACGGGGATATTAGTAAATAAATTGGTGACGTCCAATGACAATAGTTTCGCCCCCGATGTGATATTTATAGATTTGGTTTTTTCTACAAAGTCTATAGAATTGATGACCGTATGTGAGGGTTGAAATTGTATGAATGATCTCAGTTTTTTATTTAGAAATTTAGATAATTTGTGGGTTGGCGAGTTGATAAATGATACTACCGGTCTTATTGGGACATTTTCTTTGTGAATTTTGGGTAGTCCTGTTAGTCTAGGAGTTATGGGGTTCATTACTATAAGTCTTTGTGCACACATACCTTTTATGATGAACTTTAAAAAATGGAAATTGTATGAACGACCAAACCAATCTAAAATATTCCCCTTTACTGTCACCAATAATATGACCCTCCAGTCGATGTGCACAGGTACGTTTAAATATACATAGAATTTACCAATATATATATATAGATATATGATTTATCTGAATCTTGCCAATAGATATATTTATATAATTTACAGTATAATAATTGGTTGTAACTGGAACCAATTATTTTTGATTTGTTAATGTTATATTATTCGCCTGTTCATTGTTAATGCTTTATACCTAGATCTTAGAAGGGGTCACACATTTGAAATATGGGGACCGCCTTGTCATAAAATATCTCATAGCTTGACAATTTAGCTTAGTTAGGAATGTCTGACGTCATGGGGAACACCAGTAGGGAGGGTAATGGGTTCCTCGAGAGGCTGACATTCTGAAAATTAACTTAGTCTTATCTCTTATGCTTTTGGCTGAGGATGGTAGAAATACCGAAAGTACTCCCATGTATATATAGTTAGTGAAATTAGACAATATATTAAATAAACCAGTTTTATTTTATTTTTCAAGTCCATTTGAATTATTTCACAATATCTCTGCAATTATGTCAGTTTTCATATTATAATTTACTCTACAGAAAATTATTATTTCATCCAAACTTACACTTGAGTCATTTTTCTCTTTTTACAATAACTTTTTCTTAAATTTCAGCAATTTTCTATTAAAAATAAATAAATAGTTCAATTAAAGTGTAATTTTTTACTGAAAAATAAGTTAGTGATCCAATCTACTATAGACACCGACTTTGGAATTCTGACAGAAATCGGCTAAAAAAGGAAATTTTTCAAGGAAATATGAAATATTAACTTAAAAAGAATATATATTTATTTTTAACTAGCTTAGAATGAGTTTATATAAATTATTTTCAATCTTTTCATAAGTCTTTAAAAGTTTTTCAATTCCATGTTGAAAGAGCTCTCCCACTTCCAACCTTTATTCATTCTCTGAGATGGACTTTTACCGATGAACAATATCCTTCAGGGTCTGCTCTTCCATATTGTGGAAACACTAAGTTTCCCCATTGCCCTCGACCTTTTGAAAAACTTTATTTCTTCCTGTAAAAAAAAAAAAAAAAAAAAAAAAATTGTGGAGCCAGAAGTACGCATAACTACTGAAATAAGATTTATATTTTAGTTAGAAATTTGTTGTTCTGTCTGCGGGTGGCTCCTAGCATTCCAAAGGAAAAATCGCAAAAATCAAAATTATGTCGAACATAGATGAGTAGAATACGAAGGATTTTACAATTAATAAGCTCTTAATCTCCGAATGATCAACGAATCCACAAAAGCCTTGAGCACGCAGACCTTCGGATGAGACGATAAGCGATAGTCCGGAGCCTGTACGATGTCAGGTAGGTACTCGTTAAAAATTCCTATCCTAGTTAAATAAACCTGAGTAAGCCCAATTTAGGACTCCCATTCCCATGAGTCAGGCTCATGTCTTATAGAGAGGCGAAAGAGCTCTGTGGTAATAGGAGATATGAACTCAAATATATATATATATATATATATATATATATATATATATATATATATATATATATATATATGAAATTCCGTATTATTTATATATATATATATATAGGTGACCTCGAATATATATATATATATATTCGAGGTCACCTATATGAGGTCATCTTCTTCTAGTATATATATATACATATATATATATATATATATATATATATATATCTTTTTTATATATATATTCATTACTAATACATTAGTAGGGTTTTTGAGTTGAGCCTCCTACTCACTCGTATCTATCGGCCGATTTCGCGGAAACTTTATAGGTGTGTTCTTTTCGTGATTTTGAATTTATTTATAAAATTTAATTTTGATATATTTATTACATTGTCAGTTATTGGGGTTTTTGTGTTGAGCCCCACCCCCTCATCCCCCTCTTCCGTTTGGCCGATTTGCCTGAAAATCAATAGGTATCGTCATTATAATATTATCATGTTCACACACACACTGATTTTTTTTTTTTTCGTTTTTGGAATATGAAATTCCGGCGAAAACTCAACATCGAATTTCAGACTGATTACACAACTTCCATGTTACTTCGTATAATTGGGGAATCAAAAAATCAAATGTCAACATTTTTTGTAGACACTACCTACTGCGCCCCTTCGTGTGACCTTAGTTTTGAAGTTGAATAAACCCCCCTTTTGACCCCAGTAAGGGATCAATGAGAAAAGGGTCTGGCGGACACAGGTCTGTGGCGGCGAGTTGGCAGCCGGAGATAAGGGGCAACTGTGGGGTTCCCTCGGTATCTGTAAGGGCGGAGAAGGGTTGAACTTGTGTCTGAATAGATATAGATTTGGGATCTCCTATCTGCTCATGACCAGTGCTCCTTTTGCAAAGATCAACCAGAATTAAAACATTTTTAAGAATTTCTATTTATTCTTGTTGCAGGCTCCCCCCAGGTTTGCCAATAACTCCAGCAGAGGAATTACGTTACCGGTGATTCGCTGAATATCTTTAAGAAGGTATTAAAGAGAAACTCCTAACAAATGAATCATTATTTTTCATTACTTATATACTAATTTATTTTTTTTCTCTTAGTATATTATTTTATGCATTTTTATTATTATTTTTCAAAAATGTTTATATTTTTTAATATTTTTTCTTATTATTTTTATTATTTTATGTAAATTAATTTATGTACTCATTTATATTTGTTTAAAATATTTTTTTTTAATTTATTTTTATTGTTACATTGTTTTCTTTCTCCTTTCTATATTTCGCACGTTGGAACCCGAAGAATGGACGTATGATTGTCCTGAAATATCGTAGTACAAATTAAACATTATTTTTCATTACTTATATACTAATTTATTTTTTTTTCTCTTAGTATATTATTTTATGCATTTTTATTATTATTTTTCAAAAATGTTTATATTTTTTCTCATTATTTTATGTAAGTTAATTTATGTAGGTACTCATTTATATTTGTTTAAAATATTTTTTTAAAATTTTTTTTTATTGTTACATTGTTTTCTTTCTCCTTTCTATATTTCGCACTTTGGGACCCGATGAATGGACGTATGATTGTCCCGAAATATCGTCATAATAAAGACATTTCCGGAAGAGTGTATCAATATATTATAATATACTCATATATTTCAAATATTTATTTATACACTATTTTTTGTTCATTCATTTAATTTTTTAATATTATTGTTTCTACTAATCATATGAGTGTCAGACTCAAATAGTTATAAATCTAAGTTATGAGCTATCCTAATGAAAACTGACACTATTGCAGCGATATTGTGAAATAATTCAAATGAACTTGAATTAAATAATACTTGTTTATTTGTGGTATTGTCTAATTTCACCGGATATATATATACATGGGAGTACTTTCGGTATTTCTACCATCCTCAGTCTTATCTCTTATACTTTTGGCTGAGGATGGTAGAAATACCGAAAGTACTCCCATGTATATATATTCTCTGAAATTAGACAATACCACTAATAAACAAGTTTTATTTCATTCAAGTTCACTATCTTAATGTATACATTCTTATGACGTATCCTATTACCATGTTATGATTTAACGGAAATAATATTACTAATATCGTGTATTTTTTCACCTGAAAGCCTTAACTATAAACCTATTTAAGGTACTTTGGTACCAAGTGTGTATTGGGATTGGTACAAAAGGAAAACTCTTATAGATTAATAAAATATAACAACATATGAAATGAAGCGAACATCCATTCCCTATGGTCGATTTGGCTGAAAAACAATAGGTGTCATCGTTTGAGAGTTCTGGGTTGACTTGTAAAATTTCGTGTCGACACATTCATTTTATCGGTAGTTATTGTGTTCACAGACACAGACACACAGAGAGACAGACATTTTTTTTTTCATATTTGGAACCTAAAGGTCAGAAAACCGGAAATTTCGTTGAAAACTCCTCATCGTATTTCTGGCAGATTACATACCTTTAGGTGTAAAAATAAAAGTGAGGTTTAGGATGATGAGGCCGAGTAGGAAGGGCAGTGAAATATCCAACCATTGAAGTTAGTCCTCTAAGAGGTAAAGTTAAGCACCATCAGTTTTAGTAGAAAACTTTACCAGCACTAAATGAAATTTTGTAGACAGAACTTTTAGGAAGTTTACTGAAGAAAACTCATATGAGAATTTGGAAAGTGCCCTAAGTTTCTCTTTGGGGGTTTCTTAGGTTGAAGACCTTCTCCGAAACCTTGGTACTTTAGGCATTCTGAGAGGTTGTCTATGCTTCAAATAACTACACTATTTATGTATAATCAATTGTTTTTTGTGGCCTGGCCGAAGGAGGCACTTAGGTTTTCTAACTTGCAGGTGAAAAAAAACCTTGAGCATGTCGTCCGTCAGAAGAGAGTTTACGTGATGATCCCGAGCTTCTACGATGTCAGGTACTTGTTAAAGACCCCTACTGTGATGTATAAAATTACACACATTCAAATTATTAATATTATAAAAATTAATTATATTTATTTGTATAAAAACAAAGAAGCATCTAAATTTGTCAATAATTATACGAAGTCGCATTTGTATTGTAACGAGCCAATGAGTGAAAAACAAAAGACGACCATCAGCTGTTTTAATGAGAGTGGACCAGTCTGAGCTGAGTTGTAGTGTGGACGAGTTGGAATTGTCTGGTGGAGATGACGGTCTGAGTTGAGATGTAGTGAGAGAAGTGTTTAGGCTTAAGGTGTGGTGAACTAAATAAAGGTGGCAATAACAAAGGAGCTACTTTTATTTATTTATATCTACATAATATACATATATATACCCAAAATAGCATTTGATATAGTTTTAAGTAATTAGTTTATAAGATTTCTTTTTAATAATTAATTTAATGTTTTTTTGTTTTTTCAATATTTAGTTAACAAATTTATAATGTAGATTTAAGTAAATAAACCCAATATTTGTTCTCGTATTCTATGCTATTAATTTTCCCTGTTAACCCAGTAAGATAATTTATACCTTTGGATTACATTTTTACAAAAATTGAAAAGTTTGTAAATTGGAATTTTTTTAAATACGTGCAATTTCTTCAAAATTGCAAGTTTTGAACTTTTGATATTTTTTAGGGCCCTTTTCGGAAATTACTTTAGAAATCAAAATTTAGTAGAAGACCAGAGATATAATTTCTACAGGAAATATGGTAATTTTATTATTTAATTATTATTACTTAATTCAATTATTATTTATATATTTATTTTTAGTTAACAATAATTTCTTTATCAAACCTACCCTAGGTGAATAAAAATGTAGGATAGGAAAAATTTAGGACTCTCATAATAAACTCAGGCTCATGTCCACCAGAGTTACAAAAGAGCCCTCTGGTAGTAAGCGATATGACCTTGTAGTTAAAGACAGACCATGAGGCATAATAACTGTCTGACGAACTAATTCGAGACATATAAACCCATTCATCTCATTTTTAGTGTTTCCATAAAAGATTATATGACCGTATTGAAGATATAACTACAGAGCTTTAATACTTTAGTAGCGGAGTTTGGAAGTATACAGTTACGACTAAACTTTTTACTTCCTCCGGTATATGAAGTATAAGGGAAGGTAATTAAACAAATAAATACTTTAACTCTCATTCGAATCTAATATAATAAACATATGATTGTGGATATAATATTAGTTTCGTATGAATAAGTATTTATATGCATATACTGGGTGTTCATTTTATCTTGATCCAGGTAAATAACTCGAAACATAATGATTTTCTCAAGAGACAAAAATTGTAGAGTAGAATTGATCTATTATATATTATTTTCTGTAATCTAATTTTTAAACAAATGAAAACTGAATGAATTAAAAAAGAAAATTTTTTGACTGTCAACCTTTTTTTTTTGCATATTTAGATTCCTCGGGAAAAATTAAGGAGAGGTTCAATTTGACATTTTTTTGTTAGACCAATATTAAACCTAATAAATGAATTTTATTGTGTCCTGCAACATCAATACATTTATCGAAGTTGTTCCGGAAAATTGCTCAAGGCTCTTCAGTATTGGTCTAACAAAAAAATGTCACATTTAACCTCCCCTTAATTTTTCCGAGGAATCTAAATATGCAAAAAAAAAAATATGTTGACAGTCAAAAAAATTTTTTTTAAAATCAGAAAAACGTTAAAAATTTTCATTTAATTAAAAATTAGATTACAGGAAATAATGCGGTCAATTCTACTCTGAATTTTTTGTCTCAAGCTTTTTTTGAGAAAATCATTATTTATCGAGTTATTTACCTAGGTCAAGATAAAATGAACACCCTGTAGGTATATAGAGTGAAAGAATAAACCTCATAAAGCCTCCCCTTTGAGCTTTAGCCAGTGTTTCTTTAGACAGCGTACTATACAGTTGTTAGTATGGGAAGGTTGGTGAGGGAAAAACCCTAATAACTGCGAATATATTAAAGATACTAAATTTAGTATGAAAACTCAAAAGTCCCGAAGTGAGTAAACTATGCATTAAAACTTTCGATTGGTGTTAAAGGGAGACAGAGAACTTGGTTGATAGTTTCGTGTTGGGGAAGCACATTGCCGGTGATTCACCGACGCCTTATATTTCACCATGAAGATAAGGGTAAGTTATGTAATCGTTCAGAAATGTTTTCACCTCAATTTCATGTTTTCGGACCCTTTGATTCCTAAAAGAAAAAAAAAAAAAAACATTAAGGCGTAGTCAAGGTCCGTTGATTTTCCGTGAAAACGTCTTTGCGCCGTTTTTTCATTTTTTTTTCGATGCTACGGTAGCTCTTGCATTTGCTCGGCACTAGATTTTTAAATTCCATTTGATGCGAGCTTTCCTCTGATTTGCGTTTTCTATAATTCCGCGCATATTTACGATACATATGAGACGACATCTTTGATTTGTTTGCAATTTTTAATTTAATACCGATTTTTACATATTTCGGCGAATATTTTTATTGTTTCACTTTGAGTCTTAGTAGTTCTCCTCAAGTTCTTTACAATGACATCCGAATCAACGTCCTATCTAAACGAGTTATCACGCTACACTAATTTCTAATTTTACACAACGCTAATTCGCAACAATCATCCGCCGGCACCCACACTAGCCCGATAAACGTCACAGGCAAGACAATCACTGCACAACAAACACTCTCCACTCCACTCATTGGTTCGTTTTAAAACAAAATTCGACTTCATATATTTATTCACTAATTAAGTTATTTCACTCTTAATATCTGTTTTTATACAAATAAATATAATTAATTTTATTATATGTATATTAATAATTACAATTTGTGTAATTTTATACATCACAGTATCATCACAAAATTTAGTATTAGTATTCAGAAATCCCTGTGTAAGTAAACTATTGATTTTTGTCCCAAACTGTAGATTCGTTTTGGAGAGAGAGCGATTTTTTTTTCTCTGTGGAAAAAATGTATGGAATAGTGTTGCTGCATCGTATAATTTAATTTTCTCTGTCTACGTATTTAGTATTATTGCAGTATTGCAATGAACGTTCGCTCATTCTACACGATCATTATTTTATTCCGACAATTTCATTTGCTGCATCAACATAACAGTTATCTTAATTAAAAATAATACACCCCATTACTAGAGAAACGATAATAAAATCTACAATGGTGTAACAGTTCCACGACTGGGGAAGATGATAGTGGCTTTAGTTCACTGATGGGCGCATTATCACAGCTTTTATAAGGCGGGGCTCCTGGGAGAGACCTAAATGTAGCTCAGGGCTCTAATAGAACTCTGAGAACCAAACCCTTTGTTCTAATTTGAGCGAAATTAAAGGCCCATGACCATTGTGTAGCTCTGTAACGATGTTATCAGCCTTAGATCGAGCTCTTTGTGAGCTGCTGACTAGTCGGGGAACATTTCTCCAGTCATACACCAACCCCTTCATTTAAAATATTAGACTGTTTTACATTACAGGAATAAGAAGTATGGGGGAAGTTATATAATCGGCCAATAATTTTATGTTGAGTTTTTACCAGGATTTCATGTTTTCCGACCATCTGATTCTAAAAATAAAAAAAAAAATCGGTGTCGCCGGCAATGAATTTACTTCCCCAGCACGAATTAAAAAATTAAGTCTTCGCTCTCCCTCAGACACCTATCGAACATTTTAACTAATATAATACTTTATAAAGGGACTTTTGAATCCTTTTATTAAATATCGTGTCGTTACATTCATCACATCCGGTATTTATTAGGGTTTCTGAAATGATTCCTTCTCCCCTCTTCCATTTGGCTGAAAATGTGTCGTTCTTGGGTGTTCTGGGCATTCTTGGAAACCCGGGTGACTGTTGGCCTGGAAGTGGGGATGCTTCTCTTCAGCAGTACCGAGGCATGCGGACCTTCTTCCTCGGGCGCACATTGTACCATAATTTATCTTTCTCCGCTGGTTGCTCTTTAAGACGGAGTTCATCCAAGTATCTGGGTGATATTAATATATAAAAGATATTGGTGGGTATAATTGCCTACCAATGATCGTGCAGGGATTCATTAGTTCCACCTATCTCCGCTAGGATTCATGTGTTAGTTCCATTTGGCCCCACTAGGCTGCACAACTCCTGGTTTCTTAATTCTTCGTTTTCTTATTTGACGTAAGTTTTAATTACTGTTTCTGGTAAGTTCTTCACTGTTAATTCCTAATAATATATCGTACTTACAAAGCCATCGACGAGCGACATTCGTAAGATTTTGTAATGAGATAATTTGGCCCATACCGATGGATATTGTCGAATATTGGATTTCCATCAAATTTCTGTATTAATCCGTTGAAATCTTTTATAATCCCTTCTTAAATTTATTGGTATTATAATAAAAAAAGAAATAAAAACAAATTCTACAGTAAACAACATAAAAACTTACCTCAAATCTGGGTTAAGCAGAGTGATAGACAAGTCTGGAAAAAAGAAAGCAAATTAATAATTTCTATCTTGTAATAACAATATATAGTTTCAATAATCTTAATAATATAATAATTTTTTTATTGTTCAAAGGGATCACCCCTATACAATGGAGTCAGTGACCATTACTTTTACAATATTAACATAATAATGACACATATAAAGGAATACACATATAAAACAATAATGACATACATATATATAAAGGAACCTTGAACAAACTAAATAAATAACATAAATGGATAAAAAAAATTATAAATAAAATAAGTAATTACAAATTAATAATAATAATGTAACATAGACAGTAAATATGGAGTGGGGAGGTAGGTGTTGAATATGTATGTATATATTCGTTAACAATGAATGCTCTAAGTTTCAGAGCGCTGATCAAATAATAGAAAATGTTTGAGATATCATTCTTATTATGGGCCAGGAGTAACATATGAAAGTTTGATCGGTCTATACTGACACTCAGAGGCAGGAAGTGGCTTCTAATGGGGGAGTATATCGGACAGGATCTTAAGAGGTGGTATGCGTCTTCCAATTCATTTTTATTGCAGTTTGTACAAAGTTCCTGGGGATTAAGGTCATCGAAGTTAAAGAACTTAAAGAATATTTTTGAAAGTAAAAATTTGAGTTTATTCAGTGAAAAAAGGAATAAGGGATATAATATTACCAGATTAAAATAAGTCTTTGGTGATGTACATGGGCAATGTACTTCCCCAGGTTGAATTAAACAATAAAGTTTTCTCTCTCTCTCTAAAATCAATAGTTTGTGCTGAAAATCAATAGTTGACTTACATAGAGTCTTCTGAATTCTTATAATTAATAGCTGACGTCCTTATTGAGTTTTGGATTAAAATACAAAATGTCATATCGATACATCGGCAGATATTGTGGAGTTTGAATTGAGCCCCTCTCTAATACCCCATCGGCCGATTCTGCTGAAAAATAATAGAAATCGTCATTATGAGGTTCTTTTAATTTGCATAGGAAATTTTGTATCGTTAAATTCCTTACAACGGCAATTATTAGAATTTTTGTGTTATGCCATCCTGTCTAATATACACCTTCATTATAGCCGAATAGGCTAAAAATAAGTATTTTTCGTCCATAAGGGGTTTTGAATTTGCCTCCAACATCCCCCGCCTAGCACCCCATGTTATTATGCTGCCAAATTGATACGAGGTTAAAAGTTGAAATTTTTTTTTTTTTTTTTTTTTTGTATTTATTTATTTTAAGCCACAACTATGTAAAAAAAAATGCACAACCAGCGGCTGGGCTGACTTGTAGGTACTATACAAAAATAATAAAAATAAAATAAAATAATAAAAATAAATATGACAGAGAGGCTTGAGAGAGGAAAAACACCCAGCGGTGAACCCTCATGACATCACTTCATACCAGGAGATCTCTATGCCAAACTCTCTTTAATCTTCTTGGGGGATTGTGGGGTAAAGTACTTAGGATTTTGCGAACTTCCGGATTGGTGTGTAAGTAAATTTTGGTGTAGAAACGTTGGTATAAATGTTTAATGCTAGTGTCTATGGGTTTGATGTTCAAGTCGCGGTGTAAAGTCTTGTTGCTAAAGTATGGTGGGCATTGCGTAATCAGTCGGAGAGTCTTGGATTGAAATATCTGTATTCTTTTGATGTTTGAAGTCTTGGCTGTACCATATATTTGTAAGCCATAGGTCCAGAGAGGTCGGAGAAGATAAGTATAACAATTTAGTTTTTGTCGAATAGATAATTTAGAACGCCTATTCAAAATACTGTACAATAGTCTAAGTAGCCGGTCTAGTGTCGTCCGAGTGTGAGGGTTCCAAAAAGTTGAAATATAAACATATAAAACAGCTGGGAGTAGTAAAGTAAGTAGGCTTCAACTCAACTGTAAAGATCAGAGCTGGTAATGGTGGACCATGAACAGATAGTTGTATGGTCGTATTTACAACCAAATATAAATAATAAAATACAAAAACATCTGGCACAAATTTCCCATTATTATAATAAATATTTTTTTTTAACTACCCATTCACTATTATATTATACGATTATAATACCCATTTTTCCTATCTGCATTAATAATTAAAAATAAAAATATCTCATGTCCATCAAACGACAAAAGAGCGCTCTGGTAGTAGGCTATAATATATAGCCATATTACATATAATATAAAAAATATCCTGAATTAAATAATTTCCTATCCTGTACCAGACTTCCTTCCCATTTATTTAAAATCCATCTCCTGGAATCACCAAGTTGTACTAAGAATCACTAAGTTGTGATCCTTAATACACAGCTGATTTTAATCTCTCTTCTTGCTCTCTCGCCAACAGTTTCCGTGACTCCCTTTTCGAAGTTATTGTTGGCAATAATTTACCCTTACCCATTGGTTTGCAACAAATTTTAAGATATTCTAAAATCCCTCTCATATTTGATGTCTTATTCAAATTTCTTTTTAGTAACAATATTTTTGGCTATAATATAGCCTACTACCAGAGCGCTCTTTTGTCGCTCTGGTGGACATGAGATATTTTTATATTTAATTATTAACACAGACACGAAAAATAAGACAAATAAGTGGTATTATAATCGTATAATATAATAGTGAATGGGTAGTTAACAAATAATATATATTATAATAATAGGATATATTATGATCTCGTACAGCCCGGGCATAAGTCACAATAATTATATATTATAACGGGTATAATAATGCTGACCCCATTGTGCGTCTCATCCGTTACATAATCGCTACGAACGAAATTACAGCTCGGGTGTCGTCATTTAAAATACATTTCACTACAAAAATGAAAACATTTATTAAAAAAACCTTTGTGTACCACCAAATAGACCACAGCTCAGAACAGTTCCATAAGAGAAATAAGGTTACGGTACCCGTGTTTAAAGTAGTTTCGCAAGATTCGACGCCCCAAATTCATAGTAGAATTTCCGATGTCAATATTTGGAGATCTACTGGGAATCCTACGCATATATTTTTCAATTTGTTGTTCATTGTACACTTTGTATTCAGGCTTTGGTCCTCTGCAAACATTGTGTATTTCCAAATAAAACAGTGAACCTTTTTGAAAGGAAGTATTTCCAATTCCGGACAAAAAAAAAAAACTCCTGGATTCAATCCTTCAATTCTCCAGCCGCTTGAGTCAACAATATGAAGAAAACAAATGAAAAAAGTCGTCGGTGGATCACCGGCAATGTACTTCCCCTGGACGATTTAATCAATTAACTTTTCGCTCCCCCTCCAAAGGCAGTCGATCGTTTGCGCTAATTTTTAACACACAGGAACTCCTAAATCCTCAATTTTGTGTCCCATGTTTCATCACATGGGCAGTTATTAAGGTTTATGAGTTGAGCCCCCTCCCCAGAACTATCCCTTCCCTTCGGCCGATATCGGTATATATCGTCAACAAAAATATCAAAACACTTCATGTACCTATATATTTTTGTGGAATTAGACATAATAGTAAAACAAATTCTTTACTTCTCTTTATTTTAATACCAAATAGGTGTAGGAATTTTATAATAAATAAGACAATTGGACGATGTGCGAGTTCCGCGCTTAAGTCGTTCGCTAGTATTACTTCTTAAGCAGTATGAAGTTATCAGCGGGTTTATCGACTCCCAGATCACATAAATGAAGAAACTGCTGTCTGTCTGTCTGTGTGTGTCTTTGAACACAATAACTCCCTATAGACTTTTAAGTTTGCTAGATTGTCTCTTATATAAAAAATATAAATACATATATATATATTATGTATTTGTAAATATAATTTTTTTTTTTGTAATTTCGTAATATGTTGATTTTTTAGGAATTTTTTCCAGAGGTATTTTTTTTTAAATTTCTGATAAAATTTCGGGACACTTCCACGAAAATCGTTCAAAGTGACTAGAAGAAGGGACGAGGAAGTGTACCGAAATATTGTCAAAAACGTCGTTGGTGAATCACATAATATGGGACAATATAATAGTTAAATAAATTCATTTCTTCTCTTTATTTTAATACCAATTATGTGTAGGAATTTGATAATAAATATGACGTTGTGCGAGTTCGTCGCTTAAGTTCTTCGCTACTATTAATTCACAAGCAGTTTGAAGTTATCAGCGGGCCAACAATCACATCTATACTTCGTATGGCTGGGGAAGTAAAAACTTATGATATAGAAATAATCAAGAAATAACTACAAAATTTAATGATTTCACAGTTGCTGCATCTGCAAAAGCTTAGTTGCGCTCAGTTAAACAGTATTCATCAGCTGTTCAGGCAATTAATGAAAAATGGCCGCTCACCTTGGAAACACCATGTATTTATTTATGTTGGTAATGTTAAGATATTTATATTGGAGGTGTTAAGAAGGCGCCAGTAGCTCAGAGCTTACTGAGCTGAAGATCGCGGGTTCGAAACCCGGCTGAGGCTCTTCGATTTTTCATTTCGAAGGTGAAAAAACCTTGAGTAAGGCCTCCTTCGGTTGGGACGTTAAGTGATGGCACCGAGCCTCAGTCTCATGGCACCGAGAGGCAGTCAGTCTCATGTCTACGAGAGCGACAACGACAACGGCAGTTATTGCAGTTTTTGCATTTAGCCACGCCTCTAACCCCCGTCTTCTCTTTAGCTGATTTGACTGACAATCAATGGTTGTCGTCCGAGAGGAAAGTTTCATTTCATAGATAGACCTCCCTCTTGTGGCCGTGGTTTCTGTACAAAAAAAAAACACCATATAGAGGTAAATTCTAATATGCACAATGCCAAAAAAATAAAATAAATAAAAAAATCCTCAAACATTCATTGATACATTTTTGCTGGTACATAATTTGAAATGCCATACACAATTGTGATTTTCCTCGACAACGCTGGGAACCACAGTAAGTTAATAGCCAATTCAATTCTGATTACATTAATATTATTGTTTGTATCAAACAATATTATTACTACAGCAACTATATTACTACTGTAACAACAGTAGGAATTAACTAGTGAGTGTTTACATAGGGACTATTGATGATCTCTCTAGGGTAGCTTAAAGACCAAACAGTTCTTTTTCAAACCGATATCCTAGTATAAAAACTAAAAAAATAATAAAGTCGTCGGTGGATCACCGGCAATGTACTTTCCCACATCGAATTAATCAATTAACTTTTCGCTCCCACTTCAAAACCAGTCAACTACACTAAATTTTGTGTCGGTAAATTCAATAATCAGAAATTATTAAAGTCTTTGAGTTGAACCTCTTCTCGGAACCCTCCAGGCAATTTTGCTGAAAACTAGTGTCGCCCTTATAGTTCTTTGAATTTACATATGAAATTTCGAGTGAATACATTCATCTCTTTACAGTTACATCCACGTTGTTCTTTGTTTTTCATATTAGAGCCTATAGTTTATTGTTCCATTATAATAAAAGTAATCTATTTTCTCAATCTTCTTCATTAATTGATTGTCATATTTTTTTTCATATACTTTATGGAAAATATAAAGTCCTGGTGAAAACTCAACTTCGAATTTCTGACCGATTACATAACTTCTCATATCCTTCGTATTGTTAGTTATTGTATTGTAACTCTGTGTGTCCATGAGCCTGACTCATCTCTGGGAGTCCTAAATTTTGCCTACCTAGGTTTATTCACCTAGGGTAGGGGTCTTTAACGAGTACCTGACATCCCACAGGCTCGGGACTATCGCTTAACATCCCATCCGAAGGTATTTGCACTTCCCAGGTAAAAAAGCTAAGGGCTTGGTGTAGCTGGAAAGGTAAACATAATAAAAATAAAAACATTCTCCATTTGAAATTGGTCGAACGTAACGTACCTCCTCATCTTGATATACCTACTAGAGGGGATGAAGTTTGAAAAATATAATATAATAACATTATTATACTTTTAGACAGACTTTTGAAATTTAAAAGAAACTAAAAGTTAGATTACGGAAGTTTTTCATTTAAAATAAATTTAATTCTTTAGAAGAGATGATTAATCTTTTGAATTTTTTTTTTAAAGTCTACAATTTTTACCAATTTCCATTTAATATTAATAGCTCTGGTGAGAGGCAATAAGTTCCTTTTTGTTAAATAAAATATTAAGACACTTAACACGTTTTCTAGAATGCCGGTAGCTCAGGGGTGGTGTGCTAGCTTACTGAGCTCAACATCGAGGGTACATAACCCGGCCGAAGCCCTTCAGGTTTTTTCTCTGGGAAGTAAAACTTGAGCACGCTATCCTCCCTATGGGACGTTGAGCGATGGTCCAGAGCTTGTGCGATATCAAGACTCGTTAAGGACTCACTCTACGTGAATAAGGTCAAAAGTGCGCTCTGGTAGTAGGCGATATGACCTGATAGAGAAAGCCTGGAGGGCATGAGTTTCAAGAGCTAACTTCCCTGAAAAAAAGAAAGAGCAAGGAGTAAGATTTAATTTTGGGCAGTTTATTATACAAACCGTTTTGACAAAGATGCCCAGATCGGAACAGGTCGTTCAACAGAAATTGGTAGTTGGCAGATGAAGGAAATTCGAGGACCGGTGTACATATTCATAGACACCATTCGCTAGACGCTGAAATGCTCCTTGTATACATTAATTCTGTCGGGAGTCATCGAGAGACACACAGGGATATTTTTTTATTAGTTTTTGGAATCAAGAAGTTGGATAACAACAAATTCTGGTGAAAACTGCAACAATTTTTGACTGATTAGATAAGTTCCCCTATACTCTAAGGCGGGTGGGTGGAAATGCGGCGTTGTCAATTCATGCTTTACCACCTACTGGGTTGGGTGCTAACTTCACATAGGTAGCAAAGACCTGACGCTGGGAGTAAGTAACGTGGCTCTTGCAGCGTTGTCACATATGGTGCTTTCGAGGCCGGCCACGCCCCCTTTACTTGATTCCTGGTTCTAAGTGCGGCAACATGGCATATTTCCCGAACCGCCTTATTTCATGGCGCAGGGTATAGGACTTTGTATAGCTGGGAAAGAAACAAACTACAGATATGGGAAAAAAACATTAAGGCGTAGTCAAGGTCCATGTCGTAGATTTTCCGTGAAAACGTCGGGATAAAATCATTTTTCATTTTCTTTTCGATGCTGCCGTAGCTCTTGCATCTGCTCGGCACTAGACTTTTTAGGTTTTTTAAATTCCTTTTGATGCGAACTTTCCTCTGATTTGCGTTTTCTATAATTCCGCGCATATTACGATTCATATGAGACATCTTTATTTTTTTTGCAATTTTCAATTTAATACCGATTTTTACATATATTTCGGCGAATATTTTTATTGTTTCACTTTGAGTCTTAGTAGTGCTCCTCAAGTTCTTTACAATGACAACCGAATCAACGTCCTATCTAAACGCGTTAACACGCTACACTTATTTCTAATTTTACACAACGCTAATTCGCAACAATCGTTCGCCGGTGCCCACACTAGCCGGATAACGTCACAGGCAAAACAAACACTGCACAACAAACACGTACATGCATGCTCTATCCATTTTGACCTCAACCGTTGTTATCGCATTATTAGTCTCGTAGTTATTATCGATTGAAATCTGACGGTATTTTGTAACTCAAGAAAGTTTGACCGTCTATCACTGTGCTTAACCAGCGAATAGACGTTTTCACGTCAAAAATAAAGGTGTAATACCCATGAAGTAATGTTACAAGGAGAGAGATAATTTAATATGTATATTTAGGAGAGACGGAAGGGTCCTCTCGTCCGTCTGGTTCCAAAAATTCAATTTATCCTATTGTTCAATATTCTGCAAACGATGCCGACAAACCTACGTGAACGTTCGATCTCATGTTCTCTTCAGTTGGTTAAGCTGACAGACTGAGTGGAGAGATTTGGCAACCGGGCATAAAGTCTAAAAGCGGGTTCTATCAGCATAATTTCATGACGGCAGATATAGACGAGGTGAACAAACAACAAACATTACCATATTCACCAGTTTTCACACTCTCTCGGCCTCTTTATCAGATCTGGTTTTTGTTGCCCTGATGAAGAGTGGAGGACTGATTTCTATTGAGCAGACAACACGGCCCACTGACTTCCTCTCTTCACATTCAATCCGATCAGCTCCCGATCTATCACATTCACTAAATGTTTTATACTCTACACTCTGTACTTTTCTCTATTTTAAAACAGTTTTTTAAAGTAAAATTAATTGCACTCATCCTTACCCTGAAGGGACCCCAGACTCCAATCGAAATATTTAAAGATAAGAAAAGAGATTTGAACTTTTTCTACTTCCAGCACGAATTAATCAACAACAAACATTTTTGCTCTTTGTTCAAAACCAAATGACCTTTTGGGCTAATTATCTATGATTTAAGTAGACTTGTGAATACTCATACTAAATTTTGTGTCGATGCATTCATTCCATCGGCAGTTATTAGAGGAAATTTATTAGTCATTTTGGAAACAAGGGGGTCGGAAAATACGAAATTCTATGGAATGTCAACGTCCAATTTTCTACCCATTACTCAACTTTCTTTTCATTCAACTAAAATTTTTAAAGCTGGCGAAGTGAAGATATGAAATATCAATACCACACGAAGCATTCTCATAGGGTGGAATATGAAATTGAATTTTTTTTTTTGAAATACGTGCACTTTCATCAAAATTGCACGTCTTGAACTTTTGATATTTGTATTAGGGCCCTATTCAAAAACTACTTTAGTAGTAGTAGTTCTACAGAAAATGTGATAATTTTATTTATCTAGGGTACTAAGTATAGTACCCTAGTAACAACTCTTTTTGTTGAGAGGACTTGAAAAGAAAAGTCTCCGCACTTAACAATAAGCAGGAAAGTTGCTCAAACAATACAATGGAACAATAAAAAAAAAAGGGGGATAAGAGGAAAATATTACAAAAGATAAAATATACATAGAAATAAAGTTGAAGGACTGAATATATTATAAAAGAAATGGTGTGAAGCTTCACACTCACAAAATGTATAATTCACACAAAAGGGAGCGATATGAGAGAACATGACAGACAGATCCCTTGAATATAATGGGTATGATAAATGAACAGTTCTCGTAGTGAGAATACCTTAATTTATTTGTTCCTTTATTTATTTATTTACTAGCTGTAGTACATGGGGTTGCCCGGGGGTTACACAACTACAGACAAGTTGAACATGTCAGTTCGAGTGGGGTCCAATACATGATCTGTCTGGAATCCTATAGGGAAATTGGAGATATTTTTATTCATTTTCCTTGTGTGTTTAAGGGTTATTTATGTATTATTCGCCGGCTATTTACTTCATCAGAGCATTCCCTCCTTCGAATCGAGCAACGAAAGAACGCTCTGTTAGTAGGCGATATGACCTCGTAGTTAAAGCCCGGGCATGAGTCACAATAACTACCAGCTATATAATTTGTGATTTCTGTCTTCTACTGCACCCAGACTTCTGTCTTCTACTGCACCCAGTCTCCTCGATCCAGATATTAATAATCATGGGCCAGAGTTCGTTTTTAACGAGCGAACCTACCTGATCTGCAACGAAGAATTATAAAAAGCAAGCCCGGGCATAAGTCACAATAACTACCAGCTACATAATTTGTTACTTCTGTCTTCTACTGCACCCAGACCTCTGACTTCTACTGCACCCAGACTTGTCTTCTACTGCACCCAGACATCTGTCTTCTACTGCACCCAGACCTCTGTCTTCTACTGCACCCAGACTTGTCTTTTACTGCACTTAGACATCTGTCTTTTACTGCACCCAGACATCTGTCTTCTACTGCACCCAGACTTCTGTCTTCTACTGCACCCAGACTTCTGTCTTCTACAGCACCCAGTAATATAATGTATATTTGCATACATTTCATTTGCGACCAGCCGTCAATTCGTAGTATATACACCAAAATCCGACCACAATTGACCCCCCCCCCCCTCTCAAAAACCTATACAACATTTAAATAGCTTCACAGGTTGTAAAATAGAATATAGTCTGACCTCTCACAGATTTGATAAATATTTGCTAGACGGCTTTCGAGGTTGCTCTCATCATCAGGCAATCTACAAAAAAAACATCATTTAGTAACGTTGTGCCTCAGATGGGGGGGGGGGGGGGGGAGGGGGGGGGGGGTGGGGGGGGACAGGAATAACATATCTGTCCCCATCTATGAAATTTTAGGTTGTAAGTTTTTCAGAAAGTTTTTTATGCAAGTTTATTTAAATTTTATTTATTAAAACATTTCAATTATGTTATTTTTAAAATAATTTTATCAGGTATGTTTATTTTTAAACTCTTTATGAATTTTATTTTGTTACTTTGTATTCACTTATGATGTATAAGTGTTTATTTAACTCTTTATTGCCACAATATTTTATGGATTTTAACCAATAAAACCTGTTTCTTTGTTGCTAAATTTTTTTTTTTTTTGTAGATTGCCTGATGATGAGAGCAACCTCGAAAGCCGGCTAGCAAATATCAATAAAATCTGTGAGAGGTTATACTATATTTTATTTTACAACCTGTGAAATAAACACTTCAGCCATCTTCGTATTAATATTTAAATAGCGTATGTATATTATTTGGTACAAAATTTAAGATAGGCAGTGAAGCCAGAGAACATAAACTTTATCAGAGTAAGATTATAATATTAAGTATTTTGATAGAGTGTTATTGAAGACAATTTAAAAGTTTGTTCGCCACGTGCTTACACTGAAACTTTTCATATTATACTAAGTACAACCATGATACAAACGTCTATTTCCCATAGGGGCTTCATGATTATCATCACAAGGGGATTTTCCACCCTGTAGATATTTATTAAAACGATATTTATTAAGGGCCATATTAAAGGGTTGAAATTGATGTGGGTTCTAATGACTAACTGTGCATTAAAACAGCTTCAATATAAACTTTTGTTCAAAATTAAAACACATATTTTACGCCAAACTAACTTTTCTCCAGAAAAGTTTCCATGATTTGTGGTTTATGAGTTAGGTAATTAAAAAAAAAAAAGTCAATGTACTTCCCCAGCACAAATTAATCAATTGGGTTATCGCTCTCTTTCTCAAAAGCCGGTAAGAAACTGAGTTCCGTTTGCTTCTTTCTTCGAAATCTTACAAAGATCGTGCCAAAGGAAACGTTAACTAGTCTATATTACGCCTATTTCCATTCCATAATCAGTTACGGTTTAATACATTGGGGCGCATGTAGCTCGAGTATTAATATTTTCAGACTTAAAAAAAAAACCTTTAAGAATCATAAACAATATTACTCAAAGAACAAGCTCAAGAGAAATATTTAAACAACTTAAAATCCTGCCTTTGCCATCGCTGTTTTTATTTGAAACAATAATGGTTACTAGGAAAAATAAAAATATTCTCCCTTTCAACAATACCAGTCACGATTACGATACCAGGAAGAAAGAAGACTTTCGAATAATTAAACATTGCTCTTCTCTTTTTGAAAAAAGTATAACTCATAAAGGAATTAATTTTTTTAATGCCCTTCCCCACTTCTTGAAGTCATTAAATACAATAAAGAAATTAACTCTTCAACTAAAAATGTTTATGTTAGAGGAAACCCATTACACGGAAACGGAATTTCATTCTCACTGTTCAAAAAGAATAATATAATCACAATAAAGAATTTCATATCCAAAAACATTATTTGATACAAAGCTTTCATTTTTATTTTTTGGAGAGAGTTCCTCCACACCTTAAAGGTGAGTCCAATGTACGTTATTGTTCTGTACAAATATGTGAATAAATAAATGAATAATCATTTATAATTGTATAATATATTATTTATTTATTTATTTTTTTTATATATTTTTATAGTTACATTTTTTTTTTTTCTTTTCTATATCTCCCACATTGGGACCTGAGCCAGTCATCACGACCGAGATAGTAAAACAATAGTTTACATTTCACAATCATATTTTTAGTTTAAGTTTAATTTTTATTTATATATTTACAACGGCATAACATTTGCCATTAGCAATTGCAATAAATAGTGCAGTGTCAGATGCATGGTTGTACTGCTGAGGTACGTGACCGAAGAGGAGTCCAGGCTAGTCCTGGAGCAGGTCCCTCTACCATATCCGTTTGAGGCGTCGTGGTGGATTTGTGGGTAGAGTGTTTGTAGATAATTCTTGTTTAAGTGGATTGGTGTGATGATGGAGTTTGTCGTGATAGGTTTGATGTCGTGTCCTGATAACAGGAGGTACAAATGGGATGTTGAGGTCATTATGTAATGTGAGGTTGGAAACGTAAAATGGCGCATCGGCAATGTGGCGTAGTATAATGGATTATATTGACTGAAGACGTTGCGTTTGATTTTTTGGCTGATCCCGATATCTCGATGCCGTAAGTCCAGATGGGTTTTAGTATAGTGTTGTATATGTGAAGTTTGTTTTCAAGCGATAATGTCGATCGTCGTCCGATGATTGATTTCAGTCGTCCAAATCGTCTTTTGAGGTCTGTGCGTTTCAGTCTGATATAAGTTGTCTAAGTTAAACTCATTGGCGTAGCTAGATTTATTCTCGGGGGGGGGGGGCGTCGGAGATAATAAAACAATAGTTTACATTTCACAATCATATTTTAGTTTAAATTTAATTAAACATAATAATTAACAATCATGTACCAGACACAAAATATTAGTATGTTATAACAAAATAGTCAACACAAATTTAAATCAACAATTAAAATTTTCATACCTACAATTGTTTCTGAGTTCTAACACTCACATATTACTGTAGGTCGTGTTGTTATCGAGTTACGCTGGTCAAAACGTCAAGGTTTAGGGATTTTCCCCACCTAAATTTGACCTAAGAAAAAGAGGAAGGTCAAATTGATTTTCATTCCTTTGGGCAGAGAATTTCATCTGTCAGTGTCTTAGTGAATGTATAGAATATTCTGTATTTCAGCCTATGCTAGGACAGAATTGTTATTACAAGGCATCTTTATTAAGGCATATTTCTTAAAAGCAGTTAAAATTCATATTCTTATTCTATTATTTTATTTTTACTACTTTTTACGGTCCAAAGGATCCCAGTTTAGAATACAAATACAGTTAAAAAGACAATAAAAAATACGTATATAATGCACCTCTGAAATGGGAACTGAATCCGTTAGTAGCTCAGTTTTATGATTTGGTTAGTTGCATTCGTTATAGCCTAATAAAGGCAGATGCAAAAAAGTTAACAATTTTAAGATTTCCTCGTCTTCTAAGATAGGGTATAATAACGACCCATTTTTACTCAACTATAAGAAGTATAGAGAAAGTTATGTAATCGATCAGAATACCATATATCTCTGGTCACTGGGAATAAATTGGTAAGTCTAAATTCGTAACTTATCAGGGCAGCACTTTTTTACTTTTGCATCAATCGTGTAAATCCATTTTTTTGAATAAATAAATTATGTTTGCGTCATTGTTAATCATATATCTTCTAAATCTATAGGAGTGAATGAAAATGAATATTGTTAATCCTTTCTTGGATTTTCCCTTAGTTGCCTAATTATTCCCCATCACTTACCTAATTATTTACCATACTTTTTGAAATACTCGTGAATGATGCCTCTCTAAAGTTGATTTAACCGAAAACGCCGTCTTCACTTGGAATAGAATAAATGGTTAAATGCAGTTATCTCGTGAATGATTCCTCAAAGAAGTAGAATAAGTTGATCTAAACCGAGAACATTCACAATTTTACGAGATACCAAGAAACCCACATCTTTATAATTCCGAAAGTATTAGAGTCCTGAGCTCCCAACTTCTTCACAGATGACTTGGGAGATGATCACAGTACACTTAACTTATATTGGCCATTTTACGACTTAACAACTTATTCCCTGTGACCATAAGATATATATGTTCCTATTTTCATCAGAATTTCATGATGTTCGACCCTTTGATTCCAAAAATGAGATTAAAAAAAAATAACTCCCTTGCCTGACCTACCTGGTGTGAGAGACTGGTTCAAAACTAAGTGAAGCAGCTGTCCTGTGAGAGATGTACTTAGTGTAAATATGTTTTGGCTCGTTTTTATAATGATATTTTTTATGTGTATTTTATTTCAAGTCTGTGATATATTTTTAATATTGTATTTTATTTATTTCTTTATATTTTTTATTTATTACATTTTATGACAACAATAATTTATTTGGCTGTATGGTGAAAAAATTTTTTATGTTACTAGTATGTACAGACTTACTGTATATATTTGAATGAATGGTTTTTGCATATTGAGAGAGTGAGTGAACCTAGCTATCCCCACCCCTTAGAGCTATGCCAGTTGTCTTCTAACCGCTGTGCTGTGCGGGTGGGGTAAGTTAATTTTATAATTTTATTTTCTTATTCCGTACCCTGATGCTTTAAGAATTATTTATTCTTTTTATTATTTGTATATTTTGTTATTATATGATAGATGAACCACTGATGATGACGCTGTTGCGTCGAATACCGGTTCTGGTGTAAAATAAAACAGTGGGAAGACAACGTCTTTTATTTCTATTAGATAAAAAAAAAGGTTGAATCACCAGCAATGTATTTCCCCAGCACGAATTAATCAACTAGTTATTGGCTGTTCATAATTATTAATAGTTGACTTACAGGGGCTTCTGAATCCTATTACTAATTTTTGTGTTGATATATTCATTACATCGGCAGTTATTTGAGTATTATGGGACACGCCCTGTAATTTAGTATCCCACTTTTCTTTGGACGATGTGGCTGAAAATCAATAGGTGACCTTGAGGAGTACTGGCAACAAATGAAATATGAAAATGTCTGTCTCACAACGTTTGTGTCTGCGAACACGATAACTCCTGATACAATAAAAGGATCGACACGAAATTTTATATGTGTAACTAAAACTTAATAAGGACGACAAATATTGATTTTCAGTGAAATCAGCCGAAGGGAAGAAAGGGATCAAAAGAAAGGCTTTACTCAAAAACAACAATAACTGCCGATATAATGAATGCATCCAGACACTATTTAGTCAAATATATATTTTTAGCCCAATAGATTGATTGGTTTTGGAAGGAGAAGTAATTCCCTTTGGTGAAGTATTTCCCGTACGACACTTTTTTGTATCTTTACAAAACTTTGAATTTATAAAATTTAAAAATATATGTATTAAGTAACTGTCATTGTATGTGGGTTATTAGCAAATAAAAGCTCTTCTGAAAGCGTCTAAAATCGTTTAAGAAATCTTTTAAAGGATAACCGAAGCCAGTGGCTGATGTAGGATTTTGATTTCTTATAATCAAAAAACTTCAATTTTGTCTACTTTCTTTTTCTACTTTTTTTTCTTCTTTTTTTTTATTAGGAAAAAAGGATGAATCAACATCCTGGGATTCTAGCCCCGAAAAGAATCCCATGGAGTCGAATTGAAAGGATTAGGAAGGAAGTCTCTAAAGGAAAGGAAGGCGGAATTTTTCCAATTTTCGGAGATAATGAACCACTTATAAAGGCGCCTTTGTGACTAAGAAGCTAAAAATGTAACCCTTTACTAAAACCTCAAAATTGATATAAAAAAAATATATTTCTATATACATAAATAAATATATAACTGTATAAATTACTGTTACTCAGTTGGCTGTGGATCTTGAAGATCTAGCATCTCCTGTACCAGATTATCCTCCTCACAGTAAACTAATCGATGTTCGATAGCCGCCAGTGTCCGTCCATCTGGTCTGGAGCCGTCCATGGGTTCTCCCACTTTTTCCTCTACCATTATCATCTTCTTTGTCGTTCTTGCGTTGTCGCTAAATATTACATGCCGGGTTCATTTTTAGAAGAAAGGGGACGACAGTCAAAAAAGTATTGTATTCGTATAATTAATTTCCTCGCTATACATATGTTTTGTTCTTAATTCTATTTGTAGCCACTTAGCAAAAAGTCCGGGAAAAAAAGTTAATAAAAGAATGCAGGAAGTCTTTTTGTAAATAACTATGAATGACATATTTAAGTTTACGTATTATATCACATAGGATCGTCATAATTCTTTTCAGAAAATCAGACAATGAGCAAGGTTGAATTCCTGAAAAAAGAAGAGTAATTTATACGCTTTAATGTTTTATGTGCTGTGCTGTAGTTGGTGTCAATGTATGTGTGTCAGTTTGAGGTGTTCCCCCAACCTGGTAGGTCAGTGCTTGAATGCGACGAAAGAACGCTCTGGTAGTAGGCGATGTGACCTCGCCTAGTTAAAGCCCGGGCATGAGTCATAATAACTAATTAATTTGGTAATGTTAACCAATCTAAATCTAATCATTATAATACACGTCATGTTAATGGTATTGTTCTTTAATTGCTCCATAAATATATACATAAATAAATTCTAGTAAATTATTATTTTTTAAATAATGTGTTAATTCCATGCTATATATATTTATAAAATAAATATTTGTTATTTTTGTGAAAGTTTAGCCTTTGGAATAGCCGGAGAATTTTTTTTTATTCTGCTCAGAGGTATAATATTTCAAAAGGCTAGGGGACCTTCTGAGTTTATCGGTGAGAAAATTGAGTAGGCTACAGGATGTAACAGGGCACTCAAGTATCAGGTCTTTCAGAAGAGAACCAGGACTACGATAAAGCCTCTACCAATAGAGCTGTGGCGGAGTTCAAAAATATGTTCCTCGCCACCCGCTCCCGATCAAACATCCTTCGTAATTCATACTTGTTTGAGCCGTTTTCGTCAGGACGATCGTACAATGGAAGCTACTAGCAGAGATATTATCAACGTTTTGCTCTCCCTCCAAAACCAGTCGACCGTTTGCGTTCGACAGTTGCCATATTCAACAGTTGACTTACATTGGGGCTCCTAAATCCTCATAGTAAATTTTATGTCGATAAATTCATTACATCGGCAGTTATTGTCAACATCATCATCATCATAGGCGCTACAGCCCGTCAAGAGCCTTGGCCTCCTCCAGGAGATGTCCCCATGCAGCTCTGTCCTGGGCCAGTCTCCACCAACCCACCGCCCCAAACCGTCTTGCGTCTCTGTTCACGGTCTCCAGCCATCTTCTTCTGGGTCGTCCCACTCTTATCCTACCCTCCGGTGTCACATTAACGAGTTTCTTGGGTATAAGGTCCTCGTCCATCCGTCTTACATGTCCAGCCCAACGGAGTCTGGCAACTCTAATCCAGTGCGACACTTTTGGCTCTGTCTAAACTCCTGGTTGTATCGGATGCGCCTTTCCCCTGAACCCCTCCCTTCTCTTCAGCCGACATCACTGAAATTTGAGAGGTTATGTCCTCATTGGGTTTTGACTTCACATACAAAATTTTGTGTCGATATATATGTGTTAGACTCAAGTAGTTATAAATCTAATTTATAATCTATCTTAATGTATAAATTCTATTGACATATCCTATTACCATGTATTGGTTTAACGGAAATAAATTTATTATTATTATTACTATTTTTGGCTCGTCTATATTAATTAGCAAGAGAGGTCCAAATTTTCCATTCAAGTACCTCATCATTTCATCCCCGGTTAGTTGTTCTCTTGCAAACCATTTCAACCTAATGTCACTGAGTCTTGGGAAAATAGCGAGAAAATGGTATGTACTGTCCATTACTTGCAGACCACACATCTGACAATATTCATCATCATCACAGAATGGCTGCTTTTTAAGGTTTATTATCCCTGCACTCGCCCTCATTATCCATATTTGTAACTGCAGAGAGATATTGCTGCTGAGGTAGTGACTCTCACTTGATTCAAACAACAACTCCCTGTAAACAGGGTATCGTTCACATTTTTTATCACATTTTGTTTTGATTATCAAGTTAACTTTTACGAAATATACCTTCTTTATTGAACCATGAGAGAAGAATATCTCAGAGATACTGCCCTGCCAGTATTGGTTTTTACATACCCAGTTATACGAAGTATAGGGGAAGTTATGTAATCGGATTATGTAAACACGATAACTCCCGATAGAATGAATGTATTGACACGAATGTGCGACCAAAGCCTCAAAAGGACAACTCCTACCGATTTCGGCCAAAGGCTAGGGGGAGGTTAACTCATAAACTCTAATAACTGCTATTGTAATGAATGTATTGACACGAATACGTCACACGAATGTGCGACCAAAACCTCAAAAGGACAACTCCTACCGATTTCGGCCAAAGGCTAGGGGGAGATTAACTCATAAACTCTTATAACTGCTATTGTAATGAATGTATGAACATGAAATTTCATATTTGAAGTCGAAACCCAATTAGGACATTTAATTTTTAAACAAGTTGTAATTGCATTTTGTTGTTCTATACTTGAACGCTTGGTGATAGATGTACTTAATTTCTTCTTTGTTTGTAAATTATGACGACTACACTCTGACGGTCATCTGACCAAGAGGTCGTCTTTAGTATAAGATTTTTCATTTTCGAATTATTTGTATATCTGTATTTTACTTATAAATAAATAAAGACTTAATTAATAAATAAAAGTTAATACAAAATACCACGATCCTGGAAAAGTACAGTTTAAGGGTTTTAAGAGGTAAAACAGGAAACAGACTGGGTTTCTATGGTGGCTGAGAATGAGTTAAGAACCGGGGCAGAGATGAATGACGGAGACCATTAGAGGAAAGGAATGATTAATAAATATCATTCAACTTGGATAATGAGACGATCCGGGGCAGATGAATGCAAAGCTGAAAAAATAGCACTCAACCAATCATACTGGGAAAACGGTAAAGAGAGAGAGGGTGCGGTGGGGGGGGGGGGGGGGGGGGGTGAAGTTCCCTGGACTTGTAATCAACTCATGAAATGTTCCCTCTCAACCGCAGGCTATATTCAAAATACACAAAATACATGCCAGTGTACTTCCCCACTGGGAATTCATCAACTAAGTTTTCACTCTACTTTGAAACCGTCTTCGATGAAAATTAATAGGTTGTCATACTTAGGCACTTCCAAGACATCAAGCGTATCGTTTTTTTCCACTTCAAAATCGTAAGAACAATAATTATTGTCGATGCGCCCTTCTATGTCTTCAACCTTACCTGCCATAATGAAAATTTCTTTTGTTATAGAACTCAACAAGTCTCCATGCCCGGGCTTTAATTACAAGGTCATATCGCCTACTATCAGAGCCCTCTTTCATGACTCTGGTGGACATGAGCCTGACTCTACTGTGGGAGCCACGAGTACCTGACAACGCTTAACTTCCTATCCGGTGAGGGCGCCGGTAGCTCAGTGGTATGCGTGCTAGACTTCTGAGCTCAAGGTCGTGGGTTCGTAACCCGGCCGAGGCCCTTAGTTTATTTTATCTGGGAGGTAAAATAAACTTAAGGACGCCGTCCTTCGGATGGGACGTTAAGCGATGGTCCCGAGCCTGTACGATGTCAGGTACTCGTTGAAGACCCCTACCCTAGATGAATAAAAATTTAGGGTAGGCAAAATTTAGGACTCCCACAGTAGAGTCGGGCTCATGTCCACCAGAGTGACGAAAGAGCGCTCTGGTAGTAGGCGATATGACCTCGTAGTTAAAGCCCGGGCATGAGTCATAAAACCTAACCTAACCTTCCTAACCGGACTATACTTGTGACTTAATAAAGAATTCAAACTACTCTTTATTTCCTATTTTCAATTACTAGCTTGCTTAATAATCCGGCCAGCCTAAAAAAAAAAACCTGACACTCAAAATATAAGGTTTTTATATAACTAATAAGATCGCCGGTAGCTCAGAGGTAATGGTGCTTGCTTACTGAGAGAAGATCGTTGGTTCGAAACCCGTCTGTAAATCAGGCGCCGTGGTCTATGAGCAATTTAAAGAAAACACGTATTCGACAAAGAAAAAAAACAACTAATTTTATTGTTGAAAAATTACAATCTGTTTATAATAAGTAAAACTAGCTAATAAGAAGGTGGCCATGGTGGCCGTGCGGGCTAGAGCGGTAGGGCTTTGGTCGCATGGTGTCCCATGGTTTGCGGGTTCGAATCCCGTCCTGGAGTGAGTTTTATTTCGAAGATAACACATTGACAGGGCTAATATGTCAATAATAGCCAAAAAAAAAAAAAAAAAGTCCCACTTCAAATTCCACTCTAACCCCTCTTCCCTTGTCAATCCAGTTGCTCGACTCTTGTCATACCATTCCCAATTTCTAAGTTGAGGAACGCGGAAATATTGTGGAATTTGTAATAAATAAATAAAACAAACTTATTTTTTGAAATATTGTCTATTCCACTATAGAATTCTTAATAATTGTCTATTCTTAGAATTCTTAAATATTGACAATATTTCAAAGAATAAGTTTGTTTTATTTATTTATACCATTCCCATCTAGATAATCCTTCCGAAGAGTGAGGCGGCGCTCGCTGAGAGACCTCCTATTTATTACTTTTTTTTTTATTATTATTTACTTTTTTTTTATTATTATTTATTTTTTTTAAATATCAAAAGTATCATCAAATTTACTTAAGGTCATATTACCGATTATAAATATTCAAAATAAAGAAATTATTCTCGGCCAGTACCACCTCAGCCTTCGGTGAGGATTGTTGGGATAGTGATTGATCAACGGGATTTGTTGAAATCGATGACTAAATGGAAATTTCATGTATTTGTTAGGGCAAATATAGAAAGATAGATAAAGTGCATTGACAGTTGTTCATAGGATCGCAAGAATATTTATTTAATAACACCTATTTGAGGCATATCGAGTTCAAACAAGAGTATAATATATATATATTGTATTTTTTGTCTGGGAGATGGGGAGGGATAAAATAAAAAAAATGTATATTTTTTTTTATTTTCCAGGATTCATTCAAAGCAACACCAAACCGGTTTTATTTTTCATTAATTTGAAAATTTATAAAAAAAAGTTAACTTTGACTCGATGTAACCTTTCATCTCCCCCAAAAGGTTGAAAAATGCCTATTTCAATTAGTTTGCAGATTTTTTTTTTTTTTACAAAAAAATTCTTAATCAAAGAAAAATTGTGAAAGAATTCGAGAAACGTGAAGGTGACAACAATTATATTTTGAAATTGTTATTTGTTTATTTTTAAATTTTATTTTGGGGTGTAACTGGTACAAATGAGTATGAACATGAAAAATTATTAAAACGTTAATTACAATTTACATACAAAATGGGTTTTCAGTCCTTTAAGAAATTACCGAGTCATTTTTTTAAGAAAACGAGACTGATGTATGTTTCAACAAACTCTATATACCAATATTTTAATGCTCTAAAAAAAAAAGAATATTGACATAACATTTTTATGGATAAAACCCTAGGAAAGCGACAGCGTTGCCGAAGACCCGGGAAATAGATTTCCCACTCAGGAGAGAAAGTATGATTTCAATTAAAATTACGAGGTGAGTTCTTCAAAGAAAATCTCAGTTTTTCTTTTCATTTATTTTATTAAAGGGAACAAGTCACAAGGAAGTTTTTATTTTTTTACTTTCTTCTTCTTTGTTGAGTCTTCTAGTTCTGTTTGTATATTGTATTTTACATTTTATTTTACAATTTTCTTCTTCTTCATATAATACAAACAAATGCAAAGTTTATTTTGATGACAACATTTTTTTAATGTAAATAAAAACGTTAGAGAAATTTAATTTTTTTCTTTAATTTTTCTGCAAGGTTTTAACAAGTAGGAAGAAGCACAAACCTACCTCAACTCTGAAAAGGAAACAAATAAACGCAAAGAACTTGTTGTACATTTATATTGTCTGAACACGCCGTCCTTCGGATGGGATGATCACGAGCCAATCCCCTATCCTAGATGAATAAATAGTCCAGAGTAGGCAAAATGTAGGACTCCCACTGTAGAGACGGGCTCATGTCCACCTGAACGACGAAAGAGCGCTCCGGTAGTAGGCGAAATGACCCGTTAAAGCCTGCGAATGAATTACAATAACCAGACTAATTTTACATTCTTGTAACGGTCTGTATTTAGAAAATGGTCTGTATCTAAAAAAAAAAAAATAAATAATTATTTAATATTATGTATCGAGAAGGCTTCAGCATGGAGGGGAGAAAAGCTGTCTGGCTCGCGCTATGCATCGCGCAGTTGGACATGTCTACCAAAGCGATAGTGAACCCGAAACCAGTATACTATAACTCGTATTTATATATTTTTTGTGGAATTAGGCAATATAGAAAACTTACTGCTATCAAGGTGCTCATTTGTTCATCTAGAAGATATGGCCAACTAAGAGATCGTATGGCCTACTATCAAAGCGCTCTTTCGTTAACAAATATTTTGTTTTTATTGATTTGTTCACAATATTGATAAAAATTGCGTAAATAAAGGAGCGTAACAAAAAAAGTGACCGTTTCGTCGAATGCCTGAATCCCAAAAGCTGTAAACACATTAATCCTATTTATTGTTTACCAAAAACTTATTCTCTCTTTAGAACACTAATCTAAGCTTGTTTATCAACACTGACTGGCTCCATATGGATTTAGTTCAAAATTTTTATGCAAAAAGTAAGATGACGGTGTTTTACAAGATTCTCGTTATTTTAAAACATTATTGGAAAAAATCTTCTACAGCCGACGAAGAAGATGGTGTGCTTGATGAGCGAACCGCGCGGCGTTGGTTTCAAAAATTTAATGATGGAGATACGTCCTTGGAAAGGAAGAAGGGCTCAGGGCGGCCATCATTGGCGATTAATGAGATTCTGCAGCAAGCTCTAGAATCAAATTCAGCCACGAGTACTCGTGACCTTGCCAGGGAGTGTGGAGTGTCAAAAGACTCTGTGTGTCGCCATCTACACGCCATGGGGAAGGTGAAAAGGAGCTGCAGATTCGTTCCGCACGAGCTTACACCCCAGCAGTCTGCTCAGTTACACAAATCTCTTAAAAAACCCTTCCTATTTTCGGTTTTACCAAAAAACTCGTGATGAAAAGTGGGTTTACTGGCGAAACCCTGAAACCAGTGGCCAATGGTTAGATCGAAGGAGAAAGTTCGAAAAAAAAATCAATGCTATGCGTTTTTTATAACTACGAAGGAGTGGTCCACCATGAATTTGTTCTTGATGGTTGCACAATAAATTTTGAACTCTATTGCGAACAGCTAGACAGAATGTACGCGAAACTGTCACAGCGTTATCCAGCTTTGATCAACCGCAAAGGAATTTTTTCCAGCATGACAACGCCCGACCGCACACATCCCGTAAGACCAAGTCAAAAATCTTGATGGGATCGAACTTCTACCGCACCCACCGTATAGACCGGACCTAGCTCCATCAGATTTTCATTTGTTTCGGTCCATGGCCCACTTCCTGCAAGGAAAACCATTTAATACTTTTCAAGAAGTCGAATCAACTGTGCAAGAATTTTTTGATGCCCATCCCAAGGAGTGGTAGGAGGTCCTATCTGCGTGGGATCAAGGAGCTGGCTGAGAGATGGCAAAAGACTGTGAACCATAATGGGTTATTGTTAGGACATTGATGTTTATTAAAACATCTGTTATTATTATTATGTTGGATTTGTTTATTGTACATATGTTAGAAAATCAGTCTTAGTTTAGAAATGTAAAATAAAGTGAAAATATGTTGTGCAATTTTGTCGTACTAATTTCTTAACAATTGGCGAACGAGGAAAAGTTTAAAATGTTTGCCGGGAAATTGGAAACATTTAACAAAAATACTGATGATATTGAGGAGTATTTAGAAATCGTAGAAAACATTTTTGTTGGGAACGATGTCCGGAAAGAAAAAATGGTTCCAATTCTGCTGGGAAGCATTGGGAAAGAAACTTATTCGTGGCTGCGGGCAGCATGTGAGCCTGTCAAACCTGCCAGTATGGACTACAGCACGTTGGTGAGGCTATTAATATATCAGTTTCGTCCTAAAACTGTGGAAATTGCGGAGCGTTTCAGACTGCATCAGTGTAAGCAGGATGTAGGTGAGTCCGTTAATACCTTTTATTACAGACTCAAAAGTAAAGCACGTTACTGCAACTACGGGGACTATTTGGATGTGACACTGAGGGACCTTCTGGTAATAGGGTTAAATTCGGTGAACATTCAGTCCAGGCTGTTGACCGAACCCGATTTAACCTTGCAGAAAGCTCTGGACATAGCCACGTCCTTAGAGTCCGCCCTGGAGGAAGCTTCGGTGTTGAAGAACAATGAGGTGAGTGGACTACATGCATTACGCAAAGGTACTCTAAATAAGAAAGGTAGCGGATATAAGGACAACAAAGCTAATTTAGTTTGTTATTGTTGCGGAAAAAAGGGACATATCAAGATGAACTGTCAATATAAAAATAGTAAATGCAGTAAGTGTGGGAGTAAGGGACATCTTCGCAAAGTTTGTAGAGCCAAAATTAGAGTGAATGAGGTAAGTGAGGAGTCCAGTGACAGTGACCACACGGATAGTGAGGTGTGTTATCAAGAGGTAAACCGTGGCCGGCTGTATAAGATATCGCAAAGCAAGCCTATGTTGTTGCCAGTTACCATCAACGGGAAGCGTGTCGATATAGAGGTGGACACCGGGGCGGCTTTGAGTGTGATGAGTGTAGGCGAGGCCAAGAAGCTGATGAAGGTCGAAAGGCTGTCACTGAAGCCAACCTCGGTTACTTTAAGGACCTACACTGGGGAAACTATAGTACCGGAAGGCAAACTTAAGGTAGATCTGGTCTATAAGGGGCTATCTTATAGTGGATATTTTTATGTTTGCCCGCACAAGAGTAAAGCACTCTTAGGAAGGGACTTTATTCGTAAGCTCCCTATACAATGGAACGAAATCAACACAATTGATTTCAGGGACTATTTAAGTATTGAAGTACTTATGAAGAAATTTTCAAGGGTTTTTGATGTTTCTTTGGGTAAGGTTGTTGGCCTCAAAGGAAAACTTTCGTTAAAAGAAGGAGCTGTTCCTGTGTATAGGAAGGCGCGGCTGTTGCCATATTCTTTGAGACCTCGGGTTGAGGCGGAACTGCAGAGACTGGAAGGTATAGGAGTGGTAACGAAAGTGCCTCATAGTGACTGGGCGACACCCATAGTGCCTATAGTGAAGCCGAACGGGAGCATCAGAATCTGCGGGGACTACAAAGTGACTGTTAACCCCCTATTGCAGGTTCCTGATTATCCGTTACCTGCTATTGAAGATATTTTTGCGAAGTTGGGAGATGGGCAGGTCTTTACGAAACTAGATTTAAAGGACGCCTATCTTCAGCTAGAAATGGATGAAGCCGCTAGTCATTGCTTAACGATCAATACCCATAAGGGCTTATATAGGTATAATCGTTTGGCTTTTGGAATAGCAGCGGCTCCGGCACTTTGGCAAAGAACGATGGACGAAATCCTGACTGGTACTAAGGCGCTTTGCTATCTTGACGATATCATAATATCTGGGCGAAATGAAAGGGAACATTTACAAAATTTAAAAGAAGTATTTGATGTTTTGGCTGCAAAGGGGATTCGCCTGAATAAAGATAAGTGCGAGTTTCTTAAGGATCAAGTAGCTTATTGTGGCTTTATTATTGATAAAAAGGGACTTCATAAAACAGATAAGAAAATCAAAGCAGTGTTGGATGTTCCCCGACCGACAAACGAGTCTGAATTTTTTTTTTTTTTTTTTTTTTTTTTATTTACAAAGAGATATTTACAACTGTATAAAAATATATACAACAAGCAAATATGCTAATACAGACATAATGGCAATGTCAAAATGTCATGAGGGGAGAAATCACCCAGTGGTGACACTTCCTAGTCACTGATTTTCTCTCATTTGTAACTAATCACTGTCACTGTCACTGCTGCTGCTAAGGAGGTCTCTAGGCCATTGACGCTTAAGCCGTCGTTGGGGAAGTACGGCAGAATGGAGGGCACGGACCAGAGGATTATTGTGGGAACCAAGAAGGGAAAATAATTTTTTGTATTTGCATTTCGCGACTTCAGTAATGAAAGGTACATTAAGGTCAGTGTGAAGGGTTTTGTTGGAGACGTAGTAAGGAGCATTGGCTATTGTACGAAGGATTTTGGATTGAAGGGATTGGATGCGCTGGAGATTGGAAGCCTTGGCAGAACCCCAGAGTTCAAGTCCGTAAGTCCACATAGGTTTGAGTATTGAGTTGTATATAAGTCGTTTTGTTGTCAAAGTTAGTTTGGATCTTTTGTCTAGCAGTCGTAGTAGAAGTTTATAACGTCTGTTCATTTCTTGTCTTTTCAGTCTCGTGTGTGGATTCCAAGTTAGTCGTTTGTCGAGTATGAGGCCTAGATAGCGGACTTCGTTTTTTAAAGGGATGGGATTTTTGTTAAGGTACACTGGAGGGCAGGTATATTTTCGACGAAGGGTGAAGACGATGTGAACTGATTTTGTGTCGTTCACCTTCACTCTCCACTTTTTGTACCAGGACTGAAGGGTTATCAGGTGTTCTTGTAGGTGTCTGGATGATAGGACAGGGTCGGGATGAGGAGAGAGGATTGCAGTATCATCTGCAAAGGTGTGGAGTTGTGTTGATGGATGGGTGGGGATATCAGCTGTGTATATTGTGTAGAGGATAGGACCCAGGATACTAGCTTGTGGAACGCCAGCATTTTGTGGGGACGCGGGAGAAAGGGCAAGACCCTGGCTTACACAAAAGGTTCTTTCAGAAAGGTAAGATTTTAGGATTAGGAAGAATGTGAAGGGAAGGACTGCTTTGAGCTTCCACAGCAAGCCCGGGTGCCAAACTCTGTCAAACGCTTGTTCAACGTCGAGAAAGGCCGCCGAGCAATACTGCTTTTGCTCCAGGGTAGATGCAATGATGTCTACAACGCGATGGCACTGATGTATGGTTGAGTGGTGTTTTCGGAAACCAAACTGATGATCAGCGATGATGTTTTGACCATCCAGTATGGAAAGGATTCTCCTTAGAAATAGTTTTTCAAAAACTTTTCCTAGAAGAGGAAGGAGGCTGATAGGTCTGTAGGAACTGGGATGATGGGAGGGCTTGTTTGGTTTGGCTATCATTTTTATGACAGAGTGCTTCCAGGGGCTTGGGAAATGAGTGGTACGGAGGATGGAGTTGTAAATGTAGGTAAGGAAAATAATGGATTTCTTGGGGAGGTTTTTCAAAATAGGGGAGGTAATTAAATCATAACCAGGGGCTTTCTTTTTGGGAAGGTGTTGAATTGTGTATTTTACGTCTGAAGGATGGAAGCACTTAGGAGGGGGAGAAAGGGGAAGTGGATTGTCTAGCTCGCTTTCGACTGATGAAGAATGATGGGGATCAACAATATCGGGGTGAGGAGTAAATAGTTCAGTAAGATGGGAAGCAAACATGTTGGATTTCTCTTCATCAGACTTGGCCCAAGAGCCGTCATCATGACGGAGAGGACGGGAGGAATTTTTATAGGAAAGTAGCCTTTTCGTCGCTGTCCAAAGAGATGTTCTGTTTTCATTCATAGTCTGTGTGTACTGTTCGTATTGCAAGTTTCGCATCTGCTGCAGTTCCTTCTTCAGTGTGTTAGTCAAGTTGTTGAGGTGTGTTTTGTCGCTGGGGTACCTAGTCCGTTGCCATAATGCTCTTGCTCGTCGTTTGTCAGTTATCAATTTTCGAATGTGTAGGGGCACGCTGGGGGTGAGGAAGTAAGGCCTGTTGATGACACGAATTGTACTGTTTTTTATAGATGTATCTATGAGATGTGTAAACTGTTCTACTGCTCTGTCAATGTCGTCTTTGGTTTTTAGAGGGATTTTTAAGTCTATTTGTTCGTCTAGTAAGTTTCGAAATTTTGTCCAGTCAACAGGTCCAGTAATAAGGCTAGGTTTAGGAGGAACAGTAAAAGGACGGATGTCGAGAACGAGCAAGACAGGACTATGGTCAGAGGATAGGTCATGAAGGGAATAAATATCGGAATGGATGGACGGGAGGTGGGAGGTGACAAATATGTCGAGGATATCGGGAAGTTTGGCACGGGATGTTGGCCAATACGTCGGCTCGGGAGGGGATATGCACTTGAGGGAGGATGAAAGGATGGTGTTGAGAAGGACAGTGCCACGTGGGTTGGAGGCACGGCAGCCCCACTGTTGGTGCTTCGCGTTGTAGTCGCCACCTGCAAGGAATGTAGGGCCAAGGGACTGGAAGAAGGCTTGGAATTGTTGTAGGGAAATTCTTTTATTAGGAGGACAATACACAGCTGCAATAGACATCTGAAAAGGATGGGATTTGAGGGATATGGCTGTCGACTGAAGGGAATCAGAAGATATGTTGCTTAGGGGATGATGGGATAAGGACTTTCGGACTAGGACCGCAGTGCCGCCATGGCCCGTGTTGTCTGGATGGTCAGTTCGGTGAGTTATATAGTCAGTAATAAAGAAGTTAGTTTTGTCCGTAAGGTGAGTTTCCGTAATGAGAGCAATGTCGATTCTTTTTTCATGTAAGATTAAGTCGAGTTCGTTGGTATGTCTGGTTATACCATTGGCATTCCAAAGAATGAGGGTTAAGGAGTTTTGCGTCTGGGGATTCATGGATTAGGAAGGGAAATGTTGCCACTCACTAATCTGGTGAGGAGAGTGATGAGAGGGGTGATAAGGTTCTGGAATTGGGAGAAGAAGGAGTTGAGGAGGGAGGTGATATCGGCGGTTGAGGGGGGAGGAGGGATATGGGATAAGGTGTGGTAATTGAGGCCAGGCGCGGCACCAGTGGCGGTAGCGTAGCTGGGGGAGGGTTCTGGGCGATGCTGCTGCTGTGGCTGCGGTGGGGCGACTTCTTCAGCTGTCTGAATTAAAAGCTTTTCTGGGTATGATAAATTATTATCGTCGGTTCTTACCAAGGATATCCTCGGTATTAGATCCCTTGTTTGAGCGGCTGGAAAAGCATGTTAGGTGGAGCTGGGATAAGAATTGTGATGAGGCTTTTGCAAAGGCCAAGAAAGCCCTGGCATCCGATGTCGTACTCACACACTACAACCCAAACTTGCCTTTGATAGTGGCTTGTGATGCTTCACCCGTGGGCATTGGGGCAATCTTATCACATATAGTGGACGGTGAAGAGCGACCTGTGGCTTTTATCTCTCGGCGACTATCACCTTGTGAAAGACGTTACGCGCAGTTCGATAGGGAAGCGCTGGCCCTCGTGTGGAGTGTTAAAAAGTTAGATCGTTATCTGAGGGGTCGTAAGTTCACTATCGTAACCGATAATAAACCGGTAAGGGCTATACTTGACCCTAAAAGAAGCATTCCTAACTCGGCGTCCGATAGAATTCAGCGATGGGGTGTGGCTTTGGGGGCTTATCAATATGACATTACTTATCGTAAAAATGGTTTACATTGTAATGTGGATGGTCTCTCCCGGTTGCCATTGAAGATGGAAGAGGAAGACAGGAGGGACACAGAAGAGGAGGAGGCCTACGGGATAGTAAAATTCATGGAGGAGGCGACAGCCGTGAGTCACAAGGAGGTGCGGCGGGAAACTCGAAGAGATAAAGTCCTCTCGAAAGTCGCGGAGTTTACTCAGCGTGGGTGGCCGGCTCATGATAGAAATAGCCAACTTGGTGAGTTCCACACAAAGAAAGATGAAGTTTCGTTAGAGGATGGAGTATTACTCTGGGGCCGGAGAGTAATCGTCCCTGGAAGCCTTCAACCCAGAATACTCGAAGAGTTGCACAGTGGGCATCTGGGTGAAAGGAAGATGAAGGAGCTTGCTCGTTCTTATGTATGGTGGCCTGGAATCACTAAGGAGATAGAAAGGACGGTGAAAACATGCGACGGGTGCCAGCTGAATCAAAGAGAGCCGGATAAAGTCACAGTTCATCCATGGGAGTGGCCGCAGGGTCCGTGGCAGCGGCTACATATCGATTATTCTGGGCCGTTTATGGGAACATCATTCTTAGTGGTAATAGATGCCTATTCAAAGTGGCCAGAAGTTTTCAAGATGAGTTCCACAACCTCCGACTCCACGGTAAGTGTACTAAGGTCTCTTTGTGCAAGGTTCGGAATACCTGAACAAGTGGTCACGGACAACGGGCCCCAGTTTGCAGGGGCCGAATTTGAACAATTCATGAGGAGAAATAATATCTTGCACCTCAAATCCGCTCCATATCATCCGGCGACGAACGGACAAGTGGAGCGATTTATGCAGACTCTCAAACGAAGCCTGCGGGCCATGAAGAACCAGGGAGGAACGTTGCAGAAGAAAATAGATATATTTTTGCTGAGCTATCGCGTTGCCCCTCACAGTACTACCGGACAGGCTCCTAGCGAGTTGCTGATGGGGCGTCTGGTTCGCACTCGGCTGGATACCATGCGGGAGAGTGTGAGGTCTAAAGTCAGTAAGAAGCAAGAGGCCGTGGGACCAGCTGTGAAGAAAGAAAGGGGATTCGAAGAAGGAGAAGCGGTATTGGTCCGGTCATGCAACGACTCGGCCAAGTGGAAGCGAGGAGTTGTAAGAAGGAAGTTGGGCCAAAGACACTATGAAGTGGAGGTAGATGGTGCTATTTGGAAGAGGCACACTGACCAACTCCAGTCGGATCGAGGCAGGGCTGACTCTCTGAGCAGACCTCCTGAAATGTTGATGGAGTCGAGCACTTCAAGGACTGGATCTCTGGGGAAGCCAACAGCTCAGGAAGACGTGGCTTCTGCAACCTGCAGAGAGGAGCAGGCTGAGGTGCCGCAGGCTACCAGGTGCAGCACCAGAGTCCGGCATCCGCCTAGCAGACTGACATACGTCAGGCCTGGGGTACAAATAGGCCGGCTGTCATCAGCGCTGCCGGGGAAGAGTTGTTAGGACATTGATGTTTATTAAAACATCTGTTATTATTATTATGTTGGATTTGTTTATTGTACATATGTTAGAAAAGCAGTCTTAGTTTAGAAATGTAAAATAAAGTGAAAATATGTTGTGCAATTTTGTCGTACTAATTTCTTAACAGTTATATTTTGAATATTAATTTTATTGTGGTTTCAAGAAAAAAATATATTCATTTTTTGTTGAAAAACAGTCACTTTTTTTGATATACCCCTTTATAATCGGACCCTGAAAAAAAAATCGAATTATTTTATATTAGAAGAAGAAAACCATAAATTGAAACCCTTGTAACGAGTGTAAGCCTTCTGGATTTATTCCCAGTGAATAATACATTGGGTAAAAAGGGAATGTAATCAGAATAAATATTACAGTCTGTACGAGATTGGAAGTCTCGCATTGAGTAAAGTGGGAGAAGTGGGCGAGGGTTGGGGTGGGGGGTGAGAAAAATAGGATTTCGTTGGGTGGAAGCTAAGCTTTATGTTTATTTTTCTTCTATTATTTATTTGTATGACAGGTACTAGTTAAAGACCCCTACCTTAGGTGAATAAAAATGTAGGGAAGGCAAAATTTAGGACTCTCATAGTAGAGTCGGGCCTCGAAAGCGACGAAAGAGCACTCTGGTAGTATGCTATGTGACCTCGCAGTTAAAACCCGGGCGTGAGTCAAAATAACAATCTAACTTTCATCTACACAGTAATGCTAGTATAGAGGGTGAGAGAGTGAGTGATCTGTAAGCGTGGTAGGTATAACAAAGTCCTGTAATGCTCACATCACTTTTTCTTAAAATAATTTATTTCCATGTTATTTATTGTTATTTTTATCGTATTTTTATCTTTGATCTCGACTAGGCGAGTGCAGAAATAAATGAACGAACTGAAGCTCTCATTATAAGTTTTCATATATAAAAAAATATATGTGATATGGCCATTATAGGACTTTCTTATACCAACTACGCTTTCACAGATCACTCTTTCTCTCCGTCCCTCTTCTCAAAACTTTCTTTTCATACTGACATTACTGGTTACATGAAACTAAAGTGTTTGCATCGGCGATTTTCTTAGTGAAATACTGAGAGTGACTTTCTTACAGTCAGTAATGCCAGTACGAAATACATTTGACGAAGGTGGGGGGGGGGGGGGGGGGGGAGTGAACTGTAAAATCGTTGTTGGAATAAGAAAGCTTAGTTGAGGTGGGGAAGTACATTGGTAGTGATGGGTTTGAGATGCGCGAGCCATGGTTATTGTGAAGGTGCGTAGTGGTTAAGGCTGGTGGTATTCCATGGTTTGAGGACACCCCTGTCGTACTAGGGTATCCCTACTGCCATGTCGCATATTCTTCCTTTTTAATCGTTAATTGATCTCACTTTTCACGATGAGTTCACCGATACAAACGTACTAGTGCGTTGGTGTCATTATTTTCTGTCCGTCACAACGCTAATACTAATTTCATTTAATTGCCCCCCCCCCCCCTTCCCATTTTTTTGCACACCCACTTAAGAAAGAATAGAATTTCAGACATGAGTTAATGAGGGGCCATTATGAATAATTCATTTAAAAAAGAGGACGGTGCTTAGCTGAAAAACAAATCAAATTAATTAGCCTTAGGAGGTAGGCAACTAAGGTTAGAATAATTTCAAGTAATAATTTATTATAATTAAAACAAATTAAAAATATTCCATATGAAAAAGATGACAAAGAGCAAACATATTTCGCTGAAGATAAACACTTGGGTCTAAACGAAGGAAGGAGTGGAAGGAAACGTAGGGAGAATACAGATAGGATCATACATCTGCTTAGATGATCCTCAAGGATGGATGTACATGTACCTGGATTTCGTACATTATACAGTCAAATGTTACCTACATTAAACGATCATTATGCAGTACAACATTGAATACTGATTTCGTATTATAAAAACAAGATTTTGAAAAATTAAAGAAATGGCAGAAGCATATCTTGGTACAGCCACAAATAGTCTGGTGTAGATCGCCATTCACGCAGAGTTGTCTTGACCCAAGACTTACCTTACTGACGCAACGTTAGTTGCTTATATCATATTTTGCGGCTTGGGAGCAAAAAGCCGGAGTGGTTTGGCTATCAGCTTGGACTGTAAATTGACAACAGATGGAAGCTAGAGATCAGCACAAAAAGGTTTCTAGACAGTCTCATATCCCGAAGGCGCGTATGGATGTCAAACCACTAGGAGCAATGAAAAAAGGGAATATCAGAAGAGTTGCAGAGAGCATATGCGTTCTTCTAGGTACTACCGTTCCGCTGAAGGGAGCAGTCTGATGTGCCTGTAGCTCTTTGCTATGGCTGTGCCTATCCCCGGCTTGCAAATGTGTGCACGGGTCCATGTACTGGGATAGTTCTACTTTAGACAGGCTTTACAACAAGTAGTCCTACCTTAGACAGGCTTTACAACAAGTAGTCCTACCTTAGACAGGCTTTACAACAAGTAGTCCTACCTTACAGGCTTTACAACAAGTAGTCCTACCTTAGTCAGGCTTTACAACAAGTAGTCCTACCTTAGTCAGGCTTTACAACAAGTAGTCCTACTTTAGACAGGCTTTACAACAAGTAGTCTTCATGATAGGGAATGCTTTCTTTATAATAGTGGCATCGATGAGATGACTCCCAGGGACACAGCCACTTCTGCTTCTCACGGCCAAGAACAGATCAGGGCAGTCTTACTGATGTTACTTTGACATTAGAGCACTCCCCAGTAGTTTTCATCCTAAACTCTGAACCAATTCAGAGGATACCCCGGCCCTTCCTCACTCCAGTGCTCATTGATTAGTACAGGTTCAAGGAAACTGTGCCAAGCAAAATCAATCTGTCTAGTCACCCTGAAAGCACCTCAGGACCTAGATGACGCAGTAAACACTTTCACAACAACACTTCAGGAGGCGGCATGGAGCAGTAGCACCTCCGCACAACATGTTCACACTTACACTAAACAGACTTAAGGGGGTCATACACGGTCAGTTTGGTGTGTCAGTTTGGCTTGAACACATCGAACTGACACACCAAACTGACGTGTATGGGGTAGAAATGGCATGCCATCTTGCCAAAAAAATGAACTGATGGTTTGATGAATTTCCATCCAATGGTGTGACACATCGAACTGATGACAAGCCTATTTGACTGTGTGTGAGGTTTGAATCAGTTCAGTTCTACAAACTAGCCATTCTGCGCATGCTCGGGCGTTATCAATTATCAAAAGTTAAAATAATTATTTTATGTATATTTTGATTTCTTTGTTTTCAATAAATAAAATTAAGTTTTAAAAGTTTTATTAATAATTATTGTTTAGTGTGTGTTGTTTTTTATTGTTTAAAAAAAATAAAAAGACGAATTGATTATGTTTACTTGGAGTAAAGACTTTTTAATTGAGTTTATGGATTTATTGAGGCAAGAAAAATGTTTATGGAAGGGGTTATATCAAAAGATTACCTACCACAATAAATTAAAAAAGGACGCTTCCTACGAGTTGCTTGTAACTAAAGTTAAAGAAATTGATGCCAAAGCATGTAAGGATACTGTAACAAAAAAAATTAATAGTTTGAGTTGCTGTCAGTCTTTCGTGAGTGGTTATTGCATTGCTCATATTTGTGTTGCTTTTTTACTAAAGGAGACACTACTGAATATAGTTGAAGACAAGTTTCTTCGTCCATTCTCAAATAATTATTCCAATCTTTTGGATGAAACCTGAGCTCCTCCAAAATATTTATATGTGAATATTTCGCCCTTTTTGAAAGCCAGTCTTTAACCCAAATTTTTCTTCGATTTCTTTTTTTGGATGCAACAATGTAAATAGCCACATCACCATATAACAACAATTCCTCATTACTTGACATTTTTAATTTAATTTATTATAAATTATTTAAACAAACAAATCAAAGCTCGAAATAAATTTTTATTCCAAAAAAGATGATGTGACGCACTTAACTGACCGTGTGTAGACACCAGACCTATCAGTTCGATTTGATCAGTTTTAACTGATCAAATCGAACTGACACCAAACTGACCGTGTATAGGGGGCCTTAGACATGAACTGTAAAAAGCTTTGGAGAGTCATATAGTTATAATATATAGTATAGAAGTGGTTGGTATAAGACAATTATGCCAACATCACATAATTACTTGCCCAACTATACAGGTCAGAAATTCGTCGTTGAGTTTTTACCGAAATATAATGTTTTCCAACACCCTGCTGATTCCAAATATATACCTATATATAATATATACTATATATAATAACATACATAATAACGTCAAATAATGATTTTTAGCCTAAGGGGTCGACTGGCCTTAAAATAAAATAAAAAATCTTTTTGTGAATCAGCCTAAGGGGAGAGAGGATCAGAGGGATGTTCAACTTAAAACTCGCAATAACTGGCAATGAAATGAATGAATCGACACAAAATTTAGTGTTTAGTATGACAATTCCGTAGCCGCTATGTAAGTCAAATATTGAGTTTTAGCCCAAACGGTCGATTGGGTTTGAAGTGAGAGCGAAAATTAAATTAAGTAATTCGTGCTGGGGAAGTATTTTTTTTATAAAAATAAAACGTCCATATTAAAAGTTTTAGTTAGGTTTTATGACTCATGCCCGGCGGGCTTTAACTACAAGGTCATATCGCCTACTACCAAAGCGCTCTTTCGTCACTCTGTTGGAAATGAGCCCGACTCTACTATGGGAGTCCTAAATTTTGCCTACCCTAATTTTTTTTATTCATCTAGGCCAGGGGTCTTTAACGAGTGCCTGAGATCGTACAGGCTCGGGACCATCACTCAGATAAAATAAACTAAGGGCCTCGGTCGGGTTTCGATCCCACAATCTTGAGCTCAGAAAACAAGCACGCATACCATTGAGCTACCGGCGCCCTCACAAATGTTTATATATTTATGTACAAATTGGCCCTTGATTCACTCGGACGGATTAACTGCGTAATTCAAGGGATGCCTGTTTAGTTCACACAGATGTAACAGTCTAAGTATTGGATTTGTCCAAAACAATTACAAAGTTTGTGAGGACAGAAAGTACCGGATGAGTGAACTCTTGTGTTCCCTGGGGTACAATTCTCTACACACCTCTAGGGGTAGAAGACCGTGGGGCAACTTTGCTTTGTACAACACCATTGTCACCTCATTGGATTCTATATGTGTCACTTGGGATGGTTTGGGCAATTCCGAACTTCCAAGTTCATGTGTCGTTATCGTCACTGACAAGACATCAGAGACATAGATATATCGTATACGATATAATATCACAGGTTGTAAAATAAAAATGTAGTCTGACCACTCACACATTTTATTATTTTAAGCTAGCCGGCTTTCGTGGTTGCTCTCATTATCAGACCGTTTACAAAAAAAAATCATTTAGTAGAAAGTCATCGGTGAAACATCATCAATGTACTTCCCCAGAACGAATTAATCTATTAACTTTTGGCTCCCCCTCTTAAATCAGTCGACCGTTTGGGCTAATATTCAATAAATTACTTACATACTAAATTTTGTGTCGATAAATTCATAACTTTGACAGTTATTAGGGTTTTTGAATTTAGTCCCCTCGCCCAAACCTCAACTTCCCTTCGACCAATAACGCTAAAATTCGACAAGTTAAATATGAAATTTCATGTCGATGCATTCAATACATCGGCAGTTATTGGAGTTATTGAGTTGAGTCCCTCTTTCTCTTTTGCAGACTCCGCTAAAAATTAATAAGTGTCGTCAATATGGGGTCTGAATATTATTCTTATTACTACAAAAACATTTGATTGGTTTTTTGAGAGAGATCAAAAAATTAATTGAATAATTCATTCAGTCGGGTAACGAGAAATTAAATTGCTGCATGGTATGCTCAGTGGTATGCGTGCTCGCTTACTGAGCTCTAAATCGCGGATTTGAAACGCGGCCGAGGCCCTTAGGACTTCCACAGTAGAGTCGGGCTCATGTCCAACAGATTGACGAAAGAACTCTCTGGTAGTAGGCGATATGAACTCGTAGTTAAAGCCTGGGCAGGAGCCATTATAACTAACTATAAATATATATTTGTCAAATTGAAGTTCAGAATGTTCGTACTGTACTGTAGTACATGTTATCTTACCAAGAATGACTGTGATACTGCGGACTCCTACGCGTATAAGAAGGGATAAAAAGAAAAACATTTTATTCAAATGAAGGAACCATGTGTCAGAAAAAAAAAGAAAATAATAATAAAAAAGACAAGAGAGAAAGAGAAAAATCCTCATTTGCATAGCTGGCATTAAAAGTTAGTCCTGCTTATATTTATAAATTTAAAATGTTTAAATGAAAAATGTCAAACACGCTATTTGAGACAGTTTCAGTCACTGGTAGTTAAAAGGCGCAACTGTGGTAATTTTATAAGTATATCGCATCTCACTAACAGAACATAAACTAAATAACCTTATTATATGCGCAAAGAGGTAGCTCAGTGGTATAAGTGCTTGCTTAATGAGCTCAAGATCGCGGGTTCGAAACCCGGCCGAGGCCCTTAGTTAGAGCCTGTACGAGGTCAGATATTCTTCAAAGACCCCTACCCTAGGTGAAGAAAAATTTAGGGCATGCAAAATTTAGGACCCCCATAGTAGAGTCGAATAAGCACATGGTCCCCAGAGTGATAAAAGAACGCTCTGGTGGTAGGCGATATGACCTTGTTGTTAAAACCTGGGCATGAGTCATAATAACTACTATAGTATTAGTATTCGGAGTTTTATATTAATTTATTTTATATTATTTATATATACATATTAAGTGTGCCGTTAGCTCTGAGATCGCGGGTTCCGAACTTGGCCGAGGCCCTTAGGTTCGAATGGGACGTTATACGATGGTCCCGAGGAGCCTGTACGATGTCAGGTACTCGTTAAACACTTAACCATAGGTGAATAATTTAAGACTCACTTTATTAGAGTCAGGCTCATGTCTACCAGAGGGACGAAAGAGTGATCTGGTTGTGGGCAATTTGACCTAGTAGTTAAAGCCCGGGCACGAGTCATAGTAACTATCAATCTTATTAAATAAGATTATTAAATTTTGTGTTTGTAATCTAGGATTAATATCGAGGATCAGCTGTTCACGTTAAACAAAAATAGTGTTATAAAATTGCTCTTCAAAAAAATAATTAATAGTGCGGTTTTTACTGTGTTTGTAAAAACGTGAAACAGTGAAAAGTATCAGGGAGAGGACCTTTTCACCAAACGGAATGAGTTGCAGCGGGGCGCGCTCTTCCTGGGTTGAAGAGAGTGCACCAGTGCCCACGGCCAGCCACAGCCAGCCAAGTAACATCAAACAGGTAGGTACCACACCAGCCCCTGGCCACAGCATCGATGGCCGTTGACCATCCAGGCCTTAGCGGCAAGAAGAGGACCCTAGACCAGCCTGACCAGGAGACACCCGCCTCACACCTCGCCGTCACCAAGAGGTATAAATCTTACAACTCACCAGTCATAGTTTCTAACAGGTATTCCGCTCTAACCAATTTAGACACTTCCAAGCCCCAAACGGCCGATTCAAATTCCGAAAATAGTAAAAAAATTAAAATACCTCCAATTTTTATTGTAGGTTACAATAACCTAAAAGAAATAACAGCTGACATATTAAAGGTGGCTACATCACCGTTTGAAACCAAACAATGCCTAAAAGAAAAAATTAAAATTCAAGCGACCTCGTCAGACGATTTTAGGGCCCTGACAAAATTCTACGATACGCATAAAATTAACTATTATACTTATGTTAATCCAGAAACTAAAAATGTATCGGTGATTCTCCGAGGTGTGCCATACGCGTTCAGTGAAGAAGACGTCAAAAATGAATTGCTCCCTCACTACCCAGTTATTTCGGTCACCAGGTTGCACAATAGAGACAAAATGCCCACGCCATTGTGCGCAGTCGAACTGACTAATAACGATCAGGGAAAAGCCATATTTTCACTTACAAAACTATATTACAGTCGGATCCACGTGGAGGAAAGACGCCGGTCCCTGCACGTTCCTCAATGCATGAACTGTCAAAAATTCGGGCACACCAAGAACTACTGCCGCCTTGAGTCGACCTGCGTTAAGTGTGCAGGGAATCACCATTATAAAGTTTGTCCTTTCCAAAAAACTGACAAACCGAAGTGCGCCAACTGTGGGGGCGACCATACCGCCAACTTTGGAGGCTGTCTGAAACGACCACCGAAACGGCAACTACAGTCAGCTTCCGCAGGCACCACCGCAAGCCAAACATTTCACACTAATACTAACCAACCTCCGCAACACACACACGCACATTCAGCCAACACACCCAATACTCCACCATACGCACCTACCTCCCCGGAGCCCAAACCACCTACGAACTTTTGGTTTGACAAAAATCGAAGTAGGCCAACACCACCGCAACCTAATACTGCAAACAATGGAATTAGCTCTGAGGCAACGACTGACCTGACTGGACTCATCATGAACCTCATCAAACCATTCATCCCCCACATCCAAGCTTTCTTATCCAATTTATTCACTAACCTTTTTTCGATGAATCATGGCAAACCCTAATCTGGGAACTTTTCAAAATTTAACTATATTAAACTGGAATGCGGACGGCTTAAAGATAAGGCAACCATTAACCAACTTTTTATCACGATATAATGTCGACATTGCATGCATAACTGAGACCCACCTCAAACCGACAGACAAACTCAAACTCTCTGGCTACTGTTCATATAGACTGGACCGACCGACACGTTTCGGTGGTGTTGGCATTTTCATCAAACGACACCTGAAACATTCACAGATTAACATTCCCCCTCTCCAGAACTTGGAGGCAGTTGGAGACACCCTCACCACACTCTCCGGCACACTCAACATCATATCAGCATACCATCGACCGAACACAAGACTGGTACAGACTGACTTCGAACATATTTTCACAGGACTACCGACTATAATGATCGGGGACCTCAACAGCAAACACACGCTATGGGGATGCAGAAGACAGAATAACAACGGGACTAGACTACAATCCAACTCAGAAAACCTGGGGATACAAATATCGACACCTGACGAACCGACATTCTACCCAACTCAACGAACATACCAACCCGACATACTGGACATAGGACTGATACACAACTTTAACTTGCCCCTGTTTCACGAGACACTGACCGACTTAGACTCAGACCATCTCCCAGTTATCTGCACCTTCCTAGCACGGCCACAGAAGGAGGAATATCTTCCAAGGTTGATCACGGGGAAGATCGACTGGGCCACGTTTGAAGACGGAATGAACTGTCTCGGGGTCCCCCATCATTATAGCACGACGGACGACATTGACAATGCAGTTAGGACGTTCACACAAACCATACATACCTCAGTACATGAAGCAACATACCGACATTTCACTGACAAACGACACCTATTCCACAACAAGACACCAACACACATAATGGATATGATCCGTACAAAGAACACACTACGACAACACTGGCAAAGAACAAGAGATCCCCTTGAGATAAGAGAACTGAATCGCCTGACCCGACGCATACGATGGGAACTTGACAAAGACAGAATCGCGAACTATCGAAAATACTTGACTGATATGACTCCGGGCGACAACAACTTATGGAAAGAGACACGACGACTTCTAAACCAAAGGACACCCCTACCCATCTTAACTGACGGACAAATGACTGCCACAACTGACAAAGAGAAAACCGAATTACTGGCGACCCATTTGGAAAATAAATTCACAACGACAGACGCTGACGATCATGAAACACTCATCACAGTTGAATCATACCTCTCAAATACACTTCACACAGTCGAAGCACCCATTCAGCATACCAAACCATCAGAAATAGACGCCCACATTACACGACTACACATCAAGAAGGCCCCCGGTGAAGACATCATCCCCAACCTGGTGCTGAAAAAGCTTCCTCCGAAGAGCATAGCCTACCTGGCAAGTGTGTTCAACGCCTGTCTTCGCCACGGCTACTTTCCTGCAGACTGGAAAAACGTCGTTGTTCTAACATTTCACAAGCCAGGTAAGGCAAAAAACGATCCAGGCAGCTATAGACCAATAAGCCTTTTAAATAGCCTCTCAAAACTTCTTGAGAAAATAATTCACAAGAGGCTCCTCCGTCATCTGGAGACTGCAGGGACCATCCCTGCCCACCAGTTTGGGTTTAAATCAAACCACTCAGCCGTCCACAGCTACAGAGAGTTGCTGAGACCATTGTGGGGGGCTTTGAGCGGAAGCAGTACACAGTAGCAGCCTTCTTGGACGTCGCAGCTGCCTTCGACACCGTCTGGCACGAGGGCTTGCTCTTCAAATTAAAACAGACCTGGCCTCCGCAATACATCCAGAACATCATTAGCTCTTTTCTTCGTGACAGAACATTCCAAATAAGGGTGAACAACACACTGAGCTCCAGAAAGAAGATATCAGCGGAAGTCCCACAAGGTGCGATCCTCACTCCACTCTTGTTTGATCTGTTCTGTCACGACATGCCAGAACCAGTCTCTGCAACCCTGGCGACTTACGCTGACGACACGTTGATCCTCAGCCAAAACATAGATCTGGAAGCGGCCATCGACTCCCTACAAATCCAGGTGGATGAGATCGGCCAGTGGTTTGGAAAATGGAAGCTTAAGTTGAACGGTGGGAAGACGGAGGCGAAGGTGTTCGCTTTACGCCGCTTCTCGATAGAACACCTCAGAAGGCTGCAAATCGACCAACTCCCAATTCCATGGAATCCTAAAGACCAGGGTGTGCGCTATCTTGGAGTGCACCTTGACACAAGACTAACATGGCGCCTACATATCAACATAAAACTCCAACAAGCACACACACGACTCAGGCTCATCTACCCACTCATAAACAGGAATACACCACTCAGACACACATGCACATCCTTACTTTACAAAACACTAATACTTCCACTCTTAACCTACGCTTGCCCCGTATGGCTCTGCACTAGCCACACTAACATAACACGATTACAAACATTCCAAAACAAAGTCCTCCGGATAGCGGTGAACGCACCTTGGTTTATCAGGAACACCCAAATCCATCGGGAACTGGGAGTTGCTCCTTTTGCAGCCCACATTGAGAAACTCACCCGAAGCTTCCATGAAGGTCTGCCAACCTGCTCTGGTGCGGTTCACTACAGTCTCGGCCAGCCTGTAGCTCGCAGGCTGCAACCAAGACTGTACCAAGACTTTTTGTTTTAATTATAATTTTCTTGTTTATTTGCTCATTTTGTGTAAAGTACATACTTAGTACTGGTCCAAATAAAATGTTTTTCTTCTTAAAAAAAAAGGATTAATATCGATTAATGCAGACAATTTATTATAATGTTTATATTATATTTTCATATTTATTATACTTCGTTAAAATAAATGTGAAAAACTGGTAATAGATCGGAAAATACGTAATCTACATTCAAATCTAAATCTGTACTTAGACGATGGAGATTGCATGCTAAGATGGCTGTTGGAAAGTGCCCTTGACAGTCCGATAACTTTCCGAGACCACTCAAGATAACATTCCCATTTAGGACTGTACACATCAACAAGAACGACAGTTTAACGTGACGGTTTTTGTGTCATATCCACCATGTTTGTTATCTTTTTTGACAAGTTAAAATAACAATCGGTAGCAGACTGGGGGAAAACAGTCTCTTTAGACCCTAAACGTGTTACTCCAACTGGGAAATTTAACAATTAGTGTTTTTGTTGTTTTATTTTTTGGACTCAAGCTCGGGGTTCATGTTCTTAGTTATCATATCGCATACCAGAGAACTTTTCGTTATTCTGGTGGCCTTGTGGGTTTTTTGCATTTACGACAATAAAGTAATAATTGATTTATTTATATAATCGTAGCATATGAAGAAACTGCAGTATTGTTTTGATGGTATACTGAAGGAAAAGCTTCATAGCAGTTATAAATGTGTAAATAAATCAATTATTATATTATGGTCGTTAAAAATATAAGAAATTCAATAAATACAGGGAAGAATACTAGGTAAAAAAAAATATATATCTAAAGGAAATGTTCTCCAGAAGTGTCTTCATCTTGCTTTGAGAATATATCGGGACATTTCCACGTTCTTTCTTCTGGTCAAAATATATCTTACATCTAATAGAGATGACGACAATCAATTCAAAGAATTGAGAATAGAATAGAATAGTTTTTATTTATCGGCGTCCAATGACAAAGATTTTTGACGCCTTTAACTCGATTAAATTAGGTCTATGAGGTGCGTTGTTTTCATCGTGTTTAGGACAGCTTCAATAGATGAGTTGTCGTCTCCGAGCATCTCATGTAGGTCCCTTTTATGCAAACCCATAGCCTTTAGTATATCCTCATATCCAGGGCACTCCTCCAGGATGTGGCTTACTGTGAGAGGCCAGGCCCCACATCCGCCACAGCCCGGGGCCATCGCCCTGGTTATGAGGTGGCCATGGGTTAGGCGAGTGTGGCCTACACGGAGCCGCATCAGACAAACCTCCTCCTGTCTATTCTGTCTTTCAGAGCTTTGCCATTTGTCAACATTAGCTTTGATGGACCTAAGCTTATTTGTTGGGTCCATGTTGGTCCACAAAGAGGTCCAGCTCTCTTTTATTTTGTGACGCATGCACATCTTTAGGCCCGGAATTGTCGTTATTATTCTTCCTTCTCGAGGCAGAAAGAATTGATATTATTATTTTTGTATTATTTTAGATGTTTTTTGATATTTTTTATTTATTGATTTTCTTTTATTTCTAGCAACGATAATGTAATACATATGTGATAGTAAGATGTTGTGGGACGAGATTTCTAATAGAAATAAAAGACGTTGTCTTCCCACTGTTTTATTTTATACCAGAACCGGTTTTCGACGCAACAGCGTCATCATCAGTGGTTCATCCACCCACACAGCACAGCGGTTGGCACAGCCAGTTATCTTCCAACCGCTGTGCTGTGTGGGTGGATGAACCACTGATGATGACGCTGTTGCGTCGAAAACCGGTTCTGGTATAAAATAAAACAGTGGGAAGACAACGTCTTTTATTTCTATTAGATAATGTAATAATTTATACATTTAGAACAGGGCGCCGTAGCTCAGTGGTATGCGTGCTTGACTTCTGAGCTCAAGGTTGTGGGTTCGTAACCCAACCGAGGCCCTTAGTTTATTTTATTTGGGAGGTCAAATAAACTTAAGCACGCCGTCCTTCGGATGGGACGTTAAGCGATGGTCCCGAGCCTGTACGATGTCAGGTACTCGTTAAAGACCCCTACCCTAGGTGAATAAAAATTTAGGGTAGGCAAAATTTAGGACTCCCACAGTAGAGTCGGGCTCATGTCCACCAGAGTGACGAAAGAGCGCTTTGGTAGTAGGCGATATGACTTCGTTGTTAAAGCCCGGGCATGAGTCATAAAACCTAACCTAACCTACATTTAGAACTGTAATGTCGTTTTTGCCATCAGTGTACAATATTCCAGTTTCTTTATTTTCTACGGTTATATAAATAAATCAATTGTTACCTTATTGCCGTTATAAATACAAAAAAAAAAGTGGTAAATATAGGGAGAAAGATGAGGGATAAAATCCAATACATACTTTTATTTATTTACTTCAATATCGCCCTACCCCATCTGACCTCATCCAATATTCCTCAACAAATTGCTGGAGAGAGATCTCCTTCGAAGAAAAAGTCTGAGGGCTCCGCCACTGTTCCGAACCTAAGAGAGTGTTTTCTCCTTCATTGAAAATAAAAATAAATTTAAAATCATTTTCACAAATATAAATGTAATTAGCGTTAATTCAAGTGGTTTGGTACTCAGTTGAATTGGTGTATAAATGAAATTAAATAGATTTTAATCCTCTCCAAAGAGGCTCTTCGGGTAATTGCCTCTTCAGAGTAAGCAGATGTAAAAAAAAAATCTTCAATTTCTGATCTATAATTGAAGACGTGTCTTTGAATATTAAAGAAGTCCAGCCTACTTTTCTATTTTCAATGGCACCTTCAAATTTTATCTTGACTGAAATATTAATTCAAGAATAAAAAATAAAAAATTATGTAGCCATTACAAGATTTTTTTTATGCTAACGACTTTGGTAGCGATCACTCTCCCTCCCCTCTCAGTTTCATTTAATATTACCATAACTAGGAAATTAATTAATTGGCTTCACTTAACTCTCTCTCTTTCCTTTGGCGGATTTGTTTGAAAATTAGTAGGTGTCGTCCCTAGAGGGTTCTTCATGCTCGTTTCGATAATTTTTTTCTATCGGGAGTTATCGTGTCCACACACAGACACACTGACAGATTTTTTTTTTTTTTGGTATCAAAAGGTCGGAAAACATAAAAATTTCTTTCAAAATTCCGCATCAAACAGACAGATTACAAAGCTTCCCCTATACTTCGTAAAGCTGAAGAAGTAGAACTGTAATCGAGTCATTTACGATTTGACGACTTTTGATTCCTCGTCCACATTTAAAAGGGACAAAAAAAAAAATAAATGAGGGGGATGAAGGCAATTTAGTTATGGAACTGGAGTTATAGCTCCACATTCACTTTATGAATTGAATTCAGGACCCCTCATAGCGTAAAAAGACAGTTAATTGGGTCGATAATTAGGAATCTGGTGTCAAAATGATGAAATTAAAAATGGCCGATCCAATTTTCAAGACTAAAAAACTCCAAAATATATTCTGATCAATCTGAAAATTGGTAGTCGGCTTTTTTGGGGTCTATTGTTTTTCACTCGGTCAATTATATACGTTAATCGCAATCGGAGACGATGTCGTTTAAAATAATTTTTTTTGGAGTTTCAAGGTCTCCTGAATACGTTTTAACTATTTTTTTTTCGATGATGATCTGTCTATGTGTGTGTATATACAGGGTGTCCCAACATGGAGGTAAAAAACTTTGAGGTCTTAAAGGAAATTTAATTTTGAACAAAAAATTAGTATAAACATAGGTCCGATTCGGAACCGTTTCAGAAATATTCAACATCTTCCAATCGTCGTACTTAGCACTATTTTTTTGCATAAAATCTCTTATTCCTCCTTAAGTATAAAAGCTAACACAAAGTTAGTTATACCATCATAAAGAGCGGTAAATTACCTTTAAGATAAGTTCACTTTATCATTACAATTACAAGAATTTGACAGTTTGTAGGCAGCATAAACCGAAGGACTGTGTAATTCGGAAATTCAATGGCAAAGTGTAGCTCACGGTTTTTCAAAAAAATGCCCTTATTGTATATCTAAATTTTTATTTAGAAAACTTGTGCATTTATTAACCTTTCAAACAATAAAACATTTATATTACATGACCCTTATACTTGTGTAGCAATATTATGGTTTTAGCGAAAAAAGAAGGTAAAAGTAAATGACATGTTCTCATAATCCATACAGTGTTTACAATGAATTGAGGAATTGAAACTTTATGAGCGCACTAACTCAAAATGTGTAATGAAATTGAAATTTGAGATCAGGACATTTGACAGGTTATGTCTTCATTGGTTTTTGACTTCAAATATGAAATTTCATGTCGTCATGTTCATTACATCGACAGTTATTGGTTCTTTTGAATTGAGTCACGCTGAAAGTGTCTTCCTTCCGATCCTTACTGAGTTTTGAATTCAGATATGAAATTTTGTGTCGATACATTCGATACAGTCAATGATCCCCTTCCTTGGGATTGGTCGATATGACCGATTGGAAAACATGAAATTCCGTTGATTACATAACTTCCTCTATACTTGGCATAGCAGAGAAATACGATGAAGGCAAAATTTAATTATGTTAACCAACTCATAATTGGAAATGGAATTTGAACACATTTAATAATGATATAAAATAATTACAGTCAAATTAGCTAAATACCTCCAGGAATTGGATCCATTTAATACTAAATTCAATATCAATCACTTTCGGAATATTCTGATGTGAAATTGAATTTAGATCACCACAGAATTGAACAATATTCCTTAAACATAGAAAGGTACAAAAGTTTGGGTGTGAATCAGCAACTCGGGGACTCTGGAGATCCCTACCTTTAGAGCCTACGAAAAATGAGGCCTAAATTTGAAGTCGGCAGAAGTTCGAACTTTGGGTTTACCCACGATTTCAAGGAAAATCCACGACTTTTAGCCTCTTTGAGTTTGTATATACTTATAGTAAGCAAGAAGAGGAATTACAACTGCAGCGGGTGGGTAGTGGCACCCACAGGCTGACGAACTGTGTTCTCCAGACCACATTCAAGGAAGACCATTGTTCCGGTCGAAGGACATTATCAAAAGGGACGCCATCGAATTCCGCCTGGAGGCTCAGGAGCGACGACTATGGAAGCGGCACCCACAGGCTGACGAACTGTGTTCTCCAGGCCACATCCAAGGTAGACCAATGTTCCGGTCGAAGGACATTATCAAAAGGGACGCCATCGAATTCCGCCTGGAGGCTCAGGAGCGACGACTATGGAAGCGGCACCCACAGGCTGACGAACTGTGTCCTCCAGGCCACATCCAAGGAAGAACAATGTTCCGGTGGAAGGTCTTTATCAAAAGGGACGCGATCGAATTACACCGGGAGGCCCAGGAGCGACGACGATGGAAGCGGCTGGTCAGATGCGCGAATCACCACTTGCGTTTGAGGCCAACAGAGTACGTAAGTCATGCATGCTACTATTATTTGTCCCTACCTAATTATTTTAAATCCTTAGCAGAGGTTGCAAAATAAAAATATAGTCTGACCTCTCACAGATTTTATTAACTTTTGCTAGCCGGCTTTCGAGGTTGTCCTCATCACCAGGCAGTGTGCTAAACGTCCCTAAATAAAAATTCCTACCTGTTCTCCACAGATATCCTTTTTTAAGTTCGGTCGAATCGACGTTTTGTTTAATTATTGTTTTTTATTACTTTTATTCCAATTTATTTTATTTAGGTTGGTTTATTCTTCTATTTATTTTTAATATTATTTTATTTATTTATTTTTTTATTACTTTTTCATTTTATTTATTTATCTCTTTAACTATAAGGTCACAACGCCTGCAATCAGAGCGCTCTTTCGTTGCTCTGGTAGACGTGAGCCCGATTCTACTGTGTGAATCTTTTGCCTACCCTAAATTTTTAATCAACTAGGTGGGATGGGGTCTTTAACAAGTACCTAACATCATACAGGCTAGAGACCATCGCTTAACGTCATATGAAGGAAGGCATGCTCAAGTGTTTCTCCTCCTAGATAAGGTTTTTTATCTCGCCGAGGCCAGGTTTCGAACCCGCTATTTTGAGTTCGGTAAGCAAGCATGCTGCCACGGCGATGTAAGAACGTCGCGAAATGTAGTCATGTAGAGACATTTCCGAAAAAGGTATAACAATTATTATTTTAATCTTAATTAAATTAAAAAACTGTATCTACTGAATTTATAGATATTAATGTTTTTATAATTTTATTTTCAAATACTTATTTATTCATTTTATTTTATTTTTAAATTGTATTGTTATTACTAATCACATGAATGTCTAAGATTTAATATCTGTTTATTTATCTACTTTATACGCTATCTTAATGTATATACATATTCTTATGACGTATTCTATTAGCAGTTAGCTAAATAGTTATTATGACTCATGCCCGGGCTATAACTACAAGGTCATTTTGTCTACTACCAGAGCGCTCTTTCGTCACTCTGATGGACATGAGCCTGACTCATTTCTAAAATCATTCCTGTTGCCTTGAACACACTTTAGAGTGTCCAACAAAATTTATCCTTGGATCAAGAGACTCACTTTTCCCGAATTTAGTGAAAGAAATTTTCCCAGAATAAAATATTTTCTTGTTGGTACGGAACAAGTGGTGTTTTGAGAGAGAGATGTCTGAAGACTGGAGTCTGGTTGTGAAGTGATCAAGTTGGCGTTCATTAAATTAGGTTTGAAGAGGCGACCTCACTCTCTCTTTGTGTTCCCAGCCTATCTCATCCTCAAACTTCACCAGGTACCTTCCGTAAATAGTCTGTTCACTTTAGGCATGAGTTGCTGAGAGAAGCTCATTTTCGGGGGGAAATGTATCTACTGGAGGAGCTTTGCAATGACCACTCAGACGGGCTACTGGCAAGTCCTGCAACATGAGAACGGAGATGAGAGCCAAATAACAAAAAAAAAGTCATCGATGATTCACCGGAAATGTACTTCCCCAGAACGAAATAATTAGTTAACTGATTCAATAGTTTCTTAAACTTCTCTGGGATGTTACATTGTTGGTTAATTCCGGCATTTCTTCCAGAGGTGTCTTCTTATTCTTTTTTCCGACAATATTTCGGGACTCTTACAAGTCCCTTCTTCCGGTCATTATGAAAAAACCGTTCATAGTGACCGGAAGAAGGGGACTTGTAAGAGTCCCGAAATATTGTCGGAAAAAAGAATAAGAAGACACCTCTGGAAGAGATGCCGGAATTAACCAACTAAATAAGTAATAAGATGTACCTGTCCTACATTTTTTTTAAAACACGACTAGTTTCATCAGGTGGAATCTTGCTAGAGAAGAGGTCAAGGGACACGTACGAGTATCAGGGACCAGCTGGACATGGATCTCTAGCAAGATTCCACCTGATGATGTCAGTTTACTGAAGAAACTAGTCGCGGTTTTAAAAAAATTACTTATTTAACAAGTTAACAACTATATTCAATAGTTCACTTACACAGAGGCTTCTAAACCTTTATACTAAATTTTGTGACGATAATGTAATACCTACGTCGGCAGTTATTACCATTTTTGAATCTCCCCTTCCTTTTTTTCGATTCCACTGAAAATGGATGTGTCATCCTTACGGGGTTTTGATTTCACATATGAAATTTTGTGTCGATACATTCATTCCATCGGGAGTTATCGAGTTCACAGACACAGAGAAACAGATTTTTTTTTTCTTATATGAAATTGGGAGATCGGAAAATATGAAATTCTGCTGGAAACTTACTTCGAATTGTTGACCAATTACATAACTTCCTCTATATTTCTTGTAGCTGAGGAAGTAAAAAGACTTCAGTGAATCACCGGCTATGTACTTCCCCAGCAAAAATTAATTAAGTTATTGCTCTTCCTGCAAACCCAATCGACCGTATATGCTAAAAATTAATAGTTGACATACATAGAGGGTTTTGAATCCTCATACAAAATGTTGTGTCGATACATCCCCTTCCAATGATCAATTAATAGAGGATTCTTTACAGCAGCTAGTAACTCAGTTTTTGCGATACGCTCCTCCCTAGATTGTTCTCCCTTGTTGGCCAATTTTACTGAAAATCAGTAGGTGTACTGGATACTTTTTTTTTTATTCGGCTTTAAAGGAGGGGTTACTGAGGGATCGGGTTTGGCCATCGGCGGAATAATTGCGCTGATCGTCCTCTCATAATGCCTGCTGCTGCTCCTGCCAGGAGCCGACGAATTGGCAAGACATTGGGTAGTCTGTTTCCGTCACCATCTGCCGTAGATTCAGTTCCAAATATGATCTTGTCCCATGAATCAACTCCACCCTAGCTTGGTCGTACAGCGGACATTCGAGGACCACATGTTCTGCACTCTCGATAACGTGTTCTGGATACAGATACAAATATCGTTTCGATACATTCATTTTATTGGGTGTTACCGTGTTCTCAGATAGAAACACAGACATATTTTTTTTCACAGGTTGCAAAATAAAATCTGTGAGAGGTCAGATTATATTTTATTTTGTTTTGCAATCTGTGAAATTATTAATTCTCACTACATCAGCCATCTTCATATTTTGTTATTTCATTTTTCGAATCAGGGGGTCAGAAAACATGAAATTCCGCTGAAAACTCAAAATCGAATTTCTGACCGATTGCATAACTTTCCTATACTTCGTATGGCTGGAGAAGTAATAACCAACATGTGATAACCAAGTTGAGCATATATTTGGACAATGTATTCTTTCCTGGAAAATACTTTAAGCGGGCTCATGACTAAAGGGAAGATTTGCTTCAAATTTATAGCTTTTCTTAAGGTAGTCTAGTAGAGAAGGGAAACGTTGTGAAATTATTTTCGCTTCTGGTGAAAATTTATTAAAAGAAAAAAAAAAAAAACTTTCTCCGTCTCATACATAGTTACTAACCCCGGAAGAAGTATGGAATGGTGAAACAAAGTACAATACTTAAGTAGGGGCTACTTGGGGCCCGAGAAACTTGACAAACACCTGCTCCGTCCCTTATAAATGATCAACTTTCCAAGGCTCTTCATCACCTGACAGAAATACAACCTGGATCTGTTTCTTTCTCACGGAGTTCTGCCCCGGTGTTGGAGTGTTCTTCATAAGTCCCAGAGCTAAAATAAACCTTTTGTATAGTGCAAGTACGAGAGACCATTAAAAAACTGCCAGTCAGTTAACCGTTGCTGCAAACATTGAGGACGACTGTTTTTGCAATATCTGTTACTAAGTCTCTATGTTTGTGATTGCAAGTAATATAAAATGTAAGTACATTTTACTAGATACCGTTCATATTTATGACATAATGAGAAATTCTCTTCAAATGAAGTTGTAGAGAAAACTGAAGGTACATTTTAGATAACATACAGTTTTTGCAGATCGCCCGCTTTGCAAGGAAAATGACAACAACCACCAGATGCGACTAAAGGTACCTCTGTGATCTGAGACGCATTATTTTAAATTCCAATGAAATCTTATCAATCTGACTACTAGCGCTACGGGTGTGCCGATAATGAACTACTACTGATAAGGATTGTTTGTGGCGCTACCTGAGCGGAAAAATCTATATTTTCACTGATTTGAACAACGAGAGGGTCAGGCTATATTTTCTGCGGGCGGAACGCCCACTATAATACCCCTGTGAGTTATTACAACGTAAATCGTAATCGTAAAAATAATTCTAATGATCAGGAACCAGAGAAAATAGAGTTCGAGTTTTTTCCGCTCAGGTAGCGCTACAAACAATCCTTATCAGTAGTAGGTAGTTCATTATCGGCACAGCCGTAGCGCTAGTAGTCAGGTTGATAAGATTTCATTGGAATTTAAAATTATGCCCACGATTTACGTTGTAATAATTCACAGGGGTATTATAGCGGGCGTTCCGCCCGCAGAAAATATAGCCTGACCCTCTCGTTGTTCAAATCAGTGAAATATACATTTTTCCGCTCAGGTAGCGCCACAAACAATACTTATCAGTAGTAGTTCATTATCGGCACACCCGTAGCGCTAGTAGTCAGATTGATAAGATTTTATTGGAATTTAAAATTATGCATCTGAGACGCTGTGGGTAACCAGCGGAAAGATAACCTGAGCGAAGGTAGCAGCTAGTACATGAGAGTGGATGTATCGATTAGGAATATTGATATCCAGAAGGCAGTGAGACTCTAGTCACTATTGATATCTAGGAAGCAGTTGGACTTTACAAGACGTTTTTCCGGCCCAAAACGCCCATTTTTTATACAACTCAGTTTTGTACAGACCACTCTCCCACTCCCTTCCCCCTCTCAAATTCATTCACAAAAGTACAAATCACATACAATAACAAATCTGAGACAATACACTATGTTTTTAGTCGTTTATTTAATAATAAATTATTATAATAAAAAACATACCTCATTCTGGGGTATAGAGAAGCGCAGCTTTATTTCTGTCTCCTAAAACAAAAAGATTATATTAAAAAAAGTAGTTGGTGAATCACCGGCAATGTACTTCCCCGGAAAGAATTTTCCCTCTCTCTTCAAAACCAAATTTCAAATCGATACATTCATTCGGTTGGGAGTTATCACACATGCACACTGACAGAGAGACATTTAAAGTCATTTAAGATTAATTTTTGAATTCCTACTACAATTTCTTTTTTAGTTCAGAACTTAAGGAACTATTTTACTGCACATTAATATAATTGAATATTTTAGCTGTTTTATTGCTGCATAAAAATCCGGGCTCTGCTTATAACGTGATTTATGTATGTCTTTCGACAATTTTTTCGAAATTAGGGAGGCCTAATTCTGGAACCTTGTTATTCCCAGTGTGTTAATAATTTATTTTATTTTAAAAATAAGAAAGAGTAAATAACCTTAATAGAATTTTCATATTCTAGGAAAAAAACAAACAAAACAATAGAAATGAAAACAATTGGAATAAAAAATTGATGTTGGTAACCTGAAACCAATAGGAAAATTGGATATTTTCAGAGAGAATAAAGGGAAACATTTTTATGTAATCAAATAAAGAATATTACATGAATATAATAATATTACATGGCTGTAGCCTTGGATTTGATATTAACTTTTAGAGTCGTGTTGTGAAGCGGTAAGAAGTGAAGCGTTAAGGGTCATCGCTTGTTCATGCTTCGGAAAAAAAAATGTATTTAGGCATTTATTCCAGTCGTAGAACCTTATCTGTCTCTGCGATCGAGAAAAGTCCTAAGTAGTTAGTTATTATGACCCATGCCCGGGCTTCTACTACATTTTGTCAACACTAAATTCTTATTCACCAAGGGTAGAGGTCTTTAACGAGTATCCAATATCGAATAGGCTCGATACCATCGCTTAATATCCCATCCGAAGGGCGGCGTGGTAATGTTTTTTTGTTTACCTCCTGGATAAACTAAAATAAACTAACGGCCTCTACTGCGTTTCGAACCAGCGATCTTGAACTCAGTAAGCAAGCATGCATACCACTGAGCAACCGGCGCCCTCCTCAAGTAGTAAGTAGGTGTTAGAGACAGCAACCTTCTTCAAATCCCTGAGAGCTTGTATAATTGGCAGTGTATTTTGCCAGCACCAATTAATCAATTAAGTTTCTACTCTCCCTCAAAAACTAATTACCAAACGAAGCTTGACTTTGCCTGGCTAACTTTCGGGGCGTAAAAAATAAACGAAATTGCTTGCGTTTTTACGCAAAATAACAAGGGAAAATAGTTATCAAGAATCACCGGCAATACACTTTCCCAGAACTGATAATCAATTAACTTTTCGCTTCTCCGATTCAAGAGCTTTATATATGAATTCTTTCAAAGAGGTTGGGTTCTTTGACGTCACGAGAATATTAGTATCATCCGCAAAAAGGACCGAACTAAAAGGTTTCATATAACTAGGTAAATTATTAATGTATATGAGGAACAGAGCAGAGGTCCTAAGATGGATCCTTGAGGAACACTGCAAGTGATTTCTCGCCATCCTGATGTATAACATTTCCCCAGTTACATCCTGAGCTTCAACCCTTTGTAGTCTTCCTGATAAGTACTACCAATGAGATCAAGCGCTATACCTCTAATGCCTTAATGGCTCATTTTTTTAAGCAGTACTTCGTGATTCACCAGATCGAAGGCTTTAGTTAAATCAGCGAATATACAAGACACTTGTTCTTTTTTGTCTAGAAATAAAATTACTAGTTTAATAAATTCAAAAGTGGCATTTCAAGTCGATTTAACTTTTCTAAAACCAAATTGTTCGTCAGTTAGCAGTCTATTAATTTCCAAGAATTCAATAAGTCTCTTGAAAATTATTTTCTCAAAAATGTTTGAAATTGTTGGAAGCAGTGAGATCGGTCTACAATTCTTCGGCAATTATTTATCAACTTCTTTCAATACTGGCTTTATTCTCGCTAATTTCAGTGAATTAGCCTGATTCAAAACAAAGATTGATTACAAAAGTAAGAGGCTCTGAGATATTTTCGGAAAGATTTTTGATTATTGTTAATTGATTAATTACTTCTAAGTTGAGAAACGCGGACATATTGTGGAAACTTGTAATAAATAAATAAAACAAACTTATTTTTGAAATATTGTCTATTCCACTAAAGATATAAATACATATATAACTACCGGTTTCGGCTTTATACCATCGTCAGGTCTAGTTATGAACTAAGTCAGTTTGCAGAGAGCGACCCTTCAAATACATCTCAGGTCAAAGGGGGCTATTAGAACTTGGGAGTCCCCCGGCTGTACCGTTAGCTAACTCATGAAATATTTCTTAACAAAACCTAGTTCTAAATTTACATAAAACAATGTCACTAGACTAATACGGGAAAAATAACAAATAAATAAGTACAAATACAAGTAAATAATAAAAATAGAAATAAAATTAATAACAATGTTAAGATTTAGATAACTTGAAACATATATGTGGAACCAAATATTAATAACAGATAATACAAACATATATGTGGAAACAGGAACATAATTGACAATAGCCACACTTTCGACCCATCTACAGGCATCAAATATCTCCATTATTGCCCAAAAAGCAGGCTACTTAATAGCTTAGAACAATTAGAAATAAATAAAGCTAACAAAAGGAACATTTGTATGAATGACCAAATTTATTTCAACTATTCCCCTTTGTTAACACCCTAAACCAGTTCTGTTTCCACATATATGTTTGTATTATCTGTTATTAATATTTGGTTCCACATATATGTTTCAAGTTATCTAAATCTTAACATTGTTATTAATTTTATTTCTATTTTTATTATTTACTTGTATTTGTACTTATTTATTTGTTATTTTTCCCGTATTAGTCTAGTGACATTGTTTTATGTAAATTTAGAACTAGGTTTTGTTAAGAAATATTTCATGAGTTAGCTAACGGTACAGCCGGGGGACTCCCAAGTTCTAATAGCCCCCTTTGACCTGAGATGTATTTGAAGGGTCGCTCTCTGCAAACTGACTTAGTTCATAACTAGACCTGACGATGGTATAAAGCCGAAACCGGTAGTTATATATGTATATATATCTTTAGTGGAATAGACAATATTTCAAAAATAAGTTTGTTTTATTTATTAATTGATTAATTCTCTATGGGGAAGTACATTGCTCGTGATTCACCGACGACTTTTTTTGTATGTGTAAACATGTTAGCTCGAGAGCTAAACCCCCGGTAGGGGGTTTGTCAGACCGTTAGAGCGTCTCGTTGATGTGCGTTTGTGTGTGTATGTCGGAGGGTTGCGCGCGCAGCACTCACACACACACACTATACACTTATTTTCTGTGATGTCCGCTGTTTTCGAGCATTTCTACGTTCTTGGAATAAAAAAGTGTAATATATTTCGACTGCATTTGACTTTCTTTTATGTTCTCCAATAGAGTCCCGCTAATCCGAACACCGATTATCCGGGCATCCGGTTAATTCGGACGGGATTTAAAAAAAATTAATTAAAATTTAGTGAACTACATAGTTTGACTTGACTTACTCAGTTGTGTACGATGAAAAAGTGCCGACAAAGAAGACGGCGCGCTGAATATTTACGCTAATATTTACAAAAATATTTATCATGTGCATTTCACAGCAAATTCCGTTTAATCCAGACTTTCGGTGATCCGGACGGGGTCCGGTCCCATCTAGTCCGGATTAGCGGGACTCTACTGTACTTAATGTAGTACTTTTAATCTTGTGATCATCGAAGAAAGTGAAATATATTTTGACTGAATTATCATGTAATATATTTCTTCACATATAAATGAATGTAAAGGTAAATAAAAAACCAATAACAATAACACAACTCTAAAAAACATGATTAGATATAACATTGTATTTTTACATTATTTATCATACTTATCGTTGTAGTGAATTTAACTAATTAATATATCAATATTACGAACTATAAAATGATCTATCGATAAGAAGCTTTTAGGCTCGGATGCTTCGATAGCTAAATTTGTCACAATAAATAAGATTTGTGGTGAAAGAAAATAATATAACAGTGCAAATCTAAAAAATGGGGGCCATGGTGGCCGTGCGGGCTAGAGCGTAGAGCTTTGGTCGCATGGTCTCACCATGGTTTGCGGATTCGAATCCCGTCCGGGAGTGAGTTTTATTTAATAGATAGAACTCCCTCCCGAGACCATGGATGTCGTAAATAAGTGGATAACACAATGCACATTGCTAATATGCATCGTACATAAGGCCGAGAAAAATATATATACCTATATATATATATTTATTTTAGCTATCACAAACCTATAATTTCATGTATAAAAAAAACAAATTTTAATCAAAATCAGTGAGCGACAGCAAATTTTTGAAACTAAAGTACATGTTTAACATCAAATCACACTTGTTGTTTGTTTGTTTTTCTAAAAAGGTAAAGAATATGAGAACCCAGTCCGTGATAACCAACTTGTATTCCATTGCATTCTATTTGATGATGAAAAAATTCACAGGGTGGCTGCCAACGGAGAAGAGAAAAGAGAAGTTGTGATTTCCCATGAGATTTGCAGAGGTAGCTACATGCGATAGGCTGAGGGCGGACCAGACTGGCCGGCCTGGGATCAGTGTATTCCCAGTGGCACCTACCTGTGGCTCATTTGAGAGAGAGAAAAAAAAAAATGCCATTATTTTTCCTTTTCCACACCCCTCAAAACTACAGGGGGTCAATTCCTTGAGGAACAGGCTGCCTTGAATGTGTTCCACATGAGCATCCTTTTTACTTTATTATACTGTTATTGATCAGAAATTCGATGTTATCGGAATATCATGTCTTCCAACACCCTGATAATAAAAAGGAAAAAAAAAGGATTGCTGTATATCTATGTGTATGTGTCTGGTTGACTAACTTATGTGTAATATCCAAAAATATGAATATTAATTGTTTTTAAAATAATTATAATCAGTGAAATGAAAATAGTTGAATTGGAAGGCAGGAAGTGCACCGGAAGTCTTTGGAAGACCCTCAACAGTCCGGGTATGAAAGGGTGGGAACCGCCGCTGAGGAGAGAGGTCTACTTCTGGAGTCAACACCAAGGAGGGAGGGGAGGATCCAGCCCTTGTCCAGCCAACATCCAGGACTCAGCCACAGGACCCAAGAAGAAGATGTGTTGGAGCTCACTACTACTTTGAAACAGACAGCAGAGATTGATGATTGAAGAGATCCAGAACCCAACAGCAATTGCAACAAACAACGAACAAAGACTACAAGTTACCGTGACACAATAAACAATTATACAGATAGAGTTTAGGAGTAGGATTTTGAGAATGTTTTCCATGAATATATATAATCAAATAAGAATGGCGAATTTTTTCTTTTACGTATTTTGCAACTTATGTCATTTTGATTTTTCAAAACTGTTAGACTTGGCAAACCCACAAAACCAAAGAAAGTTAAGAAAGAATTAGAAGCATATAGAATCATTATTTTTTTCAAGAACATTTTATTTCACATACCAACAATAATTATAATTACATACGGTTAACTAACTCGTATCTGGTTGAAGTTTATAACCGACATTGCTATATTATTATTTTTCAGAAAATAATACGATAGAATATGTGCCCTATGAACCACATTTCTTTATTTGTTATTTTTATCAGAACCAGTAAAAATGTTCATATTTTTTTATGGTTGACTATGTTCGAAACTGGTTGAAACCTCTCTACTGACGTTACTGCATTAATATGATTTTATGGGCTACAGAGGCTACACCCAAACTTAATGGTAAGTTTCTGCTCTCCTCCTAAACCTTAGAAATCTTTATTTGCTGGACTCATAAGTTCGGTTTTTACTCTTTTGTACGTCCATCGATCTATGAATTTGAAGCTACACACCGACTGTGTAGTTATGTAAGTTTCCGCTCTCCTTCAACTTTTTAAGAGTGCTTCGATCTCACTTATAAAATTTCGTGTTACACAGACATAATTACATAACTTCCCCTATACATCGTATTGCTGGGGAAGTAAAATAAATGAGTTCAGTCTTTTTCTCAGTGAGTACAATACTGGGACTTCGAAGGTCATGACTACAGTTTCATGCCGCCGATTGTACAAATCAATTATGAGTTTGACACTGAATCCGTTCAAACAGATTTGACACCTGACACTTATGAAGTGGCTAATTCTATCAGTGAACTGTTTCTGTTTGTTCTCTACTAACTGTGATTATTTGTCGAAGCTGACACGAGGCCTCTCATTTTTTTTTTTTTTTTATAACAGCATCATTGATCATTACAATCGATATTTAATCAGTGGAGCACACAACGGCAGTTCATTAATTTGGACATTTGATCGATACCCAATAAATCTTGATCAACAATTCACCTAAGCCCATGACTTAACATTAGTGTGGGTGCATTGGCCCTGTCAGACGAAGTGTCATTTTAATAAAGTTAAATGAGCACTCTGATGGGACAAGTGGATTTTAAGTTATACAGAAGGGACAACAATTAACTAATATTCTATAGAACCTTTTTTGTATTGAAACATTGTAATCGTGCGTCTGACATTGATGTTTCAAGGAAATTTCACGATGTATGACACAAATATGAAGATCGCCGATGCAATAAGAAGTGAGTATTTCACAGGTTTCAAAATAAAAATGTAATCTGACCTCTCACAAATTAAAATAATTAAAAAAAAAAAAATTTAATTTAATAAATAAGATTTTAAAAAATAAAATAAACGAATATAAAATTATTTTAACATCTGAAGGATGGAAAAAACATAGGAGAGGGTGAGAGTGGAAGTGGACTGTCTAACTCGCTTTCGACTGAGGATGTCGGGATGAGGACAGCAAAAAATAATAAAATATGTGAGAGGTCAATCTGTGACTACATTTATATTTTGCAACCTGTAAAATGTATGATACATTTTGACCATTTCGCATTGCTATTGTTCAAAATTTCGCCAAAATCTACGAAAATTGAGACCACTTAAATTTGGGGCCTATGTACATTGTATTAAGGTACTGCTTATATTTATGATATAATCGTAAATCTTTAATAATAAAAGTTGTAGAAACATTTAAAAGGGAGAACTTATATGAAATATGATTTTTCGTGGATCGCCTCGTTTGCGAGTTACATGCCGAAAACCTTTCTGAAATGTCATTTCAAAACTAATTTTTTAGACGTTTGTTCGATTTACGCGAAAATACGTAATAAATGGGCTCATTTTGGGGGTGGATAATAACATGAGTATACCTCGCATCGAAGCGGGTCAAGATCATCTACATACATGCAAAATTTCAGATATTTAGACTTTTTATTTTCCGAGATAAATCTCTGTGGCGGACAGACTACTGAGCGATTGAATAAGGGTTCCGTTTTAAACTTTTGTGTATTGAACCCAGAAACCCCACAGACAAAAAAGGTATGATAATAAAATTGTATTAACTGTTGACCCTAAGCTCCACAATGTGTACATCATGAAATGGCTCATTTTGCACCAGATATGAAGAACATTTAAGTGTTGCAAAGAGTCACGGAATAGGCTCGTTTGGAAGCTTTTAACAAACTGAAATACCCACATGACACGAAGTACGGCTAATGCTCTCTGAAACGCACCGAATTAATTCCATACATGATATTTTCTAACGATTACGTAAAAAGTAGATATCTATATATTTTGTTTGAAAAATGAATAATCAATTTCATATCACATATATTTTTTCATCTAACTAAATTCTTATATATCGTCCCACATATTATATGACCTATTTAAACAACCCCTCCCTCAAGATGGATTGGAGGGCGTCTGAAATGTTCAAACATTGATACTTCCTTACTTCCGTAGAAGGTCTTCCTCACAAGACGGCATGACCTCGTCCTGTTAGTGTCCAGTGGAGGCCTGGCCACAGAACTGCTCGTCTTTATCGGCGATATAGCTGCAGCCGCAGCAGGCCTTGCAGTGCCAAGACTGGCTTTGCAAGCTGCTCTTGGGGTGCCATCTCCTCACTTGGTAGTGTCCAGTGGAGGCCTTCGTGGGGTTTCAACCTCCTGCATCTTTGCACATGGCCTGCCCATCGCCAGTCTTATCACGTTTGAGACTTTGGGCTCGCCAAACTCCGTAGCGACCTCGCCATTATTTTTAATTCTGAAGACTTCTTCTCCTGGACCGGACGAAGGATCCTCCGCAAGATCTTTCTCTCGAATATCTCGAGGCTTCTCTCGTCTGCTCTGGTCATGTTTCATTATATCTCTGCAACAAATCTTAAGTATAATTTCCAAGTTGAGTTCCTTTTCCGCAGTGCTCTTTCTTCCAGGACGGTTTTTGCAATGTGTCTTTGTGATTCCGATAGGGTATCGCCAATAAAAGGTCCAATAAGGTCCTCTTTCGTTGCTTTACGAGCCAATTGATTGTATAAGAAAGTCCTGTGTTGACCTGACCCCTTATTATTAGCTTGGTAACATTATTTATGGATCAAAATTAATGTCTGGAAAGTCTGGCCCTTGTGTCTTGGGAGGCAATAATTTTCCCTTGAACAAGCTCTGTGGCTTATATAGAAGGGGCGGTTGTGTATGTGTAGTGTAGTTGTTGTGAATATAATGAATATATTTCTGGGCCTGTACAGATCCTGTATTCTTGTCTTGTACTCCATCTACAGTGAATTCTGTCTGTTCTCCTACATTATTTACAATAGGCAGTAACTTCTTCAACTCTTGTTACCCATTGAAAGACATCATTAAATGATACCAAGCTACAAATTTTGTTGTTGAAGAATTCGTTAATACATTTCGAATATTTTAGCTAAATATATGGAAAGTAAGACACAGCCAAAGTTGAGAATGTTTGAAATTGTGAATAGATGTAAATTTTAAAATTCATTAATTTTTCTGCTCTCAAATCTAGAATTATTCCTGTGGAACTGAAATAGAAAAAAAAGGGACTGAAAGTTACTACAACAATTATTTCATCTAAGAAAAAAAAAATATTCCGAATGGGCAAAAACTTTGTAGGCACATAGATTTTGTATGTCTGATCAACATACCTAATATATCGGTTTCAATTCAATTAGATACGGAAAATGACAAGATGATATTTTCCATCTGCAAAAGATACTAACCACTTATCAATATATTTGTACTTAAATTTTTCCTTTTTGATATATCTTTTCCAAAAACCCTTAACAGGTAAATGCGAACTTGTGAAATAGTTTCTAATGAGTATTGAAGTAACATATTTATAATTGTCATCAACTTCACTTTTCGGAACGAAATAATGTTTTTATGAGTAGGTATATTAAACAATGAATCCACATCAGTGTGAACATTCGAAATATTTGTCTAAATAAGTTGCATTTTCGAGGTACTGAATGTTTAAATTAATATTCTGGGACGGATGGATTTTTTCTTCATTTTGAATATTTATAATCGGTATAAACCATAAGTGAAATTGATAAATGATAAATTTAAAAAAGAAATCAAATTAAAATAAAAAAGAAGAAAAGAATAGTAAATAAAATTTAAAAATATGTATAAAATTATATTAATACAAAAAATAAAATAATTAAAAAAATAAAAATTCTAGTTTTTAGCTCATCTTGGACCCCGGATCTAAAGTGCAGATAGGTATTCGGAGGTCAGGAAGTGATAGGAGCTATTTTCATGTTCAATTTTGCGATATCTTCTGGTACTGTCTGTCGTGTGTTATAGATGTGCCAAGTACCTGCGCAGACATTTGAATTATTACATACTGAGTTTGTAAATGACTGTTTTAGCTAAGGAAGCATAAGGAAATGCGAAATGCACCATATAAAAAAATCTATTGCCACCATGTTCTGATGTAAATTTCTTTTTCCTTCTTGAGTGTTACTATTAGAAAACTATTTCATCACCGGCTATGCACTTCCTAAGCACAAATTAATCGAGTTTTCGTTTTCCCTTCAAAGTCTATGACCGTTTGGGCAAAAACTCATACTAAATTGTATGTCGATACATTCATAACATCGACAGTTATTGGTGTATTTGAGTCCCCCTTCTCTAATCCTCCCTTCCCTTGGACCGATTTCGTAGAACATTTATAGGTGCCATCCTTATAGGTTTTGAAATTAAATATGAAATTCCATGTCGATACATTCATTACATTGGCCGATCGAGGATTTGGGCTAAAACTCAATATTTGACTTACATAATCAATAACTACCGATGTTATGAATTTATCGACACAAACTTTAGCCTGAGGATTTAGGAGCCTCTACGTAAGTCAACTGTTGAATATTAGCGCTACGTACTTGTTTGGGGGGGGGGGGGGGGGGGGAGAGTTAATTGATTATTTCGTTCTGGGGAAGATCATTGTCGGTGATTCACTAACGACTTCTTTTTTATTTATTTATTTCTTCCCTGTTCATTTTATATTGCAAGAAATTACTTTATTTTTATTATTTGTATTATCATTATTATTATTATTTTTAGTACTTTAATATTACTATCATCAATGTATCTACACAATTCTCTAATTACTTACGATTAAATATTACTAGTGATTGTACTGTCCTAGCTGACTGACCACCCTCCCAAACTCACCCTTAGTCTTCTGGGGGAAGGTAGCTTTCATGTAATCATTTATTCTCTTTACTTCCCCAGTTATACGAAGTATAGGGGAAGTTATGTAATCGATCAAATATAGTTTTTAAACTGAATTTCATATTTTCCGACCTCTAGATTACAAATACGATAAATTTCAAATAATATCATATGAAAAAAAAATTGTCTGTCGGTGTCTCTGTGAACACGATAACTCCCGATAGAATGAATGTGTAGAGACGAAATTTTATATTTGAATCCATAACCCTTTAACGGCGACGCCTATTGTTTTTCAGCCAAATCGAGGTAAGGAGGGTTTAGGGGGGAGACTTAAGAAAAATACTGTAATAGGAGCCCCTATGTAAGTCAACTGTTGAATATTAACGCAAACGATCTACTGCTTTTGGCGGGAGAGCGAAAAGTTAATTGATTAATTCGTTCTGGGGAAGTACATTGCCGGTAAATATTAAATGACAATAACAATAATATGCGATAGTAAGATGTTGTGGGTCGAAATTTCTCATAGAAATAAAATACGTTGTCTTGCCACTGTTTCATTTTGACCAGAACCTGTTTTCAAAGCAACAGCGTCATCATCAGTGGTTCATCCCACCCACACAGCATAGCGAATAAAGGACAACTGGCCAGTTTAACTTTTTTTCTATGAGATAATAATAATAAAAATTGTACTTCGTTCAGATGGGAATAGCAAGAAACAGTGGAGATCAACTAAAATATTATTCTTTGTTCGTAGTTGAAAATAATTTCTGTCTACCCCTAGTCCACTCTTAACTAGCGAGAGATACAAATAAATACGAATTATCTTTTAATCATAACTCTAAGAGTCTGTTTGCCCTCTACCGTCCTTTATGGCAATCTGGTTCTGTAAAGCACCAACAGGGTCTACCTTTTGTCTAATTCGTTTCCACCCTCAACCATTATTCCTGGCTGGTAACAGACCTCTTTATATCTCTTAACTCTAATTCCTTCTTATTCTGGTCCAGGAAAGCAATCTAGGTTATTCTATGTTTTTTTTTTTTGTGAGATTGGTTCAACTGTTATGAGTTTTTGGAAATTTTTATAATGAAATATTTTTTTGAAGTCGCTTGCTAAAACCGCATGTGACGAAAACATGTAACACTAATATCGCCTATATCTTTGCAATATCAACCACGGGTCTTTCTTTGGTTTAATTGTGTAGAGGAAAGAAGCGATTACTCGATCACGCATTTGTCGCGTGCGCAGATGGCGCTGTCGCGCGAGCGGCTTACAAGTGTGTAATTCGTGTGTACGTAGGGTCCAGAAATGGCATGAAGAAACTCGGGCAGCAAGACAGAGGGATGCCAAACCTCGCCCACCCCCTTTGTCTACGGCGGAACGTGTCCATCTCCATAGGGAACGCATGCTCCGGACCCCTACCCATCTATGAGTGCGGCAGAGTCGAGCGGCGCAGGGCAGTCTCAGGCGCCAGTAGGGGGGTCTGCGACTCCAATGGAGGTAGACGACGAGACCAGGTCATCAGTATTCACCAGGAGCATCCAGGGTACACCCAACAGCCCAAGTGTGGGACCACAGCCTGAGCATATTACGCGTGCGCCCGAATGTTACAGCCACTGGGAGTTGACTACAGCGCGGTTCAAATCCGTCTCCATCGACGAGTTCCCAAGCTAGGTCCTAAAGAGTAGATAGGGTATTTGGTTACATCATTTCTGTACCCTAGTACCTTACCCATACACCCTCTGCAGCACGCACAAGACGTTTCACGTATCCCACTACGGCTGCGTCCCCGATACAGCCTTGATTTTTACGTGATTTTACGACAGATGTACGAAGTGTAAGGGAAATTATGTAATTTGTCAATAAGTTTTCACTGGAATTTTATGTTTTCCCTCTGATAACAAAAATGAAAAAAAAAGGTGTTGAATCACCAACCTTGTACTTCCCCGTGCGAATCAATCAATTACGTTCTCGCTCTGCTTCTAAAGCCAATGGACCGTTTGTGTTAAAACACAATATTAGACTTACATAGTGGCTTTTGAATCATACAAAATTTTGTGTCGACAAAATCATCGAATCATTTGTGTCGACAAAATCATCACAATCATTTACATCGACAGTTATTAGTGTATAGACCGGTAATGGTACCCAAAATAAAAGTTTCCAAATAACTGGCTATAAAACCTCTGGCGGTTCTGGAGGACCACTCCAAAATATTGGATACTAGATAAAGGGATAGATAATAAGATTGATTAAATTGAAAATAGAAGATATTTAATGAACAAAAGAAGACCTCGTAAAAAGCAGTTGGCCAACTGAGAAGGTAACAGAACATAGATTAAATTAACATAAAATTGAACTTGAAGTTCTTATCGGATACGATTGGGTGCCGCCTCTGAGATGGGGTAGGGGGGGGGGGGGGGGGGGGGCTGCTAGGTGGTCAGATGATGGATGTGATGGGACGGTGTGGTGATGGGACGATCTGGTGGATATATAAAGGTACGATGCTGTCTAGGTGGCTCCTGGCAGGGTACTGAGTGGCTTAGGTACAACCTATTTTGGTAAATATTGTGGGGGAGTAGGATTAGTGGGGAGGAGTCTTTTGGCAGGTCCGACTCTCATCCGAAATAAACAATGTGATAAATATTGAAATGTTGAAATTTAAAATGAATGCCGAAACAATTAGAGTATTTGAGTCGACCCCCTGTGATTCCCTTCTCTTTTTCAGCTGATTCCGCTGGAAATTAATATGTAGTCCTCTACATGACTGAATTTAAATATGAAATTTTGTGTCAATACAAGGGTAGTTATTAGAGTTATTGTGTTAAGCCTCAACCTAATCCATCTTGCCTTTTGACCGATTGGGCTGGAAATAAACAGGTTTCGTCCGTTTTTTGATATACAAATAAAATGTTGTGTTGATGCATTTTATCTGTTGATACATCCACGATCCTGGAAAAGTACAGTTTAAGGGTTTTAAGAGGTAAAACAGGAAACAGACTGGGTTTCTATGGTGGCTGAGAATGAGTTAAGAACCGGGGCAGAGATGAATGACGGAGACCATTAGAGGAAAGGAATGATTAATAAATATCATTCAACTTGGATAATGAGACGATCCGGGGCAGATGAATGCAAAGCTGAAAAAATAGCACTCAACCAATCATACTGGGAAAACGGTAAAGAGAGAGAGGGTGTGGTGGGGGGGGGGGAGGGGGGGGGGGTGAAGTTCCCTGGACTTGTAATCAACTCATGAAATGTTCCCTCTCAACCGCAGGCTATATTCAAAATACACAAAATACATGCCAGTGTACTTCCCCACTGGGAATTCATCAACTAAGTTTTCACTCTACTTTGAAACCGTCTTCGATGAAAATTAATAGGTTGTCATACTTAGGCACTTCGGAGCATACTTAGACATCAAGCGTATCGTTTTTTTCCAGTTCAAAATCGTAAGAACAATAATTATTGTCGATGCGCCCTTCTATGTCTTCAACCTTACCTGCCATAATGAAAATTTCTTTTGTTATAGAACTCAACAAGTCTCCATGCCCGGGCTTTAATTACAAGGTCATATCGCCTACTATCAGAGCCCTCTTTCATGACTCTGGTGGACATGAGCCTGACTCTACTGTGGGAGCCACGAGTACCTGACAACGCTTAACTTCCTATCCGGTGAGGGCGCCGGTAGCTCAGTGGTATGCGTGCTAGACTTCTGAGCTCAAGGTCGTGGGTTCGTAGCCCGGCCGAGGCCCTTAGTTTATTTTATCTGGGAGGTAAAATAAACTTAAGCACGCCGTCCTTCGGATGGGACGTTAAGCGATGGTCCCGAGCCTGTACGATGTCAGGTACTCGTTAAAGACCCCTACCCTAGATTAATAAAAATTTAGGGTAGGCAAAATTTAGGACTCCCACAGTAGAGTCGGGCTCATGTCCACCAGAGTGACGAAAGAGCGCTCTGGTAGTAGGCGATATGACCTCGTAGTTAAAGCCCGGGCATGAGTCATAAAACCTAACCTAACCTAACCTCTAACGAGAATTATCTAGTTCACAGACACACACACACACAAAAAAACATTGAAAACTCAACCCGATTACATAACTTCCCCAATACATCGTATAACTGGAAGTAAAATATTTTAAGTTGATCTTTGGGCTTTTCTTTCGAAAGTACTTCCCAAAATTAACTTTGTTTAACAGGATCCAGCTATTGATTTAGGCAGTTTTAAACCGGCTTCTTAAGTCGCTATTAAGTTATCTTAAGTCGTTATTAAGTTAGGCGTGCTTTAAATGGGAAAATGAATAAAGATTGGTTTATTTTAACTTAAATTTCAATAAAACTTTAGCTTCCAACTCAATTATAGACCTATTTCCCTTCCGTATTTGATGATTCTTGTTGATCCCCCAGTATTACTGGACAGAAGTCTGATTAATTATCACAGTTTAATGGAGACCTTTCTGTTGGTCTCTTCATTTTATTTCCTTTCCATGTAACCTATACATCTCTAAGTTTTGCTGACTTCTGGGTGTGATGTTTTAACAAAAGTTGTGATGGTTCTTGTAATAAATAAATAAAACAAACTTATTTTTGAAATATTGTCTTTTCCACCAAAGATATTTACAAAACTACCGGTTTCGGCTTACGCCATCGTCAGCACAAGGTTCAACAATAATTGAGATATTTGCCAAGCATACATATTTATATTAACCTAAGAGTACCTGAGGTGAAAGGGTCCCCTTCTTCTGGTAAAACCAGGGGGGTGGAATTCTATATTCTAACGGTAATAACCAACTGTGGACTTATTTGAAAACAGAAAACAAAATTAAAATAAAACCAAAAACTAACATTCCAAGAAAACAATATAACATAACCCACGCTCTTGAGCTCAGAAGTCAAGCACGCATACCACTGAGCTACCGGCTCCCTCACTGTACAGTATATAGCTACTATATGTCTAAGTAGAAAATTATTTAACCTAGGTTAATATTGCCATGGATATTTGTTAGCTGAAAGGGCTTTAATTTCTTCTGACAATGGTGTAAGGCCGAAACCGGTAGTTTTGTAAATAGCTTTGGTGGAATAGACAATATTTCAAAAATAAGTTTGTTTTATTTATTTTTTGCAACTTCCGCAATATGTCCGCTTTCCTCAAAGGACAAGAAAAAATATTTGTGAACTGAAGTGAAGCGGCATTGGTTAGAGTAATTTTTAGGATCCATCCATAAATTAAGTAAACGCGTGGAGGGTGGTTTCGAATTTTGTGACAGTTTGACAGGGGCGAGATACATATATATTGAAGGTATTGCAATCATGCGAAAATCCAAGATCGAAGTTTCAACTACTCCTGAATGGGCGCCAATTTCTTGGGGGCCCTTTTTCGGAAAATAAACAAAAACACTCACATTAACTAAATATATTTGAAAAGAACAAAAACATATTAAAAAACTTAACTCTAAAAAAAACATTCTAATGTTTAATATGTACTTTTCTTGCCTTTTTTTTCGGCGAACGTATTTATTATATCATCCATTGCTGAAGAATATTTTAGTTTCTCAAGTTGTTCTTTTTCTATGGACAGTAATGGTAGGTAAGTCCGATAGCCGTTCTTGTCCACACATTTTCCGACGAATCTATGAATATAAGGGGTTGTGAAGATTTTTTTTGTAAAAGATTACAACTCAAAAAGGTTTTCAAAGGCATATTGACTGTCCTATATGGTCAACTTCTAAGTTGAGAAACGCGGACATATTGTGGAAACTTGTAATAAATTAATAAAACAAACTTATTTTTTGAAATATTGTCTATTCCACTAAAGATATATATACATATATAACTACCGGTTTCGGCTTTATACCATCGTCAGGTCTAGTTATGAACTAAGTCAGTTTGCAGAGAGCAAACAATTCAAATACATCTCAGGTCAAAGGGTGCTATTAAAACTTGGGAGTCCCCCGGCTGTACCGTTAGCTAACTCATGAAATATTTCTTAACAAAACCTAGTTCTAAATTTACATAAAACAATGTCACTAGACTAATACGTGGAAAAATAACAAATACATTTGTTATTTTTATTTATTTTATTTTTATTTATTTTATTTATTAATATTTTTATTTATTAATATTTTTATTTATTTTATTTATTTGTTATTTCTCCACGTATTAGTCTAGTGACATTGTTTTATGTAAATTTAGAACTAGGTTTTGTTAAGAAATATTTCATGAGTTAGCTAACGGTACAGCCGGGGGACTCCCAAGTTTTAATAGCACCCTTTGACCTGAGATGTATTTGAATTGTTTGCTCTCTGCAAACTGACTTAGTTCATAACTAGACCTGACGATGGTATAAAGCCGAAACCGGTAGTTATATATGTATATATATCTTTAGTGGAATAGACAATATTTCAAAAAATAAGTTTGTTTTATTAATTTGTCCTATATGGTACCTACTTTCCAGAGACGGAATAATGTAGAGCTGCGGTGGAGTGTTTTATTATTTATTTATTGGGGCTTGCCTTTTATCAATATGACTATGGATAACATTTTACGATTTTTTACTTGGGGCTTTGAGGATGTTGGGGCCCCTCTAGCTTGGGGTGTGGTGCTACTGATGTGCTACAACTGCTGCAGCGGCCCCAGTCCCCGGAATACGTTTTGACCATTTTCGCAATGATGTTAGTCTGGTCCTGTGTGTGTTTGTGTTGTGAGCGAGAGCGTTAGAGAACCCAGAAACGATTATAACTATGAACCTGAAATATGAAATAAATATACGACATGTACGTCACATTAGAATTTGGTCAAAATCAAGAAATTGAGACCATTTTACTTAGGGCCTAAGTACATTTTAAAAAGTACCTCTTATATTTATGACCCAATCAAAAATATTTTCGAATAAAACTTGTAGAGAAAATAAATAGTCACGTTTTATATACATTATAATTTTATGCAGGTTGCCCGGTATGTGAGATATCTGCCGAAAACCAACCCTAAATGTCGTTCTGAAACATATTTTTTTAGACGTTTTTTTGATTTACTAGAGAATGGTTATTCCTATCGAAAAATTTGTTCTTTCCAAAAATATTCCTTAATTAATTTTCACCGAACAACAGTTATTTAAATTTGAGCTGGAACCAATTAAAACGAAGTTATAGCTTCCCAAAAATGTAAAATACATTTAACTAAATATTAGAGAGCTATTAGAAAAGTTTTCCTATTTTGTGTCTGTCTATGAATAATTGTACGTTAGGTTCACCGTGGAATAGTGAATAATTCAAGCGAAAAACTTAACAAGATATTTAAAATAATTATATTCAGTTAGTGGTGACTTGGTTCAAACGGGATTGACTAGATCCATATCGTTGAGTGCGTGTCTCCCTTGGACACGCAACTCGATGCTTATAAGGCCACCTTTTTTGTAAGTATTGTACTGCTTAAGCCATTATACGATTTACGATAACATTGACCAGGTTTCTTTTTTTTTCGTTCTTTTTAATTTTTCTTCCTGAACGTTATTACTTATAACTAGTGACTGGATTTTTAAGCAGTAAAAACTGCCAAAATATGCAGGTTATTTCGGTTCGTGTATTTCGAAAGAATATCGTTGATGGAATTCTTCAGTTTAAAGAAGGAAATGTCGGCCGAAACTAATGCCAGGCATAAGTCTTCGGAGAAATTGTCCTTCTGCTCTGGAAAACTAATCGGCGCAAAAACTCATCTCTGACTCAAGGCCTCCTGGATCAGCCTTCGCCAGTCGTCTCGGTCCTGTGCAGCTGCCCTCCAGTTCCTGACTTCAAGTAGGATCCTCGCATTATGTGCAACACCGTCCTTCCAACGTAGCTTGGGCCTCCCAACACGTCTGGTGCCGTGGATTTCCTCCAGTAATGTCATCTTTGGCACATCATGGTCCCCCATTCTTGCCAAGTGTTCTGCCCATCTTAGTCTGTTAAGTCTTACAAATCTTACTACGTCCGGTTCTTGCGACAAAGCGTATAGCTCCTGATTTGTTCTTCTCCTTCAGTCCTGTTCGTCATAGACACCTCTATAGATGCAACGTAGGACCTTCCTTTCGTGAATCTGGAGTGCTTGTTCGTCAGTCTTTGTTATTGTCCATGTTTCAGAACCGTAAGTTAACACTGAACGGAACAAGGTTTTGTAGAGTTCCAGCTTTGTTGCCCTAGAAAGCAAGTTACTTCTGAGGTGACGCCGGAGTCCAAAGAAACAGCGGTTGGACTTGGTGATCCTGCTTCTTATTTCATTTGAGAGGTTATTGTCCACATTAACCTGACATCCTAGGTAAGTGAACTCGTTCACTTTTCCGAAGAAGTATGAGCCAATATGAACTTCTTCAGCAAAACTTGACGTTTGAAAAATGTTTGTTCGGCGTAACAATGTGTTCCTACAAATAAAAATTTAAATCAATGCACGAACATAATTATGCCCAAAATATTTTAAAAATTCAAAATTTTTAAATATCTACGTTTTGAACCCGTCCTACGTAGAGCTGATACTGGTTCGAACATGCTTCTTCTCTGTTTGTACAAAATTGAACGTCTTGTAAATACGAGTATTGCATCTTTTAAACTCATTTGCTTTGTTTGGTAAGCCGGATTTAGAGTTTTAAGTGGTTAAATAGTTATCTGATAGATGAAACTGTCAATGGTAGTACTCTCCGAAGTTATTCAAAAGGCTAAGCTGACACTTGGACTTAGCCAAGTCTCTGAAAGAGTGAGTCTTGCTTTTAAGTTCTGTTTGTTAAGCAGTCATTACTACTTGTGTAAATATTTAAAATGTTGTAAAAGTCCCTCAAAACAGAAACAAAAACTTCCTAAACTCCACCATTATAAATAAGGAAACAAAAAGTCGGTGAATCACCGACAATGTACTTCCCCAGTACGAACTAATCAATGTTATTTTCGCTCTCCCTCAAAAACCAATAGAAAAATCAATAGTTGACTTACATATAGGCTTACTTAATTTCGTGTCGATATATTCATTGCATCGGCAGTTATTAGGGTTTTTGAGTTGATCCCCTCTCCTATGATTCACTCCAATCTGCCGAATTCGCGGAAAGTTAATATAAGCCATCTTTATATGTTTTTGAGTTTACATATGTAATTTTGTGTCGATATATTCATTACAACGGCAGTTATTATAGTTTTTAACCCCCCCCCCCCCCCCCCCCCCCTCCTAATCCCCACTTTCTCTATGATTTGGTGTTTTCGACTCAAATACAAAATTTCGTGTTGATATATCAGGATTTTTTTGAATCAGGTAGTTCACAAATAAACTCGGGTGAAAACTCATTTCGAATTTCTGACCCCCTATAACTGTGCTAGTGGTTGTAGACATTTCCTAAAAATTTCATTAATATCGATCCAACTTTTTTAAAAATATATATTAGTTAACAAGGGACGTTTAGATTATATTTTAAGAAAATATAGATATGTAATTCCGTGAGGTTATATCTTGTTGAAGAAATTGTGTGCCACTAGCTAAGAATATAAGACACTCGGAAAATATACAAAGTGATATCATTTTTGGAGAGAACGTTCGTATCGAGGGATTTCACATTCATGTATAGATGAAACGGTCAGTAGCCGAAGTCAGGAAATTCGCTAAGTGACTAGGCAAAACCCGAAACTACTAACGACTGCGGACAGTTATATATTGATTTTTTATCGAGAAATGTGTACTTTACTAAAAGCACCAACGGGATGGTCATTTTATTCTGTCAACCATCATCGTGTATCCACATGTTATGACAAGAACAAACAGTATCAGATCATACACAAATCAAATCCTTTATCAGTATAAATAAATAAATATAAAAAAAAAATTGTTTCTCCTATCGGTCCTTTCAGTGATATAGTTCAGCTCCAGTACTATGTATGATATATCATTGGTCCAGTTTAGTTAGTTATTGTGAATCATGCCCGGGCTTAAGCTACGAGGTCATATCGCCTACTACCAGAGCTTTCATAGGACTATGAGCTCTACTCAACTGTGGGAGTTCTCAATTTTGCCTATCCCGGGGTTTAGTTGCCTAAGGTAGGGATTTTTAACGAGTACCTGTCTTCGGACAGGCTCAAGACCATCGCTTAACCTACCATCCGAAGGATGGCGTGCTTAAGGTTGTTTCACTTCCCAAAAATATATATCGACCCTTCTATGATTGAGGTCGTTTGGAAATTCGCTTAGGTCGACCGTCGGGAATTGGATTTGAAAATTGACGAAACAAAAGTGTCAACATTAAAAATTTAAAAAAAATGTTGCCAGTGAGACACCGGCTATGTATTTCCCCACCAAGAATCAATCGATTACTTTTTTTTATTTTACTTACATTGACCATGCGATAATCACTTCCTCAGGAGAATGAACCTGGTTAGGCAAAATTTAGTAGCCATGAGTCACAATAACTATCTATCATATCTACGTGTTTGTATGTCAATATCTGTGACTCACAACCTTCAAAAGGAGAGGCTTTTGTTCTGAAAGAATGTCAATAAAGCTATTTTATTTTTTTATTTTATATTTTATGCTGTACAAAATCGTATGACTTACCCAATTACCAGTTTATAGTTTAATTGAAATAAATAATATTATTATTATTATTATTATACAGTGACTTATTTACAAGCAACGTTCTCTCCAAAAGAAATAAGAAAAGAGGAAATGTACTGTGTACAAGGAAGTCGTGTGTTAGTGAGGCCAGATATTTTTTTCAAGCTGAAGCCAGGGACATTGTGTAGCTGCTGAGTAGATCCCTGAAATAGCCAGTGAGGGAGGTCCTTGATAAAGGACCAATGTTAGCCAAACCCTCCACGTAGCTACCTCCGTCCTTCTCTTCCCAACTATCCACCTTTTTTTCTCAGGTGAACATTGACAAGAAGAAAAGGGCTCCTTCCCTCTCTTGTCGTCTGAATACTTCTGCCTCCTCTAACACTTCACTTCTTCTTCTTCTTCTTCGGTTGGTTCTTGCCTCCTTTCTCTGGTGAACATTGACAAGAAGAAAAGGGCTCCTTCCCTCTCTTTTCGTCTGAATACTTCTGCCTCCTCTAACACTTCACTTCTTCTTCTTCTTCTTCGGCTGGTTCTTGCCTCCTTTCTCTGGTGAACATTCACAAGAAGAAAAGGGCTCCTTCCCTCTCTTTTCGTCTGAATACTTCTGCCTCCTCTAACACTTCACTTCTTCTTCGGCTGGTTCTTGCCTCCTTTCTCTGGTGAACATTGTCAAGAAGAAAAGGGCTCCTTCCCTCTCTTTTCGTCTGAATACTTCTGCCTCCTCTAACACTTCACTTCTTCTTCTTCTTCTTCTTCGGCTGGTTCTTGCCTCCTTTCTCTGGTGAACATTGACAAGAAGAAAAGGGCTCCTTCCCTCTCTTCTCGTCTGAATACTTCTGCCTCCTCTAACACTCCACTTCTTCTTCTTCTTCTTCGGCTGGTTCTTGCCTCCGTTCTCAGGTGAACATTGACAAGAAGAAAAGGGCTCCTTCCCTCTCTTGTCGTCTGAATACTTTTGCCTCCTCTAACACTCCACTTCTTCTTCTTCTTCTTCGGCTGGTTCTTGCCTCCGTTCTCAGGTGAACATTGACAAGAAGAAAGGGGCTCCTTCCCTCTCTTGTCGTCTGAATACTTTTACCTCCTCTAACACTCCACTTCTTCTTCTTCTACTTCGGCTGGTTCTTGCCTCCGTTCTCAGGTGAACATTGACAAGAAGAAAAGTGCTCCTTCCCTCTCTTGTCGTCTGAATACTTCTGCCTCCTCTAACACTCCACTTCTTCTTCTTCGGCTGGTCCTTGCCTCCTTTCAGTCCAGTAACCATTCTCGTTCCTATCTAACCGCCTCATAGCCACCCATTCTCTCCATCTACATATAATTCAAATTCTTTAAGGATTCAAAAAAAAAATCGTCTGTGATTCACCGACAATGTAATTCCCCAGCACGAATTAATCAACTATGTATTTTTTCTCTCTTCAAGTTAGAGGTGTTAGAGGCTGTAAATAGTTAAAAACAAAGAGCTTGTTAAACTTTTATATTGACTAATTTCACAAAAATATATACCGACGTAAAGTGTAACGGTTTCGGCTTATGCCATTGTCAGCACAGTGACATTTAAGTTTCAATCCTAAGGTTACCTGAGATGACCTAAGCGTGTGACATCCTGACCCCTAGGGTTGACCTAGAGGGGAGCGGGGAGAGGGGGGTGGGGAGGGGTAAGCCAGCTGGAGTAAGCCGAAACCACTTAATTTATATATTTTTGTGGAATAAGACAATATAAAAGTTAAGCAAATTATTTGTTTTTATCTAAAAATAATACTCAGTGACTTCTGAATTATAATACTCGATTCGTAGGTAACCCACAATACAGTGAGTGTTTTTATTTACAAGCTTAATGACCCGGCCCTTTCAAAATAAAGTTTGGCGAACTCTAATTGTGCGGAGAAAACAACTAATAAACACCACTTTAGTCATAAAGAAACAACATTACTTACACTTGAAAAAGTTAGTTCACAATCAAATACTACAAAATAGGATCAAGTAAACACTCGCTGATTAACTGACTCTCTTGAGTCTGGTATATATAGGATATCTAATGTATAGAAGATTCTATGAATTATCATGGACATAATTTAATTGAATTGGAACTGTCTGCAAGGTTTACAATTGATAACTTTGTAGCGATACTACACTTCATAAACAGGCGTCTTGAAAACATAGAACTGGAGCGACCATTCACCAACTGGTAAACTATCTGAAGTACCTGTTGTTCGAAGCAGTACCTTCTTGATCCACTTTGTCGAGTTCGAGGGACTGTCGACTTTTTTCGAATATTTGTATGGTTGGGAGGTAGCAATTTTATCTTGTAGTAAATAAGTAATAAATAAATTTAGTTTATAATGTATCGGATGGTGTGAAGTGTTTCGCTGAACAGTTATTATGTATGTCCAAATACATTTCTGCGATCTCATACTAAATTTTGGTTCGGCACATTCATTACATCGGCAGTTATTGGGGTTTTTGAGTTGAGCCCCCTTTGACCCCCCTCCTGCCCATTCCGCAGAAAATTAATAAGTGTTGCCCTTACAGAATTTCGAATACACATAAAAAATTTTGTGTCGTTATATTCATTACAACAGCAGTTATAATCTCTCCCTAACCGCCCATTCCCCTTGGCCGATTTGCATGAAAATTTATCTTATAAACTCTGTCCTTATGGGGTTCAGGTGACATATGAAATTTCGTGTAGATACATTCATCTTTCAGCAATTATATGTTAAGGATCCCACCTGATCCTCCCTTTCAATTTAGATAGTTTGGCTGTTAGGTGTCGTCGTTGAGGAATCGTCGAGAGTTGTCGCCTTCATAGAAACATTCAGACACAGATACAGTCAGATTTTTTTTTTTTCATATTTGGAATCTGGAGGTCGGAAAATATGAGATTATGTTGAAAACTCCGGATCAAATTTTTGGCCGGTTTCATATATATGTATATATATATATATATATATATATAAATTTACATAAATAAACCTGGACTTATTATATATATATATTTTACTTTTTTCTCTTTTTCTCGGGCTTTAGCCCAGTTTTACTTTTGTAATATATTTTTTATTTTTATTTTTTCCAGACGTTTATGTAATCTTTATTATTTAATCGAAATCAGTTATAAGAAGTAAGTTATATCATTTCTTTATTTAATATTATTCAAACATTTCTTATTAAAAACTCTTAACAGATGAAAATAAACATAATACATCGATTTGTTCCAGGACATTCTAGATCAACAATGAATATATGAAATAACTAACTGATAAACATAAATAATTCAGTTCGTAAAAATATATTCATGTATACATAGAAAACTACATAGAAGAATACAGAAATATTCTTCCCCTGAAGAAAGAAAAAAAAAAGTGGAGGAAAGGTCTCACTTATACACGAAAAGCATTCTTTATGCATCTACAAAGAGGGAAGGGGAAAAAGTACCATATATTGTTTCTAGAATATTTTCTGCTTCGGATAAGTGAATATCTCACCCTTCCTTTATATTCGTAAAATTTTGTAACTAAGGTGTATAATTATGAAAGTTAGGATTGAAATTGTGCTGAGATATTTTTAAAAAAAATGTATTAATCTGTCTTTTAAAAATTAAAAAAATATAAGAAGGTAGTGTTTTGGTGTTTTTTTTTTTTTTCAAATTTAAATTTAATTTAGGGGGCTCGACCAAAAAACCGCAATAACTGCCTGCGTAATGAATTTGTCGACACAAAGTGAGGATTCCTGATTTTTACAAATGTTAATTGATTTTGGAATGAGAATGAAAATTATTTTATTTTATTTTATTTTTTTCATTTTTGGAATGAATGGGTCGGGAAACATGAAAACATTGAATTTCTGACCGATTACATAACTTCCCCTATACTTGGAACAGTGGGGGAATGTGCGTACTCCCTTTTGGTGAAGACATAACTAGGAATATTTCCTGACTTCGTTGAATACTTGTCCATGAATGGGAGAGGAACCGCTTGGCCACACGGCCTTCTTGAAGATTCCTTCTACATTCCTGGTCTACATTCCTCGCCAAAGAGGATTGTTGGACCATCTACAGGGTCTCAGCGGGGTTTATAGAGTTCAACGGTTTAATACTGCTGTTAGGCTGACGTATTTATCAATGTACTTCCTCAGAACGAATTAATCAATTACCTTTTTGTTCCCCCTCCAAAACCGGTCGTTGACTTACATAAGGTTCCCAAATCCTCATACTAAATTTTGTCTAGTTAAATGTATTGTACATCGGTAGTTATTAGGATTTTTGAATTGAATCCCCTCCTCTTCATTCGTCCGATTTCGCTGAAATTTGACTTATGTCTGATCCCTTCTGCCGAATCCGGAGAAAATTAATAACTGTCGTCCTTATGGGGCTTTGAAGTGACGTATGAAATTTTGTGTCTACACATTGATTACAATGACTTTAGCGTTATTAGTCTTTTTAAGTTAAGCCTGTCCCCTAATCCCCTCGTGGGCCAATTTGGCTGAAAATCAAAAGGTATTGTCGTTGGAGAGTTGTGGATACACATATAAAATTGAGTGTTGATACTTTGATTCTATCGGGAGTGTTCACTGTCACAGACATCCAAACGGACAGAAACACATAGACAGACTTTTTGACGTGAAAACGTCTATTCGCTCGTTAAGCACAGTGATAGCCGGTCAAACTTTCTTGTGTTACAAAATACCGTCAGATTTCAATCGATAGTAACTACGAGACTAATAATGTGATAACAACGGTTGAGGTCACAATGGATAGAGCATGTCTGTACGTGTTTGTTTTGCCTATGACGTTATAGGACTAGTGTGGGCGCCGGCGGATGATTGTTGCGAATTAGCGTTATGTAAAATTAGAAATTAGTGTAGAGTGATAAAGCGTTTAGATAGGACGTTGATTCGGGTGTCATTGTAAAGAGCTTGAGGAGCACTACTAGGACTCAAAGTGAAACAATAAAAATATTCGCCGAAATATATGTAAAAATCGGTAATAAATTGAAAATTGCAAAAAGTTAAAGATGTCTCATATGAATCGTAAATATGCGCGGAATTGTAGAAAACGCAAATCAGAGGAAAGCTGGCATCAAAAGGAATTTAAAAAACCTAAAAAGTCTAGTGCCGAGCAAATGCAAGAGCTACGGCAGCATCGAAAAGAAAATGAAAGAATGATTTTATCACGTTTTTACGGATAATCTATGGCGTGGACCTTGACTAATGTTTTTTTTTTCATATTTGGAATCTGGAAGTCGGAAAACATGAAATTCCGTTGAAAATTCATATCAAATTGTTTTACCGATTGCCCTATACTTCGTATAGCTGGGGAAGTAAATTAGACTCGGTACTTGTCAATGTTCAGAAAGTTCAACTCACCTTCAAACAATGCCGAGTACTTAACTGTAGTATCTTCATAAACAAGGAGTAGTTACGAGTATTAACCACCGACTTTATGACGGCGAATCAGACAACGCATTTTACTAACCATCGCCAAAAAGTCGGGTAAAAATAAAGGGACTTTAACCCTGTGAACAACACTGATCGAGACGGTCTGACTCCGAGATACACCCGCCTCCATATCTCCAACCTTATCAGGAAAGGAGATAAGTTTTACAGTTGTCTCCGACCTTTTGACGGTACGTTAGTTTGGTCAACTACAGAGCAACATTCGTCATTGCGCACATCATCATTGTACAGTGAGTTCATCAAGTACTTAGTACACTTTGATGCCAAACGAACACTGAGTACAAAGAACAACAAGGATATTAAGTAAACTCTAGCGACCACTACTAGAGAGCGCCCCAAACCAGCCAACAACTGTTAACTTCTTATACAAATATTTACGGCTACTACTCCACCATTACTGAAACTACTATACTACCAACATTGAAACTACATTAAAGTCCTCAACTAATCAATGTTTTTTTTGTTTTTCTCTCTATTCTCTCTTTTTATTTCCCCAGGTATACGAAAAATCCGTCAGCAATTTCATGATTTCCGCCCCCCTGATTACAAAACACTTCGTCGATGAATTACTGGCAATTCCCCAGCATGTTATCATTTATGTTCTTGCTCCAATCGTATGTTTTGTCTAAAAATCAATAGATGATTAACACAGGGACTTCTGATCCCTCATTCTGAATCGGCAGTTATTACAGTTTTTGAATTGAGCCTTATGATTTCTTGAATTTTCGGAAACAATTTCTTATAGATAATTTAAAAATGTATAAATAATAATTAAATAAACAAAATTAATAATAATTAAATAAACAAAATTAATAATAATTAAATAATCAAAATTAATTATAATTAAAACAAAAAGAATAAATAATAAATATTACCACATTTGTCTAAAAATCAATAGATGATTAACACAGGGACTTCCCTCATTCTGAATTGGCAGTTATTACGGTTTTTGAATTGAGCCTTATGAGTTCTTGAATTTCCGTAAACAATTTCTTATAGATAATAAAAAATCTATATAAATAAAGCTGAAACGGGGTTTGTTTGTATGTTTGTTCCAGCATCACGCCCAAACGGCTGGACGGATCTTCATGAAACTTCACATGTAGCATTCTTTTGAGCCCGATTGAATAATAGGCTATGTGGCGTCCCAAAATTTTGAACGGTAGGGGGGGTTGTAAGGGGGGCCTAAGTATATAAATAGTCCTACCTCATTAACGGTTGGTCGGATTGTCACGAAATTTCACATGTAGTATTCTTAAAGGCCAATATGAAAAATATTGTGTGTGGCGTCCCAAAATTTTAAATGGAAGGGGGGGTTGTGGGCGTAGGCCTAAATATAAGTATAGTGATAGATCTTTAACGGATGATCAGATTGTCATGAAATTTCACATGTAGTATTCTTAAAGGCCAAATTGAAAAATATTGTGTGTGGCGTCCCAAAATTTTAAATGGGAGGGGGGGTTGAGGGGGGGGGGCTAAGTATAAATATAGAGCTAGCTCATTAACGGTTGATCGTATTGTCACGAAATTTCCCATGTAGTATTCCTGAAGGCCAAATAAAAAAATAAGGTGTGTGGAATCCCAAAGTTTTGAACGGGAGGGGGGGTTGTAGGGGGGCCTAAGTATAAATATAGAGCTAGCTCATTAACGGGTGGTCGCATTGTCACGAAATTTCCCATGTAGTATTCCTGAAGGCCAAATAAAAATATAAGGTGTGTGGCGTCCCAAAGTTTTGAACGGGAGGGGGGGTTGTGGGGGGGGCCTAAGTATAAATATAGAGCTAGCTCATGAACGGGTGGTCGCATTGTCACGAAATTTCCCATGTAGTATTCCTGAAGGCCAAATAAAAAAATAAGGTGTGTGGCGTCCCAAAGTTTTGAACGGGAGGGGGGGTTGTGGGGGGGTCTAAGTATAAATATAGAGCTAGCTCATTAACGGGTGGTCGCATTGTCACGAAGTTTCACATGTAGTAAAAAAAAAAGGTGTATGGCGACCCAAAGTTTTGAACGGGAGGGGGGGGTTGTGGGGGGGGAGGGGGGGGCTAAGTATAAATATAGTGGTAGCTCATTAACGGGTGGTCGTATTGTCATGGAATTTCACATGTAGTATTCTTAAAAGCCAATATAGGGTGTATAAGTCACAAAATTTTGAACGGGAGGATGGATTGATGGGGGCCTAAGTATAAGTATAGTGATAAGTCATTAACGGATGATCGGATTGTCACGAAATTTCACATGTAGTATTCATAAAGGCCAAATAGAAAAATAGGGTGTTTGACATCAAAAAATTGTGAACGGGAGGGGGGTTATGGGGGTAGGCCTAAATTTGAAGATAGTGATAGGTCATTAACGGATGATTGGATTGTCATGGAATTTCACATGTAGTATTCTTGATGGCCAAATAGAAAAATACACTATGTGACATCTTAAAAATTTGGAGGGGGGGGGGGGGGGCTAAGCATAAAAATAATGCTGAATGATTAAAGTGCAATCGGATTGTCATGAATTTCACATATAGTAGTAGTAACTCTGTATTCGCTGTGGGGTTCACTGTTGCAAGACATTTACTAGCTGTGATGCCCAGCGTTCCTAACTATGTAGTATCTATGGGGTCCGCTGTTACAAAACACTTACTAGCTGTGTTGCCCAGCGTTCCGAACTTCGTACTAGCTGTGGGGTCCGCTGTTGCAAGGCACATACTAGATGTGGTGCCCAGGGTTCCTAACTTCGTACTAGCTGTGGTGTCCGCTGTTGCAAGGCACAAACTAGATGTGGTGCTCAGCGTTCCTAACTTCGTACTAGCTGTGGGGTCCGCTGTTGCAAGGCACATACTAGATGTGGTGCTCAGCGTTCCTAACTTCGTACTAGCTGTGGTGTCCGCTGTTGCAAGGCACATACTAGATGTGGTGCCCAGGGTTCCTAACTTCGTACTAGCTGTGGTGTCCGCTGTTGCAAGGCACATACTAGTTGTGGTGCCCAGGGTTCCTAACTTCGTACTAGCTGTGGGGTCCGCTGTTACAAAACACTTACTAGCTGTGTTGCCCAGCGTTCCTAACTTCGTACTAGCTGTGGGGTCCGCTGTTGCAAGGCACAAACTAGATGTGGTGCCCAGGGTTCCTAACTTCGTACTAGCTGTGGTGTCCGCTGTTGCAAGGCACATACTAGATGTGGTGCTCAGCGTTCCTAACTTCGTACTAGCTGTGGGGTCCGCTGTTGCAAGGCACATACTAGATGTGGTGCTCAGCGTTCCTAACTTCGTACTAGCTGTGGTGTCCGCTGTTGCAAGGCACATACTAGATGTGGTGCCCAGGGTTCCTAACTTCGTACTAGCTGTGGTGACCGCTGTTGCAAGGCACAAACTAGAATGTGGTGCTCAGCGTTCCTAACTTCGTACTACCTGTGAGGTCCGCTGTTGCAAGGCACATACTAGATGTGGTGCCCAGGGTTCCTAACTTCGTACTAGCTGTGGTGTCCGCTGTAGCAAGGCACAAACTAGATGTGGTGCTCAGCGTTCCGAACTTCGTACTAGCTGTGGGGTCCGCTGTTGCAAGGCACATACTAGATGTGGTGCCCAGGGTTCCTAACTTCGTACTAGCTGTGGTGTCCGCTGTTGCAAATTAATACAGCTATGTTGGTAGATAGGCAGCATCCAGAAACGAAGATGGTCAACCAAAGAAAGATTCAGATGTATCGGGAAAGTCCCATCCGATGGACGACGTGCTCAAAGTTATTTTTATCTTCCCGATTAAAACATCTGACCTAAGTGACTTGGCTAGATTTCTAAATGGCGATCCTGAGCTCGGTAAACTCCATTCTTCAAATTTCTCGCTTTTAAACGGTTTTTAGTATTAATATTTGTTAAAACTGATATACAGATTCAGATATATCGGGGAAGTCCCATCCGAAGGACGACGTGCTCAAATTTATTTTTAACCTAAGTGAAATTTCAGCTACCCAGGTTTAGATACGTAACATACGACTCATTATCGAGTACCTGACATACGAAAAAGCCCTCGATCATAGCTTAGAGTCCAAACCGAAGGACGACGTGCTCAAGTTATTTTTAACGTAAATGAAATTTCAACTACCCAGGTTTAGATACGTAACATACGACTCATTATCGAGTACCCGACATACGAAAAGGCCCTCGATCATAGCTTAAAGTCCAAACCGAAGGACGACGTGCTCAAATTTATTTTTATCTTCCCGATCAAAACATCTGACCTAAGTGACTTGGCTAGATTTCGAAATGGCGATCCTGAGCTCGGTAAACTCCATTCTTCAAATTTCTCGCTTTTAAACGGTTTTTAGTTTTAATATTTGTTAAAACTGATGAACAACCGGGATATCTGAATCCTACACAAAAATTGAAAGAAGAATGTTTTTCGAAAAACGTCGGGCTAAATACCATTCTTCAAATTTCCTGCTTTTTAACGGTTTATAGATTTAATATTTCTTAAAACTGATAGACAGATTTAGATATATCGGGGAAGTCCCATCCGAAGGACGACGTGCTCAAATTTATTTTTAACCTAAGTGAAATTTCAGCTACCCAGGTTTAGATACGTAACATACGACTCATTATCGAGTACCTGACATACGAAAAAGCCCTCGATCATAGCTTAGAGTCCAAACCGAAGGACGACGTGCTCAAGTTATTTTTAACGTAAATGAAATTTCAACTACCCAGGTTTAGATACGTAACATACGACTCATTATCGAGTACCCGACATACGAAAAGGCCCTCGATCATAGCTTAAAGTCCAAACCGAAGGACGACGTGCTCAAATTTATTTTTATCTTCCCGATCAAAACATCTGACCTAAGTGACTTGGCTAGATTTCGAAATGGCGATCCTGAGCTCGGTAAACTCCATTCTTCAAATTTCTCGCTTTTAAACGGTTTTTAGTTTTAATATTTGTTAAAACTGATGAACAACCGGGATATCTGAATCCTACACAAAAATTGAAAGAAAAATGTTTTTCGAAAAACGTCGGGCTAAATACCATTCTTCAAATTTCCTGCTTTTTAACGGTTTATAGATTTAATATTTCTTAAAACTGATAGACAGATTTAGATATATCGGGGAAGTCCCATCCGAAGGACGACGTGCTCAAATTTATTTTTAACCTAAGTGAAATTTCAGCTACCCAGGTTTAGATACGTAACATACGACTCATTATCGAGTACCTGACATACGAAAAAGCCCTCGATCATAGCTTAGAGTCCAAACCGAAGGACGACGTGCTCAAGTTATTTTTAACGTAAATGAAATTTCAACTACCTAGGTTTAGTTACATAACATAGGACTCATTATCGAGCACCTGACATACAAAAAGGCCCTCGATCATAGCCTAAAGTCTAATCCGAAGGACGACGTGCTCAAATTTATTTTTATCTTCCCGAATAAAATATCTGACCTAAGTGCCTTGGCTAGATTTCTAAGTGGCGATCCTGAGCTCGATAGACTCCATATGTATGATAAAATAAGTTACCGTTTGGTTTCTACTAACATTATCAAGGAAGAAATGTGGAATATAAGTGGGCTTTGGAGATGGTAGTAGGAAGTTGGCAGGAGTGTTGGGTGATGTCACGTACCCTATGTTGAGCGGAACGTTTAAGTCTATATTAATAAAGCTGAAACGGGGTTTGTGGGTTTGTGTGTTTGTATGTTTGTTCCAGCATCACGCCCATACGGCTGGACGGATTTTTATGAAACTTCACATGTAGCATTCTTTTGAGCCCGATTGAATAATAGGCTATGTCGTGTCCCAAAATTCTGATCGGGAGGGGGGGTAGTAAGGGGGGCCTAAGTATATAAATAGTGCTAACTCATTAACTAATGGTCGAATTGTCATGAAATTTCACATGTAGTATTTTTAAAAGCCAAAAAAGAAAAAAAGGTGTGTGGCGTCCCAAAGTTTTGAACGGGAGGGGGGTTGTGGGGTAGGCGTAAATTTGAAGATAGTGATAGATCATTTACGGATGATCGGATTGTCATGGAATTTTTTATGTAGTATTCTTGATGGCCAAATAGAAAAATACACTATGTGACATCTTCAAAAATTTAACAGGGGGGGGGGGGGGGGGAGCAAAGCATAAAAAAATGCTGATTGATTAAAGGGTAATCGGATTGTCATGAATTTCACATGTAGTAGTAACTATGTATTCGCTGTGGGGTCCGCTGTTGCAAGGAACATACTAGCCGTGGTGCCCAGCGTTCCTAACTACGTACTAAATGTGGTGTTCGCTGTCGCAAGGCACATACTAGCTGTGGTGCCCAGCGTTCCTAACTACGTACTAGATGTGGGGTCCGCCGTCAGCGTTCCTAACTTCTTACTAGCTGTGGTGCCCAGCGATGCCAAGTATTCACTAGCTGGGGTTTCCGCCGTTGGAAGGCGCATACTAGCTGTGGTGCCTAGGGGTCTTAAAAACTTACCAGCGTTACTATAGTTGAAGGACTAAAAGCCTTATTCCGTATGAATAATCGAAAATTATAACATCATGAATGTGGTGTCGAAGGATTGAATAGACTTACAGGAGATATTGAGAGAAAATTCAAAGTTCCCCGGGCAACGCCGGGTATTACTTCTAGTGTATAAATAATAATTAAATAAACAAAATTAATAATAATTAAAACAAAAAGAATAAATAATAAATATTACCACACTTCCTGTAGAAATTATAGCTGGTCTTCTACTAAATTTTGATTTCTACAGTAATTTCCGAAAAGGGCCGTATTAGTATTGTGATTACTAATAACAGTTGGTTATTGTGACTCATCCCCGATAATTATCTACTTCGTATCGCGCACTACGAGAGCGCTCTGGTGGACACGAGCCTCAAGTGCTAAATATTGTCTACCGAGGTTTTTACTCACCTAGTTAAGGGGTCTTTAACGAGTACCTTACATTCCCTTAACTTCCCATCCGAAGGACGGAGTGCTCAATGTTCTTTCACCACCCAGATAAAAAAGACCTAATCAGCCGGGTTACGAACCCGAGATCTCCAGTAGGAATGCTATAGGCGTTCTCACATTTAATTTATGTTTATGTATCTAATTAACTAATCTATATATCTAATAAGGTACATAAGTATGACGTATCCTATTACATATCATATTATGATTTAACGGGAATATTATTATTATTAAGTTAAAGTTGAGGGCTCCCGTAGCTCACGATTGCGGGTTCGAAACCCGACGAAAGCCCTCAGGTTTTTTTTTTATTTAGGAGGTGAAAAAACCTTGAGCACGCCATCCTTCGGATGTACTCTTCTACCCCAGGTGAATATGTAGGTCGAATTTAGGACTCAGTAACAGTAAAGTCAGGTTCAAGTCGACCAGAGCGACGAATGAGCAATGCTTAGTGTTGGTCAAAGCTGTTGCTGACGAATGGTTAGGCCGAAAATATTACTTAAGTAGCTTGTAACTTCCTACATTGTTCTTAAAGTTTAGTGTTCAGTTTTTTTTCATGGTGGACGTCTTATCTAAATAAGAAATGAGGACCATGAGGAAGTGATTGCAAGAAAGTACAGATGCAAATAAGTAATAAAGTATGACGCCAAAGTTCCATCACGTGGAGCCGTGGCTATTTTTTTCTCAGGGAAGAGCAAAAATAAAAGAGTGAAAAAAAAATGAGGGTTGGCTCAGAGAATTAATTCAAAATAAATATTTGGGGACATTAATTAAATCCCGCTTTACACCATTCTGCTTTTAATAGACGTATAAATAACGCTAATAAAAATAGAAAAATTAATATCCTTTCGTCAGATGCAATGACAGTCACTCCCACTACTGACTAACTATTCAGACATGTTCGTAAAAATTGTCCGTTGTAACTTTATTCTTGATGTCAACTATTTTGGTTTGTATTGAAAAGCCCTCTCTACCATCTGAGCGAATGGCTTGCGGCAAGTACATCCAAGTGTGTGGTACATACTTCCAATTGCTTATTGCTTGTAAAAGTCTTCGTATTGCCCTCCAGAAGTTCTGTTCCAGGCTTATTAACGGAAAATGTTTCAACTTAGTAAGGTTAGATAAAAATGAACAGAAATTTATCGTCAAAGAATTATTAGCGTTTTGTGCACTGAAAAAGTATGTTATATGGCCATAATAGAAAATTTTTGTAATCGGTCAGAAATTGGAAGTTGAATTTTCACCGGTATTTTATGTTTTCCGACAACTTGATTCATCTAATGAAAAAAAAAAAAATCTCTTTCTGTGAGTTTGTGTGTTTTTGTGACACAATCTAAATTGACCCATTTAGTATTTGTTAAGTCATGGCTAAGATGAAAGCAATACAGAAAATATTCCCATATATTTTATATATCTTGTGGAGATCAGCTGTTCACGTTAAACAAAAATAGTGTTATAAAATTGCTCTTCAAAAAAAATAATTAATAGTGCGGTTTTTACTGTGTTTGTAAAAACGTGAAACAGTGAAAAGTATCAGGGAGAGGACCTTTTCACCAAACGGAATGAGTTGCAGCGGGGCGCGCTCTTCCTGGGCTGAAGAGAGTGCATGCCCACGGCCAGCCACAGCCAGCCAAGTAACTTCAAACAGGTACCACACCAGCCCCTGGCCACAGCATCGATGGCCGTTGACCCTCCAGGCCTTAGCGGCAAGAAGAGGACCCTAGACCAGCCTGACCAGCAGACACCCGTCTCACACCTCGCCGTCACCAAGAGGTATAAATCTTACAACTCACCAGTCATAGTTTCTAACAGGTATTCCGCTCTAACCAATTTAGACACTTCCAAGCCCCAACCGGCCGAATCAAATTCCGAAAATAGTAAAAAAATTAAAATTCCTCCAATTTTTATTGTAGGTTACAATAACCTAAAAGAAATAACAGCTGACATATTAAAGGTGGCTACATCACCGTTTGAAACCAAACAATGCCTAAAAGAAAAAATTAAAATTCAAGCGACCTCGTCAGACGATTTTAGGGCCCTGACAAAACTCTACGATACACATAAAATTAACTATTACACTTATGTTAATCCAGAAACTAAGAATGTATCGGTGATTCTCCGAGGTGTGCCATACGCGCTCAGCGAAGAAGACGTCAAAAATGAATTGCTCCCTCACTACCCAGTTATTTCGGTCACCAGGTTGCACAATAGAGACAAAATGCCCACGCCATTGTGCGCAGTCGAACTGACTAATAACGACCAGGGAAAAGCCATAATCTCACTTACGAAACTATACTACAGTCGGATCCACGTGGAGGAAAGACGCCGGTCCCTGCACGTTCCTCAATGCATGAACTGTCAAAAACTCGGGCACACCAAGAACTACTGCCGCCTTGAGTCGACCTGCGTTAAGTGTGCAGGGAATCACCATTATAAAGTTTGTCCTTTCCAAAAAACTGACAAACCGAAGTGCGCCAACTGTGGGGGCGACCATACCGCCAACTTTGGAGGCTGTCTGAAACGACCACCGAAACGGCAACTACAGTCCGGAGGCACCAGCGCAAGCCAAACATTTCACACTAATACTAGTCAGCCTCCGCAACACACACATGCACATTCAGCCAACACATCCAATACACCAACATACGCACCTACCTCCCCGGAGCCCAAACCACCTACGAACTTTTGGTTTGACAAAAATCGAAGTAGGCCAACACCACCGCAACCTAATACTGCAAACAATGGAATTAGATCTGAGCCAACGACTGACCTGACTGGACTCATCATGAACCTCATCAAACCATTCATCCCCCACATCCAAGCATTCTTATCCAATTTATTCACTAACCTTTTTTCGATGAATCATGGCAAACCTTAATCTGGGAACTTTTCAAAATTTAACTATATTAAACTGGAATGCGGACGGCTTAAAGATAAGGCAACCGTCATTAACCAACTTTTTATCACGATATAATGTCGACATTGCATGCATTACTGAAACCCACCTCAAACCGACAGACAAACTCAAACTCTCTGACTACTGTTCATATAGACTGGACCGACCGACACGTTTCGGTGGTGTTGGCATTTTCATCAAACGTCACCTGAAACATTCACAGATTTACATTCCCCCTCTCCAGAACTTGGAGGCAGTTGGAGTCACCCTCACCACACTCTCCGGCACACTCAACATCATATCAGCATACCATCGACCGAACACAAGACTGGTACAGACTGACTTCGAACATATTTTCACAGGACTACCGACTATAATGATCGGGGACCTCAACAGCAAACACACGCTATGGGGATGCAGAAGACAGAATAACAACGGGACTAGACTACAATCCATCTCAGAAAACCTGGGGATACAAATATCGACACCTGACGAACCGACATTCTACCCAACTCAACGAACGTACCAACCCGACATACTGGACATAGGACTGATACACAACTTTAACTTGCCCCTGTTTCACGAGACACTGACCGACTTAGACTCAGACCATCTCCCAGTTATCTGCACCTTCCTAGCACGGCCACAGAAGGAGGAATATCTTCCAAGGTTGATCACGGGGAAGATCGACTGGGCCACGTTTGAAGACGGATTGAACTGTCTCGGGCTTCCCCATCATTATAGCACGACGGACGACATTGACAATGCAGTTAGGACGTTCACACAAAACATACACACCTCAGTACATGAAGCAACATACCGACATTTCACTGACAAACGACACCTATTCCACAACAAGACACCAACACACATAATGGATATGATCCGTACAAAGAACACACTACGACAACACTGGCAAAGAACAAGAGATCCCCTTGAGAAAAGAGAACTGAATCGCCTGACCCGACGCATACGATGGGAACTTGACAAAGACAGAATCGCGAACTATCAGAAATACCTGACTGACATGACTCCGGGCGACAACAACTTATGGAAAGAGACACGACGACTTCTAGACCAAAGGACACCCCTACCGATCTTAACTGACGGACAAATGACTGCCACAACTGACAAAGAGAAAACCGAATTACTGGCGACCCATTTGGAAAATAAATTCACAACGACAGACGCTGACGATCATGAAACACTCATCACAGTTGAATCATACCTCTCACATACACTTCACACAGTCGAAGCACCCATACAGCATACCACACCATCAGAAATACACGCCCACATTACACGACTACACATCAAGAAGGCCCCGGGTGAAGACATCATCCCCAACCTGGTGCTGAAGAAGCTTCCACCGAAGAGCATAGCCTACCTGGCAAGTGTGTTCAACGCCTGTCTTCGCCACGGCTACTTTCCTGCAGACTGGAAAAACGCCGTTGTTTTAACATTTCACAAGCCAGGTAAGGCGAAAAACGATCCAGGCAGCTATAGACCAATAAGCCTTTTAAATAGCCTCTCAAAACTTGAGAAAATAATTCACAAGAGGCTCCTCCGTCATCTGGAGACTGCAGGGACCATCCCTGCCCACCAGTTTGGGTTTAAATCAAACCACTCAGCCGTCCATCAGCTACAGAGAGTTGCTGAGACCATTGTGGGGGGCTTTGAGCGGAGGCAGTACACCGTAGCAGCCTTCTTGGACGTCGCAGCTGCCTTCGACACCGTCTGGCACGAGGGCTTGCTCTTCAAATTAAAACAGACCTGGCCTCCGCAATACATCCAGAACATCATTAGCTCTTTTCTTCGTGACAGAACATTTCAAATAAGGGTGAACAACACACTGAGCTCCAAAAAGAAGATATCAGCGGGAGTCCCACAAGGTGAGATCCTCAGTCCACTCTTGTTTGATCTGTTCTGTCACGACATGCCAGAACCAGTCTCTGCAACCCTGGCGACTTACGCTGACGACACGTTGATCCTCAGTCAAAACATAGCTCTGGAAGCGGCCATCGACTCCCTACAAATCCAGGTGGATCAAATCAGCCAGTGGTTTGGAAAATGGAAGCTTAAGTTGAACGGTGGGAAGACGGAGGCGAAGGTGTTTGCTTTACGCCGCTTCTCGATAGAACACCTCAGAAGGCTGCAAATCGACCAACTCCCAATTCCATGGAATCCTAAAAACCAGGGTGTGCGCTATCTTGGAGTGCACCTTGATACAAGACTAACATGGCGCCTACATATCAACATAAAACTCCAACAAGCACACACACGACTCAGGCTCATCTACCCACTCATAAACAGAAATACACCACTCAGACACACATGCACATCCTTACTTTACAAAACACTAATACTTCCACTCTTAACCTACGCTTGCCCCGTATGGTTCTGCACTAGCCACACTAACATAACACGATTACAAACATTCCAAAACAAAGTCCTCCGGATAGTGGTGAACGCACCCTGGTTTATCAGGAACACCCAAATCCATCGGGAACTGGGAGTTGCTCCTTTTGCAGCCCACATTGAGAAACTCACCCGAAGCTTCCATCAAGGTCTGCCAGCCTGCTCTGGTGCGGTTCACTACAGGCTCGGCCAGCCTGTAGCTCGCAGGCTGCAACCAAGACTGTACCAAGACTTTTTGTTTTAATTATAATTTTCTTGTTTATTTGCCCATTTTGTGTAAAGTACATATTTAGTACTGGTCCAAATAAAATGTTTTTCTTCTTCTTTTATATATCTTGTGAAATTGACAATATTTGTAAAAAACACATGTTTTTCTTTATATTTTTAACTATTGATTGGTTTTGGAGGGGGAGCGAAAAGTTTATTGATTTATTTCGTTCTGAGGAAGTACGTGGTGATTTGGTGACGATATTTTTGTGAGCCAGGGAGTCCATCCAGAGAAGGCGGGATATCTGTTGAGAGCGAAGCTGGTGGATGAAGCACCTAAAGAGCCAGGGAGTTCATCCGGAAAAAGCGGGATATCTGTAGAGCGATGCTAGTGGATGAGGTACCTAAAGAGTCAGGGAGTCCATCCGGAGAAGGCGGGATATCTGTAGAGAGCGAAGCTAGTGGATGAGGTACCTAAAGAACCAGGGAGTCCATCCGGAAAAGGCGGGATATCTGTAGAGAGCGAAGCTAGTGGATGAGGTACCTAAAGAGCCAGGGAGTCCATCCGGAGAAGGCGGGATATCTGTAGAGAGCGAAGCTAGTGGATGAGGTACCTAAAGAGCCAGGGAGTCCATCCGGAGAAAGAGAGATATCTGTAGAGAGCGAAGCTGGTGTATGAGGCACGTTAAGAGCCAGGGAGTCCATCCGGAGAAAGAGGGATATCTGTAGAGAGCGAAGCTGGTGTATGAGAGAGGGTATATCCCCTTGTGGGTTTGGGTTAGAGTTCAGGATAAAACATACAACATAACGAAGTCAAGGGGTCGGAGACAAAGCTAGAGGTCCTTACAACACAAAAGGCTGTGGTCCGCCTTGTGTGGGGATATGTGGGACTAAGAACAACATTCAATAATTGTCTGAGCACAAATACAGTTCTACACATCACAACCAACCCCCTGTTTTCAATAAATTAACTTCGAATAAATAAATAAAAAAGAACCTTTTTTGAAATATTGTCTATTTTACAAGAAATATATATGTTACGAACAAAGAGATTAAATAGCGATTTCTCATAATTTACAATGACTAAATTGTCTATCTATGTTATTATGATTCTGATGTTCCTCATAGAGTTAAGATTAAAAACGTCTTATTTTCAAAGGTAGTTTACGATATAACTTTATCTCCGCACTTATGCACCCTTGCAATATAAAGTAAAGTAAAATGTATTGTGTTTTATTACTCTTTCCAAATCCTGCTAGATATTATATACAATAGCTAGATTAATCTATTTACACCGTCTTAATAATCATTTTGTTTAAATTTGGTAGATACATATAATGACTGGATAGTATATATAATACGAGATTATTTACTTTGGCTGTAAGATACATAAACGACCATATCATATAAGGACGACACATCAATTTTCAGTGGAATCGGTCGAACGGAAGAGGAGGATCTGAGGAAAGGCTCAACTCAAGAACCCCACCTTTTCACCTCCCAGATGAAAAATATAATAGCCGGGTTTATTACCAGTGATGTTGAGCTCAGTAAGCAAGCACGATTACTTCTGAGCTACTGGCGCCCTCAAATATGTATGTGATGTACCCATAACAGAGCTTTCGTCTCTCCCCCTCCACACTCTCGTATTGTGCTGTCGATATCAGTTTTCTTTGTTTCATTGTACAGTATGATTCTGAAAGTGACTTTTTTATACTGGGTGCAGGTATGAAATGAATATGAGAAATGAATATTATTATTTATAGTAAATAGGCTCCTTCTATGAAGTTATCCAATTAAAGAAGGCTAAACAATGGCCATCTCTCGGGAGAGCCTCAGAAGAGCAGGTTTGTGGAGGAAGAGGCAATATCCGCCAGACACCCCCCCCCCCCCCCCCACCCCACCCCACCCCCCTCCCCCACTCAACTCTCAACCAAACCCCAAATTGTTAAACTTTCCTCTTACTTAAATTATCTAATTTGTCTATTTAAAAGTCTCAATATAAACTTTATTAATTCAAACAGTCGAGACATCTTTAAGAGGCTATTTTAATAAATATATTAATCAGCGACTCACCGGCAACATACTTCCCCAAAACGAATTCATTAATTAAATTTTCGCACTCCTTCTAAAATCAATCGATCTTCTGGGGCGAAAATGTGTGTTGTAAGTTGTCATACATAGGGACTACTGAATCCTCATACTGGATGTTGTGTCAATACATTCATTACACCAGAGCGATTTCGCGGATAATTTTATCTATATTAATAAAGCTGAAACGGGGTTTGTTTGTTTGTATGTTTGTTCCAGCATCACGCCCAAACGGCTGGACGGATCTTCATGAAACTGCACATGTAGCATTCTTTTGAGCCCGATTGAATAATAGGCTATGTGGCGTCCCAAAATTTTGAACGGGAGGGGGGGTTGTAAGGGGGGCCTAAGTATATAAATAGTCCTACCTCATTAACGGTTGGTCGGATTGTCACGAAATTTCACATGTAGTATTTCTAAAAGCCAAATAGGAAAAAAAGGTGTGTCGCGTCCCAAAGTTTTAAATGGGAGGGGGGGTTGTGGGGGGGCCTAAGTATAAATATAGAGCTAACTCATTAACTAATGGGCGAATTGTCATGAAATTTCAAATGTAGTATTTTTAGAAGCCAAATAGGAAAAAAAGGTGTGTGGCGTCCCAAAGTTTTGAACGGGAGGGGGGGTTGTGGGGGGGCCTAAGTATAAATATAGAGCTAACTCATTAATTAATGGTCGAATTGTCACGAAATTTCACATGTAGTATTCCTGAAGGCCAAATAAAAAAATAGGCGGTGTGACGGCTCAAAATTGAGTACGGGAGGGGGGGCTGTGGGGGGGGGGGGGCTAAGTATAAATATAGTGTTAGCTCATTAACTAATGAGCGAATTGTCACGAAATTTCACATGAAGTATTCCTGAAGGCCAAATAAAAAAATAGGCGGTGTGACGGCTCAAAATTTAGTACGGAAGGGGGGCTGTGGGGGGGGGGGCTAAGTATAAATAGGGTTCGCTGTTGCAAGGCACCTACAAAACATTTACTAGCTGTGATGCCCAGCGTTCCTAATTACGTACTAGCTGTGGGGTCCGCTGTTGCAAGGCGCTAGCAGTGTGGCCCAGCGTATTTAACTACGTACTAGCTGTGGGGTGCGCCGTTGCAAAACACATACTAGCTGTGATGCCCTGTGGTTCTAACTACATACTATCTGTGGGGTCCGCAGTTGCAAGGCACCTACTAGCTGTAGGGTCGAGCGTTCCTAAAAACGTACTAGCTGTGGGGTCCGCCGTTGCAAAAACATACTAGCGGTGATGCCCAGCGTTTCCAACTAGGTACTAGCTGGGTGGTCCGCTGTTGCAAGGCACTTACTAGCTGTGATGACCAGCGTTCCTAACTTCGTACTAGCTGTGGGGTCCGCGTTTGCGAGGCACATACTAGCTGTGGGGTCCGCTGTTGCAAGGCGCTAGCAGTGTGGCCCAGCGTATTTAACTACGTACTAGCTGTGGGGTCCGCCGCTGCAAAACTCATACTAGCTGGGATGCCCTGTGGTTCTAACTACATACTATCTGTGGGGTCCGCAGTTGCAAGGCACCTACTAGCTGTAGGGCCCAGCGTTCCTAACTTCGTACTAGCTGTGGGGTCCGCGTTTGCGAGGCACATACTAGCTGTGGGGTCCGCTGTTGCAAGGCGCTAGCAGTGTGGCCCAGCGTATTTAACTACGTACTAGCTGTGGGGTCCGCCGTTGCAAAACTCATACTAGCTGTGATGCCCTGTGGTTCTAACTACATACTATCTGTGGGGTCCGCAGTTGCAAGGCACCTACTAGCTGTAGGGCCCAGTGTTTCTAAAAACGTACTAGCTGTGGGGTCCGCCGTTGCAAAAACATACTAGCTGTGATGCCCAGCGTTTCTAACTAGGTACTAGAGGTGGGGTCCGCCGTTGCAGAACACATACTGGCTGTGATGCTCAGCGTTTCTAACTACGTACTAGCTGTGGGGTCCGCCGTTGCAAAACACATACTAGCTGTGATGCCCAGCGTTTCTAACTAGGTACTAGCGGTGGGGTCCGCCGTTGCAGAACACATACTAGCTGTGATGCCCTGTGGTTCTAACTACATACTATCTGTGGGGTCCGCAGTTGCAAGGCACCTACTAGCTGTAGGGCCCAGCGTTCCTAACTTCGTACTAGCTGTAGGGTCCGCTGTTGCGAGGCACATACTAGCTGTGGTGACCAGCGTTCCAAACTACGTACTAGCTGTGGGGTCCGCCGTCGCATGGCACATACTAGCTGTGATGCCCAGCATTCCCAACTACGTACTAGATGTGGGGTCCGCCGTTGCAAGGCATATATTACCTGTGGTGCCCAGCGTTGCAAGGCACATACTAGCTGGGGTCACAAGCGTTCTTAAGTACGCACTGGCTAGGATGTCCAGCGATGCTAAGTATTCACTAGCTGTGGTTTCCGCCGTTGAAAGGCGCATACTAGCTGTGGTGCCCAGGGGTCCTAAAAACGTACTAGCGTTACTACAGTTGAAGGACTATAAGCCTTATTCCGTATGAATAATTGAAAATTATAACATCATGAATGTACTGTCGAGGAACTGAGTAGCCTTATAGGAGATATTGGGAGAAAAGTTCCCCGGGCAACGCCGGGTATTACTGCTAGTTTATAATAAATTTGATGATAATGTTTTAAAATAAAACAATTTAAAATAATAAATGCAATATGTTCAAGGTAAGGAATGTAAGAAAAATTAAGAAAAAGGAAATAATAATTACAAATATAAATAAAAATGTCTCTATAAAGCGGTGAAGGATATGTACAAACTAATAAATAATATATATAGGTTAGGTTAGGTTTTATGACTCATGCCCGGGCTTTAACTACGAGGTCATATCGCCTACTACCAGAGCGCTCTTTCGTCACTCTGGTGAACATGAGCCCGGCTCTACTGTGGGAGTCCTAAATTTTGCCTACCCTAAATTTTTATTCACCTAGTGCAGGGTTCTTTAACGAGCACCTGACATCGTACAGGCTCAGGACCATCGCTTAACGTCCCATCCGAAGGACGCCTATTTATGTTTATTTTACCTCCCAGATAAAATAAACTAAGGGCCTCGGTCGGGTTTCGAACCCACGATCTTGAGCCCAGAAGACAAGCACGTATACCACAGAGCTACTGGCGTCCTCATATATATATATATGTATATTAATAAGTATAATATATATATATATTGTAGCATGTCTACCCTATAGATAATGCTCAGAACTGGCGATGTCTACGAGAGGATCGCGATCGCTAGGAGCAAAGTATGGGTTGTGGGGTATCAAATTAAAGAGGATTGCATTTGGAAGAGCATGCTCGGAACCAATGATGCCTGCGAGAGAATCGCGATCGCTGGGAGCGGAAAATAAAGAATAATAGAGACACAATGGAAAGGAAGCCAAGATAATTGTCTACATCCGGTGTATAAGGAATAAGCAGTAAAGGTTTTTTTTCTTACTCCAGGTTTTCACACAACTAGAGGCAGATGTTAATTGGTAATATGCGATTGGCTGGAAATAAAATGGGCGGAGTCCGACGACCAATCAAGCCTGGAGAACTGTCCCCTACCACGGTCAGATATCGGAAGCCACTCCCCGTTTTACTCATTCTTCGTTCATGTCTTGGGTGATCACCACGTATCTTTTCTATAAGTAATATCAGTTAGAATATGTGAAATTATCTTTCTTCGTTCATGTCTTGGGTGATCACCACGTATCTTTTCTATAAGTAATATCAGTTAGAATATGTGAAATTAACATTCTTTTGCTCATGTCTTGGTGGATCACCACGTATCTTTTCTATAAGTAAAGTTTAGTTTGAATATGTGAAATTACTAACAGTTTTCGTTCATGTCTTGGGTGATCACCACGTATCTTTTCTATAAGTAAAGTTTAGTTTGAATATGTGAAATTACTAACAGTTTTCGTTCATGTCTTGGGTGATCACCACGTATCTGTTTTAATATTAGTTTGAATATGTGAATTAGTCGTAGAGACACACTTTGATTTTGGACGGTGCAAAGTCAGTGGGGGTGTAACTTCTGGTGTGCCCTCGAAACTACGCAGATCTTCAGGGACTATGTGAATAGACGATTTCTACGGGAAGTCCAGAAAGGGTGATCACGCCGTCATTCGCCATGGATATCGTATCGAGGTACCTCGTAATTAAGTTATAATTCAGTCCTTCAGACACACGGCCAAATTATATATATATTCAATTGTTGTTTTGTAAATATGTTCTCATTAAAATAAATATGTTAAAGTTATAGGTTTGATTCATTTCATTCCCCCCCCCCCCCCACTCATGCTTCTTCTGGTTGACAACAGTAATTAATTATTGTTAATTACTGATGTCAACTAACCGTTAGGATCTTGTAACCGTTCTTCCCGTGGGAGTGCTTTCAGCTATTCAGGCATTGTTTAATTAAAGTCGCGATTTAAATAATTTTCAAATTTAATAATTTTTCGATCTCAATTTTATTTATTTTATTAATTACGTGATTTGCACTCACACAGGGAGGGAAATGGTTATAATTGGCGCCCGAACAGGGACTTGATTTGTTTATTAATTATGCCAATTAGTATAATTAATGAACCCCACTAATCGGTCCCTTATTAATTAATTAATTAAAAAAAAAAAAAAAAAAAAAAAAAAAAAAAAAAAAAAATTTTTTTTTTTGCTTTTTAACGTAGATTCCAGCCTATTAGGCCACAATGTTATATTTTCACTTAAAGTCGGTATTTAGAATCAAAACTGAAGAAGGATGGGTGAGGGTAGGGACAATGAATGACATCATTTATTGAAATAATTTTATTTTTTTTGTTTTTGATTTTTTTTTTTATATGGATTTAGTAGGCATTTATTTTACATATTATAACTATTGTTGTATTGTGATGCCATCTGACAGGTCACCATAGAAATTAGGTTAGCACCAGACCTCCCGTATAATTCATTTAATTGTTTTGATATATATTTCGTTTACCAGTATGGAAGGGAAAGGGAAGTCGGACTTAGAGCCGATACAGACACGGTCTAGGAAAACTATCCGTACGCCCCCGGAGTCCCCGGTAGAAAATCCTAAATTTGACCTAGAGGCGATGTTTAAGGCCATGCAGGAACAGATAGGACAGCAGGGAAAGGCCATGCAGGAACAGATGGGAAACTTGGGAAATTCCCTAGGACAGCAGACTTCGGAGATAAAGGAACAAATTTCGGCAATGGCAAATAATATCGAATCCATTAAACGTAATATGGGTACCGTACAATCTGAATCTAGGCAGGACAATTCAGAAGAGAGATATGATAAGCCTACTTCTAAAGTTAGGGACATGGTAGGTGTCAGTTATCATGAAGTTACAGGTGGGATCGTGTCAGAAACACAGCATCTAGATAAGGAGGTCGAAGAAATAAATTCGAACCAAAATATTATTAGTACCGATTGTGAGAAGAGATTCGCCGATATCTCGAAGAGAATAGATACTGTTTCGGGTCAAACTCAGATCTCAACCCCAAAACAAGATGACCGAATGACATTTACCGTACCCGAAGGACATAGGAATTGGCCTACGAACCAGACTTTTGCTCGCGAACAGCCTAGCAATGTCACCTTCCAAGATGTCTACGTGAAAAATTACGAACGTGGTGAGGTGGCGTTACGTAATAGCGTTTTGGATTTGCCCAACCATTTTGTATTTAAATTCTTACTATTCTGGGAAGGACCTTACCAGATTTTAGACAAGGAAAGTCCTCAAATTTTTATTTTAGGACATCTCGGCAGCGACGTAGCGGAAGGAGGAATCTTTTATATGACATCACAGAAGCCGTATATTAGCGGATAAATTCACAAGCAGGCTAGAGAAGCGCTAGGGCTCTCTTTGAGATTAACGATCTTACTTCAGCCGAGTTAGGGGGGGCGATTATTGCAGACGAGATCGCGGCCCTAGAGTCAGGGAAGAGATTTGTGACGTCTCTATGGGTGTCCATCCCCAGCTATCCCAGGAACAGTTAGACAAAGTCACACACACATAAAACAGACACTATTTTTATTATTTGGGAATTATTTATTATTTTACACTAACGGCCAACACCTCATTATACAACAACACACAAAGAATCACACATACACATTTATTGGGGACACGGGATTTATTATTTAGTTATTTTTTTTTGTAAACAGGATAAGGCAGACGGGGACATTCTGGCACTCCCCTGGGGCTTAACATCGAGCATACCCCCCTTAGTCGAGCTCAAAGATTCCAAAGTGAATCGCCAGGTTGTAAATAGTATAATAAGTTAGGGTTAGTTTTTTTTTTTTAATTCTAGATATTAAGTTAGGATAATTTTTTGTTCATATATTTAGTAAGAGTATTTTTTTTAAATAGTATTAGCAATTTGTTTATGATGTTGGGATAATTTAGTTTAGATAGGTTTGTGGCTTCATTTGAAATTGACATAATTGTAGGACGGGGCAGACGGTATATGGATTGGCCATCCATGGGAATATACCTACGTATTTAAATTTGATTAGGAGACGCGGATCTGAGTAGGATGACAGCGAGGCGATGGCACACACATTTGTAGGTAGTCAGGTATGGTAAATGTACTTCCAATTGTATTTGTCTGTTTTGTTTTGTATTTTAAAATAATATTTGTATTAGTATCCGACCGTGTGTATCTATTGAAAATGTCACATTGACCCGTATTTTATCTAGTGACCATGATGGGCTATGTTAACCCAATGAGAGCCTTGTAAATATATTTGTAACATATATTCAGGTATGGACCTTACTTATTATGATGCAGTGTCGACCACGGTAGGTCAAATGTCAATTTTGTTATTTTATTTAAGAAATCCTAGGGCAAGGTGCCGAAGCATACATGACTAAAGGGGGAGATATATTATAAACTGGAGGGGATACCCAGAATTGAATATTTAATTATCGTACACACGGAGAAGGGGCCACTCCATTGATGCTTGTAGAATCCATTTAAAGGGGCGGGAGTTTGTTCAATTATTTTTTTATGCCATGAACTGACTGTTGAACTGAAGAAAGGGTTTCGCTACTTGATTAGTGCGGATGCCGGAATTTACATATATTTATGAAACTGAGATGGGATTTGAGTGGGCTTATTTTTCTATTTTATATTTCGTCGTCGTTCCGGCAGAAGGTAAATACCTGTCGAAGGCCTAAGGAGGCATATGGTTAGGGTTTGGTCAACCCAAATTTTTGTTGAAGCGGATTAGGTATATGGGAATTCAGTTGAAACATTGTCGAGGCGTGGGGCCTTTTTGGATGTTTTAACTAGTCAGTGAATGTATGCTAGAAATAGAATCATCGTTATTTGCCAATGGAGAGGGTTAACTCCAAGAAGTACAGCGTAAAGTAAAATCATGCTTTGGTCACGCATGCATAGGCAAGCCATGCCGATTCGAAAGGAAATTTAAAATCATGTTTTGGTCACGCATGATAATGAGGTCGATACCTGAGTATTTGGTTAAGTGTATATGCTCAGTGAACGAGCAAGTGTTAAGTGAAACTAATAAAATATGTGACTTCCAATGGTCATTTAGCCGACATATTTTATTTTAACGGGAACGGGGGATATTGTAGCATGTCTACCCTATAGATAATGCTCAGAACTGGCGATGTCTACGAGAGGATCGCGATCGCTAGGAGCAAAGTATGGGTTGTGGGGTATCAAATTAAAGAGGATTGCATTTGGAAGAGCATGCTCGGAACCAATGATGCCTGCGAGAGAATCGCGATCGCTGGGAGCGGAAAATAAAGAATAATAGAGACACAATGGAAAGGAAGCCAAGATAATTGTCTACATCCGGTGTATAAGGAATAAGCAGTAAAGGTTTTTTTTCTTACTCCAGGTTTTCACACAACTAGAGGCAGATGTTAATTGGTAATATGCGATTGGCTGGAAATAAAATGGGCGGAGTCCGACGACCAATCAAGCCTGGAGAACTGTCCCCTACCACGGTCAGATATCGGAAGCCACTCCCCGTTTTACTCATTCTTCGTTCATGTCTTGGGTGATCACCACGTATCTTTTCTATAAGTAATATCAGTTAGAATATGTGAAATTATCTTTCTTCGTTCATGTCTTGGGTGATCACCACGTATCTTTTCTATAAGTAATATCAGTTAGAATATGTGAAATTAACATTCTTTTGCTCATGTCTTGGTGGATCACCACGTATCTTTTCTATAAGTAAAGTTTAGTTTGAATATGTGAAATTACTAACAGTTTTCGTTCATGTCTTGGGTGATCACCACGTATCTTTTCTATAAGTAAAGTTTAGTTTGAATATGTGAAATTACTAACAGTTTTCGTTCATGTCTTGGGTGATCACCACGTATCTGTTTTAATATTAGTTTGAATATGTGAATTAGTCGTAGAGACACACTTTGATTTTGGACGGTGCAAAGTCAGTGGGGGTGTAACTTCTGGTGTGCCCTCGAAACTACGCAGATCTTCAGGGACTATGTGAATAGACGATTTCTACGGGAAGTCCAGAAAGGGTGATCACGCCGTCATTCGCCATGGATATCGTATCGAGGTACCTCGTAATTAAGTTATAATTCAGTCCTTCAGACACACGGCCAAATTATATATATATTCAATTGTTGTTTTGTAAATATGTTCTCATTAAAATAAATATGTTAAAGTTATAGGTTTGATTCATTTCATTCCCCCCCCCCCCCCCCCCCCCCACTCATGCTTCTTCTGGTTGACAACAGTAATTAATTATTGTTAATTACTGATGTCAACTAACCGTTAGGATCTTGTAACCGTTCTTCCCGTGGGAGTGCTTTCAGCTATTCAGGCATTGTTTAATTAAAGTCGCGATTTAAATAATTTTCAAATTTAATAATTTTTCGATCTCAATTTTATTTATTTTATTAATTACGTGATTTGCACTCACACAGGGAGGGAAATGGTTATAATATATATATATATATATATATATATATATATTATACTTATTAATATACATATATATATATATATGAGGACGCCAGTAGCTCTGTGGTATACGTGCTTGTCTTCTATATATATATATATATATATATATATATACTTATTAATATACATATATATATATATATGAGGGTAATAATAGTTAAAAATAAATAAAAAGTACATAATAATAAATGATAAATAAATAAATTCAGCTGGAGATCCTCCGAAACACAACCGTGATGAGGCCATCCTCTTTCCTCCAATTTAATGAAGGTAGAAGAAATCACGGTCATCCTCGCTCTGCCAGCCTCCGGCCAGCAGTGGTGGCAGACCGATAGAAAGCTGAATATGAGTGGCCATTGTCAGCACTCTTAAATAGTAGGTGCATACTTTAATGTTGTGCAGGTATTTCGGCCAGCACTGCCTCAATCTTCGGGGAGGTTTGTCAGGATGAGATGACAGAGATTGGACAAAAGGATTTTCGTTTAGAAAACGGAATTTGATGAGATCGTTAACAAAAGGAGTTTTAAGGTGGCATTATGGAGGATGAGATTTGAAACATGGAAGGATGCATCGACAATTGTTGTTTGGACTTTGAATTGGCAGGACTGGGGATAAGCTTGATGTTAGATGGCTTAACGGATAAGTAATAGGTGCCATCTGATATAGGTTTGTCAATTCACGTATAACATTTCGTATCGATACATTCATTACAGCGCAGTTATCAAAGATTTGTGTTAAACTCCCTAATTCTATTTATTTTTTCGATGATGTAGAATATGCAAAACTGTTTGTAAAATAAAACAGTTTTGAAGAAGAACACACTGACTTTATTCGCGTATTGAACCAGTAGTCTGGGAACTGTAGGAATAAAATATCCTTCATAACTTATCTGGCTTGGACCATATTTTCTGGAAATTTCTGAAGAAATCGCAACTTTCTGCCTCTTGTAGTTTGGTATCCAGAGATCGGAAGGTTAGGGAAATTCGGGGTCAACTGATTGGAGATTAAATTGTGGTCCCAAATACTGCCTTTCGTTTAAACTGAAGAGAAGAAAGAGCGCTCTGGTAGTTGGAGATTTGACCTGGTAGTTAAAGCCCGGGCATGAGTCATGAAACCTAACCTAACCTATTTTGTGAAATAGACAATATTTTAAAGAACATATGCTGTTGAATGACGCCCAGGTCACGTTACATGCCCTAGATACGCCTCTGTATTATATTTCTCCAAGAGAATAGGAAATGATGGAAAAAGGGACTCTAAGGGTGAGCCACTGCCTTCAGATCGAAGAGCCATTTTCTGGTGCTCTTTTACTCAGAGATACATCCCCATAAGTTCTCAAAAACTATAATAAAATGAAATACCATAAGTTCCTCCTTTTACTTGACTTTGGAAACGTTAGACAGCTTTGTATTAATAGGGCCTTTCGTTATTCGACTTTCCCAAGGGTCCCGACTTTCCTGAATCCGACCCAGCATAGCATAATGTAACAGAAAACCTTAATAGAAGAAATTTAATGATGTATCAGACCATATAGAATATATATTATTTATTATACTTCCCAAGGTATAATAAAGTATAGTAGTAGTTCGAAGTTGAGCTTTCACAGAAATTTCATGTTTTCCGATACTTTTATTTCAAAATGAAAAAAAAAAAAAATTATGTGTGCCTGTTGAAAATTCCCGATAAAATGAATTCATCAACATGAAATGGTGGCCTGACACCGTAAGTAAGGACGACACCTATTACGTTTAGATTTAGGTTTAATGACTCATGCCCGGGCTTTAACTACGAGGTCATATCGCCTACTACCAGAGCGCTCTTTCGTCACTCTAGTGGGCATGAGACAGACTCTACTGTGGGAGTCTTAAATTTTGCCTACCCTAAATTTTTATTCACCTAGGATAGGGGTCTTTAACGAGTACCTGATATCGTACAGGCTCGGCACCATCGCTTAACGTCCCATCCGAAGGACGGCGTGCTTAAGTTTATTTTACCTACCAGACAAAATAAACTAAGGGCCTCGGTCGGGTTACGAACCCACGTTCTTGAGCTCAGAAGTCAAGCACGCATACCACTGAGCTACCGGCGCCCCTACGACACCTATTGATTATCAGCCAAATGACTGAAGGGACGATTATTGAATCTATTGACATATAATTTAGTATGAGGAATCTGTTTATGATGATATTTGATGAATGAGAATACACAACTTTTTACTTTTTTAATGTACCTATTTATTTATGTTGACTTTACAATGATTGGAGACCATCTGACTCAGATCAGAATAACTTGAAAGTGGGGATATTTTTTTAAGTGGGGGTAAACTATGGTGGGGCACAGATTAACTTTTTATAACTATTAAGTTCTTAACAACAAGAAATAATAATTACAATTATGAACATTAAACTGAACAGATTCTGAAGCCTCTATAGATGTCAATTATTGTTTAAAACGATCGATTGGGGTTGAAGTGAGTGAAACAACTTAATTGATTAATTAGTTCTGGGGGAGTTCATTGTTGTTGATTCTCCGGCCCTTTTCTTTTTTTTTTAGAAAAATTGATTCTAGTCGTTTTTTTAGCTATTTTATGTCGATCACATTTTTCACCTAATTTCATTTGTAAATTCAAATCCAATAAGAACGGCGCTCCTATTAAACCACCTAACAAAAACATTAATAACTGCCACGCGGACGACGCATATTAAATTTCCGCGAAATCAGCCAAAGGAAAGGGGCGATCAGAGAGAGAGAGAGAGAGTGAGCTAAACTCAAAAACCACAAAAACTACCATTGTAAAGAATATATCGACTGGGAATGTGTGAACACGATAACTCATACGAAATTTTATAAGTGTATACAGAATCATACAGGAAAGAGGGAATGATGGGGGGAGTCTGAGGAGATGAGCTCGACACGAAAATCGTAATAACTGCCGATGTAAGGAATGTATAGACACCACATTCAGAATGTTAATAAAAATCACCTGTTCAGCAGTATCGGCAGAAGAAAAGGGGGGGGGGGGGGGGTTAGAGGGGGCTCAACTCATAAACCAGAAGCCCTTATAAGTCAATTATTGATGTTTACTCTAAACGGTCAATTAATTTTGAAGAGAGAGAAAAAACTTGATTGATTAATTGGTGGGGAAGTACATTGACAAGGATTCACCGATAGGTCTTTTGTTTTTTTTGAACTACGAGGTCATATCGCCTACTACCAGAGCGCTCTTTCGTTACTCTGGTGGACATGAGCCCGACTCTATTGTGGGAGTCCTAAATTTTGCCTACCCTAAATTTTTATTCACCTAGGGCAGGGGTCTTTAACCAGTACCTGACATCGTACAATTTCGGGACAAAACGCTTAACGTCCCAGCCGAAAGACGGCATGCTTAAGTTTATTTTACCTTCCAGATAAAATAAAATAAGGGCCTCACGATCTTGAGCTCAGAAGGCAAGCACGCATACCGCTGAGCTACCGGCGCTCTGTAAAAAAGACAATGATGAGAGCAATGATAAAGAAATATCATGGACCAATGGTTTGACATTCATGAAAAAGGTAGTTTTCGTTTATCCGATCATGCAAATGTGTGTAATTCAATTTCAAAATTACCAGTAGAGGGGTTCGGAATTTATCTCCTCATTAAATGAAATTCTCACTTTGATAACACGTTTTCAAATTCCCTTTTAATCGATTAAACCAGGGGTCGGCAACCCTTTTGGATTTTTAAAAATTTGACAATGGCCTGTTAAGAGCAATCGACATTTAAGCATTTTTCAAAAACAAAATGAGTAAAATAAGCATATATATATCAATAATCTACACGAAAATTTCATACAATCTGTCAGTATCATATGTGATAGTATAATGTTGTGGGACGAGATTTATCATAGAAATAAAAGACGTTGTCTTCCCACTGTTTTATTTTAGACCAGAACCTGTTTTCGACGCAACAGTGTCATCATCAGTGGTTCATCCCACCCACAGAGTACAGTGATTAAAGGTTAATTAGCCAGTTGCCCTTGACGTGTCAGCATGTTTAAGACGAGGCATATCAATATATGCCTCGTCTTAAATAACAATTTATTTTTGGATTATTTTTGCGAATAAATATATAGCTCCCCCTCGGGCTGCACTGTTGGTGGCGGGGATGGCTGTAGTTCGCCCGGGTTTCAACTACAAGGTCATATCGCCTACTATCAGTGCTCTTTCAACGCTCTGGTGATCATGAGACTGACTCTCTCTCTTTTGGACATAGGCTCGACACTACTTTGGGAGTGCTAAATTTTGCTTACCCGGGTTTATTCACCTAGGGTAGGGGTTTTTAACGAGCACCTGACCTGGCTCAACGTCCCATCCGATCGGCCTAAGGCAAGAGGGAGCGTAGGGAACAACACAAAAACCCCAATAATTCCAATAAATGAATGTATCAATGGGAAATTTCATACTTGAAGTCAAAATATAATATTTGATAACAATATCCGATAAATGGGGAGCGAAAAGTTAATTTATTATGATCGTGATCCTCGTGACTCAACATTGCCGGTGATTCATTGACGAGTTTTTATTTTTGGAATCAGGGGGTCGGAAAACATGAAATTCCAGAGAAAATTCAACATTGAATTTCTGACCGATTACAGAACTTCCTCTATACTTTGTATATATTAGCTGGGGAAGTAAAATCAAATTTGGTGCACCATAACAAGTAGTATTTGTTAAATCGTGGCTGAATATCGAAAGTAACCCCAAGTATAATATATATTTTCTGAAATAGACAATACTTAAAAATAAAAAAATAACATTAAGGCTTAGTCAAGGTTCACGCCGTAGATTTTCCGTGAAAACGTCGGAATAAAATCATTTTTCATTTTCTTTTCGATGCTGCCGTAGCTCTTGCATTTGCTTGGAACTAGACTTTTTAGGTTTTTTAAGTTCCTTTTGATGCGAGCTTTCCTCTGATTTGCGTTTTCTATAATTCCGCGCATATTTACGATTCATATGAGACGACATCTCCGCCGGCGCCCACATTAGCCCGATAACGTCACAGGCAAAACTAAGAATGCACAACAAACACGAACAGACATGCTCGATCCATTGTGACCTCAACCGTTGTTATCGCATTATTAGTCTCGTAGTTATTATCGATTGAAATCTGACGGTATTTTGTAACATATGAAAGTTTGACCGGCTATCACTGTGCTTAATGAGCGAATAGACGTTTTCACGTCAAAAAAACATAAGTTTTTTACCATTTTTATCTTTCGTTTAGCAGTGTGCGTACCTTGCATCGTCCAATATCAGCTGATCCGAAGGGGAGTGGACAACCCGAACATGGAGGCTTTCATCGCCAAACTGATCCTAGACCATGAAAACCTCGTCCTGGTGCCTGGAGCCCAGTTCTACAAGTTGGGAGAATCAACACCAGATAGGAGGCTCAAACCTCGTCTCTATCAACATTTTGTTAATTATCTATCAACTTTTGTAATTTAAATGTTACCTTTTCATTCTGAATGTTTTCAATTTTGTGTATAGCACCAACCTGTGCTGAACCAATAAAACAATTTTTTTTTTCACACCATTTTCATTGTTTCACAATATCTTTGCAAAAAAATGTATTAAACATCATTAAAAGACAATAAATGAACAGACGTTACAAACTGTTACTAAGACTACTAGACAAACGATCTAAGTCAACTTTGAAAATAAAACGACTTACCTACATATATAGAACGCAGGGTTGAAAGCGATGTAGACTTACGGACTTGAACTCTGGACTTCTGCCAAGGTTTTCAACCCCTTCAATCCAATCTTTCGTACAATAAACAGTCAATGCTCCTTACTATGTTTCCAACAACATCCTGCTAACTGACATCAGCAATCCCTACGTCACCGAACTAACTTAATCCAGCTACAAACAGTTATTTTCCTCGATGAGTTCTTATTGTAATCCTTGAATCGGTGACCTCCATTCTGCCACACTTGCCTAACTTAAACGCCAATGGCCTAGAGACCTCCTTAGTAGCAGCTGTGACACTTGAGTTATGAAAGATTGCAACTCAGTGCCTAGGGAGTGTCACCACTGGATGATTTCTTGCTTCTTGACATTGAAGCCATATTGTGAACTCTTTTATCAAATCTTGTAATATAGGTTAGGTTAGGTTTTATGACTCATCCCCGGGCTTTAATTATGAGGTCATATCGCCTACTACCAGAGCGCTCTTTCGTCACTCTGGTGGACATGAGCCCGACTCTACTGTGGGAGTCCTAAATTTTGCCTACCCTAAATTTTTATTCACCTAGGGCAGGGGTAACGAGAACCTGACATCGTACAGGCTCGGGACCATCGCTTAACGTCCCATCGGAAGGACGGCGAGCTTAAGTTTCTTTTACCTCCCAGATAAAATAAACTAAGGGCCTTGGCCGGATTTCAAACCCACGATCTTGAGCTCAGAAGGTAAGCACGCATACCACTGAGCTACCGGCGCCCTCTGCTTGTAATATATATTATTTATACAGTTGTGAATATATATTTGCAAATTAAAAAAATATATATCCTCTCCACTCAAATTCATTTCATACTGGCATTATCTCCTACACTCAGTAATACCAGTATGGAATGTATTTGAGAGGGGGAGAGTGGACAATTGGTAGTCGGTACAAGAGAGTCCTGTTATGATCACATCACATATATTTTTAAATACATTCAGCAATGGATCAAATATTAAAATAAATATGTAAATAGGACGAAAAAGAGGGGAGAGGGCGCCCAAAACATCCCCTGTATAAGAATTAACCCCTTCATTTTAAAGTCTTTTATAAATTAACCTGTCCTCTGCCGTTCCCATTTGAGTCCAACACAGACCTCCAAATTGGGTTTGTTCTCGTTTAGCAGAGATAACTTCATTTCTGTTTTTTAGTCATCCCCACCTTTGTACCCAGTCCTTCCCCCCCTCCAAATCTCTAAACCGTAATGGGTAATCCCCAACATATTTTCTCATAGGTCTTACCTCTTATGATAACAGGCTGTTCCAGCGAAACAAGAAAAAAGTTTGCAATTTTTTTTCTGGGGGAAAATAGACCATACTTAAGGGTTTGAAACTGGAGGTTGTTCCTGCTAGAGGTCAGCGTCTCAAGATTAACCCCTGATCTCATTCGGATGGTGAATTAGAAGAGGAGTCTATTGCTTGATTATTGATTGAGGGGTTTCTTGAGTGCTCTCGTGCTGGCTTGCGGTGGTCTTAAATACAATCTTGTAGTAGTAAAGTCTTTATTCAATTAACATAATAGAAAATTACATACAAAACATATGTGGCAGTCAACAGATGAATGGAATAAATTTAAAAAATAGATGGTGTTGAAAGCAGTGCCCACAAGGAGATTCATAACGAAAAACCAATTATTAGGTATTATCATTTTATTTTTCTTGGGTAATATAATTTTCCGTACTCTGTTATTATGCCAGTATACTTCTCTGAATAAACAAATGTTGTTTTCACAGTGATTATAGTGAACGTTTATTTTATTATATTATTTGTATTATTTTTATTACAAAACATATATACAATAATGTGAACTTTTATGAAGACAAATTAAGCCGTCTTGAGGAGTCTAGATTTACATAAATAATATTATATTATAAACTTATAATCTTATTTCTTATAAACTTATTAACAACAAATTTTTCTTTCTAAAATACAAATAAAAATAAAATAATAAATATATCTTTGTTCCTATTTATTTATTTAATTCACAGTTTCAGAAATCGTAAGCCTTTTTGCAATAATTTACCAATAGTTGCCAATCTTTACCATTTAATAATTTCAACATAAATGAAGTATCTATGGTGTTTTTAAATATTTTATTTTTTAAATCATCATATTTGGGGCAGGTAATGAGGAAGTGATATAGATCTTGTTTACAGGGGCCATATCTTCGGAGGTATATTGATTGATAGGTGTATAGCTTAAATGCAACAGTTCACCTCTAAGTTTAATTATTAATCTAATACTTGACAATGGTAGGTCCCTCTGTAAGTAACTATTAACTGAATTACAATATTTTATAGTTTTAATTAATTTGATTTTTCTAAATTTTGCAACGGTTGAACTTTATGAAAACTTCTGTGAAGTCTAATTTGATTTATGAAATTTAATTTAACGAAGGGTAACACAGCTAGTTACAAATAAAGGAAGATTATTAAATATTCCCAGATAATTCCGACAGCCGCAGTCTAGGGTAGTTGACTGGGTCTCCGCTGCAAGCACCACCATCTAAAACCGCCATTACTGCTAATGGATCTGGTGAATGTTAAAACAGTTTTACAGAAATGTCTTTCATCAAACATTAATATTTTATTTTCCATTATAATTTATTATCATATTACTAGCAGATTACCCGGCGTTGCTCGGGAATAACGATCCATTATACCGCTTTATCTTCCTTCCCATATTGCTCCCCCCCCCCCCCCCCCCCATCTCTACACAAACTTTTTTTTTTTTTTAAATCTGAGGGTTTTTTATATTCGGAAATTGAATAAGGAACAATTTTTTGATAGGTCTTCGTTTTTGTGTAAATCAAGCATCGTGAACAAAAAAATGGATTTCCAGATGTCATCTTAAGATGGTTTACGGCATGTTTCACGCGAAGCGGATGTACTTCGAAAAATCGTATTTGATGTAATATTTGTCTTTCCGTTTTCTTTAAATTAAATTTAAACCTGATTTGAAAAAATAAATAAATAAATCTTTGTTGCCTTTATATTTCATGATTGTTACCAACAGAACCTGTTTTTTGGTTTTTGTTTTCGTTGCTTCAGGATGGTTTCTTTTGTAGACTGCCTGATGACGAGGGCAACCTCGAAAGCCGGCTAGCTAATACAAAGGGAAAATCTGTGAGAGGTCAGACTACATGTTATTTGACAACCTGTGAAATAATCACTTCTCACTACGTCAGCCATCTTCAAATTATATTATTATACCTTGTGTTTTTTATTATCAAACTTCACCCAAGAAATTGTTAGTAGTTAGGAAATAATATATAAGTAGTCCAACTAAAATGGAACTTTTAATATTGTTTTTATGTTAAGCAAGCACAACCCGAAAGGTTGTTACATAAAACAAACTTGTTATTCGAATTAAATCATGAATAATTTATAGTTGAGTTACACAATTCTCAACTGTTTTTGTTATGGACAGATCCTTTTTTTTGCCAGAAATGAGAAACATTTAGCAAATGGCTAGAATACATCTTTGTAATTACAATTATTACGGTGTTTATTTACTTTCTTATATCCTTAATAGATATAAGCAAGTACTGGAATTGTGCAAAAATCCGAGATCAAGTTTTTAACGTCCGCTAAATGTAAAGATGAGCATCGATGGTAGGCAACCGATGTTCGATGTTTTTACCATCGATGTTACGGTGTCGATGTTTTTTGACCATCGATGGGTACAAGAGGTTCGGACAAATTGAGCAAGCTCGTTTGTTGGGGCTATTAGATCCGCGGTTTAAAAAACTCTACTTTAAAAATTCAATTGCCTGCAGCAAGTAAGTAATTATTTATTCTACATAATTATTTTCGGCATAGAGTGTTCTGCTCGTAACTTACTCAAAACTTATTTATTGTTTTAGGTATATAAACACAGTAAACTCAAAGTTATTTGAGAAAGAAAAACAGAGACCACATTGTGAGACGGATTCGGATTCTGATACCAGTAGCTGTGGTACGTCATGTGATGGTATTATGTAAACTTATTTCACTGTAATAAATTTCTCTAACAGTTAGGTAACTATATTACTTATTGTAGGAAAATCGGAAGGCATATTCAGTGAACACAATAAGCAAATTCAGAAAGAGTGGACAAATAAGAAAGAAAAACTGCAAATGAACCTGCTCCTGAACTGCACCCAGAACTATCCCTGTATTTTGGTAGGTATATTATTTTTGATCAGGCGTTTTTTATAACGGCTTAAGATCTGATTGTCAATAAATGCAAGCGTTGTCCTTGTTTTTAGCTGCTCCAGCAGAAAAAATCCAACAGGATCCCCTCTCCTTCTGGAAAGATATGAAGGCAACCTCTCCGAACCTGTCAGAAGTTGTGGTTGAGTTCCTTGCCGTTGTTGGCACATCCGTTCCCTCTCAGCGATTATTTTCCAAAGCTGGACAGATTATTACAAAAACCAGAAATCGCTTAGAGGGAAAGTTGGCTTCAAAATTGCTTTTTTTAAATTCCGTGCCGGAGAAATTATGGTAGTGGTACTAATTATTCTACTTGTCATATTTTTGTAATATTATACTCTTTTAATGAATAAAAACAAAATTACTTGTTGTCCGTGTTGTTTGTGTAATGAGTACTCATTAACATCGATGTTTTAAGGGCGATGTTTTACCACCATCGATGGTGGGGTTCCGATGTTTATTCGATGTTAAACATCGATGTTTTTCTTTCGATGCTCATCCCTAGCTGAATGCGGTCTGACCATTCTCGCGATGACGTCTGTTTGTTTGTGTTTCTATGTGAATGGGATTTTTGGAAGAGAAGAATTAAAAGAAGAGGGTTTAAGAGAGTAAGATGTCAACGGATATGACCCGGATTTGGTCGAGAAAATGATAAACAAAAAAGTCATGAATAAGCTTATGTCCCTAGGGGGCCTGAAAAGGAAAAATAAGCTTATGACCTCTAGGCCTGAAAAGGAATGAGGATGTATACATTGGTGTGTCCTACTATTACTAGGGACGGAGTCAGGGTGGCCGAGAAAATCGACGAATGTTAAAACCATATTTTAAAATTCACCGCTCTGCATTAGATATTAAAACATTAAAATGATTTTCTATTTTTTCATTCTTGGGGGTGCGCTATAACCACGGTCGTATTGCTCCTATCTCAAATCTAAGGACACACTAACGATTGGAAATGAAATAAGGAATATGTTTGAACTAATGCTTCGAGAGATCGAACCGTTTTCGAACGTCGAACAATACGAGTTTCAACGTGAAATATGATGACGGTTTTCATAAAGCATTTCCCAAAATGCGGTGAAAACTCAACATCGAATTTCCATGCCTTTTCTTTTCTTGACTTTCACTATTTGTACAACTGGAGAAGTAAAATCTATATTTAAATTTAGTTGGATTCTTTTGTCCTTAAGAAATGTATTTTCTAGAAATACTTTCTTCAAACTTCAAAAGATACAATCTATTTCGATAAATACATGGGTTTTGTCAAGTTCTACACACAGGTTAGCGGAAACCTTTTGATGAATCTAACTAAATCTTCTTTGACAACAGCTTGATTTAGAAGCCTCTAGTATATAAATCTTCATATAAAAAATAAATAATACATATGTGTGTGATATAAAAGTCGAGTGTCATATTTTATTCATCAATGTTCAGTCTTTGAATCAGAACGGAGATAAAAAGTTCATCGAAAGGTTCATGAGAAATACATTCCTCTTTGCACTCGACACTAAGCTATACAGGTCTCATATTCAATGCAGCACGCCATTTTCACTTAGAAGGTTGAGGTAGCCGGTACCATAGAGGAGCACGCTTGCTAACTGAGCGCAGGATCGAGGGTCCGAAACCCGGCCGAGGTCCTTAGGTTTTCTATTTAGGAGGTAGTTTAAGACCTTGGGCACGCCATTCTTCGAATGGGACGCTAAGCGATGGTCCCGAAATTACTATGTTAGGTAAGGTACTCGTCCACCAGAGCGATGAAAGACCACTATATAGTATACTAAGGTAGTATTTAAAGCCCGGGCATGAGTCAGAATAACTAACTTAGGTTAGTTTCAAGTTTTAATTTTGACCCGTGATTCACTAACATATAATGAGTAACGATCCTAACTTTTACTTCCCCAGCTCAATTCAAAAACCCAAATAACTGCCCAAGTAATCAATTTATCTCACAGGTTGTAAAATAAAATATAGTCTGACCTCTCACAGATTTTATTAATTTTTGCTACCCGGCTTTCGAGGTTGCCTCATCATCAAGCAGTCTGATAAAATAATTGTGAAAACAACATAATTTAAAATGATTTAATAAATAAGGTTTAAAAATTGAAATAAACGTATATAAAAACAATTTAACAATTTCAAATTTCATGGATGGACACATGAATAACATATCTGTCCCCATCCATGAAATTTTAAATTGTTAAACTGTTTTTATATAGTTTTATATAAGTTCCTTTTAATTTTTAAACCTTATTTATTAAATCATTTAGAATTATGTTGTTTTCAAAATTATTTTATCAGCTGCCTGATGATGTAAGTGTGGCAACACTGGAGCCCTCACGGCTCGCCCATCTCGTCAGAAGGTTATTAGCTGTTACTTGTAAGACGAAGCTTGTATATGATGATAATTAAAATAAAGTCTTTTCGTATTTTGTTATTTGTAAAACCAGTTGTTTTATTTAAGTATAAAATATAAATCAAACAGAAAGTGGTATTTGTTTCATGTCTGTAAGCGTTCTAGGAGATGGATGTCGTGTTGGAATTTGGGACAATATCTCCAGAAATACTTATCCGATCAATATCATTTTTTGTGTCATCCTTCTTTTCAAACAATCTAATCTCAGAATTGGAGAAAATAAAATAGCATCTGACCTACTGGAAAAAAAAGTTTGATGTGGGGGCGCAGCTCTTCGAAGGGATAGGGGAGGAGGGAGGAAGTTCAATGATGGATTCAAAGTTAGGATAAAATATGTGATGTAGTCATGACAGAACTTTCTTATACCAACCATTTTTTTACAAATCACTCTCCCCCCCCCCCCCCCCCACCCCCTCTCTTAAATTAGTTTCAAACTGCCATTATTGGATAAGAACAACACAGCGGTTTTGATGATTTTTTGTAAAAAAAAGTTCTAAAAGTGACTTCCTTATTATAACCACTAATGCCAGTAGGAAATGATTTTGAGAAGAGTGTTGGGTTTGGGTACAGGTTAATGAGAACTTAGAGTAGAGCAACAGATATATTTATTTGGTCAACACCCTTATTACAAAACCGCGTGGTAACGAACACAAAGTCAGTTGTTCAATAATAAGTCCCATACCGCGTGGGAACTACACAAGTCACTCACTTACTGTGCTTGGTAACAGACGACTCACATTATACCCGCGTGGTAATAACCAACTCACTTCCACATGGTAACTAACGACTCACCTTATACCCGCGTGGTAATAAGCAACTCACTTCCGCATGGTAACTAACGACTCACCTTATACCCGCGTGGTAATAAGGACGAATCCATTCCGCACACCGCGTGCTGGCTCGACCCAGACTCTCAGTCCACCCTGCGTGGCGACCAACTGGTCCCTCTCGTTGTTAAGAGACGACTCACTGTATACCCGCGTGGTAACAGCCAACTCAACCAACTCAGTCCACCCCGCGTGGCGCCCAACTGCTTACTGACTCATGTAGTTCAAGAGTCCCGCCGACTCCTATCGATTGTCTCGGCGTGTTCCCGAATTCACCCACACTCAACTCGCGACTTAACAAAGAGAGAGGGGGTAAGAGGGTAATCTGTCAGTGCGGTTGGTATAAGAAAGTCCTGTAATGGTCACATCACTATATATTTTTTTATTTTATTTTTTTTAAATTTGTTTGTGGACTTATGGACTTAGCATATTAGCCATTTATTTACAATTTAAAGTTATATAACAATATTATTGACAGAAATGTTTCTGAACAATGTATCAAGAATGTCTTGGTTTTTGGTTCGAAACACTATTAATTGGACCGTAGTGGGGAGCACCATCTTGTTTTGTATGATAACATATTTTCGCGTTTTGAGCTGGTCAGTGGACAGGACAAGAGGAGATGGTTGGCATCCGCTTCTACTTGCTGTTGGCAGGTACAGTATGGTGATGGAAGAATATGAGTCTTGTGAAGGTGACAAGGGAGCCGATTATCTTAATTTTATCATTTTTAATAATAACTACAATAAAAGAAATATATTTTAGGTTAGGTTTTATGACTCATGCTTTAACTACGAGGTCATATCGCCTACTACCAGAGCGCTCTTTCGTCACTCTAAGGACATGAGCCCGACTCTATTATGGGAGTCCTAAATTTTGGCTACCCTAAATTTTTATTCACCTAGGGTAGTGGTCTTTACCGAGTAACTGACATCGTACAGGCTCGGGACCATCGCTTAGCGTCCCATACGAAGGACGGCGTGCTTAAGTTTATTTACCTCCCAGATAAAATAAACTAAGGGCCTCGGTCGGGTTTTGAACCCACGTTCTTGAGCACAGAAGTCAAGCACGCATACCACTGAGCTACCGGCGCCCTCAAATATATTTTATAATTCGTTGCTATGCGATACAATTTAAACATAGCTTTGAAATATTTCCTATGGTTTATTTTACATTCTATAAATTTCGTCGTATTGGTTCTGTCTCAGTAATAAGAACACATTAGCGATTGGAAAATTAATAGGAAACATTGTTGGTAAGAAGTAATTTTTCGATAGGATTAACAGTTTACGGATAAATGGAGAAAACGTCTAAAAATATGTGTTTCAAAAGACGTTTTTCGGCAGGTATCTCAATAAGCGGACGACCTGCGGAAAATTGTAATTTATATAAAATATATATTTCAGTTTTCTCTACAACTTTTATCTTCTACTTCAAAACATTTTTGGTTAGGTCATAAATATAAGCGGTGTCTTGTAAAACGTACTTAGGCCTTGAAGTAAAGTGGTCTATATATTCGTCCGATTTCGGCAAAATCTAATCAGATATGTTAACACATGTGATTGTTCCATTTCCATCACAAACACACTGAGACTGACGTCATCGCGAAAGTGGTCAAATCACTTTCAGGGGACCTTGAAGCGTGAAAAGGGTCTCGGCTGGGTTTGGAGCCCGCGATCTTGAGCTCATTAGGCAAGCATGCTACCCCTCAACCAACTATAGATAGATACTTGAATAGCTCGAAAAGGCTCTGATGAACTCACTCCCGTCCTCTCCGGCATTATTTATGAATATTGATAAACGAAGAGGGATTTAAACTGGGACAGCTGTGATCTTTCTAAATCAGTTTGGAAAGGGCTGGGATGGACTGAACAGGAGAGGGGGTCGTGGTCAACCGGCTCCCCCCCGAGATAAATTATGTGGCCCCGCCACGGCTCTGGTAGAATTTGGGACGGGTTTCCAGAGCAAGACCCAGGTAATTGAAGAATTTAGAGGCATATAATGTGGGGCCATACAAGTAGAAATCTAATTAAATTTCTTAAAATTGTTTCAATATGTTAGATAATTTATCTGTTCTGTGTATTTTCCAAGAGTGCCGGAAAACCGTGTTTTCACTTCCTCTGCTATACGAAGTACCTATAGGATAAGTTATGTAATAGGCCAAAAATTTGATGCGGAGTTTTCAACATAATCTCATGTTTTCCGAGCTCTAGACTCCAAATATGAAAAAAAAAAAATTATGTCTGTGAATACGATAACTCTCGACAGAATGAATGTATCGACAGAAAATTGTATATGTATGACTTGATCCCTGTAAAGATAGCATCTATCGATTTTTATTCAAATCGGCCAGAGGGAAGGGGGGTTTAAGGGGAGAGGCTTAACTCAAAAACTTCGATAACAGCCGTTGTAATGAATGTCTCATATTCGAAGTCAAAAGGGGGGTTCAGGGAATTCAAAAACCCTAATAACGGCCGATTTAATGAATTTATCAACACAAAATTTAGTATGAGGATTTAGGAGCCCCAAGTAAACTATTGGATGTACGACTGATTTTGGAGGGGAGCGAAACGTTAGTTGATTATTTCGTTGTGGGGAAATACATTGCTGGTGATTAACCGACGACCATTATTTTGTTACTCGTTCTAGTAGTTCCACACCACCGCCGCAATTTTCCCCGAGCGCAACTTTCGCAGTACCACTGTTTAGCGTCCTTTTCCAGCTTTCGAATTACATTATTTTTTATTTTTTTCACAAATCACTTGAATCCACAATTTATCACGATTTCAAAGTGTATGATGCAAGCTCTAAGACAAAATATTAATTAGTATGAACATAAAACGGGACGGACCTACGGATGTAAGCAAAGCCTCTAGAGAAAAGGGATTAGTGTTGCGTTCAAATCAAAACAAAAACCAACAACCACCATTCATTTCTTATTTTTCTGTTTCCGTTTCATGTATTCTTCCGATTTTGAATCTGAAAAATGATTTGAACTCATTGAACTGTTGTCTACTTTCGGCGCCCTACCTGTAAATTTTAAAAAATTAAAAAAATAACTTAAAAAATTAAAGAAAAATACATAAAAAATCTAAAATTCGGAATTTACAATAAAAAAAAAAAAAGAGTACTAAGGAAACAAAATATTAAAAAAAAGTTGAGCCGTTTAGCCAATTAACTTTATCAACTTTAATACTTTCGCTGCTACTAGTGGTGCCACCTGTTGAAATAAATTCATAATAAAATACGGGACATTTAACCTTAACCCTTACCGATTGTTGTGTAAAATAAAACTGGAGTAACAAAGTAAACAATTTTTTTAAACATTATTTCATAAGTTCGGAGATTTTCCAATAACGGGAGATTTGTCAACAATTCCTCGAAGAGCAGTCACTTTTGGAATTCGAACCAGAAACCCTTTGACAATTTGACATACCCCCCTTCTATTTGATATGTATTTGTTTGTCCTCGTTTTAAATGAAATAATGAACATTCAAAATACATTCATTTACCTGAGTGTTTTCTCTTACTTATAACAATGTTTTCAGTTCAAAGTTTGACTATCCAATCGATCATATTCTTGAGAACTTATTATTAAAAATACTAATTTTCCATGAAAATGTTCATTTTTTAAACAAATTATTCAATGTAATACTTACAATAAACGACGACTGCTCAATGCTTTCGACATTCACCTTTTATTTATTCATTTATAATTTTTTATTTATTTAGACTTTTTTATATATTCATTTATAATATATTTTCATATATTGTTATAGTTACATTGTTTTCTTTTTTTTCTATATCTCGCACATTGGGACCTGATGATGGGACGTAGGACGTAGGACGTCCTGAAACATCGTTGGGTTAAAGACACTTCCGAAGAGTTTTTTGAAAAAAAATTATCTTAATTTTTATTAAATTGAAAAATGTGTCTACTTATTACAAATGTATCTATGTATTAATTTTTTTATATATTCAAATATTTTTAAGTATTTTTTTATTCAGTTTTTTATTAATTTATTTTGCTTTTTAAAATAGTTTTGTTATTATGTACTACCTACCTACTAATCATACGTGTGTTACACTCAAGTAGTTAAAATCTAATTTTTAAGCTATCTTCATGTATAAATTCTTTTGACGTATCCTATTACAATGTATTGGTTTAACGGAAATAAAATTATTATTATTATCGTAACATAATGTGTTTAAGTTTCTATAAAAATATAATGTAAAAAACTTTTGTTATACGCATATGTATATTTTTTCACAATATATTTTTAGAACCCGTACTTCTGGTGGTTTCAATGTTTTGAATGGTTGTAAAATTGTCACTGTAAATCTAAAGTGATTTGTTATTTGCACAATATGGTTATGACTCTAACCTGTTGACATATTCAATAATGAAATAACAATAAAACAGAGGGCCTTGGAATTAACATAATTCCAAAAATGGTTTCTATTGACTTGAATAAATACATTTTAAGGGCTTACTTGAGTGATTTCATTAGTTTATTCTCCTTGCTCACTCCATGGCTGGATAATTCTAGAACATATACAAATACAAATATTGTAGATACACATAAATTTGTTATCATTAGAAATATTTGACAGGGGAGGCACTGAGCTGCCATTTAAACATGGTCGTCACCCGATAGAAAACACATTTCCCTCAAACCTTTCATAATTTTGGAATTTTAAACTTTTGTTGCAATTATTTCTCTAACTGCACGTTGTTAATACATTCATTATAATGGCAGTTGTTACAGTTTTTGTGCTAAGCCTCCCACCTAACCCCCCCACCCCTCTGGCCGCTTTGGCTGAAAATTAATAGGTGTCTGAGAGTTCAAGATGCACGTATAAAATTATGTGTCGGTACATTCATTCGAACGAGAGTGTTCACACACCTGTTTTCACAAAGCATTTTTTGAAAACAGGAGATCGGAAAACATGAAATTCCGTAGAAATCTCCGCTCTGGTAGTAGGCGATATGACCTCATAGCTAAAGAGCGGGTATGAGTTACAATAACTAACTAACTTCTGTGGAGTAATCTTGACAAGATCTTACCAAAGAAGCATTGATTACATTATATTAGGCTTATTTACATTTGTCTAATGGATTGGGGAGCTTCTAGCTGTAGTGCTAATATTTTCAGACGTCAAATGAATAATAAATAATGATAATCAAAGAACTAATTGCAGAAAGAAAACAGGCTTAACAACAAAAACCCATATAACGAGGTAATGAATTTATGGTCTTAAAATTTAGTATAAGTATTCACAAGTTTCTATGTAAGTCAAATATTAATGTTTATGATAATTAACATTTTTTGCAGAGCTATTGTGTATATAATATATACAGTATTTGTTTAGTCGTGGCTGAAGATGGTAGCAATACCGAAAATACTCCCATATTTTATATATATTTTGTGAAATAGACAATATTTTTAAAAACATACCTTTTTCTTTATTTTTTATCAAGTGCTTCACAATATCTCTGCAAAAAATGTTAATTATCATAAACATTAATAGTTGACTTATATAGAAACTTGTGAATATACATATATACTAAATTTTAAGACCATAAATTCCTTACCTCGTTATAAGGATTTTTGTTGTTAGGCGTGTTTTCTTTCTGCAATTAGTTCTTTGATTATCATTATTTATTATTCATTTGACGTCTGAAAATATTAGCACTACAGCTACAAGCTCCCCAATCCATTAGACATTAGTATATGATACTACTTGAGTCGCCCAGATGCAAACCCTGCTAAGTCATAAAAAAATAAAAAATGAGTTAGTGGTTATCACTGGATTCAGTTTTTCAATTCCTGCACGTCTGAACTAAAATCAGGGATCAAAACCTGTTAAAACCGTCTGAAAAATCAAAAAGAAAACCTCGAACGGCTGCAAAACCTGCTAAGTTCTCAAGATGGTAGGATGCCAAGTGTATAAAGGGTGCAAAACCTGGTAAATGACATATCATAGCCCATAGGCCAAGATGGCCACCTCAGAACTTCGGATACAAAAACCTGATACATACCAAGGTGTTGTACTGAAAGACGCAAAAATAAAAGATGCTAAAAAACTTTTATTGTTGCATTTTGGAATTGAATGGGAAGAAAATGGAAATTTATCCTTTTGTAAAGAGGTATTTGAACATTCAGAACGTCTTCAGAACAAGGATGCTTTAATTCCGGAGAAAGAGGACTTGGATCAAATGAACGAAGAAGAGGAAGAACCAAATTAACTGAGTTATAGAGAAAAACCAAAATTTATTCTAAAAAACTGCTCTTTGTACTAAAATTTTATTCTTTTAGATTAAAAAAATAGAAAACTAATACTTTTAGTTAATTAATTTTCTCGAATAATATCAGTAAATATTTACAGATTTGTTTTAAAAAATAACAAATTATTATAAATATACCTACTACTTTTATTACTTTGCGCTTGTGTTTTGCAACCTACATCATTTCAAAGATGGCTGCCAAAAAGGTAAAGTGTGGTTACAAAACCTACTAAGTAGGATTTAAATATCAGAATAACTAATTATTAATATTTCTGAGATTATACACAGGTAAAAGGAAAGTTGCGTTCATTTTTTTACGATTTTTTAAAAACAAATTGCAGCTTTGCATCTCTAACCGTTTGATTTTAACAGTTTTTCGCCCTTTGCCAAAATTTGCTTAACATTGACTTAGCAGGGTTTGCATCTGGGTGACTAACTTAGTAAGTCGTGGCTGAAAGATGGTAGCAATACCGAAAGTACTACCATATTATATTTTGTGAAATAGACAATATTTTTTTTTTAAAACATATGTTTTTCTTTATTTTTTATAAATGTTTAGCCCAAACGGTTAATTGGTTTTGGAGAGAAAATAGAATAAAAACTTAGTTGATTAATTCGCTCTGGTGAAGTACATAACCGGTGCTTCACCGACGACTTTTATTATTTTTATTTTTTCAGCATCATTGGTTGTCCTCGCAACGGCCTATGGACGGAGAGTATTACTACAGAAGAGACAACTTTTCCCAGTCAGTTGTAATAAATTACTTTCTGATGTCTATGAATACTAAAACTCTGGCTCCCTCATCAGTTGTTGCCCATCACTTCTTTTGGAAGCAAACTTATATATCCCCTTATTCATTATATTTCTGAATTTTGTTCTTAAAAAGAAAAAAAAATAGAAAACTTTTTAATCGGAAGGCTGACTCTTCTTCTTCTTTTTTTTTTTTCTTCTTCATCATCATCTACCTCAGGTGGATCAGATAAATTGACGTTATTAATTTTAAATTGCTGACAACTGGAAGATGCTACAAGTCAGACTGAGGAGCACATCAACAATGACAATTCGCAAATAGGAAAATACAGTGGAATATCCCATGAGCGGACACAGTTGGGGACCCAGCTCAAGAGAGGTGTGTTTTAATACAAAATGGTAATTTATTTGTAAGAAAAAAAAAACAATATTATATGTATTGTGATGTATAAAGTTACACACATTGTAATTATTAAAATATTATAAAATGAATTATATTTATTTGTATAAAAACAGTGATGTAACTAAATTAGTAAATAATTATATGAAGTCGCATTTTGTTTTAAAAAAACCAATGAATGAAAAACAAAAGACGACCATCAGCTGTTCTAATTAGTGTGGACCAGTTGAAATGTGAAGTGGACAGTCGAGAGACAATTGTTTTTAGGGTTAAGGTACCTAGTGAACCTTGTAAAATGTGAAAGGAGGTACCTTTATTTATTTATATGTACCTACATAATGTACATGCCCAAAATATAGAAGAATAATAAGATAGTTTGTAAGATTTCTTAAAAAAAAAAAGAAATTTAATTTTTTTTATTTTTCAATATCTAGGTAACCAATTTATAATGTATTTAAGTAAAATAAACCCAATATTCGTTTTCTTATTCTATGCTATTCATTTTCCCTGCTAACCCAGTAAGATAATACTTGCACTTTCTTCAAAATTGCACGTCTTGATTTTTCAGTATATTTTTTTAGGTCCCTTTTCGGAAATAACTGTAGAAATCAAAATTTAGTGGAAGACCAGCTATAATTTCTACATGAAATGTGGTAATTTTATTATTTAGTAATATTTAATATTTATTCTTTTTGTTTTAATTATTATTAATTCAATTATTTTATTATTCAATTATTGATTAGTATGTACTACAATTTATTGTATTAGAGAATAACTAGAAAACTAGAGAAAATAGAAAAATACGAAACAATTTACATATGTAATATATGTATGTACATATATGTATACTCGTAGATAATATATTCAAACATAAATACTTATAAATTATCTATTTATTTATACAAAAACAATTTATTTTAGAAAAATCTGTAATTTTTGTTTGACATTTCCTCCCTTCAAATTTTTTTTTATATATTTCATAGTTGATTCGTACTGGGGAAGTACATTGTCAGTGAATAATTGGATTCAGGGTATCGGAAAACATGAAATTCCAGTGAAAACTCAATATGGAATTTCCGCCTCCTTTGCTCCACCATCTCCATCTTATGTGCCCCTTTGAGTGTCATGTAGACTTGGGGTTAGACACTTGAAACATGATACGACTGCAGATGATCCATCAAACTCAAGTGGCCTGTTGCACGCAACCTTTTCCCCACCCAGTCTTCACGCTTCCTCGCCCTTATTACTATGCACTGCTAAAGAGTGCTAAACTCTCTGGTGGTTTTCGTAGGTTTACACTATTAGTCCAGTCCGTAGATACATTGTGCCTTACAAAAAGTGCGGTACGAGATTTTTTTTTTTATTTGTATATGTTGGTACCAACGTGGAAAAAACCGAATTTGGTAACAAAACCGACCTCGGGACAACTTTTGGCAACCGAAAAACCACGAAATTTTACGACTTTTTCAGTTTTTTTCGAAATATCTCAGAAACGGTCGACTTTAGCGGCTTTTTTAACTTTAATATTTTAAAGAGGATTACATTCTCTACAATTTGCATTCCCACAACTTATTTGTATAATGAATAGTGAGCGCGCTACAGCTATATGTAGTTATAGACAATTTTTTTCTTTCCCGGTTTCACGAAGGATAGAGGAAGTTATTTAATCTGTCAACAGTTTGATGCGGAGTTTTCAATGGAATTACATCTTTTCCGACCTCCAGATTCCGTGTCGGTAGGTCTGTATGACTGTGAACACGATAACTCCCAATAGAAGAAATGTACCAACACAAACATTTCTATGTGTGACCTGAACCACATATGGACAACACTTATCGTTTTCAGCCAAATTTGGTAAAAGGAAATGCGGATTAGGGGAGAAGCTTAGCTCAAAAACTCTAATGTGAATATGTGAATTCAAAACCCCATAAGGAAGATACAATAATTTTGAGCAGAATGAGTAGAAAGGACGGGGCGATCAAAGAGGGGGCTCAACTCAAAAACTCCAATAACTGCCGAAGTAATGAATGAATCGAGAGGAAATTTCATATTTGAACTTAAAACTCAATGAGGACATAACCTGTTAAATTTAAGCGGTATCGGCTGAAGGGAAGAGGAGGTTCAGGAGAGGGGGCTCAACTCAAAAACTCCAATAACTGCTGATGTAATAAATGAATCGACATGAAATTTCATATTTGAACTTAAAACTCTATGAGGACATAATCTGTCAAAAAGCGGGATCGGCCGAAGGGAAGAGGAGGTTCAGGAGAGGGGGCTCAACTCAAAAACTCCAATAACTGCCGACTCTAATAACTGAGGATTTCGGAGCCCCCATGTAAGTCAACTATTGAATATTAGCGCAAATGGTCGACTGGTTTTGAAGAGGGAGCGAAAAATTAATTAATTATTTCGTTCTGAGAAAGTAAATTGCCGGTGATTCACCAACAACTTTTTTTTTTGTTACCTGTAGTCGAAAACTTTTCTAATACCAACCACGTTTTTACTAATGACTCCCCTCTCTCAAATTCATTTCGAACTGGCATTACAGTGTAAGAAAGTAATGTGTAGGCGTCAGCGGTTTTCTTTGTTTCTTTGAACAGTATGATTCTGAGAGTGACATTCTTATACCAGTAATCCCAGAAATGAATTTGAGGAGGGGGAAGGAGAGTAATCTGTACTGTTATGACGTCACATTTCTTTATTTTTATCATACTTAATAAAAAGTTGCAAATATGAAAGCTTTTTTAATAATTCTTTGCTATCCGCTTTCCTAGCCTATTAAGATCAAAATCGCAGGTTCTAAACCCGGCCGAAGCCCTTAGGTTTTTTAACTGAGATGAAAAAACCTTGACCACGCCGTCCTTCGGATGGGGCGTTAAGCGATGGTCCCGAGCCTGCACGATGTCAGATCTCGATAAACACCCATAGGCAAAATTTAAGACTCCCATAGTAGAGTCGGGCTCATGTCCACCAGAGTGACGAAAGAGTGGTTGTAGGCGATATGACCTTTACTGTAGAAAAGACTTTAGGATGTATCTCGCAAACCGGGCATCCTTCGAAAAATCATATTTCAAATTTTGATACCCTATCTAATCTTTGTAATTTTACTTTTATAGGGACGTGCTTTCTTTCACCGACAAGTTCTTAAATAATATTTAAGTAAGAAAATAAAAATTGATGAAAACTTTTATTTTTTTTTTATTTTTGTTCAAAAGCCAACAAAAAGTGTCAATATTTTTATTAAAAAGTCTCATGATTGATTACAGTTGATTTTCGGTAAAGTATTGCAGATATGAAGTGAGCCCTGAGTAGAGGCTTAGGTGAGATTCTAAATTGGGGGTGGGGGGGAGGAGGGGGGGTGGGGAATTTTTTTTTAAAATAAATACTTTTTTAATTGAGTATTAAAAAATTATTAATCAAATTAAAAATTAGAGTGAAGGAGGTAGGGAAAAGTCCATCGCGAAATATCAACTATAAATCTTCTGGTATGTTTGGCTATACTGACTAAGTGGCAGATGTTTTTACAACAGAATAAGAAATAAACCTACCCACTTTCAAAGGAGCAATAAACTTAAAATTTGAAAGAGCTCTTGCAAAAAGACCGGTCGTTTCTCCTTGATGCAGCTGTCGGTCGGATCTCTTTTTTATTTTCAATCATTCCAGTTTCTTCATATTTTTTAAATATATAATAAACACTATAGAGGTTAGGTTTTATGACTCATGCCCGGGCTTTAACTACGAGGTCATATCGCCTACTACCAGAGCGCTCTTTCGTCACTCTGGTGGACATGAGTCCGACTCTTCTATGGGAGTCCTAAATTGTCCCTACCCTAAATTTTTATTCACCTAGGGCAGGGGTCTTCAACGAGTACCTGACATCAGTACAGGCTCGGGACCATCGCTTAACGTCCCAACCGAAGGACGGCGTGCTTAAGTTCATTTTACCTCCCAGATAAAATAAACTTATAATAATAAACGGTCGGGTTTCGAACCAACGTTCTTGAGCTCCGAAGACAAGGACGCATACCACTGAGCTACTGGCGCCCTCTAAACACTATAGATATTTAAATTTAAAATATCACCACACCTGTGTGTTTACTCATGAAGGATTAAACCTGTAAACAATACTAAACATTTTTTCAAATACAATTTTCCTGGTAATAAATTAAAAAATTATATCTAAGACTATATTATTATTTTTTATCAAAATTTAAATAGTGAATCCCCTTTCATTTATATGTAAAGGTGTGAGAAATGAAGTACATATTGATATCTGAATTGATTTGAACCAATTATTTACAAATAACTGTTTGTTCAAATACTTTTTTCGAATATGATATGTTTATTCATTCACAAGGATTGCATTAATCCTTGCTAAAGAAGCATGTTAATAGTGAAAAACTTAAAATATATAAGTTCTATATCCTACACTTATATAATATATAAGTATATATATTAATAACTATAATAATATAATATAGTAATATATAACTATATAAATAATATATTAATATATAATATAGTAAAATATAACTGTATATATTATATATAGTTTATTACACTTCTCGTTCATAAAGCAAGGGGAATGTGAGCTAAGAGATCCCAGGAGGTTGGCGGCCGGTAGTCGCAAGAGGCGGAGATCTTAATATAACATATTGATTTTTTTTTTTTTTCTAACCAAGGACTGCAAATTGGAGTATTCAATTAACAGGTTCAGCACCAGCTGAAATAACCATATTTCCTCCTCCAACCAAATTAACTTTGTGGGTTTTAATCAACTCGTAATAGCCAAACCCACATGATTCCATCCACTTGGATGCAGGAAAAGCCCGAAAGAATGTAGGTACTCTTGGTACTGGGGCCCTGGTTGGTTCATATGGCGAGTGCGTTGGTAGCTCAGAGGACGTGTGCTAACTGAACTCAAGATCGAGGGTTCGAAAACCTACCAAAGCCTTTAGATTTTTTATCTGAGAGGTAAAAAAACTTGCGCACTCCGTCCTTCGGATGGGACGTTAAGACCCTATCTTAGGAAATTTAGGACTCCCACAGTAGAGCTAAGGGGGAAGAGATTGGTGATCCCTAGGAGTAAACACCAGCCTTCCCAATATTTATATAGACCATATGTTGCAGGTCTGTGGACCGCAGTATTAAATTTAGTTAAATTCCTCTTAAATTCAGGTAACAATTTCATTTTCCCATAACCATAAATCCGCCATTGCTACCCATCTATTAATTGAATTTGTATGCTCACTAGTAGGTTACCCGGCGTTGCCCGATTAGTGACTTCAACTCTTCAAAGCCTTTATAATAGAGATAGATAGACTGTGATATTTTGTGTCGATACTTTCATTACAACAGCAGTTATTGGTTGGTTTATTGGGGACGAACAATTATTTAGGTTATTATCGTCTAAACGCTTTATACTTCTTCTCCTGAGCTCTCATTGATGTGAGAATGACGTAAGCAAGAACCAAGAGTCTACAACAGCCATGATGGGATCCTACAGGAGGCCAGTGAGACCCGAAGGGCACAAGGCCACCCAACAGCATCGTCGGGCCATTCTCTCTATGTGTAAGTATATGTAAGCAGTAGGCTTAATAGTCGAGATAGCGAGGCTTGATGATGAGGGTGTGTTTCAGTCCAGAGGCCCCGGCGGAGCTGCCCCAGACCCCCGAACCTAGCCAGCCACTCAAAGACCCGACACGACCCCACCCCTGGTCACTGGGGCCCCCCACATAGACAGTTATTCCGAATTTTTTGAGTTAAGCCCACCCTCTAGTCCCCCTTCCCTCTGGCCGATTTCACTGAAAATCAATAAGTAGGTGTCGTCCTAATGGGATTTTAAATTTACAATATGAAATTTCATGACAATAAATTCATTACATCCTCCTGAAGAGAGGATAAAAGGTACTGCCTTCTGAATAGTGATAATAGCACTTATTAGTTACAATAATTTTCACACCAAGCGCTAGTTACGTTAAACACCTTATTAATTTAATTATTTTTATTTTCAAGAACAGAAAATTATCGGATAATAGATACTGATACAAATAATATCAGAATTGCATTTAGTGAGAAAACTGTATGTGATACAGCAATTTCGGTGTCATTTTCGAATTCAGCAGGCCAAAATACGTAGAGGAATGGTAAAATAATCAAAAAAGTTTTTTCATCGCTGGCCTGTGTAATTAGCGCATTGTATTAAGGCCCCAACCTCACCCCCTCTACCATTTTGCCAATTTCGCTGAAAATCGGTCTTATGGGGTTCTGGATACGCATCAATATAACTTCGTGTCGATATATTCATTCAAAAAATATGTTTGTTATATAGGTATATATTAAATTTTTTTTTTCTTTATATTTAAACGAACTACAGGAAGACGCTCTTAAAACGATATTTTAATTTACGTTCCTCAAATTTCACATCAATCACTTGCTAACAAACCCAATTATAATCCTTTCATAAGGGACCTAAAGTAGAAAAAAAAAAGTGCAGACTAAATAAAACCCTTCATCTTCTATAATAAGAAAAAAACTTATTTCAAAAGAGAAATATAACAATTACTCATTTTTGTATTCTGAAATCGCTGAATGAAGTTTATATTTTTTTTGTCCTTTTCAATAAGCTTCCAGAAGAGAGGCCACAAAGAGCCTTTTTAGATGAATAAACTGATCTGAGGGGCGGGTTTTTGGACTGAAATTGACTTCATTTAGCTTGTTTTATTTTTTTTTATTATTGAAAAGCTGTTCATGCAGAAAGAAATGAAGGGGAGATAGGTTGGACCAACTATGACATAGGGACGCTTTAATTAAAGCATTCTTCAAGCATATCTGGAGGGTCAGTCGGGAGGAGTTTCCCTCTCGTTGAGGGTGAACTTTGAATCCACCTACACCAAGTAATATAATAACAACAATAATAATGATAATATTTATTTCCGTGAAACCATAACATGTTAATAGGATACGTCATAATAAAAATATATACATTAAGGTACTTTATAAATGAGATACATGAACAGATATTAACTCTTTGAGTCCACACATGGATTATAATCAACAATACTACTAAAAAATAAAATGAAATGAAAACTTGAAAATATAAGTAGAAAAAAAGTATACAGTGGATAAATAAAATATATAATAAATGCCGTATATAATTTGTTTTAAATTAATTAAAATTTAGATAATAATTTGTTGTGTTTTTTCATGACGTAATTTCGGGACGTTCTTACGTTCCTTTCTCATGCCACAATGTGTAAAATTTTGAAAAGATAAAAAAAAATAACATATAGATTAGGTTAGGTTTTATGACTCATGCCCGGGCTTTAACTACGAGGTCATATCGCCTACTACCAGAGCGCTCTTTCGTCACTCTGGTGGACATGAGCCGGCCGACTCTACTTTGGGAGTCCTAAATTTTGCCTACCCTAAATTTTTATTCATCTAGGGAAGGGGTCTTTAACGAGTACCTGACATCGTACAGGCCCGGAACCATCGCTTAACGTCCCATCCGAAGGACGGCGTGCTTAAGTTTATTTTACCTCCCAGATAAAATAAACTAAGGGCCTCGGTCGGGCTACGAACCCACGACCTTGAGCTCAGTAGTCAAGCACGCATACCACTGACCTACCGGCGCCCTCAATAACATATATATATGTAACATATATATGTTTATGAAAAAATAAATACATTTTTACAATAATACATAAAAGATAAAAACAAGTAAAATAAGTTAGTATATAAATAATAAAAAATGATGATATAGAGACTGTAATTAATCGGTCATAAATTCAATGTTGAGTTTTCACCTAAGTATCAACCTCCTGATGATTACAAAACAGAAAAAAAAAAAAAAAAATTTAGTTACACAGATACCTATGAATTCTCATATTAAATTTTGTGTCGATATACATTCATTACATTGGCAGTTATTCGGGTTTTCCAGTTGAGCCCCCCTCTGGTCCCCTTCTTCCCATTGGTCGATACAGTAACAATAATGTAACAACTGTAAACAAATTTAAATCATAATATTCAATTCAAATTCAAAATGTACAAAAAAAAAAATCAAAACGAACACAATAAATTGAGCAAATAGACAGAAAAAATTGAGCAGGAACATAACATTTTTACCCTAAATTAAATCCAGTGGAGTCCACAGCTAATGTAAATATGTTGGCTTGACGGTGAGAGGAACCACTGTGTAGTGGGGGGGGTAGCTTCATAATAATGTAATTCATTTCAATTTCAAATTCACTTTTTTCATTCAAAAGGCATTTCGGACGTTCTATAGATAATATTTTCTTGAAATAGGTAGTACCTACACATTAAAATATCCAATTTCTCTGTGATGCAAGTAGCATCGAAATATTGGATTGAGTTCTTACCTTGCAGTTTCACTAGCACATAATCATTGGGCTCTATAGTTTCTTGTTCAAATTGCTTCTCTAACTCGTTCGCATATCAACAACTGCCGAAACTGCTTCAGAAAACGCAGATGATGAAGGATTTGGTATTTTTTTTCCAGATTTGCTGAATGGCATGGTGTTCCCAGTCTTATATAAATAAACACAATACACGTCCACTGGTACATCATCCCACCATCTTTAATTTAAGGCTTCATGGCTCCTCTACACTATGGCCCATCTTGAGCCACTGTGAGCCATCACCATTGTGTAGAGGGGTAGATGGCCTGTAGTGGCCTAACTAGTGGATGATGGAGATGGTGATGGCCATGGATGGCGTTGGGAGCGGTCCGACTACACACATCAAAGGAGGCCAGCCTGCACAAGTAAGCTGCGCAGTGGCTAAAGTCCACACCATGGGCCATCATTATTTCCTTTATCGCACGCTTATCAGTGCCTGCTGCTTGTTGTCATGATAACACTGATTTTAGTAATTATTATTGTTTAATTATAACGAAATATTTAGTTTATTGAGATATTAGTTCATTGAGATATTAGTTTATTGAAATATTAGTTCATTGAGATATTAGTTTATTGAAATATTAGTTCATTGAGATATTAGTTTATTGAAATATTAGTTCATTGAGATATTAGTTTATTGAAATATTAGTTTTTTGAAATAATTAGTTTTCTATAACAAGAAATACCTAGCTGTTTATTATTAATCATGGCAAAATCGAAAAAAGAAATAAATTGGGTTCCAGAAGAGACATTTAAGTTTATTGAGTTGTATCAAAAGGAGTCTTGCATTTGGAACCCGAAAGACAAGCTACATAAAGATAAAAATAAAGTAAGTTTTAATTTATCAAATTATGTTTTTTATATAATGTTCTGCTTCTCCATACTAGTTACTAGGCAACTTCTTATTGAGAAATTATAAATTCACTATGGCCCATTCATGCACATCTAGAATGGTCCATCTAGATGGACCTCTGTGTGGATGCGTCCATTCTGGCCATCATAATGGGCCATGATAATGGTGACCATCATGATGGCCCACAATGAGCCATAGTGTAGAGGAGCCATCACAATAATGGAGTGGTAGGTGGAATAAAAATCATGGAAACCAAGCTAAACCATTACGAAAACTTGTAACCCTAGCAACCATTTGATAAAACAAGAGAAAATTCGAGGACTGTAAAAAAAAATTTTCACTTTTGACCCCCAAAAACTGAAAAAATGAAATAAAAACTTAACGGTTGAATTGAAGGGCACGAGAACATGGATCTAAGTAGAATCCGTGAGGCACGTCTACCAACATCAACAACTAAAAATTTCCCTTCTCCCTACGTGAAATAAATTGAAATGTCCTTAGGTACAACTGAGCTTTAGGTACAACAGGTTCCCCTAGTAGTGGCTACACTGTTAGTCTGAAACAGGAAGGTTATAGGAGGTTTCGTTTCTCAGCCATGTTTGGACATCAAGTACGTTACATCACTCCTCCCAATGGACAGTGTCCAGAGTTCTTACGAAAACGGAGGTTGGGATGGACCATTCGACAGACACACATTTTCGAATGAGGATTGTGTAAAACAGACGAATGTCTTTTTGTATGTAATGTAAAAGGGATTAAAGATTCTGTCGTGAAAAAAAAATTCAAAATTTTGCTAATGTTTCGAAAACTATTTATTTTCTTCTTCAGGGCCTACAGAATATAAACAATCAAATTAGACATTATTACATACACGACACCATAGCACTATACTGGACACAAACTCACAACACCTTCACCACACACATCCATTCAAGTCATTATAAGGTAATTATTATTTATTAGTTATTTAAAGAGATACATATATAATATTATTGTAATATATAGGTTATTTTAATATGAAGATGGCTGATGTAGTCAGAAGTGATTATTTCACAGAATGTCAAATATAAGATAGTCTGACCTCTCACAGATTTTTATTGGTAATAATAGCTAGCCGGCTTTCGAGGTTTCCCTCATCATCAGGCAGTCTGATAAAAAATTTAAAATTTTGAATAGAACTAAATAATATAATAAAAATAAATAAATAACAATCTAAAACATTATATTATTTAGTTCTATTCAAAATTTTTAATTTTTTATCAGACTGCCTGATGATGAGGGAAACCTCGAAAGCCGGCTAGCTATTATTACCAATAAAAATCTGTGAGAGGTCAGACTATCTTATATTTGACATCCTGTGAAATAGGTTATTTTATTACTACTTTCAAAATTTGTATTTATTTTTATTTTTATTTATTTATTATTATAATTTTTAATTATGTTAAAAAAATAAAATAAAAAAATTGTTTCCATTTCTTTTTCAAATTATTATAAAATATCTGTTTATATCATTGTCCATAATGTCTAATTTGTTTGTTTATATTCTGTAGGCCCTGAAGAAGAAAATAAATAGTTTTCGAAACGTTGGCCAAATTTTGAATTTTCTTTTACACGACAGATCCTCGAATCCCTTTTACATTGAATAGATACTGTCGACTCTATTAGTATTTTTGTATGTCAACTATTAATTTTTAGCCCAAAGGGTGGTTTCCTTTTCAGATTAAGGTTAAGGGTTTATGACTCATGCCCGGGCTTTAACTACGAGGTCATATCGCCTACTACCAGAGTGCTCTTTCGTCACTCTGGTGGACATGAGCCCGACTCTACTATGGGAGTCCTAAATTTTGCCTACCCTAAATTTTTTATTCACCTAGGGTAGGGGTCTTTAACGAGTAACTGACATCGTACAGGCTCGGGACCATCGCTTAACGTCCCATCCGAAGGAGGGCATGCTTAAGTTTATTTTACCTCCCAGATAAAATAAACTAAGGGCCTCGGTCGGGTTACGAACCCACGTTCTTGAGCTCAGAAGTCAAGCACGCATACCATTGAGCTACCGGCGCCCTCTCCTTTTCAGATTAAGGAGAAAACTTCATTGATTATTTAATTCCTGCTGGGGCTGTATATTTCCTGTGATGTTTTTCTTCTTTTTATTAGAATGTTGTGGCTACCATTTATCCATTAATCCTTGGATGTGCGAAGTTATGCCGCCATATACTTTGATCTAATCAAATAACACTTAGTACAAAATGTAATTGCTAATTAATTTAAGCTTTGGCAGATTACAATTTAATTGAATTAGTCAACAAGTTGTGTCGATAGTCAGCTTTAACAAATCGTGTTTCAATATCGAGTTAGCTCTCGTTAGTCGTTCGATTTGATAAATGGGAGTTTCAGACCATTAATATCCTGATTTATTGCTATTTAGTGCCTCCACATCTCAGTTTAGCTAAGTTAAAGTCAGAATTATCAATTAACTACCACTTATTGGTATCTTAACGTTAATCAGTCAAAAATTTCATGTATTTCGATTCCATGATTCCAGAAATGAAAAACAACTTATCCAGTACGAAATAATCAATTAAGTTTTCGCTTACACTCCAAAACCAATCCACTGTTCTGGCTAAAAATCAATAGTTGACTTTTCCTCATAGTAAACGTTGTCACGAAACATTCATTACCTCGGCAGACATTAAGATATTTGAGTTGACCCCAACTCTAATCCCTTCTTCGACCGATTTCGCCGAAAATTATTAGTTACTCTTCTTATGAGGTTTTTAATTTGAATATAAAATTCCATGTCGATACATTTACTACATTTTTGAGTTGAGCCTCTCTTTCTGTTGATTTAACTGAAAATTAAAAGGTGTCTTCCTTTTAATAAATATATGAAATTTCATGTAATACATTCATTGGAAAGGCAGTTATTGAAGTTATTGGGGCGATTTGGTTGAAAATCCTTAAATGCCGTCCCTACAGGGCTTTGAATTTACATATGAAATTTCATGTTAATACATTCATGACAACGGCAGTTATTGAAGTTATTGGGCGATTTGGTTGAAAATCCTTAAGTGCCGTCCTTACAGGGTTTTGAATTTACATATGAAATTTAATGTTAATACATTCATGACAACGGCAGTTATTGAAGTTATTGGGCGATTTGGTTGAAAATCGTTAAGTGCCGTCCTTACAGGCAGGGCTTTGAATTTACATATGAAATTTCATGTTAATACATTCATTGCATCGGCAGTTATTGAAGTTATTGGGCGATTTGGTTGAAAATCCGTGAAATTTCATGTTAATACATTCAATACAACAGAGTTTTTAGATTAAGCCTCCCCCTTAATCCCCCTTGGTGGCGATACATCTGGAGTTATCGAGTTTACAGACACACACAGAGGCAGTATTTTTTTTTACAATTCTGGAATTAGGAGGTCGGAAAACATGAAATTCCGTTGAAAACTGATAAAATGTTGGATATGCAAAAAGTCGGCAATGTACTTCTTCAGCACAAATTAATCGATTACGTTTTCGCTCTCTCTCCAAAAACAATCCACCGTTTGGGATAAAAATCCTCAGTTGACTTACATAGAGGCTTCTGAACCTCATACTAAATATTGTGATGATACATTACATTGGCAGTTATGGTTTTTTTTGTTGTAAAGCCCTCATAATCCATGATAGCATTTCGTGAAACACGTAAACGATCCAGTACAATATGATATTTCGAAAAAAAAATATTCAATTATTTTCAAAAGAGGATTTTTTAGAGATTTTGTTTATTGTAAAAAACATAATATATATAAATTATATATTATTTCCTCTTTTCCGAGTAATCCGAGTTTTCGATTATCCGAGGTGCTCCTGTTTCAGCTTATTTCAGATAATCGGGTCTCAACTGTATTGAAATTTACAAATGGAAACTCCAGAAAGTGATTCTGTTGCTAAGCTTCTAGCATTGGGGAAAATCAATTTTGAACATTGGTGGTAGGGGTTGGTACTAAATGAGGGAGTAGTGGCCACAAAAAGTGTCCTAGTTGGGGGGGCTTTGTTCCTAAGTTAGTGACAAGAAGTGTGTTCCAGTCATCGGCCCTTCCAGAACTGAGGTGTGTCTGCCGCCAACTGGTGCCACTCAACAAGAGCTTCGCTTCTTAGAGCGTCGTTTTACTCTCATTATGCTCAACTGCAAATAGTTCTAGCCTCATATGTAAAGTGTTCTTAAATAGCCATTCATGAACATTTTTGAACTTGATATATCGATGAAAATGCACATTTTTTAACGGTCTTTGTAGTGTTACAAGTGGCAAGACGTGAACTAATAGTACAGTCGAAGAGAGAATGTCTTTACCCCGGGGCGGATCCACGGTTTTAGGGGCCCTTATGATTTTTTCTTTGATGGAGGCCCTCCTCAGAAATTAGCTGAAGAAACGATTTTGGATGAGGTTTGGAGGGGGGGGCAAGAAGTAAAGAAATATTTAAAATTCCCCTTTCCACTAGATGATGAGATGCCGGGAGTCCTTCTGCTGCTGTCTTCGTCGTTTCTTATATATTTTTATTTTATTCTATTTGTTTTATCTCATTTATTTTATGTTTTTATTTTTTCATTCATTTACCACCATTTATTTTGTTCGTATTTTATTTATTTTTTTTTTATGTGTTTCCTATTATTTTGAACATATTCATTTCGTTCTTGCTTATCATTTATTTGAAATATTTTGAATTACTTATTCTTATGGTCAACACACATACTTATTGTACACATATATTTATAATATTATCGTTTTTGTACAAATTGCAGAATAAATGAAGAAAAAAAATATAGAAAGTATTTATAGATCTTATTCCATATCGTACTCCACCCAGTTTTTATTTTTATATTTTTGTATTTATAACAATAAAGTAATAAATGTTTTATTTCATAGAATATGAAGAAACTGAAGAATTGTTATAATACTATACTGGTATACCGGAAATTGGTACTTTCTTATACTTATAGAATAAGTGTATAGTATACCTATAGTATAAAAAAGTATTGTAAATGTGCGAAAATCAAGAGAGAATTTTCAACGGATTTTTACCTTTCAAAGACCCTTTAGTACGTTCTTCCATTTTCTCGATGATGTCTGGTAGTGTGTGTGGGAGTATAAAATGAAAATTTGTGAGCGCACAAATGATTGCCGTTATGAATTTGAAATTTGGAGTGAAGAAATTATATTTGTTAACTGAGATTCGATTTTGGCCGATATCGGACGAAAATTGAGACCCCATTACTATACGACCCAAGTACATTTTACAAGATACTGTTTATATTTATTATCTGTAGGGGCGCCGGTAGCTCAGTGGTATGCGAGCTTACCTTCTGAGCTCAAGAACGTGGGTTCGAACCCGACCGAGGCCCTTAGTTTATTTTATCTGGAAGGTAAAATAAACTTAAGCACGCCGTCCTTCGGATGGGACGTTAAGCGATGGTCCCGAGCCTGTACGATGTCAGGTACTCGTTAAAGACCCCTGCCCTAGGTGAATAAAAATTTAGGGTAGGCAAAATTTAGGACTCCCACAGTAGAGTCGGGCTCATGTCCACCAGAGTGACGAAAGAGCGCTTTGGTAGTAGGCGATATGACCTTGTAGTTGAAGCCCGGGCATGTGTCATAAAACCTAACCTATTTATTATCTAATCAAAAATCTTTTCGAGTAAAACTTGCAGAGGAAACGAAAACACATATTTTATATGGAATATAATTTTTCGCAGGTCGTCCGGTTTTTGAGATACATGTCGAAAACCGTTCTGAAATGCTATGACTACTCTGGTTTAGTAGTTTAGTATGTAATCGTAATTCGAAACTCGGCCAAAGGCCCTTTATGTGGGTTTATTACGTGTGAGTTGAAAAAATCCTGACGCCATCTTTTTGATTAATGAGGCCTTGGTCCCGAGCCTGTGCGATGTCAGGTATTCGTTAAAAGTCCCTCTACCCTAGATAACTAAACCTGTGTAGGCATCATTTAGAAGAGTAGAATCGGGCTCATGCCCACCAGAGCGACGAAAGAGCGTTCTAGTAATAGTGATATGACCCCATAGTTAAATCCTGGGTATGAATTAGTCGAGTGTCAGTTTACAACTAACAAAGTCGAGTTAGGAAGAAATTAGATTTCTGGCTAGCCTCCGTAAGACAAGTTGAACAGAAATGCTTGTGAGTGAGAAGACTATATCCGGGGTGTTCCATTGGAATTGGATGACTGGGACACTGATCAGATGGATCCAGAAGAAAAGTCCTCCGGTAATTGGGGCTTGTCAATTAGGAAGGGTTTTGTCTTCTTCAAGAAAAAGGAAATCGATATCCTTCAGGGTGGAGGTTGAACCAAAGCTGTCTGTTACTGACACGCATGTGGCTCAGGAACCTTCTTCACGTGAAATAGGAGGGGAAGTAGTGAGGATTATCCTTGGGTCGGGCCATAAAGATTTAATTTTATGTCGATAGAATACATAGGAAATATATATCTGGGGTCGGTAGGAAGAGAGCAGAGTCAGGATCTTACAGTTAGTCATACACACAGTTCTCACCAAGAGAACCGTAGGAACAGTAGATCAGAACTATTGTCGATGTAATGAATATATCGACAAGAAATTTTATATTTAAATTCAGAAGCCCATTAGGATGTCACATATTAATTTTCCGCACAATTGGGGAAGGGGATAGAGAGATGGGCTCATCTGAAAATACTCTAAAAACTGCAGATGAATTTAATATAGAGGGGTAATGACTTGCAACGTAATTCGCATTAAGGAAGTACGTTACCCAGCACGATCTCATATATATGTCAACTTTCGATTTTTAGCCCAAACGGTCGATTGGTCTTGGAGGGAGAGCGAAACCTTAATTTATTAATTCTGGCGAGGCCAGTACATTGCCAGTGGTCAGGGTCATGCAACGAGTTTTAGCCAACAGTGTACAAATAACGATAACGCCCCCCCCCCCCCCCCCCCCCCCCCCTGTCCACAATTAAAGTACCCGAATATTTTCTGTTTTTCCCCTTTAAATTTTGAATAAGTTAATGATTTTTATTTTCCAAATAAATACTTGAGCAAGGAAATTAATAATAATAATAAATAATAATTTTTATTGTTTCCACCCCTATAGAATTGAGTCAGTGACTATTACTTTTACAATATTAACATAATAATGACACATATAAAGGAATACACACATAAAACAATAATGACACATATAAAGGAACCTTTAACAATATAAATAAAAAACATAAATAAATAAAATAAGTAATTAGGAAATTAATAATATGTGTAACGACAACAATATTTTATTTCCAAACATTATATTATGAACTACTAAACATAATTATTACCTATGTACAAAATAATGATAAGTAATAAAATTTACAAAATTTGTAAGTTTTATTACCTATCATTATTATGTTAATATTCTTGTTGTATTATATTTAATATGTACACATACAATTTACTTTATATAATAAAATTTGATATATTTAACATTAAAAACATAGTAATAAATTTTTTTTAAGAACACAAATTTTACTTTAGTAAAGTAGTATTTAAGGTACACAAGTTAATTTTTTTTTCAAATAAAACTAGAAACATTTATCACAAATAGTCATTTATTAAATAAAAGTAATTTGTAATTAAAGGATGGCTCTTCTGGCCTTAATGGAAGTAACATTTTCTAGAGCACGTTTTGTGTCAATATAATTCAAGAGATCACTTTCGATGGATAATAACGAATGGGCCGTCAGTCTCTCTACAAAAGAGGGTGCCTTTTGATTACCCATATTTCCCTTTTTTTCCCATCCCTTCAAATGAATTTATTTTGCTTTCCCCCTTGGTTTCGTTTTTGTTTTCTTGTCTATATTTGGCTTTGTCAACGATAGATTTAAAATAAGAAAAGAAAAATTAGGGCGGCCTAGCGGGCTTAAATTGGGCCGCCCGTGTGCCTCTCACGCCTTCTCCACAGGGTCTGCACGACTCTGCCAGTGATTAAGGCGGCCTACTGGGCTTAAATTGGGCCGCCCGTGTACCATAGGGTCTGCACGGCTCTGGTAGTGATTCATCGACCATATATTTGACTTTACAAGTCTGACAAAAATAACAACAGGATCTATAATTGACAAGATTGCCTGCTGTACGCCATTGTATCTTGAGACGGCCTACCTCCCGTCATAACGTCTCAAACAAGCTCAATACTCATTTCCCTCACCTGTCTCAGCTGACATCTCACTAACTTGGCTCCTGCCAAATCTACAACAATAAGTCATTTTCACACAAAACCACTCTGTTTTCACTGATTATTTCCGTCTTTCGATCAATATCTATAGTATTTTAGTAGCCTTGCTATTCTTCTGTTTTCCGCATACAATAATAATAATAACAATATTAAATTTCCGTTAAACCATAACATGGTAATAGGATACGTCTAAAGAATGTATACATTAAGATAGCTTAGATAGGTCACAATGGCCGTGTGGGCTAGAATGTAGGACTTTAGTTTGCATGGTCTCACCATGGTTTGCGCTTTTGAATACTGTCGGAGTGAGTTTTATTTCGTAGATAGAACTCCCTCCCGGGGCCAAGGATGTTGTATATAGAACCAAATAACACCATTATAAAAAATATGGCTAATATGCTGTAATGTTATAAAAGTGCGACTTATTTAATTTATATTTTTTAATAATAAGTAATAATATATAAAACAGAGCATGTTTGATGCGGCTCCGTGTAGGACACACTCGCCTAACCCATGGCCACCTCATAACCTGAGCGATGGCCCCGGGCTGTGGCGGGTGTGGGGCCTGGCCTCTCACAGTGAGCTACATTCTGGAGGAATGCCCTGGATATGAGAATATACTAAAGGCCAAGGGTTTGCATAAAAGGGACCTACATGAGATGCTCGGAGACGGCAACTCATCTATTGAAGCTGTCCTAAGCACAATGAAGACAACCCACCTCATAGACCTAATTTAATCGAGTAAACGGCGTCAAAAATCTTTGACATTGGACGCCGATAAATAAATGTTAGTCTATTCTATTCTATAAAACAGAAATAAAACATATATTTAAGTTTGGGAAAAAGAAAAGTTAATGTATATGGCAGTGAGGTTGGTTGACCCGGCCATATTGGAATGGACGACGCTATCTACAGGCGAGTCTAGATGCTACAGCGTGGCTTGAAGTTGTTTGGCGTGGCTTGGTCCCTCCATTGTTCCCAGGAGTCCCCGTATGTTGAAGTGATGTGGAAGTTATGAATGTTGATGATTTGTCCCCCTTATTGGACTGGCTTTACCAAACTTTTATGTACTGTATGGAAAACAAGATCGAGGAAGTACTAGAGAGGAATAAAGAAGAAGACTTAAGAAGAGTCGTGAAACCCATCCATAGAACTTTATAAACGCGGTCGAAACGAAGTTTAATTTATAGTATGTATTTTCCTATTAAGTTAGGGGGGTTTACTTCTGTTTAGGGCGCCGGTAGCTCAGTGGTATTCGTGCTTGACTTCTGAGCTCAAGAACGTGGGTTTGTAACCCGACCGAGGCCCTTAGTTTATTTTATCTGGGAGGTAAAATAAACTTAAGCACGCCGTCCTTCGCATGGGACGTTAAGCGATGGTCCCGAGCCTGTACGATGTCAGGTACTCGTTAAAGACCCCCTACCCTAGGTGAATAAAAATTTAGGGTAGGCAAAATTTAGGACTCCCACAGTAGAGTCGGACTCATGTCCACCAGAATGACGAAAGAGCGCTCTGGTAGTAGGCGATATGACCTCGTAGTTAATGCCCGGGCATGAGTCATAAAACCTAACCTAACCTAACTTTTAAGTTAATTTTTTGTAAATATATTCTTTTTATTATGAGTTTCTAGATTTTAGTAGTTTGTTTCCCATGCTCAAACCTATTGACTAGTGATTTAACAATTTAGTTATTCGAAACTCTCTTAGCTGATCAAACTTTCGCCTTTGGTTTATAGAAATCCAATTTATGTATTAAAATCAGTAATTTAAGTATGTTTCTATTAGATAGGCGATCTGGCATCTCATAAATATTTAATTTTAGTAATAATCAGTTATACAGTTGACAAAATTCCCGGGTGTTCTAAAGTAAAGTAAAGGAAATCATATTATTCATAAAAACGAGAAAAGTACAAATATTACAATGCATCGAACATATGGTCAAAAAAAAAAAAGATAACTTAACTCACTCCTTTTACTATTCACTCCTATTACTATTCACTCTCATTACTTTTCACTCTCATTACTTTTCACTCCTGTTACTATTCACTTCTAATACCATTCACTCCCATTATTCCGGTCTAAGTTTTGACGACATGTTTTCGCCTATTTTCTGTATTCCGTTGTACAATGTCCAAAAATAGATTTGATTTCCTTTTGGTTAACTTGAGGTTTGATGACAAGTCTACAAGAAAACTTCGACAATGAACCGACAAATGAACTGTTCCAAGTATTATAGTCCTTCTGAGTACGTAACTGTTGATGAGACGTTGCTAAGTTTCCTCACCCGCTATTGTTTCCGTATGTACATCCCATCAAAGCCAGATAAATATGGCCTAAAAATAATATCGCTCTGCGGTGCGCGGATATTTTACTTCATAGGTGGTATACCATACTTGGGAAAGGAGCAGCTCAGGAAAAATGATATTATAAAGCGCAGTATGTTCTGAACCATTGAAAGGAAGCAATATAAATGTGACGCCACAATTGGTTTTCCTCGGTGGAACTCACTGAAGCTCTTATTTAAAAAAAAATTTTAAATGCAAACAAATATTTTAAAAATAATCTTTACCTTATTATAATACTCGTAAATTAATAATAGTAAAAAGAAATTGTTTTTTTCATCCCGAAGTATCAGATTACACAAAATGTTTTGGGGTGGGTCGGATCCGATCAAACCTTAGTATTTGCGCCGAGGATATTCTCCTTGTGGTTTGAAGGTTAAGTAATAGTTGTAGAGATTATTAAAATACCTACATACTTTATATGAAATACGATTTTTTCATGCCGTTTTCGATGGTTTTCCATCTTCGAATGTAGTTTTGAAACACATTTCTTTAGACGTTTCCTTGATTTACCCGAAAACGGTTAGTCCTACCGAAAAATTGACTCTTACCAAATGTGTTCCTTTTAAAATTTCCAATCGTTAATATGTCTTTAGATTTGAGATAGGGTCAATATGACAAACGTTATAGCGCCCCGAAAAATTTAACTAAATGTCTATAAGGAATATATCTAATTGTAAGTAATTTTTAAATCGTAACTCATAGAAACGAACATGTAAATATGGAAAATATATGTGGCCATAAAGGATTTTCTTATACCAACAACGCTTACAGATAACTTTCTCTCTCCATCCCCTTCTTAAAATAATTTCATTTTGTCTCACTGTACAGCGTTATCTTGACAGTAGACATTCTTATTCCCATTATGAAATAATTTTGGGAAGTGAGAGAGAGAGAGTGATCTGTAAGCATGGTTGGAATAAGATAGCCCTGTAATGCCCACATCACAGTTATTTTTTTTAAAAGTTTTGGAGACATGGAATAGGAAAACTCGACTTCGAATTTCTGATAGATAACATTAATTTCCCCCGTTACTACGTATAACTGGAAAAGTAAAAAGAGTGTTGGACATGAAACAGAGGTTCCGCTTCTGACCAAAGCTAGATGTTTTCCTTTGGGAGGAACCGTACAACGAATTAGGAAGGTAACAAACTGTGACGTCTCTCCTTCTGAAGTAATAACAGGAATGGGTTCAGGTAAAACTCGTTATAGCCAATGTTCGCTTCACTGAACTTACCTCCACAGCTGATGTAATTTTAACCTTTGATATGATTAGTAGAAGGGTCCCTTTGCGAACATTCCCTGGATATGTACTCATCCTGTTACCAGAAGGGATAATAATAAGAAATGGTGCTACTCTCCTGCTTTTGGAGGACCTCACGAAGAGTAGAAAGGTCCCTTTGCGAACATTGCCTGGATATGTATTCATCCTGTTACCAGAAGGGATAATAATAAGAAATGGTGTTACTCTCCTGCTTTTGGAGGACCTCACCAAGAGTAGAAAGGTCCCTTTGCGAACATTGCCTGGATATGTATTCATCCTGTTACCAGAAAGGATAACAATAAGAAATATTGTTACTCTCCTGCTTTTGGAGGACCTCACCAAGAGTAGAAGGGTCCCTTTGCGAACATTGCCTGGATATGTATTCATCCTGTTACCAGAAAGGATAACAATAAGAAATGTTGTTACTCTCCTGCTTTTGGAGGACCTCACCAAGAGTAGAAGGGTCCCTTTGCGAACATTGCCTGGATATGTATTCATCCTGTTACCAGAAAGGATAATAATAAGAAAAGTTGTTACTCTCCTGCTTTTGGAGGACCTCACCAAGAGTAGAAGGGTCCCTTTGCGAACATTGCGTGGATATGTATTCATCCTGTTACCAGAAAGGATAATAATAAGAAAAGTTGTTACTCTCCTGCTTTTGGAGAACCTCACCAAGAGTAGAAGGGTCCCTTTGCGAACATTGCCTGTATATGTATTCATCCTGTTACCAGAAAGGATAATAATAAGAAAAGTTGTTACTCTCCTGCTTTTGGAGGACCTCATCAAGAGTAGAAGGGTCCCTTTGCGAACATTGCCTGTATATGTATTCATCCTGTTACCAGAAAGGATAATAATAAGAAAAGTTGTTACTCTCCTGCTTTTGGAGGACCTCACCAAGAGTAGAAGGGTCCCTTTGCGAACATTGCCTGTATATGTATTCATCCTGTTACCAGAAAGGATAATAATAAGAAAAGTTGTTACTCTTCTGCTTTTGGAGGACCTCACCAAGAGTAGAAGGGTCCCTTTGCGAACATTGCCTGTATATGTATTCATCCTGTTACCAGAAAGGATAATAATAAGAAAAGTTGTTACTCTCCTGCTTTTGGAGGACCTCACCAAGAGTAGAAGGGTCCCTTTGCGAACATTGCCTGTATATGTATTCATCCTGTTACCAGAAAGGATAATAATAAGAAAAGTTGTTACTCTTCTGCTTTTGGAGGACCTCACCAAGAGTAGAAGGGTCCCTTTGCGAACATTGCCTGTATATGTATTCATCCTGTTACCAGAAAGGATAATAATAAGAAAAGTTGTTACTCTTCTGCTTTTGGAGGACCTCACCAAGAGTAGAAGGGTCCCTTTGCGAACATTGCCTGTATATGTATTCATCCTGTTACCAGAAAGGATAATAATAAGAAAAGTTGTTACTCTCCTGCTTTTGGAGGACCTCACCAAGAGAAGAAGGGTCCCTTTGCGAACATTGCCTGTATATGTATTCATCCTGTTACCAGAAAGGATAATAATAAGAAAAGTTGTTACTCTTCTGCTTTTGGAGGACCTCACCAAGAGTAGAAGGGTCCCTTTGCGAACATTGCCTGTATATGTATTCATCCTGTTACCAGAAAGGATAATAAGAAGAAAAGTTGTTACTCTCCCGCTTTTGGAGGACCTCACCAAGAGTAGAAGGGTCCCTTTGCGAACATTGCCTGTATATGTATTCATCCTGTTACCAGAAAGGATAATAATAAGAAAAGTTGTTACTCTTCTGCTTTTGGAGGACCTCACCAAGAGTAGAAGGGTCCCTTTGCGAACATTGCCTAGATATGTACTCATCCTGTTACCAGAAGGGATAATAATAAGAAATGGTGTTACTCTCCTGCTTTTGGAGGACCTCACCAAGAGTAGAAGGGTCCCTTTGCGATCAATGCCTGGATATGTACTCATCCTGTTATCAGAAGGGATAATAATAAGAAATGGTGTTACTCTTTGGAGGACCTCACCGAGAGTAGAAGGGTCCCTTTGCGAACATTGCCTGGATATGTATTCATCCTGTTACCAGAAGGGATAATAATAAGAAATGGTGTTACTCTCCTGCTTTTGGAGGACCTCACCAAGAGTAGAAAGGTCCCTTTGCGAACATTGCCTGGATATGTATTCATCCTGTTACCAGAAAGGATAATAATAAGAAAAGTTGTTACTCTTCTGCTTTTGGAGGACCTCACCAAGAGTAGAAGGGTCCCTTTGCGAACATTGCCTGTATATGTATTCATCCTGTTACCAGAAAGGATAATAAGAAGAAAAGTTGTTACTCTCCTGCTTTTGGAGGACCTCACCAAGAGTAGAAGGGTCCCTTTGCGAACATTGCCTGTATATGTATTCATCCTGTTACCAGAAAGTATAATAATAAGAAAAGTTGTTACTCTTCTGCTTTTGGAGGACCTCACCAAGAGTAGAAGGGTCCCTTTGCGAACATTGCCTAGATATGTACTCATCCTGTTACCAGAAGGGATAATAATAAGAAATGGTGTTACTCTCCTGCTTTTGGAGGACCTCACCAAGAGTAGAAGGGTCCCTTTGCGATCAATGCCTGGATATGTACTCATCCTGTTATCAGAAGGGATAATAATAAGAAATGGTGTTACTCTTTGGAGGACCTCACCGAGAGTAGAAGGGTCCCTTTGCGAACATTGCCTGGATATGTATTCATCCTGTTACCAGAAGGGATAATAATAAGAAATGGTGTTACTCTCCTGCTTTTGGAGGACCTCACCAAGAGTAGAAAGGTCCCTTTGCGAACTGTGCCTGGATATGTATTCATCCTGTTACCAGAAAGGATAACAATAAGAAATATTGTTACTCTTCTGCTTTTGGAGGACCTCACCAAGAGTAGAAGGGTCCCTTTGCGAACATTGCCTGTATATGTATTCATTCTGTTACCAGAAAGGATAATAAGAAGAAAAGTTGTTACTCTCCTGCTTTTGGAGGACCTCACCAAGAGTAGAAGGGTCCCTTTGCGAACATTGCCTGTATATGTATTCATCCTGTTACCAGAAAGGATAATAATAAGAAATGGTGTTACTCTCCTGCTTTTGGAGGACCTCACCAAGAGTAGAAGGGTCCCTTTGCGATCAATGCCTGAATATGTACTCATCCTGTTATCAGAAGGGATAATAATAAGAAATGGTGTTACTCTTTGGAGGACCTCACCGAGAGTAGAAGGGTCCCTTTGCGAACATTGCCTGGATATGTATTCATCCTGTTACCAGAAGGGATAATAATAAGAAATGGTGTTACTCTCCTGCTTTTGGAGGACCTCACCAAGAGTAGAAAGGTCCCTTTGCGAACATTGCCTGGATATGTATTCATCCTGTTACCAGAAAGGATAACAATAAGAAATATTGTTACTCTTCTGCTTTTGGAGGACCTCACCAAGAGTAGAAGGGTCCCTTTGCGAACATTGCCTGTATATGTATTCATCCTGTTACCAGAAAGGATAATAAGAAGAAAAGTTGTTACTCTCCTGCTTTTGGAGGACCTCACCAAGAGTAGAAGGGTCCCTTTGCGAACATTGCCTGTATATGTATTCATCCTGTTACCAGAAAGGATAATAATAAGAAAAGTTGTTACTCTTCTGCTTTTGGAGGACCTCACCAAGAGTAGAAGGGTCCCTTTGCGAACATTGCCTAGATATGTACTCATCCTGTTACCAGAAGGGATAATAATAAGAAATGGTGTTACTCTCCTGCTTTTGGAGGACCTCACCAAGAGTAGAAGGGTCCCTTTGCGATCAATGCCTGGATATGTACTCATCCTGTTATCAGAAGGGATAATAATAAGAAATGGTGTTACTCTTTGGAGGACCTCACCGAGAGTAGAAGGGTCCCTTTGCGAACATTGCCTAGATGATGAATTGTGTGAGCAAACAAAATGTTAGTAAAGGAAATGCTAAAATAGGGTTAATAAAGGGATTTGCTTTAATCTTCTGAGATAGGGATCTGTGCCTGTTTACATTCATATAGACAATACATTTGATTATATCCACTGAAGCTCTCAAGTATGAATGGATTCACAAGGTTATTTCAGCGATGGGGGGAATTTTGTGCAGAAAGGGGAAAAAGGGTAATGCGACTTGAAAGGGAAATTTCTTGTCAGCTGTGGCCTGAGTTACCAACACTGGTGTATAAGCCCAGGCCCAGGAAGGCTAAGTGTAACCCATGTGTGTTTAACTGTATTCTTGCTAGTGTCACCTTCAACAAAATTCTATACAATAATATATATACAATATCTTTTTTCTACGCTATCTCCACATCCCCTGAACAACAACATAGCAGGCGGTGAAGTATCTAGGGGTGCTCCTAGACACCAAACTGACCTGGGGCCAACACATTAACTCCAAATTTACGCATGCCTACACTAGACTCTCCTCACTCTACCCACTTCTCAACAAGAACACTACACTCCGACATGAATGTGCCACACTACTCTACACCGCACTCATACGGCCACTCATCACATACCCGGACTCGTTGGTCCAGACCAACATTAAGAAACTGGTCAGGTTCGAAAACAAATTTCTCCGCCTTGCCATAAACGCGCCTTGAATGTGTGGAGATGAATTCCCAGATACGCAGGGAGCTGGGTGTTCCCGACGTTCGAGACTTCATGTTGAAGTTAGCGACAAGATTCAGGGCTGGGCTGCAGAGTGTTTCTGGAGCCGCTACCTTTGGCATTGGGAAACCTCTGCTACACCGTCGTCTGAAGCCCCGGCTTCTACAAGACATCATATTTTAACAATAAGCAATATATATATATCTACTTTTTTAATTGTATATAGCGCCCTATGCGCTGAACCGAATAGTTTTTTTTTTTTTTTCTACGCTATCTACTTTTTTTTCGCTCTAATGGACATGAGCCCGACTCTATTGTGAGAGTCTTAAATGTTATTTACCCAGGAGTAGTTACCTAAGATAGGTTTTTTTTGACGAGTACTTGTCATCGCACAGGCTCGAGACCATCGCTTAACGTTGTAAGGGGAGAATGGTTGCCAAACATGACAGCGTCATAGCGGAGGTGAACGCCATGATGGGAAGTCCGCAAGCAGGGTGTCATCTTTGATGTCTGGTGGTGGACGAGCTAATGTGCAGGCTGAAGAGATAGTGATATCACATGCAATCTACTCTCTGATGATGGAAACATCCTAATCTGCGGGGCGTTCTTGGATCTTGTCTCTTCCGCGATGCATGTAGCGTTAGAGGTGCAAGAACAAGGGACTAATTATTATTCAGGACAAAACGATGTTAGTCCTCTTCACCAGAAAAGAGGGACTTTTTAGATCCAAACTGTTCGGAAGAGAGCGAGAGTTCGGGGAATGCACATCCAAACTGTCCGCAACTAATCCATTGAGCGTTTCGGCAGTGCAGGAGAACAATTAGAGGAAATTGGCGATTTTGTCCTAAATCAGTGGTATGGATATAAGAGACAGTGATCCATCCACGGGTTACTTATGCATCGCTAAGTTGGTGGTATAATGATCATAAACAGCATATTACAGAAGATAATAAGCCTAGCAATAACGGGAGCTATGAAAACGCCTACAGCTGCTTTTGTCATGATAAGAGCTTCTGGATGTAAGCGTATGGACTTCAGCAATGAATACCTACTGCAGCTATGAGGCTAAAAGATAAATGGAATTTAGAGAAGAACACTCTAGAATCAAAGAGGTCTAAGGCGAAATAAATCCTATGTTTAGAGGGAGAAAAGACGCGATGGTGCAGAATGCCATCAGCATAGCTCATCCATTACATGACAGCCAGAAGGTTGCAAAGCACATTAACAACAGTTTGAAACTAAAAAGTTTAATGTTTGGGGCCAGAAGTGTGGTGCCCGGGCTTGAAGTGAACTGAGGAAGCCAGTTTACCAACTCCATTACCACTGACCACATGTTGGGCTTTGGCTTCCAAACATCAACTTGTGGAATCCTTCTAATGGAAACTATAGTTGACTTGCTAATGTCGCATTTCAGGGCTCTTTGGGACCTTTCGTGATGGAAAGGAATGACCATATGGCATACCTCCCTAGCTCCAGTAGTTAAGTGTCTATAGAGACGGACCATCAGACGCCCGGCCAGTACGCTATAAGGGTTCCACTATTCCTACACCAGCTGTACGAAGTATAGGGGAAGTTATGTAATCGGTCAAAAAATCGATATGGTGTTTTCAACGGAATTTTATGTTTTCTGACCTCCAGATTACAAATATTTTAAAAAAAGTCTGTCTGTGTGTGTTTGTGAACACGATAACCCCGATAGAAAGAATGTATCGACACAAAATTTTACATTTTATTTCAGAACCCAATAACGACGACACCTATTGATTTTCAGCGAAATCGGCTAAAGGGAAGGGGGGTTCAGAGGGAGGCTCAACTCAAGAACCCCAATAATTGCCGATGTAATGAATGTATCAGCATGAAATTTCATATTTGAAGTAAAACCCTATGAGAACTTAACCTTTCAAATTTCAGCGATATTGCTCCAAGGGAATGGAGGTTTCACGGTAGTGGGTTCAATTCAAAAACCCTAATAACTTCCGATGTAATGAATTTATCGACACAAAATCTAGTAAGAGGATTTAGGAGCCCTTATGTAAGGCAACTATTGAATATTAGAGCAAACGGTCCACTGGTTTTGGAGAAAGAGTGAAACGTTAATTGATTAATTCTCTCTGGAAAAATACATTCCGGTTATTCACTGACCACTTTTTACTTTCATATTTTCAACGTAATTTCACTTTTTAAAGTTTCTTTTGAACATGTTTTGACCACTTTCACGGTCTGTCTCAGTGTAATATCTTGGAATATTGTGAGCGCTCTAATTCAGAAACGAATGTGGCATTGAACGATTGAATATAAAATGTGAGATGATGTCACATATGCTAATGTACGTAGATCTGATTAGATTTTGACAGAAACCAGACGAAAATTAAGACCACCTTACTTCAGGATCTTGTATAACATGAATTTTTTCATCTGGTGAAAAAAATCAAAAAAAAAAAAAAACTTTAGGGTCTTAGTACATTTTATAATATACCCCTCATATTTATGACCTAATCAAACATCTTCAAGTTTACCAAGTAACTGTAGTTTAAGTAATTGTAGAGAATATTGAAAAATACATTTTTCTGAAATGACCCGGTTTGCGAGATACCTTCCGAAATCCGTCCTAAAATGTCCTGAAACTCATTTAGATGTTTCCTTCATTTACATTTGAATGGTTACTCATTTCGAAAAATTTGGTTCTTACCAAAGACAGGGAATAAGTTGTTAAGTCGTAAAATGGTCAAAATGAGTTAAGTTTACTGTGATCATCTCCCAAGCCATCTGGGAAATGTGAAGAAGTTGGGAGCTCAGGACTCTAATACTTTCGGAATTATAAAGATGTGGGTTTCTTGGTATCTCGTAAAATTGTGTATGTTCTCGGTTAAATCAACTTAATCTACTTCTTTGAGGAATCATTCGCGAGATAACGGCATTTAACAATTTATTCACTATGGCAGACTATTCCAAGTGAAGACGGGGTTTTCGGTTAAATCAACTTGCTCAACTTTAGAGAGGCATCATTGACAAGTATTTCAAAAAGTATGGTTAATAATTAGGTAAGTGATGGGAAATGATTAGGTGACTAAGGGAAAATCCAAGAAAGTATTAACAATATTCATTTTCATTAATTCCTATAGATTTAGAATGTATGTGATTAATAATGATGCAAACATAATTTATTTATTCATGCAAAAGCAAAAAAGTGCTGTCCTGAAAAGTTACGAATTTAGACTTACCAATTTATTCCCTGTGACCACAGAAATGTTCTTTAACAAAGAGTACATAACTAAGTAATATTTAAATTCTACATCAAGACTACAAATTCTAAATATCTGATGTGGCCATATCAACAGTTTCTTATACCAAAGACGTTTTTACAGACCTCTTTCCTTCTCTTGAATTGATTTCTAAGTGGCATTACTACTGGACATGAGTCTAATTTTTTTCCTCCCACTATTGCCAGTTTGAAATATGGGAGAAAGGAATTTGTGAAGGGGGGAAAGGGATCTGTAAAAACGTGGTGGGTATCATAAACTTTATGGTTTCATCAGATATTAATATATTTTTTTTTGTTTTCAAACTATGGATATCTAAAAAAAACGGGAAGAGTGCAACTCCGATGCGTGGCGAAATGAGCGTGACAACGTCTGAGTTGCGAGATAGCGAAAGTGTCAAGAATCAAATATAACAAATCATTTCAATAACATTTTTGATCCTTGAAACAATTTAAAAACAATATAGAAAGAAAACATTCATCAGCATAATAGTTTTCAAAATGAAAATTTGGTTTAAAATGTTTATAAAGAGTTTATTCTATAAAAATATTAATTTCAAATTCATAGATCAAATAGTTTTAGAATGGTGAACAATTTTATGAAGCGTTTATTTAAATGAACGCTATTTTCACATTTATACATCATGTAGGCTATAATATAATTGTTACATGTTTTGTGAAGTTCAATTAACAATTCGATTCACACTTTCATATGTACCCTCTACGGTTTTTTTTTTTTTTTTTTTATAAAAATATTATTTTCAAATTCATAGATCAAATAGTTTTAGAATGGTGAACAATTTTATGAAGAGTTTATTTAAATCAAAGCTATTTTTACATTTATACATCATGTAGGACAATAATATAATTGTGAAGTTCAATTAACAATTCGAATAGTTAAGTGATAACACAAGGTGGCGGATGCTGGCCTTCCAATTTATAAGACGTTGTCACGTCAAAAATTGCAATGAAAATAAGGTTAGCCAGTATGAGCGTTAAATTCCCGGTTATTTGTCAACAGAACTTGTGCTAACAAACAGTACCACTAGAGCTAGACATATCAACACAGGGTGTGAAAGTTATTGGCTTCATTATCATTGGGATCGGAGTGGTAGGTGCCCTCAGATAACAGTTATCCATAACAGTTACTAATGAACAGGAATCTGTTACCAATACCATGTTGCTTACACCTCCTAGCCACCGACCGACCATGTCATTCTTGGATGAAGATACGTATACTCGTTCGATGATCTCACTTCCACAGCCTTACAAAGGCTATGGGAAATGAGGTAATAAGTCAGAAATTCGATGTTAAGTTTTAACCAGAATTTCAGTGATTCTCGACCCCTCATTCTAAAAATGACATCAATTGTGTTACTATATGTGAATGTCGGTGAGTGTGTCTGTGAACACGATGATTAATTATATTATGAATTTTATATAATAATAATAATTGTTATTGTTCAAAGGGATCACCCCTATACAATTGAGTCAGTGATCATTACATTTACAATATTAACATTAACATATTCAAAATTACCATTTGATCAGCTGAACAATAATGATATATATATAAAGGAACCTTTGTACAACACTATATAATTAACTAAATAAAAAAAGAACAATACATTAATTTTGTTACATCAGTACGAAGCTAAAAGTGAGAATAAAGTCGGGAGTATATAAATGAAATTAATATGAATTTAAATAGGTAAATAAATAAAAGTAATAATGTTGATTAAGAGAAAAAAAAAAAAAAAAATGTAATAACTAAAAGAACATCGAGAATATATCGACATAGAATTTTCTATGTGTATCCAGAACCCATTAAGGACGATATAGGTTAGGTTAGGTTTTATGACTCATGCCCGGGCTTTAACTAAGAGGTCAAATCGCCTACTACCAGAGCGCTCTTTCGTCACTCTGGTGGACATGAGCCCGACTCTACTGTGGGAACTGACATTATTGCAGAGATATTGTGAAATAATTCAAATGGACCATCGCTTAACGTCCCATCCAAAGGACGGCGTGCTTAAGTTTATTTTATCTGGGAGGTAAAATAGGGCCTCGGCCGGGTTTCGAACCCACGATCTTGAGCTCAGAAGACAAGCACGCATACCATTGAGCTACCGGCGCCCGAAGGATGATATATATTAATTTTCAGGTAAATCGACCAAAGGGAAATAAGGGATTAGGGAAGGACGCAACTCAGAAAACCCTTAGCTGTATTTTTTGTCATTACACATCTTTGAGATAATATGTACCTTTATTGGGGGAAAAAAATGATATTTTAAAAATTATCACCCGATTTGCCAAACTCATATTAAATATCGCCAAGCCAAACTTACACACCAACTATTATAAAAATCTGTTTAGTGCTTCTTGATTTAGATTCTTGAGTTAGGCATGTAGACAAAGATTTTTTTAAAAAACAGGAAAGAGGCAGACAGACCCGAAGAAAAAGTGTTTGTTTGGATCTGAAATGCAATGTTGTGAAGGAAATTTTGAAATGCAAGACCCAGTGTGTTACTATTAATTAAAATGGTGATTCATCCGCTACTTTTTCAGAGTTACATGGAGACATCACACATATAAAGCACGTTCGGGAGGGGGGGAAGTCGTCGGTGAATCACCAGCGAATCATCAATAACGTGTTTGCTCTCCCACCAAAGCTAATCTAATTTTTGGGCTAAAACTCAATATTTGACATACATAGTGGCTTGTGGGTTCTTAGCTAAATTTTATGTCGATACATTCATTACATTGGGAGTTATTTGGATATTTGAATGGAGCCTCCATTCTCTTCAATCGATTTCGTTGAAAATCGATAAGAGCCATCCTTTGGGATCATCCTTCCTTATGGGGTTTTGCGTTTAATTATAAAATTTCAGGTCGATACATTCATTATATCGGAGATTATTGAGATTTTTGAGTTGAGCCTCTCCCCTAATCCCGAGCCCCCTCCCCCCCCCCCCCTCTCTGATCTCGCTTCTCTTCGTTTGATTGGCCGACTTTGCTGAAAATCAATAGATGTCGTCCTTAGAGGGTTCTGGATACACGTATAGTATTTCGTGACGATACATTCATTGTACCGGCAGGTGTATTGTGTTCACAGGCATATATAGACACAATCAGACTGGAGTTTTGAAATCAAGAGGTTTAAAAACATGAAATTAAAAACTACACATCGAATTTAATACCAATTATATATAGCTAATATATACACTTGGAAATTTGAAGCCGCCGGTAGGTCAGTGGTATGCATGCTTGCCTTCTGAGCTCAAGATCATGGGTTTGAAATCCGGCAGAGGCCCTTAGTTTACTTTATATGAGAGGTAAAATAAACTTAAGCATGTCGTCCTTGGATGGGACGCTAAGCGATGGTCTTGAGCCTGTACGATGTCAGGTACTATTTAAAGACCTCTGCCCTAGTTGAAAAAAAATGTACGGTAGACAAAATTTAGGACCCAGAGTGGAGTCGGGCTCATGTCCACCAGAGTGACGAAAGAGCGCTCTACTAGTAGGCGAAATGACCTCGTAGTTAAAGCCCGGGCATGAGTCACTATAGCTAGTATACTTGGATTTGCTGGGGAACCAAACGCCATAATGGAGACTATAAGCTCTTCAACTGATATCCTTACAATCGGATCTGTTGAAAAAAAAAAAAAAAATTGAGTTGCCTTCTTCTTAGATGGAAATTCAAGCACAGCTTTAAGTAATTCTTCTTTCCCTTAATTTGGAGCGGACTAGAATTTCTTCTTTTTCTTTTTTTGTGAGGCTGAGGGTAGTAGAGAGAGGCACTTAGGCAGATCATCTCCAAGCCTTGAAACCTTTATTACGTTTCACCTGGGATTTTAACACATAAAACGAGAAAAGCAAATAGTGTAGATCTCTAATTGACTAACACCCACCTAACTTATTGATTCTTACTTGAATGGTAGTATTAGAATTAACTTGATTAACATCCTTATAATAATACTTGATTAACACCCTGTTAATAATACTTTACTAACACCATGATAATAATACTTGAATAACACCCTGTTAATAAAACTTGACTAACACCCTGTTAATAATACTTTACTAATACCATGATAATAATACTTGATTAAAATCCTTATAATAATGCTTGATTAACACCCTGTTAATAATACTTGTCTAACATCTTGATAATAATACTTGAATAACACCCTGTTAATAAAACTTGACTAACACCCTGTTAATAATACTTTACTAACATCATGATAATAATACTTGATTAAAATCCTTATAATAATGCTTGATTAACACCCTGTTAATAATACTTGACTAACACACTGTTAATAAAACTTGACTAACACCCTGTTAATAATACTTGACTAACACACTGTTAATAATACTTTACTAACACCATGATAATAATTCTTGACTAACACCCTGCCAATAATACTTGTCTAACATCTTGATAATAATACTTGAAGTAGGTATGTATTGTTTTGCCCGGAAGTCTGAATATACTTAAGACTTGTTGGCAAGAAGAAATCTGCATATATTTATAAATAAGTAATTATGGAATTAAAAAAAGTTGTCTGTAAATCACCGGCTATGTACTTCCCCAGCATGAATTAATCAATTAAGTTTTCGCTCTCCCCCCAAAACCAATCAGCCGACTTTTCAATCCTCATACTAAATTTTGTGTCCATATATTCCTTACATTGGCAGTTATCGGAGTTTTAAGTCGAACCCTCTCTCATTCCCCCCTCTCCTCCCCTCCCTAATATCCGCTTCCCTTTGGTCGGTTTAGCTGAAAATCAAAAGGTGTCGTCGTTAGATGGTTTTGAATTCATACATAAAATTCCATGTCGATACATTCATTATATCGGGAGTCATCGTGTTCACAAACACACATACATTTTTTTTTATATATATGGAATCAAGGGGGTAGAGAACTCCGCTGAAAATTCAACGTCGAATTTATGAACGATGACATACTTCGTATTGCTGGGGAAGTAAAACAAATAAAAGAAAGAACTTTTTAATGTTTATAAAATTAACTGATTAAGAGTTGTACTAACATAGTAGCAGTATTACCCGGCGTTGCCCGGGGCACCTTTACTTTTTCCCAAAATATCTCTCATGTGATTCCTAGGCATTTCTTCGACAGTACATTCATGACGTTGCTATTTTCAATTATTCACATGGAATTAGGAATATAGTCAAAAACCGGAAATGTTCATTGTTTTGGTATGAAAACAAATTTAAGGTGGAGCAGCGGTGGTCATCGTAACTAATGATTGCGAAACAACAGTGGATCTCATCTAGTATGTACGAACACTGGGACCCACAACTAGTATGTGCCTTGCAACGGTGGAAAACAGGGCAAGCATTAACCGTGCAACGCTGGATACCCTTGCTAGTACGTCATCAGGAACGCTGGGCACTAGTATGTGGTAGAACGGCAGACACCCCAGCAGCTGGTGACCACAGCTAGTATTACCCGTGGTACGGCGGTGGACACCTGAGCTAGTATTAACCGTGTCAAATCGGCCCAAGAAAATCGGAGGATCAGAGGAGAGGGGCCCAACTAACTGACAATGTAGTGAATTTATCAACGAGGAAATTCAATAGAGGGAATTTAATATAATGTTTCAGAGAGAGCGCCGGTAGCTCAGTGGTATGAGTGCTTGCCTCTCAAGATAGCAGGTTCAAAACCCGACCGAGGCCCTTAGTTTATTTTATCTGGGAGGTAAAATAAACATAAGCACGCCGCCCTTCGGATGGGACGTTTAGCGATGGTCCCGAGCTTGTACGATGTCAGGTACTCGTTAAAGACCCCTGCCCTAAATAAAAATTTAGGACTCCCACAGTAGAGTCGGCCTCATGTCGACCAGAGTGACGAAAGAGCGCTCTGGTAGTAGGCGATATGACCTCGTAGTTAGAGCCCGGGCATGAGTCATAATAACTAACTAATGTTTCAGAAGTCCCTGAGTAAAACACTTATTGATTTTCAACCAAATTATCAAACTGGTTTCAGGGCGAGAGAGAAGGTTGATTTGATTAATAGCTCAGTTGATTAATTCGCTCTCGAGAAGTACATCGACGACATTTTTATTATTATTAAATGTCAAAATTAATAATTTAATTGGAAGCCCTTCTGCGTGAACAATATGAAAGTTGGACCCAGAAAAGTTTTTTCATAATGTTATCAAGTGCCATCTGTGGGTTCCATGGAGGGGGACGTTTTTTCTCTTTTAGTCTTTGAACAGTACTTGAGCCCCTGCCCGCTAAGTGGAAAGAAAACATAACTTTTTATCTTTGCCATGTTCATATCCAGAGAAAAAAAGAAAAAATTGTCGGTGAATCACCGGCTATGTATCGACCACAGCCTGTATTGTGTTTTGAGAACATATGAAGAATTGGTGCCACAATGACCACCTAAATTCTACATTTCCTCTTCGGCTGTTTTGGTTAGGATCAACCAGAATATATTTTTCATATTTACTTATTGTTAACAAACTCGAATCTGGTTGAAGCCTACATATGCTGTGTTGGGTTTGGGTACAGGTTAATGAGAACTTAGAGTAGAGCAACAGATATATTTATTTGGTCAACACCCTTATTACAAAACCGCGTGGTAACGAACACAAAGTCAGTTGTTCAATAATAAGTCCCATACCGCGTGGGAACTACACAAGTCACTCACTTACTGTGCTTGGTAACAGACGACTCACTTTATACCCGCGTGGTAATAACCAACTCACTTCCGCATGGTAACTAACGACTCACCTTATACCCGCGTGGTAATAAGGACGAAACCATTCCGCACACCGCGTGCTGGCTCGACCCAGACTCTCAGTCCACCCCGCGTGGCGACCAACTGGTCCCTCTCGTTGTTAAGAGACGACTCACTTTATACCCGCGTGGTAGTAACCAACTCACTTCCGCATGGTAACTAACGACTCACCTTATACCCGCGTGGTAATAAGGACGAATCCATTCCGTACACCGCGTGCTGGCTCGACCCAGACTCTCAGTCCACCCCGCGTGGCGACCAACTGGTCCCTCTCGTTGTTAAGAGACGACTGACTTGTAGTTCAATGAATCACACAAGTCACTCACCACAGGTCGTTCAAGGAACACACCGCAGGTATCGATTCTCGGCGTGTTCCCGAATTCACCCGCTCTGGCTTCCCCTCGCGCGACCCAACATGCTGTATTAAAGATTTTTCATAAAATACGAGTATGAAGAATCGGTGCCACAAGGTCGACCTGTGTTCTACACTTTTTTCTCGGCTATTTTCATTAGAACCAGAACAAAATTTAATCTTTTCTTATGGTTGACTATCATTAGTATCTGGTTGAAGTCTATCTACCGACATTGCTACTTTAATGTGTTTCTCTAGGCTAGAAGCTCTATACAAACTTAAACATAAATTTCTGCTCTCCTTCTAAACCTAAGAAATTTTTATCTGCTTGACCCCCTTACCTCCTTTTGAATTGGAGGCTACACCCCCGACTCACATGTAAGTTTTCGATCTCGCTACAAACCTTCACTCTCTTTATTTGGTGGTCTCTTAACTTCTTGCTTTTTACTCTTTTGAGTGTCCTCCGATCTCTGAAATTGATTTTACATCCCATCTCATACCTATGTTTCCGCTCTTCCTATACACATTTGATATTTTTTTAAAACACATCTGTGGGTTCCAGATTCGGATCAGGCCTCGAAACATGCTTCAAAACGGGTCCAGGTCAGGAATAATGGATCCGAAACTGGACCTGGAAGTGAGGGCTCGGATTCGTGTCTCGAACCATGGACCCGAGTCCGGGTCTAGAACGTGGTATAGACGTAGCGCGGAAACTTACTTGCGAATCAGGGTATAGCCTGAAGTTTGGAGATCAAAGGATCCTCAAAAAATAAGGAAGGTCCAACAAATGTAGAGAACGAAGGTTTAGAGAGAGCGCAGAAACATCAGTTTTAGCCTCAAATTCGAGGTGGAAGGACTCTCAAAAGATCAAAACAGAAGGAAGGTTCCACCAAATAAAGACATATTTTTAGACGTTACCTTGTTTTAAACGAAAACTGTTAGTCCTATCGAATGAATTGTTTTTTTATCAAAAATTCTCATTAATAAATTTCTATCTTGAATCACCGGCAATGTATTTCCCCAAAACAAATTAAACAATAAAGACTCGCTTACGACACAAAATTTGGATTAATGTAAATTCAAAAACTCAGAAGTCAATAACGACGGTAGTTACTGACGTATTTATATGAAGTTTTATAGGTGGATGCAGGACCCAATATAGAAAAAAATACATATAAAAATAAAAAATATTTTCGTTAATCGATTTTTAATTAAATTTTCCGAAGAGAATAGGATACAACAGAAAAATTCTAATAATGGATTTACATTGACTTTCAGTGTAACAACACGAAATTAAGTGAATAAGACACGTATTGATTTTCAACCAAATCAGTGATTTCAGAGAGAGAGCGAAAACATAGTTGATTAATTCGCGGTGGGGAAGTACATTGTCGGTGATTCACCGACGACTTTTCTTCCTGTCTGTATAGAAATACCATGTAAGATATCCCAACATGGTATTTCTATACATTTTGGATTACTGTATTTTGCTGGTCATATTTAACTCAAGAGTTTAGGGTACAGATCTCACCTAGACGTACCTAATTAATATTCTTATAATAATATAATAAATTAAATGATATATTAAATTGAATTTTTAATAACTATTCGATGGATCAAGGTTTAAAATCCGTTGTGGGAGACCAATTGTGGGTAAGCGGATTGGAGTGTAGAGCAGAATTCAATTCAAATCATTTTATAATTCCGATGAGGAAGGAGTTCCGATTATCTGTAAGGGCTGAGTGGAATTTTCATATTGAAGGTTTGAATCCTTTCATTTCGAACGAACTAATATCTGGTCGATCTCCAATTATCGGTAGAACACCAAGTTGGTTCCTAGGTCGCTCATGGATCTCCCTCTCTAGATCCCTGCTGTACAATCTTTGCACACACATTTGGCAATGATGTTTTTTACCGGAAACAACTGGCAATTTTTTATCTCCTCAACGTACATTAGTTAAATAAAATAGAAGAAAACTGTATTTTTCTTAGAAATACGAGAAAACGGAACTGTTACACTCACTTACTGAGACCAATATGGATATACGGATCACAGATATACTCGATCTCACATTTTGCAGAAATATATATTGATCGGAATATATTAAAATAATATTATAAAATTAATAATATTATATTATAATTATACTATGTAGATACTTCTAGTTTAGTGCCGTGGTGGCCGTAGAGCATTGGTCGCATGGTCCCACTGCGGTTGCGGCTTCGAATCCCTTCTGGCAGTGAGTATAAAGTAAAAATAACCAATAACAACACCGTTATAGAGACATGAGGCTAATTGAAAAAAATATATATGATTTGAGTAACATTTTTATTTATGTATTACTTTGTATGTTCTGTATAAAAAAAATTCATGTTAGTTAAAACAAAAAAATCAAATAATAATATTATATTCGATAAATAGCTAAGATATGCTTTTTGAAATAGCAGATTCTGATGGTAAATTCAACTCAAAATCAAAAATAGTTCTAAAAAAACATTGACTTGAAGAAATAATTTTGAGCCAAGAAACAAATTAAATTAACAAAAAAATCATATTTTCACTGAACTAAATTATATTATTTATTCCCTTCAGTTTTATTATTTTTATTCCCCTTTGTTACTTTCTTTTACTTTGGAATCCTTAAAAAAAAAAAAAAACTATAGGGTGGTCACTACATAAAATAATAACTCCTTCAATGTACGGACCGACGATGGACAGGAACTGCTCTACGGATAGTATTATCTTCTACAAAAGGCGCAACTCCCATTTACATGAAATTAAAATTTTTAATAACAGTTTCATGAATTTCATTTTTTCTTTCAACTACGGCAATTTCTATCTGGGAATATTTCAATAAAATACAATATCTTCAATAATAATTGCATCCAGCCGAAACTAATTGTCTATATATACCTCTAATCAATTACGGTTTAATATTTAACTATAAACTGTATAAACTACAGCCGACTATATCAACTATATTTAACTATATCGACTCTGTATATTTCTTAATCCAGGTTGTGATTGTTTTAATTTTTATTTTTCATTCGTGTTACATATTTTACTTGTGAAGTTATGGACTACAGTTCAGGTAAATATTTACTTTTTATTTTATTTCATTTTTTTAACCTTTATTCAATTTTAAGTAATCTTTATTTGCACTATTTTCAGGTTAATATTCTTTATTGGTAATCAATAACTTTTGGAATTTTTGGGTTTCGTCGTCAAATAATGTTTAAAAGTGGACTAGCTGTTAATGTTGTTCAAATGTTTTGTTTTGGTCACTCTTTTGGTTCTGTAATTGTAATTGCACTTTTATATTCTAAACATTATTCACATTTTTAATAGTTGTAAAAAATACAATAGAAACCACTTATAAACTAAATAAAAATGTTTGATCTACTCTCGCCAAACTGGAATATTCACGACGCGACAGTAATAAGTAAAACAGAATTGCTGAAACAGTATCTTGCGAATCCTCATCTCAAAGTTCAATTATACTCACAACTGTTACTTGGCGAAAAAGAAACACAATCAAAACATATATATAAAAATAGACGGAGACAAATATTATCTGCGAAGCTACTACTCAGGTTGGTTGTGAAAAAATGTAATCATTAATTTTTTGTTGTTATTATTATTTGTTTTAAGATATTCACGACACAATTAAGGACTTTTACAGACGTTTCCATAGCAAATTGCTTTCACACCCAAATCCATACATCCATACACTTTCTTCACCACACTTGCCACACAATCCTCCCAGGAGATTGAAGAGGAGGTGGAACCGTGACATACTATAATCCCAAATTGCAACCGTCCACTTCTTGAAACAAAATCATAATATATCCATATAATATTCATTGTTTTAATTTCGCCCTGAGGAGCTACTGCTGGGTAGTCTTCCTCTCTCACGCCCATCAAGACATCCACTATCCATCAAGTCCTCTTGGTAGCTGGTTCTTGCGTCATGGCAACAGTTGCGACCAAAATTATTTAGACAAAAAAAAAAAAAAAAAAAAAAAGATAGAGAAGAATCGATGAAAGTCGATCGGAAGAGGTGTCAGTGAATCGGCGTCATCGAACTCTCCCCTCGACTTATTTGTATTCAAGTTTTTTGATTTCCTCTAAATCCTTCTTCGTCTGATTTCAATATACATATGTCATACTCAACGACACTTCATTTAATATACGAAAAATTCATTAAATTGTCATTTTCACAAACATATATTAACTAACTGTATTAACTATATATTATAAGTACCTAATATGTTCATCTGTAATGTATTCGGTAAAGGACTGGGAGTCAACCATTGTCATCAAAACACACTATTTGTACTTGACCTTGACCATGTCGGTCGTTCTTATTCTATTACGGGGAGCGGCAAGTTTCTTTGATGTCATAGTTTTCTGTTTTGAACAAAATTACTCATCCTATTTTTTATGTGAAAAATATGTTGATTAGAAAATTTTTTATATTGGGATATTATAATTTATTGTATGGTATCATAATTTATTATATGGGGTTTCATAAAAATAAAGAAATGGTAGATCCTTCAATTATTTTTATGGATGTGAATCAAATCATTTCCAAAACCAATATAGGATAAATTCTGTGGCATTGTGAAGAGGGATAAATTTCTCAATCTTCTGTTTCTCTCGTACACCAGGCGTCCCATTTAGAGTCAAAAGGAAATAAAATAGTAAAAGTATGAATCCGAGTCAAAACTCATTCTAAAAATAAATAAAAAAATGCTACTGAGAAATTCAATCAACCGGTTCTATTGGATACTTTTTTTTCTTTTTTTTCGATAAAATCACTCCAATTCCTTTTCTTTTTTTGAAAATAGAAGGGTGTCTCTCATCATAAATGTCCCTAAAAACCTAATCGCTAAAGTGCTATTCTGTATCGCAGCACAGGAAAAATTGAATTTTCATGTTCGTTACTTAAAAGAAAATATTGATGTTCAATATATTTTATAGTTGGCTGCTCGAGCTTAAACCATGATTCTTTCTTTCTTATACTTTCAGTATTTGTAATTATTGCAGTCGACAATACATAATGTCGAGTTCTGACAATGATGTTTGTTTGTATGTATGTGGTTGTGAATTTTTTAGCGCTCATGGTTGGAGAAAGGAATCGGAAATTATATAGAAAATCGGTTGACAAAATTGGTGTACATGACTGATGTTAGCTTGGCTATATTTTTTTAAGAAAAATTAACACAAATAAATTGTCAAGAAAAATATATTTATATAATACAATTATTATTATATATAATATTTCTTCAACATCAATGCATAAAAAAATAATATATGTGATGTGACAACGGGGAAAGTCATTTTGTCCAAATAATCCGGAGATCAAGAATAAACCCAAAGAAAAACATCTAAATGCACCTATTGACTGGTGTTTACTCACAAACATGTGCATTTATTACTGGGGTTAAATAAAACAATACATAATCAATAAAACAAAATTCGAATTTATTATGTAGATAGACATATAATGTATGTACATATCGCTCATTAAATACAACAATGTCATATCTCGAAAAACGTCAATTTTGAGTTATTTATACAGGTGGACTGCACTTTGTATGAACTTTTAACTGGTAGAACGTCATATTTGTAACTCAAGAAACTCGCCTGCAGAGAGCAATAGTGTCGTTCTTGTGCTAGTGGGTTTTGTAGTTTCAGTTTACGGCAATAGAGTATTATTTGTGAGTTTACCCTGGTACTTTTCTGTGTACAAATTCCTTGCAAGGGAGTCATATTGTGTGTTAAAACTGTATTGCTTTGAATGTAAGACTTAAATATTTGGTACCTGAATGAGAGTAATTCAAAACTTTAAACTGGGTTTTTGTAGAAACTAAGTTTTTTGAGTTATGACGTTGTTGTATTTAATGAGCATTACATATTATGTAATTAAGTATATTTCTTGGTTGTGGACTTACATGTTAAATGAATAATACAGAGGTACCACTCCAACAACTGTTATTTTTAATTATTACCACTTGTAAATTAATTAATTATTGTTGAAATGTAAAATAAATGTTTGGTTTTGTTTGTAAAATAATGATTCTAATTCTTACCTATTTCGGTCTCTCTCAAAAAATAGGAAGCATCTTCTTCTCTGGTAAGGTGACCGGCTGAGTCCTAGCTCTGGGATGTTGAAGGACCAAGGGCTGGTTCCAGAGTGTGAACCTCCCTCCTCAATGGTGACTCCAGAAGTTGACGATCCTCCCTCCACGGTCGGTAACTGACGAAACGTGCCCTAGCTGGGTGCGGCTAGCTCGCTTCCATTTTTCCCGCCGGGACTTTTCTTAGCATCTATTGGTTGCCCAGTTCATCCCTTCCTTATATTGTATTGCTGGCATGGTTTTTCTCACTACATCCTGGCAAGTTCTTGGTTGGCCTCCAATTCTTATATTTTCATTTTCATTATTTTATTTGTTTAAATATGTTAGAACAATTAATATCCACAATTTTGGATATTACATACTAATGATAAAAAATAAAATATGTTGGGCTGATACCTCTGTATTACTTATTTATGTAATTAAGTATGTGATTCATAATTTATCTTTTGTGCGTACTGTCTTTGCTTTGCATGATGTATATCCGTTTGTCACAGTTTCATGAGATTACTAGATACCACATGAAATTTTTTATGAGGAAGAGCTCAACTGCTATTGTCATTTACACCCGTCTTGCTTACACTCATTGGGGACGCATATATCGGCTCAGGAACCAACTTTTACATGATTGTTGAGGTTATCTCTCGTTGTTAGTATTATTATTGACTTGTGTTTGTTATCTATTTAAGTTAATCAATTTAGACTTAGCAGTACAACTAATATGTAGTACTAGCCATTAGATTATTATTTTAGATATTCTTAACTTAGAATTTCTATACCTACGTAGAATAGTGTTTTTACTAACTAAAAGTGTACATTGTTGTATATTATCAGTAGTAGATACATAAATGTCGTTTTATACGTAAAATCTTATTTTATTTTTATCTTTATTTTTTCTTATTTTTTTATTTATTTTTTTTTTTATAGGTACTCGCTAAAGATCCCTAGGTTACTAAACTTAGGTAGAAAAAATGTATGACCCCCACTGAGTCGGGCTCATGTCCAGCAAAGCAAAGAAATGTAGGACCCCCACTGAGTCGGGCTCATGTCCAGCAAAGCAAAGAAATGTAGGACCCCAACTGAGTCGGGCTCATGTCCAGCAAAGCAAAGAAATACCGCTTTGGTAGTATTTTCCTTCGAAATTCCAAACGCAACTTCGCGGTCATCGCGATTCGAATTCTTGAACGACCCGTTTAGAAAACGAACTCTCCTATATTTGTGAACACTCTCTTTTTTTATTCTTCGAAGAATACGAAGGGCCTTTTCCCAGATTTAGTGTTGTCATTAAATGAAACGACACCGACCCGAATCGAGAGTGCCCTTCGAATCAGTCATATTGTTTTTAGATAATGGCCTGCATTTATTCCCTTTTTCCCTTCGAAAAATCATATTCTTTATAAAATGGGTCTCTTATTATTCTCTACAACTTTCATGTGAAAACATTTTTGATTAGGTCGGAAATATAAGCAGTATTTTGTAAAATGTACTCAGGCCCCGAAAATTAATATTTAGTTTAGCAAAAATGTATATATCAAATTTCAAGTTCGCACGCTCACAGACTGAAACACAGATAGAAATCATACTTAGGGGACTTCGAAAAGTGAAATTCCGTTGAACACTCGATCTCAGATTTTCGCACGATTTCAATATTTTATACTAAAAGTACAAAAAAGTAAAAATCGTAGACTACGTTGGTTATAAAGGTTCCATTTTGGGGTCTTTGAACCTTATAAATTTCAAATTGTACTCTATGCGGAGTGTTTAAGGTGAGCCTAGATGTGAGAGGGTAGGTCCCTTGTGTTGAGGTCAGATTCACTGCCTCTATCGGCCGTCCCACTACATCAAACTCACCGCACATATTTACACTGGGCCACCCCACCGATCTATCGATAGGAGGCTATTTTAGGTCGACATTCAATAATGTTACCCAATAAATTTCACTGATAAATTTTTTTGTTTGTCTGTTATATCGTTTACTATTAAAGTGTTTTTTCGTCGCTCTGATAGATATAAGCCTTCTCCATGCTTCATTTTATTTATTAGTTTTTCTATTTTCTATTATTTAATTTATTTTATAATTAATTATGTACACCAAGGGTAGCAGCTAGCTCAGAGTTAGCGTGCTCGCCGCCTCTACTCAGGATAACGGTTTCGAAACCAGTTTGAGGCTGTGGTTGTTTCAGTATCCTGTATCTATATCCATTGTTTCCTCCATTAAGTCGCCAGGTTAATGGAAAGCCGAGATATTTCTGTATTTACCAACTATACCAAGTTGTATAATAGGTCAGAAATTCGATGTGGAGTTGACATGTGAACTACCAATAGAATGAATATATCGACACAGAATTATATGTGTGTCCAGAACTCCATCAGGACGACACTTATTGATTTTCAGACAAATTGACCAAAGGGAATCGATCAATGGAGGGGGGTATATCACAGCTTACGGGGAGGGAAGGGAACCAGTGGAGAGGGTTCTATCACAGCTTACGGGGGAGGAAGGGGACCAGTGGAGGGGGTTCTATCACAGCTTACGGGGAGAGGAAGGGGACCCGTGGAGAGGGTTCTATCACAGCTTGCGGGGCGAGGAAGGAGATAATTGAAGGGAGTTCTATCGCAGCTTACGGGGAGGGGAAGGGGACCAGTGGAGAGGGTTCTATCGCAGCTTGCGGGGCGAGGAAGGAGATAATTGAAGGGAGTTCCATCGCAGCTTACGGGGAAGGGAAGGGGACCAGTGAAGGGGGTTCAATCGCAGCTTGCGGGGAGAAGAGTACCAGTGGAGGGAGTTATATTTAAAATCCCTGTTAACTACCTATGTAATGACGTATCAACCCGACATTTTTGAAGTTTCAGAACGACGATTTTCAACAAATTTTAGAATTATTTCTTTTCAAATTTCGAAACGCAGCTAGGTTACTAAAGAGACTCTCCTATATATACTTTTTATATTTTACAAAGAATACGAAGATCCGCGCCCTTCTAGATTTAGTATTGACATTAAATTCAATGACGCCCCCTCCCCAACCCAACCCAGAGTGCTCCCGTATTGCTTTCTGATAATGGCCTGCACTATTTCCCGATATTCCTTTTCCCTTCCAGAACAATCCTATATATATTTATTTAAAAATCCCCTGGTGTATTAGGAATATAAGATAATGGGTTTTTGCGTTGAACCCTCCCCCCTGAAAATTAATAAGTGTTGTCCTAATGTAAATATGATTTTACATACATAATGTCATGTCGATACATTCATTACATCGGCAGTTATTATGGTTTGAGAGTTCAGTCCTATTCCTTTAACACCCCCTTTATTTTTTAAACTAAGATCGAATTTCTGACCGATTATCTAATGTCTCCTATACTTCTTATAGCTGGGAAAATAAAAAAAAAAGTAGAAAGAGGCCGATATTTTTGGAACAGAATGAAACGTGCCCTCTCGGAACTAACCCATCTCAAGGACGAAGTTTCACCACAAGCCGTACAACTTCAGAGAAGGTGGTTTCTTGAATAATTTTATGAGAGCACCTTATTAGAGCAGTTGGTTGAACATAGGGGTTCTTAGTGTAACCTCTAATAGGAAACCCATGTTTACAACAGAATCAACTTGTTTAACGAAATTAAACAAGTTAGAAGGTGGGGGGGGGGGGGGGGGGGCGATGGGCCAACTTGCATCCAGGCGCACTTCAAAAAGAAAGAAGATAATAAAGCCACAATCATTTTATTGCATCTCCCGCTACACCAGGTATAGGGAAAGTTATGCAATCAGTCAGAAATTCGATGTTGAGTTTTCACAGAAATTTCAAGTTTTCCAACCCATTCTAAAAATCAATCAATCACCGAGAATGTACTTCCCCAGAAGGAATTGTTCAAATACTTTTTCGCTTCACCTCTAAACCATTCGACCGTTCGGGCTAATTATCAATAGTTGACATAGGTACATAAAGACTTCAGCTTAGTTATTGTTACTAGGGTTAAACAACGAGGTCATATCACCTACTACCAGAGCACTATTTAATAAAAATGTCTACGATGTACTTTTCGAGAACGAATTAATCAACTGAGATATTAATCAAATCATCATTCCCTCTCACTCTGAAACCAGTTTTACAATTTGGTTGAAAATCAATGTGTCTTACTCAGGGACTTCTGAAACATTAGTTAGTTATTATGACTCATGCCCGGGCTCTAACTACGAGTTCATATCGCCTACTCCCACATCGCTCTTTCGTCACTCTGGTGGACATGAGCCCGACTCTACTGTGGGGTGTCATAAAATTTTGCCTTCCCTAAATTTTTATTCACTTAGGGTAGGGGTCTTTAACGAGTACCTGACATCGCACAGGCGCGGGACCATCACTTAACGTCCCATCTGAAGGATGGCGGTAAATCAGTTACTGATTTTAGCCAAAACGAACGATGAGTGGTTAGAGAGAGAATAAAACTTTCATCGGGGCGATGGAGGCCATGCGGGCCAGAGCGTAGGGCTTTGGTCGCATGGTCTTATCGTCCGGGAGTGAGTCTAATTTCGTAGATAGAACTCCCTCGAATGTAGAAAAATAACTAAACACCTATATAAGGGACATGGCTAATATGTACCATACATAAGGCCAAGAAAAAAAAAAAAAATCTTTCATTTTATTTTTATACTCATAGATTGAAAAAAATATATACCTATATATTTTAAATTGTTTTTAAAAACGCACCAACTGGACTATCAGCGAAAGGCAACCTACAGGTAAGCATAACGCTAAAATAACCATTCGTGTATTCAGGAAGAGATAGTTATTGTGACTCATGTCCAGTCTTCAACTACGAGGTCATATCGCCTACTACCAGAGCGCTCTGAACATGGCCCAGGCCCTTACTTTTCTTATCTTGGAGGTGAAAAAACCTTGAGCACGCCTTCCTTCGGATGGGACTCTAAGCGCTGGTCCCGAGCCTGTGCGATGACACGTACTTGTTAAAGACCCCTGCCTAATGTAACTCAGGACAGGCAAAATTTAGGACTCCCAGAGTTGTGCGAATAAAGAAAGATAAGAGCATTGTATCCTTAGGTCCATAGGTGTATAAAGTATATATTTTTGTTTGAAATCCGAACAACTGTCAGAGAGCTAAGCACTCTGATTTAATGTTTTTGGCTTCCAACATAGCTTATATTCTAAGTAGAACGATCTTTGAGCAGAGAGGCAGAAATTGAACAAACCCTCTGAGCTCTAAATACTTTTGTTTGATATTTTTTTTATTATAATTTTAGTTATTTATTATTTTTTTAATTTTTTTTTTGTTAATTTATTTATAGGGCGTTGCCCTGTTTGACTCTATGTTTATATCGGGTTAATATAGATTCTATTTGTGAAATTTCATAAAAATCCGAACAACTGTTTAAGAGCTAGAGAGAGCTGGACATTTTCATTTAGTGCCCGGGCCTCCCACAACCCCCCTCCCATTAAATTTTAATATGCCACTTCCCCTATATTCTAATTTGGACAGAATTTTTAAAATACCCTGACATTTTCATGAATCAAGTTCCGCCGTTTTCCTACGAATTTCAAACAAACATACATAAAAACAAACAAACAGAAATTGATCTCTAAGGTCATTATACATATAACATTGAACGGATTTCTAAACAAACAAAAAATTAATTTCGCCAATATGCAAACACAACATTAATTTTTTATATTTAGATTTATTTTCTCTCTAAATTTCGCTCATTGTAGCTGGGAAAAGGGCGTGTAATCCCCCAGAAATATCGTAGTGTTTTTCATACTATTATATATAATTAAAAGTTAATAAAAATTGGAAAGAGTGTATCTAATATTATTATTTTGGAGGGCGCCGGTAGCTCAGTGGTACGCGTGCTTGCCTTTTGAGCTCAAGATCGTGGGTTCGAAACCCAGCCGAGGCCCGTAGTTTATTCTATCTGAGAGGTAAAATAAACTTAAGCACGCCGTCCATTGATTGGATGGGACGTTAAGTGTTGGTCCCGAGCCTGTACGATGTCAGGTAATCGTTAAATACCCCTGCCCTAGGTGAATAAAAATTTTGGGTAGGCAATTTTAGGACTCACATAGTTAAGTCGGGCTCATGTCCACCAGATTGACGAAAGAGCGCTCTGGTAATAGGCGATATGACTTCGTAGTTAAAGCCCATTAAAGTTACAGCCCAAGAGTCATAATAACTAATTAACTAACTCTAATATTATTATTATTTATAATTTATTTATAGAATATGTTTTTTTAATATATAATGTATTTACTTACATATATGGGATTTGATTGATTTTTTTATAGGACTTTCTTACAATAATCACTTTTGCACAGAACAACTCCCTCCTCTCAAATTTATTCCATAGGGGTCTAAGAAAGTTATTCTCAGAATTACGTTGTGGACAAAACTTAGAAAACCGCTGACGCCAACACATTACTCTCATACACCCAGTGTTGTCAATATGAAATACATTTGTTGATGGGGGGAGGGTGTGTGATCTGTACAAAAATATACTTATGTTAGATTAATCAAAATATTTAATTTTTTTATGTTTTATTTTTATAATTATTAATATTCACCTCATTTGTATTTTTATTTATTTTATTTATTCTATTATAGCAGCAAGTTGATGGGAGAAGTAAAGAACACAATTTCAATTTTGAACATTTTTGTGGGATCTTTCAGTACCGAAATAATTTATTCAAAAATATTTTTTTTAAATTTTAGTATCATCAGTTGTTGAATTTTTTTCACTTAAATTCTTATGAAAATTGTAAAAAAAGTGAAAATCTGAATTGAACTCACTTGGAGAGTAAAGACGCGAGAGGTTGGAGAGGACGGGGAGCGGAGCTCAAACCCCGACGTTAGGTGGAGGACTGAAGATCCCGGCGCAACCCTACCCCCTGAACCACCACCCCCAGCCACAGCCCCCTGCCGCCCCCACTGATTTGAGGGGCCCGGCTGTCATCGTCCCAAGCCCCCCTAGATAATAGTCAAAGGTGGTCAGTCATATCGATCTTCTTCTATTGCAGAATCTTTGGTAATATGGATCGTTAAACATTAAAAATAAATGATATAATTAAAAATTAAAATTATTAAAATGTAAATCATTATATAATCATTAGGGAGGGCAGGAAGTACAGAGGTAGCGTGCTTCCTTATTGAGCTCAAGATCGCGGGTCCGAAACCCATCCGAGGCTCTTAGCGTTTTTATCACAGAAGTTGAAAAAACCTTGAGAACAGACGACTTTTTTCTTCAAAAACATGAAATTGTGACACGAAATTTTAGGATGACACCTATTGATTTCTTGCCAAAGGGAAGGAGGGCTTAGAATATAGGTTAACTCAAAAACCCTAATAACTGCTAATGCAAAGAATATAACGACACAAAATTGTATTTAAATATCTCAATAAAACACCTATTGATTTTTAGCTAAATTGGCTAAAGAAATTGTGGTTCATAGTGAAAAATTAAAGTAAACTGATCTCGGGAAGCAGAATGTCACATGATTCACCGATTTTATCTTAATTTTAGGAGTCAGGGAAGTGGGTGGCAGGGGGGCGTTCGAAAACATGAAATTACACTAAAACTCTACATAAAATTTTTGACTGATTATATAACCCCTAGAGGGCGCCGGTAGCTCAGTGGTAGCGTTTGCTTACTGAATTCAAGATCGCAGGTTCGAAACCTGGTCGAAGCCCTTAGATTTTTTTTTATGTGAGCATGTACTATTAGGTACTCGTTAAAGACTCCTACCCTAGGTGAATCAAAATTTTTATGACTCCCGTAGAGTCGGGCACATGTCCACAAGAGTGACGAATGAGTGACCAGAGCGACCTCACAATAACTAACTAGCTGTAACTTTGCCTATACTTCGCCTATAGCGTAGAACAAAAAGTGTTAGACGAGTTGGGAGGAAGGGACCAGTAGGAGTGTTCAAATACAGAGGTGGGCAAATATTCTCAAAGAGAATTCAAACATAGGAATATATTTAGAGATATCTGAAGCTTGGCTACCTCTCTCTCTCTTATGTGTTGTACCTACATATACGAACAGACTCAAAGACCTGTTTCCTGCAGATCAGAAGGATAACATCAAAAGGTACTGACACTTCTTAGCCTGCTAGAGATGTGAAGAGGTGCAGAGAACAGTCGTGAAATGTACAGGAAGCATACAAGACTCTGTTTGTCTTTGTCAAACATGATAATTGTATGTATGTTATCTTCAGTTAGATATATTGAGAGACTGGTGTGTACACCCAGGGACCTGAGCATTCCTTTTTAGCTGTACTGTGGGAGTCCTAAATGTTTTCTACCCAGCTTTAGTTTTAGACCACCGCTTAACGTCCTATCCAAAGTTGTCCAAGGTTTTTTACCAGGCCTCCCTGATAAAAAATCTAAGGGCCGGGTTTCGTACCCATGATCTTGGGCTCAGTAGGCTAGCTATCTCTGTGCTACGAGCGCCATTTTATTTTGAGTTAATAGTATTCTTACTAACTGAATCATTTGTGTTTATGAGTTTATTTAGGTTAGGTTTTATATTCATTGTTGATCTAGAATAATCCAGGAGCAAGTTCTATTTTCTAACCTGAATAAGGGGAAATACAATGCCGGTGATATACCGACGACGTTTATTTATAGTTTTTTTTGTGTTCTTAACCAACTTGATGTAGGTAGCGGAGGCCACGGTAACCCGGGGTGATTCCTCAAATCTTCTCCCTCTGCCAGCAGTGGTGGCAGACCTGGAAGGACAGGAAGAGCTTAATGTGAAGAATACAGGGGGGGAGGAGAAACTGCGCAGTAACGGCATTCCGTAACTAGTAGCTACTGCTTTCGGACATGACCGCGTCAGCTTTCGGGGAGGGTTGTCACGATGAGATTGAATTTCCAAGGTAGGAAAGTTTAGAATGCAAGTTTAGAAAACGGGACATATAGAGGTCGTTGGCATAAGGAATTTTAGGACTTTAGGATTTAATTCAAGTCTGTATGTCCATACAGATCTTATTATTGTCTTATATAGTCAGTTTGTTTTCGTTCCAGTAGTGTATGGGAATTCCGAGGTAGTCTTCTGTCTAGGTAGAACCTAAGATACTGAGTGAACTAGATCGGAGACACGAATCGGGATATTTATTGTTGAAGGAAAATGGAGGGCAGGATTACTGTCTCAGAGTGAAAGTTATATAGCTGTACCCTCGATTTCATGAAGATACGTTTGGAGATTTCTATATGGTAGGATGACATCTCTAGGTTTCCAGTTTGTCGAATTGCGGATATGACTGAACACCCGGGGAGCCTGCTTTACCTTGGAGAGAAAGGTAAACCCACCTGCTCTTAACCCCTACCATAAAAAGTTTTATTCTCCACTTTATGAGTTGCTAGAGATGAAAGAAAAAAAAAAAAAATCATGAGTCTGCAGACATGTGTTGTACGTTGGATATGAAGATTTCAAACATTCAGTGAGCAAAATATCGCTTTGTTGGGTCTATCGAATAAAGATAGAGCTCTGACAGAAAATCTAATATATCTGTCATTTCAGGACTTTCTTATACCAAGCACATCTGCACAGATCATTCTCTCTCCCCGTCCCCTCCCATTTCAAAATGGTGGTACTAGCAAACCATACTAATAATAATTAATACATAATCCTTTCTCTACAATTTTTATTTGAAGAGGATTTTGATTAGATCATAAATATAAACAGTATAAAGGGCGCCGGTAGCTCAGTGGTATGCGTGCTTGCCTTCTGAACTCAAGAACGTGGGTTCGTAACCCGACCGAGGCCCTTAGTTTATTTTATCTGGGAGATAAAATAAACTTAAGCACGCCGTCCTTCGGATGGGACGTTAAGCGATGGTCCCGAGCCTGTACGATGTCAGGTACTCGTTAAAGACCCCTACCCTAGGCGAATAAAAATTTGGGATAGGCAAAATTTAGGACTCCCACAGTTGAGTCGGGCTCATGTCCACCAGAGTGACGAAAGAGCGCTCTGGTAGTAGGCGATATGACCTCGAAGTTAAAGCCCGGGCATGAGTCATAAAACCTAACCTAACCTAAACAGTATGTTGTAAAATATCAGGTCATCCCATAACTAATGTCGGTTATTGTATTCTCGGATAAAAAGTAATAAAAAACTTACTGTTAATTTTTATTCAATGATTTATTTTTCACCATTTTCAAAAACATTTTTCCATCTTATATCTAAATTTTTATTTTACTCAAATGTAGTAAATTTTCATTTTACATGAAATGTAGGTTTGAAATTTATATTTTTAGACGTTTTTTTGATTTATCCGAAAACAGTAAGTCCCTATCAAAAAATTGATTCTTACCAAAAATGTTCCTTATAAAATTTCCAATCACTAATAAGTCCTTAGGTTTGAGATAGTGTAAATACAACAAAAGTTATAGTGTCCGGAAGAATGTTAACTAAATGTCTATAAGAAATATTTCTAAGTAATGTTTAAATCGTCACTAATAAAAACAAAGTTTAAAATATGGTTTTATTCTTGTTAGTTCTTTTTTTTTTTTAAATTATAAAAATGCAGAAAAAAATAAAATATAAGTGATGCAGGCATTAACGGACATTCTTATATCAACCACACTTAAAGATCAGTCTGTCTCCCCTTTCCCCTCTCAAAATTCTTTCATACTGGCATTACTGGGTAAAAGGATTACACTGTATAAAGAGACAAAATGAAATGATTATGAAAAGGGGAGGGGGAGAGAGAGTGATTTGTAAGCGTGGTTGGTATAAGAGAGTCGTGTAATGGCCACATCACATATATTTTTATGATCCTATCAATATATGTAATTTAATGCCTATAAATAAATACTATACAAATCATAAATCACATCCAATCCATGGCAGGAAATTCTCCTTAGAAGACCAGATGAGTTGGGGGTACATGTGTTTAGAGAGATGTTTTGAGTGTCGCGGGCGGGCGACAATCATTTCTTTGAATTCGTAGATTCCTATTTCGGTTTGATCTAGTGAACCAAATACAAATCTAAAAACTGAGTTTAACTCAAGATTTTTTTCTACAACGGTCTGTAAACATAGATTTTTCAAAAAATTATTAAATATAAATTTTGTATCAAAATAGTGCATAATTAATAGTTTAAAAAATAAAAGCTGATCGGCCCTTTATTTTGAACATAATACTGAGGCAACTGCATTTTTCAGATTGAAAATCCGTTCATTTTTACTGAGCAAATAAGGGGGGCAAATTTCCCCTTCTAAAGTGGTGCCATCTCTTATCTCTGAAACACACTAAACTGCTTTCCCATTTTCTTAAGGGTCATAGTAGATCCGCCACTGGCTTATAAGGCCTTTGATATAGGAAATCCGACATTGCCATAAGGTCGTTTATAGACTAGGAAAACCAATGCTAACTAAAAAGCCACAATAATATTGGTTTCAGAGAGCTGTGTTAAATGGTGGTATTTCTTGCCCATTCGACGACGGATTGCCTTTGTGCTAGTCTGGACAACTTCTGAAAGGACTTGTCTTACCAATTAGAAGGCAGCCTAGCCTGGTCACGGTAACTCTTCTCTAAGTCCCATTCTAACTAAATCCCTTTCATCTGATAAACTTTCATCTGATTTAACTTGATCCTGTAATATTAACGCTGTTACTTAGAGATCGACCGCATGACTCTTAAACATATATAAATATGTAATAAAGTACGTCTCTAATATATTGCATATTGAAAAATATATTCTAAAAAATGAATTTTTTTTTCACCAAAAATTTTTCAAAAAAACAACAAACTTTCCAAATTTTTAAAAAATGTGAAATAACAAATGAGGGCGCTAATAGATCAGAGGTAGTGTGCTTTCCTACTGAGCTCTAGATAGCAAGTTCGAAACCTGGCCGAGGCCCTTAGGTTTTTGTATCAGGAAGGTGACTCCATCGAATCAGATTTTAGGCAATGTCAAGTACTCGTTTTAGGGTACCCATACACAGGGATTTCCTCAAGGTTCGACCTGAAGAGTCCAAGCCTTGAGGTATTCCCCAACGTGTATGGCGGCGTCCCTTGAGGCCATGATGGATGGGAAAGACCAAAAATCCCAAACAACAATCAATTCTTTTTCCGCCTTGAAGCCGGATTTTACCTGTCTCAGAATATAATTTATACATATGTACGAAGATGTAGTAATGAGAATGAACCTTGCTTGTGGCAGTGAGTCCAAAACACTACCATGATAGAAATAGAAAGCGGGCCGCGTACGAGAAAATAGAAAGAAGTGGACGCAAAGGCCTTTTCCTTGAGGAAAATCCTCTACATGTGTGGGCGAGGGTTCGGTACAGGAAATCCCCAAGGAAATCCTGAAGGCTGTTTCCTTGAGGATTTCCTATACGTGTATGGGTACGTACAGGAAATCCCAGACCACTGCTCTAGGTTGATGATACCACTATGTTTATGATCTAATGAAAAATCATTATAACTATAGTTGTAGAAAGCATTAAAATACATATTTAATACGAATTACGATTTTTCGCAGGTTGTCCGGTTTTGAGATACATGTCGAAAACCGTCCTGAAATAAAGTTTTTAAACACATATTTTTAGACATTTCCTTGATTTACTCGAAAACAATGAGTCGTATCGAAAAATTGATTCCAACCAAAAATTTTCCTTATAAAATGTACAATGCCAATATATCCCTAGGTTTGAGATAGGATCAATACAACAAAAGTTAAATCGAAACTCATAGCAACAAACTCTAAAATATGGTTTTTGGAAAATTATAAAATAAAGTAAAAAATAAAATATAAGTAATGTGGCCATTAACAGACATTCGTATACCAACCATATGTACAGACCAGTTTCTCCTCCCCCTTCCCAATCTCAGAACTACTCTGCACAAATTAACAAAAATTATTCGTTACTTTTGTATATCCAGTAATAATAATAATAATAATAAATTTATTTCCGTTAAACCAATACATGGTAATAGGATACGTCAAAAGAATTTATACATTAAGATAGCTTATAAATTAGATTTATAACTACTTGAGTCTAATACACCTATGATTAGTAGTAATAACAAAACTATTGAAAAAATTAAAATGAAATTAATAAAAACTGAACAAATAAATACTTAAAAAAATATGAGTAGTTACATAAACCAAATTAATACAAGATACGTTTATAATAAGTAGAGACATTTTTCAATTTAATAAAAATCAAGATAACTATTTTAAAAAAAAAACTCTTCGGTCAATAGGTACGAAGACAATGCAGTTTCGGGACGTTCTTACGTCCCATCATCAGGTCCCATTGTGGAAGTCATATATGATAAATAATATATATATATATATATACAAATTAATCAATTATAAATGAATGAATAAAAACGTCTAAATAAATAAAAATGAAATGAATAAATAAAACAATAACGTACATTGGACTGACCTTTAAGGTGTGGAGGAACTCTGCCCAAAAAAATAAAAATGAAAGCTTTGTATCAAATAATGTTTTTGGATATGAAACACGATTCTTTATTGTGATTATATTATTCTTTTTGAACAGTGAGAATAAAATACCGTTTCCGTGTAAAGGGTGTCCTTTAACATGAACATTTTTAGTTGAAGTTTAAATTTTTTTATTGTATCTAATGCCAGTGCGAAATGATTTTGAGAAAGGGAAGGAGAAGAAATAGTGATCTGTAAGCGTGGTTGGTATAAGAAAGTCCTATAATGACCACATAACATATATATATATATTTTTTTTTTGTTGGTCTGAGGTTAAAAATAGTCAACTATTGATTGGCCATCGGTTAGAAAACAGCACTTACTTAAGATTGCTTGCTCCATTGTATTCCTTAGCTTTTGTTGTAGATTGGGCCATTTCAAATGGGCGAGGTCCACTTTTCAAACCAATCGAGTCCCATGTGAAGGCTTTGGTTCATTTAGTCAACATGTTAATAAATGATCTACCTTCTTTCGACGATGCACTCAAAGGCCCAACTTACCAGCCGGCGACTCAACAAATCTTTCTCCCCCTCTTCCAAAAAAACTGTCAGCGAATCACCGTCAATATACTTCCCCAGCAAGAATTAAAACCCCCCAATATCTTAGAAACCAATTTACCGATGGAGTCAGGGACTACTCAATCATCATATTACATTTTGTGTTGTTATATTCGTAATATAGACTATTATTAAAGTGTTTGAGTTGAGTCACACACTTTATCATTTTTTTAATTCCGTTTTAATAAAGATACCTACTACCAATAATAAAACCTTATTTTAAAAGTTGCTATACATTACAATTTAAACATTACTTAGAAATATTATCTATAAATATATAATTCCATTCTTTGAGGAGCTATAATTTTGTTCCTATTGGTTCTATCTCAAATCTAAGGACACTTTAGCATTGGAAATAGAAAAACATTTTTCCTAGAAACCAATTTTTTGTATAAAATGTTTCTTTCAGTTTTCTCCAAAAAGTTTATCTGAAAAAAAGTTCTGAGATCCAATCATATACAGTGTATTGGATCTCAGAACTTTTTTTTCAGATAAACTTTGTAGAGAAAACTGAAAGAAACATTTTATACAAAAAAATTAGTTTCTAGGAAAAATGTTTTTCTATTTCCAATCTCTAAAGTGTCCTTAGATTTGAGATAGAACCAAGACGAACAAAATTATAGCGCCTCAAAGAATGGAATTATATATTTATAGGTAATATTTCTATATATTTATTTCTGTATATTATACATACAGACATATTTAATTTATAATATTTTAAATTCGGTTTACGAAGTGTAAGGGAAATTTTATATTTTCCGACCTTCAGATTCCAAATATGAAAAAAAAAAAAATGTCGGTCTGTCAGTGTGTGTATGTGTCTGTGAACAATGAATGAATGTATCGACACGAAATTTAATATGGGAATACAGAACACTCTAACGACACATGGCCATCACTTCAATGAGGATATCATACCATTACAGCTGTGCAACCTTCTCAGTGGTTATTCAGAGGACAGGAGGCAACAGTGATGAAGGAAAGAGTGAGTGGGGTATGCAGAGGCAGGATTGTTTCATCTGCCAACTCAAAATGTACCACACAAGCTCCTCAAACCAAAATGATGACATATAAAAAATTTGACTTTGCAAGTATAGAATAAGATCCAGTTCAAAAATCAATGTTTTTTTTTTTTAACTATTGTCTATTTGATAAAATATATATGCAATACATTGGATTGGTATTGCAACCATTTTTAGCCACGACTTAACAACTACTAAATGGAAGTTCAACAAGGTTCTTATCGTGGGCTTTTAAAATTTGAATATTGATAATAATCCCAGCCCAAGATGGACTGTAGATATCACTTGGCTTGTTACATCTAACTCTTGTCCGCGAGACCAGACCTTTAACTCCAGCCTCCTCGTCCTCATTTCCCAACAAAAAATTCATGAACAGTTTTTTCTCATTATACATTGGATCCTATTATTTTCCTGATATTTCATCTTATTTATATTCCGTCCTCCAATTGACTGTGATACAAAGTAATTGACATTCTATCTAAAGCGATAAGAACACCCTTAAAACAAATTGATATACACAATTTGCTTATTCAATAACCTTTTCTCCGACATTTTCTATCTTATCATCTTTATTTTTACCAGAATGTCAACAAAGAATTTCCATTTTACGAAAATATACGGGAAGTTATATAGTATCTGTCTTGATGGAATGAGTATCTCGATACAAAATTTCATATGTGTTTCCAAAACCTCTATAAGAACGACACCTATTGATTTTTAGCCCAATCGACTAAAAGGAATGAGGGGATTATGAAATAAATCCCATATACTACTGGAGAAAAATATAAATTAATAATATATAGATATACAAAAGATTAGCATGAAAAAACATAAAATTAACAGCTTAATTATGAAGAAAAATAAATAATAGTATCTACTATATGAATAGAAGAGAATATGTAAAAAAAAGTATATACATAAAAAAAAAAAAAATAGATTGATAAAATCGACAGATCACAATACTGTGATGGTTGATTATAAAAGAGAGGGGAGGATGTCCAGACAAGGTTTGAAATAAAATTAATTTTATACGTATGTCCGAAAACCCATAAGGAAGACACCAATCAATTTTTAGCCGAAAGTACTTAAGGGAAACTGCTTGTGTGAAGACGTATCAACTCCAAACTTCATAACTTCATATGTGGATAATGACATTTTTCTAATGTTGGGGTGGGAGGAGGCGAGGTTAACTTTGAAAATGACAGATTTAAATATATATATATATATATTATATATTATCTGGGAGGTAAAATAAACTTAAGCACGCCGTCCTTCGGATGAGACATTAAGAGATGGTCCCGAGCCTGTACGATGTCAGGTACTCGTTAAAGACCCCTACCCTAGGTGAATAAAAATTTAAGGTAGGAAAAATTTTGAACTCCCATAGTAGAGTCAGGCTCATGTCCACCAGAGTGACGAAAGAGCGCTCTGGTAGTACGCGATATGATCTAGTGGTTAAAGCCCGGGCATGAGTCATAAAACCTAACCTAACCTTTATATTTGAATTTTTTTCGAAGGAAGTCGTTGAATCACCCGGAATGTACATCTCCAATACGAATTAATCAAATATGTTTTTGTTCACTATAGACCCAATCGACCGTTTTGACTAAAAACTAATAGTTGACTTATTATGGGATTTCTGGATCCTGATACTAAATTTTATGTCGATACATCGACAATTATTAGCGTTTTTGAGTTGAGCCCCCTCTAATCTCTAGCTGATTTGGCTTAAAAATGAATAGGTGTCGTCCGAAATTTTATGTCGATACATTCAATACATCGATAGTAATTAGGGTTTTTGAGTTGAGCCCCTCTAATCTTTAGCTGATTTGGCTTAAAAATGAATAGGTGTCGTACGAAATTTCACGTCGATACATGTATTCTATTGGAAGCTATCAAGTTCAAAGACACACACAGACAGAAAATTGTTTTATTCATTTTTGATATCAAGGTGTTGGAAAACATGAAATTCCGATTAAAACACAACATCGAATTTCTGTCCAATAACATAACTTCTATACTTCGTATAGCTGTGAAGTAAAATTCACAAAATGCTAATGTAAGACGTGTTTAACATGGTAATGTCTTCGTGTCGTGACGGGAAGAAATCACGCAACTGTGATTATTCGTAAGCAGCCACCGATTACTTTTACACTCTCGTCCTTGAGAGAGTTTAACCATTAACGTTAACAAAGTTATACTGACGTAGGCTAAATTTATTTATTTTTGAGAAGATGAAATTCCGTTGAAAACATAGCATCGAATTTTTGACCGATTACATAACTTCCCCTATACTTAGTATAGCTGAGAAAGTAATATACGAGTAGCTGCTCAAAAATATTTTAAGCATTTTGTCGTAGTTTTTTCTTTTTTTTCTCTCTATTTTCATTATATTTATTAAATAATAAATGCTTGATGAAATATATATATATATATATTTAATTTTTTATTTTATCTTATTTTATTTTGACTATTTTTATTTTTCTTCCTTCTCCTCACACTTCTCTATCTAGCCCCTACTGTCTAAAATTAATTTTATTTCAAACCTTGTCTGGGCATCCTTCCCTCTCTTTTATAACCAACCATCACTGTATTATGCTCTGTCGCTTTTATTAATATATTAATTTTCTAATTTGTATACTTTTTTTTTTTACATTTTCTCTTTTATTTATGTAGTAGACACTTTTATTTATTTTTTTCTTCATAATTAAGCTGTTAATTTTATGTTTTTTTATGCTAATCTTTTGTATATCTATATATTATTAATTTATATTTTTCTCCAATGTAACACTAATTTATTTATTTTTAGGACATACTGATACTTTATTTCATTGTTTTCTTTTCTTTACTCTGAATGTATTTATTCTTAGGGTACCTCGGTCCCAGAATAATAAAATTTCTTTTCATTTTCAATTTTTTTCATATTTACTGCCTCCATTTTGTCTTGAACAGTCGAATGAACTTGTAAAGACGCTGAAAAGTTTACTGTTTACATTTTAGACTCTGAATTTTTTACGAATATAGGTCCGGGTTATACATTCGATCAACTTCATATCTCACACCCCCAATAGATGTCGTAAACTGGAAAGATGCCAAAAAATTATACACGAGCAGTTATACCGGTAATGGTAGACTTGAGACGTCTTGCCAAGTCTAATTGTCTGCACAAGTCGTCTAATAGCCCTCTCAGGAACGTCGCCAGAGGAGGAAGATGGTGAGAGGAGTATTGGAGCCATGTTCTTCTAGCCTTATCTGTTCAATATTTCAGGACACTTTCACGTCCCTTCTTCTGGTCACTATGAACGAGCGGACTTCGTCAAGAAGGGACGTGTAAGTGTCCCGAAGTACTGGCCAAAAAATAAGAAGACACCTCTGGAAGTGCCTGAAACAACTAACAGTGGAACATAGAAGTTTAAGAAACACATGATCTGTTCAAACAAAACGGACAGCCTACAAGAAAAATGGTGCTCTTAACAAATTTGTAAAACCATATATGAGTCGATTCTTTACAATCGCAGTTATTGGAATTTTTGTACTTATTCCCCCCCTCCTTTCTATTGACCAGTTTTACTGAAAAAAGAATATATACCCTATGCTACATTTTACTAAATATAATTCTCTCTACGGACTGGTCAGTGCGTTAAGCTCCCAAGAAAAGTACCTTTCAAGAAAGTGTCATTTTGAAAAAAACTCCGACTGCTAGCCCAAATTCATCTTCACAATAACAATAGAAATTTAGGATAATACTTGGAGGGTTCACATATCAGTTTGGTCCTGAAAGTGTCTGCAGGCTCTTTACCTTAGACGAAAAGGACGACCTCATACACTTTTTGTTCTATTGTCCTTCTTTGAGTATCATCAGATAAACATTACTCCACAAATAGACAAAACAGCGACTAAAAATTAATTGTGGAGTTGTTTAATAATATAGTTGTTGAAAAAATCATCGATTTATTTTTATTTTTCACTATAGGATTAGAAATTTAAAACAAATTTATTTTATTATTGCTTATAAGCTATCAATTTTTTTTTTCTTTTCAGTTTTTATTTTTGTGTTATGGCTACTACTATTTTACAATTTTTCATTTTCAAAGGTCATATCTTGCTTTATATATTATTGCATTGTTTTTGTTTTCTAATTGTTTGCAATATTTCTTTCAATGTATATAACATATTATGTCCTGGGCAAGTCTCCTCCTAGCCACCTCTTCAGAACGGGATTGCAACGCTTGTGTCGTAGGTATGCCTTATCTGCAAATTACCACCGTCATATTACGATCTGGCAATGTAGTTAAGTTATTACATAACAAGGCACTGCCTCTTCTTCTTTTCTTAGCTAAGTGTTATCTTGATTCCACTATCAATCCATTAATGTCTCTGTTCGGTAGCTTAATAGAGAGATATGTGTTCAGGAAAGTCCGTTAGTTGTCTATACGTCGAAAGCTTTTCGCAGGAAGAACAACTCATACAGTTCATGCGGAGGCATCAAGACTGTAGGACATGTTGTCCTCGAATGTCCGCTGTACGACCAGGCCAGGGTGGCTGGTGACGGAGACTTGACTCCTGGAGGGAGCAGAAGAAAGCGTGGGTCGACCATCGATCGACATAGGTTCCGATCTACCACGCAAAGAGCTTATTGAAAAGATTCTACGTATCTTAAAACCAATCTTGGTAGTCTAGAATCTAAGTCTAGGCAATACTCGACCTGGAAGCACTCGATCCATGCAATTAGAATGGGATTAGCGGGCTTATGTGTCGGGGTCTTAGGACGGGATGAGGGGGCCACTTGCTACTATCTCACTTGGTAGTCTACAGGTTCGAGGACAATGCAGTTTTTCAATACCATTTGCACGTCTTAATTTGATAATTGTATCAACTACTGATCGCTCCAGTAATTCAAGAAACCATATATGAGCTCTAAACAGGAAACAAGACCCAAATTATTACCATCTTTCGGATGTCAACATGTATAATCGTTCTTAGCCTCTTCAAATACTTAAATTCGAGGACGCCGTTAGCTGCTCAGAAATAGAGGCCCTTCGGTTTTTTCATCTGGGAAATAAAAAAAAACTTTGAGGACGCCGTCCCACGGATGGAACGTTAAGCGATAGTCCCGAGCCTGTATGATGTCAGGTATTCATTAAAGACCCCTACTCTAAGTAACTAAACTTGAGTAGGCAATATTTAGGACTCTCACTGTCGAGCTCATGTCCACCAGAGTAACGAAATAGCACTTTGGTAGTAGGCAGTATGACCTCATAGTTGAAGCCAATGTATAAGTCACAATAACGATTTGGAATTATGTCGATACGTACATTATATCTGAAGTTATTGGTTGAGCCCTCCATCTGATCCCCTCTTCCCTTTGGCTGAAAATCAATAGATGTCTTCCTTAGAAGATTCTAGATACACATAAAAAATTTCGTGTTGATACATTCATGCTATCGGGAGTTATCGTGTTCACAGACACACAAATACAATACACACACCCAGAGGCCAGACACTAATAGATATTTTTTTTAATTTTTAGTATGAGGAGGTAGTAAAACATGAAATTCAGTTGAAAACTCTACATCGAATTTCTTACCGATTATATAACTTACCCTATACTTCGTAAAGCTGGGGAAGTACAACGTAACGTACTACTTACTATGCATCACTTTAAATGTAAGACAACGCTTTCTACAAAATCCTTATTTTTCAGGATAATGATAAAACTAATTTTGATTAACTCATTCTGTTGATATCTCTAATACTAATAAAATTTATTAGAGGTGAAAACCTCCTGAAGGTCAAGATAACCACTGAATGGAAAGGTAAACAAAGGCCCAAACGCGAAGAAACAGTAATACCAACACAAGCAAAAAATATATATGTACCTCATGGGGCAATATTTCACCATTCCACATGCCGAGCAAAAGGAAGTCTTCATCATGAGCCATCTCGATTTTGAGATTCAAATTTTCATGAAATTTTGTGTAAATGTTTACTAAACCCCCGGACAGAACCTTTTCCTGTAAATAGTTATGCCGAAAAACAATATCTCAGTTGGGCCAAACATTACTTCTACTAAATCAGATTAGGGGCAGTAATTACTAGGGTTCAATACATTTTAATTTAATTTTTGTTGACACAGCATCACTTGCCTCTTTTATGCATTCGAACTATTTGACAATTTTGAACTATTTAATAGTTACTGTTTTGTTATATTTTTAATTAACTAGACTCACAGTTGTTGTTTTGAACTCGTGGAGTACACATCGGCTCTTGGGGATTAACAACGTTATTGTGAGTCCGTTCCAACTCTACTTTACATTACTTTCAATATTTAATATATTCATTTATCCAACATTTTCTTTTACTTGTCTCCCTTATTTTGTTTTTTGTATCCCCTACTTTGTTAGCAAATTTAGCAAATTGCTCTTGTCTTATTTTATTTATTTATTCACTTTTTTTTTTTTTTTTTTTTTAATTTTTTTTCCTGAGTATTACTATTATTATTTTTTCATTTTCTGTCTCTTATATTATATCATCTTATTAAATGGAGGCTGATAATGATCCTCCCCGCCCTCCCAAACCCCCTGCTCCCCCCCCAAAACCCCCCGACCCAAACCCAAAACTAGCCAACCCCCCTCCGAAACCATTAGAATCACTTTCTAAAGCTATCTTTCATTCATCAGGCCAGAGATTTAAAAAATTCCTAATCATGAGATTAATTAATGAGCAAGGACAATATTCAATGTTAAATATCAGCCCCTTCAAGACCTGCAGGTTTATTAAAAGCGTAGCCCCCAAATCGGAAATTAAATTTCTTCGAAATGGTGAGGCTCTAATTGAGGTCAAAAGCACACAAGATTTTGAAAACTTAAACAATATTGCAACCTATGAAAATTTCCCCGTTAAATTCGAACTGCACAAAAATTTAAATTATTATAAAGGCATTATCTCATGTTATGAGTTACTACATTGCTCAGAAGAAGAAATTCAGGCAGAGCTTTCAAACCAAGGAGTTGTAAACGCAAAGCGTATCTTTAAAACAGTAAATAAAGTTAAAGTTGCCACAGTCTCCCTGATCCTAACTTTTGAGTTAGCTGAGCTCCCGGAGCGACTAAAGTTGGACTTCCTCTCTATCCGAGTGAGGCCCTACATACCAGAGCCGCTACAATGTTACAGATGCTACCAATTTAGGCACCCTGCTACGGGATGTACCAAGGCCCCGGTCTGTGGACGGTGTGGAGAGGCGGTACACGAGGGTCGACCCTGCCAGGACCGGTGCCCCAACTGTACCGAGCCTCACCCGGCCTGGTCCAGACAGTGTTCTGTCTACAGGTACAATAGACAGATAGAAGAGGTAAGGATCCTTCAGCGGGTCTCCTATAGAGAGGCCCAGCGACGGGTCGACACGACCACCCCACCCACTGCACCCGCAGCCCCCCCTCAGCCTCAACCCTACGCCGCTGTGGCCGCCGCCCCTTCAACCTCAGCTGCTGTCATGTCATCTCTAGAAAGATTTGCAGTTATATTACAGTCCTTCTCTAAAAGGCTGGACTCAATCGAGCGAGCTGTCTCTATGCCGGTTGCTGGTGTAGGCCCTGAGGAGAGCTTGCAACCTCCCCTTACTGCTCCGGCCCCTGAGCCTATGTCTCAGGCCCCTGTTGCTGGTGGTGCGCCTGTGGCTATGGCTGAGCCCACTGGACTCGTTCTGTCTAGGAGCTCCTCCACTCTATCCTCCAGAGGTCCCCCTTCGCCACTTAAAACTAGACTACAGGCAGCATCTCGCAGCCGCCCCAAAAGTAAAACACGCAAAAAATAGTATTCAAAATAATATAGTTATTACAAATATACCACATACGCATTATTCACATATTAATACATAATTTCTTGGTTTCCAATTATTCATAGATTACATATTATTTATACTTCATCCCCATACATAACTATAATATAATACATTGATTACTACTTTTATTTTTACTCTTAACAACACAATGCATGTTATACAATGGAACATAAACGGTGCCCTTATCCATAAAGAAGAACTACTGCTATTAATGAAAGACTCAGACTGTCAGATAGTATGTCTCCAGGAGACACATCTGAAGCCGAGCGACATCTTCACTGTCCCTCGGTTCGCTATCTACCGTAGCGACTATCTGGGAGGTGAGAGGGCCTGTGGAGGGGTGAGCATCCTGGTCCGGGAGGACCTCCCCTCTCTCCTTCACCGCACTGCCCACCACCAGTTCCAGGTGGTCACAGTCCAGATATTAGGGCCATCACCCTTTACAGTGAGCTCCATCTATTTACCGCCCTCAGACAATATTTTAGCTACCGACCTTCAGTATCTTGCCTCCCAAATACCTGCTCCAGTACTATTGTTAGGCGATTTCAACGCACACAATCTCCTATGGGGCTCTTCTGCCCTGGATAGGAGAGGACACCAAATAGAAATATTCCTAGAACAGTCAGAACTTAACATCCTGAACAGACCGACTCCAACTTACATAAGCCCCAGATCCGGTAGTATGTCTAATATAGATTTATCCATTTGTTCCCCTAGGATCTGTCCTGGACTCTCTTGGCAAGTTGATGAAGACACCCATGGTAGTGATCACTTTCCAATTCACATTACGCTCCTGCCCCGGTCCATCCCCGCCAAAAGGCTGAGAAGATGGAAAACAAAAGAAGCTAACTGGCCCCTCTTTCAATCATTGGCCCAACTAACAGACCTAGACGTTGACAACCTTGACATAGACCCTCTGATCGCTAACTTCAACAACATAATAATAACAGCAGCTGAACAGTCCATTCCACAAACGACAGACAGACCCAAGAGAATCCCCGTCCCCTGGTGGTCCCCTGAGTGTGACAAAGCCGTTAAAAACCGGAAGAAAGCACTCAGAAAATTCAAAAACAATCCCACCATAAGAAACTTCGATTTGTTTACATCTGCCAGAATCAATGCCCGACATGTGATACGTAAAAGCAAAAATGACTCTTGGAAAACTTTTATTTCTTCTATCAGTCACTCCACTACACTATCCACAGTCTGGGATAAAATTAGGATAATAAATGGAAAACAGACTTCTTCAACCATCAACCATATCAAAAACAGTAACACCAACATAACAGGCGACAAGAACATTGCAGACCATCTCGCACAACACTTTTCTGAAACATCAGCCACCTCTAGTTACTCTGCACATTTCACTCAAATTATACAAAACATTGAAACCAGACCGCTAACAATACCAAACGACGGCGCGACCACCACGAATCTCCCCTTCTCATTTTGGGAATTTTCGCTGGCTTTAAGATCACGGAAAGATACCACTCCTGGCCCAGATGGTATTATTATAAGTATGATTAGGAACCTTTCCGATGATAATAAACTGGTCTTACTGAAAATATTCAATAAAACATTTCTAAATAAAATATTTCCCGAAATTTGGAGAATCTCCACCATAATTCCAATCCTCAAAAAAGAGAAATCCCAAAGAGAGGCAGACAGCTACCGCCCTATTTCCCTCACTAGTTCAGTCTGCAAACTCCTAGAAAAAATGGTCTCTAGAAGGCTGACTTGGTATCTAGAGAAGGGTAACTACATTTCTCCCAACCAGAGCGGATTCAGAATGAACAGGTCCACCACCGATAACCTGGTGCTATTTGAGGACGACATTCGAAAGGCCTTCCATAAGAAACAATTTTTGCTAGCCGCCTTCATCGATATACGAAAGGCCTTTGATAGGATCTGGAAACCTCTCATTATTCAAAACCTGATAGAATGGGGTCTGTCGGGGAACCTAGTCCACTTCATTCAAAACTTCTTGAATGATCGTAAATTCAGGGTTAGATGCGGTGTCACTCTCTCTGATACCCACCTACAGGAAAATGGAGTCCCCCAGGGTAGTGTTCTCAGTGCAACCCTTTTCATTATAGGTATTAACAAACTACTCAATGTGTCCATAGCCCCCGCCAAATCATTAATGTTCGCCGATGACTTAGTTGTTTATATATCGTCCAACTCCTTAGAAAGGGCCCAAAATCATCTCCAATACAACTTGGATAGAATAGGCACGTGGCTCGATGATAACGGTTTTATGCTATCTCCCGCTAAAACTAGAGCTGTCTTATTCACCAAAAGACGAAAATTCACCATGCCGACTCTGCAACTGAATAATCTTCCAATACAACTTTCAGGCCAATACAAATTTTTAGGACTAATATTCGATTCTAAGCTGACCTGGGCGCCTCACCTAAAGTACATCAAAAATAAATGCTCCAAAGCTATGAACGTTCTAAAAACACTCTGCAACACCCAGTGGGGAGCCGACAGAAACACTATGCTTAGGTTATATAAAGCCCTCATTCTCCCTATCCTCGACTATGGCAGCATTGTATATGAATCGGCCAAACCAAATACAATCAATATAATAAATAGTGTACAGAATAGCGGAATTCGCCTCGCAACAGGTGCCTTCCGATCTAGCCCCATCCCTAGTATCCACGCTGAATCAGGACTGCTTCCCCTCTCTCATAGAAGACATCAGCTTTTCTTTTCATATATATCCAGAATAATATCCCACCCATTTAATCCAATTCAAAACCTTCTAGCCCAAACTGTAGAAATAGAAAACGAAGCACCTGACTCCTTCAGTTACAGAAACATCCAACTTCTCCAAAAATATCAGCTTCACCTTCCGAATCCAATACCCTGTCTCCCCTCTGTAATAGAACCCTGGATCCTGTCTCCTCCAAAAATTAATCTCAAACTTACCAAATTTCTTAAAAGCGACACACATCCTTACATATACGAAAACGAATACAGAAAAACCATAGAACACCTGAAACCATGCTGTCTGGTTTTTACGGACGGATCTAAAACGGAGAGAGGCGTAGGATCCGGGATATACGTCGAAGGCCGCTCTTACAAATTCTCCCTTCCATTGGTGAGCGGTGTTTGTACTGCTGAGCTATTGGCTATCCACAAAGCTCTGATGGTAGTGATGACGGAACAACCAAAGATCCTAATCTGCACGGACTTCCTCACCTCTCTTCTATCGCTGCAAGATGCTTTCTCCCCCAATCCAATTGTCAACGAGATCCTCCTGGCGCTCCGAGATCTTAGAGGGAAGGGGAAGGAAGTCATATTCTTATGGATCCCAGGACACTGCGGCATCAAAGGAAATGCAGAAGCTGACAAACTGGCAAGGGCTGCCACTACAGAAGGGCAACCATGTAATGGAATATTAGCCTCGGACCTTCGTGCTTCGTTCAAACAAGCAGTATGGAGCGACTGGGAGCAGCAATGGTTGAAGTTAAGGGACAACAAGTTAAGAACGATAAAGTCCTCAGTCCGAGCTTGGGAAACTTCTTCGAGAACAGCCCGACGAGAGGAAGTTGTTCTGACCAGACTGAGGATTGGACACACCCGTCTGACTCACGGTCACCTCATGAGCCGCAGTCCTCCACTGGACTGTACCACTTGTGGAACCCCGCTCACCGTGCAACATCTGCTCACCGAATGTAGAAGGTACGAGAGGCTAAGAGAGGTACTAGATCTTCCAGTGATGCTTTGTGAATCGCTGGGTGACGACGCCTCAGTTATTCACTTGGTAATCAGGTTCCTACGCCAATCTCGACTCATCACAGAAATATAACAAATACCCGCTCCAACTTTACTACACCCCCCGGTTTCTTTGCATAATGTCCCACTAATCTATAGCACCCAGTAATTCATAGTTTCTCTCCAAATTGCCTGTCCCACTCTATAGATCAATGACCGAAGAATAGCTGATAACGCAGTTCCCTTACGTCTGTGATCCCTCTGGGGACGGGGGGGTGGCGGGGCGGGGCCTTGTGTGGGGCCCCTGGGGTGTCTCGGTGTGCGGGCGGTGGCTGGGCTGGGGGGCTTGGTCGGCTCCACTGGGATCTCTGGACTGATATAGTCCCGGGCTTGGAGGGTGTGGTCGGTGCCACATACAAGCACACCCTCTCTAACAGGCCTAGCTACACCGGGGCCTAAGCCCAATGCCTAAAGAGAGACGCCCGGTTGTGCCGTTGCTTGTCCCCTGGCCTGGTTGGGACGCTCACTGGGTGCCCCGGGGTCCTGTGCGGGGTCCCCCCTCCGTTCGCCCCCCAGTTTCTCTGTGGGATCTCCTACTTATTTGAACAGCCAGGCATCAATGACCCTCGTGGTTGATATGCCATAAAAAAAAAAAAAAAAAAAAAAAAAATTAACTAGAACTTGAGTTACAACTATCTGACACAAAATAGAACTTCATTTTTCTAGTACTTAGAGGACATTATCTACGAAACTGTATTTATGTAGATAATGTTGTTTAACATTTAAGTGTTTCATAGAAGCACTTGACTGTGTAGTGACTACAGTCTATAGAAATTTGCTCATCCTAACAGACAGCCAGAGCTCCATCATCAAACTGTACAACGTGCGAGTGAACCACCTGTTAGTGGGGATCCTGGAACGTCTTCGAAATTTGTCCCAGCAAGGAAGAAGCATACGTCTCGCCTGGGTGAGGGCTCACTCAGGAATTGTTAACAATGAGATGGTCGACAGTTTGGCAAAATTAGCTACTGAGTACCAGGAGGTAAGTTCTCGGTATAAAGTCCCAGTGACTGACCTACATATGAACTTTAACCAAGATCTCAGAGCCGCTTGGCAAAGAGAATATGATACGAGCGATGTGAGATTATTTTATAAGGTAGTCAATGCACGTGTACGAATACCATCCTGGTTCGGAAAATCTTCCAGATTTCGAAGATTTGTTAAGAATCTCTGCAGAATCAGAACAAACCATTATAATATTTATATACAAATCAATATAAATATTTGCATAGGATCGGTAGAAGTGAGACTCCTCTCTGTGAGGACTGTGCAATGACAGAGGCTCCAGAGCATATTATCATGTGTTGCAGTAAGTATTCGTATGCAAGGACCAAATTTGTAGATAAGGAACGGAAGATAACAAAGGATACCCCTAGTTACATGGACCTGCTCAGGCTTCCCAATCTTCTTTCCGATCATTTATATTCATTTTTCCAGGAGATAAGCGTGGATTTTTAAATTTTACTTTTTAGAGACCGTTCATATATAAATGTTTATTTTTGAAGTGGCTAATAGCTCAACGCTAAAAAAAAAGAAAACATTTAAGTGACGTATGGTGATTGATAAAAACATTTCAAACATCGGCCTGCTTAAGATATTAATTCCATGTCTCGCTACAACGCCAATATAACAATGATGTGACTGTTGTTTGATAAATATATTATAGTGTTATATCTAGGATATATTTCAAATAATAATACATTTTACCCCATAATGTTATTTATTCTCATTTCTTCTTATATTGCCTTATCTCTCCGGATATGTTCGTTCCCTGTCTCCAAAGGAGAGATCTTATCAACAAAACTGACACATCTGTAATAGCCATACGAATACGATACAAGATCTACATGTCACGACATAATATATCTCATTTTGTATAAGGGACTTCAAATATTGCAAATACGCTTACTAGTCATTCTATCATCGTAGGTTTCCTAGTTTCTCCTGATTTTTCGAAAATGCCTTCATAGTGAACAGAAATCTGGAGGCCAGTTAAGCCCCGCGGAAGGATTCGAAAACGACCAGAACAGCATTTTTGAAGTAGAACTACATGTTTCTCCGAGCTGGAGGAGGGTAACATCGGAAGAATGGATGCAACTAAAACATGCCACACATTGAACACTTATAAGAAACTAATGATCGTAAAATAACAAATAATACGTCGTTAGATAGCTTATAGAGTCTCATTTATTTATATATATATTTTTTTAACATTTATTTGAAATTTCCGACTGTGAATATACATCGCAATAAGGAAATATGAACAGAATAAAAAGAAAAATACACCACTTGAGCCTCTTGAAGAAGCGGCTGGTCAGCACCGCCTCCTCAGGGGTCCTCCTCAGGTAGGAGGTCACGCGGCCAACAATAATAATAATTTAAACAATTATTATAATAATTAGTTAGTTATTATGACTCATGCCCAGGCTTTAACTACGAGGTCATATCGCCTACTACCAGAGCGCTCTTTCGTCACTCTGGTGGACATAAGCCCGACTCTACTGTGGGAGTCCTAAATTTGGCCCACCCTAAATTTTTATTCATCTAGGGCAGGGGTCTTTAATGAGTAACTGACATCGTACAGGCTCGGGACCATCGCTTAACGTCCCATTCGAAGGACGGCGTGCTCAAGTATATTTTACCTCCCAGATAAAATAAATTAAGGGCCTCGCCCGGGTTTCAAACCCACGACCTTGAGCTCAGAAGGCAAGTGTGCATACCACTGAGCTACCGGCGCCCTCTTTATAATAATTATAATTTTCATTTATAATTTAAAAAAGTATAATGTGTGAGTGACGCGGTACTCAAGAGAATTGGTGTGTAAACATCTGCTTTAGTTTCAAAAATTTCCTGTCGTGCACAGATTTTGATTAAAATTTGTTTTATAATGTTACAAAAGGAAAAGTAGTATGAGGAATTAAACTTTGAAATTTATTGTTCTTCATTTTTTTCTATACATGAAATTATAGGTTTGTGATAGCTAAAATAAGATATATACAACTGTGATTGTAGTGTTTCTAAATACCGCGAGAATACAGAGTCGATGGTAGTTTTCGAATTTGTTGTTGAAATGCTTCGAGTCGTATTCATTTGTAGTTTAGTTTGTCATTTAAAAACAAAATAAGCTGTTCGGTATCTCCTGAAGTGGGTAAAAACATTATATTATTTGTTGTGACAATATCACAACAAACATATAATTTATTGATCCATATTTTCAGCAGTTATTATTATTATTATATATTAATAACAAGAGGACGCCGGTAGCTCAGTGGTATGCGTGCTTAGCTTCTGAGCTCAAGGTCGTGGGTTCGTAGCCCGACCGAGGCCCTTAGTATATTTTATCTGGGAGGTAAAATAAACTTAAGCACGCCGTCCTTCGGATGGGACGTTAAGCGATGGTCCCGAGCCTGTACGATGTCAGGTACTCGTTAAAGACCCCTACCCTAGATGAATAAAAATTTAGGGTAGGCAAAATTTAGGACTCCCACAGTAGAGTCGGGCTCATGTTCACCAGAGTGACGAAAGAGCGCTCTGGTAGTAGGCGATATGACCTCATATTTAAAGCCCGGGCATGAGTCATAAAACCTAACCTAACCTAACCTATTAATAACAATATTATATAGATAGGATAGATAACATTTTATTGCACAAAAGATTACAATCCTCATGGCAATGAGTGGGTTTTTTTTTTTTTTCACAAAATAAATAACAAAATAAGTATAAAATGGGGGTACACAAGGAAGGACAATTGAGCAAAAAGTGTATGAGATCGTCCTTCTCATCTAAGGTACTGTCGTATAACTCGCCCTAATTAGTTCTTGTTTTCATAACTATTTGTTTGGCCCAGCTTATTTCGGAAACTATCGGAATTCAATAAGAATTGGTTGTCTGTAATTCATTTTCCCCTCTAGCAAACAACTTGTTGTGTCCAAGTTAGATAGTTTGACAAAGCCCACATTCAAGACAATCTCATGTTCTAGATAAATCGGCCCTCCACAGTGGGGAACAGAATAATCTCCTAAGGACAAAGTCCGAGGTCTATTGTATGAGACCAGAGAGAAGGGTCATGTAACGATGAATCACCAAAATCTTAACTATAAGAACCCTCAGGAAATAAGACTTTCAGTCGGCACGGTGTGTTCAGTAGGTACGGATAGTTCAGTGAGTTCAGTCGGTAGTGTGAATTTAGTTTCCCTCTGGTCTTCTCATCCTTTTTGAAAGATATTGTCTTTGATCAATAAAACTGTTGGGAATTTATATCATCTATTCATTCTCGACTCCCAAAGGTTCGGAAGCACCTTCGTAGCTTGCCCTGGTAGTCAGAAACTCTCCTGTGTAGATACCAGAAACACAATTTCTGTTACGACAGTACAGAGCCTGCAGACATTTTCAGGACAAAACTCATACCTAAGCCCTCCAAGTAATATTCTAAAATTTATATTGGTATTGTGGAGACGGATTTGAGCTAGAAGTCGGAGTTTTTCAATATGGCATTTTAAATTTTTTAATAACAATATTATATAATATCATATAATAAAATATTGAAATATTATATATTATATTTCTTTAGATTTACACTGCTATATTATTTTTTTTACCACAAGTTTTTATTGTGACAAATTTAAGCTATCGAAGCATCTTAACCTAAAATTTATTTACCGAAAGATCATTTTATTGTTTGTAATATTGATATTTTAGTTAAATTCATTACAACGGTAAAAATAATGTAAAAATGCAATGTTATATCTAATCATGTTTTTTAGAGTTGTTTTATTGTTATTTCAAAAACAGCTGACATTACTGATAAAGAATTGTGTAGTCGTGGATGTGCTCTGCGCGTAACCATTCGACACACATACACTTACGCATGGACATTAACGAGACACATTCTGGCAGTCTGACATAGACCCTGTCGAGAGCTAAGATGTTTACACATCAATAAGTTTCAATCCTTCACTTTTTAACTTTTTGATACAGTAGCGTAAAAAAATTGAGCTAAATTTGGGCGATTTTTGTGTCAAGATTGATAAGTAGAATAAATAATATTAGCGATGACCTCAGGCCCGCACATAATTTTAAGAAGGGGGAGGGGGGGAGTGATCTGTAAGCGTGGAGGTATAAGAAAGTCCTATAATGGTCACATCACATATTTTTGTAAACCATCAAAAGTGTCAGTGTTATTTTTTGAATAAACTTTTTCGGCTCATTTGGCGTTTGGATTGTACCTAGAGACGTTTGCCGAACCTTGATCTAGATGAACAGAGATATGTATGAACAACTAACTGCTGGAACTAGATAGAGATTAGCCTGGGCCACTAACTGGGTTCACCAAGTTTAAGTGTGGCATTGTGCAGCGTACAGTAGCCATCTCATCTCGGCTTATCTCTGGGGAGGAACACAGTTCAAAGGAGGAGGTCATCAAACTATCCCGAGGGTTCGGCACCGTCCTGTTTCTAATTCTCGTTATATAACTTGTTATAAAACATGTTGTGTAGCTTGTATTGTGTGTCTGTGAATACGTCAACTCTTGATTTCATTTTCAGCCAAATCACCAAAAGGGTTGGGGGATCAGAGGGTTAGCTCAACTCAAAAACTACCAATAATAAAAATATATAATAAAATTTGTTGCAACGGAAATTTATTTTACACTTACGGAGCGCTATAACTTTGTTCATATTGGGTCCTATTTCAAATCTAGGAGGCATTCTGTCAGTTGGAAATTTGATAAGGAAAATTGTTGGTAGGAACCTAGTTTTCGATGCGACTGACTGTTTTTGCGTAAATCGGGACGGTTTTCGGCATTCATCATGAACTGAGCGACTTCCGAAAAATTCTATTTATATAAAATGGAATTTTAGTTTTCTCTACTTCATTTGAAAAAAATTTTGATTAGGTCATCATAAGCAGTATCATGTGAACCGTAAGAGTCCTCTAAATTAAGAGGCCTCAATTTTCATCCGATTTCGGACAGAACCTAGTCTGATTCCAAAATTTCAAATTCCAAGTTCATCATCACAAAAACGTGTTCAAGGGGCCTAAAAACGCATAAAAAATTGTTCGATTACAAGTACATCATAATTAGTTAGTTACTATGACTCATGGGCTACTGCGAGGTCATATCGTCTACTACTAGAGCGCTCTTTTGTCACTCTGGTGGACATGAGCCCGACTCTACTGTGGGAGTCCTAAATTTTTATTCATCTAGGGCAGGGGTCTTTAATGAGTACCTGACATCGTACAGGCTCGGGATCATCGCTTAACGTCCCATCCGAAGGACGGTGTGCTTAACTTTATTTTACCTCCCAAATAAAATAAACTACTGGCCTAAAAACCCACGATCAGCCAAGAACGCATACCACTGAGCTACTGGCACCCTCTACATAATAATTATACTGAAGGTGTAACAATGTAGATTGATCAAGCTTATATAGGAAAACGCTACAGATCATCGTTCCATAACAGTGTAAAACTCGTCGAAAATTGGAGGTCTGCTATGTCGTGTGTGTTGATGATATCCTCTTTGACCGATGTGGTTTACATAATAAAAATAATTTTGATAAAGACCAATTTTCCGTAAGGTCTAACAGTTTTCTCGTTAATTGACAAAATTGAGACGACACTATATGACAGTTTTCAGCATGTATTTCGCAAACTGGGTGACCCTCATAAAATCGTATTTCATTAAAAATTTCTTTTTATTCTTCTCTACAACTTTTATCCAGAGATACTTTTGATTATGTCATAAATATTAGCGGTATCTTAGTAATGACTTAGGCCCGAAAATAAAGAGTTCTTAAACTTCTTCTGATTTCGGGCAAAAGCTAATCAGATTTCGAATTTTAAATAATTAACTACAATCATTTCAGTTAGAGCGCTCATTAAGTTTCAATGACACTTATACAGACGCACCCGAAAGACATCTCAAAAATCTTAACTAGTTCAGGAGACTTCGAAATTCCGTTGAAAACTCGAACTGGGATTATCGTAAGATAATAATACTTCCTTGTACTAAAGGTATAACAAAGTAAAAAAGAATATGTTTTTGAGTGAGGAACTTACGTTGAACATTGAAGTTCAGCATCATCAACTACAAACTTGAGCAGGATGCTTCAAAATTATGTATTCATATGGTTATTAACAAGTTTCTCTCTATCTTGAAAGTTATTTATCGAACAACGGTACCTTCTCTAGAGTAGTAAATAGAGTTACATCGGGGGCATGTAATCAAAGGGACGCTGTATTCTAAGGATAGGCTTTTCTGAAAAATAAGCGTTTTTAAATCGTCATATGATGTACAGGAGAAGTTACGTAATCGGTCGAAAATTGTATGTTGTTTCCATTGAAACATCATGGTTTCCGATCCCTGAAACAAAAATTAAGAAAAAAAATGAATTTACGTTTCCTGTAAACCCCCCTTCCTTCTCTTCGGTCAATTTGGCTGAAAATCAATAGGTGTCTTACTTGAAGAACCCTTATTTCTCATAATATTTCTTGTTGATAAATCAATCACATGGGCAGTTATTAGGTTTTCGAATTAAACCCCCTTTAATCCCCCCTACATTCTGGTCTATCTGACTGAAAGCTCATTCTTATCGTGTCCTAGATCCACAGACAAACCATGCGTTATGTTCATACTATAGAGGGCGCCGGTAGCTCAGTGCTTGCTTACTAAGCTTCATCTTCAGATCGGGGGTTTGAAACCCGGCCGAGACCCTTAGGTTTTTTATCTGGGACGTGAAAAAATCTTGAGCTCGCCTCGAATGGGACGTTAAGCGATAGTTGTACGATGTCAGGTACTCATAAAGACCCCCTTCGTCGGGCTCATATACACCAGAGTGACAACAGAGCGCTCTGGTAGTAGGCGATATGACCTTGTAGTTAAATCCCTGACATGAGTCATAATAACTAACTTCATCCATAGAGACCCATACAGGCAGACTTGAAATGTTACTTCATATGTAGCATAGGGGAAGTTATGAAATTTTATCTGAAGTTTTCACGAAATTTCATGTTTTCATTAGAGGAGGAGCTGGGGAAATACATTGCAGGTGATTTACCTAGTTTCATTTTTGGATTTAGAGGTTCGAGAAAAAGATTAAACTTTTGTGAAAATTACACATCGAATACATACGTAACATCTCCAATAGGAACCTATAATAGTGAAAAAAACAACCAAAGTGACTAACACCCAGCTAGACCCTGAGATGGGTCTATAACTTCTTTAATCCCTTCTCTACCTTAAGATTCACTAGCTGAGGATGGTAGTTAATTGTTAAAACTAGTTATGGTGTAAATAAAATATATTGTGAGATTGATACCTTTGTATAACTTATTTAACAAGTCCACTATATTATTATTTTATTTCATATTATTATTTCTAATCTTAGTTCATAACTAGACCTGACGATGGTGTAAGGCCGAAACCGGTAGTTTTGTAAATATCTGGTCGGACAGACAATATTTCAAAAATAACTTTGTTTGAAACTACGAGGTCGTATCGCCTAATAACAGAGTGCTTTTTGATCGCTCTGGTGGACATGAGCCCGACTCTACTATAGGAGTTCTAAATTTTCCATCGCTTAACGTCCCATCCAAAGAACGGCGTGAGAAAGTTTTTTTGTTTTTTCACCTCCCAGTTAAAAAAAAGACCTTTGGCCGGGTTTCGAACGAGAATATGCAGATCCCAAATATGGAGTTAGGTTAATGTATACATTTTCCCTAGAGTTACTGTAACTTATATTCGGGCTTCAACTATGAGGTCATATAGCCTACTACCAGAGGGCTCTTTCGTCATTATGGTGTCCTAAATTGTGCCCACCCTGAATTTTTTTTTCAACTAGATTAGTAGACAATAATTAACGAGTACCTCACATTGTTTTATTGTATATTTGCTTATAATTCTAAAAATTATGTGAAATACATTTTTGAGTGGAAACAGTTGGATTTTTGTTTTTTCCCCGTTTAAAACTAGCTTCTCTTCGATTTCCTAAAGGAGCGTTATAACGAGGCTTTAATGTACTTTCACGCTGGAAACGTGCTTTGGCATGCTTGCACTATTTAAGTTTAATGTCATATATGTCAGTCAATTTCGCCTTTGACCATTTTGAAAACTTTTGAAAAGATGGGAACTTTATAACTGAATCCATTTTTAGCGGAACCGAGCCCTGTCTGTCACTAGCTCACTTCTCCCAAACTCGATTTCAGCACCTCCTTAGAACACCTTCCCATTAATGGAAGAAGCCCATTTCACCTTCAACTCCCCTTCCTTCCTTCTGGCGGATCAAATTTCCATCATTACCAGGTAACTCAGGGCCCCTAACTAATCGGATTTACATAGTAACCAACCGCTAAGTCTCGCTAGGCGCTCTTGGCTAATGTCCAACAGTCTGGTTACATTAGGACTTATCCCTATAGTAAGCATTTAGTATCCTTATACTAAGTATTTAGTATCCCTGTACTAAGTATTTAGTATCTCTATACTAAACATTTAGTATCCCTATACTAAGTACGAAGATAATCCGACACATATGAGACTAGACAACCGCCGGATTATCGAAAAATTCCGGATTATCTGGAGTAAAAAAAAAGTATATTTGTATGTACATATACATTTATAGAGATTGTGTACATATAAAATATATAGAATATGTACATACTAAGAACAAATAAAATTATATAAAAATAACTGAAAATGTTTTATGAAAAATAATCCTTAATTGTTTTTTGTTTCATAGCTTTAAACATTTTATGAAAAATGTTCTCTTGCATCCTTTATAGCACTACTACATCATCACTTGCAATGTTGTTTTCTTCTGCACATTTCGTGCGGACATTGAGTGCGTTGAATGCGTCACTGTTGGTCACAGTTCACTGAGTTGAAACACCCAGATCATCATTGGCTTTGTCGTCATCCGTGGAAAAACTGGAGGATGTTATCGTGGTTTACTTTGATGTCGTTGATCGTGGATTTACCAATGCCATACGTTCGTGACAGGTTTGCCATGGTTTCTCCTTTGTCAAGTTTCTTAATAATCTTTTGTTTTTGACAGAAACTTACATTATACACTGGTTAAACAAAACAATAGCGGAAGAAGAGGTGCTTGAGCGCAAACCGAGAATCAAATGAGTAGATAGGAAAAGGGGGCAGGGAGGGGAGCGCAAGAGTGGGCATGTTTGTTTACATCCGGCACGGCGCGAAGACAGAAAGACAGTAGGTACGTCACGTGTTTCACCAGAGCACAGGATTACTGAACGTGCCGGACTAACCAACCGCCGGATTATGAAGATTGTGCTGTATTTACTATCCCTACACTATGTATCGCTATGCTGAATACTTGAAGGCGCCAGTTTTAAACCCAGTCGTGGCCCTCAAGTTTTTTATCTGGCAGGTCAAAACCATGAGCATGCCGTCCTTCGTATGTGATGTTAAGCGATGGTCAAGAGCATGTACTAAGCCAGGTACACGTTAAAGACTCCTTACCTTATGTAACTAAACCTGGGTAGACAAACAAAATGGACTCCCACAGTAGAGTTGGGATCATGTCCACCAGAGTGTCAAAAGAGCGCTCTGGTAGTAGGCGAAATTACCTCTGAGTTAAACCTTGGGGAGATTACACAAAAAATTGGTCAGTGAATCACCGGCTATGTACTTCCGTAGCACGAATTAAACAATTACGTTAACATGTAATAACTTATATTAGATAAGGACTTCTGAATCCTCATACTAATTTTCGTATCGATGGATTCATTAAAGTAATAGTTGAGTCCCCCATTTCTGATCCCCGGATTTTGATAGGTGTTTTTGTGTTAATCCCCCCTCTCCCAAAATTAGCTGACTGGCCCCTCACTGTCTGGGAGGCTTCGGTGCTTTGGGACTACATTTATGGGTAGGAGAGACTTCGGGGATACATCACAGATTTAGTGGCCTAAATTATATACCACAGAAGATGACATAATAATGTTCGATCACTTTTGCTCGTAAAATAAAGCAAAGGGAGAGAACTTATTTCTCTTGTTTGTATTTTATCCCACTGTAAATAAGTTCACACCATGCTTCGACATACTGGTCCAAGCCATTTTGTGCATATAAAAATTTGGCTGAAAATGCAACCTGAAATTTCAAAAGGGCTTTTTTAAAGACGGAGGGACTCAAAATACATCGGGCAACATATGAAGGGTTTTGTCTCATTTGAAAACTTGGAAATAGTATTTCTTATCGAGAAATGATGCAGAAGCGGTGAACACGTTATTCAACCTAGACCTTCATTTAGAGAAAAAAATCGTCAAAGGGAGGAAATGTCAAACAAAAATTACAGACTTATCCAAAAATAAATTGTTTTTGTATAAATAAATATTTATGTATGAATATATAATGGTACATAAATATGTAAATTGTTTATTTATTTTTCTCGTTTATCTATTTCTTATCTTTTCATGAAAGTTTTAGTAAAAATAAATTGTAGTACAAATGTACATATAATATTGTTTTTTTTCTTACAAATATATTACCATTTCCTATTAAAATGCCACCTCTTTTGAGCGGACAAAATTTGTGTCCCCAAGTGTGTCCGTTCATGGGATATTCCACTGTACAATAGGCATTTACATTTTTTTGAGTATTTACAATAGGTATTTACATTTTACCTAACACTTGCTGACCAACGCTCCTCGACGTCTGAATCGTCGTTGGCCGCATGATCTGCCCGAGGATGGAGCGGCAGTTCTGACTAGCCACTTCATCAAGTCAATCAAGGATTCTTTGTTTATTTTAATTATTTTGAAAACTGTTTAATATTTTTTTTTTAAATGGACGTCAGAGGACAGGAAGTTGTTTCCCTATAATCTTAAGATTGTTCTTTTTCTTGTTCAAGGGTAGTTCAAATTAAAAGAAAGAAAAGAATGTGACAAAGGATTTGATGAGAAAAGGGCCAACCATGGGAGGTCCTGGGTTTATCAGTTTCTTGTGAGAGAAGGGAGTAGAACAAAAAGGAGAACTGAAGGAAGGGTCTCTGTGTTCTGACCAGTCGACAAGGAACTGTGGAAACAGATGAACTGTTGGAGTGGACAACTTGTTCCTAAACAAACCCACACCAACTCACGTAAGCTCTTCAATAAAACTATGTTCTACTTCCTAGGGAAGAATTCCCTTTGAAAACTATTTCCATCCAGCCCAACCAGGATTGAATTTAGAACTGACCAACCTGGTGAGTATGAATGCAGACGATATTTGACTGATTTTGTGTAGGGGGTCTTTAATGAGTACCTGACATCATACTGGCTCGGGACCATTGCTTAACGTCCCGTCTGAAGGACGGCGTGCTTAAGTTTATTTTACTTCCCAGATAAAATCGGTCTGGTTTCGAATCCGCGATCTTCACTTCAGTAAGCAAGCATGCATACCACGGAGCTACCAGCGTCCTAAACTAACAATAATAAAAACAATTCGATAATTCGTGCTATGCAATACAATTTATAATTTTCAATAGGACTAACAGTTTTTGGGTAAATAAAGGAAACGTCTAAAATATGTTTAAAAACTACTTATTTTGATTCTTTATTTATTTTATATTTTACAAGTCGTTATTTAAACCACAATTTATGTGTAGGAGGAATATTCAACTGTGTTCAATGGGTGCTTCTGAAATGGTTGAGAGACCAACCGTAATTCTGTGGGGGGCATAAGATGTGGGGGCCCCATTCAAATTTAATTATATACAAATACATGAATAGGAGGTAGTTATGACAAACAGATTGCAGTTAGCATATGCACGATATGCATATTACAAGTGGTACAATGAAAAGGTACACTTTGTATTAATAATTCAAGAAAACCACTTGTCATAAATTGGAAGAGCCGCTGTTTTATCAATTCAGAGGGCTCGCGGATCGCTTGACGCGTCTACAACACCAACTGTAACGTTATTTGTAATTTGTGTATGCTTAAATAGCATAAGTACAGTTTTTTTTTTTTTACTTTCTTATATAAGAAAGTATTCTAATCGTGCGAAAATCCGATGGCCTCTTTTATACGATTTGACTATTTTTTGCGATGATGTATGTGTATAGTTACTTAGTTATTGTGATTCATGTCCATGCTTTAAATATGAGGTCATATCGCCTACTACCAGAGCGCTTTTTCGTAACACTGGTGAACACTTCGACACTACTGTGGGACTCCTAAATTTTGTTTACACGTTCACCTAAGGTAGGTCTTTAACGAGTATCTGACATCGCACAGGCTCGGGACCATCGCCTGTTCTATTCGAAGGACGGCGTGCTCAAGGTTTTTTCATTTCCCAGATAAAAATCCGCGTTTGGTTATAAGTGAGTGAACTTCTTAGTAAAATCTACCAAAGGGAAGATAGATCAGAGTGGGGCTCAACTCAAAAACCCCGATAACTAATGAATATATCGACATGAAATTTCATATTTGATGTCAAAAGCTAATGAGAAAATTAACTGTCAGATTTCAGCGATATCGGCTGAAGGGAACGGAAGTTCAGGGGGAGGGCTCAATTCAAAAACCCTAATATCTGCCTATAAATAGAATTTATCGACACAAAATTTAGTATGAGGTGCGAGAGCCCCTTAGCGTCAACTGTTGAATATTAGGACAAACGGTCCATTGGTTTTGTAGGGGGAGCGAAAAGTTAATTGATTAATTCATTCTGAGGAAGTTCAAAGCCGGTGATTCACCAACGACAGGAAATAAAAAATGATAACATTTAAAATGAGAGTTTCATCATTCTAAATGCATACTCTCTCGTGACTCTTAAATTGTATAAAAATGAAAATAAATTTGAAACATTAAGACACGGGATGAGGATTCATACAAATCTGAGGAAATGTAGGCCTAAAGGAAGAAGCAAAGTGACGTTGAATAATGATGTTGAAAGTGGGGACTCGGGAAGATGGAGACATGCACTGGAGGAGGGAGCGATGAAGGATCGGTGTGCGTTGAAGAGCGGGACGGAAGCTAATCCGGGCATGAGGCTGAACATACGAGTATGGAGTCGGGACAGATCCAAGTTATAGCACAACTCAATGTCAGCCCATATTGTGTCTATATACAAAGAAATATAGCTTCATGTAAATATGAAGATGGCTGATGTACTGAGAAGTGATTATTTCACAGGTTATCAAATATAATCTAGTCTGACTTCTCACAGATTTTATTAATTTTTCCTAGCCGGCTTATGAGGTTGCCCTCATCTGTCTGATGATGCATACAAAAAAAACATCATTTAGCAACAAAGAAACAGGTACAAAGTTCTGTTCAATAACATCCATACTGTTGTAATAAAAAATTAAATAATTATAAATAAATTAAATATTAATATTAAATTAATAAATATATTACTTATTACTATTTAGTTCTATTAATATTTATCATTTATTAATCTTTTTAAGTCGTCTTAATTTTTATTATCATTTTATTACATTTATTATAACTAGGCTCAAAACTTATGATTCACAATTAATATCTGAAATTAATATTATTGTACCGAACCAGAAGATTCTGATTATTCTGATTTAAATTTTAAAGGTCAAAGATATATATTTATATTGAAAAGATCCTTTCTTGTTCGTAAATAAAATTTATTATGTACTTTAGCGAAGGTATAATTTGATTTTTAAACAAGTTGTAATTGTATTTTGTTGTTGTATACTTGAACGCTAAGTGATAGAGGTACTTAATTTCTTCTTTATTTGTAAATTATGACGACTGCATTCTGACGGTCATCTGACCAAGAGGACGTCTTTGGTACAAGATGTTTGATTTTCGAATTATTTGTATATGTGTATTTTGTTTATAAATAAATACCTAAAGACCTAATAAATAAATAAAATAAATTAAATTAATAAAAAGTAACAGAAATAAAATTGACATAAAGAGTTTAAAAATAAACATACCTATCTGATAATTTAATAATTTTTTTTTGTCCATGTCCATGAAATTTTGAACTATCACTCACGAAGTAAGTCAAATTGCAAACGAATATAGTTTTGATTGTCACACAGACCAAACTGACTAGGTAGATTTCTATATTGCAGAAGACAACGAAAAGGAATATAAAAATATATTATGGCACGGTGGGATAAAAATACATTTTGGCACGGAGGGATAAAAATTTGATTAGAAAGTGAATATCGAATTTCTCTACTCTAGACTAGGACACTAAAAAATGTTTTTCATATGAAATGATGATGAGCTGTTATATAGAGTGGGGCTGTCGTATTGTAAATATTTTAGGGGGTCTTCCAGCCCTCTCCTTAAATTCAACCTTATTTGCATGAATATTACTACAGAACCAAGGTCCAATATGTGTCTGATTCAAATCGAAATTCAAACTCGAATCGATATTCTGAGACAGGTTTGGTTAAGATTTTTAATTCATACGTTCAAATATTCAACCGAATATCATTCGATAGGAAACGTACAGATAGACATTATTCGGACTCGGCAAGAGACATGAATGGAATATTCAAACACATTTCACTGCCTCCGAGATACAATGTCACTCATTTCCACAATTCTGAGCCTACCTGTCACTTAACAAATAATCCACACTGCAGTGAGTAACACTTGATTCGCTAATTTCCATTTGAACACACTTAGTGACCCGGCCAGAAATAAATTAATAAATTAATGACTCTTCAAGTGGCCCAAAGCAAATGCCTTAGATTGATTGGTAGCGCTACTCGAGGGACACCTCCATCCCCGAAACCCATGAAGATCTAAAAGTTGAGCTCCTATTGGACTACATAATAAATTTCAATGAAAACTTTTTACTTAAGAGTGACACAGATCAAAACGTTTTGGTAAAGAAAATAGGGAAAACACAGGCAGGGAAACACAAAAATACTTAACTGTTCATGATTTTAAATTATAATCTCTGTTTTTGAATATTTATTAATTTATTTTCTATTCATTTCAGTTACTTTGTATTTGTTTTTGTTTTTTGTTTTTCTTTCAGAGTTTTTTTAAAATTTACTCTCAAGCAGTAGCATTGTTTTTAATTTAACTGATTATTTTTGATTTGTATTTAGTATATAAGGGTTAAGGAACCTAATTGTACCTCTGTAAATGCGACTGTTATAATAAACTCTTCTTCTTCTTCTGACCCGGCCAGTCCAAAAAAAATAATTGAAAAAATCGAAATGTCATAAAAAAACACACAACTGTCTTTGTATAATTAATAAAAATCACTCTGATGCAAAACAAAATTCGTCGTTAAATCATTGGCATTGTACTTCCCGGCAATTATTAGGGGTTTTTGCGTTGTGCCCTCTCCCATGAGCTCCACCTTCCATTCGGCTGATTTCGCGGAAAATTATTAGATCCTAATGGAGTTTTGAATTTACATATGTAATTTCATGTCGATACTTTGGCCGATTTGGCTGAAAATCCATAGGTATCGTCCTTAAAGAATTCTGGATTAACACAAACAATTTCGTGACGAAACATTCATTCTGTTGCGGTCATAGACACATACACAAAGAAACGCATATGGACATTTTTTTTATCATTTTTGTATTCAGGGTGTAGGAAAACATGAAATTTCGGTGAAAACACGACAACGAATTTTTGACCGATTACAAAATTTCCTCTATACTTCGTAAAGCTCGAGAAGTAAATAATAATAATAATTATTTTATTTTCGTCAAACCAATACATGGTAATAGGATATGTCAAAAGAATTTATACATTAAGATACCTAGCTTGTAAATTAGATTTATAACTATTTGAGTTTAACACACATATGATTAGTAGTAATAGCAAAACTATTTAAAAAAATGAAATTAATAAAAACTGAATAAGTAAATACTTAAAAATATATAGTACAAATATGTGCTGGCGGATTGAAAAACTATCTGTTGTATGGCACATTTCAAGAAAAGCGAAATATTTTCAATTTTTATCTATTCGAAGACTACCAATCCTTGATTTTTTTTGTACTTAGCAAATGTCTTAGGAGGATTCTTTCATAGATCCACTTCGTCTAAGGAAAAATATGAAACGAGTTTTTCTAGTCTTCAATTATGAAAAGACATGCTAGCCAAGACGGTGCCTGAAAACGTCTTGGACCGCAAGAGACCGTTTGTGCAACTTCTCAGAAAATGCTAAATAAACAAATTTTAATCTAGTGGAAAATTGGTCGTTTTCATGAACCCTTCAGTTATAAGAGGTAGGTATTATGGTTTATAGTTAGTGTTCACGAAAGGGCAACCTACAGCCCTAGCCTCCCTTAAATAAAGGGTATGGACTTACATCAAACCGCAGATAAGGTTTGGGGCAATCTGCCTCTTTTTTTACCCCCGCCAACTTAATTTGGCAAAAAAAGCCGTCGGTGAATCACAGGCTGTACATTTCCAGCGCGAATTAATCAATTACGTGTTCGCTTTCCCTCCAAGCCAATCGACCATTTGAGCTAAATATTTGACTATTACATCGGCAGTTAGTAGAGTTTTTGTGTTGAGCCTAATCCCCTCTCCCCTAACACTGATTTGACTGAAAATCAATAGGTTCCATTCTTAGAGGTCTTTGAATTTACATATCAAATTTCCTGTCAGTACAATCATTAGAACACCAGTTATAAGAGGTTTTGATGTTTAGCTAACCCCCTGATCCCCCCCTTCCCGTTGGGTATTTGGCTGAAATTCGATAGGTGTGGTCCTTAGTGGTTTCTGGATACACGCATAAAATTTCCTGTTGATACATTCATTCTATCAGGAGTTATCGTGTTCACAGACACACACACATACAGACAGACTGAAATTTTCGTTTTTGAAATCAAAACGTCGGAAAACATGAAATTCCGTTGAGAACTCCGTATCGAATTTGTAACCGATTTCATAATTACCCCTATACTTTATATAGCTGGGTGTAAAAAAATAAGTGATCCAATAATGCCATTTGAAATGAATTTGGGATGGGGGGACTCCGGTGGAGTACGATCTTCAGTGCGATACCAAATTATTTTTTTTGTATATTTTAACCGGCTTTTTTTTTTCCAGACGTGTCTTCATTCTGGCCAAATTTCGAGACGATTGACCTGTAACCTCACGGAGGAGGGTGAAACCTCTTTAAAATAATGTTAGAACGAAGGTAGTTCCATGAAAAAGAATTAGAAGAATGACTCAATGAAACCTACGTATGAAACGTTTTTGTTTCTTCCTTTGAACTCAGTGTCCCCTTTATTGACTGCCACTAGCAGCATTTCATTTTTACTTCCTCAGCTAAGCGGAGTTTTCAACGATCCTGATTAGAAAAATGGAAAAAAACAAATATTCTGTCTGCCAGTGGGTTTGAGTCTGTGAAAACGATAGTTCGCGATATAATGAATGTATATTCAGAACTCTCCAAGGACGACACCTATTAATTTTCAGCCAAATCGGTCAAGAAGACGGAGGAGGTTAGGGGGGAGGCTTAACACAAAAACTCTTATAACTGCCGTTGCACAGTGGGGCAATTCACCAACTTAGCACGAAAAAATTCAAATTATGAAACTCTCACTAGAAAGATGGGAACAATTGATATTGGAAGTAGACTAGTTGTAGACATTGAACCCAAGAGGTGGGCCTCAGTTGTTTACAATATGTGCTCAAAGCCTGCATGTAAACACAGGAACAACACGTCATTATCTCTTCACATCAGTTACATTCTGACAGTGGTACAGTGCAGTTCATTTATTTTTTCAAACCTTAGCTAATATGTCTGATTCAGGAGGAGCTAAGTGAATAAACTATATTGTTTATTTTGCCAAAATAGTGCATAAATTAATTAAATTCAACACATTCTGAATGCCGCCCAAAAAATTGCAGGCGATTGCATGCCTTCTACTTAGCATTTTTCACTTGATAATTTAGTATTCTAATTGTTGTAAAAGAAGTAGAACCTTAGCTCTCATTGATAAGCCACAATATTTTTTTTTCCTTTTTCAGGAAGTTTTTATGTAGTGAAGAACTCTTACATGTTTTCACTATGGTTGAAATTCAAGAGTCTTAGGGGTTCGGGGATTTCAAAACGAACGGCACTTCAAATACGATTATACAACAAAATCGATGAGGAAGCTCTTCCAGGAAAATTGAATAATTTCATAAAAAGTGCGGAATTGCGAAAGTATCGTTCTACAAGAAAATATTTTCCGACGGATGTGTTATCGCTGCTAAGAGAACCCAACTTGTAGTTACCAACCAACTTATCGGATGATGCATCGTATTGTTTTTAAAATGTTTTTATTATATTTTCATTATTAAACTGCTATTGTACAAGCAAGTGCTTTTTTCATTTTTTTTTTTTTTTTACCCCAATGACATGTACCTCTTATAATTATAATCTTTTCCTATCAAATAGATGCTTGTAAAATATGAGAACCCTACTTTTTAATTGTTTTGCGTTAATTATTCGTTTTGCCCCAACGTGCGTTGTAATGAATGTATTGACACAACATTTATGATTATTCAAAACCCATTATGTAAGTAAAATACTGATTTTTAGCCCAAACGGTCGATTGACTCTGAAAGAATAGCGACAACGTAATTGCATACTTCTCGCTGGGGAAGTACATAGCTTGTGATCTACCGAGATCTTTTTACTTTTTTTTTTATCTGTCAAAAATCAGTTAATGTCCTGTTTTTTCAAGAACAATGGACTTCGGTATCATGAAATTTTGAATTACAGAGTTAATGACTCAAACACTGAATTAGTTAAAGAGAACAAGAGACGCAGGGACCCCGAGGCTTGCACTTAGGCGGAAGTTTAAGGGCGAATCTGTTAGTCTTATCAGGGGGTTAGGGATCCTACCGAATAAATTAAACACTGTTTGCACAAATGTTTGAAATTCTCAAAGTTTTGTTAAAGCCTGTTTAGACTACTGACAGCCTCCTAGCTAAGTCCTCTTAGCATACTCAAGACACAGCTTTTGATTTTGAAAAAAATAGAAAATAAACTATAAATATGAAAATGGTGAGTCTAATAGAGCAGAAAATGCGGCCGATAAATCTATGAAAAAAGCATACACCAACATAACTAAATTGAATATATTATCTATAGTGCTATAATTTTGCCTAAAAATTCATTTCCTGCTTGAAATTCATTTAGTATACCCAAATTATTAATTAATAATATTTTATTTTTTTATTTAGACTTTTTTATTTATTCATTTATAATGGATTGTTATAGGTTAGGTTTTATGACTCATGCCCGGGCGAGGTCACTTCGCCTACTACCAGAGCGCTCTTTCGTCACTCTGGTGGACATGAGCCCTACTCTACTGTGGGAGTCCTAAATTTTGCCTACCCTAAATTATTATTCACCTAGGGTAGGGGTCTTTAACGAGCACCTGACATCGTACAGGCTCGGGACCATCGCTTAACGTCCCATCCGAAGGACGGCGTGCTTAAATTTATTTTACCTCCCAGATAAAACAAACTAAAGGCCTCGGTCGGGTTTCGAATCCACGATCTTGAACTCAGAAGGCAAGATATATATATATTTTTATTTTTTATATATATTGTTATAGTTACATTGTTTTTTTGTTTATTTTTCTATATCTCGCACATTGGGACTTGATGATGGGACGTATTGGTTTAACGGAAATAAATTTATTATTATTATCAATTCTATCAAAGATTCCATCATTTGATTGGCTGTTAACGTAGAACCATCGCTTAGCAAATACAAGCTGAGTGCCGGCCTTCGCTTAGCAAGCTCATTTATAATTAACTGGAACAATAGTCAGCTCATAATAATTGGCTGAACGAAGTAATAAAAAATTAAATTTATTTATTGATTTCTAGACCGATAATACAACAGAAGAGTTGGTTTTTGCATAAGTTAGATATTATGACTCATGCCTGGGCATTAACTACGAGGTCATATTGCCTACTACCTGAGCGCTCTTTCGTCATTCTGGTGGACATGAGCCCGACTCTACTATGGGAGTCCTAAATTTTGCCTAGCTTGAATTTTTATTGATCTAGTGTTGGGCTGTTTCACGAGTACCTGACATCGTACAGGCTCGGAACGTACGTCCCATCCAAAGGACCTCGTGCTTAAGTTTTTTTTTACCTCCCAGATAAAATGAATTTAGGTTCTCAGATGGGTTTTGTAGCCACGACGTTGTGGTCAGTAAGCAAGCACGTATACCACTGAGCTACCGGCGCCCTCCCTCACACTCTCTCTCTTTTGAAATCAATAAATAAAATAAACAAAACAATTGATAAGGTTTCCTAACTAATGTGGAACGTTAACAATACTAGAAACAAGAAAATACTGGTACAATGCGAAGAATAAATTAATAGGAAAAATAAATAAACAAATGTTTATTTATTTGGTATATTTACAATCAGTTAAAATAGAATCATAAGTTTAATGACAGTGAATATATATTAAAAAAAAAGGCAATATACACAAGATAAGATCAAATAAAATAATAATAAGGAAAACAAGAATAATAATGTAAATCGTCATACAAAATAATACATAATATGTATTATCTTGTGTATATTGCCTTTTTTTAAATATATATTCACTGTCATCAAACTTATGATTCTATTTTAACTGATTGTTAATATACCAAATAAATAAACATTTGTTTATTTATTTTTCCTATTAATTTATTCTTCGCATTGTACCAGTATTTTCTTGTTTTTAGTATTGTTAACGTTCCACATTAGTTAGGAAACCTTATCAATTGTTTTGTTTATTTTATTTATTGATTTCAAAAGAGAGAGAGTGTGAGGGAGGGCGCCGGTAGCTCAGTGGTATACGTGCTTGCAATTTATATTATAAACAAAATAACTAAATAAAATAAATGTGAAAAAAGTAAAATACATAAAGAAATCATAAAACAAAATAAACAAAAAAAAGTATTTACAAAATAATATGACTAATCATGAGAAAAACAACTCTTCAGCTCAGAGACCCCCGAAACAACCCCGTACTGTAACAATGCAAAAAGTAAATGAATAAATACATACATAAGTAAGACAGACAATAATGAGAAGAAAGGAGATACAAGAATAGAGAGAGAGAGAAAGAGAGAAAAATTATAATAACAGATCCTGAGGGTGAATTAACTTTTTGTTTTTAGCCTGAGTTTTAATTCATTTTTATTTATTTCAATATTACATCCTCTGAGATATAATGGCACACATTGTTTAGCATTATAATGTTATTTATTTCTAAGCTTTTTAAACTTTGGTTGTAAAACTTTTTTAAATTTGTCTCTAGTTTGGTAAAATATTGATCTGGGTGTTGTTTTCTAAGACAGTACATGGCTGGCATTCTACAAGAAGGTGGATCGAATTAATCTATTAAATGTTTGCTCGCTCTACAGGATCAATCGACGGTTTAAGTTAGAAATCAATAGTTGACTTACGAAGGAGCTTTTGAGACCTCATACTAAATCCTGTGCAGATACTTTCATTACATCAGCAGTTAATAGGGTTTTTGAATGTTGACTGTTAACACGAACTGTTATTTTTTTTTCACTCCTACTACATCTTATCCCTCTCTCTAGACTGTGAACACTAAATCTTGACCCTTAAGCTTCTCTCCGTAGACTGTCTCTTGACTATATAAACAGCTGATCCTTTTTAAACAAAATACGATTGGACCATCTTTGTATATTTCTTTTACTAATTAACTTTATCAGCTTTTTTCATCTATATTAATAAAGCTGAAACGGGGTTTGTTTGTTTGTTTGATTGTTTGTTTGTTTGTATGTATGTATGTTTGTTCCAGCATCACGCCCAAACGGCTGGACGGATTTTTATGAAACTACCCATGTAGCATCCTTTTGAGCCCGATTGAATAATGGGCTGTGTGGCGTCCCAAAATTTTGAACGGGAGGGGGGTTGTGGGGGGGCCTAAGTATAAATATAGAGCTAGCTCATTAACGGTTGGTCGCATTGTCACGAAATTTCGTATGTAGTATTCCTGAAAGCCAAATAGAAAAATAATGTGTGTGGCGTCCCAAAAATTTGAACTGGAGGGGGGTTGTGGGGGGGCCTAAGTATAAATATAGAGCTAGCTCATTAACGGTTGGTCGTATTGTCATGAAATTTTACATGTAGTATTCCTGAAGGCCAAATAGAAACCTAGGTGTGTGGCGTCCCAAAAATTTGAACGGGAGGGGGGGTTGTGCGGATAGGCCTAAGTATAAATATAGTGCTAAATCTTTAACGGTTGGTCGGATTGTCACGTAATTTCACACGTAGTATTTTTAAAAGCCAAATAGAAATATGAGGTGTGTGGCGACCCAATGTTTTGAACGGGAGGGGGGGTTGTGGGGGGCCTAAGTATAAATATAGTGCTAGCTCATTAACGGTTGGTCAGATTGTCACGAAATTTCACATGTAGTATTCCTGAAGGCCAAATAGAAAAATAGGCGGTGTGACGGCTCAAAATTTTGTACGGGAGGGGGGCCTAAGTATAAATATAGTGCTAGCTCATTAAAGGTTGGTCGTATTGTCATGGAATTTCACATGTAGTATTCTTAAAAGCCAAATAGAAAAATAGGGTGTGTCAAAAAATTGTGAACGGGAGGGGGGTTATGGGGGTAGACCTAAATTGGAAGATAGTGATAGATCATTAACGGATGATAGGATTGTGATGGAATTTCTCATGTAGTATTCTTGATGGCCAAATTGAAAAATACACTATGTGACATCTTAAAAATTTGGGGAGGGGGGTGGGGGCTTATCATAAAAATAATGAATGATTAAAGGGTTATCGGATTGTCATGAATTTCACATGTAGTAGTAGAAACTATGTATTCGCTGTGGGGTTCACTGTTGCAAGACATTTACTAGCTGTGTTGCCCCGTGTTCCTAATATCGTACTATCTGTGGGGTCCACAGTTGCAAGGCACTTACTAGCTGTGATGCCCAGCGTTCCTAACTTCGTACTAGCTGTAAGTCCGCTGTTGCAAGGCACATACTAGCTGTGGGGTCCGCTGTTGCTAGGCACATACTAGCTGTGGTGCCCAGCGTTCCTAACTACGTACTAGCTGTGGTGTCCGCTGTTGCAAGGCAACTAATACCTGTAGTGCCCAGCGTTCCTAACTTCGTACTAGCTGTGGGTCCGCTGTTGAAGGCACATACTAGCTGTGGTGCCCAGCGTTCCTAACTACGTACTAGCTGTGAGGTCCGCTGTCGCAAGGCACATACTAGCTGTGATGCCCAGCGTTCCTAATTACGTACTAGCTGTGGGGTCCGCCGTTGCAAGGCACATACTAGCTATGGTCGCAAGCGATATTTAGTACGCACTGGCTAGGATTTCCAGCGGTGCTAAGTATTCACTAGCTGTGGTTTCCGCCGTTGAAAGGCGCATACTAGCTGTGGTGCCCAGGGGTCCTAAAAACTTACTAGCGTTACTATAGTTGAAGGACTATAATCCTTATTCCATATGAATAATTGAAAATTATAACATCATGAATGTACTGTCGAAGAATTGAATAGTCTTATAGGAAATATTGGTAGAAAATTCAAGGTTTCCCGGGCAACGCCGGGTATTACTGCTAGTGAAAATAATAATAATTGATTTTGTAATATATTAATATCGATAATGTGTCTAATTGTTTACATCATAGTACACTAATTTATTAATTACTCCAATTATGTTTTTGTTGAGAGGGTAAATTATGTCAGGTCGTGAATATGCTAGCAATAGTTTTCTAATAATGATTCCATGTGAGTCCAACGGAATTTAATCAACTTGTTTAATTGGGTTTACGGTCCAGAACTTTTACCTGTGAAATTAAAAAAAAAAAAGGAATTAAAAACAAAATTCTAATGAAGGAATGTGTGCAGAAGTAATTGTTGTGTCAAGTAGCGGCTGCCATGTTAATAAAAATTTGATTAAAACATCCAATCCAGTCCTGGTTTTGGAAATTACCAAAACGTGTCACGTTTTCCAAATGGCTTTTAAAACCCCTGATTTCAAACTGAATTATAATTTTCCACCCAAGTGGGGCATTAGAGGTGGATTCCTTGAGACATTTTCCAGATATTCTCCAGGCCATCACAAACTGCATTATAAACAACCCCTAATTTATATTGATTAATGTGAATTTTGTCTCATTTAGTTTTTGGTTAGCTAGCCTGTATAATGAACTAGCCATATTAGTGAAGCTATTTATGACTATCAGGATACCCGGTGTTGCTAGGGATTAACTTTGAGCCTGTATTTTAAGCACTCAATCATTGAAGCGTCTCTTCTATAAAGTAGATTGTATACACTAACCACTCATTCGCTATGGCTCTCTCTCAACACAGTAGCCAGTCATTCTATCCACTCAATCATTGAAACTACCATTCAGTTTTAAGATAGTAGATTGAATACACTAACCACTCATTCACTATGGCTCTCTCTCAACACAGTAGCCAGTCATTGTAACCACTCAATCATTGAAGTGTCCTTTCAAGAAAGTAGATTGGATACGCTAACCACTCATTCACTATGGCTCACTCTCAACACAGTAGCCAATTCTGTATGTGGATCCAGGATCCAATGGAAGCTTTATTAAGAATTCAATTCAAATTCGAATTATATCGGTATATGGAAACTTTATTCAAAATTATATGTAAATTGAAATTAAAATTCATAAAATTACAAAGAGGTTGGGGAAATCCCTTTTTTTTTTTAAGCAGATTAGCGATAATATATGAAATGTGATATTAGTAGGGATATATTTTACTTTAATATGTGACACCCAAATAACGTAGAACCTCTTCTGACACTCATCCTAACTTACTGTAAGTTAACTACGCCATAGGCATGAGGGAGGTTGAGTCCCTCTGTATTAACATTTTTTATAATAAAAATGAATTACTACTTTCTGTCACCTAACCATTTAGTTGTTTGGGGTACTTATTTTGGTACCTAACTAGGGTATAACTATTATATGAGAAAAGTTTATCGTCTAATTTTCACGAAGCTAAATTGCTCCAAAAATGTGTTCGGGTTCGAAAGTGACCCCACCTGGTAGTTGATGTTACCAAAAATATGAGAAATAGTAGACACAAGGTCTTGTTAAAAAAAAAAATCCGGGAATTAGTTTCTATTGCGTTACGATTATTTTCAAACAGTGCAGTTCTATTTTGTTCTCGAAAAATAAAAGTAAAAAAAATAGTTTCAAAAAAAAAAAAGGAAAGTGTAGTAAGATCCCGGACTAGACGGATTCTTGAACTGGCAAAGGTTAATCAGCTCTTTCAAACAGATTATGATCCGGAAGAAACAGAGCTTGTAGAAGCTTTGTAAAAGACACATATGCAAAAGCCATTGTTTAAAAATTATTAATTGTCTTAATTGTAGCCCAAATGACCAATAAAATAGTAGTTTTCGACTTTTTAAAAAAGTTTAGACCTAGTTTTTTGACTTTACCAATATTTTTTTCTTTTCAGCATAGACCAAATGAAGGATAACAATTATTTTTTGGGAAAATACCTACATAAAATGGCGCTAGCAGTAAAAATAGCGTGGTGTCTTTAAAGACTAGGCTGTCTTTAAAGACTACTTGACGTTTTCTTTTTCACCTGGTATTAGGAAGGTTTTCCTTTTATATTTATAAATACAAAATTATTTACTAATAACTTAAGCAAAAAAATAATTATTTATTTTAACAGTATTTTAATATTTATTATGAATGTAGTTTTTGTACATCACAACATGCTCTCTTTAAATATAATTCCTGTTGCAAATGACTATGCAAATGAAAAAAAAAATCGTATTTCCTCTTTTATAAATTGGTAAGAAGCTGAGTTCCGTTTGTTTCTTAGTTGGTAATCTTAATAAGATCGTACCAGAGGGAACATTAATTACACCATATTCCTATCATCCATATTTCCATTCTAGAATTAATTTGGTTTAATACATTGGGGAGATTCTAGCTCTAGTCCCAGTTTTTTCAGACTTTAAAAAAAAAAAAAAAAAAAAAAAAAAAAAAAAAAAAAAAAAAAGAGGTGTAGCGACCTATGTATCGGAGGATCCAACATGGATTTAGGAACTCACCATACAGCTTCCATTTACGGCCGACAGGTGCATCCAAGTCAGTCCTCAAGAAACCTTTGTACAAGCTTGTTTCGATTAAAATTGATGTCCCCAAATAAATGTGTTGGGTATTAATATTATTAGAATTAAGCCCCCAACAATTGGTGACCCCAACAATTGGTGACCCCGTATTGAACTGTTCAACATTATTTATAGTGATATTTCAAGTAAGTAGTGTAAAATGTCTACAAGTGAAAGTGGGACCGGTGCAGAAGCACATTTTCCTAACATGGCCGAAGCGAGCCACAACCTCGAAGCAAGTAAGGTTAGCATTAAAATTCCCCCTTTTTGGCAACAAAAACCTGAAATATGGTTTTACCAAATTGAAGCACAATTTAATATTAATAAAATTACATCGGAGGAAACAAAATTTAATTATGTGGTATCACAAATGGATCCGAAGTATATAGAAAACATTTGGGATATCATTCAAGGGACTGCTACAAATAAATATACTAGAGCTAAGGAAACACTTCTTAATATTTTTAAAGAAAGTGAACAATGTAAGATTAAGAAATTAATTACGGGATTAGATCTCGGAGATATGAGGCCTAGTCAATTATTGAGAAAAATGCGGAACCTGGCTGGTACTGATATTTCTGACACAGTTTTAAAAACACTCTGGTTAGAAAAACTCCCAGATTCTATAAAGAATGTTCTCATTGTTAGTGAGGAAACTTTAGACAAAATAGCCATTATAGCTGACAAAATTGTGGAAATGAACCCACATAGAGACATATGTAGTGCTGATAGTAGACCCAGTCAAGATGCTCTAATTCAAGAATTGTTAACTAAAATTTCAAGCCTCGAGTTACAAATAAATGAAATCTCCGGTCGGTCTCGTTCTCACCACCGAGACCACAGTCGCAACCGTGGTACTAGCAAACCCAGAAAACGATTTGACCCACAGGGTAAATATTGTTTTTTTCATTTCCAGTTTGGAAAAAAATGCTACCCTGATAAATGTCGTCAACCATGCGCCTGGAAAAGTCAGGAAAACTCCAACCTGCAGTAGAGATTGCGACGAGCTCTATTGCAGATAATATTGAAAATCGTCGAAATTTCCGCTTATTTGTTAATGACAAAAAAACGGGTGGGCGATTTCTTATTGACAGTGGAGCCGATATTTCTTTAATTCCAGCCAAGGCTACAGATAAAATTACATCTTCTAACTTTAAATTATATGCTGCAAACGGCACGTCCATACCTACCTACGGCGTCACATTACTGACACTGGATCTAGGACTTCGTCGTGAATTTAGGTGGTTATTTATAAAAGCTGACATAACTCGAGGGATAATTGGTGCAGATTTCTTGAATCATTTTAACTTATTGATTGACTTACATAAACATAGATTAATTGATGCAGTCACTAAACTTAGCACTTCAGGTAGTGTACTGGCTGTATCAGGAAACGAAGTCATTAGCACAATAAATAAGTCTCAAGCAAAGTTTGCACATCTGTTCACCTTATACCCTGAATTAACGAAGCCATCATTTTCGCCCAATCACACGAAACATAATATTCAACACTATATCACCACCACAGGATCTCCAGTGCATTGTAAGGCAAGACCTCTCGCTCCTAAACGATTACAACAGGCCAAACGGGAATTTCAATTTATGTTGGATCAAAATATTATCCGACCATCGAGTTCAGAATGGGCAAGTCCGTTACATGTAGTTGATAAAAAAGATGGATCTATCCGTCCTTGTGGTGATTATCGCTTATTAAATGCCAAGACCGTACCAGATAGATATCCTATACCTCGCATAGAAGACTTCCATCACATATTAAATGGAGCTACTATTTTTTCTAAAATAGATTTACATAAAGCATACTACCAAATTCCGATAGCAGAGGAAGACAAAAGCAAAACGGCTATAATTACACCTTTTGGTTTATACGAATTCAACGTTATGAGTTTTGGTCTCAGGAATGCCCCTTCCACCTTCCAACGATTTATTAACACAGTGTTTCATGGTTTGGATTTTGTTTTTCCGTTCATGGATGACATCCTGGTCGCTTCAGCTACGGAAGAAGAACACTGTGAACATCTTCGTCTTATTTTTGAACGACTACAACGTTTTGGTCTCCGCATTAATGCTTCAAAATCAGAGTTAGGTGTTGAAGAATTACAATTTTTGGGCTACTTGATCACGCAAGATGGTTCCAGACCAGTACCTGAGAAGGTAAAGGCAATCAGAGATTTTAAATTACCAGAGACAGTACAACAACTTCGTGCATTTCTAGGTGTCATTAACTTTTATAGACGCTATATAAGAAATGCAGCGGAAACTCAGGCTATCCTTCATGACTACTTAAAAGGTTCCAAGAAAAATGATAAAACTAAAATAGTCTGGACTAAGGAGGCTATACAACAATTTGAACGCTGTAAAGATGATTTAGTAGATGCTACACTCCTAACTTTTCCAGATTCACGATTTCCGCTGGCGGTTTTTACTGATGCGTCTGATATAGCAGTGGGAGCTGTATTACAGCAGCACGAACAATCCGGATGGAAACCTATCGCTTTTTATTCCAAAAAATTAAATGATGCTCAAAAAGCCTATAGTGCTTACGACAAGGAATTATTAGCAATTTATTTGGCAATTAAACAATTTAAGCATCTACTGGAGGCACAAACATTTACAATATTTACCGATCATAAGCCTATTACATATGCATTCTTCCAGAAAAATGATAAAGCATCGCCACGTCAAGTACGCCACTTACAATATATTTCGCAGTTTACAACCGACATTCGACATATTAGTGGAAAAGCTAACATAGTGGCCGACACGTTTTCAAGACTTGAAGAAGTTTCAGTAATTGACTATGAAGAAATTGCTCGCAATCAAGAAAATGATCAGGAATTACCAACATTATTACAAGACTCCAGTTTAAATATGAAACAATGCAACATAATGTCAAAAAAGCCTCTCTGGTGCGATGTAGCTACGAACAATATCCGACCCTACATCCCAGAAGCGTTTCGCTACGAAATATTTAAGCAAATCCATAATTTGGCACATCCAGGAGTCAAAACAACAGTGAAACAAATAACGTCAAAATTCATATGGCCAGCCATCAAAAATGATATTAGAAAATGGACTCAAAGTTGCTTGAGTTGTCAACGCAACAAAGTGTCACGCCATACAAGGTCAGAAATAGGGACGTTCGAACCACCGGATGGACGATTTAGTGTCGTTCATGTGGACGTCATTGGGCCATTGCCACCCTCACAAGGAAATATTTACTGCATGACCTGTATCGACCGATTTACGAGTTGGATGGAAGTAATTCCTATGGCTAATAATACTGCAGAAACAATTGCAAAATTATTTTATAGTAATTGGATCGCAAGGTTTGGAGCGCCAGCTTCCATAGTAACTGACCAAGGCCGACAGTTTGTTAGTGAACTTTTTACCAATTTAGCTTCGTTATGTGGAGCAAAAATACAGCATACGACACCTTATCATCCGCAATCGAACGGTAAGGTGGAGCGCTTACACAGGACTTTAAAAGCCGCAATTAGGGCTCAGAATAATCCGACATGGACAGATAGTTTACCTACAGTCTTGTTAGGAATGCGTACAGCATTAAGGGATGGTTCGAAACATTCCATCGCAGAAATGGTTTATGGGACTACGATAAGAATCCCAGGAGAATTTTTTGATCCATCGTCAATTCCTGTGAATACAGACACTTTTGTGTCTGATCTTCAACAATATATGGCACAATTAAGACCAATGGATACACGTAAAGCTTGCAACAAATCACTGTTCAGGCATAAGGCTTTGGAATCGTGCTCACACGTATTTTTACGAGTAGATCGTGTCAAAAAGTCTTTGGAACCACCATATGAAGGGCCATTTGAGGTAATCGTTCGACAAGATAAATATTTCACCCTTAGAATTAAAAACAAGGACACCAACATATCTGTGGATAGACTCAAACCTGCACATTTAATGGTAACTGGATTAGATCATAGTGACACGTTCAGTGAGGGTACGGGCACGAAAAAATTACAACCAAAGACCAGCACAACAAAGATACCTCCAACAACCCTTGCCGAGCATCAGCAACAAAAGTCGTCCCGCAGTGGCAGAATTGTTCATTTCCCACGACGTTTTCTTGACGAGCTACAGGCAAGAGAGAAACATACCAGACGATAAGTGAGATAAGTGTTGTGAAAAGTTATACGCATAAGTTTTTCCAATTTCTGAACATTTTATGTTACACACTATGTTATACATTGTATACTATGTTTTATGTTGTTTACAATATCTATATATTTTTTTTTTTCTCTTTGCCATAAATGGGGCTGTCAGGTTGCCTTGTGTCGTTACTTAGTAACTGAGGAAGGAGTAGTGTAGCGACCTATGTATCGGAGGATCCAACATGGATTTAGGAACTCACCATACAGCTTCCATTTACGGCCGACAGGTGCATCCAAGTCAGTCCTCAAGAAACCTTTGTACAAGCTTGTTTCGATTAAAATTGATGTCCCCAAATAAATGTGTTGGGTATTAATATTATTAGAATTAAGCCCCCAACAGAGGCACTAAGAGTAATAAATAATATTAATCAAAGAACAAGCTGCAGAGAGATATTTAATTTAAAGCTGTTTATACTTGAAACATTAATGGTAATTAGAAAATATATAAATATTTTCCCTCTCAACAGTACTCATGGTTATGTTATCATGAAGAAAGAAGAATTTGAACTAATTAAACATTGTTCTTTTTTTTTTTTGAATGAAGTAAACTTATAAATAAATCAACTTCTTTCTTGAAAACTATTAATAAACACAATAAAAAAAAAATTAAAATTCAATTTAAATTTAAAAAGTTTTAGAAATGGAATATTATTTATATTGTTCAAATGTTCATCACTGTCAATGTACTTCTCTCGCTCTCTCTCCAACGACCATTTGGGTTAAAAATCCATAGTTGGCTTACATAGGGGCTTCTGAATGCTCATACTAAATTTTGTATCGATACATTCATTACATCAACAATTAATACGTTCTGTGCTTATTATAAATTTAAATATAAAATTTTATGTCAATATATTCATTAGATCAGGAGTATATGATTGGGGTTTTTGAGTTCCCCCCATTTTTGTAACGCGGATTCAGATAAAAATTAATACATGTCCTCCTCTTGGGGTTTTGAATTAGCACATGATATTTCATGTCAATATTTTCCTAGCAGCGGTTGTTATTAGAGTGTTCGTTTTAAACGACTCCCTTATCGCACCATTTCATTCGGACGATTTGGCTGAAGATCAATATGTATCGAAAAAAAGAGAATCAGAGAAGGTGAACTATATATAATAACTGTCAATGTAATGAATGTATCAATGCGGAATTTAGTATTTCAGGAGTCCCTGAGTATGACGCTTATTGATTGATTGGTTTCAGAGAGAGAGTGTGAGTAACAATTTAGTTACATTACTCGGTCTGGGGAAGTAATTCGTCGGCGATTTTTAGGTAATTTTTTTTTTTTTATTCACAAAGTGGCTATTCACAACTGTATAAAAATAAATACAACTAGAGAGATAATGGCATTGTCAAAATGTCCAGTGGTGACACTCCCTAATCACTGACTTCCTTTCATTTGTAACTAATCACTGTCACTGTCACTGCTGCTGCTAAGGAGGTCTCTAGGCCATTGACGCTTAAGCCGTCTTTGGGGAATTATGGCAGAATGGAAGGGTCAGAATAGAGAGGATTTTTTTTGGGAACTAAGAAGGAAAAATAATTTTTTATATTTGGATTTAGCGTCTTCAGTGACAAAAGGTACGTTAAGGTCAGTGTGAAGAGTTTTGTTGGAGACTTAATAAGGAGCATTGGCTATTTTATGAAGGATTTTGGATTGAGAGGATTGGATGCGCTGGAGATTGGAAGCCTAGGCAGAACCCCAAAGTTTATGTATTTTTTTATTGATATTATTTTTTTTGTTTTGAATATCTTGAATCGTCGTGAATAATGAACTTTTCTAAGAATTATAAAAAAAATTATCATAATTTTAATTATATTTAAAAACTTCTGAATTACCCACAGGAGCTGTCCAGGTGGGAGAAGATCACCCTGACCAGAATACAAGGCTCCTGGTCAAAGAAGAACAACGTCGGTGCCGATACTGTGAAGAACCCACTTTGACTGTGCTGCTGAGAACGTGAAGCTCTGACAGAAGCTGCAGATATACTTCGAACCTCTGAGATTTTCCACCAAAACTCTCCGCACTTCAGAAATATTCTACGTTCTTTGAGGGATGCAAATATGTCTAATGAATTCTGAAATGTGTTATAAAATCCATGTATATGAGGAGCAAACTTTCAAAAAGAGATTTGTCACATTGGTAGAGATTCGAGAAAACAGCAAGAAATGATTTTGCGTGCTTATACGCTATTTCATATAGGTTTTTAATTTTTTTTAAATTAATCAAACATAATTAATGTCATAGGTAATTAAATTTTAGCTAAAATAATTTTGACAATAGTAATTAAAATTGTGAATAGCTTGGACATGTCCGTGTTTGTTTGAAACACATGAACAAATGTTGTTTAGATTGAATCCTTCTAGGACTAATTCCCTTTCGAAAAAAAAAAAAAAAAAAAATTGAGTAATCAATAAAAATAAAGAGGATTTGAGCGAAAACTTTATTATCAAAAAAATGTAATACTGACTTATTTTTAAAACAAATAATGTAGGTAATTAAAATTAAATAATAAAAATATTATTATCAATAAAAATAAAACAGATTTGAGCTAAAATTGTTCCTAATCCTGTTTTAATAATTCAAATTATAATAAAATTGTATTCAACTTAAATAATAAAAATATCTTTTGTGTCCAAACAGTGGCATAAAACGTCTTCTTCATGATTACTACGAAATTGCATCGGTGTTCTGCTGTTGCCAGTTTTCGCCGAGTATCTTTGAGAGAAGGGAAATTACGTCTTTTTTCTTTTCGTTGGAAATAGCATGGTAACTTGGTAGTTTCCAATGAGAAGCTGTGGTCCTTTTCAATCCTTTTATATGTGCAGCCTTTTTTAAACAATGTCTTGGACGGCACGTCATCCTCAACTTTATAGTATTTCAGACACTTGACTTTTACTTCGCCTTTCACTGATTTTGTAATACTGCATCATTTCATATCGCTTACTTGATCACAATTTTTGTAGCACTGACTTAATGCTTTAATGTCAAGCAGATCCCAATGTTTCCCTAACTCATTTACTTTTCCTATTTCCGTAAACAATTTGGCGTATTCGTCTTTGCTTAGGATAGTAGTTTACTTTCGCAACAGTTTCTCGGCGCTGTCGAAAACTCGGTCAGCAGGTAGAAAGCTGTGACCTCTAATTGGAAAAACTAGCAAAATTTCATGCAGATTATTGCATTTTTTTTTTTTTTCAAGAAAACAACCTCCAGTTGACTTTCTTTTTCTACTCCCATTCTTACGTTTCCCTACTTTTACTCAATTTTCGGCGTCCGTAAAAATGTCCATTTTAATCAAATGATTATATTAAAAAAGAATAAAAGAAACTAAGAAACAATAAAATCTTGAGAAAAATTGACACAAACAAGCAATACCTGCACTATTGAAACCTACCTATCAGCTAGCACTATGATTGGTCTAGATGGACAAAACTGGGTTTGCATGAAAACGCTCTTTGGACAAGTTTGGTTTTGATTGAAACCCTATAAAACAACCTTGGATATACACGGGACAAATTTTTTTTTGAAAGAACGGAGTTGATATTATAAAAGCGCGGTAAAATTCCAGTTAGAAAAGCTGTTTATCTCATTTCTTATTTTTTTGGACAAATCCTTTTTTGAATGTTTGCTCCTCATATATTTTGCTTGCTCCAACCTTTGTGAAATATTATTTATTTATTCATTTTTTATTTATATACCATCATTTTTACTATTATTGTTATTACTAATCACATGTGTGTACGACTCTAATTTTTAGTAATTGCTTCTACGAGCATATCTAATTCAAAATTCTCCTTCCCTAGGTGAATAAATCTGGGATAGGCAAAATTTAATACTCCCACAGTAGAGGAGGTCTCAAATCCACCAGAGCGACAAAAAAGCGCTCTGATAGTATGCAATATAGTTGTTAAAGCCCGGGCATGAGACACAATAACAAACTAACTGTAATTCATAAAGTATCTTGAATTTAATTAATTATTCTATTACCATATTATGGTTTAACAAAAAGAAATATTATTATTTTAACAGTTTCCAAAAAAATCACTATGAAACAGACTGATATCCAGACCCAAATTATAACAGTTCCGTTTTGGGTCTCTCACCTTCAAAAACCCAAATTATTGTACAACAAATACGCAATTTGTATACAAAATACGCACCTAAAGAAGCGTTGATCTATGCGGGTCGCCTGGGTACAGCATTCATATGAAAATTCCTGAGAATAAATTACGTGTGGGTTTGAAATGGTGAAGGAGCGCATTTCATCAGAGCCACCGGAGCATTCACTGAAGGAATGCCAACAGAGGTGAGCTCTTATTAAAAGGGAATTCTTCATCCAAATTGGAGCCCTCCAGCCCAGGCATGGGTCAGCTATAAAGGGCTTTTTTATGCCCTGTCTGACCCCAACAATGGAATCTTTTAGCTATTCCACAGAATCATATTAAACTATGTTTATTTCACAAAAATAGTCCGACAGTTGCACGCTCAATCATTACATATTTTTTATTGTTTTTTTAATATTTAAAAACAAAAAAAAATATACATAAAAATGTTGTCGGTGAATCACCGGTAGTGTACTTCCCCAGAACGAATTAATCAATTAACTTTCGCCTCACCCTCCAAAACCAGTCGACTGTTTGCTCTCATATACGATAGTTGACTTATATAGGGGCTCTTAAATCCTCGTACTAAATTTTGTTTCGATAAATTCATTAGATCGGCAGTTATCAGGGTTTTTGAGTTTTCCCCTAACCTCTCCCTTCTCTTTGGCCGATTGACTGAAAATCAATAAGTGTTGTCGTTAGAGGTGTCTGGATTGACATAACATTTCGTTCTTTCGAGAGATATCGTGTTTCTAGGCACACCCACGCATAGACATACAGCCAGACAGACATTTTTTTTTGATATTTGAAATCTGGAGGATGGAAAATATGAATTTCCGTAGAAAACTCCGCGTCGTATTTTGGCCGATTATATAATTTCTCTTATACTTCGTATAAGTCGTTATAGAGGATAAGGTTGGAAACATAGAAGGGAACATCGACAATTTTTCTTAGGACTTGGAAATAGAAAGATACGCTTCATGTTAGATGGCCTAGCTCAGTACATCTAAATTTTAAAAAAGACAGGAAACAGGACTTATTTATACCAACTATGTTTCACAGTTTTACCTCCCTCTACAATTCATTTTAACCTAATTAGTATTACTGGGTTTATGAATGTAATGTGTTGGCATCAGCAGTTTTCTTTGTTTATTGTACAGCGTAATTCAGGGAGATATTCTTATATTCAGTAATGCGAACTGCGAATGAAATGAATTTGAGAGGGGAGAGGGATAAAAGCTTTTTGCTTGCGCCAGTACAGCGCGCGTCGTGGGGCGATGCCATCTTCAGCAGCGGTGTGCATTGCAACAGTCATAAATTCTCCAGTGTAGTTTGTCGTAGACTCAGAGGTCCCGAAGCCCCACGTTCCGCACAACAAGGCAGTTGAGGTCTTTGAAAGTGGCTTTAGTCCTTTCTTTAATATTGAGCAACAATCCGCTCCCGATTTTCGCCGAAATTCCCCGACCTAACTACATTTTACAAGATATAACTTATGTTTATGACCTAATCAAAAATCTTTTCGTGTAATAGTCGTTGAGAATACTGAAATACATAATTTATATTGAAAATGATTTTTTATAGGTCGACCGGTTTTCGAGATACATGCCAAAAACTGTTTTGAAACGTTGTTTTGAAACACATATTTATAGACGTTTCCTTGATTTACCCGAAAACGGTTAGTCTTATAAATGTTTCTTATAAAATTTCAAATAGCTAAGAAGTCCTGAGATTTTAGGAAGGATCAATTCGACAAAATTTGTAGCGCCCCGAAGAACGTAAACTAAATTACTTTATAAGGAATATATCTGATGTAATTTTTAAATCGTAACGGGAACGAACTGTAAAATATGGTTTATGTATTGGTAGTTTTTTTGAAAAATAATGAAAACTTAAGAAAAATATATGTGAAGTTCCCATTACAGAATTTTCTTATACCAAAGTGCTTATACCGATTAATGACAGTATGAAATAATTTTGAGAAGGCGAAAAGAAAGTGATCTGTAAGCGTGGTTGATATGAGAAAGTCATGTAATGGCCACATCACATATCTCCCTACAATATCTACCCCCTCCTTGGAGATCACAGAGCTGTCGGTCCTGGGACTGCCTGGAGTGATGACTACTATGCAGCTGGCATGTTGCAGATCGATCGTTGAGGAAGCTGGAGATAAGCACATAACATTACTAGCCAGTCTTGGAGCCTGCAGTCAAGTGAGGATGGCAGGTGTAGTCCAAAGCCAATAATGATGGCTTAAATATAGATTAATGTCAGAAATATATGTAGTCTAGACGGGGAAGTACATATAAAAAAAAATACATTCCAATTGGCGGTGATGAAATTTCATTGAGTTTTTGAACTAAATTGTTGTTGAGCGATTAACGTTGGTAGTTAGTGCCTCAAGTGCCTACTGATTATTGCAGTAATCTCTAGGAAGTAACCAGCACACTATCTAATTTCTGACTCATATTTAATATTAAAAATTAACAAAAAATATATATTTTTTTTATAATATAATATTATCAAAATAGTAATGTTGTGCAAATATTTAAAAAACAAATCTATGAAGTTGAAGAACAATATCCAAAACAATGTTCACTTGAAGAAGCTGGTTTGAACAAAGATTGACCTTCCATCTCGCACAAAATATATTCATATTATTTTTGCTAATGTCTCGCGTATTAAGGCACTCTTAAAACTTTTGTGATGAAAAATGTTTTTTTAAAAAATAATTATCGTTTTTTATGGTAGTCAATTAGTAACCAAGTCAAATAGTGTTTTTTTTTTATTATTACAATAACTTTATTGAACTTATATAGTTTTTTACAGTTTTGCTCATAACTTAAATAAATGACATGCAACATGCTTTGAGGTAGCAGCCCATTGGCTGTCCTCCGTGATTGATAGTTTTTGAATGATTTTCAACAAAATATATAATATTTTGTAATTTTAAACAACATAAATAACAATCAATAATTTACATAAATAGAAAATTAGTACAGAGTTTATTCACGATCTTGATAGTCCATTTAGACATTTTCTCATGCAAGTGAATCACAGTGGTGTTTTCTTTTAAGACGCCGTCTTTGTTGAGTCCGTGGTAAGTTGCTGGCTGCATGAATTGCTGTTGGGTTTGAATGACAGCTCATTTTATCGTGAAGTCGCAATGATACCTTGACGCTGTCTTCTACAAGTGGGATATGTCTAAGTCATCATGAATAATTGTATTACATTTAATCTGGGATTTGGATGCGGAGCCCCAAATCCCGTATCCATAGGACCATAGGTGATTTTGATTGTGACTACCATAAAAAAGGATAATGATTATAAATAAATATATATTTTTTCACAAAAGTTTCGATAATGATTTAATAGGTAAAACGTCAACAAAAATAATAAAAATATATTTCGTGAGAGACCGAAGCCCAATCTTTGTTCGTTTCTAACCCTTCATTATAACAATAATTTTAAATATTTTTCTGAAAATACCGTAGGTATATGATTAATCGAGAATCGACCATTGTGAAATAATAGAAAGCATTATGCCAATTTTGAACTATACAAAACTATTTACTTTAATGCCGCGTGCTAATGCAAACAATAATTAGACTTTTAGCCCTCACATTGGGCCTTCAGGAACTTGCCTGAAAAAACGCAATACCCCTGTAACATAACATAATCCTTCTGAGGGCCCTTAAATGCAAATTCCCAAAACTGTTAGTGTAGCAATCTCCAAATTGTTACACTATTACTACATTTAGGTTCAGTCGTTGATATAATAACTTGCGAACTCCGTCAAGCTTCACTGAGGACAACGTATTATTAGCCTTCGAGACTCTGTTCAGACCAGCCATGCAAACATTCAAATAGCCTTCTTATCACATGCTAGACTAAACCCTTGAATTTGTCATTTTCTTCAATAATAAATTAAAATGACCAATTCATGGATTGAGTCAATTTAGGTTTTTAATTAATTAAATAGGTTTTAATTATTACAAACTCCACAACTCACATACAGAGCTCTATTGAGAACAGTCACCACTCCTGCTTATCCTAGGTGATCCGTCCCTCCACCCTACTTTATCCAATAGTGAAACCGTCACGGACTCCTAGACAATACCAGTTTCAATTAAAACCCTTCAGGAGCTGGGTGTCAGCTTGGCAGGTCTCCACCCGTAAAGTTCCAATCGCGTACAACACACACTTGACGCACAATCAGACATCATCATGAAAATGACGCAAACGTGTTTTTCAGGGTACCTTCAAACGTTGAATAATCTCCTTGAAAACTCCATCTTGAACTTTTGCATGATTACAATAGGTACTTCTATATACTAAAGGTATAAACAATATTAAAATAATATATAAATGTACTGTATCGATATGTATATTCTCCACAGAATAATGTGATAGTGTCTTATGGATGAAATTAAGCCTCCTTGATCATTATAACTTTTGTAGTTCTCCAGATCGAATAATTTACATTAACTAAGTAATCGACCTGTCAACGCCTTCCCTTTCAGTTTCCTAATTTGTTAGAAATTAATAAGTCACTTCCTGTGAAGATTTTCAATATAGGACGGAAGTTTTTCCGATGTATAATTATTGTTTATTATTATTTTTTTTACTTATTATAAGTGTAATGTTCTATTCCTCTTCAGTTAGTTATTATGACTCATGCCCGTGCTTTAACTACAAGGTCATATCGCCTACTACCAGAGCGCTTTTTCGACATCTGGTGGACATGAGCCCGACTCCCGAAATTTTTTTTTCACGTATCATAGAGATCTTTAACGAGTACCTAACATCGTACCGGCTCGAGACCATTGCTTAACATCCTATCCGAAGGACGGCGTGCTCAGTTTTTTATTTCCTCACAGATAAAATAAACTAAGAGCCTCGGCCTGGTTCTTGAGCTCAGTATGCACGCATACCACTGTGCTGCCGGCACCCTGTTGGGATAAGTCTTGTAAAGATAATGAACGTACTTCTGAGTTTGTATATGGGTAAAGTTTGCTGAAAGACGGTGTGCAAATAGTCTGTATTGTTTCGGGTTCTGTGTTTACCATGAGATCTTTGACTGGAGAACCACAATGTTTTAGATTAGAGCTAATTAGTTATTATTCGCGGTTATTCTTGCATTTTAGTTTTGTAAAACAATTTGTACTCTCTAATAACTTTTGTATAAGAAAGTACTGTAATCGTTCGAAAATCCGAGAACATGTTTTAATGATTTTCTGTTTGTTGTCCTTTTGTGAGTGTGTATGTCCGTGTAAATGTGATAGCAACTTCTTGAGTGCTTTAACTCAAAAATAATTGTAACAATGAACATGATATTCCAATGAATATGTCACATGAGCTAACGCAGATCTACATAGATTGTGACCAAAATCAGACGAAAATTGAAATAACTTTATTTTGGGGCCAAAGTACATTTAACAAGATAAGTACTGCTTCTATTTATGACCATAACAAAAATCCCTTCAAATAAAAGTTGTAAAGAAAATTGAAAGGCACATCTTGTATGACATCTCGAAATCCAATTTTTCAAACGTTTATATAAACGCGAAAAGGGTTATCCTATTGAAAATGTAATTCTTACAAAAAATGTTCTTCATTATTTTTTTTATTAAATGTCACCAAATGTCACATTTTTTTGTTATATTCACAAGTGGCTGATCCATGGGTCATCTAGTTTCTTTAATTCCAACATCTAAAATTAATACAACTTGGGTTTAACTAACTGTCTCATTTGTCTACATATTTTTTGACCCGTCTTAATTTAAACAATCAAATATCCTACAGGATTACACTTTCTCATACAACGCAAATTGTTCAATTCAATTTATTCAAATTATTATAAAAACAAGTGAGAAAAAAAGAAATAAAAGTTTAAACTAATATGCAAATATTATTCAAAAGAAATTAAAGTTCTTAATTATAAAGTAAAAATGAAAAACCAAGTGGGGCCACCCTTGACAATTTCACGATAAGAACACGATATTCATTCGTTGGCATGCAACCTCCTATGTCGGTTTCTTGTAAATTAATTATTCATATAACGATAGGAATATATTATACTTAGTACAATATACTCACTGAGGTTAGCCCGATGCAAAATGCAGTTCAATCAAACTTATGCCCTGGGCCATTCTAGATAAACAATGAGTACGTGATATAACCTACTGACAAACATAAGTTAGTTAGTTATTGTGACTCATGTCCGGGCTTTCTAGGTAGTCAAACATTAGAACTCCCACAGTAAAGTCACGTCCATCAGATTGACGAAAGGGCCTTTGGTAGTATGCGACATGACCTCGTCGTTAAAGCCCGGGCATTAGTCATAATAACTAACTTATTTTTGTCACTAGAGCATTTCATGTAGGTACTCATTATTCGATTAGTTTTAATTCAAATAACATTTTTTGTTCGTTTTGTGTTATTTTCTTTATGTTTTTAGAATATTTAAATTTTGTTATTCATTAAAAATAATGTTTCAGATCAAGTTATCACTTGCAAGTTGTTCGAGACAGTTCTAGTTCAACAAATCTGACCAATGGTATTACATGGACTCTTCTGGACTTATATTACTATATAAATATATATATATGTGGGGTATAAGAGAATATTAATATCATATTAATAGATTGTGTTAGATTAGTATTGACCTTTCTAGTGGTAGTCAGTGTCATTACTCCGTCACCCAGGTCGTAGTCAGTGTACTACTCACTCACCCAGGTGGTAGTCAGTGTCCACTACCTACTCACTCAACCAGGTGGTAGTCAATGTACTACCTACTCACTGAACCAGGTGGTAGTCAGTGTCACTACTCACTCACCCAGGTGGTAGTCAATGTACTACCTACTCACTCAGCCAGGTGGTAGTCAGTGTACTACTCACTCACCCAGGTGGTAGTCAGTGTACTACTCACTCACCCAGGTGGTAGTCAGTGTACTACTCACTCACCCAGGTGTGGTAGTCAGTGTCACTACCTACTCACTCACCCAGGTGGTAGTCAGTGTCATTACTCCGTCACCCAGGTCGTAGTCAGTGTACTACTCACTCACCCAGGTGGTAGTCAGTGTCACTACCTACTCACTCAACCAGGTGGTAGTCAATGTACTACCTACTCACTCAACCAGGTGGTAGTCAGTGTCACTACTCACTCACCCAGGTGGTAGTCAATGTACTACCTACTCACTCACCCAGGTGGTAGTCAGTGTACTACTCACTCACCCAGGTGGTAGTCAGTGTACTACTCACTCACCCAGGTGGTAGTCAGTGTACTACTCACTCACCCAGGTGTGGTAGTCAGTGTCACTACCTACTCACTCACCCAGGTGGTAGTCAGTGTACTACTCACTCACCCAGGTGGTAGTCAGGTGTCACTACCTACTTACTCAACCAGGTGGTAGTCAATGTACTACTCACTCGTCGTGTACACAGGCTAGTCTATACTGACTTTAAACAGTTGTAACCCATATCCCCAGAGTGGATCCCACTTATCTCTCAGCTACGTCAGTGCTAAGGTTCAACAATCCTAACCGCTCTGCACATATCTTCAATATAATCAGTTTCCCTTCACATTCCCCTCATCAATCCACTCTCTTGGTAAGTTATTGGCTCATATTTCTTCAATAATTGTGTAATTTTCATATAAGATATGTTATTTCTCAATTAATTTAAGGGTTCAGAATTGGAAGGATTATTTCTCCTGTTTTATGATTTTTAGGCTCCTATACCCAAAAAATTGTAGTCACATGAAACTTGCGATGTGTACGTATCTTAGTGGCAGCTATAAAAAGTGATGGTGATCAGTTTCAAAAAAGGTTTTGTACCCCACTCTCTCTTTATAGAAAACCAAAATATTTAAATACATAGTGGAATAAGTTCGATATCAAATTGAACAGTTCGGATAATAACTACGTACATATTTCTTTCAAGATATTAAAATCTATACAAATCGTTACATTGAAGCTAATAATCTGACAAAAAAAAAATAATGGAGCCTTATCTCATGAAGGTAAAATTCAAAATTAGTGTGGGATAGAAAAACGTTTTCGACATCTCGGCAAAAAATATCACACTTAAAGTGGCGAATCATATGAAGAAGGATTATATGTACTTAGGTTACAAAAGTATTGTCTCCATAATTTTATAACAGAGATTGTAGCATGGCGTACCCTTCGATATGGTGTCCCTCCATAAAATATCACTTGGAAAATTTTGAAAGAAAATCTTGAATCTGTACAATGTAAAAATATGTCAGAAAACTCAGTTTCCTATCTTTCTTTTTTTTAAATAATTTAGGTTAGCGACAATTTTTCGAAATGTTACCCCCCCTCATTTATAAATAAATTATAAATTTTATAGATTTTACCGTTCATTGGTGTAGACAGGATTCAGTCAATAGCGAGCAACACTTTTTTTCACCTATTTTATTTTCCCAGCTATACAAAATATAGGATAAGTTATGAAATTGGATGGAAAGTTTTCCAAAATTCTGGTTCAAAAAAAAAAAAAAGGAAAGAACATTTCCTGTCTGTATGTGACAATGAACACGATAACTTCAGATAGAATGAATGTATCGTTTTATATGTGTAACAACCCCCTAAGGACGACATCTGGGACGAATTATATTCTTCTCCCTTTAGCCTTTCTGAAAAAAAGTACTTCCCCAGCCAAATTATTTATAATTAAGTAAGTTTTCACTCTCCCTCAGTTTTTTTATTGACAATTCGGTTGAAAAGTAGTAGGTGTCGTCCTTATGTTTCACAGGTTGTAAAATAAAATATAGTCTGACCTCTCACAGATTTTATTGATATTTGCTAGCCGCCTTTCGAGGTTGCCCTATCTTTCACTGCATATATACTTCCCCAGCACGAATTTAATTACTTTTTCGGTACTCAATTACTTTTTCGCCTTCCTTCCAAAGCTAGTCTACCGTCTGGGCTATAACACAATATTTAACTTACATAGTGGTTTCTGATTTCTCATACTAAATTTTGTGTCGATATATTCATTACATCGGCAGTTATTAGGGCATTTGAGTCGAGCCCCCTCTGATCCCTCCCACTTTTCGGCTGATTCTGCTGAAACTTGTTAGGTGTGGTCCTTATAGGGCTTTGAATTTATATATGAAATTGTAGGGTGGATAGAGTAAGAGCGTTTGAGACCCACCGGCATCAATATATAATGAAATTGGCCTGTAAAACCCTTCAATGTGGTGGGTATTGGGCACACTCGACTGTAATATTATTTTTTAGTAGTATCAAGAAAATTTTAATTAAATTTGGTTCAATACAGTTTAATTTTCTTGAAAAATGTTTGTATCTCACCCTTATCACCGGAAATGTTTAATGACTATAAGACTGTTTTTATGGGCTGGAATAAAAAGCAGAGCAAAAAAATATATAAGCTACCAATATCTGCCAATAAAACAGTAATGGCTGTCTAACTGAGTACAGTAATAAAGTATATGGTTTTTGTACGTTCCAGTTTAAACAAATAGATACAAATGTCTTTAGCTTTTGTGTTTCTTTAGGAGGAAAAGGGGCGTCGGTAGCTCAGAGGTAGCGTGGTTGCCTACCAAGCTCAAGATAGCGGGTTCGAAACCCGATCATAACCATCAGGTTACCTGGGAGTTGAATAAACCTTGAGCTCGCCGTCCTTCCCTAAAAAGTTAGGGTAGCCAAGTCTTAGGACTCCCATTGTTCACCAGACCGAAATAAAAGCGCTCTGGTCGGCAATATGATTTCGTAGATAAAGCTCAGGCATGAGTCACAATAACTAACTAACTTAGAGGGAACATGTCTGAATATATTTCAACATAACTCCATATTTTGAATCTGCATATTCTGGAATAGATTTTGAGATGCATAAGATTTCAAAATCACTTAATAGAGGGAGTTTTAGTTGAAGACAGAAACATTTATGTTTTCTCAATTACTATTGCTTCTAAGTAAAGAAAAAAAAATCTGAATCAATATGAAAAACATTTTCATTAAAAAAAATTTTTATTCCATACTTTTTTTTCAATTACGATAGAAACGATGGAGATAAATACATTCTTTTTTATACGAAGTATATAAGAAGTCATGTAATTGGTCAGAAATTCTATGTTCATTCATTTTTTCCAAACCCTTATTCAAAATAAAAAATAAAAATGCTGTCTGGGTTGTGTGTGTTTTTCAACACGATAACTCCCGATATAATGATTGTATCGACACGAAATTTTATATGTATATCCAGAACTTTATAAGGACAACACCTATTGTTTTTCAGTCAATTCGGCCAAAGGGTTGGGAGGGATTAGGGGGGAGGTTTACACAAAAAAGCCCTAATAATTGTAATGAATCTATCGACATGAAATTTTATATTTAAATTCAAAATTCAATAAGAACGGCACTTATTGTCTGCGAAATTGGCGGAAGGGAAAGGAGGTTCACCTGAAAATAACCTAATAACTGCCAGAGTTTGTTGTGATGATTCAGAAGCCCCTATGTAAGTCAACTATTCATTTCTAGCCCAAACGGTCGATGGATATAGAGGGAGAGCGAAAACTTAATTGAACATCTTGTGCTAGGGAAGTACTTTGCCGATGATTCACCGAGTTTTTTTATATGTTTATTCATTTGAACGTTTTGAGCCCCACCCTAACGAGGAGATCTAAGTGATTCCTCCCCACATCTAGTATGGCACTTTTTTAAGTTCACTCCAAAGGAAGCCATGCTCAATTTGTTTGATACTTTTTTTTTTTTCATCTCTATTAGGAAATAAAATAAACTATGGATAGTTCTTAATAAACAAAACTTCACCGGTTTTTATATGTATCCGGTCTATTTATCTATTCGGGGATCCTATGTAAATACATGGGGGAGGGAGAGATAGAGGTGTAGAGTGTTTGTTAAACGACTGAGACAATATATACTAGCCAGAGAGAGAGAGAGAGAGAGTGAGTGAGTGAGCGAGTGAGAGGAGTGTCAACATTGTTGCTACTCAACTGTTGACATAGTTGTCAAAACATAAGGTTTTGTGGAGCTAGCCAATGGCCAATGGCCATATCCTCAGACCACCTCCCAATCTAATAGACTCAGACATCAAATTGAAATTTTAATGTAAATTTCATAAATTTGGGAATCACGCTAAATCGTAGAAGGGTCCTCACATAATATTAGCAACAAATTATTTATTATAAAAAACAATTATATTCTCAAAATTACCAGTCTTTATTCATAATCTCCCGCTCCTAGAAATTAAATGAAAATAAATTTTATTCTGGGAACGAGGGCCTCTAAGAATAAATACATACAGAGTCAAAGAGAAAAGAAAATAATGAAATAGACATCTTTATCTACCAGTATACAGTACAAATAAATAAATAAATTCGTGCTATAGTGGAGAAAAACTAGACAATAATAAATATAGATAAATAAAAAATTAGATGAACAGCATAATTATGAAGAAATAAGCGAAAATAAATGGATCTATTTTATTTATTTATATATATATATACTTAAGCACGCCGACCTTCGGATGGGACTTTGAGCGATGGTCCCGAGCCTGTACGATGTCAAGTACTCGTTAAAGACCCCTGCGATGTGACCTCATTGTTAAAGCCCGGGCATAAGTCATAAAACCTAACCCACCTATATTTTTTAAATTTTATTTTCAAAAATTTGTTTATTATTATACATTTATTTTATTTTTTTAAATACCTCAAAAGCATAAATAAATTCACAAATATTAACCATAACACTAACATTAGCTAAGAGAGATTATGTTCCAATCCAAGAGATGGTCAAATAACCATTGTTTGATGATGTACATAGTGTTATCATCGTTCATTGTATACTTTTATTTAACATAGACATTTTTATCTATCTATCTATAATAAACAGGATAATGTATATAATACAGTATCTTTATAAATATGAATAAAATAAAATAGATTAATAAAAATCGACAGAACATAATACATTAATGGTTGACTATAAATGAGATGGAAGGAAGGATGTCTAGGCAAGGTTTAAAATAAAAATAATTTTTGAAAAAATTGGCTAAACAGAATAAGTGAGAGAAGAAATGATGAAAGAATAAAATGTGTGAATAATAAAAGTATAGTTGACTTAAATATAGGTACTAAATTTTATGTCGGTACATTCATTACATCGACAGTTAGCAAGGTTTTTGTGTCGAGCCACCCCCTTTGGTCGATTTTCGGTAAAACTAAAAGGTGTCTTATCGGGTTTTGAATACAGATATATCGTATCGGTACATTCATTCTATCGTATCCACACACACAGATACATAGACATACTTTTTTTATCACTTTTGGAATCGGGGGTTCGGGAAAAATGAAATTCTGTTGAAAACTCAGTATCGAATTTCTGACATCATATAGCTGGAAAAGTAAAATAATAATAATAATAAATTTGCAGGATATGGAGCAAGAGTACGGCTAGTTATATTTTATTTTGTCAGTTTCCAGGATGCTGCTGCTCGGTGTGGGAAGATGTGCAAGAAAACTGCAGGTGTTTCCTCTCCACCAGAGTGCAGCACCTCACCCTCTCAGAACCTCCACAGGAATCATCAAATATGCCTCAACCGCTTCTAAAGTAAGTGGCTCCCATTTGTTTGTTGTTGTTTTTTTTTTTTTTCACAAAAAAAGTTGTACAAGAAGGGGATGAAGTTATCGGCTTCTCATGACATTATCAACATTGACATAAATCTCTCGAGACCAGGTCCACATAGGATCGTAGCTACAAATGAATACCGAATTTCTATCAATAAGGGTACATCCATATAGTATAACTGCGACAGTCGATTCCTTACTTTTTTGAAGTTTTAAACTAATACAAAAAATTATGTCGAATAATTTACCTAAGTTTTCGCTCTCCCTCTGAACCCAACTCAGGGACTTCTGAGTCATCATACTAAATCTAAGGGCGCCAGTAGCTCAGTGGTTTGCGTGCTTGCTTACTGAGCTCAAGATCGCGGGTTCGAAACCCGGCAGAGGCCCTTAGGGTTTTTATCTAGGAGGTCAATAACCCATGAGTTAATTTAAGTGATCATCCCGAGCCTTTGCGATGTCAGGCACTCTATCATAAGTGCACCTTGCAGTTAAAGCCCGGACATGAGTCACGATAACTAGAACTATCTCATGCCAAATCTTATGTTGATCCATTAATTAAATCGAAAGTTCTTAGAGTGTTTGAGTCTGATCCCCCACTTCGCTTTGATCGATTTGGCTGAAAATTGATGTCTTCTCCTTATGGGCTTTGGAATCGCATAAGTAGGAAATTGTGTCTCAATACATTCATTTTATCGGAAATGACATTTTTTCTTTTAGAGTTTTTTTAAAATTTACTCTTAAGCAGTAGTAAGAAACATAAAAATATCCGTTCACGACTTTATATTATAATCCCTGTTTTTGAATGTTTATTAAATTATTATTTATTCATTTCCGTTACTTTGTATTTGTCCCTTTTTTTTGTTTTTCTTTTCTTTTTTCTCTTAGAGTTTTTTTTTTAATTTACTCTAAACAATAGCATTGTTTTTAAGTTAACTGATTATTTTTAATTTATATTTAGTGTATAAGGGTAATGGTTATTGTATATCTGTAAAGTACCTGTATAGTACCTCTGTAAATCCGACTGTTATAATAAACTCCCAATACATAGTTTAGCTGGGGAAGCAATAGGTATATACAAATAGTGTAGGTACCGATTTCGGCTTACTCCATCTTTACCACAAAATTCATCAGATTATATTTACATGTTTTTTGTGGAATTAGACACTATAACTGTTAAACAAGTTATTTGTTGTTATTTGTAATTATTGTTGCCAAGTTGGCCAAGTAAATTAGAGAATTAATTTTTATTGATAATTATCCACTGAAGAACCTTCTTTAATGGTCGATGTAATTTCATCTGTTTTAATTTCATTACCGCCTCGTTTTTAGAAATGGTAGAATTATGTAAATTGACTTTCCAAGAGATTTTAACTCTTACGTAAGTTAGTTATTATGACTTATGCCCGGGCTTTAACTACAAGATCATATCGCCTACTACCAGACATGAGCCCTACTCTATTATGGGAGTCCTAAACTTTGCCTACCCTAACTTTTTTATTCACCTAGGGTAGGGGTCTTTAACGAGTACCTGACATCGTACATGCTCGGGACCATCGCTTAACGTCCATTCCGAAGGACGGCGTGCTCAAGTTTATTTTACCTTCCAGATAAAATAAACTATAAACCTCGGCTGGATTTTTGAACCCGCGGTCTAGAGTTCAGTAAGCAAGCACGCATACCACTGAGCTATCGGCGCCCTCTACTCTACTTACGTAAATCCTGAATGTAATAAAATTAAATTGGTAAAAGTGTGACGTAATTTAAGTAATAAATGAACAAATAAAACATGAATACATAATTTATTTATTATTTTTTCTGATGATATCTTTCTATATTAATGTGTCATTACCATTTTGTTTCATAATATTTTTCTCTTTCACAAAACTTTTATAAATAATAGCCAAGGCTATGATAGTGTGATAGATATATTTTTTTTATTAATATTTCCGAGATATCTTGGAAAAGAAGGTCACTCAATGGTAAATGGTCAGTGAACCGTGTGTATTTGGTTATCATTACAGTGGAATTTGTACAGAAAATATAGCAAAAAAAATTTAATTATCCAAACTTATATTAGTTAGTTATTAAGACTCATGCCCGGGCTATAATACGAGGTCATATCGCCTACTGCCATAGCACTCTTTCGTCACTCTGGTGGCCATGAGCCCGACTCTACTGTGGAAGTCCTAAATTTTGCCTAACGTATATTTTTATTCACTTATAGCAGGGGTCTTTAACGAGTTGTAACGCAGGCTCGGGACCATCGCCCATCCGAAGGACGGCGTGCTTAAGTTTATTTTATCTGGGAGGTAAAATAGAGCCTCGGCTGGGTTTCGAATCCACGATCTTGACCTCAGAAGGTAAGCACGCATACCATTGAGCTACCGGCGTCCTCAAAAACTTATATTACTAGTAATCAATATTATTTGAGTAATTTTGAGAAGTAAATTATGTTTAATGGAGGGCATCGGTAGCTCAGAGGTAGCGTGCTAGCCTACTGAGCTCATAATTGCGGGTTCGAAACCCGGCTGAGACACTTGAGATTGTTCTTCTGGGAGGTAAAAACCTTGAGCCCGCCATCCTTCGAATGGCTCTTGGGAAAAGAGCATTGGATACTTAGGTCCCTTGGGGTACACAAACCCTCTCAAGTCTGATTGTTTAGTGATAGTTAGATTGCTAAGAGGATAATCTACAATAACATAAATTGCAAACTTTCACCTAAATCCTATATTTTCGCTCGCATTACCTAATTGCTAATCGTTAAAATTACCTATATAAATTACTACATTTTTACGAACTAAATCATTTATGTTTGTTAGTTCGCCAGTAGATCACCATGTGTTTATGATACCTTTTTTTTTTTTATTATTTTTTTTTTTGGCCTTATGTACGATGCATATTAGCCATGTCAATGTGTTATCTAGTTATATTTACGACATCCATGGCCCCGGGAGGGAGTTCTATCTACGAAATAAAACTCACTCCCGGACGGGATTCGAACCCGCAAACCAAGGTGAGAATATGCGAGCAATGCCTTACGCTCTAGCCCGCACGGCCACCATGGCCCCTTATGATACCTTAATATTTCGATTATCCTTTCTTCATATTTTTATTGATATAAATAATATAAAAAATATGACAAATAAAGTACTTTTTCATTGAACACTTATATTGTCTAATTCCACAAACATATACATAAATGTGTACCAGTTTCGGCTCACGCTATCGGTATTGACCACCTTTGGATATATTTAGAAACGAGGAAATAACAAGAAACCAAAATATTATAAAATATAAAATTATTATAAGTTCTATGGAATAAATATGACATAACATGAATGTGAAATCATTTATAGTTTTACATTTTATAATATTTTGGTTTCTTGTTATTTTCTCTAATATATCTATATATAATATAATAATATATTATATATATGTGGTGGGCTGGTGTTTTACACCTAGGGACCTAAGCATCCAGTGCTCTTATTCCTTCCCTGGAAGCACTGGGCTTCCCCCTTATTATATTACCTGTATGTTTATACTACCTAAACCAAGTCCTTCATGAAGTACTCCGTCTCCCAGTTTCCCTTAATGAACTTGAGAATGCTCTACCAAAGATGTGGAATCTCGTTCGCGCGTATCCCGAGCAAATGGCCAGGAAGTGTGCTGCCGTCTCGTCTTCTTCCACACATCTATCACAGGTAGGACTGTCCTTGACTCCTACAGTGTGTAGGTGTCTATTGAACGGACCGTGTCCTGTGGGAACTCCAGTCAGTTGCCAAAGCTCGTTCCTTTTGAGGTTCAGGAACATAATAACTAACTAACAAGTACATTCAGTAATTGGAAAGTGACAATATAAATTTTACAGTAGTTTAAAATCTGGTTATAGCAATTTGGAATAAGGTCTGTTGACCCTCCGGCTTCTGCTTCATTCACTTCCACTTAATATAACAGGTGCTTTTTCATTGTTCAAGCGGCCGCGTGGGCTAGAGCTTAGTGCTTTGGTTGCATGGAGCCACCATGGGCGCGGGTTCGATTCCCGCCAAGGGGAAGTTTTTTTTCTTCATAGACAAAACTTTTCTCCCGGGTCCATGGATGTCTGTAAAATAACCGCCCCTGCGATGCCAAAGTAAAAATGAGCCACACTCCCACGCCCTCTAAAGGAAAAAATTTCCACAAAAGTCGGCAATGTTAAAAAAAAATGTTCATGGTTCAACAATAGAAGTCATATTCTGTTAAAATCCGTTCACTTTATCTGAAAGACAACCGTCCTGACCTAATTTTTTATTTCCGTTCTCTTTGAATATTTTTATAAATATCTTTTTAAATGAATTTTTCTTCGTTGCCCTTAAATGCTCTTTAATTTCGTTCCCCAGTTTTTCGACTGTTTTATTTTGTTTTATTTATTTTTAAATACTATTTTCAGTATTCAATAGTCCCTGGGACGCTAACGAGTATGTAATTGAGTCACCAGTTTAGTTCGTTTGCTGTCCCGGTCGTTTAACTATCAATTTTGAAAGTTTAAGCATAAGTTAAACAACTTATATACGCACATTCAGTGGCGTCACAGCCACCAGAAGTTCTTAGAGGGCCCTTGAAGTTGAGGGGGACAAACTTTTTTCATGAAATTATCTTTATTACAATATTTTCCCTAACTATACTTAGTATAAAGGAAATTTATGCATTCGGTTAGATATTCTATATTCAGGAACTTAGCTCTCCCACCGAAAGATCATAAACTGGCAACTCCTAATCTAGACGGCACTCGAATCTAGTGTGCTAGCCTACAAACCTCAAGATTGTGGGTTCCAAAACCTATTTATTTTTTTATCTGAGAGCTGAAAAAACCTTGAGCACGCCATCCTTCAGATAAAACGTTAAGTTGTTCACCGAGCCAGGTACTCGTTAAAAAGATCCCTCCCTACCTTAGGTAACCAGTTGAGCTCAGATCCACCAGAAAGACGAAAGAGCGCTGATATGACCTTGTAGTGAAAGCCCGGGCATGACAATAACTAATTAACGTAGTGTAATCTGACCTTGAAAGAGAAGTATTCATCATAAATAAGAACAGATACCTGCTGCTATTAGGGTTGACACCCGTACTTTATTATAACGTACTGTACGTTATTTCGGGTAATTGCACTCTATACTTTATGAGAACAATAAAGTACGCGAAAATACTTTATTTTGCATGATTTGATTCCTCTGGGATTCATTATACATAAAACATACAAAAAAAGGTAGGTCGTAAGAATTTTTGCGTAAAACAGAACGACAGATTTACTGGGGTCGGTGACGTTATCGATTGTTGCCGAATAAGATCGATAATTGACGAATATACTCTGTGGCGGTCGCCACTTAAACGTTCGTTTGTATAAATTCAAATTTGTATAAATTAATTTCATTTTTACTATCGATTCCCGCCACGTCAGCATTCACAGAGAGGGTTTTTTCTGTGATAAATAGCAAATGGCGAGACGAAAGAAACAAACCGTCTCTGAATCTGATAAAAATGAATTACTTATTTACCTTAACTTAAATATAGACTGATATAGTAAAGATGCTGTGAAGCTGTTTAGCAGTCATTATTATTTGTTACAAGTTGCTAAAAGTAATGAAAAATATGTTTTTAAGCAAAATAATAAAGTAAAATAAATCGAACTGTATTTCGACCTAATGTACTTTTTTTTTTCTACCTTTAAAACCTTTGAACTTTATTTGCACAAAAAAAAGGTGGCAACCCTGGCTGCTGTAGTCGTAGACAACATCATCACTTGAGCTAAATTACCGACTTGTGTATTAGGCCATAAAGTAAATTGCAAATTACAATCTGCTGTAAATTTTAAAATGTAATTTTATACTCTTATTACCATTCATTTGAGGATCATTTACAAATTATTTGATAACCTTATAAACCATAGGAGATCGGGGGATCGCAGAGGGGTTCAACTCAAAACTTCTAGTAACTGTCGATTTAATAAATGTATCACCCCTAGTATGAGGATTCAGAAGCCCCTGTGCAAGTCAACTATTATATTTTTAGCGCAAATGGTCGATCGGTTTTGGAGGGAGACCGGAACTTAATTGATTAATGCATCCTGGGGAAGTACATTCACTGACGACCTTTTTGGTCTAATTAAAATCACAAAATCAAAAAATATGATTTAATCAACGAAATTAGTTATGTGTTATTCTAATAAATAATATGAAGAGTTTACTTTCAAACGGGCTTATATCCATTTTTTACACTTTGTGTTTTTTTTACGGAGTCTGAATCTTTGGGATGAGGCCTATCTTCTCACGAGTCGCTTTCTTTCCCAAATGGTTTCTATCCCCCTTTAAAAGCACGCTCAAAATCGGTTTGCCACCGAAATGGCTTATATCCATCCCGTTATATTCAATAAACTCTTTTTTATCAAACTGGCTCTTATCCATCCGTTACTGGTATGTTTGTGGTTCATTTCACATCGAAAGTGCTTATATCCAAATTAATATTTCCCGCAACTAATTCGAATGTGATTCATTACCCAACCGATAGAGGGAAACACTAGACAAGGCTCTTTAATAAACAGTAGTAAAGGACTCTCACAACGGGTGGCATCACCATCACTCTTGGGCACCTGTGGTTATCACTGGACCGGCTTGTTATCAGTATTCCCGGTGAGGGGACATATTTTCCTTCCCGCCGACCGAGTTTTCGGGAGGGCAGAAAAACTATTAAAAAAGATATCAGTCATAACGACTAGTGAAGAATACGATCGTGTCTACGCTGAAGTAGGCTCAGTGAAGAAATTAGGGAGGGACTGGCAAATACTTGACATAAAATCACTCCAAAGTACTTGGAGTAAAATAAATGGAATCAGTCAGGCCAAAAGGGTCTTGATTAAAAAATTCAAAAAAACATCTTGTGATCAAGTCACCACCAGACTTAAATGCCGACTGCACTATAAATTTGATTCAGACTTCGAAGTGTACAACTCTATTGTTAAAAAAGGAAAGTGGGAGGTAAATTTGGAGACATTGACCATTCTTTCATCCCCGCGCTGTTTGACAAAAGAAAGACGTGAACCACCTTCTCGCTTCCCATTTTGGCGAAGAATGGACAAAAATGCCAGACCTCCAGTGGTACCTCCCCCTACTTGATCTAGAATCGCCTGAAAATGATGAGGTAGATGAGGCAATAGAATGTGACTGCCTTGACAAGATTGTGGTGAACTACACGTATAAAATACCTACCTACTTCTTATTTTTTCAAGTTTTTATTCTTAATTTTAACTCTATAATATTAGTGAAAAGTGCTCAAAAAACCTAAAAAAAAGTGGATTTATTTTATTTTTTCTTGAAAAATGTATGTGTTTCTGTTCCATGTTTTTATACTTTGAATTTTATTGATATTACAATAAAAAAAATTAAAATGTGATGCTTTTATCAAACAGCCCAAAAACCAGTTTTTTTTTCAAAATGGCTCATATCCATAGTTTCTCATCAAACGGGCTTATATCCAAATTTAAAATGGCCGTATCTTTTCCAAAACGTAAGACAGATTTTCCAAATTTTATGGTAAAATCGACGAATTTACATAGAAAATATTTGGAAAATTTGGGAACCCTGGAAAATTTGCTTCGTATCTCAAATTGTTTTTCTCAATTTTCCCAAAAAAGTTCTAAGTGGATATAAGCCCATTTGAAAGTAAACTCTTCATATATTCCATGCTAAAAATATTTGTTTATATCCATTTCGGATGCATACTATTCTTTCCAGTCAGCAAACACTTCCTCATCATCAGTGTGGCTTCCGCTCAGAACACTCCACAATACACCAGTTACACAGGGTTGTGGATTACGTGGCGTCTGCCCTAGAAAGAAAGTTTTATGCAACGGGGGCGTTCCTTGATGTAAGTCAGGCTTTTGACCGAGTTTGGCACGCGGGACTTCTTTATAAATTGAGACCGTTGCTTCCTCACACATATTATTTAATCATTCATTCATATCTAACAAACAGATACTTCGCCGTCCGTCAGGGCTCTGCTATCTCCTCAATAAGACCCATATTGGCGGGTGTACCGCAGGGTTCTGTCTTAGCTCCTTTATTATATACAATATACACATCTGACATGCCCACCTCCATCCACACAATGACAGCTACATACGCCGATGACACCGCCATCTTAGCTGCTGCTGACCTTCACATACACGCCTCATTTACACTACAACACCATCTCACACAAATTGAAAACTGGTGCAACACATGGAAAATCAAACTAAATACAGAAAAATCACAGCACATCACATTTACACTTCGACGAGAAACATGCCCCCCCGTTTTCATCTACGACAAGCCCCTCCCTCAAACTAATACTGTACGATACCTAGGACTGACATTGGATCGAAGACTGACATGGAATCCTCACACACGTCTCACACGAAACACGCTGAACCGTCGACTCAAAATACTCTACGGACTTCTAAATAGACGATCAAAATTAGACATGACACAAAAACGGAACTGTTATACTTACTTACTTAGACCATTATGGACATACGGATCACAGATATACGGTTCAGCAAAAACATCCAACATCAAACGAATTCAGGCATTTCAGTCAAAAACCCTCAGACTGATAACACAATGCCCCCCATACATAAACAACAGAACACTTCATAACGATCTTATGATACACACAGTACCCGACACAATACAAACTATTTACATACGTTTTTTTAGAAAACTTTACACACATACAAATCCAGAAATACGTACTTTATCTTCACAACACTTACCACAAAACCCCACACGAAGGTTGAAGAGGAGGTGGAACCGCGACTTACTGCCACCTTAATTCCTATTCGTTCTTAATATTTTTATTTTTTTTTATTCTTTTACATTATTTTCCTTCACTTTTATCATCTCTCTTACCCATTCCATCAAAGTTGTCTTCAATTCCTTTTTATTTATTTATTTTTTTTTTTTAATTATTATTATTATTATTATTTATTTATTTTTTTTTTTTTTTTCCCTTGTCCTTATAATTAATATAAATTTTCGTCCTGAGGACCTACCACTGGGTGGCCTTCCTCTCACATGCCATTCACGCCAACGTCTCCATACCTACCAACATAGATGCTGGTTGTTGCCCCCTAGCAACAGTTGCATCTTTATGAATAAAAGCCAAAAAAAAAAAAAAAATATATCCATTTCGGGTTCGAAAATATGAGAGAAAAATATAATTTCTGGTCAAAAAGTATTTGCACAGTTGGGAATCCCTTCATATGTTTCAGACAAAAACTTAAAAAAATCAGGTATCCTGATAGATAGTTATTATGACTCATGCCCGGGCTTTATCCAAGAGGTCATATCGCTTACTACAAGAGCTCTCTTTCGTCACTCTGTTGGACATGAGCCCGACTCTACTATGAGTGTTCTAAACTTTGCCTACACTAAATTTTTATTCAACTAGGGTAAGAGTTTTTACCTGACATCCTTAACGTCCCTTCCGAAGAACGGCGTGTTTAAGTTTATTTTACCTCCCAGATAAAATAAACTAAGGCCTCGGCCGGGCTACGAACCCACTATCTTTAGCTCAGTAAGCAAGCATGCATACCACTAAACTACCGGTGTTCTCTGTACATAGATATAATTACTTTATACTGAAAATAAGGACTTTTCAATGGCATGATTTACCGATAACTAGTTCTTGTTTTTAGCTTTACTTATTTAAAAAAAAAAAGTATGCGACTACTAATTAGGTTAATATATATTAGAATGTTCCCATTTGGGAAATATATTTTTAAATATGCATACGAAGTTTATTTTTGAAACATATTTTTTGTATGGTGTTATCGTCTTTAGAGACACTTGAACACAGTTTTTTTTTTTTCATTTTTGGAATATGAAATTCGAAAATCTGTAATTCCGGTGAAAACTCAACTTGAAATATATTTGATTACGTAACTTCGTAGAGCAGCGGAAGTAGTAAGTAATAAAACTCATCGTCTAACGGGCCCTAGACGAATTGCCTTTCGGTCTATAAGCGGTAAATTGAAATAATGGATTTTTAAAAAAAATTTAAGAAGTAGGAATTTAATATACACCTACTAATAAAAAGATTATTAAATTTTTTTATTGTGATTATAGCTCTCAATCGTTTTTCTGTGTTTTCTGATAGCATTATCACGCTTGACCTTGTCTGATAAGCTTATTAACACTCATGCTGTTCTATATTCACAACCGTCGCTTGTATATTGATAACATTTCAATAGGATTATGCGAAAAAAAAAAAAAAAAAAAATGAATTGGCAGTTTGGGCTGATAACTTCCCTTTGCTATCATCTTCATGGACTTATTACTTCCTAAGCTATACGAAGTAATGATGATGAGTTTTCATCGGAATTTCATGCTTAACGACATCCCCGATTTCAGAAAATTAAAAAAAAAAATGTTCTATATGTGTGGGTTAGTGAACACGAGTAGGTTATTATGACTCATGCCCGGGCTTTACCTACGGAGTCATATCGCCTATTACCAGAGCGCTCTTTTGTCACTCTGGTGGACATGAGCCCGACTGTACTGTGGGAGTCCTAAATTTTGCCTACCCTAAATGTTTATTCACCTAAGGCTGGGGTCTTTAACGAGTAGCTGCCATCGTAAAGGCTCGGGACCATCGCTTAACGTCCCATTCGAAGGACGGCGTGCTCAAGTTTCTTTAACCTCCCAGATAAAATAAACTAAGGGCCTCGGTCGGGTTACGAACCCACGACCTTGAGCTCAGAAGTCAAGCACGCATATCACTGAGCTAACGGCGCCCTCGATATCTACCGGTAAATACACGATATATCCACACTGTGTATCCAGAAGAACGACATCTGTTGATTTTCAGCTAAAACGGCCAAAGGGAAGGGGGATTAGGAGGGAGGTTTAACACGAAAACTATAATAACAACCGATGTAATGAATGTATATCATAATAATAATCATAACTTCTTTTTATTTAAAAGAATACTTACAATCGATTCGGGGACAGCCAGGAACCGGATTCTACGAATACGAACTTTTTCTGAATGTCGCCCCTTTCGCCTTAAGTATCCACGGCATCACCAAAGTCCCATCGGTGTACTAATTTCTTGTTTTTATAATTAAACAACTCTCATTATTTTCCATAAATAGGCATTTTTTTTTTCTCTTCGAGTGCACATTTGCAACATCACCCGTCTGTCATTTGTTGAGGGAGCTCGTGATCAGATATAGGGTTTAAGTGAGGCTAAGGCGAGTTGGGGGGGATCGGCGGTCGCCCACAGTCCGAATGAACACTAGATAGCCGATCTCCGTCACCAGCTGCCTCAGATCCAGTCCCAGGTATGGTCCATTTTGAAGTTATTCACAAGACTTTCTCGGTCACTTTATTCTATCTTAAAGTTTATTTATTCTCATTATCCCTTTCAGATCATTCCCTAATCAAACGCCTCCCATTGTTATTGTAATAAATCTATATGAAAGTTAATCACAAGATCATCTGTTACTCCTCCATTTTTACCCTCTGAGTATTACTGTAGTAACGAGTACCTGTTTGCACAGTCTAAGGATTATCGCTTAACGTCCCACACTCGTCGTTAATAATTCACCAATCCATTTTCAAAAGAGATTCAATTTCATATTTTTCCCCTGTTTTTCCTTCAATTGAATTTATTTAAGCACTCAAGATCACGATTAACTTATTTTCTATCCTGAAAATTTAATGCAAATTTTTTCTTACTAACCGAAGTATATGGAAAGCTATGTATTCAAGTATATGCGGAGTTTACAACGGAAACTCATGTTTTCCGAACTTCAGATTATGTGAAAAAAAAAAAAAAACATTCTTGTCTGTGGGTGTGTGTGTGTGTGTGTGCACACGGTAACTTCTGATAACTCATTCAGCCCAGAATTTTATATGTGAATTCAGAACTCTCTAGTGACGAGCCCTATTGGTTTTCAGCCAAATCGACAAAAAGATCCAACACATTTTGAATTTATCCACAAGCCCTTGGCAGTCATTTGTTGCGTTGTGGGCGCTATTCTGCCCTAATCAAACGTCTCTCATTATTTTTATTCATCACATCTTCTCTGTTACTTCTTCTAGTATTGTATTGTCTTAGGTTATCGTTAATAAATATTTAGGGGGAGGGGGGGGGGGGGGGGGGGGGGCAAAATTTAGGACTTCCATAGTAGTGTCGGGATGTCCAACAGAGTGACGAAAGAGCGCTCTGGTAGTAAGCGATAATACCTCTTAGATAAAGCCTGAGCATGATTCACAATAACTAACAACACTACATATTCCCCCCATGTTTACGTAGCCTACGCACTGACTTGCCGACGTAGCAGAGACATACGTAGCAGGCCTGCACGAAATATGTTTTCCTATTTTGCCCTACTTACATCATTCCGATGTTATTATCCCATTATTTTTTTGTTTGTTTTTTATCTTATTTACGTCAGAAATTGAATCACTTCCCAGCCAAATTTGACAAAACGTTTATTCTTGTTTTGTCAAAGATTTTGATCGTTCCTTCATACATTCCAACTCAGTCGAGCGTTATGTAGTTTATGAACATAAACAATTCTTAACCGTATTGTGTTCAGTACCTATCTAACGATCCATACGTTTATTAAACTTTCAAACTGTTTACCAACCGGTTTTGTGTACCTAATTGTCATTTGAGCATGTATTTTTGTTTTTAAAAATATTGCCCTATTTCGTTATTAATTCAAAATTTACTTTTAGTTCACGACTATGACGAGAAAAGAAAAACTCACCATTCCTCCAAAGGTAATTACTGTACATTTTTCAAAATTTGGCTGCTTTGGAAATTTCGTTTTTTCATGGTGAAGGGTGTTTCTGCTAAAATTGCTATTTTTGATTACATTTTTTATAGCTAAATTTCTTTATTGTACTCTAAAGAATCGTGATATGGTTAGAGGGGAGGGGGCAGGAGCCTGCAGGGAAGACACAATATTGGCAACTACTAACTGAAATTAATAATTGAATGGGTATCTGGAAGAAGAGCCTATGTCAGGTTTCTCAAATTTTACAAGAGTGTAATTTTAAATTGAAACAATTGCAATATAATAAAAAACAGCTTAAAGTGACATAGACCCTTTTTCCATTGGAAAAAGACTGAAAACAGAAAGACTTTTTATACGATTTTTTTATTCCAAAATTAGGTCGGAACATAAAAAAAAAGATGATTGATTATTACAGAATACTATATATACTACAAGTAGTAAGTGACTACTGTGACGTATGGAATTTTATTTATTTAATTATTATTTTAAATAATTTTCTTTATCACTCTACTAAAGATAACATAGGCCCTTCTTCCACATGACCTTCTCCGTTCGGTCCTTCATTAATCAAGGTTCATAGCATCTAGTGGCAGAGTATTGAACTAAAAACTATGCAGGTGCTTGCTCCACATACAAAAACGGTTTTTCAAAAAATCACGACATAGGCCCTTCTTTCAGAAACCCATTCAATTAACGTTACTCTATTTCCCCTGGTTGCAGACTACAGTACAAAACAACTTTATTTAGCTCTACGAGGCAGTGAGGATATCCTTTTATTGTGGCTTCAAGATCTCATTGTTACATTTGATGACTTTAGGCACATGTCTAGTAGGGTGGTCGTTAATAATGCAAGGTTCAAATTTTAACGCTCTCACCCAAAAATCTCGATCAACATGATAAAAAAATACGATTGGCATTATTCCGGGCCCATAATAAATGATTTAACCCGTGCCGGCAGAGGAATCAAATTTTCCGTGTATTTTAAATGGCGTTTAGTGATGTTTCGGGTTCTTGTTCTATAACTATGAAACTGTCTATCGTAAATCTCTGAAAATGTGTACACTACTATTTTTGAAGTTGCTGAACACGAATATTTCATCAAAAATTATATTGGTCAAGTCAAAACTGTCAATATTGGCTTCCGAATTTGCGAAAAATATTTTTCGATTTTTTTGAGGAATAAAAAATCTAATTCATATAATTTTTTTTTCTTTTCAATTTGAATTCTATTTTGCAGCTCAAAATGTCGATTATATGTTAAATAATAAAATGCGAGTGAAAATTGAAAATTTGAAATTCAACCGCTTTTCGATGATTACGCGATATTTTCATGAAGAACGCGCTCCATTCGAAAGTTACGCACATGTAGGGATGGGTATCGACCAACAAAACATCGATTAATGTCATCGATTATTATTATCTACTAGTTAATCGATACATTTATTAATCGTTGGTTAAATGTGCGGCACATGAAAACAGCATAACCTATAAGTGTTGCTGAGTGAGACACCGTGTGGAAGCCGGTAATGAGAAACGAGTTATTTCTTACGTGACAAAGTGTTCCTTGTCGGAAATGTTCAACCTCAAATTACGGGCAACAAATTGCCGTCTAACAAACAAGTGCTTCAAGTGTTGTTTTTTAAAAGTCGTCATTTGAAGTACGAGATCCATGAGAGCGCTACACTTGTAGCTCAGGAAGTTTTGTTGTTTTGGCAGAAAGCAGGCATTCCTGTTCAATCATCCCAGAAATGCATAGAGAAAATCAAGAAGCGATTGGCGATTAGTGCAAAAGAGTGCTGGAAAATCATATAATCTTCGAAAAGAAAACGAATTTGAAGAAGTGTTAGTTTCATTGTTCGACATTGCTAGCCAAGATGAAACTAAAATCAGCAAACTCGATGAAACAAAAGCTGCTTTCTTCCAAAACCAGAGAGCACCGGGAAGACCAGGGTTCATCAGAGACGTGGAGACTGTGCATGACATAGACTTGACAGCGGAAGAAATAGATCGTATTTTGGAACAACGCAAGGAAGCAAAGCGAGGTAGAGAAACTAGTAATTTAAGTAATGACAATTCACATTGTTCAATTGTTTTTTGTTTTGTTTAATAATTTTTTTCATATTTTAAAATTAATACATTTTATTTTAGAAAACGATCTTTCGAATAAATAGTTTTTAAATTTATAAAATTAATTTATTTTTTAGTTTCTAAGTTCTGAAATTTTAAAATTTTAAATTTTAAATGACGTTTGATTTCAAATTCGATTTTTTTTATAGACAATTTCGTCGAGTTGGTAGCATCTTCAAGCGAAAGCAGCCAAGCTGTTAGTCAAGGAAGTAACTTCTCAGACGAATTAGTAAAACAAGGACCATCGCCAGCAAAAATTCGCCGCGGAACTGTGAATATCATCACGGAAAAATTAGTTGCGACGATGGACAAATGCCTAGTTTCTGACCGGAATTTCGTCAGAATAGTTATTGCAGTCGCTGAAGCATGTGGTTTGGATTTGCAAACGATTATAGCCAACAAAACATCTATTCGCAACTATCGAGCTCTGATCCGTGAGAAACAGTCTGCGAAGATCAAGGAAACGTTCATGTCAGCTGAACTAAAAGCTCCAGTTCTTCACTGGGACGGCAAACTACTCAAAGATGATACTGATTCCAAAAAATGGATCGTTTGGAAATCGTCGTTACTGATGGAGATACCGAAAAAATCCTGTCTATTCCTAAATTAGACAGTTGGACTGACTGGATGCAGGCACCAGTGATATCTGAGGTGAAATTTTATCTAGATAATTCATTCAACTCTAATGTCTATTTTCAATCATTATTATTTACATTTTCATTATAATTAATAACATTTAAATATATTTATAGGTTCTTCAAGATTGGGGATTGACGGAATCAGTCAAGACACTCTGCTGCGATACGACGTATTCGAATCTTGAGTATAAAAATGGCGCTGCAGTCAATCTTGAACGTCTGCTTGGGCAAATTTCTTTACTTACCCTGTAGACATCACATTTTTGAAATCGTGCTGGGAGCGATTTACGACAAGCTGATGGGACCGTCTAGCGGACCTGAAGTTTTTATTTTCAAAAGACTCCAGACCTCTTGGCCAAACATTAAGCAGGGCAATTATGCAACTGAAATGGATGATGATCGAGTAAGGACAGCGTTGGAAACAAAAACTGATGACATCGCTCACTTTTTGAACGGAATTCTCAACTCGGAAAAGCAACCTAGGGATGACTACCGAGAGTTACTTCTGCTCTGTTTGATTTTCATCGGCAAAGCTTCTCCGGAACAAACGAAATTTTACAAACCTGGCGGTATATCACGTGCTCGATGGATGGCTAAGGCCATATATTGTATCAAAATTTTCCTCTTTCGCGATCAGTTCCAGTTGAAGCAAACCGAAAGAAAATCCTTAGCCGAACTTTGCAATTTCATTGTTTCCGTTTATGTTAAAGTATGGTTCACTGCTGCTCAAGGTCATTCTGCCGCTAGAGTTGACTTAACCTTCATCAAAGATCTGCATGATTTCAAGCAGTTGAATCCTGTGATCTCCAAAGTTGCGTTACAGAAATTTTGTAATCATCTTTGGTATTTCAGTCCTGACTGCGGCCATGGCTTTTTTTGACAGAAATTCAATTTTCAATGTAACAGTTATTGTCAGCAGATTTGTATATGAATTTTGAATAGTTAAAATGAAATAAAACATTTAATACTGTCAAAAGAATGATACAATTCCTTTTAACTACATAGGTATTCAAAAAACCTGAAATATATGTCAATTTCTATAACAGATTTCGACTAATTTAACTTGTCAAACTTAACTTTTGATGAAATATTCGTGTTTAGCAACTTCAAAAATAGTAGTGTACAAATTTTCAGAGATTTACGACAGACAGTTTCATAGTTATAGAACAAAAACCCGAAACATCACTAAACGCCATTTAAAATACACGGAAAATTTGATTCCTCTGCCGGCACGGGTTAAATCATTTATTATGGGCCCGGAATAATGCCAATCGTATTTTTTTTATCATGTCGATCGAGATTTTTGGGTAAGAGCGTTAAAATTTGAACCTTGCATTATTAACGACCACCCTAATGTCTAGTCACACCTTTTCCTTAACCGTTCGGAATAGTGATGATACGAGTCGAATATTTTGACTCGAGTTACAAATCGACTCGAACTCTGAACAACAGGAAACCACTATCCGAGTTATTAACTTATAAGGAGCAGTAGAATATTTGGATAGGGGTAGGTTACATAGGCGTAGCCAGGGGGGGGGGGCACGCGCCCCCCTGGCCAGAGAAATTAAAATATAAAAATTAAATAAACTAAAAAAATAGTTTTTATTAAAAATGCATGCAAGTTACCATAGGATCATAAAATTTCCCGTTCTTCTGACTCCTAAATCAGCAATCAGTTGTTGTAAGTGCAGGCCGCAGGCCATGTGCTGTAACTGTTCACTGTGTTTGTGTTCACGGTTTTGACGAAGTTTTCGTCTAACAGTTCCGTTCCGTTTTGACTGTTTTCCATATTTGCATAAAATTATTAAAATTAGCATGGATATTAGGAAGTTTTTTAGTAAGTATCTTGAATTATTTTATAATTGAATTGAAGAGCCTAGAGATTCAGACAGATAACCTAATAGTCCAAGCTCCCATGGCACAAAAAGAAGGTACCCCATCAAACATCTCAAATTTTAAAGGTGAAAATGCTTGGAAAACATGTAAAAAAACATTTTACCCCCGCCAGACTAGAAAAAATGTCTTAATTGATATGTTAAATCAATTTTTGAAATTAGCTAAAAAAAATGAATTTACTTTTTAAACCCCCCCCCCCCCCCCCCTACCCCCTGTAACCTAGTAACCTAACTTTGCCCCCCCCCCCCCCCCCCCCTGCTCAAAATACTGGCTACGCCCCTGGTAGGTTACATAACATAAAAAAAAAAGTAATTTTCTGTTGTATATCTGTATGTATTTTAATGGAAATAACGGAAATAAAAATAACAAATAACAATTCTACAATTTTTACGCATTTCTACTTTTACAAAACAAATATTCCGTTCAGTTCTAAAACATAATACAATTTGAGTTAAAAGACTGATTCCTAGTTTCTTATACTCGGTATTATTCGGTGCGCGCGTGATGGAGCAAGAAAGAGATGGACCGTACTTCCCCAGCACGAATTAATCAATTATATTTTCGCTCTCCCTCCAAAACCAATCGAACGTTTTGACTAAAAATCAATAATGACTTACATCCTCATACTGAATTTTATGTCGTTATATGTCGAACATTCATTATATCGGGAGTTATTTGGGTTTTGAGTTGAGTCCCACTCCCCTGATACCCCCTCCCTTCGGCCGATTTGGGTGAAAATCAATTAGTTTCGTCTTTATAAGGCTCTAGATGCACATATAATATTCCGTGTCTATGCATTCATTCTAACGGTAGTTACCTTGTTCCATAAGGACAACACATATTGACTTTCAGACAAATCGGCCAAACGGGAAGGGGAGACTTAACTGAAAAATCATTAATAACTACAGATAGGATAAATTTATTAGAAGAAAATTTAATTTGAGAAGGCTGAATATTAGCGCAAACGGTCAACTCCTTTTGGAGGGGGAGCGAAAAGTTAATTGATTAATTCGTTTAGAGAAAATACATTACCGGTGATTCACCGACTAATTTTTTTAATGTTGTTAATGAATACACCGAGACAATATTCAGTATAAAGATTTCAGCAGCCCCATATGTAACTCAACTATTGACTTTTAGTTCAAACGGTTGGTTGGTTTTAGAGGGAGAGCGAAAACATAATTGACTAATTCGTTTTGGGGAAGTACATTGCCGGTGATTGACCGACAACGTTTATTTGGTTTCCACCAAATTATGGATATACATTTACAATTTCATATCGATACAGGAGTTATCGTGTTCATAAACAGACATAGACAGCAATTTATTATTATTTCATTTTTATAATCAAGGGCTCAAAAAAACATTAAGGCCGTAGTCAAGGTCCACTCCGTAGATTTTTCATGAAAACGTCTTTGCGCCGTTTTTTCATTTTCTTTTCGATGCTGCCGTAGCTCTTGCATTTGCTCGGCACTAGACTTTTTAGGTTTTTTAAATTCCTTTTGATGCCAGCTTTCCTCTTCTGATTTGCGTTTTCTATAATTCCGCGCATATTTACGATTCATATGAGACGACATCTTTTCAATTTAATACCGATTTTTACATATATTTCGGCGAATATTTGTATTGTTTCACTTTGAGTCCTAGTAGTGCTCTTCAAGCTCTTTACAATGACCCCCCAATCAACGTCCTATCTAAACGCGTTATCACGCTACACTAATTTCTAATTTTACACAACGCTAATTCGCAACAATCATTCGCCGGCGCCCAAACTAGCCCGATAACGTCACAGGCAAAACAAACACTACACAGCAAACACGTACAGACATGCTCTATCCATTGTGACCTCAACCGTTGTTATCGCATTATTAGTCTCGTAGTTATTAGCGATAGAAATCTGACGGTATTTTGTAACACAAGAAAGTTTGACCGGCTTTCACTGTGCTTAACGAGCGAATAGACGTTTTCACGTCAAAACATGATATTCTACTGAAAAATCAACATCGAATATCATAACTTCCCTTATAGACACTATACCTGGGGACGTAATGTAAATTTTTCATTTAATTGAACTGGAGGTAGTTACCCAGAATTACCCAGATAATTTATTAATAATAAACATTAATAATGTCTTTATAAGTTGAAAGAAAAGTCCCTTTCCAAGTGACCTGCTTTCAAAAGACTGATGGAAAAGACGACTGATTCGACAGAATCATTAAAATGTATTAACTTCTTTCGGAGATTATGAAGAATGTTGATTATCCTATGATGTTCTTTTAAATGAGATCTTCTCAGGGACCTTGTTAGTGTCAATTCAAACCGTCTCCTTTTTCTATCAGAATGAGGTATAGAAGAAATAGTTTTTGGTTTGCTAAAGATTTGTAATTTTCCAGTGTGCGGAGTATACTAGAGATTGATAAAATTACAGATTTTTTATATGATCAAAATTTCTTGAAATGTTGTACAAAAAGTACATTGTTGTACAAGTAGTACATTAAGAAATAATGTTATAACTGAAAATACACACTCGAAGGTCCACTCGACAAAGTGGTAATGACACAGGGACACATTGGGCTCCGACTGAAGATAAAGATATACAGATAAAGATAAGCTTTATTGAGGTAATATACATTCTGTTAATTTACAACCATAAATGCTTGTCAATGGTTTACAATTCATTATGGGTCAAATTAATTTTTTGACAATGTACTTCCCCAGAACGAATTAATCAATTAACTTTTCGCTTCCCCTCCAAAACCGGTCGATCGTTTCCACTAATAGTCACTACTTGACATAATTAGAGCTCATATGTGTGCGATAAATTCATTTCATCGCTAGTTATTCCGGTTTTTGAATTGAACCCCAACCCTGAACCCCCCTTTGTAAGGCTTTGTACTCATGGGGTTTTGAGTTCAAATATAAAATTTCATGTCGATATATCCATTATATTGGCAGTGATTGCGCGATTTTTGAATTGAGCTCCCCTTCTGATCCCTCCCTCCCTTCCCTTTTGCCGATTCCGCTGAAAATTTTGACCACATATGAAATTATGTGTCGATATATTCATTCTATCGGGAGTTATCGTGTTTACAGACACACTTTTTTTTTTTTCATATTTGGAATCTGAAGGTCGGAAAACTTGAATTCCTTTGAAAACTCCGCATCGAATTTTTGACCGATTACATAATTTCCCCTATACTTTGTATTGGTGGGGAAGTAAAATTTTAAAGAATCTTTTTATGAATGAAACGAAAGAAGAAACATATAGACACAACTCGACAAAATACCACTTATGTCACGTAGGACTTTTAAAGTTTAAAAAATTTAGTTATTATGACTCATGCCCGGGCTTTAACTATAAGGTCATATCGTCTACTACCAGAGCGCTCGTCACTCTGGTGGACATAAGCCCGACTCTAATATGGGAGTCCTAAATGTATCCTCAATTTTTATTCACTTAGGGTAGAGGCCTTTAACGAGTACCTAACATCGTACAGACTCGAGACCATCGCTTAACGTCCCATCCTAAGGACGGCGTGCTTAAGTTTATTTTATCTTGCAGATAAAATAAATAAGGGCCTCGGCTGGGTTTCGAACCCGCGATCTTGAGCTCAGTAAGGAAGCACGCATACCAACTGAGCTACCGGCGCCCCCAGGCCCCCACCCTCTATTTTTGATACAGTAAGAATAGACTAGTATAAAAATTTAGTATGAAAAAATATAAAATAATGTTCTCAATATTGCGAAAAAAAATTATTAAATAATAGCTACCTACCTTTTTTCTTATTTTTTAATTTGTGAAAAATATATACTGTGCATTTATAGAAATAAATTTATTGTTATTCAAAGTTTTATTTTGTCTGCTAAGCTGGAATACTGAGTTCACACGATAATCTATACACTATTGTATTAGGACATTTAGATAACAGCAATCTTTCTAATCAATTTCACTTATTAATAAATATTAAATTTAAAACTATTTTCTTTTTCAGTATTTTTTAAATTTATAGTTACCAAACAAATATAATGATACGAATTGTTTCACTTAATAATAACATAATAATCGGTAGCTGGTGATAGAGACTGGTAGCCCATGTCGCCTCCGGGCGGATAATGAAGAAAACAGTCTGAACCTGCTTTTTGCACACTGGTGTTCGTCCTTGGGCCATCGTCACGCCGTTGTACAGCCAGCCAACGCCCCAGGTTGATCCTGAGGCAAGGCAGTTAAGGGTGACGACTGGTCGTAACAGATGAGCCCGTGTTCCACCGTAAAGATATCTCACTGCACACCCTGCTTTTGATATATAAGTCGTGTGCATTTTTCTATGTTGTAATAATTATATTTATTGTAATAATATTTATTGAAATAATATTTATTGTAACAATATTTGTGAACTGTTTAGGACAGCGAGAGCGAGTACCGCCGACTGTCCTCGGACCGTCGCCGCGCCATCTTCACGGACAGGAACCAGTTCAAGTACGCCCGTCGTCTGGTCGTAAAGCTCGGCAGTGCTGTCATCACCCGACAGGATGAGCATGGTATCGCCTTGGGACGACTCGCCTCCATCGTTGAGCAGGTATAGTAAAAAAGTCGTCAGTGAATCACCGGCAATGTACTTCCCCATTTCAGCCAAAACCATTTGGCTGAAAAATAACACATATCGTCGTTAGAGGGTTCTGGATGCACTTATAAAATTTCGTGTTGATACATTCATTATATCGGGAGTTATCGTGTTCACAGGCACACAGGCAGACATAAATTATTTTTTATATTCTTCTGAAGGCTGGAAAAAATGAAATTCCGTTGAAATCTGCGCTTCAAATTTTTTAATCGATTGCATAACTTCCCCTATACTTGATATGATACAATTCCTTTTAACTACATATTCAAAAAACCTGAAATATATGTCAATTTCTATAACGAATTTCGACTAATTCAACTTGTCAAACTTAACTTTTGATGAAATAATCGTGTTCAGCAACTTCAAAAATAGTAGTGTACAAATTTTGAGAGATTTACGATAGACATAGTTATAGAACAAAAACCCGAAACATCACTAAACGCCATTTAAAATACACGGAAAATTTGATTCCACTGCCGGCACGGGTTAAATAATTTATTATGGGCCCGGAATAATGCCAATCGTATTTTTTTATCATGTTGATCGAGATTTTTGGGTGAGAGCGTTAAAATTTGAACCTTGCATTCTTAACGACCACCCTAATATATATAATTATAATATACTAAACAAAAGTTGAGCCTATTTTAGTTCTACAGAGCAGAGTTCATTAAATCAACGATGAAATTTTCTCTTAAAAAAAGAAAAATATTTAATTAAAAAAGTTTTAGGAAGTTAAATTCAATAAAATATCTGAATACTTTTCCGTCGTTTACCTGCCACTCATGTTTTTACAAATTAATAAAAACAAAGGACCTGTTAAACTTATATATTGTCTAATTTCACAAAAATAATTAAACATTTATTTTTGCTATACCTTGTAGTTAAAGCCCGAGCTTGAGTCGTTATAACTAAGTATCTAAGTAAATTTTTAATTGTAATCGGAAAAACAGTGATCTGTAAACGTGGTTGGTATAAGAAAGTCGTGTAATTGCCATGTCACAATTGTCTTTATTGTTGATCGATACGTATACAATTGTATCACACCTATTGCTAATTGAGGTAAATGTGTCAACGACTTAAGTAAATATTGTTCAAGGCTCTATAAATAAATGTATACATTTTTTATTCCCGTGAGATGGTTTATATTATTAATTTGTTTATTTATTTATTTGAGCCTTGTCACTTTACAAAAGTGAGCCCCCTTCATAGTACATCGTCCAGATCCAGGGGTTGGCAGTTGTATAATGTTACTAGCAGTAATACCCGGCGTTGCCCGGGGAACTCTGACTTTTCTCCCAATATCTCCTATAAGGCTATTCAGTTCCTCGACAGTACATACATGATGTTATAATTTTCAATTATTCATACGGAATAAGGCTTATAGTCCTTCAACTGTAGTAACGCTAGCTTTGGAGCTAAAACTAATTTATTCAAAAATATTTCTCATTAATCGTTGCAATGGTTTTCGAGTTACAAAGATTGCGTGAGTGTATGCTGGGATGGGCCAGGGATTGATTAAAAAATAGACCTTAACCTTCCGGTAGATAAAACTTATCTATTCAAAAAGATTCCTCATTAATCATTGCAGTGGTTTTTGAGTTACAAAGATTGCGTGGGTGGATGCTGGGATGGACCAGATATTGAGGTACTAATACGCCTATAACCTTCCTCAGACGATGACGAACAAATTTAAAAAAAATTAATCATATCCATCAAGCCGTTCGTGAGTTATAGCAGTACAACGCACAGACATTTTCAGCTTTATATGTATGATGAATCATCGGCTATGTACTTCCACAGCACAAATTAATCATTTAAGTTTTCGCTCTCTCACCAAAACCAATAAGGGGCTTTAGATTCCCAAACTAAATCTTGTGTCGATATATTTATTGCTGGGTATTATATAATATTATTACCTCTGGGTAAACTCCCAACAACACTGCTCAGTATCAAAACCTCTGTAATTGATGCACAAATAGACCTTTTTTAAGTTAAATTGCCTCGCCAAGGGGCAAAAAGATTGCAGTCCCATCATCCCAGATAAATCGTATGTGGTAATGGCAGTATTATCATCTAGATAAATAGTTATATTATTTCTCTATCTCCATTAAGTTAGAGAAATATGGATGGGCGATGGGGATCTCAACCTGAATTAGTTTTGCTTTTATTTGTGCACTTATTATTATTCTTTGCTTATACATTTATTTCTTCTTATTATTTGAATTTATTTTATTACTTCCCCAACTATACGAAATATAGAGGAAAAAAAATTCCATGTGGATTTCTCAACTAAACTTCATATCTGATACCAAAAAAAAAACTTTATGTGTGTGTCTGTGTCTGTGAACATGATAACTCCCGATGGAATGAATGTATGAACATGAAATTTCATATGTATATTCAAAGCCCCGGGACGATACCTCATAAATGTTTAGCGGAAACAAAACACCACCCCTTCTTCTGGGGATGAGAAAGGGGCTGAACTCCAAAAATTCCAATAAATGCTGATATAATCAATATGTCGACATTAAGTTTTATGTTTATAAATTCAAAACCTCATAAGCATAGCATCTATTAATTTTCCGCTAAATCGCTCGGAAGGGAAGATGGGGACGACAGATGAAGGGCCTAACTTAAATACTCTAATAACTGCCGACGTAATGATAGTATCAAAACAATATTTATTATGAGGACTCAGAAGTCATTATGTAAGTCAAATATTAAGTTTCAGCTTTGGAGGGAGAGCGGAAACATTATTGATTAATTTTTGCTGGGGAAATACAAAGCCGGTAATTCACCGATGATTTTTTTTAATTTATTTTTTTACATATTTCACTCAACATTGTATTATATACATATTCTTCTTAATTTTATGAAGGCATTTCATTAATTATTTTACATTACTTTATTTTTCCTCAAAATTAACTATGGATTTTTACCAATTGTAAATATGATAAAAAAATTTTATTACGACGGAAAAACCTGATGATGGATGAAACTTCGAAAGCCAGCTAGTCGTTTCTATTATCTATTCATCTACTCTGAACTTTTCTGACTACCTCAACCATCAGTGTTGTCGATATCATTATTTTGTAGGCCTATATCTATATGCAGTACATATATATCTGCCTTTAACGTTCTGACACATAGCAAGTTATATATTTTTGGGGGAGGTGGAAAAGATAAAATGAAAGAAAAATTCAATTATGTAAATAGGCGTTGGACTACAATGGATTCCACGTTTTTTTGGGGGATATTTGGAGTGATCTGTAACCTGACTGGTCTTTTTACGATTTAAATGGATTCAGCGATATCTCTTAGTCCTCAGCCCTATCGGAATAATAATTCTTTTTTTAGTTTGACATTGGAAAAAAGGAAGGAGTAGAAAAAAAAAAAGATCTCACAAATAGGGATTTTATCACATGAGATTGCGATTCAAATGTTGTCTGCCTAACGGATACGAGTGTATACCCAGGACATCGCTTCAACTCTCCATGCCTTGTATTCGATATGTATGGGTCAGATCATCCCCTAAATAATGTCGGTTTTGAAATCTGCGTTAAATTACATAGGTACATATTTAAAACAAAATCTAAAATTCTAAAAATATTATTTGTTAAAAAAATCGGTAGTTTTCAAATGTTTAATATATATATATATATATATATATATATATATATATATATATATATATATATATATATATATATATATATATATATATATATATATATACAATGTATACTATACATATAGACAGGCATCATCGCGAAAATGGTCAAAACGTTCTCAGAGGACCCAGAAACGTGAAATTCCGTTGAAAATGCTATCTCGGATTTTGTCAATACTATCTTATACTAAGCTAAAAGAAAGAAAAAAATTAATAAAACACGTGTATATATATATCGAAACGTTGGCGTTTGAATGGTGTTTTCTTCCATCTTTGACTGACCCTCAATATTCCTACAAAAAAAAAAAAAAAAAAAAAAAAAAATTAATGTTTTAATTTTTAAACAGTGATGTATTTTTAAACAATTTCTACAACATTTTTCCATCTTACTTCTAAGTTTTCAATGCCTTTTCTAAAAAAATAAAAAAAAAACTTTGGGTATTGATCCGAAAACTAATACGACTGCTCATTCTACCTCCTTCGGTGAGTCCATCCATTGGCCAATTAGGAAGTTCTAGTTGGAAACAGATTATCTGAAGGGCTGACTTATGATTTCTCAACCCAAGTTGTGGAGTTTTTGTAGGGTCTCTCTTCCAACTTGTTCAAAATTTAAAAAAAAAAGTACAAAAACCGTGATCGGCCGACTTCATTGTACATATTATAGACGGCATAAAATACAGGCGACCTACCATGGTTTTGGCAAATTTTCGGCCGTTCTCTCGAATTTGGTGTTTTGTACAACCAGCCTATTTCTACATCCAACACTGCCCGGATATCTAGGACTTCATTTAGACAAACGTTTAACTTGGACAACTCACATCAGACTAAAACCCATAGACATCAAAAGACGATTTGGAAGACTTAAATCAATCATCGGACGATGATCGGCATTATCTCTTGTGAACAAACTTCACATATACAACACTATACTAAAACCCATTTGGACATACGGTATCGAGATATGGGGATCAGCAAAAAAATTAAATATACAATGCCTTCAGTCACTACAGTTCATTTTACTACGCCACATTGCCGATGCGCTATTTAACGTTTCCAACCTCACATTGTATAGTGAGCTTAACATCCCTTATGTACCCTCTGTTATTAGGGACATAATGTCAGAATTTTCATGACAAACTCTATCCACTTATTCAATAGTTATCCACAAACACTCTCCCCACAAATCCACTCCGACGACTTACGCGGGTATGGCAGAGGGATCTGCTCCAGGACTAGTCTGGACTCTCTCTTCGGTCACGTACCTCAGCAGTATATCCACACTTGACACTGCACTACTTAGCGCAATTGCTAGTGGCAAATGTTACGCCGTTGTAAATAAATAAATATATAGTGATATTATATTACAGGTAGCGGAGTGCCACCTGGAGGGCAGGGAATGCATCATGGTGACCAGTGGCGCTGTGGCTTTCGGAAAGCAGAAACTAGCCCAGGAACTACTCATGTCCCTCTCCATGAGGGAAACACTGTCTCCAAAGGATTACTCCAGAGCCGTAAACACATATTTATTTACTTTGAAAATATATATATATAAATAGAAGACATAAGGAAGTCGTTTAATATATAATTTAGTATAGTAGATTTATAGTGAATTAATGCTACAATGATTCTTGAAGAAACGAAGGGCAATAACGATTTGAAATACTAGGTTCTAATAACAGGAAACAAAACACATGAAATAACATAGTTGTGTACCACCATGGATATTAGATGCTACTTGAGTGGCCCTGAGAAGTGCCGGGGAGAAGGGATGCTTCTCTTCACCTGATTCTGGTTGGCACAGCACCGAGGCTCTCTCTGTTGGCTACTTTTCAAAACGGGGCTCACTCTGGGGGATGTTGACTGATTGGATGCTCTAGAATAACTTAATTCGGTGGCAGTGGCGGATACAAAGGGGGGGGGGGGGGGGAAGCAGAATTACCCCCCCTCTAGCGCAGAGTCTCATAAGTCAGTTACGTTACGGATAAAGAAATATGGACATTAAACTAACGAGATCCGTTAGTGCCACCTGTTTCCGCTATGCGGAGGTTAATTCCATATGACCTCGTAGTTAAAGCCCGGGCATGAGTCAAGAATAACTAACTACATTATATTTATATATATATGTATATATATTTAAGGATTATTATATATATATATATATATATATACCAATATATAGGTTAGGTTAGGTTTTATGACGAGGTCATATCGCCTACTACCAAAGCGCTCTTTCGTCACTCTGGTGGACATGAGCCCGACTCTACTGTGGAAGTCCTAAATTTTGCCTACCCTAAATTTTTATTCACCTAAGGTAGGGGTCTTTAACGAGTACCTGACATCGTACAGGCTCGGGACCATCGCTTAACGTCCCATCCGAAGGACAGCGTGCTCAAGTTTCTTTTACCTTCCAGATAAAATAAACTAAAGGCCTCGGTCGGGTTACGAACCCACGTTCTTGAGCTCACCACTGAGCTACCGGTGCCCTCTACCAATATATATATTTAAAGATACACACACATATATATATTTCTTATGTGGAAATGAGAATTAAATCAATAATTAAGAAGTTGACTTTTCCTTTTTATATGTGCAAAGATAAAAATGGTGAAACATTTATAGACTAAATTGATGTGTAATTTATTTTTGTTTTCGTTATTTGTTTCAAAATTTTAGAAATATACGCTATAGGCCTGCGATTACAAAATGCTACAAATGATAACGATAACATAAATATTTAAAAAAAAATTATATATATTTTTTGCCTCTCCAAAAAGAATAGCATGTTGATAAACGCAATAACTGCTTGGGATTTTGTCACTCTCTATCCTAATTGTGTGCGTAGTACGCCAATGTGTATATGCTGTAAAGTGTACTCCAGTATGTTGCATAGTGGACCTCATGTGTACATATGTTGCAGGAGACTGGGACCATGTTGGAGCCCCGAGCAGCTGCCGCAGTGGGACAGTCAGGTCTTATGTCTCTCTATGAAGCTATGTTCGCACAGTATGGCGTCAAAATTGCTCAGGTTGGTACAACTGATAATGATCACTTATTAGAAAAAAAAAAGTTCATAGATGTGAATCATTTGCGATGTACGTCCCCAATTGAATTTATCAACTAATGGTTTGTTCTCAACCTGAAACTATTATACCGATTTGGTTGTAAATCATGCTAAATTCCGTATCGATACATTCAGTATATAAACTGTGATAATAATAATAAAAATGTTATTTAAAAATGTAAAATAAAATTATAAATAATAAAATTGATAATAAATAAATATTACCACATTTCCTGTGGAAATTATGTATATGTATATATGAAAAGCTGATCCTCTACTAAATTTTGATTTCTACAGTAATTTCCAAAAAGGGCCCTAAAAAAATTATTTAAATTAAAAATTTATTTTTAAAAATTTCAATTAACAAATTTTTTATTTGGATTTCTTCTAATATACTAGAGATGCCATCTTGTTTCTTTTCAAAAATGTTAAATCTAATACAAAGGAATAAATGATCTTACTGGGTTAACAGGGAAAATGAATAGGAGAGAATAGAGAACAAATATTTAGTTTATTTATCTAAACCTACATTATAAATAAAATCAGAATATCCTTATCTAATAAAAAAATCAAATTAATTAAAATAAAAATCTTGTAAACTAATGTCTACATCTACTTTAGTCTCTTTTCTTTTTCAAATATTGTGGCCATTCTTCAAATCAATGTTATTTTGGGCATATAAACATATAAATAAATAAAAGTACCTTTGCGCATCTACTTCACTGTTATTTTCTCTCCTACATCTTCTCTCACTCAGACTGGTTCACTACACCTTAAGCCTAAAAACACCTTTTCTCTCTTGACTGTCCACTTCTACATCTCGATTTAGACTGTTTTTTACTATTTAAAACAGCTGATCGTCGTCTTTTGCACTCCATTCTTCGGTTGTTCACATTAATTTAAAAACAAAATGCTACTAGTCCATCTTTGCATATATTTATTCAGTTATTAAGTTACTTCATTCCTAACAGCTGTTTTTATAAAAATAATAATAATTGATTTTATAATATTTTAATAATCTTAATGTGTGTAAATGTTTTACATCACAAAAGAGTTATTAGAAATATTGAGCCCCCTTTCCTTCCACTCATTTCGCTGAAAATAGACAGATGGCGTCCTTATGGGGTTTTAAGTAAAACATTTATACATTGGCTGTTGTTGGGGCTTTTGTGTTAAATTTCAAAAAAAAAATATATTTGTTTTATTTATTCATTTTCAATATATGTATTTAAAAAATAGTAGGTATATTTCTTTGTATGAGAAGCCCAAATACTGAGCATTTTCAACACGACATATTACTATACAATTGTTTCAATTTTAATTTAGCTCGGTAAAAAAATTCCCCCTTGGAGTAAAATTTCTTTAAAAACGTTTTTGAGGGATAGGATGTTTAGACAATCCAAAGTTAGGGAGTTTTGGAAAAACAATTGTTAAGTGCACTATCCATTAAAATTAAAATTTTGGAATTCCTTAGGGTTATTTTTATTTTTTTTTTACAAAAGTAACCGCACAAATTCTAAACTTTTAATTTTCCTTTATTTCAATTTCACAAGAGGGTAATATTGTCCTAATGACGGTAAAATGTCATATTGTTGTGTCAGCATAAATTAACATTTTTTTTTAAAGTTTCATATATGACGATTTCTATCGCTATAACATTAAATGTCACAGGACAAATGTACATACGAGATACATGAATATTTACAACTTCTAAGTTGAGAAACGCGGACATATTGTGGAAACTTGTAATAAATAAATAAAACAAACTTATTTTTGAAATATTGTCTATTCCACTAAAGATATATATACATATATAACTACCGGTTTCGGCTTTATACCATCATCAGGTCTAGTTATGAACTAAGTCAGTTTGCAGAGAGCGACCCTTCAAATACATCTCAGGTCAAAGGCTATTAAAACTTGGGAGTCCCCCGGCTGTACCGTTAGCTAACTCATGAAATATTTCTTAACAAAACCTAGTTCTAAATTTACATAAAACAATGTCACTAGACTAATCGTGGAAAAATAACGAATAAATAAGTACAAATACAAGTAAATAATAAAAATATAAATAAAATTAATAATAATGTTAAGATTTAGATAACTTGAAACATATATGTGGAACCAAATATTAATAACAGATAATACAAACATATATGTGGAAACAGAACTGGTTTAGGGTGTTAACAAAGGGGAATAGTTGAAATAAATTTGGTCATTCATACAAATGTTCCTTTTGTTAGCTTTATTTATTTCTAATTGCTCTAAGCTATTAAGTAGCCTGCTTTTTGGGCAATAATGGAGATATTTGATGCCTGTAGATGGGTCGAAAGTGTGGCTATTGTCAATTATGTGGGTCGCGAATGTAGAACGGTTTCCTCGGTTCTTTATTTCGGTCGTGTGTTCTTTAATTCTTTCCCTAAAACGACGTCCTGTCTGTCCAATGTATAATTGACTGCACGTCGCACACTCTAGACTATAAACACCGCTTCTATTTTCAATATCTGTTTTGTCCCTACCTCTCTCTAGGCACTGGCTTATGGGATTGATAGTTTTAAACCCGATATTGAAACCTTCTTTTTTCAACTCTTTACCTATTTTTTCTGAAATTTTTCCGTGGTAAGTTAAGCTGACCCATTTATTATAAACTTTATTTTGTGTTTCTAATTTGGTCAGTTTGTTCCTAAAATTATGATTTTTGACCTTCTTTTCAATTTTATTTATTGTTTTTTGTGGGTAGCTATTGTTTTTGGCTATTTCCTTAATAATCTTAAGTTCTTTATCTTTTGATTGTTGGGTCATTGGAATTGAGTAGGCTCTGTGTCCTTCCAGTTACAAATACGCGGCCTTTTATTCCATGTTCCACAGAGCCTACTCAATTCCAATGACCCAACAATCAAAAGATAAAGAACTTAAGATTATTAAGGAAATAGCCAAAAACAATAGCTACCCACAAAAAAACAATAAATAAAATTGAAAAGAAGGTCAAAAATCATAATTTTAGGAACAAACTGACCAAATTAGAAACACAAAATAAAGTTTATAATAAATGGGTCAGCTTAACTTACCACGGAAAAATTTCAGAAAAAATAGGTAAAGAGTTGAAAAAAGAAGGTTTCAATATCGGGTTTAAAACTATCAATCCCATAAGCCAGTGCCTAGAGAGAGGTAGGGACAAAACAGATATTGAAAATAGAAGCGGTGTTTATAGTCTAGAGTGTGCGACGTGCAGTCAATTATACATTGGACAGACAGGACGTCGTTTTAGGGAAAGAATTAAAGAACACACGGCCGAAATAAAGAACCGAGGAAACCGTTCTACATTCGCGACCCACATAATTGACATTAGCCACACTTTCGACCCATCTACAGGCATCAAATATCTCCATTATTGCCCAAAAAGCAGGCTACTTAATAGCTTAGAGCAATTAGAAATAAATAAAGCTAACAAAAGGAACATTTGTATGAATGACCAAATTTATTTCAACTATTCCCCTTTGTTAACACCCTAAACCAGCTCTGTTTCCACATATATGTTTGTATTATCTGTTATTAATATTTGGTTCCACATATATGTTTCAAGTTATCTAAATCTTAACATTATTATTAATTTTATTTCTATTTTTATTATTTACTTGTATTTGTACTTATTTATTTGTTATTTTTCCACGATTAGTCTAGTGACATTGTTTTATGTAAATTTAGAACTAGGTTTTGTTAAGAAATATTTCATGAGTTAGCTAACGGTACAGCCGGGGGACTCCCAAGTTTTAATAGCCTTTGACCTGAGATGTATTTGAAGGGTCGCTCTCTGCAAACTGACTTAGTTCATAACTAGACCTGACGATGGTATAAAGCCGAAACCGGTAGTTATATATGTATATATATCTTTAGTGGAATAGACAATATTTCAAAAATAAGTTTGTTTTATTTATTTACATGAATATTTGTTTTAAGAAATATAATATATTATACATATATATATACATATTATGTATTCCCTGAGGACAGTTAATTTTTATTTAATTTAAACTCTCCTGTTTACGCCCCCAAGCTTTTTATTTAATTAACTTTGTTAGTTAAAAAATATAAGTTTATAAATTTGAATTCTGGGAACATTGTTGTTTAAAGAAGTGTAATAAATATTTAAAAAATAAAAATAAAATGAAATAAATGAACAGGGAATTGTTTTTCGTTTTAAAGTTGAACAATTTTCAGTTGAGTTTATTTAAAATAAAGACAAACGAAATGTCAGTAAAGTTGTGTCTACAATAAATACAGTCTGAAACTCATTCTGTAGATAAAATGTACCTTTCGAGCCCCATTAATTGGCTGTTTGTCTTAACAAAGCCTCGGAAATTGTGAAATATTTAAGAAAAGACTTTGAAATTGTTATTAAAGAATTTCAAAATCTTTTCTGAACAATACAAAATGTATATCCTACTTTTAAATATACAATGAAAAAGGGTATTTATAAATATATAATTGATACTGTGACATCATTCAAAACTTGAATACAGCAATTTTTACTAGAAAATCTTTGCGAAAATCCGAGATGGAGGTTTCAACGGATTTTCACTTTTCAAAATCCCTTAAATACGTGTTGACCATTTTCGCGATGAACTTGACATTCAAACTATAGATGTCACATGTGCTATCATATATCTGATTAGATTTTGTAATTAAGTAGGTACCTATACATTTTACAAGATATCACTTCTATTTACGACAATCGAAAATCTATTGAAATAAAAGCCGTAAAAAAAATTTAAAGACATCTCCTAATAGAAATATTTTTTTTCTGAAGGTTGCTTTTTATGAATTACATGTCGTAAAACGTCCTAAAATGTTGTTTTGAAACCTTTTTTTTTAGACATTTGCTCGATTTAAGCGAAAACGGTTTGTTTCTATCAAAAATGTTCCTTATTAAATTTTGCAGCTGATGAAATGCCCTCAGATTTGAGATAGAACCAATACAAAGTTATAGCGTGTCAACGAACGCACGATTAATTTCCTTGGGAAATATTTCTGAGTAATGTTTAAATTGCAACGCATAGCTGGATGCACTGATTCCTTGAATGAAAATGAAATCAAAAGAAAAGAAATTTTATTATTCTGGGGTCCCCTAAGAATAAATAAATACAGAGTAAAAAACAGGAAACAATGAAATATAGTATCAGTATGACGTACAAAGAAATAAATAGATAGATAAATAAATTAGTGCTACATTGGAGAAAAACTGGACAATTATAAATATAGATAAACAAAAGATTAACATGAAAAAACATAAAATTAACAGCTTCATTATTATGAAAAAAATAAAATAAAAGTATCTAGGTACATATATAAATACAAGAGAATATGTAAAAAAAAAAAATCAATATTACTAAGAAAAAAATAAAATAGATAATAAAAATCGACAGAGCATAAGCATAATACTATGATGGTTGATTGTAAAAGAGAAGGGAGGATGCCCAGACAAGGTTTGAAATAAAATTAATTTTAGACAGTAGGGGCTAGATAGAGAAGTGTGAGGAGAGAGAAGAAAAATAAAAATAGTCAAAATAAAATAAGACATTCCATGGCTTGTTCAGAAAAATAACCAAGTCCTTTCTTTACTAAAACAGAAATAAGGAGCCTAGGAACTTTGGAAGTTACACTAATATCAAATTCTAAATAACTGTTTCTAAATTCGTTAATACTAAATTATTGTTATAATTATTGCTGCTACTATTATTATTAACTAAGGTATAATGAATGACGCGAACAAACATAACTTTTGATTCATTGATTGACATTTTGTCTCATAAACTGCCAATTTTTCTAAAATTAATTAATTGTCTTCAGAGATATTGTGAAACATTCTATAAAATACAAAGAAAAACCTGTTTTTCTGAAATATTATATATTTCACAAAATGTATAAGGGAGTACTTTCAGTATTGCTACCAATTTCAGCCACGACAAATACTAAGTGGACGTTCAACAAGTTGACACTCCGAACTGTCCCTTTTTCATTCCCTGCGGGATTTTCCCTGTTCTGTACAGTAAAGTCATAAAAACTTGAAAAACATTAAAAATAATTTCGGCTCAATTTGAAATTTTGATATTTTAATCAGCACTTACTTTTTTTTATTATCAAAATTTCCATTTGAGACGAAATTATTTTTAATATTTTCCATGTTTTAACACATTTCTGTACAGGAGTAATGGACTGGGAAAAGCCCCGTAGGGGTTGAAAAAGGCACAGGTGGTTGAAGACAGTAGCAGTACCGAATGTACTCCCATATATTATATATATTTTGTGAAATAACCAATATTTAAAAAAAAACAAGTTTTTCTGTATTTGTTGATCTTTTTTCGTAAAAAAACATTCTAAAATTTTGAAATTTGTATAACATTAGTACCAATGTCCATTTACAAACATTAAAGAAAAGGATGAAAAATATATACATTTTTATTCACATATGAAATTATTATTACGATAATTTTTTTTAAGGGGTTGATATCCGCATTTAAACTTATCTCAGTTTCACCTGAATACCTTTTTTTTTCATAATTTACATGTATCATATAGTATTTATGTATTTGTAGGTTCTGGTTACGAAGCCAGACTTCTACAACGAGCAGACTAGGATCAATCTGATCAGTACCTTGTCTGAATTGATCAGCCTCAACATTGTACCCATCATCAATACGAACGATGCTGTTACCCCACCACCCCAGTCGGACGAGGACTTCCCAAAAGGCAAAGAGGGAAAGAAGGTAAGTCAGATTTGGTGTTTACTTGGAGGCTGTACTTTGGTGCTACTTAAGAACTAGCAGTTAAGAAGGTAGCTTGTTCCAACAGTCCCTATAGAAACAGTTGTCTGTTCCCATGTCTTCCCAATCCCTTCTTCTTTTTTCTCGAGAATTAATAGTATTGTAGTGTATCAAATTTGATCGAAATCGATTGGAGCGATCGCAATAGCAGTGAACTTGAAATTTATATGAAGGTGTCAAATGTACTAACTTAGATCTGATTAGGCTTTGGCTGAAATCAAATTTAAAAAAAAAAAGTCGCAGGTGAATCACCTGCTATGTACTTCATCAGCACAAATTTTATCAATAACGTTCTTGCTGTCTCTCCGAAGACAATGAACCGTTTGGGCTAAAACTCAATATTTGACGCACTAAGTGGCTTCTGAATCCTCATATTAATTTTTTGTCGATATTTTCATTACATCGGCATTTATTAGTGTATTTGAGTCGAACCCCCTCTCCTTCAGCTGATTCCACTGAAAATTATAGACGTCCCTATAGGCTTTGAATATAATATACCTACTATTCTAAGAATATCTGTGCAACGAAAAGCTGTTAACTTGGTTTTAATGAAAATATAATTAGTTTATAGAGGGCGCCAATAGCTCAGTGGGTGTATGCCTCCTGAGCTCAAGATCTTGGGTTCGAAACCCGACCGAGGCTCTAAGTTTATTTTATCTGGGAGGTAAAATAAACTTAAGCATGCCGTCCTTCGGATGGGACGTTAGGCGATGGTCCCGAGCCTGTACGATGTCAGGTACCTACTCGTTAAAGAATAAATTAATATTATATATATAAATTATTAATAAATTATAAAAATGTAGAAAAAATAAAATGTATGTGACGTGGCCAATACAGGACTTTCTTATACCAACCACGCTTACAGATCACTCTCTCTCCTCCTCCCCCTTTTCAAAATGACTTCATATTGGATTACTGGGTATAAGAAAGTCACTCTCAGAATTACTCGTTAAAGACCCCTACCCTAGGTGAATAAAAATTTAGGGTAGGCAAAATTTAGGACTCCCATAGTAGAGTCAGGCTCTTGTCTTTTTTTTTTTTTTTTTTTTTTTTGGCCTTATGTATGATGCATATACGCCATGTCAATGTGTTATCTAGTTATTTACGACATCCATGGCCCCGGGAGTAAGTTATATCTACGAAATAAAACTCACTCCTCCGGGATTCGAACCCGCAAAGCATGGAAGACCATGCGACTAAAGCTCTACTCTCTAGCCCACACAGCCACCATGGCCCTAGATCTCCTAGTTAAAGCCCGGGTATGAGTCATAAAACCTATACTAATTAGTTTTTATGGAATCATCAACACGTTTTATTACTTTCTACTTATTTTTATTAAATTTTCAATCGCTAATGTGTCCTCAGATTTTAGATAAGACCAAAGTTATAGAGCCGTATGTAGAATACTACTTTATATTATTATAAATATAGTATTACTTTCAGCCAGTATTAAATGAATTTGAGAAGGGGAAGAGTAGGCAATGTATTTTAAAAGTTTCAAGGGCGCCGGTTGCTGAGAGGCGTACTAGCCTTCTGAGCTTAAGATCGCTGGTTCGAAACTCAACCAAGGCCCTCAGTTTTTTTTCATCAGGAAAATGAAAAAATCTTGACCATACCGTCCAAATCTTCCATCCGTCTTTCGGATAGAAGGACTAAGCCTGTGTAGGAAAAATTACGCCGAAAAAAAAGGGTACAGGTCGCTAAGAGGAAGCATGCTTGCCTACTAATCTCGATAGTGAAAAAAGCTCTTAGGTTTTTACCGAGCATGCTGTCCTTCGGGTGGAGCGTTAAGCGATGGTCTCAAGCCTGTTCGATGTCAGGTACTCGACTCGTTAAAGATTCTCTGTCTTAAGTGAATAAACCTGGGGACTCCCACTGTAGAGCACGCTGCAAATAGACTGTATTCCCTCGTAATTAAAGACCGGACATGAGTCACGAAAACAAACAACAAAACAACATCTTGTATTTGTATGTTGTATGTTTAAACTACCATTGGATTTAGGTACAATGGGCGGAGTGAAACTCTACCCAAAACGAAATCCACTTATCTTACTCCCTATCCAATTCCATATTTATTTTTCAATTTTTTTTTTAAATACTATTTATCTTTGTAACAGTAAACGTTTGTTTTGTAAATGAATGGAAAATTGAAAACAAATAAGCAATCAAAATTGAAATTTGTAAAAAAAAAATAACCCTACATACAAACACAAGTGGTGTTTACCAGTGTTGCCAGTCCGTAATTCTAAAATGATCATGAGATATTGTGTCAACAAAATTTTGAACATTTTTCTTCAAATGACCGTTCATGGATATGTGAATATATTTCTTGAACTCCTAAAAAACTATTTATGAGAATTTTTGATTGAATCCACTGAATAATTAGATGGATAGTTGCATCCGAGCAACGCCAAATAACCCAACTAGTTGGCAAATAAAAATTCACAATGATCTCTTTACATTGTCAATTGAGCTCCTACACTCGTCTGACAGTTTACAACACGTCTCTTTAAAATTTACGACAGCTTATCTCAGGTTTTAACTCCGACAGTAAAGTTACAGTAACGGTATAGGCCTTCCCCCCCCCCCCCCCCCCCCAACCCCCCCCCCCCCTCACTTACAAAAGTTACGACTGTAATAGATCTCCCAGTACTGATCTTTATTCAGTACGAACTTTGTCAAGATAAGCTAACTGAACAAGATTGTAACGTTTTTTAGACAATTAAAAACAGAATGACTATGTCTGTTTATTTTTGTGACGGACGCAAATGTTTTTTGATTTTTTTCTGTAAGAGGGTTCAGAAACAAAACCTTGTTATTGTGACTCATACCCGGCTTTCAAATACAAGGTTATATCGCCTACTACCTTTTTCGCTGATTGTTGGCCCTCAAGAAAGTTGTATACAACTATTTTCCAGTGATAATTTTATAAACAAAACTGAAATTGTATTTCAGTGGCTAAGATAGTTTTAGAAGATTAGAAGCCTTGGGACGCCCAAGATTAGGAGCCATGGTGGCCGTGCGGGCTAGAGCGTATGGTCTCACTTTGGTTTGCGAGTTCGAATCCCGTCCGGGAGTGAGTTTTATTTCGTAGATAGAACTCCCTACCGGGGCCATGGATGTCGTAAATAATTAGGTAACTCCATTACAAGAGTCATGGGTAATATGCATCGTACATAAGGCCAAAGAAAAAAAAAAAAAAAAAAAAAAAAAAAGATTAGAAGGTTAAGATTGTTTTTTTTCTTCATTTTATGCAGAAGCTGCTTATAAATAAAAACCTTTAAGGATGTTAATCAAAGAAAAGAATATTTCGCATAGCCTGTACGAGGGGGGTCAAAAAGTTTCAGGACTGATTTTTTTTAAATTTATTTAAAAAATGTACAAGTTATTGGATATTGTCCCCAGTGACCGTGAGAACTCATCTTCTGAATGGTGTTTTCAGCTCCTCCAGCTATTTTTCTTTAATTTCGTCAGTAATTAGAAATCTCTGCCCTTTCAAGGGTCTCTTGAGTTTCACTCATTCCTTGTACATACATGTAAGCTTGCTCATTCGAAAGGAAATTTAATGTTCTACAATTTTAATTATATACCTTTTATTCGTTACTGTAATGGTTTACAAGCTAATATTAAAATTTCACGAAAAACCAGATTCGTATTAGGTAATCAGGGATCATTTCAGGTCTCAAAGTGACAGCAAATCTCCCAAACTATTGGTTGTATGAAAAACATTAAAAGGATCAAATTTATGTGGAATTTGATGGGCTTTAATTTTGTTTCAGTACATTTTATACATCAGATGTACAATTATTGAGAAAACGAACGAAAATCATAAAACGTTGGGTGCAACTTTTCAAATATGGTGGCATTCTACCAGAGGGCTTTTCACCGCCCCCTACTCTGTGGGAGTGCTAAATGTTGCCTACCCAGGTGTGGTTAGTGAAGGGGTCTCCTTAACAAGAACCTGACGTCGCACAGGCTCAGGACCACCGCTTAACAATCCAATAGTGTACTCAAGGTTTTTTTTACCTCTCAAATGAAAGAAAACAAAAACATAAGGGCTTCGATGCGGGATCTTGAGCACAGCAGGCAAGAATGCTACCTTGGCTTCCATCGCCCCCAAAGAACAATATGTATTATTCCGTAAAATAGGTTTTGAGGTTCCTTACATGATACATATTATATGTATCCACTCTTACAGATCACTCTTTCTCTCTCGTCATTCCCCTTCTCTAAATCATTTCATACTGGCATTACTGAATATAGTTTTTTGAAAGATATGCCGATTTTTTATTTTTTTATTTTCCTGGACACAAAGCACAAAAAAAGGTTAATTTCCACCAGGTTTTTTTTTTTTTTTTGCTTTCAAAAGAGGGTGCGCCTAGCATTGCAGCAATATCACCCAGTCTACGTTTGCTCAAAGCTCGGGGATCAAGGGGTTACCATCTTACATTGCCTGTTTCTGCTCCCGCCAGGAGCCGACGAATCGGCAGAACATAGGGTAGTCTATTTCCGTCACCATCAGCCGTAGATCCAGTCCCAAATACGATCTCGTCCCATGAATCAACTCCACCCTAGCTTGGTCGTACCGCGGACATTCAAGGACCACATGTTCTGCAGTCTCGATACCGCCGCAAGAACAGTTCGGGGTGTTCTTCCTGTGAAAGAAGAACAGCTTGGAGTTGAAATCACCATGACCTGATACTATTTGAGACGTCCAGTGATTAGGCTGTACCCATGTTGAGTCAAGGCGTATCCGGACGTCCGGGAAGTATGCGTACGTCGTTCGGCCATCCGGGCATCGTGACCAACGTTGTTGCTACTTTTCCACAATCCAATTCTGGACGATGTCCTTGCAACGCACTGGTCTGGACTGTCCACGCATCTCTTCCTCTAGGGCTAGGCGTAAGGGCTTCCACCAGGTCTGACAAATTATTTTGTTGCGCGCATGTCCTACATGTATATTTTCTACTTTATCCATATAAAGCCCATGAAATTATAATCAATAGACAAATCGACTATTATATTTGAATCATATAAATTTTAGAAAATCCGGAAGTCTGGTAGTAAAAGAAATGCGTCAGCGGTATTTTTTGTTTTATTGTACAGCATATTTCTGAGAGTGACTTTCTTATACCCAGTAATCCAATATGAAATCATTTTGAAAAGGGGGAGGAGGAGAGAGAGTGATCTGAAAGCGTGGTTGGTATAAGAAAGTACTGTATTTGCCACGTCACATACATTTTATTTTTTCTAAATTTTTATAAAAACTACCAATAATAGGTTAGTTATTATGACTCATGCCCGGGCTTTAACTACGAGATCTTATCGCCTACTACCAGCGCGCACTTTCGTCACTCTGGTGGACATGAGCCCGATTCTACTGTGGGAGTCCTAAATTTTGCCTAGCCTAAATTTTTATTCACTAACGGCAGGGGTCTTTAACGACTATCTGACATCGTACAGGCTCGGGACCATCGCTTAACGTCCCATCCGAAGGACTACCAATAATAAAAATATATTTTATATTTCGTTGCTACGCGATACAATTAAAAATGTTTTAAAAATATATTCTCCTGAATTTTATTTGACATTCTTCGGGGTGCTATAATTTTTGTCCTAATGATATAAGGAACATTTTTTGTAATAACTAATTTTTCGTTAGGACTAACAGTTTTCGTGTAAGTAAATGAAGGATACTCTAAAAATATGTGTTTCAAAACGACATTTCGGGACGGTTTTTCGCATATATCTCAAAAATCGGGAGACATACGAAAAATATGTACTTTAGTTTTTTCTACAACTATTTCTAACTAGATCTTAAAAATAATGTACTTAGGCCCCAGAGTAAAATTATCTCAATTTTCGTCCAATTCCGGCCAAAATATAATCAGATCTAGGATAGCAAATGTGACTCCTTTATTTCAAATTTTAATTTCTACTACAATCGTTTTTCCGTTAGAGCGCTCACAATTTTCTAATCACATACACACAGACACACACACACACAAGCATGCATAGACAGACATCGAAAATGGTCAAAACCTACTCAGGGCACCATGAAACGTGAACATTGAAAATTCAATCTTGGAGTTTCGCGCTATTACAATTTAAATTTTGGTAAAAAATCTCCTATGTTGATGATTTATGGTCCGCATAAGACGTGTAAGATTATTCCTCCCAGCCTCAGGCTTGTCTCACATATATACAGGCTCCTCAACAGATTATTGAATGCATTCGGAGCCTGATTTATTGTTTTTTTCTGACATTGAACAAGAAATTTATCATAAACAAATGGTAAAATGTGGTATCATCAGCAAATTTGACAACACCGGTTTTAATAAAAGTTTACATACAGCAATGTGCAGGCTGTTCATTTTTATGACTCATGCCCGGGAATTTTCGTTTTACCTTGTTGCCCCTCCAGAAAGTTTCTTGCCAATATCTTCCAACGATCACTTTTACAAACATCACTAAACCATTTTAGTTTTATTTGTGTATTACTTTACGCGGAAATGGCCACCCCTAAGAAAAACCCGAAAAGCATCTTCATCAAAGAGAAGAATATGCACTTTTGGACGAACTTACTTTTAAATGAGTGCGGCAAACTCATCGCGAGAAAAAAGCGGGATTTCGATGATCTACAATTTTGGTTCCATAACATTTTTCCGTTACTGTTGTAGTTTAAACAAAACATATGTTCCTCAGTACGAGTTTATGAATTACATCGGATACATAAAGTCTTGATGTAATAAATCTATCGACTTAAAATTAAGTTTGAAGCCAGTATGCAAGTCAAATATTGAGTTTTAACCCCAAACGGTATATATTGACTTTGCTTTGACAGCTGACAGCAGACTAAACATCCGGTTTGGCTAACAATGTACAGATACTTTTCAGACATCTTTACCAACACAATAACCAAAACATCGGACTAATATACAACTCCGGTCCTCTGAGTTTCTTTATAATTCATATACAGGGTGTTCATTTTATCTTGACCCAGGTAAATAACTCAAAAAATAATTATTTTCTCAAAAAAAGCTTGAGACAAAAAATGTAGAGTAGAATTGACCGCATTATTTGCTGTAATTTAATTTTTAAACAAATGAAAATTTTTGACGTTTTTTATGAATTAAAAAAAAAAATTTTTTGACCGTCAACATATATTTTTTTTTGCATATTTAGATTCCTCGGAAAAAATTAGGGGAGGTTGAATGAGACATTTTCTTTTTAGACTAATATTAAACATAATAAATGCATTTTATTGTAATAAATGTTCGAACTGATGTCCTGCAACTTCAATACATTTATCGAAGTTGTTCCGAAAAGTTTTTCAAGGTTCTAGGATTTCTGTTGGTAGAGTTCATAAAATATTGAAGAACCATAAATTTCACCCTTACCATATTTCTCTTCATCAAACTCTATCTGGTGAAGATTTTAATAACCATGTTATATTCTGTCAGTGGGCGCGTGAACAAGTTCAAGTTAATTGCGATTCTTTTCGATACACAATGTTTTCAGACGAATCAACTTTTACCAATATTGGATTAGTAAATAGGCATTGTAATGAAACGTACTGGTAGACAGTCAATCTAGAACAGATTTATTCTAATATCACATATGTTTATACATATTCATCACATCTCCCTTTCAAAACTACAGAGAACAAGTATTATGGAAATACAACAACAAAATATAACATGAAACAAACAGCAAGTTCTCATGGCTGGTATCTGTCCGGTCTGCGGAGGGTGGCCCTATCTCGGAGGCAGTACCCTGAAGCTGGCTGACTCCCAGCTCCCTCTCTGGCAGGATCCATCGTCTCCTCTTCACTGTCCCAAGCCAGCTCTCCCAGCCTCCTTCCCCGTTCCACTGGTCCAACGAACGGTTTCAAAAAACGCCGGTTTCTTTCCACAATTCTTCCATTTTCTAATTTAATTCTGCAGGTGGCTTTATAATGCTATCCATGTTCACAATTTTCAGAATAAAACAAAAATAATTTAACTTTTCTTTAAGCTAACTCAAAAATTCAAAATAAACATAAATAATTTTTTTTTTTTGTTTTAACTAATTAGCCTAGACTGCGCCATGTAATGAAACGTACTGGTAGACAGTCAATCTAGAACAGATTTATTCTAATATCACATATGTTTATACATATTCATCACAGGCATAATATGCATTACTGGAGTGCAGATAATCCTCGCTGGTTTCGTCAAATGAATAATCAACATCCATGGATAGTTATTGTATAGGCTGTAATCATCAATGACAAAGTGATTGGTCCCTTTTTTATCGACGGAAATTTAAATGGTCAGAAATATCAAGACTTTCTTAATAGGGAATTACTTTGACCAATTTTCCGGAACAACTTCGATAAATGTATTGAAGTTGCAGGACATCAGTTCGAACATTTATTACAATAAAATTCATTTATTATCTTTAATATTAGTCTAATAAGAAAATGTCTCATTCAACCTCCCCTTAATTTTTTCCGAGGAATCTTAATATGCAAAAAAAAAAAATATATGTTGACGGTCAAAAACTTTTTTTTTTTTTTTTTCACCCTTATTACTTAATTTCCAACTATGAATTACTTCACAACTAGGAAATATGAGCACAACAAAGAAAAACAGTAACACCACTTGAGTCTTTTGATGAGACGGCTGGTCAACACCACCGCCTCCTCAGGGGTCCTCCTCAGGCAGGAGGTCACGCGGCCAACTACGATTCAGTCGCCGAGGAGGTCTGCCCGGCAAGGACCGGACCGACATTGCTTCCACCAGTGTGTTTGGATGTGACGTGAATTTGTTGTGCAAATTTGTGTATAATTGTTGTCTAACTTCGTGTAAGAATGGTATGTTCAGGTCATGATGTAATGTTATGTTTGATACGTAGTAAGGGCATTGTGTGATTGTTCGGAGGATTTTATTTTGGATGGCTTGAATTCTTTTGGTGTGTGAGGGCTTAGCTGAACCCCAGAGCTGAACGCCATACGTCCAGATGGGTCTGATAACGGTCTTGTAAACACCCAGTTTGTGGTTGAGGCGAAGTTGAGATCGCTTGTCTAGTAGTCTTTTGAGTAGTCCGTTTCATTTTCTGTCGAGTCTGTGAAACATGTTTATTCCATGTCAGTCGTCTGTCAAGATAGAGTCCTAAGTATCGTACGTCTTTGTCATGTTTCAGAGGGACATTATTCAGCCATACAGTTGGGCAGTCACCGCGCCTCAAGGCGAATGTAACATGAAGGGATTTGATCTCATTTATTTTTACCTTCCACAGCTGCAACCAACCCTCTAGAAGGTGTAAGTGCTCCTGCAGAGATTTGGATGCGTCCCCAGCCGATTTATTAGTAGCTAAAATAAAAAACGTCAAAAATTTTCATTTGTTTAAAAATTAGATTACAGCAAATAATGCGGTCAATTCTACTCTACATTTTTTGTCCCAAGCTTTTTTTGAGAAAATCATTATTTTTCGAGTTATTTACCTAGGTCAAGATAAAATGAACCCCCTGAATAGGTAACTTATTATTGTTATTATAATTTACATTATTATTCTTACTTTCTTTTTCTAACTTTTAAAAAAAAATTTCACTTTTTTTTAATAGTTTATTATATTGTTTTAATCTTTGCCTGTCATTAACATTTAATATTTATTCCTAGAGGCCTCTTATCTTTTATTTGTTTTCTGCCTCCATTGGTAGATACTTGTATTTATTCCTTTGTTAACTTCCCAGTATGTCCCAGAATAAAGATTATTTTTCATTTCATTTCATGGTGGCCGAATGGCTATTGTATTTATTCCTAGAGGCCTCTTATCTTTTATTTGTTTTCTGCCTCCATTGGTAGATACTTGTATTTATTCCTTTGTTAACTTCCCAGTATGTCCCAGAATAAAGATTATTTTTCATTTCATTTCATGGTGGCCGAATGGCTATTGTATTTATTCCTAGAGGCCTCTTATCTTTTATTTGTTTTCTGCCTCCATTGGTAGATACTTGTATTTATTCCTTTGTTAACTTCTTATGTTATTATTCTTAGAAGTATGTCCCAGAATAAAGATTATTTTTCATTTCATTTCATGGTGGCCGAATGGCTATTGTATTTATTCCTAGAGGCCTCTTATCTTTTATTTGTTTTCTGCCTCCATTGGTAGATACTTGTATTTATTCCTTTGTTAACTTCCCAGTATGTCCCAGAATAAAGATTATTTTTCATTTCATTTCATGGTGGCCGAATGGCTATTGTATTTATTCCTAGAGGCCTCTTATCTTTTATTTGTTTTCTGCCTCCATTGGTAGATACTTGTATTTATTCCTTTGTTAACTTCTTATGTTATTATTCTTAGAAGTATGTCCCAGAATAAAGATTATTTTTCATTTCATTTCATGGTGGCCGAATGGCTATTGTATTTATTCCTAGAGGCCTCTTATCTTTTATTTGTTTTCTGCCTCCATTGGTAGATACTTGTATTTATTCCTTTGTTAACTTCTTATGTTATTATTCTTAGAAGTATGTCCCAGAATAAAGATTATTTTTCATTTCATTTCATGGTGGCCGAATGGCTATTGTATTTATTCCTAGAGGCCTCTTATCTTTTATTTGTTTTCTGCCTCCATTGGTAGATACTTGTATTTATTCCTTTGTTAACTTCCCAGTATGTCCCAGAATAAAGATTATTTTTCATTTCATTTCATGGTGGCCGAATGGCTATTGTATTTATTCCTAGAGGCCTCTTATCTTTTATTTGTTTTCTGCCTCCATTGGTAGATACTTGTATTTATTCCTTTGTTAACTTCCCAGTATGTCCCAGAATAAAGATTATTTTTCATTTCATTTCATGGTGGCCGAATGGCTATTGTATTTATTCCTAGAGGCCTCTTATCTTTTATTTGTTTTCTGCCTCCATTGGTAGATACTTGTATTTATTCCTTTGTTAACTTCTTATGTTATTATTCTTAGAAGTATGTCCCAGAATAAAGATTATTTTTCATTTCATTTCATGGTGGCCGAATGGCTATTGTATTTATTCCTAGAGGCCTCTTATCTTTTATTTGTTTTCTGCCTCCATTGGTAGATACTTGTATTTATTCCTTTGTTAACTTCCCAGTATGTCCCAGAATAAAGATTATTTTTCATTTCATTTCATGGTGGCCGAATGGCTATTGTATTTATTCCTAGAGGCCTCTTATCTTTTATTTGTTTTCTGCCTCCATTGGTAGATACTTGTATTTATTCCTTTGTTAACTTCTTATGTTATTATTCTTAGAAGTATGTCCCAGAATAAAGATTATTTTTCATTTCATTTCATGGTGGCCGAATGGCTATTGTATTTATTCCTAGAGGCCTCTTATCTTTTATTTGTTTTCTGCCTCCATTGGTAGATACTTGTATTTATTCCTTTGTTAACTTCCCAGTATGTCCCAGAATAAAGATTATTTTTCATTTCATTTCATGGTGGCCGAATGGCTATTGTATTTATTCCTAGAGGCCTCTTATCTTTTATTTGTTTTCTGCCTCCATTGGTAGATACTTGTATTTATTCCTTTGTTAACTTCTTATGTTATTATTCTTAGAAGTATGTCCCAGAATAAAGATTATTTTTCATTTCATTTCATGGTGGCCGAATGGCTATTGTATAAGAACAGAGGCTAATCTGACTAGACTGCCAAGATTTCCATTCAAAAGCCATAGGCCTGGAGACTGGGTTAGGAGCAGAGTGCTTGGGACTCTCCGTTAGCTGAGAAACACAATCCCTTTTACACTATTTACACAGAATCCCCGTTCCAACTTCTCTGAATATTTATACAGATAAAATTTCTACTAATATTGTCAGAAGGGACAAAGACATTGAAATGTTTTCCCTTCCCAACTTTCTCCCACCATTGTCACCAGTCACACAATACCAACTACATCTGAACAATGAACTCAATTTCATTAAACCATGACTTCGTTGCCACTTACTTACTGGAGAAAAACAGTTGAGGAACATAATATATTTTAGAGGGGGCGCTGGTAGCTCTAGTAATGGGATAGTCCTGAGCCTGTGCGATGTCAGGTACTCGTTAAAAACACCTAGCCTAGGAAATAAGCAAAATTTAGAATTCCCAGAGTAGTGTCGGGCTCATTTTCACCAGAGTGACATAAGACGATATGACCTCGTAGTGAAAGCCCGGGCATGAGTCCTAATAACAAACTCTATACTTTAAGAGTTCCGTTGCAAACAAATATCTGCCTGATCCTCCACAGAAATTCGTACAGGCCCATCAGAACACAGTCGTGAAGCCTCCCTTACTACTTACGAACTACGACACAGAAATTATCAATTATTTTAATGCTATTATAATTTTCAATTATTTATTTTTTGGATTCTGTAGGTCCAAGATGCCATAATTCCCAATGATTGGTTCATTAGTTTTTAAGAAGGAAATTTGAATATATAAATAATATAACATTAAATAATTTCATTAATAAATTTAAAATTATGAAAAATTAAGTTTTAAGTAAGCTCTCTTCCGTCACTCTGATGAACATGAGTCCAACTCTACTAAGGGAGTCCTAAATTTTGTCTGCCCTAAATTTTTATTCACCTAGGATAGGGGGTCTTTAACGAGAACCTGACTCCGTATTGGCTCGGGAATTTCGCTTAACGTCAAATCCGAAAGACGGCATGCTTACGTTTTATTTTACCTCTCAGATAAAGTAAACTAAGGGCCTCGGCAGGGTTTCGAACCCGAGATCTTGAGCATACCTCCAAGCTACCGGCGCCCTCTCCCTAGTTATATAAATGTCGTTGAAAAAGTGTATAAATAATTTTAAAATGTGAAGAATTTTATAAATTAAAGCATCTATTTGGTTTCCTTAGTGTGTCCTTAGTCCAGGATCTACCCCTTATAATTTAATTGCTAATTTTATTTTCTTAAAAGCAGAAAGGATCGGACTCATGAAAGATAATTCAATCGGGTCAACGGAAGCGGAAAAACTAAAAAAATAGTAAATGGGCCATTAGAAGGAAATGGAAATGGGTACCATTAGCGACTGAGGATTTGGAGGAGGGGGGAGGGGGGGGGGGGTGGCTTTGGGACACTGCTGAAGGGTAAAGGACCTTAAGGTGATATTAAAGAGCTTCCTTAAATGACTTCTTTAATAGCAAGGATTTTTAGTTGCCCAGTTATAAGAACTCTGGGGAGAAGTTATGTTATCGGTCAGAAATTCGATGAGGACTTTTCTCAGGTATTTTATATTTTCTGAACTTCTAATTCCAAAAACTGCCGACGGAATGTATATTCGACATGAAATTTTATAAGTGTATTCAGAACCCTATATAAGTATATCCAGGACCCTATATAAGTTTATCCAGGACCCTATGTAAATGTATCCCGAACCCTATATAAGTCTATCCAGGACGCTATATAAGTGCATCCAGGTCCTTATATAAGTGTATCCAGGACCCTATATAAGTGCATCCAGGACCCTATGTAAGTGTATCCAGGACCCTATATAAGTGCATCTAGGACCCTATAAGTATTAGATTTTCAGCTAAATCGACTAAAATGGAAGGATGGGATTAGCGAGGAGCTGGATAACTGGATGAAATAAACACTGAAAGCTACTATTTACACTGACTGGCTCCCGCAATCTCTCTTATCCGATATATAGATTTTCTAAATCCTAGAACATTCTATGAATCCTGCCAAATTGATCAAATAACTAGAAATAAAGAACTTGACTTAAAATCATCGAACTAATGAATACGACACGAAACTTTATATGTAAATAACCTCAAACGAACGACACCTCTCAATTTTCAGCTTAATCGGCGAAAGGAACGAGTAGTTGTAATAACTCCGAACATCTTTTTTTTTTTTTTAATATTTCTTGTGTTTAATTTTTGTGCAACTAGGGTAGGACAGAGGCAGTTATCAAATAAATTTTGTGCCGCACATAAATACATAGGTTAATTCGGAATAAAAGTTGAAGTTCGATCCCATGCTCTCCTTTTGTATATATAAAAATATTGAACATAATCCTACCGTTTGACAATGTAACTCTGTCCCTATTCCTTATTTTATTAAATATAGACTTATACAGGAAAAATAAGTCTTTAAAAGGTCAGTTTTTTTTTTTTTTTTATTCAAAATAAATCACAAAATAATAACTAATGATACTTAACATTTTTGAAAGATATTGTGAAACTTAATACTTAATAAAAAATATAAAGAAAAACATTTTTTAAAAATATTGTGTATTTCACAAAATATATAAAATATGTTATATTGCTACCATCTTCAGCCCCGGCTTAACAAATACTCAGTATAACCGGTTTCTGCTTACTTCCTCAGCACAAATTTCAAAAGTGACATTTAAGGTTGCTAGGTTGTCATATTTAGTGTTGACGATAATGGCGTAAACCAAAACCGGTAGTTACACTTTTTTGGAATTAGACAAAATAAAAGTTAAACTAGTTCTACTTTTTTATTACAAGTTTTTATATATTTGATTAGATAAACATTTATAGCAACGTTGGTACCTTTTTTCAATTATTATTTAAATATTTAACAGTTAGTTCTGTAGGTATCAGTAGACAATTAGGTTAGGTTTTATGACTCATGCCCGGGCTTTAACTACGAGGTCATATCGCCTACTTTTTTTTTTTTTTTTTTTTTTTTTTGCAATGCTGTGACGCACATCCAGGGAAGGTAGCCCTGGATAGTGTGGGACTCGAGACGGTTCACCATCACCATACCCACTAAAACCCCCTCCTTGCCGATCCTGATTCCCTTCCGCGGAACTGACGGTCTGTCATTACTTCGCGGAAGGGAGGAAGGGTGGCTGGTAACGCCCCTTCTTCTGTTTTATTACCGCTACTGTTCCTTGTCAGCCCTCTCCTGAAGGGCCAACCCGCCCATGATGAGCGCTGCAAAATCGCAGCCTTCATCCCACGACTCCTGGGAGCGCAGCATAGCGTCCACGTAACTGGAAGCAGTCAGCGGGGCGCCCATGCTGCACTCCAGATTTTTCCTTCCCTCCTCAAATCTGGGGCATTTGAGGAGGACATGCTCCGCCGACTCCGTCTCACTAAGGCACGCGGGGCAGTCTGGTGTTGTTGCTGCCCCGATTTTGTGGAGGTACCCCCGGAACCCACCGTGTCCCGTGAGTACCTGGGTGAGGTGGTAATTCACCTCCCCATGCTTTCTGGTGAGCCAAGGCTCGACTCGAGGTTCGACACCGTCCCTTTGTGGACTTGTCCCATTCTTCCTGCCACTCCCTAATTGTCCTGGCCCTCTCTGGCACTGCTGGACCAGGGGTGGCCCCCGCGTCCTGATAGAAGACCCGGTTTCCCCTATGGTCGAAGCGCTGCATCACCTCTTCCACCTGAACCGGGTCTTGTTTCCTTTTGAAGTGTCGCGTACGTTCCCGTGCCAAGAGGTCAATGGGGGGCAGCCCAGCAATTACATAGGCAGCGTCGCCAGAAACTGTTCGGTAGGCGCATGCGACTCTCAGTGCGCTTCGCCTGTGAGCGGGGGCGATCAGCCTCAGGTATGAGGGAATCCTCGTTGCATCTGCCCATGTCGGGGCCCCGTGCAGAAGGATGGATGTGCTGACTCCTGCCAGCAGTCTTCTCTTGCTCTGCCTAGGGCCACCGACGTTGGGCAGAATTCTCGAAATCGCCGCCGATGTCCTGGTGGCCTTCGCTCCCACGTATTTGAGGTGCTCCCTAAAAGTGAGCCTCTGATCCAGCATTACTCCCAGGTACCTGATTGCCGGTTGGGTCTCGATAGTATAACCCTGGAAGGTCAGTGACATGTTGGTTCTGGCCTTCCTCCCGGTGAAGAGTACTGCATCCGTCTTGTGGATGGCCAGGGAAAGGCCCACAGAGCTCATCCAATGGTGTATCCGCTCCATGGCAGCCTGGAATTTGCGTTCCAGGTTTTCAAGATCATCAGCCACTATGACGATCCCTACATCGTCAGCATACGCCACCAAGGTAAGGTATTCTGGCATTGGCAGGCTCAGAAAGCCATTGTACAGGATGTTCCACAGTGTGGGGCCAAGGACTGACCCTTGTGGAACTCCTGTAGTGACCTTGAATTCCCTGGTTCCGTCAGTGGTGTCCGCGAACAGCATCCTCTCGCTTAGGTAGTTCCTGATGATCTTCATCAGATACCTGGGGATCTTGAAGTCCCGTAAGAGGCTCTCCCAGATCTTGTCCCACCGAGCCGAGTTGAACGCATTGCTGATGTCCAACGTGACCATAAGGCAGTGCTTCCGGTTCCTTAGCGTCCCGGTTATTGCTGCACACACCAGATTCTTCACCTCTTCCACTGCATCTGTTGTTGACCTCCCTGGTCGAAACCCATACTGATTGTCGGTTAGGCCAGCCTCCACATGCTCGCGCAACCTCTCGTGGATGATGCCTTCCAGCACCTTCCCCGCTGTATCAAGGAGACAGAGGGGTCTGTATGCCGAAGGATCACCTGGGGGCTTTCCCGGCTTCGGGATCAGGACAAGACGTTGCCTTTTCCATCGACCAGGGAAAACCCCGCTCTCAAACACTTATCGTACACGTCAGCGAAGACCATTGGCCTGGCCTTCATTGCTGCTTTCAGGGCTCGGTTTGGGATTTTATCCAGCCCGGGTGCCTTGTTGGCACCGACGTGTCGACAGGCTCTTTCAATTTCCTCTCTTGTGACAGGGGGGATGTCGTTTGGCCCGCCTTCATCCATCTCTAATGTTGCCACGCCGCTGCAGGGGAAGAGGCATTCCACGATGTTCTGGACCTCCCCTGGCTCCATCTTTGGCTGGCTCTTGTGGAGCTTCTTGGTCACGATCTTGTAAGCCCTACCCCATGGGTCTGCGTTCAACTCGGCACACTGCCAGAGCACTCTTTCGTCACTCTGGTGGACATGAGTCAGTCTCAACTGTGGGAGTCCTAAATTTTGCCTACCCTAAATTTTTTATTCACTTAGGGTAGGGGCCTTTAACGAGTACCTGACATCGTACATACTCGGGACCATCGCTTAACGTCCCATCCAAAGGACGGCGTGCTTAAGTTTATTTTACCTCCCAGATAGAATAAACTAAGGGCCTCGGTCGGGTTTCGAACCCACGATCTTGAGCTCAGAAGGCAAGCAGGCATACCACTGAGCTACCGGCGCCCTCTCCAGTAAACAATTGATAGAAGGAATATTCAGTATTTGTTAAGTCGTGGCAGAAGATGGTAGCAACACGGAAAGTACTCTCATACATTGTAAATATTTTATGAAATAGACAATACTTGAAAAAACATACGTTTTAATTTACATGTTTTACCATAATGACTGCCTATGACATAACACAAAATTTTTTAGGTGGATTTATGGCCCAATAAGAATAACACCTGTCAATTTCCAACGAAATCGGCCGAGAAAGGGAGAATCAAAAGAGGAGCGGGCAGAGCTGTCAATGTAATGAATGAATTGACACGAAATTTTATAAGTATGATACCTATCGATGTTCAGCGTAACGTAGTAAGGAAAGGAGGGAATCAGAGGAGGGGGCGCAACTCAATAATCCTAATACCAGTTGATGTAGTGTATGTCGAGATGAAATGTTGTAATAGGATTTAGCAGTCCATGACTAAGACACCTATTCATGTTCAACGTAACGTAGTAAGGAATGAAAGGGATCGGAGTAGGGGGCGCAACTCAATAATCCTAATACCAGTTGATGTAGTGTATGTCGAGATGAAATGTTGTAATAGGATTTAGCAGTCCATGACTAAGACACCTATTGATTCACAACCTAATCAGTAGATTGGTTTCAGAGGAACAGTGAGAACTAAGTTGATTAATTTGCACTGAGACAGTACATTGCCGTCCCTTTTACCGACAACTTTCTTCAATGACGTTCTCTCTTCAACTTTACTTCGCGAACAGTAGAACAGTAGAAGTGTTTCTGTGAAGTTTTTAGAACTTACCTCGATCTGGTTCCGTTTCTCGACTGATATCTATTAAATTTCAAAATGCAGTACCTATGTCGGTTCTTGACCAAAAAGAGTTTGATATCAACATATTCGATTTCAGTTTTTACAAATCGGAATATGAAATTCTCTTTTTTTAATATGAAATTCTCCTTTCTCTAAATTTCAAATAAAATTAGACCCAAATTACTATTATAGATATTCGAAGTATAGGGGAGGTACCATAATCATATAAATAAAGCTGAAAATGTCTGTGCGTTGTACCGCTATAACTCACGAACGGCTTCATGGATTTGATTATTTTTTTTTTAATTTGTTCGTCATCGTCTGTGGAAGGTTATAGGCGTATTAGTACCTCAATATCTGGTCCATCCCAGCATCCACCCACGCAATCTTTCTAACTCAAAAACAACTGCAATGATTAATGAGGAATCTTTTTGAATAGATAAGTTTTATCTACCGGAAGGTTAAGGTCTATTTTTTAATCAACCCCTGGTCCATCCCAGCATCCACTCACGCAATCTTTGTAACTCGAAAACCATTGCAACGATTAATGAGAAATCTTTTTGAATAAATTAGTTTTAGCTCCAATGCTAGCGTTACTACAGTTGAAGGACTATAAGCCTTATTCCGTATGAATAATTGAAAATTATAACATCATGAATGTACTGTCGAGGAACTGAATAGCTTTATAGGAGATATTGGGAGAAAAGTCAAAGTTCCACGGGCAATGCCGGGTATTACTGCTAGTAAATAATATGGTCGGAAATTTGGTGCTAAGTTTTCAATGGGATTTCTATCTTTTCCAAACAGGAGGGGATCCATCAAAGGAAGAGGACTAAATCCAAAAATCTTAATAACTGCCGATATAATTATTGTATCGACTTGAAACTTTGTATTTAAATTTAAATCTCCATAAGGACGACACTTATCAAGATCAATTCAATATGAGGATTCAGAAGTTTTTTGTAAGTGAACTATTGATAATTAGACCAGAGTTGATTGGTTTTGGAGGGAGAGTGAAAACTTAGCTGTTTAATTCATGGTGGGGAAGTACATAGGCGGTGATTTTAGGATTTACATACTCAACTGTAGGAAGTATAAGAAAAGTTATGTTACCAGGCAGAAAAACGATACGTTTTCAACACATTTTCTTGTTTTCTTTGACCTCCTGATCCCAAAAATGAAGTCAATGGCCTAGAGACCTTTTTAGATCAAATAGTGACAGTGATTAGTCATAAATGAGTGCAACTCAATGGCTAGGGAGTGTCACTACTGGGTGATTACTGCTCTCTTGAGATTTTGACATTGCCATTTTTTCTCTCTTAGCACATGTTCTTGTTGTATATATTTTTTATATAGTTGTAAATATCAGTATTTATATTAAAAAAAAAAATATATATATATATAAAAGTTACCTTTCACTGATTACAGTTGAGGAAATACAATTCCAATCAATAACTGTTCATAGAACAACAACAACAACATTTATTTGGACCAGCAAGATACAAGATGCTATACACAAATATATAATAAAATAAAGAGTTTAAAATAGAAAGTCCTGGTACAGTCTCTGTTTGAGTCGCCCCCAGGAGTAGGCGCACCTCGACTAGTGTACAGCCCCGGAACAATTCACAAGGGCTTCGTGGTGATTCTTCACTAGCTTCTCGATGTGAGCTGCAAAAAGAGGAACACCCAATTATTCGTGGATTTTGTGATTCCTGACAAACCCGCACCCTGGTTTGTTGCTATTCGGAGTACTTTGTTTTGAAATGTTAGTGCTGCTGGTACCGATCCAGACTGGACAGGCGTATGTTAGAAGTGGAAGTAGGAGTGTCTTGTAAAGGCAGAATAGTACATGTGTGTTTAAGTGGCGTGTTTCTGTTTATGAGAAGGTAGAGGGTGTTGGAGTCATGAATATGCTAGCTATAGTTTTCTGTTAATGTGTAGTTCCCATGTGAGTAGTGTAATCTAAAAGTACTCCAAGAAGCGCACACCTTGGTCTTTAGGAGCGAAGATTTTAGCTTCAGTCTTCCCAACATTCAGTTTTAGTCTTCATTTTGAGTAACTGTCCATAGATAATTATCAAACTTAACAGTTAACATTATTAGAATATTTTTCATATCGTCAATTCTTGTCATAAAGTTAAGGAATGAATGGAATTAAGCAGTTTTTGTTATTAATGGAAAATTCTCCATCTCAAGAGGAAATTAGAGTCACATTATTATTCATTATTCCAATGGGATCGTATTAAAGATAACAGTATGAAAATTGTCTTGAAATATTACCTATAGTAGGCCGTCATGGGATCGTTAACAGATTACTAAGGGACCCCCAGCATGTCGTGACCCACTTCTTGAGTAGGGAAAAACCATCCCCAATTTTCGTTATTACGAAATCTAGCCGAGTAATTCAAAAATAATGGTTTCTATTAAATACCGTTTTATATATATATATATATATATATATATATATATATATATATATATATATATATATGTATATATAGTAGAACCTCAACCATCCGGGGTAAGGGGAAGGGGGGGGGGGGGGGGGGGAGTGGTCGCACGGATAAATGAAAACCATGGTTAATCGAGACAATTTTTATTTAACGAATAACATACATATGTGTGTACTATGTTATATACATATGTGTGTACATTGTCATGTTATAACGTTATCAGGGCTTGAAATATGAAATAATCCTTCTTTGTTTTTTGCGGTTTCAAATGATTTCCCTTAAATATATAATTGACAACCTGTTATTTTCCTTATTTCAGTTCTAAGTTTGAAGAATTCATATCAAATCACTCCTAGAACATTTTATTGAAGGTGCAGCTGCATTTTTTTTCTCGGAAGTAGCTGAGGGTCTCTAGGAACGTATACTTACTGCGTACACACCACAATTAATCGCGAACACGGTTAATCGAGGTTTAACTGTATATGTATATATATAATATTTTCGATACGCTGAAGAGTTTAAAAAAAGTTTTAATGTTCCAAATCGAGGATTTATTCATTTATAATTCATTTGTTAGTTTTCCAGCAGTACTCACGACAGTCGCGAAATTACAGTATAATTACAGTTAGAAAATCCGGAATAAATATTAAATTTAAACTCACATATTACACACACACACACACAAAGATGGGCCTAGTTTCCAATTTGTATAGATATATATTTATTATTATTATTATTATTGTGAACCTTAGGAAGCAAATAAAAAGGCTATTATTACTATTAGTAGCCGCGGGCTAAGATGTATAGACATAAAAAAAAAACATGTTAAATGAAATTTCAATTATTTCTCCAGTTATATGAGATATAGGGGAAGTTATGTAATTTTTCAGAAATTTGATGCTGAGTTTTGAACGGAATTTCATCATTTCTGACCTCCTGATTCCAAAAAATAAAATCAAAGTCTGTTAGTCTGTGTGTCTGTGAACACGATAACTACCGAAAGAATGAATGTATCAACACGAAATTGTATGTATTTCCAGAATCCTCTATGAAGGACACCTATTAATTTTCAGCCAAATCGGCCGGAGGGAAGAGGGGATTAGGAAGAAGGGCTCAACTCAAAAATCTCTGTCAATGTACTGACTATATCAACATGAAATTTTATATTTAAATTGAAAACTACATAAATAAAGCATCTAATAATTTTTCGCGGAATCAGAAGATGTGGCTCGGCTCAAATACCCTAATAAATTTATTATTATCTCCCACATTGGGACCTGACGAAGGGACGTAAGAACCTCCCGAAACACAATTGTGATAAAGACACTTCCAGAAGAACTTTTCAATTAATTTTTTTAATTGAAAAATGTATCTACTTATTATAATTATCCATATATATATATATAAATATATATATACCTATATATATATTTTTTTTTTGTACTCTAATATTTTTAATTATTTATTTATTCAGTTTTTATTAATTTCATTTTACTTTTTTAAATAGTTTTGTTATTATTACTAATCATAGATGTGTTAGACTCAAGTAGTCATAAATCTAATTTATAAGCAAAAATAAAAAATACATTTTTTTGACGTATCCTAATAACATGTATTGGTTTAACGGAAATAAATTTATTAGGTTAGGTTAGGTTAGGTTAGGTTTTATGACTCATGCCCGGGCTTTAACAACGAGGTCATATCGCCTACTACCAGAGCGCTCTTTCGTCACTCTGGTGGACATGAGCCCGACTCTACTGTGGGAGTCCTAAATTTTGCCTACCCTAAATTTTTATTCATCTAGGCCTATTATTATTATTAATAATAAGTGTTATGCGGGATTTAAGTGATTAGGACTTTAACTTAGGAAAAGTTCAGAAAAAATGTATTTTGATAATCTTCTGATTTCACATTTTTAAAATATTTCTCCCTTGAGAAATTACATTAAAAATACATTAATGAAGCTAACTCAAGTCCCAAGGAGTTGAAACTTTTCAAATTTAAATAAAATTTTTATAAGCACTTTTTGTTTTTATTTCATTTTTTTACCGTATTTTGCAGCGGTAGGTACTCTATAGGACTGAAACAATGGCTTATTTTCAAGAATTGTTTTACTTCCCCAGCTCAAATATAGAGCAAGTTATGTAATCGGTGTCAGAATTAAAAATAATGCGGAGGTCGCTACGGAGTTTGAAGAGCCCAGGGTCACAGACGTGATGAGATGAGGTTTCGATGGGCAGGCCATGTGCAGAGGATGCAGGAGGCTGAAACCCCACGAAGACTGATGGTAGTGATCCCGGAGGGCAACAGAGGACGAGGAAGACCTGGATGGACGCAGTCGATGGGGACCATGGGATGCAAAACTGGAGAACGCTTGCGCTGGAAAGGAATCTTTGGGGGAAGTCTCTGGAGGAGGCCAAGGCTCGAATGGAGCTGTAGCGCCGAATATGATGATGATGTAATCGCTGAGAAATTCGATGTTGAGTCTTCACCAAAATTTCATATTTTACGATCCCCAAATTCAAAAAATGAAAAAAAAAAAATCTTCGGTGAATCACTGGCAATGTACCTAGTTCCCCAGCAGGAATTAATCGAGTTATCTCTTTCCCTCCAAAACCAATCGACCGGTCAATTGAATTGATTAATGCATCCTGAGGAAGCACCTGTGGTTCACCGTCTATTTTTTTTCATAATTTAATAGACAATTTTGAACTGTGAGGACACAAGATAAAACGACTCTTTCATTTTATTTATCCTGACAGACACCCAAATGTCAATATTATCAATTCTTAAGAGAGAAAAAAAAAAGGAACGTTAACGGGTATAATTATTTATTTAATAAACTCCCAAATTCACTGAATTCTATCCATTAGTTAATTAATAAATTATTTTGTGGGGACAACAATAATTGATGCATGGAATATTAATTCTGTATAATCTGAGGCTTTAGATTTAAAAAAAAAAAAAAAAAAAAAATTGTTAAATAATAATACAATTTAATCACGTTGAATACGAGTCAATTTAATGTAAATTATATTTAAGAATCTCAAATTGTGACCACTTTAATTAGGATATCGTTATTCCATTGATGTGTGTCCAATTTTTACCCATGTTGGGTACCCTGAAACTGTTTTAAGAATATTTCTGATACTTGAAATGAAATTTGTTGTATTCCGTTCTGTTCCACTCAATTTTACAATTTTATTTAGTTTTCCCATTTATATAAGGGATTTTTACATAAGAAAACCACGATTTCGCTATTCGCTATCACGAATAAAAGTTCCCATAAATTGACCGCCACTCAAACCGATATTACATCTTCAAGAGTTTAGATCTTGGGGCCTTTTTATGGTTATTCTTGTGTCTGCATAGAAATTAATCTTAATTATTTTAACTTAAATGTCTTTTATGGTAAATCAATTATACGCACTGAGCTCTCGAATTCACCGTTTTTTGTTAGAAGTAGATTATAGTTAGTTACTTATTATGACTCATGCCCAGGCTTTAGTTACGAGGTCATATCGCCAACTACCAAAGCGCTCTTTTGTCGCTCTGGTGGGCATGAGCCCAACTGTACAGTTGTGGGAGTCCTAAATTTTTCCTACCCAGAGGCCTTCAGCACAATAATGGACTAACCCCGAAATATTAATATTGAGATATATGAAAAAATAACAAAGGCTATTTTTATTAAACCAAGAAGGTAACAATTGTTATTTTTAGCATATTATTTTGCGTAAAGAGATACTTTTTAATATTGGATTAATTTATTTTTAAATCACGGCGATTTTTGATTTCAATGTGGGTTAGTCCATTTTTACATCTAATTGTTATTGTATTGTGGAATGTCCCTTTAAAAATAATATAAGAAATTTGTATTATTTTTAATGATAAAAGTAAAAAAAAAAAAAAAAAAAAATATAATATTTCGTTTCAAAACTTTATATATATTATTATAGAGGGCGCCAGTAGCTCAGTGGTATGCGTGCTTGACTTCTGAGCTCAAGGTCGTGGGTTCGAAACCCGACCGAGGCCCTTAGTTTATTTTATCTGGGAGGTAAAATAAACTTAAGCACGCCGTCCTTCGGATGGGACGTTAAGCGATGATCCCGAGCCTGTACGATGTCAGGTACTCGTTAAAGACCCTTATCCTAGATGGATAAAAATTTAGGGTAGGCAAAATTTAGGACTCCCACAGTAGAGTCGGGCTCATGTCCACCAGAGTGACGAAAGAGCGCTCTGGTAGTAGGCGATATGACCTCGTTGTTAAAAGCCCGGGCATGAGTCATAAAACCTAACCTATTTTTATTCTATATTATATATATTATTATTCCATATATTATATTATATAGTAGTATATACTATATATTGAGTGCTATATATTATATTACAGTATATATTATAAAGTTTTTCTTTGCTGTTGAGAGTAAAACGTTTGTTTAGGTTAATCAAAAGCCGAGATGTGGCGTTCAAAATATTTGTTCGCGCTCCTGAACACTTATTCTTATTTCTATCAAACTTTTCACAAAAGTCTTTCTTGTAAAATGAATGATCAGATTCCTTAATCAAAAAAATATAATTAACGAAAATGAGGTTGATTTAAAAAAAAACCTAAATACTTACCATGAAAATCCTTTAACATTACGCATCTTCTGCGTATACGGACTTTGGTTATTTATTCCTCCATTTTAGTCTAATCTAACTACAAGGTCATGTTGCCTACTACCAGAGCGCTCTTTCGACACGCTGATGGACATGAGCCTGATTCTACTATGGGAATCCTAAATTTTTATTCACCTAGGATACGGGTCTTCAACGAGTACCTGACAGGCTCGGGACCATCGCATAACGTCTCAACGTCCTCACCTCCCAGAAACTAAGGTCCTTGGCCGCGTTTCGAACCCTTGATCTTGAGCTTAGTAAGCAAGCACGTTACCTCTGACCTACCTACATCACCTACCTTCAGTCTAGTGACTTAAAAGTATACGAAATATGTAAGTCACGTATAGGGGAGAGTGGAATTTCCTTGTGTTTAAGGAATGTTTTGTTAAACACATAATTTTTTCTATATGGTGAGAGGTTTAAAGCCTACTGTCGGGGCTTTGTCATTAAATTAATTCCATGTGTTGAGAGTTTAATATAAACCTCATCCTCTGCAGGATAAAAATTAAAGTAGACGAGATTAAAGAAGATAAAACAAATTTATTTAAACACCAGGGGCTCTGCAACAGAAGGACGAATGCTTAGATAGAATGGAAATGTACACTGATACACTCTGGAGTGGCAAATAAGAATAGGTGGGAAACTGACAGATGTATAATCATAGCTAGCCCCGTGTCTTTCTGTAGAATAGTTAGTTATTATGACTCATGCCTGGGCTTTTAACTTCAAGGTCATATCGCCTACTACCAGACCTCTATTTTGTCGCTCTGGTGGACATAAGCCCGACTCTACTAGGGAGTCCTAAATTTTGCTTACCCTAAATTCACCTTGGGTATAGGGGTCTTTAACGAGTGTCTGACATCGTACAGGCTCTGGACCATGTCTTAACGTCCCATTCGAAGGTCTAGATCAAGGTTTAAAGTTTGGATGCCCTTTATAGCTAAATACAGGCTGTGGTAGATGGAGAGATAGCCGAGAACTGGTTAATGCACCCGTGATTTGGTTGGTAGCTACGCGAGGGACACCTCCATCCTCCAAATCCATCAACCCCTAAATGTTGAGCTCCTTCTGGACTACATAATAAATTTCAGTAAAAACATTTTACTTAAGTGTGACACAAATCAAAACGTTTTGGTAAAGAAAATAGAGAAAACTCAGGGAGGGAAACACAAAAATATCCGTTCACGATTTTAAATTATAATCTCTGTTTTTGAATGTTTATTAATTTATTTTCTATTCATTCCAGTTACTTTGTATTTGTTTTCTTTTTTCTTTAAGTGTTCTTTTAAAATTTACTCTTAAGCAGTAGCATTGTTTTTAATTTAACTGATTACTTTTGATTTGTATTTAGTGTATAAGGGTAATGGTTAAGGAACCTTATTGTATAATTGTACCTCTGTAAATGCGACTGTTATAATAAACTCTTCTTCTTTCGTGATTACTGTAAAGCTAGATGCCCTTCAAGTTGGATGTTGAGTCTAACGGTATAACATGTTACCTTACCCCCAATTAGTTGACTTGTGAACCCTAGCTCCTTGTCTTGGTAACATGTGGATTAACTATGAACCGAGGTGGTTTTCTAAGGTAGTTGTATACAGTCAAGAGGAATGTGAGATCCAGAAGACATGGCGGTCGATGGCGTGGCACTAGATTCAATCCGAGTCTTAAGTATGCTCTTCAACATGTAATTTTTCACTTATTGCTCTTTCAATTGTTCATTGATTCCAATGAACAATTGAATGAAATTTATTAAAATTAAAGTTTTATTATTATAGCTGAAAAAATTCTGGAAATCTTTTGATTAGAGAGCAATTTCTTCAATTTTTTCACCCTTTTTCGAATGAAAAAAACTCGGATGATTACAACAAAAAGTATGTAACGATAAAAGAATGATACTATATCTCACACTTGGTTAAGATTTTATTATAATACGGTAGATAGTATGAGAAGGCGGTGAAGGTCAAATAAGGCCAAGCCCCTCCCTCCCCCTAACCCTTCAACCCCCCCCCCCCCCCCCCCCCCCCCCCCCCTATTTAATTCTTAATATATATAAATATATTCCAGTATAGTAAATAGTATATAACTAAAATAATTTATGGTAATAATAAAAATAATAAATAGAAGTAGTTACGATAATAGAAATGATAGGATATTGGTGGAGGAGCTCTGCCAAGAGAATAAAAATTAAAGCTTTTATGTGGTTGGTCCAAATTTGAGCACTTGTACGAATATCAGAATTAATTACAGGCTATGAGTAGACTGATGAGATGGGTCTATCTGTCTCCCTTTGACAGAGAACATACTGTCTGTTCTGATCTGATGCATTATGCAGGCAGGCCCTGGGGGGGAGTAAACGAAGGGGACAGCTAGCTGGTTGGAATATCAATACTTGGAGTAAACTGCAATGGATGTCATGAATCCGCAGGTTGCTTCGTATATATATTACTGAGGGGGGGGGTAGAGCCACTCATTTGCTCAAAGCAAATTTAGCAACTAAATGTTCGCTCTACCTCTGAAACGAATTTAATGATTTGATTTAAAATCAATAGGCAACAGGTGTCTTATCTGAGGCTTCTGAATCCTCAAACTAAAATCCGTGCTGATAGTTTTGTTACATCGAAAGTTATTGATTATTTCAATATTGCTAATTGAGGCAATCAAGGTATTTATATTTTAAACAATATTTTCTTTATTTCATTTCAGACGTTTCGACACTATAATCATTATCACTTCTAAAAAACAAAATTCTTTTAAATAACAATAACCATTTCCTATAATTACAATTCCCATAACTATTATTTCACCTATTATTAAAAAGACAGATCAGGACTCAGCTAAATACAGAATGATATATAAAATTACTATTCCAATCATGTAGGTATTATACAACATTAATTGTCGTCAAATTTTCTAATAAATTTACATTTATCAATTTCACCTTTACATCTTTCAAATTCCAATACTATAAATAAACCACTATAACCATGATATATCCTACTCTAATATCATTATTTTTTATAAATCGATATTTTATTCATTTTAATTATATTTATTTTTTTTAAACAATTTAATTTATAAACTATAAAATTAACTATGTTTGACATTTTATTTATTTATTTTTATTTGATTATGCGTTATGTTATTGATTATTTAACTTTTGACCCCCCTCCCCCTCTTCCACCAATTTCGTTGAAACTTGACAGGTGTCGTCCTTATTGGTTCAATTTCATGTCGTTAGGTCCATCACATAGGCAGTTATTATGGTTCTTGAGTACAACCCCCTTTCTCCCTGTTATCCCCCTTCCCTTTGGTAACTTTTTATAGGTAAATTGAAAAACTCATAAGGTCGACACACATGAATTTTCCGCAAAATCGGCCGAAGGAAAAGAGGAATCAGAGGGGGTCAACTTAAAAAACCTTAATAACTGCCGATGTGATGAATATATCGATATGAAATTTAGTATGCGATTTTAGAAATCCATGTGTAAGTCAACAATTTAACAGGTTGTTCCATAAGTAATGTCAGTTAAAAAAAAAAAAAAAATTAAATAATATATTATTACAGTTACATTCTCCCATTTGTTTATTTTCCTTCTCAAAAAAATAGCAATTACAAACGTTTCTGGAAGCACTCTCATCATCAGTATCTATAATACATGTGTTCTTTACGTTAACTATTGGTTCTGTCAAAAAGGCTAAGAGAGGCCTTCATTCACGGATGATATTTGGTGGAATATGGAAGGAATAATCCGTTATAATTGTTTTTAATGTAACCAATCAGGAAAGAGGTCTACTGCGAACAACTTGACCGTTTGATGTTAGCATTAAAAGAAAAAATGTCCTTCTCTGGTCAATATGCGCTGATTTGTATCGACCAGGACAATGTCAGACCTCACACTGCTGAGACCCTACAAAAACTACACCATTGCTGTTGGCACATTATAGGACAGCCACGGTATTCTCCCCTTCAGATATCCCACCTGTTCCAGAATAACCGGGACTACCTAATTGGCCAATGGATGAATTCTAAAAAGAGCAGTCGTTTTATTTTTCGGATCAAATAGTAGAGTTTTGTAAAATAGGGAATTGAAAATTTAGAAATAAGATGAAAAAATGTTGTTGAAAATAATTGATGATAAATCGTTGAATAAAAATTAATAGTAAGTTTTTTATTACTTTTTATCCGAGAATACAAAAACCGACAGTTATGGGATGACCTGATATTTTTAGTCAAAACGGTCGATTAGTTTTGGAGTGAAAGGGAAAACTAATTAATTCTCGGAAAATAAACTGTCGGTGATTTACCGGAAACATATTTTTCTATAAGTTATGTAATAATAAATTTTTCTGGTACATGAAATTGCCTCTCGAGCCATGTAAGCGCCATGTAGACAGGTCTGTACTCGAACAGGGCCCCTTAAGTAGAAGAAGTCACTGACTGTCGTCTCCTCAACCCCGGGGTATCATAATCTTGTTAGAGAAACTTGTTGGGGGGTGCTCATCCGGGAAAATACCCAGACTTGGAGCTTGTGTGGGCGGAGGAAAATTACTTCAGTGAACACATCGCATCAAGTGAGAGCCAAGAAAAACAGGAGCCTGGCCGTGTACCACCGTCTTATGCTCAACGCGGCTCTGTTGGCACATTTTCCACAAACTGTTTCAAAAAAACAAAGACTGTGAATCACCGGCAATGTACTTCCACAGCGCGAATAAATGAACTATGTTTTTTGCTTTCTCTCTGGACAGAATTTAATGATTTGGTTGAAAATCAATATATGTCTTATAATTTCTCAATCATCATTCTGATCCATTGACAGCTGTGCTCTCTCCTCCTCTCACCCCCTCCCATCACCTCCCCTTCCATATATTTCTATTGAAATTGAGAGTTATCACTCTTATTAGATCATAAACCCACCTTTAAAATGTTCTAGGCTTTAGAAATTCTCTCTCTCCATATATATATATATATATATATATGTAGGGAGAGTGAGGGAGAGAGAGAGAGAGAGAGAATTCCTAAAGCCTAGAACATTTTAAATTGATTAAAAATTGAACATTTTTTGATATATATATATATATCTGGTGTTTGTGCTAAGGGCTTAAGTCAGAATAAGTTTTGTGATACAAAGGACAAGTGAATTAAGATATTTTTACCATATATGGTTACATAAATGTAACTGAATGTTGGAATATTTTACTTTGTTTATAGTTAGTACTTTATGGAAATAATATTTCAAGTAACATAAATGTGTTTTACTTGATTTGCAGGAATTTTTCAAACCTTCAGATATTCCCTTCTTAAAATTCAGATTTTCTGACTTAAGCCTTTTGTCCAAACACCCGATATGTATATATATATTACTGTTAATTTGATAAATTTAGTTATTATACATAATAACTGGTTGTTTTACAAAATAACTACCGTTCTTGGTTAATATGACAAATTATTCACAGTTTCTTAATATTTATCATATTAACCAGTTATTATACATAATATAAAACTCACCTTGTTAATATCATATTAACTGGCTATTATGCATAATAGCTGAAAACCTATGGCTAGTATGCTAAATTCAGTATTCTGGAATGAAATTTTCTTTGTAAAGAGGTTTTTCTAACTAAAGAGGAAGTTCCCAATGTGGTTGTGTCAATTCGCGAGTGTGTTAGGAACTTGTCAATCGCAGATGGTCAAGGGTTTAAAAGATGTAACTGCTAAGGAAAATGTACATCGTCAAAATGCAAGTGCAAAAAAAGTTTAGTGCTTTGCAATTCAAAATGTCACGACAGTTTGCCTTGTTCAAATAAATAAGTACCTACGTAATAGTTGTCTTATTTATTTATAATAGCAACAATTATGTATAATAGCCACACTAGTTTGGCTATTATACAAAATAACCAGTTAACTTAGTAAATTCAACTAAATTAATCACTTTAGCTGTTCACGTTGGATATTTTACAAAATAACCAGATAAAGTAATAATTTTTTTTTTCAATTTGCCATATTAACCAGTTTTTTGGTTATTATATAAAATAACCGGTGATTATACATAATAGCAGATTTATCAAATTAACAGTAACATATTGTATATTGGCCAGTTTGTAGAGGCAAACTCGGTGTGCCGATACATAAAATAGCACTTTAGCGGTTGACTTTGAAGTTAATGTATAAAACCAAAAATGTAGCAAATCAAATTTTCAACGTTTGATCTTATGGATATTTGGCGTATATATTGGGGTGAGGGGGCGCTAGCGCTGCTAATATGGGCTTTGAATTGAACAATATCAATAACACCAATTTTGAACATCATCCATATTTTACAGGCTAACTATGCAAAAATATCTATTAAAAAAAAGTAGATGAATCACCGGCAATGTACCTCCCCAGAACGAATTAATCAATTTAGTTTTCGCCATCCATTCAAAAGCAATCGACCGTTTGCGTTTAAAATATTACTAATTCACTTATATAGAGGCTTCTGGTGAGGGCGCCGGTAGCTCAGTGGTATGCGTGCTTGACTTCTGAGCTCAAGGTCGTGGGTTCGTAGCCCGACCGAGGCCCTTAGTTTATTTTATCTGGGAGGTAAAATAAACTTAAGCACGCCGTCCTTCGGATGGGACGTTAAGCGATGGTCCCGAGCCTGTACGATGTCAGGTACTCGTTAAAGACCCCTACCCTAGATGAATAAAAATTTAGAGTAGGCAAAATTTAGGGCTCCCATAGTAGAGTCGGGCTCATGTCCACCAGAGTGACGAAAGAGCGCTCTGGTAGTAGGCGATATGACCTCGTAATTAAAGCCCGGGCATGAGTCATAAAACCTAACCTAGAGGCTTCTGGACATAATAAATTTTTTAGGGGGCGCCGGTAGCTCAGTGGCTTGCCTTCTGAGCTCAAGATCATGGGTTCGAAACCCGACCGAGGACCTTAGTTTGTCCAGGATCCAGGGGGGGGGGGGGGGGGGGGGGAGAGAGGGGAAAGGACTCAACCCAAAAACCTAATGATCCGATTTAAAGAATGTATCTACACAAAATTTAGTTTGAGGATTCAGAAGTCCTTATATAAGTCAACTATTGATTTTTAGCGATAATTTAGTTGTTTAATTTTTGCTTGGGAAGTACACAGCCGGTGATTAATCGATGACTTTTTTATTTTTTTCGCTGTATTTCGCTTTTTTTTCGGTATTTCGCTCTTTTTGACTTGAAGAAGGGGCCCGTGATCGAGTAGTATATCGTTTTGAGAGCCTGCCTTATACACTGACCGCAAGGCTTCAAAAATTGTCATTTATGCTTTGTGGAGGGGGGGGGGGGGGGGGGGGGAGGAGAAGGAGAGAGAGTAAGTCACAAACCGGCATAAAAATCATTGAAAATTTCATTTTATATTTAAAATCATCTAACTTACAGTTATTAACCGCGTAGATAACATTACTTACCTGCTTAAAGTTACTCCAGAATAGGTAAATAGTAAATAAAGAATTACTTACTGTAGTGTGATCGTTATTATGACTCATGCCCGGGCTTTTAACTACGAGGTCAATATGATGACCAAGGCAATATGCCTATTACCAGTGCGATTTTCGTAGACTCTACTGTCTCCTGAGTCCAAAATTTTGTCTATCTAGGTTTATTTACTTAGGGCAGGGGGTCTTTAATAAGTACGTGACATCGTGCAGGCTCGGGAGAATCGTTTAACATCCAATCCGAAGGATGGCATGCTCCCGGTTTTTTACCCTCCCCAGATAAGGGCGGGTTTCGAACCCGCGATTTTGTTCTCAGTAACCAAGGACCCATACCACTGAACTACCGGCGCCCCTCATTGTACTGTGTATTATTTATTAAGTTACATGTTGACTTTGAAGTCTGCGACAGTATGTTATATTCTTTAGGTACATACATATGAAACTAACTAAAATGTAAATGTAATCTTACTAAAAGGTGGAGTGAGTGGAGGGGGGAGAGGGAGGAGTAGCTAGATGCCATGTCTTGCTGTATTTATTAGATGGATCATTGCTAATGTCTCCACTTCTCCAATTAACCCTCCTAATTACAAAGCTTGTGTCACGACTATGCCCTATGCCATTTGAATGCCTTACAAGACACTCATTGCCATCTCGACCCTTAGGGCTTCCTACTCATAATGAACTCCCTGACCTTCACATTAACCTTTATCCTATTGACCCTATGGACACATCTAAAGATATATACAATTGTTTACCCCTCTTAGAGCATAGACAAAATTATTCAATCGATCAAAAAATTTATGTTGACTTTTCTCCGGGTTTCCTCTTTTCTGACCCCATGATTGCAAAAATGAAAAAAATCATCGGTGATTGACCGGCAATGTACCGCCCCAGCCTCTCTCCCGGAAGCCGATCGACCGTTTGGGCTAACTATCAATTATCGACTTACGTTGGGACATCTGAATCCTCATACTAAATTTTGTGTTGATACATTAGTTGTTAGAAATTAAAGTTTTTTTTGCTAACATTCCCCCCTAACCCCCTTTCTTTTATGTACGATGCATATTAGCCATGACTCCTATAATGGTGTTTTACCTAATTATTTACGACATCCATGGCCCCGGGAGGAAGTTTTATCTACGAAATAAAACTCACTCCCGGACGGGATTCGAACCCGCAAACCATGGTGAGACCATGCGACCAAAGCCCTACGCTCTAGCCCGCACGGCCACCATGGCTCCCGCCGAACATACTTTGAACTATCACTATTTTATAAAAAAAAAACATTCTAATCTTCTTCCTACGTTGATCCCCACAGAAAAATATGATGACTTCCTTCCAGAGTGTGTTATTTACACGATTTCCATTTAAATAAACATAAAAAAAAAAGATGCCTCGAAGAGATCCAAAGTCTCGAATCAGAGAAAAGTTGTACAGATAAGAAACATGAATGTGTTGAGATAGCGATGTCCAAGTATGGAGCGTTGAATAGATAAAAGTATATTCAAAGCCGTAACTTGAAAGATGTGTTGTAATCCACTGGGTCCTGTACAAGGTCACAACATTGGCCTTAAACTCCTTCTGGTCTCAGGACTTTATAACCCCTAAATCCTAAGGTTAAAGGTCGCAAGTGTTAACACTATAAGAAAGGATATCGTGGCTTAGTAAGGCCAACGTCAGACTCAACTGGGTTCCCTCCAGTGTTATTCCTGGAGGTAATATTTGTTTTTACTTTCTTATACTTTTATTAGCAGGAGGTACTGTAATCGTGTACTCAGTCCTGTGCTATGGTGCTCAAATCTGGGGATATCGGATGCACAGTAATATTGAAAGAACCTTCAAATTATTTATTACAAAATGTTTAAAGCTGCCCAGAAACAGAGCAGATTTCTTCTTATATTTAGAATCTGATTTAATGCCTGTTTCTTGTTTACATTGAAATTACATTTACATTTTATAGAAGGTATCTTTAAATCTCCCATCTTTTTTTTTTTTTTTTTTCTTTTTTTTTTGGCTTTATGTACGGTGCATATTAGCCATGTCAATGTGTTATATATAATTATTTAAAACATCCATGGCCCCGGGAGGGAGTTCTATCTACGAAATAAAACTCACTCCCGGACGGGATTCGAACCCGCAAACCATGGTGAGACCATTCGACTAAAGCCCTACGCTCTAGCCCGCACGGCCACCATGGCCCCCGAACCTCCCATCTTATATTATAGATATATAAACATTGTTACGAGGAATGTCATCGATAAAAAGGTATTTTGGTATAACGAAGTGCAATCTATTTGTAACAACTGTAATGTTAATATAACTGAGTTTTTGTATGGCAGAATAAAAGGGAATGATATTGTAAATAAAGTAAGGGATACATTTATTAATGAATATAAATTAAAATCAATAAATAGTACCAAGCATACTTTATATAAACAGTTAGTTACAGATCATAAAGTTATTTTCTCAGAGATGGATGCGAATTCGATAAGCTGGGTGCTGAAGGTACGAGGTGAACTTCTTTATTTAAATAAGTATTCTTACACTAAGGAAATCAAACTCAAATAACAAGCAAGATGAAGATGTGTTTCACTTTATTGCCGTATGCCCCCATCTTAAGGGAATTTCGTCTTATCTATTTTGGTGAAGCAGAGTTGAGCTATGTTCAGTTTATTGATTATGTAAATGGACGAAATTACAAAACTTTAATTAACTATTGCAAAGCCGCCTGGAATTATAGATTTGACCTAGATTCAGAGTTTAATTATTAGTGATATATAAACAGCAAGATGTTTTTTATTTTAATTTTTTGTTAGTTTTTTTAAAGGATCATTTAAGTTTATTTTGTAAATTACTGCATTTGTATTTGAATTTTTTTTTTTTTTTTTTGTTTTGTCACTTTTATATATGTGTGAGTAGAAATAGAAGAGATAACCCCTCAGGCGGTCAATTTGACCATGAGTATTGTCGGTCAATATTATTAATGTACATTTGAAAAAAAAAAAGAAAAAGAAATAAAGACTATTATTATTATTGTAATCGTGTAAAAATCCGAGATCGAGTTTTCAACGCTTTCAACGGAAGTTTACTTTTCAAGCGACCATGTACGTTGTCAGATACTCGTTAATGACCTCTCTCTAGGTCAATGAAAATTTAGGGTAGGCAAAATTTAAGACTCCAATAGTAGAGTCGGGCTCATGTTTACCAGAGCGACGAAAGAGCACTCTGGTAGTAGGCGATATGACCTCGTAGTTAAGGCCGGGCATGAGTCACAACTAACTAACACACAAAAGAAACAACACTACCTACATTTTAAGAAGTTAATTCACAACTAAATACTGAATAACTTTTTTTTCTCTTTTAATAGGTTTCCTTTTTTTTTTGTAATTAAGTCTACATCACTCTAATCATGATTAATATATTTATTTTTCTATTTTAATTGAGAGATCACACATGTTTGGGAAAATTCGAATTATTACAAATGTTAGGTATACTAATGTGAAGATGACTGATGTAGTCAGACGTGATTATTCCACAAGTTGTAAAATAAAGATGTAATCTGACCTCTCACAGATTTTATTATTTGTACTAGCTGACTTTCGAGGTTGCCCTCATCATCAGGCTTTCTACAAAAAAAAATATTTTCAGTAAAAAATCCCCTCCCCCCCCCCCCAAAAAAAAATAAATAAAATAAACAATTTTAAGGGCCAAAATAAATATTGACTAAAATGAATTTTTCACAAAAATAAATAAAGTAAAATTAATAAAATATTGAGACCTACCTAACAGTCTTATTAACTCAAACATATAAAAGTCTAAAATCACTTTATTAATGAGTTCTTAATAAAGTATGAATAACAAATACTGAATAACTGTATGAAATAAACACTGAAAACTACTATTTAGGAACATCTTAACTTAAAAATTGCCTACAGTACACTAACACAATCCAGTAAACAGCTGACTTATTCTCTCATATCGCTTTATACCGGGTGATTCATTTAACCTGAAAAAACAAGAATAAATCGAAAAATAAGCTTTATCGAAAAAAATTGTTCAAACAAAAGTTGCAAGGTTTAAAGGGGGAAATATAATGGTAATACGAAATTTAGCCTCGAGTGGCGTTTTCAGGGTTAAATCAAGGGCAACTTCGATTTTCTCAATGGAAACCTATAGTTTTAATTGCATACTTGTATTCTACGTGAAAAAATACGTATCTTTTATAGGAAAAATTTTGTTTGAAAATGCTAATTTTTTATGGTTTTGAGAATTTAAAAACACAAATTTGATGCACAAAGAAATAAACATAGATTAAATTAAAATGATTGTTATTGTAACAAAGAATCAATATTTTACACACAATTTAGAAAACAAATTTTAATTGAATAATTTCACACCAATTAAACAATTAATTATCCTCTTAATAAATGTTCAAAATGATGTCCCTGAACTTCAATACATTTTTCAACACGTGTAATGAAACATTGCACCGTCCTTAATAAAGTTTTTCTGTCAATTTCTCGACTTGCATTTCTGATTCTCTCTTTCATATTTTCAGTGGTAGTTGGCACATTTTTGTATACTTGTTCTTTTAAATATCCCCATAGAAAAAAATATGGTGAAGTTAAGTCCGGTGACCTAGCTGGCCAGTTTACTGGACCACCTCGACCAATCCACCGGTTAGGATAGTCTCGTTTTAATAATTCACGTGATGTTATTGCATAATGCGCTGGACAACCATCGTTCTGGAACCACATATTCATTCTTTCTTGAAGAGTCAAATTTTCAAGAAGCTCTGGTAATTGTTGGTCTAAAAATTCTGCATACTTTTCACCATTTAAATTACCATCAATGAAAAAAGGGCCTATAAGTTTATCCCCAATAATTCCGTACCATACATTCACTCTCCATGGTTTCCTTTTTTTTGGTTGAATAGAACCATCTTCAGAAAATTGATTTACAACACGATAAAAAGACGATGTAGATATTGGCCTTCGATCGGGAAAACGTTCAGCATACAATTCAACAGCATTCTTTATGCTTCGACGAGCTTCTTCATAAATGAAAATAATTTCAATTTTCTCCGGGATAGTTAAATAGTCCATTATTAATTTTTAGAAAAATTCAATATTTTATCACTGATATTGTGTACGTCTAGATAAAGCACAAGATGTCAACTACAACAGAATTAGGTCTATTGTTTACACCTCGTAGTAATAAATAACTAACTAACGTAATAAATAACTTCTGTGTTTCAGTTATGTTTACATTTTATTTACTTTTAAAATAAATAAATACATTTAGTGTAAAATATTGATTCTTTGTTACAATAACATCCTTTTTAATTTAATCTATGTTTATTTCTTTGTGCATCAAATTTGTGTTTTTAAATTCTCAAAACCATAAAAAATTGGCATTTTCAAACAAAACTTTTCCTACAAAAGATACGTATTTTTTTACGTAGAATACAAGTATGCAATTAAAACTATGGGTTTCCATTGAGAAAATCGAAGTTGCCCTTGATTTAACCCTGAAAACGCCACTCGAGGTTAAATTTCGTATTACCATTATATTTCCCGCTTTAAACCCTGCAACTTTTGTTTGAACAATTTTTTTCGATAAAGCTTATTTTTCGATTTATTCTTGTTTTTCAGGTTAAATGAATCACCCGGTATAAGATTTCTGCAAACGAAGAACAATCGATACAGTGCCATTTTTCTGAATTCAACCATGTTCTGCCACTATGTGCACTGTGATTACTTCATCTGAAACAATCTTTTAGATAAATAACAATTATTGCAATAAAATAGGAATATCAAAGAAACTCCTTTTTCAAAATTCTCTTAAAATAAAAATTGAATGGAACACTAAAAGGCACGTTTTATACGCATGCTGGAAAAGGTCCTAAAATGACGCCTTGATGAATCCAATTATTCAATACTTGAGCTTGATGTATGCAAAAACGGTTTGTTCTATCGAAAAATTGATTCGAACCAAAAATGTTCCTCAATAAATTTCCAACTAACTGAATGTCTTCAGATGTGAAATAGGATGAATACGAACAAAGTGATAGCGTCCCAAACAATGTACATTTCCTACTGAAATGCTTTATAGTAATGTTTAAATTGTAACGTTTACCATAATTTTCTAATACCAACCAATTTTTTATCGATCGCTCTCCCAAGATAGATAAAATCTAATATATATTTTTAATATTTATTTACTTATATATTAACCCACCTAATCTCATCCAAATATTTTCCCCAACAAAGGGAGGAATTTCTGGAGGGGGGCTTCCTTGAAAAGAGAATTCTCAGGGCCTCCAAAACTGAAGATCCGCCACTGGATATATTAAAAGAAGACCAAAGAAGAATTACTATAAAGACGAGACTTTAACAGATACGGTGCAAAATTATAAGGCAATATTTTCTTTCGGCTTTCTGGACATTTAAGCCGAAATGTTTTGAAGCCTTTTAAATTGTGTTCTGTTTCTTTCTTATTTTTTTTCTCGTTATTTTTGATAATGAGTTTTTTTTCTTAGTTGAAGCTGTTTCTTGTTTCACTTCTCAGAAATTCAAAACATAAGCAGATTAAATTTTATTAAAACTGCTCTTGTGTTAAGAGGTCAATGTTCTGAAAAAAAAAAAAATAAGGTAATCCTGGCTTAGGCAGTCATTTTAAATGTCACAAATCCTCTAAATGTCTACTGTACTTTTAATTTAAATTTTAACTGAAGGTAGACGTTAGGCGGATTTAAAAGGAAGGCAATGGTAGCTTAATCCCTTTCTTGAACAAAAGCCCCAAATGTCATTGAACAATTTTTGGTCAGAATAAACTTTTTTTTTTCTCTTTCCTCATGTTGAAGTTAAATAGGATTTCCTAAAAAAAAAGTCCGATGAATCATCGGTAATGTACATCCTCATGAGTCCTCAAACTAAATTTTGTGTCGATAAATTCATTACATCGGCAGTTATTAGGGTTATTTGAATTTAGCTCCTTTCCCTTCGGCCCATATCACTGAAATGTTATTCAAGTTTTTGTGTTAAGCCTCCCCCTTAAGCCCCTTTTCCCTTTGAACGATTTAGCTGAAAAACAATAGGTGTCGTCGTTAGATGGTTCTGGATTGTCATACACAATTTTGTGTCGATATATTCATTTTATCGGGAGTTATCGTCTTCACACACACACAGACATTTTTTTTCACAACTTCCCCTATACTTTATGAAGCTGAGGAAGTAAAAAAAAAATTATAACGAGTTTATATATAATTATATATAGTGATGGCTAGGCCTCGGATGTTAATGCATTTGCATATTTTTATCTCTGCTTCGTACATCACTATTATGACTTTTAAAACATTTTTTGGACCAAAACGGTTCGATTAAAGCAGCTTTTATTTTGCATATGTCTGCATATTTGACCATAAATGCTTATTTATGCATATTTCAGTGGTTTTTGCATATTTGAACTACATATTATGTTGCGCCAATTATTTTCATTTTTTGAAAAAAAAAAAAAAAAAAAAGTTTAGAGCCGAAAAATAATTAATGCTGAGTGAGACACACAGAACACCAAGAAAAGTCGCGGCTTTAATTTTCTAGGAAGTTTGATGGATGTTCAAATTATGAAAATCTCCTCCCCATCCTTTAATTCCCAAACAAAGTAAACAAACGCAATTATTTCAGTTCTACATCGTTCATAGCATCAGGAAAGATGCCAAAACAAACGAGTAAAATGAGTGAGTTAGTGAACAAGTATTTACGCGATTTCCCTAATGAAACTTTCCGAACCGATTCCGGGATTTTATATTGCACGAGTTGCAATGCAGTGATTTCAACGGCTCGGAAGTCTCAAGTGACACAGCACATTGGGACGACCAGACATAAAGAAAACTTAAAAGTGAAACAAAATGCAACTCAATCGTTCCTTACTCCTTCAACGTCATCCACTAATAAATCACCAGTTTTTCAGGACTTATGTCGCGCATTTGTAGGTGCGGATATTCCATTTTATAAAATTAACAACCGCGAGTTAAAACACTTTTTGAAAACGAACATTGGCCTCCAAATGCCCGACGAGAGTACCATTCGGAAAAATTATCTTCCCGATGTTTACAAGGAGACAATGGTGAAAATTCGCGGCCATACCAAAGACGGTCCAATTTGGGTGTCGGTGGACGAAACTACTGACGCTCTAGGGAGGTATGTAGCTAACATTATTATCGGAAAGCTCTCTGAAGAACCATCTCAACCCTATCTTCTAAATTTACAACTCCTAGATAAATGCAACCACGAGACGATTGCCCGATTCTTTAATGATTCGATGTCCTTGATTTGCCAAACGGAATTTTACACAACAAGGTATTTCTTTTTCTTACTGACGCTGCTCCATATATGGTCAAGGCTGCCAAATCGTTGAAAACATTCTACGCTAATTTGGTTCACGTAACCTGCCTAGCACATGTTCTTCACAGAGTTGTAGAAACTGTCATAAATGAATTTGAAGATGTTGATGCTCTCATTTCCAATGTGAAAAAAATCTTCCTGAAAGCGCCGAGTCGAGTAAAACTATTAAAAGAGACCTACCCAGAATTAAATTTACTTCCTGAACCTATTATCACAAGATGGGGAACATGGCTAGAAGCAGCCCATTACTACTCAATAAATTTCGACAAAATTAAAAATGTGGTTTCTAAACTGGATGATGCAGCAGCGGTGTCAATACAAAAAGTCAAAAATTTACTCCATAAAACTTCTTTGAAAAATAATTTATGCTTCATTTCGACAAACGTTGGGTTTTTAGTAAACCATAACAACCGTGGAAACACAAAAGTTATTGCTGTCAGAAAGCTTAGCAGCCCTTCTGAAATAGCGACGTTTAAACGTGCTCCAGTGACTTCAGTGGACGTAGAAAGATAATTTAGTAGATTAAAAAAAATTTTTAGGTCCGATCGGCAAAGTTTTACTTTTGAAAATTTGAGGATGTATGTTGTGGCCAACAATTTTAAAAATGAATAACTTTTTTCTTATAACCTTTTTTAGTTAGTTTTGTGTTTTATTATAATAAATAATTTATTTGATTGTGCATATTTTTTTTTGTTTTACCTGCATTTTTATCAAAAATAAATGCATATTTTATGCACATATTTTTAATTTTTAATTGCATAAACATCCGAGCCCTAGTGATGGCCCTCCGAGCCCGTACGATGTCAGGTACTCGTTAAAAAAAAACCTACACTAGGTGAATAAAAATTAATTTAGCACTCCCATGGTAGAGTTGGGCTCATGTGCACCGGAGCGACTAAAGAGCGCTCTGGTAGTATATGATGAAATAGTTGAAGCCCGGGCATGAGACTAACTAATACACAATGTATACTGTCGACTTAGGCACTGAGCCTAACGCATTAACATTCAGATATGCAGTTGACACCACCAGCTTCTATAACCTACACCAACACCACACTAGAATTAAAATTTTGATTAAATCTTATACATTCTCAGTGAAATATTTAGGATTAACTCTCAAGAGAGGTCTGATTTGGAACCTTCACACACAGACGACATGATTCACACTAGATCAGTGACTTGGACTACTGTGCATCATTTTGAATGGGCCTTATAAATTATCGGTTCCACATAAACTAAATTAATATCTCTCTGGACTTATGGCTTACAAATATATGGTACATCAAAGGCTTCTCAAATCAAACGAATAGAGATATTCCAATCAAAGACACTTTGATTAATGCCACAATGGCCGCCCAACACAGGTTAGCAACAAGACATCCATAGATACGACTATCAAACACTTGTACCAACTTTTATTTACACACTAATCCAGAAGTTCGCTAAATGTTACACCCAAATTAACACCACGATCCCCCAAAAATATTAATAAGAGTTTGGCACAGAGATCTGTTATGAAGCTATTGCCTTGAGATTTCACCGTTGGGTGTACGACCTCGCATGTATTTTTTTTTTATACATCTATATAGTTAGTTATTATTACTCATGCCCGGGCTTTAACTACATGGTCATATCGCCTTATACCAGAGCGCTATTTTGTCACTCTGATGGACATGAGCCTGATTCTACTATGAGAGTCCTAAATTTTGCCCACCTTCAATTTTTTATTCCCCTAAGTTAACAAGTACCTGACATCGTACCTACAGGCTTATAAGTTTATTTTACCTCCCAGATAAATTAAACTCAGTAAGCAAGCACGTATACCACTGAGCCACCGCAATATGTATATATACAGGGGACACCTTAGGAGAATATATATATATATATATATATATATTAAGCAATAAGTAGCTGAGGTGACATATATACATGAAATATATATATATATATATATATATATATTTCATGTATATATGTCACCTCAGCTACTTATTGTTAATTTTTTGTACGTAAATACAAAAGAAAATAAGTCGTAAATCACCGGCAATGTACTTCCCCAGAATAAATTAATCCATTAATCCACTTGTTGCTGTCTCTTCCAAACCAATGGAAAGTTTGGGTTAAAAATCAGTGAGTGACTTACATAGTGGCTTCTGAATCCGCATACTAATTTATATGTCAATACATTCATTAAATTGGCAATAATTAGGGTTTTTGAGGCTAACCCCCTTTTTTTTTTGAACCTCTCCTTTCCTTCGGTCGATTTAGCGGAAATAATTAATTCTTAGTTCTTAAGGGGTTCTTAATTACCGTATGAAGTTTTTCGTTGTAAACTATATGTCAATACATTCATTACATCGGCAATAATTAGGGTTTTTGAGTCTACCCCCCTTTTTTTGAACCTCTCCTCCTTTCCTTCGGTCGATTTAGCGGAAATAATTAATTCTTAGTTCTTAAAGGGTTCTAAATTACCATATGAAGTTTTTCGTTGTAAACTATATGTCAATACATTCATTACATCGGCAATAATTAGGGTTTTTGAGTCTACCCACCTTTTTTTGAACCTCTCCTCCTTTCCTTCGGTCGATTTAGCGGAAATAATTAATTCTTAGTTCTTAAAGGGTTCTAAATTACCATATGAAGTTTTTCGTTGTAAACTATATGTCAATACATTCATTACATCGGCATAAATTAGGGTTTTTGAGTCTACCCACCTTTTTTTGAACCTCTCCTCCTTTCCTTCGGTCGATTTAGCGGAAATAATTAATTCTTAGTTCTTAAAGGGTTCTAAATTACCATATGAAGTTTTTCGTTGTAAACTATATGTCAATACATTCATTACATCGGCATAAATTAGGGTTTTTGAGTCTACCCCCCTTTTTTTTGAACCTCTCCTTTCCTTCGGTCGATTTAGCGGAAATAATTAATTCTTAGTTCTTAAAGGGTTCTAAATAACCATATGAAGTTTTTCGTCGTAAACTATATGTCAATACATTCATTACATCGGCATAAATTAGGGTTTTTGAGTCTACCCCCCTTTTTTTTGAACCTCTCCTTTCCTTCGGTCGATTTAGCGGAAATAATTAATTCTTAGTTCTTAAAGGGTTCTAAATTACCATATGAAGTTTTTCGTTGTAAACTATATGTCAATACATTCATTACATCGGCATAAATTAGGGTTTTTGAGTCTACCCCCCTTTTTTTTGAACCTCTCCTTTCCTTCAGTCGATTTAGCGGAAATTATTAATTCTTAGTTCTTAAGGGGTTCTAAATTATCATATGAAATTTCTTGTTGTAAACTATATGTCGATACATTTATAACAACGGCAGTTATGACAGATTTTGTGTTGAGCACACCCCCCTCCTCCCACCGTCTCCTTCGACCGATTTGGATATCGATAGATGTCGTCCTTATAGGGTTCTGGATACATTGACCCATTCTTTCTATCGGCTGTTATAGACTTTTTTCTTTAATTTCGAAGCCAGAGTTCGAAATATATGAACTATCTGTGAAATATTTTCTTAACTAATATTTCATTATTACATTCCCAGATAACAGAAGTATTGTAATCGGTCAAAAATTCAATTTTACAATATTTCAATTAATATAAACATAATTTTTAGTTAATTGAAAATTTTTAGTTTGGTGGAAAATTCAAGGAAAATTGGAAATCCTCTTTCCTCCTTGTTTGTCACGGTCTCTTACATGTGAGGTTGGTTGATAAAGTTTGGCATCCTAGGTGTTTAATTTAAATTTGAGACGTTTAATTTAAATTTTCCTATTAGGTCGTTATCAAAGGAAGCCCTCTCAAGAGCTGTGTTAATTTCTCAGCCCAAATTGTTCCTTCTCGATTTCATACTGCTAACTAATTTATATTTTATTTCCGGGCTGCTATCTACAAGAGTTGTAAGTTGGGTTAATTATTTCCTGCTTCTAATAGTTAGTTATTGTGACCCATGCCTGGGCTTTAACTACAAGGTCATATCGCCTACTACCAGAGAGCTCCTTCGTCACTCTGGTGGACATGAGTTCGACTCTACTACGAGAGTCCTAAATTTTGCCTATCCTAAATTTTTATTCACCTAGGAGGGGGACCCTAAGGGGTCGTTAAGGAGTACCTGACATCGTACAGGCTCGGGATGGCGTGCTCCAAGGTTTTTTCACCCCCCAGAGGTCGAGTTTTGAACCAGCGATCTTGAGCTCAGTAAGCAACCACGCATACCACTGAGCTACCGGCGCCCTCAACCTGCATCTAATATTAGGTCAGACAGAAATATTGGGAGGATTGATGTGAACACCTAAGGACCAATCCTCTTATCCCTTCCCTATTATGAGCAGCTCCTCTGTGGGAGTCCTAAATTTTGCTTGCCTATGTTTATTTACCAAAGAGGAGGGGTCTTTAACGAAAAACTGACATAGAACATGCTCGGGTCCTATGCTTAACGTCCCTACGTAAGGACGGCATACTCAAGCTTTTCTATTTCCCAGATAAAAGGATGTCACTTATCAATCGTCTGCGAAAAGGGAAGGGGTGGGTCAGAAGAATGAATTGATACGAAATGTCATATGTAAATTCAATACTCCATAAGGACAACACCTATGAATTTTCAGTGGAATCGGCCAATGGGGATCAGGGGGAGGGTCAACTCAGAAACCTCAATTACTCTCTATGTAATGAATTTATTGTCATGAATTTCAGTAGGTAAATTCGAAACCCCATAAAGAAGACACCTATTCTATTTTTTTTTTATTTTTTATTCAGCGCAATCGGACGAAAAGTGACAACAAGGGGAGAACTCAAAAACCCGAGTAACTCTCGATGCAATTAGTGTATTCAGACCGAATTTAGTGTGAGAGTCCAGAAGTGTGCGTCAACTATTTGTAGTCAAAACGGTCGATTGGTGTTAGGGGGAGAGCGAAAACGTAATTGATTAATTCGTGCTGGGGAAGCACATTGGCGGTGATTCACCCGACAACTTTTCTCATAAGATTTATTATTATAAACGATAATTGGAAAACGGGAACATAGCTCATGACAAAGACAATATTGGCCCACAAATCACAAGTTGATGGTCGACAATTTTGGTAAGCATCGGTTTCGTTATCGCATCATTTTGTTCTCCCTCTGCGGCGCTGCCATAGACCATTTCCGTGACAAATGGAAAAGTCATCAATGGATTTTCATATTTGTGGTACTGCAGTATGGCGTGGGATGGTGATATTTGGAAAAACGGTTCTCTGCGGATTTAGCGGTTGGTTATTCTGGAAACTGGGTGATTTGTACCCCCCCTCCCTAAGAGACCATCAATAAGCTGCCCTTATAACCCACAATTTTTCCTTTTTCACTCTATCAGCATAAATCTGTCCCCCCCATTGACTGCCCCCCCCCCCCCCCCCCCCCCCATTATATTCAACTCTAACCCCTTCAATTTTCCATCTCTCCGATTAATACTTTTATTACTTACTAACAGGTTCACCCGGCGTTGCCCAGAAGTAATGTTGCCTTGTAAGCATGCAGTGATGATTACATGCGGTGCCCGGACAATGAATAAAACAAAACTCATCGGTGAATCACCGACTACTTTCCCAGCATGAAGTAATCAATTAGGTTTTCGCTCTATGGCTAAAAATCAATATGACACTTAACATTTTCTGCAGAAATATTGTGAAACACTTAATAATTTAAATTAAAGAGACAATTTTCTACTGTAAGAACACAATAACAAATAATGAACACAAAAGCAATAGGTATGTCAAAAACACTTGGGTCACTTGAAGCAGCTGGTCAGCACCACTGCTACCTCAGGGAGATCACGCGGTGAACAACGATTGAGTTGTCGAGGTTGGTTGCCAGGCAGGGACCGTTGTAATGAATGTATCAATGTAGCGACATAACATTTGTTATGTGAATTCGAAACCCAATGAGAACATAACCTGTCAAATTTCAGCGATATCAGCTAAAGGGGGGTTCAGAAAAGAGGGCTCAATTCAAAAACCGAAACTGCCGACACAAAATTCAGTATGAGGATTTAGGAGCCCCTATGCAAGCCAACTGTTGAATACTAACGCAAACGGTCGGTTAGATTTGGAGGGGAGCGAAAGGTTAATTGATTAATTTGTTCGGGGGAAGTAGGTATATTGACAGTGATTCAACGATGGACTTTTTTTATATATGTATATGGTTTAGGTTTTATGACTCATGCCCGGGCTATAACTACGAGGTCATATCGCGTACTACCAGAGCGCTCTTTCGTCACTCCGGTGGACATGAGCCCGACTCTACTATGGGAGTATTTAATTTTGCCTACCCTAAATTTTTTATTCACTTAGGGTAGGGGGTCTTTAACGAGTACCTGACATCGTACAACCTCGAGACCATCGCTTAACGTCCCATCCGAAGGACGGCATGCTTAAGTTTATTTTACCTCCCAGATGAAATAAACTAAGGGCCTCGGTCGGGTTTCGAACCCACGATCTTGAGCTCAGAAGGCAAGCACGCATGCCACTGTGCTACCGGCGCCCTTATATATAAACATATGTATATGTTTATATCAATTCTTTTAAATACACATATCTGTAGAATAATAAATTTGAACATAGGCAGTAAAACATCAAATAAATGGAATTATTTAAGGAGGAAGGCGATGAAACTCGAAAATGTCCCGTATTTTCCTAGATGCCCGGATTTTTTTCTCTTAATTCTAAAAAATGCATTGAGCAAAGAATTTGGAAGTGTGAAAAATCAATAATATTGTTGTGAAAAAAATCTTTATGTGGTCATATGTCAAAATATTTGCTGAAAAAACGTTTTACTCAAAAAACACAGGAAGTAATTTTGTATATAACTATATGTGTTCATCGTACATTATCAGACAATGGGCATGTTGAATTCCTGGGATGAGGAACCCTACCTTCCGCCCTCAGACAGCCCTCCACTGCGGCCCAGTCATTTTCTGTACTCGGCTATGCAAGCGTAGTTACTATAATATCGATTATTTATGTTATTATTTAATAGTACAATATAGTAATAGTGTTGTATGTTTGCAGATCATCGCTCTGAAGGACAACGACAGTCTGGCGGCCATGTTGGCTGCTGAGGTGGAAGCAGACCTCCTCATCCTTATGTCCGATGTGGATGGTATCTACACGCATCCTCCCTCCCAGGAGGGGGCTCGCCTCATCCACACCTTCACTCCAGACATGCTCACCACCATCACATTCGGCAAGAAGAGCAAAGTCGGCACCGGCGGCATGGATTCCAAGGTACTTGAAAAATAATAAAATCTCAGGTTTTTCATATGGGAGTTAAAAAAAACTTTGAGCATGGCGTCCTTTGCAGTGGATATATCTCGAGTCTGTGCAATATCAAGTATTTCGTGAACTCAGACTCCAACTCTAGATAAGTAAACCTGGGTAGACAAAATTTAGGAAAAAATTATAAAAATGCTAGTTGTGAAATTTCATGAAAATCAGATCACCCCCCCCCCCCCCCCCCCTCCCCCCTTGTAAAGCCTTTCCCTTCAAAGTCTTTAGGTGTCACAGTCTATATTTTAAATTGGACGACTCTAGAAAGGCCCTGCAAATACCACAGACAAAAGTTTAATTTTATAAATAAAAAAACAACATAAAAATATAAATGTGAAAGATATTTTTTTTTGTTGATATTTTTTACCCAACTGTGGAACGCTTTGTTCTTTGTTTTTCACCATTTTGTATGTATGTTATACTCTTTGTTCCCTGGGAGAGGCTAAACGACTGTACCTATTTCAACGTTTTACACGTCAATCAAAAGTTAACAAAATCCATCAAATGGAGTATTAAAATCAAAAAGTTTATACAGACGATATGTGCATATCTTTTTAAAATAAATTAATTGAAAATAAACAAAAACCCCGACTACCAAAAAAAATATAGTACCTATATTATACCGAAAAGCAGTAAAAAGTGAAAAGTCTATAATGGCGTCGAAAAGTAACAAAAGACCAAATTCGAAAGAAGAACCGTTTGAACAATTGATTATTGTAACACAAGCTTGACTTTGAATTTGTTCAAGAAATATAAAGAAAATTTGCAAATCCGTAGTCGGGCGATTGACATTGACTGTCGGCTTTCTACGTCCTTACCTGGGCGAAGTAATCGGTGAGAAATTCGTTGCGGAGTTTTCAACAGAGGTTTCCAATCTACTGATATGAAAAATGAAAATGTGTGTCTTTGAACACCATAACTCCCTATAGAAGGAATGTATCGACACGAAATTTTATATGTGTCTCTAGAACCCTCTGAGGAAGACACCTATTGACTTTCAGTCAAATCGGTCAAACGGGAAGGGGAAATTAGGGGGAGGCTTAACACAAAAACTTTAACGGCCGTTGTAATGAATGTATTGACACGAAATTTCATATGTATATTCAAAAGGGCGGAGGGACCAGAGGGGGTCAACTCAAAAATCTCAATAACTGCCGATGTAATGAATGTATCGACATAAAATTGTATATGTATATTCAGTACCCCATAAGGATAGCACCTATCAATTTCCCGCGAAATCTGTCGAAGAAAAGGGGGACCAGAGAACTTAAATATCCTAATAACTGTCGATGTAATGAATGTATCGACACAAAAATTAGTATGATGATTCAGAAGCCAAAATGAAAGTTAAATATAGAGTTTTAGCCCAAACGGCTGATTTTCTTTGGAGAGAGAGCGAAAACGTAATTAATTCGTGCTGGGGATGTGCATAGTGGATGATTCACCGCATATTTTTCCGTATATTTATATTCAATTTTTTATTTTTTATTTGTTTTATTAATTTTTTCTCTAAAGTTAGAAATAAGATCAAATTTAAAAATATTTCTGAACGAATGAGAGAAAAATATTGAAATTTAAAACCAACTGGAGATGTTCAAAGGGAAAGAATAAACTAGTTTGGAGAAAGGCCTCGGGCGGTGTTCGGGCATTGTCGGAAGTGGGAGCTTCGTCAGGGAAGCCTCACAGGAAATTAGCCAAAAGAAACTTTTATTGTGGAGTTTTTCCAAAAGACAGCTCTATTGTCATCCGACAGAATCAATGAAGGGCAAGTTCCTATATTCACTCATCTGCAGCAACTCGCTCTTATCAACTATTATTATTTAAAAAATTTAGTTATTTTTTTGTTGCTTACGTTTTCTCCTTTAAGTTCGTTTTCATGTTGTTGGAATCTTATTCATTTATAACAATTATTCTACCTAAATTGCATAATGAGTTAATTAATTAGTTATTGTGACTCATGCCTGGGTTATAACTACGAGAACTTATCGCCTACTACCAGAACAAAAGAGCACTCTGATGGACATGAGCCTGACTCTACTATGGAAGTCCAAAATTTTGCCTACTCTAAATTTTTATTCACCTAAGGTTTGGGTTCCTTAAGGAGTACCTGACATCGTACAGGTTCGGGACCATCGCTTAACTCATAATGTTTTGTCATATCCCAGATAATTTGAGGGACACGGATCGTTAATTAATTATCTGCACTGTTGATAACGTGTACAAGGGTTCTCAAAGCTGGCTGACCTTTATAAAAAAACTGACTTATCTAGTGACTGCTCTCCTGGAGGACTAACGCACTGTCCATATTGGAGCCATTTTCTTTAGCGGATTTTCTTTAGCTATCAGCCTACCCCTTTAGTCGGACCCCCCCCCCCACCCCCTTCCGGAAAAGTCAAGCAATACGAAGTATAAAGAAAGTTATGAAATCGGTCAGAAATTTGATGTTGATTTTTCACCGAAATCCAAAATGTCTGTGAACGCGATGAAATGTTCCAACACGAAATTTTATATGTATATGTAGAAACCTATATAGGGATGACATCTATTAATTTTGAGACATTGGGAACATTAAAGGCAGGATTAAGGGAGGGGGGGGGGGGGGGGGGGGCTTATTTCAAAAGCTAATAATTGTCGATGTAATGAATAAGTTGATATGTGTGGTCACAGGGAATAAATTGGTAAGTCTAAATTCTAAATCTATAAATGAACGAAAATGAATATTGTTAGTCCTTTCTTGAATTTTCCCTTAGTTACCTAATCATTCCCCATCACTTACCTAATTATTAACCATACTTTCTGAAATACTCTTGAATAATGCCTCTCTAAAGTTGATTTAAACGAAAACACCCTCTTCAGTTGGAATAGTCTGCCTTAGTGAATAAATGGTTAAATGCAGTTATCTCGTGAATGATTCCTCAAAGAAGTAGATTAAGTTGACTTAACTGAGAACATACACAATTTTACGAGATACCAAGAAACCCACATCTTTATAATTCCAAAAGTACTCTCAAAGAGTTCTGAGCTCCCAACTTCTTCATAGTGCGCAGATGGCTTGGGAGATGATCACAGTACACTTAACTCATTTTGGCCATTTTATGACTTAACAACTTATTCCCTGTGACCATAAATATGTACATTCAAAACCCCATTTGGACTTTCAAGGATTCAGAAATCCCTGTATAAATCAACTATTGATTTCACAGGATGTCAAATATGAGATAGTCTGACCTCTCACAGGTTTTTATTGGTAGTAATAGCTAGCCGGCTTTCGAGGTTTTCCTCATCATCAGGCAGTCAGATAAAAATTAAAAATTTTGAATAGAACTAAATAATATAATAAAAATAAATAAATAACAATCTAAAACGTTATTATAATCCATGATATTTTAAATTGTTAATGTTTTAGATTGTTATTTATTTATTTTTGTTATATTATTTAGTTCTATTCAAAATTTTTAATTTTTATCAGACTGCCTGATGATGAGGGAAACCTCGAAAGCCGGCTAGCTATTACTACCAATAAAAACCTGTGAGAGGTCAGACTATCTTATATTTGACATCCTGTGAAATAATCACTTCTCACTACATCAGCCATCTTCTTATCAACTATTGATCTTTAGCCAAAACTGTCGATTGAGTTTAGAGTGAGGGCAAAAATGTAATCAATTCCTGGTGGGGAAGTACATTACCGGTGATTGACTGACGAATTTCTTCTCCTAAGTTTGGGTTATAGAAACAAATAGCTATATATAGAGACAGTTGGTTAACAAACAAAATAATTTGATAATTTGAATTGCACGAAAATTGAAAAAAACAATTAAACAACCCTTTCTGTCCTAATTTGACTACGTGATTTACCTCAAAGGATGGGAACAAATACAACCCTTCCAATAAAGTGGAAAATTACAATTATTTTCCAGTGAGGGCGTAGAAATAGAGGGAGAATCCGATAATTAATAAAGAAACTAATCGATTGAGGAGATATTAAGCCGCAGATATTTGAACCCTCCCAAAGAGTTCTGAAAACATTTTAATACCTCAAATTATCTTTTCAACAAAGTAAATAACGTCAAAAATTCGTCAGTGAATCTCCGGCAGTGTATTTGCCCAGAAATAATTAATCAGTTCATTTTTCGCTCCCCCTCCGGCTGATTGACTTACATAGCGTAACATTCATTACGTCGGCAGTTATTACGGTTCTTCAGTTACCACAGACTGATTCCGCTGAAAATTAATATTGTCGTATTTATATTCCTTCTATCAGAAGTTCACGAAATCACACAAACACAGATGCACCTTTTTTTTTCAATTCGGCCGAAGGAAAGTACATGATTATTGGAGGGGTTAACACATAAACCTCAGCAATAGTCGAAGTAATAAATGTATCCATATGAAATTTTATATGTGGATCCTAAACCCTATAAGGACGATACGTATTGATTTTCAGCCAAATGGACTTCAGGAAAGATACTCAAGATCCGAATGTCTATGTAACGTTAGAGGATCCAGAAGTCTCTGACTGAGACACCTTTCCAAGCAAAACGGTAAATTGGTTTCAGTGAAACGAGTGAAAGAGCGAAAACGTAGTTTATTAATTCGAGCTGGCGAAGTACTGTGATGTATAAAAAGAATACACACATAAAAAAATTATTAATATAAAAAAATTAATTATATTTATTTTTCTATAAAAAGAAACTGAATTAATAAATAAATAATAAGAAACCATTTCTTTTAAAACAAATGAGTAAAAAAACCAAACACGACCATCAGCTGTTTTTATATGTAGTCGAGGTTAAAGTCAGTTGAGACGATTTGAGTGAAGATGGAAAGTAGTTTTTAGGCTTAAGGGATGATGAACTAAATAGAAGTGAATTGACGGTGAAATTGATCCAAAAAGAAGGTACCGCTGTTTGTTTATATGTACAGAATATATGCCCCGAAAGATATAACTTAAATTTGAAGAATGGCCAAAGAATAGAACAGAAAAAAGATTGAAATAGTTATAGTAGAATTTAGTTTTTAAGGTTTTTCTTTTGATTTTGGTTCGTTTCAATGTTTAGTTTTTTATTTAATAATGTAGATGATTTAAAAAAATGAACCCAAACAATTGTTCTCGTAAATTCTATTCTATTCATTTTCCCTGTTGGCTCAGTAAGATAATTTGAAAACCTTTGGATTAGATTTAATATTATTGAAATAAAATTTAAAATGGCATCTCTTAAGAAATACAACTGAAAAATTTGTTAATTGAATTTTTTTTTTTAAATTACGTGCACTTTCTTCAAAATTGCACGTCTTGAACTTTTGATATTTTTAGGGCCCTTTTCGGAAATTACTGTAGAAATCAAAATTTAGTAAAAGAAAAGAGATAAAATTTCTACAGGAAATGTGATAATTCTACTTGGAAATTGTATTATTTATTCTTTTTGTTTTAATTATTATTTAATTATTTATTTATTATTAATTGAATTATATTTTTATTTATTTATCATTTATTAAAAATAATTACCACAGTACATTGCCGGTGATTCACCGTCATCTATTTTACTTCCCCAGCAATTCGAAGTATAGGGGAAGTTATGTAATCAGTCAACAAACATTTCGATGCGGAGTTTTAGTTATTTCATGTTTTCCAACCTCCAGATTCCAAATATGAGAAAAAAAAAAAAAAAAAAGGTCTGTCTATGAACACGATAACTCCCGATAGAATGAATGTATCAATAAAAAAGTGTATATGTGACCCTCTAACGATACCTATCGAATTTCAGCCAAATTGACCAAAGGAAAGGGGAGGATTAGGGGGAAGGCTTAACACAAAAACTCCAATAACTGCTGATAGAATGAACCCCATAAGGACAACATCTATTAATTTTCAGACAAATCGGCCTCTGGGAAAAGGGGGATTAAGGTAGAGGCTTAACTGAAAAACTCCAATAACTGTCCTTGTAATGAATGTATCGACACAAAATTTCATATCTAAATCCGAAGCTTTATAAACAAGACACCTATTAATTTTCAGAAGAATCGGCAGAAGGAAGGGGAAAGAGTTAGGGGAGAATTTATCGACGAAAGGTTTTAATGATGTCAAGGTTTTAACGATTAATTCGTTCTGGGGAAGTACATATCCGGTGATTGACCGACATTTCATATAAGATGGCTTTTCATTGATATCCAGTGAAGGGTTGGTTGAGTGCAGTCCAGCTAATCCCTGCTGATGTTGGTCAGACACGTCCAGTAATCCTGACCCTTGTCTCCGACCTCGTGGTAAGTTTGTATTGTGTCTTCTGGCTAGACTTGAGCCCCTTCAATCCTATCTAATTCATATGGGTGTCAACACATTTATATTATTACTTGCAGGATCTTAGTTGGTCATTACTCAAAATCAGCATTCCAAAATTATATGTACAATCTTTTGTTCACATTATTACTTCGTAATATGTTGATACTTCAACTAAGTATAGGGGAAGTTATGGTCATCGACCAGATATTCTGTCCTGACTTTTCGTGTCGATATATTCATTCTATCGGGTGTTATCATCGTCACAGACAAAAAGAGACAGGAATTTATTCTTTTCAATTTTTAGAATCAGTGGGTCGGAAAATATGGAATTCCGGTCAAAATTCAACATCGAATTTCAGACGGATTACATTAATTTTCCCGTACTTCGTATAGCTTGGGAAGTAGAAATTGTCGGCAATGTGTTTCCTCTCTCCCTCTAAATCCAAACGATCGAGAACAAAAAATTGGATTTATTTTCTTACATCTACATTATAAAATTAAAAACTAAACATTGAAACAAAAATCAAAAGAAAAATCGTAAAAACTAAATTCTTAGATATATTTCAATCCTTTTTTTTTTTTTATTTTGGCCATTCTTCAAATCATAGTTATATTTTTTGGGGGGTAGATATATTTTGTACATATAAATAACAGTACCTTCTTTGCGCATCAATTTTACTGTTAATTCACACCTACTTAGTTCATCACATCTTAAGCCTAAACAACTCCCTGTCCATCTTCACATCTCAACCCAGACCACTCCACAACTCAACTCCTCTACACTAATTCAAAAACAGCTGATGGCCGTGTTTTGTTTTCTACTCATTTGTTTTAAAAGAAAATGCATTCATATTATTTATTTGCTAATTCAGTTCCTTCTTGGATTTTATAGAAAAATAAATATAATTAATTTTTTAATATTGATAATTTAAATGTATTTTTTATACATCACACAGTAAATATTGAAAACTCATTGGTATATGATATCCCTTGTTTAAACCAGTAATCTTGAGCCCAGTAGGCAAGCAGGCTATTCCTGTACCACTGTCGCCCTACAAACATTATACGGGTACATGGTCTGTTTTTATTAAATAAACGAAATATTAATGAGAGAAATGAACAATGAACTAGCAACTTTAACAAAAGACTTCTCCAGAACCAGACCAACTTACAGAAGACAACTTGAGAAATTACATTTAATTGTCTTGTTAAATTTGTCATGTTTCCCCCATTCTTAGTTTCCATTTCTGTCTCCCGGAGGAAATAATACTCAGAGCCCTATATAATTTAGGGAAGTTATCTTCATAATAAATTACCTTTCATCAGTAACATCGATACATTTCCTTTTGTATTCAGTATGCTTTGAAGTAATACAAAAGATATATAATTACAGTGTAACACAGGAAACCATACTGCTCAAATCACTTGAGAATGTAAACAAACATGTAACCTTCCCTATTGTTATAGGTTGAGAATTGCTGCTATACTGCCCAGTGTTCCCAACACTGTGATATGGGATGTCACCAGATGGTGTATTAAAAATCACCAGAAAATCACCAGATTTTTTAACAAGTGTTATAAAAAACAGGATTCAGTTTTTTAGCCAATTTCTAATATGCGTGCCCACTTGTTCCTATAATTTTGAGCTAAGTATAAAATGGAGAACGTAAATAGGAATTAAAAAAAAAAAATATGAGGTGTCATATTAAAATATAATTAAAATAAAAATAATAACATAATTGTACATAAACTAAAATTAACTTTACTATATACAATTGTAGACAGAATCTGGAATATCTTCGTCTTGTAATATTTCTTCCTCATTTGATCTGTATGTGTCGGCCGATTTAATTTTTTTTATCATTTCGTCAGGTATTTCATAAGAATGACAGCATACATCATTTCTTTTCAATCCAGATTTAATTATGAGAATGGATGTCAACATCAGCAGTGGCAGCCCATTTCTAATTTCGGTGTTTACCAGTTTCATTTGGCTCAACAATCTCTCCACCTCAGCATTAGAATGCGGAATGCACAACATTTCAATTGCAAAGGTGGACAGTTCAAAAAAATGGATTTTGTGATATGGCATCTTTATAGGAATGTACCTCATACCACAATTTTGGAGTATCTTTTGTTTTATTCCACTTAGCTAAATGGACTTTGTTCCACTGGTTGTTAATCAAATCGATTACCTCTGGTTCTTTCTGGAAATGCTGTAGCAAGTCTATTAAAGAGCCTCTTCAACGCTTAACGCGTAACTCAGTTGCTTGCCGCGGACAGTAAATCCGAATATTCAACAGAAATAATTATAAAATTAAATAAATCTTTCTTGTGAAAAATTCACCAGAAATTTCACTAGATTTAAAAATTTCACTAAATCAAAATTTTCTTCACTAGATCATAAATAAATTCACCAGATCTGGTGAGAATTTCACCAAGTTGGCAACACTGATACTGCCACACAGTAGACATAAAAAATACAATATTGTTTAAAAATTTTTGTACGTATTAAAAATTTTGAAAAAATTCCCCAGCACGAAATATTTAAGTTGTTGCTCTCTCTGGTTATTGTGGTTTGTGAGTTGATCCTCCCCATCTTTTTGGTCGATTTGACTGAAAATCAATAGGTGTTGTCCTTATGGGATTCTGGATACACATATAAAATGTATCGATACATTCATTCTATCGGGATTTATTGTGTTCAAAGGCTCACATATAGACAGACTTTTTTATTTTATTTTTTGGAATCAGTGGTTCGGAAAACATGAGGTTCCAGTGATAACACAACAACGAATTTCTTGTATTTTTAAATTTAATTAACTTCTGTTTACATTTTTGGTTTTTACTTCTTTAAGCTATATGAAGTATAAAGAGAGTTATGTAATCGGTCAGAAAATCCATGAATTTTCGAAGCTCAAACTGTCGGTCAGTCAGCCAAACGTTATCATGTCAGTTCTGCTCTATCGATGTGAAGGACCTGACGTTGTACCTAGAGAAGATGCTGCAGTCCTTTGAAAAAGCACAAGGCCAGTCTGAAATTGTAGAGGATCTAGAAAGGGAGGAGGATGTGCCATAGAGGCCGGGTCTCATTAGAGATGTAGGCCAGAAGACTCCAGATTGGCAGGAAGAAGACTTTGTGGAGGACCAAAGCTCCAGTGGGAAGGCACGGTGAAGAGGGGTCCTACAGAGTTCCACCTGGTCTACTGGGAGACAGCAGCCGTTAGGCGCCTGAAAGGAAGGACGATGTGTCAAATAGACCGGGTGTCATTAGAGATGTAGGCCAGAAGACTCCAGAGTGGCAGGAAGAAGACTGTGAAGAACCAAAGCTCCAGTGGGAAGGCACGGTGAAGAGGGGTCCTACAGAGTTCCACTGGTCAACTGGGAGGCGGCAGCCGTTAGGCGCCTGAAATGGAGGACGATGTGTCAAATAGGCCGGGTGTCATTAGAGATGTGGGCCAGAAGACTCCAGAGTGGCAGGAAGAAGACTCTGTGGAGGACCAAAGCTGCAGTGGTAAAGAGGGGTCCTACACAGTTCCACCAGGTCAACTGGGAGGCGGCAGCCGTGTCACATAAGAGATGATGGACAGAAGACTTCAGTGTAAGGAAAGACCCAGAGTCCACCACGTTAGAGTGACCTACAGAGTTCCACCTTGTCAATTGGACGCGGCTGGTTAGATCCGGTCTACAGCCAACGGAGTAAGAGTTTTCATGTTTGCATTTATTTTGCACTGCCTTTACAATAAATAAACTGAGAGAGTTCCATGATTTTTTCTCTTTTTTCTTGAAGAATCCCTTTTCTAAAAGGTTCTTTCTTGTTCCTCCCACTTCTCGAACCACTTTAGTCTTCTAAAAGGAGAACATGCAAAGTACTGTTCTTCCTTTAAAATGCCAAACTTCAGTGTACCTTCTCTAAAAGGATCCTTGTCTTAATAGGGTCTAATTAATTTTTCCTTTTAAAAACAAAGATATTTTTTCATATAATTAGTAACGCACTGACAAAATATGGTGTTTGTCAAATTTAATTTAAAAATGTTTGAAAATTTCGTTCCATATTTTATGGACGGCCTCCAAGGCACTTCTTATTAATTGATTGAACGGCTATTTTGTATTTCCCCAGATATACGAAGATATAGTGAAAAATTCGATGCAGATTTTTCATCTGAATTTCATGTTATCCGACCTCTTGATCCCAAAAATGAAAAAAAAAAATATATAGGTCTCGATAGAATGAATGAATAACCACGAAATTTTATATGTGTATTCAGAACGCTCTAAGTATGCCACCTATTGATTTTCAAGGTTCATCTCTCATTCAACTGTCAACTGGGTAGCAGATGTAATCCTTTTTACATAAAAAACGTAGTCTGAAAAAAAGATAGGTCGTCCGCATAATATTCAGAACAAATAAATAAATAACCCCCCATTCATTCTTTTATCAATGATAATGGATCACGGATTGCGACAATCTGTCAAGAAAAAAAAAATAGTCGCCCGGTGCTTAATCGGCTACGGTACTTCCCCATCACGAATTAATCAATTAAGTTTTCACTCTCCCTCCAAAACCAGACTAAAGCTAAAACTCAATGTTTAACTTACAGAGCCCCCTCTCCGCGTCATCATCAGTGGTTCATCTATGATAGAATAATAAAATATACAAATAATGAAAAGTTTAAATAACTCTTAAAGCATCAGGGTACAGAGTAACAATTATAAACTTACTTACCCCACCCACACAGCACAGCGGTTAAAGGAGAACTGGCATAGCTCTAAGGGGTGGGTATAGCTAGGTTCACTCACTCTCTCTGGATACAAAACCATTTATTGTAATGTACACAATAACTAAACTAACGTTTGTATGTAGAGAGAGAGAACCTAACTATCCCTTTAGAGTTGTGCCAGTTCTCCTTTAACCGCTGTGCTGTGTGGTTGGGGTAAGTAAGTTTATAATTGTTACTCTGTAACCTGATGCTTTCAGAGTTATTTGTATATTTTATTATTTTATCATAGATGAACCACTGATGACGCTGTTGTGTCGAAAACCTGTTCTGGTCTAAAATGAAACAGTGGGAAGACAACGTCTTTTATTTCTACGAGAAATCTCGTCCTACAACATCTCACTATCACATATGGATGTCAGGTACTCGTTAAAGACTCCAACTCTAGCTGAAATAAACCTGGGTTCTAAAGTTTAGGACTCTCAGAGTCGAGTCGGGCTTACGTCCACCCGAGCAACGAAAAAGCACTCTAGTAGTGAGTGACATTGTTCTTAGCAGTTACAACCTGCATAGATTATTGTTGCTACGATATTCAACCTGAATGTTTTCTATAACTGCTATTATCCTATTTCAGGTTCAGGCAGCAACGTGGGCGCTGGACCGTGGAGTGAGTGTGGTAATCTGCAATGGAATGCAAGAGAAAGCTGTCAAGACGATCATGACCGGACGACGATTGGGCACATTCTTCACTGACGCTGCTCCTGGACAATCGTCCTCTTCTGTTGAACTAATGGCCGAAAATGGTAATAGCTCATGTAAAATAGGTTTACAACATGTGGACAAAGCCTTCACCGATCAGGAGTGAGCTCGATCCAGCAGGACGAGTAAAGAGTAAAACATTAAATTTACTACAAAAAAGTTCTAAACATAAGAACTACACCTCTTAATTATCAGCGGAATCAGCGAAAAGGGAAGCGACTATGTAGGTCAAATATTAAGTTTTAGCCCAAGCAGTCGATTGGTTTTGAAGGGAGCGAAAACGTAATCGATTAATTTGAGTTTTATATAGAGAGCTATGATACTAGCCATTTGTGGCGCAACTGTCGCTCCTATATTTCCCCATAGGAGCGACAGTTGCGCCCCAAATGGCTCTTAAATATATCCCTCTACATTACACACAAATTAATCGATTACGTTTCCTCTCTCCCTTCAAACCCAATCGATTGTTTGGGCTAAAACTTAATATTTGACCTACATAATCGCTTCCTCCCTTCCCCTTTCGTTGATTCCGCTGATAATTAAGAGGTGTAGTACTTACGTTTTGAATTTTCATATGAAATATATTCATTACAACGTATGATAGTTTTTATGTTAAATCCCCCCAATCCCCTCTTCCCCTTGTGCTGATATGGCTGAAAATCAATAGGTGTAATCATTATGAGGTTCTGAATACACATATAAAATTTCGTGTTGATACATTCATTCTATCGGGAGTTATCGTGTTCACAGACAGACAGCATTTTTACTTCCCCAGCGTATACGAATTATCGGGGAAGTTATATAATTGGTCAAAAATCTAATGCGGAGTTTCAACGGAATTTCATGTTTTCCAACCTAGATTCCAAATATGGAAAAACAAATTCTCTATGTCTACGAACACAACTCCCGATAGAATTAATGTAATGATATGAAATTTTATATGTGAATCCAGAACCCTTTGTCGACGACACTTATTGTTCTTCAGCCAAATCGACCAAAATGGAGGGGGATTAAGGGAGAGGTGTAACATAAAATCTCTAATAACTGTAGATAGAATGAATGTATCGACACTAAAGGCACATTCACATTTTATATGTGAATTCAAAACCCCATAAGGACGACACATTATGTTTCGGCGATATCGGCTGAAGAGAAGGGGGTTCAGGGGAGGGGGCTTAATTCAAAAACCTAATAACTGCCGATGTAATGAATTTATCGACACACAATTTAGTATAAGGATTTAGGAGCCCCTATGTACGTCAACTGTTGAGTATTGGCGCAAACGATCAACTGGTTTTGGAGGGGGAGCGGAAAATTAATTGATTAATTCGTTCTGAGGAAGTATATTGCCGGTGAGACACCAACTATTTTTTTTTTTTGTCGTGAAAACGTCTATTCGCTCGTTAAGCACAGTGATAGCCAGTCAAACTTTCTCGTGTTACAAAATACCGTCAGATTTCAATCGCTAATAACTACGAGACTAATAATGCGATAGCAACGGTTGAGGTCACAATGGATAGAGCATGTCTGTACGTGTTTGTTTGCCTGTGACGTTATCGAGCTAGTGTGGACGCCGGCGGATGATTGTTGCGAATTAGCATTGTGTAAAATTAGAAATTAGTGTAGCGTGATAACGCGTTTAGATAGGACATTGATTCGGGTGTCATTGTAAAGAGCTTGAGGAACACTATTAGGACTCAACGTGAAATAATAAAAATATTAGCCAAAATATATGTAAAAATCGGTATTAAATTTAAAATTGCAAAAAGAATTTAAAAAACCTAAAAAGTCTAGTGCCGAGCAAATGCAAGAGCTACGGCAGCATCGAAAGGAAAATGAAAAATGATTTTATCCCGACGTTTTCACGAAAAATCTACGGCGTGGACCTTGACACTACGCCTTAATGTTTTTTTTTATAATCAGGGGTTGAAAAAACATATAAATCCGTTGAAAACAGCATCGAATTTCTGACCGATTACGTAACTTCCCCCTAAACTTCATCTAGCTGAGCAAGTAAACATGGTTGGTATAAGAAAGTCCTGTGATGGCCACATTATATATATATATAAGGCCCACTTGATGTATAATGACCTATACAAAGTGAAGAACTGTGCAGTACGATGTGTCAACATGAATTATTACTTGTCCAGACATACAGTTATGAGGTGTATAATGGTCACTATACCAGACTGGACTATAACATTGTTAAATATGGCCGAGATAGCTGAACCATTCACAATTAGGGTGGAATTTATCACAGAGAGCCAACCTACTAAGCCAATGTTTAGCCATCCCCCGTTCCACTCAAAACATCATCTGTTCATATTATCGGGGCTTCATCTGAAACGGACAATATCTATGACTATTTCACATTTCAAATTAGTGTCTTCGTTATAAATTATGAAAAATAAGACTCAAAAATACATTGGAATTATTCCGCATCTATGGCCCAACCAGAGGAGTTTTAAGTATTAAATAGCTATTTAGGTAAATAAATCTACAACTCTTCGTTATTTCTCCATTTTGTTTCCCCAGCTATTCAAAGCATAGGGGAAGTTACGTAAGTGGTCAGAAATTCGATGTGGAGTTTTCAACAGAATTTCATGTTTTACGATCTCCTGAATTCCAAAAATACAAAAAAAACTGTATGTCTGGGTGTCTATAGGTGTGTGTGAACACGATGACTGCCTATAGAATATTTGTGTCGACACAAAATTTTATATGTGTGAGCAGAACCCTCTAAGGACGATATCTATTGATTTTCAGCCAAATTGTTCAAAGGGAAGAGGAGATTAGGGGAAGGCTTAAGTACTATTAACACTAGAACCTTATTGTTATTTTAATTTTGTATTTACAACTCCATTATATTTTTATTACGAGTGAGCAAAAGGAATTAAAAAAAAAAAAAAAAAAAAAGTAGTTAAATTAACAAAAAACTGTTGTTAATGATTAGTCTTCAATCCACTAGTAGGTCTCGAGGCCATTGCCGCCTCAGTCTCCGAACATCGGGTTATTATGGCAAGTCTGTGGACTAAAGGATTAGGGTGAAAGGAAAGGGTAGAATGGAATTTTCTGTAGCGGGATTTAATTACATCCCTTACAAAAGGAATCTGTAGGTCATTGTGAAGGGATAGCATTAGAGACGTAGAATGGAGCGTATGTGATTTTACGAAGGATACGGGATTGAAGGATTTGGATTCTATTAGAATTCGAAGGTTTAGTTGAGCCCCAGAGTTCAGCTCCATACGCCCATATTGGCTTCAGTAATTGGCTGTAAATGAGTTTTTTATTACTTAATGTAAGTTTCGATCTGTTGTCTAAAGGTCGTAATAAGAGTTTGTATCGTCGATTAAGTTCTTGTCTTTTAAGTCTAGTATGAGGATTCCATGTCAGGCGACTGTAAATAAATAACCTAAGGACTCGATTCGCAACGGGAAGAGGTGTGTTATAAAGAGTGACAATTTAATATTTAAATTCAAAGCCCTATAAGGACGACACCTATTAATTTTGAGCGGAATCAGCCGAAGGAGACAGGGGGATGAAAAGAGGGCATTTAAATCTCAAATATTGAAATTTTATAATTAATTTAAAAACCCCATAAGGATGGCACCTATTAATTTTCCGCGAAATCGGTCGAAAGGAAATGGGGGACCAGAGAAGGGGGCTCGACTCAAATACCTCAATAACTGTCGATGTAATTAATGCATCCATACAAAATTTAGTATAAGAATTCAAAGGCCAATATGTAAATCAAATATTGATTTTTAGTCTAATCAGCCAATTGGCTTTGGAGGGAGAGGGATAACGTCATTGATTAATTCGTTCTGGGGATGTACATTACAAGTGATTCAATAACAACATTTTTTGTCATCTATTACAAGAGTTTAAGAGTTTACCTATTACTTTTTTTTTTTTTTGTCTCTATATGTATTTATTATTTGGGGACCTCAGTTTCAGAATAAAATTTATATTCAGTCATTCACTCATTCGTTTATGCCTGTCCTTGGAAAGTCACGAGTGTCCTTCTAGTACGTATCCTACTGTTCGGCTCTGGAGGTCTCCTTGTAGTAATTTTCATCTCGTTAGTCTCCGAGGGGAGCTAATTGCACTTCTGTCTCCCGGTAACACTCTGACACTCCTTCTTCTTCTACTTAATTAAAATTTCAAATTACGTCTTTTTAAGATTAATGAATTTACGAAAATTCTCCATTTGACTTCCTCAGCTTTGCGTCTGAAAGGTATCGACAATAAATCGAACCCCAGTAATTATTTAATTAAGTGAAATCATTAATTACTCTACCTATTTATCTCATTTTACTTTTCTAACTATATGAAGTATAGGGGAAGTTATGTAATCGGTCAGAAATTCGATGTTGAGTTCTCACTGGTATTTTATGTTTTATGATCTTCTTATTCCAAAAAATGAAACAAAAATTGTCTCTCTGTTTGTCTAAGAACACGATCATTTCTGATAAAATGAATGTATCGATACGATTTGTATCCAGAACTCATGGTTAATTCGTGTTGAGGAATTGCATTGTCGGTCATTCAGTAACGATTTTTTTACTTTCTCGTACTCTACTATAAAGAAGTATTATAATCATGAAAAAAAAAAAAAAAAATAGAGATTTTACTTTTTTCATTACGATATTTGCTTTCTGGGGTTTACTTCCCCAGTTATAAAAAGTATAGGGGAAGTTATGTAATCAGTAAAAAATTCGATGCGGAGTTTTCAACGGAATTTCATGATTCCAAAAATAAATAAAATATTCTATCTGTGACTGTGAACCCGATAACTCCCGATATAATGAATGTATCGACAAGAAATTTTATATTTATATCCAATATTTTCAGTCAAATCTGCCAAGAAGAAGGGTAGGCAATAATTAAGGCGGGAGGCTTAACACAAAAACTCTAATAACTGCCGTTGTAATGATTGTATTAACGCGAAATTTCATGTAAATTCCCTATAATGATGACACCTATTAATTTTCAGTGAAATCAGCCGATGAAGAAAGTACATAGCCGGTGATTCACCGACGACTTTTTTTCACTCAAAGTTTTGCCGGAATGTTTATGGCAGAACGCATTAGCTCTCTACAGAATACTGCTTTTTTTCTACTTTTAAAATCCACGGCAATATTTTAAGGTTTTAATAGGTAAAATACTGAAAAAAAAACTCATGGTTTTGGTCGAGTATCGGTCTATGTGCATCCCCTAGCTGCCACAGATAAGATAATGGTAATTTGAAATTGTTTAATAGTTACTTAAATTTTTCCGCCAACCTTCAACGAAAAAAATCATCTCGCGAAACCTAAAATTTTGTCATGCATATAGTGTAGGTACGAGAAAAGTTTGGTTTTTGAGACATTTTCAAGATTTTTTTATGTTGGAGATATGAGTTGCCCATAGACCGACAGACACACTACTGAAACCATAAGGTTATTTTTTCTGCCCTTTGACCTATAAAACCCTAAAAAAATCATTGAAATTTTATAATTTCCTATTTTTATATTTACTTTTAGTTTGAAAAAAAAAAAATAATAAATTAAAAATAAACCTTTTTACTGTGATTCACTAAAAGTAAAGAGACATTTTTATTTTTTTGCATTTTGCATGCAGTTATCACCTAAATGAATTTGTTTCTATTGATTAATACAATTAATACATTGTTTTTATTGATTAATATTTTGAAAAGATTGATCAATTTTTGAGTAGAGAGAAAAGAGGAAAATAGGGGGAAAAAACGTTTGTTCAGCATTTTTTAAAGTTTAGGTCCTTTATTGTAGTTTAGATCATTCAATTAGGTCCATACTATATTAAATGTATATTTATTGGTACATGAAAGTATTGTTCACCACCCTGAGTAAGTTAACTGATCATACTGCAATAAATCAATAAGAAATATTTTAATTATATCGATACAGCACATTGTTTATTGGTTAACCATTCAGAACACCCATTATACTCGTATATGTAGTCCTTCCAAATTGATTATATTATGATATGTTTGGTTTCCAGCAAGGCTTGGTAGCAGAGAGCTGCAGCGGCTGGCCCCAGAGGAGCGAGCCAACTGCATCCGAACTCTGGCGGACCTCCTCCTCAGCAAACAGTCCGACATCCTGTCTGCCAACGCTAAGGATCTTCAGGAGGCCTCCAAGACCGGCACCTCCCAACCTCTCATCAGCCGGCTCTCTCTCAGTCCCTCCAAGCTCAAGTCCCTCTCTGCAGGTTGGTACAATATCAGTCGGTAGCTGGTGTCTAACACAGCTAAAAAAAATAGGGGTTCAAAACCATCCATCCTCAATTTTTTTTGACTATAGCCGACTGGACAAGGAAAGATAGGAACATTGAGAAAGCAGTTTGATACCGTTTTTAGTCAACGAAACGTCAACCGCACGAAGAACCATTTTATCATTTTTTTTCCCTCGTATGTTAATGGCCTGACCCATGTTAGGTAAAAATGGTATGGTGAATTGTGAAACAAAAAGATACTTCTCAAGCAAAAACGAAGAGGGTTTTCATACATAAATGTATTGCTTCTAATCTGTCTTTTTAATTACTTAATCATGCAGGTACTATTTGCTTTGCACGCAACATGCTGCAGATCCGGCAGGAGGCAGATCGGTCGACCCTCGGTGATTACCCGAAACTCCACAACTCAGGGATCACTAAGCAAATGTATTTAGACGCTTATTTGAAATCAACTTATTCTATAGTTAGTTAGTTATTGTGACTCATGCCTGGGCTTTAACTATATCATATCGCCTACTACCAGAGAGCTGTTTCGTCTCTCTGGTAGAAGTGAGGTCGACTCTACAGTGGGAGCCTTAAATTTTGCCTCCCTAGGTTTAGGTACTTGGGAGTAGGGGTCTTTAACGAGAACCTGATATCGCACAGACTCGAAGCCATTGCTTAACGTCCTATCGCAAGAGCAGTGTGCTGGAGGTTTTTTTTACTTCCCAGATAAAAAACTTAATAGCCTTGGCCGAGTTTTGAACCCTCGATTTTGAACTCAGTATGCTAGCACGTTATCTCTGAGCTACCGGCGTCCTCAATTATACTATATAAATCGTGCGAAATAATTATATTATATTCAATTCAATTTCTTTATTACCCTTTAGGAAATACATCTTTCAGGCAAGAAGTTGGGCCTGATGTACCCATTTTTGAGCAATACAGAGAAGAAAAACATAACAAATAATAGAATTATAAAATGAATAGATAATATAATACAAATAAATAAAACATAACTCTTAATTAACAAATAAATAGAACTCATCTAGTAAATACTACTGAATAAAACACTTAGAACGAGTCAAAAATTCCACTATATTTATATAAAAGACACAATATATTTCGCTTGTTAGAGCATTGTCAAGTGTACAGGATACAGACTCATGTATGACTTATAAGTCTGTATCCTGTACACTTGACAATGCTCTAACCAGCGAAATATATTGTGTCTTTTATATAAATATAGTGGGATTTTTTGACTCGTTCTAGGTGTTTTATTCAGTAGTATTTACAATGAACTTCCACAAGATCTCTGGCGAAAACATCTCTAATCATCTGGTAAAGTTGTGGGACTCCGTTCAACGTCCTTTAATTTTTAACGCCATTACTATCTAGAGCATGATGTTATTGAGATTATTGTTGTTATCAATGTTGAAAAGGGTCTTGTGTGGTTGTGGACTGGTCAGTGCTTCTTTCAAGTACTTTTTTCTCAATTGCCTGGAAATTATTATTCATTATTATCGGATCTAATTCCAAAAAAATATATAGGTCGTTCACGTATGAACTTTGTTCTAACGATGGCGTAATCCGAAAACGGTACACATTATGTATATATTATTGTGAAATTTGAAAAAGTCTTTCCACTTTAATCGACACAGATCCTAGACTTTTATTAGAATATTATTTATTACTTTATGATTAATTATTTCAAAGATGTAAGCGTACAAAGTGTAAAATGTTTAGAGTTACTTCCATGCTACCGATGTTATCCCCTACTCAGTGCGGGGAAAGACGTAGTTCTACGTCAAAATATATTCTGCCTCATTGGGGTGCATATCCGCTACATCTCACAGGACATATTCTTCCAGGAAATTTTATTACCACAGTTCAATGAGCGTTGGTTCTCTTATCAGGACTCAGGTCGTCGTGACCCCTTTTGTCTTTTTGGTGAAAATTTAAGAGGGTCCTTATACCCACCAGAACTTTATTATGACCTGAGGAATGTCAAGAACTCTTGAGCCAAAGTTATAGACTTAATAAGCCTGGAAGAATATGCCTTGTGTCTTATCATACAATAATACAGACAAGTATGTTTTATCTCATAACGCATCCAAATACTTTTACTTCAATTATTCTAAAGAATTTTTAATTGGGTTTGGCTCATTCATATTTTACTTCTCAAACTAGGAATACAAAGTTTAGGGGAAGTTATGAAATCGGTCAGAATTTCCAAAAAAGAAGAAAGAAATCTGTATGTGTGTTTCTGTGAACATGATAATAATAATAGTACTTTATTTCCGTTAAATCAATACTTACATGGTAATAGGATACGTCAAAAGAATCTATACATTAAGATAGCGTATAAATTAGATTTATAACTACTTGCGTCTAACACACGTATGATTAGTAATAACAAAACTATTAGAAGAAGTGAAATGAAATTAATAAAAACTGAATAAATAAATACTTAAAAATATATGGGTATATAAAAAAAAACAATACATAGATACATTTATAATAAGTAGACACATTTTTCAATTTAATAAAAATTAAGATAAATATTTTTCAAAAAAACTCTTCGGAAGTGTCTTTATCACAACGACGTCCGTTCATCAGGTCCCAAAGATATAGAAAAGAAAAAGAAAACTATGTAACTATATAAAAAATGCAATAAAATAAATACATACCTATATTATTGAAGAGGGCGCCGGTAGTTCAGTGGTATGCGTGCTTGTCTTCTTAGCTCAAAAACGTGGGTTCGAAACCCGACCGAGGCCCTTAGTTTATTTTATCTGGGAGGTAAAATAAACTTAAGCACGCCGTCCTTCGGATGGGACGTTAAGCGATGGTCCCGATCTTGTACGATGTCAGGTACTCGTTAAAGACCCCTGCCCTAGATGAATAAAAATTTATGGTAGGCAACATTGAGGACTCCCACAGTAGAGTCGGGCTCATGTCCACCAGAGTGACGAAAGAGCGCTCTGTTAGTAGGCGATATGACCTCGTAGTTAAAGCCCGGGCATGAGTCATATAACCTAACCTATATTATTCAATTATAAATGAATAAATATAAAATTATAAATGAATAAATACATAAAACAAACTTATTTTTGAAATATTGTCTATTCCACCAAAGATATAAATATATTGTAACGGTACTTATTTCTAAAAAAATATAATATTATAAAATAACTATTACCATCGGGATTATGGTTCTAAATAAACAAATATCAAAGAAATAAGGCGTACATTTTTCTGAGTTTAATTATAAATTCGTTTATTCTTTCATTTAAAGAAAATTTTAAAATTTTATATATAAAAAAAATTTGGTTAGTCACATTTTACACACATTTATTATTTACCCCAATACATTTAAAGAATCGGCATGATGTGTTGATCTGATGTATGTTGGCTTCTTGCTGTACTGGATAAAAGCGAGATAAAATAGTAGTTGCACCTCGTGTAGTTTTTCTCCTCTTCTTGGAAGTCAGGTCCTCATGCTGTGCTCATCCATTTCTTAAGGCATGAGCTGCCGGCTGATGTCTCTGCTACACATCTCCCTTAACGAAGGAATACTCCAAGTTTTTTATGTCCTTTGCTAAATACCTTCATCTCACTTGGTCATACTTTCACAGACTCACTTCACCACATCACTTTCTGAACTCCCGAAACACACTCCTCTGAACAGGCCTGATAAACGACTCTCTACTGCCCTCGTGGGACCCAAAAATTTCTTCCTTGCGCTGCGCTCCCATTGGCCACCACTTAACAGCCTTAAAAAATACTAAACATATGTTTTTAACATTTTCATTTAAGTTATTTTTTTTCATATTGTACTTACATTGCTTAAATTTATTTATAACCAATGGTGTATCTTATTATTTAATTTTTATTACATTTTGATAATTCATGAATGATATATTTTACAACATATCGACCGTGGTGAATTATCGATATGATAACCTCTAATAACCTTCGGTCGGTAGCATACATTTCAAACAGTGAACCAATCTAACGTACATTTCTTATTGTTCTATAAAATTCTTTATGTAATGTACGATAGTGATCATTACAATATATAACTACCGGTTTCGGCCTTATACCATCGTCAGGTCTAGTTATGAACTAACCTGACGATGGTATAAGGCCGAAACCGGTAGTTATATATATTTATATCTTTAGTGGAATAGACAATATTTCAAAAATAAGTTTGTTTTATTTATTTATTACATGTTTCCACAATATGTCCGCGTTCCTCAACTTAGAAGTTATAAATGAATAAATAAAACAGTAACGTACATTCGACTGACCTTTAAGGTGTAGAGGAACTATACCCAAAAAATAAATATGAAAGCTTTGTATCAAATAATGTTTTTGGATATGAAACACGATTCTTTATTGTGATTATATTATTATTTGTGATAACTCCCGATAGAATGAATGTTCGACAAGTTTCTTATGTGTATCCAGAACTCAAAAAAACTATACCTATTGACTTTTAGTCAAATCGGCTCAATGGGATTGAGGATTAGGGGGAGGGTTACCACAGAAACTTTATTAACTGTCATTGTAATGAATATATTGAAATTTATTTCATATGTAAAATCCAAACCCCTAAAAACTGTCGATTTAATGAATGTATCGAAAAATTCTACTAGGAAAGTGCATTGCCGGTGGTTCACTGAAAATTTTTATTTTTTATTAGTTTTATTCAGAAGCAGCGGAGTCTTGGGCATTTAAAATTCAAATTATTTTGTGCCATGTAAATTGAATTTTTTGGTGGGTTTTTTCAATGTAAATTTTCTCTCTGCTAAAGAATTCACTAAAAATATATCCAAATATGACGTTCCACTTTTATTATTATTTCTGTGGTCACAGGGAATAAATTTGTAAGTCTAAATTCATAACTTTTCAGGGCAACATGTTTTTACTTCTGCATTAATCGTGTAAATCCAGATTTTGGAATAAATAAATAATGTTTGCATCATTATTAATCATACACCTTTTAAATCCATAGAAATGAATGAAAATGAATATTGTTAATCCTTTCTGGGATTTTCCCTCAGTTACCTAATCATTCCCCATCACTTACCTAATTGTTAACCACACTTATCTAATTTTTATACACACTTACCTAATTATTAACAATACTTTTTTTAATAATCGTGAATGATGTCTCTCTAAATTTGATTTAACAGAAAACGCCCTCTTCACCAAGAAACCCACATCTTCATAATTCCGAATGTATTAGAGTCCTGAGCTTCCAACTTCTTCACATACGCAGATGGCTTGGGAGATGTTCACAGTACACTTAACTCATTTTGGCCATTTAACGACTTAACAACTTATTCCCTGTGACCATAGAATTGTCTTATTGACTTTTCAAAACACTAAAAATAGCATATTCATTTTTCGGGTATAAAAACTGAAAAACGGAACCTTATAGAGAGCTGAGTGTGTTTGTACGTCTGTCCGTTTCTGTAGTGACCAAACAATTTGAGCTCAAATGTTGAAAATTCTTATTTTTTTTCCAGAAATATCCAGAAAATGTTCAGCCGAACGCCAGGAAAATTATAAGTGATATCACCAAAATTCATCCTCACCCTCTTTTGTAGCCCCAATTATCTTTATGTCAAAGCGTGAATTTCGTTCAAGGTTGAAGCAATAGAAAAACAGTTATATGGACTTGATTAAGTGCGGTATGAAATGATTAGAATCAGAATAGATATTTGTTGAACTTAGTTGTGGAAATGGCGGCATGAGAGGGGGATAAATGTATGCAAAAGTTAGTCTCCCCTCCCATTTTTTGATGATAAAAATCTGAAAAATGTTTGTGAATTAAGTCATAGATGGAATTCACAAATGAAATTGTCTCCTATCAAGTAGAAACAATAGTTTTGTGAAGAAAGAAGATTCATTATCTCTAACATTCATTTAATTCCAAGAAAGTCCCATTAATTTGAATTGAAAATTATTCCATTCAGTAAAATTTGTATATATGCTAGTCTAACATTCATAATAATTTGTTTTACTCAAATAAATGTTGAGGGGTTCTCAAATTTTGAGTTGTTAAGAGGCGGTGTACTTCATATAAATTTAACAATGCTGCCCGGTGGCATTGTGGTGAAGTAATGAATTCTACAAGAAGTCTATAGCATTCTTACTTCCTCAGCTAGACGAAGCATAGAAGTTATGTAATCGGTCAAAAATTCGATGCGAAAATTTCAAAGGAATTTTATGTTTTCCGACCACTAGATTCCAGATATGAAAAAAAAAAAAAAAAAAAAAAACTGTTTCTGAGTATCTTGAACATGAACATGATAACTCCCGATAGAATGATTGTATCGACACGCAATTGTATATGTGTGACCTGAACTTCATAAGGACAACACCTATCGATTCCCAGCCAAATCGGTCTAGAGGGAGGGGAATTAGAGGAGAAAGCTTAATTCAAAAACTCTAATAACTGCCGTTGTTATGAATGTATCGATATACCGACATAACAAGCAGCTGAAGGGAGGGGGGGGGGGGGTTCAAAGGAGGGGGGCTCAATTCAAAAACTCGATGTAAAGAATTTATCGAAACAAAATTTAGGAGGCCATATGCAAGCCAACTGTTGAATACTAGCGCAAAAGGTCGGCTGGTTTTGGAGGGAGAGCTAAAAGTTAATTGATAATTTTCTCCCGGGGAAGTACATTGTCAGTGATTAACCGACGTTTTTTTTTGGGGGGTGGAAGGGCCAAGCTGCCTAAAATTATATAATTTAAAATTACGCAGTAAAAAATGAAACTTCCGGAACCCTTCAATGTGTCTTTGCTATGCAACCACTTTCCTGTTATTTTTTAAAAAGTTCTTCTGGAAAATAGACAAGAAAAACCCACTTTGTCGGAAAGGAGAAAAGATAGTAAAAAAAAAATTAAAAATTAATCCGCACAAAATCGTTCTTCTTTTTATAATTTAGGGCGGATGTTTACATAAAATTTTCAATTCCCCCCCCCCATTATTGTGCTAAGATTTTTCCTGGAAAAGAGTGAGAACTAATTGTTTCTAAGTAAAGCACTCATTGAGTAAGGGAAATTTCTGCTGTTTCTCACAGATAAGATAGCAGTCTTTAAAGGATAAAGAATGTCTATATTCGACTTATACATATAAAGGCTTCTGAAACCTCGAACTAATTTTTGTGTCGATACATTTATTACGTGTATCGATGTACCCACAGTTATTAGTTAGGGCAGGGGTGGCCAACCCAAATGATCTTGCGGGCCACTTTGAAAATGCATCATGATCCCGCGGGCCGCATATAAAATTATATATCCCCATTTTAGATTTGGACCCATTACAAACATTTTTTGGAGTGAAAGTTTAGGACAGAATGAATTAGTATTATTGTTTTTATTATTATTCATACATATAAACATAGATAATAGGTAAGTACGCGTGCTTACCTTCAGAGCTCAAGAACGTGGGTTCAAAACCCGACCGAGGCCCTTAGTTTATTTTATCTGGGAGGTAGAATAAACTTAAGTACGCCGTCCTTCGGATGGGACGTTAAGCGATGGCCCCGAGCCTGTACCATTTCAGATACTCGTTAAAGACCCCTGCCCTAGGTGAATAAAAATTTAGGGTAGGCAAATTTTAGGACTGCCAGAGTAGAGTCGGGCTCATGTCCATCAGAGTGACGAAAGAGCTCTCTGTTAGTAGGCGATATGACCTCGTAGTTAAAGCCCGGGCATGAGTCATAAAACCTAACCTAACCGTAGATAATATAATAATGATAATAATGAAATGATCGATTAATATTTAATTTATTTATATAGTGAGATATTTGTTTCTCAACTCTTCCACTTAGTTTTTGCAAGTCGATCTCAATGCGTGTATTTGCACATGTTTTGTTCAAAAACATATTTTGCAAAATTCTGATAAATCTAGCCGGCCGTAAAATTATTCAAGGCGGGCCACGGTTTGGTCACTCCTGAGTTAGGGTATGTAGGTCGAGCTTCTCTTCTCTGGTCTTTCGTCTCTCTCTCACCGATTTGACTGAAAATCAATAATTGATTTTTTTTATTTACCAATTATTGGTATGTCCTTAGATTATTCTGGATCACACATATAAAATTTGGTGTCGATACATTCGTTCTATCGGGAGTTATCGTGTTCACAGACACACAGATTTTTTTTTCATTTTTCTAATTAGAACAGAAAACATGATAGTCCATTGAAAACGCCGCATTGAATTTCTGACCGATTACATAACTTCTCCTATACTTTGGATAGCTGTTGAAGTAAAAACTACAGAACAGGACACATTTATAAACAAAACATCTTATGAATAAAAAATGTTAGCTTATCATAATTAAGAGCGTATTTATTGTTATTGGCGTATTTATTACTTAATGGTCATAATATGACTTCCCACACTAAAAAATCAATCTCTGTTCCACGTGCAAATGAAGCAAAATGTAGATGTTTTCACTTTATTGCAGTGTCTTATTTTAAAAGAATTCCGTCTTATCTATTTTAATATAACAGAATTAAGCTATAATCAGTTTATTGAATATCTAAATGGAAATCACAATAGATTAACTAACTATTGCAAAGCCGCCTGGAATTATAGACTTGAGCTAGTTTCAGAATTATTGATGAATATTGGATGTGAGTCATTTAATTCTAAAAGCATAGATACCACAGCGTGTATTTGCTGCTGCTGCGCTTTGCATTTTTGCTGCTCATGTAAAGTCAACTTAAGTATTACAGTCAGTGGTTACTTAGGGGGGGAGCTTCTAGGGGTTCTGGTCTTCCAAATTAATAACAAAAAGTCTGCAGCTCTAACCACGGAAACTGCGGGTTGTGCCCCCGGGAGTCTATACCCTCTGCACTCGTAACCTAACTTTGCCCCCCCCCTCCCCCCCTGCTCAAAATCCTGGCTACGCCCCTGGTCCAAAGTACAACCCTTCCAGTATAAAGCATAAGGAAGTTAATTATCTTGTTGATATTTGTGAAAAAAAAAAAAAAAAAAAAAAAGATAATTTATTAGGTATATTATAATAAATTAAACTTTTTAATTATGCATGCCTTAAAATATATTTTCCAAATTTTCTGTGGGTATTTTGAAGGTGTTTACAGGATAACTCTCTGAATTCCTGCCTCCCTTGAAATTCTGTCTTATAACATCATGGTTTTCCCTAATGGTACTCAGGCATTCGCCCAGAAAATTTCAGTTAAACCTTCTTACATAAATTTCACAGGAAACTTCAACAAAAACATGTCGTGTTTTCGTGAAACAAAATAAAGCTGATGTAGCACATTCATTTTCACCTGCTGAAATATGTAAGAGTATAAATATATAGAGTATCTTATACCTAAAAGGATAGTGAATATTCCAGAGCGTGGCACTGAATGTATTATATATTATATACAAATGTATTGGGAATTTATTATTTGTTAAACGAAATCATCTCACGTTCTCCCTTATCTACTATTTAAACGATAAATGGTGCCGATTTAAGAAGATTACTTAAACTGAAGAGCTGTTCCATGGCTGAGTGGTCTGTGTGTTGTCTTAATAATGTCAACTGAACCGAGCCTTTTGATTCTGAAAATGAATAAAAATAAAATAAAGAAGTCGTGATCGGCTATGTACATCCCCAGTAAGAATTATTCAATTACTGTTTCGCTCTCTCCAAAGTCAATCGACCTTTTAAACTAAAACTTTATATTTGACTTACATAGTTGCAAATAAATAAATAAAACAAACTTATTTTTGAAATATTGTCTATTCCACTAAAGATATATATACATATATAACTACCGGTTTCGGCTTTATACCATCGTCGAACTAGAGTTCATAACTAGACCTGACGATGGTATAAAGCCGAAACCGGTAGTTATATATGTATATATATCTTTAGTGGAATAGACAATATTTCAAAAATAAGTTTGTTTTATTTATTTATTACAAGTTTCCACAATATGTCCGCGTTTCTCAACTTTGAAGTTACATAGTTGCTTCACAATCCACATATTTTGTGTTGATACATTTACTACATCGGCAGTTATTAGAGTTTTTAAGTTTAAGTCTCTCCATTAATCTCCATTTTCCCTTAGACCGATTTAGCTGAAGATCAATAAATGTCGTCCTTAGAGGATTCTGAATACACATATAAAATTTCATGTTGATACATTCATTACAACGGCAGTTATTAGAGTTTTTATGTTTAGGTCTCTCCTCTAATCTCCATTTTCTCTCACCGATTTGGCTGAAGATCAATAGATGTCGTCCTTAGAGGATTCTGAATACACATATAAAATTTCATGTTGATACATTCATTACAATGGCAGTTATTAGAGTTTTTATGTTTAAGTCTCTCCTCTAATCTCCTTTTTCCCTTAGACCGATTTTGCTAATGATCAATAGATGTCGTCCTTAGAGGATTCTGAATACACATATAAAATTTCATGTTGATACATTCATTACAACGGCAGTTATTAGAGTTTTTATGTTTAGATCTCTCCTCTAATCTCCATTTTCTCTCACCGATTTGGCTGAAGATCAATAGATGTCATCCTTAGAGGATTCTGAATACACATATGAAATTTCGTGTTAATACCTTGATTTTATCATGAATTATCTTGTTCAGAGACAGACAGACATTTTTGTTTTCATTTTTTGAATCACAAATTAGGATAATACGAAATTCCGTTGAAAATTCAACAATGAACTTTTTACCGATTACGCAACTTCTCCTATTCATCGTATATCTGGGAAAATAAAAAGTGCTCATCATTTATAAAACATTTTTGTTGCCGCCATTTATTAAGGGTTGCTTTAATAACGCCTGGAACGTCAATTAACTCTGGATTAGAGTTCAAAAGAGTTGGGTCTTATATCTTTGGGCCGTATCTTCTGTCTCTGAATTAGCTCCACAGATGGCAATAACTGTCAATTTAAAATGTTTTTTTTTTCTCTCTTTAAAAAAAAGTATTCATGCGTTCTGATGTTTTCTCTATTACTTTCCCAGAATCTAACTTCGTATAGGGGAAGTTATGTAATCAGTCACAAGTTCGATGTTGAGTTTTCAGCGGCATTTCATGTATTCTTGATGTTTGTGAACACGATAATTCCCGATAGAATAAATGAATCGACATGAAATTTAGAATGTAGATCAAAAATACTGATTAATAAAGTCGATAGTATCTTTTCAATGTAGAAGGAATTCGAGATTCTGTCGTGTAAATGAAAATTCAAAATTTGGCCAATGTTATGGTAACTATTTATTTCCTTCTTCAGGGCCTACAGAATACAACAAACAAATTAGTCATTATGGACAATGATATAACTTGATACTTAATAATTATGTTAAAGAGAGATGAAAACATTTCTCATAAACAAATGAAAAAGAAAAAAATAATAATAATAAATAATAAAAAATAAATATATAGGTATATATTTTTTTTATGTAGTTATAAAATAACGTATATATAACAAAATATATATACACATTATGTATATATATATATATATATATATACATTTTATATGTAATATATATTTAGTGTACTGGATATAATAAATAAAAATTACCTTATAATGACTTGAGTGGATGTGTGTGGAAAAGGTGCTGGGACACAAACTCTCACACCTTCATCACACACATCCACTCAAGTCATTATAAGGTAATTTTTATTTATTATTTATTTAGATATATATATAAATATATTGCTATTATTTCTATATATTTAATAGTTTCCGAAACGTTGATCAAATATTGAATTTCCATTTACACGACAGAACCTCGAATTCTTTCTACATTCAGAAATATCTGTGTCAACTATTGATAGTAGGTAGAACATAGTTGATTAATTTATGCTGCGAAAGTACATTTTTGTATAACTTTTGTATAACCATAGAACGATATGGGACATATTATCAATACGTTCATATTGAATTTCCAATTTCTACGTATAATGGTATAATATTTTCAATCTCCCCGCAGGCATACAGGATTATTTAATATTCACCGTAGTAATGTGTCTGGAATCCGTTTGAGATTTTTAGAAAAAGGCAGAGTCCTGAGGGGTAACAAAATAGACAGTGTTCATTCAAAAATATTGGACATATTCCAAATATACTTTGTGAAAATTTATGTTAAGAGGAAGAAAGCACACATACGCAAGGGGGAAATAGGCGCCGTCTGAGGTAGCAAATTGTGGGACCGGAACTGCGGCAGACAATTTTTTTGTTGTGAAGGTGCTTAAATTTTATATAACTTTCCCAGCTATACGAAGTATAAGAGAGGTTTTGTAATTTGTGAGAAATTTGATGGTTTTTCCAAACTCCTGATTTCAAAAACGAAAAAAAAAAAAGGTCTATCTGTCTATGAATACGATAATTCCCGATAGTATGAATGTATCGACACAAACATTTATATGTATATCCAGAATCCTCTAAGGACGACAGTTATTGATTTATTTTCAGTCAAATCGGCCAAAGGGAATAAAGGAAAATATTAGGGAAAAAAAATGTTGGCCGCAGAAGAAACATTTTGTTTGTTTCATATTTATAACTCCCATCATCTGGATGAAAATAGGGTGTCGCATTGAATTTGTGTCATCCTGTTTACATTATGCTCCCGCCATCCCGTATTTATGCTACTATTTCATATAGAATATAGTATAATAGCTTTTAAAATTGTCTTCTGTCTATATGTTTGTCCATGATCTCCAAAATAGCTGACTCATATTTTAACGAAACTTAATAATTCTTTAAAGTACATTCTAACTTTAACAGTAGATTGAGGCGTTGGAAATATTTCATTTGGAGAGCTGTGAGGCCCACAGTTTAATTACAACTACAACTCATGGCTTATCATATCAGAAGATTCGACCAGACGAGTTCGAGAAGCCTTTTTTCTTAAACTTCCCCAGCTGTACGACATCTTCATACTAAATTTTGTGTCGATAAATTCATTACATCGGCAGTTATTAGGGTCTTAGAATTGAGCCCCCTCCCCTAGCCGATATCGCTGAAATTTAATAGTCTACATCCTCATTGGGTTTTTGTCTTCAAATATGAAATTTTTTCGATGCATTCATTAAAAGCTCAGTTATTAGGGTTTTCATCATATTAAAATCTGGTTATCGTGTTCACAGACCGACCGACATTTGTTTTCCGTTAAAAACTCCGCATCGAATTTTTGACCGATTACATAACTTCTCCTATACTTTTTATAGTTGGAGAAGTAAAAATACTGGAGTGATCGACCATACAAATGTAGTCTTCTGTGACGCAACACCACTGAAAAATATTATCGTTGTTAATGTCTAAGTCGAGCAGGTTTGGCTTTGTGTTTTCAGGTTGTGCAAGAAAATAAAATAATAATATAATTTAAAACAATTAAATTAATTAATTAAAATAAAAGTTATAATTTAGGAAGTTTATGAAAGATGAACTGAGCCATTAGTGCTTGTTTCATATAATTATAAATCCTAAAAGAAACACTTTATTATGACCATCTACTTTCGAGTTCATTTCCATTATAAAATGTTAATTTATTTAATTTAAATTAGCTCTCTGTCTCTCAGAGAATCAATTTTTTTAACAGAAATTACATAGGTCTTGAATATTTTATTTTCATTTACTGCTTCTTATTTTTATTTTGTATGTTTTAATTTCTGAATTTATTTTCTAAAAGTTTAATATATTTTAAATCGAAAACACGAGAGAGAAAACCTACTTGTTAGCCTTCTTTGACATTTTTTAGTAGTTCATTCGAGAGTCGCTCTGGTGGACATGAGCCTGACCTACACTTGGAGTCCTAACTTTGGCGTACACTCGTTCATTCATCTAGGGTAAGGGGGTCTCTGATATTTCTTGATAAATTTTGAAATTAAAATAGACTATTATTTTCTTTTAAATTAAGTATTAATTATTGTTAATTAACTTTTTTCACACATATTTTTGGGGTGCTGAATCTTAAACAAATATCAGTTTTTCTTTATCATATCAGATTTTTTCACAATCCTCTGGTGTACTCTAAACTTGTTTTTTCATTCCATACAATTTAAAAAAAATTTTTTGAAAACCAATTCTTTTATTTAAATTTTCTCATTTTTACTTTTACTTATAAATGTTTACTCAATAGTCTTGAAGTCCCTTTTTCTCTTTGTCGTGAAGGACCGAGTGTAGCTTTTTCGCTTGTGTGTAACATTTCGGTTCTCTCGGTGTAGAGTCCAGCAGTAGTCGCCCATCATGTTAATGTTCCAGCGACCCTGGTAACGTTTCTCCATTTCGTTTATGTCTTGATGGAATCTTATGGAGCTTGAGGCTCCCAAGGTTTTGAATATATAGTACACTTTTCTAATAAAACTAGTATTATTTATTTGATGTTTCTTAATCATAAATTCTCCACAAATATAACTAATATACTATAAGTTTGGAGAGTTTACACATCCACGGTTCGCTATGACTTTAACACAAAACGCAGTAGGTTCTTCTCCCTTTGTTGACAACATTGGTAACACAGAGAAACAGCTGATAACGATGAGAAAAAAGAAACTGCCTTTTGAAAGTGATAATAGCACTTCTTAGTTACAATAATTGCCACACCAAACGCTAGTTACGTTAAACACCTTATTAATTTAATTATTTTTATTTTCAAGAACAGAAAATTATCGGATAATAGATACTAATACAAACAATATCAGAATTGCATTTAGTGAGAAAACTGTATGTGATACAGCAATTTCGGTGTCATTTTCGAATTCAGCAGGCCACATAGAGGAATGGTAAAATAATCAAAGAAGTTTTTCATCGCTGGCCTGTGCTATTATTACTTATTTATTTATGTATATTATGCAATACCCATATATTCCTTGTTTCTTTTTCAAATTACTTTACTGTTTCTTATTTATGTACCTAATTATTGTTTATTTTATACTATTTTTTGTTTATTGTATTATCCTATTTGAGTAGTATAAGAATGGCTCTAATCTACTTTTTCACCATCTGACAATAAATTGATTTCTGCGATTTCTGTCGGTATTGTGGAAACCAATAAAAACAAAAGTTTACATTTTATATTGTCTAATTCCACAAAAATGTATAGAATTCTCAGGTTACCTGAAATTACCTAAGATAATTCCCACCTGGGGGAGTCCCTGGGTTAAGGGTGGTGGATATTTTACCTTAACAGAACTATATACAAATATTTGAGTTGTCAATAATCGTAAATGTTATGTTAAGGTGAGAGTTCCCTCGCCACTAGCCCAGGATCTTGTGTAACCTCAGGTAACAACTTCTAAGTTGAGGAACGCAGACATATTGTGGAAACTTGTAATAAATAAATAAAACAAACTTATTTTTGAAATATTGTCTATTCCACTAAAGATATAAATTATCATTTATATCTTTAGTGGAATAGACAATATTTCAAAAATAAGTTTGTTTTATTTATTTAACCTCAGGTAACCTGAGAATTGTATAAATGTGAAAACCTAGCAAAATTATTTCTGAACTTTGTGGATTGAATTTTAATTAGGGGAACTTGGAGGTTGGCAATTTAAAATTATGACAAGAAATGATGAATTATTTGTTTCATGTGTGCAAGTGTAAGATCTGGAAGAAAAATGAATATCGTATGGAAATTTGCCATTTGAATATCTCCAGGAACACTTATCCGATCAATATTATTTTTGGGTCATTTTTTTTTCTTCAAAAAGTCTAGTTTCAGAATTTGAGCGGAATTACATAGTCTATTGGGAAAAAAATTAATAAAAAAAATGTATTGGGCGTCCCAATGTATCAGCTCCCAAGGGGTTGGAGGATGTTAAGTGATCGATTTAAAGTTAGGGTAAAAAATAGTGAAAATTTTTGTTTCACGTTACTTCCCCAGCTATAGGAAGTATACGGGAAGTTACGTAATCAATCAGAAATTCGATGTTCAGTTTTCACGAGAATCCCATATTTTTTGGTCCCCTGATTCCAAATAATCTCCTGATAGCGCGGGTGTATGTATGTGTCTGTGATAATTCTCACTAAAATGTATGTATCCACATGAAATTTCATATTTCACTTAAAATCTTCATAAGAATGATACCTATTGAATTTCATTCAAATAGGTCAAAAAGACCAGGGAATCGAAGTGAGGGCACAACGAAGTATGAGGATTCAGAAGTCCATTCTTTTAGCTCAAACGGTCGATTGAAGGGATCGATAACATAGTCGATTAATTCATTCTGGGGAATTGTATTGCCGGTGATTCACCAACGAGTTATTGTTCTTTTATCACCAAGAGTCTGAGTGAAAATATGGCGTCGTATTGAAGTTGGGTCACTGTGTATAGTAACTTTACGTATTATAACTTAGCTTAGCCCTGTATTCAATCAAGGGCCATACAATTATGGGCCCCTTACTCTCTCTCTCTGCCTTAGTTTACAACCGGTGACTATATAAACCCCAACCTTCCCCTTCAGGATAATAGTCTGTCTCTCCATCCTCCAAATAACCAACAAGACCCCATTTCAGCTTCGTAGCCAATCACGCTAACCACTCACAATGGCGCACCTGAAGAAATTATGAGATTCGCTGAAAATGTTGCGTTGAGTTGAGAGTGAACTTCCCTAACACTACCAAGTATAGGGAAAGTTATGTAATATGTTAATTCTGGAAATTCGATGATGAGTTTTCAACGAAATTTATTGTTTTCCGACCGATTACAAAAATGAAAAAAAAAATTCGGTCTGCCTGTGTGTGCATGTGAATGAGGTAACTCTCTTTAGAATAAATTTTTCTACACGAAATGATGGCGCCGGTAAGTCAAAGGTAGCGTGCTAGCCTACTGAGTTCAAGATCGCGGGTTCGAAACCTCATCTAGGAGGTAAAATGAGACGAGAATTAAGTCAAAAAATCCAATAACTGCCATAGTAATGAAGTGTGGTAAAATAAAGGTTTAAGTGTTAAACTTAAATAATTAAATAAATATATATTTCAAATAAATATAAAAATAAATAATAAACAATAAATTACCACATTTCCTGTAGAAATTTTATTACTGGTCTTCTATTTAATTTTGATTTTTACATTATTTTCCGAAAAGGGCCCTGAAAAATATCAAAAGTTCAAGATGAGCAATTTTGAAGAAAGTGCACGATTTTTTTTAAACAAAATTTTAATTAACAAACTTTTCATTTGGATTTCTAAAGAGATGCCATTTTTAAATAATATTAAATCTAAATCAAAGGTTTTCAAAAATCTTACTGGGCCAACAGGGAAAATGAATAGAATAGAATTTACTAGAACAAATATTGGGTTTATTTTCTTAAATCATCTACATTATAAAATAAAAAAAAAAAATAAACATTAAAACAAACAAAATCAAAAGAAAAATTTTAAAAACTAAATTCTTAACACTAATTCAATCTTTTTTTGTTACATATTTTGGCCATTTTTAAAATTTGTTATATTTTTCTGGGCATATATCCTGTACATATAAACAAATAAGCCTTCTTTTTGGATCAATTTCACCGTCAATTCACTTCTATTTACTTCATCACAACTTAAGCCTAAACACCAATCTACATCTTTACTCAGACCACCGCCATCCAGGCCTCGACTAGTCTCTCCACACACTAAAAAACAGCTGATGGCCGTGTTTTGTTTTTTTACTCATTTGTTTTAAAATAAATGGTTTCTTATTATTTATTTATTAATTCAGTTTCTTTTTATAGAAAAATAAATATAATTAATTTTTATATTAATAATTTTTTTAATGTGTATATTCTTTTTATACATCACAGAAGATATTGACACAAAATGCCCCTCCTCGGGATTGTCATCCATGTCGGTTTCTGGGTACACATATAAAATGTCGTGTCGGTAGATTCATTCTTTTGGGAGGTATCGTTTCCACAAACACAAAGACGAAGAAAAATTTGTATTTCTTTTCTTTTCATTTTGGGAAAATATTAAATTCCGGTGAAAACTCAACATCGTATTTCTTTCCGATGACAATAACTTCCCTTTGCTTTGTATAGCCGGGGAAGTAAAACGAAATGAAACGCAATACCAGATTTCTCATGAAAAACCGAACGATGTTATACCTCAAAGGACGAACAATACAATTCGTTAGGAATATTTCTGAGTGATGATTAAATAGTAAGATTTTTTTCTTTTAATTATAAAGATGCAACTGTTGCTAGCAACAACCAGCATCTATGATGATACGTATAGATATGGAGGCGTGAATGGCATGTGAGAGGAAGGCCACCCAGTGGTAGGTCCTCGGGACGGAAATTTATCTTAACTGATGGAAAAGAACATAAAAAAAAAAATAATAAATAAATAAAATAAAAAAATAAATAAAAAAGAATAATAATAAATAAAAAGGAATTGAAAGACAATTTTGATGGATGGGTAAGAGAGATGATAAAAGTAAAGGAAAATAATGTAAAACATATTAAGAACGAATAGGATTTAAGGTGGCAGTAAGTCGCGGTTCCATCTTCTCTTCAACCTTCGTGGGGGGTTTTGTGGTAAGTGTTGTGTAGATAAAGTACGTATTTCTGGGTTTGTATCTGTGTAAAGTTTTCTAAAAAAACGTATGTAAGTAGTTTGTATTGTGTCGGGTACTGTGTGTATCATAAGATCGTTATAAAGTGTGAAATTCCTGAATTCGTTTGATGTTGGATGTTTTTGTTGAACCGTATATGTATCTGTGATCCTTATGTCCATAATTGTCTAAGTAAGTAAGTGTAACAGTTCCGTTTTTGTGTCATGTCTATTTAGAAGTCCGTAGAGTATTTTGAGTCGACGGTTCAGCGTGTTTCGTGTGAGACGTGTGTGAGGGTTCTATGTCAGTCTTCGATCCAATGTCAGTCCTAGGTATCGTACAGTATTAGTTTGAGGAAAGGGCTTGTCGTTTCTCGTCGAAGTGTAAATGTGATGTGCTGTGATTTTTCTGTATTAAGTTTTATTTTCCATGTGTTGCACCAGTTTTCAATTTGTGTGAGATGGTGTTGTAGTGTAAATGAGGCGAGTATGTGAAGTTCGGCAGCAGCTAAGATGGCGGTAAATAGTAAGGTATAGCAACAACTTTTGAAAACATCTGTATTATTGGTAGTTTTTTATTAAAAATTATAAGAAATAAAACTAAGTACATGTAATAACAGGACAATTGTATACTAACCACTTCTTACAGATCACTCTCCTTCCCCCTCTTACTGGCATTACTAAATATAAGAAAGTCACAATGAGAATCACCATGAAAAAAATCAGTTTTGGTTGTACTCTTTCACCTTTTTAAAGTATTTTCATCAGATAACCATAAAATGAAATTCGTTTTTGCAAACATTTGCGAATTTGGGAGAAACTTAACTTTAAAGTTATAAATTCGTCCGAAGAAGACGCAGATGTTTACTTTTAGCGAATTTTAGAAGAAAATGAATCTATTGCTATTTCTAATTTCAGTTACCTAATATGAATTGTATATTTCTCATAAGCTGTATGAGCTGCAACACGTGTTCATCTCCTCTTGAGGAGCTGATGTACTTGTCAAAATACAGTACTCAATGAAGGGTCGGGGAATTTTTTAAGTATTTTTTTCGTATTCAGCACACCATAAAATATATAAGTTTCATAATTTTGGCCAGAAATTTGTTAATTTTGCGCCAGTGTGCGCCGGTACGAAATGAATTTGATACAAGGAAGTCCTGTATTATCACATCACATATATTTTATTTTTTGCTTACTGGGCTTATTATACAATGCTGTGTTGTATTGTTTACAGGTCTTCACCAGATAGCAGATTCGAGCCACAAGAATGTTGGTCGAGTACTTCGACGTACCAAGCTGGCGACAGGACTTGACCTCACACAGATCACGGTACCCATTGGAGTACTTCTGGTCATCTTTGAATCCAGACCCGACTGTCTTCCTCAGGTGAGATGTTTTAGTTAATTAAAGACATGTCCGGGTTTTAACTACGAGGTCATATCGCCTACTAACACAGAGCTCTTTCGTCACTCTGGTGGACATGAGCACGACTCTATTGTGAGAGACCTAAATGTTGTAAATTGGGTTGTGGGGTTTTAAGCTGACACCGTAAATGCTCGGAATCAACGCTTAACGTTCCATCCGAAGGACGGCGTGCTGAATATTAATTTTATATCCCAGATAAAAAAAAAAACCTACGGACCCTCGCTGGTTTTGGAACCCGCTGTCTTGACTTTAGTAGGCAATCAACAAGGACCAACATCATAAATATTAAAATAGAAAATATTCATACAAATCCAAAAAATACAATTTAGAAGGTCAGTTAGCATTTTTGCAATTTTAAAAATATTTAGAAATTATATTTATTAACACTTTTGTGTATTTTAAGGAATTCTGAATTTATAATAATATACTTTTCACAGATATATTCTTTTCCCAGTAAGTTTTTTGATTTTTGAAGTTAAACTTCTTTACGCTCACTGGGCAACTCGGGACTAATCTGGTAAATGAGTTACGAAATTATGTGATGCGCTGACAAGACAGGGTGAGAGTTAGAAAGAGCGTGCGCGCGCACACGCCGACTCGAAACTTAACACCTTAAGGTAACACCCCCACCACACCGTACTACATCAAACCGATCCGAATGACTCCTTAATGATTTTTTTTTCGTATTGTTTCTTTTATAACACTTTATTAAATCACACTGAACAGTATTTACTGGATATAAAGTATTTTAAATATTAAATTAATACATTTTTATGAGTTATACCAATTATGAATTTCTGGCAACATTGGTCGTGGCAGTGATGGTTACAGTTGTGTTACCGAAATTCGTTTATTTATTTTTAAAGTATTTCGCGGAGGATCAGTGCTACTTTTCAGTATGAAACCTGAATTTAGTGCAGGTATGTTTAAAAATAAGCACAAGAATTGGAATTATACTGCTTTCATTTTAACCTTTCTCTGGTAGTCTCTCAAGAGTGGGAAGAGAATTATCATACATTATCGCTCATTTTAGCTAGAAATTTTAATCTCAATTTCACATCAGGCCATGCTCAGCCCCTTTTTCAATTCTTCTACGATAAATTTCAATTGCAAATGAATAATAAACCGAATTACCCTACAACGAGATATGGCTCTACAATCGATGCAATTTTCTCCAGGTATCTTAAAAATGTACGTTCAAAAACCTACATTTCTTATTTCTCTTAACCATAGTCTTTACTTTGGAATCAAATTTAGGAATTTCTGATGTTCCTAACAACGAAAATAATGTTGATTTAACAAATGAATAAAAATAAAATAAGCCAATTGATAAAATGTTGCATCTATGCAACATCAAGCACCTAAAATGTTGACTTAATTGAGAAATTCCATACAACATAAATATAATATACATGGATAAAAAAAACGAAAAAAGTTTCACTTCTGGCGTGTGTTCCAAGCACACACTATTTATTTACAACCTAGCAAATGAAGACGTTTCGGGAAGTTATTTCCTTTGTTTATTTGCGGACAATACGTAGAATATCTTTCTGCAATAAACATACAATGATCAACATAAAAAAAAAACTGTTTACATACAATGTCCTACATTTTCTCTACCCAGATTTAGTTACCAATTTTGCAGGGAGGGGTCTTTAACGAGTACTTGACATCGCACAGGCTTGGGGGGACCGGTCGAAGAATGGCCTGCACAAGTTTATGTTTGTTTCATCTGAGGGCTTCGGCCATGTTTTGAACCCGTTATCTTGAGCTCAATAGGCTAGCACGCTATCCCTCACCTATCGGCGCTCTCTTAAAAAAGAAGATAAATATAGCGCGGCTTTTCTTTTCATCTTGTAGGTTACTCCTACATCCTGATCAAAATTTTCATAATTTTTAGAAAACCGAAACAATTTATTAATTACTCGTTAAATCTTAAATCTAGGAAATTTCCGTTTTTAATATAATATAATAAAAAGTTTTGATATATTTCAAATGAGTAATTTATAATAAAATTTAGGGATATCCCAGTAAATCATTAGCATTAGGTTTAGAGAGGTGGTGCAGTTTTAATGTTCGAGTTGATGTGGCTAAATCCTCCTCGGCTTTCGTTTTCCTTAACTTTTAACCCCTTTCTGTAATCCTCCGCCTCTTCCTTTTAAATTCTCCACACGTTTGGATTATAGAGAAATCCCTTTCTCTTGAACCGGGGGTTGGTACGTTTTTCATAATTTTTTTAATTTTAGCCCATGAAATTTATACAAAATATATGTTTTGTTCCACTTTATAGTTAGTTATTATGACTCATGTTCCGGGGTTTAATTACAAGGTCATATCGCCTATTACCATAGCGCTCTTCTGTCACTCTGGTGAACATGGTCCGACTCTGCTACGGGAGTTCTAAATTTTCCCTACCATAAATTTTTATTCACCTCGAGTTAGAGGTCTTTAACGAGTACCTGAAAACAGGCTCGGGACCATCGCTAAACGTCCCACCCGAAGAACGGCGTGCTTAATTTTTTTTTTTTACTTCCCAGATAAAATAAGCTAAAGACCTTGACTGGGTTTCGAACCGGCGATCTTGAGCTCAGTAAGCAAGCACGCATACCACTGAGCTACCGATGCCCTCTTGGCTCATGGATCTTATTCTAAAATGAAAAGAATACAAACACAATCATTTGTCAATACTTTCACAATATTGGCCAAATATTACTCGACTATCGTTTTGCTTCTAACACCATTATCCACCTTCGGTGAATCACCCACAGTGTATTTCTCCAGAATGAATTAATCAATTAACTTTTCTCCCCCCCCCCCCCCCCCCCTCCAAGACCAATCGAACGCTTGCGCTGTAATAATACTAAATTAGAAGAGTCGTTAGAAGATTTTGGATTCACATATAAAGTATCGTGTCGATACATTCATTCTATCGGGAATTATCGTGTACACAGACGTATGAAATTCGTCAGGAAATATGAAATTTAATTTGAAAACTCCGCATCAAATTTTTGGACTATATTTCAACATGATACTATTGTGAAATGTGTATTAATACATCAAAACAATGTACGCAAACGGAACCCTTCAATGTGTGACCTGAGCACGTTTCTCGGAATTTTTTTTTGTGTCCTAGCTTCAATTACGAGGTCATTTTTAGGATTTTTACCTCCCAGATAAAAATTCCATGCAGTTGCGATATGAATTTAAAATTGCACAGACATTGCCCTCGTTGGACTATAAAACTGTATTAAACATTATATGAGTCTCGTCTTGCCTGAAGGTTTAACTTAATGATTCAGTTCCGAAGAATTTCACTTTGTCTGTTTGTTCATAACCTTTACAAGAATTTCATTTAATGAATATTTAGAATAAAATTTCAATTTGTCCTTCATTAAGCCTCAGAGAGCGAATTTATAAAACTCAGTTTATTGCAGTTTTATCTCTTTTATTTTTTTTATTTTTAGGTTTGATTAATCTAATACTTCTTTCAGAGCCGAAAGTCAGGCACCCTTGTTTAATTATTTTAATGTCACAAATTCCGAATGGTTATTTATTTCATTTTATTTTTATTTTCTCAGCTATAGGGGAGTTCATGTTATCGGTCAGAATTTCAATGTTGAGTTCTCATCGAAATTTTGTTTTCCAATCCTATTATTTGGAAATCTATAAAGGATGACACCCGTCAATTTTCAGTCGAATCGGCCAAATTTCTGCAGAGATATTGTGAAACGCTTAAGAAAAATAAAGAAAAAACGTATTATTTTGAAAATATTGTCTTTTTTTCACAATACATAACACTATAGTGGTATGCGTGCTTGCTTAATGAGCTCAAGATTGCGGGTTCAAAACCCGGTCCTTAGGTTTATTATCTGGGAGGCGCAAAAACCTTAAGCACGCCGTCTTTCGGATGGGACGGTACGTGATGGTCCCGAGCCTGTACGATGTCAGGTACTTACTGGAAGCCCCTTCCCTAGATCAATAAAGCTACTCCCATAGTAGGCGATATGACATTGTAGTTAAAGCCCGGGCATGAGTCATAATTACTAACTATAATACTACAAACACTATTTGTTAAGTCATGGCTGCTTATGTTAGCAATACCGAAAGTACTAGGTACCATATAATAGAGGAGTCCCGCCTTGGCTGTCAACGAGGCAACATGTCCTAGACCTGCTCCGCGTGTGTAATTTTGTGAAGGTGAAAAAAAAAAAAAAAAGTGTTAAATTCCAAAATAAACTTGACAATATTAGAGTCCAGTGCCTAAAGGTCCTGAGTTCGAGGTTTGGACAAAATCTAACGAGTGGTTTGTGCACAATCGGTGAGTAAAAGATATTTAATATTTGAATTTAGAAAGTGGCAGTTGGGTGTGTGGGCGTGTCTAGTAGGGGAGCACTTCCCAACCCACCCTCACCCCGCACCACACCTCTCGAAGCCAGCTGTTGTCCCTCACAATGGAGAAGTGTCCACGAATCCCCCCCACCTCCCCACCCCCTGTCCCCCAGGAAGCCCCACAGACAATTTCACCAGCCCCCATCCCCCTTCCCCCCCGCCGATCTGCCCTCCCCTCCCGCCGATCTACCCTCCCCGTCCCGAAGATTCCTCTCGCCCCCAAGGAATCGAGCGGAACGGTGAGCGCCGAGGCCGCCACCCCGTTCAGTGGCTGCCCCAACCGAGAGGCGGCAACCATTCAGCTAATGGTCGCTGCCCAGACCTCTAGGATGAGTAGGGCCAGCCAGCAGAAGGTGAATGAGGGGGTCCAGCGTCTCGTTGACCTGCTGGCGGCCTCGCTCGCCAGACAGATAGATGCGGAAAGCAGGGCCAAAGTCTCATCCGAGATCTTGGAGGGATTTAGGCCGGAGGTGATGGCAGAGGCCATCGCCACCAAGTTGATGCTAAGGTCGACCCTCATGCAGCCCAGCATCCCGGCTATGCCGAGGGATCCCCCCTCCAACGGCCTCCCTGCCCTGGACGAGGACCTGCCCCAGAACAGCACTCCGCCAGGAGGGGTGCCGGAGAGGAGGGCGAAGAAGAAGAAGAGAGGAGCGGCTGAAATCACACCTACAAGTGCTGCTTCCCCCAAAAGACCCGCCGCCCCTCCCTCCGTATCCAGCCAAGGGAGGGAAAAGGATGGGATCCCCCTCCCGTCCTCTCCCCCCCCCCCACCTCCGGTCACTGAAGTCGAGTACCCGGACGCCATGTCCTGGACAATGGTGGCGTCGAAGAAGAAGAAGAGGCAGTCGAAAACGACTCCTCCAGCCCCATCCGCAGCCCCGAATTTCCCACCCAGGACAGCGCCCCCCCGGAGGACGAAGGCGGATGTCGTCCGCCAGCTGAGGAGGGAACTGACAACCGAGGGAGGTGTCCGCCCGGCCGCCGGTTACAGGGCTGTCGTCACCTTCCAGCAGGAGAGTGACGGCAGGAGGCTGGAGGCGGCCCTGGAGCTGGTGGACCCGAGTGAGCTCGGGATCAAGGTGAAGTCGGCCAAACCCGCCAGGAGAGGAGGGCTCCTCCTACAGGTGTCCACTCCGACCGAGCTGGAGTCCCTGTTGGGCGCACCGGCTCTCCAGGCAGCGGGTCTGAGGGCCGAGGCGCTCAGCAGAAGAAGACCCAGGGTCGTTCTTTTTGATGTCCCTGCCAGCTGGTCGGGGGAGGACCTCTCTAGGAGGCTCGAGGCAGTGAACCCACTGTATAAGGGGATTACTCCACTTTACAGGAAAGGCCCCCCGAAGGGCGGCCCGACTACAAACTGGGTAGCGGAAGCCTCGTCGGATGTCCGGAGAGAACTGGTCTTGGCGGGGTCCATAACGCTGGGTGGGTGGTATCCGTGCAGGGTCGGGGACTGTTTGGATATAACAAGGTGCAATAGGTGCCAGGGATTCGGCCATATCGCCAAGTACTGTAAGGGCAGGGAGAGGTGTGCGTGGTGCTCAGCGGAGAACCACAGCGACACCAAGTGTCCGAATAGGAAGAACAAGCCGCCGAAGTTTTGCAATTGCGGAACAGGAAAGTCTGCCGCGAATCACAGTGCTAACTGTGATACCTGCCCGACATACATCCGGGCGATAGAGGCCCTGGCCGCTCGCACGGACTATGGCCGGTAGGCAGCGTGGCGGTCTTCATGTGTGGCAACACAACATGAATAGGCGCAGAATCGTTGCTGCGGAAGTACGGCACCTGGTATCCCAGGAGAACATCCAGGTACTTGCTCTCCAGGAGCCATATTGCGTTAGAGGCGCCGTGGCAGGCCTAGGCACCGGCCACAGGATTATGGTTGGGGCGAGGGACAACCAGCGGCCTATGGCCGCACTGGTTGTGACTGACCCCCTGATGGACGTGATGGCACTCCACCATCTGTCTACCAGCCATATGGTAGTGGCCTGTGTCAGGCATGCAAACGTGAGCTGCTATGTCATCAGCGGGTACTTCCCCCCTTCTGAGGACATAGAACGACAGTTAGGCCACTTGGATCATATACTTGATGAACTCGAGGGGGGTAACGTGATCATCTTGGCGGATGTTAATTCCTGGTCAGTCGCCTGGGGATCGGCTCGCACCGATCGCCGGGGTGGCAGGTTACTGGATGTGATAGCCCGCCATGATCTTCGCATTGTCAACGACCCGGACTCCCCACCCACATTTCGTGGTGCAATGGGAGAATCCCATATAGATGTCACACTTGTGTCCGGCGGACTAGGCCAGGCTGTGGGAGGATGGCGTGTCAGAGAAGTCACATCTAGCGACCATTGCGTCATAGATGTTCAGCTCTTTGACCCGGGTCTTCCAGTGGTCAGGCCTAGAGACCCGCGCTTTGCTACACGCAAGGCCATCTCGGACGCCTTTGTGACCGCCGTTGCTACCTACTCCTGTGACGAGGATTGGGAAGGCCTCGGGAGCGTTGACCCTGTTGACCAGATCGAGGAGGGAGTCGAACAGCTCGGAAGTATATTACTCAGAGCTGCCGATGAAACCATCCCCAGGAAGGTGAACAGGCTCAAAAAGGTTCCCTGGTGGAGTGAGGAGCTTACCCTCGCTAAGAGGGTTGTATACCGCGCCAGGCGTAGGTACCAACGGTGCGGGAATCCCCTTCTGAAGGTGTTAAGGCGGGAAGAGTACCGACAACTGAATAATGCCTACAACCGAAGCATCGCCACTGCGAAGAAGGTAAGTTGGAGGAATTTCATAGAGGAGGAGAGTGTCAGAAACCCGTGGGGGATCCCTTACCGGGTCGTCACCGGGAGGCTCAGGCCGGTCGCCCCTGTGGCCTCCATCAGGGACGGGGACGTTTACGCCTTGTCCCTGGAGGAGGCAGGACGGATGTACCTGGGAGTGGCCTTTCCGGCGGACGACCCGACGGAAGATACCCCCGCCCAGGTAATAATCAGAGAGACTGCCCGTGCCCTGCCGGATACGGAGGACGCTCCGGACTGGGACGAATTAGATTTAAGTCTGGCGGTTGGGAAGCAGAGGAATGGCGGCGCCCCTGGGATGGATCTCATAGACGCCGCCATGATCAAGAAGGCATTCCCGGCCATAAAGGCGGATCTTCTTCACCTGGTAAACTCCTGCCTAAGGACTGGCCACTTCCCGAGCCACTTGTGTGCACGTTTGTCAAGCCTGGGGACAGGGACCTCTCCTTGGTGGGTAGCTATAGACCGATCAGTCTACTCCCAGTCTCCGGCAAGGTGTTGGAGACTCTGATTCTCTCAGGAATTCGAGCCCGGGTACAGACCTTCGTGTCGCACAGACAATTCGGATGCATGAGGGGCAGATCCGCTGAGGATGCGTTGAGGATGCTGAGGGCGGATGTCGGGGAGGGCAGAGGGAAATACTCTCTCTGTATCTTCTTCGACATAGCCGCGGCCTTCGACTGCGCCTGGTGGCCTGCCATTCTCTTGCGACTACGGTCTGTGGGAATTCCCAGGAACCTATTCGGGCTCATCTCCAGCTTCCTCAGCGAGCGCTCTGCGACGGTGAGGCAGCAATTCACCAGCACTACAGCGAACGTCACCAGGGGGTGTCCCCAGGGCTCGGTCCTCGGACCAACACTCTGGAACATCCTCTTTGACGGACTGCTTCGTGACCTCGAGACTCGTGGACTCAAGGCAATAGCCTATGTCGACGACCTAGTGGTCACGGTGCACGCTGACAGTCGAGCTACTTTGACTGCCCGAGCCCAAGCCGCGATTGACGCTACGGACACATGGTGCCGACTGAACAAGTTAACCCTCTCTCCCAGCAAGACAGCGGCCATGCTGATGAGAGGAAAAACTGACGCCCGCCACCCCCTGGTTCTTGCAGTGTGCGGCCGACGCGTTGAGTTTCCGGCCGTGGTCACGTACCTAGGTGTGGGGATTGGGCCGGGATTCAACGTCACGCCCCACGCAGTTGCCATCAAGGATAAGACAACAGCTACCTTTAGCGCTCTGAGCTACCTAGCCCGAGCGACATGGGGCCTCGGGTACTCGTGTAAAACTATTTACGCCGGGGTCTTCGAGGCCGTAGCAAGATACGCCGCTGCCGGATGGTGGCATCACCCCACCAAACGGCAGCGTACGTTGCTATTACAAGCTCAAAGAGCGGCCCTCCTTAGGGTTACCAAGGCCTACCGTACAGTTTCCACGGCTGCGCTGCAGGTGCTGGCGGGGGCTCCTCCCATAGACCTAGTCTTGGATGGAGCCGTCGCCTCTTACTTCTGTAGACGCGGCTTACCACTGGAAGCAGACACGGACGTGGCCTTGCGTCAAGCCTTAGAGGAGGGGATGCAAGGACAGGCGAGACCGGAGCGCCTGAGGGGCATTGTCCAGGCATGGATTGTGGAAAGATGGCAACGGCGTTGGGCGCAATCGACAGATGGCCGAACCACCTTCGCCTATTTCTCGAGCGTCCGGACGCGTCTTGACTCTCCATGGATACAACCAGACCACTGGATGTCACAGGTGCTATCAGGTCACGGTGACTTCAGCGCCAAGCTCTTCTTCTTTAAGAGGAAGAACAGCCCTGCCTGCTCGTGTGGCGGCGTCGAGACTGCGGAACACGTAGTCCTCGAATGCCCGCTATACGACGGGCCAAGGGCGGCGCTGATTCGCCGGACAGGATCGTACCTGGGACTGAATCTGCCGGGACTGATGACGGAGACTGGCTACCCGGCTTTTGGTCGGTTCGTCTCCTCCTGGCGAAAAATTAAGAAAGCCTTCTAACCCGGTGCCGGGGGCCCCGCCGACCGCCGACAGGCGCTGCGGTGGCAGCCCCCGGCTCCGGGAGATAGGCAGACTAGAAGCCACCGAAGAGTCTCGAGCTCATTCGGCGCAATGAGGCGGCGAGGAACCAAGGACGACTGCCGACCGTAGCCATCGAGCCGGTCCACAGCCGTCCATAGCACCAAAAGTAAATTGTGAATAAAAACGGAGAAAGGTTACCCATTTCCCCGCCGAAGTACCATAAATATATGGACAATATTTTAAAAACACGTTTTTTTCTTTAGTTTAATTTATTTTCAACTAACATTCGGTAAATACTGGAGACAAAAAACTTAGTTGATTAATGCGCGCTGGGAAAGTACATTGTCGATGTTTCACCGATTTTTTTTGTATGATTTTAATTAAAGACAGCGTCTACATTGTAAATATTTCAAGTAGGTTTGAATTATGTACCCTTTTTTTTATTTTTCTGTGAGCATAAAGTTATTCTAAAAGATAAGTTCCACTTGATTAGTCAATTTTTCATACTGCCAACTTGAGGATGGTAACTTTGCCAACTTAACAATATGTTTGTTTCAGGTTGCTGCTCTCGCGTTGAGCTCCGCAAACGGACTTCTACTGAAGGGAGGTAAGGAGGCATCCCATAGCAACAAGGCACTCATGGAACTTGTCAAGGAGGCTTTAGTATCTGTCGGTGCTCCAAATGCCATCTCCTTGGTATGTTTAGCACGAGTTTTATTATATAATGGTTATTCTAAACGAAAAAAATTATATAAAATTGTTCAATGAAACCCATTGTATTATTTTATTTTATGTATGAACACATTGGTCAAAATACGATTTGGATAATGATATATCTGTCATAAGCTAAGGTTCTCCTGCGAACATTATTATCTTAAATTGCAACCAGTAACGTAAAAAAAAGGCCGAGGATTTTCGAGTCTGGATAATTCAACATAGAAGTTGTTATAAAATCTGAGTTTCATTATTAATTACAAACAGGCAGACGGATATTCCTCTAAAATAATATTTTAGATCAAATCATTACAGATATTACCAGTACTGTTAAAATGTGATCAATAATAATAGTTCATGGATTGTTCTAAGGTTTAGGAAACCCTATATACATATAACATATTATCATATGTTGCAATAAGTATACGTATGCAAGGACCAAATTTATAGATAAGGTACGGAAGATCACAAAGGATACCCCTAGTTAGATGGACCTGCTCAGACTTCGCAATCTCCATTCCGATAATTTTTTTCATTTTTCCAGGAGATAGGCGTGGATTTTTAAGTTTCACTTTTTAGAGACCATTCATATATAAAATAGTTTTTTGAAGTGGCTGATGGCTCAATGCTAAAGTCAAAAACAGAATAAAAAAACAAAAAAAAAAAAACATACCTATATATAGGGAAAAAAAGAAATTTCTGTAACAGATTATATACATTTTAAGCCCCCAATTTTGTATTTTCAGTTATCAGAGTTTAGTTCATGTGAAGGAGGGTGAAAACTTGCATAAGAAAATTATGACAACTCAAAAATTTCTTTCTTCTCAAAAAATTCTTAAAAAGTAGCTACTGAATTTCTTGTTTTCGTTTCATATTATTGGAATGCAACTACATTTATGAGGGTTCACAGAATCATAGATCAGTACTACGACATTTCAAATTATCATGTTTCTAAAATTAAATATTTGGGAAAAAATTAAAATTCCACAACAGGTTGTACATTTGAAGCCCTCAATTTTGTATTTTCAGTTAACCGAGTTCGGAATCTGAAAGAGGATGAAAACTTGTAAATGGTGACAACTCAAAAATGAGTTATATATATACGAGTATATATGTACATAACTCATTTTTGAGATATCATTTTCTTATACAAGTTTTCACCCTCTTTCTCATTCTGAACTCGGTTAACTGAAAATTATATATATATATATATATATATATATATATATATATATATATATATATATATATATATCGGGTAAGATAGACTTGAAGACATTCAGACAGCTGTTTATGAATTGTGCTTATGTACAGGGACCAGTTAGTAACTTAAAAAGTAAATGTTTGTAACTAGTTGCTTTATTATTTATTTGAGCCATTCTTCTAGTATTTGATTGGGAATTTCCTTTCTAAAATGTAAGTAATGTTGTTTTTTCTGTGAGTCTAGAGAGTGAGTTTATTAGTTATATGAAGTCGAGTTTTCTTTTAGAGTGACCGCGTCAATAATATTGTACTATTTGAAAATAGTGAGTAAAGAGTTACTCACTGTAGGTGGATTATTTATTGCCATAAATGGATAATCTGTGACAATATTCAATAATTTATTTTTAATGTATCCTTCATGTGATTCCTTGGATTTAACTGTCCTCTCGGAATAAGTTTTCCTTAATATTAGTATATTATACTGCGCTTAACGTGTTTTCATAACTGTAACTATTTGTTATTTGTTAGGTGTCAACAAGGGAGGAGATCTCTGACTTGCTGAGCATGGAGAAACACATCGACCTGATCATACCCCGAGGATCGAGTGACCTGGTGAGAAGCATCCAGGAGCGGAGTCAACACATCCCAGTGCTGGGTCATGCTGAAGGGATCTGTCATGTTTATGTGGACAATGATGCCGACCTACAGAAGGCACTCAAGATTGGTAAGATCGGGAGTTGGCCAGTCAGTGGGGAACAACGTAGTTTGTAAAGTTGAAGTATAGAAATTTAGGATTTCCTTTCCAGTTCTCCAGCTACACAAAGTGCTGGAGGATTTATGGAATCAGTCAGAAAATGGTTCGAAAATAGGAATAACAAAGACTTGAACTGCTTCTGGGTCTACTTTGTGAAAATTCATAATGAACAGGATAAAAGAATATATACACACTAAGGAATATAAACTCCATACACTACTTGTCAATATTTTTACTATATTGGTCAAATTTACACGACTATAGTTTCGCCTCTTAACGCATTATCAAGTGAACTAAATAGAGATTACTGCTGAACTAACACAGGTGTGTCCTGTCCTGCCTTGTGTTAGTTCAGCAGTAATCTCTGTTTAGTTGATAATGCCGTAAGAGGCGAAACTATAGTAGTGTAATTTTGACCAATATAGCGAAAATATTGACAAGTAATGTGTGGAGTTTATATTCCTTTAGTGAGTGTATATTCCTGTATCCTGTTCATAACAAAGACTGTCCCTCTGGCTGTGAACACGATAACTTCTGAATGAATGTATGGGCACGAAATTTTATAAGCGTATACAGCGACACCTATTGATTTTCAGGTAAATCCACAAAAGGGGCGAGGATTAACACAGAAAGTATAGTAACTACCACTGTAAAGAACGTATCATCACAACATTCCATATGTAAATTCAAAATCCCTTAACAACGCCACCTTATTCCGCAAAATGGAAGGGGAATTCAAAAAATCGAATAACTGTCGATGTAATGAATGTATTGAAATTCGAAAATTTAGAATGAGGTTCAGGAGACCCTATGTAAGTCAACTAGACTTTTAGCCCAAATCGTTCATTGGTTTTATAGGGAGAGCGAAAACTTGATTAATTCGTTCTGGGGAAGTACATTTCACGTGATTTACCGTCGAGTTTGTTTTAAATTCTTTTGTACCAATTTTACATTTCTCGGACCCTTAACTAAATACATCGGTGAAATAAAAAAAAAAAAAAGACATTGAAAAAATGTGAACTTTTAATAGACTCCAATTAATAAAAATAAATCTCTGATTGGTTTACCAGTTCTGAAAACAACTCTAGAATAAAAATGTAGAAATGCAAGAAATACTATTTAGAAAGCGTATAAGGGTTGAATACTGACTAACTAACCACATATTTATTTGATCTATTTGGGGCCCCTAATACATTTGTGAATAAAATGAAAAAACAAAACAATTCTCTCTATCCTACAATATTTCAGCTTATTTTTAACTAGTTCTCAACAATTCCATCTTGTACAACGATCAAAACAACACTGAAGATAGCGAACCCACGCATGGCTAGTTGTAACCAACCTATTTCTATTAAAAACAAAAATGATATAATTACAGCTTACTTACTACAAAATATATATAAATAAATATATTAACATTATTATATCTAAAAATATAAAGAATTAGTTAAATATGTTTAAGAATATATATACAATAAATTATGAATACACTAAAGAAAAAAATGTCCCTTAAGTTAGTTGTTATTGTGACTCATGCCCAGGCTTTAACGAGTTCATATCGCCTACCTACTACTCTTTCGTCGCTCTTTCTTTTTTTTCTTTTTTTGCCTTAGTACGATGCATATTAGTCATCTCACTGTGTTATCTCAATACAATCCAAACTGTCCCCTTTTTTCAGCCGCCACGGGGTTTCGCCTTGTTTCTCCTGTACAGTGAAGTGTTAAAAACAGAAAACATTAAAAATAAAATTTCGTCGTATTTTTTTAATATTATCGCAATAAATACTATTCTATATATTTTGTGAAATATGCAATATTTTTTAAAAACTTTTTTCTTTATATTTTTTATTAAGTGTTTCACAATATCTCTGCAAAAAACGTTGGGTATCATTCAACTGATTGGTGATGAATTCAGCACTAAATACATTATATTTACACAAACTTTCTAACTTGGGGCTTAGGATAATCCACGCTACAGTGAGTAATCCTCTGTCTACTTACTTTCCATTGAATCCTCTTAATGTCCCGGCCAGTCTAACCGAATTTCAAATGTGAGGAGACATACAACTGTCCTTATAAAATTAATGACATAATTATTTCAATCCAAATTAAACATTACTTACATTTTAAAAAGTCAATTCTCAAGTAATACAATGATTATTTACACTATTTATATCTTTAACTCTTTCCGGACTCTCCTGTGTATTATAGATTTCTGAAAGCCTAAGGACATTTTTCAGAATTCAACTACCTATGTTCTAAAACGAACTAGAAGTTTTACACGTGATAACTTGATATAAATGAAACATAATCCTTGATAAATAACAACATTACGAATAAGTTAAAAAATAGTTTCAAATAAAAAACTAACAAAAGAATATATGAATCAAAGTAAACAGATGAAGGAACTCAATATATCGATGGATGTGAACAAGGGTGTTCGAATATTGGTATAAAGATGTGATTTGTAGATCTGAGATTAATAATTAATACAGGAAATTACATAGTAACAATCAAAAATCATCAGTTCGTAATATTGCCTCCCCTTAACTCTGAGTGTACCGATCAGGTAGCCTGTCTTCTCCCATTCGGATGAACAATCTTCATCTTGATGACGGTGAAGCATCGTGTAACCTACAATGCTGGTCCTCCCTTGTGGCGAGCTGCTAGACATTCTGATGTTGATCTGCTCACAGCAGACGAAGTTCGCTGCTGAAAACGAGTTGGGCTGGAGTCTGACCTGAAGACTAACAAGATGATTGGCAAATGCCGCTCCCAATCGTTCTTCAAGCTCTCCACAACTTTAGAGAGGTACTCGTCCAGCGAATTTCGGAAGACTGAACACTTCAGACTCGAAGTTTCTTCCGTGGTCCGAGAATACCAACCAAATTATCCGACAAATATATATATGTTACCCAACTCAGTCCTACGAAAAGGTCCGACCACCTCCACGCTTAATCTTTCAAAAGGCGCACCAACGTTATACTATAAGATTTGTAATGAATACATGAAATGCCTTAGTAATCATAAGCCATCAGTTCGTAACAATATAATTTATTAATATAAATATATATATTGTTTATTTAAGTATATATATTGCCTAGATTATACTATGAGGGATTGTTTGATTGCAGTTCGAGACTCCAAGTGTGACTATCCGGCCGCCTGTAACGCCATGGAAACTCTCCTTCTACACGAAGACCACATCAACAACGGATTCTTTGTAGAAATCTGCAACATGCTCAGGAGAGAAGGGGTAACACCTTATATTATATATTTTATTATATATGAAAAGCACTTAATTGCTAATGCGGAAATAATATAAAAAAGTATTACCTAATACATTTCATTTCAATGTCTTCATATGTAATCTTTTCGTAGCTCTGGACTAGCATGAAAATTGTACGCTACTTAATGTTAAATGCTTAATTTCTGCCAAAATTGGTCTAAATGGACTCGCGGTGGATTTTTCCTAATTTTTATGCTGCTCATAGTTCGTACGATTCCTAACTCAAGGAAAATCCAAAAAAAATCTTAATCTATAGGAAAGTTCTACAATTAATGTTAGATATATGACATTTTATCTAGAACGTTAGAAAAAAAAAACACAAAATACCAATAATTCTAGGGTGTCCAAGTAGTGCCTCCCCTATCATTTTCTAACTGCAATTCCTCTGAAACATGAGAAAAACGTTTTCGGATGGGGGGGGGGGGGGGGGGGGGGGGGGGGGGATATTATGATCTTTAAGTTTGATGAGAATGACTTTCTTTCTTGAGACCAATAATAATGATGAATTATAAATTTTAATTTATTACAAAATGCCATTACGCAAGTTCAGGCTGCAAAGCATGTCCTCCGAAAAAATGCGAAACCTTTGAATTCTATGTTTTTGGAACAGTGCCAACCACGTCACCTCCAATCGATCACTTCACTTTATATGTTAAGACTATTCTATTATTTCTAATATTCTTTTTCTAATTCAAATAAGTATGATGTGAATTCAGGTGACGGTCTACTCTGGTCCGAACCTGGCTGAGAGGCTCACCTTCGGGCCGGCTCCCGCCAAGACCCTGAGGGCCGAGTACGGAGCCCTTGAGTGTGCCATAGAGCTGGTCCGTGATGTGAAAGACGCCGTAGACCATATCGCACTCTACGGATCTGGACATACCGACGTCATCGTTACTGAAAACCGTACGTATACGCATATGATTTATACATTTTTTTTACCGCCCCAACTGTACAAAGTATAAGGAAGTTTCATGTATTTTCCGATGTGATTCGTTTTTTTTTTTTTTTTTTTTTTTTTTTTTTTTTCAAAACCATATTCCATCCGCCATGCATATGCAGAGTTTGGTAAAACGATTTTCTTGAACTCGGCTCGTCGAAACCATAATTTGAATTGGATTTCATACGGACAATTTTTTTATTTATTTATTACTACATTGAAGCCTATTAAGGCTTTTTGTAGAGAGTTGGGGTACAATTTTAATATACATCCGATATCACAACTTAATAAATTTCTAAATATTATAGGTTTAGGTTTTATGACTCATGCCCGGGCTTTAACTACGAGGTCATATCGCCTACTACCAGAGCGCTCTTTCGTCACTCTGGTGGACATGAGCCCGACTCTACTGTGGGAGTCCTAAATTTTGCCTACCCTAAATTTTTATTCATCTAGGGTAGGGATCTTTAACGAGTACCTGACATCGTACAGGCTCGGGACCATCGCTTAACGTCCCATCCGAAGGACGGCGTGCTTAAGTTTATTTTACCTCCCAGATAAAATAAACTAAGGGCCTCGGTCGGGCTACGAACCCACGACCTTGAGCACAGAAGTCAAGCACGCATACCACTGAGCTACCGGCGCCCTCTCTAAATATTATAATAAATGCACACATTTACTTGTAAACAAAGAGCCAAGAGAAATGCAAAACAGAAAAAATATTGACTTTTATATACATACATACACATATACATATTATAATGACTTTAAATAAAACCAAAGTAATAAACATTAAGTCAAACCACTTTGTACTTAAACTGTAAATAACAGTATTTAACAAAAACTTAATATGAAAATCTCAACTTTAATTCATTTTCCATTATCTTTATTATTTTTTTGTCCTCTACTCTTAATTTTAATTTCATTTTTTATATTTTATTTTCGCTTTTTTAAATTAATAGCATTTAGAATATAGTAATATACATCATTAATTTGCTCTATAGAAACAATCTCTAATATTCTAATAATATTACTTTCATCTTCATCAGAGTTTTTAATATATTTGGATAAATATTCATACGGAACGTTGTTATGCTGTGGACTAAGGAATAGCCATGAGATAATTTCAAAAGTTTAATTTGGATAAATATTCATACGGAACGTTGTTATGCTGTGGACTAAGGAATAGCCATGAGATAATTTCAAAAGTTTAATTTGGATAAATATTCATACGGAACGTTGTTATGCTGTGGACTAAGGAATAGCCATGAGATAATTTCAAAAGTTTAATTTGGATAAATATTCATACGGAACGTTGTTATGCTGTGGACTAAGGAATAGCCATGAGATAATTTCAAAAGTTTAATTTGGATAAATATTCATACGGAACGTTGTTATGCTGTGGACTAAGGAATAGCCATGAGATAATTTCAAAAGTTTAATTTGGATAAATATTCATACGGAACGTTGTTATGCTGTGGACTAAGGAATAGCCATGAGATAATTTCAAAAGTTTAATTTGGATAAATATTCATACGGAACGTTGTTATGCTGTGGACTAAGGAATAGCCATGAGATAATTTCAAAAGTTTCATTTTGATTAATATTTATTAAAAGGTTTTTGAAGAGTGGAATCCCTCGGACTATGTCCGAACTTTCATAGTCTAATTTAATATTTGCATGATCATGAATAAGAAAAGATAAATTTATACAAAGTTTATAAGTATTGGGTTTTCTGAAATCTATTGGAAGGGTAAAATTTATAGGCCAATAAAAGTTTAACTTTTTAAAATAATGGCCTGAAAAAACAGCCTCTTCATTAAAAAAAAATAAAATAAAAAATATTTATTTCAGTTTGAAAATTATGGCATTTATAATCCTACCAGTAACATAAATTTATAAATGTTTCCTCATAAAATGTATTCTTGGGACACTAAAGCTTTAATATTAAAAAAATATATATATTTATCTTGAGATTTAGTAAGGAAATTATTATTCATGTCCGAACATATTTTTTTCGATCTTTGTCGATATAGTGAAAAGGTAATAAAAACAATGAACTTATTTTATATTTGTATTGTCTAATTGCACACAAATATACACATTAAGTGTACCGATATCGGATTATCCTCAGCGCAACGTTCAAAGGTGACTTCACGGGTACACTAAGTACTATTTGTAAAATTGGACAATAAAAATGTTGAAAAAGTTCTTTATTTTAAAAAAATCAGTTGCAAATGTATAATTTGAGTAAAAGTGCAATGCCATTATATGTGGCATAGGGAATAGAGGGTTAAGTTCGAATCCTCGAAATCGTATCATGTAATATTTCTCGTTCTGCAAATATTGTTCGGGAAAATTAATATAAAAGGATGAATGTTCATTTTTAATTGCATTTATCGACTGATATTTTGTCAAAAATTTGTAAAACAGGGAACATTTCAACTTTGGCTCATTTGTTTATTTTTGAGGGATTCATATTTGATGAGTAGGTTGAATGAAGGATATAAATAGCATGGCTTTGTTAGAGGCAGAAAACATTAATTTTATACTACTTATATCAATGCTATGTTATGAATATTTTAAATCAATCAAAAGTCAATGAATATTTCAAATTTTTCCCTTAATTCCTTTTTCAATGATGGATCATTCCAATAGATTAGGCCCTTGGTAAATAAAAAAGACGTCGGTGAATCGCCTGCAATATTAATACTTCAGCACAAATTAATCAATAACGTTTTTGCCCTCCTTCCAAAATCAATACACCGTTTGAGGTAAAAATCAATATTTGACTTACATAGGAATTTCTGAATCCTGATATTAAACTTTTGAAATGAAATGAAATGAAAAATAATCTTTATTCTGGGACATACGTTCCCTAAGAATAATAACATAAAAAATAAACAAAAGTATACAAATATCAACCAGTTGAGAAGAATAAATATAAAATAAAATAAAAGAGGTCTCTAGAAGTAAATATTAAATGTAAAAAACAGGCGATGAGTAAAACAATATAATGAAGTAGTGGAAAATAATAAAGATATAAAAAATAAAAATAGAAAAATTAGAAAAACAGAATTATAATGTGAAACATGATAACAATAATGACTTGTATATGATTGAATTGTAAAAAATTGGACTGATGAAACAAAAGAGTGACAATCTGTCCAGTGGAGAGAGAGACTTATAGGAAGACGAGAACTATCTCATAGGAGCCAGCCATAGGAATCAGAGGTTTGCTGAGTTAGGAGATAATGGAAAAGTAGGGACTTAAATGAAAGAAGAGTAGGAGCATGGCGAATCTGAAGAGGGAGAGAGTTCCATAGGGACTTAGCCTGGATAAGGAAGGAGTTGTGGTAGGTTGTTGTCCTGTGGGAAGGGAGATAAAGATCAGAGGGACGGGATCTAGTGACTGGTGGATATGGGATTTAAATTGGAGCATTTGGAAGATGTAGGAGGACTTTTGGGAAGATATAGTTTAATAGAGGAAGGAGCCTAGGAAATATTGTCGACGAGAGGATGTGAAGAGTTATTTTAGTTCGGTATAGGAACTAGTAATAGAGGAGTGTCTGGGGAGCCCGAAAATGAATCTTAAGAAGGAATTCATGACTCGTTTTAAACTTTTTGTCAATACATACATTACATCGGCAGTTATTAAGGTTTTTGAGTCGAACTCTCTTCTGATCCCTCCCCCCCCCCCCCCCCCCCCCTATGTGAAATTTATCAGGGATGTTGAAAACTTGTAATTTCGGTTAAAACTCAACATAGCATTTCTGGCCGATTACAAAACTTCCCTTATACCTTGGGGAAGTTATAGTTATACCCAAAAATATAATAGAATAAAATTGTATATTGTACCCCTTATTTAATTAGGAGTCCGAAAGTTGTAAAAAGTTAAGAAAATTACTTGCTAGCTATTTAACGCTTGTTAGAGGATACGGATAAATGTCTACAACTATTTCTCTGTTTTAACTTTGTACTTTGATACTATTCAAGAATTATGTCCAAACTTTGGTGAATATAACTTTTTCTGTTTTCAAAGAATGTTTTCTATAGAAGAACCCTGAAATTACATATTAACTATTTAAAGTAAAATGAAATATGATACTTAACATTTTTTTGCAGAGATATTGTGAAATACTTAATATAAAATATAATGAAAAACTTTATTTTTTTTTTTTAGTATTGCCTTTTTCGCAAAATATATGGGTGTACTTTCGGTATTGCTACCATCTTCAGCCGCGACGTAACAAATATTAAATGTAGTAATAGGTACCGAAAGCGCTCCCATAATTTTGTGAAATAGACAATATTTTTTAAAAACATAGGTTTTTCTTTATATTTTCTATTAAGTGTTTTACAATATCTCTGCAAAAAAATGTTACTATCATATTTAAAGTAAGATTTTTTTTTTTTTTACAGACATAAGACACTCACATTTGTCTATATCAGGCGTGGCCAACCCAAATGATCTTGTGGGCCACTTTGGAAATGCATTATAATCCCGCGGGCCGCATATAAAATTATATATCCCCATATTAGATTTGGACCCCTACAAAACATTTTTGGAGTGAAAATTTAAAACAGAATGAATTATTATTATTGTTTTTATTATTCATACATATAAACATAGATAATAAAATAATGATAATAATGAAATGATCGAATAATTTAATTTATTTAATTAGTGAGATATTTGTTTCTCAACTCTTTCACTTAGCTTTTGCAAGTCGATCTCAATGCGTGTATTTTGTGTAAAAACATATTTTGTATAATTTTGATGAATCTCGCGGGCCGTAAAATTATACGAAGGCGGGCCGCGGGTTGGCCACTCCTGATCTATACTTACAATTTATTAGTAGCTCAAAATTGGATTAATTTTGAAATGTTAGATTACAAAAAACATTACACTAAGTTGACAGAGAAATTATCCAAGAAATTTGAAACACTAATGAAATGTATATGATAACTGTAAACTTTTTGACAACAATCTATCAAGTTCCTTCGCCGAACAAAACCCAATAAAACAATATTTCATCCAGTCTTTTTATAATTTATTTTTATTTTTTCTTCGTTCTTCTTCATTCTATTTTCGCCAAAGTTTAACGAGTTCAAATTTAGGATGAATGATTGTCAGATTCGGAGGTACGGTGAATATGAATATTCGTTTCGACAAAAGTATAAACACACATAGAGACATAAGTCGAAAAACTTTTGATTCGAATTCTGGGACGATACTGAGTCGCTGGAAACCAAAACTCTCCAAAAAATTATAATATTTCGGGTGATTGCAATAGTTGACATTGCAAATATTGTTGAAGTAAGTTAACCTCATTCTTATTCACAGCTCACCAATTAAGAGATTCTATTTTTAAGTAAATGCGTTGGCCATATGAGTTAGTAGGGCTCTGGTTGCATGGACTCATCACGGGTTCGACTCCCATCCGAGGGAGAATTTTATTTCACATATAAAACCCTAATAACTTCGGTAATGTAGCCCGCCCCTCTGATGCCAAAATAAAATTAAGCTACACTCCCCCGCCCTCCAACAGCCCTAAAAGGCTTTCCATAAGGGTGGAGGTTTATTAAAAAAACCTTATTTTGACTCTTCCCCGGGCTTTTTAATTACGAAGTCATATCGCCTACTACCAGAGCTCTGTTTCGTCGCACTGGTGAACATGAGCCCGACTCTATTGCGGGAGTCCAAAATTTTACCTACTCAAGTTTATTTAGTTAAGGAGAGGTTCCTTAACGAGTACCTGACATCGCACAGGCTCGGGCATTTCGTTTAACATCCCTTCCGAAGGGCGGTATGCTGGAAGTTTTTTTACTTCCCAGTTAAAAAACCTAATAGCCTTGGCCGAGTTTCGAACCCGGGATCTTGAGCTCTGTTGGCTAGCTCGCTACTTCTGAGTCCTCTACGGTCATACGATATTTACTCATCGTTTTAACACCACTTAGTGGTTATGGAGTATTCTTTTTCACAGCTCTCTCAATAAGAAACTCTGCTTTTAATGCAATACAATATTTACTCTTAGTTTTTTGACAATTAAGTGTTTATGAAGAGATTTTTGTGGGGTTGCAATACTACAAATATTGGTTTTAGAATAAGTTAGCTTTATCCAGGTTTAGTTATTTCTTACTTTTCTCAGGTCACTAATTAAGGAACTCGGTTTTAAAAAAAATACCACTGGCAAACTATTTTTACTCTTTGTTTTTAAGAACACTTAAGTATTTAAGAAGGGATTTTAGGACGATAACTTTAATCCAAAATTGAAGTATTCACTAATTAAAAGGAGAGAGAGTTACGAAGAATGTCGCGTGTAGGTAGGTGTGGTTGTTAGCTGAAGACAGGGAAGAATCTTGACATAAGCAACATAATTGTCTTGGATAATGAAACACTCTCCTTGTTAATAATAATTATATTAATTATTTACTTTGAATGTTCCAAAGCTATACGAAGTATAAGGGAATTTATGTAATCGGTCAGAAATTCGATGTTGTGTTTTCAACAGAATTTTATATGTTTCCCGACCCCCTGACTCCAGAAATAAAAAAAAAAAAATCCCTGTCTTTGAACGCGATAAAATCTACATAAAATTTTACATGTGTGCCCAGAAGCCCTTAAGGACGACACTTATTCATTGTCTGCCAAATCGGTCAAAGGGAAGAAGAGGTTTTAGGGAGATGTGGCTTAACCGAAAGACTTGTAACTGCCGATGTAATGAACGTTATATTATATTTAAATTCAACTATAAGAACGACACGTTATAATTTGCCTTCAATTGGGTGAGGCAAGATTTTTATATTTATTTTTTTCACATATAATTCCTTCTTCTACAGGACATTTATAGTTTAAGCATCGATAAAACACATATGGTCATTCGAAAACCATCACGTAGCATGATAAAAGCACAGACGACACAACCATCATTATTCTCACTTGGTTTCTCCAGCATACAGACGACAATAATTATGAAACTCCCTTGTCATAAGATAAAGATTTATTTTATGAAATTACCGATGAATAGGCAACAACAACAATAGTTATTTTGTAAATTTGTATACCAAGAAGCTCCTAGGCCCATTCGCAATTATATTACTTTCGTAACTATACAAAGAATTTAGGAGCCCCTATATAAGTCAACTGTTGAATATTAAAGCAATTGGTCGACTGGTTTTGGCGTCGTTCTGTGGAAGTACGGCTATGGTGATTCTCTGACGACTTCTTGCTTTTTCATTTATGGAATCAGAAGGTCGGAAAAACAAGAAATACAAGGAAACAAGGAATGTCTGACCGATTGCATAACTTCCCCTATACTTTGTATAGTTGGGGAAGTACTATACACTGCGAACGGGCCTAGGAGCTTCTTGGTATACAAATTTACATAAGAACTATTGTTATTGTTGCCTATTCATCGGCATTCACATAAAATAAGTCTTTATCTTATGACAAGGGAGTTTCATAATTATTATTATCTGTATGCTGGAGTCATACATGAGATTAATGATCGTTATACGGATAGTGTGTCGTCTGTGTCATTATCATACTACGTGTTGGTTTTCGAATGACCATATGTGTTTTATCGATGCCATAAACTCTAAATGTCCTTTAGAGGAAGGCATTATGTGTGAACAAAATAAATATAAAAAACATGCCCCACCCAATTAAAGGCCCATTCCATGGGACTGTACAAAGAGAAAGGGCATTTGCTAGTTTTCTTTTTGGTTTTACGTTAAATTTACTGCCTTATTAGCACAATTGAACTGGTAATCTATTTCCGAGGTACTCAGACAGAAAAATATATTGCCTGGGTTTTTTACCTTTGGAGAGAAAAATAAAATTCATTGGGGGCAAGATAACTGTCATTTATTTCAAAAACGCTTCTCTTTAAGCTGGTATTTTTGTAGTTTTACCTGTGAATTATTTAGTTAGTTATTGTGACTCATCCGCATCCAAAGGTCGACATGCTACAAGGGATTTTCATCTGACCGATGAATCATCGGCAGTATACTTCCCCAGCACGAATTAATCAGTTAAGTTTTTTCTCTGTTGAAAATCGATAGTTGATTCGCATAAGGGCTTCTGTATTCTCCTGTATCGATACATTCATCACATCGGCATTTATTAAAGTTTCTGAGTCGAGCCTCCCGCCTCTGATCCTCCCTTTTCTTCGGTCGATTTCGCACAAAATAATAGGTGCCGATCTTATGGGGTTTTGGATATATATATATATATATATATATATATATATATATATATATATATATATATATATATATATCATGTCGATACATTTATTCTGTCGGGAGTTATCGTGTCCAAAGACACACAAACACACGCAGATATCAATTATTTTATTCATTTTTGGAATCAGGGGTTCGAAAAACATAAAATCCCGGTGAAAACTCAAACTGGAAGAAAAGAAAATGAATAAATGACAATTTCGGAGTGAACTGACTGTGTTATGTAAAATGTTTAAATTTCGGAGTGAACTGACTGTATGTTATGTAAAATGTTTAAATTTCGGAGTGAACTGACTGTATGTTATGTAAAATGTTTAAATTTCGGAGTGAACTAACTGTATGTTATGTAAAATGTTTAAATTTCGGAGTGAACTGACTGCATGTTATGTAAAATGTTTAAATTTCGGAGTGAACTGACTGTATGTTATGTAAAATGTTTAAATTTCGGAGTGAACTGACTGTATGTTATGTAAATTGTTTCAATTTCGGAGTGAACTGACTGTATGTTATGTAAAATGTTTAAATTTCGGAGTGAACTGACTGCATGTTATGTAAAATGTTTAAATTTCGGAGTGAACTGACTGTATGTTATGTAAAATGTTTAAATTTCGGAGTGAACTAACTGTATGTTATGTAAAATGTTTAAATTTCGGAGTGAACTGACTGCATGTTATGTAAAATGTTTAAATTTCGGAGTGAACTGACTGTATGTTATGTAAAATGTTTAAATTTCGGAGTGAACTGACTGTATGTTATGTAAAATGTTTAAATTTCGGAGTGAACTGACTGTATGTTATGTAAAATGTTTAAATTTCGGAGTGAACTGACTGTATGTTATGTAAAATGTTTAAATTTCGGAGTGAACTGACTGTATGTTATGTAAAATGTTTACATTTTGGAGTGAACTGACTGTATGTTATGTAAAATGTTTAAATTTCGGAGTGAACTGACTGTATGTTATGTAAAATGTTTAAATTTCGGAGTGAACTGACTGTATGTTATGTAAAATGTTTAAATTTCGGAGTGAACTGACTGTATGTTATGTAAAATGTTTAAATTTCGGAGTGAACTGACTGTATGTTATGTAAAATGTTTACATTTTGGAGTGAACTGACTGTATGTTATGTAAAATGTTTAAATTTCGGAGTGAACTGACTGTATGTTATGTAAAATGTTTAAATTTCGGAGTGAACTGACTGTATGTTATGTAAAATGTTTACATTTTGGAGTGAACTGACTGTATGTTATGTAAAATGTTTACATTTTGGAGTGAACTTACTGTATGTTATGTGAAATGTTTACATTTTGGAGTGAACTGACTGTATGTTATGTAAAATGTTTAAATTTCGGAGTGAACTGACTGTATGTTATGTAAAATGTTTAAATTTCGGAGTGAACTGACTGTATGTTATGTGAAATGTTTAAATTTCGGAGTGAACTGACTGTATGTTATGTAAAATGTTTACATTTTGGAGTGAACTGACTGTATGTTATGTAAAATGTTTAAATTTCGGAGTGAACTGACTGTATGTTATGTAAAATGTTTAAATTTCGGAGTGAACTGACTGTATGTTATGTAAAATGTTTTTATTATTTTATACAATGTTTAGTGCTTATTTTATTTATAAAACTTAAAAACTCTGCGGCCTTGAACATTACTGACTTTTGCTCTAGAACATTTTGCGGCTCAAATAGAAAGTGCAACCATGGCGTCAGCCCGCTGACCTAAACGTTTCATGAATCCTTTTTCAAAATGAAAGTATAATTACAAAGATTGTGTACGTAGGATGGTTTATAATTATAAGCGAATAAATATTTTTTATATTTTTCAAAATGTAGTAGACTAGAAAGGTATAATTTGTTCCAAGATCTTTCGTAGCATGGATATATTTTTATGTTGAAAAAAGTGAAGAATAAAAAAAAAGAGACAAATTAAACTATTTTTTTAGATTTCTTTCACAATTTGAAAATTAAGTTTTGAAGGTACCAAGGGCTCAGAGACGAAGAGCTCTGACATTTGTTGATGAAACGAACAACCCTTATTAAACTTTTAATATAACCTTAACAATACAAAAAGCAAAAACTTTTTCTCCTTTTCACAATCGGAAAAAAAAGTTTAAAGTGTTTTTTTTCTTTACTTTCTAAAATCTTTTTTGAATAATGTTATTCTTTCATTGAGTTTCTCATTCAAAAGAGAGAAAATAATTAACCCAGTGCATATTATTTTATAATTGCTTTAAACATTTTAATTGTTTTATAATTTAATTGATTATCATTGACAGTACAATGTTATACTTTTAATTGTCTCGTATTATGTAGTGTAGATTTTTCAAAAATAAGAATTCGAAGTTGAACTCGTTTGTCTTGTTGGCACGACCAGTCCTTAATACTATAACGGTTGTGTAGCTTGTAATGAGAGAGTTGGCAATCCGCGGGCCCATCATCTTTCGTGCGGCGGAGAGGGAACTGTAGAATATTTGTCTATTTATCTCTACAATTAATCCTATCACAAAAAACGGTGGGCTTCGTCTCATTTTTGTCAACGGACATACCAGCCTCCTCACTTGGGCAAACTGTATCCGTAACATTTCTTCACTATATTATACTAGCAGTAATACCCGGCGTTGCCCGGGGAACTTTGACTTTTCTCCCAATATCTCCTATAAGGCTATTCAGTTCTTCGACAGTACATTCATGATGTTATAATTTTCAATTATTCATACGGAATAAGGCTTATAGTCCTTCAACTGTAGTAACGCTAGCTTTGGAGCTAAAACTAATTTATTCAAAAATATTTCTCATTAATCGTTGCAATGGTTTTCGAGTTACAAAGATTGCGTGAGTGGATGCTGGGATGGACCAGGGGTTGATTAAAAAATAGACCTTAACCTTCCGATAGATAAAACTTATCTATTCAAAAAGATTCCTCATTAATCATTGCAGTTGTTTTTGAGTTACAAAGATTGCGTGGGTGGATGCTGGGATGGACCAGATATTGAGGTACTAATACGCCTATAACCTTCCACAGACGATGACGAACAAATTTAAAAAAAAATTAATCAAATGCATCAAGCCGTTCGTGAGTTATAGTGGTACAACGCACAGACATTTTCAGCTTTATATGTATGATATATGTAGTCAAAATCGTCAAACAAACAAATACCGCTGACGCAAACTCATTACTTTCATACCGAGTAAGGCGTGGTTGGTATAAAAAAGTCCTGTAAAGGCCACATCACATATTTAATCTATAGATATATGCTTTATATATATTTCTTATTTTCTGACATATTTATAAAGAAACATTGATAAGGTTAAATTAATTTACGTTTACAGGTCACGCTATTTTATGTATAGTACGTATATTTATTGAGCGATCTTAAATCCAGACTTTGTGAAAGACTTAAGTTTTCATTTACTTATATAATTTTAAGTTTTTAATATAAACTAATAATCTTTTTTTTTTAACGCAAACTCCGAATTCTGTCTTTGGTCGTATAATTTGTCCCATCGTAAAATTGGACACAATGTACTTTTTGGTCTTAAACTTTTAAAATTACCAAAATCAAAATTTGTGCAAAGACCTTTCCCCCTATGCTTGGAAGAATTCGTTTCGAGCTTTGAGCGTTAAGCATTTTACTAATCCTAAGATTGCTCATTTTACAAAGGGGCTTTGAAAAAAGTACTACTTCCAAACTTAGGATTGGACAACTTACAACTTCTAAGTTGAGAAACACGGGCATATTGTGGAACAGACAACATTTCAAAAATAAGTTTGTTTTATTTATTTATCAAATTATTCGGTCAATGGCTGAATTCGGACTTTGTGTCCAAAGTACCCATTACTAAAATCTAAATTCGCGCCATTAAATATCATGACTTTGTAAATAACTTAATGTAAATTTATCACCAAATGAGTTATTATTCATTTCTATAATTATCTGATCCATTTTTGCAGGTGACAAGGCTCGTGAATTCCAACGTGATGTGGACAGCGCCTGTGTCTTTCACAACGTGAGTTCACGCTTTGCTGACGGATATCGCTTTGGATTAGGTAAGTTTTCCTAATATAATAATTTTTAATAATAATAAATAGATATTCACAACTGTATTAAAACAAATATACAAAATGTGCTAAGAGAGAGATGGCCATGTCAGTATTTCAAGAGCGGAGAAATCACCCACTGAGATACCCTCATTTGTTACTTATCACTGTCATTGCTGCTGCTAAGCAGGTCTCTAGGGCATTGGCGTCGTTGTGAGAAGTGTGGCAGAATGAAGGGGACGGATTTGTAGGTCTCTTAAACTGAATTAATATTAAACTAGGTTAAGTTTTATTACTCATGCCCGGGCTTTAACTACGAGGTCATATCGCCTACTACCAGAGCGCTCTTTCGTCACTCTGGTGGACATGAGCCCGACTCTACTGTGGGAGTCCTAAATTTTGCCTACCCTAAATTTTCATTCATCTAGGGTAGGGGTCTTTAACGAGTACCTGACATCGTACAGGCTCGGGACCATCGCTTAACGTCCCATCCGGAAGGACGGCGTGCTTAAGTTTATTTTACCTCCCAGATAAAATAAACTAAGGGCCTCGGTCGGGCTACGAACCCACGACCTTGAGCTCAGAAGTCAAGCACGCATACCACTGAGCTACTGGCGCCCTTAATATTAAACTAGTAATGGTTAAAGCTAAAGATTTTTAATAATTGATTTTTTGTACAACAACAGCTGACAAACAACACCTTTAATATCATACTTTTTACAGCCGGTCAGTTTATTTGTTTTCTTGCCAGATGGCGATCACTATAATGGGGAGCTCAGAGGGAGGTCTCCACAGATTAAAGGATTATTATGGGAACTAAGACTGGAAAATGTTTTGACGTGAAAACGCCTATTCGCTCGTTAAGCACAGTGATAGCCGGTCAAACTTTCTTGTGTTACAAAATACCATCAGATTTATTTTATTTTATTTATTTTTTTTTTTTTTGGCCTCATGTACGGTGCATATTAGCCATGTCAATGTGTTATATATAATTATTTAAGACATCCATGGCCTCGGGAGGGAGTTCTATCTACGAAATAAAACTCACTCCCGGACGGGATTCGAACCCGCAAACCATGGTGAGACCATGCGACCAAAGCCCTACGCTCTACTGGCCCCCTACCATCAGATTTCAATCGATAATAACTACGAGACTAATAATGCGATAGCAACGGTTGTGGTCACAATGGATAGAGCATATCTGTTCGTGTTTGTTGTGCAGTGTTTGTATTGTCTATGACGTTATCGGGCTAGTGTGGGCGCCGGCGGATGATTGTTGCAAATAGAAAGAATAAGCATAGAATAAGCAATAGAAAAAGCAAATCAGAGGTAAGCTCGCATCAAATGGAATTTAAAAAACCTAAAGTCTAGTGCTGAGCAAATGCAAGAGTTACGGCAGCATCGAAAAGAGAATGAAAAATTATTTTACCCTGACGTTTTCACGGAAAATCTACGGCGTGGACCTTGACTACGCCTTTTTTATACTTGGATTTAGCAACTTCGACAAGAGGTACGTTAAGGTCAGTGTGAAGGGTTTTGTTGGAGACGTAATAAGTAGCATTGGCTATTTTACGAAGGATGGATTGAAGGGATTTGATGTCCTGGAGATTGGAGGCTTTTGCAGAAACCCAGAATTCAAGTCCGTAAGTCCACTTAATGCGTTTTTTTTGCAAATTTAATTTAGATCTTTTGCCTAGTAGCCTTGGCAACAGTTTATAACATCTGATCATTTTTTTGTCTTTTCAGTCTCGTGTGAGGATTCCTAGTTAGTCGTTTGTCGAGTATGAGGCCGAGATAGCGGACTTAGTTTTTTTAAAGAGATGGGATTGTTGTCAAGGTATACTGGAGGGTAGGTATATTTTCGACGAAGGGTGAAGACGATGTGAACTGACTTCTTATCGTTCACCTTCACTTTCCACCCGAGGGATATCAGATGTTCTTGGAGGTGTCTGGAAATTTTTTATTTAATTATGACAATTTTATGGATTATGGAGATCACTAAGGGAACATTTCAAGTTATTCAGGTGCATCTTTAATGGTTGCAGGATTTATGGGACATACTAATCATAAGTTCAAAAAAGTGTATACAAACTACTCAGAAAATAAGTTATATTTTAAATAAGCTATAGATGTCTAAGAATAGTTAAATTGAAGCTAAGTGTGTCTGGGATACTATGTATGTTGTTAGAACAATATGAATGTTATATATTTGGCGAATCTTTATATAATTCAAAATGGTTTATAAAATTCCTTTCATTTTATTAACTGTGTGTGATTTGTTTTGGTGACCCCTTCTGTAGGAGAGACCCACACTCCCAATATCATCAACAAAAGGAGTGCAATTTTGCGCCTATTTTCTATAGAGAATTTTCTTCAGTATTTTCTCTCTTTTTAATTTCGTGGAAAAATGCGGAGGACTTGTGGTGGGCTTTAATCACCACTGACCGTTACCATTCTTAAAATTCCAGAAGGCAGAATTCCCTCCAATGTTCCTGTTCCATAATTTCATGCATTCTATAGCCTCTGTACACATTTTCGTCTCTAATGGCAGCCATTTTGAAAAAGTTGGAAATCGTATCTTCTGATTCATTTCAAGGGCTTCCATATTTTTAATTTGAATATATTTGTATTTTCTGGAATATATATTTTTTTTAATGGCCCATAACGATATGATGCATGTTTTTTGATACTGGATTTTTTAAGGTATTCGGCTATTTTTTTTCTGTTTTTTGGCTACCTACTAATTTGGAAATTGTATCAAGTTTAGGCTATAGAAAAGACAACAGGGACTTACTGGAACGAAAATATAACTATTTAACATTTTGCAGGATTTACAATCGGTATATGTAACAGAATGAATGAGATCTGGCTTGTGCTCGATACAAAACGTAACTCCATAACTTTCTGCCGAACTTTCGGCACTTAGTGGGCCTTCTTTAGGGCCAGTATTAACATATATGTGTATTTCTATAGTAGTAAGCTAATTATTTATATTACAATATAATATTAATTTAATATAATATTTCATTGAATTTAAAAAAACAAAACGTACATCATACTATAAGAAGTATGGGGGAAGTTATGTAATCGGCCAGAAATTCGATGCGGAGTTTTCAACGGTGTTTCATGTTTTCCGATCTCCTGATTCTAAAAATGAAGCAACAGATTTCTCTGTGTGTGTTTATGAACACGGTTACTCCTGATAGAATGAATGAATCAACACGAAATTTTGTGTATGTGTATCCAAAACCTTTTGAGTGTGACAACTATTCATTTTCAGTCATTTCGATCTAAAGGAAGGGGGGGGGGGGGGGGGGGGAGGATTAGAGGAGATGCTTAGTGCAAAAACTTTAATAACTGTTGTTGTAATGAATCTATTGAAACAAAATTTCATATGTAAATTCAAAGCCCTTTAAGGACGACGCCTATTAATTTTCAGCGGAATCAGCTGAAGGGGGTGGCAGCAGTGAGGGCTAAACTCAAAAATCCCAATAACAGTCGATGTATTGACACAAAATTTTGTATGAGGATTCGGAAACGATGATTGCCTTTGAAGGGAGAACGTAAACGATTAATTCCTGCTGGGGAAGTGCATAACCGATGATTCACCGCCTACATTATGTTATAATGTAGGTTTTTTTTTTTTTTTAATTTACTTTTTTATTGTTTTTTTTTGATATGATATTAGTTTATATATCTATACTCACCAATATATACCTGAAGAAAGCACTCAGTACCGAATGCTTGACAGGTACTCATGGAGTTTGTTTTTAATTGTCTAAAAGCTTGATCTCTCCGTTCCGAAAGCAATAAGGTTCCTTGGATTATCTATGAAACCCTAAAAATTATGAGAATATGTGATTCATGGACTTTAGTTATTAGCAATTTCCCATGATTCACTGAAAATATGTATATAAGGTTATTATATAAGTAATACAAAGGGCACCGGTAGCACAGTGGTACACGTTCTTGTCTTCTGAGCTCAAGATCGTGGGTTCCAAACCCGACCGAGGCCCTTAGTTTATTTTATCTGAGAGGTAAAATAAACTTAAGCACGCCGTCCTTCGGATGGGACGTTAAGCGATGGTCCCGAGCCTGTACGATGTCAGGTACTCGTTAAAGACCACTACCCTAGGTGAATAAAAATTTAGGGTAGGCAGAATTTAGGACTCCCATAGTAGAGGCGGGCTCATGTGCACCAGAGTGACGAAAGAGCGCTCTGGTAGTAGGCGATATGACCTCGTAGTTAAAGCCCGGGCATGAGTCATAAAACCTAACCTAACTTATAAGTAATACAGATGTATCAGTCCAACAAAGATTTATTTTTTACCACAACTAGTTTTATCAGTCAAACTGACATCTTCAGGTGGTGAATCTAAACATATATATACCAAATTAGTCTAGAATTTACGAGCATTCACAGCTCATGTCAATCATTAATATTAAAAACAACAATGTAATTGCATTGTTGTTTTTAACATGTAATATTAATGATTGACATGAGTTGTGAATGCTCGTAAATTCTAGACTAATTTGGTTTATGTATGTTCAGATTCTCCACCTGAAGATGTCAGTTTGAGTGATGAAACTAGTTGTGGTAAAAAATAAATCTTTGTTGGACTGATTCATCTGTATTACTTATTTAACAAGTATCTCCACAACATCCGCCTACCACCAAGAAATATAAGGTTATTATTGTGAGGGATAGAATGTTGAAGAAGAGAACTATGTTGGTTTGGTGGATCTGTCCCAGGATGTGTTGACTCTTTGATTAATCAAGTGAAGTTATAATGGGTACAGGGAGAGAGAACAGACAGTTCTGTAGTTCTCTCCTTAGAACAATAGACAAAACTCGGCTGTTGTCTCACCCGTTCCTCGTTCAAAGTCAACGGCAAGTCTACCACTAGACCTGTAGGTCTGCTCGACCGCTGCAACATTTCCGAGATTGACGATCATTTGTCATTCTTATAATAGACATGACAGTTTTTTTTACTTCCCCAGCTATACGAAGTATAGGGGAAGTTATGTAATCAGCCAAAAGTTCTATGCGGAGTTTTCAACGGAACTTCATTTTTTTCGACCTCCAGACTCCAAATATGAAAAAATAAAAAATCTGTTTGTCTGTGAGCACGATAACTCCCCTACAGAATGAATGTATCGACACGGAATTTCATATGGGATACCAAAACACCATAAGGACAACACTTATTAATTTTCATCAGAATCGGGAGAAGGAAAGGGAGGCTCAACTCAATAACTGCCGATTTAATGAATGTATCGAGATGAAATTTCATATTTGAAATCAAAAAGCAATGAGGACATGACCTGTCAAATTTCAGCGATATCGGCTGAAGGGAAGGGGCTCAATTCAAATTCTTTAATAACTGTCATTGTAATGAATTTTTTGACATAAAATTTAGTTACTGTTGAATATTAGTCGACTGGTTTTGTAGGGAAAGCGAAAAGTAAATTGATTAAATCGTTCTGGGGAAGTATATTGTCGTTGATTGTCCGACGACCTTTTTGCTTTATGTACGGTGGATATTATCCATACCTTTATCACGTTATATGGTTATTTACTCAATATTCATGACCCTGGGAGTGAGTTCGACGGGACGGGATTCGAACCCGCAACTATTGTAAGAGCGTACGACCAAAGCCCTCCGCTCTAGTCTGCACGACCACCATGGCAAGACCGTTGGTAGTATAAATAAGGACTTTTTTTTTATAACTTCATTCTTGAATTTTTTTTTAAGTTAGTATTTTTGACTCATGCTCGACCTTTATCTACGAGGTCATATCACTTACTACCAGAGCGCTCTTTCGTCGCTCTGGTGGACATGAGGCCGACTATGGAGTCGTATGGGAGGAACTAAATATTGCCTAGCTAGGTTTATTCACTTAGGATAGGGGATCTTTAACTAGTACCTACCTGACATCGTACAGACTCAGGTCCTTCGCTTTGCATCCTATTCGAAAGACGCTCTGCTCAATATAGTCTCACCTCCCAGATAAAAAAAACTAAGGGCCTCAGCCGGGTTCCAAACCCGCGATCTTAAGCTCAGTATTTTTGTTTTAAATAGATTTAGTATCATGAGATATCTGATGATTCTTATATGTTTTAGTAAAGTGTGGACTTTGAAAGTGAAAAGAAAAGTTTAGTGAAGTAGTATAACCCAACGAAAATATGTTATTAATATTTAATAATATAAAAAGAGGGCGCCGGTAGCTCAGTGGTTTGCGTGCTTGACTTCTGAGCTCAAGGTCGTGGGTTCGGAGCCCGACCGAGGCCCTTAGTTTATTTTATCTGGGAGGTAAAATAAACTTAAGCACGCCGTCCTTCGGATGGGACGTTAAGCGATGGTCCCGAGCCTGTACGATGTCCGGTACTCGTTAAAGACCCCTACCCTAGATGAATAAAAATTTAGGGTAGGCAAAATTTAGGACTCTCACAGTAGAGTCGGGCTCATGTCCACCAGAGTGACGAAAGAGCGCTCTGGTAGTACGCGATATGACCTCGTAGTTAAAGCCCGGGCATGAGTTATAAAACCAAACCAAAACCAAACCAATAATATAAAACAAAAATAAAATATGATATAATATTGGTGGAGGGCCCCTAGCCATGAAAATAAAAATGAAAGCCAATTCTAAAGCTCTTATTTACAAAACGCGATTTTTACATCATGATTATTTTTCTTCCTTTTTGAGCAAGGAGAGATTTTGCATGGAAACCCGGCCGTGGTCCTTTGTTCATTTTGTCTGAGCGGTAAAATAAACTTAAGCATGCCGTCATTCAGATGGGAGCCATGGTCCCGAGTCTGTACAATGTCAGGTACTCGTTAAAAACCCCTATGCTACGTGAATAAAAATTTAGGGTAGGCAAAATTGCTCTGGTAGTAGGCGATGTGATGGCGGCCTTGTTGTTAAAGTCCGGGCATGAGTCATAATAACTAACTACTCGTAACTAGGCTTAAAGATCCCTTTATCTCTCTCTTGTGATTTTTTCCCTACTAAATACCATTGGTTTTTTTTCCTGGCTCTCTTGACACGTTAAAACTCAACTGTAACAACATTTACGACGGGGAAAAAGAGTGGAGGGGGGGGGTGGAGGGGGGGGGGGGACTGAACGAAGAAAAAAACTCACTCCTTCAGAAAATTTTTTTTGCTCCTCTCGTTAGTTAAAAGTTGTTTTCTCCTCTTTCTCTCTCTTTCTCTTTTGGCGTTAGCATTGGTCCACTCAGAAAGCAAGTCGCTGAACTGAGTTTAATGGTATTAGAGGTTGTACTTTCTCAGGATAGAAAAACTTCACCTCGTCACTCTCTTTCCAACTCGAAGAGGATTACTACACCAGACTCTGTTGGTAAATTGAAAATAAAAGTAGATAAACTGTTACTTTCGACTGTTTTCTTTTTCTACTTTAAACTAGTTGTTGTTTTGTGATTCTGCTTGTCACACATAGTTATTCTACATGCCACACATACTGTTGGTAACACTCTCATAACAGAAAGTTTTAGTTAGCACTTTCGATGTAAAACACACAGGTCGCGTTATTACTTTCTTATACATTTAATATTTATAATAATATTTTCAGTTTTCATTGTTTAAAGGGATCACCCCTATACAATTGAGTCAGTGACCATTACATTTACAATATTAACATTAACATTTCCAAAATTATAGATTGATCAGCTGAACAATAATGACATATATAAAGGAACCTTTGTACAACAGTATAGGTTAGGTTTCATGACTCATGCCCGGGTTTTAACTACGAGGTCATATCGCCTACTACCAGAGCGCTCTTCCGTTACTTTGGTGAACATGAGCCCGTCTCTACTGTGGGAGTCCTAAATTTTGCCTACCCTAAATTTTTGTTCACTTAGGGTAGGGATCTTTAACGAGTACCTGACATTGTACAGGCTCGGGACCATCGCTTAACGTCCCATCCGAAGGACTGTGTGTTTAAGTTTATTTTACCTCCCAGATAAAATAAACTAAAGGACTCGGTCGGGTTTCGAACCCACGATCTTGAGCTCAGATGACAAGCACGTATACCAATGAGCTACCGGTGCCCTCTATACAAGACTATATAATTAACTACATAAAATAAAGAATATATCAGTGGCGGATACAAGGGGTGGGGGGGAAGCACAATTAAGGTAAGTAGAACCCCCCCCCTCTCCCATAGCGCAGAGGCTCATAAGTCAGTTTCGTTAAGGATAAAGAAATATGGACGTTAAATTGAGGAAGACATCCTAGTATTGCGCGAAGGACCTCTTGCGGTCTTGCGCACACACTTTAATGACGACATTCGTTTACAGACAGACTGTTATTCAACCTGTTACTATTATAATAATATTCCAGTCTTGATTATGAATTCATGCGTTTCTTCAAACCAGCCAAAATATCAGCCCTCTTGTCCTTCATCCTTCTAAATCCTGTGAATAGAGTATAACATCCAAATCTTGAACCAATGAAATTTTACCCCCCCTGATGGACATCCTGGATCCGCCCTTGCAATACATTAATTTTGTTAAATCGGTACAAAGCTAAAAGTGAGAATCACGTCCAAAATATTTAAATGAAATTATTTTGATTAATTTAAATAGGAAAACAAATGAGAGTAACATTATTGTTGTTTTGTAATTATAATACACATTTAATTGTTATTATTTTTGTTGTAGGAGCTGAGGTTGGGATCAGCACAGCGAGAATACATGCAAGAGGCCCTGTGGGAGTGGAGGGGTTGCTGACATCCAAGTGGGTCCTGAACGGGGATGGACATAGTGCCTCAGACTTCGCAGAGGGAGGACCTTGTATCTTCACACACGAGTCACTTCCCATCGACTGACTCCAGTCTACCACCACTCAGGACAGAACACCTAAACCAACACTTTTCAGAAGATTTATAGCCTATTTAACTTTATAAGTACTGTTCAACCACAACCCTTAACAGGTAACATCCCTTTGCCAAACGTTAACAGTAACATCTCTATAAATAGCGGTAGTGTCTCATTACTTTGGGAGATGAATGTTTTTTGAACGAACCCATAAACAAAAGGCGCCCATTACAGACAAAATAAATCGTGAAATGTATACTTCAATTTTCAACTTCTAAGTTGAGGAACGCGGACATATTGTGGAATTTGTAATAAATAAATAAAACAAACTTATTTTTTGGAAATATTGTCTAGTCCACTAAAGATATTTATTAAAATACAACTACCGGTTTCGGCCTCACACCATCGTCAGGTCTAGTTATGAACTTAATTTTCAGTTCATAACTAGTGACCTGACGATGGTGTGAGGCCGAAACCGGTAGTTGTATTTGTATAAATATCTTCAGTGGAATAGACAATATTTCCAAAAAATAAGTTTGTTTTATTTATTTACTTCAATTTTATAACTTTTAATAAAATGAAGTTCTGAAGAAAAACAATTCCTCTCCCGAGAAAAATAAATCAAATACCTCGGAAAGAAACAGTTTCTCAGCTATTATATATATATATATTTCGTATTATATGTAATGAAATGATGAACCACTATTGTAAATTCAGACGCTTCTCCTCAATATAGTCTCCACAATTTGAAAGTTTTGTATGCCCAATTGCCTGTATTTAAAATAGAATCATCCTTGAAATTGGATTTTTTCATAGTGGTCACCCAGTTACCTTTCATTAGAGGCATTTTTTTTGATTTCTCAAGTCAAAGTATATTGGGATATTTCTTCAATTCTGTCCCGAAAAATAAAGAAACAAGAAAAAATGTAATAAAAATTCCGCTATTTCAAGCAGGCGAGACTTTCTTCAGGATCTTTCTTGTCCCCTCTGATACATTTTGCATTATTACCATAATTCGCAATATAAAGAAATAAGAAATAATATAAAAAATGGAAATAATATCCGTCTAGAGGGCATTTCATTTCTATTCATTTTGGGTGCATATCACTTCCAAAACTTATATAGCTGAAATTTTGCACCATCACAGGTCAGCCATAGACACATCTAGTAGTTCAAAATGGAAGAACGAATATACTCTCGGTTGGCGACACAAATATAATTCATGTCTGTCTGGCAGACGTTTGTTACTTGTTGAAGGTTACAATAGATGTTAAGGTGAACGTTCGTCCAAATAAGGAAATGAAGCGTGTACTATCTCTTCTGATAACTGATCTAAAAATGGTCGGATTAGATCCCCAATAATAAAAGCAGTCAAATATTCTTGGAACAGACTGTAGAATTCCACCAACTCCATCGCCTCTATTTAGGAACTGACCCATCTCAACGGGACCAACATTCCCTCCAACTGATGTTACATCAACAATATATATATGTATTTCTTTCGTTAAATTCATAAAGTTTAATAGTGATTATCGTAGTTATCTCATGAAACCCTGAAATCTGATATTTCGTATCATTATGAAAATGATTGGTGAAATCTAGATATCTAATTATTAATAATTATAATAATAATGGTACATGTGCTAACTCTGAACAAACATATTGATCTCCCCTCTCCTCAATTGCCCCCCCCCCTCCTCCCCTCCCCACGCCACTTTATAAATGCATTTGATTCAATTGAAAAACAAGGAAAAGAAGAGTTACCTCCTAGCTGCTCGTCCATTATTGGCATTCATTACATCGACAGTTTTTAGGGTTTTTGAGTTAGCCCTCCTCTAATCTCTCATTTCCATTTGGCAGATTTGGCTGAACGAGTCTCGACCCCAACACCCGCCATTACACCATCGTACAGGTTTAGTTATAAAATAAGACAAGTTTGCTGAGTATGAACTATTCTTATAGGTATATCCGGTAAGGAAGGGGTTGGAATTTCACTTGAAAATCCCAATGGCTTGACCTAGTTTAAATTCCAACCCCTGATTCAATTTCTTATCTACCTGATTTACCAATAAGAATGGACAATAATAAATATTGTCTAAAATAAGTTTCCGAATACATTTTTTGCGTTGTGTGTTGATATAGTGGAAATACTAATGAATAAAATAAAATGATAAATAAAACACTTTTTTGAACACTTATATTGTCTAATTCCACAAACATATACTTAAATGTGTACCTGTTTCGGCTTACGCCATCGCCAGCACAATGTTCAACAATAGTGTACAACAACAAATTATTGTTGAACATTGTGCTGACGATGGCTTAAGCCGAAACCGGTACACATTTAAGTATATGTTTGTGGAATTAGACAATATAAATGTTCAAAAAAGTGTTGTATCTATCATTTTATTTTATAAAATAAGTTTGTTTTGTTTATTACAAGTTTTCACAACTTAAAATAAATAAATTCCTAGTCAGAAACTGTGCTGAGTTAATGCTTTGTTTTCTTCATGACTTTTTTTTGCAATACACCTATTGCGGTGTCCTAATGGGCATGTGTGTGGGCTAGAGCATAGGGCTTTGATTGTACGAATATCACCCCAGGTGTGCCGGTTCGAATCCCGACCGGGGGAGAGTTTTTTATTTCATTGATGAAATTCCCCGGATCATGAATGTCCCCCCCCCCCCCCCCCCCTTACTGAAACAGCCCTAAAAGAGACATTTAATAAGGATAGTGGACTTCAAAAAATATATATAATATATTGTTGTAACGGTTCGTAATTAGGAACATAAAATAGATTTTTTTTTTAAATTAAAATTTGAGTATCGATTCTTATGTATACATGGAATTATTAACTTCTCTATACTGATCTTGACACAAGTATAGGCTTTGAAGGAAGTAAGAATAGAGAAGCATAATAATAATAATTAGAAAAATAATAATTAAAGGGAATATCTTCTAATTTCTCTCTTTCTGGTAATATTAGATAGGGTTAGAATCGAAATGGTCCAAATGACATTTTTGAAAATTTTTCGTTAAGTGCATAATCGGGTACAAAAATGATAGTTCTATTCAGGAAAAACGTTGTTCAAATGAGATCCTAGCCAGTGCTGCGATCTAGTGGCAAATCACTTATTCCATTTTGGTGACAAGAACAAGTAATTTAAACATATCAATAGTGACCTTTAAATTAAGATTTTTATCCAATTTTCACCATAAAAGCAGAAGACAAAATATTTCCGGTTTCGATAAACTATATATTTTTTAAAACAGTTAAGTACTTAATGCACAGTTTCCTCAAAGTTTTAAAAATGTCACTTAGACCATTTTGATTCTAACCCCTTCATTTATAAGTTTTTTTTTTTTTTGTCCTTATTTCTTACAACCTTGTATTAGTTTAAAACGGGTGTGGCAATGAGTGTCGAATGCATGACAGGGGAAGTATATATTCCTCGTTCAAAGACGCGCCTTATCCTCTGTCATAGACAAATATACAGCTCATTAAATATGAAACAAACCATAACATATCTCTTATGTAAGTTTCTCTTTGCGTATTTTATTTAAATTTGTTTTGCCCAATCTTCTTTATTTCTTTTCCCTGTTCAGGGTGTTTTGTCATCGTTCCACACTAGACAGAGAACATCAGTCTTCTCTTTCAGTTTATCTTTTAAGAAATAGGATGTTTATGAGACTATCTTGATATAAAATCCGTTCCTAGTAAACGTATTTTCATAAAAATTCGTGTTTTAGAGTTTAACATTTTATTTTAACAAGCTTTTTACATTTTTTACTTGAATCAATATTTTTTTTATCGATTAAACGCATTAAAATTGCCAAAAAATAGAAGAGGACAATCTGTTAGACTTGTTATTAACTTCTAAATTGGGAAACGTGAACATATTGTGGAAACTTGTAATATATAAAACAAACTTGGGAAAATATTGTAGAAACTTATAATAAATAAAACATTATTTTTGAAATATTGTCTATTCCATAAAAATTAATAATTACATATACTATTCGTTTCGACGTTACACTGTCGTCACGTTTAGTTATAAACTAAATCTAATGCCGAAATCGGTAATATGTGTATACATGTTTGTGGGATAGACAATATTTCAAAAATAATGTTGTTTTATTTAAAGTTTTTAGTTTATTCTACTTTAATTTGAACAATTTTTTGATTGAATATTTACTCATGGTTATCACTTGAAAATGTACACATTTTTTCCTGCAAAAATGTTAGTTATTAAGACTCATTCCTGGGCTTTAACTACAATCATATCGCCTACTACCAGAGCGTTCTTTCGTCACTCTATTCGACTTGAGCTCGACTCTGCTATGGGAGTCTTAAATTTTGCCTACCCAAAATTATCATCTTCCTAGGGTAGGAGTCTTTAACGAGTACCTGACATCGTACAGGCTCGAGACCATCTCTTAACGCACCATCCGAAGGATGGCGTGCTCAAATAAGTACAAAAGTGAAGTAGCCTAATTAATTAATTAATTCTCTCAATACCTTGAATTGCAAGGCTAGTTTTATTTTTTTTCAGTTTTCATTATTACCGTTACTTTGTATGGCACTTCATCTTCACGTCTCCAACAGATCAAAAAAACACTTTAGTTTTCGGTCGTGAATGGGTTTGTCTGTCCGAGGGCAGCTTGCAGGTCCCAAGCAGAAATTCTTAGCAACTTGAATCCCGGATTGTATTTATGACTTAGTGTGAGCAACCAAGTTAGTGGTTCCAGAATATTTTTTTGTCAGTTTCTTGATATTACTACAGCACGATATTTACAAATATTTAGTTTTGGTAATTTTCGAACAAATTGTCTCCCAGAGATGGGCAAAAAATATGTTATACTTAAATTGGTGAAACTTATTAAAGAGCATTAAACGGATGTGACTAAAATATTTTTTTCATAATTTTGTCACATGTTAGACTCTTTGTTACTTTACATTTTCAAGCCCTTAGCTCTGGCTTCGTTTTCTCCATTTTTCCCTTAGACTCACATTTTGATTAATGGCCTCGAATGTTCCCCCATGAAATTATTCATCGGCTCCTTCAACCCCCTCTCAATAGCTCCTCGTTACACCATGGACCCCCCCAGGTCTCTTGTTGATTTATAAAATTTTAACACTGTTTTCCCAGTGCACTACTTACACTTTAAGGAAACGCTTTATAGAGCCACAAAACGGAGTAGAATCTATTAGGTTTTACTTCAAAGTCACTGTTGGCTTTATGAGTAGTACTTGAAAACTTGAGTAAAATTTCTCTTTTATAGGTTTCTTTATAAGTTATTCAAAGCTAGTTGTTCACATGTAAGTTTAGGTCGTCCGTCATTTTGTTTAATAGTTTTAGAGCGTATATGAAAAAAAAAGTCGGTAAATCACTCCTCAGCACAAATTAAATCGTGTCAATTCATTCTCTAGATCAATAGTTATTATTTTTTTGCGTTGAGCCCCTTTTTCTTAGGCCGATTCGAATGAAAATTAATAGGTGTCGTCCTTAGGGGGGGTTCAGGATATATTTGTAAATTATCATGTCGATACATTAATTCTATCGAGTGGTTCACAGATGGACGGACACACAGACAGAAAACCTAAAATTCCGATGAATACTCAACATTATATTTCGGATCGAAGTAAAACAGGAGGTACATAACTACAAACTCAATACAAAATAGTAATTATTTCATCAAATTTTTTGTCGAATGATTTCATGCATAACATCTATGCAATTCAATCTAATTATTTAAACATTGATACTCTCGAAGGAGTAGAAGTTAATTCAAACCATGTAATTGAGCTAATGTTATGGGGTCTATAATAAGTATTAATTTCCTACTATAGTAACTGTCAGTCAGAAATTTACAATGAGAACAAGAGGGGATATACCCCGCATTGTACCGAGAGATGCACTTGTATCAACGGCCATATTAACAGGACATCTATTCTATGATGCTGCAGTTTTAATTTTGAAAGATAATATTAAACTTAGAAAATTGTAGAAAAGAATGTCCAGGGAGAAAAAAAATGATCATGGACCTTAAATATTATATACCGTAAGTCGTGTCATTTTTGTATTTTGGAATAAAAAGTAGGTAATAAAAAAATGTGTTGTGGTTAATTTTTAATCAATGATGTATTTCCCACCATTTCTTTAACATTTTTTCGTCTACAATTTTTTCTCATTTTATCCACGTTAATAGGATACAAAAGTGAGTTATTAATCCCTTTTTCAAAGTCTGTTCATGCGATTGACTAATAAAAGTAAACAATAAATATAATTAAAAAAACAACAACATTAGTAATACGATGATCTTGATAGATTATTATTATATTATTTTTACTACTATTAGTTAGTAGTGATATCGTCTCCCCCACCAAAAAAATATATAAAATAAATAAATTCCACCTTAAAGTTCCGCGACATTTCTTCCTTACTATGTAGTCTAAAAATTTTAATTAGCCAATTTATAAATTGCCTAAAATTGAACATTCAATTTGTTTATTTGAAAATAATGACGTCCTATCATTATAATATAATTAAATAATTAAGTGTATTATGTTTTACGACACTTTAAATGAACTTTTACAGCTAAATTGATTAATGTATGAAAACTTACAAAAACAATATGGTACTAAAGAGATGGCACGAATTACTATATACATAAATTGCCTAAGATGCTTATTATAATAATGAATATTACAGTAACAAGTAATAGTGCAGTAATTTTTATATTTACTTTTCTTAATAGATAAGATCATATGCATATATTTATTACAAATAATAATTATTTAAATACTTCTTAATTTATGAAAAAAAAATGTAAATATCTATCAACGTAAAATTAATATATGGGTGTATATAAATACATAGATGTAAGGTGTACGTAAATTTATATAGTTAAGCAAATTGTAAAATAATGTCTATAAATAGTTCATATTCTGAAAGCATGTAATAGAAAAGTAATTGTTAAAATTTATATTTTTCTTTTATAGTTCATATTCTTCTAAAAGTATGTAATAAAAAAATAATTGTTAACATTTATATTTGTCAACTGATTGAAGCCCTATATTTTTGTATTGTGATAAAAATGCATTAAATAATTTGTTGTTTTATTGAATTTGTTTTCAATTATTTACCTACTGAAGAAGCTAGTTCTAGGCAGGGCCAAAGCGAGGCACTAGAATGATCTCTTAGCATACCAATATCTGCTCTTCCAGAGGGAGTAAGTACTATACAAAAAGTAATGATGTCACACACATTTTTCGGTTTACGGATGACGAAGAGAAAATATGATTCGCAATAGAAAATTAGAGTAATTTTCAACATACATAAATACATTATAACATCATCAGAAAGCATCTTGAGATAGAATCTTTATAAATAAATTTAATACTTTATACTTAATGAATCTGTAATTTAACTCATTTTTTACTATTATTTTTTAATTTACTTATTTATTATTTATTTTTAATTTTATCATAATTATTTATTTTATTTTTATTCAATGATTTTTTTTACTTAGTTTTATTTATTTTGCTCTTGGTTTTATCCACTGTAGCACCTTTATCTCATCACTGATATTTCATTTTATTTGTTACTCTGTCCAGTGTCTGTCATATATTTATTCTTAGGGGACCTCGGTCCCAGAATAAAATTTATTTTCATTCATTCATTCAAAATAAAGAAAATCGATTTTTGGTTCTCAGTTGAGATTTTCAGGTAATGTAGTAATTTTTTATGTAACTATATATCTCCCTAAATTATAATAACTTTAAACATTACGGGAGGCACCTCCCATTTTCATTACTTACTGGTCTCATAAATTGGACTAGAAAGTCATAAAATATTTGGTGATTTCGTCACTTTCCAGTCCATTTTATGAGACCAATACTGATCTGATGATGAGAAAAAACTCCTGAAACGTTTAACGTTATTATGATCTAAGTCGATGACTTGAAATAAACAGGGAGAAATATTGCTGCTTAAAAAAATACTACAAAATGAAGTTTATTAAACTAAGTAAAGATCCCAGTCCCTGGATTGAAAATTTCGGGATTTTGAAATCTTGATATTTAAAACACTAATCGGAATGTACCTTGGTAATTATTCCGAATCGGGCCTCCCCCCCAAATCGCGCCCATTTTTTTTTTAGTAATTCGCATAACCAAGAAAAACATGAAAACATTAATATTAACTCGGGGAAAGGAATATATATGTATATCTAGTTAATAAAAAAATATATTTCTCAATATAAACGATGTATGTCAATTAGATATTGCTTGGGGTTTCTCTATATCAGGAGAACTTGGACTGATTCACTAAAAGGACCGACGGGAAGGTCATCATTTTATTTCTTTCTGTGGTTTACAGTTTTATGCTCTAATCCTACATTATTTAATTCAATATTAACTAAAATATGAAGAATAGTTGACATATTGTATCGTTTATATTGAGAAATACATTTTTAATGATATTTAACATTTTTGCAGAGAGATTGTGAAACACTTAATAAATTATAAAAAAATACACGAATGTTTTTTAAATATTGTCTATTTCACAAGATATATAAAATATATGGGAGTACTTTCGGTATTGCTACCATCTTCAGCCACGACTTAAAAAATACTAAATGGAAGTTTAACTATTTTTACAATCTAACCGGTAGGTAGGTACCTTTACTCAGCCCCCCATGAGGGTTTCCTATCCCTCCTGTACCGTTAATTCTTCAAATATGAAACATCAAAAACGAACCTCCGTCCCAAATCAAAATCCCAATAACAAAAACTCCGAAGCAGTATGGTATACATCATATGTGTATTTTAATCAACCTACACCATCCCAAAGCCTTCACCATTAAGACCCCACCCCAAGACGAAATCTCATCTCCAACGCTCCACACGTTTGAAGAATACATATTATGTATGCATACATGAAATAAATCAATGACTTTCTCAAGAACCAATATATTTTATTTTATATTTTGATTTTCATTTGTATATTTTTAGTCTTTGATTTATTTCATGTATGCATACATAATATGTATTCTTCAAACGTGTGGAGCGTTGGAGATGAGATTTCGTCTTGGGGTGTACCTTTACCTTTTATTTAAAATTGTATTTACCGAAAGACGCTGTCGATTTTTTATTTTTCCATTAGCAGCCAAAGAGAAATATAAAAGTTCAAATGACGCCTTGAGCACTATTTTAAACTTAACTCCCTCCTCTCCAGAAAGGATAGAGATACTAAGAGAAATGAAAATAGAATAGAAGCTTTACAATACACTAGTCTGTTAGTGAGAAGTTGGAGAGGATGGTAGAACGGGAGAAGACAGAAGAAATAGGATTAGAGAGTGGCTGGGAGGCTAACTTGGCCCTCTCTCACTCTCACGTCGTAAACTAAGTCCTCTTTACCACAACACAAACTTCAATCCTCAACGTAACACCTGGCTTCAGGACCTCTTCATAGTACTTTCTGCTGATAATAAATAATACGAGTATAATTCTTTCTCACTTCCCCAGTGATACAAAGTATAGGAGAAGTTATGTAATCTGTCAAAAATTCGATGCGGAGTTTTCAACGGACAATTAGATCTGCACAGAAAAAACAATTATGTCTGTGAGCACGATAAATCTCGAAAGAATGAATGTACCGACAATAAATTTTATATGTATTTCCAGAACACTCAAAGGATGACACCTATCGAATTTGAGCCAAATCGGCTGAAAGGAAGAGGAGTATAAGGGGAAGGCTTGACATAAAAACTCTTATAATTATCGTTGTAATGGATGTATTGATACGAAAAGTTTTATGTGAATCCAAAGCCATCAAAGGACGAATTCTATTGATTTTTAGTCAAATCGGGCAAAGAAAAGGGGAGGAAAAGAGGGGGCACATCTCAAAAATTCAAATAACTGTCGATGTAATAAATGCATCAGTATTAAATTGTATATCTAAATTCAAAACCCCATAAGGATGGCACCTATTAATTTATCCGAAATCTGTTGAAGAAAAGAGATGGACCAGATAAGTGGGGCTCGACTCAAATTCCCTTATTACGGCCGATGTAATGAATATATCGACACAAAATTTAGTATGAAAATTTAGAAGCCACTGTGTAAGTCAAATAAGTCAAACTTTCTTTCAGGCTATCTTACGTTGTGACTAACAGCCCCGCTTCATCTTCCACGATGTTGTTCGGTTCCTGCCGTGCACATCACTGCTCTCGGCTACCTTAATAGAGCATATCCATGAAAACATCTGAGTTGGAAATATTTAAAAGTTAAGTGGTGCTTTGAAGGTCTATTTGAAGAGGATAGAGAAAGCTGCTTGAGTCTGAGCTACTGGAGCTGTGATAATGCCTGTAGTGTCAAGTAACCAGTCAGCTGAAACCCTATAGCCCTGTCTGCACACTCATCGCAGGAGCCACTTATCGCCTCCTCCTGCCTCGCTCGCCTAGAACAACATCCTAGAGTAGTGGTTCCTTAAGTGGTCACACTTCTCTTGGGAAAGGTCTTATCAACACCTCTCATGATCGGCCTAAAGATGGGTTTGCAATGTTTTGTCGTAATAAAAGTTTTAAATCGCTATCGAAAAATATCGTAACTAGTTGAGAGGGTCTACTCGTTATAGACCCCTACCCTAGGTGAAGAAACATTTTAGAACACCCATAGTAGAATCGGGCTCATGTCCACCAGAGTGACAAAAGAGAGCTCTGGTAGTAAGCCCGAGCATGAGTCATAATATCAAACTAACCTAACTAGTTGAAAAGATATAAGCGCGTTTTAATGATTCTGGCATGCAACGACATCTGTTGGTATGTGTTTGCAGCTGTCCGCAGCTTCCAGCGACATGTAGTTAAAATGAAATATATCTGCGCATTCTAGAATTATGTGTACGTAAAATCTAGATAAAGGCAACTAGCTACTCTCCTAGAGTCTGTCTGGTAAAGAGGTGTACGATGTCTAAGGATTAGGATGACTACATCATCAGATTACGCTTGATATCCTTCTCTGTTCAGCCTGCGGATTCGCTCATCCACCACCAAGCACTAGAATCGTGGCAATAGACAACCCCCACATTCACTTCCACTATAGCGCTGCCATGTTTGACAATCATTCTTCTCGTTGACAACAGGTTGATGGTCTGTTTCTCCTAACTTCTGATACGCTGTCAAATGCGCCATCAGAAGCCTCAATCCGAGAGGGTACTCCTTTAACTCAATAGTTTATCTCAATTTTACTTACTAACCTTTGAAGGGCCGTGGTTGTTGATTTACCCTTCAGATAAGCCTGTCGATTTCCGTGCAGGGTTCTATCTATTGCCTCCTCCATAATGTACTTATCGACCAGCTTCTCCGTCCCTTTCAGAAGGAATGGTGATAAGCTGATCATTCTGTGAAAGACAATCAGTAGGAAAGCCATAAAGTAGATAAAACAAGAGCTAGGTGAATAAATATAGTCACTTCTCATAATCGAACTTCACTTCATATTGGCTTCCAGTTAGTTATTATAATTCATGCCCGGGCTTTAACTATAAGGTCATATCGCCTAATACCAGAGTACTCTTTCGTCGCTCTGGTAGACTGAGCCCTACTTGTACCTGATATCGTACAAGCTCGGGGCCATCGCTTAACTTCCCATCCGAAGGACAGAGTGCTCAAGGTTTTTTAATTTCGCAGATAAATACCCCTGATCTTCCGGCGCCACCTATATTGGTTTTCATTTGATGTGCCATATAGAAATTTTCTATTTTTCGGGAGCCTCAAAGTTGAGATATTTGCAGTGGATATGTCATAAGAGAGATGAACCATCGTGGAGCGAACAGTGTATAATAAATATGGTGTAATACGGTACATATGTATTTTATCAACTATGTTTGTTTATGTTAGGGACACGGGTGCCTGGGCTTCAATTGCGACATCATATCTCTACTGCGAAAGTCCTAAACTTTGTCTACCCAGTTATTTAGGATAGAAGAGGTCTGAAGTCGAGTAGCTGACATTGGGGATGCGCGTTGAATTCCCGGAGGCAGTCACATACCTAGGTGTGAGATTGGGCCTGGGCTTCTGCGCTACTCCCCACGCAGTTGCCATCAAGGAAAGGACAAATGCCACCTTTAACGCTCTGAGCCGCCTAGCTGGAGCAACGTGGGGCCTCGAGTACTCAGCGTGTAGAACAATCTACGCGGGGGTGTTCGAGGCTGTGGCTCGGTACGCTGCTGCAGGGTGGTGGTTTCGCCCCACCAAGCAGCAGAGGACATGATTACTGCAGGCTCAGAGAGCTGCCCTCCTGAGGGTCACAAGGGCCTATCGTACTGTCTCCACGGCAGCGCTACAGGTGATGGCGGGAGCTCCACCCATAGACTTGGTCTTGGACGGGGCAGTCGTAAGGTACTTATGTAGACGCAACTTGCCCCTGAGAGCAGATATAGATGAGTCCTTGCGCCTCGCCCTGGGAGGCGAGCTACGTGGACAGAACGGACCAGAGCATTGCAGGGACATTGTTCAAGAGTGGATAATGGACAGGTGGCAACAGCGATGGTCGCGCTCCTCCGATGGCCGAACGACCTTCGCCTACTTACCGGACGTCCGAGTCCGCCTGCGCATCAGCTTGGGTCCGCTGCTTAACGTCCTTTCCGAAGGACCCTCGGGGTTTCAAACCTCCGATTTTGAAAACAATAGATAAGCACGCTACTTTTGGCGCCCTCAAATTGAAAATAAATTGTCTAGTTATATATGATATTTTTTATTTACGAGTGTTAAATTAAAGAAAAACAAAATGCATAAATTATATCTTTTTTTAAATTAAATTTATTAAAAAATACATATAATAAATAATAAATATATTTTTTTTAAAGTTATCACATTCTTCAAAGCCATAAAATACAAAAATATATACACCGGAATGTTAAAAAAACAGAATAACTAATTATACAAGTTTTTTTTTCCTTTCCCTTTTTTTTCATTAATTATTTTTTTGTCATCTTAACGACAACTATAAACTAATACTGAGTATAAATAAATGTTCAGCGCCAGGCTGGAGAGTAAAATTGAAGAGTACACATCCAATCTGAAAAAAAATAAAAAAATAATAAAAATAAATATTTATCAAACAAAAAAATTATATTTGATGTAAATTATCAAAATGACTGGATGGCGGCAGCACTACAAGCTTCCTCACTACATGGAGTATTTCAAAATGAAACAGTAATAATTGATTGCTATTAAACCCCGTCGCAAAAGGAGGGGTGTTATAAGTTTGAAGCCTTTGTTACACTTGAATTCCTAAGAGATGTAGATCTAATTGGTTATTATTACAGCGGGCGGGGCCCTACCTTTTGGTCCCCTAGTCACAGGCCATCCTTTCAATAACTCTAATTAAGTCCTAAATTTCCCAGGTTCTTCAAAGAGTCCCTGACATGGCACAGACACAAGGCCGCCATTTAATCTTCAAACCACAAGGTGAACATCCTCGGCGCATACACTAAGGTTGGGTCGGATCCGACCCACCCCGAATAATTTAAGTAATCTGTTACTTCGGGATGAAAAAACAATTTCTTTTTACTATTATTAATTTACGAGCTTTATAATAAGGTAAAGATTATTTTTAAAATATTTGTTTGCATTTAAAATTTTTTTTAAAATAAGAGCTTCAGTGAGTTCCACCGAGGAAAACCAATTGTGGCGTCACATTTTTATTGCTTCCTTTCAATGATTCAGAACATACTGCGCTTTATAATATCCTTTTTCCTGGGCTGCTACTTGCCAAGTATGGTATATCATCTATGAAGTAAAATGTCCGCGCACCGCAGAGCGAACAATAGCGGGTGAGGAAACTTAGCAATGTCTCATCAACAGTTACGTACTCAGAAGGACTATAATACTTGGAACAGTTCATTTGTCGGTTCATTGTCGAAGTTTTCTTGTAGACTTGTCATCAAACCTGAAGTTAACCAAAAGGAATTCAAATCTGTTTTTCGACATTGTACAACGGAATACAGGAAATAGGCGAAAACATGTCGTCTAGACTTAAACCGGAATTATTCAGAACCCCACTTAGATACAGCAAACCTATCGTTGCCCTTATTTTCATGGCCTAAAGGGCATATTAATAAGCAACGAGGAAAATCCTTATATGTATATCTGAAAATAAAAGTCAGGAGTGAGAGAAAAATGAGGAAATCAACCACAAGGGATCTGAGAGTGCGCGTTTCGCTTACATGAAAGAGATGGCCCCTACAACCTCTTCCTAACGATAGATAGGAAGGGTACTAGAGGCCCAGGGACTGGGAAGTGACGGAAGGGGAGGAAAAAGTTCAAGCCATCGTGGCTTGGGTCAGATCTGACCCGTACCTTGTGGTTTGAAGGTTAACGTCCCCTCCAAAGGACAGCGTACTCAAGGTTGAAGGGATACTATAGTTGTCCAAGAGACTTACTTATTATTAGTGAGATAGTTGATCAGAGGGTACAATTGATGCCTGAAGTGACCGGCTCTATGGCTGGAGCGGGCCCGGAGCTCTGTCCTTTCGGTAAACTCAATGTTTTACCAGTCTTGATGATCCTTTTGGATCCATTTCCAGTGTTCTTGGCGGTTCTCCAGTAGACTGTCTGGAGAGCCTTCCTCCCCGCTACAACTCGACTTGTTGATCCAATCAGCATCTGAAACAGATTAAGCAACACTTAAGTCTCAAAGTACACCCAAATTCCAGATTTAGTTACAATTAGTACAATTTGTGGAGGATCATGGAATATAATGAAGCTATTATTAAAAAATATAACTATTAATTAATATAAACCTGAAACCTTCAAACCCTGTCTGTTCCAATTCCTCTTCGATAAACAATTCTCTCGCTCCGACTGGCCTTTCATTCATCTTCCTTTGTAATGTTAACATTTCAACATTCATTTTTATTATCTCTGTATTCATTTTATTTGACTACAACATTAGTTTTTTTAAATTAACATTATTTCAGCCTCCTCCCCTCTCTTATTTTTAAACTTACCTTCTTTTTTGTATTTTTATTTTTATAGATACATTTATTTTTCGTTTACTTTCCTCTTAATTCAGTTTTTTTAATTATTAATTTATGTTTTATATAATATATATATATATATATAGAGAGAGAGAGAGGGCGCCGGTAGCTCAGTGGTATGCGTGCTTATCTTCTGAGCTCAAGATCGTGGGTTCGAAACCCGACCGAGGCCCTTAGTTTATTTTATCTGGGAGGTAAAATAAACTTAAGCACGCCGTCCTTCGGATGGGACGTTAAGCGATGGTCCCGAGCCTGTATGATGTCAGGTACTCGTTAAAGACCCCTACCCTAGATGAATAAAAATTTAGGGTAGGCAAAATTTAGGACTCCTACAGTAGAGTCGAGCTCATGTCCACCAGAGTGAAGAAAGAGCGCTCTGGTAGTAGGCAATATGACGTCGTAGTTTAAGCCCGGGCATGAGTCATAAAACCTAACCTATATATATATATAAAAGAAAGATACATTATATATATATCTTTCTTTTTTTTCTGGCTATAGCAAACACTATTGTAATTTTTTTTTCTCTTACATGGGGTTTACTGATATTTTAAATTTATTGTTTCTTATCTTTTTGTCTTTTTATGTATTTATTCTTAGGGGACCTCGGTCCCAAAATAAAAATATATTTTATTTTCATAATTGGACAAATTAATAACTAAATAAATACGTATTCTGGAGAATTCAAAAAATAAATAATCTGAGAGATAGTTAAACAAACCAGTACAATTATTTAAGATAAGGAAAATAATAAAAGACAAAAGAAAATAAAACAACATACAATGGATTCCTTAAGTTCATCGTCCTTATGTCCAAAATAGTTTTTATTATTTAAAAAGTTATTTTATTACTCATAAAAGTTATAGTTCTGTTAGTGAACCTGTACCAACTTTTTTACATTTTCACCCTCCAATTTACATTAAAAGGCGAAAAAACATCATAAATTCAAGAATTAAATCTATTTTCTCCCCGTGAAACCTTTTGTGCAATGTATCAGAACGAAGACTGGTGATTTTCTGTGCTATCATGACTACACCTACTGCAAACAGAGACAAAGCTATTATTCCTGCAGTATTTGTGGTTCATGGTATACAAGCCCTGAAAGAATTTGTGAAAATTTAACTAGTTATGAAAACTACCCCTAGATACTGCAGATGTGCAAATTTAGAACAATTAGATATTATCCAGTTTATTATACAATACTAAAATAAAATAATTGACAAAAAAGATTTTTAAAAACTTTTTTGGCATTATTTCTTTCGAAATTGGAAATCCTACCAAACCATATCCTCCACTACCAGAGCGCTCTTTCGTCGTTCTCGTGGAGGAGCCCGACTCTACTATGCGAGTCCTCAATGTTGCCTAACCTGAATTTTTATTCACCTAGGGTAGGGGTTTTTTAATGAGCACCTGACATCGTATAGACTCGGGACCATCGTTTAACGTCCCATTCGAAGGACGGCGTGTTTAAGGTTTTTTTCACTTCCCAAATAAAAAACTTAAGGGACTCTGCTGGGTTTCGAACTGGCAATCTTGAGCTCAATAATCAAAAACGCATTCCACTGAGCTACCGGCGTTCTCACTTTTTTTATGACTAAATTTTTTTGAAAAAATCCTGTGTTTCTCGGTTTATAAAAAAAAAAAACATTTTATTCTGTGTTTGAGACCAATGAAGAATCCAGTAGTAAAAAGTAAATCGATTAATTACTAATTTCCAGAAGTAATTTTATATTCCATGATTATAATTACTAGGTATTAAAAAAGCAGTATGAATAACAATAAGTAATTTTTGGTATGGGATTTTTAATATTTGAATATACAGTCATCAGTAAGTTTTTGGTACTTGTAAATATGGTTTCAGATCTACAATACTTATGGTTAAAGTTATGATTATTTCCAGCTAAGGATTCCTTTTAAAATTGTTTTAGAGATAGTTGCAATAGAACTTTGTCAAATTCGAATGAAAATAACATAATAACATACCTTGATTTATGTGAGACGGTAGAAAGTCTTTAAGAAATAACTGTACAGAGGTACTAAATGGGATTTGACAGAACTGTGAAGACAGAGGGACTACAACGGCAGATATAGGCATTGTGTTATCTTCGTCATGCGACATTCGTAACACTCGTGCGTCTGACGTCAATCCCACTTGTCAAAGTTCGACCGGGGTAGGGTTGGCCTATCGTGGAGTGTTTACGTCGAGGAGACTCTCTGAACACTCAGCCAGGGTCATTGTCAACAAACAGCATTGACATTGACACAAGGCAGCTCGGCTCTCCTATCTATAGTAACTCATCCATGAGGAAGATAACACACTGATAACAGTGATAGTCTACTGGGAAGCTTCGTTCCTGGCGCACAGCCACAATATGAGATGGGGTGCAAAGGGATAAAAGGCAGTTCTTGTGAAAAATTAGTTAATAGCATAAACATAAAGAACCTGGATTAGAATCGCAAGTTAATCACATAAGTTCACAAATTACCTGTTGTAAAACGAACTTTATAAAATAGGACGGCAACCTTCAGACAAAAAAAGGACTTGTTAAACTTTATATTGTATATAATATATTATTACAGCATCACTTCTCCCATTTATATGTTGCCTTATCGAAAAATAGCGATTACAAACGTTTTGGGAAGCTTACCCATCATCAGTATCTATAATACATGAGCTCTTTATGTTAACTATTCCTTCTGTCAATCAGAATATTCATTTTATAGAAAATACTTACTTTGTCAGTCGACTAGATTTTCAAATATAGAAGTAGACTCAAAAAATATGTTCTATAAAAGAAAGATTCTGATTGACAGAAGGAATAGTTAACATAAACAACACATGTATTGTAGATACTGATGATGGGAGTGCAGTGCCGACTTGAGACAAGTTTTAGGATGGAGCGAGATGCAATTATGGCGCCCACCTTGCTTGCCCCTAATATATACCAGTTGTGCGTGCATGCATGGAACTCGGAAGATCTGGACAACATCTTAAGTCTCTGTCTAATTTGTCGATCGAAAACAGCCATGCTCGTTGGCACTGTACTCTTCACCTATACCGGTGGTGCCCCACCCGCAATCAAAATATCGAAAAGCGAAAAAAAAATTATTTTTTTTATTTTTCTTCACCACTGAGGCGCCCCCTGGTACTTGGTTCGCTCTATGCTTCCGAAAACGTTTGTAATTGATATTTTTTGAGAAAGCAAAAAATAAATGGAAGCAGTGATGATGTAATAATATACTATACATGAATTTTGATTCCTTAAATAACCCAAAAGTAACTTTATATTGTCAAATTCTACAAAAATGTATACATAGATTACAGGTTTCGTCTTACGTCAGCACAAAGTTCATCTGTAACATTTAAGTTTGTTAGGTTGGCATATTTATACAATTCTGAGATTACCTAAGGCTGTGACTCTCCAACCACTAAGGGGACCTCACAGAGGAGGCAAGTTCTAGTATCCTAACATAATTATAATTGTGAAAATATACAAGCTTAAACGTTAAGTAAAAAATATAATAGGAAAAAAAAAAAAAATTTTATTAATATATAAATAGCCTTCTGTTTTATTAAGATATTGTTTCACATTCCTATACTCGTATTTTTTGAACTCATATTCATAAGTAGATTATTCCGTTAGGACAATAAGAGGATTTCCCCCTATGAGGAGTTTCTCTATGTTTTGGAGTCATAGTCTCACATAATCTTAGAATTTAATAATATGCTACAACCTAGCAAACTTAAATGGTACAGTTGACCTTTATACTGACGATGGCGTGAATCGAAACCGGTATACTTTATGTAATATATTTTTGTGAAAATGAACATAACAGTTAGTTCTTCATTTTATTAGTGTGTCACTATATCAACGCGGATCGCAAAAATGAATTTTGTACAACGTTTCGAGAGCCCTCAGCAGTTCTTTTCGACGACGAACAGGAAATAAAATCTCATCTCACAGTTCATTTGCATTGTTTAATTTTCATTCTCTATCCCACCATTTTTCTGTTTTTCAAATAATTTCAATACACTTTACGATATTCGTACCTACTCTATTATATTAGACATTACCTTATGAATTGCTATTTACTTATTAAAATTAGATACTTACCTGGAAACGTTACGTCAATACTAAATTGTGAAATATCATCAATAAGTTGTATTCGTTAAAAATTATATATTATATTCCAAATTAGGCTTACTGCCTTAAATGTGATATTATTGATACACTACAGAATAAAACGTTTCATTATTCGGAAATGTCGCTTAGATTTATATGTATATAGCTAATATTAAGCCTCCGCGATTGTTATAAGAAAAGGGAGGGTGAAGGCTTATCATATTTGTTATAATATAACAAATATGATAAGCCTTCACCAACGATATATTATATCGTTGAAAATATCTCAGCGAATAGGTCGTAAATACTATTTTAAGATATTTCATATTAGTTATATAAAAATGGTGAGGTTAACCAGAAAAAAAAAAGTACGACGCGACTTTTGAAGCTACAAATTTACACAGATTTTATTAAAAATTATTAAATGAAAATCAAAACGCAATTTGTCTATCCCCTATTGGGTGATTTAAAAAAAAATTAAATTACTCATACAAATAGGTTAGTTCACAAGGCGACAGTAGCGCTGTGGTGGCGGTTACAAATTAAATATTCCCATCAAACAAAAATGTCGTTATTACTACCATATAACGTTTTCCATACCAATTAAAAATAAGATGGAGTTCTATATTACATGTTTGAATATTTATACTGAATAATTAAACATTAATAAAGCCATATGTAAATGTGATTAACTTCATCAAATGCAAATGTGTATTTTCACTAATTTTATAAAAATGTATTTATTCCTTTTTTTAATAGGTACCTAGTTAATTGGGCAGAGTTTTCTTGTGTAGGTCAAACTTTATTTTTCAAGGCACTTATTGCTGAAATTTCATAAAATAATACCATAATAAATATAGTTATGATATTATGACTCATGCCAGAGCGCTCTGGTGGACAAGAGCTCGACTCGCCCGAACGTTGGGAGCCCATAATTTTTCCTACTCAGGTTTAGTTATCTAGGGTAGGGGTTTTTAACAAATACTTACCTGACATCGCACAGACTCGGGACCATCGTTAAATACCCCTACTCTCGGTGAATAAAAATTTAGGGTAAGCAAAATTTAGGATTCCCATAGTAGAGTCGGGCACACGTCCACCAGAATGAAGAAAGAACTATCTGGTAGTAGGCGATACGACCTTGTTAAAGCCCGGGCATGAGTCATAATAACTAACTATATATATTTATTTTGCTTCCTCTCATATCCCTGTGAATAGAGCTTTTTGATCCTTTCTGAGAGACAAATATTTTTAGTTCCGACGATATATATATATATATATATATATATTTGTGAATTATTAGGTTTGAGGATGGAGCATAACCCCCGGGAAAGTCATTAATTTAGTAAATTTATTGGTGTTACACGTCTGGTAGGTGGCTGTAGCTACAGAAAACAATTACTTTAAATTGTACAATAACTTAGAAAGAAGACAAGTAATTAAAGACCCCCCTTACAATTCCCAGCCCCCCCTCCCCCCTTGTTAGCCATGCTTTGTTTTATTGTTTTATTTCCATCTGCCTGAACCCGACCATAATTATTTCAATTTTCTCTAACAATGTCCTATAATCTTTTTTCTCTTTTTCTCTCTCTCTCTAACAAGGTTACTGACTTTTCTTCATTTCTTTTCAAGAGGGTAGTTTCAATTTTTTAAATATTATTGTGTTATCCGTTATGTGAACAGATTATTTGACTGAGTATATGTTACAACCAGTTATAATAATTATAGGATTATCCTTCTTCTTGTGAATTAGGATTTAACAATGTAAAAAAGTCGTCGGTGAATCAACCATATATGTACTTCCCCAGGCACCGTTTGAGTTAAAACTCAATATTTGACTTACATAATGGCTTTTGAATCCTCATATTAAATTTTGTGTCGGTACGTTTATTACATAGGCAGTTATTAGGGTATTTAAGTCGAGCGCCTTGTCTCTCTTCCCTTCGACCGATTTCACGGAAAATTAGTAGGCTATTGGGATTTTGGAGTTGAGCGCTCCTCTCAACAGCTCATTGAATGCCTTTGAGTTTACATATGGGTAATTCCATATGAACTCGACATGACGGCCCACATCACGACTTTGAAAATGAAAAGTGACTTCATTTTTTGATACTTTAGACACAAACGAACCAAAAAATCGTCATAAGAATTTTAAAAAATCGCTGTGACTAACTGTGCAGCGATATTACTGAATTCATGATTTTTAACGATTTTTCTTATGGATAAAATATTTTCGTTCCCAAATGAACCATTTCACATGAAAAAAAATGTAGGGATATAGTTTTTTGTTGGAAATTTTGTCAATATCCAGAAATGAATTGATGTTTTTCGTTAAAAATCAGTTTTTTCCAAAAAGTCGACTTTTTTTTGATTTAACATATTTCAAAAACTTATGGATGGAAATTTAAGTTCGACGTCTTAAATTACTTGTGTGACCCCCCGTAAATTTAACGCTGATTCCGAAAATGTGGTCAAAAGTCGAGAAAAGTTGATTTAAAAGGGAGAAATGTGGGACTTGATGGCAAAAAACGTGGTTTTCTCGAAAAAAAACTTTAAAAAATCATATCTCGACAACGGATTGAGATATAAAGGTGCGATTGGCGGCATTCTACTCCATTTTCGGTCTAGTTACACCCCAATTTTTTTTTAAGTTACGAGGGAATCACCCTGTATATTATAAACATTTGATTGACGTGTTGATAAATTTAACAAATGAATTTTGGCGCAAAGTTAAAACAAGTAGGATACCCAAAAAAATTGATTGTGCGTTTGTTAGTGGGGGATACTCACAAGTAATTTGAGACGTCAAACTTAAATTTTCATCCATAAACTTCTGACATATATTGAATCAAAAAAAAAGTCGACTTTTTGGAAAAACTGATTTTTCACTAAAAACATCGATTCATTTCTGAATTTTTACAAAAATTTTGAATTCTACGGAAACAAGAAACTATTTCCAACAAGAAACTATATCCCTACTTTTTTTTTCATGTAAAATGGTTCATTTGGGAACGAAAATATTTTATCCCTAAGAAAAATCGTTAAAAACCATGAATTCAGTAATATCGCTGCACAGTTACTCACAGCGATTTTTTCAGATTCTTATGACGATTTTTTGGTTCGTTTGTGTCTAAAGTACCAAAAAATGAAGTCACTTTTCATTTTCAAAGTCGTGATGTGGGCCGTCATGTCGAGTTCATATGGAATTACCCATATAAAATTTGGTGACAATGCATTCATTACAGAGGCAATTTTTAAAGTTTTTGTGTTAAGGTTCCCCTTTTTCCCTTTGGCCGATTTGGCTGAAAACGCCACGGTTAGAATCTAAGAAGAGAGCTGTGGTTGGGAGGAAAGTGAGAACCTGTCCCAAACTGACAACACTTCCAATTAGCATCCAATTCGATTAAGACTTTACCTAATTAATTTTCTCACAGTTTCAAAGTGGCTTCATCTCCTTCCTCGCTCTGTGGTGTTGAGTTGTAACATTGATTGTCGACTGCAGAACGTTTTCAAAATTCGAATCACCGCCAATGAACTTCCCCAGAACGAATTAATCAAAAAAACTTTTACGCACCCCCTCCAAAACCAGTCGACCGTTTGCGCTAATATTCAATTAGTGACTTACATAGAGGCTTCTAGATTGTCATACTAAATTTTGTGTCGATAAATTCATTACATAGGCAGTTTCAGTTTTTGAATTGAGTCCCCTCCCCAAACCCCCCTTCCCTTCGGCTGATATCGCTGAAAACCGATATGTGTCGTACTTACGGGGTTCTGGTCACACATGAAAAATCTCATGTCGGTATTTTAATTACAACTGCAGATATTAGAGTTTTTGAGTTAAGCCTCTCCCCTAAACCCTCTTTTCTTTGGCCGATTTGGCTGAAAATCGATAGGGGTTGTCCTTATTGGATTCTGGTCAAACATATAGTCGTCGATACATTCATTCTATCGTCATATAGTAGAGTTTTTGTGTTTTTCAATACATAACACAAACATATTTTACATACTGGGAAACTGGAGGTCGGAAAATATGAATTTCCGTAGAATTTGTGACCGATTACATAACTTCCTCTACACTTCGCATAGCTGGGAAAATAAAAAAAAACCGATATTAACTATGTTGATGACCTCTTCAGGTCTGAAAACGAGTGTTAAGGATTGAGATGTGGAGAGTTGTAAAAAGCCTTTCCTGGAGCTACCCATCCAAACAGAAAAGAAGTATACTATGAAAGAAGTCTCTGAGTCTCTCCAGGACGATAAATCCAGATCTGGAAGCTGCCTTTCCTCTAATGGACAGATCATACATCAAACCTTCCCCACCCTAAATGATATACCATTTATTTTGGTTTAGATCTCCCGTTTATTTAACATTAACTGTGATATAGTTATTGTTTAAATACTCTTCCACCGGGAAACATCAAGCAACTACTACACAAGTTTAAAGTACAAAAATTAAACATATTTTTACATATTAATAATTATTAATATCGAAGGTGTTCGCTTTAAGCCGCTTCTCGATAGAACACCTCAGAAGGCTGCAAATCGATCCACTCCCAATTCCAAGGAATCCTAAAGACCAGGGTGTGCGCTATCTTGGAGTGCACCTTGACACAAGACTAACATAGCGCATACAAATCAACACAAAACTCCAACAAGCACACACACGACTCAGGCTCATAAACAGGAATACACCACTCAAACACTCATGCACATCCTTACTTTACAAAACACTAATACTTCCACTCTTAACCTACGCTTGCCCCGTATGGTTCTGTACTAACCACACCAATATAACAAAATTACAGACATTTCAAAACAAAATCCTCCGGATAGCGATGAACACACCCTGGTTTATTAGAAACACCCATGTCTATCGGGAACTGGGGGTTGCTCCTTTTGCAGCCCACATCGAAAAACTCACCCGAGACTTCCGTGAAGGTTCCTGCTCTGGAGCGGTCCACTACAGTCTCGGCCAGCCTGTAGCTCGCAGGCTGGAGCCGAGACTTTTTATTTTAATTTTAATGTTTCATTTGTCAATTTGTGTAAATTACTCATTTAATACTAGCCCAAATAAAAAATGTTTGTCTCCTAATTAATAATATCAACAAATGTTGACTTGATCAGCTTGATTGAGGATGACATAGTCCTTCTGGTATACTGGATCTCCCCACCCATGCATACCTCTCAATAAAAAGTAAAGAAAAACGTATGCTTTCTTAAAAAATATTGTCTATTTCACAAAATATATATAATATGGGAGTACTTTCGGTATTGCTACCATCTTCAGCCACGACTTAACAAATACTGAGTCGTGGCTGAAGATGGTAGCAATACAGAAAGTACTCCTATATTATATATATTTTGTGAAACAGACAATATTTTTTTTTAAACATAGAACTCTAGACATCAGCTTTTTCTCGCCATGAATTTTTCTCAATAATATTTTTCATAAGGAACAGTTTTGTCTCTAAGAGAAAGTTATTCGATATAAATCAAGCAAATATCTTATAAAGTTGTAGAGAAAAACTGGGGAGTTTTTCGACTCATTCTGCGTTCCTATGACAGGCAATAAATCCAAGCAGCTCTAGTCCTAACTCATATCAGACAAAACGCTTCCACCAGCAATTCATAAACCACGACATTTTACAACTTAGAAAAATGTTATGTCATTGATTGATCTTGTATAGTTCACTCTAACGGTGATCTAACTGTGATTTCGCACCAACCAATCACATCAGTCAACTGGGTTTTACATCGAAACAGTAACTGATTAATACAAGGGCGCCGATAGTGATAGTTTATTTTATCTGTTAGGTTAACAAAATCTTATGCATGCCGTCCTTCGGATGGGACGTTAAGCGATCATCTCTAGCCTGAACGATGTCAGGTACTCATTAAAGACCCCTACTCTAGGTGAATACAAATTTAAGGTAGGCAAAATTTAGAAGTCCCAAAGAAAAGTCGGGCTCATGTTCACCAGAGTGACGAAAGATCGCTCTGGAAGTAGGCGATATGACCTCGTAGTTAAAGCCCGGGCATGAGTCATAATAACTAACTATAATAATTTTATTCAGTGAACAAACGTTCTGTATCCGTGACATATTTACTTACTGTTATATTATACCGATTATACATACTCAAAATAATAAAAAATATATGTATTTTTGCCATAACAGGACTTTCTTGTACCAACCATTTTTTTACTTATCATTCCCCCTCTTTCAACATCAATTCATACTAGTATTACATTACAAGTAAATGTAAAGTGAAAAGGATTTCAAAATTTTTATTTTAGGGAGGTTTTCGGGATATATCTCGTAAACCGGGCGACCTTAGAAAAAATTAATTAACATAAAATGTATCTTTTATTTTTCTATATAACAATTATTCGAATAGATTTTTGAATAAGTCATAAATATAAACGGTGCATTGTAAATTGAACTTGGACTTCGAAGTAAAGTGACCTTAAAATGTGATATCTAAATTTCAAATTTTAATTGCTACAATCATTTTTGTTACAGAAACATCATCGCAAAAATGAACCTTGAAAAGTGGAGTTCCGTTGAAAAATCGATCTCGGAATTTTGCACGATTATAATACTCATTGCACAATTTAAATATCAATAAGACATATGAAGAGAAACACATTCACTCAAATAGAACCGAAACCCCTACGTATAATCTCTATATAAAATAGCCAATATGAGAAATGAAAGAACGAATGACGAAGTTATGGGATAAATACTAGCGAGACCATACTCTCCATCTCACAGGTAAAGAAGAATGCGTGAAGAGAAAAATGTGGAAGTTACTTCCAATAAGGTTCGAATTAACGAATGAATATTTCTCAACCGTGGAGTCCTTCTCGACATAATTTAACCTAATTAACCTAAGTTACAAAAAGGAAAACATACATGTTTATATTAGCTTTTGGGTTAAATGTAATTGTTGTTTTATCCGTGGTATCCGCTTCCATCAACTCCGGTTAATCGAGAATAGAATATTGTGTGTATTTATTAAACATTGTGTGTTCGGTGCTAGTTATAAATTACTATTGTGAAAATAATCATTTTACAAATTATTCACGAAAACATTCAGTTCAAAATGAAACCGAAACGTAAATGAAATAAACACAGGTCGCAAAAAGACTGACAGAACTTCAACTGGCAGAGTCCAGACGAGTCTTGTATTGACTGGTTAGTATGTGACGTATTCAGTATTGGAACGTTCGGTGATCCTTCCTTTAAAATATATGATTTTTTCACCTTCATAGGACTCTTTTAAAAAGGGCCTTCAAGACGCTCCTCCAGCTGAAAAAAATCAAAATTTAATAAGCGCAGTATTAACTGAGATAATTCAAAATTGAAATTACTAATTAAATTGTTAACTTCCATAGCGATTGAGTGTTCTCTTTGAAAGTTGCTGGCCCAGTAGAGGTTCACAACAGAATGCAGTTTACAAAATTAATTCAAAATCAATCCAAAGAAGGACAGACACACATACAGTAAAAATCGTTTAAAAGAATACCGGTTGTAAAAACATATCGATTATAAGAACGAAATTTCTAGTTCCCGGCCAGCTTTAATGCAACTTAATGTAAAAAATATCTGGTTATAAGAACATCGTTAGTAAGAACATATCGCTTTTAGTGACCTAAAGTTAATGGATTTCTGAGAAAACAAACCTTTTATAAGAACTTCATGAGAAAACAAATCCCTCGAAAGAAGAGTTCAGACATAAAATATTCTACAAAAATAGTAATCAATTATTTTCATGGAATGTTTCCGTCGTTGTTTACATTATTTTCTGACTACACATTCTCTCTCAGTTCTTGGCAGTTGTTCAAAAAGGACGGTGCAATGAGTGAAAAAAAACGAAAAACCTTTACGGTGGAGGAAAAACTCCATATAATTTCTCGTTTGGAAAATGTAGAAAAAAATGGAGCTTTGTGGAATGAACTAAAGGTGAGTCATGCAACCATTTCAAACATTTTTAAGAACCGTCAAAAATTAAAAGAAGAATTCGAAAACGATCGTACCAGCAGGAAAAAAATTCGTACAAGTTCTCATGGTGATGTCGAAAAAGCTTTGTTGCAGTGGTTCAAGGTTCAAAGGAGTGCAAACATTCCGATAAATGGACCAATTTTGCAAGCAAAAGTAAATGATTTTGCAAAACTGATGTTACTAAATGCGGTTGCTAATTTCAATCCCTTAAATGTAGTTCCAGAGGAAAGAGGCTTCAACTTTCAAAAAATTGATCGATAATTAAACAAAAAAAAAATGATTACCGGATATAGCAACTATCGGGTTTAAGAACCGAAGTTCAGACGGTCCCTTGGATGTTCTTATAAACGATTTTTACGGCATCTACATACTTACTGACATTTTCCAGGAATTGTCTAATTATGATCCTGAAACATGAAAAATAAAACTTCATTTTAGAAATTTAAAAAAGGTTGGGTCGAGCATCCAATTCTGAACATTTCACTTCCCCAGATTTACCAAGTATACGGGATGTTATATAATCGTTCAGAAATTCCATTAAGTTTCCACATGAATTTCATATTTTCCCGCCCTCCTGACTTCAAAAAAATGTCTTGTCTATCTATCGACCGACATATATCGGGATAGATAGACAAGATATTTTTTTGGAGTCAGGAGGGCGGGAAAATATGAAATTCATGTGGAAACTCGACATATATCGACAATAAATGTTATGTATGTATCGACAACCTTCCAAGGACGACACCTCTTTAGCGCAATTGGCCGAAGCGAAAGAGGGAAACATAGGAAGGCTCATCTCCAAATTCCTAATAACAGCTGTTGTAATGAATGTATCGACACGAAATTTGGTAAGAGGATTGATCACTCCATGTGCAAGTCAACTATTAAATTGTAAGCCAAAACGATCAAATGGTGTTAGAGGGAGAGCGAAAATATAGTTGATTAATTCGTGTTGAAGTAACATTCCCAGTGTGTCACAGACTATTTGTGGGAATTGTGATACAGTAGAACCTCTTTAAGTCGAACCTCGATAAGTCGAAAACCTCCAAAACTCGAAAAAAAGCTTTGTTCCTTTCCCTTTAAGCCCCAAAACCTCCATTACTCGAAATCTCAACCCTCTATTAGTCGAAATAATCAGTGAGTCCCTACAAGCCATTTTGGTAGGTAAATATTTTCCCTCTATAACTCGAAAAAATAAATTGGACCTCTGTATCTCGAACATAGCAATGTTTTATTTTACAACCTTTACAACTCGATTATTTGAAACTTATTACCTCTATAGCTCGAAGAAAAATAAGTTACCGACTTTAAGAATTTGCCGACAATGTACACCATTGTTTCTTAGAAAACAATTTAGGAGTATACAATGAATAGGATTAGGTACCAATTATCTAAAGCAAAAAACAATTACTGACTTTTTTTTAATGCCTACATATACTACGTATTTTATATTTTAAGGATGTTTTGAAATAATGTTGCTTTATAATAACTATAAATATGTTTATTACCTCTGTAACTTGAATTTTTATTTATTTAACCTCTCTAACTCAAAATTAGTTAGAATGAATCTTAACCTCTACAAGTCGAATCAAAATCCGCCTAAGTCGAAATCCTCCATAAGCCGAAAACTCTAAAACTCGAATTTTTTCGCGTCTCCCTTGATGTTCGACACTTCAGGTACTGTTTAGGTAACATTTAAGATTCCCACTATAGACTCGGGCTTATGTCCACAAGAGCAATAAAAGGACGCTCTGGTAGTGGGCGATATGACCTCGTAGTTAAAGCCAGAACATGAGATACACAAAAAAAAAAAAAACAGTTACTTCACTTTTAGAAAGTTGCTTTGCTGAACTGTCTTTTTTAGCTAGAAAGGGGACAGTCCACACTTAGGTTGATCCCAACTTGGGAGTGACCTTTTCCAGAGGTAGTTCTACTGTATATAGAGATATTCGGACTGGAAAATGTTTCATACTCCGAAGATTATTGATCCTTTCTTCGCTAAAAACAAAATCCCTCATCTTACCCCCATTAACAATAACATGCAACAATTGAGTGGTTGACGCGAAAAAGGTTCTAAGCGCCACTTTAGTCGAAAATGAGATTTCTGTGGAATCAGGTTCTATAGGCCTCTAGGGACTGTGTAGGGAAGTTTTTTTTTGCCGTTACAGCAGCAGTTGGTAGTATTGAGCCCACGTCAGCGTTGAGCCTCATGGAAGAAGGTTCTAACAGCCACCAGTAGTTCTCAACATGGCAGCGGAAGGAAGTGTTATTTTGGCGTTTAGAACCTTTTTCGCGTCGACCACTCAATTAATGATAGCGATCCTTAAAATGTATCTAAATCTTATTTTTGTTAAGGTAACTTGTTAATTATATGAGAGAACATGTGAGTGAAGTGTGCTATAGCCGAATGGTACTTTAATTTCTTTATATTACTTTTATCAGATATGATAAAAAAAAGACAACAAAAAAAATTTGAATGACCAATATGGATGAAATAATTCAAAATGTTTGGATGACATGCGCAAAGAGCATGTGTGGTGTGTGGAGAACAATTTGTGATAAGGTAGCATTATTCAGATATGAAAGCTCTCTATAATTGTGTAATGAATGGGAATATTCCACGAGACCCGACCCACATACTTGACTTTCAATAATACTGTTCAACCCCTTATTTATTTATTAAAATTTTTGTATACTATATACAAATTGTTCTGTATTACAATTATACCATATGTTCTTGTATCTTTTATTTACAAACATTTACATTACATGTATGTATATAACGAATATACTCCCTGTATATTTGGGATACTTACTACTTACCAACTAAACCCTGAATAATGAGATGTGCGATTAGTTATCTTAGTTATGAATATATGTTAGTAGTTATTACTTTATCCTTTTTTCTTGGTGTAATTAATGATATTTTAAAAATAAATTAAAAATTAATAAATTCCAAAATTGTTATTAACAGTTCCATCACAACGGTTCAGCTCTGGGCCGGACTTTTTATTACAATTTTTTTATTAATTAATCTTATTTCTTAATTTATGTATTTGTGTTTGTTTACTTAATGCGATTCATTCGTTTATTTTTATTATGTTGTTTGTTCATATATCTCTTTAATCATTACTACTATTATTTATTTTTTATGTAAATGATTATCAATTACTTCCTTTCTTTATTCCTTTATTTGTTGCTTGCATCATCTGGGAAAAAATCAATAAATAGGTATATTAAAATTTGTTATATGAAGTCTTTTTCTTCTTTTTTGTCCATATTTCGAGACACTTTCACGTCCTTTCTTTTGGTCACTTTGAACGAAGTGTCCAGAAGAAGGGATCCCGAAATATTGTCAAAACAAAAAAGATACCACTCAGGAAAAAAATGCCGGGAAAAATCAACATATATATATTTTTTTTTTAGGTTTATTTACCTGAATAGATGCAACCGGTCACTGCAGAAGGTGCTCGGATCGAGGACTGTGTCCCGAGATGCCAAAATAACAATTTATGAAACAGTCCTGAGACTGGTCGTCAAATGTGCGAGTGAAACCTGGGTCCTGACTAGGAGGGACGAAGTCTTGCTCAATGGAGTATCGAGTTCCAAATGTTTTTAGTTCACCGCCTTTGTCAACATGTGAACTGTAAAACAGACAACGATAATTTGATAAAATTTCAACATGAAAAAAAAATGATGTCGACAAGCTTTTAAATATATTTGTCTAATATTAAAACTTTTGTTGAGTCTATCTTTCTTTTATTGTGTATGTGATATTTTTCGTAAGTTGTGGAGCTTGAAGGGGAACGACAAGATAAAATTGTTGACATAATTTATTTTTATTAATTTTTTTATTGGACATATTTACAATCGGTTAAAACAATTAGTAATTTTTATGACAATGATGATAGAATAAAGTAAATTGATAAATGGCAATATGTACGGTAGGTAATAATAATAAAAATAAAAATATATCTATAAAATTGTGAAGAATATGTACAAAATAAGTAATATTCTGGAGCTGGAGGAGGCCAAGATTGCCCGGAAGATCCCCCCCAGTGGTGGCGGTCTGACTGGTACAGGAAGAACTGGTTGGGAATGCATGAATGGAGCAACTAGCCTCTCGGCCAGCACCGCCCCAATCTTCGGGGAGGATTGTCTGAATGGGAAGGGGATGAAAGTTTTGGAGATGGGACTTGATGATGTCGTTGAAAAAAGGAATTTTAAAGTCATTATGGAGGGTGAGATGATGGGTGACTTAGAAGGATATGCTTGACGTTAGATGGCTCGTACGTCCATAGTGATCTTATTATTGTCTTATATAAGACAATAATAAGATATATTGTCACTTCGATCTGAATAGAAAGTCTGGATTTTCTATTTAACAACCGACAGAGCTGCGCACATCGTCGGTTCAGTCATTTGTGAAGATTCCACGTCAGTCTTCTGTCTAGATAAAACCCAAGATAACTTGATCGAAGACAGGAATTGGGATACTGTTGAAGGAAACTGGAGGGCAGGAATTACTCCAGATTAACGTATATTTTATTAGTGTCTATTCCAAGTAGGTATTATTTTTTTTAAATTTGAGTGAATCTGAATAATCCTACAGTTACCATTTGAAAAGGAATTGATCATTTATGTTCAAAAATATTATTATTGAAATAATGCCCTATTAAAAGCCGAATATGCCCATTCCACTAGTAGTAGAAATGAATGAAGAAAAAAAAAAAAAAAACTCCCTTTTAAACGAATTTACTGATTTATTTGATAAATGGTAGGTGTCTTTCTCTAAATTTTGGGTCGATACGTTCGTTACAACGATTATTTTTTTATTATTAATGTTTTTGAGTACATTTCCCCTCCTCTAATACCCCCCCTCCCCCCCTTTCCTTTTTACCGATTCCATTGAAAAACATGTGTCGATATATTCATTCCACAAAAACATAACATCACAGCATAGCTATAGTTAGTCATTGGTTTTTAACGAGTACCTGACATTGTACAGACTCAGGACCTCCTATATAAAATAAAGCTAAAAATAAGTATTTTTCCGCTTTGAAAATAACGTGTATATTACTAGCAAAAAGTACCAAAACATCTCTTTAACTCCTTCTTATGGGAATTATTTCGGTTTAGTTAAAGACAAAAATCAATAATTGACCAGAGTGTAAACATTTGAAGAGGCACAACTCCGGATGTGGGTAAATGTACATCAGTTTGGGAGGAACAAACAGACAATATTCGTTAAACGTAACCTAAGAATAATTTTAGAAGCAGAGGAAATATGATATGAAGAAGATGGATGACGTATAGGTAACAGGGGAAGGTTAAATGAATGAGGGCGCTGGTAGCTCAGAGATAGCTTGGTAACCTACCGAGCTCAAGGTAGCCAATTCCAAACTGGCAGGTAGAAAATCTTTATAGCGGGAGGTTAAAAGCGATGGTCCCGAGCTTGTATCATGTCCAGTAATCGTTAAGGCTTATACCCTAGGTAACTAAACATAAGTAGACAAAATATAGGACTCCCGGAGTAGAGTCGGGCTCATGTCCATTAAAGCGACGAAAGAGCGCTCTGGTAGTAGGCGATATGACTCATAGTTAAAGCCCGGGTTACTGACTAAATATCATCAGTTAGAAACTAACTAATTCGTCAGTTAGTAACTGACTAAATACATCAACAACTAAAGATTAATAATAACGGGCTTCAAACCTTGAATTTTACGCCTTCATGTTCAGTTTACTTTCTCAGCTAAACGTATAATAGGGGAAGTTATGTAATCGGTCAGAAACAACATCTCTAGTCCGTCTGTGAACACTATAACTCCTGATGGAATAAATGTATCAATAAGAAATTTTATTTGTAGATCCAGAACCCCATAAGGTATAAGAACGTCGGCGTTATAAGCCTGTATTAATGTCCGGAGTTCAGTCACAATGTCTAACTGACATTCAATGAACGCGGCTGCTGACATTTAAGTTTGTCTATGCTAGGTTGTCATATTTATACAATTCTCAGGTTACCTGGGATTACCTAAGGCTGTAACCTAGAGAATCTCATGGGGTGGGTAGTCCTACAATAACACAACATTTAAAATTATTCGAGTTGTCAATAATATAATAGTTTGGAACTAAAAAACAAAAAAAAAACGAGAAAAAGAAGAAATGCGTTAATAAAATACAGTGTAAAGTCCATTTAACGTCACTCGATTTAACGACAAACTCTCTAAAACATCGAAATTACTTGAATCTGGTTGGTTTACCTTGTTGTCCATACAATGATACACTCTATGTAGCATCACACCCACTCTAAATAACGACAACAATATGTCATTGCTAAGCAATAAACAGTACTTTCAAGTTGCCGAAATTAATAAGAACTGCAGCTGTGTACGTTCTTTTGTTTGTTATTTTGTTGCTTTATTGTCTAGCACCTCGACTGTCGGCATCATACGTACCGAAGATTCTAAGAAATTCGTTCTTTTGTTGGTTGTGATTACCTTGCACGTGTTTACCTCGGCTGCTAGACTTTTTGTATAACCAAGTTGATTCCACAGTATCCCAAGATATGAATAAAATACAATTAAAATACTGGAGCAGCAAAAAACGTCAGGCGAAGATAACAGACTATACCCAATCAGTGCCGGATTAAGCCAGCGAGGGGCCTGTAGCAAATTCTGTCAAGAGGCCCTTGGTTTGCTTTAGGTTCTCAAGTTTAGGGTATTAAAACAAAACTGTTACAAATAAACTTTTCTGGATTTAATATGGGCAAATTTAGAGATAACACTTTCAATATCGACTTCTTTAAGCAAATCATGCTCTATATTCATCAAAGTGAGATGATTAAGACGTTCTTGGCCCATCGTGTTCCTTAACTCATTTTTAATACGTTTTAATGTTGAAAAAGAACGTTCGCCACTGCAGTTAGTGATCATGAGAGACAAGTAAATGCGCAAGGCAGTTTATACGTTTGGGAAACACGATTCTAAAGAATTATTTTATAAAATTTCAGTTCCAGAGGCTCCTGTTTCTTGCTGTCAATAACAGTAGCCACATCTGTTTTCAGTAGCTCAGCGAACTGCACTAATTCGTCGCCTAGGCTGTTCTCCAAATCATCTGCGTAAGCACTGATTTCATACTTTATTAGTAAATACATATTATAATAGTAAAATACTATTAAATGTAATGTAATATGTAATGATTTTTCTTCTCTTCATTTAACGACAACTCTCAATAACGCCACAAAATGCGCAGTCCCTTAAGTGTCGCTATACAGAGTTTACACTGTATATAATTATATTATGTAGCCCTTATTATTATATATATATATAAAATATAAGGGCTACATAACATAATATCGTTACAAAATAAAATAAAAATGCGTATGTACTCTTTATAACAAAAATACACAATTTATTATATTAACTTATTGGCGTTAACAAAGATGAGAACAAAAATCTACCCACGATTCCTCTACCGATTCTACCCACTGATTGGGGAACGAAATACTGTCAAAGATTGTTGCCTATGCCGATGTGAACACATTCAATTGGAAACTCAATTAATGACATAAGAATAAAATGAGGCGTAGCCCCTGGGGTCAAACAGAAGACCCAGGAGTCACCAAAACAAACAGTCGTAGCTAGTGTTGTGTCATGATTCAAAATATGTAACAATAAGATTAGGGAGAGAATAGTGATAGAAGAATACATACTGATAACGTATCAGTCAGTTGCTTTCCATAAAAAAAAATCAAAATAAACACCTAGAGACACATGTCTCTTTTCTAATAGTAAACATCAGATATTTGGCAATCGTGTACTTTCTCCTTAATGTGAAATTAAAAAAAGATATATATACAGGATTTTCTTATACGAACCACTTTTCTACACTCACTCTCCCCTCTCTCAAATTCATTTTAAACTGACATTACTAAGTAAGTAACGTGTTTGCGTCAGCGTGTTTCACTCTATAGCCTAATTCTGAATGAATTTCTTATAGCCGGTAATACCAGCATGAAATTATTTTGAGGGGAGGAGGGAGAGTGATCAGTAGAAAAGTGGTTGGTATAAGAAAATCCTGTAATGGCCACATAACATTTATACTTTTTAAATTTTTTAGCTATCCAAAAACTACTACGCTATAACATTGATCATGCTTGGTCGCATGGTTAAACCAATCTGTTCGAATCCCATTCGGGAGAGTTTTCATAGATAGAACTCTCCCGAGGACAGGGATGTTATACAAATAACCAAATAACTTCGTTATAGAGGCATGGCTAATATGCAACGAAGGCAATTAGGCCCAGAAAACCTTCATCATATTGGGCTTATCTCAGATTGGCGATTGAAAAATTAATAATGAGCAGTGTCAGCAAGAAGCAATGTTTTGATACAGCTAAAAGTTTTTGTGTAAACCGAGCAAACGTCTAGAAAAAAGGATTTCAAGACAACATTTTAGAACGGTTTTCGTATCGCAAATCGTATTTGATATAAAATATGCCTTTCAGAGGACCTTGAAACGTGATATTTATTTGAAAACTCCATCTGTTTTTTGCACGATTACAATACTTCCTTATTATACTAAAGGTATAAGAAAATAAAAAAGAATGAACTTAAATAAATTATTGACAACCAAACATGTTTCTTATTTTTAAATCTGTGCACAATTTTTAATTGTTTGTAGAATGTTTCTACGAAAAAGTAAAGGCGTGCACAAATCTTCTAAGGCCTACAGATAGGTTAAACTATATGATCGCGCACAAAAAGTTAAACTAACGAGAAGTGACAACGCGTGGCTTAGAAGTAAATGCAAGCTGAATCCCCCCAGGATATCCATGGTTAACCGTACTGGAATAAACGATAGTTTGCTTATTTTCAATCAGAAAGAAAAAAATAAAATCCAAATAAGTGACATTTTTCCTCCCAATCTTCTCGAAGTAGAAATCTCCATCAGCAATCCGCACCTAAATATACTTCAGTAAGTACATATATTAACATAGTTAAGGTGACCAACTGTACTCCTTTAGGGAGTTTTGTACTCCTTTTTCATGAACCATACTCCAAAAATGCTCCTTTGCAATATTTTGTACTCCTTTTTCATGAACCATACTCCAAAAATGCTCCTTTGCAATATTTTGTACTCCTTTGTGCTCCATTAATTAATATAAAAACTTGCAAATGTTTACTGGGGCAGTGAAAAGTCACAAGCAGAAACACTAGCTGCAGTTTTAATGGTAAAGTTCAACATCCGGAACGCAAGTTGTTTTGACATAAGTGCGCTCTTAGGAGAACATTCAGAACTATCGAAAAAAAGTCATTAAAAAAAAAATATGATCTCAAGAATTAAAATGATATACGAATTTAAAATAATTAAATTGATATTATTTTTAAAAAATATATATATAGCCGAATGGTTGCGACAAAATGTTTTTTTTCTCACAACCCCAATCACCAAATCCAATGAAATTACATCCGTACTCCTTTTATAAAAGAAATAGTTGTTCACCTTAATATAATAAATAATATATTTTTATTATTATAGTTCTTCGATGTTTTCAATAGACTTCTTGTTATTTTGTTTTTATTGTTTATGTATTCATCACAAAAGAAACGCTCGAAAATAGTAAAATTACAAACACTGACAAGTAGGTATGTGTTAACATTGTATTCATACTTAAAGCACTCCAATTGGAAACATTTGTCATAATGATAAGCTACCTACTTAGTAAAATAACGTAATTAATTAACCCACCTTGGAATTTAGGAAAATGTTATTGTAAGAAATAAATAACATTCAAAAATAACCTCCAGGTTTTAAAAACGTTTTGAAAAGAACAGCTCCGTTGTTGTTGAGACAGAAGCGGTGCCCCGTGGAGAAACTGGAAAGTGACAACTTCTCTAGGCCATATTCCCAGAACCGTCTCTGGTCAAACTGATTCGTCCTAGTAAATTCCACACGACTGTTTTTATATTCCATTGTTTTCAATCATAAATCCATAAATATCATAAGTTCAATAATTATTTTAAAAAATTTGACTTATTTAAACTCAAATGTATGTTGTAATTTTGAAAAATAAATAGTTTACAATGACTGCTTGCCCTGTTTGGCTCCGTCGCCTCGCCACTGCTAATGATAATAAAAAATCGTCAGTGAATCACCGGCTATGTACTTCGTTAGCACGAATTAATCAATTACATTTTTGCTTTCCCTCCAAAACGAATTGACCATTTGGGCTAAAACTCAATATTTAACTTACACAAATTAGATCGGCAGTTATTTAAGTGACCCCTCCTCTGTGGCTGATTCTGGTGAAAATTGTATCGTCCTTGTAGAATTTTTGAATTATATATATATAAAATTTGAATTATATATAATATATATGACACGAAATTTCATATTATATATATATATATATATATATATATATATATATATAAAAACATATGAAATTTCGTGTCATTAAATGGCATTTATTAGAGTTTTTGTGTTAAACCTCTCCCTAATACTCCATTTCCTTTGTCCGATTTGACTGAAAATCAATAGGTATCGTTCTTAGAGAATTCTGGATAAACATATAAAATTTCGTACCAATACATTCATTCTGTGTTCACAGACACATATATGCAGACTTTTTCCCCTAATTTTTGGAATCACGTCGGAAAACATTAAATTCCGTTGAAAACAGTATCAAATTTTTGACCGATTGCTTAACCTCCACTATACTCTGTGAAGTTGGTGATTTAAAATACAATGGGAGGGACGATTTCAGATTCTATTAGCGTCACTTTCCCTTAGTTACTACAAACACACTTCAATTTAGTGCTTCCTTTCCTTGATTGTTACAATGTTTTTATTGATAACATTATAGTGAAAGTGTTATGATACAATGAATTTTCTTACGTACCTATATTTTTAACTTCCCTCTTTTTAACCCCGACTTGTGATTGACTAGACTAACATAACAAGTTTAATATCGATAAATATTTAAAGTGTTAATACCATTGCCTTAATTTATAAACATGTTCTGTTACAGGTTAGCAAGGTCGCCATGACAACGTCAACAGGCTCGAACTGAGACAACATACGACGGATGGCTTTGTGTGTTAAATGTTAAAAAAAAAAAAGAAGAAAGAAGAAAAACATTTTTATTTGGACCAGTACTAAACATGTACTTTACACACCCGACCGAGGCCCTTAGTTTATTTTATCTGGGAGGTAAAATAAACTTAAGCACGCTTCGGATGGGACGTTAAGCGATGGTCCCGAGCCTGTACGATGTCAGGTACTCGTTAAAGACCCCTACCCTAGATGAATAAAAATTTAGGGTAGGCAACATTTAGGACTCCCACAGTAGAGTTGGGCTCATGTCCACCAGAGTGACGAAAGAGCGCTCTGGTAGTAGGCGATATGACCTCGTAGTTAAAGCCCGGGCATGAGTCATAAAACCTAACCTAACCTACTTTACACAAATGAAACATGAAAGTTAAAATTTAAAATAAAAAGTATTGGTACAGTCTCGGCTGCAGTCTGCGAGCTACTAGAAAAAAAAATAATAATATTTTTTTTTGTCTTATATACGATGCATATTAGCCATGTCCCTTACGTTAACTAGTTATTTACAACATCCATGGCTCCGGGAGGGAGTTCTATCTACGAAAAAAAACTCACTCCCGGACGGGATTCGAACCCGCAAACTTTTTTTTTTTGGGGTGGAGGGGAGAGGGAGAGAGGGCGCCAGTAGCTCAAATGTAGCGTGCTTGTCTTCTGAGCTCTAGATCGCGGGTTCGAAACCTTGAGCACGCCGTCCTTCGGCTGGGATGTTAAGCTATGGTCCCGAGCTTATACGATCAGGTACTCATTACCCTAGATGAATAAAAATGTAGGATGGGCATAGTTTAGGACTCCCATAGTAGGCCTCGTGTCCACCAGAGCTACGAAAGAGCGCTCTGGTAGTAGGAAAAGCTTGTAGTTAAAGCCCGGGCATGAATCACAATCACTAACTTACTATTAGATGGTTTATTGCTTATATTTGTTAATATTTATACGTTTACTTAATTATAAAATTAAAAGAGAAAAACATTTCCTAAGAGTCAAAAAAGGGGTTTCGGGGGTATTTCGTTTTTAAAAAATATGTGAATACGTCCCATCATGGGAAGATTAAAAAATATTTTCTTCACTTCAAAATCATTTCGGAATATTACCTTATTTTTTTTTTTTTTTTTATTCTTTATTAGTTTTCATCACTCATTTTTTTATACTTCGTTTTTTATTTTTCACAAATATTAGTAATCAGTGATGTAATGGAAGGATTTTTTTTAAAAATATTTTTTCTTCTTTTCATTTTGTTTGAATAAGATATTTGTACCACCCTGGATATAAGAAGGTGCTACATATGAGGCGCCCTTGGTAGCGATGCTCTTGTATCAGTGAGTCTTAATAAAATAAACTAGAGTATTTCCTCGCTGGACGGATCTCGTTCTCTGGACGAAGACGTCTTGTTGGGTGAAGGAATGGTCCAGGAGGGGGAAACTACCCTGGATATAGCATTGGTAGGGATATTGCGAGTCAATCATCGGAGAGGTATCTATTAGTTTCACCTGTCTCCGCAAGGATGCCTATGTTAGTTCCACTTGACCCCGTTAGGCTGCGCAACTCTGGGTCGGGTAAACTCCGCTCCTCGTATCATTTTTATTTAAATTTCTATTTCCTGCTTTAGTTTTTGCGATAGGTTGCATAAAACGTGATTTATGTTGGCATCTTTTTTTACAATTGTTCTTATTATTTATTTATTTTTTATTATTAAATATGAAGTCAGGAGTTATTCATAGAGACAGTGAGGGGAAAGGGATAGGAATGAGAATAGTTTTGATATAAAGTTTTTTATCAAGCATGTTCCTGCTTGTTACTTTTCTCTCTTATTATTACTTCTATTTATATTATTATTATTTATTTTAATATTTTGCGACGACAGTTCGTTCTGTTGAAATAAAAAGAGAGCTTCTGACACCAGAGCTGTGATAACTGATGAAATGAGATGGTCCAAATTTATAGAAAAATTCACCAAATAAGAAATACTGAGAACATTTTAATAAAACTTGACATTTCCATTAACTGTGACATTCTTTTTTTTTTTTTATGTAAATAGCCCCTACAACTTTCTTTGATATGAAAAATGTGTTTTTTAGTTATTATATTCGGTCTCTTCGTCTTGTTGATTGCATCTCTTCAGCTTTGGAGAGCCCTAGTTATTGTAAAGATGTCTGAGTTGCAAGCTGGTATCCTGGCCAGCTCTTCAAGCTGAAGAACCGCTTTTTCCACATATATTACCTTATTCTCAGATCCTATCACTCCGATCGCTTCTTCAGGGTACACCCTGAGTGAATCCTCTTACTATAAACCTGTAGAGGGATACCTTAGGTCTTTTTCACAGTCTACACTGCTGATATCCCCACCAACCTTGATACCCTTCTAGCTACCATCGCGAAAAATACCGCTATTCTCGCCACCAATCCTGATCCTGTCATTGTCTTCAAAAGTCTAAAAAAAAACTACTCGAGGATGTGGAAAGCTGGCATAAGATGTAGAGAAAGTCATTGAGTTATCGCACTGTTCATTAGGCGCCATTAACATTATTAATTACCTTGGTCTAGGAATAATTTTCTTTTGTCTCTCAGTGTATTTGAACGTTAGTCGAGTAGAAGACACTAAAGTAAGACAGTGGAGCAATTAATTCAACCAGTGTTTTCATTGGCTAATCCCTCGTGAAGGATTTATAGCTCCATTTGTGGATGTTGGAGCTGTTAGCAGTGGACTGGAGTCTATTGAGCTGTGCAGCTCTACAGGAGCAGACAACCTCCAGCATATATGGTAGCTCTTGTACTATCCCTCTGATAAATCTACTCCCAGCCTCCTTATATACATCGTCAGTCCAAATAAATAAATTTTACACGAGAAAAATTCACAAATTTTAATTTTTTTATAAGTTGGTAATCGTAAACGGAAAACCATTTGAGCTAGATTTTTTTTTTTTTTAACTTCCCCAGCTATACGAAGTATAGGGAATGTTATGTAATCAGTCAGAAATTCGAAGTTAAGTTTTAATCGAAATTTCATGTTTTCAGCCCCCTGATTTCAAAAATGAAAACAAATTTCTGTTTGTCTGTATATTTGTGTTCTGTGAACACGATAACTTATTAGAGTTTTTTAATTGAGCCTCCCCCTTTATCTTCAGCCAGATCGACCAAAGATAAAGGGGGAGGCTCAGTTAAAAAACTGTAATAACTGCCGATCTAATGAATTTATCAATACAAAATTTAGTGTGAGGATTTAGGAGCCCATATGTAAGTCAACTGTTGAATATTAGCGCGAACGGTTAATTGACTAATTCGTTCTGGGGAAGTACTTTGCCGGGGTTTCACCGACCAAATTTTTTTGGTAAAATCAGAAAATGAAAGTTTTTTTTTTTTTTAAATCATATTATTGGTTCAGCACAGGTGGGTGCTATACACAAAATTGAAAACATTCAGAATGAAAAGGTAACATTTAAATTAAAAAAAAAAAGATCATGGATAATTAACAAAATGTTGATAGAGACGAGGTTTGAGCCTTCTATCTAGTGTTGGTTTTCCCAACTTGTAGAACTGGGCTCCAGGTACCAGGACGAGGTTTTCATGGTAGTCTATGGTCAGTTTGGCGATGAAAGCCTCCATGTCCGGGTTGTCCACTTCCCTGGCTCTGCTGATCTCGGACGAACCAAGGTGCGCCCACTGCTAAACGAAGGATCTTGTTTTCAAACCTTCGAAGGTTGTCTAGATGAGTTTTACTTGCACCTTGCCAAATTGGTGATCCATAGGTGATGAGTGGTCGTAACAAGGCTGTGTAGAGTAGTGTGCAGCATTTGTGTCTGAGTGGTGTACGTCTGTTCAGTAGTGGGTATAGTTGTGATAGTCGAGTGTATGCTTGTGTTAGTTTTCTATGTATGTGTGTCTTCCATGTCAGTATAGTGTCGAAATGTACTCCAAGGTACTTGATTGTCACATCAGTACGTTTCCAGGGTATGACGTCATTGTTAATTCGAATCTGAATGAGTGTGTCCAAGTTAGTCCTTCGAACCTTCGAAGAGTGAAGACTTTGGCCATCGTTTTAGCAGTGTTTAAACAATTTTTAAACATAACAAAAAAATATTTATTAAACTATATTCCATTAAAAAGTAATATTTATTGGGCATTCCTTGTTTTCTCCAAAACTTTTGAGGGTTTAACCTGTTTTGATTTAAAAAATGTTATAATACAACAAAATAATGTATTATTTCTATGATATATTATTTACATAGTGTATCTTGTCGAATAACCACGTTCTAGATTAACGTTAAAGTATAAGGCATGAAAAAAAAAAAAAGTTCAAGTTAAAATTCAAATCAAAACTTTTATGAAATGGAGTTTTGTTGTTTTCTCCAGACACCCTTCAAATTATTCAAGATGTCAGCCATTGGTGATGGAGAATTGTGAAATTTGGGAGGAAGTTTGAGAGAGGGGCTAATATTGTGTTTATCTTCTATTAGATGTTACCAGCTTGTTACCCAGAAGTTAGTCTCCTGAGAGGAGAGATGGATGGACTTATCTCTCTCCAGGACCGCTAATTGTTCATTAATATAATTGACACTGTCTCACGATAGATTGCCTCAAAATTACAATATCAATAATATCATTTTCGATATAATTTAAAGAAAAAAAGATTTAACGATTGAATCAAAGTAACAATGGTTAACTTTTACCCTTTTAGAGATATATGGAGAACCAATTTAATACCTGAGGATACAGCGCTGGTTTTAAAGGAAAGACTAAGAGAAGAATGACAGGAGTTATAACCAAACTGAGGACACAAGGGATATCATCTTCAGTTTGCAGGACAGGTTTGCTTTAAGCTGTAGCTCCTCCGGAAGAAAGAAGCAGAGCTGGTAGTCTTAGTCCGGATGAGGACGGACATACCAACATCAGCAGGAGAATGGCAGGAGATATAGACAAACTTGAGGACACAAGGGATATCATCTTCAGTTTGCAGGACAGGTTTGCTTCAAGCTGAAGCTCCTCCGGATGAAAAAAGCAGAGCTGGTGGTCTTAGTCCGGATGAGGTCGGACATGCCAACATCAGCAGGAGAATGGCAGGAGATATAGACAAACTTGAGGACACAAGGGATATCATCTTCAGTTTGCAGGACAGGTTTGTCTCAAGCTGAAGCTCCTCCGGATGAAACTATCAGAGCTGGTGGTCTTAGTTCGGATGAGGACGGACATGCCAACATCAGCAGCTGTATGAAGAGAATCAACTTGGGCAACTCGGACCTCAGCCAGGAGTGCCAACAGAAGGAAGATGTACTCCACACTCTCCTTTTAGGGTAGGCAAAATTTAGGACTCTCACAGTAGGATGATATCCGAGCTTTAATTACGAGGTCAAATCTCTTTTGACATAGGTTTAAGTACGACGTCATATCGCCTACTACCAGAGAGCTCTTTCGTCACTTTGTTGGACATGGGCCCGACTCTACTATGGGAGTCTTAAATTTTGCTTACCCTAAATTTTTATTCACCCAGGGTAGGTGTCTTTAACGAGTACCTGACATCGCATAAGCGAGGAACCATCGCTTAACGTCCCATCCGAAGGACGGCATGCTTAGGTTTATTTTACCTCTCAGATAAAATAAACTAAGGGCCTCGGCCGGTTGGACGTAGCCAAATATAAAAATAAAAAACCTTCACCGTAATTAACTAGATACAAGCCGGTAGGTAGCTCAGTGGTATGCGTACTTGCTTATTGTTTCTAAACCCTTTTTTTTTTTTATTATTATTTTTTTTTTTGGATGGCCGACCTCCGGTGAAAAAGGATCGCCGAATCGTCGGGGAAAAAGGGAGGCCTAACTAATTTATTTACAAAATAAAAATACTAAAGTACCTACATAATTAAAAATACAGAATATATGATGCTGTGGTAGGCTATCATCGTTTCGAAACCCGACCGAGGCCCTTAGTTTATTTTATCTTGGAGGTAAAATAAACATAACCTCGCCGTCCTTCGAATGGGACGTTAGGCGATGGTCCCGAGGGAGTATGTTTAAATATAATAAATAAAAATTTAGGGTAGGCAAAATTTAAAACTCGCAAAGTTGAGTCAGTCTCATGTCCACCAAAGTGACGTAAGGACACTGATAGTAGGCGATTTGACCTTGTAGTTAAAGCCCGGCATGAATCATAATAACTAACCCTTGCCTATTATTTATTTCTGAGGCAGTCTTGCAAGGGGAGGGGAGGGTTTATATCACCATAATTTTCACCTTTTTTTTCCATAGATATATATTTTCTTTTCTGATATATTCTTTTATATATTATTTTATTTTTGAAATTCAATTATGTACAAAAGTATTTTTTTAAATGTCTGAAATGTGTCAAAAGTACATTATCGATGCTCCTTAGAATTCAGTTTTCGAAAGTTTTCGAAATGTTGATAGTAAAAGAGGGGAAAAAGTGAGAAAAAAATGAGGGAGTCCCTCAGAATAAGGGAAAAGTTGGACTTTCAAAGTTCCACCACTTGAGTAAGTTCATGTAAAAAAAGGCTTTTAATTTTATTTCGGCACTAAAAAAAACATTGAAGAACCAATACTTTATAAATAAATGTAAGTTGAAGTTGTTTTGGAGCATACATAAATATTACATTATACTAATTAGGAGTTGTAATGTCGGATTTGTGGCGTTGCTTGTTTTAAGGTCACGCACGAACAGCTGATAGGATGTTTATGGAATTTCACATGTAACATACTTATAAGCCCAATCGAAACATGTGCTATGTGGAGTCTTAGAATATTAAACGGGAGGGGGGGGAGGCCCAAGTCATAAAATTTGAGCTAGTCTTTCATGAATGTCTTTCTTGGATTTTCACGTGCAGTACCTTACATTTAGGATTTAGGAGACCCTATGTAAGTCAACTTGAATATTAGCGCAAATGGTTGACTGGTTTTGGAGAAGGAGCAAAAGTTAATTGAATTTATTCTGGGGAAGTACATTTATCCACCCTCCTTTTTTTTGGCTATTTACAAAGTTTATTCAGTAAAACCCCTCTTTACAGACACCCCTCTTCGACGGACACCTCTCCTTATGGATAATTTTGGTATGTCCCGGGCGGAAGTATAGGAAAACAATGTATTTTTACCCCCCTCGCAACGGACACCCCTGTATCGGACGCGGACAACCAATTTTTCGACATCAAGAGATAAATATAGCTCTCCTAAGCGGACGCTTACAAAACAATTGTTTTGAAAAATGTAATTTCGAATGCTTTTTATTATTCGTAGAATTCGCTGTTTGTGAAACAGACATACTACCTACTAAAAAATATAAAGAAAAACTAATGTTTTTTAAAAAAATATTGTCTATTTCACAAGATATATAAAATATATGGGCGTACTTTCGGTATTGCTACTATCTTCGGTCACGACTTAACAAATACAGTATTTGTTAAGTCGTGGCTGAAGATGGTAGCAATACCGAAAGTACTCCCATATATTTTATATATCTTGTGAAATAGACAATATTAAAAAAAAAATTTGTTTTTCTTTATATTTTTTATTATGTTTCACAATATCTCTGCAAAAATGTGAAGTATCATACATATCAACTGTTTGTTTTATTAACTTAAAATCCATAATAACTATTATTATGTGTGTTTTATCTAATTATCTATTGTTGTTACCTATATATGTAGTATTAAACATAAAAGCAAATTAAACGTTTTGTATAAGTATACCTACATACATATAATGAAGTTTTGTTTTTTTAAACCCTCCTCAACGGACACCTTACTACAACGGACAATTTTCTTAGTTCCGTGACTGTCCGTTGCAGAGGGGTTTTACTGTACAATGAATAAATTTGAGATGTCACATGTAAATATATATACATCTTTTTATTGATAATGATCGATTGGAAAGTAGAGTAATCTATTTGCCGGCCTCCTGGTAGTCCTTTTCAAGTGCCTTGAGATCGTCCCGAGCTGATGCAAACTCAGCCTCCTCCATACCCTCACCAACGTAGTGATGAACGAAGGCTCGCTTCTCGAACATGAGACCAAACTTGGAATTGATGCGAGACCAGGCAGTGCCAATGGCAGAGTTGTTGGACAACATGACTACGGAGCGCTGGACCGGGGCTAAGTCGCCTCCCACCACCGGCGACAATGGCTGGTAGCAGTGTCCAACCTGCAAAATACCATCATTATAATTAGTCCAATGATTTTATTATTATTTATTTTATTTTTTTGACATAGGTTTAAGTACGACGTCATATCGCCTACTATCAGAGCACTCTTTCGTCACTCTGGTGGACATGAGCCCGACTCTACTGTGGGAGTCCTACATTTTGCCTTCAGGTTTATTCACCTAAGGTAAGAGATCTTTAACGAGTAACTGACGTCGGACAGGCTCCAGACTATCACTTAACGTCCCGAGGCCCTTAGTTTATTTTATCTGGGAGATAAAATAAACTTAAGCACGCCGTCCTTCGGATGGGACGTTAAGCGATGGTCCCGAGCGTGTACGATGTCAGGTACTCGTTATAGACCCCTGCCCTAGGTGAATAAAAATTTAGGGTAGGCAAAATTTAGGACTCCCACAGTAGAGTCGGGCTCATGTCCACTAGAGTGACGAAAGAGCGCTCTGGTAGTGAGCGATATGACCTCGTAGTTAAAGCCCGGGCATGAGTCATAATAACTAACTAACCTAAGGGCATCGGCCGGATTTCAAACCCGCAATCTTGAGCTCAGTAAGCTAGCACGCATACCACTGAGCTACCGGCGCCCTCAGTCAAATAATTAATTAATTAATATGAACGTAACTGACAAAAGTAAAACTCTAATCACTTAGAGAACCACTAATAATGTAAAATACCAATAATAATGATAATTTCAAGTTATTCATAATTAAAGTAATCACGATTAAAGTTAATCAGGGTTGCAGTTAATCAAGATTAAAGTTGAGCAGGGTTAAAGATAATCATGATTTATGTTTATAACAAATGGCATCACAATCTGAATTTTGAAAAAAAAAATAAAAAAAAAAAAGATTGATAGGTATTCCTTGTTCTTTCCCGACACCGTTCCATGTTATGAGTGAACAAGAAAAAACACCTTAAAATAAGCCAACGTTTTCTCTTCTGCACTTTTTCGGAATCATCTCGTTTTGGTATTAGGCCCCTCAACATGTTTGTTATATTTTTCATTATATTTTTTTAATTTTCATTTTATTTGTTTGTAATTAAATTACCTAATTATTGTGTAGATGCAGGATGGTCCTATGTCGAGGTGTCGTCATTAGTAAACAAACAGTTAAACCAAACTCAATATTTATTTTTAAAAAGACCTACCTTAAATCCAGTAGGTGAGTAGTCAACAAACTTGATACCCTTCATACTCTTGATCCTCTGAATGGCACTGTTCACGTCAGCAGGGGACACATCGCCTCTGAAGAAGAGAACACAAGCCATGTACTGTCCCTCCCGAGGGTCACACTTGATCATCTGATTCGTCGGGTTGAAACACTGGTTGACCAGTTCCCCTGTTGAGGTGGTCTCATGACGGACCCGCTTCCCCCCGATGAAGGGTGCAAAGGTGATGAGAGGGAAGTGGATCCTAGGGTAGGGCACCAGGTTGGTTTGAAAGTCGATCAGCTGAACATTCATGGAGCCGGCGAACCGCAGGGAACACGTCACTCCAGACACCACCTCAAAGGACAAAATAAACATACCCATTAGTTCATTTTAAATTGGCTGATGAAGGGAAGGGGGAAAATATATCATCAAGTATGTGTTGTTGGGATACTAAGAGGAAAGAAAGGGGTCAGGGATTTCAACGGAATTTCATGTTTTCCGATCTCCTGATTCCAAAAATTAAAAAAAAATTCTGTCTGTGAACACGATAACTCCCGATATATGTATGTATCGACTCAAAAATTTATATGTGTATCCAGAACCCTCTAAGGACGAAATCTAGTGTTTTTCAGCAGAATCAGCCGAAAGAAAAGAGGGGACTCAACTCGAGTATCCCAATAACTGCCATTGTAAAGAATGTATCGACATTAAAATAATATTTAAATTCAAAACTGCATAAGGTTGGAATCTATTAATTTTCCGCGAAATCTATGGAAAGGAAGGGTGTCAGAGAAGGGAGGCTCAACTCGAATATCCCAATAACTGCCATTGTAAAGAATGTATCGACATTAAATTTTATATTTAAATTCAAAACTGCATAAGGTTGGAACCTATTAATTTTCAGCAGAATCAGCCGAAAGAAAGGGGGGATCAGAGGAGGCTCAACTCGAATATCCCAATAACTGCCGTTGTAAAGAATGTATCGACATTAAATTTTATATTTAAATTCAAAACTGCATAAGGTTGGAACCTATTAATTTTCAGCAGAATCAGCCGAAAGAAAGGGGGGATCAGAGGGGGCTCAACTCACATATCCTAATAACTGATCATGTTTCCTCCCTTATTACTATTATATTAATCCATATTGCCATTATTTCATTTTACTTTCTTAAATCGATATTAAGTACCTACTCGTATTGTAATATGCAAAAATCCAAGATTGAGTTTCCAACGAATTTTCACATTTTAAGGTCCCCTGAAACCTTTTTGACCAGTTTCGTAATTATTACATATTTAGAAGAAACTAGCCAACTTAAATTTTACTGCTGAATTTTATGCTGACGATGGCGTAAACCTTTATTATTGCTCTTAATTATTTCGGGTGCACCTTGCTTGTGTGCAACATTACCCGATGCACAGTGGGGCAAAAATGCATAATTAGTGCGAAAAAATTAAAAAGTACAGCTCTCATATTTTACAAGCATCTATATGATAGGAAAAGATTATAATTAAAGGGATACGTAAAGAGAAGATCTGGAGGTGTGTTCTTTATGGAGTTCTGGGTACGCAAATAAAAACGTGTTGATCTACCCATTCTGCAGGCAGTCATCGTGTACACAAATAAAGACGGGTACTTTTTTTGTTTTTTTAAGTATAACTTCGTTATTCAGTTATTCAATTATAGCAGAACGTTTTGAGGTAGATGCAGCGTTTTCCCCCTCCATTTCGCAAACGAAAACTTTCTTAACCTTTCACTTTTGATGCTTTTTAATATATTTCTACATACCGTGTCAATGGTTAGTGATAAAAAATGAATAATATGATAAAATTTTCTTTTAAAGAACCTAATTTAGCGTTGAAAATGAATAAAATATGAAAAACGGTGAGGGGTTAGAGACTATATGTTATCTGAGTACTTTGAGTTCTAGACTTAGGCATGTGGTGCCTGAGAAACTCCAGCGGCAAAATTCTGAACTATTCAGTTTATTTCATCATCAGCTCTTGTTAACAATAAAAACTTAAAACTTTTTGTCTCTTTATCTGATTATTCAAGTGAGTTCTTCACTACATTAGAACTTCCTGTAAAAGGAAAAAAAAATACTGTGGTAAAAATACTAAATTACCAAGTGAAAAATGTTAAGTAGAAGGCATGCAATTGCCTGTAATTTTTTGGGCGGCTTTCAGAATGTAAAATTTCCAATAAAAAACTTTATGCATTGAATTTAATTAATTTATGCACTATTTTGGAAAAATAAACAATATAGTTTATTCACTTAGCTTCTCCTGAATCAGACATATTAGCTAAGGTTTGAAAAATAAATGAACTGCACTATACCACTGTCAGAATGTAACTGATGTGAAAAGATAATGACGTGTCATTCCTGTGTTTACATGCCGGCTTTGAGCACTTATTGTAAACAACTGAGGCACACCTCTTGGGTTCAATGTCTACTTCCAATACCAATTGAATGGATGTCTGGAAGAAGGGCCTATGTTATCTTTAGAAGGTTATTAGATAACTATTATTAGTGCTTCTGTCCAAACTATTGTTCCTGATGATTGGAAGTACATCATAGCTTCTGAAAAGCATTCTAAATCGTTCTTAATAACCGAAATGACTCAAGATAAATTCAAAAGCCTGGACGTTGTTACTAATACTTGGTTTGGTTCAAACTATCAAGTGATGACCCATCGACGGTATATGCAAGAGAACCCCACTATTTATTGAGATCCTGGAAAACATTGCAGCTCTTCGATTCGACTGCCGATATTCCACAATTAAAATATTTCCCTCGTCTTTATACAAACATATGTAATTGGTCAGCTGCACATTTTCATTGGATCCCAAAGTTGACACAGCCAATATTTGTTTTTATTTTATTTTTCTAAAGTAATCAATGTTTTTTTTTTGTTTTATATTTATTTATTCTACAATCTGTACAAAAAAATAAGCAGAAGTGTTGACTAATAAGAATACATGATAAAATAATAAGTAATACAAAATATTTAAAACAAATAATAAGAAGCAAGAAAGAAAGAAAATAAATAGTCAGCAAGGAGAAGAAGAAAGACCTGCTTCACATGATCCAGTTTATGCCTAATGAAGAACATAACGTCGTTACCTTCACAGTAGTCACTTACTACTTTTGATTCTCTTTGCAGTATTGTGTATTAATCAATAATTTTTTTTTATGTTCCGACCTTATTTTGCAATAAACAAATCGTAAAAAAAGTCTTTCTGTTTTCCAATGGAAAAAGGTCCTATGTCATTTTCAGCTGGTTTTTATTATTTTGCAATTGTTTCAGCTCAAAATTGCTCTCCTATAAAATTTGAAAAACCTGACATAGTCCTTTCTTCCACACCCATTCAATTGTTCCCATCTTTCCAGTGAGAGTCATAATTTGAATTTTTTCTTGCTAAGTTGGTAAATTGTCAATGTTCTTTGCTTATATTAGTCCACTACTATATCGATACAGATCACGAAAATGTATTCGAACATTAAATATGTTCCACGAATCCGACAAAGGACAAAATAAATACAGACATTAGAAATCGCGTGGAAATAATAATTTCCTAACGTCTTTCAACAGTTTAAGAACAATATTCTTATAAAAATAGAACTGGTCCTCCAGTCTGCACAATACATTTCCCAAGTGTTCCATTACCGACAGGTATAATTGGCAGTACGGAAAATTCATTGCCTCTTCCACAAATCGAAGGGCTATATATCTTTTAATTTTCTTTTCACCTTCAGAATCTTTCCCTTTTCCAAGTTTGCCATCTCTTCTGGTTTGACACCGATTTTTTCCGGACTTAGTTGAGAAAGTTCCAGTTCGAACAAATACACATTATTGTACCTATAGTATAAGGAAGTTATTGTACTCGTGCGAAACTCTAATGGATCAACTCCAATTTAAACGGATTGTCATGTTCCAAAGTCCCAATTGGAAAGTTGTGAGTACTCTTACGCACAGATGATTGTAGCTTTTCAACTAAAACTTATAGGAAAAACTAAAACACCCATTTTATATGGAAAATAATGTTTTTGCAGGTCGTCAGGTTTTTGAGATATACCATCACTTTTAGTGACCTAAAGTTAATGGATTTCTGAGAAAACAAACCTTTTATAAGAACTCCCTCGAAAGAGGAGTTCAGACATAAAATATTCTACGAAAATAGTAATCAATTATATTGATGGAATGTTTCCGTCGTTGTTTACATTATTTTCTGACTACACATTCTCTCTCAGTTTTCTGCAGTTGTTCAAACAGGACGGTGCAATGAGTGAAAAAAAACGAAAAACCTTTACGGTGGAGGAAAAACTCCATATAATTTCTCGTTTGGAAAATGGAGAAAAAAATGGAGCTTTGTGGAATGAACTAAAGGTGAGTCATGCAACCATTTCAAACATTTTTAAGAACCGTCAATAATTAAAAGAAGAATTCGAAAACGATCGTACCAGCAGGAAAAAAATTCGTACAAGTTCTCATGGTGATGTCGAAAAAGCTGTTTTTTTTTTTTTTTTTTTTTTTTTCTTCGTTTTTGGAGGGCATTTCAACCGCAAAGGGTCATGAGTGCCCGGTACGACGATCTTTTGGTCAGGTGTCAATGCTCAAAGTGGTTAAAGTCGGTTTATGACTCCGATATGTTTGAGAAATTTCAGGAGTTTGGTGAGGGTTTCAGGAGAATTTTCTAACAATAATGGCAGTTGTTGAAGGTTATTAAAAGCTCTGTTGCAGTGGTTCAAGGTTCAAAGGAGGGCAAACATTCCGATAAATGGACCAATTTTGCAAGCAAAAGCAAATGACTTTGCAAAACGGTTGTTACTAAATGCGGTAGCTAATTTCAACCTCTTAAATGTAGTTCCAGAGGAAAGAGGCTTCAACTTTCAAAAAATGGATCGATAATTAAACAAAAAAAAAATGATTACCGGATATAGCAATTATCGGGTTTAAGAACCAAGTTCAGACGGTCCCTTGGATGTTCTTATAAACTATTTTTACTGTATGCCAAAAACGCCCTAAAATGCTGTTTTAAAAAAGACATTTTTAGAAGTTTTCTTCATTCACATGAAAAGCGGTTAGTCCTATCGAAAAATTGGTCTTCATAAAAAATATTCTTTATTAAATTTGCAATATCTAAGTTGTCTTCAAATTTGAGATGGGAACAATGCGACCAATGTTATCGCCCCTCAACAAATGAAAAATAAATTTCAGTAGGAAATATTTCAATGTAATGTTTAAATTGTATCGTCCCCATAAGGACGACACCTATTAATTTTCAGCGGAATTAACCAAAAGTAAGGGGATATCAAAGGGACTCAAATACCCTAATAACTTCCGATGTAATGAATGTATCGATATTTATGGAATCCAGGGGTTCGGAAGAAATGAAATTTCTGTGAAAACTTAACATAGAACTTCTGACCGATTACATAACTTCCCATATACTTCTTATGACTGGGTTAAGCAAATGGTAATCATCATCATTTGTTTTTTTTTTGTTTTTTTGTTTTTTTTTATTATCGATTAATTATTTACGTAATATGCAATCTACAGAAGAAATTATAGTAAACATGATTCATAAAAAATGCCTTATCCTTCATGGATTATTTGCAACCTCTATGAGGGCCAGGTCCGAGTCCCCTCCCCACCACCTCCCGTTGCCATGGTAGCTTTACTCTATCTCCATTAATTAATTTTTTCTACATTCCTCCATTTTAACTAACTGTTTATCTACATTCCTCATTTACATGCTCCATACGTTCTTAATTTTCTTCATATTGAGTGTTTTATTGTTCATTGTGTCTTGTGTGTATATAGGTATGTCGTGTATTGTATGTGTTTATGTATATTTTTTATTTATTGGGGGGGCCGGTAGCTCTATAGTAGCATGGTAGCCTACTGAACACTACAGCGTACAGCCACGGCTCTTAGGTTCATTTTTATCTGGTAAAAGAACCTTAAGCACGCTATCCTTCGCATGAGAAGTTAAGCGACGATTCTGAGCCTGTACGATACCAGGTATTTGTTAAAGACTAGCTAAATATTAGGTAATAAACCTAGTTAGGCAAAATGTAGTACTCAAAAGAGTCCGGCTCAGATCCACCAGACCGACGAAAGAGCGCTCTGCTAGTAAGCCTAACCACTTCATAGTTAAAGCCCGGGCATGAGTCACAATAAATAACTCTACCTTCATATCATGAACATATTACGTCAATTTGAGCTGTTAGTTTTGGGAATTATACTATCGTATATACAGTAGAACCCCTCATAACCGACCATGTGCCCGAACTGTCCCAACTGAACACAGTGCAGTGTACAGTCAAGCGATAGTCCTACAAGATTTCATTTTATGTAATGACCACTCAAAAACGCAAACATGTTTGTGTTTCGCTCCTACAAAAACTGAATGTACCACAGCGTTTGGATCATGATGAGTCTGTAATTAAGTTAGCATCTGAGTTGGAGTAGAAGTGACAACAATAAAAGACTGGAAGAAATCGTAAAGATCTTGATGCGTATTCATTGACAGTAGAGATGGAAGATGCTACGAAAAACAGAAACATTTTGAAAAAATATTTAAAAGATGTTACAAGTAGTATTATTTGAGTTTTTTTGTAACAATATAGATATTTTTTATTACTGTAAACGGTTTTTTTTCTCCTCTGATTTTCCGACCTTTTTTGTGTTCCGACCATGGCCCGGTCCCATAGGCGACGGATATGAGGGGTTCTACTGTACTCATTATTAAATATTTTATTTCGCTTTTAGTTATATTGATCTAGATGCGGAAGGAAAAATTGCTTTTAAAAAAACCAAGGAAGATCAGAAGAGAATGCCACTATCGATATCAATATCGAACATTGCCAATAGTAACCACATTACATTGATATTATCGATAGTTCTCCATCACTTGGTGATATTGGCTCATCTGCATTCCACTGAAGTAGCTATACCTTAGATTCCGCATTATACTCGTATCATATACTGCAGTGTATACACGGGCGAATCTCTGTATTATGTAAGTGACTGCAGTATGAAAATTCATAGTAGAACACACCTAGAATGAATATGAGGCATTATGGTGATACTAAACGTAAACCTTCCCTCATCTGTCATAACATTGCACGACTTGGAGGAGGAACAAATATATATATATATATCCTGGGCCGATTTCCTGGGAAATTAATATATGCCATCTTTATGGGGTTTTGAATTTAAATATTACATTTGATGTATATACATTCATTATATCAACAGTTATTGGGATTTTTGAATTGAGCCCCCTTTTGATTCTCCCCTCCCCTTCGGCTGATTCCGCTGATAATTCACATGTGTCTTCCTTATGAGGTTTTGTACTTCTGACTGATTACATAACTTCCCCTATACTAAGCTTGGGAAGTAAAATGTATTTAATTTCGGTAGAATTAGCCTCAGGGCAAGCTAACTTTAGAAATAACTGTTTTACATATAAAATCCTCCGACCACCACTCAGTTTTAACGTTGTGTGAGTAGAATACTCTGTGTAGTTTACAGGTAAATCTACACGTATAGTCTACACTCGTAGAATATTAGGTTTTACAGAATAATCTACAATTAGAACACTAACCCGTTGCTGCCAGCAGCTTCTAAATCTTCTTGAAGATATAGTTACATTTTTTGAAGACTTTACTATTGCTTCATAGGTCCACCCTCGGTCTCAAGTTCAGTATTTTAGTTAGAAATGGATTTTAGTCAGTAAGTGATTAAAGGTTATATTTACTTAGCTCAACGGAATAGATACAAACCTCTACATTTGTATCTACAAACAAAATATTAATTCTCCTCATTTTAATGAATACAAACTTACCATACTTATTCCGTCAGAGATATGGAGCTTACAATTGCATATTTTTTATCTATATTAATAAAGCTGAAACGGGGTTTGTTTGTTTGTTTGTTTGTATGTATGTATGTATGTTTGTTCCAGCATCACGCCCAAACCGCTGGACGGATTTTTATGAAACTTCCCATGTAGCATTCTTTTGAGCCCGATTTAATAATAGGCTATGTGGCGTCCCAAAATTTTGATCGGGAGGGGGGGGGGTTGTAAGGGGGGCCTAAGTAAATAAATAGTGCTAACTCATTAACTAATGGTCGAATTGTCATGAAATTTCACAAGTAGTATTTTTGAAAGCCAAATAGGAAAAAAAGGTGTGTGGCGTCCCAAAGTTTTGAACGGGAGGGGGGGTTGTGGGGGGCCTAAGTATAAATATAGAGCTAACTCTTTAACGGTTGGTCGGATTGTCACGAAATTTCACATGTAGTATTTTTAAAAGCCAAATAGGAAAAAAAGGTGTGTGGCGTCCCAAAGTTTTGAACGGGAGGGGGGGTTGTGGGGGGGCCTAAGTATAAATATAGAGCTAACTCATTAACTAATGGTCGAATTGTCATGAAATTTCACATGTAGTATTCCTAAAGGTCAAATAGAAATATTAGGTGTGTGACGGCCCAAAATTTTGAACAGGAAGGAGGGTTGTGGGGGGGGGCTAAATATACATATAGAGTTAGCTCATTAACGGTTGGTCGTATTGTCACGAAATTTCGCATATATTATTCCTGAAGGCCAAATAGAAAAATAAGGTGTAAGGCGTCCCGAAGTTTTGAACGGGTGGCGGGGTTGAGGGGGGGGGGGACTAAGTATAAATATAGAGCTAGCTCATTAACGGTTGATCGTATTGTCACGAAATTTCGCATATATTATTCCTGAAGGCCAAATAGAAAAATAAGGTGTGTGGCGTCCCGAAGTTTTGAACGGGTGGCGGGGTTGAGGGGGGGGGGACTAATATCGTACTAGCTGTGGGGTCCGTTGTTGCAAGGCATTTACTAGCTGTAGTGCCCAGCGTTCCTAACTATGTACTAGCTGTGAAGTTCGCTGTTGCAAAGCACTTACTAACTGTAATGCCCAGCGTATTTAACTACGTACTAGCTGTGGGATCCGCTGTTGCAAGGCACTTAATAGCTGTGATGCCCAGCGTTCCTAACTTCGTACTAGCTGTGGGGTCCGCTGTTGCGAGGCACATACTAGCTGTGGTGACCAGCGTTCTTAACTACGTACTAGCTGTTGGGTCCGCCGTCGCAAGGCACATACTAGCTATGATGCCCAGCATTCCCAACTACGTACTAGCTGTGGTCACAAACGTTCTTAAGTATGCACTGACTATGACGTCCAGCGATGCGAAGTATTTACTAGGTGTGGCTTCCGCCGTTGAAAGGCGCATAATAGCTGTGGTGCCCAGGAGTCCTAAAAACTTACTAGCGTTACAACAGCTGAAGGACTATAAGCCTTATTCCGTATGAATAATTGAAAATTATAACATCATGAATGTACTGTCGAGGAACTGAATAGCGTTATAGAAGATATTGGGAGAAAAATCAAAGTTCCCCGGGCAACGCCGGGTATTACTGCTATAGATTTAATATTTGTTAAAACTGATAGAGAACGACCGGATTATCTGAATCCTACACAAAAATCAAAATAAAAATGTTTTTCAAAAAATTCACGCTATTTAACGGTTTATAGGCTTAATAATTGTTAAAACTGATACGACAGAATCAGATATATCCGAAAAGTCCCATCCGACGGACGACGTGCTCAAGGCTATTTTCAACCTAAGTGAAATTTCACCTAACCAGGTTTATTTACATATCATACGTCTCATTATCGAGTACCTCACATTCGAAAAAGTCCTGGAACATCGCTTAAAGTCCCATCCGAAGGACGACGTGCTCATAGTTATTTTTCACTTCCCGATTAAAACATCTGACCTAAGTGCCTCAGCTAGATTTGTAAGTGGCGATCCTGAGCTCGGTAGACTCCATTCTTCAAATTTCTCGCTTTTTAACGGTTTATAGATTAAATATTTGTTAAAACTGATAGAGAACGACCGGATTATCTGAATCCTACACAAAAATCAAAATAAAAATGTTTTTCAAAAAATTTGCGCTATTTAACGGTTTATAGGCTTAATAATTGTTAAAACTGATACGACAGATTCAGATTTATCCGGAAAGTCCCATCCGAAGGACGACGTGCTCAAGGCTATTTTCAACCTAAGTGAAATTTCACCTAACCAGGTTTATTTACATAACATACGTCTCATTATCGAGTACCTCACATTCGAAAAAGCCCTGGATCATCGCTTAAAGTCCCATCCGAAGGACGACGTGCTCAAAGTGTTTTTTAACTTCCCGATTGAAACATCTGACCTAAGTGCCTCAGCTAGATTTCTAAGTGGCGATCCTGAGCTCGGTAGACTCCATTCTTCAAATTTCTCGCTTTTTAACGGTTTATAGATTTAATATTTGTTAAAACTGATAGAGAACGACCGGATTATCTGAATCCTACACAAAAATCAAAATAAAAATGTTTTTCAAAAAATTCACGCTATTTAACGGTTTATAGGCTTAATAATTGTTAAAACTGATACGAGAGATTCAGATTTATCCGGAAAGTCCCATCCGAAGGACGACGTGCTCAAGGCTATTTTCAACCTAAGTGATATTTCACCTAACCAGGTTTATTTACATAACATACGTCTCATTATCGAGTACCTCACATTCGAAAAAGCCCTGGATCATCGCTTAAAGTCCTATCCGAAGGACGACGTGCTCAAAGTGTTTTTTAACTTCCCGATTGAAACATCTGACCTAAGTGCCTCAGCTAGATTTCTAAGTGGCGATCCTGAGCTCGGTAGACTCCATTCTTCAAATTTCTCGCTTTTTAACGGTTTATAGATTTAATATTTGTTAAAACTGATAGAGAACCACCGGATTATCTGAATCCTACACAAAAATCAAAATAAAAATGTTTTTCAAAAAATTTGCGCTATTTAACGGTTTATAGGCTTAATAATTGTTAAAACTGATACGAGAGATTCAGATTTATCCGGAAAGTCCCATCCGAAGGACGACGTGCTCAAGGCTATTTTCAACCTAAGTGATATTTCACCTACCCAGGTTTATTTACATATCATACGTCTCATTATCGAGTACCTCACATTCGAAAAAGCCCTGGATCATCGCTTAAAGTCCCATCCGAAGGACGACGTGCTCAAAGTGTTTTTTAACTTCCCGATTGAAACATCTGACCTAAGTGCCTCAGCTAGATTTGTAAGTGGCGATCCTGAGCTCGGTAGACTCCATTCTTGAAATTTCTCGCTTTTTAACGGTTTATAGATTAAATATTTGTTAAAACTGATAGAGAACGACCGGATTATCTGAACCCCACACAAAAATCAAAATGAAAACGTTTTTCAAAAAATTCGCGCTATTTAACGGTTTATAGGCTTAATAATTGTTAAAACTGATACTACAGATTCAGATATATCCGGAAAGTCCCATCCGAAGGACGACGTGCTCAAGGCTTTCAACCTAAGTGGAAATTGACCTACCCAGGTTTATTTACATAACATACGTCTCATTATCGAGTACCTCACATTCGAAAAAGCCCTGGATCATCGCTTAATGTCCCATCCGAAGGACGAAGTGCTCAAAGTTATTTTTAACTTCCCGATTAAAACATCTGACCTAAGTGCCTCAGCTAGATTTCTAAGTGGCGATCCTGAGCTCGGTAGACTCCATTCTTCAAATATCTTGCTTTTTAACGGTTTATAGATTTAATATTTGTTAACTGACAGAGCCATAGAGTGTGCTGGTTTCGGATTATGCCAACGTCAGCACAACGTTCAGACTGACTTTAAATATGGTGACACCGATCCACTATGGAAGAAAAATGCCAAAAAAAAAAGATGTATGTATAGATATGAACACAAATTAAAACTTGTGTACATTGTGATATAATCTATATTAATAAAGCTGAAACGGGGTTTGTTTGTTTGTTTGTATGTTTGTTCCAGCATCACGCCCAAACCGCTGGACGGATTTTTATGAAACTGCCCATGTAGCATTCTTTTGAGCCCGATTGAATAATAGGCTATGTGGCGTCCCAAAATTTTGATCGGGAGGGGGGGTTGTAAGGGGGGCCTAAGTATATAAATAGTGCTAACTCATTAACTAATGGGCGAATTGTCATGAAATTTCACAGGTAGTCTTTTTAAAATCCAAACAGGAAAAAAAGGTGTGTGGCGCCCCAAAGTTTTGATCGGGAGGGGGGGTTGTAAGGGGGGCCTAAGTATATAAATAGTGCTAACACATTAACTAATGGTCGAATTGTCATGAAATTTCACACGTAGTCTTTTTAAAAGCCAAACAAGAAAAAAAGGTGTGTGCCGTCCCAAAGTTTTGAACGGGAGGGGGGGTTGTGCGGGGGCCTAAGTATAAATATAGAGCTAACTCATTAACTAATGGGCGAATCGTCATGAAATTTCCCATGTAGTATTTTTAAAAGCCAAATAGGAAAAAAAGGTGTGTGGCGTCCCAAAGTTTTGATCGGGAGGGGGGGTTGTAAGGGGGGCCTAAGTATAAATATAGAGCTAACTCATTAACTAATGGGCGAATCGTCATGAAATTTCCCATGTAGTATTTTTAAAAGCCAAATAGGAAAAAAAGGTGTATGGCGTCCCAAAGTATTGAACGGGAGGGGAGGTTGTAAGGGGGGCCTAAGTGTAAATATAGAGCTAATTCTTTACCGGTTGGTCGGATTGTCACGAAATTTCACATGGAGTATTCCTGAAGGCCAAATAAAAAAATAAGGTGTGTGGCGTCCCAAAGTTTTGAACGGGAGGGGGGGTTGTGGGGGGGCCTAAGTATAAATATAGAGCTAACTCATTAACTAATGGGCGAATCGTCATGAAATTTCACGTAGTATTTTTAAAAGCCAAAGAGGAAAAAAAGGTGTGTGGCGTCCCAAAGTTTTGAACGGGAGGGGGGGTTGTGGGGGGGCCTAAGTATAAATATAGAGCTAACTCATTAACTAATGGGCGAATCGTCATGAATTTTCACGTAGTATTTTTAAAAGCCAAAGTGGAAAAAAAGGTGTGTGGCGTCCCAAAGTTTTGAACGGGAGGGGGGGTTGTGGGGGGGCCTAAGTATAAATATAGAGCTAACTCATTAACTAATGGGCGAATCGTCATGAAATTTCACGTAGTATTTTTAAAAGTCAAATAGGAAAAAAAGGTGTGTGGCGTCTCAAAGTTTTGAACGGGAGGGGGGGTTGTGGGGGGGCCTAAGTATAAATATAGAGCTAATTCTTTAACGGTTGGTCGGATTGTCACGAAATTTCACATGGAGTATTCCTGTAGGCCAAATAGAAAAATAAGGTGTGTGGCGTCCCAAAGTTTTGAACGGGAGGGGGGGTTGTGCGGGGGCCTAAGTATAAATATAGAGCTAACTCATTAACTAATGGGCGAATCGTCATGAAATTTCCCATGTAGTATTTTTAAAAGCCAAATAGGAAAAAAAGGTGTGTGGCGTCCCAAAGTTTTGATCGGGAGGGGGGGTTGTAAGGGGGGCCTAAGTATAAATATAGAGCTAACTCATTAACTAATGGGCGAATCGTCATGAAATTTCCCATGTAGTATTTTTAAAAGCCAAATAGGAAAAAAAGGTGTGTGGCGTCCCAAAGTTTTGAACGGGAGGGGAGGTTGTAAGGGGGGCCTAAGTGTAAATATAGAGCTAACTCATTAACTAATGGGCTAATCGTCATGAAATTTCACATGTAATATTCCTAAAGGTCAAATAGAAATATTAGGTGTGTGACGGCCCAAAATTTTGAACAGGAAGGAGGGTTGTGGGGGGGGGGGGGGGGGGGGGGGGCTAAATATACATATAGAGTTAGCTCATTAACGGTTGGTCGTATTGTCACGAAATTTCGCATATATTATTCCTGAAGGCCAAATAGAAAAATAAGGTGTGTGGCGTCCCGAAGTTTTGAACGGGTGGCGGGGTTGAGGGGGGGGGGGGGGGGGGACTAAGTATAAATATAGAGCTAGCTCATTAACGGTTGATCGTATTGTCATGAATCGGATTGTCATGAATTTCACATGTAGTAGTAGTAGTAACTATGTATTCGCTGTGGGGTTCACTGTAGCAAGACATTTACTAGCTGTGATGTCCAGCGTTCCTAATATCGTACTAGCTGTGGGGTCCGCTGTTGCAAGGCACTTACTAGCTGTAGTGCTCAGCCCCAGCGTTCCTAACTATGTACTGGCTGTGGGGTTCGCTGTTGCAAGGCACCTACAAGACATTTACTAGCTGTGATGCCCAGCGTTCCTAATTACGTACTAGCTGTGGGGTCTGCTGTTGCAAGGCGCTAGCAGTGTGGCCCAGCGTATTTAACTACGTAGGTACTAGCTGTGGGGTCCACCGTTGCAAAACTCATACTAGCTGTGATGCCCCGTGGTTCTAACTACATACTATCTGTGGGGTCCGCAGTTGCAAGGCACCTACTACCTGTAGGGCCCAGCGTTCCTAAAAACGTACTAACTGTGAGGTCCGTCGTTGCAAAAGCATAGTAGCTGTGATACCCAGGGTTCCTAATATCGTACTAGCTGTGGGGTCCGTTGTTGCAAGGCATTTACTAGCTGTAGTGCCCAGCGTTCCTAACTATGTACTAGCTGTGAAGTTCGCTGTTGCAAAGCACTTACTAACTGTAATGCCCAGCGTTCCTAACTTCGTACTAGCTGTGGGGTCCGCTGTTGCAATGCACTTACTAGCTGTGATGCCCAGCGTTCCTAACTTCGTACTAGCTGTAGGGTCCTCTGTTGCGGGGGGGGGGGGGGGGGGGGGGGGGGGGGGGCTAAATATAAATATAGTGCTAGCTCATTAAAGGTTGGTCGTATTGTCACGACATTTCGTATGTAGTATTCCTGAAGGCCAAATAGAAAAATAGGGTGTGTGACGGCCCAAAATGTTGTACGGGAGGGGGGGTTGTGGGGGGGTCTAAGTATAAATATAGTGCTAGATCATTAACGATTGGTCGTATTGTCATGGAATATCACATGTAGTATTCTTGAAAGCCAAATAGAAAATTGGGGTGTATATGTCACAAAATTTTGAACGGGAGGGTGGGTTGATCGGGGCCTAAGTATAAGTATAGTGATAAGTCATTAACGGATGGATCAGATTGTAACGAAATTTCACATGTAGTATTCATAAAGGCCAAATAGAAAAATAGGGTATGTGACGTCAGAAAATTGTGAACGGGAGGGGGGTTATGGGGTAGGCCTAAATATGAAGATAGTGATAGATCATTAACGGATGATCGGATTGTCATGGGATTTCTCATGTAGTATTCATGATGGCCAAATAGAGAAATACACTATGTGAAAATTGGGGGGGGGGGGGGGGGGGGGGCTAAGCATAAAAATAATTCTGAATGATTAAAGGGTAATCGGATTGTCATGAATTTCACATGTAGTAGTAGTAACTATGTATTTATGGGGTTCGCTGTTGCAAGGCACCTACAAGACATTTACTAGCTGAGATGCCCAGCGTTCCTAATTACGTACAAGGTGTGGGGTCCGCTGTTGCAAGGCGCTAGCAGTGTGGCCCAGCGTATTTAACTACGTACTAGCTGTGGGGTCCGCCGTTGCAAAACTCATACTAGCTATGATGCCCTGTGGTTCTAACTACATACTATCTGTGGGGTCCGCAGTTGCGAGGCACCTACTAGCTGTAAGGCCCAGCGTTCCTAAAAACGTACTAGCTGTGGGGTCCGCTGTTGCAAGGCACTTAATAGCTGTAGGGCCCAGCGTTCCTAAAAACGTACTATCTGTTGGGTCCGCTGTTGCAAGGCACTTAATAGCTGTAGGGCCCAGCGTTCTTAAAAACGTACTATCTGTGGGGTCCGCTGTTGCAAGGCACTTACTAGCTGTGATGCCCAGGGTTCCTAATATCGTACTAGCTGTGGGGTCCGCTGTTGCAAGGCACTTAATAGCTGTAGGGCCCAGCGTTCCTAAAAACGTACTATCTGTTGGGTCCGCTGTTGCAAGGCACTTAATAGCTGTAGGGCCCAGCGTTCCTAACTTCGAACTAGCAGTGGGGTCCGCTGTTGCGAGGCACATACTAGCTGTGGTGACCAGCGTTCCTAACTACGTACTAGCTGTGGTTTCCGCCGTCGCAAGGCACATACTAGCTGTGATGCCCAGCGTTCCTAACTACGTACTAGCTGTGGTGCCCAGCGTTGCAAGGCACATACTAGCTGTGGTCACAAACGTTCTTAAGTACGCATTGGCTAGGACGTCCAGCGATGCTAAGTATTCACTAGCTGTGGTTTCCACCGTTGAAAAGCGCATACTAGCTGTGGTCGTAAAAACTTACTAGCGTTACTACAGTTGCAGGACTATAGCCTTATTCCGTATGAATAATTGAAAATTATAACATCATGAATGTACTGTCGAGGAACTGAATAGCCTTATAGGAGATATTGGGAGAAAAGTCAAAGTTCCCCGGGCAACGCCGGGTATTACTGCTAGTAAATAATATGTACACTATATTTAATTTATTTTCTTCTTGTATTTCTATATTATGTCATATAGTCCTTATTTCACTTATTTCTTACATATACTATGTACTATAAACCTCATTTCTTATTATTATTATTTTTTTTTTTAATATAAATTTCTTACTATTATATTGATGTTTATGTTTAAACTTAAATATTTGTAACAGCCAGAATGTTTTGTTACTGACTTACGTAGTGAAGCCGGTTTCAGCAATAGATACTCTCAGATAACCTGAGGATTAGGTATATAAATATGAAAACATATATAACTTAAATGTAACTTTTGAACTTTGTGCTGACGATAGTGTAAACCGAAACCGATACACTTTATGTATATAGTTTTGTCAAATTAGATCATTGGCCTCCTAAACTAGTTTCTTCCATCTCCTGTTCTAGGCTATACCCTTCAGTCCGAGATCAGTGGCTTCGTCATACAGCAAGTCTGGCGTTATCATCACATTATATATGAAGAATCTCAATTTCTTGGGGAGCAGTTTAGATTTGAGCAGTTTCTGAGAAGAAAAGTAGTCTCAATTTGCATTTTGGATTCTTTGGTTCATTTAGCTCATCATGTTGTCGATGTTAAGCTGCGGTATTTGAAGAACAGGATCGTGGGGAAGAACAAGAGGCCGACCTGAATACCAATTTCCATATGGAGAACCCAAAACCATCGTAGATTATTGTGAGTGTATGAGAAAAATAATGGCAAATATTCCTAACTTTTCACCATTCGAAATAGAGGAATAAAATTATATTTTATTTGTAAGTTTGAAGTAAGGATAAAAATGATAATTATTTTACGATCTTTTGCGTATAACTATTAAGATAAACTATAAAACAAATAAATGAGACTAAATGGATTATTTCTTATTTTAAAATACGAGTACATAGACGTCATGATTAGCAAGAGATAAACGTTAATCTTGTATCACTTATTTCAGTCAGTGAGCTCAAAACGGGTATATTCATATAATTCGGTCAAGATCCGCAATGTTTTCACCCACTATCGAGGCTGAGCTGCCGATTACAAAACTCCCCCTATACTACGTATAGAGTATGACTTTCAATTTGAATTGACTGTCGGTGGAACGAAGTAAATATTTGTGAATTAACAATTGTAAATCATTTTGTAATATCATTGAGTTTCATGGGTCGGTAAATAAGCCTACTACTATATTTTACATCAAATGAGGAGGTGTGTCGATTTTCATGGCGGTGGGAGGGAGGCCGGCAAACTGGTAGTTCGCTTTTCCGCCCACCCTGGAAAAAATGATGTGTAAAGTATGATGTCTGTGTCATGTCAAGTTAAATTTTTATTTCTTACATTAATTGGAGGAACATACCTCTCTGTAAATAACAATCAAGAATTTGTTTGACTTTTATATTGTCAAATTCCACAAATATATGTATATATAAAGTGTACCTGTTTCGGCTTACGCCATTGTCAGAAAAGAGAGTTCAAAAGTGACACGGGCCCAGAGTATATGGTAACATATTTATAAACAAGCTAATTATCTAGTTGAAAACAACAGAAGGTCAAAGTGAACTACATTTCCTAACACTTCTATTTGGTGTTGTTATACAAAAGAGAGAGCATTGTTATCATATCAAAAAGAAATATTTTTAAATTAAACATCTTTCTTATCAATGAATCTAACTCCTGGTAGCTTCTCACTGCCAAGGACAGTTATATAAGTTTATAATTACCTATATATAATAACTAATAGTATGCGTATAGCCATTATATATAATTTTATACATATATACACATATATATTTATTATATATATTATTATTATAGAGAGCGCCGGTTGCTCAGTGGTATGCGTGGCTTGCCTTCTGAGCTCAAGATTGTGGGTTCGAAACCCGGCCGAGGCCCTTAGATTATTTTATCTGGGAGGTAAAATAAACTTAAGCACGCCGTCCTTCGGATGGGACGTTAAGGGATGGTCCCGAGCCCTAGATGAATAAGAATTTAGGATAGGCAAAATTTAGGACTCCCACAGTAGGTAGAGTCGGGCTCATGTCCACCAAAGAAACGAAAGAGCGCTTTGGCAGTAGGCGATATGACCTCGTAGTTAAAGCCCGGGCATAGTCACAATAACTCGCCACGCTCTGGTAGATATCAGCCCGACTTCTAAATTTTGCCTACCTAGATTTAGTTACCTAAGGTGGGGTCTATAACGAGTACCTGACGTCGTACAAGCTCGGGACCATCCGAAGGATTGCTCAAGGTTTTCTCAGGTCCCAGATAAAAACCTAAGGGCCTCGCCGGGTTTCGAACCGCTTTTCTCCCCTACTACCGGCACCCTCTTAAATTATTAGCTATTTTTTACTAAATAGTTCCTGGAGGTATATAGTTTCAGAAAGGAGCAGTAACGGGTTGTCAGGAACGTATTGAGACAGAGTTTGCCTCCAAAATCTCCTTAAATGCATTATATTTTCCTAACTTTGTTGCTGTCTCAACCACACTTATCGGGACTTATGGGGTTCAGTTAAGCCCTCTCACACCAAAAGAATTCAAGCTATTCAAAATAATGTCCTTCGAACAATGACATAGTCCCCGTAACATTTCAAACATGACATTACACTGCATCTTATAATCTTATACGAAGTCATACAACAACTACACACACATTTGCACAAAAAATTCACTTTGTACCCCGACACACCAGTGCACTGCAGTGGAAGCAAATGGCCTCGTGACCTCTTGTCTGAGGAGGACCCCTGAGAAGACGGTGGTGCTAACAAGCGGCCTTATTAAGTGACCCGAATGCTTTCAACGAAATTTTTATGTTTTCCGATCTCCAGATTCCAAATATGGAAAAAAAAAAAAAAATGTCTTTCTGTGCGTCACTGTGGGTGTCTCTCAACACGATAACTTGTTTTACAGCCAAATTTACAGAAGAAAAGGGGTTGATTAGGGAGAAAGTTTAACACAAAAACTCTAATAACTGCCGATAGAATTAATGTATCGACACGAAATTTTATATGTGTGACCTGAACCCTATAGGAACAGCACCTATAATTCTTCAGCCAAATCGACCAAAGGGAAGGGAAGGATTATGGGAGAGGCTTCATTCAAAAACTCTAAAAACTGCCGTTATAATCAATGTATCGACACAAAATTTCATATGTGAATTCAAAACCCCATTAGAACGACACTTATTAATTTTCAGTAGAATCAGCGGAAAGAAAGGGGGGAGGGGAACAAAGGAGGAGGCTCAACTCAAAAACCTAATGTGGTTCTATGTGACACAACTATTGAATATTAGCGCAAACAATCGCAGTCAACTGGTTTTGGAGGAGGAGCGAAAAGTTAATAGATTAGTTCGTTGTGTCGAAGTACATTGCCGGTGATTCACCGACGATTTCTTTTTTCCATTTTGTAATCAGGGAAAACATCAAATTCTGTTGAAAATCCAACATTGAATTTCTGAACGATTACGTAACTTCCCCTAAGTTTTGTAAAGCATAAGATATATTATGATTGAATAATTATTATTATGTCTAGCAAGCATCAAGATAATTATTTTATGTAGTAATTTTCCCTTTATTAGGACCATCTTTAAATTAAAGAATTGTTATAAACAGTAATTGTTTCTAATAATAATTGTTATCCCCTCTCCAAAAAAACTTTGATTTGAATAGAATACAATTTTTTGAGAGATAACCAAGGAACGTGACCTCATTTAAGTGTCTCATTTCATGTGAATAATTTTTAAAGTAAAATGAAAATCCGAACAATGAATGAATTCCCCCCAAGTCTGGATGTCAAGCGTTGAGCCTTTTAAGAAACTCAGTTACTGCACACAAAAATGAAAGTCACAAAGTATCCAAGGTGCCTTCAAAACAAAAAAGATAGAAGTTTAATTGAACGGACTTGGAAAAATGTTACAAAAAATGTCTTCAAAAGAAATACTTTTTTTTTTCTTTTCCTTCCTTGAGGTATATCTTCTTTGATTAAAGTTCAGTTTCTACAAAAAAAAAAAGATCAAGAGTGAATGTTCTCAGGGCAGCCAAAGTCATCTTCAAAGTCTGTCGGAACTAACTACGTAGTTGGTATCATAAAATAGGCTCAATAGATACATTATTACCTCCTCAGCTAAACGAAGTAGTGGGTAAGTTATGTAATCGGTCAAAAATTATATGTTGTTTTCAATCAAATTTCATGTTTTAAATAAAAAAAAAAAAAAAAGGTGGTCGGTGAATCACCGGCAATGTACTTCCACAGCACAAAATAATCAATTAAGTTCTTCCTCTCTCTCCAAAGCCAGTTGACCATTTGGCTAATATTTGATCTATATAATGACTTATCACTCCTGATATAAAATTTTGTTTCGATATATTCATTACATCGGCATTTATTACGGTATTTGAGTCGAGGTCTCCACCTCTGGTCCGCTCTTCCCCTTTGACAGATTATATTAATCCCAGTGGCGGATACAAGGGTGGGGAGAGGGGGGTAAAAGCAGAATTACCCCCTCCCCCCCTCCCCCATAGCGTAGAGGCTCATAAGTCAGTTGCGTTAAGGAAAAAGAAATATGCACGTTAAATTGGGAAAGACGTCCTAATAATGCGCGAAGGACCTCTTGAGGTCTTGCGTACACGTCATTAATGACGTCATTCGTTGACAGACTCAGACTGTTACTCAACCTGCTACTATTATAATAATATTCCAGTCTATTAATTCATGCGTTTCGTCAAACCAGCCAAAATATCAGCCCTCTTCTCCTTCATCCTTCCAAATCTTGTGAATAGAGTATAACATCCAAATCTTGAACCAATGAAATTTTACCCCTCCCCTGATGAACATCCTGGATCCGCCCTTGATTAATCCTTATGGTGTTTGGAATTTAAATAAAAAATTTCATGTGGATACATCAGCAGTTATTGGGATTTTTGAGTAGTGCACCCCTCTGAATATCCGTTCCCTTCGGTTGATTCCGCTGAAAATTGATACGTGTCATCCTTAGAGGATTTTGGGTACACATTTAAATGCTTTTGTCAATACAATCATTATATTGGGAGGAATCGTGTCCACAGACACACTCAAAGACGGACAGCATTTTTTTTATAATTTTTGACCCCTAATAACTGCCGATGTAATGAATGTATCCATACAACATACAGTATGAACATTCAGAAGCCCCTAAGTGTCAACTATTGCTTTTCAGCCCAAACGGTGAATTGATATTGGAAGGAGAGCGGAAACTTAACTTTATATGAAACTATTCTTAAAATTAATCGTTTCGGGCTCCAAGCACCCTCAGTGTCTGTGTTTAGGTCATCATCATCTTAACGAGATCTAAACTCTACGTTTTTTCTGTAACTTTTAGGCTTGTAATTATTTTCTACTACATTTGGGGAGGGTTTTACTTATCACTTTGAATAAGCAAATATGTACATAAATTAAGATACATTAATAAAAATATATATTAAGGAAGTAACAAAAAAAATTTTCAACAAAAGGTTAACAAATTTTTTTAACATAAACTTTGTATTAACGCTTTTGTAGACAATGGAAGGGAAAACATTCTTACCTATCCAGTGAACTTATTTTTGTAGAGGAAGGGTGGAGAGTGTGGTAGTGAGAAGTAGAAAGACATTAGAGAGGACTTGATTAAGTTGCCAATAAGCCCTAATCCTCGAAGCTGATTGGTTCACGGGCAAGGTTAACAGGGCTGGTGAAACCAAAATAGTCAACATGACTGACCATGACCTTCCGGGGAGGGGACACGGTAACCGTCTTTTTTAAAAGAAGAGGCAGCGTTTGGAACGAAATCGTCAGGCCTGGACCTCCATGATGCGCTGCCGACCCTTTGCCCCTGCATCGTCATATGAGTTAGTCTCTCAGTTAAACTTCTCAGCTCATTGTAAGGAGAAAACTATATTCTTGCGTCAAGAAGAAATTTTCTTGACGTAATCTTCTTAAATAATTAAACTAAAAAACATTCCTCATACTTTGTGTAGCTTGGGTAGTAAAACTCTATTCTTATCGGGAGAATCACCCAGTGGTGTCTACTACACTTTATCACCGACTGGTGTCTACTATTCCCTATCACCTAGTGGTGTCTATCACCGACACAAAATATAGAATAAAACATTTTGTCGCAAGAAGAAATTTGCTTTGCCGCAAGAACATTTTTTCTTGCCACAAGAATATATTTTTCTCCGTGTGTAAATATATTTATTTGTAATTAGTTATGTCAAATAATCTCAGAAAAGAACCGCTGTAGAAATATATTGACTCAAATCGTTGCTTGTATGTAGTTTTATGTTATCAAGCCTCATTGTATATAAATTATTATTATATACGTACATATATCTTAAAGCCAGTGAAGCGTATTAACCCTATTGTCTAAGTTAAGTATTTAACCTCTGGAAATTAAGTCAAGCATATTAGTAAGAATAGTAAAGCAAAGATCCGTTAAGCATCTAAGCAACAGAAGCTGAGAACGAAAAAACCTTGAACACAACATCCTTTGGATGGGACTTTAAGTGATGGTCCCGAGCCTGTGCAATGTCAGTTATTCGTCAAAGCCCTCTAACTTAGGTGAATAAACCTAGGTTGGCAAAATTTAGGACTCCCAGAGTAGAGTCGGGCTCATGTCCACCAGTGTGACGTAAGATCAGTAGTTGAATAGCCTGAACATGACTCACAATAACTAACCAAACAAGTGTTATTATCTCTTTCACAAGGTAAACATCATATCTCCACAAATTGTCTCTTTAAGTAAAAATTAAATTTAAATTAAATTCTTCACAAGTAATGACAGATAGCATGAATTCCTTTCTTGACAAGAGGATACATTGAAGTTTAATTTTAATCAAAAACTAAACTCGACCCAAAAATAAATTTATGAAAAATATCAAAAACAAAATTAGAGATAATACTGATTTATTATATATATATTTGGGATATGCCCCAATATACAGACAGGAAGACGAATAAAATCTATAGTCGAAAAACAAAGTATGAAATATATAATTTATATATATAATAAATAAATAAAGCAGGATACAATGGTGAAATGGCTAAAATATAAATATATTTGCCAGTATAAATGAAGTCATGTTATCTGTGATTTATATACTGCCAATGATTTATGATCTTTTTATTTATGTTCATTGGTCTTATTTCTGTTCCTAGATTGTATAAAAACGAAAAACAGTATATCAAATAACATTATGTCAAAAGGAGATGGGAAATTAAGAATGTAAGACGTAATACTGGAAGATTAAACTACTCCCTTTTGGAATTCAAGTCATGTATCATTGAAGAATTTGTAAAAACTGTGTTTGTACAAGGCGTTGTGTAAAATTTCATGGTTCTATGGTTGTCATCCAACAATGAAATCTATTTAATAAAAATGAATGGCTAAATGTTGCTAAGCGCAAAACTCGAGAACGGCTGGACCAAAAATGTATACAATTAAATATAATTAGTTTTATAATATACCTACTAATGTGTGTAAATTTTTTTTACATCACAGCCTACAGTCCTTTTTCTTGTTAGCCTGATGTCCTATTAGATTAGAGTGGCAACCTATAGATTGCTATGGCGACCCACGTGCGTCCTATGTTTGTACTTACCCAGCTCAAATTTTCAGCTATGTTTTCGTTCTCCCCCTTAATCCTTCTCCTATTTTGGCTCATGACAATACATCAAATACATTGACAATTAGCACACTTTTTTTAGTTAAGCCACACTCTAACCCCCTTAATGAACCCACATCTACCCTCATAGCTGCAATAGAAAAACTCTCTCTATAATTTTTTGAAATTTTTGAAAATAAGTACTAAGTACTACTTACGCACAAAAAGTTTTCGAAGTCAAGGTTCAAACATAGTTTAGTTTAACATAGAATGAACCTTTGTCTTCTACTATTGCAAATGTGAAAAGTTACATATAGCTATAGATATATTAGTCAAAGTGAACAAATCGTAATTGGCAATTTTCAAAATGAGTTGAGGAAAGCAACCGGATATTAGATGCAGAGGCAAAACTCAGTCTCTGGTGGCCAATTATAAAACATGATGTCCAATATCCGGGGAACTCACCCTCAGAACTCAGCCTTAGTTCCACAGAACCAAGTTTGTGTAGACACTTGTGAAACTTTACCATAGATCAGCTATCTATCATTGCACGACAGGACCCAGGCTTCAACGGAATCATAATTACAATTGAGGGTGAATAATAAAGGAAATCAAAAATAATAATTAGGTAAATACTCAGATTAATAATAATTACTAATAGTAATTAACTAATTACTAAATAAAATATGTCATGTAATTTGAGGACTTTCTTATAGATGAGTCTCCTTCCCCTTTCCCCTCTTAAATTAATTTCATATTGGCCCTACTGGGTATATGAAACTAATCTGTTGGCGTCAGCTGTTTCCTTTTTATTCATTGTACAGTGTGATTCTGAGAGTGACTTTAGGAGTCGAGTGATGTGTAAAAAGTGGTTGGTATAATAAGAAAGTCCTCTTATGGCCACATCACGATTGTTTTTGTTTTTTTAATAAAAAACTTCCAATAATAAAAGTATATTTTAAATTCTGTCTATATGTTACAATTTAATCATGAATTTGAAATAGTTCCTATGGAAATTAATTTGGGGACAAATTTGAGAACAAGTAGGCGATTGGAAATTTTTAAAAGAAACATTTGTGGTAGGAACTAATTTTTCGATAGGACTGACTGTTTTTCAATGAATCAAGCAAACATTTGTAAAAATGTTTTTCAAAATGACATTTTAGGATAGTTTTCGGCATGTTTCTCAAAAAGTGGGCAACCTCTAAAAAAATGTACTTCATGTAAAAGGCCCCTTCTAGGTATTCTTTAAAACGTTTATTTGATGATAATTTCGATTAGTTCATAAATATAGAGGTATCTTGTAAAAAATATACTTAGGCCCCGAAGTAAAATGGTCTTAATCTTAATTAACATCATCACATGTAACATCTTAATTACAATTTAGTAATTAATTAATTACTAATAGCAGATATTCTTTGTTTTATTGTTAATATAATATTGGTTTTCAGAGTTATATTTCAAAAAATTAAAGGTTATTTTATATGTTTTTTGTTGGATTTCTATAGAACTCATGTGAACCCATTTGTCAAATATTTGATAAACTCATTCCAGAAAGTCGAAAAGTCTTACCTACTTATTCAGATCCTGATCAAAACGAAGAACTTGACAATGAACTAAGTATCATTAATTTTTTTATTTTAAAATAATTGAATAGGGGAGCGATGCACTATGGATAAAGAAGAACGGATGAGCATGTTAAGTGGAAATATTACAGCCAAAAGTGCTTAACAAGTTAAACAGTTTTATAGGTCAATTTTGGTTTCATCTAATAGATGAATGATAATTTTCCTAATTATATTAGAATAAGAAAAAACTGTTTGTGTTTGTGACTCTTTACTGCTTTATGATACTACGAGGTCATATCGCCGACTATCTGAGCGCTCTTTCGTTGCACTAGTGGCAGTGGTGGATTAACCAATTGGCAAACCTAGGCAGGTGCCTAGGGCCCCCGATGATAAAGGGGCCCCCAAGGGGATGCTGAAGGCCCCCAATGTCTAAAAAAAAAAAAACTTGTCACTTTTAAAATGATTTTACACGCTTTTGGGAAAAATAATTCAGGTCAAATTTGACAAGGAATTTTACCCGAGTTATTTTTCCCAATAAAAGGTATGATGGGCCCCATATAAGGCATGATTTTTTTTTTTAAATAAAAAAACAAATCGGCTTTTTCATTTTTCACAATGTTATTTCAGTTTTCCCAAAAAAGGTATTAAAAGCTAGTACCAACAATGGGTTAAAAATGTCTCATCCCAAAACAATAGACTATTAAATAAATAAAACAAACTTATTTTTGAAATATTGTCTATTCCACTAAAGATGATGTGATCGAAAAATTCAGCGAGTCGAAATGCAGGAGAAAGTGTGTATGAAGTCAATTTTACAGCGAATTGAAAATATTATTCTTAAGAATTATAACTGTATCAATAAATTCATTTAAAAAAATGCTGAAAAGTTTTAGTTTTTTATGGGGGGAGGGGGGGGGGGGGGGGGGGGTAAAAATAGGGGGGCCCCACATTCGCAATCACCTAGGGCCCCGCAGAAGCTTAATCCGCCACTGACTAGTGGTCATGAGCTTGATTCTACAGTGGGAGTTTTATATGTTGCCTATCTAGGGGGGTCTTTAACGAGTACCTGACATCACACAGGCTACCGACGCTATTCTTTAGTAGAGCAGAGCTCGTGAATCGTGAAAACTGAGGAGGCGGGCTGGCTGAAGTAGTTGATGTGCAGCGTTGTCATGTTTGGCACTCCCTCCTCTCCTTGGAGAGCAGCAGACAAATGAAACGACAACCTACGACGGACAGGCGAGAGAGATGTCATTACAACATTCCATTGGTTCCCAAGCTCATTCTCTATCCCAAGAAGGCTATCTGCCATAATCCAACAGCTCTACACTAATACCTTTATTCACTTCACATACACCAGGAAGCTTAAAATAAAATATTCAATAAAAAAAATTTTCGGATCACCAAACTTAGTGTTTCAAGATTGAAAAACATGTAATGAAGGACTATACCCCAATGACTTGAGACCAAACAACAAATATTTCTCTTTATAAGAAAAACATCAAAGAAAACAGCGAGGGAACGAAAAAACAAAAACACGCGAAGGAAAGTTGTTCGAATTGGAGGATCCTAAAAAGCAGTTGTATCTGTCATGACAAGACAAAGTGTAAGTCGCCCTTTGTGAAGGTAGAGAGAAGCTTCTCTCGAGGCCAGTCTCCCGCAGGAATAGGTCAATTTTCTAACAGATCCCACTTCTCTAGTCCTTCCTTCTCTTCAAATTAAATGTTTTTACATCCTCAGCTATACGTAAAACATCAAATTTCGTTGAAAACCGTATAAGGATCTTCTGACTCCACAAATGTAAAAAAACAAAAAAATTCCGTCTGTGTGTCTGTGAACAGGATAACTCCCGGTAGAAAGAATGTATCGACACGAGATTTTACATGTCTTTCCAGAACCCTCTAAAGACGATAATCTTTTGATTTTCAGCCAAATCTGCCAAAGGGAAGGAGGGATTAGAGGGGAGGCTTAACACAAAAACTCTAATAACTGCCGTTGTAATGAATGTATTGACACAAAATTTCGTGTGTATATTCAAAGTCCTATAAGGACGACATCTATTAATTTTTAGCGGAATCAGGCGAAGTGGAGGAGAGGATCACCGAGGGGCGCAACTCATGTAAAAAATTTTAAAAACGAGGAAGTATAGGTTGGCTACATCTAAAAATTTTTCTCAAATTTCCCAAAAATAAAATTTGTAATTGATTAATGGATTTTGTTAAACTAGTGTTGTTAGGATCCATTTTCATTTTTTAAAAGTGTTTAATTAACCGTTCCTTTAATGTACAAACTTAACAAACATGTTTTTCTCACCTCACCGTTTTTATCTAATTATAAATAAACAGTTTTACGCCTCGTTGAACAGGTGTCATGGCCTCTACCGGAAATCAGCAAAGCCCCCCCCCCCCCCAAAAAAAAAAAATTTTTAAATTTTAGTTATTAGGGTTTCTGAGTAGAGGCCCCACCTGAAACCCCCCTTCCCTTAGGCTGATATCGCGGAAAATTGCTAAGTGTCGTTCTTATGGGATTTTGAATTCACATATGAAATTCCATGTCGATATTCATTACATCGGCAGTTATAGTATGAGTTAAGTCCCGTCTGATCCCTACTTCCCTTCCGCCGATTACGCTGAAAATCAACAGATGTCGTCCTTAGAAGGTTCTGGATTCACATTTAAAATGTCGCGTTCATCCATTCAATCTATCGGCAGTTATCGTGTTCACAGAAACACACACATAGATACACTTTTTTTTTTCCATATTTGGAATCTGGAGGTCAGAAAAGTTAAAATTCCGTTGAAACCGCCTCATCAAATTTTTCATCGTTGACATAACTTCCCCTATACTTCGTATAGCTGGGAAAGAAAAAATTACTTTCAAAGTTGAAACCACAGAACTCAAAAACAGGAAATAAGGGGGGGGGGGGGGGGGGGGGGGGGGAACCTACAGTTTTGTCAATATTTCACTATGTAAAGTAAGAAACATCGCATCATCTTCAAATGGCAGTTTTTGTTTTATTTTTCATGAAAGAATAAGACGACACAAATCTAACAAAAAAAAACTGAAATCTAACCAACTGTTAAGTCGCGAGTTGAGTGTGGGTGAATTCGGGAACACGCCGAGACAATCGATAGGAGTCGGCGGGACTCTTGAACTACATGAGTCAGTAAGCAGTTGGGCACCACGGCGGGGGTGGACTGAGTTGGTTGAGTTGGCTGTTACCACGCGAGTATAAAGTGAGTCGTCTCTTAACAACGAGAGGGACCAGTTGGTCACCACGCGGGGTGGACTGAGAGTCTGGGTCGAGCCAGCACGCGGTGGTGCGGAATGGATTCGTCCTTATTACCACGCGGGTATAAGGTGAGTCGTTAGTTACCATGCGGAAGTGAGTTGTTTATTACCATAAGGTGAGTCGTTAGTTACCATGCGGAAGTGAGTTGGTTATTACCACGCGGGTATAAAGTGAGTCGTCTGTTACCAAGCACAGTAAGTGAGTGACTTGTGTAGTTCCCACGAGGTATGGGACTTATTATTGAACAACTGACTTTGTGTTCGTTACCACGCGGTTTTGTTTATAAGGGTGTTGACCAAATAAATATATCTGTTGCTCTACTCTAAGTTCTCATTAACCTGTACCCAAACCAACACCAACAAACCTGTTTTTAAGGGTCAATTGCCTAATTCGTTATTATTATTATTATACCCCCTAACGTATTATCATGAGATATCTTGGGTTTAGCTAATTTGAATCTGAATATTATCCCGAGTTAAATCGGACACAATTTGTTTTTTGTCTGGGTGTACTATCTCGTGTTTGCTCTTTGTAGTTCTTCACAATGACACATATAGCGCTTTTAGTACAGTTGCCGATAGATGGCGCGAGTCGTGAACAGCGCACCCCCTCGGACAGAGAGACATTTTTCAGAATTAATTCCTCCTTCTAAAAAAAAAAAAAAACGAATCCCACTAGGACACGGGCAATATGCTGTAAAAAACGAGACCATCGGGGTAAATCCATTTGACGATAATCGCGATACTTCTGCCCCGACTCGTCAGGTCGCGCTGTGTGTGGCACCGTGTTTCAAAACATACCACAACCAATTTATATCTTAAGTTATAATTTTTTTATTAATTTAGTTTAAGTTGTATTCATGTTTTATGCACTTATAAGAATAATTAAAACATTTCGCATGGTTTTGTTAGTATAACTTGTATTTTTTGGCCTACCTGATGAGTTAACTCGAGATAATTTAACATTTTTGGGACTCCACTTTTGTATATAAATAAAAGCCAAATTTGAAAAATTTGAGAGGCCTCACTTTTATATGGTACAAAGAGTAGCAATTAGTTATTTTAAAAAATGGGTAATTCTTGAAACGCATTTTGGAAAAAAACTGGTTAGTCCAGGGGGTTAAGTGAATAAAACGAACATCTTTTTACTTCTCCTGCTATAAGAAATTAGTATAGTAAAAGTAATGTAATCAGTCAGAAATTCGTTGTTGAGTTTTCACAGAAAATTCATGTTTTCCAATCCATAAGAAAAGAAAAAAAACTGTCTGTCTGTGTATAGTCTCCGTCTGTGAACACGATAACTCCCGATAGAATGAATGTATCGACACGAAATTTTATATGTTCTCAGAATAAAATTTACTATGAGGATTCAAGAGCCCCTATATGAGTTAACTAAAAATTTTTAATCCAAAAGGTCGATTAATTTTGGAGTGAGAGCGAAAGTGTATTTGTTCTGGGCAAGTACACTGCCAGTGATTCACCGACGACTTTTTTAAATAATGTTTGTACAATACAGGTTATAGACCTATATATATATATATATGCGACGCTATAAAAGCCTATATATAGCGTATAGCATTGTGTTATGCTCGCATAGTATAGTGTTATGCGCAACTCGTGTTGGAAGAGAATTCCTAACGCATGTGATGGATTTTTCTGCCAACGTTAGGTGAGTTGGTTCGTTCCTCAGATGGCATTCATGAAATATTCAAGATAATAAAACGAAGGAATGAATAATGGCTACCTTGTATTCAAACATAATCCATTTGTAAGAGAGAGCATCTTCAATTTACTTACTCGTCATTTCATTAAATTTAAATTCAATTTAGTTAAGTGAAATATTGAAAAAGTAAACAGGAGACGACGTGTGTTATATTATCCGTGAAAAATGAAGGAATAAAAAAAACGGAGAGCAGTAAATTATATATAACTGACAATATATTAAAAAATGTTAATAAAAAAAAACGGAGAGCAGTAAATTATATATAACTGACAACAAATTAAAATATGTTAATAAAAAAAAACGGAGAGCAGTAAATTATATATAACTGACAACAAATTAAAGTATGTTCATAAAAAAAAACGGAGAGCAGTAAATTATATATAACTGACAACAAATTAAAATATGTTAATAAAAAAAACGGAGAGCAGTAAATTATATATAACTGACAACAAATTAAAATATATTAATAAAAAAAACGGAGAGCAGTAAATTATATATATCTGACAACAAATTAAAATATATTAATAAAACAAACGGAGAGCAGTAAATGATTTATGACTGACAACACATTAACATATGTTAATAAAATAAACGAAAATCTCGACTACGAAAGTCAAATATAACTCTTCCGACATCGGTGAATCACCGGCAATGTACTTCCCCAGAACGAATTAATCTATTAACTTTTCGCTCCTCTCCAAAACCAGTCGACCGCTTGGACTAATATTCAATAGTTGACTTAATTAGGAACTTGTAAATCCTCGTAAAATTTTGTGTCGATAAGTTCATAATATCGGCAGTTATTAGAGCTTTTATTCCCCCCCCCCCCCTAATCCCCCTTCCTATAGCCGATTTGGCTGAAAATTGATATGGGCTTTTTTGACTCTTAAGAAGATAACACTTTTTTTTATATCGCTATTCTTTTCTTTTTAAAAAAGAAATTAATTTTAGAGTAGGTATTTTAATATTTATAATCTTTTTGTACATGACAGAGATTTGTGAGACTAATTTACTACAATATTAAAGTTATTGCTGACGTTATCCTACCTCTCGTGACCCCGGTGATAACTATAGTCAACCGACTTAAGGTTTGGTTCCTGCTACTTAGGAGGACGAGGTAAATAAGGTTTGGATGGTTTTCCATCTCAATTGGAAAGAAGACTGGTTTTCCAATAAGAACATGAAACATTGAATACTGTTCTCGACGACAATGGAAACTAACTGAATCACCTAAAGGAAACTTTGTTAACAATTCCGTTTTCTGTCCCAACTCTTCGTAGCATTGGTATCTTTTTACCTCATTTTATTTTCTTATACCTATAGTATAAGGCAGTATTGTAATCTTGCGTAAATCCGAGATCGAGGTTCAACGGTTTTTCACATTTCGAGATCCCCTGAATACGTTTTGACCATTTTTGCGATGATGCATTCCTGTGCGTGTGTGTGTGTCTATATGTGATTGGAAAGATGTGAGCTCTCTTCCGCAATGACGATTATGGCTATTAATTTGAAAATTTGGATTGAAAGTCACATGTGACACAGATCTAATTAGATTTTTGCCGAAATTGAGAAGTTAATGATCTAATCAAAAATCTATTCAAGTAAACGAAAACTGAAATACACATTTTGTATGAAATACTATCTTTTTCAGGTAGTCTTGTTTTTGAGATATAAGCCTAAAACCATCCTTTAATGTAGTTTTAAGACACATATTTTTTTCTATATACTGCAATCTTTTGTAATTGATGCTTCATCCATTCCCATGATGTCTATGGTTCAATCGATATCACAAGGTATCGATACTTTTGCTCATAAGTAGTATCTAATACAACTTTCGATACCTACTCGTTCCGATTGAAACGAGTAGTTCGTTATAATTAATTTTTAAAAATGTACAAATCTATACAGATACTAATAAAAATCGTATCGATTCAATCGAGTACTTCGTATATATATATATATATATATATATATACGAAGTACTCGATTGAATCGATACGATTTTATATATATATATATATACCTATATAGTAATAATAAAAAACACAATAAAATTTGAAAGGTATAAATGAGATATTATAGTGGGCATAAGAAAAAAATAAATCAAATCGAATAAGATGAAGTTATATTATTAAAAACATACTGAAAATAATAAAAAGCCTTATAAAATAAACATACAATTTATTTTTACTAAGCATATAAAACTACTGGAGACTATTCGCATTCTCACAATATTTCATTTTTTTTAAACACTTTTTTGTCGCTAAGATCGAATCGTTCTTAATGTAATAAATCCACACTTTCGCCGTGCGACGTGGCATTATAATTTCTAATTGACAAAATGAAATGTAAAAATAAAATAAAATGCTGAAATCGTAATCACGATCACGGTTCGGTTCAAAATCAAACAAACTTATATCATCATAAACGATAAACCATTTAATGTAAATAAGTTAAGAAAAAAGGACGCATCACATATGAGGTTATTAATATCGATATACAGGGTGTCCCAGATAAACGGGCCACAATCCAAATAATTCGGAAACGATTAGTGCTAGCAAAATTTTACAAAAAATGAAAGTTGTACGTCTTAACGAGTGGTATGCAGTGATGTGAAAAAAAATGAAAAATTTAATGTAATAGGGCTTAAATTGCCAACGGAAGGAAAGGGTTACCTTTTAAGCCCATTAACAATTAACACAATTTAAAAGTACTTAAAAAGTTGGGAAGAACCCCGCGAAAAAAATCTTTGTACCTGTAAAACTACCGGAGATATGTTGGTTCAAAATCTGAAAAGTGTTAAACCCAGAGTTTGGCGTGTTAAACCTTTGAAAAGAATGAGTCATGTACCTAACTGAAGTTAAGAATGGTTCTTAATGTATTTTTTCTTTACTTTCATATAAAAATACTCAGATTGTAATAATTATAATAATAAAAGGGCATAATTTGAGCCATATTTTGAACATTTTCTGAAGATTTGGACAGTATTTTAGATAATATGGACTCTTGCAAATGTTGGTAAAGGCATTATGGGCAGAACTGACATAATACAAAAGTTTCCGAAAAGTGGTATCTTTGAAGGGTATAAAAGAAACAATAAACACTTTCAGCAATAAAATACCAATACTGTATGTATAAAGTAATTATAACAATTGAACAAGAGATGAAGAACTGAACTACGTTAAAAATACATATACACATGCTTACATGTAGGTGATTATTGATTACACTAAATGTTCAAAAATTGCTCCCCGATTTCTCAAACATACATCCAATCTTCGGCTGACCGATTCGACTCTCTTGGCAACACTCTCTTCCCGTATTGCTAAACATTCTTGGACAATGTCCCCTTTAAGTTGTTCAGGAGACATTGGCTGTCTGAAATACACTCTATTCTTTAAGTAACCCCAAAGAAAAAAATCAAGAGGGTTAAAATCCGGTGACCTAGAAGGCCACGAAACAGGTCCCCCTCGCCCAATCCATCGATTTTGAAAACATGGCATTCAATTCTCGTTTGGCCACCCGCGAAAAATGGGCTGGACACCCATCATGCTGGACACCCATCATGCTGAAACCACATAGACTTGCGAACATGAAGGGGGACATCTTCCAGTAGAAGTGGTAACTCATCGCGTATGAAAGTTGCATATATTTGTCCGGTTAGACTTCTTGGGAAGAAATATGGGCCTATAATTCTGGTTCCAAGAATGCCACAACGAACATTAACTGCCCATCGGTGTTGACGATCTACATGTTTCACCCATCTAGGGTTATACTGTGCCCAGTAATGAGAATTGTAACCATTTAAAGTACCGTCACTGCAAAACGTGGCTTCGTCACTGAATAGAACATTCTTGAAAAATGACCTGATTGTTGAATTTTATTTAGTCCCTGCGATTCTGAAGGTCTTGTGGCATCAAACAATTTCAGTTCAGAATTTTATTGCAACAACAAATAAAAGAAAGTTGTAAGAAATTAAACGGTGAACGATTTTGATGAGTTGGTAAATTTATATAATTTTTTTTAATTGTTGAAATCTTAAACGAGTACTTTGAATACAAGTGATATCTATTCGAAAGAAAGGTATCGATATTTTACTTGTATTTACTTGTATCGATAGATCTCTAATGATGTCTAACTGCCATTAAATGATATTTTTATATTTATGTGTAATCCGAGGGAACAAAGAATATAACTACATAGAAAATTGTGAAAAACAATGTCCTCCCTTTACTTTCCTCAGGCGGGTAAAAATATGTACATTTTAAAATAATATAACGACATCAATTTTGATTTTAAAAGCTAAAACGGAATACAAAATGTTTATCATAAAGATGTGAAGCTATGACATCATGAGTGTTAGGCAATAGATTTATCTGAATAGCTTTCTCATTATCTCAAGTACTAGTGAAGATGAAGGGAACAATATCTATCATTTATTTTCTTCCTTCCTAATAATTCGATAATATTTACAAAATGGAACCAATTTCACTATTATTATTTGTGGCTGGCATCATGCTGCTATCGATTGCCAATTCCACCAGGGAGCTTCGCTCATCTGGAAATCGCTACGTCACTTCCATTTCCCTAGCCCTAATGAGGTTCAGTAGCATCACCATCATCATAATAATAATAAATATTTACACTATTCAGTGAAGGAAGATGAATAAATACAACGTAAACTCATTTTTTATATATGGATTCCAAATTTCGGAATTTGAAATGAAATGAATAGAAATTTTATTATTCTGGGACCGGTTCCCTAGGAATAACTATATCCAGAGTAAAGAAAAAGAAACAAAAAATATATAGTATCAGTACAAAGAAATGAAAAGATGTGTAAATAAAATTAGTGCTACATTGGAGAAAAACTATACAATTAAAAAAATAGATAAACAAAAGATTAACAGGGAGAGATTAACATAAAATTAACAACTTCATTATGATGAAAAAAAAAAAAAAAAGTATCTATATAAATACAAGAGAATATGTAAAAAAAAAAAAAAAAAAATCTATATATAAGAAAAAAATAAAAATCGACCGAGCATAATACTATGATGGTTGATTATAAAAGAGAAGGAAGAATGCCCAGCCAAGGATTGAAATAAAATTAATTCGGAGTTGATGATTTATTCACACTAACTTCAATTCGACACCCTATTTTCGCTCGGACGGTTGCAGTTACAAAAAAGAAAAAAACACCACTTTCCAATATTTTTTTATCCAGATATAAAATCCATCACTGTACCTTCTCCTACCCTTTATTTAAGGGCTACTCCCACAACCTAAACTTATTTTATTTATATTTTTATTTCTTTCCGAATTCTGAAATTAGATTTTTAGTAAGGAAAATTAACACAGAAATAATATTGTAAGAATAAGTATTTCTAGAGATATTCAGGGAGGCCCAAAACTAGCTATTAATTTTTCACCAAGACCTTACACTTACAGATGGGTCATTCAACCTCCCCTTGTCACGTGGAGAGGAAGGGGAGGCTCCGAACATATTGCAACTCGGGCCTCAGAATAACCTTAGAAATATACATATTATATATAATTATCTGATCAATATACTTCTCAAAAAAACTAGTTTAATTTGAAAAAAAAACTTATCACATTGGAAACGTTGAGGCGGTGGCATAACTCTCCCCCTCTCCCCGGGTAATGAATTTAAAGTCTTGATAAAAATTTGTGAAAAGTGGTCTTTGTTTCATGTTTGTAACTGTTAACCTTCTTGGTTAAAACAGGCAATTGCATTGAATTTGGGCTAACCTGAACATGCCATTTATTAAATTTTATAATTTATAAATTTGACCAAAAAAAAAAAATAATAATAACCAATAAAATAATATTTCTTAGTACACTTCTACAACAATTATCACTCAAAGTGTCATAAAATTTTAGAAAGAAAAGCAATAACAAAGTTCTGATGAAGTCGTATAAAAGTGGCTCCAAGTTTCTTTTAGAAGAAAATTTATTAGCTTTAAGTTTGTCCCTCACTTGATAAACTAAGAGTTGTGTAAAAATTTCTTTTTAGGTTTCCTTTCTAGAGTTGGTTTGTTATTTTGACCACCGCAACAAGTAAATATTTCTTTTAGATAGTTCCAAGAAAGACTATTCGCAGTTTAAAATACAAATAAAAAATCAAACTTTATTAAAGATGAGATAAACTGTAGTTAGTTAGTTACTGTAACTCTTGCCCGGGCTTTAACTAAAGTGTCACATCATCTGCTACCAGAGCGCTCTTTCCTTGCTCTGGTGGACATGAGACCGACTCTACTCAATTTTTATTTACCTAGGGTAGGAGTCTTTAATGAGTACCTGACATCGTACAGACTTAGGACCATCGCCTAATGTCCCATCCGAAAGGCCACGTGCGCAAGGTGTTTTCCCAGATAAAAAAAAACTAAGGGCCTCGGCCGGGTTTCGAACCCACGATCTCGAGCTCAGTAAGCGAGCTACTGGCACCCTCATTTGATTAGAGGTATTAGAATTTAATAGTTGTTCTTCCTTAGAACATCAAACAGACAACTATATACAAGAGGTTCGGTTGTACTTCTCCCACTCAAACTAGGACATTGGCAACCAGCAACTTCATTTAGGAGTTTCGTGACAATATGGCGTACAACTTGATGTTAATGGAGGTTGGTGATTGGTTGGTTAGCTTACCTGGGCAATGAGCCTATTGAGGTTCGTGTAGGTGGGGTTGAGTACGTCCAGATGACGTGCACAGATCTCATAGCAGGCCTCGTTGTCCACGACAAAGTTACAATCACTGCTCTCAATCGTCCCATGCGTCGTTAGCACTGCGTTGTATGGTTCCACGATAATCGGGGAAATCTAAGAACACCAGTCTTACATTAACTTATATGAGACAGTCTAGAGACAACATGAAACACATTCAGTACATGGTTCTATTGCATCCTTTATTCACCAAAATAAATTTAATAAAAAATAAAAAAAAATTGTGAATCACCAATAATGTATTTGTCAATAATATAATAAAGAAACTATAACAGTAAGAAATAAACTTATATGACATAATATTGAAGTACGGATCACATATTTAACGAAGCAAGTGGAATAAATTGCCTTCATCTTTGTGAAGAAGTAGACAGCTTTAAAAAAATTGGAATTGTTTGAACGATCAGGCTCACATCAAATTCTCACCCCTGTTAAAGCCACTAAAGTTTTATATTATATTGTGTATTTTTATTATAAGAAGTATGTACGCATTTTTATTTTGTTCCTGTACTTCGATATCATATAGCCCTTATTTCTTATACAGGGTGTAACAAGTCGAGAGGGCGATACTTAGGGATGTTATAGTAAACTTAATTCTCTACAAAAAAGTTCCTATAAACATAGGTCCGCAAATGCTTTGTTTAAAAGTTATAATAAAAAAACACTAATACAACACTAATCACTTGAAAGTACAGAATAACTACAATAATTGTTTAAAATGTCTTCTTTGTTGTCGTACACATAATTGACGGACCTATGTTTATAGGAACTTTTTTGTTCAGAATTAAGTTTACTATAACATCCGTCAGTATCGCCCTCTCGACTTGTTACACCCTGTATATACTATGTATGTTACTATAAATCGCATAATTTAATTTTTTTTATATATATTTCTAAATATTATATCTTTTTTATTTTTGTATTTTCTTTATTTTATTATACTGTTGACAACTCTGAACTTCATTAGGGGAGGGGCATCACAGTCTTGGGTAATCTGAGAATTCAATAAATATGCCAACCTAGCAAACTTAAATGTCACTTTTGAGCTTGGTGCTGACGATGGCGTAAACCGAAACCGGTTCACTTTATGTATATATTTTTGTAGAATTAGACAATATAAAAGTTAAACAAGTTTTTTGTTTGTATTAAATATATAATACAAAAAAGAGGGCGCCGGTAGCTCAGTGGTATGCGTGCTTGGCTTCTGAGCTCAAGGTCGTGGGTTCGAAACCCGACCGAGGCCCTTAGTTTATTTTATCTGGGAGGTAAAATAAACTTAAGCATGACATCCTTCGGATGGGACGTTAAGCGATGGTCCCAGGACTGTATGATGTACCCTAGGTGAATAAAAATTTAGGGTAGGCAAAATTTAGGACTCCGACAGTCGAGAGTCGGGCTCATGTCCTCCAGAGTGATGAAAGAGCGCTCTGGTAGAAGGCGATATAACCTCGGAGTTAAAGCCCGGGCTATCCCCGAGTATTCAAAAAACAAAACAGTAAGTCTGTAACGTCTAGCTTTGCGCAATAAATATGTCATGAATATTTATAAGTACAAGTTTGTTACTTTTTTTACAAATACAATAGGTAATAGTTTTTCTATCGAATTTAGTTTGCAGGTATTTCAAAAATGTATTTTGCTTTTGCCAATATGTATTATTTGCGTAACTTCTAACCGCATACCATAGATATAAAAAAGTATATAATATAATATGTTGAACATAACTTACTCTGGGTGAGGGATAAACAGAGAACTCAATAATGCTGACCCGGCCATAGTCACGGCGTAGCTTGTGGAGTATGTTAGTGGTGAGACCGGAGCCAGTGCCTCCGCCAAAGGAACGGAACACGATGAACCCCTGGAGGCCATCAGCCACCTCCGACTGTCGGCGGAGCCGCTCCATGCAGAGTTCCGAGATCTCATTGCCCACCGTGTAGTAGCCACGGGCAAAGTTGGAGGCAGCGTCCTCCTTCCCGGAGACCAACATCTCGGGGGAGAAGAGGCGGCGGTAGGTGCCCAATCGCACTTCGTCTGAGGGAAGTATAGAAAGCAACGAACATAGAGCGACAAGCAAAGAAACAGAAAGAAATCGTACTGCCTAGCAGTGATGAACCGGATAGACACTTGGGGTTTGAGCTCAAATGTTTATAAAGGCGAGACCTTCTTCCCCCCCCCCCCCCCCAAGCCTCCCCCTAAGCCCTTCAAGCCAGCCTCCCCAAAAAAGCCTTCCCCACCAAGATTTCAGTAAAAACAATGAATGAACAAAAAAATTTTTTTTTGTGTCGGAGGTTTTACATTTTTAATTTAATGTTTTATTTGTTAAGACCTTTGGACCGATTTGCTATTCAATTTTTAAGTAAAACAAAACAGTCTCGGAATGTAGGAAGACTGGAAACGATTCGAAAGTTGTTCGGAATCGTACAGGTAGGTCTACTGAAACGATTAAATCGACTTAGCGAACCGTTTCACTGCTGGAACTTGTTCCACCTTGAACGGCCTGTCCGTTGGATGTTGTAGCAAAAATTATTGAAACTATTGCAGAAAAGCAATGGCAGTTTTTTAATAGAAGTTAAGCCTCAATTCTACATTTTTAGAAATTAAAATGTACTTAACTTTATTCAATCAAATTAAAATAGAACCAGTTTTCGATTAACTACGCGTCTGTAAAAGGGATGTACTTCCGGTTTTTTCACCAGGAATGTTTTCCAGGTACTTGACCATAACATTTAAAATAGAAAATCCACGAATATGAAAAATAAAATGATATAAAAAAAATACAATATTTATTTTGGGACATACTTCCCCTAAAAATAATAACATAAGAAATAAACGATAGAGTACAAGTATCAACCAAATGAGATAGCATAAATAAAAATAGAAAAGGCTATAATAGAGGCTAAAAATAGAGGCTTCTAGGAATTAACTAATGAAACAATAACTGTTAATGACGAGCAATAATTAAATTAAAACAATGAAATTAAATAAAAGAATTAAATTAAAACGATGAATTAAACTAAAAAAAAATAATTAAAGGATAAATAATGTAAATAACAATAATGAATAATTATAAAGAAAAACAGAGTTCAAAGAGTATACATATTAAATGATATCGTCAGGATTATACTAGAAATATATGAGATATACTAAGATATGTTCCAACTAGGCTGAAGAAACAGTACAGTAACGATCGGTTCAGAGAGTGAGAGACATATATGTAGGAAGACGAGAACTATCCCACAGGAGCTAGCATTAGGAATCGTTAGAAGGTATCTGTTAGGCCATAAGACCCCAGTACATTTGGTTGTGTAGTCAAGGAGATGAGTTCAGCCAACAGGGGGAACCAACTAGAACCCGGGGAACTTTACAATATTAACAATTTTATTTTAACGAAATAATAAAGAATAATTACCTATGCAAGTTGGTTCGAGGTCACAAAAAACAGCTCGGGGCACTGTCTGTCCATAGGACGTAGTTGTGTAGAGTGCACTGGTTCCTTCATTATCGAGCATCTGCTGTCCTTCCGGGGTGATCCCATGTTCAATGCAAAACAGCTCCCAGACTGCATTCCCAACTTGAACTCCCGTCTGGCCCAAGTGCAATGAGATTATCTCCTAAAGTGAACAGTTTACAATAGATATTTTACCATTTATAAAAAATTGTTATGTTCAATTTGGCTGCCTCAAACAAAACTAGTATATATCTGTCTGTATTTCATCATTTGTTTCGGCACCAAGCCTGGAATTAAAGTTATTTAGGGAAAAGTAAAGAAAATTCAGTTTTTTTTAGTCGTGGCCATTTGTGCGGAACACTGCTAATGAATAAGGTAACAAATGAATATAAAATGACATGAAACTAGTTGCAGCAGCTCTTTGTGTTTTGAAAAGTACTTTTATCTTTAGGGGGGGGGGGGGGGGGGGGGGGGGGGTTTATAATATAAAAGAAAACTAGGAATGGACTTTATTCTAAGCAAAACACATTATAAATAAAAGAAATAAAATGAAACATCAAAACTTTCTAGTTACCAGAAGATGAGAGAACTTTTATTTCCCTCCCTTCTGTCAAAAGTCAGAATCATATTGTACAACAAACAAAAGGTTCATACAAATTCATTCATCTTCCAGTTTTCTTATATTATAATCGTAAGGGCTTTAGTATATCATTTATAGAGGCATAATCGTCCATATATTCTCCGAAATAGGCCTTAAACGTTCCTAAGTATCACACATATTGATTTTCAGTCAAATTGGCCAAATGGGAGGGGGCTTAACTCCAAAACCTTACTAACTATCGACAGAATGTTCATTTCGATAGGGAATTTAATTTTTGGATTCAAAAGTTTGTAAGTAAGACATCTACAAATTTTCGGTCAAACAGGGCTAAGAGAAAGAATGTTTTGGAGTGAGAGTGGAAACTACAAATAATTCGAGATGGGGAGGTATACTGTCAGTGATTCAATGAACTGAGATTGTATGCTGATGATCATCCATCCCTTCAGAACTAAAAGGAAACTATGTCCCATTATTTCAAAAACTTTATTTTATTTGATAGAGAAATATGAATTCCCATGCAATTCCACATGAATGGACGACAGACATTGATATAGAAGTGACGATAATATGGTAGTTTTGTGATGGTAGTTTTCTGTCGATTTGAGACAATTTTAGAGATCAGGGGAGCAATCAATGCTAAAATTATTCTCAATAGAGAATATTCATTTCTACTTCCTCAGCTATACGAAGTATAGGGGTAGTTATGTAATCGGGCAGAACTTCAATGTTGAGATTTCACCGAAATTTCATGTTTTACAAACCTCTGATTCAAAAAAAATGGAAAAAAAGTCTATCCGCCTGTTTTTCTGTGATCATGATATCTCCCAATAGAATGAATGTATCGACACGAAATTTTATATGTGTATTCAGAAACCTCTAAGGACGACATCTATTGATTTTCAGCTAAATCAGTTAAAGAGAAGAGGGAGGGATTAAGGGGGAGGCTTAACACAAAATTCCATTTATTAATTCACAACCTCCTAGGGACGACACCTACTAATTTTCTGCAGAATTGGCTGAAGAGTTCACCGACGACTTTTTTCATTAAAAAATACGAACATCTCAACCGGCCAGTCATTTGCCAGTCTGAAACCAAAGTATCCTAGTTCAAATTGTCTCCATTAGATGGCAACATTAACTCAAAATTCATTAAAAGGTGTCCCTTTGTTTTCTTGTGGATGCTACTTAAACTAATAGTATCGACTTACCTTTCCCATTTCGTTTCATCAACTTGAATTTTTGCACCAACAATTTTTCAAAATGTGTCATAAGAGAATATAATGAACTTCATCTGTTAATGTAATTGTGTCCACCCCTAATTTTGAAACCCCTGAAAGCAGAATTCTGTTTAATAATATTCTATATTATAGACTGTAAATAAATGAATTATATATATGACAAATGATGAGTCTCATATCTTTGACTAAGTTATATGCCGTCGGAGGCTTGTAATGCAGCTGTCCTGTTAATGGTGATTTAACAACTCATTAACAAGATTCATCTTAAATCTTTTAATTTACATTTTTTTTTCTTTTTTTGAGCACATTTACAATCGGTAAAATACAACCATTAGTAAATTTGGTGACAATAATGTAAAAAAATAAATGCAATATATACAAGGTAAGGAATGTAAGAAAAATATGTATAATAATTACGAATATTAACAAAAAAATCTAGACAAAACGGTGAAGGATATCTACAAAATAATAAATAATATAATATATTATTTATGTGTATATTATACACAATAAGTAAATATAAACAAAGGTAATAATAAAAAATAAATAATAAGTACAAAATAATAAATGAATAAATTCAGCTCCAGATCCCCAAAACACCATCACGATGAGGCCATCCTCATTCCTCCAACTTAATGGAGGAAGAGGAGATCACGGTAGCCCGGAGATCACTCCTCGTACCACCTCGCTTTGCCAGCCTCATCTGCCAGCAGTGGTGACAGACCGAGAGGGATAAAAAGAGCTGAATATGAATGGGAGAAACTGGACATTGTCAGCACTTCTAAATAGTAGCTATGTACTTTAATGGAACAGGTCTCTCGGCCGAAACCGTCTCAATCTTCGTGGAGGATTGTCAAAAGGAATTTCAAGGTCATAATGGAGGGTGAGATTGGAAACACAGAAGAGTGCGTCGACAATTGTTCTTAGAATTTTGGATTGGAAGGGCTGGATACGCTAGATGTAAGATGACTTAGCACAGCCCCATAGTTCAAATCCGTATGTCCATATAAGTCTTACTATTGTCTTGTTTATATTCAGTTAGTTCACAACAGATAGTTTGGATTTTCTGTTTAGAGCTGCCCAAACCAGTCGGTTCACTTCTTGTAGTTTCAGTCATGTGTATGGATACATGACGCTAGCATTAGAGATGTCGGGCCTCTTGTACGGACTAGATGCATTCATATAGGCAAAATTTAATAATATTCTGTTAAGATAATTTCTCAAATATAAACTCTTTTAACTAAGGGTTGGCTTCAGGCTGTTAACAATTAAGGTGGGAGTTCCTCAAAGTGTAATTCTAGTGCTCCAACTTCAAATTTACAACATACCCCCCTCCCCGAACTTCAACCTACGATATCCTATAAGTAACCTAGAACAGAATAGAATACGCGTTTCAATTCTTGAGTTGTAGGCTACTTCCTACTTATCATTTAAAAAAATATATAGGTTTATACATCTAACTCATATATATATATACATAACAGGAGGGCGCCGGTAGCTCAGTGGTATGCGTGCTTGACTTCTGAGCTAAAGAACGTGGGTTCGTAACCCGACCGAGGCCCTTAGTTTATTTTATCTGGGAGGTAAAATAAACTTAAGCACGCCGTCCTTCGGATGGGACGTTAAGCGATGGTCCCGAGCCTGTACGATGTCAGGTACTCGTTAAAGACCCCTACCCTAGGTGAATAAAAATTTAGGGTAGGCAAAATTTAGGACTCCCACAGTAGAGTCGGGCTCATGTCCACCAAAGTGACGAAAGAGCGCTTTGGTAGTAGGCGATATGACCTCGTTGTTAAAGCCCGGGCATGAGTCATAAAACCTAACCTAACCTAACACCATTGATTTCAGCGTAAAAAATCCTTTAAAATGATGTTTCGGAAGGTATAGGGTCCTATTTGAAATTTTAAAGTTGTATTGGTCCTGGGGTATCCCGTACAATTTTTTTTTCAAAAACAACTCGAAATATTAAACTAGATTGAAAAATATTAAATACGTATTTTTTATTTTTTTTATAACGTTATCGGTACAAGATAAATTCAGCCGGGCCATCTAAAAAGGACACCCTGTATATATTACGACAAATAACATATACACCTCAGCGCCGGTAGCTCAATGGTATGCATGCTTGCATTCTTAGCTCAAGGTCGTGGGTTCGAAACCAGACCTTGGCCCTTAGTTTATTTTATCTGGGAGGTAAAATAAACTTAACCCTCCTAATACCACGTGGGGTCAAAAAATACCCCATGCGTTTTAAAATGTGTATGAACTGCTCAATATAATTTCTATTTCGATGAGGTTTAAGGACATTTATCCGTAGACTATCTCCATTCGATTTCATTAAGAAAATGTATTCACCTTGTATTTTAAAAATTGATATAAAATAATATTTTCACAAAAACGTAGTTGGGGTCACGCGGGACCCCACGTGGTATTATCCGTATCACATTTTCGTTCGTCTGAAGAGAAGTATTTTCAAGAAGTTCCACTCAGTAAACAATTCCGAAAAGTTACGTTTGCTCTTCAATTGACCTGCAATTCGAAGAAGACATTGCCCGCACCCGCTGGAGTTTTTCCTGATCAACATTTCTTGGTTTCCACTTCTCGTTCACCTCTTGAAATTTATTTAGATCTAATTTCAGTATGCGTTGACGGTTCGGACCGTAAAGATAAATCATGGATCACATTGTGTCCTCGCGAACGTTGATGTTAGTAGAGCGTGCCAGGGAGATTGCAGGGTTTGAATCTGAGGAGGCCCTTGTGGAAACGGAACAGCTCGAAGTGATCTCCGATGTTGAAGACGTTTTGGAAACAGACGATGAAGAACTTGATGAGCTAGAAGCACGTATGTAAAAACCTAGTCACAAAAAAATTTCTTTGCGCTAAATGTAAATAATAATAGCACCCATAGTGTGAATATACTTTTATAAGTTTCATGATTTACTTTTTTTTTGAATAAACATTTTTCATACCATTTTTTCTCAACTTTTTTAACTCTTTATTTTTCCCTCATTTTGAATGAACTTGATTGAAAAAGTTAGAATGAAAAGCTAGTTGGTACATGAAAAATTGAAAAATGAAGTGGGGTCTCAAAAGGACCCCACATGGTATTTTTCGTTTCACAGGTCACGTGGTATTAGGAGGGTTAAGCCCGCCGTCCTTCGGATGGGACGTTAAACGATGGTCCCGAGCCTGTACGATGTCAGGTACTCGTTAAAGACCCCTATCCTAGATGAATAAAAATTTAGGGTAGGCAAAAATTAGGACTCCCACAGTAGAGTCGGGCTCATGTCCACCAGAGTGACGAAAGAGCGCTCTGGTAGTAGGCGATATGACCTCGTAGTTAAAGCCAGGGTATGAGTCAGAATAACTAACTAACTTTACACCTCAGTGTAAAGTAATGTTCAAAATGTTTACCCCCCCCCCCCCCCCCCCCCCCCCACCCCCCACCCCTCCCCCGCACATTTATATGATATTCTAAGTCGGATAAGCATTTGAATTTTTAAATTAGGTAATGAAACGTTGGAGATATGCTATTTTAGCAACCATCCACATTTAAGTAATCGAAAGATATAGGAATAACCAAAACAAAAACATTTTTCTGTTGATACATACCAGAAAGTAGATAACTCTTTGTTAAATTGTTAATCATTTCTATTAAACCATTTTAAATTGTATAATACACTTTACACGTTATCTGATTTATGGATGGCCCCTAACCCTAAGGAACTTAAACTTAGAAATGGTAATGATTAATTATTATAATATTGTTTTATTTCATCCCTTTTGACTGTTTCAAAATATTTATTTAATTGTATTATTACTTTAGTGGGCAACTGTGTAAATACAAGCTTTATAAACTTGTCATTTTTTACTTTTTCTATTATCGATGAGATTTGAGAGGGATAGTTCAAGAACATCCTTCTCCTAGTTCACTTCAAGAACTCATCCTTCCTCACGCGTGTATTTGAGGTAATCTCGAAAACTACTTGAGGGCTCAAACGGTTTCAAGAGCTTCAATCTCAATTTTTTCGAAATAAAGATTTTTGTCCCAATCGATTAGTTTTTGTCTAATTTAAATAGAAAATAAAGTCTTAATCTATTTGGATAATTCTTTCATAGGTAGGAAGCTTATTTCTTAGTTGATACATCTTCACGCTTTAACAATTGGGAACTGAGCAGTGATGATAGAAGTGACGCAAGTCGGAGGAGAAAAGACCGCGCCAGGAAATATCTATCTATAACAGATAGCATTGAAAAAGAGTTTTTCTCTCTATATATAAATCTGTAGTTTTGTACGTTCATGTGTTTGTAGCAAGTCAACGAAAAAACTAGTGAATCGATTTTGATGAAATTTCATTTGTAGCATCCTTATAAGCTCGATTGAATCATGGACTATGTAGCGTACCAAGCATTTGAACGGGACGGAGAGGGGGAGCCCAAAATATAAAATAAATCCTAGTTTTTCAATGGTTGATCGGATTTTCATGAAATTTCATAAATACCATTCATATAAGTCCAGTTCAAACGTAGACCATGTGGCAGCTCGGAATTTTGAACGGATGAAGTATTTTGTTTTGAGGGGTGAGGGGGGGGGGGGGGGGCGAAACATAATATATTTATTTATGTAAGTGTGTATATGAGGTGTTTCAGGGGTAATTATATCTTATCAGTACTTAATATATCCTAGTATACTGAAATTTGGTCCCGTTTCACCTTTCTTCTAGTTGTCAAAACTGTTAAAATTCTTCGAACAAAACGAGTAGGTAATTTCAAGAACCTAAAAGTGCCATGGTTATCATCGCCCATTAGAAGCATTATAAGACTAAAACTTAGCGATTTGCAAGTTGTGGAAGATAAAAAGCATTGTTAGAAGAAATAACAGTGGCCACTATTTCCAGAATAGAAATATATATAAAAACCCCGATAATTTTAATCTTATTTCGTTTGAAAATTATTAATAGTTCTATCTTACCTGAAATGTATTTCCCAAAACTATTTGTTTCCATAGTTATTCATGTATTAATTTATTTATTCATAAAATCAGTCTGTCATATCTGTAGGACTGAAGTAATTGTACTGAATTTCCATTCAATCGGCATACTTACCTCCTCCAATATTGCATTCTAAGTTTGTGTTTCATTTCCATCTTCATTACTAGAACTTGATGACTTTTGCCCATGAATATTCTTATAGTTAATCTCTTATTTAAACAACATCCTAAAGGAAAAAAGCATAACCTATATCTGTAATCATTACATTTAAATTATATCATGTGATTAAAATATCATATCTCCTTTATAATAAATCACAATAAACTACAACATACGATTTCGTATTTCGATTGGTAGCAATGAATAGAATAAAACGTCTATTTTCATTTTTACCATACAATCGAATCATCCTAGCATAAAATACAGCAAAGATTCGGGATGCAATTTCCAGTACTGAGGAGGATAAACTACAAGAAATTTTAATAGGGATATCTGAAAAACCATCCCGCAAAATATTTGCTGAACTAAATACTCAAGTATTATTTTATATTTTATTTTTAAAGAAATGTTCTGTATTGATCATATCAGTTACTATTCAAGTTCCCCATTCCTATTGCTAAATTTTGGTTCGACCGGCATCCACGAGATGGTGCCATATTCGAAGAAGGTAATCATAGTGTTACCTTTATCTTTCGATAAGTATACATTGAGTTCCTATTCTGATTTATCCTTATACTGGTTTTACTATGGCATTTGCTGCAACAAGGCTTTTTGCTTGTTCACATTTGAGGCATAGTTTTAACTTTTCTGTTTCAAAGGTGAGTATATTTAATAATCAATTAATATTCAATGAATGTTTTAGTCATTATTTCAAAGTTTACTATTCCGATTTCAGGCTCACTTCCCGAGATTCTCCCACATTTTTAGAAATGGAACTGAAAGGCAATTCCTCTCCACTCCTCATAGAATATTCGGGAATGTATGTATTATTGTGAAAGTGGTTATATAATGAAAAAAAACATTTGATGTCTTTGTATGATCGTTCTAATGTTTGTATTTTTAGAAGTTAGTCAGACAAACAGAAACCATCGCTGTTAGTGCATACGCATCAAGTAATGTAAGAGCCCAAAAAATAGTTGGATATTGGTTGCTGAGTTGTAGTGGAATGGTTTTTGGTGCTGTGGTGTTGGGTAAGTAAACTGTTTTAATAAACATTACTTAGAGTGGTTATTACAGGCTAAGTTTTATTACTTGTATTTTATTTATTTCTCAGGTGGCATAACAAGGCTTACTGAATCAGGACTTTCTATGGTAACATGGAAATTACTCGGTGAAAAAATGCCTCTATCTCAAGCTGACTGGGAAAACGAATTCGAAAAATATAAACAATATCCAGAATATAAAATGTAAGTGTATGAATTGAATTGAAACACGTGAATACATTGTTTGGTTTTTTTTTTCAAAAGATTTCTCAGTTATATAATTAAATCTTCTCCTAAATAATTTTTTTTTTAAACTTCCAATTCTGGAGTCATCTAGAATGCATTTTTAATTATAGGAATATATTCTTATCATTTCTCTGTCTAAAGTAGAAACGTTTTCACTTTTCGTAAAATCGAAACTCGGTCCGAATATTTATATCCTATATCGGATCACAAATAGGCTGTACTTCCATATGGACCTACAACAATTCGATATTTCGGCCCCTCCAATTCCATTTTTAAAAACAAAAATTATACCAAACTGTCCCCCAGAGTTCCGAAATTTTTATTTAGTAAGAAATAAGAAAATAAAAAAGGGTGGCCTCTACAGAAGTTTAGGCTTAGCATGAAATTTACGATTTAAATTACACTTGGTTACTTTTTCTCAATTTACCCGCCATCATGATATGAGTTGTACTTTCCATGTCATGTGCCCGAAGGAATAACATTTGGACTCTCCCGTCGGTTCTTTTAGTTTAGCAGTTACAGGTTCACAAACGACAAAAAATATATTACAATTTTGCAAGTACCAAAAGTTCTACCGCATTTTTTTTTTTTTTTTTAATTTGAAACAATTCATAATGAAAAAGTAACAAACATGATCTGACCTTTTATATAGCACCTGTATTTATTTTTTTAAATTGATTTTGATATCAGTTCATTATATTAATCTCATAAAATTATTGCAAACAGGACAACGAGGAATCTGCATTCAGACCTTGATAGCGACACCAACTTACACAATTTTCTTCACTCTCCAAAATTCTGTTTACATTAAGGAGGTTCTCGGGTGTTTGCGCAAAAGGGCTTAAGTCAGCATATCTGAATTTCATTAGTGGAATTTCTGAAAGTTTGAGAAATTCGTGCAAATCAGGTAAAACACATTTTTGTTATTTGAAATATTATTTCAATAAAATAATTAAATATATACAAAGTAAAATAAAACCATCAGTTACATGTGGTAAAAATATTTAAATGCACAAGTCCTTTGGAACACAAGACTTACTCTGACCTGGCCCTTTTGCCCAAACACCAGAGAATTATTATAATGAGGTGTTAACTCTCCAAAATACTGAAACAGACTAATGCAATTCAGTGGAACCATACTCTCTCATAGGCGCGTGCTCATATGGAACTTTGATGCTAAGCCTAAACTTCCGTACAGGCTCTCTCTTTTTTCTTTTATTTTTGTTTACTAAATTTAATGTGACCATTACAGGTCTTTCATATACCAATCAAACTTACAGTTCACTTTAAGTGTTCTTCTCTTTCCCGAGTAAAATTATTACATACTGCCATTACTGGGTAAAAAAATTTCTAATCTCAGGATTACACTCTACAAAGAAACAAAATGAAATGATTTTGAGAAGGGGAGGGGGAGACAGAGTGATCTGTAAGCGTAGTTGGTATAAGAAAGTCCTGTAATGGCCACGTCATATTTATTTTTTATATACAATCTGTTTTTGGGTAAATCAAGAAAAAAAAATATGTGTTTCAAACCAACATTTCATGACGGTTTTCGGTATGTATCAAAAAAACTGGATGACCTACGAAAAATCGTATTTCATATAAAATAAGTATTTCAATGTTGCCTACAAATGTTACTTGACAATATTGTTTAGGTCATAAACATAAGTAGTATCTTATCGACAATTGAGACCACATTCCCTAGGGACTGGACTGGAGTGGTCTCTATTGTCGGCTGATTTCGGCCTAAATCTAATCTAATAGTTATCTTCTTCACAGTCACACAGACAGACTTTTTTTTTCATATTTGGAATCTAGAGGTCGGAAAAAATGAAATTCCGTTGAAAACTCCGCTTCGAATTTCTGATACTTCCTATAGCTGGGGAAGTAAAAATAAATACAGAGAGAATACAAATAAAGATGAAAAACTTGTTATAGTATTATTTCTTTTGTTTTCGGTCTGAGTGAGCGTATTTTTTCAATGTAGTCTAGTTATCACCGTTATTTATGAAATATAATTTTTAGAAAGCAGATTGATAATGTTGCAGGAAGAATTCTTCGATAACCGTTGAGGAGTTTAAGTGGATCTGGTGGATGGAGTACGCACATAGGATGTGGGGCAGAACATTCGGAGCCTTCTTCCTTCTGCCAGCCACCTTCTTTTGGGCCAAAGGATGGCTTCCCACGGCAATGAAGAAGAGAGTCGGCATCTTCGGCGCCCTTATTGCAGCTCAGGTTTACTAATTGTTTTAATTGTAATTTTATATTTTGAGATTATGCCTGAAAAATTATTAGAAATTATAATTTCAGGAGTTGAAGAGAACTGTAAAATTGAAAAATTGACTTTTTGGGCTCTTATTGAGTTACTTACAAAGGGAGCACCATTCAGGCTGAATCCAAACTGAGATGCATTAGTGTTTTGTTTTTTTAGGGCTCCGTTAGTTCAGAGGATAGCATTCCTGACTATTGAGCTCAAGATGGCGGGTTCGAAACCCAGACAACGTTGGGACGTTAAGCGATGATCTCGAGCCTGTGCCATGTTAGGTACTCGTTAAAGACCTCTATCCTAGGTAACTTAGACAAAAGGCCTCCCCACAGTAGGGTCGGGCTCATGTCCACCAGAGTGGTAGTAAGCGATATGATATCGAAGTTAAGCCACAAATCACAAAAACAAGCAGCAATGAGTGAGTTTCACTTTTGCTTACTATGATAAAACTCTATTTTTATTCTATTATACTGTGAAGTTTCCATCTTCCAATTTATTTAATAAATTCGAATTTTTTGTAGTTATTTTTAAAGAAGAAACATAATGTTGCAGAGATACAAAGAAACGTATAACTCAAGATAAGATAATAACAAATTCAACACGCTAAATTATGTTTAAAAAATCGATTAATCTCTATCAATTAAAAATATCAGACACCTAAACAAAAATATGTTTTTTTTCTGGTGGCCTATTCTCATAAAAAAGTGTCGGGAAGTTGCGAAATACTGTAACATATAGCGAGCAGTTTCCAGCTGGTGAGGTCAGAGGAATCTTTTTTTGATATGCGGCTAGCCGAATTGGCTACCGTTGACTAGCCGGCGCGCAAGCCTTTTCTCATACACCAATCATCGTCAATATCAAATTTATTGATTATAGTTTATTTGATATTTCTTTATTTTCTCTGTCAAAAATGTATTCTGCTGATGCCGGCTTTTATTTTCTTTCTTGTAAATTATTTTATCATCTGGCCGCCCACCTCTCCCTTGCCTTCATCTAACTGTAGCTTAGGATGGTTTGTTCTAGGGCCTGATGGGATGGTACATGGTGCAGTCCGGACTGGAGGACAGGTTTCCCTCCCAGAACGATGTGGTCCGAGTCTCACAGTACCGTCTGGCTGCCCACCTCTCCCTCGCCTTCATCCTCTACACCGGCTTTCTGTGGTCTGCCTTTGACCATCTCCTCCCTGCACACACCTTCACCCAGGTCAACAAGGGTCTCCGGAGATTCAGAGCCTTGGCACATGCCTCCAAGGGATTTGTCTTTCTTACTGCGCTGTCCGGTAAGATTGAGCTCTCAGTTAAGTATTCTGTTTGTCTGTGTCCCCGCGCAGGTAGAACCGGAGAGGTACGCCAGCCGTGGGAGCTAAGTACCCTCTGTTTCACAACTTGTCTGCAAATAGCGCTCTCCACCTCTCTCTGAAGGCATGTTGCCATCTATGGTCCCTATAACCTTCAGAACTGATGCTACTCATCACTCCTGTTTTAATTTACTATGTAGTCCTATACTTCTTCCTTTTGAAAACAAACATTTACGTTTTCTTCAAAGCTTTTCATATTAAAGGAATGAATCTTTTAGTAATCCTGGAAATGCTGTTTCAGAGTTTTCTTGTCATTGAGTTTTTTTAAGTAAGCAGGCAATTAATTCAACTTTCTTAAATTCTTAATGTAAACATTTTGGTGTCTGTACCTTCTAGTTTTCATTTCTCCTGTTATACGAAGTTTCAGCGGAATTTTAAGTTTTCCTTCCTCCTGATTCCAAAAATTCAAAAGAAAACAATTTATATATGTTTATGAACACCATAACTCCCGACAAAATAAATATATCGACACGAAATTGTATATGTGTATCTAGAACCCCATGAACCCCACCTGTTGATTTTCAGCCAAATCGGTCAAAGGGAAGGTGTGGATTAGGGGGGATGCTTGTTTGACACAAAAACCCCAATAACTGCCGATACAGTGAATACATCGACACAAAATCTGGGTAGAGGTCTTTAACGAGTATCTGACATTGCGCTGGCTCGGAACCATCGCTTAACGTCTCATCAGAAGGCCGGCATGCACAAGGTTTTTTTCACCTCCCAGATAAAAACTTACGGACCTCGGCCTCGTTTTGAATCAGCGATCTTGAGCTCAGTAGGCTAGAACTCTACCTCTCAGCTACCGGCGCCCTCCGATATATTATTTATCATCTGTTAATGTTTAATATGAATATTTTGTAACATTCTGATTTTTAAAAAATGAGAATATAATGTTCTCCCTGATACGTAGTATAATATATTAGTACTGTTTTAAAATCAGTTACAAAAATTATATATATATATATATATATATCCTGTCCGATCTACTCCCCCATTAGAAGCCACTTCCTGCCTCAGAGTGTCAGTATAGACCGATCCATACATTACTCCTGGCCCATAATAAGAATGATATCTCAAACATTTTCTGTAATTCAATCAGCGCTCTAATACTTAGATCATTCATTGTTAATGAATAATGTATTTCAACTTCCATATTATATTGATATTCAATACCTACATCCCCACTCCATATTTACTGTCTTTGTTACATTATTATTATTAATTTGTAATTACTTATTTTATTTATACTTTTTTTTATTTATTTATTTAGTTAACGGTTCCTTTATATATGTCATTATTGTTCAGCTGATCAATCTATAATTTTGGAAATGTTAATGTTAATATTGTAAAAGTAATGGCCACTGACTTAACTATATACAGGAGTGATTCCTTTAAACAATAAAAATTATTATTATTATAGTATAATATATTGTTTTTATTTCAGGGGCATTTGTTGCTGGGTTGGATGCAGGACTTGTGTACAATTCGTTTCCGAAAATGGGAGATCAATGGATTCCCGATGAGATTTTATCATATTCACCAAAACTGAGCAATTTAACGGAGAATCCTGTTACTGTACAATTTGACCATCGTATTCTTGTGAGTTTCTCTAAAATATAATCTGTATTGTATAATTTATTTTCTGACTACTTATGTGAGTGTATAAACTGGTGTAGGGGATAACAACGGTGTCTATGATCTCGGCCCTGTGGATGGTAGCAAGACGGCAGGCACTTCCACCCAGAGCTAGATCAGCTGTTAACACTGTGGCTGCTATGGCCTGGCTTCAGGTGAGTTGTGATCCACTTCAGTAATCCAATATGGTTGTCATGATCCATGACGGTTGTACCTCTCACTATGTGTAGCTTCACAAAATGAACATCTTTGACATCATGTATAATTTATTACAAAATATTCAACAAATAGAGGGCGCCGTTAGCTCAGAGATAGCGTGCTTGTCTACCGAGCTCAAGAACGCGGATTTGAAACCCGGGCGAGCACACCGTTCTTCGGATGGGACGTTGAGCCATCGTCTCGAGCCTGTACGATGTCAGATACTGGTTAAAGACCCCTAGATGAATAAACCTAGGTAGGCACAATTTAGAACTCCCATAGTAAAGTCGGGCTCAGGTCCACCAGAGCGATAAAAGAGTGCTCTGGTAGTAGGCGATATAACCTTGTAGATAAAGCCCGGGTATGAGTCATAATAACTAACTCCAACAAATATTTAGAATGGAATCATAAAATTCCTTGTCAATACATTCTTTAAATCGGCAGTTATTAGGATTTTTAAGTTGAGTCCCCCTTCTCTTATTCCTTCTTCTCTTTTACGAATTTCGCGGAAAATTGGTAGGTGTCGTTCTTATACCTATGAGGTTCTGGATACAAAAAAAAAATCTTATTGATACATTTATTCTATCAGGAGTTATAGTGTTCACAGACGGACTGGAGATTTTGTTTCTGACCGAATAAATAACTTCCCCTGTAATATGTTTAGCTGAGAAAGTAAACTGAACATGAAGGCGTAAAATTAAAGTTTTTAAGCCCGTTTTTATTAATGTTTAGTTGTTGATGTATTTAGTCAGTAACTACGTATTAGTTAGTATCTAACTAATGATATTTAGTCAGTAACCCGGGCTCTAACTATGAGTCATATCGCCTACTACCAGAGCGCTCTTTCATCGCTCTAATGGACTTGAGCCCGACTCCACTGTTGAAGTACTAAATTTTGCCTACCTAGGTTTATTCACCTGGGGTAGTGAGTGGTCTTTAACGAGTATCTGTCATTGTAAAGGCTCGGGACCATTGCTTAACGTCCCATCCAAAGGACGGCGTGCTTAAGGTTTTCTTTTACTTCCCAAATAAAAAACATAAAGGCCTCGGGTTTCGAACCCTCGATCTTGAGCTCAGTAGGCAAGCATGCTACCTCTGAGCCACCGGCGCCTTACAGTTTAAATGTTTCTAATGACGTCAGTCTGATCTTGAATTACATGCTTTTGACGAAACATCAGAAAGTTTCACAGTATGTTTCTCTGTTCCAGGTACTTCTTGGTATTTCTACGTTGGTACACTACGTTCCAGTATCCTTGGCAGCTATGCATCAGTCTGGATCCCTAGTTTTGCTCTCATTTGCTGTATGGCTAACTCATGAGTTGAAGCACATAAAAAAAGTTCTTAAATAATTGTATAGACTTGCATATAATTTTCTTTTTGTAAATATTTGTTGTGTAAATATCTTTATTACTAAAATTTATATTTTTTTAACTTTAGAACTCAATTATCTTTAAATGTTTTTTTCAAATCAATATTAGTAACTTTTTCTAACACTGAACTAAGGTTGTAGAATTTGTCGCACAGGTTTTGATTAAAAACGTTATCAAACTGTTTGTGGTAATTTTTTCTCCCTCCCTGCTTTGTACCAAATACTTATAAAATACAACAATAACTGACTGTTAACGTTTGTGGTAATTTTTTCTCCCTCCCTGCTTTGTACCAATACTTATAAAATACAACAATAACTGACTGTTAAAAAACATATTTATAACTTGTTTTGCAGGGGGGGGGGGGGGGGGGGGGGGGGGGGATGGCTGTGCGGGCTAGAGAGTAGGGCTTTGGTCGAATGGTCTCACCATGGTTTGCCGCTTCGAATCCCGTCCGGGAGTGAGTTTTATTTAGTAGATAGAACTCCCTCCCGGGGCCATGAATGTCGTAAATAACTAGATACTAGGAAACACCTTATACGAGTCATGGCCATACATATGGTCATATATAAGGGCCGAAAGTTTAGATGGAGAGCGGAAACATACGTTAAGTTAGGGTGGCCTCTATATCCTAGAAAAACATAAATGCAGCAATGTCGGTAGAACGGCGATAGTCAATCATAAGAAAAAATCAAAATTTTTTCTGGTTCTAGCAAAATTACCCGAGAAAGAAATGTAGAATATAGGTTGATCTATGGGAGCGACTCTTTATATTTTCTGAAAAAACATTAACACAGCAATGTTGGTAATAGGTGTCAACCAGATACGAGTTAGTTAACCGTAAGTAAAGATGAAAAATATATTCTGGTTGGTCCAAACCATAACAGGCGAAAAGAAAAAATGAAATTTATGTGGTTCTTGTGGCACTGATTCTTCATATTTCTGGAGAAACTTTAATGCAGGATGCTCGGAATAGGCTTCAACCAGATACGATTATAGTCCATTATAGGATCAGCGGCATTGTAAACCATAGCGCAAATAAATAAACTAAGTTTTCACTCTCCCTCTAACGATTTGGTTGAAAATTAGTAGATGTTTTATACGGAATTTCTGAATTATCATACTAAATTTTCTACTCATACATTCATTACATCGACAGTTTTTGAGTTAGCCTTCCTCTGACCCCCCTTTCCCTTCGACAGATTTTGTGGAAAATTAATGTATGTCGTCCTTTTTTTTTTTCTTGTGAGATTTTATTATTTACATATTCCGGTTGATCCTAACCGAAATAGCTGAACACGAAATAGATTATTTAAGAAATCCACTATTAGAAATTATATTCTACAAAGGTAGGTAAGTTTACATTTTTTGCAGAATAATTATATTTCTTACCTATCGTTATTTTGTACAGCGAGGTCTGAGATAATTTTTTATATTTTATGTATTCCCCTAAAATATATCTGTTGAGTTAATTTATTATAATAACCCATTGATTTTTTCCACAACTATAATTAATGAAACTTTTACAAGCTTAATATGAATTCAGCCCTCCCCCCTCTCCTCTTAGAATTCCCAACTTGGATGTATGGCGGCATTTGACAATTAATTGTTCCAACTAAATGTGTAAAAAGCACTCTTTAAAAAATATAAATAACTTATTGCTTGTGTTTCTATAAACGTAATTGATGAGTATTTGATTGAAAATATTACAACAGTGTTGACAGTTTGAAATAAATAGATACATCAAATCAGTTCAGAATACCTGTGGTTTGAAAATGGTGTGAAAACTGGAGGCAATTTTGCTCTTGGTTTAATTTATTGTTAACGTTTTCTGAGCTTTTCGTATGCAGCAGGATTTTCAAATGCACTTAATCTCATAATGCTACATTATTTATTTTTAGAATACTTGTAAGTATAACTTTTGTATACCTAATCGAAAGGAATTCATTTACAATAGGTGTCTTGTTTTTGTTTATTTTTATTATCACCTCTATAATTTTCTCCTGCTACGTGTTTTTGTCTAGTGTTTCTGAAGCTTAGTTTTTAATTTTTTTTTTAAATTGTTTATTTCGAATTGTTATTCTCAGTAGTGATTACAGTCATGATTTCTCAAGCAATATTTAATAAAAATCATAGAAGGGAACTTTTGGTATGTAAATTTTACTTTTTGATTTCTTCACATTGCAGTAAGATGCTAAGACTGAATCTTCGTTTATTCTCAAATGTGTGTCACTATTTAGTTGTTCAATTCCGTTTATTAATATTATTATTATTTTCTCAGTTATCACGAATAAATGCATTGCGTTTCCCAGAAATTAATATGAATTATATTTTTTGTTTGTTTTTCTGGTTATCACAAAACGTAATGTGTCATCGTAGATTTATTGTGTTCTGTGGTAAATCAATTTTCGTCTTAACTAGTAGTATGTATATTACACATATTTACTCAAATTTTCTTCCAGTATAGGATAATTATACAGAAACATCTTCATAATATTAGGGATTTCAATTGTGTACTAAAAGCCAGTTTTTCGGTCAACTTGTTTTTCTTACTTTTGTTTTGATGGTCTAGCATGGAAGTTCTGGCCATTGGTTTCTCAGTCAGTGATTACTATTAAATGAAGCCAAAAATTATTTTTAAAAGCCTCTTAAAGAAGTATTCTGCAGAAGATGTAAACTTACATATTATTTATATCGAAGCTCTTTATTCAGTTGAGAATGCGCGTCTGTGAGTTTTGAATGAAAGAGGAATATTCAAATGCTCCATTTTTTCCTCATATACAGTAGGGCAGTGCAGGAAAGTAATAACAATTGTTGATAATTTGGCTGTGGTTGTGAAAGTGGTGCTATTTGGTGTGATCTGAAGAGGAGAGTTAACATTTTCCTTTACCGGAACTTTTATCACTTTTCCCAAAAGTTTTGTTTGTTACAAAAAAAATGTTGCAAATTGTATTTACTACATCTTTCAATGTCCCCTCATAATGAAATCTCCCGTTCATTAAATTCAGCTAGTACACATAATACATGTAAAGTTTCGTGAGCTGTTTACTCTTGATGGAACAGACAAAACAATGTTGCAGCTTTTTTAACATTTATATACTTTGAACATTTTGTTCTACTGTTGAGATGATGTTACTGCATGTGATACCATAGGTTCTGCTGATTATGATTATTTTTTCATTTAACAAGCACTGTCTGTTTGTTTCAGATATATCACAAAGTACGATGTTATTGTCTGGGTGTGATACAGGACCAGTGATGCAATGGACCCAGTGGGGTCGTGGTCCGCATATGCCGCCTCCTACAACCGACTAGCCAGCGCCGGGGGGTTCCAGAATGCTCCTGGAGGGGGGGAGTTCCACCATCCTCTTGGAGGCGGGCCTCCAAGTGGAGGGGGCCCCATGGGGTCTTCAGGGCTCCTGGCAGGCACCGCCCCCTCTCCTTTCAATCCCCCCGGCTTTCTCTCCCCCTCCCCTGTGCCTGTGGCCTATGATCCTGTCTTCACCCCTCTCTTCCACCAGAAGGCCCACTATGGCATGCAACATCGGCCTCCCCTCAAGCAGTCCGAGCCGTCGGAGCTCTACAGCCAGATGACTCCCAACTCCTACTTCGAACAGACCAACCCTCCCTCTCTGACCTGGTCCCAGAACAATGCTCAACTACCCAGTCCTTTTGGCATTCTACCTCACGAGAGCGTTGTTCCTAATTCGCCTGGAGTTCCACCCAAGTCATATGAAAACTTCAATGCTCATTTTGCTGCAGCTCAGACATTAAATCAACTTAATTCACAACTGTCTGACTACAGAAATTCATCTTTTATTGATCCGAAAAAACGCTCTCTTTCACCTCCTGGTAAAACTATGAACTCAACATCATTCTTTCAACAAATGTACAATCCAAATGAACCATCACATTTTAAACAAGCTGATTACCAAATGAAACCTTTTCAGAACGGACAGATTCAGCAAAGTTGTATCATCCCGTCTCCATCTCAACAGGGCAGGGAGTACAGAATACCACAACCACCGCGACTATCTTGTGCTTCTCAACCAATTGAAAAGCCCAGTAACTTCACTCCTCCGAAACAAAATGTGGTACTTAAACCTTTAGTAAGAAATTATGAGAGTGAAAAGAGGACGGAGCTTGATAGCCAATCGTCTCCTATAAGTTTCGCTATGATAGACGGACAAAGGAACTTTCAGAACTCAAAATTGAGACCAACCCAACAATTTCAACCAATTCCTAGTCAGCAAAATTATAGGTACCCAATGACGCCAGAGTCGGATTACCAGAGGAGCAAATCAACGGAAAGCTTTGGTAGTAGTTCCAGTAATCCTGATTGTGGATTGGGCCTCCCCAGACGGCCGAGTCCACTACAGGCCCACACAAGTCCCTCAGGGGCTGCCCCTAGTCCTGTCTATCCTCTGTACAACAGTCCGCTAACCACTATCTCCTCACCATCGCCTGTCCAGCATGAAGCCTGCTTCAACAAGCAGCCCGAGCTTACTCCTCCCCTGGACGTCACCCTCCCGAGGAGCAGTGTGGCTTACTCGGTCATCACCAGAACTGACACCAAGTTCGATCGTCAGGACTACGGCAAGCAGCAGTGGGACGAGAGGCAGCGACGCTATCCGGGGTATGATGTTCAAAATGGCCAGAATAGACAACAGTATTTTGAATCTGGACATCAAGTTACATTACAAGATTTAAGCAGCTGCCGTGGGGACCCAATGAGCCTCGTCAAGACTTTACAACAGCAACAACCTGAAAAAAGTCCCGATGATAAAACAAAGAATAGGAAATGCAGCGAAAAAACTGAGGAGGGGGACTACTTTTGCCGAATTCCCCCTCCTGCCCACCATAACACCAACCAGACGAGCCAGAATGGATACTTTGACTTTGAAAGATGGAATCTACCTCCTCCTCCTGGGAAAGTATTCTCCTCCTCACCAGTTGCCTTCGGAGCGCAGCCAGGTATGAGCACCAACTTTGGGAACCCACAACACCAGCCGTTGGTGATGCCGCATCCTGGTCCACCGCTCCCCTACTTTCCAACCTTCCAGATCTCAAACCCGCCCACCTCGGAGACAACTCAGACTGTCCAAGTGCCTAAAGAACAGCCTAAAGTTATTGTTCCTAACATCGAGGAAGAACTGAGATGTCTTTTAGACGAAAAAATTGTTAACGAAATTCAAACCCCGCGAAAGATCATTGCACCGAATCGAAGAACAAATTTTATGTCCAGCTTTGTCAAATTTTTGCAGGGTGATAAAGAATCTTCACCTCCACCTGATTCGAAACCAGTTAGACCTATATTAAAAACAAAAATATATCCTCTTCTCAACTGCACTAAAGAGAAAGAAGTTGTTCCAGTCAAAATTCCAGAGTTTCCTTCTGACCCTCAAGACGACCCAAGGTACTTCCCTCTCCCTAAATCATCCGATAAAAGAAAGTTTGATTCAAGTGATTCCGATTTCAGTGATGATGATTTTGGGTTTGGACCAAAACTTGATAAAATAGAAACACCCCCTCCACCCCCACCTCCTACCCCTCCTCCACCTTTTCAGTCCAAGGTTGAGAAAACAGCAGCCAAGAGTAAGAAGAAATCGAAGCCTCAACCGAAAAACAGTAAGAAGAAAACCAAACCTAAGGATGATGGTAAGTTTATAAATCGTACCCAACTCAGACAATAAACAATTGATCTAGTTATAAAAGTGATTAATATGTTACAATTAAGTACTAAATTACCTCAGAATATTAACATGTTTGATATATTTTTGCAGAACTTCAAGAAGTTGTTCTTGCCAGAAGAGAGATCTCAAAAAGAAAGGCTAAAGACAAGTTAGTAAGTTTGACTGAGGAGGTCGATGAGAATCACATCCCGGAACTCAACGACTCAGACTCCGATCCTCCCTGGCTCCCACTACCTAATGTAACTTTTTTTTAAATAATTACATTACAATTATTTCTTCAATTGACAGTATATAAAATTAAATGGGAACTATCGATGGAGGGAAGACGATTTTAGAGCTATAGAGTACAAAATGGCGTTAAATAAAACAAACACAATACTTTACACTATTGGCTTCTAAATGATCTTTATATTTCTTTGATTTCCCAACTCTAATGAAGATTTGAGGCAAACATCAGATTTTATTTAGATTATTTACTTTCATACATCTCTTGCTATTATGTACCGAGTTAGTTATCCAATTTTCAGTGGTTTCTCCTCAATGCTCCTTTAAACTTTTCACACTTACCGCAAGAAGATGTCAGCATTTAATAATAAGTAAAAAGTGATAATTTGCCTTGAGGAAAAATTGCAATGAATTAGTTACGATTCTGTCTGGGTAATGTGTCGGAATTTTCGACAATTTAAGCTATAAATAGATGAAACAAATCTATTTTTGGAATATTTTCTGTTTCAATTGTATTCATACACAACAGGTTTCGACATTACACCATAGTTATAAACAGGTCTTTTATTAGTTTATATGTAAACCTGACGATGGTGTAACCCCGAAACTAGTGTCACCTTTTTGAGGAATTGACAATATTTAAAAAATAAGTTTGTTTTATCTATTTATTATAAGTTTACACAATATGTCTCTCAACTCACAAATTTATTATATTTTTTTCTCACGATTTTTTTTTAATGCTGAAAGAAATCTCGTTATCGTTATAACCAACAGGTTTATTATTAATACCATTTTTAACGTTGCATCAAAAGCTATGGTTATTGACAACGGGCTCTCTACAGGCAGACTACCCCATTCTAAATATTCATGGGTAGTTGACAAGAATATAAATTAAAAATATACCACCAACGTCAGGATTCGAATCCGGCTGCTTTGGCGCTAAAGACAAGGACAATATGAATTCGGCCAAGGAACACCCGGCTTCATTAATGTTTATTCTTATTACTGAATTTAAGAAAGTATTTTTAATTTTTAAAAGTATTAAATAGAATCAGTATCGTGTTCTACATTTTAATAACAATGAAATAATTATTTATTCAATGTGTTATTTAAGGGGGATGATGGCAATGAAGAAGAGACACTGAAGACCCGGAGGCGCCTATTCACCAAGAGGAAAGTTGTCTTGAAGAAAGAGGTGACGTCCGACGAAGATGACGCTCCTCTGTCAGAAAGAGCCAAGAAGAAGGTGAAGAGGAAACCTCAACCAAATGGTAAATTGGACAGTTTCTCATTATTTTTGTTCTAATTTCTTAAATAATTCTAGCTTCTAAATGTTTTGCCTGTCTCACCGTTGGCACAATACTTGTGATGCAGTGGGAATATCTGGTCAAAAATGTTTATTGCTCTCTGTTACTGTAGGAAATAAAAACCACAAGCTGCATGTCTTGTATGCCATTACTGACAGGAGTAAATGAGAAGTTCAGTTTCAAAGCACAGTTATAAACAATCAGATTTTTCTGAAACTGTAAAACCATATTACGCCAGAACAGATAATATTATGAGACGCGAGAGAGAATTGACGGGATTAGAATAGAAATGGTCCAAGTGACATTTTTGAAAATGTTTCGTTAAGTGCATAATCGGGTACAAAAATGATAGTTCTGTTCAGGAAAAAAGTTGTACAAGTAAAATCCTAGCCAGTGCTGAGATCTAGTGGCAAATACCATTTAGGTGATATGGAACAGGTAACTTAAACATATCAATAGTGACCTTGAAATTAAGATTTTTATTCAATTTTATGGTTTGCTAACAGCAACTTTCACCATAAAAGCAGAAGACAAAATATTTCCGGTTTCGATTAATTATAATTTTTTAAAATCATTTAAGAACTTAATGCACAGTTTCTTCAAAGTTCAATTATTAGCGGGAACATGCAATTTTTCTTATATCACAAATATTGCATTTTGATTCAGGCAAAGTAAAGACCCATGTCTACTTTCAATTCAATTTAGGGTAAGGAGGATTATGAATTGCATATTGAATAAGAAGTACCTTATATATCTTCTGACCGATAATACAACTTCCTTTATACTTCGTTTAGCTAGGTAAGTATCAATTCTATAAGGATTGCAGTTTCAATCGAAAAAAACTTCCTTCAATAAGAAATTGAATGAATAAATGTTGACTTTTCAGTATTTTTTCTGACGCTTTTAATAGCAGCTCTTAAAATGTATTTTATTTTATTTCCGAGATGAAAAATGTGTTTGGGTTTCACCACGGTGTTGGTCTGTATGCCCTTGTTAACGAACCTGTTTTAAAATATCATAGACGTTAAAATATGAACTCAGAACATATTTTTTTAGGCGTTAGCTTGATTTACGCGAAGATTATTAGTCCTATCGACAACCTTAAACATTGTCCAACTCTTTCTTCTTAAATATATGCATCATTTAAAAACAAAATATAGGTTGTGGTTTTGACCTTGGTAGGCCTTATATCAACCACGGTTTTTACGATGTGATCTCCGTAGTTGAAGCCCGGGCATGTCACAAAAACAAACAACATATATCGATTCCTCACTAATGAAATTGCTTATTCATAGACTTTTGTCCAAAATTGTTGACTTTTCAGTATTTTTCCTGACGCTTTTAATAGCAGCTTTTAAAATGTATTTTATTTTATTTATTTTTTATTTCCGAGATGAAAAATGTTTTTATGTTTCACGACAATGTTTGTCTGTATGCCCTTGTTACCGAAACTGTTTTAAAATATCATAGGAGTTAAAATATCAACTCAGAACATATTTTTTTAGGCGTTAGCTTGATTTACGCGAAGACTATTAGAAGCCCGGGCATAAGTCACAAAAACAAACAAAATATATCGATTCTTCACTAATGAAATTGTTTATCCATAAACTTTTGTCCGAAATTGATACATTTTCAAATTTAACTCCTAAATTTTATTGGAATATTCATCAATGGTTTTTAGCCTTTATTAACACTTATTATTATTAATTATTTATTTAACATTTCTCTAATTATATCATTTATTTAAGCATTAGTGGATGATTTTTTTTTTAAGGTAAAAGTAAAAATTCGAAAGAAAAAAATCAGAAGAAACCTTTACTGCAGGTGATAACTGCTAGAAAACTTTCAACACATCACAGTTCCAAGTCGCAACATTTCCCTTTCAATGTAAGTATCTTATTCTTAATGTAAATTTTGGGGCATCCAGAAAAGTAACAGATTCTATCTCTCTGCTTATTTTTATCATCAATTATTTTATTTTTTTCAGGTTGGGGATTTTGTTGTGTTGAAATCCGATCTTCATCTTCGTCATCCTCCCCTTTGGAGGGTTAAGGAAAAGACGATGGTACAAAAATTTCAACATTTTGTCAAAAATGGAGTCTCGTTGTACAGTAATCTTCCTTGTGTAAGTTATCACTTAAAATAATGTAGTATCGAGAGCCAGCCGAGATAAATTACAATATTTTCGGAGTGTTTTGCTACTATGAGCTAGCCAGCCTTCTAAATGTCTCCTCCACTTTTTTTTATAAGGCGACTTTTCATAGGCTGAGCACCGTCGATGTAATATGGAAGTGTCTAGACTGTAGATTTTGTTATCAACCTGCCCTCAAGCCCCTGTTTGATTGACAGCTCTATTTTCGAAGTTTTATGTTTATGTTTCGAAAGGCTCTCATGAATGCTCAGGATTATAATATATTATATCTCTCTTGTTCTAGAAGAACATGAGGATTTTATATTTAAAGTATGACAGTGCGAGGCTTCACTGCTCTGGTGGTCTAAGACAACCTCGAGGTTGTTAATATTTATATTATAAAATATATACCAAGAAGCTCCGGTTTAAACCCGATCGGGACCTCATGGGACGGCACATTCGGACGGATCGGACTCTCCGGGAGCTCAAAGTCGCCCTTGTTGAAAACTGGGAGCAATCTCTCAATCAGAAATTCAAAAATTAGTATAAAGTATGTTCCAACGGGGGACGAGACAATACTCATTATTGGATACTAATTTTTTTGTCGATTGGCGGTTTTTTCAAAGAGGAATAAATAAATAATTTTTTGTTTGTTTCAATAATTTTTTTTTACTAACAAAGTGAATTTTTTGAATTTGAAGTTTAATTTCTAAAACGATAAGAAGAAGGATAATTAAGAGTTAGTATTTGAAAAATCTGTTATTTCATGAAAACAAGGCGATGCGTTTATTTTGTTGAGGAATATGTATACATGTTTTTAATGTTTATAATTTTGACAAATCACATCAATTCAAGACGGGGTTATAATCAAAATGGTCCAAGTGACATCTTTGAAAATGTTTCGTTAAGTGCATAATCGGGTACAAAAATGATAGTTCTGTTCAGGAAAAAAGTTGTACAAGTGAAATCCTAGCCAGTGCTGAGATCAAGTGGCAAATCACTTACACCATTTTGGTGACATGAACAAGTAACTTAAACATATCAATAGTGACCTTGAAATTAAGATTTTTATTCAATTTTATGGTTTGCCAACAGCAACTTTCACCATAAAAGCAGAAGACAACATTTTTCCGGTTTCGATAAATTATATATTTTTTAAATCAGTTAAGAACTTAATGCACAGTTACTTCAAAGTTTTAAAAATGTCACTTGGATCATTTTGATTCTAACCCCGTCAATTATTACCATAATCTAGACCCCCTCATGTTTGTTGGCCTTGATAATATAACACATATCGGAACGTTGGCAAATGAATACTGGCGCTTTTTTTTTTTTTTGTCTAGACTGGCCCTCGATACCTCTAGAATTTATATATATGATATTTTTCATACATACATATCTTGATTTCAAGAACATTCAAATTTCTTTATATTTAATTATTTAATGTATTTCAGTATACAGGCTGGAGCTCCGAAAGTAAGAATGTTTACGAAGGTGTTACTGTCAGAGTCGTCTCAATGACAAAACATGACATGGTTGTTCAACTGCTTACAACAAATCTTCAAATTATTGATAGTGGCAGGTAAATTTAATTTAATTCCTGTAAAAAAAAATAAAAAAATGGAAATTTATTGTATTAAATGTGACTGTATATGTATATATATTTTTTATCATATTTCAGAGAATTAATTGAAGCAAGTATGAAAGAAACGCTAAAGTATCAAGACAATTTTGAAGTTTACGTCCAGACTTTGTTTTCGCAAGCTTTGGATTCTAATTTTCTTGTTGAGATTTTTCTGGAGAAAGGTAACCTTTACTTGGCTATTGTATGCTTTATGCAATACTATTGATTCTCCAAGTTCTTGAGCCAGATATTTAAAAATAAATTACTTTTCTATTTCCTTTTTGTGTAAGATCTAGTCTTTAATTAAATTATATTTTTCAAGACTTTCTCTCATATAGTATTGCTACTATATCCCCTCTCTTTAATTTTTCTTTGTGATTAATAAACTGAGTTTTCATAGCAGTTCACTTGAAACTTATATCAGTGATTATGAAATTAAATCCCCCTTTTTTTTATTCAGTAGGTGTCACTTGAGTTTTTTTTTTTCCCCCCTTAAGTTGGACTGTGGGATTTTTGATTTAAAAAAAAAACACTTCTTTACAGTTACTGATGTCATATATTTCGGTGGATACCGTCGTCACTGGCTGCTGGTCGAGTACTGTGGGCGAGCGCTTTTTATGTGAAGACATCATCTTCAAGCCACTAATGTTGAAGATGATGTCTTCATATCGAAAACCCTCACCCACAGTACCCGACCAGCAGCCAGTGACGACAGTACCCACCGAAAGGTATGACAACAGTAATACATTTACTGGCGGAACTAACCCCTTAGATTATATAATCAGTTATACTACGTTACATGACTAACGCACCTTTATGATACTATCCGAACACTGATGAAGTAAATATCAAAACATCGTTGGATTAAATAAGAATATCATATGACCACATTTTCACAATTCTCTGAAATGTTTTTTTTTTACTATTTTATTTTGTTTTCAGTGATGATACTTTAATAATAACCCTTATTGTTCTTTGTCTGCCAGATGATTACTTCTTGAGTAACGTGCGGGGAGTGGATTGGGTGGTGAACCAGCTGAAGAGCCGGCTGACCACAGCGCTAGGTTGGCCAGACAAGCTGACTGGAGCCCTCGACAGACACCCCTCCTATCGGGTCACTCTTCGGACTGGCGGAGTGTGTGCTCCTTGTGGTCGACCAGCTCAGCTCCAGGCTACCCTCTCAGGGGCTCTCTATCATCCGGACACCCTCCGGCCCTCAGGAGATCCTCCAACCACTCTGGTAACTTAGCCTAGCCTAATACAATAATATGAATATTTCTTACTTCGTGTATACACCGTTGAACTGTTCCGGCTCCAAATCGGATGCATTGGAATTGTACGGAAAATAGTATTGGATTGATAAAAAAATTAATATTTATTATAAAAAAACATGTTATTGTTCATATATGTTTCCTATCTTATTAGTTATTATTATCCTTCATTATATTTTTTTCGTTAGTTTGTTGGAGTTGTAATTTTATTTTTTAATAATTATTTTATGTTCATACAATTTTATGTATTACATACAATGTCATTTGAGCTACCTGTTATTAAGTTTTGTGTATGTTGGTAGCACGAGCTAAATATTTAATTAATTAAATTTTTTTTTCTATAAAATAAAGTTCAAAAGCTGAATGTTTTGGAATCTTGTAGTTATTTTCGTATTATTTATTTATTAATTAAATTTATTGTTTGAACATATATTGAGAAAGGGGCGTAAGAACGTCCCGAAATGTCATTGTGAAAAATACATTTCTGGAAGAATTATAATAAGTATTTATTCTTTTTTTACTAGTATTATTAATTATAAGCTATCCTTATGTATACATTTTTATGACGTATCCTATTACCATGTTATGGTTTAACAGAGAATAAATATTATTATTATTATCTTTGTAGAGGGCGCCGGCAGCTCAGAGATAGCGTGCTTGCCTACTGAGCTCAATATCGCAGGTTCGAAACCTGTCCCAGTCTTTTAGGTATTTATTTAGGAGGTAAAAAAAAAAAAACTAACATACCGTCCTTCGGATGGGATATTAAGTGAAATCCCGAGCCTGTGCAATGTTAGCTACTCCTTAAAGTCCTCTCTCTACTTTAGGCAACTAAATCTAGGTAGGCAAAATTTAGTATTTTCAAAGTAGAGTCGGACTCATGTCCACCATAGCGACGAAAAATCGCCCTGGTAGTAGGCGATATTTCCTCGTAGTTGAAGTCCGGGCATAAGTCACAATAACTATCTTCTTTGTTTTCTAATGTCTAGGAAGCGATATTGTGCCGAGACTGTTTCCTCTACTTGGAGGTGCTCCACAAGCTGTGTCACTTCAAGTGTGCCCTCTACGGGGTCTGTGAGGAGAGAGTTAACGAGAAGAGGGCTCTAGACACAGACAAAGACACCACCATCGTACTCAATGAGCTACTGGCGGACGATGTTTGGCTTAATCAGGTAGGCATTTTGTGAACTCTTTTCTAATTTATTTCTAAATTTGTTCGCATTTCATAACAATAACGAACGTTTACATCTGCCCTCCCTTCCAGATATCTGGGAAACTATTGAAGCTATTTTTCTAGAATTTTGCACAAATATATGTAGACCTAACGAAAAATCAGTAAGAAAAGAAATACGTTGGTAGGGTGTATATAATGGGTGTTTTTTTAGAGGTATAGAACTTTAAAATTAAGTAAAACACATAAAAATCGTGGTAGTGGCCATGGTATTGGTTTTATTGGAAAGATAATTTTATGCCTTTAGTGTTTAAATATGATTTCGGGCATATGGCCGCCGCGGCTGAGTAAAACGCAATCTGGAAGTCCAATTTCTCGAGCAACTGATGCCGTATATCGGCAACAACGCGGCGAATGTTGGCTTCCAAGTCATCCATCGTTTCTGGTTTATCGGCGTAGATTAGCGACTTCACATATCCCCACAGAAAATAATCCAAAGGTGTTAAATCTCACGATCTTGGAGGCCAATTCACAGGTCTATTACGCGAAATTATGCACTCATCGAATGTTTCCTTCAATAAATCGATTGTGGCGAGCGCTGTGTGGCATGTTGCGCCGTCTTATTGAACCCGCAGCTTTTCCACATTAATGCCATTCAATTGGGGAACGAAAAAGTTAGTAATCATGGCTTTATAGCGGCATCATAGCTTCTGACCGGCATCATTTTTGAAGAAATACGTTAATCCCTATTGGAAAAACAATCCTCTAAAAAAAAACACCCTTTATTAAGTGAACTGTTACTTGCTCAGCTATACCAAGTATAGGGTAAGTATGTAATCGGTCTGAAATTCGATGTTGAGTTTCTACCGGAATTTCATGTTTTCCGAACTCTTAATTTTAAAAATGAAATTGACTGTCTGTGTGTGTGTGTGTGTCTGTGAACATGTGCACCTATTGATCTTCAGCCAAAGGGAATGGGGGACTGGGAGAGGGGGCTCAAAAACCTCAATAACTGCCAATGTAATGAATGTATCAAAGTGAAATTTAATGTTTTAATTCAAAACCCTATAAGAAACAGACCTATTAATTTTCCGTGAAATCGGCGTTTAGAGGAAAGGGACTCGAATCAAAAACCCTAATAATGCCGATCTGATGAATATATCGGCACAAAATTTAGTATGAAGATTTAGAACCCTCTATGTAAGTCAACTATTGATTATTAGCCAGGTCCATTGGGTTTGGAGGGAGAGTAACATCTTAATTGATTAATTCGTACTGGGAAGTACATAGCCTGTGATTCACCGACCACTTCGTATTAAAAAATGTTAGTGTTAAATAATTTTTCGTTGTTTTTATACATGAAACAGTTACAACAAACGTTTTATGAACGACTTTATTGCAATTTATATAATCTGCTTTCTTATATAGGTATAATAATTATATTTATATAATTTTTAGCTATTCAGAACAACCAGGAGTGAATGGGGATACACAGAAAAACTAATCGAATCTCTCAATAAACGACAGACAGCTCAGAATGCATTATAATGGTACACTTGATCTTTTCTTTCTACGATAATGGAAGATGTTCAAATAATTATCTGTTAGTCGAAAGTAATTTTTTTTAGTATTATTATTTTTAGGATTATGAGGATTAGTTGTGATTTAGTTGTTCAGTAGCGACTGTGAAATTATCGAGTGTCAGTCCAAATACAAATGCATCAAAACATCACAAATTAGTATTCTAATATTGAACCCCACCACCTTTAATGTTTCTAGACCTTGATTTAATGTATGTTGATATTATATCGAATACCGGTAGCTCAGAGGAAGCGTTCTTGCTTACTGAGCTCAACAACACCGGCCGAGGCCCTCAAAAACCTTGAGCACGCTGTCCGTCGGATGGGACATAAGGCGATGATCCCGAGCCTATACGATGTCAGGTACTCGTACAAGACCCCTTTAGGACTCCCATCTTAGAGTCAGGCTCATGTCGACCAGAGTGACCGAAGAGTAGGCGATATGACCTCGTAGTTGAAGCCCGGGCATGGGTCACAATGACTAATATATATAGAAATATGGAAGATTTAACATAGTTTCATTTTTATTTGGATTGACCCTGGTTAACTTTTGTATTGATTAAGAATTTCCAGTTGAGGGTATTTAGCATTTATAATTGTGCTGAATCAAAGAACAGGAACATAAACTTGACTTTTTTATTTAGAATGTACACAAAAAATATTTCTATTGAATAAATCACTATGTGCCAAATTTATATTATTATTCAAAGTGATTTAGAAATTGAAAAAAAAAATATATATATTGTGATATGAAATATCTTGGCCATTTCTTCTAACTATGTCCCTGAGTTATTTGTGTTGATGAGTATTGCGTATGAAGTAGATGAAAGCAGGCATCATTCGCTCTAATGAGTAATTAAGGGGATATTTCGAGACCAAAGTTCATCTTCAGCCCTTACTATAAAGTATGTAATGTACGTGAAAACAGGTTGAAAGTCGAGAACTTGGCTTGTCCACAAGTTCAGATGGAGAGGGAGAGAATGAGATCATAGGCCAAGTAGATAAAAGGAGGCATTTCGTCTTTCAAAGTTTATTGATGGGAGACGATGAAACGTACAACCTCATTACCTAAGTTATAGCAAAGGCTAAAGATGAACTTTTCTTCGAAATCTCCTCAACAGCCCAACAGTTTAAGTTTATTTCCTTTACATGGGGTACAACTTTCTATGGGACTGAGGGGAATTACTGACAATGAAACAGTTCCTACGTTTTGCTGCAAGTTCAAACCCGCCGCCTTCCTACCTCCTTCGACAGCCAATATACCAACAAGAGGGACGCTTATAAATGTTATTGTATCTTCAGATTAATACAAACCCTTCTAAAACTATGTTATTTCAAGTATTTGAGATTCGCATTCCATTTTCTATTTCTTCCTCTCCCGAGTAAGACTCCGTTCCTCCTAATCAAGATCCAGGTTTCACTCGCATCTGACAACCTGTCTCAGGACTGTTTTATAAATGGTTAGGTCGGGACAGTCCTCAATTCGAGCACCTTCAGTGACCGGTAGCTTCCATCCCAAGTCTTAACTAGCTAGATAAGTTACCATTATTTCTTCTTTACTATTTCTGGCGTTCCTTTCATTAATTGTGGTATATATATATATATATATATATATTTGATGTTTTAAAAGATTATTCTTTTAAGTTTTAAAAGGACTGAAATTTGCCATATTTTAACTAATAGTCTGTGTCTATTTTGTGATTTTTGTTTAGTTGATCTTGTACATACAGACACTGCTTAATTTAGAACTCGTAAACTTGTGTTTGTTAATTAATGCATTGGTTTGATTTACACTATTGTAAATATTCTACTCTTACTAAAATCGTTTAACAATCTACTTTCCTGAGGGGGAAGAAATAAACTTATGAGATCACTTATTCGTCCTCTCAATATTTCCGTTCCTATGGTTAGAATTAGAATTGCCCTAATCTTTAGTATTTCATGAATAACTCAATTTTTTTCAGTTCATTTTGAGTGAAATTTTTATTCCCTACGACCTCATTTAAATAGAAAAAAGTTGATTGATTGAAGCTTACTGTTGAATTCTGGTAATGACCTTCCCAAGAATGTAATTTTCTGTAATAATGTAAAATAGGTCAATTTCTTATTCCTGCTCATATATTTCTTATACATGAGACCCTTGCCGATTCAAATAATATGATTCATTATAGTTTTTCATATCAATTATATGATAACATTTTAATTGTATTAGAAAAAGAAAAAAAATTGTTTACCTCTTGTAGTTAATTTATTTCTGTAATTATAAATTGATTATTGACAAAAAACTATGCTACTAATTATTTCTGTGTTTCTTTTAGATACAAAAAGTATTTATTACTTGCTTAAAAATTCAAAAAAAACATGTTATTCATTAAAAATATATGTCGATATATATAGGGTGTAACAAGTCGAGAGAGCGATACTGAGGGATCTTATAGTAAACTTAATTCTGAATAAAAAAGCTCCTATAAACATAGGTCCGCAAATGTTTTGTTTAAAAGTTATAATAAAAAAACTGCAGGGCAAAGAAAGAAATACTTGCAATTGGTATAAGGAAATAGGATCTGAATAGGGTTCAAGGTTCAATACCATTCATGTTTATGAATGTTGGGTTCTACTTCAATGCAGCTAATCTCATTTATTGTGAATCAGTTTTGCATAAAATGCAGCGAATGTTCACCGCTATCTCCTTTCGCCAATATTTCTTCCTGCCCGATTCAATTCGGATGCAATGCTAAATCTATTGGAAAATGATCTAGTGAACATACTCGAGGATATCCTATTGAACCTGCGAGTACATAGTTGGTTTCAAATGGATGGATGCCCAGCACATAATGGCAGAGTCATTCGTGATTGGATTGACAGAAATTATCCAAGGAGATGGATCGGACGCTTTGGACCAGTAAGATGGCCTGCAAGAAGTCCCGACTTAACGCCCATGGATTTTTACGTTTGGGGGGCGTTAAAAACTAACGTTTATTCGCAACACCCGGAGGTGTCAATTATGTGTACGACAACAGGGAAGACATTTTGAACAATTATTGTAGTTACTCTTTACTTTCAAGTGATTAGTGTTGTATTAGCGTTTTTTGATTATAACTTTTAAACAAAACATTTGCGGACCTATGTTTATAGGAACTTTTTTCTTCAGAATTAAGTTTACTATAAGATCCCTAAGTATCGCCCTCTCGACTTGTTACACCCTGTATATACATATGTCTAGTGTATTTCAGTATTCTTTTTAATGTATTTAGATTTTAGTAATTTAGTTGGAATTAGTAAATATTTCGTTTTGAGATAATATTCCGTCCATTAATAAATTAATTGTATTTTAGTGTAGTATTTTATCTCAAATGTATTATTTTGTTTTTTTTTATTCGTAATTATTAAGTTTTTATATCTCTTAATTGTGCCTTGACAATGAACAAGGTAAAAATAAAAGAAAGTAAATGAAAAAAAAAATTGTTTTATTTTTATTCTTTCTCATTATTATTATTATTATTGTTTGAAAGAAATTTTATTAATATTGTAGATATTAATTTGAAATTTTTTAAATTTTATTGACAGTGTTTTTTTCGATATCATTGTTATTTTGTTAAAGAGACCTGTAATTCTTGTAAATAATTTTATATTATAAAACTAAATATACTAATGCAGCATTATTCGATTTAAAACAGTTTTTATTTTATACCTTTTTCCTCCGAAATCTCTACAACTGATATGCTCAACTTTTTCAGTTTACAAACACATATTTTTGAAAATTATATATATTCGTGAGAACATTTTCTTCTTTTATTATTACATTTTTGCTAGAACATTTTCCATCAATCATGATGAACTCAAGAGCGCCTTGGAAGATCTGTTTATTCATAATATGAATGTTTTCAATTAACTTCTTTCATTTCTGATGAAATTCTTCTATTTTAACAGTTGTATCTAGAAGATAACGAACGTGCGAAAACCAGATTATTTTAATTTTTCATAAAAATTTAGTAAAATTATGTTTTCTTTCGTGTGAAGGAGTACGAATTATGAACACAAAGAAAGAACAACAAATACAAATATATCAACATGAATCATATTTATTTGATTATTTTAAAAGATACTCATAAAATAACATTTACAATAAACAATATATATATGTATATATATATATAACATGAATCATATTTATTTGAAATTTTATTTTTAAAAGATATTCATAAAACAACATTTAATATAAACAATATTACTTTTGAAAACTGACATAATTGCAGAGATATTGTGAAATAATTCAAATGGACTTGAAAAATAAAATAAAACTGGTTTATTTAATATGTTGTCTAATTTCACTAACTATATATACATGGGAGTACTTTCGGTATTTCTACCATCCTCAGCCAAAAGCATAAGAGATAAGACTTATATCAGTCTTATCTCTTATGCTTTTGGCTGAGGATGGTAGAAATACCGAAAGTACTCCCATGTATATATAGTTAGTGAAATTAGACAACATATTAAATAAACCAGTTTTATTTTATTTTTCAAGTCCAATATTACTTTTATATGAGAAAGCAAAAAAATACATATTAATCTATGAAAATACTTTTTTTTTTTCCTTTATTACCTACAAAAAAAATAATGATTAGGTACTATTCTACAATATAGAGAAGGGCGCCACTTTAATGGCTGAGAATTGGGGGATTTGTAGATGATTGAATTATGAGCGAAAAAGTTGCTATAAACATCTGTGGCTGGCATTGTTACCATTAGTTCGGATCAGCCCTGAATTAGGACGTTTTATATTTTAGAAACAGATTGCATAGTGCGGACATAGACGTTGGACATTGATTAACGAAATTTAGAGTATAGTCATCGAACTCTTGCTCGAAAAGTCATAACTAGATAAAGAAAAAAAACAGGTTACTACATAAATTCCTGAAAGGGTAATCCAGGCAATAAACATGCTCATCCTGAGTTCGAACCAGGTAACTTGAGAATGGAACACCAGAATAAGCGGGAGCTAGGATGCCTGCCCTTGCCCCGAAACGAGTAATGTTACATCTTCCTTAAAGTACCTATAATATCAACTATAAAACTGACCAATTTGAGTGAGAATAAAAACTCCACAAAGATCTTGGCAAAAGAAAGATGCCAATAAGAAGTACCAGGATACTGCCTTAATGTTCGTTGTCAGCAAGTATATTTGTATCAATAGCAAAGCAAAGCCAACGATTTATTGATCTCTGTCTTCATTGATTCTCAGGTATTCATAGCTTTTCGTAACTATTTGCAGGCATTATACACCCTTTTATAATAACATGTAAGTCTCTAAAAATTTTACATTGAAATTTTTTCAGAAAATCTATTTGAATTCGAAACGAAGTTATGTAATCGTCAGATTTTCGATGCGGAGTTTTCAACGGAATTTCATCTTTTCCGACCTGAAACCAAATATTTAAAAAATGATGTTTGTGAACATAGAATGAATGTATAGACACGAAATTTTATATGCGTATCCAAAACACTCTAAGGACGACATTTCTTCATTTTCAGAGGAAAGGGAGGGGGCTCAACTCGAAAATCCCAATAACTGGTAATGTAATGAATGTATCGATACAAAATTCAGTATGAGGATTCAGAAGCAGTCAAATTTTGATTTTTAGCCCAAACGGTTGATTGCCTTTGGAGGGAGAGCGAAAACTTAATTGATTAATTCGTTCTGAAGAAGTACAATGATGGTGATTCACCCACGACTGTACTTTTTGAGAATATTATATATATTTAGTCCTTATCCAGTCCACAGGATTTTTAAAAAATATTTATTTATAATATTCCATATTAATAATATAGAATCACTTACAAAAGAACCTGCTGTGATAATTCTTCAAACTTTTACTACGATTCTTGTATTGTTTATAAGAATACTTTTGTTAAGAATTCAATTTTCTCTAAGTTCCCCAAATCTCCGCCATTGCGCAGTGGCGCTACCCTTTATGTCAGTTACATTTTTTTTTTATTTATATATATATATCATCACTATATGTTCATAATATACATAATATAATATTGTACATTACTAGGATTATCAAAGCTTACAATACAACAGGTGACACCATCTAATAGTTAATTAACTACTAAAATTCAGTCTGAGAAAAAGAATTATAACAAGATGTATAATTTTAACTTCTTGAGAGTTAGTAGCAAATTAAAATTAAAATATTTTGAATTTTGTTAATCTCTAATGAAATAATAATGTATTTCTATCATTCGTTCATGTGAAACTTCAAAGTTGCATTTTTATTAATTTCTCAATAGACATGAAAATTTTCAAATGGCGGGTCATTGATAATTTGAAAGGGGGATCTTCACTTTATTTAGTCTACGTTAACATACTTTATTTGAATTTAGAAAAATATATGTATCTAGAAGAATAATTCAAAAGAACAAATCTGTATAATAGATTGATTGTTATAGTAATTTATTTATTCATATTTTTAAATAGTGTAGAATTATAAAAATTAATTAATACCCCTGTTTCCCCACTTTTTTTTTACACAGGTTATATAATGTAAAAAGTTTAAATGTGAATTGCATGTTCTTCGCGTAGACTTTTTAAATTTAATTTGGCCTTTTACAAATGTATTTAACTAAAAAATAAATAAGTATGACAGTAAGAATATAGTCTTAATTGTATTAAATTCCGTTTCGTATTTTAGCGAGAAGCTTAATAGTGGAGTCATATTAAGCGAATTGTGCATTGTTTCGCATTACCGCCCCCCTTCCGCGTTTGATTTGTCAGAAACCTTTTGCAATGCGTTTTAAATCAAACTTCAAAACTTACAGCTTAGAATGATTTTGAAATGTTATAAATCAAAGGATTCAATTTTGTCTAGAAACACTTTAGGTTGCTTATTAAGAATCTGAGTGTACGAATTACAGGACCTACAAAGTACTGACGAGCATTCTGTATTCAAGGCTGTTGGGCTACACCAAGGGCATCGTTGGAAAGTACCAGAGTGGATTTCGCAAAGGTAAATCAACGATAGACCAGATCTTCAGTTTGAGGCAAATTCTGGAGAAATCCCTTGAGTTGGGATACTGGCGGCCAGCCGGAGCTACTGAGGGACACGAAGGTGCTGCTGTACAAGACACTTTTGAGGCCAGTTCTGACACACGGGTTGGAGGCGTGGATCCTCACTGTGGCTGATTATTATAAGATCTATATATTCAAAATGGCAGATTAAATTTGGCTGACCTTACAAAATAGCATAACAGTCCCTGGCTCGTCTATAGACGATTAGTTCGCAATACGCACATACAGGACTGGACTGGACCAGAACCGGACAACTAGACCGCTACCGCCTCGTTTTAGAACACTCCAGAGTCCATCGTTTTTTAATTGTTTCAGACTATTCCATGTAAAGTTTCAATCAAAAGGAGTGTTTCTCCATTGAAGGAACAACAGTCTTTCTATAGTTTGTGAATTGGCCTTTAAACATCTCTCAACACAACACAATAGTCGCTACATACGCAGACAACAGAGCCATTCACCCAACAGAAGCAAGATCACACACACCAACTGACAGATCTGGACAACAAATGTAGGATACAAATTAATAGAGACAAATCTGTCCATCAATTTACATTAACAATCAGCCCACTCCTGTTTTCAAAACTGTTTGACATCTAGGACTTCATTTAGACAGAGGTTCAACCCACATCAAACAGACGAACAGACCTCAAACGACGATTTGTACGACTAAAATCAATCACTGAACGACGATCGACTTGATCACTTGAGGACAAAATTCACATTTACAACACGAAACTAAAATTCATCTGGACTTCCGGTATCGAGATATGGGAACAAAAAATAAACAAACAACGTTACTACAAACCATTATACTACGCCACAATGCCAATGCGCCTTTTCACGTTTCAATCTCATACTGCATATTAACTTAACTTTTCTAACATATGTCTGTAAGAAAAACGTGTAACAGATGCGGGGGCTTATCACATTCATATGGTTGTGTTCATCTTCGGCTTATATCACAATATTCATGAGAAAAGTGCCTCCTTTCGCACTTGTTACACAAAAACTATTAATGACACCACGAAATTATACTTACACAGATATAAAACAATTTTAAGATAATGAATTTGTAATTAATACCAACAACTATTGTTTTCATCCTTAGATGATATTTTATCATTTAAATTCATTTTTGAAATAATTATATATTATAATATAATATATAATTATTATACTATATTATAGTATATAGTATATAGTGTTTCAGATGCTGGGAGACAGGACACATCGCCCCGCACTGCAAAAGCAAGAGGGACCGGTCGAAGGACTGTAGGAAGTGTGGTCAGACCGGTCACATGGCAGTATGTAAGCCCCGCGAGGAAGGCTCTCAGCAGCCACAAGATCGAAAGCCGGAGGAATCCCCGGAGGGCAATATGGAAGTTGAGCAGGGAGGAGCTGCATCCTCGCTCAGAGTATGAAGGGGATTCAGCTTAATCTCAATAGATGCGGGGTGGCGCAAGATCTCCTTGCGCAGGAAATTCGTGAAGCAGGTAAGGACGTAGCCCTTATCTGTGAACAAAACCGCGACCTGAGGGATGACAGCCGGTGGAGATCGGATCCCACCGGCAAGGCAGCGCTATGGGCTTGCGGGACTATGTCATTCGGGGCGACACCCTGCAGGCGTGGCAAGGGCTACGTCCACGGAGAGATAGCCGGAGTACACTTCTTCAGCTGCTACTTCTCACCAAATGAGCCCCTAGACCTCTTTGAGGCGGGACTCTTGGAACTGGTGAGGGAGGCGCGCACGCTCAAGCCCCTAGTTATAGCAGGCGATTTCAATGCCTGGGCGGTCGAGTGGGGCAGCAGGGGCACCAACCCAAGAGGGAAGGCTCTCTTGGAGGCTTTCGCCTTATTGGACTTGGTGCTGCTGAATGTGGGAAATGTCCCGACGTTCACGGGGATAGGTACGGGGTCCATCGTGGACCTTACCTTCGTCTCCCCTACCCTGTACAAGGGAGGTGGGGGCTGGAGAGTGGGTCAGGGGTACACCGCCAGCGACCATCAGGCGATCCTGTTCGAGGTGTACCCTGTCAAGAGACTCACTCGAAGAGGAGACAGAGGGTTAGGCTCACCCCACTGGAACGTTAGGGACTTCCAGATGGACACCTTCAATCAGGCACTGGAGCTATGGCCGCCTGAGACTAACAGCGCCGGCGCAGGGAGTGCCGCCGAGCAGGTAGAGGCCGTCATGCTCTGGCTCTCCCGTGCGTGCGACGTCACCATGCGAGTCAGCAAGGGTTGCATCAGGGGCCCACCGGCATATTGGTGGAGTGACACCATCGCAGCTCTACGCAATGAATGCCACTCCGTCAGGCGCCAGTACCAAAGGGCAAGGAAAAGGAATGGGGGTAGCGCGGAAGTGCTCCGGCAAAAGTTCGCCGAGGCCAGGCGAAACCTGCGCAAGGAGATTCAGAAGAGCAAGAGAACCTGCTGGACGGAGCTGTGTGCCGAGTTGAACGCAGACCCATGGGGTAGGGCTTACAAGATCGTGACCAAGAAGCTCCACAAGAGCCAGCCAAAGATGGAGCCAGGGGAGGTCCAGAACATCGTGGAATGCCTCTTCCCCTGCAGCGGCGTGGCAACATTAGAGATGGATGAAGGCGGGCCAAACGACATCCCCCCTGTCACAAGAGAGGAAATTGAAAGAGCCTGTCGACACGTCGGTGCCAACAAGACACCCGGGCTGGATAAAATCCCAAACCGAGCCCTGAAAGCAGCAATGAAGGCCAGGCCAATGGTCTTCGCTGACGTGTACGATAAGTGTTTGAGAGCGGGGGTTTTCCCTGGTCGATGGAAAAGGCAACGTCTTGTCCTGATCCCGAAGCCGGGAAAGCCCCCAGGTGATCCTTCGGCATACAGACCCCTCTGCCTCCTTGATACAGCGGGGAAGGTGCTGGAAGGCATCATCCACGAGAGGTTGCGCGAGCATGTGGAGGCTGGCCTAACCGACAATTAGTATGGGTTTCGACCAGGGAGGTCAACAACAGATGCAGTGGAAGAGGTGAAGAATCTGGTGTGTGCAGCAATAACCGGGACGCTAAGGAACCGGAAGCGTTGCCTTATGGTCACGTTGGACATCAGCAATGCGTTCAACTCGGCTCGGTGGGACAAGATCTGGGAGAGCCTCTTACGGGACTTCAAGATCCCCAGGTATCTGATGAAGATCATCAGGAACTACCTAAGCGAGAGGATGCTGTTCGCGGACACCACTGACGGAACCAGGGAATTCAAGGTCACTACAGGAGTTCCACAAGGGTCAGTCCTTGGCCCCACACTGTGGAACATCCTGTACAATGGCTTGCTGAGCCTGCCAATGCCAGAAGACCTTACCTTGGTGGCGTATGCTGACGATGTAGGGATCGTCATAGTGGCTGATGATCTGGAAAACCTGGAACGCAAATTCCAGGCTGCCATGGAGCGGATACACCATTGGATGAGCTCTGTGGGCCTTTCCCTGGCCATCCACAAGACGGATGCAGTACTCTTCACCGGGAGGAAGGCCAGAACCAACATGTCACTGACCTTCCAGGGTTATACTATCGAGACCCAACCGGCAATCAGGTACCTGGGAGTAATGCTGGATCAGAGGCTCACTTTTAGGGAGCACCTCAAATACGTGGGAGCGAAGGCCGCCAGGACATCGGCGGCGATTTCGAGAATTCTGCCCAACGTCGGTGGCCCTAGGCAGAGCAGGAGAAGACTGCTGGCAGGAGTCAGCACTTCCATCCTTCTGCACGGGGCATGTCCTCCTCAAATGCCCCAGATTTGAGGAGGGAAGGAAAAATCTGGAGTGCAGCATGGGCGCCCCACTGACTGCTACCAGTTACGTGGACGCTATGCTGCGCTCCCAGGAGTCGTGGGATGAAGGCTGCGATTTTGCAGCGCTCATCATGGGCGGGTTGGCCCTTCAGGAGAGGGCTGACAAGGAACAGTAGCGGTAATAAAACAGAAGAAGGGGCGTTACCAGCCACCCTTCCTCCCTTCCGCGAAGTAATGACAGACCGTCAGTTCCGCGGAAGGGAATCAGGATCGGCAAGGAGGGGGTTTTAGTGGGTATGGTGATGGTGAACCGTCTCGAGTCCCACACTATCCAGGGCTACCTTCCCTGGATGTGCGTCACAGCATTTCCCCCTCCAATGCAAAAAAAAAAAAAAAAAAAAAAAAAAAAAAGTATTAGTTCAATTTTTAATTTATATACCGCTGAATGTGCAAGTATTATAGTCTTCATTAAGACATCAATATTTTAAAACTTTTTCATTTTATTTATAAATATAACTTTGATAACAGTCCTAATACAGCCATCAATTTCAATACACTTTACCATAAATCAATATTATATATTACCATCAAATTTCAAACATATTACCATATAAGGTATCTATCTACCTTTTTTTATTTGTACTTCTATGAAAAGTAAATTAACCAATATACAGTATTTTAACCAACGTCTAATGGTATATCATTATTTTTTATAATCAAACAACTTAGAATATGATGGTTAATAATTTAAGGTCACTTGACAACATAGTTCTTTACACCAGTAATAATCAAGTGTGATGTCTCAGATGAAGTTCAGTAAGATAGAATATTCGGTACGGAAAATCTAAACGTACAATCTACGTAGAGTATGTCACGTAAAAAAGTAGATTTTATTGAATAAACTGTGTAGAAAGAGCGCCGGTAGCACAATCTTCTCTTGATTTACAACCCGGCCGAGTTTTTTTATCACTTTGAGTATGCCATTCATCGGATGGGATGTTAAAAGATGGCCCCGAGCCTGTGTGATGTCAGATACTCGTTAAAGACCTTAACTAAACCTGGATATAGCCAAATGTAGGGCTCCTATAATAGTATCGGGCTCATGTCCACCAGAGCGACGAAAAGCCCCCTCATTGTAGTTGATATGACCTATGGGCAGAAGTCATAAAAAGATACCATCAAAATTTATGTAGAATAGGAGTGGTAGCCCACTGCTTCCAGAATTATTTGAAATTTTCTGGATAAATAATTCCTGACAATCCATCCATTAAAGCCTCCCATATTATATAAAAAAAGGGTATTCTATACAATTTTGTGCATACTCTAAATATACTATAATATTTTCTACGTGTACATAGCGACAGAATATTTGAGTATGGCCCAATCCTGTCTTCAGCTTAGCATGAACGTAACAAGCCTCCCTCATATTTATGGTACAACGTTAGCAGTCAAAATAGCATTATTATATGGAAATAAACTGTGTCTCTTCTACCTTGGATATTCAAGAAGAACCGATATAAGTTGAGTATATATCACTGGAGAGACAGAACTGTGCAGGTCTGCACAGATAAGTCTGAATAATAGAAAACGGCGGAACATCACTTTAAAAAATAATGAATCATTAACTAACTCGTCTACCGTTATGAGGTTAGATTTTAAAATTAATATTTGCCTTCCAGATTGTTGAATACTAAACATAAATATATCCATTATTTGAAAGGAAGTTAATACAGTTTAGACAGTTATCCTCCCAGTACCTTATTATTATTTTCAGTGTCTCCCTTTGTCACAAGTGATCTGAGTGGTTTTTTAGGGTGGCAGATCTATTTCAATAAATATTTAAACTCAACAATTAATTACAACTCAATGAATTAATAGATATATAAAAATAATTAACAATTTCTTAGCATCTACTACTTCTTCTTTAGTTTATTGTCCATTTTTGCATTTTTCTTTCTTCTTTTGTACTTAATATTAAAGGTACTAAACTCCGGCTTTTTTATTTACTTAACATCTAAACACCTACTAAAATGTATCTTTCTTTTTTTATATTTATATTTTTTTGAATATTTCTTGAGTTTTCTACGTAAATACGTATACAGAAAGTAAGCTATTATTATTTGACCTCCGGAGTACAATTTCTTCAACAATTTTCTCACACTCTACTTACTCCTTAGTAAATAAGGATGGGTCGAAAAATTACTTTTTTCCAATTTCGATAATGGGTAGTACACGAAGGACGCTTTTAAGTAATTTTGAGTTTTTGAGGATCTGTCAGGACAAGAACCTATATTTTTGTCTATCAGGGTGGTTATGATGTTAAGAAGTACTGTACAGGAGCCCGGACCTGGTGGCCTTAGTGAAGCAGGGGCGACTGCGATGGCTGGGGCATTTACAGAGGATGGAGCCAGACAGATTTCCGAGAAAGTTACTGGAGGGACACCCAGGACAAAGAAGAAGAGGTAGACCCCGCTTACGTTGGCTGGAGGACGACCTCAGAACGATGGGCGTGAGAAGATGAAGACGGGAGGCCGAGGATAGAGAAGAATGGCGGAAGATCTTTGAGGAGGCCCAGGAGCGCCAGGGAAAGGAAAAGAAAAGGAAAAGGGGTGATTTTTTGGTCGTGCTTCGATAACAAATACAAACAATTTTGAGTTTTTGAGGATCTGTCAGGACAAGAACCTATATTTTTGTCTATCAGGGTGGTTATGATGTTAAGAAGTACTGTACAGGAGCCCGGACCTGGTGGCCTTAGTGAAGCAGGGGCGACTGCGATGGCTGGGGCATTTACAGAGGATGGAGCCAGACAGATTTCCGAGAAAGTTACTGGAGGGACACCCAGGACAAAGAAGAAGAGGTAGACCCCGCTTACGTTGGCTGGAGGACGACCTCAGAACGATGGGCGTGAGAAGATGAAGACGGGAGGCCGAGGATAGAGAAGAATGGCGGAAGATCTTTGAGGAGGCCCAGGAGCGCCAGGGAAAGGAAAAGAAAAGGAAAAGGGGTGATTTTTTGGTCGTGCTTCGATAACAAATATCTATCATAAAAAAAAAAAAATATGATTGAACTGTGGAAACAGAGAAGGCCTCGACTCAAATACCATTATAAGCCCAGATAATGTATGTATTGACACAAAATTTAGTATGAGAATTCAGAAGCCACTATGTAAGTCAAATATTGATCTCCAGCCCAAACAGTTGATTGGCTTTTGAGGGAGAGCGAAAACGTTATTGATTTATTCGTGCTGGGGAAGTACATACATATGTATAAGTAGTAGTAAGGTATACTATTCCAAGCTTCGAGTTATTTTAGCATATTCCTCAATATTTAAAAAAATGCTTTCACATGCTTCTACGAAAAGCAACTTTCGAGCAGTACAAAATATTGAAATTCGTAAAAAGTCATATTTCGATCCACCCTAACTACATATAACAAAATAATCTTTTTTAATTATAATAAATTAAGTCGTTCGGTTATTCAGAAAAAATTTCTGTTGGATAACAGCATCATTCAATGGAATAATAAGAAATTTTCATGTGTGAATAGAAGCCCAAATATTATATTCATAATAGAAGCCTACTAATGGTTTGGGATTTATCTTAACGAACCTAAAAATAAAATGTCGATTCTTTCTCATTTTTCACTAATACATTACAAAAATAATTACACAAATACAAAAATAAAACAACTTATGAAAGAACATTTAAATTTGGAACTTAGCCATATGTATCTTAAGGTAATAATAAAGTATAAAGTTCAATAACAATTAATTAAATAAGTTTAAGTAACCATCAATCATTACAAACAAAGTACATAGAAAATAGTTAATGTAATTATCTGTACATATTTATGAGTAATAAAACTTAAAAATCAAATCGATATTACACCTTTTCACCTATTGTCAAAATTCGTAAGCACATATTATATCTACGTTGTTTGTAAATTATTCTTTTATATACCTATGATTTTTTTTTTTTTTAATTTCATAGATGTGGTGAAGAGTTGAACATGTACAGTTAGCCATTTATGAAGTTAACTTATTACCTCAAGTCCCGCCATAAGAACAGCGTCATATGAAATCAATAGCGGATATATTGTGATATAACATTAAAATATTAAGTAAAAATGTACAATATGTCATTCAGAGGACTTAGACTAAGCCCATACAAAGCCCAACTTAGACACTTACCTACTCTATACTCTGTGCGGTGATAATTCGCAATTGAGATATGTATGAGAAAAGGGCCGATATTTTTGAAGAGAGGAACTGAATCCTCCTGTCCCTTAGCAGGTGTGGAACTTAGTCCCAAGAATGAAGTTCAACACTGACTACACAAGTAGCAGATGGCGTCCACTTTATGAAACAAATTGATAAATTAAAAAATAAACAAAACTCCCAACAACGAAAAAAAAGTCAAATATAATCCAAAAAGCAGTAAAAATTGAAAAGTGTAAAATTGTAGGTGGTGTCTAAAGGTAACAAACCACCGAATTCGAGAGAAGAACGTTGGAACTGTAACACAAGCAATATGAAGACAATTTGCAAATTTCTTTTATGCTCTCAGCAATGCAACGAGTTCATACGACCTGTTTATGCAATTTTGTTTTAAATTTTTGAACAAATCCAAATTTAAACAACAGTGAATGGTCCTCTTCTCGAATTTGCTGTTTTGTGATGTTTTTCACACCACAACCCATCGTAGACTTTTCTCTGTTTACTGGACATTACCATCCACCTGCTAGACCTGCCACTATCAGACCACGGTGCAGCATCTTCTTGTCGACTGCCCCAAACAAAGAAGACATTGCTGCTTTCTGCCCTCCAGTTTGCGACTGATATTAAATTAGGGTCATCCCTTTCACTCTGTTCAACATGATTGAGTTCACAAAATTAATTGAAGCGTTTAAAGCCATTTAGGTCGAAGCGTTGCCTCTACAATTTTTTTTTTTTTGCATTACGATTCTCTATACTATTTATTTAGTTTTTCTATTTTTTATTTATTATATCTATTTCATTTTTATTTTCTAAGTAGTATTTAAGTACGGTGGGGCAACAATGACCTTGGGGTTGACTTGTCCGGAACACAAAACAACTTTTTGGGTTATATTTGACTTTTTTTATCGTTGTCGGGTTTGTTTATATTTTATTTATTTATTTTATTCGTCACTTCCTCACCTATGTCATTTATTATGACGAAAGAAATTACTTATAGTCCATTGAAATTTAGTTCTCCCAGAGAACAAAGAATATTACATACAGACATATAAAATTGTGAAAGAAAAAACGTATACACTTCCTTCGCGTTCCGCAATCGGGTAAAACATTTAAAATAGGCCTTACGTCAAAAAATAAATTATGTTCATTCCGTTGACATTTTGTTATAAATATTTAAAAAAACAAAAACATTTCTCTCAAGCAGTTGACTATCTCATGAAATTATTATAGATCCATTGTTTACAGTTGATCCCTAGTTTAGCATTATGTTCTAAAATAATAATCTTTATTGAAACTATTAAGGAATATTGTAATATGTAGCTCGTCTATATTTAAAATAGTATATTTACTTAAATCTTATTCTTTCTGATACTATGAGCAGGAAGATACCTAGTTATATATATGTTCAAGAAGTTTACTACCTACAATAAAAACGATCTCTTCAAAATCTCATCCTACCGATATTTCAGTCATATGAGTGCCTCAGAAGCCATAATATTCTTGAATGTTTTGACTGTTCGATTTTGAGTTATATATATTTAATGCCGCTATCCCCAATAAGAATAATTATTTTATTTATTAGTAATTTTAACACTAATATTCGTCACAATTTGACGGCTAGGGTTCAAAAAACTGTAGGTTAACCATCTTACTGCTCCTACATATCACGATTTCTATATATCACAAATATTTTCAACAATCGTCTACATAGACGTTAATATTCATTGTTACCATGTATATTTTTATTAACACAGCAATGTCAATGTTTAACGCAGTTCTCAGAGATATTTGAATATGATTAAAATTAAATATGAAATTCCATGTCGATAGGTTCATTACATCGGCCATAACCGGGTTTTTTTTTTTAGTGAAGTCCTCCTCTCATCTCCCCTTTCCGATTACACTGAAACACGATGTGTCGTCCATTATAAAGTTTTGATTTTACGTATGAAATTTTGCATCGATACATTCATTGAGATATCATGTTCATAGACACACAGATTTTTTTTTTTCAACTTGCCAGCATATAGGGAAGTTATTGTAATTGGTCCGAAAATCTAAACCAAAATGCTCATCATATTTTTATGTTTCAAGGTCATTACAGTATTTTTACACTATTTTTGGAAAGAAGTGTGAGTGTGTGTACGTGCGTCAATTTTTCCTGCACGATATCTCGCGAAGGAAAAATGATATCGACTCCGCATTGGTACCAATCGAAGCGTAGCGTATCAACGTAAATATGATTTGAAAGAAATTTTTTCAAATTCCGTCATTCCGTTTTTTTATTTGAACAAAAAGACTGTTAAAAAGTGGATTTTAGGTATTCTTGAAAAAGATTGACCTACATGTTCATGGCTTTTCGTAACTACTCGCAGGCCTTCTACACGCTTTCATAATAACATGTCTCTGAAACATTTTACATTAAAAAAGTCGTAGAAAATCGATTAGGTGTGTTATATGACAATTATTTTTGTTCAGGAATTTTTAAAAATGTTACATTTACTTCCTCAGCTATACGAAGTATAGGGGATGTTATGCAATCAGTCAGAAATGAAATGTTGAGTTTTCATCGGAATTCTATATTTTCCGATCCTCTGATTCTAAAAATGACTGTCTATGTATACGTGTGACTGTGGACACGATAACTCCCGATAGAATGAATGTATCGACATGAAATATTATATCTGTATCGAGAACCTCATAAGGAACCCTATTGATTTTCAGTCTAATCATCCAAAGGGAACGAGAGGCTCAACTCAAAATAGTAAGTCAACTATGGATTCTTAGCCTAAACGGTCGATTGGTTTTGAAGGTGGATCGGAAATTTAATATATTAATTCGTGCTGGGGGAGTGCATTGCTGACGATTCATCGACGACTTTACGTATTGTGAAGATTCTTATTCAAACATTAATTTTATACGCTCATAAACGCACATGTAAACACAATATGACCCGACTATTAAGGATCTAAGCTTGGGGCCATTAACGAAATAGAGTCCATGTTCCCCCTGTCACAGTTGACGTTTGTGTTCTCAACCTACTTTTTATTTTCATTTATTTTCTAAACCCGAAAGTTATAATAATGAAAATATTTTCATCAAGTGAAACATATTCTGTAATATCGGTACACCCCGAAAGAAAGATTTTTTTCTTTCATTGACAATTTAAACGTAAACATTTCCAATGTTCTTGCAGCTCTTCAATCAGGAAGAATAAGATTTATATTTATAAACTTACTGCACTTATTATTAACTTTATATAAATTCTAGGATATAGGCACCTCTGAAGAATATATCACACAAGGTTAGTTAAAGAGGAAGCAGGAGGAGCGAGTGTGTATGGACTCGGCTACTGTTGGTGAAGAGAGGGCTGAAGAAGGGGATGCCACATGGCGATGGGCTTTCGGAGAGATGCCAGCATCTGGGACCAATGGGAGAGCGCCTTTCCTGCAGCGCCCCCGCCCACTATCACGTGACCAATCACACCACCGCTGTCGGCCACCGTCACTCGAACCTCCAGACCCTGAGCATTCATAATAATCATTATTGACAGGACTGAGCCCACAATATAATTTACAATTTGTTGAGTACACTTTTATATAAATTAAAAAACTAAAAAGAGTTATTGTGACTAATGCTTGGGCTTTAACTACGAGGTCATAGCGCCTACTATCAGAGCTCCTTCTTCGGTGGACTTGAGCCTGACTATGGGAGCCCTTAATTTCACCTGTTTATTAGCTAAAATAGGGGGTCTTGACATCGTACAGGCTCGGAACCGCCACTTCCCGGGGGCACAAGTAGCTTAGTGGTAAGCGTGCTTGCTTATTGAGCTCATGATAGCGGGTTCGAAACCCGGCCGAGGCACTTAATTTATTTTATCAGGGAGGTAAAAAAAACTCAGCATGCCGTCCTTCAAATGGGACGTTAAGCGATGGTTTCGAGCCTGTACGATGTCAGGTACTCAATAAAGATCCCCTACCCTAGGTCAATAAAAATTTAGGGTAGGCAAAATTTAGGACTCCCATAATAGAGTCGGGCTCATGTCCAACAGAGTGACAAAAGAGGCGATATGACCACCTAGTTGAAGCCCGGGCATAATAACTAACTTAACATCCCATCCGAAGGACGGTTTCGAACGAGCAATCTTGAGCTCAGTGTAAATGAAAAAGATAAATGCATAAAGATATATTTATATCATCTCGTTGGAAGAATTACAATAACTAAGCTTGTATACACTACAAGAAATAATAATAATAGAATAGAACAGAAATAAAATCTTTAAATCTAAACAACATATATTTATAAATTTGATACAATTATAATACAATAAGAAAGAAATAAAGAGAAAATAAAATAGCTTCACAATGTTGAGGGAAATCGAGGCTCTGTCATGTAAAGAACAAACACAGTATTTGGGCCAAAGTTTCGGAAACTGTTTATTTCCTTCTTCAGGGCCTTATAATGACTTGATTGGATGTGTGTGGTGTAGATGGTATGTTTTTGAGTTTGTGTCTGATAGTGAAGTGTGAGTCGAGGTATGGTTACTCGCCATGGTCATAATGACACAAACGATTCACCGACAGGAACAAAAAAATACCACCTTCACCACACACATCCACTCTAGTCATTATAAGACCCTGAAGAAGGAAATAAACAGTTTCTGAAAGTTTGGGCAAATACTGAGTTTTTTTATTTATTCGACACAGCTTCAACATTAAAATAGCACTAATAACAAGAATAATTATAAATGAAAAGAAAATAACAGAATAAAAATAAATAAAAGAATAGGAGGAAGAATAATTAGAGAAAATAAATTAAATTAGTAGAAAATAATTTATATAATAATACGAAATAGGGGAGGGGGAAATAAATAATTATTAACAACAACAAAAATAATCGACCTCTCCAGGAACCTTAATAAATAATCGATAAAGCCAGGAACCTTCGCATAATGCCAAGAGGAGGTTCTTAAGTAATAATAAAAGTGAGATATCAAAAGTGGCTGCTTGGATTAATCTCTTCCCCTTCAGAATTCCTTAATTGGCACCATCACTTAAATACATTATTAAATTAGACGAAAACTTTAAATCAGACATTATTTACTCACTTGAAGAGCGTTATTGGGAACACTGAAGATCATAGCTTCATTAAATATTGGACATGTTTCATTCCTCTTTGATTGTGTTTTCTTCTTATGCACTTTCTTACTATTTCTCAACAAGTAAACCTAAAACAGAATAGGAAAACGTAAGAATACAATGTAGTTTGTTAAAAATCACTTCACTCTTCACTCATCAGGTTGAATTGGAAGTTACCTCATTCCCTCCCAACAGATGGATTGGGTAAAAGAGTTACTATCAAATATATATATTATAATATCTTATTTGCATATTTACTCGGCTACAAATAGTCATAGGTAACTTTGATGACTGTTTGATTACAATATAAAGTATATACACAAAATAATAAGAAGCAAAAACAAAATAATAAAATATATATATACTAAATAAATAAAATAAATGGGCAATGATAAAGTAAAATACATAATGAAAAACTACAGTAAAACTAAATAATATGATAAATCATGAGAAAAACAACTGTTGAGCTCCGAGACCTCCCTGAAATACCCCCGCATGGTACTGTCCTCATTCCAACGAAGTGGAGGTAGAGGAGGTCACGGGGGCGTTTCTAGTTTCTGACATCTAGTAGTGGAAGCAGACCGAGAGGGATAGGAAACCCTAAAGAGAGGCGACAATGAAGGAGAGAGACTGGATACTACCAACATGCCCAAGGCACTTGCTATCTAACCATAGCATGTCTCTCGGCCAGCACCGCCTAAGTCTTCGAGGGGATCGTCTGGCTAGAAATGTGATGTCAAGGATCGAGCAATGGGATTGTCTTGGAAGGAAAGATTGGAGTGAAACTTTGAGAAGCGGGAACTAAATAAGGTCTGTGACAAAAGGGTCTTTGAGGTCATTATGAAGGGTAAGGTAGGAAATATAATTGGGTGCATCAACGATGGTCCTTAGGACTAGATGCACTTGATGCAGCGACTAACAATTATAATATTAAACGTTGTTATCAATACCTTGACATAAGGGTCCCCCGTGGGCCCTGTGAATTGCAGATTTCTCGCCTTTACGATGACCACTGTAAGCCTCTCCGCTGTTGGAAGATAACTCAGGGAAAACAAAATTTCACCAAGGCTGTTATCTCTCTGTATAAAAAAAAAATTATAATAATAAAATAAAAACACCCATCTTCAAGTTTTGAAATTATATTTTTGTTAATACATAAAAAATTTGCTTGAATATTATATTTATATTTTTATTTTCTTTGTTTTTATCATCATTAAGTGTTGTGGTTAAGTTTAAAAAAAAAAAAAGGCTTTGTAGGTAAAAGCTTTTTAATGAAAATATTATACATACGAATGTTTTTTTTTTTAATGATATGGTTTAGTAATCACCTGCCAAAGGGCTCTTTATTTAATTAAAGATAACGAACATTTGATACAAATTCTTACACATAAGTAAAATTAGAATATTTTATGTAATAGGAAGGGGGAGGGGGGAGATCAGGCTTATGGCCGGTAAAAAGTTAATCGTACAATTTTCGCCAAGCTTTTGGCACTGAGTGTGTCTTCTATAATAACGTATATATATTATCAGTACATTTATGAAGCTAAAATTAAGTAAAAATAAATAAATGAAACTAAAAATATAAATAAACGAAACCTACATCAGAAGCGAATATAAAGTTCAGGTTAGGTTAGGTTTTATGACTCATGCCCGGGCTTTAACTACGAGGTCATATCGCCTACTACCAGAGCGCTCTTTCGTCACTCTGGTGGACATGAGCCCGACTCTACTGTGGGAGTCCTAAATTTTGCTTACCCTAAATTTTTATTCTTCTAGGGCAGGTGTCTTTAACGAGTATCTGACATCGTACAGGCTCGGGACCATCGCTGAACGTCCCATCCGAAGGACGGCGTGCTCAAGTTATTTTACCTCCCAGAAATAAACTATGAGTCTCGGTCGGGTTTCGAACCCACGATCTTGAGCTCAGAAGACAAGCACTCATACCACTGAGCTACCGGTGCCCTCTATAAAGTTTAAAATTTTAATTTAGTTTTTGTTTTATCTTTAATTAATTCTATCATATATAAACTTATTGCTAATGTATATATGTCAATATAGGCCCTGAAGAAGGCACACTCAATGCCGAAAGCTTGGCAGAAATTCTACAAGTGTTTTTATCTACCTCAAGCCTTGTCTCTTCCCTTCCAGTTACATCGTTGGTCAATCCTAAATATTACATGCAATGAAGTTTTGTGAAAACGAAAAAGAAGAAATGAAAATTATGATTGCTTGACAACAAGAGTTCTTTTAATAGTTTAAAAAAATAAAGAAGGACAAAATAGTTCTACTTTTTTATTCCTGTATTTCTTTTTCTCTTTTTTTTTGAAAAAACAAAAAAAAAAACATACTTTTTTTCCCACAATAACTTATATTTGTTGCAACAATTTTCAAAGTTTTACTTCAAACTTTTTTATTTGTCATGTAACTTGGGCTTTATGTTTATGCATTTAAAACTAAGATTAGTCTAGATTCTGACTTTTTTCAGAGGAAAAGAAGGCAGGATGAGTTGCTAGTCCATCCCCCATGGAGAAGAAGTCAGAATTTGGACAAAGATGTAATGTGACGTTTAATAGTTACTCTGACTCATGTTCGGGCTTTAACTGGGTCATACAAAATTCATGTTTTCCGAACGCCTGATACTAAAAATTTAAAAAAATAAATCTGTTTGTACATGTCTGAACACGTTAACTCCCGTTAGAATGAATTTATCAACATGAAATTTTATATGTGTATCCAAAACAGACTTAGGACGACACCCATTAATTTTCAAGGGAGAAGGAGAAGGCTTAGCTCAAATGCTCTAATAACTGACAATGTAATGAACGTCCCAAAAAAAAAAATAGAGTATAAGGTTTCAGAAGTCCCTGTGTAAGTCAACTACTGATTTTTAGCTAAAAATGTCGATTAGTTTTGGAGGGAGAGCAACAACTTAAATGGGCGCTGGGGAAGTACATTGACGGTGATTCTCCCGCGATTTTTTAATTGACCATAAAAGTTATTTTTGTTTTGCGCTGATAGTCACATTAATACTAAGTCACCACTTGGTTATGTATATCGTATCTTCTCCATGCGTTCCCGAAGTTTCATAATCAATAATAATAATAATAATATTTATGTAAGGTACCATATTGGAGTGGAGCAGTGTGAGCCAGGTGGTGATGGGCTGTTTAGTGGGTACATCGCAGAGAAGGAGCTGTGCCTCGCCCAGCAGCACGTTCTCCTCTCTGCTCACCGAGTAGACATGGAACATAAGTGAGCTCCGGCAGAAGTCTGTCACCTCCAATCCGAACAGGAACTTCTCCTTGTAGCTCGGGCTCCGCGAACTCCTGTACGTCTGTAAAAACAGTACAACAGAATATAAACAAAATGGGTCCTAGACGCAGTGGAGGTTACTATCTATAAATCGAACAGGACATTTGCGAAAACGACAGCTCATTTATATAGCAAAAGTGAAGTGTTGTTAGTTTGTTTTTGTCTCATGTACAGGCTTTAACTATAAGGTCAAATCGCCTTCTACCGGAGCGCTCTTTTGTCACTCTGGTTGACTCTACTGTAGGAGTTCTTCTTTCCTACCAAGATTTAGTTACCAAGTCGCACAGATTCGGGGCGATCACTTAACGTCTCATCCGAGGGACGATGTGCTCAAGGTTATTTTACCTCCCACGTATAAAAAACCTAAGAGTCAAAAGTGTTGATCAAATAAGGTCAAATTTTTCTTTCGATTATTGTTCGTTTTCCACAAACAAAATGTAAGACAATATTGTTCTTCTCACCAAGATGCTTGCAAAGAGAGGGCGCCGGTAGCTCAGTGGTATACGTGCTTGACTTCTGAGCTCAAAAACGTGGGTTCGAAACCCGACCGAGGCCCTTAGTTTATTTTAGAGGTAAAATAATCTTAAGCACGCTGTCCTTCGGATGGGACGTTAAGTGATGGTCCCGAGCCTGTACGATGTCAGGTACTCATTAAAGACCCCTGCCCTAAAGGAATAAAAATTTAGGGTAGGCAAAATTTAGGACTCCCACAGTAGAGTCGGGCTTATGTCCACCAGAGTGACGAAAGAGCGCTCTGGTAGTAGGCGATATGACCTCGTAGTTAAAGCCCGGGCATGAGTCATAAAAACTAACCTAACCTAAGATGCTTGCAAAGAGGTTTGGCAAATTGACCTATTACTTCAAAATAGCTTATAAATTATACATATCAACCGATATTAAATATTACTTAGCAAACGCGCGGAAGATGAATAATAATAATTACAAAAATGAAATAAATAAATTACAGAAAATAAATGTATATATACAATTTCTAATATTAATAAATACAAAAGATACTATTTTTAATTAATATTTAATTTCTTGTCAGAAACTCTGTCTAATAACAGGTCTGTTGTTATGAGATGCTCCAATGCCTTTCAATCTACCTTTAAGAGACAGTTGAACCATGTCACCATCACCATTTTAATCACTTTGACACATTATTATAAACTAGAAGGTTCTCTCGGCGTTACCCGCAAGTGACTTTACATCTGTTAATAATAATAAATTTATTTCCGTTAAACCAATACATGGTAATAGGATACGTCAAAAGAGTTTATACATAGCTTATAAATTAGATTTATAACTACTTGAGTCTAACACAGATGATTAGTAGTAATAACAAAACTATTTAAAAAAATTAAATAAAATTAATAAAAACTGAACAAATAAATACTTGAAAATATATGAGTATGTGTGTACCAATTATGTTGGTAATTACTTAAAATTGGGGTTTCAAAATGATAGACAGTTCCTCTAAACACTTGGAAACCAAGGCTTTCTCTCTGTAGATAATAATTCAGTTTTTTTTTTTACTTTCTCAGTTATACAAAGTACAGAGGAAGACGTAAACTTCCCCTATACGAGTACTTCGTACAACGGTGAGAAATTCGATGCTGAGTTTTTAACGGAATTTCATGTTTTCCGACTCTTGATTTCAAAAAATAAAAAACAATTATGTGTCTCTGACGATAATATGGCTTCTCCCGATAAAATGAATCTATCACGAAATTTTATATGTATTTCCAGAACTCCATAAGAACGACACCTATGGATTTTCAGCTAGTTTGGCCAAAAAGGGAAGGAGAGGATCACCTCAGCAATTCCGATAGCTGCCGATGTAATGAATGTATCGACATGAAATTTCATATTTAAATTGAACACCTTATGAGAACAGCATATAACAATTTTTCGCTGAATTGGCCGAAGGAAAGGAAGGATCAGAGTGGGACTCAACTCAAAAACCCTAGAAACTGTCTGATGTAAAGAATGTATGGGCGCAAAATTTATTATGACGGTTCAGAAGCCACTATGTAATTGAGATTTGTTTTTTGTAGCTTTTTTTTTTTGTCTTCCATTTTACTCTGAGAAAACACAAAGAAATTATATAATATTATAGTTAGTCTTTGTGACTCAAGCCCGGGCTTTAACTACGAGGTCATATCGCCTACTACCAGAGTGCTCTTAAGTCACTCTGGTGGACGTGAGCCCGAATCTACTGTGGGAGTCCTAAAATTTGCCTATCTGGGTTTATACACCTAGGGTAGGGGTCTTTAACGAATACCTGACGTCACACAGCTCGGGATCATCCCTTAACATGGTTTTGAGGACATAGACGTGCTGTCACTATTCCATCCCCGATTAATAAAGCTTTCGGGAGCACATGCCCTAGATGGGATAATTCGGTTTTAAAGTATTGATCAGCTGTGTTTCAGCTTATTGTTTCGCCTATCCGGGATAAAGATATTATGTGTGAAATTTCATAAAAATCTGATCAGCTGTTAAAATGACAGCAGGATACAATGTCATCATCCCCTTCCCCCCCCCCCCCCCCTTAAAAGTGGGAATTTCGAAATATCCCTTCTTCGTTGGTGCTTTCATAATGGAGGATTGTTCAAATTGAAACTTTTTAACTTCAATAGTTTTCGCGATACAGTGACTGACCAAACAAACAGTTAATTGTATATAAATATAGATATATAAATTGTTACTCTGGTTTGCATGTCAGTGGTTCGTGTTGGTAGCAGATACACAGTAACGAAGGTGTCAAGGAGACAGTTGGCAGACATGTAGTCCTTACAGACCAGGTCCTTGGCTTCAATAACGCTAACGATCAAGTCTCCACACTCACTGAAATTCCATCAAAATTATAAATATTTTAAATAATAATAACAATAATAATTGAAATATAGACCGTATCAAGTATACTGTTAAATATCATGTCTCTCCGACTGGGGAAATGCATCTTGCTTGATTCACGACTCCATCCGCATGCAGATAGTCTCCGGATCTTCCTGGACACTGGGCATCAACACATATTACATGGCCAGGAAACAAGAATGAGGCGTCAAAAGTTATTAGATTAATTGAGTTGAGTCCCCTTCCTCTCACCCCACCCCCTTTCATTCGGCCCATTTGGCTGAAAATTAATAGGTGTTGTCAAATTGGGGTTTTGAATTCACATATAAAATTTCGAGTCATTCTGTCGGGAGTTATCGTGTTCCATCACACACACACACACAGAAACAAAGACAGACAATTGTTTGTTTCTTTCCTTTTTGTGATCGGACTATATCCAAAACAACAAAATTTTCCCCAAAATCGGCCGAAGGAAAGGGATATCAGAGGGGAGGCTCAACTCAAAAATCCCAATAACTGCTGGTATAAGAAATTTATTGACATGAAATTTTATATTTAAATTCAAAACCCCATAAGGACTGCACCTAATAACTTTCCGCGTTATCGGCCAAAGGGAAAGGGGGTTCAGAGAAGGGAAACTCGATTCAAAAACCCTAATAACTGCCGATGTAATGAATGTATCTATTCAAAATTTAGTATGAGGATTCAGAAGCCCATATATAAGTCAACTATTGATTTCTGGATCAAATGGTCGATTGGTTTTGGAGGGAGAGCGACTCGTAAATGAATACCCATTCTATTTATTTAATTCTTCTGAGAATAATAAGAAAAACTCCTTTTACAGATATAATATAATGTTTTAATGAGAGAAGCTGGTTACCTGTCGTACTCTATGCCGATACAGAGGTATCCGGTCACATTGGGCTCGACAAGATCCACTGCAGCGATGGAGGAGTCACTAGAGACGGACTCACAGGACACAGCTCTCTTCAGGATCCCTCCTACCTCTGGCATCTCCACGCACACTTCATCCTGGCAGACGAAACAACTACAGTTATTGTTACTCAATTTTACAGACTATAATAAAAAAAAAATTTCAAGTGATAAATTCCACGAAATCTATAATTAATTTATGTATACTTTTTTTGTGGAATAGACAATATTTCTAAAAATAAATTAGTTTTATTTATTTATTACAAGTCTCCACACTATGTTCCCCTTTCTCAATTCAGAATTTGTTCTGTTTACAACTAAGTTGAGAATATTAATCGCGCAACTTAATTCGGTTCTGAGGAAAGGAAAATAACGAGAATTTTGAATTAGATACAATAAATTCTTGAAACCTGCTTGCTTTTCAGCAAAAGTGCATGGCATTCCGGAGAATCCGACCCTAAAGACTGCATTTAAAAATTATATAATCAGCGGTAAATGAATAAATATTAAAATTTAAATGGTCGGTCACATACCTGATTAAAATAGTGCTGTGATTTTTAATTAAATTGAAAATATTTTTTACAGGATACTGCTCGTTAATATTTATATTGATTGAGATTTTTTTACAGAAAAATGTAAATTAAAAAGTCTCTCATGAAATTAGTAGTTTCAGTTTAGTAACTATTGCAAAGTTCTTAAAAACTTATTTTTACAACGCCTTCCCATGCGGCATTTCACAATAGTTTTCACTTCCCTTTGACACTCCGTATAAAGGTTCATCTCAAAGGAGATCCATTGTCGTCTTAGATAGACGTGGAGGTTAATCAAGACGATATACAATATACATAAAAACTAAACCAAAGAGAGTACTTACAGCGGGTATAGGTTTGGTGGGAGGTGCAGCAGTAGGGGCGGGCCTCAGTGGCTGCGGTGGAATGTCGAGAGCACTCTCAGAGTCGACTGACTCAAACCTGCGGAAGGACCCCGTGCCCCAGTTCATCTCTGAATCCGAGCTCACCTTAAAACACCACTATAACACTGTTATCATCACTCCATTAACGTCTGATTACTTCAACTGAAAACTAATCCACAAAAATAGATAAACCCATAAAATGTCTCCAGCGCATTTGAAATTATGATGAGAAATAAATGTGAAAGAAAAATTCTTAGTAGGAGAAGAATTCGGAAGCGAATATGATACGACAGCAGGATGAGTAAACTTTGAGAAACACAAGTCGCTGGAAGCCTCCTAAATATATAAACAGTTTTTTTTTTTCGCAAAATCTTAAAGAAAATATAATATAAAAAATATAATTCAAATCCAAAAATAATTGTTGTGAGTAAGCTCTGAGTAGCTCTGAGCCATGAAACTTCAGTCTTTATTTAGACTGACAGAAGGCACTAAAAGTAATGTTGAAGGAATTCGAGATTCTGTCGTAAAAAACATGAGTACAAAAAAAAAAATCTCAGTACTTGGCCAACGTTTCAGAAACCATTATTATTCAGAAACCGTTTTCCATCTTCATATGACTTCAAAATCCTTATAATGACTTGAGTGGATATGTGTGGTGAAGCTGTTATGAGCTTGTCACACATACCACCTTGACCACACACATCCATACAAGTCATTCATTATAAAACTCTGAAGAAGGAAATAAACAAACAAAACATTGTCTAAATACTGTTGTTTTTTTTGACAAAATAAAACCTCGCCTTTCCACAACATTGAAAAATACTGTCGATTCTAGCAAGCATTACAAGTATTTAGTATATATCCAGGAGGCTGTATTTAGTTATGAAAAACATGAAATATACTTCTGTACAGTTATAATATACCTATATATTTCACATTACTTTTCTACTATATAACTTCGTAATTTTTTATTATAGTATGTCTGGGTAACAAAGCCCACGAGTAACTGGGTAACTACCCAATACAACAAATTCTTCTGTTGCCAAGAAATTGTACAATAGATAAGAGACGCTAGACAGTGCTGACACTCCGTTACAAAGAAGCATTGTTTTGAGAAGATGGCAAAGAAATGGTCCAAGTGTAATAAAATAAAAACAATAATAAAAAAGTAAGTGGATGTGTATAAAAAAAAAAGTCGTCAACGCTCTCTCTCTAAAACCAATCGACCGTTGGGACAAAAATCAATAGTTGGCTTATGCTAAATTTTGTGTCGATAAATTCATTGTTGAGTCAAGCTCCTCTCTGAACACCCCATGAAATGCTGAAAATAAATATATGCTGTCCTTATGGGGATTTGAATTTAAATATAAAATGTCGTGTCGATATTTGCATTCTATCGGGAGTTATCGCCTTCACAAACGCAGACAGCATTTTTTTTAAATTTTTGGAATCAGTGGGTTGGAAAACATAAAATTTTGTTGCAAACTTGAATTTAAATTTTAAAATCTAATTTCTGATACATTACATAACTCCCCCTATACTTCTTATAGCAAGTAGTAAGTAAAAAACCACAGTAAACATAAAGAAAGTGTTAGAAAGAAGGCTAAGTGTCATGAAAGTTACTGTACTTCAGTTATTCTCAGAAACTGCAGCCCATTGGATTTATGAAGTTTTGAAAGGTTGGAGAGCCCGGTTTCTATTTGAACAATACAAAATGTACTAACTCTGTTAAAACTGTATTTTATTGGGAATCAGATTTATTGAGTTCATCAAATCAAGTCCTCAGTTAACGATAGAAGTTTACTAAGTAGACTTGGAGTAGAAGTTATTAGTATGGAAGTGTGTACAAATCATTCATTTAAGGCGAAATTTTCAACGAATTTATAGTCATTAGCGTCAGAGGCGGACATACGAAAAGGCCTGAGTCTAAGCCCCACTCACGAAGCACGGCCGTTTTACACAGACTCTGCGTTTACTTGTTAAGTGTAAATCTATTTCACTGTACAGGCATTTTTATTACTTAAGGAAGTTAAGGGGAAGTTACGTAATCGGTCGAAAATTCGATGCGGAGTTTTGAACGGAATTTAATGTTTTCCGACCTCTAGATTCCAAATTTGAATTTGAGAAAAAAAAATCTGTGAACACGATAACTCCGGATAGAATGAATGTATCGACACAAAATTTTATATCTGTATCCAGAATCCTCTAATGACGACACCTATTGTTTTTCAGCCAAATCGATCAAAGGAAAGAGGGGGAATGAGGGAGAGACCACTCAAAAAATAGGCTTCACTCTAATAACTGCAGTTGTAATGAATGTATCGACATGAAATTTTATATGTGTACCCAAAAGCCCATATGGACAACACTTCTCGATTTTCAATCATATCGGCCAAACAGGTGGGGGGGGGGGGGGGGGGGGAGGTATTAGGGGAGAGGCTTAAAAACTGTAATAACTGCTGTTGTAATAAATGTATCGATACAACATTTCATATGTGAATTCAAAATTCCATATGAACAGGTGGGGGGTTCAGGGAGGAGGCTCAATTCAAAAACCTTAATAATTGCCGATTTAATGAATTTTTCGTCACAAAATTTAGTATGAGGATTTAGGAGCCCCTGTGTAAGTCAACTGTTGAATATTAGCGCCAACGGTAGACTGGTTTTGGAGGAGGAGCGAAAAGTTAATTAATTCTTTCTGGGGAAGTACATTGTCGGTGATTCTCCGACGACTTTTTTTTTTAGGTTGTGTAAAAAGATTTTTAATTCATACATATTATATTACTACAGTATCAGTGCTCCCTTTTATTTTTGGCCTTCTCAAAAAATAGTAATTATGTGTTCCTTATGTTAACTATTCCTTCTATCAATGAGACTCTTCCTTTTATGGAACATATTTATTGAGTCGACAAAACAACACCCAGTCAAAGTTTATGTGATCTAGGAAATACATAAATTACACTGATGATCAGAGTGCTTCCCAATTGTAATTACTATTTTTTGAGAAGGCAAACAATTAATTCGAGAACTGATGCAGTAGTAATGTATTGTATATTTTTATGTTTATTTTAATTGTTATGAATATACCTAACAAGCTATGAAAAGAATTGAGATAAACAGATTTTTTTTTTAGAATAAGTGTGTACAATAATCCTTCTTATTGCCCTCAAACAGGTGCCGGTTGAACCGATATGTCGATAAGGCCTCTACTAGATTTAAGATATATTATGACTACAAGAAGGGAAGTGGAAGTGTCTCAAAATATAGTCAAAGCAACATCTGTGCAAGAAATGCCAGAAGGATGTAAACCAGCAATTATTACAGAGAAGCCCAAAAACATAGATATTTTATTTATTTATGTATTCTTTCTTAGATGTTTTTTGTATTTACAAAATATATGTTATTGTATTCCTTATCGTACTATTCCTTACATTTATTATTATTTTTTTTTCTATAATTTATAACGACAATAATGTCATAATTGATTTATTTACATATTTATAACTGCAATGAAGTTTTTCCTCCCGTATACGATCAAAACAATTTTCCAGTTTCTTCATACTCTATGATAGTATAAATAAATCAATTATTTAAGTTAGTTAGATATTATGACTCATGCCCGGGCTTCAACTACATGGTCATATCGCCGACTACCAGAGCGCTTTTTCATTACTCTGGTGGACATGAGCCCGACTCTACTATGGGATTCCTAAATTTTGCCTACCCTTAATTTTTAATCACCACAAAGTAGGGGTCTTTAGCGAGTTAGTTATTGTGACTTTAACTAAGAGGTACTATCAGAGCGCTCTTTCATCGCCCTGGTCAGAGCCCGACAATTTCTTTCTGACAACGGCGAGTACACAGCTAGTGAAATAAATAATAGAATTATTATTATTATTATGTTTAAATTAAATAAATACTGACTAGATATCCGTTGGCGTTGTAGTGTCCTTTGAGTCGTGTGAGTACCACTTTTTCTTCTGTGTTGGACATGATCCACCGAAGGAGGCCCAGACAGTAGGTTCTGTAGCGGACCCAGAGGACACCAAGCACTAGAGACACTCCCACCACTAGCGTCAGTGTCCAAAACACCATTCTCCCACACTAGAACAGAAACAGCATAATATATAAAGGGGAGGACGAAATTAGGCTGATGAGACCGCATTATTGTCAAATCTGTCCACACAGACTGTCTCCACAACCTACCAAACGGAAAGTAGAGATCCTAATCATGAAGCTTTTACGAAACATTTATTTAGGTACTGAAAACACTAAAATAAAATAAATTTGAGAAAGAGATCGTAAATAATATAGTTAAGTAAATAATAAAGTTGTCCATTTAGTAAAAACCGCGACGAGGAAAACTCTGTCTTTTTTCATTATGGTACATATCTTCTATGTTATTCCCTCCAAAAGTATAAATTATACAAGTAAATCGGATATGGTATTATCAGTCAGTAAAGTACCATATGGTATTATCAGTCAGTAAAGTACTGATTGGTGTGCAGTGAAAAAATCTAAAATTTAAAAAAACGTGACCAATTTTAAATTATATTTTTAATTCGATCAGATAACTTCTAAACAAATCCAATTCAGTTGACTAGTAGCATAATTCTGAGAATATTGCATACTTTAATAAAATAAATATATTGCGGGTACGAAACACGGCCGTGGCCCATAGTTAATTTTATCTGGGAGGTAAAAAAAAAAACATAAGCACGCCGTCCTCCGGATGGGACGTTAAGCGATGACCTCGAGCAGGTACAATGTCAGGTAGTCGTTAAAGATCCCAACTCTAGGTGAATAAAAATTTAGGGTAGGCAAAATTTAGAACTCCCACAGAAGAGTCAGGCTCATGTCCACCAGAATGACGAAAGAGCACTCTGGTAGTAGGCGATATGACCTTGTAGTTAAAGATAATTATAGATGATAAATATTAGGTAAATTTAAAAAAAAATATTAATATATATATATATATATATATATATATTGATGGTATAACATACGTCTTTCTTATACACAGTCAAATTTCCATAAATTTGCATATTCCTTGCGAAGAAATTACTTTTTTTATAAGGTTTTTTTGATAATAAAAATTCTCTTCGCAAGGAATACACAAAAAGGAAACTATGTAAGAAAAAAAAAACTCATACTGGCAGTTTAGAAGTAATTAGCAACAAAACGATAGTTGAAATAGAGAGACCCTTAGAGCTTAAATCAAATCTCATCGACCACTTAGTTGATCTCCAAATTGCTCTATTGGTCATAACAAATATTTTTTGTATTTAATTTCAACAATTATTATTTATTTTTTTGATGGAAGATAAAATCGATAGGAATAACAAAAATGGAGACCAATCTACCTAAGAGGTCATGGCCAGGGTCTCAAGAAACATAAATCGATTGGCTAATAACAAGAGAGAAGGACTTGAAGTCAAGTATAATTTTTTTTTTTGTCTTTTATTTGCAATCTATATACAGTATACATAATAAGCAAATATGGTAACTATTTACATGAATAAGTATCTAAGTCACGTGATGGGAGAAGTCAGCCAGCTGATACTCCCTAGAAAATAGTAAAATGTTTAAATTTCACTAAGAAGATCTCGAGGCCATCTCCTATTTAGATGGCGTGGAGGATTGTCAATATGGTTTTGAGAGGATAGGAAGTGTGCAAAAGGGTTAGAATGAGATGAAAGTTTATTGTGGAAGGTTAAGAGTGAGGATTTGCTTAGTTCCTGGACGGTTGATGTTTAGGTCAGGGGAGTTATTTATTGGTGACAAACAAGGGAGCATTAACAATTCGATGGAGGACTTTCGACTGGAAAGCTTGCATGCGGTTTATATTGAATTGTTTGGCTGAACCTCCATTGGGTGTATTAAAGTCTTGTAAATTGACAGTAGAAAGTTCTGATTTTGATCCAAGAAAAGTTCTGATTTTGATCCAAGTAGTCTACATAGTAGTCCGTAACGTCGATTCAACTCTTGTCGTTTAAGTCGTGTGTGTGGGTTCCTCGTCAGTCGGCTGTCTAAGTAGAACCCGAATTACGAACCAGGTTGGAGGAAGGAATTAGAATATCATTGATAATATGAGTATAGATAAATTGAAAAAATTATTGTTTATTTGATTCTTTTCGCTTACAGAAAACAATGTGTATTTTTTCAATTCTAAATAGCCTAAAATCGAATGTAGAAAAAAAGTTTCCTGAGAAAATAAGGCTTTGCATTTTGAGAGGTTAAACTATGTAACAATTCAACAAATATTTATTTGATATATACCCTTTCAGTAGCTAATTATTTTTGGTGATTAACCACGAATAGGGCGGCAACCTATAGAAAGCTTTAGCCCATACTTCGGTTCTTATGGGCCGACGAACGAAAACGACAATCCTCCGAAGTCTAAACTCTACATGACTACCCACTCAATCTTGATGGGGTTGTTTACAATAACACCACACACTCAGCCAATCACAGATCACAGATCAGTGATCATCGGGAAGAAAATGACAACCAGTACGTGAATCACCGACAATGCACTTCCACAGAACGAATTAATTAACTTTTCGCTCCCCCTTCAAAACCAGTCGACAGTTTGCGCTAATATTCAATATACTTTTCCAAAATACTTTAATTCTCATTTGGGGCATGGTCAGGGGAGTAGCTTGGATTTTGAGTAGGGAGCGGCAACGTTAGACTACAGGAGGAGTGGGGTGGGGGGGGGGGGGGGGGGGGGGGGGGGGTATAGACTGCCGGTGGCACAGCCCGCAGTTTCCATGGTTAGCGCTGCAGACTTTTTGTTATTAATTTTGGAGACTCGGACTCCTAGAAGCTCCCCCCCAAGGTAACCACTGACCTTAATACTTAAGCTAATGCATGCTGTGGTTTCTGAATTAAATGGCTTATAGCCAATAGCATGCATTTGCTGCTGCTGCGCTTTGAATTTTTATTGCACATGTAAAATCAGCTTTAATAGTATAAAGTATAACATAAATGAAGATTTTGACCGAGGAAATGAAATAATCTAATTCATGTATATTTAAATAAATGTAATATGGCTTGACTTGTTTTGTACATGTACATTTAAGCAAAACACAATTTTTGTTATCTTGGTTTTTGCCCACGTGCCCCCCCTCCCTGTCCCCCCTCGCTACGCCCCTGGCCATGGTTTATAACTAGTTAGCGACATAGCCGGTAGAGAGAATAGCTCATAAATGTAATTTCAATTTTTCTCCCCGAATTGTGCTTAATTCGGTAGAAAGATAACGGATAGCATGAATAAACCCCATTAAATATTTAATATTTGGTTTAAATGAGGGTGGATGAACTATGTCTATATTATCAGAGGCATTGTTATGATTTGATACTCAAATTTAAGAACTTCTTTTGTTGTTAGCATTATCAAATATTTGCATGATAATGGAGTGTTAATTTTTTTCAAATAAAATATTATTATAGTCAAATTAAAATATTGTACCTTATACCTTTAGTACAAGTATTGTAATTACATGAAAATCTGAGATATAGTTTTCAACGGAAATCCACGTTTCAAGCATCTCTGAACATATTATGGCCATTTTCAAGATGATGCTATGTGTATGTAATTGGAACTTTGTCAGCGCTCCACCACAAAAACCATTATAGCTATGAACTTGAATTTTGGAATGAAAAAGTCACATGTGCTAACTTAGATCTGATTAGATTTTAGCCGAAATCCGACGAAAATTGAGACGACTTAACTCCAGAGCGTAGGTACATTTTACAAGATACTGCTTATATTTATTGATCAAAAATCTTTTCAAGTAAATATTGTAGTGATACCTGTCGAAAACTGTCCTGAAACGTAGTTTTGACGCATATTTTTCTACTTTTTCTTGATTTACCCAAAACGGTTAGTCCTAATCAAAATGTTCCTTATTAAGTTATAGCGCCTAAAAATAATGAAAAATAAATTTCCAGAGGAAATATTTAAAAGTGTAGCAACGAATTATAAAATATGTTTCATTATTGTTAGTTAGTTATTGTGACTCATGCCCGGGTTTTAACTATAAGGTCATATCGCCTACTACCAGAGCGCTCTTCCGACACTCTGGTGAACATGGTCCCGGCTACTGTGGGAGTCCTGTCTATTTAGGTATATTCACCTAGGATAAGAGAGACAAGAGAGCCTGACATTGCAGTCTGAGAGACAAGAGAGCCTGACATTGCACAGGCCGGGAACATCCCTTAACGTCCATCCGAAGGACCATTAAGAGATGATTCTCCTATACCTTATTACATCGGGAAATTTTAAAATCATAATTTCTGTAACTCTTCTTTCCAACGGGCTTTATCAAAAAACGAGTAACCTACCAAATTGTGTTTAGATCCAAATATTGATACAGAGAATACTGAGCTCAAGATCTTGGGTTCGAGATCCGGCGGAGGCCCTTAGGTTTTTTACCTGGGAGGTGACAACATCTTGAGCACACCAACCTTTGGATTGGACGTTAAACGATGGTACCGAGCCTGTGCTATGTCAGGTACTCCTAAAAGACCCCTATCCATGTGAATAAAGTTAGGCAACATTTAGGACTCACGTAGGCTCATGTCCATCAGAGTGATGAAAGAGCGCTCTGGTAGTAGGCGAGACAATAAATTAGCAAATAACAATAAAGTAAATAAAAATAACTGATAAAATCAATCATAATAATAAGTATATTGAACAAAAAGTAGTTGCGGTATACGATATGGGATACGTTAGTAGAACCTTTGACAAGAAAATAAAAATGAAATAAGTATGTAGGTATTAAAGCTTTCACGACTTTTATATTATGGCTATTTTTTTTTTTATTAGTGAGAATGTAGGTATAAGATGTACGCTCTTCGAGAATATTAACATTGTGATTAGAATATCGTTATTTAGCACCGAGGGGCGAAACAAGTATCAGAGATCAGGGTGGATAAATACTTTTTGAAATGAACAAGATGGTGAAACATGCAGAACAGACTTCTTTCGCAGATAGCCAGTTCTCATTCAAGGCCCCCTCCTTTTTTTTAAGTTGGTCCATTTGTTTACGATGATAAAAATATAAAAATAAACATGTACCCCATTTATGCCTTTATAATGGCAGCTCCATCCGGCTTATTCCCACTTTTTACACAGCTAAACACTCTGAACTCTTTTGTTTTACACCTACTATATTTGTTCAATTTATTTATTTATTTGGGCCGGCACTCCAAGTGCCTTACACAAAGAGATTTAAATGAAACCACCTACTATAAAAACATATATATGAATAAATTAACGAATAACAATTAAGTAAATAGTAAATAACTAATAAAATCAATGACAATTTGAATTAGGAGGGACATTTCTGAAGGTTATGGTAAAAATCTTTAAATGCACTTGTCCTTTGTATCACAAGACTTATTCTGACTTAAGCCCTTTTGCCCAAACACCAGAGAACTAATGTCATTGATTTTATTAGTTATAACTATCTCTACATTGTTTAAAACTAAACATACTAACAATCCTTCCATTATTAATATATTATTATAATTTCATATTTATTAAACGTTTAGATTAGATACACAAAAAAAAGCCCAATTATTATTGTTAGTTAGTTATTGTGAATCAATAACTTTATGGCTTTAACAACTAGGTCATATCGCCAACTACCAGAGCGCTCTTTTGTCGCTCTGGTGGACAAGAGCTCGACTCCACTATGGGAGTCCTAAATTTTGCCTACCTCAAATTTATTTTTTTTTGGGGGGGGGGGGTCTTTAATGAGTACCTGACATCATACAGACTCGGGACTATCGCTTAACGTTCCATCCGAAGGACGGCGTGCTCAATGTATTTTCCCCTCCCAGAGATAAAAAAAAGAGATAAAACACCTAAAGACCTCGGCCGGATCTCGAACCCGCGATCTTGAGCTCAGAAGGCAAGCACGCTATGTCTATTATTGTTGAGAAGATGATAGATTAAGGAATCTCTGTTCCCGGTCCTGCGGGCACATTCTGATTCTAATCCATTGACTTCGCTTATTTCATTTTCAGTTTGAGAAAGTTAGCCCATTTATCTTGTGAAAGATGATCCGAAGAAGAAGTCCAATTTATTGGCTGATAACTATATATCTGCTCGTCTAGACACACGAAGGACCCAATTATCTGAAATGCGCTCTATTACATCTAAGAAAGTTCATCCCCACCTCGAAAAATTTCATAATTTATAAATTAAATTATTTCTAAAAATAAAACGTTGCTACGACCTCCACTTATAAAAATATTATAAAAAATACTTGTGGTTAATTGAGACCAATGGGACCAGTCAGCCTCCCAGGATTTAACGCCGATGGGCCTCCCAAGACTCGAAGCCTATGTGGAGCCAGTGAGCCTCCCAGGACTTGAGACCAATGGGGCCAGTGAGCCTCCCAGGACTTAAGACCAAAAGGGCCAGTGAGCCTCCCAAGACTTGAGACCAATGGGGCCAGTGAGCCTCCCCTCAGTCACTAAGGAGTCGGTCCTCACGCAATAATAATAATAAAAACAATAAAATGAGATTGTTATGGAGGGGTAGTGCAAATGTTCAGTCTTCAGACTTTATGTTTATAGAGACCTGTTGACTCAAATCACGGCCTCTTAAGTATGGTGTAAGTCACTCAAACCAGTGCAACAACCAGGTCATTAGCGTAACTAGGGGAGGGCCACGAGACTGGCTATCCCCCCTCCATGCTGCTGGCAGTCTTGATCTTTTTTGGTTTTCTTCCAACATTCATTCTTATAATGTCTGCGGGTACACTTATAATTTCATTTCTATCTGCCTCTCAATGGTGGAGTGCTACGGAGGCAGCTCCGATTACCTGTGGCCCTTTAAAATTATTTTTCATTATTATTACTTACCCAGCTGTCGTAGTCTAGAGGAAGTTATGTAATCGGCCAAAAATTCGATGCGGATTTTTCAACGGAATTTCATGTTTTCCGACCTCCAGATTCCAAATATGAAAAAAAAAGTTATGTCTGTGTGTCTGAGAACACGATAACTCCCGACAGAATAAGTGTATCGACACGAAGTTTCACATGTGTGACCTGAATCCTATAATCACAATACCTGTAGATGTTCAGCCAAATCGACTGCATGGAAGGCATTGAAAACTGACTAAAATATTTGTAGAAAGTGAGACACACACAAAAAAAAACAATTATTATTGTTAGTTAGATATTGTCGCTCATGCCCTCGCTTTAACTAGGTAATATCGCCTACGACAAAAGCGCTCTTTCGTCAATCTGGTAGCCATGAGCACGACTCTACTGTGGAAGTCCTAAATTTTTATTCACCAAGGATAGGGGTCTTTAACGAGTATCTGACCATCGCTTAACGTCCCATCCGAAGGATGTCGTGCTCAAGATTTTTTAACATTACAGATAAAAAACTTAAGGGCATCGGCCGGGTTTAATTCTCATCTATATGTTCCCATATTCAAGCTAGAACTGCAAAATTTGTAGCATTGAGAGAGAAAGAGAGTGAGAGCAAATGGGTCCTAGAATATGTACTTTCAGAGAGAGGGAGAAAGAACAAATGGACCCTAGAATATGTACTTTCAGAGAGAGAGAGAACAAATGGACCCTAGAATATGTACTTTCAGAGAGAGGGAGAAAGAACAAATGGACCCTAGAATAGGTACTTTCAGAGAGAGAGAGAGAGAGGGAACAAATGGACCCTAGAATATGTACTTTCAGAGAGAGGGAGAGAAAGAGAAGAGAGAGAGAGAGCAAATAGACATGGGTAGAGTCTTTTTTAAAATATTTACTATGCTCATCGATTAAGGTATCAAAAAATATGAATTTGGAACCCTGCCAATGTTTTGAAACAACTTTAAGTCGAATAAATAAATAACAATTCAACATTAAGGGTATCATAACGTTATGGGTATCAGTGTTGAAGGGAGGGACGCAAACCCAAGGAACCCTTCAATGTGCTCAGTGAACAAATACATGTCCAAATAAATACTTGATAATGAAAGTACAATTACTAGTGTTGTTTTGACTGAATGTAAGCAACAAAATAAACTGTATTGAAATTGACTGTAGTGCATAAATATTGTGTTTACCAGTGGGTGTTAATTCTGTTTGATGTGATGTGCAGTGTGCATTGTTCCTCTCATTCAGTCTCACCTAAACAAAAAGCATACAAAAATATGCAACTTTTTTTTTTTCTTTTTCATATTAAAGTTTAATTACTCTCCCATAATCATAATAATCCCAATAATGAGGAGAATAACATAAGATACAGAGACCATCGCTTAACGTCCCATCCGAAGAATGGCTTGCTTAAGGTTATTTTACCTCCCAGATAAAATAAACAAAGGGCCTCGGCCGGTTTTTCGAAATTTAGTATAAGGAAGTAGGTAGCCTATATAGTCTCAGCCAAAATTGGTGGAAGGGTTTCGGAGAGAGCGCGAAAACTCAGTAATTAATTCGCGCCGGGAAGTACATTGCCGCTGATTCAGCATTTTTTTTCTTTTAAAAATGTGTGTTTTATTTTTATGTATGTAACAATTGAAACTGTTTTAGGAATATAATCATATTTACTTATTGATGGACGAGTGGCAAAACAAAGCAAAATGAAAATCGATAGGTGTTGTCCATATGAGCTTTCGGTCACACATATAAAATTTCGCATTGATACATTCATTCTGTCGGCAGTTATTAAAGTTTTTATGTTAAGCCTTCCCCCTAATCCCCCTCCTTTTGGTCAATTTGGCTGAAAATCAAAACACCGATTATATAACTTCCCCTATACTTCGTATAGCTGGGGAAATGAAAACAATAAATTGAAGCTGTGAGTTGTAATATCTCTCGCCCATATGTACGAGTATTATATTCCGAGGTTCTTTCAGTACTATCGAAAAAAGAACTATGTCAATACTTCAAACTTAAAAAAAAAACATTTATTACAGGGACAATGCAACCTTTTTCACATACATATTTCAAAGAGTTTTTTTCTAAATATTTTTTTAAATGGAATGCATCGATACAGAAGCTGACTACATAAGGTCAAATGAAAGTTATTTATTCATATATTTTTTAACCAAAGTGTATTGTCATTGTTTCGGAATTCACAAGTCTATATTTTTGAAGTGGCATCTATATATAGTTTATCTACCGACTATAGCGTTGAAATGGTTCCATGTATATAGTAGGGCAGTCGCTAGGTAACTTGAGTTCCCTCAGCGGAATATCAGTGTACCGCTCCCATCTGCTATCACCCTTAGGGATCTTATCTGGGAGGTGAAAAAAACTTGAGCACGCCATCCTTCGGATGGGACGTTAAGCGATGGTCCTGAGCCGAATAAACCTAGATAGGCACAATTTAGAGCTCCCACAGTAGAGTCGATCTAAGAAACGATTGTAGTGACGAATGAACTTGGAATTTGAAACCAACTTTGATCTGATCAAATTTTGACCGATATCAGACTAAAAATAAGACGACTTCGAGGCTAAGTACAATTTTAATGAGCACGTCACGCGTTTTTCGTGCCCCATTTACTAGGAAGCCATCACATCCTGATGAAACTAAGTTTATAGCAAGGATAAAAGTGTCCTCTATTGAATTTACTTTGAATTTTTTTTAAATATTAAAATCTCGAAAAACGGGGAGCGATAAAATATGTGGTGGACTAACTTTTCCTAATAAACGTTTTTCTTAATACCTGTCTGACGAAGATTCAGATGCAGAATAAATAAAAATAATTTAATGAAGTAATATTTTAAAAAATAATTGGTTGTAGTTTTATTACATGTTTCACGATGTATTTGAGTATTAATAAAATATTTATATCACAATTATGAACCTATTTGCTTTTAGTTGCCCTATACTACAAATACCAATGACAAAGTTTTATCATGTTAAACGACTTTAAATTTTATGAAAATTATATCTAATAAGTAAGTAAATGACTGAAATTTTGTCATATTAAATTTTCAATTTAGATAACATACAATTTGTTAATAAGTTATTTGTACTGAAACATTTAATGTAAGTTTAACTCATTTTAAAATATTTTTTCACAATTTTCCGCATTTTCGGTGCCGCCATGTTGGATATTCCAAATTCTGAATTCATAATCGTAATTAGCGACCCGAAAAACCTCCGAGTACGAACTTTCCATTATTTTTGACAATTATATTCCGAGATATTGCATTTATTAATTAAATTTGTTTAAACTCCGGTTACAACAATTAAAAATGCTCGGACATAAAGCCAACAAATTTTTTAAAAAAATTACAATTAAAAATTATTTGCGCAACTTGGGTTGAGCATTCTTCTTATATGGTCTTTCTGAAGGGGATGCAAAAGATTTCATTAAAAAAAACTTCCTTGCTCAACGAGATTCATAAGTCGGCAATTTTCTTCTCAAATTTTACTGTACTATAAGAACAGTTTATATTTATGACAAATAAAAATCTCTTCAAATAAATTTTGTGGAGAAAACTCAAAGGGGCGTTTTATATAAAATACGTTTTTTTTTAGATTTTGCTTAATTTACACGAACAGGTTGAGTCCTATCGAAACATTGATTCTTACCAAAATGTTCCCCATTAAAGTTTCAAGCGTCAATATGCCCTCACATTTCAGAACCACCAAGTAATAGCCCCCCAAAGAGTATACAATAAATTTCCGTAGGAATTAGTTCGAAATAATGTTTATATTGTAGCGCACAGTAACATAAAATATGTTTTTGTATTGGTAGTTTTTTATTCAAAAGAAAGACAAATATAGGGGGCCATGGTTTGCGGGTTCGAATAGATGTAAATAATTAGATAACGTGACATGGCTAATATGCATCGTACAAAAGGCAAAAAAAAAAAAGGCCTTTTTTTAAACAATCACGTTTTTACAGATAGTGATCTGTAAGGGGGAGTGCCCCCTCCTCTTTATCAAAATCATTTAATTATTGGCTTTACTGGGAATAAGGAAGTCTCTTTCAGAATTATGCTGCACAATGAAACAAAGCGCGCTGATGCTAACACGTTGCTTTCATATTAACAAAAATTTGGTTGGTATAATAAAGTCCTGTAAAAGTCACATTACATATGAAAGAAGCAGGCAAGGAGACCTATTGACTGTATGTTTATACTGACTGACTTGATAATTGAGTGCTGTTTATGGGTACTGCAATTGAGTGTGTGGACCTTTTGGATGTCCAGTGGTTAAGAGTGACCAGCCCCTTACCAGAAGAGAATTGGTGAGATCTACAACTGTGGTTGACATTAGCCAAGAACCAACTTACTAGACCTAAAGTTACTTCTGGACAACGTCGGGTGAACCTACTAATCAACAGTAGAGTAACATTTATATAAACTAGAGAAGATGTGACGACCTGTAGAGGGCCGGTTGGTCACCAAATAGTTCGTCCTTCTTGTGGACCAGAGGATGAGAACCAGATGCACAAATAGCAGCAAAAAACTTTCGTTACTAAGAATCGTTAATTCCTTTCAATGAACATTAGACATCTAAACATCTAAGTTCCCTCATTATTAGTTTCAGTCATATTCAAATTTGTCAACAACAATTTTGTTCACAACAAAAAAAGCTTGAGCTGTCGAAAAATTTATATTAGGTTCATTAGATTACGGTTGTATCCAAAAACTCTATCAACTGCTTACAAAATGATAACGACACCAAACTTATGTGTATTTAGGATACGATAAGGAAGACACCTGGCGAGTTTCAGCAAAATCAGCCGAAGAGAAGAAAGGGAGGTAGAAGAGGCTCAACTCTAAAAAAACACTGTCGAGTTAGTTATTGTGACTCATGCCCGGGCTTCAACTACAAGGTCAGATCGCTCATTAGTCGCTGTTCTCGCTTCGAGTTAAGTGTTTTGTGTTTCTAGCTTCCAAATAACTTTTTTTGCCTCCTGCAGCCCCAGAAGTCTCATGAGAAATGAAGTCATTGCAGATCAGGTAAGTGCGTTGTTCGGCTATTTAGGGACCATTCGCCAATATTTTCATTTTAGCCGGAAAACCCTCCTCATCTGCTTAGACGCCTAGAAATTTCGCTCCCACCCGGGGTAAGTTTTTTTTAACGTACCTACTTAATTATAATACAGTTCACTAATAATGCTAACAGAGGTTGAATTGATGGTTAGCCATAAATTCCCCAACCAAACGTTGTATACGCCATAAACCGGAGTTTTGAAGGCCTCCCCTCCCTCCCCCCAATGGCGTATACAGTCCCTCTGGATGACACTGTATGATAGAGAACTGTTTGTTGTCCTATAGTGTTTACATTATTACCCAACTCAATAATATTATTATTATATTAATAATATAAGTCGTCGGTGAATCACCAGCTATGTAGGCTTACACAGACCAATTAATCAATTATGTTTTCGCTCTCCCTCCAATGTCAATCGATCGTTTGGGCTTAAACTCAATATTTGACTCTCATAGTGACTTTTAAATCCACATACATCCATATTCACGATACATTCATTAAAACTGACAGTTATTAGAATATTTGAGTCGATCACCCCTTCTCTGGTCCCCTCGACCGATTTAGTGGGAAATTGATAGGTACTCATCTTATGGGATTTTGTAAGTTGATATAAAATTTTATGTTGATACATTTATTACATCGGCAGTTATTGGGATTTTTGTGTAGAGCTTCGATTCCGCTGAAAATAATTAGTTGTTGTCCTTGCAAGGACCTTCATTCACATACATAATTTCGTGTCGATACGTTCATTCTTTCAGGAGTCCATCGAGTACATACACTTTTTTTCTTTTTTTTTCATTTTTGGAATTAGGAAGTCAGAAAATATAAAATTCCGTTGAAAATTCTTGAATTTCTGACCGATTACATAACTTCTATAATTGGTAATGAAAAATAATTCTCTACCACACAGAAAACACCATCTTCACCACCGACATTCACTCAAGTCATTATATAAGACCCTGAAGAAGGAAATAAATGTCCGAAACGTTGACCAAATACTCGATGTTTTATTTACACTATAGAACTTCGACTTCCCAAAACAATACAATTGTGTATAAATAAATACAATACCTATGTACAATCCACCTGTTGAATAAATACAATTTATAGTACCTTCAAAATATTGTACATTTTGTTTCTTCATTAAACAGAATATACTTTGAACTGATAGCGCTAGTTGTATACCTACAGTATGAACTATTATATTGACAGCTGAGGATCACATAAAACCGTAATAACTAAAAGGTTAATAACAATTACACAATGTATAGTTACATATACAATTATTATAAATGTAATTACATATATCGTAAACCTTTACATGCATCACATATACAGATATTGATTTTCCTCAACCTGTTGCACAAAATGCCCCTCCCCCTTTCATGATGATATTTCAATTAATATTTTGTTGGCCTATATTGTTTACATTTCCACTAAATTTAACAATATTTAAAAAAATATATATTAAACATTGGTGTATAAAGTTGTGTTAGTTTTTTCATGTGTTGTGAGGATTTATGTTTGTACTAATTATTGTTATTGTTATTTAACCCTAAATGTTACTTTTCCTTTTTGTTAAAATGTATTCAAATTCTTTAATTTTAAAAAGGCTTAAGTGTGTTCTGCATATTATAATTACAACATTTTATGTAAATATTTTTTTTACAAAGAAATGAATATAAGAAATACAAAGTAATGTTACAATTTGTATTGAAAAAAATGTAAATTCCTTAATTATTGAGGTAGAAATTGAATTAGTAGAAGAGGTAATGGTGGCCATTTTGGCTATGATATTAATAAAGGGAGGTGATAAAAGGAACTTACATTTAATGTGTACCATCCCGGCCGAGCCTCTACCCGGTGTTGGTCCTCCCTTATCCGGACGGGTGGTGGGGGTACTAGTGGTCGATTTTATGGAGGAGAGGGGGTAACTTCCCCTCTCCCCCTCCAACCCCTCACTTCAGTGGGCACGTCAGAAGCACTGATTAGGAACCCTCCCACTTCACAACACAAAGATCACTTTCTCACTTTTATTTCCTTTTCAAGATCCCCAATCTTAAAATAGAAAGAAAAAAAAAATAAAATAGAAAAAGAGATGAAACCAGAATAGTATTTTCTCAATGTCCATCTATATTATTTCTATTTTTTTTGTTTTTTCTTTTCGTTGGGGGAGGGGATAGTATGATGTCTTGTTTTGGTCAGCAATGATAACAGAATTTGATTTTAATAATGAAAGACTCTTACAAAAATGACAGCAGTACAAAAATATCGCCTATCTCAAGAGAGGTATAGACAAGGGATTTTTTTTCTATAAGATGACTTAAAAAGGTTGGGTGATTTGGAAGAAAAAAAGTCGTTGATGAATGTACTTCCCCAGAACAAATTAACTAACAACTTACTTTTCGCTCCCTCTCCAAAACAAGTCGACTCACATAGAGGCGCCTGAATCCTCCGCATACTAAATTTTGTGTCGATAACTTTATTACATCAGCAGTTCATTTTTTTTTTTTTTTTAATTGAGCCCCCTCTTATGAACCTCCCTTCCCTTCAGCCGATATCGCTGAAAATTGACAGGTTATGTCATTATTGGGTTTTGATTTTAAATATGAAATTTCATGTCGATATATTCAATAAATTGGGAGTTATTGGGATTTATGAGTTAAGCCCACCCTCTGATCCCCCCTTCCCTTCAGCTGAAAATTGATATGATATATGTTAAAACAGTAAAAAAATATGAAGAAAGTTTGTTAAAAACTTCAAAAATATAACTTTTATTTAAAGTTACATTTAAATTAAATTGTAGGGAGCCATGGTGGCCGTATGGGCTAGACCGTAGGGCTTTGGTCGCATGTTCTCACCATGGTTTGCGGGTTCGAATCCCGCCCGGGAGAGAGTTTTATTTCGTAGATAGAACTCCCTCCTGGGGCAATGAATATCGTAAATAATTATATAACAAGGTGATATGGCATCGTAAATAAGGTCAAAAAAAAAAAATGTGTTTTCTAGTGTTCACTGTTTTCCTTTCATTGGACAAAATTACCAAGTTATCAACTCACCCACCCGATTGTTTACTATTTCAAATAAACAAACAAACTGGCGAGTCTTTGGCTATATTGCTCCCTCCAATAATTTTCGTCCTACTTTGTTTTGAATTCACATATGAAAGACACATTCATTCTATAGGCAGTTTTTATGTTAAGCTTGTCCCCTAATCCCCTCTTCCCTTTAATCGATTTGGCTGAAAAACAATACGAGTCGTCGACAGAGGGTTCTGGATTCATAAGTAATATTTCATGTTGATACAATCATTCTATCGGGAGTTATGGTAATCACAGACACATAAACATTTTTGTTATCATATTTGAAATCTAGAGGTCGAAAAACATGAAATTCCGTTCAAAACTAAACTTCAAATTTCTGACAAATTATATAACTTTCCCTATAATTTGTATAGCTAGTAAACTGTCAAAGAGGACGTTCCTAATCACAGAAAGCTACCTTTCCACGAATTATCTTACTTAGTTACATGTCCTCTTTGACTGAATAGTAACTTACTGAGATACTAAAATGTGTTCAAGTTAATGTCTTAGATAACAAAGCATTAAACTTCGCCTTCTTCGTACAACATAACAGTCAAGTCAGTTGGATACTTTGCCAAACTTTGCAATGACAGCCTAGATTTCTCTCTACACACATAAATACCCCCTCCCTCCAAAAGTAAAAAACAAAAACTCCATTCTTATTTTTAATGTTTTTTATTTTTAGAAATTTCCTGACCATTTAAAATTTTTGAATAGTCTCCATTTCTTATTGACACTTACGATCCCATCCGGAACCCAGGCTTCAATCTTCGTCATATACACCATCGACGTGGGGTCTGAAATCAATTGGAAATGTATATTTAGCAAAACATATGTTTTTAATATATAATATATTATTACAGCATCATTTATCCCATTTATTTTTGCCCTTCTCAAAGAATAACAATGACAAACGTTTCAGGAAGGCTTATAACAGAAAGGCACTAAGTCGTGACATTTTTATCATTATTTTTCTTAATAGAATATATTTTGAATGAGTAAAACATGTAAAAAACATACTATTCGCATATACTTTTTCACCTAAAGTATTTGGTCACACCAAAATAATTTGTAGCAAAATTAAGAAAAGGGTTTGAATATTAAAATTGTCCATAACTCGAAACCATCTTTTTAGTCTTAGGCCTTTCATTCACTTGTAAGCCCACCATATAATACATGTGTTCTTTAGGTAAACTATTCGTTCTGTCAATCCGAATCTTCGATGCAAATAATAGAATGAGTGAAACGTTAATCAATGTGTTAAAAATAAATATATTTGGCACACGGTGAGGACAATGAAGTGTTGTTTATCAATTAACCTTTATCCATTGTTCAGACTTTCTGCTTCCACCGCTCTACCAAGTATAGGGGAAGTTATGCAATCGGTCAAAAATTGGATGCGGAGTTTTTAACTATTTTCATGTTTTCCGAATGAAACGTTAAGACCAAGAAAGTGATGTTTTCTCAACCATCTTCTACTATTGAAGTTATAACTGGTCCTTGAGGACATCCTTCCTCTACCATAGAGTCTGAAGAAGAAAAAAAAACATACGAAACTATCGGATGTCCGAATTTAGTTCCTCAACTATTTCTCTCTGTTTGTTCATATATCTATAGAATGGTACTTGATTTCCGATAACTAGGCTCATATTTTGATTTAATTCTCTGTGTTTTGGTGGAATTCCTATCGAAAAGAGATAAAAATCTAAACTAGAGTAAAAATTAAGGAAAAATAAATAAAATTCATTTAAAAAAAATAAATACAATAATATATTATTTAGCAGATACAATTTATTTCATTAGTTTTTACAACCATCATATGATGTTCGTCATTAATTCAATATACCAATAAAATTTTATTTATTCAATCAATTTTTAATTATTATAAACAAGAATGCTAACCAAATTTAATTGGGGTTTCTAAATGTAATTTTTTTTTTTTTTTTATGTTGATCAATATATTTTTTTTTGCAGAGAACTGTAGACATTTATATTTTTTAGTCTTAATTCACGTGTACTTTACTGAAGATATAGGTTAGGTTTTATGACTCATGCCCGGGCTTTAACGAGGTCGTATCGCCTACTACCAAAGCGCTCTTTCGTCACTCTGGTGGACATGAGCCCGACTCTACTATGGGGGAGTCCTAAATTTTGCCTACCCTAAATTTTTATTCACATAGGGTAGGGGTCTTTAACGAGTAACTGACATCGTACAGGCTCGGGACCATCGCTTACATCCCATCCGAAGGACGGCGTGCTTAAGTTTATTTTACCTCCCAGATAAAATAAACTAAGGGCCTCGGTCGGGTTACGAACCCACGACCTTGAGCTCAGAAGTCAACCACGCATACCACTGAGCTACCGGCGCCCCCACTAAAGATATTATATATCGTTAAATGTAACTTAAATATTTTACAAGATTCCATCCTTGATAATTACTTAGTCTACTTCCTTGCCAACAAAAATTCTTTGGTTCTAGGTTTCACAAGTTTTTTTTATTATAATGTTTATATTAATCATTATTTCAATACTTATATAATCTTATATAAATATATATTATAAAATTGTATAAATATTTAAAAAAGGATTGATATAAACATTATCATTTTAATTTAAATAGAAAAATTATTTTGTGTTATTGGGGGAGGGGCAATATGGAAAATCTATTAATTCACTGGTTTATGACAATCAAATGATATGCCATGCCGTTTTATTTCAATTATATATACAAAAACAACCCAAATAAAATAAAAAAATGTTGTCTAAGACTTTCAAAATTGAAGAATTTTACACAATTGTGTGCCTGTATTACAATGATAATCGCTGAGAAAAGTTGGTAATCATTTAGGTAGGTACTTGAGTACATGTGCTTTATGCAATTTTAGGCTTGATTAATTTATTGCGTAGACAACCTGCGAAAAAGTTTTGACATTTTGATTTGTTCAAACCTTATCAACTTTCAATAGAGATTTTGTTGATTCATCACATTTTTTTCACCTTATTACTATGTCATTGTTGATGGACTGCCACTGACCCCCGGCGCAAGGCCACTTACCTTCCAGCTTAGAGACGCCCCCTCCACGTTGGGGCCGGGAGGCGGGTCCGGAACTGGGATCGAACTAGAACTTGAGCTTGAACTCGAATTTAAACTGCTTTTTTTTCTCTGTGCGGCTCGTGTCGTCAGAGCTTTGAGTGTCCCGCCTTCAGTGGGAGACTTCAACGTAACTGCAGCCACAGGAATATCTACCGAGTCCGGATTCGCTTGCACAATATGCTGAACAACAACAATATCATTTATGTAAGATCAGCAAGATACACGATGATATACACAAATATATAATAATATGCTGAACAAACAAATATGTACATACCAATTATTCTAAAATAAACAAAGAAAATATTCTCAGAGATGCGTATTGTTGAAATAATAAAAATTGAACACAAAAAAATAAATAACGATTTTGTGAAAGACATTGTTATGCCGGACCAAAAGATTGTGAATGAATAAGAAATTCAATTATAAACGAAAAACATTTTAAAGTAATCTTTTTTTTTTTGTTTTTCAAAATTTGGTAAATTCATTACATCGGCAGTTATTGGGGTTTTTTAATTGAGTCCACGCCGTTTATTTCTCCATGTATTTTATAGTTTTACATGGAATGCAAATATATGATACCAACAAGGATGCAAGTAGGTTACCTGTAGCGCTGCAGTGACTTGAGGCTGTGCCACCACAGTGCCAGACGTCACACGAACTCTTCTTGTCGTCACTTCTTCATAGGAATGGACGGAGTTGAACCCTTTAAAGCGGACACGATTCATTCGAGGCGTTGAATCCGACTTAAGGAAAAACAGCACCATAAAAATCAGTTGATTACTTTTCATAATAATTTAAAAAAATTATTCATGAACACATTTTATTAATTGAATAATTATCATAAATATGGAAGCCACGTTCAAAATTTTTAATCGAAGTATCATAATGGCAAAATAACATTAAGGAGCCAAGTATCAGACAAGTGTCCCTTATTTGTGTTGAGATACTCAATAAAAGCAAGTACCTAGTTTTAGTATGTCTTATAGCGATTTGACACATTTCTTCTAGTTTTTTTTGTTCTTGTGATTCATGCCCTATGATATGAACTATGAGGTCAAAACACCTACTACCAGGCTGTTCTTGCGTTGCTCTGTTGGACATGATCCTTACTAAATTCTGTCCTAAATTTTGTCTATATAGGTTTAGTTATCTAAGGTCCTTAACGAGTACCTGACATCGCACAGGCTCGGGACCATCGCTTAACATCCCATCCATAATTTTTTCTTGATAAGGAAGCAAAAAACAAAATAGATAATAAGTGATGCAATTGATATTGAGAAGGACTATTGGAAGAGGAACTTCGAAACTACGCCGAAGTGGACACGGCAGGGTGTGGGATGATGAAACTCTTAACAGAGATCTTTGGAAGGCATAGGGCTTCTTAATAATATGTAGATTCCAACATTTGGGCAATGAATTTGTACTTAAGTGTCGCTAAGAGATTCCTTTATTTCTTCCCATGACAAAACAAATAACGTATAATAGAGAATTTTGTAAGGCAAGGAATAAGCTTCTGGTAACATCAAAATGATTTAATTTCCTATAAGAATTTTAAAAAATCATACTTCTAAAAATTTAATATCATATTTCGATAGTCTATGTATAATACTATATCAGCCAAAATTCAAATAACGATTTTCTCTCGCCGAATGATATTTGTAAAAAGTTTGGTTTGAAATACACCTAATCTACAACAAACAACATTCGGTATTTATTAACATTGATCAAATGAGTCCTCAACAATTGAAGAAAAAAAATGTCACCTGTAAAATTGGTATATTGCAGATATGGGTTATTCGAATTGGGTAGTTGAATTATCGAATTCGAGAATTGAATTCTCTTAATAGAAGCTTTTCAATGTTTACGAAACAAATTTTGTCTTCTTATAGAAATGAAAGACTTAGTCTTCCCACTCTTTTATTTTCAACCAGAACCAGTTCATCATCAGAGGCACTGTGTGTTGTACGGGTGGGATATGCCACTGATGACGCAATTGCGTTGAAACCTGGTTCTGGTTGGAAATAAAACGGGAAGACAACGATTTTTATTTCTATGAGAAATGATCTCACCTAGAACATCCTTAACCTTCCGTGTACTAGGTGGGGTCCAGGCAGACCCCTCTAACCTTTGTTTGTTTCTGTGCATGAGCCATGTTTTCAGAATTCTCTGTGGCCTTGAGTAGCTACCTTCTTAATATCGCTCTACACGTGGACGAGCACACAAGTTTGTCAGAGGTATGTAACACTTTTTATTTCCACAACTTCTTAGAGAGTTGTAGTGGGGGTCCCAGCGTACCCCACCTAGTATTTTGTGTTATGGCTGTGGGGTCTGATCAAACCCCACCTGGTGCACTATTTTAGAATGAAAAAATATTTTTGCATGCATTTCTTTTTCCAAATCCTTTAATTTTTGTTTTACATCAAACATTTAAACACAATTATTCAATTGCATGTTTCCTCAACAAACTTGTTCACAATTTATGTGCAGAAGGCTAGATCCCCACGATTCACCACTTTGGAAGAAATTAGAAAAGGACAGAAAAACCAATTACTCGTGTTTCAAGTGCCACAACCCGATATGCAAAGACCATGAAAAAATTATTCGTTCATGTTTACAATGTTTGTGAGCGTTTGAGAGAGCGATAATTCAGGGTCGGAGGAGTGAGAATGGTCATTTACAGAATACCTATATATTATAAACGTATATTTTTATGTGATGCAACGTGGTGCAGTTTTATTTGTAACATTAGTTATCATTCTATGGAAAAACTTAGGCAAATTATGTCCAAGTAAAAGTGAAAAGTGAAAATGTTCATCTCTTATTCTCAATATTTCATGTTCCTTAGAAGTTAAATGTAAATGTACCACCACACAATGTAATTGTATCAGAATAAAGTGTTATAACAATTGTCGAATATATAAATGATCTTTTCACAATGTTTCAGGATATTTCGTCCCTCCCACAGCAGTTAGATTATGAATACCGTGTTGGGGTCTGCACGGACCCCACCTAGTACTATATGTACAGATGTTCCACCTAGTACTCGGAGGATAACATCACATATGTATGTTGTATTTGTGTGATCCCTGCCTCAAATATATAATAATACCTGATAAAATACCTTAACAGGCCTGACAGAGTTCATCGACGGATCAGATATGTCCGGTGTGATCGTTTCCTTTGTGTAAGGTTCTATTGCAGAAGTTCCATTAACCTAAACAAACAGTAGAAAATATATATAGCTATAGCGCATACGTATTTATTAAAAGGCTTTTACCTATGAATAACCCTAATTACCTACTGTTCTTGGAGACAGAGAGAAACTTAATATTTCTTTATACTCTGAAGATGCACTTTATGTACATAATTAAAGTCTTAAAATACCATTCATATCGTCTACCATATATCCTAGCGCAGGAAGTCATAAGAAGAAATATCTCCTGGTTCGCCTCTTGGCTCGAACTGTGTAAGATGCAACCCATTTAGTAGGGGACCGCCCGGAGACCTGGAAGGTGGAAAGTGTCCAAATATTTAATACTCTGAGGGAACTATTTGAGCAAGAATTTCAAAGGGTAGCATCTCGGGCCAACTATCATACCCTCTACAGCAGGTTGAGCGGAGACGTTGACAACATTAGGGACAATAGCGACATGCTGCTAATGCAGACTGTGTTCAGAGTGAGGGGGGAGATGTTGGGGCTGAACTTCAGGCCCGACAGCTGAGGCCCAGATCTGTAACCTGGGGGCTGTGGAGGTCATGGTCCTGTCCTAGCAGAGTGGAGGCTGAGGTATCTGGGCAGGGTCAGTTTCTCTCTGGAGAAGATCATCCAGATACTCAATGGGAAGGATTGGCACTCGCTCTGTCTGTTCCTATGGGATGCTACCAAATATAGAACATATCTTGTAGAACAATCTAAATATTAAATAATATCTTTATAAAAGCCCTTTACAGTTACATCCATGTTGTTCTTTGTTTTCCTTCTTTCTCCTGTATGTGAATGAAATTTATTGATTATAATGTTTCTTGTTTATTGCTCCATTCTATCTCTATATGCTCATTTTGTCTTATTATTTTTTACTTTATTTTATTTATTATGTAGCTATCATTTTGGTACAATTGTCAATAAATTTAATATTTTCTTATATTTTTCTATTTTTTAACTAACTGTTCAATTATTTTCATTATTTATTTTTATACTTAATATTATTTTTTTTTATGTTTAAGGCCTTTTATGAGGATTCTCTCTCCTGACAGACCCTGGCCATAGAACATTGTTTTAAAGGTCTTGCGTAGGCCAGGAGGGGCAGATAACATTACTATCGTTAACTTACTTAGAGGTTACTCGGGACAAAGCCGGATAACCTGTAATAAAAAATAAATATGTTGAATAATTTTATTAAGAACAGAAGCTACTGGGGAGGCACGAATCATTTTATGTGTTGTAGGATCGTTTCGAACGGATTGACAATTTTATTTCTTACTCGCCACATAAGTTGACACAGATAGGAGTCTACCATAGATAAGAATCAGCCATCTCTCGGAGGAGGGGGGGCAAAGTGTTTTTTATTTCTAAACCTGGCATTCTACTATAAATTGTCCACAGTTTCCGTGTGAGCTCCTGTTTCAGGATCAACCAAGTTAACCCTGTGACTTAGTCAGATTTTTGTTATGTCCGAATACATTTGTGCGGTCTGTGTCGATATAGTTGAAAGGCAACAAACAATAAACATACGAGAGGTAACACACTTTATATTTATATACATATATTTTTGTGGTATTAGACAATATAAAGTTAAACAAGTTCTTTATTTATATTTATTTTAAATGTTTGTAACCTTCGACATTGTACTATAAGCCCTCCATTGATCAGACATTACTGTTGTTCCAGTTTCCCTTACAATCTGTAAAAAGATAACCCTATCTTTTCTCTTTTCCAACAATAAGAATCACGTTCTACTTCTAGATATAAAACCCCATTGTTGTTGTGCTGATCTCACACTATTATACTTGAATAAATAACACAAAATTGGTTATTTGAAATATTGTCTATTCCACAAGAAATGTATGCATAAACTACCTCTTTCGGCATTACGCCATCATTAGGTTTAGTTATAAATTAAGATTTATAAGTCTTAAGTTTATAATAAACCTGACGATGGAGTGAAATAAACAATACTTGAAACATGAAGTTTGCTTTATTTATTTAAGCATAATAGTGTGCGAACAGCCAATGGGTTTTGGTGGAATATCTGAAATAGAAAGTGATTCTTACGGGAAATAGGAAAGAACCATTTGGAAAGAACCATTAGAGACGGGGCTGTATTTTTTATCTTGTATTAATGTCATCAAATTTATTCATGTTTCTTTTTGTTTTTTTTACCGATACAAATATGCCAAATAAACACAAAAGAAAAACTTGTTAAATACATAAAATGGAGGTATCCAGTCCAACAATATATTTAATTTACACCACAACCAGTTTCGGCAATTATCTGCCATCATAAGGTATGTAATTTCAACATACATAAACCAAAAAAATATTTTTAAAAATCTCTAGAATTTACGAACTGTTCAGTTCAAGTCAACAATTAACAATAAATAAGTTATGTAATAAAATGCATTAATATAATGTGTTAATATTCGACTGATACCTCCTTATGACTTATTTATAACTTTACCTTGTATCGAGCAGCAGTTGACAGCGCCTTGCCGTTTTCTTCATCTTTTAGTTGCATCATCTGCAAAAAAAAAAAACACGATTAAAACTTCAAAAAGAAAGTGACTTCATAAGTTTTATGAAAAATATTTCCTGAAGATTACCTAAATGACCGGCAGCTTCATGGAATCTTTAGGTCAACTTTGAGCGTACGAGTTGTATACTCCGAACACTACTCTCCAGTCATGGACTCTATACCCTTGCTATATTTATTCTGTTTCGAATTTCTATACGAATTTCATTACAAAAGTGATTGAGAGACCCTTCAATAATATAATATATAATAGAAAAGAAATATAATAAAATATTCGAATATTACAAACAAAAAACATCTTACTTTTGTAACAAATTACACGTTTTCTTTCTTTTTTAAAAATTAAAACGCTTTTTATTTCCCCTTAATCCACTTGGGCCTGTCTCTACTAAACTCTACATCGCCCTTGTTCTTCTTAATACTTAAAGTACAAAGTAGACAGCAAAATAGAAAGTATAAAGCCATTATTACCGGACTTTATGACGTTAATGAATATTACAACAAAATGCATCACGAATCTTATCGCTTTCCAACATTACAAAAGATTCCCTTGAAAAGATCGGACATCATCGCGATAATCGTCAAAACATATTGAGGGAACTTTGAAACGTCTAATCCGTTGTAACCTCGATCTCGGATTTTCGCACGATTACAATACTTCTTTATACCATAGGTACAAGCAGGTAAAAAAATTCATCACTAAACAGACAAAACTCCAGTTAACAAAATAGTTAATTACATTAAAGAACTTAAGGGCTGACACTAAATCCATGTAAAACCTAGTTAAGGGAAGCATGAAATTAAGCGACACTACACCCTGTGTCCACAGTATAAATGGTTCTTCACCTTTCTTTTGAGTACAAGTCATTTATTTATAAAGGTCTCTTTTTCTGCAACAACTTGTTACTTCAAAGATAAATTGTAATTAACCTCCAGTACAACAATGGCGTTAATTAATGTATTTGCCAAAAAAATCTTTCGAAAATGGGCAATGCCCGAAACTGTTTGACTATTATACAAAAGATAAATAAATAGTGAAAGTGTAAACTAATTGGGAGAGAAGACCTAAAAAAGAAAAAAAAATTGAGTACAATAATTTCGAAATGCATTAATCTGACAGATCATGGTTTCATAAATATTAAGGTTATAGGGAAAAGTATTGGAATGAAAAATGAAAAGAAATTTTATTATTCTGGGACCAAGGTCTCCTAAGAATAAATACATACAGAGTCAAAAAGAAAAGGAAACAATGAAATTAATTATGAGTATGACGTACAAAGAATAAATACAAAAGTAAATAAATTAGTGATACAGTGGAGGAAAACTAAGACAATAATAGATACAAGAAAATAAAAAACTGACATGAAAAACATAAAGTTAACAGCTTAATTATGAAGATATATAAGTATCTATATAAATGGAAGACAGTATGTAAAAAAAAATCTATATAAATGTGAAGAAAATAAAATAAATTAATAAAAATCGATAGAGCATAATACAATGATGGTCAACTATAAAAGAGAAGGAAGGATGCCCAGACAAGGTTTGAAATAAAATTAATTTTAGAAAGTAGGGGCTGGATAGAGAAGTGTGAAGAGAAAAAAGAAGAGAAATAATAATAATAAAATAAGGTAAAATAAAAAAATAAATAGATGAATGACTCATTTCTGTTTAGCCCTTTTTTTCTAAAATTAATTTTATTTCGTACCTTGACTGGACATCCTTCCTTCTCATTTATAGTCAACCATTAATGCATTATGCTCTGTCAACTTTTATTAATTTATGTCTTCATATTTATATAGATTCTGTACTATAATATGTATATTATATATTCTCCTATTTACATAGATATATACATTTCTTTTCGTCTATTTCTTTATAATTCAGCTGTTAATTGTAAGCAATTATTTAATTGTTTCTTTTATTTTTGAGTTTATGTATTTATTCTTAGGGGATCGGTCCTAGAATAAAATTTATTTTCATTTCATTTCAACAGGCTCCCTCTGTCGGCGTTGCTACAGAGCAACCAAACCTGGCTATCCATTCAAAATACGGTCTCCATTGGTGGTCCATGCAAATGAGGCAACACATGTACTTTCCGAAGTGGGTCTGCTACTGGAAATCAAAGTGCTTATTTTCACCTATTTTGTATTGACAGCGGCCCATTTGAAAATGAAATGCACTATGTGACTCGGTTTTGAAAACCTAAGGCGTTATCCGGGCCGCAAGTGCCTAACGATTGTCGACCACTGTTCAAAGCAAGCACCAGTATCGCCATTTCTTTAAAACTGTAGCTGCTATTTTACCAACATATTAGAGCTAAAATACCGAATATAAAATCAAATCACAATTGATATTAATTAATTAAATTATGTTACGTTTTTCCGAATCCTTTCTCTTTCCTTGTCGGCCATCTGGAGCCGCTCCTTCAGGATCATGGCGGATCGCTCCTGGAGTCTCTGCTTAGCCAATGCCCAGACTGGACTTGGAGGCCCCTTTTTTACTTCCATATCTTCATTGTTCACAGTGTGTCTCTGGAAAATATTCAAAACTAAGACATTCATTTATTTTCTAATAAGTTCTATGTATAAATTATATAAATAAAGTTAAATGTACACTCAAGAATGGCTCAGTCACCGTTTCACCTGAATTTACAAAATGGGAATGTTCACGGTGAACTGGGGGGATGGATACGCCAAATAGCGTAGATAAGCCACTATAGAGAGCAGGAGCGCTGGAAAATGTTTTTGAGTAAAATGTTGGAGTGAGATGTCGTAACTGAGGTTTTGACAAGACAGATCAATAATGTACCTACTATTCATCAGAGAGAAAAGTTTTTCATCAATGGTGGCTTCTAACAAACTCAATTCAGCTTGAATATTGATAAAATTGGGATTTTAGAAACAAACAAAAGACCTAAAATGGCAAAGAATTAAGTGCTGGCAAATATCTAAACATTTCAGAGGAGAGAAAAAAATGTATTTGGTGAATCACCAGCAAGGTACTTCCCCAGAACAAATTAATCAATTAAGCTTCCGTTCTTCTTTCAAATCCAATCGACCGTCTGGGATAAAAATTAATAGTTGACTTACATATTAGCTTCTGATTCCTCACACTAAATTGTGAGCCCAAACGTTCCGTGGTCGGAAAACATGAATTTCCGGGGAAAACAAAATCGAATTTATGAACCGATTATATAACTTTCCCTATACATCGTTTATTTAATATGTTAGGAATGGCAGATGTAATTAATGGCCTCGTCGCGGCATCTAACGAGAGATGTGCAGTGTCGTAGAAAACAGATTCCGGCGGGGGGGGGTATTTCTGAGGACCCTACGAGGGCACTAGTTGGCTCCTAAATTACTTTTTAAAAATTATAGAGAAATTTTGTTCTCTATAAAGAATGTTTGTTATATATCTGAAAACAACAAGTGCACATTATTTATTTATTTTTTTCAAATTCGTAGAATCACATCTACAATTGCTTATATATATAAATAATATATATATATATATTGTATATTTGTTATTTTTATTTTGTTTTCTTTATTTTCTATATTCGCACATTGTGTCCTGATGAAGGGTCATAAGAACGTCCCGAAATGTCGTGGAAAGACACTTCCGGAAGAGTTATAAAAAATTATTACGAATCACACGTGTGTGTGAGACGCTAAGAGTTAATAGCTGTTTAGGTATCTAAATTATAAGCTACCATAATGATGTATACCTTCTTATGATGTATCCTATTACCATGTTACGGTTTAACATAAATAAATATTATTATTATAGATTTTAATATGAAATACAAACCTTGGTCGTAATTGGCTTTACACTTCCTTCCGATTTGTTTTTTTTAACGACCGACTCCAAATACTTGGTATCTTCAGTTCCTTCGCTGGTTGTTCGTTGATTTCGTCGTTTTTCTCGTGTCCGTCTTCGTACAACTTCACGAGAACGTCTCCGGTAGTCGTCCAATCGTCGAAGATTATCGTTTGATATTCGAAGTTCTGTCACTTCTTTGAACAAATCTAATATCCGCAGGTCCTACAAAAATATTTCAAAAGAATGTATGACAGGTACTCGTTAAAAGACCCCTATGGAGTGAGGAGATAGCTTTCTCATTATTATATATAGCTATCTAGCTATCTCTCTCTCCCCACACAGTTTAGTTTGTTTAATAAATATATAATTGTTTTGACAATGGAAAAACCAATCAACTTTTCTCATTTTAAGTAGTTGTTTTCTGCTTTTTAAACATTCTCAAACAACAAAACCGTAAAATTTAAAAAATCGAAATGCCATAATAGTAAAAAAAAAGTCGTCAGTGAATCACTGGCAATTTACTTCCCCAGAACGAGTTAACCAATTAACTTTTCGCTTCATCTACAAAACCAGTCGACCGTTTGCTCTAATATTCAATAGTTGACTGACATAGGGGCTCCGAAATCCAAATACATACTAAATGTTGTGACTATTAATTCATTACATTGGTAGTTTTTAGGGTTTTTGAATTGAGCTCCCCCCTGAACCCCTCCTTCCCTTCAGTCGATATCGATGAAATTTGACAGGTTATGTCCTCAATGGGTTTTGACTTCAAATATAAAATTTTAAGTCGATACATTCATCACATCGGGAGTTATTGGGGTTTAAATATCTAAAGTGACCTCCAACAGTGCAAAGGTGTCGACTGTGACATTGCATGTTGCTAATTGAAATGAATTAAAATACTAGTTTCTTACCATACTATTAATGGTGGTATTCTGCCATTCAATCAGCTTGTTTTTATGTTGCATAATGTCATTTAACACCTCCATACGAGTCAGGATATTTGCGTTCCTTGACTGAAAACCAATTTGTAATTATTTACATAGATTGTTACAATGCCATCTAACATCAAGAAAAGTTCCTTCTAATCCAAAGCCCTAATAACAATTGTCGATGCACCCTTCTATGTTTCCAATCTCTCCCCCCACAACGACCTTAAAATACCTTTTGTCAACGACGTCATCATATTCCATTTCTTAAACTTCTATTTCAAACTATCCTAACATGAAAATCCTTTTGCACAATCTCCTTCATCCTATTCTCTTCCCGACTATAAATGTGATGAGGCCATCTTCGCGGTGGAATATCAGGGGATCTCGAACTAAATTTATATTTTATATTTTGATTATTATATTATATATTTTTTGTATATATATATATATATATGTCTCTGTGAAGAATATGCACAAAATTATACACATATACAATGAGTAAACTATGTATATGTATTATATATAAGTATACCATTGAAACCAGTTATTATTGTTTTGTTTATTTCTATCAATAAACTCAATTATTTATCATTAACAATAATACATGAGAGAAAAATAGTCAATAACGCGAGTCAAAATTATAGACATATTTCATGTTAAAAATGATATGACACAATGATTCAACACCAAACTGATTGATATCGCTGGAGAATAGAGCGATTAACACGAATATGGATTCATACCATGGAACAAGTAGGATGTTTTGATTATCAGATGAAAATAGGTGACTCTCGTTAAGAACAAAGAAATGTCATGAAACTGCGACAAAAAAGCAAATTCATGCGCAGGAAAGCTAGTGCGCACCCGAGCCACGTTTCTCCATTGAGTGATGGGTTTTTGAATTGAGCCCCCATTCCTGAACCTCCTCTTCCCTTCAGCCGATATAGCTGAAATTTAACAGATTATGTCCTTATTGGGTTTTAAATTCAAATATGAATTTTTGTGTCAATACATTCATTAAATCGGCGGTTATTAGAGTTTTTATGTTAAGCTTCCTTCTAATCCCCCCTTCCCTTTGGTCGATTTGGCTGAAAAATAATAGGTGTCGTTGTTAGAGGGTTCTGGATTCAAACATAAAATCTCATGTCGATACATTCTTTCTATCGGGAGTTATCGTGTTCACAGAAGCACAGACAGACATTTCTTTTTTTCATATTTGGAATCTAGAGGTCGGAAAACATGAATTTCCGTTGAAACCTCCGCATCGTATTTTTGAACGATTACATAACTTCCTCTGGGAAGTAAAAAAAAAATCCTTTTATCTATTAAAAATTTAAAAAGAGAATAAATATAATAGTGGAAACATACCGTTAGCCATACATAGAATGAATACAGGGGAAGAAAGGTGAAAATCCAATACAGCCAGTTGACATGAGACAGACAGACATGAACTGAAAAATAGAAGAGAACAACATTTAAAGAAACTGCAACCTTGATAGACCGATAGATGGAGGGCAGTTTTATATATGTTCCAAAAACATCTGCCTTCTTCTTATAAGGAAACAATTCTGATCATCTGTACTCTAGTGGTCAATCTTTGGGGAATGGTTAGTAGACACTACACTACTCAACTTCAAGAGCGATGTTTGATTTTACAATGAAAATATGAGATGATCTCAGAAATAGAGTAAAAGTTCAGTAGAAATGTTTTGAGCAATATATGTCCTATTCACGAAAGTACTCGGATTATAGTTACTGACTCAATTGGGACATTTTGGTCTGGGCATCTCTTCGTTAGTATACACAATGGTATTTCATTATACAAGTAGATCAATGAAAACCCCATAATAAATCAGTTATCCTATCTTCCTAATCCCTCCTGGATTGGCGATAATCCACCCTTGACCTCAATCCCTTCAACCCCTTTCAAGTATTTACATATTTTCGAAAATAATATTCCATTCCTTCTTCAAGCAAAAGCCACATTACAGTACATATATATGTACATGTCATCGTACATGTAAAAAAAAATGGTTAAATAAGAGCCGGTGCACAAGTAGAGCCGGACGCTGCAACGTCGCCGCGGCTTTCAGAAAAATACAACACAGAAAACGTTATTTCTTCTTGTCTAGCGTAATAACTCATGCCCGGGCTTTAACTAACTAACCGGACTTTACGCAGTCATATTGTATACTACCAGAGTGCTCATTTGTCATTTGGGCTCATTTGTTCAACGATATGTGTCGATACATCGATTACAATGGCAGTTGTTAGCGTTTTTGACATAAGCCTCCCCCCTAATTCCCCCTTCCCTTTGGTCAATTTGGCTGAAAAAAAAATAGGTGTCGTAGGTAGGAGGTTTTTAATTCACATACGCAATTTTGGGTCGATACATTCATTACAATGGAATTTATTAGAGTTTTTGAGTTATGCCTCTCCCCTAATCCCCCCCCCCCTTCCCTTTAGCTGATTTGCCTGAAAAACGATAGGTGTTATCGTTAGAGGGTTCTGGATTTACAAATAAAATTTCGTGTCGATATTTCATTCTATCTGGAGTTATCGTGCATAGTCTCAGATTTTTTTTTGCCGTGACAATACATACATTGTACATACATAAAGGACTCTATGATGACGTACTTACATAAAACGAGGAAACTGTGACAGATGTTCATGAGGTTCCATAGTGTCTTCCTGAAGTCGGTCTGACTGAAGGGCATAAAGCCCAACCCCCAGAACACCACGACGAACAGCACCCATGAGCTTGACACTACCAACAGGATAACAATATTTCGTTTTTTTATACCTTTCACACTTTCAACTGGAGAAAACTTATCTTTCATTGTTCAAATTTAAGCTAACCCTTCCAAAAGAACATCATAAATTTTTTCAAAGAAAGTCTAAAACTAAACCTAAATCTCAAATGTGTTTTGTCACCGACCAACAGCTGTTATTAGACATTTACTATTATTGATTAATAAGATATATATTACTATTAACGATTAGAGTAAAAAATATATACATTTATGTCAATGACAGAGCCAAGAAATGAATGAAAACATTTATCCATTGAAGCCCAATTTCCAAGTACGTACCCGAACTGAACGAATCTCTTTACATGTCATTACTTACTAGTTTTATCAGTGGGAAAAAATAAATCCCGTACAATTGAAAGATTGTACTAATGAATTTTAAGACATAAACTTAAAATGACACACGATTCCTACATCGTAAGCTACTACTTAAACATATGTACATGATCATGATCGATATTACTGATAATAAATCGATACAAAAGATATCTGTCAACAAAGTATGATTGATAATTAAATATGGCCAGGAAAGGGGCGACACGTAGTATGAAGATGAATTTTGTTTTTGTTTCTCTGGCTATAATGAAGTGAATGATGCTTTTACAAATTCGTCACTTTTAGATAATATTTTTAATTTTGTTTTATTGGTCTTCTGTAAGGATGCATATTAGCTAAATAATAATCTTTACCAAATTTACAATTAGTTAAGTATACTACTTTGTTAAATGGCTGCAGGTCCAGGAGAAGAAAAGGGTCAGTGAAAGCTAGCAAAGCCAATTTCCTTATTAACATGTTCTAATTGACTCTTTCCAATCAAGTCGATTTTAATGGTTAAGGTCGACTGCAAGAAGTTATGAAAAGAGGAAACAGTGTGCAGTTGTCCTTTTCACGCTTTCATCTACAGTAGGCCGCAAGCTCCAAGTTCCAGGGAACCATATGTCGACTAATATATGTTTAGTGACGATTATAATTGTAAAAGGAGTTATCGATTAAGCACCGGCAATGCACGAATTACGTTTTTACTCTCTGAAACCAATCTAGAGTTTGAGATAAAAATCTATATGTAGTTGACTTACATAGGGCCTTCTAAATCCTCGTACTAAATCATGTGTCGAGCCCCCTCCTCGGATCTCCGAAAATTAATAGGTGCTGTTCTTATGGGGTTTTGAATTCACATAAGAAATTTCGTAACAATGCGATATTATATTACATTAATTATTTGTTACAGTTATGCGAGTTTTTCTTTTGTATGAGGAAGGTATGAGGACTGTATGTGGAAGATATGAGGACTGTATGAGGAAGGTATGAGGACTGTATTAGGAAGGTATGAGGACTGTATGAGGACCGTATGAGGAAGGTATGAGGACTGTATGAGGAAGATATGAGGACTGTATTAGGAAGGTATGAGGACTGTATGAGGAAGGTATGAGGACTGTATTAAGAAGATTGGAAGACTGTTTGAGGAATATATGATGACCGTATGAGGAAGGTACGAGGACTGCATGAGGAATATATGATGACCGTATGAGGACTGCATGAGGAATATATTATGACCGTATGAGGAAGCGCTCTTTCGTCGCTCCGGTGGACATGAGCCCGACTCTACTATGAGAGTCCTAAATTATGTCTAGCCTACATTTTAATTCATCTAGTATAGAAGGCTTCAACGATTACCTGACATCGTACAGGCTAGGAACCATCGCTTAACATCCCATCCGAAGGACGGCGTGCTAAAGGTTTTTTTCACCTTTCAGATATAAAACCTAAGATTTCGAACCAGCAATCTTGAGCTCAGTCAGCAAGTTCATCTCTGAGCTATTGGGGCTCTATATTTTAATGTTGTGAATTAGACACTTTTCATCTCTGAGAACTCTTTTTTTTAATGCTTGCTTTTTATTTATATTTAAAACTTTTATAGATCATAAAGTTTTCATTAAAACTCGTAAGAATGTACAAAAGATTAGTACCGGGAGGTATTGAAAAGTAATCCTTAACTTAGTAGAAGAACTTGAATGCAATATTAAAACCCATTTGAATTCTACAATATTTTTTAAAAAAATCTATTGGTGTGTCCGCCCACACTGAGGGGGGTAGCGCAGGCGCTTCCGTAAGACGCTGTCTGTGGGACTGATCATCTGGCATTCCTCCCTCACACCCCCAGCCTACAGCATCAGACAGCAGGTAACCTACCTTGTAAAATCATCGTTCACAATAACAACAACAACAACAATGACAATGATTATTTTGTATTTATTTACATTTGTACGCAAGCCAATCCACAACATTGCCAATAAAAATATTGTCCACAATTTGATAATTCACAAATAATGACAAAACATATGATATATGTTAATTCACAGGAATCATATATATTTCAGAGAAAAATAAATAATTAAATAAAAATATACAGGAAGTAATTTTTAGTTTATAAAAAAATAATAACAATAGGATAAGAAAGTTTAACTGTTTTAATGTACACTTGAAAAAATTAAATTTTATTAGAAAAAAAAGTAGACGAAGGTTAGCTATAGAATAGAGAAGACTGGCAGCTACACAAAGAAAGAAAAAATATGGAAAATTTAAGGAATAGGATGGACATATGGCGGGAAAAAACAGTTCCTCTATTTATTTTGATTAATTTTTCTCTGCTCAGATTAATAGTGCCTATTCTTTAGGACGAAAGAGAATAATAATAATAATAAAAGAGAGAAAAAAACAAAAAAAAAATCCAAGCATATGTTGAAGAAAGCGTTGATTAATATTCCACGGTAAACACTGTATTTTGTAGTATAAAATGTATGAATACACACGATACGCTTTTAGATCTCCTTGTTTATTCATAGGTTCGTCATTTCCTGAAATGTATTTGTTTTTTCGATTATATATATCGTTTCCTAGGACGTAATGTTCGGTCATTTGTCGAATGTCAACGCAAAGGGAAAATGTGGCCTTTATAGGAATTTTTTATACCAACCACAGATCAACATCTCCCCTCTCTCATTCATATTGACATTACTGGGTATATGAAAGTAACGAGGTGGCGTCAGCGGTATTTCATTGTATAGCGTAATTCTGAGAGTGACTTTCTTATACCCGGTAATGCGAGTATGAGAAGGGGGAGGTGAGAGAGTGAGCCTCATTGGTATAAGAAAGTCCTGTAATGGCCATATGACATATGTAAGTCCTTCGGATGGTACGATAAGCGAAGGTCCTGAGCCTGTACGATGTCAGGTACACGTTACCTACCTTAGGTAAATACAAATTTAGGGTAGGAATAGATAATTAAAATACACAATTTCTTTGTCAAACTTCACTATATATTCTCAATTACTCAACTAGTTTCGCTGTATTAAGGCATTTAACATTTCTTATAATGCCTTAACACGGCGAAACTAGTTGAGTATTTGAGAATATATAGTGAAGTATGACAAAGAAATTGTGTATTTTAATTATCTATTTCTATAATGGAGCTTTACAAAGTAAATCTGGAAACCATAAATTATTTGAAATTCAGGGTAAGCAAAATTTAGGACTCCCATAATAGAGTCGGGCTCATATCCATGAAAGTGATGAGAGAGCGCTCTGGTAGCAGGCGATATGACCTCGTAGTTGAAGCCCGGGCATGAGTCACAATAACCAACTAACATATATATATTTTTTTTTTCCACAATTTTTCATACAAATTATCAACTACAAAAAAATATTTTATGATTCGTTGCTACGCGTTACAATTTAAACATATCTTGAATTTTTTTTTCACTTTTTGTGGCGCTGTAACTTTGATCGTATTGATCCTATCTCAAATCTGAGAAAGTACTTATAACCAGTAATGCCAGTATGATATTATTTTGAGAAGGGAGGGGGAGAGAGACCATCGCTTATACGTCCCATCCGAAGTACGGCGTGCTTGTTTATTTTACCTCCCAGATAAAATAAACTAAGGGTCTCGGCCGGGTTTTGAACAAGCGATCTTGAGCTCAGTTAGCTGAGGACCTATTGGCGCCCTCCATAACAATTTTTATACTACAGGATCATTCAGGGTAGGGGTCTTTAACGAGTACCTGCCATCGTATAGACTCGGGACCATCGCATAAAGTTACAACCGAAGGACGGCATGCTTAAGTTTATTTTACCTCCCAGATAAAAAAACCAAGGGTTTCGGCCAGGTACCTAATAGTAAAAAAATATTTTATATGTTGCTAGGTAATACAATTTAACATTATTTTGTAATATTTCCTACAGAAATGTATTTTCATTCTTCGAGGCGCCGTAACTTTTGTCATATTGATCCTATCTCTTATCTGAGGGATTCAGCGATCGGAAGTTCAATAACGAACATTTTTGGTCTACACAATATACATATATATATAGCTATTTTTCAATAGGACTAAGAGTTTTCGGGTAAATAAAGGAAATGACTATAAATATATGTTTCAAAACTACATTTCAGGACGGTTTTCGGCATGTATCTCAAAAACTGAACAACGAAAAATTGTATTGAATATAAAATATATATTTTAGTCTCTTCTACAACTTTTATTTGAAAATATTATTGATTAGGTCCTAAACTTAAGCGATATCTTGTAAAATTTACTAAAGCCACGAACTAATGTGGACCAATTTTCGTCCGATTTCGGCTAAAAATCTTATCTAATTTAGCCCATGTTACTTCTACATTCCAAATTTCAAGTTCATAGATACAATCATCCTAAAAAACGTATTCAGAGTACCTTGAAACGTGAAAATCCGTTGAAATCATGATTTAGGATTTTTGCACGATTACAATACTTTCTTATACTGTATGTATGATGATAAAAATAAATATATTAATTACAAAAATAATAATAATTAAAAATATAATAGACAATTAAATAATATTATCACATTTCCTGTAGAAATTGTTTGTTGGGCTTCTAATAAATTTTGATTTCAACTGTAGTTTCCCAAAAGGGCCCTAATAAAAAATTATAGGAAGTTGATGACGTGCGATTTTTAAGAAAGTGCTCGTATATATAAACATTTCAATTAATAATTACTTCATTTGGAGTTCTTCAAAAGTATAATACTGAGATGCCATCAAATTTTCCTAAAGCAAAAATGTTCAATCTAATCCAAAGGTATTTTCTTATTTGATTGACAGGCAAAAATAATCGAGAACAAAACATTGGGTTTATTTAAACTTAACCTACATTATAAAAAAAAAAGAATAACTTTGAAAATTAAAAAAATAAATTATTTACAAAAATTATACTATTCACTAATTCCTAAAACTCCTTTTTCTCTGGCCACTCTTTATTTATTTATTTTATGTATGTATATATTAATAAATAAAAAGTACCTTCTTTTGTAGCTCACTGGTTTATTTGTCTTTGGCTCATCTCCGTAATCAACTGTGTTAAGCCTAAACAACTGTCCATCGACTGTGTTTGTCAATATGAAACAGCTGATCGCCGGCATTTGTTTCGATCGTTGATTCTTCTCCATTCATTTTTAAACAAAATCTTATGGTCTAGTCTTAATATATTTATATTTACTAATTTATTTCTAAATGTCCTAACAGCTGTTTTGAATAAAACTTCTGCATTTTAGTTGTTTTCATAAGAAAAATCAAAACTTCTGTCATTCTTTTTTTTTTTTAAATAATAATAATTAGTTATAGAATATTTTAATAATTACAATGTGCGTAATTTTTACATCACAACTATAGGTATAAGAAAATAAAAAAACACTGAGACACCTAAACATTGACAATGTGTCATTGAACACTATAGTATTGTTTTGTGTTTGATTACTTCTTGATTGTGAACATACTCTTATTTTTCATTTTTTTGGCGAAAATACAGCATATATAAATAATGTATAATAATAATATAAAAATGACTAAATGATATCTAATAAAATTATCCCATCCTCGAAATAAATGACTTTCATTTGACGACCGTTGTCACAAAATCCTTTAGTAGTAGTACCTATACAATTTTTTTATTTTTTTTATTTGTGTTATTATTATTTTTGAAATATATTTCCCCCAAAACACCTACCCCTCTAAAACCAATCGACCTTTTGCGCTAATATTCAACAGTTGACTTACATAGGAGCTCCTAAATCCTCATACTAAATTTTGTGTCGATAAATTCATTAAATCGGCAGTTATTAGGTTTTTTTAAATTGTGGCCTCCCTTCCCTTCAGCTGATATCGCTGAAATCTGAGAGCTTATGTCCAAACTCAGTTTTGACATTAAAAATGAAATTTTATGTCGAGACATTTATAACATCGGCAGTTATTGGGGTTTTTGAGTTGAGCCCCCTCTGATTCTTCTTTCCCTTCTGCCGACTCCGCTAAAATTAATAAGTGTCGTTCTTATGGGGTTATGGCACTCATATTACATTTCGAGTCAATACATTCATTCATCCCCTTCCCTTTAGTCCATCTGGCTGAGAAACTGTAGGTGTGTTATCGTTAGAAGGTTCTGGATTCACATATAAAATTTCGTGTTGATACATTCATTCTTTTGGGAGGTATCGTGTTCATAGACAAAAAAACCGACAGAACGTTTTTTTTTTTCTCCATACATATTTGAAGTCTAGAGGTTGAAAAACATGTTTTCCACAATTTTCCCTTCACCATATTCCGATTTCCTATTTAAATTTTTCCATATTTTCCACAAATGGTTTTTAACGAAAAAAAAAGTCGTCGGTCAATAACCGGCTATGTACTTCCCCGGAGCGAATTAATCAATTAAATGTTCGCCCCCCCCTCCCACTCCAAAACCAGCCCACCGTTTGCGCTAATATTCAACTGTTGGTTTACATAAGGGCTCCTAAATCCTCATACTAATTTGTGTCGTTAAATTCATTACATCAGCGGCAATTAGGGTTGTTGAAATGAGCTCCCCCGTCTGATCCCCCTTCCCTACTGTTTATTCCGCTCAAAATTATTAAATATCAGTCTTATGGGCTGCTGAATCCGTATATGAAATTTTGTATCAATACAATCATTAGAACGGCAATTATTAAAGTTTTTGAGGTAAGCTTTTCCCCTAATCCCCCCTTTTTTCTTCTGCCAATTTGGCTGAAAATCGATAGGGTTTGTCCTCATGGGGTTTTGGTCATACATATAAAATCATGTCGATACATTCATTCTATCGGCAGTTATTGTATTCATAGACACATAGACAATTTTTTTTTTCGTTTTTATTGGAAACTAGAGGTCGGAAAACATGTAGTTCCGTTGAAAACTCCGCATCGAAGTTTTGATCGATAACATACTTTCCCCTGTACTTCGTAAAGTTGGGGAAGTAATAATTCATGTCTTTGTGTGCTTCCGTAAGCAGGATAAGTCGGTAAATTGAAATTTGTTGCGGGAACATTAAATGGATGAGGAGGATTGTGTCAGATATAGAAGGCTCTGTGACTCTACATCTAGTGGAAGAGAAGCCTCTTCTCTCCTTCTAATCAGCTGTCTAAATAAGTGGTGCTCTGTTGTGCAGAGTCTCTAGCTCAATATCAGGGAGGTCTTACACATAGGTCAATGAGATGTAAATGTGAAGATGGCTCAAGTAGTTTACAGGCACCAAAATAATAATGTAGTTTGACCTCTCACAGATTTTATTATTTATGCTAGCCTGCTTTCGAAGCTGCCCTCAACATCAAGCAGTCTTGTAAGCGAATAAATAAAATGGAATTATTCAATAAACAAAAAATATAAAAAGTTATTATAAATTAACACTTTTCGTGTTTTATTTATTGGAGAATTTTATTTTATTTATTCACTACCTTTTAAACATTTTTAATTATGGGTATTATATTGTTTTACCAGACTGCTTGATGTTGAGGGCAGGGGTGTATCTTGGGGGGTATATGGGGATCAATCCCCCCAAAATTTTTTAAAAAATAGTCCTTTTTGTAAATAATGAAACTATTTTTAATTGCATGGAATAATTTATTGACAAGAACATTTTCCAAACAATTCATAGGTTTTTGAAAATTTTAGCTATACTTCCAGTTTCTGTAGCAACAAGTGAACGGTCTTTCTCAACCCTTAGACGTATGAAAAGCTATATCACAGCATAAATAGTGCTAGCCAAGACAGAATCAATGGATTAGCTCTGATGTCAATAAACAGAGGCATTCATCTAGACCCTGAAACAGTTTTAAACAAGCTTGCACAATGAAATGATAGAAGACTTGAATTAATTTTGTAATAATGACCCTAAAACAATTATCTATGAATACATATATATACATAAATGGTTAGGGATGGTTTGAGCTGGTTGGGGATGGTTCGCCAACACGCTCTAACCATTTTTGACCATTTTTGCTGGATGTACATATAAAACTTCGTCTAACAGTGCCTAAGCACCCCTAACCATTTCGGTAATGTACATTCCCAGCTCAAATTAATCTACTAAGTTTCCACTCTCAAGCTATAACACACATCTATTTGTTGAAAATCTAAAAGTGTCCTACACTGGTACTTCTGAACCAAAATAATAAGGTTTTTGAGTTGTTTGCCACCCTCACTTTATCATTTTACCTTCGGCCGATTTCGTTGAAAACCGACAGGTTTCGTTCCTCGATGGAACGGGAAAGTTCATGGACGGGGGTGTGTGCATTAATAGCCGAATATTTGCCAATGTAATGAATACAGCTAAATTTTATATGTGATCCAGCAAAACTAGTCAGAAATGGTTAGAGATGATTTGAGCTGGTTAGGGATGGTTCGCCAACACGCCCTAACCATTTTTGCTGGATGTACATATAAAACTTCGTCTAACCATGCCTAAGCACCCCTAACTATTTCGGTAATGTACATTCCCAGCTCAAATTAATACTCTCATGCTATAGCGGATATATGTAGTTAGAAATAGATTTTGAAAAACGTAAACAATTGTAACTTCTAGGTTGAGAGACTGAAACATATTGTGCCAATTTAATAATAATAATAAAATATTATCTATTCCACAAGAAAATCATATATAAACTACCTGTCTCGACATTACACGACATTCGTTGTAAACCGTTACCACTGCTATTGAGAAGAAGGGAAGGTATTTCAGAAAAAAACAAATTCGTAACTGTAAAGAGACGGGGGATTTTCTAGTTGAGTCCAACCCCTTCCTTTCCTAGCTGATGATTTGAATGATTCACAGTCAGCAAACGTGATGATGGTTAATGCCAAAACCGGGAGTTCATGTACCCATTTCTTATGGAAAAGACAATATTTCAAAAAAAATATATACTTTTCTCGCCATTTTAAAATATCGCTCCAATGAAAAATTTAATTATTAAAAAAAAAAACATCACTTGCTCTCATCTTCATAGACAAAATTCAACTGTTTTTAATCCCTGCAATTAAGCTTTCATGGCTTTCATGTCAAGAAAGTTGAATTCCCAAACAGTAAAGCAGAATATGAAAGTGGGTAAGATGGCATTTGGGGAAAGTCAAATAACAATGGTGGCCAACTTTCAAAATGTAATTGTTTTACTTTTACCGAAAAACTTTGGTATAAAAAAGATTAAAAGTAAAGTTGCTTTTCTTTTTTGAAACTTTAAAATTAAGTACAAGTCGACCTACTTTTCTGTATTTCTGGAAGTTAAGGCGTTCCCTCTCTGCCTTAGAAAAAAAAAAACCTCTAGTATTTTCATTTTATAATAATTTTTTTTAAATTTATTGATTTGGTTAGGTGGACTTAACTATATAACTATCCACCCATACACCAACTCAGTAAAAAAATTGTTATAGAGGGCGCCAGTAGCTCAGTAGTATGCGTGATGCGTATTTTCTAACTGAGCTCAAGATTGCGGGTTCAAAACCAGGCCGAAGCCCTTAGTTTATTTTATCTGGATCTCTACACCGTACTTCGGATGGGACGTAAAAGCGATGGTCCCAAGTCTGTACGATGTCAGGTACTCGAAAGACCCCTACCCTAGGTGAATAAGTTTTAGGGTAAGCAATATTTAGGACTCCCTTAGTAGAGTCATGCTCATGTTGAGTGACGAAAGAGCGATCTGGTAGTAAGCGATATAACCTAGTAGTTAAAGCTCGGACATGAGTCATAATAACTAACTAATTGTTATACGCATTATAAATATTCAAATTGTTATAAGCATTATAAATTCAATATTATTGTATTTTAAAAATCTTTAAAATGATCATTTCAATAGAGGTGGTTCAGATTGAATGGAGCGCTCTTTCGTCACTCTGGTGGACATAAGCCCGATTCTCTTGGGGGAGTCTTAAATTTTTCTTACCCTAAATTTTCATTCACCTTCAGGTATAGTTCAAGTACCTGACATCATACAGGCTCGAGACCGTCGTTTAACATCCTATCCGAAGGACGGCTCAAGTTTTTTCTCACCTCCCTGATAAAAAAACGTTATTTCTAACATTACTTTTTTTTTAATTGACTTATGAAATACGTAATAGTGAAAACACAATTTATTTCTGATACTTAACATTTTTGCAGAGATATTGTGAAACACTTTATTTCGACGATTTGTTGTCAAAACTTAGATTTACATGTAAATTTACTCTTGGGGACAAAATCATTATGTATTTTTACCATTCGAATGTTGTACAACCCTTGGAAAAAATACAACAATTTTTCTACTTTTCTCATATTTTTCTCAGAGGATTTTCGATAAAAATTGGTTTTGCTTAAGAACAATATAGAATCCTAAAAAAATAAAAAACCTTTCAATCCCCGTTCTCTGTTGGAAATGGGATCCTGGTTGTTATACTGAAGGACAATAAAATCCCTTTAAGGCAGAGAATTGTCTTTTTATTTCTTCTGGTGAAACTTTACAACCTTCCTATTTCACACCCTGTAATAAACTCTCATGCTTTTTTTTTACTGTTGGTACGTTTAATGAAATAATTTAAAATTAATGAAATAAACTTTTCACTTATGATATCTACTTGACAACTTCTAAGTTGAGGAACGCGGACATATTGTGGAAACTTGTAATAAATGAATAAAACAAACTTATTTTTGAAATATTGTCTATTCCACTAAAGATATATATATATACAACTACCGGTTTCGGCTTTATACCATCGTCAGGTCTTAGTTCACAACTAGACCTGACGATGGTATAAAGCCGAAACCGGTAGTTATGTATATATATATCTTTAGTGGAATAGACAATATTTCAAAAATAAGTTTGTTTTATTCATTTATATCTACTTGAGTCACGAGGGTAAACTGAATTATGTTAATAAGCTAAATTCATAGAAAGGTATTAAGTGGCGGCGGGGGGTCCTTCTCAAAATCATTTCATAATGGCATAGCTGGTTATAAGAAAGTCACTCCTCTCAAAAGTACGCTGTACAATGAAACAAAGAAACAAATAAAAAAAACCTGACGCCAACTCATTACTTATCCAATAATTCCAGTATGAAATGATTTTGAGAAGGTGGAGGAGGAGAGAGCGTGGTTGGTATAAGAAAGTCCTGTAATGGCCACATCTCATTTTAATAATTTTTAATAAAAAAAATACCAATAAATTAGTTAATTATTGTGACTCATACCGGATTACCGGGCATTCTAAGAGATCATATGGTCTATTACCAGAGCGCTCTCTCATGACATGAATCTGACTCTACTCTGGGATTCCTAAATTTTGCCTACCTTGATTTATTCACCCAAGATGCGGGTCTTTAACGAGTACCTGACATCGGGACCATCGCTTGAAGTCTCATCCGAAGGACGGCATACTGAAGGTTTTTTCACCTCCCAGAAAAAAATCCTAAGGGCCTCGATCGGGTTTCGAACCCGCGAAACTTCCAATTATAAAAAAAAAGTATGTTATAATTCGTCTCTATGCGATACAATTTGAACATTACTTTAAAATATTTTCCACTGAAATAGTTTTCAATTTTCTTTGAGGCGCTATAACTTCGGTAGTATTGATCCTATCTCAAGGCTGAGGATATATTGGCGATTGGAACTTTAATGCAAAAAATCGTATTTCAAATATACTGTATATTTAAGTTTTTATCTACAACTTTAACATGAAAAGTTTTAGATTAGGTCATAACGGAGAATCGGTTGAAAACTCGATCTCAGATTTTCGCATGATTACAATAGGTACTTCCTTATACTAAATATATTTGGAAGTTATAATAATATTAAGTAAGTTTCTAGTTGATACTCTCATCCTTCACTAGCTACTAAAAAAAAAAGAGCTCATTAAATTAAAAGAAATTAATAATAGTATTAAGTAAGTTTCTAGTTGATACTCTCATCCTTCTCTAGCTACTAAAAAAAGAGTTCATTAAATTAAAAGAAATTAATAATAGTATTAAGTAGGTTTCTAGTTGATACTCTCATCCTTCTCTAGCTACTAAAAAAAGAGTTCATTAAATTAAAAGAAATTGATAATAGTATTAAGTAAGTTTCTAGTTGATACTCTCATCCTTCTCTAGCTACTAAAAAAAGAGTTCATTAAATTAAAAGAAATTAATAATAGTATTAAGTAAGTTTCTAGTTGATACTCTCATCCTTCTCTAGCTACTAAAAAAAGAGTTCATTAAATTAAAAGAAATTAATAATAGTTTTAAGTAAGTTTCTAGTTGATACTCTCATCCTTCTCTAGCTACTAAAAAAAGAGTTCATTAAATTAAAAGAAATTAATAATAATATTAAGTAAGTTTCTAGTTGATACTCTCATCCTTCTCTAGCTACTAAAAAAAGAGTTCATTAAATTAAAAGAAATTAATAATAGTATTAAGTAAGTTTCTAGTTGATACTCTCATCCTTCTCTAGCTACTAAAAAAAGAGTTCATTAAATTAAAAGAAATTAATAATAGTATTAAGTAAGTTTCTAGTTGATACTCTCATCCTTCTCTAGCTACTAAAAAAAGAGTTCATTAAATTAAAAGAAATTAATAATAGTATTAAGTAAGTTTCTAGTTGATACTCTCATCCTTCTCTAGCTACTAAAAAAAGAGTTCATTAAATTAAAAGAAATTAATAATAGTTTTAAGTAAGTTTCTAGTTGATACTCTCATCCTTCTCTAGCTACTAAAAAAAGAGTTCATTAAATTAAAAGAAATTAATAATAATATTAAGTAAGTTTCTAGTTGATACTCTCATCCTCTCTAGCTACTAAAAAAAGAGCTCATTAAATAAAAAGAAATAAATAATATTAGGTGTAATAATACTATTATTGCCACTTACAATTGGTGTTGTCTCTGCAGATCACCATCAAGTTAATTCAATATTGCTTGACTCTAACTGGATACTTTATTTAATGTTATAGGGATGCCAGCTGATTCAAGCTTTTAAGAAGATTAAATCAACAAATTACTTAGTTAATAAGCTACTACATTTGATTCTACCCAAAGGTCGGATGAGTTCGCCAAGATTATCAACATTTATGAAAAATTAAAATGACATGAGGTTGCGAAACACTAAAAAGAAACTTACTTCATGGTTAGATAAGGTTAGGTTTTATGACTCATGCCCGGGCTTTAACGGGTCATATCGCCTACTAGCAGAGCGCTCTTTCGTCACTCTGGTGGACATGAGCCCGACTCTACTGTGGGATTCCTAAATTTTGCCTATCCTAAATTTGTATTCACTTAGGATAGGGGTCTTTAACGAGTACCTGACATCGTACAGGCTCGGGACCATCGCTTAACGTCCCATCCGAAGGACGGCGTGCTTAAGTTTATTTTACCTCCCAGATATAATAACCTAAGAGCCTCGGTCGGGTTTCGAACCCACGATCTTGAGCTCAGAAGACAACCACGCATACCACTGAGCTACCGGCGCCCTCACTTCATGGTTATTTTAATAAATATATTTGAGAGAAACATTATTGATATATATGTTTATTCATCAGAGTCCTTTTTCCTATGCCATTATCCTAGAATACATTTGTATATAACTTATGATCTACAGACACCTCATCTGCCACCATTTCTTCCTGGCTTTGCATTCAAAGCCCGGGAAACTTCCTTACATTCCGATTGTCAGGTGATGCACAGCCTTCCTTATATGGTATTGCTGCATTATTGATTGAAGTCATCCTGCTTCTTCTTTTTGGCGCCAAGACCCTGGCCTCCACTTTCACACTGCCATCTACATCATAATTTTTACTTCAATATTATAAAAATTAATGTCCATTAATTTTGGACATCACATAAGTAAGTACGATACTAGCTGATACTCTCATCCCTTGATAGCTATTAAAAAAAGAAAATTAAAATTAATGATTTCCGAGATTAATGAATAAAGGAAATAATGGATTGTTTCCTACGCCGTTCCTTTCCATCAATCTTAAGTCTTTCCGTCCATCTTCTTTAGGCCCTGGTGGAATTCAAATTAAGTACTGATTCTGTACTTCTGAATAGATGTTTCAAATAGATGAGTTTAATGGCACTATACCAAGAGAAAGAAGCAAAGTAAAATGTACTGATACAAAAACTGATACCCGATCTAGTATAAGCCGATACTAACATTTACCGAAACTCGTCGAAACATGATATCCGAGATACAATTTTTCCCATAGTTATTAATTTTATTATTTAACTGTCTCGTCAGTAAATTATTCAGCGAAGGACAATTGATGTAGTTAGTTATTGTAAATCATGCCCGAGCTTTAACTACGAGGTCATATCGCCTACTACCAGAGCGCTCTTTCGTCACTCTGGTCGACATGAGCCCGACTCTATTATAAGAATCCTAAATTTCGCCTAACTTAAATTTTCAATCACCTAGGTTGGGGGTCTTCAACGATTAACTGACATCGTACAGGCTCGGGATCATCGCTTAACGTCCCATCCGAAGGGTGGCGTGCTTATATTTATTTCATCTCCCAGATAAAATAAACAGAAGGCCTCGGCCGGGTTTCGAACCGGCGAGCAAGCACACATACCACTAAGCTATCGGCGCCCTCTTTATTATTTATATATTTTCCTGTAAAATAATTAAAAAAAGGATAAGAAAATGGGGGACACCATAGAACTACTGCAACTGCCACTATCTCGCACGTCTACATCAGTAAATTATTCAGCCAAGGACAGTTGATATATTTAGTTATTGTGATTCATGTCCGGGCTTTATCTGACATCGAGTACCTACGAGTACCTGACATCGTACAGGCACGGGACCATCTCTTTTGTTTATCTCTTATGCTGTTATTCTTAGGGGACGTATGTCCCAGAATAAAAATTGTTTTTTCATTTCATTTCATTTCATCTCTAACGTTCCATCTGAAGGACAGTTTGCTTAAGGTTTTTTCACCTCCTAGTTGAAAAACCTAAGAACCTCGGCCGGATTGCGAAGCGGCGATCTTCGGCTCGCTACCTCTGAGCTACCAGCGTCCCAGAAAATAATTTATTTAATAATACACAAGGGTGGGGGAGTGAGATAAGACTTTCTTATACCCCTTAAAACCAGATTAAAATGGCCACATTATATATATATGTATATATATATATATATTTTATTATTTTTTTTTTATTTATATTTAAGTATACTATATATACTATATATTTAAGTATACTATATATACTATATATTTAAGTATACTATATATAAGTATACTATATATACTATATATTTAAGTATACTATATATACTATATATTTAAGTATACTATATATATAAGTATACTATATATATTATATATATTTAAGTATACTATATATAGGTATATATTTTAATTTTTATATATATTTAAGTATATAAATAAAATCATGTTGGAGAGTATAGGCACAAGTAGATTAGGTTGGTGAGGTATATAGCTCCTCAGATTGGGTGGAGGATGAAGAAGGGATGAAGGGGCAATATCTAGACTGGAATTGGATTGGGAAGTGGATGCCATCTATCAGACAGTCTCAAGGCAGGTCAGGATCACTCATCTCAAACTGTTATATTACCGAATACTAATATTAAACAGAATATCCTCCTTCAATTTCAATGGGAATTTCGTGAAATACAAGTAATTATTCCTGAATTAGTAAAGTAACGCTAAGAAAATTGTCACTTTCCGAAAGTAAGAGAATCATATATTACTTCCTCACCTATATGAAGTTACGTGTAATCAGTCAAATTCGATGTTATGTTTTCACCGCAATTTCATGTTCTTCGACCCCCGATTCTAAAAAAAAAAGTCGGTGATGTACTTCCTCAGAACGAATTAATCAATTAAATTGTCGTTGTCCTTCTAAAATCAATGGTTGTCTTACTTAGAGATTTCTGAATCCTCTTACTAAATTTTGTGTCCATATATATTCATCACATCGGCTTTATTAGACTTTTGCATTCGAGTCCCCCTTCTCCGATCCTCCACTACCCTTCGGCTGACTTCGCGGAAATGATTCTAGTTGGTGCTAATCAAAACAGTCATAAGGGTAAAAATAGAATACAGGAGTCCTTGTGGCGTCAATTCATTATAGTTTCTACAGCAATGTCGGTATATAGGGGCATCTCAAATAAGGTAAGAGTCCACCAATGAGGGGTTGAAGGTTTAGGGGAGAGCGGAAACTTACATATGAGTCAGTGTATAGCCTCAAATTCAGAGATCGAATGGCCCACAAGAGAGCAAAAAATGAAAGTAAGGGTTCAGGAAATAAAGATTTCGAAAGTTTAGAAGGAGTGCAGAAACTTATATTTAAGTTAGGGTTTAGCCTCCGTAGCCTAGAAAAAACACATTAATGCTATGTCAGTAGAGAGGCTTGCGATGATAGTCAACCGTAAGAAAAGATGAAAATTTGTTCTGGGTCTAACAAAAATAGCCGAGAAAGAAATAAAGAATATAGGTCGTCCTAGTGGCACCGATTCTTCATATTTTCTAAAACAACGTCAATGCCGCAATATCGCTCGACAGGCTTCACATCGACAGATACGATGATAGTCAACCACATACGATAGATGATAGTCAAACATAAGGAAAGTTGAACCGTCCTTAGCGAAAGGAAGTTAAGCGACGTTAGTTGTTAAAGATTCCTACCGCCCTATATACGACGTTAGTTGCTCGCTAAATACCCCTATGTACGACGTTAGTTGCTCGCTAAATACCCCTATGTACGACGTTAGTTGCTCGCTAAATACCCCTATGTACGACGTTAGTTGCTCGCTAAATACCCCTATGTACGACGTTAGTTGCTCGCTAAATACCCCTATGTACGACGTTAGTTGCTCGCTAAATACCCCTATGTACGACGTTAGTTGCTCGCTAAATACCCCTATGTACGACGTTAGTTGCTCGCTAAATACCCCTATGTACGACGTTAGTTGCTCGTTAAATACCCCTATGTACGACGTTAGTTGCTCGCTAAATACCCCTATGTACGACGTTAGTTGCTCGCTAAATACCCCTATGTACGACGTTAGTTGCTCCTACCCCCTAACTAAAAGTCAGTCAACCTTGCACTTATTTTTCCCCATTGAACGAGCATGTTTTTGTTTTTGTGGGTGACTTTGTTGGGTAACTCGTGGTAACTGAATATCCGATGTTTACCGAATGGCTGTTTGTGAGCCTCGTCATTTTCTCAGAAGAGCCTGTATGAAAGCATCTTTCATACACTCGTCAAATTCCACGAAACACTTCAACTTCCCTTTACTTGGCCGTAATGATTGAAATATTCATCTCCGCAGTAAAATTACATTAACTCCATTCATTTACATTTAGACAACTAATAATTATTATCAATATTAATAGAGAAAGAAAGTAATTTATTACCTCCCTAAACCCCCTTTTCTTCGACTGAAAATCAATAAATGTCCTTAGAGGGTTCTGAAAACACGTATAAAATGTCGTGAAAAATTGAAATTACGTTCGTCAAAATTCAAATTTGGATTTCTGACTGATAATACATAACTTCCCCTATACCTCGTAGTCGGGAAGTAAAAATCTCCAAGGAAAATTTTAGTGTTTTGCTTCGCCAGCTATACCGACGATTTTTTTTTATTGCATTTTTTTTTAGAGCTGTGTCCTGAAGAAAGTTGTGATAAAGGGGATAAATCATAAATTTCCTTACCTTCATATTTTTTTCTGCCTCACAATGAGAACTTTTTTTTATTTTTAGCACACAATATCTCTGTTTTTTTTTCTTAAATTTATTATGAATTGTTAAAGACTCCAGGATTTTTGAGGAAAAAGAAAATAAAAACAATCATTATTCTCGAAAATTTATTTTGAAAAAAGAACTTCCCCAACTATACGAAGTATAATGGAATTTATGTAATCGGTCAAAAATTAACACAGTAACACTAAAACTCAAATAACTGCCAATGTAATGAATGAATCGACACGAAATTTGACACCTAAATTCAAAACCCCATAAGGACGACATCTATTAATTTTACAAGATATCAGCCGAAGGGGAGAGAGGGAGCTCCAATAACTCTCGATGTAATGAATGTATCGACACAAAATTTAATATGAGGATTTAGGAGGCCTATGTAAGACATTTATTGATTTTTAATCCAAACTGTCGATTGATAAAATGTGATTTTAGAGGACGAGTGAAAACCTAATTGATTAATTCGTGCTGGGGACGTACATTGCCGGTGATTTACCGACGACTATTTTAATAAAAAAATTAGCAATAATATAAAGAATATTTTATAATTTGTTGCTATGCGACACAATTTAAACATTACTTTCAATTATATCCTGAGGGCGCCGGTAGCTCAGTGGTATGCGTGCTTGACTTCTGAGCTCAAGAACGTGGGTTAGTAACCCGACCGAAGCCCTTAGTTTATTTTATCTGGGAGGTAAAATAAACTTAAGCACGCCGTCCTTCGGATGGGACATTAAGCGATGGTCCCGAGCCTATACGATGTCAGGTACTCGTTAAACACCCCTGCCCTAGGTGAATAAAAATTTAGGGTAAGCAAAATTTAGGACTACCACAGTAGAGTCGGGCTCATGTCCATCAGAGTGACGAAAGAGCGCTCTGGTAGTAGGCAATATAACCTCGTAGTTAAAGCCCGGGCATGAATCATAAAACCTAACCTTTCAAATATTTCCTACTGAAATTTATTGTACATTCTTTGGGGTGTTATAATATTGATAGAAGAAGAATTGTTAGATAGAAGCGAATCGAAATTTAATAAAAAACATTTATGTTAATAGGCATTTTTTTCATCTGACTAAAACCCTAATAACCAATGAAATGAATATATCGACATACAGTTTAACGTGAGGATTCAGAAGCCCCTATGTAAGTCATTTATTGATTATTTTGTCCATACCGTTCATTGATTTTAGAGGGTGAGCAAAAACGTAATTGATTAATTCGTGCTGGGGATGTACATTGTCGGTGATTTACTGACGGCTCGGTGAACTTCGAATGATGGGAATACCATTCTGATACTGGCATGAGATTCATCAGAATATCATTTCCTATCTGAGTTATACATTTCTTTGAGTCTTGGGAGGGGAGAAAAATAAAAGAATCGTTAGTTGACCTAGGTTTTCACAAGTGTAAGCTTTATGTAGATCCTGGCCACAAAGAAGTAAAGTAGAGACACTGTTGGTGGTAATACGGAATTTATTCGAGCACTCCAGAAGGTCCTCCTCTATTCCTGAATGCTCGGAAAGGGATTTCATCCTTCTTAGAATTCCCTTGGGCTTCTCCTTCTACTTCACCCCTTTTCCTCTATCGGCTATTCTTAAGGCTCTATATTTCTACTATTTCCATGAAAAACTTTTATTTTTTCAAGAATGGAGTCTAAAGGCGAGCTTTGTGAGTGAGACACGACATAACTCAAGATAAATGTACACATAATATACATTAATTGAACGAAAGTCGGAAGTTTCAAAGTAATTATTTAATCAGGAACATAGCCAGGATTTCATAAGGGACGAGATATCTTATAGAAATTAAAGACGTTGTCTTCCCACTGTTTTATTTCCAACCAGAATCTATTTTCAACGAAATTGCGTCATCATCAGTCGCATATCATCCGTACAATATGGACTCCACAGTGTCCCTTTAGACTTCATACTCTACTGGTGATGTGCCACTGAGGATGACACAGCCTCCTCCCTGACCATCAGTCTGGCCAACCTGTAGCTACTGTGAACAGGTTAAATGAATACTTCTGCAAAGTTGGACAAGAACTAGCTGATCATATCAGTGCTAACTGCTTCCCACCTCCACCCTCCGCCTCTCCCAAATGTTCACTCTCACACTTCTTAGAGATAGCGGAGTCTGACGTTGCGAAGACCCTTAATGAACTTTGTGGCCGTTCCGCTCCAGGCCCTGACAATTTCTCTACCGAAGTTATAAAAAAACACCTCACACATCTAGTCCCCCCACTGACTCATATAATAAATCTAAGTTTAAATTCTGGTTCCTTCCCCCACTTACTAAAAAAAGCTAAAGTCATCCCCATCCATAAAAACGGTCCTACCCACATTTTATCTAACTACAGACCTATTTCCATGCTGAATACAATCTCCGAAATACTATAAAAATGTGTTAAAGATGTATTAATGCAATACGTTTCTGATAACCAGTTGCTCTCCTGCAGACAATTCGGTTTTCAGCCGGGTAAAAAAACGAGTGACGCATTACTGGAAGTCATCTCCACTGTCACAGCCGGACTCAACGAGGGAGAGAAAGTACTCGGAGTCTTTCTCGACCTCGCTAAAGCCTTCGACTCTATTGACAGGGACATTCTAATTCAGAAACTGAAACAAATAGGGATAACGGGGACTGTACTAAGATGGTTCGAATCATATCTAACTAACAGAACACAATATGTCTCAGTTGAGGGTGTGGAGAGTGACACGAAACAGATAGACTATGGGGTCATCCAAGGCAGTACCTTGGGTCCTGTTCTATTTCTCATCTACATAAACGAGATAACAGTATACGAACCGAAGGCGGGTAGGATAGTGTTATTTGCAGATGATACTGTGATGTTGTACCGTGGACGGTCCTGGCGTGAGGTGTTCGAATACGCTGAGCTTCACTTAAAGGACATACTTGGGTGGATTTGTTCTAACTCTCTCACGCTTAACGTAACAAAATGCAAATACATAACATTTTCGCTGACATCTATCAATCCTGAATATCCCTTAAAAATCCATAATTGTGACTCCACCCTCCGCTGTTCCTGCCTACCCCTCGAAAGGGCCTCACAATATAAGTATCTAGGAGTCTGGGTAGACACTAGATTAAATTGGGCCTTTCACATCCAGTAAATAACAAGGAAAGTAAGGAGTATGCTTTTTGCATTTAGAACCCTGCGGGAAGTCTTACCTGTCAAGGATCTAAAAAATATATATCACGCATACATAGGTTCAATGTTAGACTATGGGATCATGGCCTGGGGCGGTTCAAGAGCTTCAGCTGTAAAGCCGCTGGTGACCGCCCAAAAACTAGTTATAAAGACCATTTTGAAAGTCCCTGCTACATTTCCTACTACGCAAGTTTTTTCTGTTTTCCCCGTTCTCCCGATCCGGCATATATACCTCAAAAACCTCCTTAGACAGCTTTTCCTAAATGCTTCAGATACTCTCTGTTCTGCTCCTCACCGATACCCGACACGAACCCCTCACTCCACCAGTACTATCGTACACAGACCACTCACCACTTGGACGACCAAACAGACACCGTTTATTATAGCAACTCTTTTCAATAATTTGCCCAAAGATATAAAACTAGAAATAGAAAACCGGAGAGGTTCTCTGGGCAGGTACATGACTAGAGTCATGGAGTGGGTCACCGGACTGAGCTCTGATCAGGTTGAGTCCTTGTTAAGTTCTCTCTACTCTGACTAGCACGACGCTCTGTTCTGATCTCTTCTCATGTATGCTGTTGTGCTCTGCCAACTTCATGTCCACTTGTCTTGTCTCTCACTCTATTACAATTCAATGCCAGGTCTCCGGGTTGTCAGGTTCATTCCATCAGCACTTCATTATTCATCAATTTTTATTTTACTTTTCTTCTATACCACGAGAATATTTCTTATTTTAGTCACCTTTTCTTTTTCTCATTCATTTTTTTTTTTTTTTATTATTATTGTTGTATTTTTTTATTTTTTACTAAAGATACTATTTGTTATTTATTTATTTATTTTTCTTTTTTTTTGTATTTCTTCTCTCTATACTATGTTAAATAATTTTTAACAGCGATTGTACAGTCCTAGCTGACTGCTCCCCCTCCCACACTCAGACTCCGTCTTCTGGGAGAAGGTAGCCTATTTATCTTGTAATATTTATCTTTTATTTTGTAATTATCTAAAGGCATTAAATAAAAAAAATAAAAAAGTTGGGTTGAAAGTCAGTTCTGGTCGAAAATAAATTAGTAAAAAGTCAAAAAATTCACATCCTTTTTTTTTTTATATTTCCTACAGAAACGTATTTTCCTAACTATGATGCGCTATAACATTGGGCGTATTAGTCTTATCTTAAATCTGAGGACACAATACCGATTATAAATTTAATAATAAAACATTTTTGGTAAGAACCAATTTTTCGATAGATCTAACTGTACGGGTAAATCAAGAACACGTCTAAAAATATGGTTTTCAAAACGACATTTCAGAAAAAAATAGTATTTCGTGTAAAATATGTCTTTTAGTTTTCTCTAACATTTGTATTTGTAGAGATTTTTGATTAGGTCATAAATATAAGCGGTATCTTGTAAAATGTATTGTGTGTGTGTGTAATGATGTAAAATGTATTGTGTGTGTGTAATGATGTAAAATGTATTGTGTGTGTGTAATTATGTAAAATGTATTGTGTGTGTGTAATGATGTAAAATGTATTGTGTGTGTGTAATGATGTAAAATGTATTGTGTGTGTGTAATGATGTAAAATGTATTGTGTGTGTGTAATGATGTAAAATGTATTGTGTGTGTATAATGATGTAAAATGTATTGTGTGTGTGTAATGATGTAAAATGTATTGTGTGTGTGTAATGATGTAAAATGTATTGTGTGTGTGTAATGATGTAAAATGTATTGTGTGTGTGTAATGATGTAAAATGTACAAATGAAATGAAAAAACGGTAGCTCAGAGACAGCTCTTGCTTAGCTGTACTGAGTTCGAAACATGGCCGCGGCTCTTAGTTTTTTTAAACAGGGAGTTACACGCCGTCCTACGTTAAGCGATGGTCCGGTACGATGTCAGGTACTTGTTCAAGACCCCTACCCTAGGTGAATAGAAATCAAAATTTAAGACTCCCATAGTTGAGTCGTGCTCATGTCCACCAGAGTGATGAAGGAACACTCTAGTAGTAGGCGTTATGACTTCGTACTTACAGCCCCTCCTTGTTAGGCCCTCTCTTCCCGATTTGGCGAACGGGCGTCGTGCCTCCACCTTTCTTTTCACTGGTTTACGCTAGGTTAGGAATTAGGAATTTTAGGGATTATTAAATCTCACCCCACGGTTACGCTAGGTTTTGATCTTTCGGAGTGTCTGGAGCCCCCTTTTGGCTACGTTCCTATACTTAATATGAAAGCAAACAAAGTTCCATTCATGAAGTCTAAAGCGAATCATGTATTCCTTTATGAGATTTATCCTCAGGCTCCATGGGGACTCCTATAATTTCAGTTCCTATCTCGATTTAAATTGGCTTTTTCCTTCCTTTCTTCGAAAATACTTCCTAGACTCCTTCCTTTATCATATCTTATCTTCTCACTTAGCTCTCCCACATATTCCAAACCCTCCAACTTAAATCCCATATCCATCAGAAAGTCACCAGATCTCGTCCCATTTCCCTTCCCACAAGACAACCTACCACAACTCCTTCCTTATCCAGACGACCTCTCTCTGGAACTCCAGATTAGTCAAGCTTCTATACAAAGTTCTTTTAAATCCCCTACTTCTTGTCTTGCAAACCGCCGATTACTGAGGCTTGTTTTGATATTTCTCGTCTTCCATTTTTCATTCTTCTTTTTTTACCAGCTATACGGAGTATGGGGGAAGTTATGTAATCAGTCAGAAATTTAATGCGGAATTTTCATTAGAATTTTATTTTTTTCGACCTTCTGATACCAAAAATGCAAAATCGCACCTATTGTTAGTGTCCGTGAACACGATAACTTCCGTTAAAATGAATATATCGAAAAGAAATTTTATATAAGTATCCAAAACCCCAAAAGGACGACACCTATTGATTTTCCACAGAATCGGCCGAACGGAAAGAGGAGACCAGAGGGAGGGCTCAACTCATAAACCCCTATAAATGGCGATTTAATGAATGTATCAAAATGATATTTTAAATTTAAATCCAAAATTACTATTCTGTTCTGGTCGTATCACATCATATTCAATTTATATATTTTTTTTTGCACTGGAAAGCCAAATATTGTTGTTTTTTTATACGTGGAAAATGATGAATGCAAATGACATAGTTATCTTCTCGAAAATGGACAAAAGTATTCAAGCGACTTTTGGGAAAATCCGTTGAAACCTCGATTTCGGATTTTCGCAAGATTACAATACTTCCATTTACTATAGCTATAAGAAAGTAAACAATAAAATTAAAAATAGGAACGATATCAAAGTACATATAGTTAGTTAGTATATAGATGAAATTGATTCCTGCTAAAAAAATTAAATTATTGAATTTTTAGAAAAAATACTTCACAAAAATAAATTACAGAAAATAATCTTGGAAATTTGGAGGAAAAAACAGATGAAGTATCGAGGCTCTAAGTCACTGTTCACTCATGTATTACAAAATTTAATGTTCTAATTTCAGAAAATTCCAATTCAGGACTATACTGTAATCAAATGTTTTCTAGAGGACTTTCATGAATGCTGCTAATGACTCCATCTGGAACAGAAGAGAGAAAATTCTGTAAATCCGTGATTACACAACGATTAACTTCACAATTACAGCTCCCATTCAACTAACTCCAATAGCAAAATCAACATATTTGTGCTAGAAATACATTTAACATATGGAGTTTTCCACACAAAACATAATTAGACACTGGAAAGGAAAATACAACTTATGAAAACCATTTTCCTTTGACCTTACTCTGATTTCCTATTAAAATATAAATTTTCCATATTTTTTACAAACGTTTTTAACAAAAAAAATGACGTCGGTCAATCACTTGCTATGTACTTCCCCGAAATGAATTAATCAATTAAATGTTGGCCCCCCCTCCAAAACCAGTCTACCGTTTGCGCTAATATTCAACTGTTGATTTACATAGGAGCTCCTAAATCCTCATACTAAATTGTGTCGTTAAATTCATTTCATAGGCAGTTATTAGGGTTGTTGAAATGAGCTCCCCCCTCTCATCCCCCTTCCCTTCTGTTTATTCCGCTCAAAATTAATAAATGCCAGTCTTATGGGCTGCTGAATCCGCATATGAAATTTTGTGTCAATACAATCATTAGAACGGCAATTATTAAAGTTTTTGAGTTAAGCTTTTCCCCTTACTTACTCTTACTCCGTTGGCGACGAACCCTGAAGATCCTTAGCCGCCCACACTAGCCTTCTCCACCGCGATCTGTCGTGCGCCACCGGTCGCCAGTTCACCACGTGGTGTTCCACAGCATCCTTCTTCACCAGGTCAGCCCACCTCAGCCTTGGTCTTCCTCGTGATCTGGCTCCTTGGACCTGAGCGTCCATGATGCGTCCTATGGCTGTCTGCTGTCCGCTTCTCACCACGTGTCCAGCCCATCTTTTCCCCTAATACCCCCTTTTTCTTTTGCCGATTTAGCTCAAAATCAGGTTTTGGTCATACATATAAAATCATGTCGATACATTCATTCTATTGGCAGTTATTGTACTCATAGTCACACAGACAGATTTTTTTTTTCGTATTTGTTGGAAACTAGAGATAGGAAAACATGTAGTTCCGTTGTAAACTCCGCATCGAAGTTTTGACCGATTACTTAACTTCCCCTATACTTCATAAAGCTGGGAAAGTACAATTAACTTTGGTTTATGCTTCTCCAGCGCCATGTTGAAGTTATGTCCTCCTAAATGTACAACGAACCTTCTCACTTTTCTGATGAAAAACGTTTTGGTAGTAACCTTCAAATGAAATTATCTATCAAAAAGTTAGCACTTAGAACTAATTTTCTTCTTCAAATTTTTTATGATATCTAGTTGAAACTCAAGGGCCCCAGTAGCTCAGAAGTAGCGTGTTTGCCTATTGAGCCCAAGATTCCAAGATGGATTTTTATGAAATTTCACAAGTAACATTCTTACATGTTCAAATTTAGAACAGGTAGCATTTCCAAATGTATAAAGGTAGTGGAAGGGGGTGGGCATGGACTGAAACATAAAGTAGTTTCTTAACAGTGGTTCAGTAGTATGTACATAGTAGTAGTATTTTGTTTATGTATTGCAACAGGCAGGGTCATAGCGCCGAACCAGTCTATTTTACATTAACTTAATTTTTGGATAAATAAATAGTTCATAAGTACATAGACTATTATATGAAGAGGCATATCAGAGCAGACTTGAGAGACAATACGATGATCGAACAACCACCCCGGGATCCTGTTAAGTGACTCCAGGAGAATGGCACATCCCCGCTGTGATCTGGGAGCAGCCACAGATGGCGCAACATAATAAGGAGGGCATTCTCATTGCTCATTCTCAATTTTCGTTTTTTTTTTTTTTTTGTTATTATTAATATATATATATATAATATATTTTCATATTATATTTAGAGGGCGGAAACAACCATTTACAAAGATAGTTGGTCAGTCCCCCCCAGCCGTGCCTGTCACTTTAACTCTGTATATTTACAGTTTGTTGATGTGCCCAGTCTGCGTGAGGAAGTCAATGATACAGTTGGTCAATGATTGTAACTCATGCCCGGGCTTCAGCTATGAGGCCATATCTACTATCAGAGCACTCTTTCGTCGCTCTGATTGATGTGAGCCTTTATCAAGTATACCTCAGGCTCGGATCCATTGCTTAACGCCCGATCCGAAGGATGGCGTGCTCAAGGTTTTTTACCGCTATCTGGAACCCAGTAGCTTAGCACGCTATCTCTATGCTACCGGTGCCCTCCTCCATAAAATTCGTTATAAAAATAAAACTTTTCTCTCTCTTTCTCCCTCCCAGGAGGAAAAGACAAAAAAAAATTTTTTTGAACTCTTGTTATACAAAATAAATCTAAATATATTTTACTTCTTCAGCCAGCTATAATGACGTTTAGGAGAAGTTATGTAATCGATTAAAAAATTCGATGTTGAGTTTTCACCAAAATTTCATGTATTCCTACCCCCTGATTCCAGAATGAAGAAAAAAAATAGCTGTCTGTGTGTGTCAGTGAACACGATTGTCCAATGTATACGTATTGTATGGACATTGAACGTATCATATGAGTTTCGAGTTTTGAAATTTAGAACATATATTTCTTGGTGGTAGGCGGATGTAGTGGACTTACTTGTTAAATAAGTAATACAGATGTATCAGTCCAATATAGTTTATTTTCTACCACAACTTGTTTCATCAGTCAAACTGACATGTTCAGATGGTGAATTTGAACATACTTGTAATTGCATTATTGTTTTTAACATTTAATAATAATATTTGACATGAGCTGTGAATGCTCGTAACTTCTAGACTAATTTGGTTTATGTATGTTCAGATTCACCGCCTGAAGATGTCAGTTTGACTGATGAAACTAATTGTGGTAAAAAATAAACTATATTGGACTGATACATCTGTATTACTTATTTATTGAGTAGAACATCGTTTCAACGTCTTACGTAGACCACCATTATAAACCATCTAACTTAAAGATACAAACCTGGCAGATAATGTTACTACCTTACTTAAAGTTGAAGCCAGTAACCTGCTAGATAATATTAAATAAAATATATTATATAATTTATGAACTGCAGAGAAACATTTAAACTTGGAATCCTGCCTTTTGTCGGAGCTGTTTATATTTAAAATATTCATGGGCTTTTATCGGTAAGAAACTGAGTTCCGTTTGTTTTATTTCTCATTTCGAAATCTAAAAAATATCGTATCAAAGGAAACATTAATTACACTTTATTACGCCTATTTTCATTGTATTATTAATTACTGTTTAATAGATTGGGAAGCTTGTAACTCGAGTACTAATATAGATATCAAAAGGAGGCTAAGAACAAGCTGCAAATAAATAATTAAACAATTTCAAGTTCTGCGCTGTTTATATTTGAAACCATTCTTCAACTTTCTGTAAAATGTCAGTATTCTCCAGGATATGACAAGGCGACAGATAGACAGATGTCATATAATCGTTATGTCCCACGGGACTATGAAAAAACAATCCTCTTATTTTTCCCTGAGTAAGAGGGGAGGAGAGGAGACAAGGGCTTACATTTCCCACTGCTTCTAATTATAATTAACATACGTATGACTTCTATTGACATGGGATGTTATATTTTTATATTTTTTTTGTATTTCACAAAGTTTTGTCTTAGAGCGTGATGCCATAGCCTGATAATGGACGTCTCGGGAAATGCCCAGACCGGATTTTAGTAATTTCCGGATTTTAGTGTCCATGTCTAATATTGACCATCCCGCCGAAAAGTCCAACCCTGATATTGGTCATTTCGCGAAATTCCCAACCCAGATAATGGTCATTTCGCAAAAATTCCCTAGTCCCATTATGCCCATTTTACCATAAGCATTACAGCTTTCGGTCATTTCGCGAAAAGCCCAGCCCTGATGTTGGCCATTTCGCGAAATGCCCCGGCTTAATAATGGTTATATCGCAAAATGCGAAGAAGGGTTGTTGTTTTTTTCTTGAAATGCCCTATCCAAATTATTTTGGCAAAATGCCCAAATCAAAATCGAAATATTAAATTTAAAAAAATAAATAAATATATAAATAATAAAATTAAAATTGAATAAATAAAAACATTTCGCGAAATGCCCATGTCTTATATAGGTCATTTCACAAACTACCCAGGTCGCATTGTGGAATTTCAACGGAATTTCATCTTTTCCGACCTCCAAATTCCAAATATGAAATATAAATTAATGTATGTTTTTGTGTGTGTCTGTGAATTAATATATCGATATATTCAAGATCGACAAGATTGTACATGTGAATCCAGAACAAGAACACCTATTGATTTTTAGCCAAATCTACATAATTTTCGCCTTTCTGATCATCATTTTATTAATTTTCAGTGATATCGGCAGAAAGGACAAAGAGGTTCAGGGAAGGGGCTCAATTGAAAAATCCTAATAACTGCCGATGTAATGAATTTATCGAGAGAAAATTTAGTATAAGGATTTTGGAGCCCCTATTAAAGTCAACTATTGATTATTAACACAAACGGTTGACTGGTTTTGGAGGAGGAGCGAAAAATTAATTGATTAATTCGTTCTGGGGAAGTACATAGCTGGTGATTCACCGACGACTTTTGTGTACTATTCGTTTCATAGAATTATTAGAGATAGAACTAATTATTGAATTGTCTACTAAACATTTACATTTGTTATACATTTTCTATTGTATTTGTTCTCGTGAACTCGAATTCATTGAAACAAGTTTTAACTTTACTACAGTTGAGCATTATGCATTCATTCCCTTTCCACTCTGTGGGACGAGGTCCTCAGAAGTCCCATGTTCCGATTGAAGCTATTCAGTCCAGATGTTCTTGATGAGCCAAAACTTTTAATTGGCTCTGTTCTATCGAATCCTCCCTACGCTCTTCTTCACTTCACCCGCAATGGTACAACTTTGGAGCCCTTAGAAATCTTTAACTTTTATGATATTGTTTCATCTTTACGGTATTATCTATCTGAGAGGATGTACGTATGTTTCGTTATCTTGACGGTATTATCTATCATAGAGAATGTAAGTATGTTTCGTTATCTTTACGGTATTATCTATCTGAGAGGATGTACGTATGTTTCGTTATCTTTACGGTATTATCTATCTGAGAGGATGTACGTATGTTTCGTTATCTTTACGGTATTATCTATCTGAGAGGATGTACGTATGTTTCGTTATCTTTACGGTATTATCTATCTGAGAGGATGTACGTATGTTTCGTTATCTTTACGGTATTATCTATCTGAGAGGATGTACGTATGTTTCGTTATCTTTACGGTATTATCTATCTGAGAGGATGTACGTATGTTTCGTTATCTTTACGGTATTATCTATCTGAGAGGATGTACGTATGTTTCGTTATCTTTACGGTATTATCTATCTGAGAGGATGTACGTATGTTTCGTTATCTTTACGGTATTATCTATCTGAGAGGATGTACGTATGTTTCGTTATCTTTACGGTATTATCTTAGAGGTTGTACGTATGTTTCGTTATATTTACGGTATTATTTTTCATAGAGGATGTAAGTATGTTTCGTTATCTTTACGGTATTATCTATCATAGAGGATGTACGTATGTTTCGTTATCTTTACGGTATTAGCTTAGAGGATGTACGTATGTTTCGTTATCTTGACGGTATTATTTAGCATAGAGGATGTACGTATGTTTCGTTATCTTTACGGTATTATCTTAGAGGTTGTACGTATGTTTCGTTATATTTACGGTATTATTTTTCATAGAGGATGTAAGTATGTTTCGTTATCTTTACGGTATTATCTATCATAGAGGATGTACGTATGTTTCGTTATCTTGACGGTATTATCTATCAAAGAGGATGTACGTATGTTTCGTTATCTTGACGGTATTATCTATCATAGAGAATGTAAGTATGTTTCGTTATCTTTACGGTATTATCTATCATAGAGGATGTAAGTATGTTTCGTCATCTTGACGGTATTATCTATCATAGAAGATGTACGTATGTTTCGTGTGAGGCTACAGATTGAAGGACCCCGATTTAAACCCGAAGTTTGCCTATGGGCCGCACGTGATGTTTGGTCTGAGCGGTACAAAAACAAGGTGGTATAGATAAGATGAGAGGAAGGCCAGCCGTTCTTGTCATATGGAACATAACCTCTGGAGCAAGACCGGAATAGTAATGTGGGTGGGTATCTGTTTGTGTTGTTCCACAAGGCCTCCATCATCTTTGTCCATTCATGAGACCACCATCTCTGACTATACAGGGGACTAGCTATGTTATGCAGCGTTACCAGGCAAAGTTGTTATCTATTGAGCCATTTCGACTCTTTTACCACCAATCATGTACTTACAATCATGTTAATGATATAAATTTCATTTGTTACTTCCCAAAGTAGATATAGGGGACGTTAGGTAATTGGTCAAAATTCTTTGTTGAGTTTTCACCAGAATTTCATGTTTTCCGATTCTGAATTCAAAAATGAGAAAAACATGTCTGTGCGTATGTCTAGGAACATAACTCCTGTTAGATTAAATATAATGACATGAACTTTTATACGTGTATCTTGAAATCCGTAAGAACAACATTGATTCTCAGCCATATCGGCCGAATCAAGGAGAGGCTTAACACATTGGGGTCATATGTTAACCCCCCTCCAGCACCTATTAATTTTCATTCAAATCAGTCAACGGAAAAGGGAGGATTAGGGGAGAGACTTAACTTAAAAACTAAATAACTGCTGTTGTGATGAATGTATCGACAAAAATGTCATATGTGAATTACAAATTAATAAATATAGACGACAATTATTAATTTTTAATCGGCAGGAGGGAAGAGGGGGGCTCGAAACCCCAAATAACTGGCTATATAATGAATTTATTGACATAAAATTTCATATTTGAAGTCTAAATCCAATGAGGACAGTCACGAGGGGGGAGGAAAATCATGAAGACCCAGTGGCGTAGCGATACCAATGCAAACAATGCTGTCGCATTGGGGCTGCAAGTCGAGGCTCCGAAAAAAAATTGCTTATTTTAAATTTTGTGAAAAAAATGTTAAAAAATTAGACTAATAATTAATGATGAAATTAATATCATTCATATTTTTAATATTCACAATGGCAATGGCACATATTTTTGCATGTCTGTACCCAGTCAGAAGATGTTCGATTGGAAATGGAAGTGAGAAATGAGTGCGGGCATACAGTCCACTAGGAGTTAAATCAATCACGAATCACTAGATGGCGTTGATGTACAGGAAGCTATTTCCCAGCTTGTCTCAGGCGCTTGTGTTGATGTCACAGTTAAAAACGGCCGGATTCACCCGACTGGAAATTTACCACGCGCCGGTATGTCAACAAGTTCTGTGTTTTTAGTGTAGTTTTGTGTATTAGTGGAAAATTTATTGATGAATGAACATGCAAACTGATAGATGTATTTGTTGCAGCAAAATCGAGAAAAAAAAAATTTTAATTTCAAACTTTTCTAGTTTTTCTTTTTTCCACCTGTAATCTGTAATGTGTAGTAAATTTTCATGTTTTAAATGTAAAAAATTAAATTCAGGGGAGGGGGCCCTCTACCAACGCTTGCATTGGGGCCCAAATTCTCTAGCTACGCAACTGTGAGGACCTGTCAAGTTTCAGCGATATGGGCCGAAGAAAAGGGGAGGTTCAATTCAAAAACCCTAATAACAGCCGATGTAATGTACTTATCGACACAATATTCAGTACAAGTATTCAGGAGCCCCATATGTAAGAAAACTATTGAATATTAGAGCAAACACCCGAATGGTTTCGGAGGGAGAGCGATACGTTAATTGATTAATTCGTTCTAGGAACCATTTTCATATTATTTAAGATATTTCCTAAAGATGATTTTTATTTTTATGATAATAACTAATCTACCCCACAGTCCTCAAATCTTCCGTTATGAAGTGATGCCGTGATGATGAGAAAGTTGTTCGAGACTGACTTTAATCCTAAGGATTTAATGACTTCTGTAAAATTGTTGTAAACAGCAGAAGTTTAGAGTAACGCTGAAAGCCTTTTGAGATTAATTGTATCCAATGAAAGGGATTCTCGTTAAGGCAAACAAAGCAAAAGTTAATTTCCGAAACAAGAACAATGCAATGGTTCAGCTTGCCTTGCTAAGTGATTGCAAAGAGGTGGATTTCCTCCATTCTTTATGAGCACTCTAGAAGCATCTATCTCGCTTCATGTGGAGCCAATGTTTTTTTTAAAGGGGAACCGAGGTCAAAAACTGCAAAACGAAACCTTTGTGGGATCTTCAACCAAGGAAACTGAAGGTTGGGTTCAATACATAAAATCCCTTAAAAAAAAAAAATACACAAAATAAATTAAATGCTAGCTTGGGGAGGCTTAACACAAAATAATAACTATCGGTAGAATAAATCAGCCAAATCGAGGGGATTAACTCAAAAAGAAGCTTAACTCAAAAACTCTAATAATTGCAGTTGTATTGCATGTATTGACATGACATTTCATATTTCAACTCAAAACCCAATGATGGCATAACCTGTTAACTTGTCAGCTGAAGGGAAGGGGGGGTTCAGGGGAGGGGGCCCAACTAAAAAACCCTTATAACTACCGATGTAATTAATTTAACCGTCACAAAATATACTGTGAAGATTTAGGAGTCCCTATGTGTTAAGTCGCGAGTTGAGTGCGAGTGAATTCGGGAACACGCCGAGAATCGATACCTACGGTGTGTTCCTTGAACGACCTGTGGTGAGTGACTTGTTGATTCTTTGAACTACAGGATTCAGTCGTCTCTTAACAACGAGAGGGACTAGTTGTTTGCCACGCGGGGTGGACTGAGAGTCTGGGTCGAGCCAGCACGCGGTGTGCGGAATGGATTCGTCCTTATTACCACGCGGGTATAAGGTGAGTCGTTAGTTACCATGCGGAAGTGAGTTGCTTATTACCACGCGGGTATAAGGTGAGTCGTTAGTTACCATGCGGAAGTGAGTTGGTTATTACCACGCGGGTATAAAGTGAGTCGTCTGTTACCAAGCACAGTAAGTGAGTGACTTGTGTAGTTCCCACGCGGTATGGGACTTATTATTGAACAACTGACTTTGTGTTCGTTACCACGCGGTTTTGTAATAAGGGTGTTGACCAAATAAATATATCTGTTGCTCTACTCTAAGTTCTCATTAACCTGTACCCAAACCCAACACTATGTAAGAATATATACTATGTATGGTTTTGGAGGGGGGTGAAACGTTAATTCATTAATTCGTTCTGGGGAAGTACACTGGGAAGACTATTTTACTAATCTACTTTATTTATCCTTGTTCAATACAAATCTGTATACAACAAAAACATATTTTGAAATGAGTTTCAGAGTTGACTTTATTTTATCATTGGATCTACATCCATCTCTCTGCTCATCACACATCCCACAAGAAAAGTACACAATTCTCGCTACATACGCAGACGATATAGCCATTCTCTCAACACACTGAGATCCAACACAAGCAAGCTTACATTTCCCGGAATACCAACTAACAGATTAGGCCAACAAATGTAGAATGAAAATTAATAGATACAAATATCTATAAACCACATTGACTCTCAGACACAACCAGTTTACATTAACAACCAGAACTTCATTTACAGACTACTGTTTGGACAACCAACATCAGACTAAAAGGAAGAAACCTCAAAAGACGATTTGGACGACTAAAATCAATTGTCGAACGACGATGGACATTAAAACTTGAGAACAAACTTCACATCTGAAACACCACACTAAAACCCTACACTACGCCACATTGCCGACGCACCATTTTACGATTCCAATCACACATTGAACATCTCATTTTTACCCTCTGTTATCCAGGACACACTATCAAAATTTTCATGACAAACTCTATCATCAGGCCGAATAAATAAAATTCGTTGCAATTTAAATATTACATTAAAATATTTCAAATGGAAATTTATTGTACATTTTTTGGGGTCCTATAATTTTGTTCATATTGTTCCGATCTCAAATCTAAAAATAGAGTTGGAAATTTGGGAGTTGTTAATGTTTACTCTTTGGAGTTGTTAATTGACGGTATAATCGTGTAAAAAATGATAGTTCTGTTCAGGAAAAAAGTTGTACAAGTGAAATCCTAGCCAGTGCTGAGATCTAGTGACAAATCACTTACACCATTTTGGTGACATGAACAAGTCACTTAAACATATCAATAGTGACCTTGAAATTTAGATTTTTATTCAATTTTATGGTTTGCTAACAGCAACTTTCACCATAAAAGCAGAAGACAAAATATTTCCGGTTTCGATAAATTATAGATTTTTTTTTTTTCTGGCCTTATATACGGTACAGCATATTAGCCATGTCACTGTGTTATCTAGTTATCTAAAACATCCATGGCCCCGGAAAGGAGTTCTATCTATGAAAAAAACTCACTCCCGGACGGGATTCGAACCCGCAAACCATGGTGAGACCATGTGACTAAAGCCCTACGCCCTAGCCCGCACTGCCACCATGGCCCCCAATTATAGATTTTTTAAATCAGTTAAGAACTTAATGCACAGTTTTTTCAAAGTTTTAAAAATGTCACTTAGACCATTTTGATTCTAACCCCATCAATTCAAAATGTCATGTTTAAATAAACAAAACAAACTTGTTTTTTTCTTTTGTCTCTTCCACAATAAATGTATACATGAACTATCTTCGGCATTTTACCATCGTCAGGTATTAGTTTATAACTAAACCGGATGTTTATGTACTATACATTTCTTCTGGGATGGACAATATTTAAAAAGAAAAATAAGTTTCTTATATTTTTATTTATTATAGTGATAATTCCAGCAGTAGAGATCTTCTGCAAAATATTATTTCATTTATTTGAAATAAACTGGAAAACCTCCACGTGAACGTTACATAAACTAATTGGAAATGGGATCAGTTTGCGGTCACGAGGATCCACCTCAGAATTAGATTTGGTATCCTCTTGTCTGTTCCATTAAACTTTTGGGTGGGGGCAATGTTTGGTTATGTAATTTCCGAATAACTGTTTCAAACAGTTGCTGTGCTTGAAGGGATACTAGACAAGCTTCCTTTGCCTTTGTAAAACAGGGAATATAGTTTAATTTAATTTTTATTGTTTAATATTGGCCGAAAGACCTGCTCTAATAGTCAACAACAATCTAGGGAATGGTGATAGTGACTCGTTTGTCGTCCTCATGTGGTCGCACTTCCAGCACTTCGATTTGGACCTTAAACCTACCTCCGCTTCTGGTTAGCACTAAATAGAGGAAATCCGGGTACGCCTGGACTCTACGTAGGTACTGCGTGATCACTGAATGACCCAGATACTATTGAGAGATTTCAACTACAAGCTCTTCTTCTTAAGGAAGTGGTGGTCGCCTCCAGCGTCGCACAGTAGCAGAGCCAGCCAACTAGATCCCGATAGTGCATAGTAGCAGAGCCAACAAACTAGATCCCGATAGTGCATAGTAGCAGAGCCAGCCAACACCCCATCTAGATCCCGAGCTCTCTTGGAGTGCAGCAAATGAAATTAAAGTGAGCTGCAGGAGGTCGGTGGACCAAAAAAACAGTGCTAGGAAGAGCAAAATGGGTGGGAGAATACCACGTATATCGCTTCCTCCCCGGTCTTTCATTAAGTGGAGGAATGGAGATAGCGAGGGTGTTTCCGCAGGGCCCCGGGCTAATTTATTATTATCTGTACATTTTATTATTATTTTGTATGTACAAAATTCATATATATATATATATTATCATTAGTACGTATTTTATGTGTACTATTTTATTTCACTTCATTATTATTCTCCGTTTGTATATAATTTATTATTTAGTATATAATTATCATTAGCATATATTTTAATTTTTTAATTCATGTCACCCACTAGTTGTGTCTGTATTTGGAAGAACAACGAACAACCTGGTGAAAATAGAAATAGATACAGGTTGGCGTGAGTCCCTCAATAATTCTTTTCTGCTTTCCCTTCGATCTGGATGCATATTGTTCATACAAGGGTAACAACACTCTTGCTGAAAATTGAAATTGTATGTTAACATTGAAATTGAAATTGGATTCAGATTTAATCTCAGGCGGTGAAATTGGCCATACGAATACAGTGCAGAGCTTTTCAATTATCATTTGGAAAGATAATCAGGTTCTGTAGACCAGTGGATTATGAGTTTATGTTGGAATCAATTTTAGTGATAGCCAAACATAACAGTAATTTAAACAGGTAGAAAACCCCAAATTTCAATTTTTACTTTCCCCGCTATAAAAAGTATAGGGGAAGTTAAGTAATCAGCAATTCGAAGTTGACTTTTCACTGGAATTTCTTGTTTTCTGACATATTGAGTCCAAAAATGTAAAAAATGTCAGAATTGCAGTGAGTCTGGGAACACGATAACTCCCAATAGAATGGATATATCGAGACGAGATTTAGTATGAGAATACAAGAAGCTATTAAATTAGATATTTTACAGCAGAAAAAGAACAGAAAAGAACCACTTTTATGTACAACGTTATGACTAAAAGATATTACCCCCACATGTTCAGATCGAAACTGTCAATCTGAAGTTGTTTTTTTTTTCGACAAACTTTTTTCTGAATTTTTGTAACTTTTCTTTTAAAAGTAATTATTGATTTATATATAAAATCATACAATATGAAAAAAATATTTAGATAAGTATAATATATTTAATAGATAGTTTATATATAAATAAAAAAGTGAAATTAAAAATTTTAAAAACCCACAATTTTTTTTATACTGAAACCTTGGTCGTGGAGAAGGCTTTTTTTTGAGGGGGGGGAGAGAGAGAGCTTGAAGGACATAGGGGAGAGGGGCTTGGCCTTATAAACATTTGAGAAACTCCAAGTCTCTAGCTATAATAGAGGCCGAGATCCCTACACAGTCTCTGATGAAACCTGATACGGATACGGCATACTTGATTTCCAGCAAACATGGCTATGAACCATCTCGCAAATACCAGCTTTTGAAACAAAAAACTGCTTTGAAATCGGTTCAGCCGTCTTGGACCTTCGATGCCACAGACAGACACATACACACACACAGACAAAGGTTTCAAACTTATAACGGTGGGTTAAAAATATTTGAGTAAGATTTTTAAGAACGTACAAATTCATCTGTTGATAGAGTTGATTAACACACGTTTTTAACAAGATTTTAGAGTGAACGTAATAATGAATGTTTAATGTAATTGTTTTGTCTACAACGTTCGTATTGTAAACACACTGCTAATCCGTCTCTCTGTTTGAGCCTCGGTCCCCGTCAGTCCCCTGCTATAGTTGCCCGAGAGTGGACCTATTATAAGTTTGTATTTACCATTGCCGTATTTTATTGCGGCCCTCCTTATTTTTTGAACTTCTTTATTGGACTTGCTATCTGCCAGTGTCCCCGTTCATTCTTGTCTTCATTCAGCCGACGAACTTCATTCTTCGGATCTCAGTCTTCTTCGGGTTCCATCATCATAATCTCATCATTCTTTGTTTGTATTTTAATTTCACTATTTTCCCCACACTGTGGTTGCCATCAAATAGATTTACCATTTCATTTTTATTTTCATCGTGAGCTCACTTTAATATTTTCAGTTTTAATTACATATTGGGTATTTAAACATTGTTTATTAGGGAACTACTTTCGTTGTACGTAGTCCATAGTCGATTATATTTTGTATTATATTACCTTTAGTGATTATTTTTTAACAATATACATTTATATATTATATAAATATATACTTTTTTTTGTTTCAAGAATTGATATTCTGTTTGTTTTTATTATAGATCCGATATGTCCGATAATATATAATAATAGGGTAGATGACAGTAAGAAAAAATCTGATGGATTTTTGTTTTGTATAATTGCTCAAGGTCTAGAGATATCGAAAATTAATTGTATTTATTAAATAAAATAATATTATTCAATATATTAAATATATATTCACAAAACTTTTGTGAAATAAATGTGTTAAAATAAAGCCAATTGTCACGTGACATGAAACACCAATCAGAGCTCGTGACGTCACGCCTTACTAAACCCAATTTTGTTGTATATGCAGTTCATTGTGGTTCGGTAATTTCATGCTCTAAAATATTCCTTTTATTGATTTTTGACGTGTTAATACAATTAAGACATAGGCAGCATCTTTTCATAGAATATTTCACTTTAAATGGAGATGTAGAAACAGATGAAAGTGATGATTTGAACGGTGATACTGCCTGGTCTACTGACATGATATTGGCTTGAATAGCTTTACTTCTGAATTCGTGTGTCATTAATACTTGGACAGATTTAACTGCTGTTTTACGAGCTTCTTGGAAATCTTCTTCAATCATTTGCAAATCTGAAAAATATGGGTATTAGTTTGTTTGAAGCAAACTACAAAATGTAATAAAACAACTGCATGTAATTTAAAACCTCACTATTTATGTCTTACCTGAACTTGCACCAGAAGTAAACTAAACTTTGTGTACTGCTTTCTACTGATTCATTCAGCCATTCTTCCATTCTCATCATCTTTTGTTTTTTAACAATATATGGTCGTTCTATACTGCTACATGTTCGTTTTCTCCTGCCTGGCTGGCATTTAAATTTACTTGGGTTACAACCTGGTTTTAACCACATTTGTAACACAGATCCCGTAATATAATACCCCATATAATTATCAATATCTTTTGGCAACTGTAACAAAAAAATATTTGTACACATTACTGTAAAAATAATGTTAAATCTAACCTTAAATAGTCGTACATTATCTATTTTTAAACACAATGATAAATGCAGATATAGAGTACATTTTTTTAAACTTACATATGAAATTACAGTAACACGGTACAAATATGCAATAAAAACTTACATCAAAATGGTCTTCAAAAAAATTTGGAGAATCTGTAGATAAACATTTTGGGTTCCGTCTTGCAAGTTTTAGCCAATTTCTTCGTATTCGTTCCTTGTTAGGTACATAAATAAACAATTTCTTTGGTGTTTTAATTGTACTACTTTCACATTGAGGCACTACACAGTACTTGTAAAATTTGGAATTCATTATAATCGAGCAATATTCGAAACACTTGTTAAACACTGAACCATACAGCTGTTTCTTTCGCAAGGCGTGACGCCATGACAGTTTGGTGCGTTTTGGCAGGAAAATTAAAATGGGTATACAAAAATGCAAAATACATAATGTAAATGTTTGTTTTTTGTTAAAATATTTATATTTTGGGTAAAATAGACTTTAAGGTAATAATATTACCTTAACGTCTATTTTACCCAAAATATAAATGTATTATATCAACCAGTTTCTCAAAAGTTGTCAACTAACCAATTATTTACCCAATCTTTTTGACATATTTTGATAAACACACGTTAATTTTTAATTTTATTATAATTAACAAGATTTATTATTTTTTTGCGTTATTGAATATGTTTTTTTATAATATAATATTTTTTACATTGCATTCAGCAGTATTATTCAGTATTTGTTCCCCTTTATTTTGTTCTCCGTTTCCCTATCATATACTTGTCCAAGAATTAAGTAGCTCCGGCGAAATTAAATTATTTTTGAGGATTTCCATATTCAAAGAAATAGGGAACCATGAAATAAACAATAATAAAAAAATTTAAATTCTTTTTATTTGGTGTAGTATTAATATGAATTAATTTTGAAAATTTGAAGGTTTCTGAAAGGTAGAGATAGAAATTATTGGTTTTATTCTGTCTGAGTGGATGTCCTGAGTGGATCCTTGAAGGGGAATTTTTAACTTAATTTGGAAGACTAATGTGATTAGGGAGGTCCAGGTGAACTCCCAGTAAATTGTCTCTGGATTTACTTTAAGATAAATCTGTCGTAGTGCCAGTGGCGAGGCGTCCCTTAAAGGCAACTTGAAACCCCCTCCAAAAAAAATGTCCATGGTTGACATTTTATATAATTACCAAATCCTTAGGAACGAGATTTCACATTCTCCACTCAGAAAAAAAACAAAACATTAGAACCCATTGGTTCGGAAAACATGAAATTCTGGAGAAAACTCAACATCGAATTTCTGATCGATTATATAACTTCCCCTATACTTCGTATAGCTGAGGAAGTAAATATTTTACATTTTATGACAGAACCCCGAGGCCATGCCTGTCAGTTTCTAGTGTACCTGAGGGAAAAGCATGGAAAAATAAAAAAAAGTCCAAACATGCCAAAGCGTTGAAGTAATTATTCATCTTTTTATTTTACTTCCCCAGCTGTAGGTACGTAATCAGTCAAAAATTCGATGTTGAGTTTTCATCGAAATTTCATGTTTTCTAATCCTCTGATTCCAAAAATGGAAAAAAAATCCTGTCTGTGTGTTTGTGAACACGATAACTTCCGATAGAATGAATGTTTTGACACAAAATGTTATATGTGTATTCAGAACCCCCTAAGGACGACACGGGTAGATTTTCAGCCAAATCGGCCAAAGAGAAAAAGAGGATTAGAGGGAGACAACACAAAAACTCTAATAACTGTCATTGTAATGAGAATTTATCGACACAATATTTAATATGTAAATTCCGAACACCATAAGGGCTACACCTATTATTTTTCCGCGGCACCGGCCTAAGGGAAGGGGGCCTACAGAATACAACAAACAAATTAATCATTATGGACAATGATATAAAAAGGCAAGCTTAATAATAATGTTAAAAAGAGATGAAAACAATTTTTATAAATAAATTACTATAATTATAAATTATTATAAATTGTATAAATAAATAAATTTTATTATAAAAATTGTTTCCATCTCTTTTCAACATTATTATTAAGTACATATCTAGTTATATCATTGCCCATAATGACTAATTTGTTTGTTGTATTCTCTAGGCCCTTTTTTTTTTTTTTTTTTTTCACGGGTGTTCCGGCAAATCACCCGCCCCGATATTGTCGGGGGAAGAGGTACATATATTATATTATATACTTGCGGAACAGACTGGCGCTCCCAGAACCTCTTGTATTGCGACTGCCTGGTGGCGCCGAGAGAGCTCAAGATCAGTGGAATGGGGCTGCTTCTACATCGCGGTCGCCGAGGGTAGAACTCGGGACTGGCCCCTCAATTAATCATCCAATGGGTTACAAAAATGAAAAAATTGAAAAAACTCCCAATAGAATGTATTGACACAATTTTATATATGTATTCAGATCCCCATAAGGACAACACCTACTGATTCTCAGTTAAATCCTCTAAAGGGAAGAGGGGTTAGGGAGGTGGGACCCAAAAAATTCAATAACAGACGTTGTAATACATTTATTGACACAAAATTTCATATATAAATTCAAAAACCCCAAAATAACGGCATCTATCGATTTTCCTCGAAATCGCAGTCGATTGATTTTGGATGGAGAGCGAATACTTTTTTTATTGATCTTCATTTTAACTGTAGATAGAGAACTGAAGTTACTTGTACTTTACTGTTGGCTATTTGGAAGTAACAGTTATTTCAGTAGGTAACTTCCAGTCTGGCTTGTTTCATGGACACTCTTGTAGAACAAATCCATTAACCTAAACTTCCAGTCTTTAACTTTAATAACCTACGATCCAGGGAACTAACATTATGACCCTCCCATTTACAAGAAGGATACCAGTCAGTATTGACTGAAGTTCTTCACCGCAGTGGATATGACACTCTCGTTTCCTACTTCGGTGGTACTCCACTGGCGCCCGTCTCCGGCAGATCTGGCTTCTCTCTTCCTAATCAACGCTTCCTAATTGAAAGCCAGTGTTTGCCAGATGTGTAACGAGCTATTCTTCTCCTGATCACTGTCAAGAGAGTACACAAGACATGTTTGCACATCAGGATAGTCGAGGAACTGGGAGCGAGGTCTTTGCTAGGCTCTATCTAAGTCGTCTATGCTGACATAATCCAACTTGGCGTACCATATCATCCAACTTGGCGTACCATATCATCCAACTTGGCGTATCGTATCATCCAACTTGGCTTACCATTTCAATTAATTCTTCAATTGCTTTAATTTTTATACGTTTAAGTATAAGGAAGTATTGTAATCGTGCAAAAACGATTCAACGTCCCTTGAATACGTTTTGACCATTTTTGCCATGATGTCGCTGTCTGTCTGAGTGTGAGAGATTAAGAAGGTTGAGAGAGTTTTGAGAGAATCTTAGTTAGTTATTATGACATGCCCGGGCTTTAACTATAAGATCATATCGCCGATGTGACAGCCTCCATGTGTGACAGTCAGGAAGGTGCCAGGAACCTTGGATATGAGATAGAAAAGAGGTCGTAGTTTCTCAGCCATTTCCTCAGAATGTCTTATACCAGGCCATATCAGGTTTTCTTATTTTCCTCTACCAAGGAGACAAAGTAAATAAAGAAAACACTTCTTCACTTTCCCCGTATATTGAAAAAAACAAAATTTGAATTATTCGTTACCAAATTATTCAAATGTTCAATATACCTACTTATCTAAATAAAAATTATTTACGTCACAATCCTCCATCTTCCAATAATTAACCAATTTTGCGTAAATCGACTCATAGCTTAAAAAAAAGTCGACGATGAATCACCGGCAATGTACTTCCCCAGAACGAATTAACCAATTATAGAAATAAAAGATGTCTTCGCACGGTTTTACTTTGACCTGAATCGTTGCCAGTTGCCCTTTAACCGCTGTGCTGAGTGGGTGGGATGAACCATCTATTGAAAACCGGTTCTGGTCAAAATAAAAAAGAGGGAAGACAATGTATTTTATTTCTATGAGAAATCTCGTCCCCACAACATCTTAGTATCACATATGAATTAATCAACTACCTTAAGCGTATTTGAATTGAGCCCCCTCCCCTCAACCCTCCCTTTTCTTTCAGCGGATATCACTGAAATTTGAGAGATTATGTGCTTATTGAATTTTGACTTTTAATATGAAATTTCATGCCGGTACATTCATTACACCGGCAGTTATTGGGGTTTATTGAATTGAGTCCCCCTCTGTGTGTCGTCCTTATGGGGTTTTGAATTCACATATGAAATTTTGTGAAATTTCTCCTAGGCCGAAAACAACGAAGTGAAGACACCGTCAGAGCTAAAGCCAGTAACGATCAATCAACGGATAAACTCACCTAACCCCTCCACAACTTTACCCAGGGTACACATTGGCTTTAGTTAGTTAGTTATTGTGATTCATGCCCGGGCTTAACTACGAGGTCATATCGCCTACTACCAGAGCGCTCTTTCGTCACTCTGGTGGACATGAGCCCGACTCTACTGTGGGAGTCCTAAATTTTGCCTACCCTAAATTTTTATTCACCTAGGGGAGGGGTCTTTAACGAGTACCTGACATCGTACAGGCTCGGAACCATCGCTTAACGTCCCATCCGAAGGACGGCGTGCTTAAGTTTATTTTGCCTCCCAGATAAAATAAACTAAGGGCCTCGGCCGGGTTTCGAATCCACGACCTTGAGCTCAGAAGGCAAGCACGCATACCACCGAGCTACCGGCGCACACTGGCTTTGCTGCGCATGTTTTATATCCTTTTGTTTTTCAGTTTCATGAGATTACTTATTATTACGAAACGTCCTCTCCTAAATATCCTGTTTTCGTTGGGGGGATTGAAGAGATTAATATATTAAGAAGATGAACAAATTTTAAATTCCCACTCAGCATCAGTACCTGAAACACCTCTACAGGACAGTCTAAAGTTGGCTCGTATATCTACCCTACTTTGCGGATTTTGAAATTCCAGTGGTTGAGTTAGTACAAAGGACAGGCAGGGTTCCACAATGAAACGGAATATAATCCCAGTATTGTAGTTTGCCCATTGGCAGTTCTCTCTGAAGGACAGAGCCAACAGGAATTTACCTCCGTTAGGAATCATGTAGGAAATTTTTCAGATAACAACTCTAACTAAACAGGCTGGTCGCCTCTTTTAAAATACTAATATTTATTTTCTTTTAACCATAACTTGATAATAAGATACGTCATAAAAATGTATACATCATATTCGAAACCTCGCCGAATAAAAAACCTTGAGCACGCCGTCCTTCGTATGAGACGTTAAAGAATGGTTCCGAGCCTGCCTGATGTCAGGAACTCGTTAATGACACCTACAACAAACAACTGAGTAACCAACATCTAGGATTCCCATTGTAGCGTCGGGCTCATGTGCACCATCCGATTGCGCTCTGTTAGTAGGCCATATAAATGAGTATAAAGTAAACATCGTACTTCCCCACGTCGAAATAATCAATTTTGTTTTTACTCTCCCTCCAAAATCAATGGACCGTTTGGACAAAGAACCAATAGTGGCATCTGAATACTCATATTTCATTTTGAGTCGATATGTTCATTACTTCGGCTATTATTAGGGTTTTTGAGTCGAGGTCCCCCCATCCCCTTTCAACTAAAAATGGGATTAATGCCCTTATATAATTTTCATATGAAATTTCATACATTTATAAAAAAAAATTCATTCGAAAGATCGATTGGTTTTGGAGGGAGAGTGAAAACTGATTGCTTAACTTGTGTCGTGGAAAAGTGCAATGCCGGTCATTTACCGAAGACATTTTTTTTAGTACTATTATTTAAGTTTTTAGTAGAAGAGACCGGGGCTAGTTGGCGTAAGGGGTAAGTTGGCATTCAGGTTCTAGTTTCCACCTCAGGGACTTTATAGCACTGGGGTAGTGACTATTCAAACAACGCCAATAAGTTGCATTATCCACTATAATTTCAGTCTGATGGAAGCATCCAGTGTGAAAGGAGGACTGTTATTCCGTTTTTTCACCTGGTAAATTTTTTTTCGCACTTGTAGTTTTCGTTGTTTGTTGTAGCCCTAGAATATATTGAGGCGTTTCAAATAATTGTGTTGTACAGAGGGGTCAATAGCGATTGCATCCATGTTCAGTACTTCAAAGTGATTCTGAGGAATAAATAGTTATAAAGTTTAAGAATGTTCTTAACAAATATATTTAATCAAATAAGAATGGCGTAATTTTTTTTTTATGTATTTTGCACCTCATGTCATTTTGATTTTTCAAAACTGTTGAGTCTTGGCGAACCCACGCAACTAAAGAAATAGGTAAGAATTAGAATCATTACAGAAGCATTATTAATTTACAAACAGAAAACATTTTTTTTACTTATTAATTACAATTACATCACAAAATTTAGTATTAGGATTTAGGAGCCCTTGTGTTGAATATTAGCGCAAACGGTCGACTGGTTTTGGAGGAGGGGCGAAAACTTAATTGATTAATTGGTATTGGGCTACATTGCCAGTAATTCAGCGAAGACTTTTTTTTATTATATCTATATCTATATTATCTGCTCTTCTATACTATCTGATACAATCACTACATTGAAGCATAGATAGTAATTATCGATATAAAGCTTAATGATATATTATTAAGGAGGGCCTGAAGCCTGTAATGTAAGGGCTTTAGGTGAAGTTGAAGGGCCGAGCTACCATTCAGTGAACTAACACTTGAGAATCAACTTGAAGAGGAACAAAGCCCTCACCAGCTGTTAGCACTGCCATTGGTTCCAAGTGCTCCATTCACAGCCATCTTCACTACGTAACAAGCTCTGTGAATGGAACGTTAAAGTGACATAGGACGACACCCTCACAAGTCCAGTATTCCTGATTCCATTTCCTGGCTACATAATTTTTTTTTTTTACTTCCCCAGCTAAACGAAGTATAGGGGAAGTTACGTCGTAATCGGTCAAAAATTCGATGCAAAGTTTTCAACGGAATTTCAAGTTTTCCCACATCTAGATTTCAAATATGAAAAAAAAAAGTGGGTGAATCACTGACAGTGTACTTCCCCAGCGCGGATTAATAAACTATTTTTTTCTCTCCCTCAGAATCCAATCAAGAGGTGTCACAGTGAATTTTGAATCCTCATATTCAATTCCTTGTTGTTTCGTTACACCCATAGTTATTAGGGTTTTTGAATTGAACACTTCCTTCCCTTTGGCCCATTTGGCTGAAAATTGACAGGTTCTGTCCTCATTGGGTATTGACTTCAAATATGAAATTTTATGTCGATACATTCATTACATCGGCAGTTATTAGAGTTTTTGAATAGAGTACCCCCCTAATCACCCCCTCTTTTTTGGTCGATTTGGCTAAAAACAACAGGTGTCGTCCTTAAAGGGCTTTGAATTCACATATGAAATTTTGTGTCGATATATTCATTCTATCGGGAATTATCATTTTAACAGACACACTGACAGATGAACCTTTTTTCTCATATTTAGAATCTAGAGGTCGGAAAACATGAAATTCAATTGAAAACTATGAATTTCAGCCAAATCAACCAAAGGGAAGAGCGGGATTAGGTGGGAGGCTTAACACGAAAACTCTAATAACTGCCATTGTAATGATTGTATCGACACAAAATTTTATATGTGAATTCAAAACCCCATACAGATAACACTTATTAATTTTAAGAGGAATCGTTAGAGAGGAAGGGGGGATCAGGGGGGGCTCAACTTAAGAACCCCCAAAACCTGCCGATGTAATGAAAGTATCGATACGAAATTCAGTATGAAGATTTAGGAGCCCCTACTTAAGTCAACTATAGCGCAAACGGTCCACTGGTATTGGAGGGGGAGCGAAAAGTTAATTGATTTATTCGTTCTGGGGAAGAACATTGCCGGTGATTCGGGAATCCATAGGATAAAAAAGTACCTAATCGAAAAATTCCCCATCATCCCTATTAATCTCCCTACTCTTATTTCCGCCATCTTGTCTTTTTTCTTATAATGCCAAAGGAAAAAAAAATATAGGAATAAAGACTAATGAAAAATGTTAACATCAAAGTAGAGAGAAACTAATTAATTTTATATTAATAAACATTTTTTTAAATTGAATTTTACTTCCCCAGCTATACCTACGCAGTATAGGGGAAGTTATGTAATTGGTCAGAAATTCGATGTTGAGTTTTCAACGGAATTTCATGTTTTCTGACCTCTAGATACCAAATATGAAAAAAAAAGTATGTATGTGTGTCTGTGAACTTTATAACTCCCAGAATTCAGAACCCTCTAACTACTTATTGTTTCTCAGCCAAATCGACCAAAGGGAAGGAGGGATTAGAGGGAAGGCTTTACATAAAAACTCTAATAACTGCCGTTGTAATGAAAGTATTGACACAAAATGTTATATGTGAATTCGAGGGGGTTCAGAGGAGGGGGCTCAATTCGAAGACCCTAATAACTGGCAATGTAATGAATTAATCGAATATATAACATTTTTAATCGTTCTTGGGAAGTACATTGCCGGTGATTCACCAACGGTTTTTTTATTCAGTAACTATACGTATTACTTATTTATTATTTTATTTACTAATTTTTGTTATTATTTATATCAAATATAAGAATATAACTACACGAATATGTATTTAATATAGAATCCCACTCATTGCCATAAAGGTTGTATTCTCAAGTGCAATAAAAATGTATCCATCTACTTAAAGAAGGAGGCGCGTTAGCTTGAAGAGCAGACCAGGGTGCCAAACCCGACCAAAGTAAGAAATAACTCCAATAAGAAGTTTGTCTGAAGAAATTTCCCATCCTGTCAATACCCAATTTACTTTTTTTTTTTTTATATAAATTTGAAATAAGATTTTATAAATTTGAGGGAGGATATTTTATGATTTTGGAAATGATCAGAAAATTTATCATTTTCCAAATTTAGATTAACTCTTATAGACAATATTTTATCCACTCTTTGGGATTCATCGTTATCCGACCGACAGTCAGTCGTTTACAAATAGCTGGAGGGTTGAAAAAGAAAAAAAAAATATGGTTATAAATATGGGCCTCTTGTCCCGTTTTGTTGGGGATATTTTGTTTCCCGAGGCCAACACGAGACACCCTGTGCATAAATCTTTAAAGGAAAAAATGTCATTTGCACAGCGGAAAATGGAGAGACAGTATTCGTAAATTTTTTATAACTTTATACTGTTTCAGGTATATATTCAAAGCTAATCTCTGAATTTGTGTTACAAAGTTCCACAATTTGGCATTCTTACTTCCCAAGCTGTTCGAAGTATAGAGAAAGTTATGTAATAGCTCAAAAAATCGATGTTGAGTTTTCATCAAAATTTCATGTTTTCCGATCCTTCATTCCCAAAATGATTGTACTTCCTCCCTCGCTAATAGGTTAGGTTAGGTTAGATTTTATGGCTCATGTCCGGGCTTTAACTACGAGGTCATGTCGCCTACTACCAGAGCGCTCTTTCGTCACTCTGGTGGACATGAGCCCGACTCTACTACGTCTCATCCGAAGGACGGCGTGCTTAAGTTTATTTCACCTCCCAGATAAAATAAACCCATGATCTTTAGCTCAGAAGGCAAGCACGCATACCACTGAGCTACCGGCGCCCTCACCTCGCTAATATTCAACAGTTTACTTCCACAGTAGCTTCTAAATTCACATACTAAATTTTTTGTCGATAAATTAATCACATTATTATTATATAGAATTCGTGAGTTGAGCCTTCTCCCTTGAACTAACCCTGATTTTGCGGAAAATTAATATATGCCATTCTTCTAATATAGTTTCAAAAGTAAATATAAAATTCCCCCCTGCCCCATTGCTGATGTCGCTGAAAAATTACAGTTATTAGAGTTGTTATGTTAAGCCTAATTTTCGACCTTCCTTTGGCTTAAAAACAATAGTTGTCGTTCTTAGAGGGTACTGTTGTGATGTATAAAAATAATACACATATTAAATTATTAATAATAATAATAAAATTAATTATATTTATTTTTCCATAAAAAGAAAAATTAATTAGTAAATAACTAATAAGAAACCATTTCTTTTAAAACAAATGCCAATAAAAAAACAAAACACGGCCATCAGCTGTTTTTTGAGTGTTTAGAGAGAGTCGAGGCCTGGGTAGAGAATGGAGTCGGTCTGAGTAAAAGAAAGACAGTGGTGTTTAGGCTTAAATTGCAATGAACTAATGGAAGTGAATTGACGGTGTAATTGATCCAAAAAGAAGGTACTTTTATTTGTTTATATGTACAGGATATATGCCCAGAAATATATAACTTAAATTTTTAAAAATGGCCAAAATATAAAACAAAAAAAGATTGAATTAGTGTTAAGAATTTAGTTTTTAAGATTTTTCTTTTGATTTTTGTTTGTTTCCGTGATCAGTTTCTTTATTTTAATATCAAACATAACATTTGTAAATTGCATTTTTTTTTTTCGTGCACTTTCTTAAAAATTGCACGTCCTGAACTTTTGATATTTTTTCAGGGCCCTTTTCGGAAACTACTGTAGAAATCAAAATTTAGTAAAAGAAAAGAGATAAAATTTCTACAGGAAATGTGGTAATTTATTATTTATTTATTTAATTTATTGTTTATTTAATTATTATTAATTCAATTATTAATTATTATTAATAGTTTTATTTATTTATCATTTATTTAAGTTTTTCTGTTAAGCCTAATTTTCGACCTTCCTTTGGCTGAAAAACAATAGTTGTCGTTCTTAGAGGGTTCTGTATACACATATAATATTTCGATATTCATTTCATTGCGAGTTAACACCTTTTTTTATCATTTTTGAAATCAATTCCGTTAAAAAACTCCGCATCGAATTTTTCACCGATTACATAACTTCTCTTATACTTCGGTACAGGTTCCCTTAATATCGAGCGAAAATGTAATTGATTAATACATGCTGGGGATGTACATTGGCAACTTTCAGTCACAAAGTTAAGTTGCGAGAGTTCGAATTCTGACGTCAGCAGTAATGTAAACTTATAGTTAGTTATTGTGAGTCATGCCCGGGCTTTACTACGAGGTCATATCGCCTGGTGTACATGAGTCCGACTCTACTATGGGAATCCTAAATTTTGCTTATTCTTATGGCTGGAGACCATCGCTTAAAGTCCCGTCTGAAGAACGGCGGGCTCAAGGTTTTTTCACCATCCAGATAGAAAAACGTAAGAATAAAACCCGCGATCTTGAGTTCATTAAGCAAGCACGCTACCTCTGAGCAACAGGCGCCCTCAAACTGTAAACTTATAATTTATATTCCTGGCGATGACCAATGTATGTTTAAAATTGGTTGGCCTACCTGTAGTAGATAGTCTCGCTATTAATCATCGCAATTTATGAAACTAATTTTTAAAAAAATTTGAATCGCCAAAATATGTTTTCTTTTTTTTTTGTGCCATTTTTTCAGCATGAGATTTTGTGTTATCACAGAGAAGCTGTTAATTGAGTATATTTGTAAATTGAAGACTAGATTAGTGCATTCCATTTTCATTTTTAAATTTCAATATAACAAATAACATTTATTTATTTATTAAACTTTTTGACTTTATATAATTGATGACTGTCCTTTGACAAATGGCTGGTCCCACCTCTGAGTTCAACGGACTGACACAGACTAACTTTCCGGTTGTGATTTATCAAGTCCATTTCCCATAGCTTTCTACAATATTTCTTTTACTAGAGAGCTGTATCCTTCAATCCGTGATTATATTGTATAAGAAAAATAAAAGTTGTGCCCATAACAGGACTATGTTATACCAACCACGTTTCTACAGATCACTCTCCCTCCCCCTCCCCTCACTAAAATTCATTTTATATTGGCATTACTAGGCACATGGAAGTATTGTGACCGGCTTTCTTTGTTTTATTGATACATGTACGGAGAGTGAAATTCTTATACACAGTAATACCAATTTGAAATTAATTTGAGAAAGGGGCTGGAGAAGGATCTGTCAGAACAAGATTGGAATAAGAATGTCCTATTATGATCACATCGCATATACATATTTTATTTTTCTTTATTTTTAATCCTTTCTAATAAAAAACTACCAATAATTTAAAAATTTATTTTGTATATTTACAATCGGTAAATCACCATAAGTAAATGTGATGTAGGTGATAAAAGAGAAATGAATGATAACAATAAAATAAATTAAATTAAATAAATTGTACAAAATAATAAATTAAATGTATATAATAATAAATTAAATGTACAAAATAATAAATTAAATATTTACAGATATATACAAGAAGTAGAAGTTAGTTAAGAACTATTTACAATAAGTAAAATATAAAACTATTACAAAAAAATATAAGGCAAACTATATAAGGTATATGATAGTGTCACTTTTCATATCCATTTCTGTACATTGCCACGCTGAGGAATGTCCGCCAGGCCTAGAAGTAAGAGCACACCAAATTGAACCCTATTGATTTTGCAGAAGTTCGAGGCGACAAGAAGATCCATCCATCCATTTCCCGAAATTTCGTTTTCCTCCTGGGCATTCAGGTAACGAGTCTTTCTACCGGGAAGATATAACGCGTGGGCAACGTGGGTGTTACCGGAAAACCTATACCATTTTCCTTAACAGGAAAACGTGTAGTAAATTAGAACCAAAACAAGAGGAAATTTACTATTGGAGCTGTGAATTGAGGCCTCATAAATCCATTAAATGGATGCTCCGAGGTAGGAACTGCGAGATACATTTTAGGGGCGGAGTCCAATTAATTTGAGCTGCCTGCAGTACGAAGGTTCTAGGATCCTCCCACTCATTCTGGATAATTACCTTGAACAGCCCACCAGAGGGCTGCGAATCGGATGATAAGGAGACTGCGAACCTGTAAAACATTGCCCAGGTATTGTAATCGTGTAAAAATTCTATATCAAGGGAATTTCAATTTTTAAGGTCCTCTGAACAGGTTTTGACCATTTTCGTGATGATGTCTGTGTGAATGTGATTGGAAGTAGTGACAGCACTAACTCAGTAGCATTGAAATTGTTCTATCTTACAACTGATGAGATTTTAACCGAAAATTAAGATCACTTTATTTCGGTGCTTAAGTACATTTTGCAAGACCGCTTATATTTATATAAAGATGGCTGATATAGTGAGAAGTGATTATTTTACAAGTTGTCAAATAAAATATAGTCTGACCTCTCACAAATTTTATTGATATTTGCTAGCCGGCTTTCGAGGTTGCCCTCATCATCAGCCAGTCTGATAAAATAATTTAATAAATATAATTTAAAAATTTAAATAAACGTGCATAAAAAAACTATCTAATATATATATCAAAAAAACTAATAACTTTAACATTTTAAAATTAGATATGATATTTCTGTCCCTCAACTGTGTCACAACTGCTAAGTTGTGTTAGTTGTTAGTTTTTTAAATAGTTTTTATTTTAATTTATTTTAAATTTTATTTATCAAAACATTTTAATTAGGTTAGGTTAGGTTTTATGACTCATGCCCGGGCTTTAACAACGAGGTCATATCGCCTACTACCAGAGCGCTCTTTCGTCACTCTGGTGGACATGAGCCCGACTCTACTGTGGGAATCCTAAATTTTGCCTACCCTAAATTTTTATTCATCTAGGGTAGGGATCTTTAACGAGTACCTGACATCGTACAGGCTCGGGACCATCGCTTAACGTCCCATCCGAAGGACGGCGTGCTTAAGTTTATTTTACCTCCCAGATAAAATAAACTAAGGGCCTCGGTCGGGCTACGAACCCACAACCTTGAGCTCAGAAGTCAAGCACGCATACCACTGAGCTACCGGCGCCCTCACATTTTAATTATATTATTTTATCAGACTATGATGAGTGCAACCTCATGAGCCGTCTAGCAAATATCAATAAAGTCTGTGAGAGGTCAGACTATATTTTATTTTACAACCTGTGAAAGAGCTTATATTTATGTCTTAAATAAAAATCACTTCAAATAAAAGTTGTAGAAAATACTAAAAGTCACATTTTATTTGATATACAATTTTTTCTATGCCTCCTGATAAACGAGAAACTTGCCGAAAACCTTCTTGAAATGACATCTCAAAACAATTTTTTCTATGCCTCCTGATAAACGAGAAACTTGCCGAAAACCTTCTTGAAATGACATCTCAAAACAATTTTTTCTATGCCTCCTGATAAACGAGAAACTTGCCAAAAACCTTCTTGAAATGACATCTCAAAACAATTTTTTCTATGCCTCCTGATAAACGAGAAACTTGCCGAAAACCTTCTTGAAATGACATCTCAAAACAATTTTTTCTATGCCTCCTGATAAACGAGAAACTTGCCAAAAACCTTCTTGAAATGACATCTCAAAACAATTTTTTCTATGCCTCCTGATAAACGAGAAACTTGCCAAAAACCTTCTTGAAATGACATCTCAAAACAATTTTTTCTATGCCTCCTGATAAACGAGAAACTTGCCGAAAACCTTCTTGAAATGACATCTCAAAACAATTTTTTCTATGCCTCCTGATAAACGAGAAACTTGCCGAAAACCTTCTTGAAATGACATCTCAAAACAATTTTTTCTATGCCTCCTGATAAACGAGAAACTTGCCGAAAACCTTCTTGAAATGACATCTCAAAACAATTTTTTCTATGCCTCCTGATAAACGAGAAACTTGCCAAAAACCTTCTTGAAATGACATCTCAAAACAATTTTTTCTATGCCTCCTGATAAACGAGAAACTTGCCGAAAACCTTCTTGAAATGACATCTCAAAACAATTTTTTCTATGCCTCCTGATAAACGAGAAACTTGCCGAAAACCTTCTTGAAATGACATCTCAAAACAATTTTTTCTATGCCTCCTGATAAACGAGAAACTTGCCAAAAACCTTCTTGAAATGACATCTCAAAACAATTTTTTCTATGCCTCCTGATAAACGAGAAACTTGCCGAAAACCTTCTTGAAATGACATCTCAAAACAATTTTTTCTATGCCTCCTGATAAACGAGAAACTTGCCGAAAACCTTCTTGAAATGACATCTCAAAACAATTTTTTCTATGCCTCCTGATAAACGAGAAACTTGCCGAAAACCTTCTTGAAATGACATCTCAAAACAATTTTTTCTATGCCTCCTGATAAACGAGAAACTTGCCGAAAACCTTCTTGAAATGACATCTCAAAACAATTTTTTCTATGCCTCCTGATAAACGAGAAACTTGCCGAAAACCTTCTTGAAATGACATCTCAAAACAATTTTTTCTATGCCTCCTGATAAACGAGAAACTTGCCGAAAACCTTCTTGAAATGACATCTCAAAACAATTTTTTCTATGCCTCCTGATAAACGAGAAACTTGCCGAAAACCTTCTTGAAATGACATCTCAAAACAATTTTTTCTATGCCTCCTGATAAACGAGAAACTTGCCGAAAACCTTCTTGAAATGACATCTCAAAACAATTTTTTCTATGCCTCCTGATAAACGAGAAACTTGCCGAAAACCTTCTTGAAATGACATCTCAAAACAATTTTTTCTATGCCTCCTGATAAACGAGAAACTTGCCGAAAACCTTCTTGAAATGACATCTCAAAACAATTTTTTCTATGCCTCCTGATAAACGAGAAACTGTGTTCACTCTCTCTTCAATGCCAAAACCAAGCTAAGCCACTATTTCTCAAGAAAGATTAAATTCTTTGCCAAAATGTGAAGAGTTGCTCTTATTTCGTAAGGAGGTCATGTGGAGCTCCAGACTCAACTCTTAACGAATGGGGTCGCTTAAAGGCTGCCTTCTGGGAAAAGGATCCGGAACTTTAACTTTCCCTCATACAACTTTCTGAGCTTTTCCCTTGTTGGCTCATCACATGATTAAAGAAGAACTTCAACTTTACTAATCAAGAAAGCTGCTAAAGTAAATGATGCAGATTCAGCATTCGTTAAGAAATAGGGATTCCTAAGTTCATATGTACGTAAAATATGAAAAACTTTAAAAACTTATGTTCAAAAATAAAATATATGTGATGGAAATTGTAACGTCAAGAATCCTCATGAGACATCGAAGGTGATAAAGGAGTGACGTAGTTTTTCAATCAATTACGTTTTCGTTCTCCCTCCAAAGTCAATCGACCTTTTGGGATAAAACTCAATATTTGACTTACATAGTGGCTTCTGAATCCTTGAAATTTTTTGTGTCCTTACATCCATTGGCAATTATTAGAGTTTTTTTGTTAAGCCTCCCCTCTAATACCCCCTTCCCATTGGCCGATTTGGCTAAACATCAATAGATGTCGTCCTTAGATTGTTCTCCATACACTGATACAGTTATAAAGTTTCCCTTTTTTTTTACCTCAGGGATCTCAAGATCATCGTGTATAGTTTTGTTACGGACAAACCAGGGCGCACTGGTGATTATTCTTAAGGCCCGATTCTGGAGTGTCTGTATACGTTTGATTTGAGAATCCGAGGCAGAACCCCAGATAGAGCAGCCGTAAAGCCACATGGGCCTCATGAGCATCATATAAATGAGCCTCTTGAGATGGAGGGGGAGCTGAGAGTTCTTGAGGAGAGGTGTCAGCTGGTAAAGTCGATGTCTTAGCCTGTGCAGCAGCGAAGTGATGTGCTCGTTCCAGGTCAACTAAAGTTTCCTGTGGATACATTCATTCTATTCGGATTTATGGTGTTCACGAAAATACTGACGGACAGAAATGTTTTAATTTTTGACCGATTACCTACATATCCTCTGTTATACTTCGTACAGTTAAAAGTTCAACAGCCTATACAGATCAGGGTGCCGGTAGCTCAGAGATAGCGTGCTTGCCTACTGAACTCAAGATCGCGGTTCGAAATACGTTTTTTTTTTTATCTAGGATGTAAGGGGAATCTCAGAGTAGATTCGAGTTCACGTCCACCAGAGTGACGAAAGAGCGTTTTGGTAGTTGGCGATACGACCTCCTAAAACCTTTTGTCCTTTCTGTACGAATTGAGAGTATGTAATCTCTTACATACTCTCAATTCGTACACGTTAAACCAAACAAAAAAATTGAATAAATGTAAATTTATAAATAAAATCTGAATGTTTTTCTCGACATATGTTATTTTAGGTTGCAGAACGTCCAACAGAATGCCTACACTTCTATATCTCACGTATAGAAGTCAAATTCCCATATTTTAATTCGGCTAATGGATTTGAAAGTTATCGCGTGCATCCTCTCGTGTATTCATGCAGCTTAAACTCCTTAATCGAGGGCTAAGAATGGAATTTATTTCGTTTGCCTCTCGGCATCTAAAATGTTTGAAATACACTGCACTAAAAATCTCTGCTCTCTTCGTATCTTTACTTTCTTAAACCTTTAGTGTACAGGAAGTTTTGTGATAATGCAAAAACCCGATTTTCTTCAGTAAATATGAGTATATATATATTTTTTTTAATTTAACGTCTCATCGATTTCAGGGTTATTAGCGACGAATGTGGGGTCTAAATGTCCTCGTAGAGTTTTGCGACTTTAAGGAAATGAGTGAGTCCTTTGTATTCGTCGGTGTTTGGAGTAGTTTTTTCATGTCAGTCGGTAGTTTGTATTTGTCTCTTAATGTGATGTAGTTTGTGCAGTCAGTCAGTATATGTTGTACTGTGAGCTCTGTGTAGTCTTGGTTGCTGGAGCATGTCGGCTGTTCAAGTCCAACAAGTAGATTGGAATGTAAAAATAATGAAACGTATATTAAAAAAAAATATTGTCTATTTCACAAATAATATATAATATGGAAATACTTTCGGTATTGCTACCATCTTCAGCCACGACTTAACAAATACTAAATTGAAGTTCAACTAGGTAGTTTGCAATCCAAACGGTAGGTGGGTATCCTTTTTCAGCCCCTACGGGGTATTCCTATCCCTTCTGTACAGTTGATATTTGAAATATGTAAAAACATAAAAAATTACATTTCGTCCCAAATTGGGATCTTAAAAATAAAAAATTTTAAATAGTATGTGTTGATTAAATGCATATATGAAATGAATTAAAGATAACAACTGTTAATATATGAATAGAAATAAAATAAAAAAGTTTTATAAAATAAAATATACAGTTTTTTGAGAGAGTAAGTACGTATACACAGAGACTGGAGGATTATATTATTGGCGATAAAAGGGGTGAGTATTTGAGATTGGTCTGCTCGTTCATACAATTTACTTTTTGTAACGCTCTGTTTATTTCTAGTTGTTCCAGTGAGTTGTGTAATGTACTTTGTCACAAAAATGTAGGTATTGTATGCCTGTATTTATATCGAAATGGTGTTTGTTTTCGTTGATGTGTTGTGCGAAAGTTGATTTTACTGAGTGCCGTTTGGATTGTAAACTACCTAGTTGAACTTCAATTTAGTATTTGTTAAGTCGTGTCTGAAGATGGTAGCAATACCAAAAGTACTCTCATATTATATATTATTTGTAAAATAGACAATATTTTTTAAAAAACATACGTTTTCTTTATTTTTATCAAGTGTTTCACAATATCTCTGCAAAATTGTTAAAATATCAGATTGGAATGTGTTAGTTTCGTATGTCCAAATCAGTGTTGTGATGATCACCGTGTCTAATTTCGTATGGATACATCCATTCCATCAGGAGTTATCGTATTTATAGAAACAAACACAGACAGATAGAATTTTTGGAATCAGGGGATTGGAAAACATGGAATCCCATCGAAAACTCAGCATCAAATATCTGGCCGATTACATAACTTCCCTTATACTTCCCATGGCGGGGAAGTAAAAAATATCAATATATCGAGCTCCATCCGTCTGCTCTTTACCAATAATATGTTGACCTCATTGAGACATTATTTTCTCCTCATGAATATTGACTTTTTACATAGATTGTGTGTATTGCTTTAGGTAAATTAGTGAACGAACGGTAAATATTGTTTATGTTGGGTAACCTGATTCCAAAATGGGTATTGATGTTAGGCCCATAAATCATGTGCTTGTTCTAAGGGTTCAAAAGTTGGCGTTCTACCAACACAGAGTATTCTTGCTAACAGTATAAGTTGCTGATTTACTAAGGAACTTCCAAATTACAAAACTTTAACATAAAGAAAAACTTTATGAAAGGGAAGTTATGTCCATTTCTGATAAATGGATAAATGGACAGAGACGATATAAAGACAGAGACGGACAAAGACAATATATAGACAGAGAGATGGGCTGAGGCGCCATGAAGACCAAGACGGACATGGGCAACATAGAGACAGAGACGACTTACAGACACGGATAGAGACGATATACAGAGGGACAACATAGCCGATATAGAGAGAGGCGGACAGAGTCGACATACAGAGACGGACATAGAGACCGAGACGACTTACAGACAGACGCATAGAGACGACATATAGAGGGAAGGACAGAGCCGACATACAGACTGAGACGACTTACAATCACGGAGAATACTCCCCCTGCCCCCTCCACCTCTCATACTCATTTCATACTGGCGTTACTGGGTATATGAAAGCAATATATTATTTGAGAGAAGGGAATGGGAGGGAGAATGATCTGCACAAATGTGGTTGGTATAAGAAAGTCCTGTTAAGGCTACATCACATATATTTTTTATTTTAGTAGTACGTATAATATCTTTATTCCAAATTTCATATTGATTGCTACAATCTTTTTTGACATAGAGTGCTCACAAAGGACCTATCCTATTCACAGATAGACATCATCGCGAAAATGGTAAAATCGTGTAATTTCGTTGTGAACATTATTTCAAATTTTTGCACGATTACTTTTCTGTACTAACGGTAAAAGAAAGTAAAAACAAAATGAAAGAAAGTGATATTAATCAATATTTTTGTCATTATCATCCGCAGTTACTTGAAGTTATTTTTCAGGCGGTTGTAACTGCAGCCTGTGAAAATTGAATAGGTCAGAATGGGTCTGAGTCCTCTCAATCAAGCAGCAATCAATTATCAGAAGCGATAAAATCGAGTTGGAGAGGCATTCAACGTAATTGGAGTAAACTCCAGGGGTTCGGAACATCGACCAGAACCGGTCGATACATCTCAGTACATGCTGGTAACATTGTTTTAGAGGTTACACACATAATAAACCATAGATTGCAAATGATTTGTAATTATTTGTTGTGGACTTCGCCTGTTTCCGTCCCTCGGTTTGGCTGATAACCATTATATTATTCACTTTTATAACTTTCGTATACCTATAGTATGAGGAAGTATTGTAATCGTGCGAAAATCCGAGATCGAGGTTTCAACTGATTTTCAAGTTTCAAGGTCCCCTGACCATTTTCGCGATGATGTCTGTGTGTGTATGTGATCGAAAAGTTGTGAGCTCTCTCAGCAAAAACGATTGTAGCTACTTGAAATTTGGAATGAAAGAGTCGCATGTTCTAACTTAAGTCTGGTTAGATTTTGGCCGAAATCGAACGAAAATTGAGACCATTTTCCCCCGAGACCTAACTACATTTTACAAGACACAAGGTACAAAAATCTTTTCAAGTAATAGTCGTAGAGAATACTGAAGTATATAATTTATATGAGTACGATTTTGAACAGGAAGTCCAGTTTTCGAGATACATTCAGAAAACCATCTTGAAATGTAGGTTTGAAACACATATTTTTAGACGTTTCCTTGATTTACCCAAAAACAGTTAGTCCTATCGAAAAATTGGTTCTTACCAAAATTATTTCTCATAAAACTTTCAATTGCTCAAGGTTCTTACATTTCAGATAGAATCAATATGACAAAAGTTATAGACACCGAATTGAATGCACATACATTCATTTCTTCCGCTGTTCAGGAGGTTTCAAATAAAACCACTACTTCTCTTAGAATCCATGTTCAGAGGAACAGATATTTTATCTTCGTTGTTCATTTTGGATAATTGATGCTGGGCAGAAAACATAAAGCCAGCGTTGCATAAAAATCAAGAAACCAAGCGCATTGGGGATTTTATTCTTGTACAAAGATAATTAAACTCTATCGTCTGTAACTCAATATCATTTTGGGATTGGAAACTAGAATCAACTAACTTTCTCATGTCATGGCCGCCCTCCGGTGAGGTTAAGGGGGGACGGGAGTGGGAGGGGGCTCGAAACTTTAGATGACAGAAATGTTCAACTTGAATTTGACCTAAAATAAGGACAATTTTCTGTGAACTTGCAAGCAGTGGGTGGTATGGACTACTTTGCTACTGTTTTAAAAAATGGGGGGAGGAGCTGCGGTTCTCATTAAAAAGTTTAGTTTCTATTGAAGAGAAACAAAATGTCTGTTCAGGAAAAAGGTTAGGTTAGGTTTTATGACTCATGCCCGGGCTTTAACTACGAGGTCATAATCGCCTACTACCAGAGCGCTCTTTCGTCACTCTGGTGGACATGAGCCTGACTCTACTATGGGAGTCCTAAATTTTGCCTACCATACATTTTTATTCACCTAGGGCAAGGGTCTTTAACGAGTACCTGACATCGTACAGGCTCGGGACCATCGCTTAACGTCCCATCCGAAGGACGGCGTGCTTAAGTTTATTTTACCTCCCAGATAAAATAAAGTAAGGGCCTCGGTCGGGTTTCGAACCCACGTTCTTGACCTCAGAAGTCAAGCACGCATACCACTGAGCTACTGGCGCCCTCTAAAAAAAAGTATTTTTAGTTCACGAGTTATTGTCTGTCTGTGTGTGTATGTCTGCTAACTTCCGTATATAATAATAATATTTATTTCCAATAAACCATAACATGGTAATAGGATACGTCATAAGAATGTTTACATTAAGATAGCTTATAATTTAAATACATAAACAGATATTACCTCTTAGAGTCTGACACACGTGAATTAGAATAAACAATACTACTTAAAAATAATAATAAATGAATAAATAAATACTTGAAAATATAAGTACGAAAATAATAATATTATACAGTATATAATAAATACAGAAGATACATTTTTTTTAGTTTACTTAACATTAAGATAATACTTTTTGATAACTTTTCGGAAGTGCCCTTTTTGCGACGACAAAAAAGAGAAAAACAAGAAAAATAAATTATAGTAGAGTATATATAATTAATAAAAAATAATGATTTAAACGTAGATTCGACAGACCTTAGAGAGGATATCTATAGAGGAACTCTGCCAAAAAAATAATAATGAAAGCTATGGATCAAATAAAGTCAGAAAGAATATATTGTGTCGAGAACTCCATAAGCCAAATCAAAGAGACGTTAAAGGGGGGGGGATCCAGAAATCAAATAACTGCCGAAATAATGAATATATCGACACGAAATTTTATATGTGAATCTAAAACCCTATAAAAAAGGCTCCAGGAAAAAGGAAAAATCAGAGGTGGGTGAACTCAACTCAAAAATAACTGTCGAAGTAATGAATGGGTCAATATGAGAATTCAAATATGGGTAAGTTTCATGGGGAGAGCGCAAACTTAGTTGACTCGAGCTGGGGAAGTACATTGCCGGTGACTCAACGATAACATTCTATTTTCATTTCTTCATTCTATACAAAAGATGCAACATATGTAATAAAGTTCAATATTAATAAAAAAGAGACGTAAAGAAACAATAGATGTCATATTGAGTTGTAGGACTTCCATCACTCTTCTGTTCATCTCATTCTTCGCCTGGGATTCTCTTGACACGTGCTTGTGTCGACTCAAGAAAAATGAGATCCTTTCAGTTCTGTCCCTAGAGCCTGTTCTTACTTTCCTGTGGAACGGGTTAGCCATATCGAGTATAGGGGGAGTTATGTAATCGGTCAGAAATTCGATGTTGAGTTTTCATTAGTATTTCATTTTTCATTCATTTTAAATTAAATATAAAATTTCTTGTCCGATAAATTCATTACATCGGCAGTTATTAGGGTTTTTGAGTTAGTTCCCCCATTCTCTTTTCCGATTTGGCTGAAAACCAATAGGTGCCTTCATTATGAAACTCTGGATACAGTTAAAAATTTCATGTCGAAACATTCATTCTATCGGGAGTTTTGTTCACAAAAGCAAACATACACACATTCTGAACCAAGGGTTCAGAAAACAGTTAAATTGAACAAGGAAGAGGGGGGACTTACGCAAGAACTTTAATAACTGCCGATATAATGAATCGACAAGAAATGCAGTATGAGGATGCAGAAGTCCTTTTTGAGTCAACTATTGATTTTTACCCAAAACAGTCGATGGGAGAGCAAATACGTTGTTGACTAACTCGCGCTGGGGATGTACATTGCCGTCGGTTTACTGTCAACTTTTTTTGTTTGGAACTCGACACAAGCGTCCAATAGGATTCACTGTTGTAACATCTCTTACCTTCTCAGACGTCTTAACATAAAATCCAATTGGATGCTAAGAGAAAAATGCTGCTTGTGCAGAAATCAGGCCTCCTAAATGTCAGGTCGTAGCTTCCTTAAAACAATTAATGGAATGTTTGTGGAATGAACAATATTTCAAAACGAAGTTTGTTTTATTTATTTATTACAAGTTTCCACAAAATGTTCGCACTTCTTATCTTAGAATTGTGAAGAAATGTGAAAAATGGTCTTCTTTTGAATAGGAACAGGCCTTGAATGATTATCTTATTTCTTTGTTTGTTCCAATTTCCATATCCCGACTTGAGTCTCACTTCCCAGCAGGTCCCGGGTGCACCTATGCCAGAGCCATGTACAGGTCTTAGCAGAGTGCAAACTGCATGCCCATTAGTCATCGTTAGTAATATTTCTAGTTAATATACAGCGACTCCTTGCCCATGTAGTTCCTGAAGTTGACTAAAACCTGCTGACTCAAATATGGGGGACAAGTATTAGCGAGAAGAGGTCCTTATTAAGGTCGGCTCGAGAACAAAAGAGAGTTCTTAGTTAGATCCAACCAAGTCTGAGTCAAGACAAAACATGAGCACTTCTCTCTCTCTCTCTATCCTGCATTGTCTGGCATAGAGTCCTCCAGGCGGAACAAAGCAATGCGGAACCCTTATGATCGGTATATGACGTCACTCTGTCCATCTGCTCCATAGTACTCTAGTACTAAAAAATACAAATAAACACGTATGTTGATGATCTTTTATTAAGTGTTTCCCAATAGCTCTGCAAAAAAAAAAAAATTAATTATCATATGAGAGTACTAATTGGACTCACATAATTATTTTTAATGGAAATATTAACGTTTCTTTTCTTGTATATATATTATGTGTACGTATATATATATATATTTAATTTAAGTATTTACTTCTGGGAATTCATAAATCTATAATCTGATAATATCACGTTGTGTAATTTTATGTTCTGTTAAATATGAATAAGTCTCCAAATCGAGGATTTATTCATTTATAATCCGTTTATTACAATTAAATATTTGATAGTTTTATTTTTTGTTGTATAGCATTTTTGTATATTGGTAGGCCCTAAATGAATAATTCTATACGATAGGGCTTGGAGCGCCGGTAGCTCAGAGGCATGCTAGCCTACTGAGTAGGAGATCACCGGTTAGAAAGAAACCGAGCGAGGAGGCCCTTAGGTTTTTTATCTGGAAGGTGAAATAAATTTGAGCACTCCGTCCTCCGGATGAGACATTAAGCAATAGTCTCGAGCTTGTACAATATAAGGTACACATTAAAGACCCCTACTTCAAAATGACCGTAGTTAAAATTGGACATACGTAACAATAACTAACTTCAATAGAATTTAAAAAATCAATGTATTATTACAGATATAATATTGAAAATCGATTTATCAAAACATCGATGTATATTTGCCATCCCCAGGGACGAACTTGTCAAGTGGCATTTATTTTTATGGGGCAACAAAAGAGTTCTCAATATTCTTTTTTTCTCTTTTCCAACCCCAGGAAAGACAATCGCTTTAGCTCTCATAAATCTTTTTGACGACAATCTCAAATGGGATCTTTTCAGAAAGAAAACTAGTGTATGGAATAACACAAAACAGGTATCATATTGTTCGGATTTCCATTTGATTTAATGGACTATGATCAGCTCTAACAAATTGTTGTTACATAGCAAAAATATGACTTACTAAACATCTGAAATAGCTATGGCCAGATCGCCTTCGTGTCCACTCAAATAGATAACGTCAAATTCTGAAACTTTGTAAAAAAAATATATATAACACTGAAATAGACACCTTTAAATCACTTTCCAGCCTACCCACCCCCCTTAAATGTGTTCAAGTGTATGTATCTAGTAGATATATAATAATACTCTAATAACTAATACAAAAAATAAATAATAAAAACAATGAACTATGATAAATAACGTTCCACATCCCTAAAATAAAAAAAGATACTGCTCTAGAACTTGACCATACCTCATACCAAAATTGTAAAATGATAATTATTAATGGTCCATATGATCCCACAAATTTGTCCTCTAGCTATATAAAAAAAAGGAAAATTTATATATGCCATCCTCATGACGTTTTGAATTTAAATATAAAACTTCATGTCGATACATTTATTACATCGACAGTTATTGAGATTTTCAAGTTGAGCACCCCTCCGATCGGGATGGGGTCCTTCGGACGATTCCGATGAAAATTAAGAAGTGTATCTCAAGGGTTTTTGAATTTACATAAGAAATTTCATTACGATACATTCATTACAACGGCCGTTATACAACATTTTGCGTTTTAAGATATTAAGTCTCCTCCATAATCACTTCCTTCCCTTTGGCCGATTTGGCTGAAAATCAATAGGTGTCGTCCTTATGGGATTCGGATTCTGGATACACATATTATATGTATTTCGTGTCGACACGTTCATTCTATTGGGGGTCATCTCGTTCACAGACACAAACACAGACAATTTTTTTTTTCATTTTCGGAAAACAAGAAATTTCAAGTTTAAATTTCTGACCGATTACATAACTTTCCTTATACTTCTAAGTAGGAAGTAAAAAGGAGAAATTGTTGTTCCGGAACACTGTTAGTAAACTGCGGACAAGCCAATTATGGCTTAAGAAGTCCACATGAACTATAGTTATTATAGTATTTGCTTTATTTAACACAGGAAATTGACAACATGTTTCAACCTTAAGTACCTACAGCTTTTTTCAAAATTTCTACAATTTAGGGCTTTTGAACAGCCTAAGAGACGCAGGTTCTAAACCATAACAGATTTCGATTTGTGTCATTTGAAAATGTATTTTTCGGAGAGCACTAAGCTTTCCAGAAGGCATTCTCTTCCAAGGATACAGCTAAACTGAGATAGAGAGAGAATGGGGTCCGGGGAGCAATAAGCGGATGTTGGGTATCTCCCCAGGGGTCCATGTTCCCGGAGGGGCATTTGTCGACATGGCTCTGGATGGTGGGTCTGCCTATTGCGAAGGATATCATCCTTGCTTGCAGTCTTATCAACTCTACAGCCACAGACAATAGCTGGAGCGGATGTATTTTTTTTTTTTTTTTGGAACGGCGTGTATGCGAGGATGACGCCCTTTTTCTAGCATGTGAGAAAGAAACCCAGCAGCCCAGTGGGGTCTTACATATTTACGTTGCCATATATGTATTTAAATTATTATTATTTTTTGACCCGTTGGCGAGATTAAATTTGGGTTTTATTATTTTACCTGAAAATCATTACGAACGATACCCGAACCATCTCACTCCATATCTCCCTATCTCTCGCTTTCTTCATTACTCGAAAATGTAATTTATCTACATTATTCCTAACTTTAGTGAAAAAATGTATGGAGCAAAAAATGTTTACAATGTAAATGTCTTTCATATTGATTCAGTAACTTTTACCATTAGGATAAATAGGAACTGAGAAAACATGAAATGATTGTTTCTGTCTCCAAGTGATACTGAAACCACATGTATCCTATAAGTTATTCCTGAATAGCCATTCTCAAAATATTGTGATAATTTAAAAAAAATAATTTAAATTTAAAAAAAAGTATTATCACACTACCTGTTTACGAAAAGGGTCTTTATTAAGAAAATTATATACTTTTTGAAGAAAGTGTACTTATATAAAAAAAAAATCAATTTGTAATTACTTCATTTGGATTTCTTCTAAAATATAATTCTGAACTGCTAGCAAATTTTCTAAATTTGCAAAAAATTTAATTATCTAATCCAAAGATATTTTTTATTTGGTTGACAGGAAAAATGAATAGAGTATAATCAAGCACAAAATATTTGGTTTATTATTACACTTAACCTACATTATAAAGATAAAAAAATAAATTTTTAAAATTAAAAAAATATTATAAACTAAAATTCTACTACTAATTATAAAAATTACATAAGTCTTTTCTCTGTGGTCACTCTGCTATATAATTTAAATTCTAAAAAAAAAGAGTACCTTATCTCTGTAGCTCACTGAGATATGTATGTCTTCTTTCATTTAATACAAAAATTCCAACAATTTGGTAGGTACTTCTCTTCTTTTAAAAAAAATAATGAATATTTACAGTATTTTATTATTTATAATTTCTTTACTTTTTTTACATCATAATACGAAGTTTGGTCATTTGCACAAAACACTTAAATGCCTTGTTTGACCTGAAACGGCGGATAAAACCCGAATAGTATTCGAAAACATTGAATGTACATACAGCCAACCTGAAGTGTCATATTTTTGAGTTGAATGTGAAGCAATGAGCGGTATTTCTTGTATATCTTGCCCCTTCTAACACTGAGGCTCTACCGGTGACTCCGTCGTGCCACTCAACGAAGATGGACTAGAGTAAATACTGGACACTGGAGAAAATTCCTAAAGTAAATATTTTTCTTCAGATTAAGAGCACTGTCCAGCAAAAGTTGGAATCCTCTTTATTGTTATCGTAGAGTAGGTAGTGTTTTTCTAAGAATTTTTTTTACGGATCCGGAACATCAACTTTTTCATTCCCATGATAAAAAAAAAATGTTTAAAAACTCTATTCGGATATACCATAATATCTTGGCTGCTGGAATTCCATTAAGTTGATGGTTTTTTAAGTTGAGTTGGTTCGCCAAGCAAAAGGGGAGGGCTTCTTCCACCTCCATTATGTCATGGCTGACGGATGAGTATTGCTAATGTGGCTACGATCTGAAGGAATTACTCTTTACCTTACTTTATTAACAAGGTTAACATTCAATTATTTAAGTTGTGTCATTTTATAAACTTTATAGAAGTCATATTAATTTTTCATATATGACTTCTAGTTAGTTGTTTTGACACATGTGCTTTAACTACGAGATCATATCGCCTTTCGTCTCTCTGGTGGTCATGAGCCCGACTCTCATGGGAGTCCTAAATTTTGCCTACCCGAAATTTTTATTCAGCTAGGGTAGGTGTCTATAACTTGCACCTAACATCGTACAGGCTCGGAACCATCGTTTAACGTCCCATCCAAAGGACGGAGTGCTCAAGGTTTTTTTACTTCCAAAATAAAAAACTTAAAGGCCTCTCCTGGCTTAGAACCCGCGATCTTGAGCCCAGTAAGGGACTTCTAATGACAGTAAGATTTTTTTAAACTGCAATTTGACAGTTATTGGACCGGATTCAGCTTAAACCTTAATTATTTTATTTGAAGCTACCTGATCCTTAAATGTGAAGCCCGTAAAATATGGTATATAATTTTATGTGTATAATGCTCATGTATAGTTTATTTAGCAGTGAATGTTTCCGAAGCCCGCTAAGCGATGTTCCCGAGCTTGTCGATGTCAGATAGACACTTGTTAAATAGGCACGTGTTACCCTAAGTGAATAAAAATTTAGGATAGGCCTTTAGGACTCCCATAGTAAAGTTGGGCTCATGTCCACCAGAGTGACGAAAAAGCGATCTGGTAGGAGGCTATATGACCTTGTACTTAAAGCCCGGGCATGAGTAATTTGAGTAGGTATTTTTTTTTTTTTCATTATGCCATTCAATATCAGAAATAAAAATTATAAATGATTAGATTTGTCGGCTACCTCCTTCCGGGGGACCAAGTCTGAGTTGGAGGGGGAGCAGTCAGCTAGGACAGTACAATCGCTAGTAGTAATTAAATGTAAATAATGAGAAAATTATAAAGATAAATTGAAATGATAGTAGTACGAGTATTATAATACTGAAACAAAATAATATTGATGATAATAATAATTATAGAAATAAGGAATATTCCCATAGTAATGAAATAAGAAGAGAAAAAATAAAACAAAATAGAGTAAATAAATAATAAAAATAAAATAGAATAATACAACAATAATAAAAATAACCAACATATCTGTTATAAAAAATAACATTGATGAACATACTCTTGTCAAATATTTACGAGTATGAAAATTTAAGTAACCTAATACTTTAATACAACTGTATAACTTAAATAGCGAAGAAAAATAGAGAAGATGAGAAAAATTGAAGAGACAATGGATGAATATTAATATATTGTAGGAATGAGCTTGGCTAGTATATTGGCGTTAAATAATATTTTAAGGCCTGAGTAGAGAAGAATCGCCAGACGTTAGCGGTACCGATAAGACATTCATATGATAGAGAGCCTCAGGAAGGGAACAAAGCATGCCGAACTAGTCAAAATAAACAGAATTTCCATGCGTTAGTACGAAATGTTCTTCATGAAATGTCTGCATAGATTGGCAACATCCCCAGATGAAGGATGAGATAATTTCAGATTATCTGTAAACATAAAGAAAAAAAACTAACAGATTACACTTAATGACTTGAATTTCCCCATTGGGTTGTAAGAACATTAAGTACAAAAGGAGAAGAAGTGTGTTTTTGAGGAAGGTCTGTTCAGATAATGGCTCTCAGCCACTCTGAGGGGCATCCTTAGCAAGCTCTTTGGACAAATTACCATTTTTTTTAATGCTTCACTTCTTGGCAATGTTGTTAATAATGCAGAATATCATCATGGACAATGTATATATTAATTAGTTATTTGAATTATAGTAAACTTGTCTTTGCTCAAAATTTGAATGAGTTGTTCACTTGTTTGTAGCCAGAAAGTTAATATTTTATTTGTATATTTAGAATCGGCTACGAATAATCATGATTGACTATAAAGTACTGTATATATACAAAATAATAATACGGAGCCCGCAACCTCACAAGACCCTTTTCAATATTACAAACAACCAAAACCTCAATAATATCACACTATACACAGTAAGGGCGCTAAAAATGAGAGGACATTGAAGTATTTAAATAAAATACCATTTCACTAGAAGTTTTTTCACTATTTATTTTTTCATTTGTTAATTAACGGTTAGGTTCTATTTACTTTGTACTTTATTATTATTATTTTCTATTTTCATTTATTTTTATTTATTTTTTTTAACTGAATAATGTATATATCAGGCCGAACCCTGAGCCTAAAAGATGTACTTCCTAAAGGCTAATAAAGAATTGATTGAATATCACATATCTGAATATCTCATGACAACGTAGACACATAATATGCTATGTAACTGAAATTTCATTAAAAACAAGCAGGTTCTAGGAAAAAAAAAAAATAATAATAATAATACGGGGAAACAAGAACAATAATAATATAAATAAAGTATGTACAAAATAATAATAAAAGAATTAAGACTAAATAAATAATATAAAATAAATGAACAAAAATAAAGTAAAATAATTTTTTTTTTAATACACTAAAACCAAATAAAGAAAACTATGTACAAAATAATATGATAAAAAATAATAAAAACAACTGTGCAGCTTCGAGACCCTCGGGACATCCCAGCGTAATACCGTCCTCATTCCATCTAACAATAAGTGGAAGTAGTGGTCACGGGGGCGTGGATACCCCTTCTGACTAGTAGTGGAGGCAGACCGAGAGGGACAAGAGAGCTGAAGAGAGGCGACAATGAGGGAAGAGACTGGTCACATCTATTGTCCTTCAGCTAAATCTACCAAAAAGAAGGGGGGGGGGGGGGATTAGAGGGGAGGCGTAACAATAAAAAACTCTCATAACAGCCGATAGAAGGAATGTATCGACACGAAATTTTATATGTGTGACCAAATCCTCATAAGCTCAACTCCTACAGATTTTCAGTCAAATCGGCTAATGGGGAGGGGGATTAGGAGAGGCTTAACTTTAAAACTCTAATAACTGCCTGTAGTTGTAATGAATGTATCGATACAAAATTTCATATGTGAATCCAAAACCCCCTAAGGACGACATTTATTAGTTTTCAAGAGAATCGGCAGAAAGGAAGGGGACTGAACTCAAAAACCCAAATAACTACCGTTGTATTAAATATATCGACACAAAATCCTTATTTAAGTAAAATGTTGATTATTAGCTCAAATGGTCGACTGATTTTGTATGAAGAGCGAAAAGTTAATTGATTAATTCGTTCTGGCGAAGTTCATCGCCGGTGATTCACGACTGACTTTTTTTCTCTACAAAACCCAAAAAATGGAGTAAGCCAATTAATTTATTTATACGAAAGTGAGTCAATTTTAAATTCAAATAGCCTCGGCGTTATGGTTGTAATTTGTGCATGCATATGTAAACAAATTTTGCAAATCAAATGAGTTTGCTGTCTCTCAACATAGATGCATCCATCACTTAGATTGTCCCAACCTCATTCACTGTACATATAACAGTGTTGAGGCAAAATGGAACCGATCTCTCGTCATGAAGGTGTTTTTTGAACTAACTTATGGCATTTGGAATTAGAAAAGAAATAAAATATTATAAGAAAAGTGCATAGAAATTATAAACTGATTAGAGTACCTAACTTATATTTTAATTTTATATTATCAACTTAGTAAAAATAGGTTTGTTTTATTTATTACTCTTATATCTATAATAAAGGGAAGTATTACAATCGTGCGAAAATCCAAGATCGAGGTTTCAACGGATTTTCACGTTTCAAGCTCTTTCAACATTTTCGCTATGATGTCTGTGTGTGTGTGTGTGTGATTGAAAAGTTATGAGTTCTACCGCAAAAACGATTGTAGCTGTGAACTTGAAATTTGTAATTAAGAGGTCACCTGTTCTAACTTAGGTCTGATTAGATGTTGGCAGAAATATGACGAAAATTGAGACCACTTTACTTGGAGCCCATTTTACAAGATACAGCTTATGTTTTTGACCTAATCAAAAACTAATAGAGTTGTGGACAATACTAAAATACATACTTTATATGAAATAACATTTTTCACAGGTCGTCCAGTTTTCGAGATACATGCCGAAAACCGTCTTGAAATGTATTTATTTTTTTTTTTTTGACCTTATGTACGTTGCATATTAGCCATATCTCTTGTAAAGTTGTTATCTAGATAATTTACGACCATGGCCCCGGGAGGGAGTTCTATCTACGAAATAAAACTACTCACAGACGGGATTCGAACTCGCAAACCAAGGTGAGACCATGCGACCAAAGCCCTACGCTCTAGCCCGCACGACCCCCAATTTGATTGAACCCGAACCACTGTAAAATTTAATTAAAAAATGAAGTAAAAATTATAATTTTATCAGTTTTTTTTATTTTTTACTTATTCTTTAATCTCTATATGTAAGGAAAGGAATGTGAGGAAAAACTCAATTTTCTCAGTTTTCCCGATACGAAAACAAAATAAATGTTATATCAGCGTATTCAGCATGTCGAGGGCTATACAGTGAAATTTTTCTGGATTCAAATAACTCAAAATTAATCACACTTAAAATGTTGTACTGAGGGAGTTGGCTTGCATAAAAAAACATCTCATTTTTAAAGAGAGAAAACGGAAGACAATGTTAGAATGAGGAGTGGGGGTGTTTTCACGTTTCGTTGTTATGGATGGGATATTTCACCATTAGAATATCCATTGAAATGAATTGACTCTGTGTCAAAAAAAACTTATTACCACTACTCCTAAGAGCCTCGGCCGGGTTTCGAATAATGGTGTAATGCCAATGTATACCATTTTTGTGGAATAGACAATATTTATAAAATAAGTTGTTGTTCAATTAGTAATTATGAAGAAAATTTTAAGTTCAAGTAGTAAAAAATATAACCATATTATATTGTCAAAAGTGGATTTAATATGGCTGTAAAACCAAGTATAATGATGAGTGTTCCAGACGAATGTAGTAACGATGTTTACCCAAACATCAGATATCTGCTCTGGTATTCTGCTACATTACTTTTTTCCACTTCTGAAGTTGAAATATCTTTCTCTTCGCTCAAGAGAATGGAAGACTGATTTGAAAAATACTAGGGATTGAGAAAGAAGGGACCCAAGGGACTGGCTCTATACAATCCATTATAGTTTATTGCTGACCTGGATATGACGGGCAGAACCGCCAGCAGAAGAGATTTTCTTTGAAATCTGTATTATATAATTTTACATTTTTCACTAAAATATTACAAATGTTATGGAATATAAAATGTCTAACTACTAGTTATTTAATTAGTTAATTCTCTGTCAATATATCAATTATGAAAAAATTGTTTCTTTCATTTCAATTACTTACGTTTTATTTAAATATTTATTTGAGAACTATAAATATATGTATGTTGTCGCTATAAGTGCAAAATGTCATATGTCAAATGTTTGTCTTTAACGAATACCTGACATCGTACAGGCTCGGGACCATCCTTTAACGACCCATCCGAAGTAAGGCGTGCTCAAGGTTTTTTTTACCACCGAGATAGAAAACCTAAGGGCCAAGGACGCTACCTCTGAACTACCGGCGCCCTCTATTTATGAAAGTATATTCTGATTACGCCCCTAGTTGCAAAATTTGAATCTCTCAACTGTGCTTTACCAACAAAGATGATGGATTTCAGCTTCACTTAAGACACAAGTTACACAATAACCCGCCCTTCCCGCAACATTATCTTCACCATCCTCCAATCTCCTTCGTCCTTTAATAAGTTATTCAGAATACAGGAGATCTTTCAATTGATATATACCTATCAACAAAGCTATGTTTAATTTCAACTATCATTAATTATAACAACACCTTAATTAATCCTATGAGATATTACACTGCGTCATGGTCTTATTAGATTCGGGCAACACAATTTGTTAACGACTCTCAAATTTAATAGTTGTTCTGCTTATGAAACAATGTCGATAAAATTTTACAGGGGATGGTAAAAACGTTTTATGTAGGTATTAACAAAGTAGTTATTAGATTATGTGATAATTCTAATAATCAATAACCTTGAACTTGAGTGTAAATGTTCTCTCCATTAATCTAGCATGCCGTCCAGATAAGTCCCAACACCTAGACAAAATGTAGGACTCCCATAGTAGAGTCGAGCTCATGTCCACTAGAGTGACGAAAGAGCGCTCTGGTAGTAGGCAATATGACCTCGTAGTTAAGCCCGTGCATGAGTCATAATAACTAACTCTAATGTCCATTTTTCCAGAACAATCAAGGATTTCTCCACTTTTCATCCGAGACTATAACTCCCGAAGGAATGAATGTATCGACACGAAATTTTATATGTGAATCCAGAACCCCGTAAGGACGACATGTATTGATTTTCATCCAATTCGACTAAAGGGAAGGGGATTAGAGAAAAGGATTAATTCAAAAGCTGTAATAACTATTAATAGAATGAATGTATCGACTCGAAATTTTATAAGTGTGACCAAACCACGTAAGAACAACGCTTATTAATTTTCAGAGGAATCGGCAGAAGGGAAGGGGGCTTAACTCATCAAAACCCTAATAACTGCAGATGTAATGAACTTATCCACACAAAATTTAGTATGAAGATTAAGGAGCCCCTATGTAAGTCAACTATTGAAAATTAGCGCAAATTGTCGACTGGTTTTCGGGGAGGAACGAACTTAAGTTAATTGATTAATTCGCTTTTGGGAAGTACATTAATGGTGATTCACCGATGACTTCTTTTTATCATTTATGTGTTGCTCAACTATTATTTGAATAAATAAATATTAACATTTGGTTCTGTTTTCAGATATGGTAGCGTCCGCAGTACTCGGTGCTGCCACTGGAACTGGCCTCGCTCTTCTTGTTGCCATGACCCTCGTTGTCTACAGATACTACGCAGCCCGCAGGTAACCTAAGAAAAGATACATTATGAGAGATAGTGTGTACACCTAGGGACCTAAGCATCTAATGCTCTTATCCCTTCCCTGTATAAGCTATTATATTATTGTAGTTGTAAATCTAAAAAATCCATTAAGTATAGAAAGTAGGATAAGGGATGAGATCTTTGTATTAAAAAAATCATCTAAATAAATAAAGTAGATACTGAAATGAAACATAAATAAATAAAATATGTGTGTTTCTTTGGTATTACTGTTGGTTACTTTCTGTCAGAGACAGATTTTCTTCAGATTTGATACAATTAGGGACACTTCCCTTTTTCGGGTCTCAATAGTTAGTTATTGTGATTCATGCCCGGGCTTTTTGTTCTAGATCATATCGCCTACTACCAGAGAGCTCTTTCGACGCTCTGGTGGACATAAGATCTGCTCTACTATGGGAGTCCTAAATGTTTCCTACTCAGGTTTATTCATCTAGGTTTTAGGTCTTTAAAGAGTATCTGACATCGTACAGGTTTGTGACCATTGCTTAATCGTCCCATCCGAAGGACGGCGTGCTCAAAGTTTTCTCACCTCCCAGACAAAAACCTAAGGGGCTGGGCTGGGTTTTGAGTCCGCGATTATAAGCTCAGTAGACTAGCACGGTAGTAGCAAGTGAGTAACTTTATCTGCCCGGTTTTTTTTTTTCTTGAGGGCTGATGGTGTCACCGCAGTCAGACCTATTGTGTGCCCTGTTTATGTTGGCCCCTACAGCAGCCTTGTATATTTAATAAAGTCCAGGATTCTGCTGCAGGTTCCCTTCATTGCCTCCCTCGGTTCTGTTATCGCAGACCCGAAGCAGTAAGATCTCTTTTTGCTTTGTAGTGCCTTACACTGGCTTAGAATATGAACGGGAGTCTCATTTTCCTCGCCACATTTCCTGCACAGGGGGGTTCTAGCGATGCCCATATTGTGTAGGTGTTTGTTCATATGACAGTGTCCTGTGATCAACCCTGTCATAGTTCTAAGATCCAGGTAAACAAGATGGCATTCGCAAAAAAATGTACCTATCTAAAATAAAATGTGCCCTCCATTTTTTCTATAAATTTTCATTTGAAAAGTATTTTGATTAGACCATAAATATAAGTATCTTCTAAAATGTACTTAGGCAAACATTCTGTCCAAATTCGGTGTTCAGAGAACTTTGAAATGTAAAATTCACGATAGAATGAACGTATCGTCACGAAATTTTATATGTGTGTCGAAGCAGCTTCACATAGGAACCCCAATAATGCCATTGTAATGAATTTATTGGCATGATATTTAATATTATGATTTAGAGAATAAGACACCTATTTATTGAATAAAATTTAAAATATGATATATAAAGCACTTCATTGAACACTTATGAAGTCAAAAAAGTGCTTTATATATCACCTTTTTTATTTTATTTATTATTATTTTCACTATATTGTCACAAAACGCAAAAAATGTATTCGGACACCTAATTATTGATTTTCGAATAAATCGGTAAACAGCGGGAGAGCGAAAACGTAGTTGATTAATTCGTGCTGGGGAAGTACATTGCCGATGATTCAGGACTACTTTTTTTCAATTTTGGTGACCAATTACCTTAAAATGTGGTATTACTTAATTTCATGAACATATAACTGTGAGATCAAGTTCACCCAGCAAGCCGCCCCCAGTGAAATGATTCTTTCTGTTCAGACAGTGGTACACTGAACACAAAATATAAGTCTGGATAGGTTGGACTTAGTTACAGCTGGAATCCAATTGGCGAGAGAAGAGATGAAGCTCCTTTATCTCCATTAGTCTTGATTGAACTCAGGTCTCAGGTGTACCATCTCGTCTATCTTACCTCCCTAGATTCTTAGATATTGCTAATTAGAATTTTCCTGAAATTTGGAATTGTTTCTCGTTATCTTTCTCATTTTCTTTCAACAGATTGGGCACAATGCAGACATGACCCTGAAAATTAATTTTGCATCTAAATTCCTTCTCAGTGTTGTTTGAAGAAACAACTTCCTTTAGATTAAAGCTCATCTCGAGACAACTGTAAATTAAAAATATGTGACGCGGCCATTACAGTACTTACTTACACTCATACATCTGCTATGGGGATATTTTTTTTTTCTAATTATTTATTTTTTTTATATATATATTTTTTTTCCGAGGGCTGATTGTGTCACCGCGGCCAGTGTAGGCCTATTGTGTGCCCCGTGTGTGTTGGTCCCTACAGCAGCCCTGTATCTTTAATAAAGTCCAGGAATCTTCTGCAGGTTCCTTCCATTACCTGCTTTGATTCCCTTATGGCAGACACGAAGCAGTAAAATCTTCTGTTTTCTAGTGCCTTACACTGGCTTAGAGTATGAACCGGAGTCTCATTTTCCTCGCCACATTCCTGCATAGAGGGCTTCTACGGATGCCCATATTGTGTAGGTGTTTGTTCATATGACAGTGTCCTGTGATCAGCCCTGACATAGCTCTAAGATCCATTCTGCTCATATTCAGGAGCTCTCGGCTGCTTTTCTCTGAGGGTTCCGCTACAAAGAGTTTTGAATGTATTTGCTTTGAGACCCCTCTCCAGAACTGGATGTGATTCCTGGTCAGCCAACCATTTATTGCCGCCCTTGCTGTGCACTTAGAGATCCCGCAGAAGGGTTACGGTCCTATAGGTCCTCTGTCGATATTTCATAATGTGAGGGATTTACAATTCAGGACTATTGTACGTCACGGTTTCATCTCCTCTTCTGCTTCTATGGATGCAAGTTGCTACCCTGAATTGTGTCGTGTACAATGAGTGTATTTGACAGAAAACCGTTTTAGATTGAATCTAGTGTAAGTCCGAAGTACTTAAGTATAAAAGAAAAAAGGAAAAAGATAGAATTTGAAGAAATTGGATCGAGACAGGTCATTGACAACTGAGAGAGAGGTTGAAAAAAGAAAATGGTTCTTTCACAGTGGTCGTTAAAGGGCTTCGAAGAGGATACATTGATTGGAAGGACTGAATCCTATTAACAGTGATGATGGGTTAGTTGAGCCCCATAGCCTCAGCCAGGACTAAGGGGAGGTTTCCTTCTTATCCGCAATCCGGGATTCTTATGGCTTTATCAGTGGCAGATCTACCATGAAGCTTAAGCTTCAGGCCCTCAAAGTCAATAAGGCCCCGCTTACAATACAAGGTATTTTTACACAGAATGCTCTTCGTTAACTCTATTATTTGTTAACTGTAACTCTATTTCACTGTATAAGTATTTTTATGTTTATTTTAAACAGATATTGTGAATATAAGAAAATATCAAAAGAATTGGGATATTCAGACTTCTTTTAGAATAAGGTTTCCTTCTTATCGACCTTCAAGCAGATGTCGGTAGAGGCGCTTCGATCGATCTGCCCATAACAGTTAAGAAGGTTGTGAAAACGTTCGTTTTAACGCTAACACCTTTACTAGATGTAAGATATATTGTGACCCAAAGACATAGCGTGCTTACTTTCTGAGCTCAAGCTCGAGAGTTCAAAACCCGGCCGAGACCCATAGATTTTTTATCTAGGAGGTAAAAAAATCTTGAGCACGCTGTCCTTTGGATGGGACGTTAAGCGATGGTCTCGAGCCTGTACGATGTCAGATACTCGTTAAAGACCCCTAGATGAATAAACCTAGGCAGGAAACATTTAGGACTCCCATAGTAGAGCAGATCTTATGGCCACCAGAGCGACGAAAGAGCTCTCTGGTAGTAGGCGATATGACATAGAACGAAAGCCCTATAATAACTACCTCTGTTGAGACCAAAAAAAAGAGAAGTGTCCCTAATTATGGTCAAATCTGACTCTGGCAGAATGTAACCAACAGTAATACCAAAGAAACAAACATATTATATTTATTTATGTTTCATTTTAGTATCTGCTTTATTTATTTTGTCGTTTTTTTTTTTGTATTTTTTTTTTTTTTTAATACAAAGGATCTTACCCTTATCGTAATATCTATACTCAATGGTTTTTTAGATTTACAACTACAATAATATAATAGCTTATTATTTATTTATACATTTCTACTTGCAATAAAGTCAATATTATTGTACAAATAAAGCAATTATTATTGTCATTATAAATACAAAAACTGATAAATATAGAGAGGAGGATTAGGGATAAAATCTAATAGATATTATTTATATTTATTTGCTTCTTGCCCTCTCCCAGCTAATCTCATCCAAAATGTTTTTCTCAACAAATTTCTGGACTCATGAGGAGAAGCCCTGAGGACTTCCAAAACTAAATCCGCCAATGGGTCCACCGTTAATATTTTGTTCAAAAACGAATTATTCAATGAAATTCAAACAAAAGATGCTACCGAAAAAGATAACTAATAAAGAAAGAAAAAAAGGTTCTAAAGTGTGTCAAAAGTCGAGGCAATGAATATACCTCTTCATATATCCTAACACATTTTCTTAGCATTACCTTAAAAAATGTATCTGAAGAGCCGTATCGATTTCCAGTAAAATTCTGTATATAGAGCCATAACATAACTTGGGAAGTCTAAAGGGGGATTGTTTGATTTATTCCAGACCAGAAGTTACCAGTAATATCCGTTCTTATTGTTACATATTGTTCCTTCTCGAGAAAAACTACCTATCTGACTTAAAGGTCAAAAATCTTAATTAAACTTAATTCCCCAGCAAAAAAATGTCACGTGATTATTGTGCATAATTTCTCTCTCAAATTCCTTCAAATTAAAAATAAATATTGTGAGGAAACCAACTTATTTTATTTGTTTCTTCCCTTCTGTGAAATAAGATTTTGTCGCATTGGAGGATTTCACGGTCCACAACTATATTTATCTTGTTGGACTCATTTTTATACACATATTTATCATTTGAGGGCGCCGATAACTCAGAAATAGCGTGCTTGTCTACTGAGCTCAACATCATGGGATCGGAACCCGACCAAGGCCCTTCCTTTAGATGGGACGTTAAGTGATGGTCCTGAGGCTGTACAATGTCAGGTACTCTTTAAAGACCCCTACTCTAGGTAAATACACCTGAGTATGTAACATTTAGGACTCCTACAGTAGAGTCGGGCTCATGTCCACCAGAGTGACGAAAGAGCGCCCGGGTAGTAGACAATATGACTTCGTAGTTAAAGCCCGGCTATAAGTCACAATAACTATTTATTATTTATTTTTTACTAAATAAATAGTTAAGTATATAAATTGTATTACTTCTTTCAGATATGGGAAGGACTGGGGAGATGCAGAAAGGTTCGCTTTGCCTCAAGGTTGGGCTAAGGAAGCTGAAAAAAAACCGAAGCGTCCTCAGAAGTCCCACCCTATAGCAGTCACCCAGAAGGTAGGTTCTGGTATAGCATTGTATATTATAAAGTAGTTTGTTCATTTATTTACGCTTCCACGCATCGACTACTATGGCCATTAGCGTTGTTTATTAGTTATTGATACAAATGTTACTGATACAGATATTATTGATAATATCAGTCCTGGATTGTTGTTTAGCAAACTGCTACAGATTTAGTAGGAAGAAAAGAGATTAATAGGTTATTTATTTCAAACGTTGAAATAACCTTTTAATCTCCTTTCCTGTTACCAGCCTACCATCGACTATCGTCTATCGCGTCGAGCGATCATAATGTAAAAAAAAAACTGTTATATTATATTGTTACCAAAGCTAACCGAACTGTTATTCGGCTACTTGTTACATTTACTCTGCTTTGTGTTGTGAATATTGATTGAAAAAACTGCAGATTGCCGATTTAGTTCTAAACACACAAAAACATTAAAAAAGAATTGTAATGTAATTTCAATTGTTTATTTAATTTTTAAAGCGTTTACTAAGAAAACATTAGATGTAGATAAACTATAAAATTTATATTTTTAACAATTTAAAACATAAAATTCTTAAATAATTATTTAAAACAATAAAATCTACTGAATCTCCGAGCTTACTTTTACATTACTCTTCCAACCAAGTCCGTTACCTCGGGGTTTTACGTAGACAGTAGACTAACGTGGAACTCACATACACGACTTAAACGACAAGAACTGAATCGAAGATATGGACTGTTACGTCGACTACTTAGACCAAAATCGAAACTGACGACCAACAACAAACTTACGATTTACAAGACCATAATACGTCCAATTTGGACTTAAGGACTCGAACTTTGGGGTGCAGCTAAACAATCCAACATCAATCGTATCCAAGCATTCCAGTCCAAACTCCTCCGATGAATTATCAACGCTCCTTTCTACGTCACCAATAAAGTTCTACACAGAGATCTCAATATTCCCACTGTCAACACTAATCCAATCCCGATTCCAAACATTTCACATAAACATTTCTTATCATTCAAATCCTCTCGCTCAAGCCCTATCCTCTCATTCCCATCCTGATAATCCTCCCCGCCGCTTGAACAGGAGATGGCCTCGCGATCTTCTTTGAGGATAGTGAATAATGAAAATTAACTTTCGAGGGAGTGTCAGCGCTGGCTGGCTTCTCCCATCAAGTGACGTTGTTATATTTTTCTTTTTGTCCACATATTTGCTTATTATGTATATATTGTATATAGATTGCAAATAAATAAAAAAAAAATAAAAATAATAATAATAATAATAATAATATGAAATAATCGTTGTATTATCGTTATAAAAATATTTCTTAGGAATATTAAAACTAGAGAGGAAACGACACGCTGAGAGAAACAGAGTAAAATAAAACAGGTTGTTATTCCTCGTGTAAATGAAAATAGAATAGAAAAATTAAAGAAATATAATATTAAGAGCATATGTAAGAGGTGAAAGTCTTCCAACCTGACATAACATATTAGAATATAACAAATACTTTTGAACTGCTAGGTATTTTTGTTCGTCTGCACGCTAGGAAAATTTGCTGTTCCAAAATTCGACATTCAATTATTTATAACAAATATGCTATTCAATCTGATATTTAAAAGTAACAGAAATAGGTGGTAGCAACTACACAGAAATAGCGCTTTTTCTCATTACTGAAATATTTTATTATGCAAATTTACAATCGGTACAGACCATAATAAATTGTATATATTATGTACCATAATAATAGTAAATTTGTTGACAATAGGTAATGGAACAATTCATGTACAATGATAACTAAATACAAGAGAGAAAGAAAATAAAATAAAATAAATAATTATTTTTAAAAAAATGTCTCCGTGAAGTCATGAAGAATATGTACAAAATGTCATTACCTACTAATTGATATATTTGGTCTCTTCTTTGTTGGTAACCCCATGACTTAGAGGGACAGCTCAGGTGAGTGGCCTTCCTGGGTGTACTCCTTCTTGTAGATGTGATCTGGTCGGATCCTCTTGTGATTCAGAAGGAGTCAGCCGGTGCTTTTACTTCCTGATTCGAAAAATGAAAAAAAAAAAGTCGGTCTGTTTGCACTGTCGGCTTGTGAACACGATAACTCCAGATATAATGGAAGTATCAATACAAAATAGTATATGTGTATCCAAAAACCGGTAAGAACGACACCTTTTGATTTTCAGCCAAGTCGGTCGAAAGGGAAGGGGTGATTAGGGAAGAGGCTTACTACAAAAACTCCAACTGCCGTTGTAATGAATGTATTGACACGAAATTTCATATAAGTCCTTCAAGAACAATCAGCCGAAGGAGAGGGGGCATCAGAGGGGCTCAACTCAAAAATCTTAATAACTCTTGATTTAATGAATGTACCGACATGAAATTTTATATTTAAATTTTTAATTTTCTGCAGATTGCATCTAGGTTGGCAAGTAGCCAACGCCTACAAATACATTCAGTAGAATTGCTTAGAATGAAATGTCTCATCTGTGATGAACTCTAGTTTAGTTAGGAACCTCCTATAAATTTAACGGACCCTAAACCACATCAAGTTACCAAGTAGTACACAATGAGGGAGGCTGGGACAACTTGTAAAGCGACTAACTTCTCTTATTAACCCAGCACCATTAACAGCTATTAACAACTTGTACACTTAATAGGTACCAGATTAGTGACTTTGTTCAAGACGACTCGGCCAAGACCAGAGAAAATTATATATATTGTGGGGTTTGTAAATTGGGGGTACTTTAAAAAAATTGGTAGTGATAACTGAAATTTTTATATATAATATTTGAAATTCTGGTTAGGGTATTATAACATTATTTTTTTCAAAAGTTAGGGAAACATATTTACTTGTTACTGTTTTCATACCTTTCATGAAACCATATGACAACAGTAATATATTTAACGGTGGAACTAACCCCTAAAATTATATATTTACTTGTTTATTTGGACTATCCTCCTTTTTTCTTAAAATCGTTTTGGGGATCAAGCGCGTGATGTTCGATGTAGACGCTGTCCTGTGTTTCTCCAGGTGCTTCTGTCCATAACTTGATGAGTTGTTCTGCTGATCTTCTTCTCGTATCATGCTGCTGAACAGACGGCCGGACAAACTGGGACCGTCTCCATGGACAGACAGACGTGAACCGACTCGAGCCAAACAGACAGAGACAGCCGGCTGGACAATATGAAAAAAAAAAGTTCATAATTTTCAATTACTATTATCTAGGTATCCCTAAATACAATATACAAATAGTTTAAAATAAATAATAATAGAAAAACTAAAATGGTACAATGGCTATACGTTTAAAAAGTAATAGGATAAAATTAAATAAAATGATTGAGGAAAGAAGAAATAAAAATAACTGTACTAAGAGAAAATAAATATAATTGAAATTCTAAAATGGAGGTAATATTTATAGAATTAATAATTGGAAAATGAATACTATAAATAATAAAAACAAAGATACTAAGTTAATTTAGATAAAAGGGAAAATATATACATAGAGAACCATATCATGACTAGATACATTAAACAGCCAAATTAATAATATTATTAATATTTAATAATCGTAATGGTAACATAAATATTAAATTGTTTTGTTTTTAATAAAAACAAACATTTTTTATCCTTGAATAAGACAGAGATTTATTTTCACAATCTCTATTATCTACATTATCCTGTCAGTCGAAAATCATACAATATATATATGCTGTTTTTTTGTTTTTTTTCAACTAAGTTTTCTCACTTTCTAATAAAACCGATTGATAGATTTGCTTGATAATGTATCAAGCCCACTTTCACCTAAGTTTTCCGCTTTATCTCTGAAACCAATTGGCTGATTTGGATAAAAATCAATAGGTGTTCTACTGAAAGAATGAATCCTCATACTATAATTCATGTTGATACTTTTGTTACCTCAGAGATGAGCATAATCATAACCCACGAAATCCCCCCCCCCCCCCCCCCAAAAAAAAAATCATTATTCGCTTTTTATGGTCATGTTGGCTTTCAAGACGACTCTTTTTTCAAAATTGTGGTCTGTCATGCGATTGTAAATTTTTTCGGTGAAATAAAACTGACTGAGAAAAATAAAACAGCAATGAGAACTGAACCCAAGTGTATTTACTAATCTGTTATTATTTACCTTTACAGTATTAGATTGACAACATTTCACAAACAATTCCATTTTCCAAAACAAAGGAATGATATCTGCAATATTTTTTAACAAGCAATATTTTTACGATTGCAGATTCTATTCATCGAAAAAATCAAATTTATTAGAAATAAAACCAGAAATTTAACATCTAGGTACTGTAAACAATCACAGAACATTCTTTACTCCAAGAAATGAACGGCGCAAAATGATTATGATTACAGCGATTGTGATTATTTGATTATGATTACAGTGATTGTGATTATGATTACAGTAATTGTGATTACATGATTACTTGATTATGATTACATGATTATGATTACTTGATAGTGATTTTATGATTACATTATTGCAATCGTAATCACGATCTCCGATTACCATTGTAATCATGTAATCATGTTTCATTTTAGCTACATTCACAGTGCGATAGTATCATGTATAAAATAACAATGATGAATAAGTTTTATTTTCTCTGGTAATCATGTAATCATTGATTATGATTATGCCCATCTCTGCTCTACGGTAAATACATTTTTTTGAGTTTAATTCTTCTGTTCCCCTCCCATTCCCTTAAGCCGTTTCGGCTTAAAATTTAAACGTATAAAGTGTCGTGTAGACATATTCATATTTCAGGAATTATTGGGGTGTTTTTGTTTGTTTTGTTTTTTTCTCATTTTTGGAATCTCGGGTCGGAAGTTCTAAAATTCCGGTGGAAAGTCAACTTCAAATTTCATAACAGATTATATAAGTACGGAAATGAAAGGAAGGTGCTCTGACAAATATTGGTCTGAGGGTTACAGGACTTACCCTCATGTAACTGTAATATAAATTGAAATAACACAATATCTAAAATTGCCATTTTTGGGGGTTGCCACCTTTTACCTCAGAGACATCTATATTTGAAACTATATTTGTCAATTGTCGTTACATTCTTATATTGACGATATGAATTCTGCAGGGAGTTCGGCTAAGTGGTCTCAAATACTATATAAAGGTTTGCCTTTGCCCATGACGGCAAACACAAGAGACTATTTTTGGTCCCCAAGGTCTTCACTTTACCTTTACTTCTAAGGTTTCAAGCATAAAAAATGAATAGCTTCTTTTTTATCAACTGAGTCCTTCATTCTTAAATTCTATCTATATTTTCCATCCGTACTTTCGTTAGATACAGAAGATATGTTTCTTTGATCATAAGAATACTCTCTTCAGAAATAATAATAATAATTTGATGTCAATGTTTTTAAGCAAGAAGACCAACACACAGAGCACATAAGCCTACTCTGGCCGTCTGCACTAAAAAAAATAGACGTTTAGTTAAATTTCACAAAAACTCATTTAAATTTAAGAAATATAATGGAAGGAAATTGATGAATCAATTCATAAACAATGGGGAAAAAATCGAAAAAGGTAATAATAATGTGAAGACTTCTCTAACCTCCCACAGATTTCATTAATTTATTTCATGCTAGCCGGCTTTATACTTACGATAGGAATAGATAATTAAATACACAATTTCTTTGTCAAATTTCACTATATATTCTCAAATATTCAACTAGTTTTGCCGTGTTAAGGCATTATCAAGAGTCACTTATAAACTCGTATAAACTAGTTTATAAGTGACTCTTGATAATGCCTTAACACGGCGAAGCTAGTTGAGTATTTGAGAATATATAGTGAAGTTTGACCAAGAAATTGTGTATTTAATTATCTATTCCTAGAATGGAGCTTCGCAAAGTAAATCTGGAAACCATAAATTATACTTACGATGGTTCTCCTATATAATATATAGGAGAACTATCGTAAGTATATATCCATATCCCTCTCTTCATAATAGGATATATTATATCCTATTATGGAGATATATTATATCCTATTATGGAGAGAGGGGATATGGATCTATATAAATATATAACCATCGAGATATATATCAAGATATAGTATGTTTTTTTTTTTTTTTCATTATTTTATTTCTTATTGTTCTATTTAGTACTATATGCAATTATTGTTTCTTTAGTTGATTGCTGAAGGCCTCATTTTTTTTTATTCCCCCAATTGATTGATATTTGTATTCTTTTGTTTATTTCTTGTGTTTTTATTATTAGGGGACGTTTATCCCAGAATAAAGATTATTTTTCATTTATTCATTCTTCCAAGTCTGTCAAACAAATAAACTTCAAAGAATCCATACTTGAGTGAATCACATATGTACATTGATATAACTTATAAATTACTCAAAACAATAACAACTATAAAAATTGACAATATTGTTAAGGGAGCGAAGTAGGTACCTAGTGTGTTTGGAATTCTCACCACAAGACTGGTTTAAACGTGACCAAGGTGGTAGTTAGCGGTAATGCCGCTAGGGGGTATCTCTACCGCAGACTTAATTTTCTCAAAGCATCTTCCTAAATTTAATTAATTTTGAAAGACTTGGTTGTGTAGCCAAACAGTATTTTGCAAAAGTTTACAACAATTTTTTCAAAAGTTTATTAATATTAATATTTGTAAGGTTCAAATTGAAAAACGTGGCATATTGTGAAAACTTGTAATAAATAAATGAAACAAACTTTTTTTTAAAATATTGGTTAAATCATAGAAAAATGTATTCATAAACTAGCGGTTTTGGTATTACAACGTCAGGTTTAGTTATAAACAAAAACAGATGCGCTCAGCGCGAACCGTAGCTAAATCAGGTAGATAGATACGGAATTGGTTGGAATTTTCCCAACAGTGAAACTAAGTTGAAATTCCAACCCCTTCCTTACCTACCTGATGTACCTATAATAAAGGTGTGCACTCGGTTTCCATAATAACAGTTTATGGGGGCAAAATGAACAAATTTCTGACCAAAAGTATGAAACATATACTTTATGTTTTTTTGGTGTGCTGAACACGAAAAAAATACTTAAAAAACTCCCCGACCCTTCATTGAGTAAGGTATTTTGACAAATACATCAGCTCCTCAAGAAGAGGCGAACACGTGTTGTAGCTCATGCAGCTTATGAGAAATATACAATTCATATTAGGTAACTGAAATTAGAAATTGCAATAGCTTCATTTTCTTCGAAAATTCGCTAAAATTAAACGTCTGCGTCTTCTTTGGACGAATTTATAACTTTAAAATTAAGTTTCTCCCAAATTCGCAAATTTTCACAAAAACTAATTTCATTTTATGGTTGTCTGATGAAAATACTTTAAGAAGGTGAAAGAGCGAGTGCCCGGCAACAACAAAAACTAATTTTTTTCAGTAGTTTTTTATTAAGCAGTGACGCTAATAATGGTAATTATAATTTAGTACACTTACCTTGAGAAGAGATCTCCATATTTAAGACAATAAAAGAATTTAAAACATTGGGTTTTAACACGTTATGAATATAGACTGAGGCAATGTAGAGGGTATTAAAAGGCTGCAATGGTCTTGTTTATGTTTGTACAGGTGTATAGAAGTAAACCCACCTTCACTCCCTCCTTAAAATCTGCATCTGTTTTTTGTATTTTGACCAGGTTTTGAGGCCTCTTACCCCAGTGTGCGGTGGTGTGAAACCGGTACTTCATGTATACATTGTTTTGTGAAATATACAATATTAAAAAAACTTTGTTTTATTTATTTAAATATTTGTACTTTTATTATTTCAGTTAGATATAGATTCAGACAATATTGTCTTAATCTTTCTAGGCATAATATGTATGCAAGTCCCTAAGAAAACTGTCGTAACTCAAAAAATAAGAAGTTTTCAGATGAAAATTGACAATGGTCAGATTAGCTAATTTCAAGATAGTATTATTAATATAACTGTTTATTTTTTAGTGCATTAGTATGAATATATAATAATACTGTATATATATATGTTCATACATAACCTTTGTTCAAAGATAACCTCCCCAATTGCTAGTTAGTTATTATGACTCATGCCCGGGCTTTAATCACGAGGTCATTTCGCCTGCTACCAGAGCGCTCTTTCTTCACTCTGTGGACTTGAGCAGCCCAACTCTACTATAGGAGACCAAAATTTTGCCTAACCTAAATTTTTATTCACCTAGGGCAGGGGTCTTTAACAAGTACCTGACATCGTACAGGCTCGGGACCATCGTATAACGTCCCATCCGAAGGACGGTATGCTTATGTTTATTTCACCTTCCAGATAAAGTGAACTAAGGGCCTCGACCGGGTTTCCAACCTACGACCTTGAGCTCAGTAAGCAAGCACGCATACCACTGAGCTACTGGCGCCATAAATATACAATAAGTTAGGCCAACTGACATCTCAATATTTTAAACGGTGGGGGGGGGGGGGGGGGGGGGGGCAAACAAAAAAATATAGGCTAGCTCTAATATGAAGAAATGTAATGAGAAATGATTATTTCACAGGTTGTCAAATAAGATGTAGTCCGACCTCTCACAGATTTTTTATTAGTATTAGCTACCCGGTTTTCGAGGTTGCCCGCATCATCAGGCACTCTACAAAAGAAACCATCCTTAAGCAACAAAAAACAAAAACCAAAGAAAAAAAATCACGAAATACCAAAAAACAGGTTTAGTTGGTAACAATAATAAAATATAAAGACAATAATGCCTTTATTTTTTATGATTGTTACCAACAGAACTTTTTTTTTTCCTTTGGTTTTTGTGTTTTGTTGCTTAAGGATGGTTTCTTTTGCAGACTGCCTGATGATAAGGGCAACCTCGAAGGCTAGCTAATACTAATTAAAAATCTGTGAGAGGTCAGACTACATCTTATTTGACAACCTGTGAAATAGCTCCTTTATGGGTGATTAGTTTTTTTTCATGAAATGTGTTGGAGTAGTTAGTTATATTAGAAATCAAAACGAAAAAAAAAAAAAAGTCATAACGTGAAAGTAATCCGATTTAATCAAACATTTATCTGGGTCACTAAAAAATGAGAAACATTCCGTATTTTGGTGTGGAGAAGTATAAGCCTTGGACTAACTCACGCTTCTCTTGGATGCTATGCTTAACTATCATATCATATAGATACTGGCAACAAACTAATAATTTACAAAACTATACTATAAATTGGAGCTACGGACTAGGTAGAGCGAAATAATCTAATATGAATCTTATCCAAACATTCCAGTCCAAACTCCTCGAATTCTAATTTTTAATGCTCCTTTCCACATCACCAAAAAGGTGCATATAAAGATCTCAATATACCCACCGTCCAAAAACTAATCCAATCCCAATTTTCAACTTTTCATAATAATCCCTCAACCTATCCCAACCCGCCTGTACAATTCCTATAGTGTCATTTTTGTTTTTATTTGTTCATTTGACTCCAACATTGGCCTACTTATTATGTGTACTAATATTTTGTACAGATTGTAAATTTAAAAAAATAATAAAACAAATTATACAGTATGGGGATGCTATCTATCGGCTATGGCAGGAACTAAAGGGGACAGGTGCTGCCGTCTATGGTGAGTCGGGCGGACTACAGGAGCACTGAATCAATACAAGTGACAGCTCTCTTCCTTGTATCTCGAATCAATCTTTGCACCATCTTGGGCCAACAAGTCTTCCTCCCCCCACCTCCCACTTGACTATTTTTTTATGTAGAATACAAAAATTTAACGTTTTTGTAAATTATCTTAAAAAAATTTATTATGTTTGAAAATTGATGTCTGAACTTATTTATTTGTTTAATATTGACTCATAATTTTTAATTTTTTACAATTCATTTTTATGTAAACAGTACTTGCTTTATGACTATTAGGTTCTATGTCCAAATATAACTGCATCTTTCGCTACAAGACAGAAATTTCTCTGTTCATTCATGTTGGTTCAGCTCTTCGATTGATAGTATTAATGTTGGCAGATAGCGGAGACATATAGGAAAATATAAAAGATAAATATAAAAAAAAAGTTCAAAAACTTCCTACTATATTTGTTTTTATTAAAATATAAGCTGCGATGCTTTTCTTTGATATATATCGTCAACATAATTTCCATTGTAAGCAGATTTATTAAAAAGTATTTGTGAAATAGCAATCCATCGCCCAATACTCTTTAAAATGCAATGCACAATTAATTAATTTTAGTATGCATATTATATATAGTTCAATACTTTTTTTATCAATTTTGTTATTTTGAAAACTGCACTAACGGCACACATTTTACTTCCACAGCTATACAAAGTATATGGAAAGTAATGTAATCGTTCAGAAATTCGATGTTCATTATTCACCGGAATTTCATGTTTTCTGGCCCCCTGATACCAAAAATGAAAAAAAAAATTTCCTGTCTGTAAATATTGTCCAATGTGTCTATCCAGAACCTCACAAGGACGACACCTATTGATTTTCAGCCAAACCGGCCAATAGAAAGAGGGGGATCAATTGAATAACTGTCAATGTAACTGAAGTATCAACACGAAATTAGGTATGATGGTGGAGAAGTCCCCGAGTAAGACATGGACACATTTCCAACCAAATCAGTAAATTGGTTTCATAGGAAGAACGATGGACCTTGTCGATGATTTACCGATGTTTTTTTTAACCATGTTCAACACCCGGTTAATTTACATCTGAGATGGCTTGTCTTAACGTCTTAGTGTGCCAATTGGGGTAGAAAGTGTGGCAGTCCTGCAACAGAGGGGCGGATTGCATGTTATGAGGGGGGGCGCCCAGAGGAGGGATCAGACTCATATAATGGTAAGACTTTGGTATTGGCTGATCATGGGCTCTCTGTGACCTGAATCGGTAACCAACCCTGTGTCAGGTCAAGTGTTGTAGTGTCAACTTGGTGTTGGCCACAAGCACTGCTCCCAAGCAGCATTTCCAGATGCCACAAGGCCTATGTTTCAGTTGATTGATAAAAATGCTATATACAAAATTTCATGAAAATTCTATCAACTTTTGAAGAGCCTACGGCTCATTTATGTGTTGTCTTCACTTACAACCCCTCCTTCCGGCCAACATTTTGAGACGCCACAGTCTCATTTCATGTTTTGAGCCCCCCACAACCCGCTTACCCGTTAAGAGCTAAAACAGATGATAAAATTCTACCAAATAAAATTTTGTAAGGTTTAGAGGGAGAGCAGAAACTTACGTGTGAATCGGGGTGTCGCCTCAAATTTGCAGATCAGTGAACCCTCGAAAAATCAAACAGAAGGAATGGTCCATCAAATAAAGATATAGAAGGTTTAGAGAGAGAGTGAAAACTTAAATACAGGTGAGTTTGGATTTAGCCTCAAATTCAGAGAGTGAAGGGCACACAAAAGAGCAAAAACTGAAGGTAAGAGACAACCAAAGATAAATAGGCAAATGAAGTCTCGAAGGTTTAGAAGGAATACAGAAACTTATGTTTAAGTATGGGTGTAGCCTCTGTTGCCTAGAAAAACACAATATTGCAATAATGTCAGTAGAGAGGCTGCAACGAGATACGACGTTAGACAACCATAAGAAAAGATGAAAATTTGTTCTGGTTCTAACAAAAATAGCCGAGGAAGAAATATAGAATATAGATCGTCCTTGTAGCAATGATTCTTCATATTTTCTAAAAAAACGTTAATACAGCAATGTCGGTAATGGGCTTCGACCAGATACGAGTTAGTTAACAATAAGTGAAGATTTTTTTTTTTTTTTTTTTTTTGTATTTATTTATTTAAAGCCACAACTATGCAAAAAAAATGCACAACCAGCGGCTGGGCTGACAGGTAGGTACTATACAAAAATAATAAAAATAAAATAAAATAATAAAAATAAATATGACATGAGAGGCTTGAGAGAGGAAAAACACCCAGCGGTGAACCCTCATGACATCACTTCATACCAGGAGATCTCTATGCCAAACTCTCTTTAATCTTCTTGGGGGATTGTGGGGTAAAGTACTTAGGATTTTGCGAACTTCCGGATTGGTATGTAAGTAAATTTTGGTGTAGAAACGTTGGTATAAATGTTTAATGCTAGTGTCTATGGGTGTGATGTTCAAGTCGCGGTGTAAAGTCTTGTTGCTAACGTATGGTGGGCATTGCGTAATCAGTCGGAGAGTCTTGGATTGAAATATCTGTATTCTTTTGATGTTTGAAGTCTTGGCTGTACCATATATTTGTAAGCCATAGGTCCAGAGAGGTCGGAGAAGATAAGTATAACAATTTAATTTTTGTCGAGTAGATAATTTAGAATGCCTATTCAAAATACTGTACAATAGTCTAAGTCGCCGGTCTAGTGTGAGTCGTGTCGTCCGAGTGTGAGGGTTCCAAGTCAGCCTTCTATCGAGGGTTAATCCTAAATATTTTACGGAAGAGGTATGGGGTAATGGCTGGTTTTCAAGGAATACTGGGGGACAGTCACCACGGCGGAGAGCGAATGTTATGTGTTGACATTTTGTGGTGTTAAATTTAATTTTCCAAGATTTACTCCAAACTTCAATTTTGTTGAGGTGTTGCTGTAGTTTGAGTGAAGTGGTGTGAGGATCAGTGTGAGAGGCTAAAATGGCGGTGTCATCTGCGTATGTGGCTGTTAATGTGAGAGGGTCGGTGGGTAAGTCGAAGGTGTACATGGAGTATAATAGGGGGGCTAATATTGAGCCCTGAGGCACGCCGGCCAGTATGGGGTGGCAGGAGGAAATAGCTGAGCCCTGACGGACGGCGAAATACCTATCCGTTAAGTATGACTGGAGAATAAGATAATATGTATGGGGTAGGAGGGGTTTAAGTTTATATAGAAGTCCCGCGTGCCAGACCCGATCAAAAGCCTGAGATATATCCAGGAATGCCCCGGCTGCATAGAGTTTTCGCTCTAATGCAGACGCTGTGTAGTCGACAACTCTGTGCAGTTGGTGGGTGGTGGAGTGAAAAGAACGAAACCCAAACTGGTGATCGGGAAGATGAAGTGAAAGGATAGAAATGAGGCGTTTATAGAAAAGTTTTTCAAAGATCTTGGAAAGAAAAGAGAGAAGACTGATAGGTCGAAAGGAAGAAGGGTCATGCTCAGGTTTGTTTGGTTTTGGGATCATGGTGATAACAGAGTACTTCCACTGAATGGGAAAGTATGTTGTACGAAGTATGGAATTGTACAGAGTTGTCAGAAATACAACAGCTTTCCGAGGCAGCCGCTGGAGAATCTCCGCTGTTATCAGGTCATAGCCCGGGGACTTCCTTCTGGGGAGATTTTTAATTTCGTACTGAACTTCGGAGGGTATGAAGGCTTTTGGTGGGAGGGAGATAGGAAGGGGTGTGTCTAAGAAATGGTGAATACGTGATTCATGAGGGATGTCTGAAAGATCGTGATGAGGTCTGAAAGTAGATGAGAGATGCGCAGCAAACAAATCGGCTTTCTCGTCGTCCGTCACGGCCCAGGATCCGTCGTTCTGTCGCATTGGCATCGACTGAGATTGGTGTCGGAGAAGTCTACGGGTTCTCCTCCATAGGCTGCCATCCTCCGCATTCAGATTGGAAAGGGAGGAGTCGTAGTATTCCCTGTTAATCAGTCTGATTTGCGTCTTCAGGTCATTGCTTAGTCTGTTGTATGTCCGTCTGTCTGAAGGTAATCTCGAGGTCTGCCATCTTTTTCTCGCTCTCCTCTTTTCTCCGATCAGCTCACGGATGTATGCAGGGTAGGAGGGGAGAGTCGGATGAGGACCAGTGTTTGTTGGTAGGACTGCTTGCCAGGCAGCCTGCTGTATGGATACGGTAAGAAATTCCACAGCCTCCTCTATTTCCTCTCCCGTCTTCAGTGAATATGGCACGGACAATGTTGTCTCCAATTGCTGTTGGAAAAGGTTCCAGTCCATAACTCCTGGCGTTAGACTTGGCCTCGTTGATTCGATCTCAATCTCCGCCCAAAGAGTGAGATGTACTGGTGAGTGATCCGAGGAGAGATGAGAGCAAGATTTAACATCGTATGGCACACCTCGCAGCCCCTTCTGTATGAAGAAGTCTAGTAAGTCCGGCAATTTGCGTCTTGAGGTTGGCCAGTAAGTCGGTGAGTTTGTCGAAATAGTGTCTAATGAGAGCTGATTAACAGAGGAATACAGACTTCTGCCCCTAGGGGTGCAAAGGCGCGAACCCCATCGCTGGTGTTTGGCGTTGAAATCGCCCCCAGCGAGGAAACATGCGCCCAGATCCCTAAAGAACCGGACGAATGTTTCCGGCCTTATGGCGTGCCTCGGGGGACAATATACGGCCACGAGTGAGATTTTCCTGTGTCTGGTGTGTAAGGATATAGCTGCCGCTTGTATGTGTGGTGTGGTATGTGATGGTAGTGCATAGTGTTTAAGGGATTGTTTTATTATGACAGCCGCACCGCCGTGGCTCCTGTTGTCTGGGTGGTCGGCTCTATACACTTTGTAATTTTGAATGAAAAATTTAGATTTAGTTGTCAGGTGGGTTTCCGAAATGAGGGCTACGTCAATTCTTTTTTGATTCAAAATTATTTCAAGCTCATTTTTATGTTGTATTATGCCATTGGCGTTCCATAGAAGGACTGTCAAGGAACCCAGTGTGAGAGTATTAGCGGACATACTGGGAACAAAAGGTTTGGGTAAGTTGGGATAGCTGGCTAAGAAGATTAAAAAGAGGTTGGACTATCTGGTTTATACCTGATATGAAGTGTACCATTTGAGGTGGGAGGCCATTTGCTGACCACTGGGTGTTGTCCTCTCTCAGGCCTGCCGAAATGTGCGGAGGTCTCTGAAGGGGAGGTGTCTCGGTGGTGAGGTTCCTGGCGGTGGCTGCAAAGGTCTGCCTCAGAGGAGGTGGTGGAGGGGCGGGCCGCACCAGAGAAGGGTAGATCGCCTGGTCCTGGTGGGATGGAGGCGCTGCTGCTGGGTTTCTCGGTGGTTGTGGTCTACTGCCCTGTCGTTTGAACTGCAGTTCTTTGTACACCCGGCATCCCTTGTAGTTGGCCGGGTGGGATTCCTGGCAGTTCGCGCAGGTGGCTGGAACAGTCCGGGGCTTGTTGCAGCTTCCCGAAATGTGTTCGCCGCCACACCGAACACAACGATGTGTGTGCCTACAGTAACTCTTTGTGTGCCCGAAGGCCTGGCAGCGAGTGCACTGTGCCACAGTGTGCTTCTTTCTTGGCTCCTCTATTTTAATTTTTGTATACAATAAACATTCAATGTCATAAATTTTTTCATTGTAGCTGCCAGGCTCTACATCAACAAAGAATAATGGTAGTGGCACTTTGTATCTCGACCACACATTAGTAATTCGGGTGGCGACGAACCCTTTCTCTTGCAGGGCTCTGTGTATAGTGTTCACACTCGTGGAGGGATGAAGACCTCGGATGACCACTCGAGGCACTTTGTCGTTTGGGTTTTGGTAGGTGTGGAAATTGGCATTATTTCCTTCGAGTAGGTGGATGAAGGCCCTGTATGCCGTTGGCGTTTTGGCATATATTGTTATGCCCTGTGTGGTAGTCCTCAAGGAGAATGACTCCAATCCTCCTTCTTTTATTAAAATTTCTATTAGGCTGTCGTAATTTTCGACGCCTTTTAGGTAAATAGGTGGAGGCTTTTCAGCTTTTGTAACATTATTTGTTTTTTCTGGCTCTTCAATAGCTGATGTCTCCATGTTGGTCAGAACACTAAAGCTATTTGCTACGGTGGTAGGGGTGAGGTGCTCACCTGACTGTTTGGCTACCTTGCGTGGGTCTCTGGACGTTGTCCCGCTTCTCTTCCGGCCCACTACTGACTCCCAGGTCGCTCCCAAGTTGGATGGGGCTTGTTCCATGGCTACTGTGGTGCTGGTGCTAGGACTAGCAAGGGCCCCAACTGGGGTTTCCTCACTTCCCGCCACCATTAAGTCCGCACAAAATCACAATAATTAAATAAAAATAGTATTTGTAAAGGTTACTTTTAACACTTTAAAGATAAAGAAACCATAACGAAATGAAAACGCACAAAACTCATGTCTAGAAAAAAACGAAACAAGAACTATATACAATAACTATTTACACACTTTGTTTTTGTCATTAAGCACTGAAAATAATAAAAAATCTAACGGAACAAAATATTTACTTTTTCTCAAGTTGGTTGCCAAACAGCCAATAAGTGAAGATGACAAATATATTCTGGTTGGTCCTAACCAAAATAGGTCAGAAAGAAATATAGAATAGCGAGCCATTTATAGCACTTACTCATACCTTACCGCTCTACATCTTAATCTTTGACCTCTTTATTTCTCTTGACCCTTCCTTACCTTCTGTTTTTGCACTTTTGAGTTTCAGTGAATTCAAAGCTACATCACGACTCACACATAAGTTTCCGCTCTCCCTCGAAATCTCTGATCTCCTTATTTGTTGGACTCTTACCTTCTGTTTTTGCTCCTTTGAAGGTTTCTACATCTCTGAATTTGTGGCTATACCTCGACTCACACATAAGTTTCCGCTCTCCTGCTAAACCTTTCATCTCTTTATTTGGTGCCCCCTTACCTTATGTTATTGCTCTTGTGAGGTTCCTTTGATCTCTTTGAAAATTTTCGCTTCTCGTGTTGAGACATACACACTGCGCTAATCGGTGAGCATAGATCGATTATAAGAACTAGAAGAAAAATTTATTCTGGCATAATTTGAAAAACAGAAATTTTTTTATGTCTAATTATCATTCTCTAATTAAATCAAATTTTTTGTTCAAAAAGAAATTTAATAGATTCGCTCGCGGAACCCTTCAGAGAGCTACGGGGTAACTCGTAGACCGCGGGTTGCCGATTTCAATTAAATATATTTTTTTTTTTGTAATTGTTTGCAAAAACAAAATAAATTTACCTTTTTTCCTAACATGAAGGTAAATTCGAACTGGAGGATAATTTTATAGAATCCTGGGGCGAGAGACTTGGGTCTTAATTAACAATTTATTTTTAATGAGACCGTAAATTAACTTACATTTTAACTTAGCGGATTAGCGTTTGGTTGGATACATTTTTCAAAAAAACAAAATTTACTAAATAGATATAAAAAGTTGTTAAATTATAGTTGTACTAGCAGGTCACTTGTCGTTGCCAGGTTAGTAATGTTATTTGCCAGGTATATAATAATATTTAATGTAATTTTGATAACTGGTATTCTTAACCCCGAAAAAAAAAAAAAGAAAAATCAGCCGTGAATCACCGGCAATGTACTTCCCCTACGCGAATTAATCAATTAACTTTTTGCTCTTCTATGTAAGTAAAATGTTGATTATAATCAACATTTTACTTACATAAGGGCTCCTAAATCTTCAAACTAAATTATGTGTCGATAAATTCAATACAACGGCAGTTATCTCGGATTTGAGTTGAGCCCCTTTTCTGATGCCCCCTCCCCTTCTGCCTTGTGGGGTTTCGGTCACACATATAAAATTTCGTGTCGATACATTCCTTCTATCGGCTGTTATGAGAGGTTTTTTTTTGTTATGCCTCCCCCCTAATCCTTCCCCCCCTTCTCTTTGGTAGATTTAGCTGAGAAACAATAGGTGTGACCAGTCTCTTCACTCATTGTCGCCTCTCTTCAACTCTCTTGTCCCTCTCGGTTTGCCCTTCACTCTTGTCTTACATAGGAACTAAATTGTAATTTTGTGTCGATACATTCATTACGTCGGCTAGCTTTAGAGGTTTTGTTCCCTCCCCATCACCCCCTCCTCTTTGGCTGAATCAATAGGGGTCGTATTTATGGGATTCTGAATTCACATATAAGTTTTCTTGTTGATACATTCATTCTATCGGGAGTTATCGTCTTCACGACACTCCTTCCTCAGAGATCCACACCTTAGCCTTGCATTGATAACACTGTTCAACAAAAAAAATTTTTTTTTTTTGTCTTTTATTTATAGAGATGCAACTGTTGCTAGGGTGCAACAACCGGCATCTATGATGGTGTAGGTATGGATATGGAGGCGTGAATGGCATTTGAGAGGAAGTCCCAGTACTTTATCTTCACAACACTTACCACAAAACCCCCCACGAAGGTTGAAGAGAAGATGAAACCGCGACTTACTGCCACCTTAAATCCTATTCGTTCTTAATATTTTTTTTACATTATTTTCCTTTACTTTTATCATCTCTAACCCATCCATCAAAATTGTCTTTCAATTTCCTTTTTATTTATTTATTTTATTATTTTTTTTTTCTGTTCTCGTACTAATAATTAAGATAAATTTTCGTCCCGAGGACCTACCAAAAAAAATTAAATTCATTTTTCTGGGGCTATCAGTCTTGATTCTTATGGGAAATTGCCTCCTGAATTCAAATCTGTAATTAGTTTTTCTCTGTCAGACATAGTTTTGAGGTTATACGCAACTTCAGTTTTTTCAAAATTGTTACACTTCTTATTTGCACGCTGTGTATTTATAAAGGCAAAACATGCAACTTGTAGAGATATCAAAGGTCAATTGCAAACTATCAATATTTTAGTCACTTATAAAATTATTTAGAAACATTTTAGACAGGATGAAACAAAAACATGAAGGAGCCCATAAATTATCATCATATATTGTATAAAAAACTTATTTAAGATTAGAAAATATGAAAAAATCATCTTTTACCCAAGAATTTAAAAAGCTCATTTTTTTCTCTTGTGTTCAATTTTGCAGCCTCGAATAATGTTCCAGCAGTAGTCAGCAAGCGTTGCAGGCATCCATTTCCCTTCATACCGCTTTTCCATGGTAATTATATCTTTATGGAACCTTTCACCATGTTCATCGCAAACATCACTACATCTAATTCTAATTAGAGGTGATGTAATTTGAAAATAATAAAATTATAGCGCAAACGAAGACATAACCGCATAGCAAAGACCTTTAGAGAGCCATGGGGGCCATGCGGGCTAGAGCGTAGGGCTTTGGTCGCATGATCTGACCATGGTTTGCTGGTTCGAATCCCGTCCGGGAATGGGTTTTATCTCGTAGATAGAACTCCCTCCCGGGGCCATGGATGTTGTAAATAACTAGATAACATGGCTAATATGCATCATACCCCCCCAAAAAATAATAATAACAAAAATCTTAAAAGTGAAAAATTACTCAGAAGAATTAAAGTAGAAGTGAACTTGGGCTGGGGTCATGGACCTCATTCTAGTACTAATAATAATATCTACAGCACAACAATTAATAATAATGACCAGTTATTCCTCATTATGTAAAACTGGCAATATGGAGGATCATCTGTTTCAATTAGCTCCAGTCATAGCAGTCAGGCTGTTATACATCTCAAATACTTTATTTATATTTTTTTCTTATTTTCGTCCTGAGGACCTACCACCGGGTGGCCTTCCTCTCACATGCCATTCACGCCAACCTATCCATACCTACCAACACAGATGCTGGTTGTTCAACCCTAGCAACAGTTGCATTTTTATAAAAAAAAAAAAAAAAAAAAATATATATATTTATTTCTTTTTTAAATAAAATAAAAGAATTTTTTTTTGAAATATAGACAACAAATGTACATAAACTGTTGAATTTTTTACTTGTGGAGGGTGGGGGAGACACAACAATTTAAAGAAAGCCCAATTCTAAGCACATCTCTAAGTTTATATAATTTATTTATTTTTGAGTGATCCGGTAGCTTAATGGTTTGCGAGCTTGCTTACTGAGCTCAAAAAACCCGACCGAGGCCCTTAGGTTTTTTATAAGGTACTCGTTAAAGTCCCCTATCCTAGGTGAATAAAAATTTAGGATAGGCAAAATATATTATTCGTCAGCTCGAATTAATTATTTAAGTTTTCGTTTTCCCTCCAATTCCAATCGACCATTTGGGCTAAAAATCAATAGTTGACTTACATAGGCGCTGCTGAATCCTCAATTTAAATTTTGGGTCGGGACATTCATTAAATCGGCAGTTATTAGTTATTAAAAACAAGAATTATGAAAAAATTATCATAATTTATATTAAATTTAAAACTGTATCTGCTGTATTTATTAGTATTATTTTTGTACTCATGTATTTTCAACTATTTATTTAATAATTTTACTCATACCTTATTCTGCTGAGTTTACGAAGCTCTTTTTTAGGCGACTCATGTATTTCGTTGTACTCGTACTCCTCCTAAACCCCTTTACCGATCACATTGAAATTTGCCACGATGGTAGTGGACACGGTGACGATGGTTTACTACTAAAAAAACCTGAAGTCGAACATACCACGGAGGAATAATCACCGAAAAACGAAATCCCCATTGAAATCAATTGAGAGACAAAATTCTAGCGCAAAATAGAATTTTTCGATTTCAAATGTAAAAATCCGGGCGAAGAAAAAAAAACCCTACGGTTCCATCCAGTGAACCGGTTCATATGCCCCATTTCAAATGCACTACTTGTATGTTAACCGACCACATTAACAGTATGATTCAATAAATTTAGACTGACTCAGCTCAGTTTTTGCAAACAGCAGAATGTATTGCACACCTGTTTTATTTTTTGATAGTATTGTTATTACTAATCACATGTGTGTCCGACTTGAGAGTTAATAACTGTATATGAACCGAATTTATAAGCTATCTTATTGTATACATCTCATAACGTATTCTGATTCCATGTTTTGGTTTAACGGAAATTATTATTATTATTGTAAATATTATTATTGTATTGGGGTGTTTGAGTTGAGCCACCCTCTAACTTCCTCCACCCTCTAACTTCACCCAATTCCGCTAAACATACGTTCTTATAGGGTTTTGATATTAAATATAAAATTTCGTGTCAATACCTTCATTATAACGGCAGTTATTAGAATTTTGTTTTTTAAGACCCCTCTAATTTCCTCCCTCCCTTTGGCCGATTTGGCTGAAAATCAATAGGTGTCGTCCTTATAGGGTTCTGAATACACACATCAATTTTCGTGTCGATACATTCTTTATTCTAAACGGAATAATCATGTTCAATCATGAAATTCCAGTGAAAAATCAATATCTATTTTTTGACCGATTACATAACTTCCCCTATACTTTGTAGAGCTGAGCAAGTAAAATTATATGTTTTTATTATTTTCCTTCATTGTGTTTGTTTGCTTGGTTTTGTCTCCCGGCTTTACCTCGAGGTCTTATCGCCTGCTGCCAGAGCCTTCTACTGTGAGACTCCTATATTTTGATTAGACAGGTATTGTTGTTACCTAGGGGGAGGATCTACAACGAGTACCTGAGATGACGCAAGTTCCAGGCCGTCTCATGTAATAATATTACGATATTATTGAAAGTCGCAGATAGAAATTAGCAAGGGATGAAATAATTTGGAACATTATTATCATATTTTTACTTCCTGAAGTACAGGGGAAGTTACATAATTGACCAAAAATTCGAGCCAGAATTTTCAAAAGAATTTCATGATTTTCAAACCCCTAGATTTCAAATATGAAGAAAAAAAATGTCGGTATGTGTGCCTGTGAACACGATAACTCCGATAGAATGAATGGGTCAACGCGAAATTTTATATGTGTATCCAAAACCCTCTTCATGGGATCTTGCAACATGAAAATCCGTTGAAAACTCCATCTTGGATATTTGCATGATTACATGCTATAGATTTGAGAAAGTAAAATTAATTGTGTAATAGTAATCGTATAAAATTAATGTCACACAAAATAAATATTTTATTATTACAAGGTTGAGTTTATTTTTGTTAGGTATAAGTTCGTTCTTGAGGTTGGAATGGCCCTTTCCAGTTCGTTCCGAGAACCGTAGTTTTTTTTTGTTCTAACTATGAAGAAATAATCTCGACTATTTGTTATTTAGTGATCAATGTTTTGAGAGGGGTTAATAGTCCCTTCGTTGACCTACCTCAAGGCACTAATACCTTCACCTCTTCTACCGTGATGGGGGTTCAATCTACCCTAACAGTGTCAAAAACAAACTTTCCTATAAAACAATTATCTAACAACTTCAATTTATATGCGAGGGCGCCGGTAGCTCAAAGGTATCGTGCTTGCCAATTGAGCTCAACATCGTGGGTTCGAAACCCGGCCGAGGCCCTTATTTATCTGGGAGGTAAAATAAACTTAAGCACACCGTCCTTCGGATGGGACATTAAGCGATGGTCTCGAGCATGTACAATGTCCGGTACTCTTACAGACCCTACCCAAAATTTAGGGTAGTCAAAATTTAGGACTCCCATAGTAGAGTCGGGCTCATGTCCACCAGGGCGACGAAAGAGCTCTCTGGTAGTAGGCGATATGACCTCGCAGTTAAAGCCCGGGTATGAGTCACAATAACTAACTCACTATAACGTCACCTTGGCAGAATCACTGTACTATCACCCAGCAATATTGCACCCCTCAGATCATTGCTTGCCCCCCCCCCCCCCCCCCCCTCCCCCATCACAGAACATCGCCAGGTATTTGAGTCGAGCCCCCTTCTCTCATCTCCCTTTCCTTCGACCGATTCCGCGGTTAATTGATAGGTGCCGGAAATTCATAGGTGACATCCTTACGGGGTTTTGAATTTAAATATAAAATTTCATGTCAATACATTCATTCCATTAACATTTTTTTTTTTTTTTTTTTTTGCGGTATTACATGTTACTGTACAAAATTTAAGAAAATATTATTTATGTATATGAATATATGAAGTGGTAAATATAACAGTTCTTTCCATTGACAGTTATTTTTGAAATTAGGAGGTTGGAAGACATGAAATTCCGTTGCAAATTTTGAACCGATTACATAACTTCCCCTATACTTCGTTTCGCCGGGAAAGTAACATCATTTAAATATAGGTTATCTTGTTATACAAAAATATTAATTATGTTAGGTTAGGTTAGGTTTTATGACTCATGCCCGGGCTTTAACAACGAGGTCATATCGCCTACTACCAGAGCGCTCTTTCGTCACTCTGGTGGACATGAGCCAGACTCTACTGTGGGAGTCCTAAATTTTGTCTACCCTAAATTTTTATTCACCTAGGGTAGGGGTCTTTAACGAGTACCTGACATCGTACAGGCTCGGGACCTTCGCTTAACGTCCCATCCGAAGGACGGCGTGCTTAAGTTTATTTTACCTATTAATTATGTGAAATGCAATGATTTTGAGAGCGGTAACTTAGATTATCACACATATAGTAAATTTCGGGTGCCTCATGACCTAGGTTGATAATTTATAAAAAAAAAAAATCTAAATATAATATATTTAGATTTTTTTTTTTTGTTATATTATAACAGAGCTGTTTATTTAATAAATGTTAAATGATTGTTCAGCTACGAAACCCTTCAGTCTGATCTGATCGAACTGCTCTGCAATGTACTTAATGTCGCATCAAGCTCGAAATAGTCCAAAATTGAAAAATGATTTTGGTTCACAATCCTTCAATATTTCAATTTGTGACAATTCTCAAGGAATGAAATGTGATTCGTCAAAAAAAAAAGTGGTGATAACAGATAACAAGGAGTTTGTACAATTTTGAAAAAAAGTTCGATCCTTGGCTGATGTTTTGGATTTGACGCGCGCCCCACACACCCCCCTCTGGTGTCTGCGCAGGCGGGTCGTACCTGTTGCTAGACTGAGAGGGTGGGAACGCCCAGTCCCTATGGAAGGACGGAAGGGCCTGCTTGGGCCAGCGGCTGTTTGGGCGGCCCACAAGGGGCTCCAGTCGTGGGCCAAACACACCAATCTTGTGAGCCAACCACTCATCTATCTACATATCTAGTCTTAACATTAACAGTAGTACTTACATTTGTCCTAGTCTAACGCAAAATGTTCTTCTTCCTACTTGTAAATAATGGCATACAATATTTTTGTTTTGAAGCTTGTGCTGTTATTATTATTTAGTGGCATAACAAGCGAATAAAGTTCATTCTGTTTTTAAGCTTGTGCTGTTATTATTATTTAGTGGCATAACAAGCGAATAAAGATTATCTTGTTTTGAAGCTTGTGTTGTTATTATAATTTAGTGGCGTAACAAGCTACTAAAGATCATCTTCTTTTCTTAGTTAAAAAAACATTTTATTTTCTCACGAGTTTAGGCTCTTATAGCGCTGTTATTGCTTAAAACAATTTTTTTTTTGCCAAAAAATCCCTATAAACAAGATCTTTTTCCAGGAATGGTACTAAAGTTCACTTATAGTAAGGGTCGGCGTGACCATAGAGGCGAACTAAGGGGCCGCCTAGGGCGACTGAATCTGAGAAACGGCACTGAGGCAGATCTTTTTTTTTGTAAAGATGCCTAATTTAAATTTATTACAAGTATGAAGCAGGAGTAACCTTTTTAAATATTTTACGTTTTCTTTCATTTGATTGAGATAAACTACACAACAAATAAATGGAACTGAATAGATTGTTATTTATTTATTTTTAATAAATAGTCGTTGTGTTTAGCGAGAGATAAACGCTCACTTTTGTCAGTGACTGTAATCGGCAATGTTTCGACTGTTCGGTCAAGATCAACAGTGTTTTCACACGTTACCACATTGGAACAAGGCTGAGCTGCCGGTACACCTGAAGAAATACATGAGTATTGCATTGAATTGACTGTCCTTGAAACGCAGCATTGTTAATAACAATTTTCTTTGATAATAACAGTTTATGGTTAGTGGTGATTGTACACGCCGGGTGTATGTATAACTGATAAAAGTGGACTGTATATAAAAAAGGGTAAAAATGAAAGCATGGCCTCTACTCACGGCATGGGTGAACGAGGTCAAGGTTAGGTGATGGACCAGGTTAGATGGTCAACAATTGATGTTCGACAGATCAGCGAGGGATCCAGTCAGATGATCAACAACTACTGATGAGTTCAGGTCCGCTCCTCTCCTCATAGATAGATTGCGCTAGCTGCAACGGGCCTAGTGGCGCTGCGATGTACACTCACTATAAGGCAGGGGAGGGGGGGGGGGGGGGGGGGGGGGGAGGAATAAGGAAATGCCAGGCCTCAACATACCCCCCACCGAAATCACGCTTGGGATTTCTAGTCAAATAATAAGTACAAAAAAAAATAAAAGAACTCTTTCAAAAATAAAAAATAACCACCGGCGGTTAGATAAAAGAAATAAAAAACAGGGAAAGTAGGAAAAGGAAAGGAAAGGAAAGGAAGGAGGAAGGAAGAATTGGGAATTACGGTGTAGGCAGGGGACAGAGCTTCACCACAGGGCGAAGATAGGTCCCTTGAGAGGTGCGCACAGTAGCAACTCTCACTACACCGTCCTGTCCTCGGTGAACCTCCAACACTCTTCCGAGACGCCACTGCAAGGGCGGAGTCTTCGCCTCGACAAGCAGAACCAGATCGCCAATCTTAAGATCTGGTGGGGCGGCGAACCATTTGCATCTCTGCTGGAGGGTATGCAAATAATCACGGGACCACCGAATCCAGAAATGCTGACTGGAGCGCAGGATCAGTTGCCATCGGTTGAGGTGGTTCATTTGGAGTTCTTGAATGTTGTGCTCCGGTACGGCTAGAAGGGGGGCCCCAATGAGGAAATGCGATGTCCTTACGGGGCGCCACTTGCTTTCCTTCCAAATGAAAAGGTAAATAGAGGCTTCAGGGAGAGAGGCATGTTTGAGTATGCCCCCCACCCTCAAATGACCCACGGAGTCGACGAACGGATGGAGGCGTTGAATGGAAGCGTGACAATCCTGATTTTTCGAAATCGCTAAAAGCTCCTGCTGAAAATGTTCTAGCTGGACGCCTCTAATAATGAAGGGCAGAGCATTATTAAGTTCCAAACAGGTCAACGGGCCTCGACATCGTTGATCAGACGGCAATCTGAGATTAGATTTGAACCGCCAACACCAAGCTGTTACTCGTTGGAGTGTTGAAAGAGAGGAATACTTCTCTAATATGTCCCAAGAACTGCATGAGGTTTGGACAAACGAGTTAACAGTGGTTAAATTCTTCAGCTCGGGAAGATGAGGTGGCAAGTCAAAAGGTGAATAAATCGGCCAATTAGAAGAGTGTGAAGTGAGCCATGGAGGCCCTGTCCACAGATGATGTTTCACGAGGTATTTGGGCTGCAATCCTCGAGAAGCACATTCTGCCGGATTTAATTCGGAGGGTACGTGATGCCACGAAGTAGGTGAGAGTGTTTCAAGAATAAGAGTAACTCTAGTGGCAACGTATGTTTTCAAGAGATGGGGTGACGTCTTTAGACATGACAAGACAGTCGTAGAATCCGTTAAGGCAAAGATACTAGACAGAGTTACGACATTTTCAAATGTTGACAAGAGAAATTTCAAAAGTTTAGTAAGAAGCAAGGCTCCACACAACTCTAACCTAGGTACAGTTAATGTTTTGAGGGGAGCTACCTTGGACTTCGCCATAAGGAGATGGCTTGTGCTATTAATTCCTCCAACAGTAACTAGATATACCACTGCGCAGTACCCACGCTCTGACGCATCACAGAATCCAACTAAACAGGATGACGTGCTGTTTGGCTGTAGCATATAGCGTGGAATCTGAATACTAGATAGATGATGCAACTGCTCGCAGTAAGAAGTCCATTCATCTGTCAAGTAGGAAGGCACCTGTTCATCCCATCCGATCCCTAGACGCCAAAGATGTTGTATGAGGCACTTGGATCTGAAAATAACTGGAGACAACCAGCCGAGAGGGTCGTAGGTACGAGCAATATGCGAAAGTATTGACCTCTTGGTGCATATAGGTTGGATCTCAGCCAAGTCGTAAGAAAACGCATCGGTGGTGGCGTTCCACTGCAGACCTAGTACCTTTATCACTTCATGGCCGTCAGGATCAAATGATAATGGTGTCTCATGGTGATCGTTTGGGATGTCACGAATCAGTTCGGGGCAGTTGCTGCTCCATTTGCGAAGATGAAATCCTCCAGCCTGAAACAAGTTGATAAGGTCTCGTTTGAGGTTCTGGGCGTCCTCCACGGTAGAAGCTCCAGTGAGGACATCATCAATGTAAACATCCTGCAATAGGACCTTGGCGGCTTGAGGGAATCGCGCACCTTCGTCGTTGGCGAGTTGTTGAAGAGTACGAAGAGCGAGATACGGTGACGCAGAAAGGCCATAGGTAACAGTATTGAGTTCATACTCCTTGACGGGCTCCTCAGGGGACCGTCGCCACAAGATGTGTTGATTCAACCTGTCTTCTGGACGGATTATGATCTGCCGGTACATTTTAGATATATCTGAAGTGAAAACATAAGGATGTAATCGAAAACGAGAAATAATATCAACAATGTCCCGTTGCAATTTGGGACCAGTTAAGAGTAAGCTGTTTAATGATGGCTGGTTAGAAGACTTACAAGAGGCATCAAACACCACTCTTAATTTAGTCGTAGAACTAGAGATTTTACAAACAGCATGGTGCGGTATAAAATAAGATTGGGGGTTACCAAGACGAGAATATTCAGGCACCTGGGTCATGTGACCAAGTGTTTCATATTCGTCGAGAAAATCTTAGTAAGCTCGCTTGAGGTCAAGATGTCGGGCAAGGCGACGTTCCACAGCGAACAAGCGAGTCAGCGCAGAGCTGTAAGAGCTTCCAGTCCATGTTGGGAGTCTGGAAGTAGAGAAGGGCAAAGGAACAACATAACGTCCATCGGTTTGTCTGTAATGTAAATTAGTAAAAATCTCCTCACACCTCATATTATCCTCATTGATTATTGGCAGCGTAGGAGGTTCTTCGCTTTCCCAAAAATGTTTCAAAATTTCGTCCAACTGAAAATTGTAGGTAGAATGAAGAGATGTCACAGGGGAAGATGGCGAAGAGCAAGGTTCGATCTTTCCTGTGATAACCCACCCAAAAATGCTGTGCAAGGCAGCAGGGTATTCTGACCCTGGTACAATTCGTTGACCATCGTAGACATGAGGAAAAAGGTCGGCGGCTATGAGGAAATCAACTGGAGCTGACATACAGAAGTTCGGATCAGCTAATGGCAGGTGCTTAAACTTATCATAAATATTACAAGGAATACTTGTACCTGGCATGTTAGATGTGATTTCAGGTAATATGACTGCCCCCACTTGGAACTGCGGTTGGTCAGAATCTCGAGGCTTGATGCGACAACTGGTCATCCCTTTAGTGTCACCTACAATATGCTGACCTAGGCCTACAACAGGGAAATTACATTTTTTAATACGTAACCCCAAACGTTGTACACATGCTGCCGTGACAAAAGATGTTTGCGCCCCAGAATCGATCAATACTCGGATGGTCTGATACTCACCTAGATAGTCCTGTATATGTACTAAAGCAGTACCTGGTAACACAGTTTTGAAACTTGTTTGAGACTGTGGATTATAGGCATGTAAAGCTGCATCAGCTGCCGCATTGCTGGGTTCAGAAGACTTCATAGTGGTATTGAATCTAGATGGGTAACTACTGGAATGTAAATAAGTGTGATGGCGAGCACCGCATGTGAGGCATGATGTCATGGAAGAGCATCTAGGCTGTAAGTGGGTCCCTTTAAGACAATTGAAACACAGCCTGAGGGCTTGAACCCGTTCTTGGCGCTGGTGTGGCTTCAATTGAAGAAAGTCAGGACACTTATATATAGTATGATGAAGTTTGCAGACAGGGCAGGCATTAGTAGGCGACTGCGCTGATGTCGATACAAATCCTCGTTTGGCGAGCCTATTGTCTGGTAATAAAGTCTTCTTCCCAACAGAAAATTGAATTCTAGGGTTCAGTTTGATCTGCTGAGTGGTCTGAGAGACCTCCAAAATATGAGTCTGGTGCTGTATGTATGTCACAAGATTATTCCAAGTTGGAATTTCTTGATTGATATGATGGCGCTCAAAATTCTTTTTCGTCTCATAAGGCAGGCTGCGCAAGGCAACATGCATCAATATAAAACCAGGCAGGTCTACAATTTCTAAATTATGTAAGGCGGTAGCGGCCTCACAAAATACCTCCAAAATTGATTAAGACTCTCTGGTGACTCAGTGTGAAGAGGACGAAAATTGAATATAGTTTCTAATATATCCGCACCGAGTATTCTTTTATTCTGATACTTGTTCAGGAGAGCGGCCCAAACTATGGGATAGTTGGCCTCACTGATGGGCAAGGTTCTAACCACAGACAAGGCTGGGCCAGAAACTGACGAAATCAGATAATGAAACTTTTCCACAGCGGTGATGGCAGGATTCTCATGGATGAGACATTTGAATTGTTCATAAAAGGGGGTCCACCCCTTGAGAGATCCGTCGAACGTCGGCAGTGACAATTTGGGTAGCCGAGGTTGGACTGCCTTTACTGTCTGTTCTACGGGACACTGAACCGGCTTGAGCAAGTTTCCAGCTGCTGTTTTGATGGCATAATACATCTCCTCAAAGGCCTCCAAATTTTGATAGGAGGGCACATGATCCGGGTCCAGGGTGATCTCCAAGTCATTGATATGCTCCACCAGGTCTTGGAAACCTGAGCGGATCTCCTCTATATCTTCATACCGACTTTTGAAAATCGCGATCTTACTTTGATCACTGCCCGCAGCAACGGACGCATCATATAATAGCTGCAGCTTTCGAAACTTATTCTCCTTTTTGGCTACAAAACGTTTTAACTGGGACTCTGTCTTCATTGTTTTTGGCATGGGGAGGAAAAAAAAAATATATATAAATGTATATATATTTATACAATGAAGAAAATGTAAGCGATATTTCGTAAAATATAAAATGTACGAAATAGAAATAACGTAAATAATATTTCCTTAAATATATATATACGTAAGAGTATATGGTGAGGAAAGGATTATATGGTGAAGAAAAGGTAAACAATATTTCGTAAAGGATAAAACGTAAGATAGAAAACGTAAATAATACTTCCTAAGGTACCTATAAGATATAATTGTATAAGGTAAAGAAAGGTACACTTTGAAAAAAATGAAATTAAACTATTCCCAATTTTTCAAAAAAAAGTTTAAATAAAATGATTAAAAAACTTTGAAAATAACTTATTATTTTTATAGGACTGTTTTGATCCGGCGGCGTAGGACCAATATGTACACGCCGGGTGTATGTATAACTGATAAAAGTGGACTGTATATAAAAAAGGGTAAAAATGAAAGCTTGGCCTCTACTCACGGCATGGGTGAACGAGGTCAAGGTTAGGTGATGGACCAGGTTAGATGGTCAACAATTGATGTTCGACAGATCAGCGAGGGATCCAGTCAGATGATCAACAACTACTGATGAGTTCAGGTCCGCTCCTCTCCTCATAGATAGATTGCGCTAGCTGCAACGGGCCTAGTGGCGCTGCGATGTACACTCACTATAAGGCAGGGGAGGGGGGGGGGGGGGGGGGAGGAATAAGGAAATGCCAGGCCTCAACAGTGATAATAAAGCTGTATTACTTCCCCCAGCTCTAGGAAGTATAGGAGAAGTTATGTAATCGGTCAGAAATTATATGTTGATTTATCAACGGAATTTTATGTTTACCGACCTCCTGATACCAAAAAGAATGATGAAATAAAAATCTGTCTGCGTCAGTGTGAACATGATAACTCCCGATAGAATGCTTGTATTGGTACGAAATATTATTCAGAACCCACTAAAACAACACCAGCAGTGATTTTCAGCCAAATTGGGAGGGGGAGTTAGGGGAGAGGCTTAACACAAAAATTATAATAACTTCCGTTGCAATGAATGCACATGAAACTTAATATTTAAATTCAGAACCCCAAAAGGATGGCACCTTTTTTTTTTTTGAGGTCTGGTGATATCACCGCGGCCAGAGTATGCCTATTGTGTGCTCTGTGTGTATTGGTCCCTACCACCCCATAGGTACAGCCCTGTATCTTTAATTAAGTCCAGGATTCTGCTACAGGTTCCTTCCGTGGTCTGCCTAGGTTCTGTTATAACGGACACGAACCAATAAAACTTCTTTCTTCCTAGAGTTTCACATTGGCTTAGAATATCATTTTCCTCGCCACATTTCCTGCGCAGAGGACTTCTAGCGACGCCATATTGTGTAGGTGTTTGTTCTTATCACAATGTCCTGTATCAGCCCTGTTATAGTTCTTAGATCCTTTCTCCTCATGTTCAGGAGCTCTCGGCTCTTCCTCTCTGAGGCTTCCGCAACAAAGAGTTATAATGTCTTTGCTTAGGGACCCCTCTCCAGAACAGCTTTTTATTGCCATGACACCTATTATTTTTCCGCGAAATCGCTCGAAGTGAAGGAGGATGAGAGAAGGGGAGCTCGACTCAAACACCTTAATAACTGCCGATGTTATGAGTGTATCGACACAAAATTTAGTATGAGGATTCAGAAGCACTATGTAAGTCAAATATTGATCTTTAACCCAAAAGATTGGTTGGCTTTGGAGGGAGAGCGGAAACGTAATTGATTAACTCGTACTGAGGAAGTACATGTACTATATACTATTCACCGACAACGTTTTTTTCTAAAAAAAGTTTTCCTCTTCTTAATAAAAAAGTTCAATGAATCTGCCAATTTAAACATTGTTAAGGCCTACTTAAATCGAAATTATCATCCAGTTAGGTCATAATATATTATATAGGCCATAATATATTATATTCTTCTACGAAAAGGTCGTCTACTCTTTTAAGTTGTCTTTTTTATTTATTTTTCTAGAAAGAAAAATTAATTTTATTTATTCGGTCAGAAATTTCATGTTGAGTTTTCACTGGAAACAGCCGAAGGGAAGAAAAGAGATCATCGGGAGGGAGAGCCACGACTCAAAGACCCTGTTGTAACTGCTGTTGATGAATATGTCAACACAACATTTAGTATGAGGATTCATAATTTTTAGCCAAAACGGTCGATTGGTATTGGAGGGAGAGCTAAAACTTAATTCCTTAATTAGAGCTGGGGAAGTTCCAATGAACAATGCAAACATTGCCGGTGATTCTTCAACAACTTTTTGTTGCAGTATTTGCAACATTCTGTTTACCAGGAAATATGGTTATTTTCTTTCCGTTTTAACTAAATTGAAGTTCTCGAATTCCTATAAAACAGCTAAATTAGTGTGGGGGGGGGGCCTAGTCTAAATTAAAATTACTACTCTCTTTCTTCATATATAAAAAAAATTATATTATCTCTATGAATTTTCTTTTTTTCTACGAATAATATAATGTATTTCATAGACAGGGAAAACAGGGGAAATAAGCGATGGACTAGCACAAAAATTAAGTCATAAACAGAATCACCGTACTTCCTCAGCACAAATTAATCAACTAAGTTTGCGCTCTCCCTCCAAATATTTGGACTAAAAATCAATAGTTTAAATTTAAAAAACTTGTGAATCCTCACAATAAATTTTGTGTTGATACAAACATTTACATCGGCAGTAATTAGGGTTTTACCTCTCCCGTTATACGAAGTAGATCTCAAATTCGATCCGGACATTCAAACGGAATTTATCGTTTCCCTACCTCATGATTCGAAAAATGGATCTGTCCTTGTGTGTTCTTGTGAACACGATTACTCCCGATAGAATGAATGTATCGACACGAAATTCTTTAGAAGTTGCAAAATTATAAAAAATTTCTAGCCCAAATTTTCTGGTCCTGTGAAGGATATTTACTTAATTCCTTTCTGTATGGAAACGTGTTCGCTGTACAATAAAGCTGCCGGAATTCAGAATATTTTCTTTGTTAAATAACTCTTAAAGTTGATGGAGATAAAGCTATATTTTCTTAAAGATTTTCTTCTCTTATTAAAATGTAAGTTCATTAAACCATGCTAAAGAATAAACTCTTCTAGTTTTAATTAAATATAATTTCTGTTCAAAGGAATAATAAAATCAATTGTGTAATAAATAGATTTTTAAGAAACCTCAGTATAAAGACTATACGGATGATAATGAAGAGCGATGGTCCTGCTCGTTCCAGAACTTGAAGTTCAATGAAAACTAGTGTTACAAGCTGAATCATTTATTTGTATCAGTAGGTTATTTCATTGTTAACCCAGATTGATTTGGAACAGGTTTTGTTTGGTAATCTTACATCAATGTTACTAGGTATTAAAAAAAACATGTCATACGTTTGTGGTAAATGTGGCAAGCGATTTACTCGTTTGTATAATTGTCGACGACATGAGCTCACCTGCAAGCTCACTTCTGCAGGGAGTGATTCTTGCTCACTCTGTGGTAGGAAATTCCCCCGGAGAGACAATCTAAGAAGACACCAGCTTATTTGCAAACAGAATAACAAGATACCATAGGACAACAACTCTGATTATAATAATATATAATTATTTATGTAGTAAATGTGGGGAAAATTTTACCCAACAGTGCTTACTAACCCACGAACCATTTTGTAATCCATCGATAAATGTAGTTAATAGTTATCTGTGTTCTAAATGCTGTACGGAGTATTCTGCAGAAGCGACGCTTTCAGTCCACAAAACGTCCTGTGGAACATCGTTCGGAGATTCACAAGAGTTTAACGAATTCGTAGCATCTATATGCACACATTGTGGCGAGTATAAAGAAAATCTAACATCACATGAAAATGCTTGCATGGGCCCATCGACCCCAAAATTGGTAAGAAAAGGAGAGCCCAAAAAGAACGACTTGATGGCTTGAGTATGAGACGTCATTCGAAGGACGGTTAAAATTTTTTTTTCATAACAAGTGAAGAAAATAACGATTTGATAAGTTTTTTGATTAATATATAACTGGCAACAATTATGAATCCAAGGGTTTTGTAGCAGAACACACCGCAGGCAAGTTCCTCCTACTACTACTCCTCCTCCTCATCCTACCACTCCTCCTTCTACTACTCCTCCTACTACTACTACTCCTATTCCCATAAATTCTCAGATCAGGTAGTATAAAATATTTAGGAACAGATTTAATTGAAATCAGTAATATGGATCAATAATGGGGGCTTATTCAGGAATTTTGTTGTCGTCCACAATATGAAATCAGGATAAAAAAAAAAAAAAGAGGCTATTGATTTCATATGAACCTTGAACCTTGTGTGGGGGGGCCATGGTGGCCGTGCGGGCTAGACCGTAGGGCTTTGGTCGCATGGTCTCATCATGGTTTGTGGGTTCGAGTTTTACTTTGGAGATAGAACTCCCTCCCGGGGCCATGGATGTCGTAAACAACTAGATGATAACACAGTGACATGGCTAATATGCATTGTACATAAGGTCAAAAAAAAAAAAAAAAAAAACTCGTGCGAGAATGATTCCGCCGATAGGAGTCTTTAAAAATTAATTATCATCTCAATAGTCAAGGAACATAGTTAACACAATCAACTTCTATGCAGAAATGTTTCAATAACCGTCGCAAAAATGGTCAAACGATATTCAAGGGACCTTGAAACATGAAAATCCATTGAAAACTCCATCTTGAATTTTTTCACTATTAAAATACTTTCATATAACTAAAGATATAAGGAGGACTTAACCTTGAAATTAGTAAGGAAAAGCGGAGAATAATAAATATTTGTTGGCTCTAATTATCTCATTATTTGTTTTCCTTTATTTATCTATTGTTTTCAAATTTGCTTTTGTAAAACTGTTATATAAGTGCTTAATACAGTTACGTAAAGAACAATGATTGGCATGTAATTAAGATGACAATAACTGACCATCTGAAGTGGACCGAGAAAACAAAAACAAACCCTCTTTTTCGGCCCAAAATATTCTTATAATTGTGCTCTATTTCTTCTAGAATTATGCTGAAAAATAATTTTAGTAACATCATTTTCGTGAATTTGGTGATTCGAAATCATTTAAAATCGGTCGTCTGAAGGGGCTCAAGGGCATTACAATTGTTTTCGCTCTTTCTTCAAAACCAATTTATCCATTGGGCTAAAAGTCAATAGTTCACTTACATAGGGGCTTCTGAATCCTCTTAGTAAATTTCATGTCGATACATTCATTACATTAGCAGCTATTTTAGTTTTATGTGTTAAGCTCCCCTTCTCCTTGACTGATTTGGCTGAAAATAAGTGAGGTTAGGATAGAATAAGAATAGGTCTTCCTATTGTGGTTCTCATGTATAACATTTCCTGTCTATACTTTCATTCTATCGGGAGTGTTCGTGGTCACGGACATACACACACATTTTTTTTCCATTTCGAAATCAGGAGGTCGGAAAAAATTATATTCCATTGAAAAATCAACATCGAATTTTTAATCAATTACATAACTTTCCCTATACTTAATAACATTTTTAAAAAATTTTAATCACTTGGCTTCCACATAAGAAACAGAATTTTGTGAGGGCTTTAATTAAGGAAGAGGGTGTGTACTATAAATTGGGCCTCTACCAAATCAGAGAACTGGAAGAGATCAATAGGGTGGGAGTCCACATGGAATTACACCTGTACAACCTGCAAGTTCCCAGGTTCCTGGAGGTTCCTACTGTAACTAACCGGAGGTTTGGGAGAAAAATTCAGTATACTGTGATAAGGCCAAATGCCCCCCATATATTGCTAAATTTTCGCAAATTTTATTTGTTTATTTTTTGCTTTATATATGACTATTATCTGGTTTATAGCGCACCCCAATTTGGCATTAGACTGATGCACTTCCACTTGTGTCCCCCTCCAGATCCTGCTCTAGGAAGAAGTTACAAATTACTGATTGCGAAGATCCATATTCGCCACTAACAACTTCAAACGGTGCCCAAAATACTGTAATTAACAAAATAACTACCTACTGATAATGATATATAATTAGCTGCTCTCTTTATCAAGTCTTATTTACCTTTTTTTACTTCCTCAGTTATACGAAGTATACGGGAAGTTATTTAACCGGTCAGAAATTCGATATTAACTTTTCAACGAAATTTCACGATCTCCAATCTTCTATTTCCGAAAAATAAAAAATAAAACACAGTATGTCTGCGTGGGTGCCTATGGTCACAATAACACCCGATAGAATGTATCGGCACGAAATGTTAGATGTGTTTTATATGAGAACCCTCTAAGGACAACAACATTTGATTTTCAGCCAAATCGTTAGGGGGGAGGCTTAACATAAAAACTGTAATAATTGTCGTTGTAATGAATGTATCGGCACAAGTCTCATATGTAAATTCAAAGCCTTATAAGAACACCAATTAATTTTCAGCGGAACCAGCTGAAGAGGAGGGGGCTCAACTCAAAAATTCAATAACTGCTGGTATAATAAATGAATCTATCGACACAAAATTTAGTGTGTGGATTCAGGAACTATTATGTAATGTGTTACTTAAACTTCTCTGGGATGTTGATTTTTACCGGCATTTTTTCCAGAGGTGTCTTCTTTTTTTTTTTTTTTTTTTCGGCAAATAGTCATCATAGTGATCAGAAGAAGAGACGTGAAGATGTCCCGAAATATTGTCAAAAAAAAGACCTCTGGGAAAAAATGCCGGAAAAAATCACCATTATGTAAGTGAAATATTGAGTTTTAGGCCAAACTGTCGATTGTCTTTGGGGCATTAAATAAGTTTATTCCTTTATGAGTTATACTTCTTTCAAAAAGAGAGAAACAATATGTAATTTTTTGAAATTCTTCTTTGTATGATAATAAATGAATATATCTCTCTGCTGCTTGTTCTTTCATTAATATTATTTATTATAATTAGTAGTTTCTTTCGAAATATGAAAATATTAGACCTAGAACTAGAAGCTCCCCAATGTATTTAATTTTAGAATGGAAATCAGCATAATGTAGTGAAAAATATAAAGAAAAACTAATGTTTTTTTTAAATATTGTCTATTTCACAAGTTATATAAATTATATGGGAATGCTTTCGGTATTGCTACCATCTTGCAGTATTTTTTAAGTCGTGGGTGAAGACGTTTCTTTTTATATTTTTTATTAGGTGTTTCACAATATCGCTGCAAAAAATGTTAAGTAAGTTAAATGAAATTAATGATAATCAATAGATTTGGGGCCGATTCTTGCAATAACCTTAATTATTTTTATTTTAAAAAATAATCGTGCACTCAGCGACTTTTTTAAAATAGCATTTAGCATGTAAAAATAAATTAATAGAAAATACTGTGATAGGTATAAATCAAGAAGTTATTGAGAAGGTGACCCTGAGCATTATTTGAATTATTTCCCGTAGAAATGTAGTGAATAGAGTTCGTTATTTAATATCTGTTGAATACTAGATATTGATATCAATTCGATAGAGAGGGCTCTCTTATAAAGCAATTATAGGAGAAAATTGAATCTTTTCTCTATCTCCAAGAGCCGGTTACTGAAGGTTACACACTTCCAATAATTTCCTAGTATCGATGTTTACTTCACCAGCAATATAAAGTATAGGAGAAGTTATGTACTCGGTCATAAATTTGATGGTGAGTTTTTAACGGAATTTTGACGTTTTCCGATCTCCTAATTCTGTCTGTCTGCGGTATGTGTGTCCGTTGTGAACACGATAATAATAATAATAATAATAAATTTATTTCCGTTAAACCAATACATGGTAATAGGATACGTCAAAAGAATTTATACATTAAGGTAGCTTATAAATTAGATTTATACTACTTGAGTCTAACACACCTATGATTGTAGTAATAACAAACTATTAAAAAAAGTAAAATGAAATTAATAAAAACTGAATAAATAAATACATAATTAAAAATATATGGGAAGGTATAAAAAAAAAAAAAAATAATACATAGACACATTCATAATAAATAAATTTTTCAATTTAATAAAAATTAAGATACTATTTTCCAAAAAATACTTCGGAAGTGTCTTTATCCCAACGATCTGTCGGGACGTTCTTACTTCCCTTCATCAGGTCCCAATGTGCGAGATATAGAAAAGAAAAGGAAAACAACTATAACAATATATAAAAAAATAAAATAAATATATATAAGTATATATATATTAATCAATTATAAATGAATAAATTATAAATGAATAAATAAAAAAGGGTAAATAAATAAATAAAAAATATATAAATGATTTTTTTTTTTTTGCAATCTATATACAATATATACATAATAAGCAAATATGTGGTAAAAGAAAAATATAGATAGCTGGGAGAAGCCAGCCAGCGCTGACACTCCCTCGAAAGTTAATTGTCATTATTCACTATCCTCCGAGAGAAGATCGCGAGGCCACCTATGGCCACCAATGAATAAATTATAAATGAATAAATAAAAAAGGGTAAATAAATAAATAAAAAATATATAAATGATTTTTTTTTTTTTTTGCAATCTATATACAATATATACATAATAAGCAAATATGTGGTAAAAGAAAAATATAGATAGCTGGGAGAAGCCAGCCAGCGCTGACACTCCCTCGAAAGTTAATTGTCATTATTCACTATCCTCCGAGAGAAGATCGCGAGGCCACCTATGGCCACCAATGAATAAATTATAAATGAATAAATAAAAAAGGGTAAATAAATAAATAAAAAATATATAAATGATTTTTTTTTTTTTTTGCAATCTATATACAATATATACATAATAAGCAAATATGTGGTAAAAGAAAAATATAGATAGCTGGGAGAAGCCAGCCAGCGCTGACACTCCCTCGAAAGTTAATTGTCATTATTCACTATCCTCCGAGAGAAGATCGCGAGGCCACCTATGGCCACCAATGAATAAATTATAAATGAATAAATAAAAAAGGGTAAATAAATAAATAAAAAATATATAAATGATTTTTTTTTTTTTTTGCAATCTATATACAATATATACATAATAAGCAAATATGTGGTAAAAGAAAAATATAGATAGCTGGGAGAAGCCAGCCAGCGCTGACACTCCCTCGAAAGTTAATTGTCATTATTCACTATCCTCCGAGAGAAGATCGCGAGGCCACCTATGGCCACCAATGAATAAATTATAAATGAATAAATAAAAAAGGGTAAATAAATAAATAAAAAATATATAAATGATTTTTTTTTTTTTTTGCAATCTATATACAATATATACATAATAAGCAAATATGTGGTAAAAGAAAAATATAGATAGCTGGGAGAAGCCAGCCAGCGCTGACACTCCCTCGAAAGTTAATTGTCATTATTCACTATCCTCCGAGAGAAGATCGCGAGGCCACCTATGGCCACCAATGAATAAATTATAAATGAATAAATAAAAAAGGGTAAATAAATAAATAAAAAATATATAAATGATTTTTTTTTTTTTTTGCAATCTATATACAATATATACATAATAAGCAAATATGTGGTAAAAGAAAAATATAGATAGCTGGGAGAAGCCAGCCAGCGCTGACACTCCCTCGAAAGTTAATTGTCATTATTCACTATCCTCCGAGAGAAGATCGCGAGGCCACCTATGGCCACCAATGAATAAATTATAAATGAATAAATAAAAAAGGGTAAATAAATAAATAAAAAATATATAAATGATTTTTTTTTTTTTTTGCAATCTATATACAATATATACATAATAAGCAAATATGTGGTAAAAGAAAAATATAGATAGCTGGGAGAAGCCAGCCAGCGCTGACACTCCCTCGAAAGTTAATTGTCATTATTCACTATCCTCCGAGAGAAGATCGCGAGGCCACCTATGGCCACCAATGAATAAATTATAAATGAATAAATAAAAAAGGGTAAATAAATAAATAAAAAATATATAAATGATTTTTTTTTTTTTTGCAATCTATATACAATATATACATAATAAGCAAATATGTGGTAAAAGAAAAATATAGATAGCTGGGAGAAGCCAGCCAGCGCTGACACTCCCTCGAAAGTTAATTGTCATTATTCACTATCCTCCGAGAGAAGATCGCGAGGCCACCTATGGCCACCAATGAATAAATTATAAATGAATAAATAAAAAAGGGTAAATAAATAAATAAAAAATATATAAATGATTTTTTTTTTTTTTGCAATCTATATACAATATATACATAATAAGCAAATATGTGGTAAAAGAAAAATATAGATAGCTGGGAGAAGCCAGCCAGCGCTGACACTCCCTCGAAAGTTAATTGTCATTATTCACTATCCTCCGAGAGAAGATCGCGAGGCCACCTCCTGTTCAAGCGGCGGGGAGGATTGTCAGGATGGGAATGAGAGGAAAGGTCTTGTGCGAGAGGATTTGAATGGGAAGAAAGGTTTCTGTGGAATGATTGGAATCGGGATTTGATTAATTCATTGACAGTGGGAATACTGAGATCTCTGTGTAGGACTTTATTGGTGACGTAGAAAGGAGCGTTGATAATTCATCGGAGGAGTTTGGACTGGAATGCTTGGATACGATTGATGTTGGATTGTTTAGCTGCACCCCAAAGTTCGAGTCCATAAGTCCAAATTGGACGTATAATGGAAATGATGAAATGAATAAAATAAAAAATTATAAATGGATAAATAAAACAATAACGTACATTGGACTGACCTTTAAGGTGTGGAGGAACTCTGCCCAAAAAAATAAAAATGAAAGCTTTGTATCAAATAATGTTTTTGGATATGAAAAACGATTCTTTATTGTGATTATTTTATCCTTTTTGAACAGTGAGAATAAAAAACCGTTTCCGTGTAAAGGGTTTCCTCTAACATAAATATTTTTAGTTGAAGTTTAAATTTTTTTTATTGTATCTACTGTCTTCAAGAAGTGGGGAAGGGCATTAAATAAATTAATTCCTTTTTGAGTTATACTTTTTTCAAAAAGAGAAGAGCAATGTTTAGTTATTCGAAAGTCTTCTTTCTTCCGGGTTTCATAATCGTGATTAGTATTGTTGAGAGAGAAAATATTTTTATTTTTCCAAATAACCATTAATGTTTCAAATATAAACAGACAAAGGCAGGATTTTAAGTTGTTTAAATATTTCTTCCTCTGTTTGATAGAATGAATGTATCAACATGAAATTTTATATGGGTATCAAATAACCTATGAGGACGACACGTATCGATTTTCAGCCCAATCAGCCAGTGGGAAGGAGGGATTACGGAAGGTTTATCACAAAAACTTTGATAGCTACCGTTGTAAAAAATATATTAACACGAAATTTCATGTGTAAATTCAAAACCACATAAGGATGGCACCTATCAGTCTTCCGCGAAATCGGACAAAATTTAGTATACGGATTCAGAAGCCACTATGTAAGTCAAATATTGAGTTTTAGCCCAATCAGTCGTATTGTATTGGTGGGAGTGCTAAAATGTAATTGATTAATTCGTGCTGGGGAAGTACATAGCCGGTGATTCACTGACGACTGTTTTCTACAAAGTTTCTTCATCTCAAAGAAACATCGATTACCTTAACTTGTTAAGCAGTCTTATGATATGATCTTCCTATCTAACTGTGCAGATCTCCTGCGCTATTTATTTCCTTCTTTCGACTTAAATTCGACAGATCAAATTGGTCATCTATCGAAAATTATTTTCATCGAAAATGTGGTAGGTATACTTGGAAGGTGTGCTAAACTTATTGGAATTGGTGGTGTCATCTGCGCAGATAGCCGAGAGATATCGTGCTTGTCTGCCTATACCCGGCGGGGGTGAAATCAGAAGAGAGGCGTCAAATCGATCGAAAACCAAGGAAGACCATGGACCGTAGCCATCGAGCCGGTCCACGGTCGTCCACATCATCATATATAATATTGTACATTGTAAATAAATAAACTGGATAAGGTTACCCATTCCCCAACGAAGTAAGTGATGTGACCGACCCCCGTCAGGGGGTCAGGAGAACCCTTTAAAAAAAAAAAAAGTTGGAATTGGCGCTCTCTAGCGGACAAAGGGTGGAAGGTGGAGGAATGTATTTCTAGCTATGCCTCGAGCTACAGTGAAGGTTAAATCCCATGCCACGTGCTTTCCAACATTTCTTCCAAGAGACTAAGTACCCGTAATTTTTACGGTGGTTTACTCTTTGACGTAACTTTTCTTCGTAAATATTACGGGAGTAAATGTGTCCTGTAATTTTTAATCTATTATTATTATTTTTTATTATTTTATTTTATATTTTCGTTCATTGATTTTGTTTGAATCTTTTGTTGAATTATTTTTGTTCACGTTGTTTAATTGTTATTGTTCAATATTTTTTTATACACGCTTTGATTTTCTTTTATATTTTTACTAATTAGTATTAGTGGGCGCCAGTAGCTCAGTGGTATGCGTGCTTGCATTGGGTTCGAAACCCGACCGAGGCCCTTAGTTTATTTTATCTGGGAGGTAAAATAAACTTAAGCACGCCGTCGTTTGGATGGGTCGTTAAGCGATGGTCCTGAGCCTGTACGATGTCAGGTACTTGTTAAAGACCCCCTGTCCTAGGTGAATAAAAATTTAGGGTAGCAAAATTTAGGACTCCCATACTAGAGTCGAGCTCATGTCCACCAGAGTGAGGAAAGAGCGCTCTGGTAGTAGGCGATATGACCTCGTGGTTAAAGACCGGGCATGAGTCATAATAACTAACTAATTGGTATTAACTACATATGTGATTTTGTAACCAGTCAGCAATAATTGTGTAATTTTTGCTTAGTGTAAGCAAAAAGAAAACTGAAAATATTTAAGTTATATATAAAAAAAAAGTTTAATTGAAAAATGTAAGTAAAATTTGAAAATGTAATTTTTTTTTTCTTTTGTTGCTTTATGTACTATGCATATTAGCCAAGACTCTTTTTATAACGGTGTTACATAGTTATTTACGACCATCCATGGCCCCGGGAGGGAGTTCTGTCTGTGAAATAAAACTCACTCCCGGACTAGATTCGAACCCGCAAACTATGGTGAGACCATGCGACCAATGCCTTACCGCTCTAGCCCGCACGGACACCATGGCTTCCAATGTAACTTACCCTTATTGTCATCAAGTATTCCTAAATAATAAAAAAAAACTTTAAAATTATGTTTAAAATAAAAATAAAATGTTTATAATTATTCGTTTTACTCATTTTTACCACTTTATTCCTTAAAAAATGAAATTTCCATTGTAGTCGTAATTTTTACGGGGGTTTACTCTCACCCGCTTGTGTTTTAAGGGTTACACATCTAGTGTTAAGTATCATGATTCAAAATTCTCTGAGTATTAATTTTCAATCAAATCGGTAAATTATTTTCAGATGGAGAGCGAAAACTTAGATGATTAATTCGCTTTGGTGAAATACGATGCCGATGATTCAACGACGACGATAAGGAATCCTTGAGCATGCCATCCTTCGGAAGGGAAGATAAAAGGCGGCGCCGAGCCTCTGCGATTTAAGGTACTCATTAAAGACCCCTGCTCTAATTAAACGTGGGTAGGCAAAATTTAAAGCTACCATAGTAGAGCTCCCATAATAGAGCCCCCACAGTAGAGCTACCACAATAGAGCTCCCACAGTAGAGCGCCCATAATAGAGCTCCCACAGTAGAGCGCCCATAATAGAGCTCCCACTGTAGAGCTCCCATAATAGAGCTCCCATAATAGAGCTCCCATAATAGAGCTCCCACAGTAGAGCTTCCATAATAGAGCTCCCACCGTAGAGCTACCGGAGAAGTAATAAGAGCGTTGAACGCTTACCATCCCAGGATGGGACTTCCTAGTATCTCTCCATCCTAACTTCTGAAAGAGTGGTCGTTTCGGTCTCGTTCAAGATAGTCTCATAAAATTAACTTAGCCTCACTTCAGAAATTTTAAACGCGCCATATCATAATTGAGAACACTTTGAAACTTTCCCTTTTGTTGCTAAAAGCCTGGGATATCAAACAGCATGCAACTTTCAACAAAGTTGCACCAACTTCAGAAAGTTTTTTTTTGAAAATGTTTGTTATATATATTTAGGCGACATAGCATTTTGCTTCTTTTTGGTGCAACAGGCACGAAAAATTAATAACATTGCATCTCCGAAAATTGCTCCTACGAATCTAAAATAAAACGTTGGTTACTTCCCCAACTAGATGAAGTTTAGTAGAAATTAGGTAAATCATTTTTTTCTGACACCCTAATTCCAAAAATAAACAAAAATTAATATTTCTTCTGCCTGTCTTTGTGTGCGTGTGAACTCCATAACTCCCTCTGAAACATGTCGACACGAACTATTACAAGTGTATTCAGACCCACATAAGGACGACACCTATTAATTTTCAGCCAAATCCGCCGAAGGAAGAAGACGCTAACTTACAAAACCCTAAAAATTGTCCAGTTCCTGGGTAAAAGACATCTATTGTTTTTGTACCAGATCGTTAAGTTGGGTTCATAGGGAGAGCGAAAACTTAGTTTATTTATTTGCATTAAGGAATAACAATAATGTTAATAGTAATTAACTAACAAAATTAATGATAATAAAAAAAATATTTAAGAAAAGTAATTACAATATAACTTAAAGGATATTGGTGGAGGACCACTGCTACGAAAATAAAAGTGAAAATAAAGTATGAATTGAAGCTTTTATGTATAAAACACGACTTTTATATTATGTTTTTTTTTTAACAATGAGGAAAGAATGTTGTTTCCGAATAGGGGGTTTTCTCTAACATAAACATTTTAAATTGAATTTAAAATGTTTATGTTATATCTGTTACTTTCAAGAAATGAGGAAGGGTATTAAAGAGTTATACTTCTTTCAAAGAGAGAGGAGCTATGTTTAGTTATTTGAAATTCTTCTTTCTTCCTGGTATCGTAACCATGAGTATTGTTGAGAGGGAAGATAAGTATAATATATACTTTCTTGTTTCTTTAAAGGCATATCAACCACAATGTCATGGCCTGACTGCTCTAATTGGTAAAAGATCTCATAAAGGGACCGGGGGTACCCAGTGGGCGTACAGGGCACAAGCAATTGCGCAACCGGGCCCCGGAGTAGATATGGCATGGTATAGGCACGGGACTGTATCAGTCCAGAGATCCCGTCTCGCCGCCAGGAGGGATCCCAAACGTCCAATAATCAGCTATTGACCTCTCGGTCATTGAGAATGCCTTCAGTAGCCTGGGATAGGTCCTCAAAAGGAACGAGCTTTAGCAACTGACTGGAGTTCTCACAGGACACGGTCCGTTCAATAGATACCTACACACTGTAGGACAGTTGTCTGGGCACGGGAGTTTTCGGGCATACCTGTTTAGATTTAAACAAGTAAAAGACCCAGACTGACCACAACTGCTGCGGAGTAAAGAAAGATGTTGAGCACGTGTTCTTCCAGTGTACTCGCTTCAGTGAGCAGCGTCTTGGGCTTGAAAGAGTTCTGGATGAGATGCTCACGCTGAAGACCCTAGTGAGCCTGGAGTAGCAGGAGAAGTGGACTGCGGTCGGCGGGTATGTTGCGGAAATCATCAGGGAGCTCCGAGAGATGGAGAAGGTCTTTGAAGGAGAGCGTCAGCTAGATCCTCCCCCGTGAAGTAATGCGTAATGGCGGTTCCACGGGGATAATGAGGCAGGAGAGGATACAGGGAGGTGTTTTTTAGTGAGTAGGCCCAATCAGGGAGACTCTCACACTGTCCAGTGACTACTGTCATCTTGTCACATGCTCGCCTATTAAAGGTTTTTCCCCTCCTGAAAAGGACAGTCCCACCGGACAGATCCAAAAGAAAAAAAAGAAAAGTCCCACCTGTGATAGATGTGGGGAAGAAGATGAGACGGCGGTACACTTCCTGGGCTTTGGTAAAGATGTAATCACAGAGGGGGATTTTAGAAGATAGGACCACGGGAGCATTCTCAGGTTCATTAAGGAAACTGGGAGACGGAGTACTTCATGAAGGACTTGGTTTAGGTAGTATAAACATACAGGTAACAAAATAAGTCGGAAGCCCAGCGCTTCCAGGGAAGGTATAAGAGCACTGGATGCTTAGGTCCCTAGATGTGAAACACCAGCCCACCATATATATATATATATAGTGGGACAGGCAATTTGAGATGAAGCTATGAATTGCTGATTGCTACGAGGATTGGGATATCAAGGAAGAAAACTGAGGAGTCTTTATATTTTTTCTAATGCCCTAGTATTGGGAATAATGAACGGGGAGGGGGGGGGGGGGGGGGGGGGGGGGTGAAATATAGGATACAAGTAAATTGCTATATTGGTACCTCTTCAATCTCCTGGTGTGATAATGATATATGCTCATGATTTTTTTCTCGGTTTTTTTAATTTCATTTGTTACAATTTACTCTTCGTCACGAAGTGGGATTCACAATCCCTGCTCTTCAGCTTATAATGTACACAGGATACATTGGGGGAAATGGAAGGAGAGTTGAAGTGTGAACATAACAAGAACATGTCTAGAAATTGTGCTCAAGTGGCTATAACCACTCTCCGTTCAACCATTGAAATAGTTTTCTCACCTAAGTGGAGGGAGGAAGGAGAGCCGGGGGATGGGGTGAGGGAGAAGAGAGGGATAAGTGTTGATCCTAACCGGTACTTGTCCTCCAGAGGAGAACCAGGCCAAGTTTACCTAGTCTTCTCTGGAGGACGCTTCAGGAAATAGGACACACTCCTCTACCTACCGTACCATCTCTAACTGAAAATACACTCCTATCGTATAGAGTTAAATCAGTATGACCTTTGAAAATCTCATATAATGTTAATATTATTTTTTTATCTTTAATAATAATACCAGTTACAATATTCCTTCATTTATTTTTACTTTTCCAGTTATGTGAAATACTAGCTGAAAATTAATAATAGGTGTCGTTTTTATATAGTTCTGGATACACATACAAAATTTCATATCTGGACATTCACTCTATCGGGAGTTACCGTGGAATCAGGAGGTCTGAAAGCACGAAATTCCGATGAAAACTTTTTCTTTCTTTTTTTTGTATTTTATTTATTTATAAACTTTAGAAACAACTGTTGCTAGGGTTCAACAAGCAGCATCTATGATGGTACGTATAGATATGGTGGCGTGAATGGCATGTGAGAGGAAGGCCACCCAGTGGTAGGTCAACAGGACGAAAATTTATCTAATATTAGGACAAAAACAAAAACACAATTTTGATGGATGGGCAGTAAGAGAGATAATAAAAGTAAAGGAAAATAATGTTGAAAAATATTAATAACGGATATGATTCAAAATGGCGATAAGTCGCGGTTCCACCTTCTCTTTAACTTTCGTGGGGGTTATGTTGGTAAGTGTTGTGAAGATAATATACGTATTTCTGGTACGTGTAAAGTTTGCGTAAAGTTATTTGTGTAAGGTTTGCTAAAAAACAGTATGTAAGTAGTTTGTATTGTTTCGGGTACTGTGTGTATCATGAGATCGTTATGAAGTGTTCTGTTGTTTACGTATGGTGGGCACGCCTGAATTCGTTTGATGTTGGATGTTTTTGGTAAACCGTATATCTGTGATCCGTTAACGACAAATTTATGACCAATTACAAAACTTCCCCTATACTTCATATAGCTGGGCAACTAAAAACAATCTGTTACAAGTTTTACAGAGTGACGTCACTCCCACGCAGCTTTTTTTTCTTTAGCTCTTTAATAAAAGTATCTTTACTAATTTCTATGAAATTGCAAAATAAGTCAACGACACTGTACTCTTGAGTGATCCTTAGCTAAGAGGCAAAAAATAAACTTTTGAATTTTTTAACCAGGACCCCCATTTTGTTTTTAATAAAAAAAAATTCTAATCAAGTAATGAAGTATTTCATTACTTTTTCCATTATATTTTTATACTTTTTTCAGTTGAATTATTATTATTTTTTTTTATTGATCGCCCACCCTTATCGGACAATTTTTTTCTTTTGGGTTGTCAGAGGGTTGGGGTGTTATTTATAGGGAAGTTTTATCTATGAAATATAACTCTCTCGGAACGGGATTTGAACCCTCGATTCTGTAGGGTCCATACAACCAAAGCACTAACAGCCACCACATTCAGTTACATTATACTCCTCTGATCCTCCTTCACCCTTCGTCCGATTTCGCGGAAAATATAAGGGTGTGTTCCTTGTGGAGTTTTGAATTTAAATACGAAATTTAATGTTGATAAATTCATTACTTCAGCAGTTATTGGGGTTTTTGAGTTGAGTCTCCCTCTGATCGCCTCCTTCCCTTTGGCCGATTAGCTGGGGGGTGATACACTTGACATGGAGACGGTTGTACTATGATTGCATACAGGAAGCACTGAGTGGGACAAAGTTCCAAGAAGAAGAGACAAGGAGATACCGTAATAAACATCTCCGATCGGCTCATCATGCCCAGAATGGATGGGCGATAGGCCAAGTAACTATCGATATTAATTTTCCTTCATTACAGGGGATAAGTTTTGAATAAAAAAATACTTTTTTTTTTTTTTTTCATCAAAATGAAAACAAAACAAAAAAGGATTCCAGAGAAATCACGGAAAATGTTTAATTAAATTTTTGTAGTCAATAAATGAAAGAAATAGTGTGAGTTTATTTCCAAATGATAAAAGTAAAACCTAAAGTATGATGACCTTAAAAGTTGAGGAGGGGGAGGACTTTTTTGTATTTCTAAGTAACCACTTCCAAACTCCACCTTGGATGTGGCCTTAGCTCCGGAGTTAGGAGAAGAGTGGAAATGGAGAGGAGATGAAGTGGCAAGAACATAAACGGCTTTTCACACCCTATCTGTAAATGTAACGGAAATGAGCTTTTGGGGGAAAAACTTTACGGAAAACCGAGCGATACAATACTTGTGTAACTTAATGATTAATATAATATATAATTATAAAATAGAGGGCGCCGTTAGCGTGCTTGCCTACTGAGCTCATGTTCGCAACCCGGCCGAGGGCCTTCAGTTTTTTCATCTGGGAGGTGAAAAAACCTAGAGCATGCCGTCCTTTAGATAAAACGGTAAGCGATGGTCCCGAGTCTGTACTATGTCAGATACTCGTTGAAGAGAGACCCGTAATTGTAAAATAATTCTTTGTTTGTTTATATGGTTCCTCATTTTTAAGTAACTTCCACTATTGCCCAATGAACTGTAATGACTTGAAAGGTGTTGAAGGAACTGAAGCTCGCAGCATCTATATCTTTGCAGATAAGATGATTTTCCATTTTTTCCAATAAACTTTTATGATTTTCCGTAATCATCTTTAAATTCTCCGAAGTCCAAATATCCTCTGCCCCTAACGTAACTAAATAGTGTCGTAGATATCGACACCAATTGTATGGCATACTCATTGAGTCTAACAGATCTCTTTGTCTCGTATAGCAAATTTTAGGCAGTTCATTTGGGCCCATACTTAATCATTTTTGCCACCAATTCAGTATTCTTTTAAATATTTTACCTTTCATATGAACTTGACCAGTTTTGAAACTAACAAGATAATTTGGTGTGTTTCGTGGGAGGTACAGAAGAGCTTTGAAGAATGATAATCGAGCCTTTTCGGCTACATCTGCATAAGGTGAAGCCCATAACTCTCACATGTATAGGAAGGTTGATTCAGAGATATAGAGAGAGATAGATGTAAACAATTTAGATTTCGTAGCCCAGTCGTCAGATTTACTTTTAATCAGTGTATTTCTTACTGCAGAGTTAGCCATAATTGTTTTCGTTAGAAAATACTTACTGGCTTGATAAAAGTTGCCTGATGATGACAGAGGGACGCCAAGGTAGGTGAAGTTGTTCTTCGTTTGGAGCGGTAGATTCGTGTAGGTAAGCTGTTTCCTTTGACTTGGGCGGCCACCTTTAAAGAAAGGAACAACTACAAATTTATCTATATTAACAGTGAGTTGATTTTCATCACAGTAATCTTGAAGAATATCTAATTTACGCTGTGCGTCAAACCAATTTCTCGCAAGGATCACTAAATCGTCCGCATAAGTTCGATAGGATGTTTTTATATAACTAATCGAAGTATAATTATATATAACTAGTAAATAACTAATATTGCTCTATTAATATTTTTCTTTCAAAAATATGTTAGACTATCGTGGTATATGTTTGAAGTCAAACTACCGACATTGCTGCATTAAGTAGGTATCAGTGCAACAAGGACCAACAACAAATTTCGAATGCTCAAGTATATTTTCGGTCCTTCCTGAGTGTTCTGAGAACACATACAAAATGTCTTGTCGACACATATACATTAAGTTTGTCAAGATTTATCGTGTTCACAAACAGAAATTTTTTTTTTTCATTTTTGAAATCAGGGGATCAAAAAATCATGAAATTTCGTCGAAAACTCAACTTCTGACCGATTACGTAACTTTGTGTAGCTGGGAATGTAAAAACAAAGTTGTTGAATTCATAAAGTTTAGTGAAAATCCTTTCAGTTGGAGTGGAGCACTTTGAGAACACACAAATTGTAAGATGACCTCAAAGCCTACTTTTTCTAGGAAAGTAGGCTAAAGACGTTACTTTTTCAGGAAAGCATTTTATAACTTATTCTCTGTTGTCTTTCCCTAAGTTTGCAGGTTTTTTTTTGTTTTTTTTCTGTGTATTGCAAGCTATATTGAGCTAGTTCAACCTACAGTGCATTCGTTTTGGAGATGCGTTCATAACTTGTCACTCTTGTAAGTGAAGAATGCATTATTCGACATAATATTCTCTTCAGTCGAATTAGGTGAGTCGACATTGTCCTGTAACGATGGATGCTTCTCCGACTAGGTACCTCCGGTCTGAGGTCTACGTTGAGTCTAACGCTAAAAAATGCCGCTCCAATGCCCTCTACCGACCCCCACACCTCTGGTTGATTATTATTGTAACGTTGGATGCTTCTAAGACTAGGTACCTCCAGTCTGAGATCTATGGTCAGTCTAACGCTAAAAATGCCGCTCCAATGCCCTCTACCGACCCCCACTGGTCGGGAGCGAGGCACGAGATCCAATCCCAGCCATCCTCCATGTAATGCCGGCTCTCTGAACCTACGCTCTTCACCACATTACTTTTCACTCTTTGAGCTTTCTTTTGTAATTTTTCTCAAATTTCTTCTCTAGAAGAACATGTCACTAAGATTTTTTCGTAGTTCAAAAGGAGGGAGGGATTAGCTCAAAAACTCTAATAACTACCGTTGTAATGAATGTATCGACACAAAATTTCATATGTGAATTCAAAACCCCATAAAGACGACACTTATTAATTTTCAGTGGAATCAGTAGAAGGGGAGGAGGGGGTCTAAACTCAAAAAACCCAATACCTGCCGATATAATGAACTTATCGACACATAATATAGTATAGGGATTTAGGAGCCCCTACGTAACTCAACTGTTGAATATTAGCACAAACGGTCGACTAGATTTAGAGGGGGAGCAAAAAGTTAATTAATTAATTCGTTCTGGGGAAGTACATTGCCGATGATTCACCGACGATTTTTTGTTTAATAATGACTAACCTGACTTTTCTATATAGGAATATCCTTCTCAGAAAAGATCGTATCAGTTATTTCATGTACACACATAATAAATTTCCGAACATTTTCCAATATTTGGCGATTCTTCATACTCTGCCTATGCCCAAAAAATAATATAGAGCAGAACAGTTTCCTCCGAAATCTAAAGAGAGATACTACATGGGTACAGAAGTATGACTACAATGGAGGGAGAGAAGAGAATCCAGACGTGGCTATGAACAGGTTCCTCCGAAATCTTTTTTTTTTTTTTTTTTTTTTTTTCACCTTTATTACATAATTTCCAACTATGAAATATATCACAACAAGGAAATATAATCACAAAGAAAAACAGAAATACCACTTGAGTCTCTTGATGAGACGGCTGGTCAATACCACCGCCTCCTCAGGGGTCCTCCTCAGGCAGGAGGTCACGCGGCCAACGACGATTCAGTCGCCGAGGAGGCCCGCCCGGCAAGGACCGGACCGACATGGCTTCCACCAGTGTATTCGGATGTGACGTGAACTTGTTGTGCAAATTTGTGTATAATTGTTGTCTAACTTCGTGTAAGAATGGTATGTTCAGGTCATGATGTAATGTTATGTTTGATACGTAGTAAGGGCATTGTGTGATTGTTCGGAGGATTTTATTTTGAATGGCTTGAATTCTTTTTGTGTGTGAGGGCTTAGCTGAACCCCAGAGCTGAACGCCATACGTCCAGATAGGCCTGATAACGGTCTTGTAGACACCCAGTTTGTGGTTGAGGTGAAGTTGAGATCGCTTGTCTAGTAGTCTTTTGAGTAGTCCAAATCGCCGTTTCATTTTCTGTCGAGTCTGTGTAACATGTTTATTCCATGTCAGTCGTTTGTCAAGATAGAGTCCTAAGTATCGTACGTCTTTGTCATGTTTTAGAGGGACATTATTCAGCCATACAGTTGGGCAGTCACCGCGCCTCAAGGCGAATGTAACATGAAGGGATTTGATCTCATTTATTTTCACCTTCCACAGACGCAACCAACCCTCTAGAAGGTGTAAGTGCTCCTGCAGAGATTTGGATGCGTCCCCAGCCGATTTATTAGTAGCTAAAATTGCTATGTCATCGGCGTAGGTGGCTAACACCGTCTCAGGCGATGTTGGGATGCTGGATGTGCTTGCAACATAGAGAAGTGGACCCAGAATGCTCCCCTGTGGGACACCAGCTCTTATGGGTTGAACGTCAGAGAGGACACTGCCCTGTCTGACCTGGAAAAAACGATCATCCAGGTAAGAGCGGAGAAGACGATAATAACCGTCAGGGATCACATGTTTCAGCTTATACAGCAGCCCAACATGCCAGACACGGTCGAAAGCTTGACTCACATCCAAAAATGCTGCGGAGCAATAACACTTCCTTTCCAAAGCAGAGGAAATCTCATCAACTAATCTGTGACATTGTTGAAGTGTTGAGTGTTTCTGTCGGAATCCGAACTGATGATTCGGAATAAGGTCGTGTTCTTCGAAGAGAGGTAATAGGCGGCTAAGAAGAATTTTTTCAAAGAGTTTAGAAGAAGTGGGAAGAAGACTTATGGGGCGGTATGAAGAGAGTAAGTGTTTAGGTTTATCTGGTTTCGGAACTAAAGTAATGATAGAAAATTTCCAAAGAACTGGGAAGTAGGAAAGGCGAAGGATGCAATTGTAAATGTAGGTAAGAAAGATGACAGCTTTGCGCGGAAGATTTTTCAACACTCTGGCAGTAATGAGATCATAGCCAGGGCTCTTCTTGTTGGGAAGCTGAAGGATAGCCTGCTGCACCTCAGACGGAGTGATGGGTTTCGGCGGTAAACTCAGTTGTAGAGGTGTGTTGAGGAAATCGTGTATGTGTTTATGAAGTGGATGATGAATGTCATGGGGTGTAAAAGTGTCTGTTAAGTGTTGAGAAAATAATTGTGCTTTTTCCTCGTCCGATTTAGCCCATGTTCCGTCCGGGTTTTGAATGGGAAAGGAGGAGGAAGAAAAGTTCAGTAGACGTCTGGTTGTTCTCCACAGAGATCCATCGTCAGTGGCTAGTGTGTCAGTGTAAAGTGAAAACGTTTCGGCTTTGTATTGTGCTATAGCTGTTTTGAGTTCGTGTGTGAGTCTATTGAGTCGCGTTTTGATGGATGGGTATCTATGTATTTGCCATTGACGACGACATCTGCGCTTCTCAACCAGCAGCCTTCTAATGTGCTGTGGTACGTTGTGTGTGTGTATGTGGACAGGCTGAGCGGAGGTGCTACTGCTCCATGCCGCCTCCTGAAGTGTTGTTGTGAAAGAGTTCACTGCATCATCCAGGTCATGAGGTGCTTTCAGGGTGACTGACAGATTAAGTCTGTCTGTCACAATATCTCTGAATCTGTCCCAATCAATGAGCCCTGAAGTGAGGGAGGGTCGGGGTGTCTTCTGAATAGGTTGGGAGTCTAGGGTAAAAATTACTGGAGAATGGTCTGATGTTAAGTCGGGAATTATTTCTAATGATGTATAGGGGAAGAATTTCGAAGCTACAAAAAAGTCTAGGATATCGGGAAGTTTCCTTCTGTTAGTTGGCCAATATGTGGGTTCTCGGGGGGAATAGACTCTGTATCGTCTGTCCATCAATACGTAGTTAAGTGTCTGTCCTCGCGGGTTGTTGACCCTACATCCCCACTCCAGGTGCTTAGCATTGTAGTCTCCACCGGCCATGAAGTCATCACCCAGAGTGTCGAAGTAGTTGGTGAAGTGTTGCGGGGTAATGTTGTGGCGTGGAGGACAGTAAACTGAAGCAAGTGTGAAATTGTGAGAAGCTGATGAGATTTCGACCGCTGTCGATTGAAGGTGAGGTTCGCAGAAGGAAGGCAGAAAGTGATGCACCAAACCTCTCCTGACAAGCACCGCCGTTCCTGCATGGCCTGTCCCGTCTGGATGGTCCGTCCGGTAAGTCGTGTATCCGTCTATGTGAAATCGGGTCAAATCTGTAAAGTGAGTTTCAGTTATTAAAGCGACATCAATTCGCCTCTCCCGAAGTACGTAAGTCAGTTCACCTGAATGTCTAACAAGACCATTAGCATTCCATAGGAGCACTATCAGGGACCTGCCTGTGAAGGGATTAGACATGTGTGAGGGTTAACTTTTGGATAAGCGAAGTGAGCAAGGAAAATAGAGGGGTGACCAAGTTTTGAATTTGAGAAATGAAGGATGAAAGAAGATCGTTGATACCTTGGAATGAGTTTGGCTCGGTCCCTGACTGTACTGGGTCAGCCCGGGGTTGCTGCATCCGCACCCTCTTGAGGGGAGGCGGGGGTGGGGAGGTGACGTGTGCATAAGATAGTGGGGGTTGTATGGTGTTGGTGGAGAAATGGGGCCGGGTAGCTGGCCGGGCAGCCTCCCGAGGACCTCCCACAGACCCACTTACCTGAGGAGGCGGGGCGGTGACCAGCCGGCTCCCCGCATTGGTCACTGGTGCTGGTACTGGGGCCGCACGTCGACTGCCAGGGTTGCTCCGCCGACTTCTGAGGTCCCGGTAGACCGTGCACCCCTTATAGTTGGCGGGATGCTGGCCTTGACAGAGCGCGCATGTTGGGGGCTCCTTAAGACTCCTGGGGCACTCCGGGGATGGATGCTGCTCTCCGCACCGCACACAACGCACCATGTTATTGCAGTAGGTCCGAGAATGCCCGTAGGCCATGCACCTCTTGCACTGTATAATTTCCCGTTTCTTCTTGGGTTCCTCCACTTTAATCCTTGTATATAACAAGGAGCCTAAGTTAAAAATGTCCTTATTGTTCACTCCAGGCTCTAGGTCAACAAAGAAAAGAGGAAGAGCCTTCTTCGTGCCCGCCTGTAGAACGTTTGTGACGTTCCTTACAATGAAACCTTTCTCCCGCAATCCTTCCTTTATTTCGATAAGGCTCGCAGAAGGGTGTAGGTGTCTTATCACAACCCGGAAAGCCCTATCCTGTTCCAATTGATAGGTATGAAACTCATACCTCCTCTCTCGGAACAGCGTGACCGTCATTCGGTATGCTTCCGCTGTGTCAAGGTAGATGATTAACGAGCCTGCCGTAGATTTGCATTGAAATTTATCTTTTATGATGCCATTAAGTTGTTGGCATAACTCCCGAAAATTGACATTAGACTTCAGGTAAATAGGAGGTGGTTTGCACTCCTCAGAAGGCAAGTTCTCCAGTGGACTATACGTGTTGCTGGTACTCACCTGGAGATCCTTGAGTACCTTCACCTTATGCATATCACCTGATGGGGGTGTGTTTTTTCTTTTGATTGGCACTTGATGCCACTCCATCTCCGAGGTGCTTGGGATGTTCAAATCGCTGTCAGTTACTGCATCCATGTCCTGGATGTAGAACTCCCAGCAACAAACAAAATTAAAAAGAAATGAAAATAATATTTACAAACAAAACATAGAACACAATTATAAAAACAAACGAAAAGAAACAAACAAATAACAAGTAATTAAGAACAAAACGTATTTTTAAATTAAGAAAAGAAAGTAAGGTTAAATTTAATGTTTATCGTACTAGATCACCCCTCCGAAATCTAAAGAGAAATACTACATGGGTACAGAAGTATGACTACAATGGAGGGAGAGAAGAGAATCCAGACGTGGTTATGAACAGGTTCCTCCGAAATCTAAAGAGAGATACTACATGGGTACAGAAGTATGACTAGAGTGGAGGGAGAAAAGAGAATCCAGACGTGCCTATGAACAGGTTCCTCCGAAATCTAAAGAGAGATACTACATGGGTACAGAAGTATGACTAGAGTGGAGGGAGAGAAGAGAATCCAGACGTGCCTATGAACAGGTTCCTCCGAAATCTAAAGAGAGATACTACATGGATACAGAAGTATGACTAGAGTGGAGGGAGAGAAGAGAATCCAGACGTGGCTATGAACCCGGTGAATCGATACCTTTCGAAAGGTCATTTCCCGTCTTCTCCGTTCTCACCTCAAATTTCACTTTTTTACTAGGATCATCCTTGGAGAAGAAGAGTCAATCATCCCTATTGGGCTCATGAACTGAATCCCTCAGTTGATGTCTACTTTAACAGTGGCAATTCACTTAACGAGACACTTCGGCTAAGCAAAGAGTAGTTGTCCAACTTCGGCTAGCAGGGAAAAAAAGAACATGGATTTATTAAAAATAAAAATAAAAATATGAGTTCTCTTCGGAGATTGTATCTCAAATGAAGATATAGCTACTACAGAAATGATCCTGTAGAAGATGATCTTTTTTATGATCTTTCCAATCTGCAGCACGTCCATTCCCTTCAATCCGAAACCCTTATTTTTTTATGTATTTTATTATATTATATTAATCTTTCATTTATTTTTATTGTTTGAGGTAAAATGAATTTAAGCACGCCGTCCTTTGGATGGAACGTTGAGTGATGGTCCGGGGCCTATACGATGTCAGGTACTCGTTACCCTAGGTGAATAAAAAGTTAGGGTAGGGAAAAATTAGGATTTTTCCTCATTGTAGAGTCAGGCTCATGTCCACCAGAGTGACGAAATAGCGCTCTGCCATTGGCGATGTGACCTCGCAGTTAAAGCCCGGGCATGAGTAATAATAACTAAATATAAACAATAAAAATAAATAAAAAATGTATAAATTATAATGAAAAAACATAAACTCAATGGAGCTCAACTCAAAAACTCTAGAATGAATATATCGACTACACGAAAAACCTCAGAAGGACAATACCAATCAATTTTTAGGAAAATCCGCCGAAGATAAGTGGAGGGACCCAACTCAAAAACCCTAATAACTATCTATGCAACGAATGTAACAACACGAAATTTAGTAGGCCCTGACTCTTTACACCTATTGATTTTCGGAACCCTTATTATATTTTATCTGGAAGGTAGAATGAAAAAACGTGAGCACGCCGTCCTTCGGATGGAACGCTAAGTGATGATCGCGAGCCTGTGCGATGTCAGGTACTCATCAAAGACCCTGTAGGTAACTAAACATGGGTAAGCGAAATTTAGAACTCTCACAGAACGACGAAATGGTAGTAGGCGATATGATTTCGTAGTTAAAGCGCGGGCAATAGTCACAATAACAAACTAATTACCTATTGTTTTTCAACCGAGTTGGTAAAGTAGTTTGAGAGGGAGAGCATAAACGTAGTTTATTCACACTGGGGAAGTACATTGACGGTGATTCGTCCATCCACTTTTTTTTTTTGTTATTTCCTCGTTTTTGTTATATTTCTTTCTTTTTGTTGAACGGTTTTGATATTTAAACAGCTGGCTCAATTCTCTCACGACTGTTGGAATTCATTTCCATTTTACCTCTCCTGAAAAAAGAAATACGAATCTATTTTAAAAAAACTCAATTTGTTCATTCTGAGAGGTGAGGAATTAATCGGGATTACTATATCATAACGATTGAGGGCGCCGCTAGCTCAGCGTTTTTACCAACTGAGCTCAAACTTCCGGGTTTCAAACCCGGCCGAAGTTTTTAGGTTTTTATAGATATTATGACTCATACCCGGGCTTTTACTACTACATCGCCTACTACCCGAGCGCTCTTTCATCACTCTGGTGCACATGAGCCTGACATTTTTATTCACCTAGGGCAGGGGTCTTTAACGAGTACCTGACATCGTACAGGCTCGGGACCATCGCTGAACGTCCCATCTGAAGGATGAAGTGCTTAAATTCATTTTACCTCAAACAATAAAAATAAATGAACAATTTTTCATTTGAGATACAATCTCAGGAGAGAACTCATATTTACCTCCCAGATAAAATAAACTAAGGGCCTCGGTCTGGTTTCGAACTGGGAAGTGAAAAAAACTTGAGCACGCCGTCCTTCGGATGGGACCTAAGCGATGATCCTGGTACTCGTTAAAGACCTCTACGCTGTGAATAAAGGACTCCCACAGTAGAGTCGGGCTCTTCTACACCAGAATACTGAAGAAAGAGCGCTCTGGTAGTAGGCGATATGACCTAGTAGTCACAAGAGAGACAAGAGTCACAATAACTATATCATAACGACAGTATCATTCTAATACTCCGAGAGTTTATTTTGCTCAATAATACTGAAATTCTGAATGAGCTATATTTTGATGAAACGTAGTCGCTCGCATCCCACAGAGATCCATTTTATACATACAAAGTATCTTGTTCCCTTGGGATTCTAGGTTGTCCTCGCCGAGGCCTAAACCATACAGCAGACTGTAATTATTTACTTTTGTGGAGCTTTTTGACTTGAATGGAGCGAATAATTTTTACTTTACCAGATATGCGAAGTGTAGAGGGAGTTATCTAATCAGTCATAAATTCTATGTATTCCCTGATATTTCATGTTTTCCAATCAGCTGATTACAAAAGAATGTCTGTCTGCGTGTGTGTCTGTGAACACGGTAACTCTCAATAGAATGAACATACTGACATGACATTTTATAACGACGAACATATTGATTTTCAGCCAAATCAGTGTAGATTTTCAATCAAACAAATGAGTAAATTGGTTCCAGAGAGAGAGAGCGAAAATTTACTTGATTATATCCGTTTGGAATTCGCACTACCGGTGATTCGCCGACTAAATTATATTTAGGTTTTAAATAACAGTTGGGTGGACCAGACGCTGGATGTTTGGTTGTTGGTCAGAGTATTGTTGTTTGACAAACATGGGGTCGATCAGGGAGCCTTCTGTACACCTAATCACATCTAGAGGTCACTCAACCTCCCAGTGGTCACCTTCAGAAATCAGGGTGACCCTCCTCACACCATTCACAAACACAGCCACCTAGACAAGCACTTTTTTCATTTTTATGGTGAATCCTCCCGTTAAAGCCCTAGGGTAACTAAGCGTGAATAAGCAAAATCTACGACTCTCAGAAACCTACCGAAGACTCTTATATACGAGTATACTAAATTAATGTAAATCTATAAAACACCCTATTTTCCAAAGCCTTCTCTACCTGTATTGAAAGCATATATTTACTGAGGCTATAGTATCAGTCTTGCACGGCCTAATTGTCAATTCTTCACTATTGCTTTATACAACGTATAAATAAGTAAGATGAAAACATTAACCCTTTGAAATTAAACTTTCAAAAACAATTAATGCCAAACCTTCTATCTGTCTGTCACTTTTTAGTAAAGACGAAGAACTGTATAAAAATAATAATTAAAAAACTTTACAAAATATGACAAAGAAAGGTTCTTGTCTATAATTTAAAAAGTTTCTGTACAGCTAAGTTGTGCTTTCATCGATTTAACGGATTAAAGATCTCTTTATCAGATCGAAACACTTCAACATCGTACAGACGCAGTCTTGGCGCCTACTAATGAACATTTTTGTGTATACCGAAGTTAGTTATTATATGACTCATGCCCGGGCTTAACTACGAGGTCATATCGCCTACTACCAGAGCGCTCATTCGACGGGAATCCTAAATTTTACCTACCTTAAATTTTTATTCGCCTAGGGAAGGATTCTCGGGAATTTTTATCACATGACCGTAGCCACTAAACTTCCCCCCACATGCGTGTCGAATCCTGGATTCGTATAACCTTGACCATATCCGCTAGCCTCTCCGTAAGTCACATTATTTATGGTGGTAGTCAACCACTTCCGGTAGACCGGCCCCCCTGCACAAAAACTGTAATAGTTATTCCACCCATGTCTTGGGTCATATCGCCAAGCCAGGATTTCAACGCATTTGGCGGAAATCACCTAAAACGGCCAACTCCATCTAGAGCTAAGAATGGGCAGCAGGAATGGTTCTCAGTGATGTCTAATTTTTTTTTGAACAAACTAAAGTACGATTCTATATTCCTCAAAGTTGGAAGTATGAGGAAATGAACTTAATTACTGAGGACTTACGTGGTGAACTCTAAAACAGTTCTTCTTAAGACTGACAGCCCTTTTCAGGGCTAAAAAAATACTTACCTTAGACTAAGATCCAGCGTTCTTTGTAGAAGCTAACCGCATGACCAATCAGCCAACATTACAGTGAGAGTATAATAAGCCTCTTAAGAGAAAAAAATAGTTAATTATGAAATGTGTTGTAGACTCTATTACACACGGCGGACCGGCAAGTGACGGATGCTGTTGGCGGAAGCCGTTAATCAGCGGTCGACAAGGAAACACCCATAGATATGTTTTTTTTTTTTAATACTGCTATATTACAAAACTGAAAGAACACGAATATATTCAACAGTATTCAATATTTTTAAAAACAAATTTCACAATGATGTTCAGTGCTCGCTCCTCTCTCATTAGAAACTCCACTCGACCAAAAAAATTTGTATACATATATAAACAGGTCTTATAGTAAATAAAAAACAACAAATTTTGTTTTCAAGTAATATATTTTTAATAATACTATTTGTACAATGTAAACAATATTATACTACAATATCAGGAAGATGTATAGCTTATTTATGTCCTATAGCTGATGTGTGATCCCATCAGGTAATATAATACGTTTATCATCATGAGGAGATGATGATAATTTATTTATTCCAACAACAGATAATTTATGTTGTTTTTTTTTATTTTATTGTGTTACATTTTGTACTCATAGTTTTAGAGGTTTGTAAACAATGCAAATAATCATTAAATGTAATATATTCAGTTGTTAGAATTCCTTCAATGCACTTTTTATCTTCTTCAGCTATTACCATCGCATACATCTTCGAACGCAATGCTGCATGATCATTGATCAGATATAATCTTTCCATTACCTTCGTCTTTAAATTTCCCAAGAACCTTTTTATTACAAAGGATGCTGTGGTGGATAATTGGATGTATCTATCATTTTCAACATATCAGAATATAAATCATATGTTTTACCTGTTATCTGAGTGTCATTACACTCGATCCTTTATGGCGCCTTTGGATCAGTAATTGGTGTAGTCAGAAAGAAAACGGAGAAGGCGAGAAATTGTGGAATGTCCATAAGTCTTCTAACTTCATCCATCACTCCAATGATACATTTTCTAAATTGCCGCAAATATTACTTATACTTCTCTTCAATTTTCTATCCTAATTGTTCTTTTCACTGCATATATGTAGGTCCACCAGAGACTTCTTCAAACTCTGCTGTGCTAGAACTGTCTACTTCATACCTCATATGCTACTGATGTATTAGTGGTTGGGAGCTTGGTGGTGGGGGAAGCCATCAACCAATGAGAAAGCCGTGTGCATGACGTATTTTTAGGACCGCCTCGAATACGCTCTAACTTTTGTCCAGATTCTACACAATCGAAAATGGGTTGTTTTTTATACGCAGTATGTTCACATTTATGACATCTTACGGGCATATCTGAGTAATCAGTATCCAAATTACTACATTGAATTTTACGTTGTCGTAGCTAGCCCTGGAGTGCCCTCTATCAAAATTTCTCACATAAACAGAAATAATTGAAAATAACAAAGACAACAATACATATTAATAAACTTAACTCTAGAAAAATATTATAAGAAGATTTTAGTTTCTCAAGTTATTTTTCCATGGACAGTATTGATAAGTCCGATAGCCGTTCTTGTCCACACATTTTTCGATGAATCTATGAAAATAAGGGGGTTGAGAAGTTTTTTTCTTCTGTAAAAAGATTACAACTCAAAAAGGTTTTCAAAAGCATATTGACTGTCCTGTATGGTACTTTCCTTAGACGGAATAACATAGAGCTGCGGTGGAGTGTCTTAATATTTATTTATTGGGGCTTGGCTTTTATCAATATGACTATGGATAACATTTTACAATGTTGGGGGCCCTGTATCAATGCTACAACTGCTACAACGGTAGCTACGCCCCCTGATTACGACCATAGTTGCATAGTGACACCAAGTTGTGTCTACATCAATCATTTTAATACTGGACCTTCTAACTAATGAATATTTTTATATGTTCCAGAGACAGTCAATTAAGTTTTCGGCCGAAATCCAATCAACTGTTTCGGCTAAAAATCAATAGTTGCTTTACTTAGGAGCTTCTGCATCCTCATCCTAAATTTTGTGTCTATACATTACCCCCTTGACATACGCCATTATTTTCAAACAGTTTTTCCTCAATTTATTCGGCTTATTTTCAATTGAACAATTTAAATAAAATTATGTATTCATAAACAATCTTGTTTTTACTTTATTTCAAAAATGAATAATTTTCTTCCGTGAATAATGAATAACATAATTACTCTCATTTAAAAAGTAAAATGATTCAGAATAAAGTTACTTTTTCTTCTTATTTTGACGAAATTGCCTGATTAACGAAATTACAAAATGAGGTGAAAGTGTATAGAGGGATGGGAACCTTTAAGAGACACAATGGGTTGACTGGTTCGGATCGCTGCACCGTTATACACCACGGCCCATACACTTTCTTTTCATCCTTTTGGCAGGTTTTCTTTTTTTGGGGGTTTTTCATATTACTGTCATTCTCAAGTGAATAGAACTTGACAATAGTAATATATATGTGATATTATTTATTTTAACTTTCTTATATATTTACTATAAAAAGTATTGTATTCTGCAAAAATCCAATATTCACTTTTCAAGATCCCCTCACCATTTTCAAGATGGTGTCTGTCTATGTGTATATGATTAGAAATTTGTGAGCACTTTAACTCTGAAACTATTGTACATGAAATTTGAAATGAAGATGCCACATGTGCTAACTTAGATTTAATGGGTCCTAAGTTTTACTAAACACCGCTTATATTTATGACAACCGAAATAGTCTTCAAATAATTTTAGATGTTTGCTTGATTTGAGCGAACGAGATTAAACCTATCGAAAAGTTGTCCTTTACTAACAATGTTATTTGTAAAATTTCCTATGATTTTAATGCATTCAGATTTGAGACAGGAACAATACGAACAACGTTATAAAGCTCCAAAAAATTAACAACACATTTCCGCAGGAAGTGTTTAAATTGCAACGCATGGTAACAAATCATAAATAAATTCTTATACCATCCACATTTTTACAGATCATCCCCCCTCCCCCTCCTCTTCTTCCATCTCAAATACATTTCATATCGGCATCACTGAGTATATGTAAGTCATCCTACATCCGTAGAATTACCTGAACAATGAAATAAATAAAACTACTTTTTTATTTACTTTTCTTTCTTCAGAGAGAGAACGCCTGAATTTGTAACCACTACCAAAGGAAGTTCGATGAAATTTACAGGGTATCTTCAATCTGGCGTAAAAAGATGAAAGTTTAAATTGATCTGACCATCGAAAGGGAGGGAAACGAGATTTGTTTTTCTTTATTTTTAAGTACTGGAAGGATGAGAAAGTTCAGCTTCTCTCCAGATGCCATTTTTTTTATTTATTTAATCGTTATCAAAATTTCTCGCATAAACAAAAATATTTGAAAATAACAAAAACAACAATATAAAAAAATATTCTAGTGGTTAAATAGGTATTTTTCTTGCCTTTTTTTTCGGCGAACGTATTCATTATATAATCCAAAGCTGAAGAAGATTTTAGTTTCTCAAGTTCTTCTTTTTCTATGGACAGTATTGATAAGTCCGATAGCCGTTCTTGTCCGAACATTTTTCGATGAATCTATGAAAATAAGGGGGTTGAGAAGGTTTTTTTCGTAAAAAGATTACAACTCTGTGTGAATTTTTGGGGTTTTCAAAGACATATTGACTGTCCTATATGGTACTTTCCCGAGGTGAAATAATATAGAGCTGCGGCGGAGTGTTTTATTATTTATTTATTGGGGCTTGGCTTATATCAACATGACTACGTATAACATTTTACTATTTTTGCTTACGCATGTTGGGGCGCCTCTATCTCGGGGGCCCTGTATCATTGCTGCAACTGCTACGCCCCTGTGTCTGTCCAACACAAACGTTATAACCACAGTTTGCTCCCAAAATTCTAATATCTGGCAGATATATGTAAATTTTTGAAAACTATGTGGTTTTTATCCGTTTCAAGTTAAACAAAGACCATACAAGTGGTTCATATCTTTCGTCTGTAATATCTGTCTGATTGTTCCATCATCACTGGAAAATGGCTGAACATATTTCAACCAAACTTCATATTTTAAATCTGCCTACCCAGGAATATTTTTTTATGAATAATATGTTTTCAAAATCACCAAATAGAGAGGGTAATATTCAAAAACTGTCCATTTTAGAATCTACCTTGATTTTAGGTCTCCTGATGTAGTGAGGCAGGTGATTCATATCCCATGGACCTGTAGCTCGGAGCCAATAGGAAAGCTGCAATGACAACAGTCCAACGTTGCCACTCTTCCTGCTCTATAGTAGCATTGCACTCCCATCTCACTCTCTAGTCACCTCATAGCTGCCGTTTACTCTTTTTTTTTTTTTCATTGAATGAACAAATTAATTTTTCACTATTATTTCTTATAAGGCAAAGAAAAGAACGCTATTTATCAATAAATAGGTACTTCATGGGGATGCATGTGACGAACGGGAGTTGGCAAGAAAGAGCAAGCGGTAACATCGCAGCTCACCCCCACACTATTTTTTTTTTAATCCAAAGGACATGATTCACCGGCACACGACAGCAGATGCTTGCACACTCTAAAAAAAGTGTTTGTGGTGTTTCAGGTGTTCAATGTTGCCAAGGAAGAGAGCGCAGTACAGCCGTCGAGCCCCGGTCTGGAGAGTGTGGCCCCGAACTTGGATATCACCGGAGGTCTTCAGGCCACTCTCTGTAGAACTCCTTCTATATCTTCTCACACCTCCGTAGAGTCTACCGTTTCCAAACAGGCAAGTCAATCCATTCCAATGTCGAATCAGAATAAACTTTTCTGGACTACAGTTCTTTTATTTGATCATAATAAATAAGGGTCTTTTACTGGCAATATCCGAAACCCGTCCATTTTACATGTTTCAGTGCCTCACTTATACAGAGTGACCCACTAATAATATCTCTAGAACAGATTGATGTAAATTATCTGAATAGTTTTCCTTAGATTTTCGATTAAACTTGTATATTTATATTAAAAGTAGCAAACATCAAAAAGGCATGACAGGCCGCCACATAAACGTTATTTTTAGTTTACCCTATCATTGCTTTATATTCTTTATCAGTTTCTTTGTATTTGATGCTCTATTCAGTGACTTTCATGTATTTATTCTTAAGGGACCTTGTCCCAGAATAAAATTTATTTTCATTTCATTTAAATAAATTCGGGTTATGTATGTAAATAAAACAAACTTTTTTAAAATATTATCTATTCCAAAGATAATGTATATATAAACTAGGTACTTGTTTCGCCATTACACCATCATCAATTTACTTATAAACTAAATATGCTTGTTGAGTCTGAACCCTTCTTGTAGGTAACCAGCCAAATATAATAATTATCCACGAAAAAACCATAGAGAGAATTGAATTTAAGGTTAAAACTAATAATCATAGAACTAGGCTTACTAAAATAGAAATACAAAATAATAAACCGGCCAGCCTGACGTATGTATAACGGGAAGATATCAAAAAAATCAAGGAAATTTTTGAGATAAGAAGGATATAGACGCTGTTTAAGGAAGGTTGTTATGCAGAACTGGCAACAAGCATACGTTGAAGAATCTACATCAAAAGGAAGGGAGCACTATGCTGTTCAAAAGACGGTAGATCTAAAACCATGGTTCCAGGACATGGGCTTGCGTCGTCGGGAGGTAGTTCAGTTGAGCAGGCTTCAGACGAACCACGGGCGTGTCAACAGAAACCTCCATATCATCAAGGTGAGTAATAGTTCTCAGTGCGACCGGTGCGGCAGCACAGAGGATATGGACCATGTGATAATGAGGTGTCTGAAGTAGGAGGAGACGAGACGAAAGTATCCAGATCTCAACCGGACGGACACCCTGCAGGTTTGGCTCAAGAACCCCGTCAAAGACAAATATAAAAAACTAATAGACTTTCTTCAGGACATTGAAATAGTAATTTAATTTATTTATTTTTTATTTATTTATTTATTTTTTCTTTACAATTCATTACTGTACTTATAATTTTTTCTGTTGATTCCTTGTTGTTTTCACATGACAGTATAGCTTGTAATTGAGCTGTTGTCAATAAATAAATTAAAAAAAAAAAAAAAGAAGAAGGATATAATATAGGTTTCAAAAATATCAATCCTATGAGCCAAGTGTATAGAATATAATAATCTGATATAATATAAATATAAAGTATACAACAACAACAACAACAACAACATTTATTTGGGCCAGCAAAATTATGCTTTACACAAATATATAATACAAGGAAGGGTTTAAAATAGAAAGTCCTGGTACAGTCTTTGTTTGAGTCGCCTCCCAGGAGTAGGCGCACCAAGACTGTAGTGTACAGCCCCAGAACAATGCACGAGGGCTTCGTGGTGGTTCTTCACTAGTTTCTCGATGTGAGCTGCAAAAAGAGGAACTCCCAGTTCTTCGTGGATTTTGTGATTCCTGACAAACCAGGGTGCGTTTGTTGCTATTCGGAGTACTTTATTTTGAAATGTTTGTAATCGTTTCATGTTAGTGTTGCTGGTACCGATCCAGACTGGACAGGCGTATGTTAGAAGTGGAAGTAGGAGTGTCTTGTATAGCAGAATAGTACATGTGTGTTTAAGTGGCGTGTTTCTGTTTATGAGAGGATAGAGAGTGTTGAGTCGTGAATATGCTAGCTGTAGTTTTCTGTTAATGTGTAGTTTCCATGTGAGTCGTGTATCCAAAAGTACTCCAAGATAGCGGACACCCTGGTCCTTAGGATTCCAGAGAATTGGGAGGTCATCAATTTGCAGCTGACGTTGTTCTTCTATGGAGAATCTGCGGAGAGCGAAGATTTTAGCTTCGGTCTTCCCTATGTTAAGTTTGAGTCTCCATTTTGAAAACCATAGGGAAACGTCTGTCAGGGCTTCCTGGAGCTGTTCAATGGCAACGGAGAGGATGCTATGCTGACAGGCAATCATTGTATCATCAGCATAGGTGGCTAATGTCGCCGTGGGAGTTTCGGGGATGTCTTGGGTGTACAAACTGAAAAGAAGGGGGCTCAGAATATCACCTTGAGGGACCCCAGCTGTTATTATTTTCTGATTGCTCAATGCATATAAAGTATAAAATATAATTTAATATAAAAAAAATGACAGTATTATCATATATTAATAACACTAGATCACGTCTTTATTTTCTACAAATATTTCTAGAAAGGAAATGAGAACATAACTGAAATTGCCACTATATTGGGTTTCTCATAAACTGTTTACACAAGGGAGACCAAATGTATTTAATAATATGACACATTTAAAGAAAATGTATGATTTAATAAGATTTTCTCTGGAGAACAATATAATTTAACTCACTTTTGGAAGCTAATTAAAAAATTATAATATTGTTTTAGGTTGGAAGGGTTCTTGTAAATTAGTTCTCTTTAACTTCCTGACCCATTTAACAGCTGAATGAATTTATTTGTAAACTTTTCTACTAGGAGGGAACACAGTTTGGGAAAGTTTGAAATTAATCATTCATCGGTAATGCAAGACTTGAAGTTGAACAAGAGATCGATAATATTGTAATACGTTACAAAACTTATCGACATATAATTACTAAAACTATTTGTGTTTAGAACTTCCGGTATTGGCTTTAAACTCCTTCAATTCAGAGGATAAAGAAACCAGGCTCTTCCATCTTCCTTTGTAAAACAACAAATGCTTCTTTTAAACGTTTTTTTTTTTTACTTTCCCAGCTATACAAAGTATAGGAGAAGTTATGTAATCAGTCAAAAATTCGATGCGTAGTTCTCAACGAAATTTGATGTTTTCCAACCTCCAGATTCCAAATATGAAAAAAAAACTCTAATAACTGCCATTAAATGAATGTAGACACGAAATTTTATATGTGTGACGTGAACTAGATAAAGACTGAGGAAGTACATTGCCTGTGAATCACCGAGTTATACTATTAAAGACGTTTTTCTTCATTAAATAAATATTTCTATTTAGAGATTTATCTTAGTTTTAGTCTCTACTACATTTTTTTTTTTTCCTGTATTAAGGGAACACCTATGACCTAATATTTACTTAAATTGCCCTTTCGGCAGCAAATATATATATGAGGAGTTGGAGTTCACGGAACTTTCTCATAAAGCTGTCAGTGGGGTTTAGAAAGTTTGAAACGGCTGTAACACGTTGGACATGGACAAAATGAGGCGCCCTGAGAAGGGCAGTGAATCTTGAAGAAGACTGGTGTACTGGGGTATTTCTTCGCTGGTCTGAGGTACAGTCGCACTCTTGGAAGCACGGAGTGCGGTACTTAAGTTGGTTGGCACAGCACCGAGGCTCTTTGGAGTTCTTCCTCGGTCGTCGGTTGCAGAATGTACTATAACTTAGCTTTCTCCGCTGGCCGAGAAGGGGACTACCCAAAAAAATCACAATTTTGCTTACCCAGGTTTAGTTACTTAAGATAACTAAGGGTCTTTAAGAGTGCCTGACATCGTACAGGCTCGGGATCATCGCTTATCTTTCCATCCAAAGGACGGCGTGCTCAATTGTTTTTTACCACCTCCCAGATGAAATAAACAAAGAGTCTCGACCGGCTTTCGAGCCTTGAGCTACCAGCGCCCTCAAAAAAAGGGGGCCATGGTGGGCTAGAGCGTAGGGTTTGGTCGCATGGTATCATGGTTGTGGGTTCGAATCTTGTCCGTGAGAGTTTTATTTCGTAGATAGAATTCCCTTATGGATGTTATAAATAACTAAATAACACCGTTATAGAGACATGGCTAATATCCTCCATTAAGAAAGCCATTAAACCAGCCATCAACTTGAGAAATCATATATATACATCATATATATATATATATATATATAATAAATTGATAAAACTAGAATACGTTAGTTTATTTAAAAGGCTCTGTGGAAAGTAGAAAGGATACTCATAAAAGTATATTTTATGGCTCTCTATAAATATAAAAAGTCAAATAAAATCCTCAAGAAATGGAAATGGTAAATTACACCAAGGGATCAAATTTAATAGGTGTAATAAAGGCAAGATAATTAAATATCAGTATCTATGATATAATTCTTATCATAAACAGTCAAACTAGCTATCTACCCCGTCAGATGTTTGGGAGAAATTATGAATACCGTGGTCTCAATTATCCGAACAACACTCTGGTACTTTAGTTTGGATTATCGAATATCCGGATTGCGGGAAATTCGCGGGTGCATTATTCCCTTAGTACTCAAGTGCGGGCCACTTGATCCAGTAGGTTTTTTTTCTACTTACGAAACCCTAAAAAGTTGTGTCTGTTCTTGTGACTCATACTACGAGGTCATTTTGCCTTCTACCAGACCGCTCTTTCGTTGCTCTGGAGGAAATGAGCCCGACTCTACTAAATAGATAATATGATCTTGCCTACCCAGGTTTAGTTTTCTAGGGCAGGGGTCTTTAACGAGTTTAGGCTCGGGACCATCGCTTACATTCAATCCAAAACATGGTTGTTAAACAATACTTAGTTAGCCTAACGTTCTCACGAATGTTTGTCGGGGGCCTATTCTTGCATTTTCATAACTTATTTTTTCCATGTCTAAATACTATTGAGCTCTAGATCGCTGGTTCGAGTCCCGCCCGAGGCTTTTAGGTTTTTTATCTGAGAGTTGAAAAAATCTTGAGCACGTCGTCCTTCCACACTGCATTGTCTGTCAAGATGGCTTTGGCCTAGCATAGGATCCTTGTGTTAGAACATCCACTCTATTCACTGGATCTCTTCCCCAAGGTCAAATCAGCACTGAAAGGAACCAGATTTGAGACAGTAAAAACTGTGAAGGAAAAACTGACGGAGTTCATGAAAATTCTTTCAAAAAATTATTTACAGCACTGCTTTGACCAATCGAAAATTCTCTTGGATTGGTGTAGGGATCGTGGTGGGGAGTATATTGAAGAGGCTAAAGTTAAAATTGTGAAAGAAACCCGATAAAAGATTTTATAGCGCTAATCCGGTTTTTTAATAGCCACACCTCATTGAGGTATGAAACCTAACTTGGTAAATAGTACAGTGAGTTGAGCTAAAGGGCGCAGCAGCAGCCTGTCATGTCACCTCCACAAGGTGCCAGCCTTCTAACTGATGGATCGTCTTTCTCTCAACTATATATAATTAACTTAATTTTCAATACGTATTCGTCAAACTTCTTTCTGACTAAGATGTAATGGACACACAAAGTCTGGAGCTATTCTAGGCGCTAAAAATGTTGATCACTTCTAGAGATGGCAATTCTTAACCTCCTCCCAGCTATATGATGTAGAGAGGAATTTAGAGGCGGTAACTCAGGGGTAGCATGCTTGCCTACTGAGCACAAGATCGCGGGTTCGAAACCCGGCCGAGGTCATTAGGTTTTTTATCTGGGAAATGAAAAAAAACTTGAGCACGCCTGTCAAAAATTCAAAGTTGAGTTTTCACAGGAATTTCATGTTTTCCACCCCCCTGATTCCAAAAAAGGAAAAAACAGCATGTCTGTGACACAATAACTCCCGATCAAAGGAATATATATATATGAAATTTTATATGTATACGCAAAACCCCATAGGAACGACACCTATTAATTTCTAGCCAAATCCGCCAAAGGGAAGTCCTACTTTAGCATAACATTTACAAATATTTGTGTTGTCAATAATATAATAAAATAAAGATAATACAAAAATATATATATATTATATTAACCTAACCATAGTCTGTAAAAAATGGATGAAAAAGCCCTGATAGTGTATGTTGTGTTCAGAGCCTCCGTGTGGCACGGACCCTGAGCCCTGAATGTCGAACTGAGGGGGTCCACCGTCCTCGACCTCTGTCACCGCTTCTGATGCCCCAGGACTCCACCTCCTCCCTGGTCAGTACTGTAAGTATCTATCTGTCCAATTTCATCAAATACTTACATTATTCACTTTTATTTTACCAATGAATGAAATATATTTCATTTAAGAATAATAGAGGCGCTAAACTGCAAATAATGTTTTACACGAAATTTTATATGAGGTTTGAGAAGTTCCTGAGTAAGACACCTATTAATTTTAGTGAAATCGGTCGATTGATTTTGGCTAGGTTGGTTGGTCTATTTGGGGCGAACAACTGCTTTGGTTATTATCGCCCTACCTTGTTAAGTTCCTTGTCCTAACTGAGCCAGCGAACTTTTTATACTAATGACGAGAACAGCCACGATGGGATCCCACAGGAGGCCAGGGGGACCGGGGAAGGCCAAGCACAGGACCCAGGGCAACAAATGAACAGGCAGGCCAAGCCGGGGGGGGGGGGGGGGGGGGGGGGCAAACAACAGCAACTCTGGGCCACTCTCTCAAGTATATGTAAGCATTTAACTTAATCGTGAAGATAGCGGGGCTTGAAGATGAGGCTTCAAGGTTTTGGCTAGGGAGATACATTACCGGAAATTCACCAATAATTTGTATTTATTTGCCTTAAGTTTGAGAGTGTGTCCAGCAACAGGGAAAAACTGTGAACTGTCAGGGACTTTTAACGTTTAAAAAATGGGAATATTTATTTTTATTATTAAAATTATGTTTTTTCTAACATAAATAAATTAAAAGCTAGTATAATATTTTAGTATCCAAATACGTCAAGTTTTCAGGTATGTATTGAATCTCTACTAAAAACGTTGGACCTAAAATAAGTTTAAATAAGAAAATCATCCATACCGGATTTTCCTTTATTTTCTGCATGCCACAGAAGTGTTGAAAAGTAACATTTTTAAAAAATCCTACGAGAAATTCAATTTTTCGGTTTATAAATTATTTTTTTCATATTTTAACAAAAAGTAAGTACCTACATCATTTATTCTTTGTCCTTCCCTTAAAAGTTTGTAAATAGGGATGTTGCTATTAATGCTACTACAAAATTATTGATTATAATGAATGTGTTTTGCACAAAAAAAGTTGAGATTAACAAACTAAAGAAAAATGTTCTTTAGTTTGTTAATCAAAACTCGACAGATTCGTAAATTCTTTAGTAAAATATACTAAAGTTTTCATTGGCATTTCATGTTTTTCGATACCTTGGTTCCAAAAATGAAAAACTTTTTTTTTTACTTTAAACACTCCTTGGGCATGCAGAAATCAAGGAAAAAATTTAAACCCGAGTTGGCTGATTTTTCCATTTAAATTTATTTGAAGCCCAGCCTGCCAACAGACTACCATGTTTTAGTTCATTCAGCTGCTTCTCTCCAGTCTTACTAGTTTCATTAGTATTATTTTATCCTAGTGCACCTAGTAATACTGTAACAACTATTATAAATTAATTATCGTATTAATTTGGAACACCATGGTGAGGGATGATAGTTCGGAAGTCATGTTTTGCTAGACATCCTATTTGAGAGAGCAAAGATAATTTTTAAAATATTGAAAATATAAATAGAAACTTTCTATTTGGCTGATTTTTACCTCCCCAGCTATGGGGGAAGTTACGTAATCAGTCAAAAATTCGATGCGGATTTTTCATCGGGATTTCATATTTTCCGACCCTCTGATTCGAATAATAAAAAAAAATGTCTATCTGTGTTTATGAACACAAAACAAGAAATTGTATACGTCTATTCAGAACTCTCTAAAGACGACACCCATTGATTTTCAGCCAAATCGGCCGAAGGGAAAGGGGGAATCAGAGGAGGGGCTCAACTCAAAAATCCCAATAACTGCCGATGTAATGAATTTATTGACATGAAATTTTATATTTAAATTTAAAACCTCATAAGGATGGCCCTATTAATTTTCCGCGAAATCGCTGGAATAGGTAAGTCTTACATAGGTAAGTCAAATATTGAGTTTTGTAGATCAAACGGTCTAGAGCGAAAACGTTATTGATTAATTTTTGCTGGGAAAGTACATAGCGGGTGTTTCACCGACTTTTTGTTGAAAACCTCAAATTGCTCAGATATGAAATTTTAGATGTCGGAATCTGATTCAACTGAGTCCATTTTTATATATAAATTGATATTTCTCTCCTGGAAAAAAAAACTTGTAAATTGTATAATTATTGTGATGGTGTGACTGTTAAGAAGAGTGTTGTGATGTTGTATGGACGTCCATGAGACTTGTTTAACAATAAGGACCTGATGGACACGGTATGTCATCTACATACCTTCCATACAAACCCACCTCCCACTTGTACATGTCTGTAAAACAACCCACCCAGTTCATGTCATCCACAAACCGTCCTTACAACCCGCATCATCTCCTTCCCAATTAAATCTCTTGTATTCCTTCAAAACGAGACATCTAGATTTTTGACATTTTTTTTTCAACAGTCAACATTTTTAAGAATACTTAACGTTTTCAGCAAAGATATTGTGAAACACTTATTAAAAAATGTAAAGAAAAACGTATGTGTTTATTTCTGGATATCCGCCGAATTTCTCAAAAGAGCTAGAAAACGAATGTAAAAACACGGAGTCACTGTAACGGGGTTTAGCACAAAAACTAAGGCTGAAGTGAAGAGTTGGCCATATCCTCCTGACTTGAATAAAGAGTGAAGACAAACAAAAAATAATCTGAAAATATCTGGAAAGTGTTTCTTAAACTTCTCTGGGATGTTCCACTTTTCGTTGTTTCCGGCATTTTTTCCTCCAGAGATGTCTTCTTTTTTCTTCGTTGGACAATATTTCGGGAAATTGCAGGTCCCTTCTTCTGGTCACTATGAACGGTTCATAGTGACCAGAAGAAGGGACCTGCAATTGTCCCGAAATATTGTCCAACGAAGAAAAAAGAAGACACCTCTGGAGGAAAAAATGCCGGAAACAACGAAAAAAGAAAAAAAAAAAATATATGGAAAGTTAACGAAATTTTTTTGACTATTAGAAACTGAAGGAAAACAATTTAAAAAGGTTTCGTTAAAAAATGCCGTCGTCCGGGGCACATACTAGCTGGTACACAACTTGCTTACTGAGCTCAAGATCGCGGATTCGAAACCCGGCCGAGGCCCTCCGATTTTTTTATCTATAAGATCTTGAGAACACCATCCTTCGGATGGGATGTTAAGCGATGGTCCTGAGCCTTTGTGATATCATAAAGATCTTTTTTACCTTAGGTATTTAACTAAATTTAACAGATAACATTACTATCCTGCTTTAAGTTACTTTGGGCGAAGTCGTGTAACTTACTAGTCGTGTAATCAATCTCTAAAAATTTAACTAAACCTGGGTAGACAAAATGGAGGCCCCCTCAGTATAGCTAACAGAGAAGGATGCTATGGTCCCTAAGTGTCTGGCCCTCCCAATATATGTGGGCTAGCACTGTGATGGATCATTGAGTCTGAACCTTCCTCACTGAATCTTTATCGAAGAGTAGCTCGTTAACGAGTTTATAGGGATCCTAATTATCAGAAACAAAACTTAGTATCAATTAGTCAGAGTGATGGGTGAGTGGTTAGAGAGACAGGCTATTATTAATGGTTTAGGAAAGAGCGATCACAAATGAAGAATTGATTTCCGAAACGTTAATAATTTATAAAAGACTAGTAGGTTACACGGCTTCGCCCGAAGTAACTTAAAGCTTAATGTTATCTGTCCTGTTAGTAACTTTAAATTGTATCATTTTAGAAATAAGTTGATGATTTCAATAATTTTAGGGCCTATGTTTTGTGACTTTTTACTGCCAACATGTCCTCCATATTGATATATCTTCAACAGTTTAGGCAGCGCTTGCAATAAATAGCGCCCGGACGATTTGCTTCACTGCTCAGCTACCATTTGATGAAGTGTGACGATGTATAGCCTATGTCCACCGGAAAGAAATGAGCTTCCCATTGGGCGTTTATTTACCAAAAGTACATTTGATGATAATTATAGATAGAATAAAGTAAAATAACAAATGGCAATATATAAATGATCAAATGGCAATATATACAATGATAAGTAAAAAAAGAAGAAAAAAAAATGGGTGTGTTGTATACACTTTAAATATTACACTGATCATATACAATAACATACGCATATTATATTAAACTACTCTCAAATAAAGCATTAAGTACTAACTGTATACACCCGATCGCGCTTCATGTAGAGTGGAGCCGAGTAAACATGATTCAGCGTCACCGACTCGAAGCTGACTTCACTTTCGTTCAGAGCGCTCCTAAAGAAGTTTTCACTTCCAAAACATTTTAAAAAGTTAAATAAATATAGTAAAAATGCTAATAATCCAAAAAAAATAGTTAGTTATTATAACTCATGCCCGGGCTTTAACTACGATATCATATCGCCTACTACCAAAGCGCTCTTTCGTCACTCTGGTGGACATGAGCCCGACTCTACTGTGGGAGTCCTAAAGTTTGCCTACCCTAAATTTTTATTCACCTAGTGCAGGATTGCGTAAGCTTGATATTAAGACAGTCCGTTCCAGTCCGTAAGTCCATAAAAATACAATTTTTGTGTTTCGTATTCACTTAGTTTTTTCCAACAGAAAATCTGGATTTTGTATTTAGCAACCGATAGCGCTGCACAAATCGTAGGTTTAGTTCTTGTCGTTTTAGTCGTCTGAGAGGATTTCATCTCAATCTTCTATGTAGATAGAACCCAATATAACGAACTTGATCGGAAACAGGAATCAAATAATATTTTTCATCTCGAATATGATTCTCTAATTTGTTATTGAAATTGTCGTTTGAAGCACTATTACGAAGTAATAGTACTTTATCGGCTAGAAATCAGGCGTCCATTTGGATCATATTGGTAAAGATGGTCTCAATGGTCATAGTGCAGCAAACTTGTCAATTCTTTCAATATACAATTTCCTATTATCGAAAAACCATTTGTATAGGAAGTGTTAAATATCGTTCAGTAGACCTCTGCAGTGGTGGTTTGCCCCTGACTTAGGAGCTCATAGTGCACTATGCCTTTGCCTGTCCAGAAAACAACCAATAACACATTTTTCTGGTGAAGATCAGGTTTTGGAAATTTTATTGATTCTTCATCAGCTGAGACCCATTGATAACACAGCCTTAAATTATTGTATAATACCCATTTTTCATCACAAGTGATTATTCTGTTTAAAAATGGATCATTTTTTAATCGAGAAGCTAGAGATGAAGATGTTGGTAATCGAATCATCTTATTGGCATCCGATAACTTGTGAGGGACCCATTTGTCAAGCTTTTTTCTTTTTCCCATTTGATGTAGGCTGTTGCTTCTGAAATATCTACTCAGTTACCTATTTCCGAACATGTTTGACGTGAATCCGACTCTATTAATTCCCGAACTTGCTGTTCTTCGGCAACTTGAGGTCTTCCAGGACGAGCCCCGTTTCGTCGCCTTCACGAAATTTGGAAAACTAAAATTGAGCTTTACGCTCAGAGACAGGCTTCTCACCAAACACGGAACACATTTTTTTGAACGGCCACAGTAGCTGTAGGGCCGAGTCTAAACTCATAAAATAAAATCGACCAAATGTGAATTTCAATGCAAACCATTTTAATAAATTCGTTTGAACGTCTAGCAGTGACTGGATTAAAATATTAAACTGATTTCAGAGATAGTAAACAATACTATTTACATTAGCGAAGGTCGCATTGGAACTAGAATCATAACAAAGACGCTACAGTCAAAATAAACATACATACCTTTATAAAAAACGACAGAACTTTTGAAAGAACCATATAGATATTACTAAATACATTCTAAGAAAAGAAGAAAAAATATTATTAGATTGTTTTTTCTTATATACTCTTTATTTCCACAGCAAGTATAGGGGAAGTTATGTAATTGGTCAGAAATACGATGTTGAGTTTTGAACGAAATGTTTTCCGACTCCCTCATTCCAAATTGAAAAAAACATTTCCTGTCTGTCTGTGTATATGTTTCTTAACAAGATAATTCCAGATAGAATGAATGCATCGACATGAAATTTTATATGTGTATCCAGAACCCCGAACCCCATAACGACAACTACTAATTTTCAGCCTAATCCAACCATGGGAGAGGGGGAAAAAATTCTAATAACTGCCGATCTAATGAATGTATTAATACATTATTTCATATGTAAAATCGAAACCACATAAGGACGTCACAAATCAATTTTTCGCGAAAATCTGCCGAAGGGAAGGGTAGGATCAGAGGAGAGGTCTCAAAATCCTAATTTTCCTTAAATTGATGGATCAAAAGAAATCAATGGCGGAGAGAAATCAATTACCACAAGTAAATAATGATTCAAAAATATGTATTAGATCTTACCTTTTATCGTACTCCGCATATATTTATATCCCTATTTATCGATTATATGTATTCTGTATATTATTTGTATTCATATCGAGTTTCCGATGTTGAAATTTGTCAAATTTTTATTTTTTGGTTGCAGCTCTTTCTTTGTATCCCAATTAATCAAAAACGTATTTACATTACGTAGAGGTATCTTCAGTATCTGTGTTTGGTTCCTCCATTTAATTGTATATGTAAGTATTTTTTCGTCCTTTTCAATGGAATCTTATTTTTCCGCAAAGAGCTGCAGTCAAAAAATAATTATTTATAATGACAATAAAGTAATAACTGATCTATTTATAGTATCATAGGATATGAAGAAACTGGAAAATTCTGATGGTATACTGAAGGAAATACTTCATTGCAGTTATAAATGTGTAAATAAGTCAATTATTACAATATTTTCGTTACAAATACAAAAGAACCAGTAAATATAGGGAGGAGTACAATCAGGGTAGATCCTACCCGAAAAGAAGGAAATCTTATTTTTATAAATGAGTATCCATTCATGAGTATCATCCAATCTTAAAATAAACCTTTTTTTTTCTCCTCTTGACCTGCAAAATAAACTTATATAGTGAAATAGTTACACTAGTAACGTACCTACAGTTTTAATGACGGTAACCAAGCAGCTGAGGAACGAAAAATAAAATAATCTTGCCATTTCAGACTAGTGTGTAGCCATTATAATTTTTAGAGTGTATATAGAAATTGGTGAAATTAGAACGTGGGTTCGAAATCCGACCGAGGCCCTTAGTTTATTTTATCTGGGAGGTAAAATAAATTTAAGCACGCCGTCCTTCGGATGGGACGTTAAGCGATGGTCCCGAGCCTGTACGATGTCAGGTACTCGTTAAAGAATAAATAAAAATGAATAAAAATTTAGGGTAGGCAAAATTTAGGATTCCCACAATAGAGTCGAGCTCATGTCCACCAGAGTGACGAAAGAGCGCTCTGGTAGTAGGCGATATGACCTCGTAGTTACAGCCCGGACATGAGTCATAAAACCTAACCTAACCTAGAAATTGGTGACGGACATGTTAAAAATTTAATTAATTATTTGATTTCTATTAATGTGTTAGTTAGTAGTTAAACATAATAAACAAACGCATATTTCTGAAAGTAACAATTTGAGCTCTACATTTGAATTTTGTTAGAATTGTGTAATTATATGAACCCTTTTTTATTTTTTTGACCTCTTGTTCGATGTATATTAGCCATGTCACTATGTTATCTAATTATTTACGACATCCATGGCCCCGGGAGGGAGTTTTATCTACGAAATGAAACTCACCCTCGGACGGGATTCGAACCCGCAAACCATGGTGAGACCATGCGATCAAAGCCCTACGCTCTAGCCCACACGGCCACCATGGCTCCCTTATATGAACAGTTAATCTCTTGCATTTGCAAACACTTAACACTTAATACAATAAACGCAAAAACGTCTGTGTAAAATGATAGTGCTTCGTAGGCTTAACCCTCGTGGTAGATCCGCCACGAGTTAAATAATGCTATGACAGTTTTAACCCAAACAAATGGTATTTTTTAATTAATGATTTTATTATTTTAATTTTAATGCTGTAAATCTATCTAATTGTTGTTTGTTGGTGTTCAGTGCAGCGGTCGAGAGGTGCCCAGCTCCCCACTGCCACTAGGCACCATCCAGCCCTCTTTGTACTCCAGGAACGAGGGCCCTCTCCACATCCGATCTGAAAACACTGTCGGCCGACTTCGACTCAACATCAACTATGACTTCGACCGTTCCGATCTCCATGTCCATCTTATTGAAGGTAATCAATGATAAGCAACAAGAGATAATCTCTGCGTAGATCCGAGGCTAAGATACCTTGTGTTTCGCAACCACTCTCCACTCCTATCTCAGATCGGTGCAAGTTGCCTGCTCCACAGCTCTGTCTGGGCAGATTTCTTCCTTTTTGAAATAACTATACTCATCCCCTAATGAACGGTTCCTCCTCCTTCACAATATGTTTTGTCTCTAGTCTTCCTTCTTCTGATGCCTCTGGGTAGTTCCTTGTTGGAGTAATTATTAAGGTGAAATAAAAAGATTATGTCCCCCTGCTTTGATTAACTTAATTGAAGGGCTAAGTTCAGTGTGATATTTATATGAATAGTGTAACTTTTTTTTTTGTTTCATTTCGAAAAGGTTAAAATGGGATAGGTCGCCCGGTGTGCGAGAGAAAAAGAAGATAGGAAAATTTATCCCCCTTTTCAATGCCACAGAAAGGATTCTATTTTGGTTTTGAAAAATGATTTGACAGAATTTTTTTTTTTTTTTTTTTTTAATTTATTTATTGACAACAGCTCAATTACAAGCTATACTGTCATGTGAAAACAACAAGGAATCAACAGTAAAAATCATAAGTACAGTAATGAATTGTAAATAAAAAATAAATAAAAAATAAATAAATTAAATTACTATTTCAATGTCCTGAAGAAAGTCTATAAGTTTTTTTATATTTGTCTTTGACGGGGTTCTTGAGGCAAACCTGCAGGGTGTCCGTCCGGTTGAGATCTGGATACTTTCGTCTCGTCTCCTCGTACTTCAGACACCTCATTATCACATGGTCCATATCCTCTGTGCTGCCGCACCGGTCGCACTGAGAACTATTACTCACCTTGATGATATGGAGGTTTCTGTTGACACGCCCGTGGTTCGTCCGAAGCCTGCTCAACTGAACTACCTCCCGACGACGCAAGCCCATGTCCTGGAACCATGGTTTTAGATCTACCGTCTTTTGAACAGCATAGTGCTCTCTTCCTTTTGACGTAGATTCTTTGACAGAATTAAAGGGTCGAATTTTTTTTTTTTTTTTTTATGATGCCCCTTATTCAAAGTTTTAATTCAAATAAAAAATTCTATTATTATGTTACTATATTTACGAAGAAACGAGGCACAGCGCAGATAATATAAAAAATTCCCTATTCAACCCATTTTTTACACAAAAAATCAGATGAATAGTTTTGTCCGAAACAGAAAACTACGATACAAAATAAACTTGTCTCTCCCCATAATAATAGAATAAGAAAGACCTATATGGTCAAGGTCAAGTACAAATAGTGTGTTTCCATGACAATGGTTGACTCCCAGTCCTTTACCGAATTCATTAGAACATATTATATTATATGTATATATTATCTGATTTTCTCGTTTTATCTAACATACATAGGTTAGGTTAGATGACTCATGCCCGGGCTTTAACTACGAGGTCATATCGCCTACTACCAAAGCGCTCGTTCGTCACTCTGGTGGACATGAGCCCGACTCTACTGTGGGAGTCTTAAATTTTGCCTACCCTAAATTTTTATTTATCTAGGACAGGGGTCTTTAACGAGTATCTGACATCGTATAGGCTCGGGATCATCGCTTAAAGTACCATCCGAAGGACGGCGTGCTCAAGTTTATATTACCTCCCAGATAAATTTAAACTGAGGGCCTCGATCGGGTTTCGAACCCACGATCTTGAGCTCAGAAGACAAGCATGCATACCACTCAGCTAGCTACCAGTGCCCTCTACATACATTTTTATTTACACAGAACTTACAAAATAACACATGTGTAATGTCTTTTACTCTTTTGTGTTTTACTCTTCGATCTCTGAATTTGAGGCTACACACAAACTCACACTTAAGTTTCCGCTCTCCCTCCAAACCTTCAGTATCTTGACTTGGTGGACTACTTCGGTTTTTGCTCTTTTGAGGGTTTTCCGGTTTCTGAAATTGACTTTAAACCCGGCCTCATTCGGATGTTTTCGCTCTCCCTCTAAATTTTTAATCTGTTGGTTGTCTCTTAACTTCTTTTTTACCTTTTTGAGGGTGGAGCATCGGAGCGATCTCTGAAATTGAGGCTACACCGTGCCTCAAACCTATGTTTCCGCTCTCCCACTAAACTTTCAATCTTCGTATTGTTGGACTCTCACCTTATTTAGGGTGCCCCTGTTTTCCCAGAAAATATAAGGAACCGGTGACACAAGGACCCCCTATATTCTATATTTCTTTTTCGGATATTTTGATTAGGACCATAGATAGAATATATTTTTCATCTACACATATCGGTTTTCGAAAACCGTCCTGAAATGTGGTTTTGGAACATATATTTTTAGACTTTTACTTTATTTACACGAAAACGGTTAATCCTTTCGAATAAAATGGTTGTTATAAAAAATGTTCCTTAATAAATTTCATATCGCTTATATGCCCTCAGATTAGAGATAGGATCGAGTTATAGCGCTTTATTAATAAATTTCCAAAGGAGATATCTCAATATGATGTTTAAATTGTACCGCGAAGAAACGAATTATAAATATATTTTTGATTATTGGTAGTTTTTCATTAAAAATTATAAAAATAAAGAAAACAATAAAATATATGTGATACGGCCCTTACAGGATTTTCTTATACTAACCGTGCTTTTACAGTTCACTTTCTCTCCCCTCTTAAACTCATTTTTTACAGCCATTTCTGTTTTTGTAACTCACACACGAACATAACGCCTACTACCGTGGGAGTACTAAATTTAGTCTACTCAGGCTTTGCTTAGGGCAGAGGTTTTTAGCTAGTACCTGTCATTTAACGTCCCCTCTGAAGGACGGCATGCTCAATTATATCCAATGCCTCAGGTCTACGGCTGGGGCCGAACTCAGGATCCTTTGCTTGTTATAGTATGACTACTATGTGAAGTACGGAAGGAGTGGGAGGCGGCCTCTGTAGTAACTTTCCCCAACGGGAGGCTACAATCAATGTTTGAAAAGAGGAGTACTAGCGCTGTCAATATGACCTTTAACCTTATTAAACCCAGATTAATGGCCACCCTTCCGACCAGCTCTCTTTTAATATATATTTTATTTTTTATGTTATTTATATTTATATCATTACACTATGCTGCAGTTATTTTGTCAATCAATTCTTAAATGTAATGAAACTTAAACTTTACCTTTATTACCTTATAGTAATTTAAATGTTACCTTTCCATTCTGAATGTTTTCAATTTTGTGTATATCAACAACCTGTGCTGAACCAACAAAAAGTTTTTTTTTTTTTCTTTAATGTAATGTTAAATTTTAGTTTTGTTTCTTTCTTTCTTTCAGTTTTGTAGTTTTGTTACTGATTCTGTTAGCTTATTCAATTTTGTTTAGGATTTCATGGGATTAGAGGGGGAGGGTTGGGGGGGGGGGGGGGGGGGGGGGGGGTAATCGTGAGACAGATTGAGAAGGGTATCATTAGATTGTCCGTTCGTCAATTTACGAGCAGGATTTGGGCGCCCTCATAATGTAGCACATTTGAAATTTTACTATTTAAATGTGTACAAAAACATCATTTTTTGTTTTTCCTGTGACTACATGATAACACTCGTAAATCATCTCTTAATAATAATCGTATATATATATATATATATATATATATAGATAGGCTCTTACGCAAGGAAATTATAAAAACATAATTACATTGCGTTACGTAACACTTTTCAAGACTGCCCTCCCCCACTGTCACAAACTGTCACCAAATTTGTCCCCTTCCTCCCAGACCCTTTACGCGTTACATAATTTATAGATGCGCCTAACTGAGAATAAAGTTTACAAACAAGTTCACAATAACGGAGTAGCGGTGAGCTACTACACTATAACAAGTTCACATAAAAATCTGATATTTGGAATACGTAGTTGTGTAAATATCATGTATTTTTCTAGCAAATCTATCAGGTGAAAATTCTTTCTCGAAGTTCCCGTCAGGCTGAGGGTAGAGTGTGTGGCATTCTTCAGACTCTTCCAAACATTGACCGTTTTCTCATTATAATGTAACTACTTCAGTGATCAATATTTTGAGAGGTTATGTATCTCTCCACCTCGAAAAAGAATTTTCATTTTGCCAACTGTATTTGTGATGTATTATTTTATGTTGACTGTATCTGTATATTTGTATTTCCTGAAAATTATAATTTGATTTAGGCGAAGACATCATTGGAGGAGAATTTTCCGAGCCCTACGTCAAACTGATCCTGGAACCTCCAGTCGATTCAAGAATTCGGCAGACGGGTGCCCAGTCACGGTCCAGTCCTCTCTTCGACCACCACTTCAAGTTCCCCGTCTCACATGACGACCTCCAAGGGCACATCTTACTATTCCAGGTCTGTAAGAAAATATAAAAAGTCGAGTCACACCATCCAGTTCAGCCTCTAAAATAAAGTTCGGTGAAGTCCCAGCCTCCAGATGAACAAGACGACTTTATCAGGAAGGGAAGAACGTCTCATACCAGAGCTAAGATTGTGAAGCGGTGAGAGGAGTCTGTCGTGAGGCCACTCTTGATCATATATCTTCGTTCCTTTGTATAAGTAAGTTTTGTAATCGTGCAAAAATCCAAGATCGAGTTTTTAAAGGAACACTTTTAGAGCATATTCAAGATGATGTCTGTCTATGTATATGTATGTAATTGGAACGCGCTCCAACCCAGAAGCGATTGTAGCTATGAACTTGAAATTTAAGATGAAAATTTCCCTAACTTAGGTCTGAGTAGATAATACCGATTATATTTAAAGCTTAATCGAAAACCTCTTCAAATAATAATTGTAGAGTAAACTGAAATGCCGTCTGGTTTGCGACATACATTTTGAAAACCGTTTAAAAACTCAAAACTTTTTTTTTTTTTAGTTTGCTTGATTTGCGCAAAAACGGGTAGCCTTATCAAAAAATTGGTCCTCAAAAAAAGTTTATAACAATTTTATTAAATTCGCTACTACCAAAATGCCCTCAGTTTTGAGGTAGGACCAATACAAAGTTGCGCACTCTAGAGAATGTACAATACATCTCTTTAGTACTATAAATAAGAGGTTATATCGCCTACTACCAGTGCGCTCTTTTGTCACTCTGGTGGACATGAGCTTGCTCTAAACTGGGAATCCTAAGTTTTATCTACCCAATTTTTAATTACAATTAAAATGTAAAATTTTATTTTTCAGGTTTTTGACTACGATAGATACTCTCGGAATGACATAATTGGCGAATTAAGAATTGACTTTAGTGAAATAAACGTCACTTCCAATGTCGAAATCTGGGGAGATATTGCCAAAATGAAAAAGGTAAATATTTAATTGTTTATCAATTGTCGATATTAACTAAATTCGAACATTATTTAATCTTCATTGTATAGCTTATGACAGTAAAAGAAATTATTTATAAAAATTAGTTATGGTGTTTCAAAGAACACTGAGTGACTAAGGATATTATCCATGATGAAAGTTTTTGCAATTGTTTATTTATTTTTCACTAAAATTAACCAAGTATTTCTTTTCGAAAAATTGTATTTTCTCCATATTTCAACGTAATTTGAAATAATTTACAGCCCAGAGAAGACCTTCAGGAGGTCCTTGTGTCTCTAAGCTATCTTCCATCCGCTGAACGACTCACTGTTGTACTGCTCAAGGCGAAAAACCTCTTTCTAACAGAAAACAGGGACTCCATAGGTACTTTCATAATATTCTATAAAAAATAAAGTTATTATAATATAAGAATATTATATTAACAGTCATTTTACAGTCCTTCAATATATTACTTCTTATTAATACACAATTTCTTATATATTTCTAATAGTTATTAATATATTCCATAAGGAACTAAACTAAATCCCCTGCTGATAGACAGGGCCTATGTATGGTACCAATGCATTGTACAGGCAACTTAATTATTTGTTACTTCCCCAGCTATTCGAAGTGTAGGGAAAGTTTTGTAATCTGTCAGAAATTCGATGATGAGTTTTCACCGGAATTTCAGATTTTTCGACCCTTTGATTCGTGTGTATCTGTGAAACGATAACTTCCGGTAGAATAAATGTATGAACACGACATGTTATATGTGTATCCAAAACCCTATGAGAACTACAATTGATTTTTAGACCCTATTGATTTTTAGTCAAATTCGCCAAAGGAAAAGGGGGGGGGGGGGGGGGGGGGGGGGGGAGATTTATCGCACAAATTATGTATGAGAATTTAGGAACCCCAATGTAAGTCAATTGTTCATCTTTAATCCAAACAGGCGTCTAGTTTTGGAGGGAGAGAGAAAACTTAATTGACTAATTCCTGCTGGGAAAGTACATTGCTGGTGATTCAGCTACAACTTTTTTTTATTGTATCAATTTTATGAATATATTTTTAAAAACTGATGATTGTTTCATTATATTGCTTTACTTCTTAAATATTGTAAAAATGTGAATATTTTTCAGATCCTTTCGTTAAGGTATATCTTCTAGCCGGTGGGAAGAGAATAAAGAAAAAGAAAACAGCTTGCAGAAAGGCCACTTCTAATCCTGTGTGGAATGAAGCCATTGCTTTCAACATCAGTTCTGCCAACCTGAACTGCTCAGCTGTTGAGGTAAAATATGTAGTTTTCACCACACATTTATTATTCTACTAGAAATAGGACTTTCCACAGCCTTCTTGTCTTATTTTATCTTGTATATTCCCTCCTATCTTCAAATTTGACTTTAAATGTGTCTGTTTTCTTTTAAATCTATCCAATAATATAAAATGATTTCTTAGTGGTGTATGGAGGAGATAGGTGCTCAAGTAATACACAAATTCAATTAAATTGATTGCGTGTAAGTCTTGCGTTAACACTAGATGTTAACATTATTTTACAAATAAAGCCTAAAAAGATATATTTAATAAATATATTTTATTATTATTTAAATAATAAAAATATATTAAATAGACACTTAAGCTAGAGGGAGAACCGGGCAGAGGTTTTGAAACAGAAGGTATCTATCAGGTTGGGCCGGCGCTGCGGTTTCCTCTCTACACTAATGTTGTTGTTGCGGTTTGCAGGTTTGTGTACTGGACCAGGGCTCCGACTTGATCGGGGGACCTTCCCTTATCGGCTCTGTGGTTATCGGCTATGAGGAAGGTGGGTCTGCCAGCTCTCACTGGGCTGAGATGGTATCCAGCCCCAGGAAGGCCGTCGCCATGTGGCACACCTTACGATAACTTTAATAAAGTAATTTTCTCTATTTATTCAATATGCTGTGATTATTTGTTTAATATGTCCTTTCTTTTTTTATTTAGATGAGGATAATACAAAAACCATATGCTTTCATTTGAAATTATTGATCAAAATTACATAATATAATCCTGTTTTGGGTTTTTTTAGGATATACCCAAATTCTCGATTCTGATTCTGCACCTGACTATATCCACATATTATTGTATGAAATATAAACAAACATAAGTATTTCTGCCAGATAAGAGTCCATCTTATCTTTTCTATTCTAATTTCTGAAATATTTGCATGTTTATGAAGAAAAGCACGGACAATTTTTTTTTTTAGAGTTTAGAATTTTTATATAATAATTCTGTAAAAGATTATCCTAAATAATGACTTAATATTTGAAAATCTACCTTAGATTTTTGTTTTTTTGTGGTTCTTTCTACTCACAATTTGGAGTCATGATATGCTACTCCCTCTTTCCTTACTCATTGTGGCCTCTTATCTTCGGACCTCCATATTATTGTGTATTATTATTATTTATCTTGATGTTTACGTTATTTTTTAGGATCAATTGGTGTTTCTAGATGGAAGACTTCGCAGAGCTCCAACCATTGCCACTGTGCTACGGAGATCAAGATGTCAATGTGTCATGTTCTTTTACTAGGTTAAATGCTTATTATGAATATTTTTACAGATATTAATTAGGTAAGTTTGATAATTATTGTCATGAAACAATAATTCTGGTAAAATATTAAATTGATGAATTGTCATTTGATTCATTATTACAACTTTTAACTTTTTATAGGATCTAGGAAGATTGTACTAGTCACATTATTATTTTTTATGACAATTGAATATACTCTATTTATTATTATTATTACAGTTCAAAAATATATTGTTCAATTCGTTGGAAATCAAAAGGAGTGTATCAAGTTGAGTTTTTGAGGAGGAATGGACAATAGGGTCAACTGCCCAGGAAAACAAAAATTCTAACTTAGGTTATTTTGGCAGTCGACTCGTCCAGTTAATCGTAATAGTAATCAGAAAGTGTAAAAGTCATTAATTCGTGTCAAAGGCTAACTTCCTAAAAACAATTCCAAAAATAACAAATTCACCTAACTAATGATCGCATTAGTTAAAATGGCAAACATGTTCAAGAACTTTACATTAAGCTTGATAAGAATGACGCATTGAAAGCTAAACTTGCGAGTACTTTCAACTGAACAAAAAAAATAATTACATTAAAAATAATGATCTAATGAAAATGGAAATGGAAAAATTAATTTTTGTTATTTGGGAAAGGGCAACACTGAAGCATTTAACCTCGCTTAAGTTAAAATCTGTTAGTACATTGACAGCCCAATAAAATATAATAAAGGAGGAATTGTTCTTTTATTATTATTTTATTATGTGAGGTCTGTGTCCTTCCTTAGAGACAGCGGAGCTCATTGGCTCATTGCCCTCAAGTCCTCGTGGATCTACTCTCAGAGTCATAACGGTTTTTAACGAGTACCTCATATCGCACTGCCTCGGGACCATAGCTTAACGTCCCATCCCAAGGACAGCGTGCTCAAGGTTTTTACCTTCCAGATATTAGGTAAACCTTCGGCTGGGTTTCGATCTTGAGCACAGTAGACAGGGATGCTACCGACAGCTCCTGGAATTGTTCAGAAAGTATTTTTTAGGCTTACGTAGCAGAAATAATATTTCTAAAAACACTATTCAGGCCTAGTAAATAATATTGCTTTGTTTAACAAACAAGTCTGATTTATGCAGTAAACATTTCTTGTGACAACAGTTCCAGCCAATTTAAATATATTTTATTGAAATTAATCTATAGGACCTGAGGGAAACTATAAATGAATAAAAAAATAGATAAATTAGCCTGATTAATCTTAATTAAAGATAATTGAACAATGTCGATAAGCAGTTGACTGCGGTCATTTTCTGAGCATCTCGAGAACTTATTTTCCTGATTTCATTCAAGTAGCTATTTTATTATTTATAAAATATAAATAAATTAACAGAACTTGCTTTGCAGTCTGTTATTTTTGAAATAATGAAAATAACACTACCTACTGTCACATAAAAATTAGCACCAATGGGTAACTTAATAGATAGGTAACTTCAGTATTGTCCATAACCATAATTTGTTAAATTTATGAAGCCAATGTGTAAGTTCATTGTTTTAAATTGTATCTTAGATTCATCCAATACTATCTTCTTCATTGTTTGTACAGTATCTTATACACAAAATTTAATATAATTTGCATTTACGTTGCATGTAATTTATATTAATAGAGTTTTTGATGAAAGCTCAACTCTTACTGTTTGCTATTGTAACTCAATTTGTCTTGTGATAACTTGTAACAAAGAGTAAAGTTGTTTATATGTTATTAATAAATACAAAATATTTATTATATTAAATATATTATAAATGTTTATAACTACATAATAATCATTGAGATATAAATTATCATATTGTAAACATCGGGAAAATACAGTTTAGGTAAGTACATACATATCACTACATACTGACAGGTTTACTCCTTAATTTTTCTTACAAATTTTATTTGCTTATTTATTATTTTAATTTTTCAAAGAAATTTGCTAAGACAGTTCCGTTAGCGCTGATATTCAACAAATTTCTTGCAGATACATTCTTTTTTTTTTAAGGAAATTATGGCATACTAAGACATAGGTATATATTTTTTGTGTTGAGCATAATTTTGTCACGATTTAATAAAATTCCTGCCAAATATTGTTATATATGTATTAACGACTCTGATGTAAATTGTATAATGAACTATCATGATTAAATTAAAGGTAATGTATGTATGTGTATATGCATATGTCAAAATGTGTCAATTAAAGTATAATATATGTTTTATAAATGTTAAGAAATATTATATGATTTAGTGCTATGAATTATTTGTATCAAACAGTATTTTAAAGAAGTTAATATTACCATATTTTTGTAATAAAACATAAAAAGTTGTCTGGGGATAATTGACAGTGAAATAATAGCGACAAAATAATCTTTTATACATTCTCAGGACAAAATAATATCTTGAACTGCAACATCATTAACTCCATCAAAAAAGTCGTCGGCGAATCACCTGCAATGTACTTCCCCAGAACAAATTAATCAATTAACTTTCCCCCCCATTCAAAACCAGTCGACTGTTTGCGCTAATATTCAACAGTTGACTTACACAGGGGCTCCTAAATCCCCATTCTAAATTTTGTGACGATAGATTTATTACACAGGCAGTTATTAGGGTTTTTGAAATGAGCTGCCGACCCTCAACCCCTCTTCCCTTCGGCGGATATCGCTGAAAGTTGTCAGGTTATGGCCTCATTAGGTTTTGACCTTAAATATGCCATTTCATGTCGACACATTCATTACATCAGCAGTTATTGGGGTTTTTAAGTTGATCTCTCCTTCCCATCTGCCGATTCTCCTGAAAATTAATAAGTGTCTTATGGGGTTTTGAATTCACTTATGAAATTTCATGTGGATACATTCATTCTATCGGGAGTTATCGTGTTCACAGACAGACAGAAATTACGGTATAGCGCAAACCTCAGGAGAAATACATGTTTATCATAGTCTTCATTTTTCTTTTTTGACAATATTTGGGGACACTTTCACGTCCCTTCTTCTGGTCACTGTGAACGAAGTGGTTCATATTGTCAAAAAAGAAGACCTCTAGAAAAAATGCAGGGAAAAAATCAATATAGTAAGATACTCCAAGACAGCAAAAATACACACTTGGTCATGAAAAATCCTGTACCGAAATATGTGCAAAAAGCAATACACTTCGATTTTTTATTTATATTGTACGGTTTTTTGTGAATTATTCCTGGACTTTAACTACAAGGTCACATAGCCTACTATCAGAGCACTCTTTTGTCACTCTGGTGGATATGAGCCCGACTCAACTATGTGATTCCTACATTTTGCCTACCGAGGTTTAGGGGTCTTTAATCTTCATCGGACAGGCTCAGGACCATCGCTTAATTTCACATCCGAAGGAGGGCGGGCTCAAAACTGTTTTAATTTCCAGATTTTAAAAAAAACCAAAGGGGGTTTCGAATCCGCGATCTTGACCACTGTAAGCAAGCACTGAAAAATAATAGTTTTCAAAAAATACAAGCGAGTTTCAAATTGGTATCAAATCCCTCAACATGATTCTAGGTTGTTTTTCGAAATTTCCAAAGTTTCTCCACATTTTACTATAAAATAATCATGTTTGGTATAAAAATAAATAGAGGGCTGACAGAATGAAGTCCTGAAGAAGGCACACTCAGAGCCGAAAGCTTGGCAGAAATTCTACAAGTTTGTTTTCTTCGACTACAGGCCTCATCTCTTCCCCTCCTAATTTAAATATATGAAAATATTGTAACGATATAATATAACTAATAGATCCGCAGATCTGAGAGGAGGCTTTACTAAACAAAACAGTTACAACTAAGTACAACCCCACCTATATTTGCGTTCCCGTAATAAACAATACACATTCACATTAGAGGAAAATGATATACATAATTCAAGTTGTACATAAAATAGATTGCATGGATATAATTACACTGTTAAACTTTTTTCAATATTTTTTATATTTATTATTGAATTAATACATCTTATAGTATTAAAACACTTTAAATATCGTAAGAAACAACAACGACGCTTAACTTTAGGTGAAAAATAGTGACCTCGTTCTGATATCTGATGTAATTATAATTATAAATAATGTATAAAGCATGAAAGGCTGCCTGCAATTTATATTCTGACTAAGTGGGGGGTACTGAGAATTATAAAAAAAAATATTATAAAAAATATTGTGCATTAACATATTAATAAAATAACAAATAATAATAAAATAAAATTTTAAAAAAATATTAGCCTACTGAATACATTGAAGGGTTTCATAGGTAAATGTTTGGTAGCTCTGAACATGCTCAAAACTGGTTGTCCGTCTTGTTATATAAAAAATAAAGAAAAACGTATGTTTTTAAAATATATTGTCTATTTCACAAAATAGATATAAAATATGGGAGTACTTTCGGTATTGCTACCATATATTTTTTTTTTTTGTGAAATAAGCAACATTTTTAAAAACAAACGTTTTCTTTATTTTTTATCAACACAATATCTCTGCAAAAAAAAAAAAAGTTAAGTATCATTATTATTTATTTGTAGGAATATTGAGGGTCAGTCAAAGATGGAAGAAAACACTATTCAAATGCCAACGTTTCAATATATCTTATATCATCAGGGCCTACAAACATGGGGGGAAATCAAGATTAGAATCAAAAATAAACGAACATTTTTTGTTGATAAACATTACAGAACGTTAAAAATACAATATAACAAGTTAAAAATTGAAACTGACTTACTATGAATACATTACTAAACATTAAAATTAAATATGAATACATTACTAAACATAAACATTATTAATGGAAATAGACATTATTTATATGTTATGCTCAGAAAAAAACATTTGGTTCACTGAAGATGGCGTTTTGTTTCGTACCACAGAGGTTTGTTACAGATAGTAGAGGCTGGGCAAGAATCTTACTTCACATGAAGCATCCTGCTCCAGGCTCCTTATGTTGCTGTCCACAATCGTTTATCGTTTTGTTGCTGACTTAACTCATGCCGCCCACAGATACTAGATACTGTCATTGTCTAACGATATGTTGGCCTATTGGTAAATCCTATACGATTAAAAGTTCAGACTCGCTAATTCATCAGACTACCTACCTAATTTAACCTACGGAACCCTAAAATATATATAAATATATATATATATATATATATATATATATATATATATATATATATATATATATATTATAATTTATACTGAAAGCGTTGAGAATACAAACAGTCTGACTCACAAAGCATGTGACGAAAGTACCTTACGAATTTTATTATGCCATATTACTAATAGTAGTTTGTAATGTGGTTGGACCATTAGTTTTCTCAATGCCTTAAAAAATATCTAAAAATACAGAAAATTATTCATATAAGCTTGTACATCAAAATAAACTATAAATGTTGATAAGCAATGTTATTTACTTATTACTTATAAATATATAAATAATGCATTATTATAACAATAAAAGGCTATTTATGTAAAAAATATTACAAATAAAAATGTTTATAAAATTAAATCATTTAGTTCATGTGTATTTACGTTGCCTATACATCCCTATTTGTATCCGTCAGGCTGAATGTAATGTAGGCACAAAGTATTGTGAACGTGTGAATGCTATTTTTCTAAATCTCATCAGTGCCTTAAAGACCTTTCAAACGCTTTTGGCAGTTACCCTGGGCTATGCACACGTTAGCATGAGAAATAGAATAGAAATTAATTTAATGTTTAAATCACATAATAATTATTATTTAAATCACATTCAGTGCGTAGCCAAACTTTCTTAGCCCGAGTGCACACAGGATTTGTCACAACTTTAAATATCTTTTGATGGGAGCTAAGATGTTAAATCGTTATAAGTGAGAATTCCTGGCGTGACTTTTCTTTTCTTCTTTATTCTACGAAAAAGGTTGTAATTGAAATTGTCCAAAAACAAAAGTTCCTGAATATGGAATGTATTCTAACTCGTACCGAACCAAATGATTTTGCAAGACCTTTTTTTCTGAATGTTTATGTTCTGGGGAGTATAAAATTGTTTTCACAGGTTGCAAAATAAAAATATAGTCTGACCTTGACAGATTTTATTATATATTAGCTAGCTGGATTTCGAGGTTGCCCTCCCAAAAAAAACATAATTTAGTAAAACAGTAATAAAACTCAAATTGGTAAAATAAGTACATAAAAATATTGACTATATGCGCTAAAATGGATGAATATAAAAATAAAATAACAAAAAATAAAGTGCCATGAAATTTTAAACACATTCCTAATAAAACATATTTTAAAAAGTAAATAAATACATAAAATAATACTGTCCAATGAATAAAACATATAAAAACTACTAAAAAATTAAAAATTTAATGGATGGGGACAAACATGTTACTCCTATTCCCTATCTGAGTCACAACTTGCACACAAATAATTTTATTTCTATACTTTTAGTAATATCCATTGCTCCTTTTTTTGGTAATTGCCAAAACGAAGCCAAGCCGGCATCGTGTTCTGAGCTTTGAAGGTGTTGAACGAAGGCCATTCTTGGACAGACTGCTGGAAGCTGTGGACTTGGGGGAACATCTGAGGAGGGACCACTCAGAATTCGTACCTATTTTAGCAATTAGAATTGTATAACTGTTTTACTAAATTATGTTTTTTTTATGATTTGGGCAACCTCCAGAGCTAATATATAATAAAATCTGTTAGAAGAGAAACCTTTTTTTTTTTTTTTTTTTTTTTTTTTAGGGTGCCCCTGACCCCCTGAGGGGGGGTCGGTCACATCACCCTATTTGTTCGGCGGGGAAATGGGTAACCTTTCTCCGTTTTTATTCACAATTTACTTTTGGTGCTATGGACGGCTGTGGACCGGCTCGATGGCTATGGTCGGCAGTCGTCCTTGGTTCCTCGCCGCCTCATTGCGCCGAATGAGCTCGAGACTCTTCGGTGGCTTCTGGTCTGCCTATCTCCCGGAGCCGGGGGCTGCCACCGCAGCGCCTGTCGGCGGTCGGCGGGGCCCCCGGCACCGGGTTAGAAGGCTATCTTAATTTTTCGCCAGGAGGAGACGAACCGACCAAAAGCAGGGTAGCCAGTCTCCGTCATCAGTCCCGGCAGATTCAGTCCCAGGTACGATCCTGTCCGGCGAATCAGCGCCGCCCTTGGCCCGTCGTATAGCGGGCATTCGAGGACTACGTGTTCCGCAGTCTCGACGCCGCCACACGAGCAGGCAGGGCTGTTCTTCCTCTTAAAGAAGAAGAGCTTGGCGCTGAAGTCACCGTGACCTGATAGCACCTGTGACATCCAGTGGTCTGGTTGTATCCATGGAGAGTCAAGACGCGTCCGGACGCTCGAGAAATAGGCGAAGGTGGTTCGGCCATCTGTCGATTGCGCCCAACGCCGTTGCCATCTTTCCACAATCCATGCCTGGACAATGCCCCTCAGGCGCTCCGGTCTCGCCTGTCCTTGCATCCCCTCCTCTAAGGCTTGACGCAAGGCCACGTCCGTGTCTGCTTCCAGTGGTAAGCCGCGTCTACAGAAGTAAGAGGCGACGGCTCCATCCAAGACTAGGTCTATGGGAGGAGCCCCCGCCAGCACCTGCAGCGCAGCCGTGGAAACTGTACGGTAGGCCTTGGTAACCCTGAGGAGGGCCGCTCTTTGAGCTTGTAATAGCAACGTACGCTGCCGTTTGGTGGGGTGATGCCACCACCCGGCAGCGGCGTATCTTGCTACGGCCTCGAAGACCCCGGCGTAAATAGTTCTACACGCGGAGTACCCGAGGCCCCATGTCGCTCGGGCTAGGTAGCTCAGAGCGCTAAAGGTAGCTGTTGTCGAAAACCTGTGAAATAATCCCTTCTCACTAAATCCAGCCTATTCTCACATGAAAAATAGTTTTCGCTGTCAAGTTCCATCAAGACGAGCCTCCTTTTCAAAATGTATAATAAAAAACGTCAATTTACCTAAGGATATATAAATTCTAGGCAGGATCGTTATTCCTGAATAAAAAAAAAAGTTGTTCCTACGAAGAACATCTGTACTGAAAAAAAAAAAAAAGTAATGATATAGTGGTTCCAAAAAGGCTAAAAAAAAATTTTTTAAATCGGGAATGGTATTTCGACTCACATTTTTCTACATAGCATTCAATAGCGGACGAGTCAGTCCTGGAAATGTAACTACTATAGACTTCTAAAAAAATTAATGATATGTCGCTGAAACAGTTGTGTAACCCATCCTGCATTGTTGGAGAAGGATATTAGTCAAAATAAATAATAATTAAAATGTCTTTTATTGGAAATCAATATAGAGCTTCCATTTACAATATTCAAATCTATGTACAGTTCAATAAGATCAAAACAACTTTGTTCAGTCTTTTCTGGTAACTAAAATCAAATAACAAGACAACTTTCCGTTGTTCTCCCAAAATATTCGAAAACCATTGTTGTATTCTCGTACAGATTGTATGAAGTTTCAGACAATAAACTTATCTTCACAATCAAATGTAAAATTTTAATTCAAATTAATTTCATGACTGACTATAAATACGCCCAGTAACAAACAACAAGGCAGCAACGATACTAATTAGAATAAAAATAGACCCCTTCTATGGTATGAGAAAATATAGGTAATTCTTGCCGTTGTTCCCAGGTTTCTATAGACTCATCGGACAGCTTCATGTTTCTTCTACCAAAAACTAGTATTTTCTGAAACAGAAAAACATTTATTATAGTAAGGTATAAGTTCACAAGGATTGGCAAACAAGCTTTACATGATATAAGTAAAAATATTTATTACTATGCTTTCAAGTAATGCTGTTTGATTAATTCCGACGGCCACCAGGAAGGCTGAAAAGATCGACAAGGTGAATTAACAACTTTCAGCGTTTTTGATTCCAGTGTTTCTTTAACCCGCAACAGGCCTATCCCATAGACACCTTTGTAAAACATTAATTTCCCAATAGGTGATTTCCTAGTGATTAGAAGATCCTCAATTGGAGAATGAATGGGCAGTCCACTTGGTTCTTCATCAAATATCAGAGGCATCAAACGTTTTCTTATGACGCCTGTATGGTAAGTCCTAGCTGTTAGCTCTTGTCCGATGTAGCAACCTTTATCGAATGAAACTCCTTGTAAATAGTCACAGTTCATTTCTAATGGAAAACTTTGACTCTGAATAATTTCGTCATTGCCTTCAGCAATTCCTAGTTTATATCTATTAATGTGATATTCGCTACTTTCACAAGCACCAACAAGTCCAATAATATCTTGATCTTTCTGAGCTACTATTCTGTACCCCAAAGCTGCCAACCTAGGATCCTGAGTAACCAAACAACCATCACTTAATTTGGAAGTGTCTAATACATTAATGTCAGTCCTTGTATTTTCATTGCCATTCGCGCAAGACAAACTCTGTTGCACTACTTCTTGGTTATATACCGTCCAAATATTAAATTCATTTTCAAGTGAAAGGACTTTTATCTTCCTACGGACCTTGTACATGTTGAGATGTTTAATTAAAGATTTAACACAAGATGAATCACATTCGATTAGAAACGTATCGTCTTTATCCGGCCGGTAAATAATAGAATCAAACAAAACTCGTCCTCTATTGTTCAAAAACATAGTGTAAATGGAAACCACATCACCATTAAAACACTTCATATCATTTGTAATCAAACCTTGGAGAAAATCAGAGACATCCACACCCGAGACCTGAACGATATTCCTTTTAGACAAAAGTTCAGCACAAAAACTTTTTGTGTGATTACTTCCGGAAAAAATGATCTGAGACGTCTTAAACAACTTATGAATTAACTTTCTAGGTATTAAGTTAATCATCATGATACAACGAATAAAAATACAATTAATGCGATATTTGTAGACTTAGTAAACTAATCTTTGGAAATATGTAACAGTAAAAGAACCTTCAAGATGTCTACAAGTATCGAAGTCCATAACCGAACGAATATTCTTCACTTCAAAATGAGTTCAGATTTCTGGGTTGACTAAACCAGGTTAGTTCACGAAAGCCTTTCTTCTGAGGAGGTTCATAACAGTTTTTTAAAGCTACAGGAGATAAATACGTGGCTGTTATCTCATTTTGAAATTTTATTCAGCATTTATCCAAGATGAGAATTGTTGATTAATCAAAATGTCTTTTGATCCTTTAAGTTTTAGCTTTCTTCTTTTCTTACTATTAGTTTGTTTTTCTATTGTTGTATGTATTATTCATTAATTTTAGGAATTTATCTTAAGAGTAAGCATTTTAAGATTTTTAATATAAGTCTTCAATTACAGTTAATTGTTATTTATTATGGAGCAACTACGTACCCTAAAATACATCGATCAGAAAAAGAAAAACTTTTTCATGATGTTCGGAGTTCTAAAGATCTACCTTTTCCGACTCTGAAAGATCCTCCTACTCTTAATTTGAGTGTAATAGTTCCCGCTTATAACGAAGAAGATAGATGTAAGGTAACAAAATATTTATTATATGATAAAGTGTTCTACGTAGTTCTAATTGTATCCTTTTTCAGTGCCTCCAATGCTCGATGAATGTTTAGAATTCTTAGAAAAGAGGACTAAAGACACCAAAAGTTTTAGTTATGAAGTAATTGTAGTGAGTGATGGGAGCAAAGACAAGACAGTTCAAGTGGCTTTGAACTACGTAAAAAGTTACGGTTGTGAAAAAATTCGAGTTTTAGATCTTCAACCGAATCGTGGTAAAGGCGGAGCAGTTCGTTTAGTAAGTTTGATTTCAAATTAATCCAGAAAATCGATTAAATTTACCATTAGACTTCTCTAGAACCTTATTATTATTCTTTTTCAGGGTGTATTAAGTTCTCGAGGTTCTGTCATTCTGTTTGCTGATGCCGATGGAGCTACTAAATTTTCAGATTTAATAAAATTAGAGGAACATTTGGAGAAATTAATTAAATGTATGTATATTTCGATGTTGATAGTAGACAGGCTATGTTATAAACTGGGATTATATGCTGTTTAAAAAGTCACAACCATCAGGTCTTTTTTCAAGCAAATGTGCCCGACTTGGCAAAATGGCACAGCACGAGAAAAACTACATTGTGATAACATTTTCTTGATCTAACAAGTTTTTTGTATGCGGCTTTTTGCAGTTAAAGCGACGATTTATTGACAATGAAATGTCAATGACTGAATATATTTTTGCGATCTGTATCGATGTAGTGGAAAACTAATAAAAACAGAACTTGTTTAACATTGGTATTTTCTAACTCCCCAAAATATATACTTTTAGTGTATCGGTTTCGGCTTACGCCTTCCTCAGCACAAAGTTCATCTGTAACATTTAAGTTTGCTAGGTTGTCATATTTATACAGTTCTGAGATTACTTGAGTCTGTTGATTCTCCAAGCCTAAGGGAAGTCCCGCGGTGGAGTTGTCCTCCTGCCCTAAAAATCTAGGAGACAAAGTTCACATTTTGTGCTGATGATGGCGTAAACCTACATATATTGATTTCAAAATAAAAATGTATTCTGACCTCTCACAGATTTTTATTATAATGTGCTAGCCGGCTTTCGAGGTTGTCCGACAGTCTACAAAAAATACCATCATTTAGTCAAAGGAAAGTAAAACAGGTATAAAATTGTAATTGCTAAAATAAATACATAAAAATATTGGATATATGCGATAAAATGAATAAATTTAAATAAATAAATGCTTCTATCAAATAATGTTTTTGTAAATAGTTATATAATTCTATGTCGATGTAGAAAAAGAATATTCTACGGGTAATGTCCCAAGTTTCAGTGAACCATCAGCATCTAGCCACAAGTTTTTCAGAACCTGTCCTTTAATTTAAAGTGTAGTGCAGCGCCGAAAAGGGTGTAGACTGCACTTTTAATCTTTGGGTTGTACAGTTGTGTTTATCAATTAATTAAACAAAAAAAAAAAAAAAAAAAAATCTACATAATTTATGTAGTTCTGTTTTTTTAGGTGATTATAGAAAAGATGTAGAAAGAGCCTCAGAAGGAGAGGGGGTGGTGTGTGGCTCCCGGTCCCACCTGGAGGAGGAGTCATTAGCCAGCCGCTCCTACTTGAGGACGTTCCTGATGCATGGTTTCCACTTCCTCGTCTGGACCCTGGCCGTCCGCTCAGTCAGAGACACTCAGTGTGGCTTCAAACTGTTCACGAGGGCCACTGCTAGGTCACTCTTCTCTAGCATACATGTCGAGAAATGGTAACTAACCTGTTGTTAGTCAAAATACAAACAAAGAACTTGTTTAACTCTTTTATATTCTAATTCCACAAAAATAAAGTGTACTGATTTCGCCTTACGCCATTGTCAAAGTTCAGAAGTCACCATAATTAAATCTCCTAAGAGGTCCCTAAGTGTGTCTACTAAGAACGGTGCAACCTTGAATAGAAAAAAAAATCTAGCTGAAACTTGCCACAAAAAAATTAGTGAAATGAAGTCTGGTTCCAGACTGTTAAAATTTCCCACATGCTATGTATTTGTGCTAGAACAATAAAATTAATCAGCTGAGCTTTGTTCATAGGGACAACTGGATGAGCTATATTAGTAGTTGTTAGTTAGTTCCGGGTTTTAACTACAAGGTCATATCGCCTACTACCAGAGCTCTCTTTCCTCACTCTGGTGGACATGTGCCCCACTCTACTGTCGAACTCCTAAATTGAGCCTACCCTAAATTTTAATTCACCTAGGGTAGGGGGTCTTTAACGAGTACCTGACATCGTACAGGCTCGGGACCATCGCTTTACGTCCCATCCGAATGACGGCGTGCTTAAATAGATAAAATAAACTAAGGGCATCGCCCGGGTTTCGAACCCATGATCTTGAGCTCAGTAAGCAAGCAGGCATACCACTGAGCTACCGGCGCCATCAACCTATATCAGTAGAGCACTTTTAAAAATCAACTCTGCATCAAAACCAAAATAGTTTTCAAGAAATCTTTATATGGTCATTTAACATTTTTATGTAGTGTTTTGCGTTTTTCTAAAACCCAATGAAGCTAAAATAACAAAAATAAATATATTTTGAATTAGAAACGATACCAGTTTACATTTGACATCCATAATACATTTAAGGGGAAACGGACCAGCTCATACTGCCGACGTAATCGATTAGTCTTGCAATTTCACATTTAATGTCAAAACCCAATGAGGACATTATCTGTCAAAATTCAGCGATATCAGCTGAAGGGGGGTTCAGGGGAGGGGGCTCAATTCAAACTCATAATTACTTCCAATTTAATGAATTTATCGACACCAAATTTAGTATGAGGATTTAAGAGGCTCTTTGTAAGTCAGCTATTGAATATTAGCGCAAACGGTCGACTAGTTTTGGAGGGGGAGCAAAAAGTTATTTGATTAATTGGATCTGGTGAAGTACATTGCCGGTGATTCACTGAAGACTTTTTTTATTAACTATTGAGGCAGAGAACCCTACAAAAAAAATTTTTTCTGGGTTTTACAACCTGGCAAATATAGATGTTTCGGGAAATACTCTCATCATCAGTATCTATAATTTATTGGCTGATCTTTATGTAAAACGTATTTTAATGTTTTAAACTAAAAATAAAAAAAATAAATGGGAGATGAATATAGCTGTGAAAAGCCCATTTTTGTAACTTTTGTCATTAAAACATTGTAACAGATGAATTCAGCTCCCAATGCTAAAGGGAGCAACCTGTAAAACGTCGGATCATTACTGTTAACAAAGCGCTGATAAGTTCATTAAGCTCCAGAATTTGTATTTTTGTGCAAATAATAATTAGATGTTGAAGTCTTAGGACTCCGATGTATTGATTTTTTTTTTTAAACTAGTTTTTAAATTTAAATAATGAGAGAACTGCTATTTTTGTAGGGCTTTTGATGTAGAACTTCTGTATTTGGCAGAAGAGCTTCAGATACCCACTGCTGAGGTGGCAGTGAATTGGACTGAAATTGATGGTTCGTATAGCATTTATAGTATTTTGTTCATTCTAACCTTACTTATATTTAAATACTTAACATTTTCTGCAGAGATATTGAGATATGCTCTTATCCCTTCCCTGTTAGCTCTACTGTGGGAGTCCTAAATTTTGCACCTGACCCAGGTTTAGTTAGCCTAAGGGGGTCTTTAACGTGTATATGACATCGCACAGGCTTGGAACCATGGCTTAACCTCGTTAAAATCTGAAGGAAAGCGTGGTCAAGTTTTTTTACCTCCCAGATAAGAAACCTAAGAGCCTCGGTTGGTTTTGGGACCCGTGATCTTGAGCTCAGTAGGCTATTACCGGCGCCCTCAAGAAGCATTATAGCTAGGACAACTGTTATGAAGTTATATCAGTTTGAATATTAATACTTATTCTTTAGTTTAATTTGAAATCTGAAATATGATCACAGTTTATTTTAAAAATGATTTTATTATTTTACTCCCCCAGCTTTACGTAGAATAGGGATTGTTATGCATTCGACAAAAATACGATACTGAGTTTCCTCCAGAATATTATGTTTTCCGATCCATTGAATCCAAAAAAATGTCATGTGTGTTAATGGCCTGTAAACACGATATCCCTCGATAGAATAAATATAAAAACATGAAGTTTCATATTTTGGTTGAGCACAGAAAAAAATTGCTTTGTTCCGGAACTGTTTCTAGTAGTCAAGAACAGTAATAAGCAACAGTTAATATAGTTAATTTTCTATTTGTTCCATAATCTGGATGAGCGTCACTAAGTAATCCCTTCTTGTTTTGATAGAATTGCATTAGAATTTGTGCGAGATTCGATTAGATATTTCATTCTTGTCACTAATGTGATTGTTATGATCCTGGGAGAAGCACTGAAAACAAATTGAGGGTGCAACATCAAAATATATTTTTCAGTTAATGCACATATTTTCTATTTAAATAGCCTCAACAACTGGTCCCTGTTGGGTGTTTCAGCTTCCTAACACTTGCAATATACAAACTTCAAACCATAAAGTTCATTCAACTGTCTTGGTGAGAATATATTTTTTGACTTTCTGAGCCATTTCGTTGCAGAGAATGGAGGACATTTTTGAATGTTTCAAATGGCTATATAACTCAAAATCTATCGCAACTTTGAATTGGGGGTGGGGGTGCACATTCTAGAGCTTTTTAATATAAGCTTTAATCTCAAGCATTATACCATGATCTTTCTCATTTGATCAACTTACACAAGTCCCATGAAAATACTTCAGTCACCTAGCTTTCAAAGGCTTTTATTTTATATACCCTTTTTTTTAGTTTTGGCTTTCATTGTGATATCTAAGGACTTTATATTCACATATAAACAAAAATTTAACAATAAAAAAATAATTATGTTATTTTTCTTGCGCAGAAACAACATGCACTTATCCGTCTTTATCAAATCAGGATATTTAAATAGGAGAAGAAAAAAAATGTTTTATTTAAAATTTATCTTTGTTTGTATTAATTATTGTTTTTGTTTTTAGGCTCAAAAATAGTTCCAGTTTTGAGTTGGTTACAAATGGGAAGAGATCTTATTCTAATATGGCTGCGATATAGAATAGGAGCATGGAAAATTATGTATAAAAAATAATGTGCGTCCTCTGTAAATACTGCATAAATTCCATTTTTATATCATGAAGAAAAAATGAAATATATATATATAGCTTTTATAAATATTTTATCATATGGTGAAAATACGTTCTAATATATTTCTTTGATACCATGGCTTTGTTTTATTTCCTAACCTAAAGTTGTAGTTCCCACTGAAAATATGTCAGCAAACAAATGCGCTCATTATGAGAGCTACACTCATCCTCCAGCGCCTAAGCATGAAGTAACAAGTACTTATAGGAATGATTACCGAGGGATCATGGTCAAGAGGTACGTATCTATGTTTGACAGGGTAACATAAATATATAACGAAGAGAACACAGTACATAACAATGCAGGATCTTCAGTTTCCATAGCAAATCGCAAACACACGAATCCATTCATACGAGGAGGTAGAGACTATAATTCCAAATTGCAACTCATCACTTTTTGAAATTATGTAAACATTCAGATAACCGCATACATCACAAACATCTTTTTTTTAATTGCGTCCTGAGAGCTACTCTTGGGTGGCCTTTCTCTCTCAAGACACTTATATAACATGCCTGGTTTTAGCGAGGGGCTTGACTAGTTGTGACAATTTTACAAAAAAGTGTAGCTCACAGGGGTTGCCACTATTCTGGCATGGATTTTATTGTTAAAAAGCAATTTACTTAAGCCAATATACTTCATTAGGACTTATTTTTTCTTAATTTGATTGATAATAGTTGTTCAATTCAAATCGTATTTTTTATTATAATTTTTTTTTTCAGCCGGCATTTCGTTTCTGATTTTACTAAAATTGTAGTTATAATACAGGCTGACTCCTATCCGCCTTAGCTTAAGTACTCAGTAAGCTGAACACTATGATCTGATGTACAACTAAAATTGTTGGGAGTTTTTCTTTTTAGACTTCTTTCTTCATTATTTTGAGGGGTTTATTTCTTCCTAAATGTTACTGGTTCTGAATGTATTGTCATAATGAAAAAATTGTTTAAAATAACATTGAAATAATTGAATTAATAATAATTAAAACAAAAAGAATAAATAATAAAAATACGACATTTCCTGAGAAATTGTAAATTTGGTCTTTTGCTAAATTTTGATGTCTACAGTAATTTCCGAAAAGGGCCCTAAAGAAATATCGAAAGTTTAAGACGTGCATTTTTGAAGAAAGTGCATGTATTTAAAAAAAATTCAATTAACACAGTTATTTGCATTTCTTCTAAAACTAAATAGAGTCCAAATTGTTTTTCTAAATTTTGCAAAAATGTTAAATCCAATCCAAAGGTATAAATTACCTTACTGGGTTAACAGGGAATATGAATAGGATAGTATAAGAGAACAAATATTTGGGTTTATTTACTTAAATCTACATTATAAATTGAATAACTAAGAGATTTAAATATAAAAAAAATCAAATTATTTACTAAAAGGAAATCTTACAACCTAATTTTTATATCTATTCTAATCTCATTTCTTTTAAATATTGGCCATTCTTCAAATCAAAGTTATTCAGGGCAATTCAAACATATAAATAAATCAAAGTACCTCCTTTGCGCATCTATTTCAATGTTATATCACACCTTTTTGGTTCACCACACCTTAAGCCTAAACACTTTTCTCACTCCTAGACCCACCTTCACACTCTCCTAGACTTCTCACCTCCATCACCCAACTTAGACTGGTCCACTCTAATTAAAACAGCTGATGGTCGTCTTTTGTACTTCACCCATTGGTTCGTTTTAAAACAAAATGCGACTTCATATATTTATTTACTAATTTTGTTACTTCAGTGTTTTTTTACAAATAAATCTAATTAATTTTTATAATATATTATTTATAATTACAATGTGTGTAATTTTATACATCACAGTATACAGATCCGTTCTAAGTTACCATTAAGGATATCCATTTGCTCTATCTAAAGGGGACCAAATAGTACTTCCTTATCTTATTATGAAAGAGGAAGTGATGTATAGTCCCTGATCGAGGAACGAGGGTTTTTTCTGTTATCTGTCCCACTGTCTGTTTTCTCATTATACACATTTTATACTCTATAGTTTACATAAGAACACGTTAAAATGTGTGTTCACGGTAGTGTTAATAAGACCCAATAGAAACAATACAGAAGCCATTGTTGTAATACACTATTTAAGAATAGCAGACAGATAACCCGAAAAGGCCTGGAAGCTGTTCGAGTGAACGACAACCGGACCACTTTTTGCTATCTTGGCCATTAAAAAACGCCCCTGTGTGAATTGTGATTGGTTGATAATTATTTTTTGCAGACCTGACGCCATTGTATTAGAATCAGACTATCCTGAAGTTATTGCCGGACCCCACCTGGACCCTATGTTACCGGATAAAATTAACGAAAAACAAGACGAATCAAAACAAGTTGAATCTGCTAACAATATTTACTGCAGGGTCAGTTATTTTTTTTACATCAATATAGTTATTGTTTGAAAATATGATTGAATAAAATTGTGAAACCACATGAGAATAACAGTTCTAAACAACCACCAGTTTTAAAGGACTGCTAAAGGAAATGGATTCATTGTTTTATAGAAATTGTTGTTACAGTTAGTTATTGTCTCATGCCCGGGCTGTAACTACGTCATATCACCTACTACTCTTTTGTCGCTCTGGTATACATGAGCACGACTCGACTCTTGTAGTCCTAAATTTTGCCTACCCATGTTTAGCCAACATGGGTTGGGGTCATTAAGGAGTAAATGACGTACAGGCTCGGGACCATCACTTAACGTCCCATCCGAAGAACGGCTTGCTCAAGGTTTTTTCATTTCCCACATAAAAAACATAAGCATCTCGGTCGGGTTTTGAGCCCCCTGATCTTCAGCTCAGTAGGCAATCACGCTATCTCTGAATTGCTGTTACATATTATTATTGATTTTATTTATTTACATCGACATACCTAAAACTTGTCTCTAGTAAGTATATTTCTTAAACTTGATAATTTTGTATAGTCTCGAATCCGTTATCTCTGAATTCATATCGTAGTTTCTGAAAATTAATTTTGTGTTTCCTTATTTTTCTTATGTCTGGTATATGGATCTCTGAACTCTCTTAATAACATGATTTACATTACATTTGCCAAGTGTAGCGAAGGATGCAAACTTGATTTCCTCTCCGTCTGTTAAAAAAAAAAATGTCATACCTCGTTTTGACTTGTTCTATTTTGGAGTAGGAACTTTTATGAAGGGATTATATTTTCTGTTACATATTTCTTTTGTTTAATGGGGTACTACTGAAATGGTTCCAGTTCAGATTACAGAACGCGTTCCGACATTGAAAGAAGGACTGTTGGAGTCGAATGTCAACCAGGAATATGTCATTCCTGAATATTCAAATATTGGGAAAACCGTGTACATGGTTGATTACAACCTACCAGGTAAATTTCATGTTTTTTTCGACTGCGAAAAATTGAATAATTTTGCAGCAAACAGAGTGTTTCCCATTGTTTTGTTTTTTCTTCTTCTTAAATCAGATAATGGATATGAATCACATATAACCCGTCGAAGAAGACGAATATCTCTACCAGAAAATTGGGGCCCGACTCCGTTGACCACACAGAGGCTAAGTTACAGAGACCTCGCCCATATGGCCAACTTTGAAATCAGGGCCAAGCTGGCCCCACCCGCCCCCTGCAATCTTGGCCTTTCTCGTAAATATATAAATACATATATTTTATATTTTTCAATATTCATTCGTAAATATATTTATCCGAAAATTTGCTGAAGGAAAATGTCTTTGTTTATGTGAACACGATAACTCCCGATAGAATGAATGTAACGACACAAAACTTTATATGTGAGTCCAGAACACTCTAACGACAACACCTATTGTTTTTCCGTGGAATCAGCAGAAGGGAAGGAGGGGGGAGGCTTAACATAAACACTGTAATAACTCCCGTTTGAATGGATGTATCGATACGATATATTATATGAGAACTCCATGAGGACAACCTGTCATATATCAGCGATGCCGGCTGAAGTGAAAAGCGGGTTCAGGGGAGGCGGCTCATTTAAAAAACCCTAATAACTGGTGATGTAATGAATTTATCGACACATCTTTTTGTATGAGGATTAAGGAGCCCCTATGTAGGTCATCTGTTGATAATTAACGCAAACTTTACTGGTTTTTGAGGGGGAGCGAAAATTTAATTGATTAATTCGTTCTGGGGAAGTACCAATGTACTTCCGGTGTTTCACCGACTACCTTTTTTCTATGTCATTTTGTTATTTGAAATATTGTAAGAATTCAAGGTGGTTTACTTTCATGAGGTAAGGTAAAACATTTCTCACATAAAACTAGAATTTTGAAATTTCCTAAAACTTAATGGCATTAATCTGAAAAAATATTGTTCGGCATATCAGCCAGAGACATGAAATATGTTTTTTATGATTGTTAATTACAATATTCATGATTTTTTCTTATTCTTGTCAATGTTATTTTCTATTTAGTTTGGCCTACATAACGTTTGAACATACCAATCTGGAATCACACAAGTTTAACCTAATCTAATACATTATTTTTTTCTTTAGTGCATGTATAATGTATAATAAAAAAATAAATAAAATGAAAATTAAATATAGTAAATTTAAACTTGATATTTCAGAAAAAATGCAGGAAATTTTATGTGTGACAACCGGCAAAACGGAGTATCAAGAGCAAATGTGCGATTTAGGAGGGGAAATAGTTGAGGAAGCCTACTATGGCGATGTAAAGAAACTTCCACATGAATTTACAAGAACTGAATAGTTTTGTATGTTAATAAACACAATTAATCGTTAATACCGCCTATATTTATTTTGATATTTCTAGGACGTCAGCAATATTTCAATATCACATATAAGTCAAGATACATTTCATTAGTTCATAAAACAAATAAATGTTAAATTGAAAACAAAGAGGCACAGATATGACTGTGTCACAACCGATGACGTAGAACTACGCCTAGTATATTCAGTTTTTTAAAAATTAAAACAAAAGAAATCTTTCTTATTTTATTTATTTCATATAAATTTATTCTATATACAATTCATGGTAATTATTATAATCAATTATTTATTTATTTCACTAGAGGTAGAATGAGCTGTATTATTGTTGTCAATTGTGTATTGCGATTTATTATAAAACAGGTTTTAATCCGTCATCTTTCATAAATAATACATATTACAAATAAAATAAATACATAACTCATCCTTCTCTTTCAAGAGATAGAAAGTTTGGTATATTACGGATAGATGGCGGTTCACTCTTCTACTAACTTTGAGACACAATCATTCGGAATTTCGCCTATTTTTTTGTTTTTATGCTGCCGTATTTAAGGGATGAAAGATGAAGGGTTGAAACTTGTTTTATAATAAATCGAACTACACAAGCTTTTTATCGGCGTTTGGTTCATTATTCTATGATTATTATTTTAAGAGATATAACCTCTCAAAATGTGATACATTTTCGTGATGCACTTTAACCCCTCATACCGCCGGGAAAGACATAGTTCTATGTCAACAATGACAATCCACTTATTACGGGATTATTATACTACTCCCGTCCACAACTTGAATTGCCACTGGAGAGAAATTATGTTGATACTTCCCCAGCTGTATAATATAATAAAGTATCGCCTATACAAAGTATCTGTATATAAGCCAAAAATTAGATGTGACGTTTTCACCAGAATTTCATTGTTTTCTGAAACCCTCATTCCAAAAATGTAAAAAATAAAAAATTCCATACCATATGTTCCAATGATGGGGGATGACATCTATTGTTTTTCACCCAAATCGGGGAAAGTGAAAAGGGGCATGAGGAGGGGCTTAACACAATAACTCTAATAACTGTCGATGTAATGAATGTATCGACATTAAGTTTTATATTTAAATTAAAACCCCCATAAGAATAGCACGTATTAATGTTCCACGAAAACTGCTCAACGGAAGGGAGATAAGAAGAGGAGGGTTCGTCTCAAAAATCCTAATGACTTCCGTTGTAATGAATGTATCGACACAAAATTTATGATGATTCAAAATCCCCTATGTAAGTTAACCATTGGTTTATACCCCCAATGGTCATTTGATTTTGTAGGAATAGCAAAAACATTAATTGATTAATTCGTGCTGAGAAAGTTCACCTGATATTCAATGATAGCATTGAATTTACTATAAAACACTTTTATGTTTTTGTGTTGTTGTACGCAGACGATTTTTCATTTTCTGTATTAAAAATGATATATTACTGAATGCTGGATGAATAAAATCAATGATGAAGAATTTTTAAAACTAATTTAGTTTTATTATACTTTACATAAGTATTGTCTAACTCCATTAGCGATCATTTCATGTCAAAACTTTAGTTAGCCATTTTTTCATCTTTTATATATGTATCTCTTTTAAATTGTTTTCCCGCACTCAGGCCTAGGCCTCGTGGGATTTTTCTCAAATTTTACTTTGTTATTTTGTTCGTAAACTTTATATAGAATATTATATCAATAATTGTAATAATTACATTGTCTATTTAATGTTGTCTCACTGTACATATAATACTGTATAATTTGGAAAAATGAAATCTTTAATTTAAAAAAAATTATTATTATTATCCTGGAACTTTGTTCGTCAAATTTAAGGAGAAACGCATCTTCACCCTAACTGAAGTCGGGAAACTTGAAAATACTTGATTTTTTCCTGAAAATTATATCTATTCTCCATTTATCCAAAATAAAAAATAAAAAAATGGTTTCCTCTGAAAAATTCCTGAATCAACAAATGTTCTTAAATAAATTTTAAAATGATGCCTGTCCAAGATATTAGCCTTCCCGGTTTTTACATTTTATTAACCAAAATATTATTTACTTTCTAGTTTATATTGTAGAAATATAGATTACTCAGATGAATTTTTACATTGTTTTAGCAAGAATAAAAAATAATATTGTTTATTTGACACTTTTCATTTCCATGGAAATCATTTATTTTTAGTAATGTGACATTTTGAAAGAACTAACGTTTGATTAATAGTTTTGAAATTAAAGTTGAATAATTTTTTTTAACAATCTAAGGATGCTGCTTAGGTAGATGAATCTAAATTGCCAGACTGATGTAAGATGGGAAATGAAAGGAAATGAATGAACAAGTCGATTGGGAGTGGCGAGGTATTGTCCTATGATTGCTATAATTGTGTTGAAGCTAGCCTAGGGTTAGGTAACTCTGCTGTAGGACCCCACTCAGGGGCAGCCCGTACTCACAGCCAAGATGGACTACTTCTTGACGACTTATCAGAAGGATTACAAATGGCCGGTGATCAGATCATGTTCGGACAAGTAAGTTTGTATTATTAAGTTAGTTATTATGATTCATGCCTGGGCTTTAACTACGAGGTCATATGGTCTACTACCAGAGCGCTCTTTCGTCACTCTAACTAAATTTTGCCTACCTTGGTTAATTCAACTAGGGTAGGGGTCTTTAACGAGTACCTGACATCTCACAAGCTCGGGACCTTCACTTAACTTACCAACGGCGCACTTAAGATTTTTTCACCTCCCAGATAAAAAGCCTCGGCTGGGTTTCGAACCCGCGATCTTGAGCTCAGTAAGCTAACACGCTTCCTCTGAGTAACCCTCAACATTTTTTTAAATATCATATTTGTGACGAATAGTTGAAGAACTGTCCTGGAAAATTTAGTTAGCTCCACATTTTACCTTTGGTGGTACCCCCTTCATATATTACATACAAAATAACTCTCAATACCCACCTATTATAATAATAATTATTCCCCCCTCACACCAAGAAATTTAACCAATCCTCCCCCGATACCATTTCTTTCGTTCTTAACTGCACTCTTCAGACAAAAATATATACATACAATTAAAAAAAACTTTTTCTTACTCAATTTTATTTTTAAAAAGTTTAAAAACAATTTATCCAAGTAGGCGTTCTACCCTTTGTATGCTCCAAAACCATCGGGCAGCAAATATTAATCTTTATAATATTTTAGCACATTTGACAAGCCGAAAGTTTTGAATAGTGTAGTACATCAGGAGTTAATAAAGAAATTAAATGTGTCTAGAAAGAAAGCGGAGAATGAAGTAAAGATGAGAGAGGTGAAACTTCAGGATGCGGACCCATGCGGGAAGGACCAGCGGGGCACCTCGGTGAGGGAAGGTGAGGTGGGAGGCCGGGTGCAGCCTGCCCAGTGCGGGGCACCTCCTCAGGGAGAGGGCTCCAAGTACGATCAGCCCAACGTCTATCTAAGGAAGGTAAAGAGAAATTACAAATTTCGGGGCCTTATTTCACTGGAATTTCCCTACATCTCTGCTCACTTGCTGTGGAAGTGACCCCACCCCAGGCCTTCAACAGTTCTTCTCTCTACTTTTGCACTGCAAATATTTACATTTCTATTTTGAAGACTAAGGCTCCAGAAATTGGACGTTATATAGCTTACTGTACTCAAATATGTTTTACATTACAAACACAAATCTCGCACTATTATCTAATACTCATCACACCAGAACAGGCTAGTTATATACCTTTTCCTGGAATGAAGAGTTAAATAATAGTGGAGGAGTTGTAATACACACATATATTTTGGTATAGTAAGTTATATTTTGTCCCATCTTTGGAGTATTGGCTTTACTCTTAAAAGACTGAAGTACAAAGATTTGTTGACTTTTTCCGGCATTTTATTTCCAGAGGTTTATTTTTTTATTTTTTGACAATATTCCTTTTTCTAGTCGCAATGAACATTATCTCCTTGGAGCACTTCCTTTTATAGCTTTAACCTTGACTGTGACTCTCTCTTTTCCAAGAACAACCAACTACCTGCTTGTCATGTTCGTGGTATTTTTCTGATTTGTCCGCCCAACAGCCAATCAGAAAATTACCACGGACAGGTAGTTCTTGGAAGAGAGAGCGCCACAGTCAAAGTAGGGACTATAAAAAGGTGGCCTCCACAGGAGAAAATTGTTGTCTAAACCAAATATTTCAAAGATTTGAAAACATCAAAATGAATGATATTTTTTAAATATTCCCAGATTTAATTGATTACTATCAATTTTAGGTCTGAAATTTTAGGAATATAATAATTAATTATTAATTTTTAGTCTCTCCAAATACAGAGCCTATTCGAATATCCGTTTATTCAAAAATATTTTGGGCTTCTAAATTGGTTGAAAAAAAAAAATGTTGTATTGAATCATTACTTACATTCTAAATATAAAAAAATAATGTTTAAAATACACATGTAAAGAAATAAAACGTTCTCAAAGAGGGAGATATTTTTCACAAAAAGGATAGGTTCAATGTGAAATGAAACATTTGAGCGAGAACAATTGGATTTTTTATAGATTAAAATTTAAATAAAAGTACTTGTAAACTTTGGTTTGAGCGTTCTTTGAAGTCGGTTAGCATGGAACTGCTTCCAGGGTTCTGCACGCTGACTCTCCCAACTTGTAGTGCTGGACTCCAGGCACCAGGATCCTCCTCTTTACCTGGGATGTCCACTTACCGACAAGTTTGATGATTCCTGACAAACCAAGGTGCGGTCACTGCCAAACGAAAGACCATGTTTTTGTTTGTGTTCGAAGTTTAAATAAGTATCGCTGATGCCTTCTCAAATTATTTTATTATTTATTCCAAAAAAAAAAAAACCAATGCTAAATTCCAAAATTTTGCGGTGATTTTCTTGGTCAAATAGGGAGAAAAGCAGGAAATTTGAATGGTGACATGTGAAAACCATTTTCAATTTTTTTTTAGTTAAATTATGTAATAAAATAAATAGCAATAAATATTTTCAAGATCTCCTATTTCCATGTCCTTTTTAAAATTTAGGTTTAGTGAATTCTGATGAGAAACTCTTTCAACGCTTCTGTTACATATGACAATTATTTACCTAACAATATTTTGAACAAATTCCATTTGTGAATTGTTTTGGTTTAGTAAAATAAACAATGAAAACAACTGGTCTTATTAAAATTCAGATCCTTTATTATGTTTTGTTGAAAAGTAAATTTTATAATTTATTCTTATCTATTGTTGGAGGAAGTCAAGTTTTTAATATATTATTTTACTTACTCATTATTTATAGTTGTATATGAAATATCCGTACTTGTATAACGTCATGAAGCTAACATCACCTGACGAAATGTTGAAAAAAGTCATGAACGAGAAATACAAAACGACGTATCAACTAGAATATAACAAAGAAGGTATGTAAGAAGATTTTGTTCAATAACTTTATGTTTCAAGGTTTGTACAATACCACAGGGAAAGCTATTGAAAAAGTTCGAATTCAAGTTTTACATGCTGAAGAGATCAGGATTTCTGGAAAGTGTCTTTGTAAATGACTGTACCTTATATCTTCTTATTTTTTTCAATTGGTGGAAATTATCTCCTAAACTCCATTTTGACGAAGCATTCTGACAAGATAAGTATACTGCACTTTGGACTAAACCCTTACTAAACTCTCAAGCAGCTTGGAAATAACGCAACATTCTATGCTATAGTATTTTTTGAAATTACAGGGAGGAAATGTTGCATAGATTTAGCGCTCAAGTTTTTATTTACAAAAATATATAAAATAAGCAAATGTGCTGAGAGAGAAAAAATGACAATGTCAAACAGATAGTGCACTTCCTAGGTACTGAGTTGCACTCATTTACCACTAATCACTGTCACTTCATGAGAGTCTCTTGGCCATTGGCGCATAAGGAATCGTTCGGGAAGTGTGGCAGAAGGGAGGGCATGGACTAGAAGATTATTATGAGTACTATAGGTGGAAAATAATAGATTGTAACTGGATTTAGCTAATTCGGTGACAAATAGCAATTTTTAGTTATTAAAATCAAATATCTTTTGTTAATATAGTAGTTATAAAATGGTGGGTTATCGGAATTGAAGTGTCTTAGAGGCATCTAAACCATGTGTGTATAATTAGATCATTAGTTTTGACGCTTAATTTAAAAGAATAATATTTAAAATCAGAATGCCTCTTTTACAATCCTAGGACTTTATACCTAATAATATGTTACTGTAATAACATGTTTCAAATTAGGAGGCAGTGCTGACAGGCCAATGGGAAAGTGCCTAATAATTAAGGGTAGATGCAACGAATTTTGAAAACTGATTTTTTATTGAAAGGGTTATATCGGGTGAATAATAATCTGCTTTAGGTTTATATGCGAAGAAGCTACGTACTATTGGTAGAATTTTTTTTTTTTTTCTTTGTTGTTTATAAACGTCTGAAGATACTTTTTTTCAGATTTCTACCCAGCGAATGACTTTACAATGATAATGGATGTGCTGGAAGCGGCTGAAGCGAAAGAGCCAGAGGCCGCTACAAAAGGTCCCGTGTGTACCCCAGACGGCCAACCCCCGCCCAAGTGCGTCTGTGCCCAGGGTCTCTCTTATCTGCCCTGCAAGTGTATGACAGAGGCGTCAGTCAGGAAGATAGCGATCAAGCCGGCACCCATCTCCAAGATGGCCCGCTTCCCCAGAGATGTTCCCGTCAAGAGCAAGGGTAAGAAGAAGAAGGAAGAAAAGAAGGACACTTCCAAGTCCGGTAAGCCCACTCCATCCTTGTTGTATCCTCACCTATTTATTACATAGAAAAAACTCATCTGTGAATCACCAGTAATGTACTTCCCCAACACAATTATTCAATTAAGTGTTCGCTCTCTCTCCAGAACCAATCGACCGTTCGGGGTAACACTTCGGTTGCTTTACGTAGGGTAGGGGCTTTTGAATCCATGTCAAATTTCAGTGAAAACTCAACATCGAATTTCTTAACAATTATATAACTTCCTCTATACTTCATATAGCTGAGAAGTAATAAGGAGTCGCATTTCTGAAATATAAAAAAAACAATGTGAGGCGCTAACAGTTATCTACGGAAACCCTGAAATTTCAAAACACAATATGCCAGTTTTGATAAAAAAAAATTAAATATCTTTTGTTGACTAAATAGCACCGAAAGTATATCGTCTTGAACAAAGCGTCGTTATTATTTATTTAGTCTAAAGCAAAATGCATGTTCCCGCTCGTCCCATTGTTTTGTTTTTGTCAACATTTAACGTTATGGCTGAAATATAATCTGCAAAAACTGTTGTGTATTAAAAATTTTACTTTTCGCACGAACATATGTATTTTAACTATGTATGTTTGTTTTTGTGGCTTTAACTACGAGGTCACAACGCCTACTTTCAGAACGCTATTTCGTCGCTCGGTGGGCATAAGCCCTACTCAAATGTGGGATTCTTAAATGTTGGCTAGCCAGGTTTTGTTACCAATAGTAGGGGGTCAGTACCGAATAACTGACATCTCACAGGCTCCGGATCATCGCTTAACATCCTACATGAAAAACGGGACAGACCTAGAGGTCTCAGCCGGGTTTCGAACCCACGATGTTATATACAGTAGCTAAGCACTCTGCATCTGAGCTACCCATCCATTTGTTACCTAATAAATCAAAAACGAGTATCGATATTAATTAAATTTTTTAGAATGTCTTTAAAACCATCCAACTTAAAATATAGGCTTTGTGGTGTTTGGAAATTGAGATTTTGGGGGAGGGGGGATTTTTATCAAGAATATTGAGCATCGTATTAAAGATCTCAACAAGACAATTACAAAAATATAGCATTTTACAAAATGGTTGTGGAGAGGTGAAGAGGTCATTAAGTGGGGCAACCAATTAAAAAAAAGACTCGAACACAAGATTAAGCCATTACCACTTCAAATTCTAAAAATATTTCACCTAGATTGAAGTTTAGTTAGTATTGTTTACCAGACAGATCCAAGGCCACACTTTAGGTCTCAAAATTGCTTATAGGGAAGGCAACTGAAATAACATTTATAACAACAGTATTGAGAAGAATTTTGTATTAAAAGCTCAGCTATATAAAGTATAGGGGAAGTTATATAATCGGTCAGGAATGTTGAAAATTTTATGTTTTCAATGAAATTTCATGTTTTCCGACCTCCTAATTCCAAAAATGAAAAAAAAAAATGTTACACGGTAACTTCCGATAGAATGAATGTATCGACACGAAATTTTATGTATGTGTCTTGAACTCTCTAAGGACGACACGTATTGATTTTCAGCCAAATCGACCAATGGGAAGGAAAGGGATTGAGGGAGCCTTAACACCAAAATAATGACACGAAACATCATATGACGGGGTTAGAATCAAAGTGATCTAAGTGACTTTTTAAAACTGAAGAAACTGTGCATTAAGTTTTTAACTGATTTGAAAAATCTATAATTAATCGAAACCGGAAATATTTTGTCTTCTGCTTTTATGGTGAAAGTTGCTGTTAGCAAACCATAAAATTGAATAAAAATCTTAATTTCAAGGTCTCTATTGTAAGTTACTTGTTCATGCCACCAAAATGGAATAAGGGATTTGCCACTAGATCTCAGCACTGGCTGGGATTTCACTTGTACAACTTTTTTTCTGAACAGAACTATCATTTTTGTACCCGATTATGAACTTAACGAAAAATTTTCAAAAATGGGGGAGACCAGAGAAGGGGGCTCGACTCAAATATTCTAATAACTGCCGATGTAATGAATGTATTCACACAACATTTAGTAAGATTCAGAAGCCACTGTGTGAGTCAAATATTGAGTTTTAGCCCTAACAGTCAATTGGCTTTGGTGGGAGAGCGAAAACATAATTGATTAATTTGTGCTGGCGAAGTACCCACTGATTCGACTTTTTTTTTTTTTGAGGGGCGGGGGAGTAAATTAGATGTATAAAAAGAAAAATCCACACGGATATAAATATAATACTAAAAGTAGGAACGAATGTTTTTAATTTTGGGGTAATTTGGTGCCGCAACAGAGAAAGAATGTATCCCCCCTATGTAAATGTCATTACTTTGCATTGATAAAAAATTTATGAATTTTTCTCACATTGCAATAAATTTCAGGACGAGGAGCGCAACTGAAAGTGAAGCCATTCTGTACTGAGTACAGCGATACAATAAGCAGGATTGGTGGTATAATCATAAGGAAGAAACTTCTCTACAGACAAAATCAAGATGAAGAGGAAACCAGCAAATGAAATAAAGAAATAAATATTAAATTAATGGACCTAACATGTTTTTTTTTCCCCCAAAATCACGCTCTAACGGTCAATTGTATTTTCATGAAATTTCACAAACCGGATCTTATAAATCCAGTTCTATTTCTATAAGAGTTTTTTTTTAATTTACTCTTAAGCAGTAACATTGTTTTTAATTTAACTGATTATTTTTGATTTGTATTTAGTGTATAAGGGTAATATGCTATGTGGTATCTTCAAAATTTTGAATGGGAGGAGAATTGCGGGAGGGGGGAACTTTAACATAAAATGAGTGCTGGCTCTATAACGGCTGATCAGACTCTCATGAAATATCTCATGCATCCTCATAGTTCGAACATAGAGTTTATGAGCATCTTAAACATTTAAACGGGAGGGTAGGTTGTGGGGCCAATTAATCATGGATAGTTCTGGATTTTAGAAAAATATATAAATGTCGGATTAGAGAGCATTAGTCAGCTGTTATATCGACTAAGTTAGCGTACAGTTAATCGGTTAGCACGTTGAGATGTAATTAGTTGCGTTCTATATTTACTTGAGCCAGTTTTGCACTTGATGTTCTGAATTATCTTGAGTAATGTTATTTCTTTTGTGTTATTTTTGTTAATTATATAATATAAATATAATTATAACGACAGTTTTTTTTTTGTATTGTTTTTTTTTCATTTATTGACAATTTTTGTACAATTTACATTCAATTCTGCTAAAAGCAAATAAAAAACAAAAGCACTTGACACTTGAATGAGGCGGCTGACAAACGTCAGTCCTCTTGATTAAGGTCGCTGTGATGCTTCTTCTTGAGTCGACATTGTGGTCTTGGCGGAAGCAGGTGAAGAGGAATGACTCGTAGCAGAGGGTTTTCATGTTCGTGCATGGTCTGCAACAGTCTGACGTAAAAAAATGGCCAGACATTCTTTTACCTCAGGGAACTGAAGATCAGTGTGTATCGTTTTGTTTCGAACAAACCAGGGCGCACTGGTAATTATCCTTAAGGCCCGACTCTGGAATGTCTGAATTCGTTTTATTTGAGAATCGGATGCAGAACTCCGGATAGCGCAGCCGTAATAAGACAACTGTCTTATATATACAACTGTATATTCTAGCCGGGTCAGTAAGCATGTACTATTGACTTATTCACGATAGTGTGGATTATTTATTGAGTCACGCACACCCTCAGAAGTGGGAAGTCTGTGACAACAGGTGTCACAAGGTGGAGATTTATTTTCTTCCGTAACGGAGAGGTCATATCGCCCACAACTTTTTTTTCTTCGCTCGGTGGACATGAGCCCGACTCTACTTTATTATTGCTCTTCATTGTTTCGGGTGCACCTTGCTTTTGTGCATCACCCTTCGTGTCTGTAGAGGGAGCTCGGGATCTGATTAATGCTTAAGTGATGTTAAGGCGGGCGGGGATCGGTGGTCGTCCCAGCCCGACACATGCTTATTGCGGACTAATGATCTTTGCACTAGAATAATGAGCCATTGTTTGGGTACATACATGCATTGAAGTTATAAACTACAATTTGATGTCAAATGTGATCATTCCATGATGAAAGATGGAGTCACGAAAGCTTATGAAAAAAAACGTTTTCTTCCATGATGTCCACCGTGTTGAAAATGTCATAAGACAGAATTTTATATGCATTTACAGTAGAAATATATATTTTTTTAAATCTACTGCAACTTTTTGCATATTTCCCTCGCTGCCTTTTTCATAAACTTTTAGGTATTACCTCCTCCGATTACTTTTTTTTCTTGTCAGGCTACCGTACTACATACGAGTTGAAAGTCTGTACGTTTTATAAGTGGACAGTCCGACAGACACACGAAGGTAAACAATAGGGTTTGTTTCTTACCTAAAAAGGTGGAATAGAAGTGAAAATCGATTCTGATCTCTAACGACAAATATGACTGAGCTCTTCTCTTTTTTCTTGGTCTGTCCAATGTCGAATAGTGACCTTGAACTCAGATGTCGCCACATCGATTTCGCTGGCCACAGAATATTTGTAAATTGGTTTCACTTTTATCTTTGGTCTTGCCTTTCAAGGGTATTTTACAAGGCACAAAAAGTCGTCGGTGAATCACCGGCAATGAACTTCCTCAGCACGAATTAATCAATTAACTGATGGAATTTGGCCACACGCATGAATTATTGTGTCAATTCATTCATTATATCGGCAGTTATTTTAAGCCTCCCCCTAATCCCCCTCTTGGGTCTATTCGTCTGAAGAACAATAGATGTCGTCGTCAGAGGGTTCTGGATTCAAATATATAATTTCGTGTCGATACATCCATTGTATTGGCTGTTATTAGGGTTTTTAGGTTCTCTTCCAGTCCCGCACCTTTTCGGCTAAATATCAATAAGTAAGTATGTTTTCATTTTGGGGTTTTGGATCAAAATATTATATTTCGTGTCGTTGCACTTAATACGTTGAAAGTTGTAACAGTTTTTGAACGCTTGAAACAATTTTTTTTTTTTTTCACGAGGATTAATTTTATCCCATTTGGAAACTTCGCTAAATTTTAAAGAAGAGATATTACTATAACATGTATTTTTTAAATAAAAAATAAAAATGCTGTTTTCATGTTATTCAAGAATAACATTTTAAAATGCTTTAGAAAAACGATTATTCAAGAAGTGTTATTGTATAATACATCAAATTCTGAAACTATTGTTCTTTTTCTATGTTCACTAGGAACAACTTACGCGCAGAAAATCATAAAACCCCGAGAGATGAAGAATGACGATTATTTGGACAATGGAACGAGACTGACCTTCCTCCAGCGGCGTAGAGTTGGGGAAACAGAGGGGGCTCCCGCCCCGAGCGGCAAATGTTTAAAAAATTATTAAATAAAAAATTTGATAATACAAGTAAATATTACCTATTATAGGTATGTATAATAGGGTGGATACAGACTGATTGTCATATGAGAATACCGTCACACTTTTTTTTTTGTTCTAATCTGACTTTTTAATAATTTCTTGATCCTAATCAACAAAGAATATTATTTATTTTAATTTATTCGTTGACGGATGGATATTCCCTATTTGTAGGTGAGTCAGATCATCTCGTTCTTTCTAGAGTCTAGGTACGTCTTTCTACAAATGAGGCAGTATTGCCATATATACGGATTAATGGTTAGCACTCTGGACTTTGAGTCCAGCGATCCGAGTGAGGGTGTTATGGTCCCACACCAGGGACGAAAGCACCCAAGAGCTCTGGGAGGAGGTTTTAGTGGGTGCGATTCCCACACTGTTGGGAAGCTCGATACTTCCCTTCGTCCGTCAGGGATTTCCTCCTCCCAGAGAGAATAAAAAAAAAAAATATATATATACGGATTTTTCCCTATTTGTACGAATTTTCAAGGTCTAATGCGGATAATTAACGTATCCGGATTTACACATTTTCAAGTCTCTGTACAAAAAATGTCACGAAATATAAATCGTCAAGTGTTGTACCATAAGCTCTTTGAATTGAAGTTTAAAAAAATCTTGTTCCGGTTTATCGGGTGCAACTATTCAAAACAAGCTCAATGATCTGGGGCGAAATAAATAAATCAATCATTTTAAATTTTCCCCTGGTCAAAAAATAATGCTTGATTTTGTGTTATTTTAGCAAGCCTAAGTCATATATGACTTGTTTTTGGCTTGCTAAAGTACCATAATCATTGATTAATATTAGAATTCAAAATATGTTTTTACAATTAAATTTTGTTTTCTACTTTTTAAGAATTTTAAATTTTTGAGAAAAAAGTTTTTATTGAAAATTCTCATAATTGCAGCTTAATATTTTCTTCGCTCTAGGAAATGTTATATTTATAATAATCATACTTTCTCTAAGAGTAGGGGAAAAGGGGTGGCAAAATTAGCATCTGCCCCGGGCGGCAAACCACTGCCTTCATCTAAAGATATCACCTACCTTGTGAAAGACTGTCTTACCATTGAGACCTGCTGCGAACCTTCATGAACATGGGGCTCCTGCCACCCCCAGAAGCTGCTACAAGACTTAAGGAGGCACTGTACCGACCTAAATCTGAAATAGCCCCCTCATCCTCCTCCATTCTGCTTCTGTTCTTATTCGTTAGTAGATTGTATTTTGTACACAAGTTTCCAAAATTAAAGTTAAATGACAGTGAAGAAAGTCACTTTCTTTTTTTAGTAGTTTGAGTTAAATGTATACTCAGGTGGTGTCTCCGTTTAGTGTTATAGCGACGGAAGTTTTATTTTTCACTCAACAGATGGCAGTGAAAACAATCTCATGACTTATTCCACAATCATTCTAGCCCCTCAAATAAGGGAAAAAAATGTATTAATTCACTTTTTGCTCCCCCTCCAAAACCATTTGGGCTAAAAATGAACGGTCGACCATTTGGGCTAAAAATGAATGTCCGAATACATTTCTGTGTCGATATATTAGAAAGCTATTAAAATAAATAAACCAAAAAACTTGTTTAACTTTTGTATTATCCAATTCCACAAAAATATATACATAAAGTGAACCGGTTTTGGCTTATGCCATCGTCGGTACAAAGTTCACTTTATGTGTATATATTTTTGTAAAATTATACAATATAAATGTTGAAGTTTTTTTTTTTTTTTTTAATTTAAAAATCAATAGTTCACTCACATAGGTGCTTCTGAATCCTCATACTCAATTTTTAGTAGATACATACATTCCCTTCGGCCGATTTGGCTGAAAATCAATAGCTATCGTCCTTGGACGGTTCTGGATATACATATATATGTAAAGTTTCGTGTCAATATATTCATTTTTGGAATCAGGGTGTCCGAAAACAAGAAATTCCGATGAATACTCAACTTTGACTGATTACATAACTTCCCCTATATTTCATATAGCTGGGAGTTACAGTATAAGTCGGGCTATTACCTCAAACTTCTGGAACATGGCACTATGAATAGAAACTTGTATTAAAATAACAAATACCAATAAATTTAGTGATTTATTATGCCAAATGAAAGAAAACAGTATCATCACAATTAACATGATGTTCACAAACACCACCGAAAATAATTTTCAAGCCAATATAATGTAGAAATATTGATAGCATACCTAAAAATAAAATGCATAAACAATTCGCATAAATTATAAGATAAAAAATAATTTTGAAATGATTATTCCGTTGTCAAATATATAATTGTTACAATAAGTTCCTAATTACAATATACTGATAAAAAATAATATTAATAAATAATAATAACAACAAAGAACATCAATATAATTATGGTGTTTTCAGAAGAGCACATACATAAGTAGAAACATCAAATAGATTAAATGAAGGAAATAGTCTTTCTTAAGCTGAGTAACATAACACTAAGAATCTTTTAGAATTGATACATGTAATTTTTTACAGAAAATGATTTGACAGGCATGAAAAAAGAAAACAAAAGTAACTTTGGACACGTAATAGCAGTAACTAGGAGGTCAATATTAACATTACACAATTTACAACCGATATATTTCTAGAACCTTTTTAGGAATGATTATTTCTGACATCTAACAATATTATTCACAATTTTCATCTATAATAATATTCAGTACATTTATTATAAATAAATAAATAAAAGATAAATATTTAATGCTTTTGAAAATGCATAAGGTTGTATTGTTTCATTGCACATACTTCCAATAATATAAAAACTAAACATTTTTCTTTTCTTTTTAGTTGGCAATTTGTTGTTACGTAGAGGCCCATATTTCCATGTTTGGTTAATCGTTCCGAACTAGAACTTTTATATAAACAAAAATTTATTGGAATCAGTGTATCAAGTAACCCTATTATATACTAAACATTAGAAATCCAATTACCAAGTTTACAGGTTCATCTATAAACTACAAGAGTAGAAAAATAAAAAAATAGCAAAATGAAAAGTGGTTAATAAAATATGGGGCCATTACAAGGAACTTAACCCAATACTTTTAAGGTATGAGAAATTAAGCCTATTATTTTCCCAAGACTATTGTATGATATGTTTCACATTTTAAAATATAAGTATGAAAAAATATGCCATAACAGCATATTTTAGAAGATTAAGTAACATATTTTAAAAACATTCAAGTCCACCAGTTTTTTTATTTTTTTAATGACCTTAATGCCATAGCATATTATTATTGCCTCGATAATATAAATATTATTATTGAATAATTCTAAGGTTTCAGGTTAAAAATGCTCAAGTCACATTGTGGACAACTTTTAACAGACATTATGGTAATGTAATGTTTTATTCTTTAATTTGGAGCGACTCTTTTCATCAATGAATGTCAGAGAAGAATGATTATATACCTAGAGAGGAAAAAGTGGATTTTTTATTTAGATCTTGTAAATTGGATTAACTACATACCTTAACATCTTCGTTACAGAGGTAATTACTTAAGCAATTTCACCCTGTATCCAAAGATTATTTTAGGGTTTTAGTTATGTATAACAGTAGTTACAGAAGCAAAACATAAGCCCGTTACCAACGGGAAGCTATTTGGTTAAATTATGAAAAATGTAAATACTTAGAATATTTTTTAACATTTTTATTTATTTTTTAACATAACATAAAAATAGATTAATATTTAAAAATAACAATAATGGAAACATATAATTTTATACAGTTTCTTTTATGAATATATATATTTTTTCATTTGTAACTTACAATCTAAAATCTAGAAAAAAATCGCCATCATACCTTGAGAATGAATGCATAGAGGACAGGCTAGTTTGAGCTCCAAAGTTCCAAGTTTTGGCTAGTCACATATGTACCAAGTACTGGAAACAGCGATCTTATTAAATTGTACCTGGAACATTGTCCCTGAATTTGGTTTAGTCCTACGGAATTACGTTCAAAGCTCTTCTTCGCCCAAGTCATGTTTCACTTTGGAGAAGTCGAAGTCTTCACCGGTTCCTCTCTTGAATATGTCAAGAACATCCAAGCAAGTAGTCTCAAAGTGGGTTGTAGCATCATAGGAGGCGGAAATGAAAATTTGAGTCTCCGTTCCTAAATCAATGGCTTCATAATAATCAGAAATTGTAACAAATTTTTGCTTGATAGGTCCAAGCAAATCGATTCCTGGTTTAATTTCATTTTCGGGATTTTCTGATTCAACGGTTGTAGAAACCATAGCAATGAACCAACCTTTGGCAGCAACCTGATGAGTATAACTCACTTGGGAAACATAAATGTCAGACTTGCGGTTTACCTGCTTTTGAGGTATAATGATCTGAGTGGACAGTGCATCTTTTGTATTTGGAATCGGATGATCCATTAAACAAATGCATCTGATGACTTGACCCGTTTTTTTAACCTTATTGGGAACATAAGAAGGGTCGCAATAGACTTGCTTGCATCGAGCTACCTCCTCTCCTGATTTGATTCCCACAACTTTTCCATTTTCCATGACTATTTCATCAACGGGCTTATCAAGCATGTAAGTGCCGCCATAGATTGCACTCAAACGGGCAAAACCCTGAGGTAATTCACCTAACCCATACATGGGGTACAGATAAGGGGACTTACCGTAACGAGCAAGAGAATCACTGTACAACTTTATTCTTCTTATCGTCTGAATAGCTGGCTTAGCTAGATAGTCATCATCCCTGTACAAAGCCAAAGCATGTCCAGTGAAGTCTTGAGTATTCCTATCCAAACCGAACTTAGTGTACAGCTCTTGAGTTGATAAAGTATTGGGATCAAAATTTTTCCAAGTTTTAGGATCATCTTCCTTTATATCTTGAACGAAGATAAGGAAATTTCTGAATCTTCTTTTTTCGAACATACCCATCAAATCGGAAGCGAGGGCTTCATTTTGATCAACGGGGACTTTCGAAATTTTTCCTCCTTTATAAACGTAACTGCCTTCGACAGATTTGAATTCTAGGTATCTCGTTACGCCTGTGTGAATAAGCAGTTTTACTAAAAGACCGTTGGCCATTAAAAATTTTGGAATGAGATCAACATTCCAATCTCTACCTCTACCATATGTTTCATCAGGAGCGGGAGCTCCAAACCGAGAGAAAAGCTCTTCCAATGGGGTAATGGATGCACAATCACCCCCATAATACTGATTACGGTCAATGTGTAACACTTTTTTCCCAGATACAGAAAGCATTCCACTCAAAATGCACTCCTTCAAACCAGTACCAAGTACGATAGCATCATATTCTTCATCCATTGTTCAAAAAATTGGTCAAACCAACTAAATAAGATTAAAAACAACACTCGATCACTCGTCACTAAAACAGATAAACGTAGGATGATTTTCCTCGCAGTATGTACCAACATAAACACACGAAAATTCCCAACACATTTTCGTGCAATCAATAGACCAGAGATCTTTTTTTTTTTACTTTTTAATTAAAATATAATAAATTATGGAAATCAAAAAAGGAATTATAAAAAAGTGTAATAGAAGAGTAATTATCACGAATGATTTAATGAAGTAATAGATATGGATGAAGGCGATATTTACATGTTAGGTACAATGTCATTTCACAACTAAATCTACGTCAGTGTAAAAATTAAAAAAGAGAAATTAAAAATATGAATGAATTCAAATAATACAAGAAATCTATAAGAATAAAGAAAGAAATGTGCATAACAGAATCTTGACTCAAGAGATAATCGATTAATTAATGAAACATAAAGATTAATAAAAAAAATATTGAACTCAGCCAAATTATTATACATTTGTTATGGAATGTACAGAATATAAAAATTTATTGTCGTTTTATAAAATGACGAATATGTCAAAACCTGTTTAACCTGATAATTTATACATTTGAATTCCCCGCCTTCTTCGCTGATCTTAAAACTTGTATCAATAGTTAACAGTTACTCTATAAAATAAACATTTCACTCAAATTTGTTTCAAACATTCACCTGACTTCTAGTTAATTTTTTCAAAAAAATTGAATTAATAACCTTTCTCTATACATAAAATTATATGTCGTATTAAATCATTAAGACAAGGAACTTTTAACCAATATTTTTCTCCATGTTATTTTCTGTTTTTCAAATGCCATTCCTCAAGATTATGCATATTTATAGACAATTAATAAAAACTTTGTAGAGGATTAATGACGCTGGATCGATTATTACAGTTATATATCGATTTAATTCACATAAAAATGTTTATAGAGTGCGCCACATTTTAACTATTTGCTGACTTAGTTGAGATCAGTTTTGCTTGCGTGTGGGTTATGACGTTAAGGTTGGATTCTTTGTTCATAGAGTTCGAGTAGGAAGTTCTTTATAGTTCGTAATATTCGTAGTTATTTTTTACTTGTATGGACTAGAATTAACGGTAAGTTAAGTGTGTAGTTATGTAATTTCTTGTTTTGTTTATTAAGATTTATTTACTGATCCCATTTATCTTATTTCAATCCATTTAAATTGTTGTCATTTCTCGGGAATTTGTTGAATATAGTTGAAACTATCATTACATTTAGTTGAATTAGGCTTCTTAAACATAATTTTTATTGTAAAATTTTGAAAATATGTGAAAAATATGGTTTGACCTTTATTCGAATTATATATATATTGACGAGTATTGTCGAATTTTTAATTTTGGTTTTTCGTTCAGATGGTTGAGAATGGCAGATTCGGAGCCACTTCAGAAAGGCCATATCCGCAGTGTCAGTGCTGGTGGGATGGCCACTATATCTCCAACACCATCTCGTCCTTCAGCTCTGAAGAAAGGTCATCAAAGAGCTTTTTCCCATGGACAGGTAATTTTTTTCTTTATATATATATTTTGTGAAACATGTACTTAACCTTAATTTCTAATATGTATTTTTATAATTTTCTAGATTTCCTCAGAAGATGTAGGATTTGTCAAGGGGCACAATCGAGTAAGCTCCAAGACAGACTTCATCCTTCCTCCAGGACATAAGGAAACATCAGAGTCACGAAAAGGCCATTCCAGACAAGCCTCAAGAACTGAATCAATTTATACACTCCGTCAAAATGTTCCACCTTCCAGATTAGACCAATTGGTTAATTTTATTTTACGAAAAAAAGTCAAAACAGAACTTGAAATAAGGACAAGAACTGTCGTTCCGAATCACATAGTGCCCCCGCGAACCCCTCTAAGTTCACACCCCAATGGTGCAACACCTAACAACAAAATAAGGACCACTAAATATACACTTTTGACTTTTATACCAAAAAATTTAATGGAACAATTTCATAGAGTGGCCAATCTTTACTTTTTATTTATAGTGATATTAAATTGGGTGCCTTCGATAAATGCATTCGGTAAAGAAATAGCAATGATTCCAGTGTTGTTTGTGCTTGGTGTCACAGGTGTGAAAGACTTATTTGAAGACAGAAGAAGACGTGCTAGTGATAAAAGAATTAACAACTCAACGTGCCGAGTATATAACAGGTTAGAATATTTGTTTTTATTTTTGGTATGTCCTTATGTACTTAGCGTTATATTTTATAAGTTTTTTGATTATTTTACGAGGAAACATACTCATTTAATGAAGTTGTTTCGTTTAAATTAATTGAATGTGTACCTAATGACTGAATACGTTAACGTTATTTTTTATCTTTTGTTTTTGTGATCCATGCTCGGGCTTTAACTATGAGGTTATATCGCCTCTGGTGAACATGAGCCCGACTACCGTGCATGTTGGACAAAATTTATTCGCGGATGAGGAATGAAGATTGCAGATACGTTTCGTGAAAGTATCCGCTGTTACTGAATAGATTTGTATACTCGAATGTTAAGGAAAGTACTCATGGCTTTTGTATCCGCCAATGAAAAAGCCATGGCTTTATTTCCATGAATACTTGTGTGCTTTCTTTTTTTCCCGGATACTTTTTTATTGGGAGATAATACTGGAATATGTCGTTTTGCCAACCCATGGGGTTTGAATTCCAACTAGACAATTTTACAAATAAATAGTTTTAATAACCGAAAGAGGATTGGTCCTGAAATGAATCCTAAGAAGCCTGAATTCCTATTCCAACAAGCCAAATCAAATTACATTACATATATCCCGAGAGTGAGATAAATAGATCAGCCCTGGAACAGGAGCTTATGACAACTTCCCCGTCTGGTTATCCCCATAAGGTTATATTACCCGCACCCAATAATTACTTTACCTGAATCATCGATTATCTTACATCGCGAATGCACTGCATAAATCTTCTAGCCCCCAGATAATAAGACATTGGTAGAGGAATTCCGTAGAGTAAAGCTTAACACCCACCGGGATGAAGTACTCCCAGCATTTTCACTGAAAACAGCTGCTACTGAGTCTTTGTATATCAGCCTAGGAGGTTGCACAATGAAACTCTTAATCTCATTTCTCAAACTTTTTCATATGGTATCAATATCGACCATATAGGACTGAAGTAAGAAAACAGAAATCGGATGAGGATAACAAACTGGAAGGTTACATAATAAAGCCGCTCATTCCTTAATTATGTTTCGCATGATACAAATACGGAGCATGCGATGTCAGATACTCGTTATAGACCCCTAACCTAGGTAACAAAATCTGAGTAGGCAAAATTTGGGACTCCCAGCGTTGAGTCGGGCTCATGTCCACCAGAGTGACGAAAGAGCGCTCTGATAGTAGGCGATATGACCTCGTAGTTAAAGGCCGGGCATGAACCACAATAACTAACTTTCTATATAAATTATTTGAATGGTTCCTTAAATCTTGAAAGTATTACTTTGTGCTGACCATATTGTTTTATTCAGTAAAGTTTTCTCTTAATTTCGAATAGGTAAAAAAAATAGAAACTACTTTATCTGTGGTCTTTATCGTATAGATTGTTCATTGATTTTGGATAACCGTATCGTAGGGTTATTGGAATAAATAGCTTCATTACTTACTAATTGCACTGTTTGAGATTCCGAAGTGTACAATGGTTAACGATGACAAGCAATGATTTCTGTTGTCATTCCAAGCCAAAAAGAGGCAATACATTTATTGATTGCACTGTTACCGAAATTCTTGTAGTTAGTAAATATTTTTGATTTGAACTTCTATCCTGTCCTATTTCAGTTTGCTTGCATCTTCACACTCTTCATTTTTGAAGTGCTCTTATCATTATTAACTTTTAATAAAAAAAAAATTAAAGTCGAAAAATAAATAGTTTTTCGAATATTGAGGTAAATATGAATATTCGATAGGAAAACATTTTATCTCGAAATAAAGAGATACACTGGACATAAACATATAGTTGGAAAGTAAAAGAATTCAGAAAGAAAAATATTTCAGTTTTTGGAGTTGGATTTACTGATCGAAAATATAAGTGTTCTTCAAAGGACTAGTTAACCTCTTCAATTTTCGCACCCTCCAACCGAATTCATTATTCTAGCATCTCTATTTCAAATGTACTTTTTTTGGTGATAGACGATGTACACATACACTTCTGCGATCTGTGTTAATAAAGTGGAAAGCTAATAAAATAAATAAAAACAAAGTGAGTTACTTTTGAATTTTGGGCTTAGGATGACGTAAGCCGAAACCGCTGCACTTTACGTATATATTGTTGTGGCATTAGACAATGTAAAAGTTCTTTATTTTTATTAATTGACAGACGATGGATCTAAACTAGTCCCAGCCGCTTCCTTGTTGACCTATCGTCTTATGGACTTTATCCTCCGTTTAACCGGAGGTTCGTTTCACTAATCTCTGTTACCATGGCATCTTTTGCTAAATGATTTACCGCTTCTTCCATCAATCACCAGGCTGCGCGTCATGCATTTTCTTAGTTCTCTTGTCTTCTCTTTTCCTCTTCTTTTCATTTTTGCATATTTTACAACCCTTTCTTGTCCTTTTTAATATTTAAGTTCATCTGATAAATGATTCAAGCAAGATTATTAAATTATTTAGAATGCTTTCAAATTGTCGGAGTTAGTTATTGAAAGAAAAAAAAAAAAAAATTATTGCCTCTTTATTTTGTTTCTGACATTGCCTCTAGGGATCAATTTTTGGATTTACATAGTTTTATACATTTATTATTTTTAACCCCCGACGCAGAAGGAGGGGAGGGGTGTTTAAAGCCTGTTTCTGTGGCATCGTAGCTCCAAGACGGCTGAACCGATTTCAAAGCGGTTTTTTCGTTTCAAAAGCTGGTATTTGCGAGATGATTCTTAGTCATGTTTGGTGGAAATCGGGTATGCCGTCTCCAAGATATTCAGGTTTCCTCAGAGCCTGTGTAGGGATCTCGGCCTCCATTGCAGCTAGAGACATGAAGTTTGAGCGCTCAAATGTTTATAAGGCCAAGCCCTCCCCACCAAGGTTTCAGTAAAAAAAATTAATGAACAAAAAAATAAGTAAATTGACTTATATTCAAAACACCAAAGACTGGACTTTTTTTTTATTATTTAAATAAATAAAATCAGGATTTTTGCAGGGGGTGTGTCTTCGTTGTCCCGCCCCCAAATTTTATTGTGTCGGGTTTTTTTTTAAATTTTTCATTTAACTTTTTATTATACATTTTTTTTAAAGACTAAATTGTCATGAATTTGGTTTTAGTTCCCTTTATATTTATTCAAGAAATGTATTCATTGTTTTTATTTGAATTTCTGAATTTGAAAGCTCAGACATTAGGCGTATCTGAAATTTAATATAATAATAAAATACAAACAAGCGATAATAATGTGTCTATCTAAATGTTTTTCGAACAAGACATTCTGAATGTATTTAATATCGATAACTAAAAATCCAGAACCCTAACGAACACTATCGAATTACTTCAGTTCACTTAAGTTCGCCTTCCACTGAGCTTACAAGAACCCTTCTTTTTTGAAAATATATTTTTGCGAACGTTTCAAAATTGAAATGGTTGATTTATTTTGAAGTTGGGGATCGTCGAAGTCGAAATTTGTCATAGTGTGCTATCTCTAACCTTTAATTTGAATAAATTGCCAGTGGTGTGAATCATATAACGGTTATTGTTTAACGGTCTGGAAAGATCTCGTCAACCACCTCCATAAGGACAAGGTCATGAAAATAAGTTATAAGTTAACATTATATATTTACTCTTGTATTTTCTTCTTATTTTTTTTTTTTTTTTGTATATTTTATAATATTTGACTTACATATGTGTTTTATGAGCTCTCAGGACTTAAATGAGACGATTTGTAGACATGTGTTTGTAAATTCCTATTTTCAATTCTTTATACAGTTAGTTATTATGACTCATGCCCGGGCTTTAACTACAAGGTCTTATCGCCTACTTCCAGAGTGCTCTTTCGTCACTAGTGAACATAAGCCCGACTCTCCTTTTTCAGTCCTAAATTTTGCCTACCCCAAATTTTTATTCACCTATGGTAGGGGTCTTTAACGAGTACCTGTCATCGCAGTTTCGGGACCATCGCGTAACGTCCCATCCGAAGATGGCGTGCTTAAGTTTATATTACCTCCCAGATAAAACAAACTAAAGGCCTCGGCCGGGTTCTGAACCCGAGATCTTGAGCTCAGTAAACAAGCACGCATGCGGCGCCCTCTCTTTATGTATATATATATATTAAAGTGAAATGTCCCCTATATAGAACATATAATTAAAATACTGTGATTTACAACGGTCCAAATTCCTATTTATATATTTAGTTAACTAATTTATTTAATCGAATTAAGAGCAGTGTACTAACCGTCCAAAGCTCAGTGATAATCCTATGAGAAAGTTCCGTGCATTTTTGGCTTGCTGATATATGAAGAAAAAAAAAATCGGTGAACCACCGGCTATGTACTCCCCCAACACGAATTAATCAATTACGTTTTCGCTTTCCCTCCAAAGCCATTCGACCGTTTGAGCTATAACTCTTTATAATAAGTTTTGTGTCGATACATTCATTACATTGGTAGTTATTAGGGTGTTTGAGTCGAGCACCCCTTCTCTGGTCTCTTCCTTCCCTTCGACCGATTTTACGGGAAATTAATAGCTGTCATCCTAATGGTGTTTTGAATCTAAATATAAAATTTCATGTCGATACATTCATTACATCGACAGTTATTTGAATTTTCAAGTTGAGCCCCCCTCTCTTTTGGCTGATTCCAGTGAAAGTTGAATGGGTGTCGTCCTAAGAGGACTTTGAATTCATTTCTGAAATTTCGTGCCGATACATCCTTTCTGTCTGGAGTTATCGTGTTCACAGACTGACATTAATTGTTTTTTTAATTTTTGGAAACGGGGTCATGAATTATGAAATCCCGTTGAAAACTGCGCATCGAATTTTTGACCGATTACATAATTTCCCCTATACTTAGTTTAGCTGGAGAACTAAAAAACGCTGCCGGAACCTTGACGTCATGGAGCTGCGAATCTACAATTTTGAAGTTCTATTTGACATGTTCTACTTTCATATTTATTTTGTTTGTTATTTTTTGACTAATTGACACATAAATTATTCCTTATTTAGAGTTTTGTTCTTATGAATCGTAATGCCATTGTAATTAGTTATTGTTTTTGTTTTAACGTTGTTGTGTTCTCCCAATTGAAAGAACAGCAAACAAAAGTTGTCGGTGAATCAACGACAATGTGTCGGTCATCTCATAAGTAATGTCGGTTTTTGTATTCTCGGATAAAAAGTAATAAAACACTTACTATTAATTTTTATTCAATGATTTATTTTCCACCATTTTCAACAACATTTTTCCATCTTATATCTATATTTTCAATTCCCTATTTTACAAACACTACATTTTGATCCGAAAAATAAAACGACTGCTCTTTTTAGAATTCATCCACTGGCCAATTAGGTAGTCCCGGAGATTCTGGAACAGGTGGGAAATCTGAAGGGGAGAATATCTATGTCGGGAGAATACCGTGGCTGTCTTATAATGTGCCAACAGCAATGGTGTAGTTTTTGTAGGGTCTCAGCAGTGTGAGGTCTGGCATTGTCCTGGTCGAAAAAAATCAGCGCATATTGACCAGAGAAGGGCATTTTTTCTTGCAACGCTAACATCAAACGGTCACGTTGTTCGTAGTAGACCTCTTTCCTGATTGGTTACATTAAAAACAATTATAACGGATTATTCCTTCCATATTCCACCAAACATCATCCGTGGATGAAGGCCTCTCTTAGCCTTTTTGACAGAAGGAATAGTTAACATAAATAACACATGTATTATAGATACTGATGATGAGTGTTTCCAGAAACGTGTCTAATTGCTATTTTTTTGAGAAGGAAAATAAATAAATGGGAGAATGTAGCTGTAATAATATATTATTTAATTTTTTTTTTTTTACTGTTACTTCCCCTTCACAGACAGACCTTCCTCCCCCCCCCCCCCCCCCCCCCCCCTTTGGAATCAGGAGGTTGGAAAACATGAAATAACGGAGAAAACCGATCATCTTATTTCTGACCGGTTACATAACTTCCCCTATACTTCGTAAAGCTTGTGTAGGTAAAGGCACTCTGGTTACTATTATCTTCAAGCTCTACAATATTTAAACTTAAGTGCAACGGCAGATTTATTACGTTCTTATTCCTATAGTAAGGAAGTATTGTAATTCTCGAAAATCTGAGATCCAGGTTTCAACTGATTTTTACGTTTCCCGGTCCCCTAAATACGTTTTGACATTTTCGCGATGTTGTCTGTCTGTGTGTGTGTATTTGATTGAAAAGTTGTGAGCTCTCCTCCGTAAAAGCCATTGCAACAACTTGAAATTTGGAATGAAGGTATTACATGTTCTAACTTACGTCTGATTAGATTTGGGCCGAAATCAAACGAAAATTGAGACCACTTTCCCCCGGGATCTAACTACATTTTACAATATACAGATTATTTTTATGACCTAATCAAAAATCTTTTCAAGTAATAGTTGTAGAGAATACTGAAATACAATTTTTTATAGATCGTCCGATTTTCGAGATACATGCCGAAAACCATCTTGAAATGAAGTTTCGAAACACATATTTTTAGACGTTTTCTTGATTCACCCGAGAACGGTAGTCCTATTGAAAAATTGATTCTTACGAAAATTGTTCCTTATAAAGTTTCCAATCGCTTATAAGTCCTCAGATTCGCGATAAGATCAATACGACTAAAGTTACAGCGCCCCGAAGCCCCGTTCATAGCAACGAACTTTAAAATATGGTTTATGTATTGGTAGTTTTTTTGAAAAATTATAAAAATTGAGATTAATATATGTGATGTGGCCATTACAGGATTTCCGTATACCAACTACGCTTACAGATCACTCTCTCTCCTTCCCCTTCTGAAAATGTGTGTCTCTTTGTGCAATGTTAAATTGAGAATAGACATTCTTATACCCAATAATGCCAGTATGAAATAATTTTGAGAAGGGGGAGGGAAAAAGAGTGAACTGTAAGCGTGGTTGGTATAAGAAAGTCCTGTAATGGACACATCACAATTTATTTTAATTTATTCATTTTATTTTTAATTGAACATTTAAGTAGATAATTGAAATGTGACATATACATATTGTATATTAGTGTTGTTGTCGACGAATGTAGTGCATTCTTGTAGGCTCTCATGCTGAAGCCGCAAATTGAACGCAGGGTAGAAAAATTTCGTTTCTAACTTAGGTCTAGCTTTGTCTAGAAACCTCATCTTTCTTCTGTAGGTAAAAATTCCTTGGAGTAGGGGTGAAGTTGAATTTAGGTATCAATGACTCTTCTATACTGATTATTGGATTTTTTGATATGAAGGAACCAAATTGCTAGCAATTTACTTGTTATCCACGTGACCTCCAGATCGAGGAATCCATCCGGGCGAGACGTAGTACTTAACAGTCGCCGCTTCAAGAAAAGGATTTTCCTTTTTTGTCTTAGCATTTACCTTTATTTTTATTTAGACAGAAAAATAAATGAACACAATAAAGTTGCCTGTGGATCAGCGGTAATGTACTTCCCCATAAAAAATTAATCAATTAACCTTTTCTTCCTCTTCAAAACCAGTCGATCGTTTGTGCTATTATTTGTTTGATTTACATGAGGGCTCCTAAATCCTCACACTAAAATATAAATTATGTAACAATACATTCATTATTTCGGCTGTTATATTAGGGTTTTTGAGTTGAGCTTACAACCCTCATCCCCCATTCCCTTCGGCCGATTTCTTTGAAAATTGTGTCGTCCTTGTATGGTTTTGAATTTATATATGTAATTTTGTAGCGACATTTGTTACAACGGCAATTATTAAACCTCCCCTCTTCCCTTAGGCCGATCTGGCTAAAAAGCAATAACTGTCGTTCTTAGAGGGTTCTGGATACACATATAAAATTTCGTGTCAATACATTCATTTCATCGGGTGTTATACACACACAAAGACAAGCAATTTTGTTTGTTCATTTGTGGAATTTGTACTAATTTCGCCTCGAATTTCTGACCGATTACATAACTTCTCCAATATTTCGTCCAGCTGGGGAAGTAAGACAATATTGAGTTGGTCATGATCCTGATACAGAGAAAGACCAGCGCAGAACTGAACCTATAATAAATAAATAAATATTTATTCTTAAAAGAGACAGAAAATTCTCACAAAACCGATAATTATTTATAACGTTGTAAAGAATGAAATTTATAACAATTATAAGAAGTTACGAGTTACGTAAAGTACCCTAAAAGATAGAACCCGTTCTGGGGGTTACCATTAAAACAGTATAAAAGAACTTTTGGGTTGTGTAAGATTTTGAACTCATAATAATATATTTTTCGGCAACTATATTATTCTCACAATTATGTTTTTGGTCTTTATAACTTAACTAATATATACGTTTCGGGAAGAACTCTCATCATCATCTCTTATTTATTTGCAGCCATATTTATGTAAAACTCTTTTATGTTGTTCCATTATATTTTTTTGCTGAGGTATATTTTGTGAATCGACATATTTCATAATCACTTCACAATCTAGACTAAGTGATTATCAAAGATGTCGACTCATAAAATATTTCTCATCAAAAAATATATAATGGAACATTACTACATTAAAAAGAAAAAAAATTGCATAAAGATCAGCAAATAAATTCGAGATACTGCTAGTGGGTGTTCTTCCCAAAACGTCCATATTTGCGAAATTGTAAAAATCAAAAAATAAATACAATTTACGACAATAATATACCTGCCGAAAAATATATTATTATTATTATTATTATTATTATTATATAAAAGAAGGAAACTGTTGCTAGTTAAGTAACTAGTTTTACAAGGTAAACTAAAAATAAAAGTTAGTTATTATGTCTCATGCCCGAGCTTTAAGAATGAGGTCATATCTCCTACTACCAAAGCGCTCTTTCCTCACTCTGGTGGACATAAGCCCGACTCTACTATAAGAGTCCTAAATGTTGCCTACCCTAAATGTTTTATTCACCTAGAGTAGGGGTGACTTCGTAAGGTTCGGCGACCATCGCTCAACGTCCCATCCAAAGGACGGCGTGCTTAAGAGAAGGAGGGCCTCGGCCGGGTTTTAACCGGCAATCTTCAGCTCAGTAAGCAAGCATGCATACCACTGAGCTTCTGGCGTTCTCATACTCCTAGACTCATGCCCGGGCTTCAACTACATGGTCATATCGCCTACTACCAGAGCGCTCTTTCGTCACTCTGGTGAACATGAGCCCAACTCTACTATGGGAGTCCTAAATGTTGCCTATCCCTAAATTTGTATTCACTATTCATCTATCATTAGTGTTGGGTCTTTAACGAGTACCTAACATCACACTGGCTCACGACCATCGCTTACATTCGAAGGATTTGTGTGCACAAGATTTTTTTCAACTTCCAGATGAAAAGCCTAAAGATCTCGGCCGGGTTTCCTGTAAGCTATTGCCGTTCTCTAAAAAAAAAAAATTATAATGAAAACTATTTCTCCGTCTAATTAAAATAGTGAATCCACATTTACAAAAGTAAAAAAAAAAAAAACATTTTGGGCCTGGAAACAAGAAACAATTACGGAAAAAATATAATTCGGCTGAGGTAAAATTACAGGAAATTCAATCATCATACTATAATTCAGTGTTTTCATGTTAATTATTATTATTATTATTATTATTTTGTAAATTACCTGTAAAATTCAAAAAGTAATGTTTGTACCTCAAGAGTATTGGAGATAAGTCGAACAAAGAAGATTTTCGCTCTGCGTCTGAAACCACCTAGAGATTCAGTTGACTATCAACGTGTCTTATTCAAGGACTTCTGAATCCTCATAATAAATACCGCGTCCATTAATTCATTACATCAACAGTTATTAAGGTTTTTTCGTTGAGCCCCTACTCTGATTCACCCTTCACTTAGGTTGATTTCAATGGGTGTCGTCTTATGGAGTTCTATCTAGATAAGCATAATCAATTTCGTCTCGATATATTCATTCTATCGGGAGTTATTGTAGTTCGGAAGACATAATATTCTGGTGAAAACTCAGCTTCGACTTTATGGCCAATTTTATAACCCCTAGATTTCCAGTTAAGAGCTAAGATTTCCGAAGTAATAAAAAAAAACGAAAACCCATCCGATTTTTTTTAATGATTACATTAACTGTGGGAATCTATGGGAAAATATCAATATAGAGTTTGAGCCACCAATTTTTTTTTAGATTAAATAAGTAATAAGATGTATGAGTCCAACAGAATTTATTTCAACCACAACTAGTTTCGTCAGTCAAGCCGACATCATGAGGTGGTGAATCTTATTGGAGAAGAGGTCAAAGGACTGGACACCTATCAGGGACCAGATGGAGGGTCTATCTGATGATGTCAGCTTGACTGACGAAACTAGTTGTGGTTAAAATAAATTCTGTTGGACTGATAAATCTAATTACTTATTTAACAAGTAAGTCCACTACATCTGCCTACCACCAAGAGAAATTTTATTGGAAATTCGTGAAACTTGAAAGTTATTGCAAACCGTCAAAAAACCTAGAATGTAGATTCTGGAAAAAAAGAAAAAAAAAAAGACTTTCAATGAATGATATTATCTTTAATTATTTTTGTTTTCAATTCGCAAATAATCTACTATCAATAAAATTAAATTTTCGCAGGAATTGGGCTAGATAAAGTGAAATCATTTATTCAAAAATTTATCAATGAAACGTGAAGTTTGTAATACTCTACATTATTATTCCCTATATTCCCATTTGATCCGCTTAATAGAGGTAACCTCAGGGAGGATAGTCGTGTTTGTGGGTCGACTGTTATACGACAGATATGATTACATTCGTAGAGGATTTCTGGAAATTCAACAGTAGTCGTTTGTGGGTCACAAAGCCTGTGAAGGTCTATTGTGGTTAGTTGTCAATTGTCATTTGCTCATGTCCTTGTTTTGTTTTGGTTTTTTGTTTTTCTGGGTCAGTCACGGAGTTTTTGAGTTCAACTAACAATTTGAAAAACAAAAATGAATTTCATAATCAGTTAAACCATAAAAGAATATTTATGGATGGGTTTAATGGTTATTTTAATTTTGACTTCGTACAATTAGTTAGCTATTGCTTCAGTTTTTCCGTTTTTGTTTTTTGATCTAAGTTAAAAAAAGTGATCAATGAATATTGTAATTTTTATTACCTATTCTCATGTAAAGGATAAAAAGAAACATTTTTCTTTACTTTAGGGCGAAACTCTTTATGAAGTCCGAAGCCTTTCAAGATGGTAGTCTGACTTAGTATTTATTATTCAGGTATTTTTCTCTTTTTATTTGTAAGTTCTGACTAATGAATAATACTTTAGTGGTGGCGTTGGGAACTATGCAGTCATAACCTCTTTTACTATCCAAAGAATATTCCTGTCCTGATCGAGAATCGAGCCTGTACAATGTCAGGTATTTGTTAAAGATCCCTACCCTAACTAAATAAACATCTAGGATTCCCATAGTATAGTCGGTCTCATGTTCACCAAAGCGACCAAAAGAGCACTCTGTTAGTAGGCGATACGACCTCGAAGTTGAAGCCCGGGCATGAGTTGACAATAACTAACTAACCGAGAATCGGAACCATGAAGTAACATTTTCTTAACCAAGCTGTGGCGTAGTTAGAAACTATATTTCAGAACATTATAATGTTTAAATATAATATTAATTAATACATGAACGCAATGTTCGCGGATATTACGTTATTTTAATTGTGGTACCTTATCGTCAGTAATTGTCCAATTAATAAAAATGTTTCTCTAAAGTCATCTTATTAAACCTTGTCCTATTTTCTCGAAATATCTTTCTTTTTGTCAAAAACCATTTTACTTGCTCAGCCACAGTATAGGGGAAGTTATGTAATCGAACAGAGATTCAAAGTTGAGATTTCACCGGAATTTCATGTTTCTCAACCCTCTGAATCAATCATTTCTATGATCACAATAACTCCCGATAGAATGAATATATCGACGTGAAATTTAATGTGGGTATCCTGAACCCCATAAGGACGACAACTATTGATTTTCTGACAAATCAGCTAAATAGAATAGAGATGGGGAGGGGGGGGGGGGGGGGGGGGGGGGGGGGGGGCTCAACATAAAAGCCCTAATAATTACCAACGATTTAAAGAGTGACTATGAGTGACACATTATGATTTTCGGCCATGTCGATTGCTGGTAAAGTGAAAACTTAGTTGATGAATTCTCGCTGTGAAATTTCCGTCCCTTACCAGTGATTCACCGACGACTTTTTTTCTTAGTACCCATTACGTCATTTGTTGAGGAAATGTATTGACTCACATTGAGCGCCCAGAACAGTAATGGAGCAAAATCAACCTCCAATGTTTCTTATTTTTTTTTAATTTTAGGTCAGATTTAACAAAGCAGGGAACCATTCTTGTGTATACGAACAGATATTTACAACTGTATAAAAGAGGGGAGAAATCACCCATTTATGACACTTCCTAGTCACTGATTTTCTCTCATTTGTAACTAGTCACTGCTGCTGTTAAGGAGGTCTCTAAGCCATTGACGCTTAAGCCGTCGTTGGGGAAGTATGACTGTACTGCTCTCAAATTTGAATTTTTGCATTTTCTATGCACATAAAAATTGCTTCATATTCTGATGCTAATTTAAGAAATGACTGGTAAGCACCATTTAAGAATGGTCCATTAATAGAGGATTAATTTATTAATGGAACATTAATAAATAATTCAAGGACAAAAAAGTTTATATCTCAAGAATACCATAAATCACAATATCTCTATATTTCGAGAGAGCAAAGTACATAACGCGTACATAACCCTTAAAAATATAAATGTTTACTTCCACAGCTATACGAAGTATATGAGAAATTATTTAATTGGTCAGAAATTTAATGTTGAGTTTTCAACGGAATTTCATGTTTTTCGATCTCCTGATTCCAAACATAAAAAAAAAAATATGTGTCTGGGAACACGATAACGCCCGATAGAATGAATGTATCATTCTATAAAATTTCATATGTAAATTCAAAACTCCCTAAAGAGGGCCCCTATTAATTTCCCGCGTAATCGGTGGGCGGGAAGAAGGGTTCGGAGAAGGGGGACTCGATTCAAATACCCTAATAACTGCCGATATAATGAATGTATCGACACAAAATTTAGTTTGAGGATTCAGAAGCTACTATGTAAGTCAAATATTGAGTTTTAGCCCAAACGGTCGATTGACTTTGGAGGGAGAGCGAAAATGTAATTGATTAATTCATGCTGGGAAGGACATAGCCGAAGATTTTTTATTTCTTTTTATTTTAGTTGATTGTATAGCCATTTTTGTCTACAGGTTCCTTCTACTCCGAACTCTGCTCCTTTCGTGTAATAAGTTTTTTTATCAGTTCATGTCTCCAGGAAGTCGACCTTCCTTAAGACAGACCGAGGTTGAGAAGGATAGAATAATAGATACTTTCCAATTTTTGTACATTCATATCAACTTTTTTATAATTTTTTTATTGAATGTTTTTCATTCAATTTTTTTTTTTTTCCTTCGCGATGGATTTTCCTTGATCTTTTTCAAAAAGTAAAAAAATGAAATCCTTCTCTATTTTTTTTTGTTCTTCACAAAAACATTAAAAACGCGCAAAATATAAGTTTTTATATATTATTCTCCCATTTATTTTCTGAAATTCAAAACACATTTATTACAGAGACGTTTTGGGTACATTTTCCCATTATCAGATTCTCATTAACTTTTTGTATTCTATTCATTGATATTTTATTTATATTGTTGGTTCTTGTCGACGTTTTATTTGAGTCGACATTTGATGAACAACTAGACCCCGCCAAAAATTTAAAATGAACCAACATTATAAATATTAAATAGATAATACCCAATGGGGCGCCGGTAGCTCAGTGGTAAGCGTACTTGCTTACTCAGCTCAAGATCGCGGGTTCAAAATCTGGCCGAGGCCCTTAGTTTATTTTATCTGGGAGGTGAAAAAAAAAATTTAGGCATGCCGTCCTTCGGATGGAACGTTAAGCTATGGTCCCGAGCTTGTACGATGTCAGGTATGCGTTAAAGACCCTTAGGTGAATAAAATTTTAGGATAGGCAAAATTTATGACTCCCATAGTAGTCTCAGGCTCATGTCCACCAGAGTGACGAAAGAGCTCTCTGATAGTAGGCGATATGACCTCGTAGTTAAAGCCCGGGCATGAGTCACAATAACTAACTCTTATAGTTACAAATTAATATGAAACTGATTGGAAAATGATAAATATAAATTTGTGTGTATTAGGTTAGTTTTCAAACTCAGAAAATAAATACGATAATAATGCTACCACAATATATTAATGTCTTATATTCTGGATAAAAAGTAATAAAAGACTTACTGTGTTAATTTTTAATCAATGGTTTATGTTCCACGTAGTCTACAAAATGTTTCCATGTTACATGTAAAGTTTCAATTCTCTTTCTAAAAAAACTCTTTGGTTTTTGATCCAAAAAATAGAACGATTGCCCTTTCTACCTCTTACGATGAATCCACCCGCTGTCCAATTGGGAAGTTTCGGATCAGATGGTTGGTTATCTGAATGTGCTATGTCTCGAGAGTACGGTGGTATTTCCTCATCCAACAGATGTTGTTTTTGTAGCCTCTCTTGCAATGTCCAGGATTAATAAAATTCCACGCCTATTGACATGTGAAGAAAGATTTTTTTTCAAGGTTAGACCTCTAGACGTTTCTAGACCCCTTTCGCCATTGACTAATTAGATTTGTAAAATATGGATAATTCCTTCTATGTCCCACCAAACAGTCAATAACATCTTCTGCGGTTGGAGGCCTCTCTTAGCCGGACATTGGTGTTCCCCGAAAATAACAATAACTAACTTTTATTCTTTCTGTATCGATAATCTGTTGTGTAATTTTGTATTCTGTTAAATATGAATTATATCTAGTATTATTCATTTGTTACAATTAGTTAATTATTATATGTAATTAGTTAATTATATATTAATTATAATTATAATATAAATATATATTAATTATATATAATTATTTTTTTTTTTTACAACATATAAGATAGTCAATTACAACATAATCATAATTACAAAATCTGGACTAATTTTTGAAATGTTCAATTATTTTACGCTTCATTACTTAAAAATTGTTGACAATAATTTATAATGAATACATACAAATCTCATGAATAGCTTATAACCTCATGTGGCATCAGTAAGGTAACACGACTACGAAGTAAAAACGCCGTCAGAGCTAGAGTCAGTCATCATTGTAAAGATACTCGCCTACCCCCTCCATAACATAATACGGATAATTCCTTCCATATCTCTCCAAACAGACAATAACTTCTGCGGATGGAGGCCTCCCCTAGCCGGACATTGACGTTTCGCCGGAGTTGAGCCACTCCCTCCTAATCTGCCCTTCTCCATATATTTCCTCCACTTTATGATTATAGTGGAAGCCGCATTCTCGCCTTTTTTAAGCTCCAACACCTTAACTACCGAAGATGCTCACTTGTCAATTCCATTTCAAAATAGAAACTAGAAAGAAAATCTGTTTTTCCCCCCTCACCATATGATGAAAAATTGAGTATTAATCTCTTTTCAAAAACTGTTCTTGCACAAATCGTAATGGAAAACTTATAGGATGTCCTGAAATTATATATACATTAATCTAAATCTTCTTACACACCACAACAATTGAATTGGTTTTAAACCAATACAGTCTCGCGTACTGTGTACTTCATTATATGCTTCCTGGATAGTCAAAATCATGAAAACAGTTGAAAGTTATTAGCCATTCCATGTTTTTGGAAGATTGGTTCAGTGTTGGGTTCAACATCAAAGAGAATCTCATGCGAGTGGTGAATTTTTAATATATCTCATTATCAAGTTAAAAGTTGTCATAGAAATGGCCAACTGTGAGTTGTGTCAACAAGACGAAGCCCAGATAAAGCCTGACCTCCATATCTCACTCCTCACACTGACAATCTTCTATCGATTCCATTATATATTTTTTCGGGATTCCGTACACGAAAGTGTAAAATATGTTTAAATTGTATAATAGGTCAGTTGTCTGTATGTCACGTGGGCTTATCTCGGAAACTATGGACGCTAAAAACCTGAAATTTGTCATGTAAATGAATGACATTGACGCGCATCTAGGCGAGCTATACAAATATTATTTACGCTATTATTTATACAATTTTTTCAACAAATACATTCCAACAAAAAACTAAAATCTTGCTGACCCCCCTGAGTAGGGTATTAAATTAAAGGGCTTTAACTATATATTACATAATATTTTTCGGAAACAAGTTGTACACAATTGCAGAAAAGGAACTATTTTCACCATTCCCCCCCCCCCCCCCCCCACCCTTTATTTCAGAATATATACGGGGTCTGTTCAAAAAATACGCGGACTGACGTCATAAAGCAAAAATATACTTTATTTAGAAGTTACATGTCTGGGTCCCCTTCAAAGTACTCTCCTCCCCAACGCACACACTTATCTCAACGGTGTTTAACTTGTTGAAACAGTCCTGGGTACGCTTCTTTTGTAATGTTTTTCAGCATGTTCGTCGCATTTGCCTTAATCTCGGGAATCGTCTCAAATATTCTTCCTTTCAAGGGTCTTTTGTGTTTGGGGAACAAGAAAAAGTCACAAGGTGCAAGGTCAGGTGAAGGGGGGGGGGGGGTGGGGGGGGGGGGGGGGGGAAGAACAGTGATCGAGTGTTTGGCGAAAAACACTTACGAGTTCTGAGGGCTGAATGGGCTGGAGCGTTGTCGTGATGGAAAAACCAGCAGCCACTCCTCCACATTTCTGGTCTGGATGGCGTCCCTCAGACGTTTCAGAACTTCAATATAGTAAGTCTGGTTCACTGTGGAGCCTTGGGGGAGGTATTCGTGGTGAACGTGTCGACGTGTGGGTCGTCAGTTGACGTATATTTCAACTCTGGTCATGTCCGGTCATTCTACTGTTTGAGTTCTACATTTTGCCTGTCCAGGTATAATTAGAGTGTGGGTCTTTAACGAGTATTTGACACATCGGTTCGGGCCGCCGTTTGAGATACCCTGTACAGGACGGCGTGCTCAAGGTTTTAAACCTCTCATATAAGGTTGCGACTACGATTGAACCCGAACACATTTAGCACGTTAGGTGAACATCTTTTCTACCGATGTATAGTGAGGGGACCCTTTTGAAATCTAGCGGGAACCCGAGTCTGCAGCAAAGTATGTTTAGAAACTATCCTACATTCATACATCCACCTAATGAAGAATCGAAAAAGTTGAGTTCTCGAAGAAAAACGTCGGTGAATCACCGGCAATGAACCTTCCCCAGGCCTAATTGTTCAACCAAGTATTCGCTCTCCCTCTGAAACGGATTTGGTTGAAAATCAATATGTGCCTTACTCCAGTACTTCAGAATTATCATACTTATTAGATTAGGCCCCCTCTTTTGATCCCCACCCTTCCCTCCGACCGATATCGTTGAACGTGGATCTACATATAAAATATCGTGTCGATACATCATTACATCTACAGTTATTAGGGTTTTTTACGATTAAAACGATTAAAATTTCCTGTGATACATTCATTCTATCGGGAGTTATCATGTTCACAGACACACATATTGTCAAAGATAGCTCTTTTCTTTTTTTTTTTATCATTTTTGGAATCAAGGGGTCGGAAAACGTCAAATTCTGGTGAAAATGCATCATCGAATTTCTGGCCGATTACATAACTTCCCTTATACTTTGTATAGCTGTAAAAGAAAAAAAGAGAATTATGTATCTCACGTGTTTCAGGAAGACCTTTATTTATAAAGTTGTTGGTTAAAATTTATCCCTTTATTTTATTTAATAAAGTTGAAGTTAACTTGAATTCATGTTGGAGTATTTCCTAACTAATTGTTACATACGGGTACCCTCGTGGAAGAGTGGTATACCTGATTGTCTCCCATGTGGAAACCCAAGTTGGATTTCCAAATAATTATCATGATAAAAATTACCATTGGTGTAAGTTGACTGTTGGAACAGAACGGTGACAGTTAGTATGTACAGGACGGCCCATTCTCCCTCCCATACATTTGGAACATTTGAACAGTGCCTCCAATGCTAACTTGATCATGTACATGATAGCAGGGCTCTCCACTCTTTTTACATGTTACAGTACGATATTTTTTTTTAATGAAAGAAATGGTTTTAGCTCTAAGGTTTCAGAGGAACTGAACTTTCAAGGTCGTAAATACAGTTACCTAGGATATATATATATATATATATATATATATATATATATATATATATATATATATATATATATATATATATATTTTAAAGGGAATTGATTTAATTTGTTTTAATTATCTTATGAAGGGCGTACTTAAATATTTCTTTCAGGGAAGAAATGTGAGGATGAGTCATTTGACTCTTTCCAAGTTGCCACGCTATTCCGGTGACTTGTCTATAATGAAAAAAATATATGCTTATCAAGGTCAATACAATATGGGTTGGTGATTTGTGACAAATCAATCACCTGTCTATAATTGAGCAATGACAAATAGCAATTAACCTACCTTCCTACGTGATTCACATTATTTATTAGTTATCTATTTTGTAACAGCAAAGATAATGCAATACTATTAACTCTAAATAGTTTATTTGTTTAATTATCTGATGTCTTATATACTTGTGACTGATAGTAACTATTATATTTATTTGATGTCTTATATACTTGTGACAGATAGTAACTATTATATTCAAATTGAAACTAAAGATAAGAAAAAAACATAACCTGACTGCTAGTCTAGACTTCGTCTCAACTAGTTCTATAAACTTGGCAAATAAGGAAGAAACAAGAGCAAGGAAAACTTAGTAATATTATTATTCATGGTCATGAATAATAAATACAATTGCTTTTTATTATATTTTTCCATTTTTGTCATCATGGTTACTTCTTGACTCTTTTTCAGACCTATTAAAATTATTGTGTTCTTAGGTGCACATTTGGGCCACTAATTCAGAATTTCGTAGGGCATTGCAATTTCGAGGAAATAAAAACTTATAAACATGGGTCAGCAAATGTTTCCTTAAATTAAAGAGTTGTAGACAAAACAAATTTATGAAACCAGGTTCTTCGGCACGAAATGTGAAATATCGTCTCTCTCCTCCCCCTTCCCATATAGAGAGAGAGCCAAGAGCACGTTCTGCTTATATTTCTTTCTGTCCTTTTTGTTTATACGAATTTTATGATTCGGCAACCCGCGGTTCCATGGTCCCCGAAGAATTGTTATTTACAAAAATATAGACTTCTCTACGAGTCGGAATTGGGGTAGTACGTGTCCGAATATATTTCTGCGATCTGTGTCGATATAATGGAGAGCTAATAAAATAAATAAAAACAAAGAACTAGGTTGTTAAATTATTTTACGGAGGGGGGGGGGGGGGGGGGGGGCTTTTAATCTTGTTTCACTTTTATATTGTCTAATTCCACAAAAATATATACAGAAAGTGTGCCAAAAAGTTCAAAACTGACATTTAATTAAGTTTGCTAGGTTGTCATATCTGCCGTTGTAATGAATGTATCGGCTCGAAAATTTATAAGTGTGACCAGAGCTCCATAAGGACAACACCTGTCGATTTTCAGTCAAATCTGCTTAAAGGGGAGGGGGGGATTAGGGGAGAGGTTTAACTCAAAAACTCCAATAATTGCTGTTGTAATGAATATATCGACATGATATTTCATATTTAAAGTTAAAACCCAATGAGGACATAACCTGTTCAATTTCAGCGATATTGACTGAAAGGAACGGATAGTTTAGGGGAGGGGGCTCAATTCAAAAACTAATGGCTGATGTAAACAATTCATCGACATAAAATTTAGTATAATTATAATTTAGGAGCCCCTATGTAAGTCAACTGTCGACTGGTTTCGGAAGGGGAGCGAAAAGATAATTGATTAATTCGTTCTGGGGAAGTAAATTGCCGGGGTTCACCGTTGACTTTTTAAATGTATAGGTTGTTGAATTGGTGAACTACTGGGGGGTCCTTTAAATCTGATTAACATTCATATATGAATTTATTATATTAACTTCTTAGCTCAATTAATATAAGTTTCTCATTTAGCCCACTACATTATCTTGTTCACTGTTAAAAATTATCTTGTTGATACTCCACTTACTTGGTTATCTCGGGTCTCATGTTTGACTAGCACATTCGTTTATGGAGGAAGTTATTGTTGTTTGTCTATGATAAACGAGGAAATTAACGACAATATAACTGCAATTTACTTTAATATTATCTCAGTTGGAACGGTAGTTCATTAAATAAATGTAGTTTTAAATAGCTTTAAGCTATATATCGTATCATCACTTATATCGAAGTTCAATGAGCTAATTAAGATGTAGATGCTTTCCTATAAAAAACAAAAACCGATAATTTATTTTCAAATTAAACAGTTAAATCTTCGTTTTGATAGTTATTTTAGAATGTGTGGAATAGGATTTCAAAATATTTTTATGTTTTTGTGCAAGATGTTGGAGTAACTTCAGTTTTTTTTTTCTTATCTTCAATTCTGATCCTGATTGAGAAAAACTTTTTATATAGTTCTTTTGACAATGTGTTGTCATGGCGTTCAAATATGGGGGTCAGCAAAAACAATTAAATTGTTCAAAGAATTGCGTCACTACAGTCAATCATCCTCAGACCCATCACAGATGACGCCTTATTATATTTCCAGTCTCATAGTACGTAGAGATTTCAATATTTCATCGAAAAACACAATATCAAATAAACCTTGAGGTTCAGCCATTCTGAAACCGTCTTCAGTGAACCTGGTAGAGAGGCTTACTTCACAACTATACCTCTTTCTTGTCAGGAATAGATAATTAAAAATACACAAATTGTTTGTCAAATTTCACTATATTCTTACATACTCTACTAGTTTCGCCTTGTTAAGGCATTATCAAGAGTCACTTACAAACCGATTGATAATGCCTTAACACGGCGAAACTAGTCGAGTATTTAAGAATATAGTGAAGTTTGACGAACAATTTAATTATCCATTCCTAGAATGGAGCTTCACAAAGTAAATCTGGAAACCATAAATTATCTTTCTTGTCATGTACCTCCGCAGTCATAGTACTTATAGTAACCATAGTAAATAGTACAAGTCGTAATACTTATAGTTACTATAGTACACCTATCATATACATCCTAACTTATCATAGTGTATGTGCTGTCGTAAATTTAAATTGTACCTCTTGAGCAACTCCACTCCTGAAAAAAACTCAGATAAAATTAGATTACCCAGATTATTGCTGATTAGATCGAATATAATAATTTAATCGATATAAAAATTATTTAAACTTAATTGTAATTACCAAAACCGTAGGCAGTTCATAGAATATTATCTAAATGATATCAAACATTACTGACAATAAAACTTTTTTATTTACTTATTTATTTACATATTTACTACAACTGCATAACATTTGCCATTAGCAAGTATTGCTGTACTGCTTTTCTAATAAGATGCAAAGTTACTGTGGAGCAACGTCGGCTCATCTACTTAGTAGTATTATAAATGTGAACTCTTGTTTTATTTCAGTGAGGAGGAACGATACAAGAAAGTGCCGTGGAAGGAGGTTCGGGTTGGCGATCTGATCCACTTGTCCAACAACGAGGTGGTACCTGCAGACGTGCTTCTCCTGAGATCGAGCGATGAACACGGCACTTGCTATCTGGACACCTGTAGTCTGGACGGGGAGAGTAACCTCAAGATGCGCAATGTACCTCAGGGATATGTGGACAAGGTTAGTTCACTTCACTCACGCACTCTATACTACCAATGACCTGTATAAAATCACGGATATTTCTAAATAAATAAAAAAATATCATAAATAGTTATTGTTTCCAGTTTCCAGCTCAAAATACGATCATAAAATATATATATATATGACAACCTATACCCCTAGAGAAGTCCATGGGAGGGTGGGAAGTCCTGCCGAGGATATAGTGGAAAACGAATACCAACACAAAGCAAATATCCACTATATCGATATAGATTGCCGAAATGTATTCGGACATATTTACAGTCGGTATAGCATTCAGTAAATGAATAGAGAAAATAAGTAAATGAATTGAGAATAAGTGAATACGTGCAGGAATAAAAATAAATGAATGAAAAAGAAAGTAGGAAATAGTCTCGAATAAGAAAAGTATAATAATAGAAAGAAATCATGAACTATATATAAAATAATAATTTTCAATAATAAAAGTATATATACATAATACAAACAACATAAACAATGAAATATTCAGCTGGAAGCCCCCCGCAGGAAGCCATCTTCATTCCTTCAACTCATATCATCATATATACAAACACTTTTTTTTCGATCACGTTTCGCATATTTCTATTCTGCTTCAGTTTCGGAGTTTAAGACCAAAATAAATGGTATATGGTGTGTTTTCTTTATGATGTACATTTACTGGCTATATGTCGTTAATACTACAAACAACCTAAGTTAGTCGTGAGTTCAGTAAGTTTGGAACGCCGTCTGAGTTAAGGAATGTACATTCTCCAAGTTCAATCATCTTGATTTCATTTCGTTCCTCTTATTTTTGTTATTATTTATTTTCCATTAACTATACATTTTACTTCATTTATTTTCAAGCAATCTGTTACTGAGGAATCTGATCTGAAACTATTGCAATGAATTTCCTTTCGTTTCTTCTCTAAACACAACGTTTTAACTTTGTTGTTCCTAGCAATTGCTGTTCATGCCGAGCCAGTTCCGGAGTATCGTGGAGGTGGATCCTCCGACCACTAAACTCTACCAGTTCCATGGAGCCATTGTGGACCAGAACGGCGCCAGAACTCCCATATCCACTGTACATCTTCTCCTCAGGGACTCTGTCATCAAAAACACTGATTTCGTTGAAGGCATCGTTGTATATACTGGTAATAATTATATGAGTATATTTGTCCAGAAACACTTCAACGTTTATACCTGATAAAGGCCGTAGAAGAAGAAATTAATAATCTGAAAACATTGATGGTAGTTTGAAGAGGGAAGGGTGCTAGTTAATACAGGACTGAGCCATTTTCCTTCATAATTTGTGTTCAAATTATTGCAATTTACACTATTATTTTTTGACCTAAAGAGCTATCAGAATATTCATTTTTTAAGTAATTCAATTTTATACAAGTTTTATTTCAAGTAAGTTTTGTTTTGGTTGAACATTAATCAAGACATTTTACCGGACATTATAAATAAAAAATAAATCTTGGTTCCAGTGATAACTTTTTTTAGGAAGCATCAACATTTTATCACATAATATTGAATGTGCATAAACAAGAAGTGACAATTTATTTTAAACCGTGACTTCTGGTGCCATCTGTTGCACATTCGTAGTATTTTGTAAGTAGTCATCTATTTATTCCGGGGGACAATAAGGGCTGTCATTCTGAAAAATGTAACTAAAGATCTATAGGAAGCTCCTCACCTCTGAATGGTCCATGTGACCTCTCTCTAATGTTAAGGTTCCGGGTTCGATTCCTGCGATAGATTGTCATTTTCAATCTAATTTAATTATTTCTATTTTTTTTTTATCCTTCTATTAGACCTATTCCTTCAAAATTGAATATATCAAATTATGGTAGAACCGTTGCTGTGAAACCGAAAATTAATTTAAAATAGTTTCAGAAACATTTGAATAGCCTAAAAGTTTTCTTCCCTTATAAAAATGATTATTAAGCCTTTGGCCATCTTTAAATTTCCAAATGGCCTACTCGCTACATTGTTGTTCGACTGAAGTTCAGAAATATCAGTCCAGAAGGAAGTAAATTCACAAATTACTCTTCCCACTGCAGAATTTCTGCAGAAACCAATTTGGAGAGTGTGTGTGATATTTGAGGGATAGTAGATGCTAGTAGGTAACTTGGGGCTTGCAAAAAACGCAAGGATCTGAGTTACTTACTGAAATCAAATAATTATTAATATCGACCTTTAACTTGCTTATTATTAGCAGTCTGAAAGATACTTTAGCCAGTTCACAGCACTTACATATTTCGTGAAGTATGTTCCACCGCAAGCGAGTGTTACCAACATTTTCATGGAACAACCTACGTACTACCTTTGTCACTAGATATGCGCCAGTCAACCATGATGGATGTCCAGCACATTATATATGTACATAGGTTTTCAAAAAATTAATGTGACATCCGTTGGCTGACTTGGGAGGACTACCTCGACCAATCCATCGACTTCTAAACAGGCGATCCATTCCCTTTTTTGACCACACACGACTCATATCTAGTGGCAAATCTTCTAGCTTGAGTAGGTAGGTCGTTCCGCGATATAATGTTGACACTCGCTTAGGATGAACATACTTCACGATCTATGTAAGTATTGTGAACTGGCAGTTGTATCTTTCAGACCTTTAGTCCATTGGAATCAACAAGTTGAAGCTTCATATTCCTAATCCTTTGATTTCAATAAGTAACTCAGTAAGACTAATTCCTTCTTAATCCCTTGGTATTGTGCCAGCACCCAGTTACCTAGTAACATCTACCTCTCCAATATCATCCAACACTGTCTAACGTGGTTACTTCAGACATTTTGCAGTGAGAAGAGTAAATTGTGATTCTTCTTCCCTCTGGGTAGATACTTCTGAACACGGAACAACCTATCTACCTACTTTGCCACTAGATATGCGCCAGTCCACATGACCTTACCATGATGGATGTCCAATAAAAATTTAAACTTGACCCATCGGACATCACCTTTTGTTTAAAAAATATTATATTTATTTATTTTAAAAATTCTGCTTGCTCAGGATGTTGTCTTTGTTTAGATATCATATTATTTGTTTTTAAATGTTCACTCATATATACGTTTATATTTAGTTTATAATTGTTTTTGTTTAGATATAATATTTCAGTTTGTTTTGGTGTAAATAATTTAAATATTAATTATTCGTTTAGTCACAATTAGTTTTAATGTCATGTCTTTTACTCTAGTCTAGCATACATCAATTCGTTATTAATTTATATATCTCAATACAGGCCCTGAAGAAGGCACACTCAGTGCAGAAAGCTTAGCAGAAATTCTTCGATCACAAGCCTGATCTCCTCCTTATTATTATTACATCGTTGGTCAATCCCTCCCTAATTGATTATATTCAACATTAGTTTACTCAATATCGGGTTAATAATTAACTGAACGTTGACGTTACTTCAAGAGAGTACCGTAACAGATATTTAAAAATTCATTATTTTCAAGAGTACTTTCGGAAAAGGTCATAAAACATGTAGGTTAAGAGGAAATATGACTCTCCAAACGGCTATTGTTCTTTTTGGTCAGCTTTTTGAGTTTCCGAGGACGTGAGCTACACTTTTGATATTCGTTTGTGTGTTTTTTCAATTGTTGTCCGTTTTGCACTCACCCGATTGGTGAGATCTACATAAAATAACCCTATTTTCAACACATTTGCTCCTCTAAAATCCTAAAAATGCAAACTTTAACATTTTATTTTACTATTCGAGTTGAGTACACTGATATGCTGCTGAGGCAATAAAATTGTTTTCAAAATTGTTAACACTATTTTTTTTTAACTACAAATATGGCCAGTGTTGTGCAATCCGAAGAGAAAAAAAGTCCATATATTTATATATTGATCAGTTTGTACACTGATAAGATAAGGAAAGGTTTTTAGATTTTATAGGTTCACTTATCGAACCAGAGCCTGACATGTCTCTAACTACTTTATGAGGTCATATCCTGAACAAATACGACAAATATTATAAAAATGTCAAGATGAATATTGGAGCTTGGAGAGATAAACCACATCATTCTATGTGTTGATAACTTCAATATGTCTGAGCATGTCAAAAAACAATGGTGTCAAGTGTACTCACAGTTTGGAAAAAAAAAAAAAAAAAAAAAAAAAATCCAAAATGTATTCTTGAGAAAAAAACGTAAATTAAAAAAAATTCAGGTTGGTGTTGAGAGGTATCGGTATCTCAATTTGATAATATCCCCTCTGTTTCTCCTTCTGCAGTGGAATATTATACCAGTTTTTCCTTCATTTATATTTAGTTATTTTTAATTAAACAAATTAAAGAAAAAAAATATTCTGTGAATCACCGGAAATCTACTTTCCCAGCATGAATTAATCAATTAAATTTTCGCTCTTCCGCTAAAAATGAATATTTGACTTACATAATGGCTTCTGAATTCTCATTCTATATTTTATGTCTATACCATAGGGGTTTTTGAGGAGAGCCCTCCTATTATCCCCCTTTGCCTTTGGTCGATTTCGCGGAAATGTTATGTGTACAATTGAATACAAAACCCCGGCTGAGGCCCTTAGGGTTTTTATCTAGGAGGTGAAAAAACCTTGAGCACGCCTTTCTGCGGTTGGGATGTTAAGCGATGTTCTCAATCCTGTGTTCGTTCAAGGACAGGTAGTCGTTAATGACCCTTTCCCTAGGTGAGTAAACCTAGGAAGGCAAAACTCCCACAATTGAGTCAGGCTCATGTCCACCAGAGCGACGAAAAAGCGCTCGCATGAGTCAGAATACTGAACTAACTACAATTGAATATAAATGTTTCAAGTATCTTTAGATAATCTTTCGGAATTCCTAAAGCACCATCACAACTTCCTCCAATAACCTGCAAAATGCTATATTTTTACCGCTTAATATTTCTTTCCTACACTTTTGTGCAAATCGTTTTCCAGATCCCAGGGGGGGGGGGGGGGGGGGGGGGGGGGGGGAGACAGACAAACCCATCTTAATAGGGTTTTGTTGACGCTCTTCGACCTACGGAACCCTGATAAATTAAAATCTGGAATTCCCAACACTCTGAACCCAGGATTGAAGTGATTCGGGATTGCTTACCCTATGTCCACTCCATTGCTCTCTTAAAGGGGGGATATCGTAAGAAAATACTTTTTTTAAAGGCTTTCGCAGAAATTTTGATGTCACCATTTGCCTCAGGCTTGAAATTTGACTCACTATGATGGCCCGCATATGGGAAAAATAGCCTGGACGTAAAATAATTAATTACTGTTTATTAATTAATAATAAAATCAAAAAAATTGCATGTACTTGTCAGGCAAGTTCTTCACTCTTTTTACTATTATGATTACCTTTTTTTTTTTTTTATGGAATAACCCGTATTTATTTGAATTTATCAGATGTATAACTTGTTTGTTTGTTGAGGTCATGAAACGAAGGCGATGCTGAACAACAGCGGTCCTCGGTACAAAAGGTCTTCTCTGGAGAAGAAGATGAACACGGACGTTCTGTGGTGTGTGGTGGTGCTGCTCCTCTTCTGTCTTGTGGGCTCCCTGGGGGCCAGGTTCTGGCTCAGCTCCTTCAATGACCACACCACTGTACCCTTCATCATCGCATCACCCTCCATCATCCACGAGTCCTGGCTCACCTTCCTCACATTCATTATCATCCTCCAGGTTGGTACACAATAGACCTTTAATAATTTTCTTATTTTATACTTACGTTACCTTTCTATTTAGAATCCGGGCATTATCAACAGTTTCGCTACGGGGGTGTAGTTCAATAGTTTGGCTGAAGAGTTATTATCTACTCACACTTATTACTGAGTCTTGTCCTCCTCAAGTACTGTCCGCCAGTTGGTTCTGTTCTGTGCGGCTGCTCTCCACTTCCGGTCTTCGATCAAGCTCCTCACATCCTTCTTCATTACACTCTCCTCCCATCCCAGTCTCGGTCAGCCTACTCTCCTCACTCGGTCCAGCCTCTGTAATCACTTGCTTGAGGATGTCGCTATCGTCCATCCTAGTCACGTCCCTAACCTATCTCAGCATTTCCAACTTTATGATCTTAACGATGTCCACATCTTTGAAGAGCCCGTGAAGCTCTTGGTCGGTTCTTCGCCACCAATTTGGCCACATATTCGGCGAAGAATTTTCCTTTCGAAGACTATTCGGCCCCGCTCGTCTGTCCTCGAAATGGTCCTTGCCTCCGAGACATAGGTCAATACTGGGGGGATGAGGATTTTGTGTAAAACCATTTTTGTGCCCCTCCCGATGAGTTGGCTCCATAGGTAAGGAGTTATTACCGGTTATATATCATATATTTATATCATATATTTATATCGTATAGAGTAGGAAAATTAAGAGAAGATAAATGAATGCTGAAAATAAAATAATGAGGGTTTAAAACTTGATTATGTTGTTACTGAGGTAGGTTTGATGTTCTGTTTCAGGTTATGATACCTTTATCGCTCTACGTCACAATAGAGATGGCTAAACTTCTCCAGGTCTACCATATTAATAATAATACTGAGCTTTTTGATCATAAGTCCAATCGAAGAACTGAATGTAGGGCTCTCAATATTACCGAACAGTTGGGACAGGTAATAATTATTTTCCTATCATCATTTACCTTTTAAAGCTAAAATTTATCAAAATTGCTCTTATTTTTAACAGGCTTTTATTAGCTTGACCTACAGGTTACAACTTCTAAGTTACAACTTCCTAACATTGTAAGCAAATCTTACAACTCAATTTTCACCCACTTCTAATTGTCGTATCGATTGGAAACTTAGCACACTTATGTAATTCTGGTGAAAATACAATAATATGGTACAATCGAGCTTGTATGACGATGAAGGTGGGATGTGGTCATCATAGCGACTCAATACCTAACAATAAGCCCATCAAGTTTGGGCTCGTTTAACTTTTTCGTGCGCTATTCACTCATAAAAGCGTGTTTTTTAGTTTTTTTAATTTGTTTACTATTATTTTATTTTTTATTTCTCTAGATTCAGTATATATTTTCGGACAAAACAGGAACTCTTACTGAGAATAAAATGGTATTTAGAAGATGTACAATTGGAGGCGTAGATTACAATCATTCTCCTGTCAAAACACCAAGTGTAAGTATGGAAATCATTTCATTTGTAGCTTCATAAATGATTATAATAATCTTAGTACCTAGGAGGATAATTAATGTATTAATATTTTCATTTGACTTTAAAAAATGTAATTCACTAATAACAATAATAAAAGTATAATATACTAAAATATAAAAATACTAAAATATATATATATATATATATATATATATATAAATAATAAAATAAATATAATAAAACTTGGACACCATATTATGGTGTCCAAGTTTTATTATATTTATTTTATTATTTTTTTATATTGTTTTTATTATTATTTTGAACTTGATGATGTTTTCAGTGTGAAGGTCAGAGTATGCAGATAAGTCCAAATGCTAAGTTATTACAACATTTAAATGAAATGGATTCAGAACAGTCGCAGATGGTAAAGGAGTTTCTTATTGCTTTAACTATTTGCAACACCGTCGTTGTCGCTGCCCATCCTCATCATGACATCGTACGTTTTGACTTAAATTTTATTATTAATAAATGAGTAAAGGGAACTTATTTGTCTAATTACATCTTATTACAACGTTTCTCCGGCTATGGTATTGTCGAGTAAACATTTGTGTGTTATTAACTGAAATTAGATGAGTGAAGTTTGCTTTGTTTGTTTATTTGATGTATAATTTCACAGCCCAAGCACTAGTTATTGAATAAAGCACCTGAACTCTGATTTCTCCTATTTGACATATTTTTCACATTGTCTTGCCAGATGAACTCCAGCGGGGTGATAGAAAGTGACCGGGTGCCGCCGCGGATGCCCCCAGGCGAGGATATGCAAGTTGGTAGCCACTATCGACGTCTGGTGGAGACACGATCCATGACACCTTCCCCCACCGCCCCCATCCCTGAAGAGATCCCTGCTCTCATCCCTGAAGAAAGGAGGGCTGTCTCCGCGTAAGTCTAATTTCAGATTTTTTCCCTTAAATTAAATCCGACATATCAGTGTAACCAAAACATTGTGCTGATGAAAAAAAAAAAAACTTGCATGTTATAAGGTGTAACTAATTATTCTGTCTCAACTAAAATATTTTAAGTACGTAATAAACTGAACATCAATAAATATATATGAAAAAATTGTTTCCTTCCTTAATGCTCTGAATAAATTGGAGGATTGAAACTGTAGAGAGACCAATATATAAAACAATGGAATGGAGAAAACCTGCCTCTGAAGTTTATTTGTTCTGAAAATTATGAGCCTAAAAATAAAGAAAAAAATATACATATGTGTTTTTAGATTATTGTCTATTTCATGAAATATATAAAATATATGGTAGTATTCTCAGTATTGCTACCGATCTTCAGCCGCCACTTAACAAATATAGTATCTGTTAAGTGGTGATTGAAGATGGTAACAAGACCGAAAGTACTTCTGTATATTTTCTATATTTTGTGAAACTTGAATTTTTTTTTTTATTGTCACAATATCTGAATAAAATAGTCTAATTTCAAATTAGTATTTTTGAATTACTTCTGATAGTAATCTGGATGGGACTTAGTTAGGTGGACAGAAATTGGACCCCAGTGCCTTTTTTAATTAGTCTTTAATTCCACCATTCAAAATCCGCTAAAAAAAAAAAAATATATATATACGTTGGATCTCTTGATTGGTGATCGAAATCCAGAGATTTGGTACAAAAACATAAATTCGCTTTTCCTTAAGACACTTGCTCTTTTTTAGACACCTCTCCCTTTCTCCTTAAGACATTTTCTCTCTTTAAGACACTTCTATCTTTCTCTTTCTCTCTTTAAAACACTGCTCCTTTTCTCTCTGTTTCTTTCTTTCTTTAGGACACTTAAACGTAAGCCCGATGGATATTATAACAATGGTTTTTTCAAACACTTCTCCTTTTCTCAGACACTTTCTTTCTCTTTTTTAGCCACCTCTCTCTTTCTCCTTAAGACATTTTCTCTCTTTAAGACACTTCTGTCACTTTTCTCTTTAAGACACTTCTCTCATTGTGTTTAATTTTCACCTGTTTCTATATTTAGGGCCGAATATCTACATTTGTGAAAGCTGCCCTTGGACTCAATCTGTATTTTTCCTTAAGTCGGTTGAGTGTTCTTGTCCGAACTCTTTACTATCTACAGCGCCCAATCTTTTCCCGCCCCTAAGTGAGACCATAGGGCTGTAATACTTGAGTTGAGATAATAAATGAGCAGAAAAAAAAAATATAATAAACTGAATAAATTATTCCTGTATGTATATCGGGCTGTCCGGAAAGGATGTGCACTGGCTTGACATAAAACATAAATAAAAATAAATAAATGATGATAAATATTACACATGATGTGGGTAGTACTTTATTTCATTTTCTGTTTTTCAGGTTGAGCTCTAAAGTGAAAGGTAGACCCACTCTGTCGCCTATATCATCAGCTGAGAGTTCCCCAACAACGCAGCCGAAGTCATTTCCCCTACGACCAAAACTGTTAAATGTGCCTTCTATGTTTTTTTCTAAAAAATCAAAAAATGGTAAAGATATAAAACACTAAAAACGTTCCTTAATCAATAACTATTATTTGGTGTAATTTATTAATTAAATTGTATACAGTTTTACACAAGGAGCTCATTTATTTAATTTCTTTTGACTCTTGTGCTTATTGTTTGTAGGAGTGTCTCCTAAGTCGACTGGATCCAAGCCTATATTTGAAGCAGAAAGTCCTGATGAACTTGCCCTCGTTCAAATGACATTTATGTACAATTGTAAACTTGTTAAAAGGACACCTTCTAAAGCTATTATTTCCCTTCCAGGTAAATTTAATATAATATTTTATTCACCTATGACCGCACAAAACTTGCTTAATAAAATAATTATTTATTTTTATTTTAGGTGAATGTATTGCAGAGTACGAAATATTGAAAGTACTTCCATTTGACTCGAACCGTAAGTGTATGTCAGTGGTGGTGAGAGCTCCTGCCACTAACACTATTATTGTGTATACGAAGGGAGCTGAATGTTCTATCTTTCCAAGACTTGTCGATCCAAGAGCTGAAAGTAAGTTACTATTTCAATGAATAATTTTATAAATATAAAAAGTACATGTTTCGTCTGAAGTTAATGAAAAATGCTGGGCAAAGTTGGACAACATTCAATTCATTGTTCAATTGAGCACTTCTTTAATTGTAATTGAAACAATAAATAATTTTCCCAATTTTTGGAAATGCGCTATTCAACAATGTAGAAGGAAAATAATGTTGAAAAAATGGACAATATGAATGGGAAAAATGTATGTGTGTTTTTTGTTTACCTAATAAGAACTATGAATATGAAAACTGGTAAACAAAAATGTAATGCAGTATTAACATAACGGTTGGCATGCACAATGGAAGTGTTAATGTTAAAACTGCAATTAACGCCCAGCACTAGTGCAGGGAAGAAACTATCCATACCATGAACATCATTTTGAGTTAATTATAAAACAAAAGAAAAAAATTGAAAGTATATATGTATGTAATCATTGCCCTTAGGCCGGGTGCACACATGCGGCAAATGTACGGTCAGGACCTTTTTGTAGCAAATACATTTTTTTTTTTTTAATTCAACTATATGCTTATAGTAGACAATGATTGTATCGCAGATTTTCCGAAACAATAGAAGAAATTAAAATTAAAAAATAATTAACAAATAATTTTTTTTTAAAATGATTTAACTTAAATTTCTAGCAGTAGGTCTTCATTTAACTGGGACATGTGTCCACTCGTATCATTTATAACTGGCATTTATTGTATATGTTTTTTTTTTTCATTACCCCGTATTATACTATACTATTTACTATAACAGTTGCTTTGGGCTTGATGTTGTCAGTTATTTTATTGCACTGGATACGCGAAAATAACTTATTCTCCAATACACATCCAACAAGATTTTATAATCTGTGCCGCACGTGTGCATCTGGGTCTTATGTGAATATATTTAGACATAAGCTGCCAATTTTAATAAATATGAGATTCATAAGTCTTAACTTTTGAAACCCATTTTCCATGTCCAGACACAAAATGAGAATACAGACCTCTTGTATGCTAATTTACCGCTGGACTTCGATAGTTCTACAACACTGTATGTCTCCGTCAGTTTGACTGGGCTCAGATCGGAGTTTTATAAATCTGACAGCACTACCTGGAGCCTTGATCGGGGAGCCTATAAAGTATATATTGCCGTTACAAGTAACGTTGGCCTCTGAACCCTTCAAATATAAACCACAAATTACCTCAAATCCTATAGAGATAATTTCCTCAATGTTGCTTTTTACTCTCTATAATTTATCTTCGGCCCATTTTTCTTTTAATGAACGATGTTTCTTATCTAACCGCCTTAATGTTCCTTACTTAATCCAATTAATTGCATTCTATGTTTTTATTTCCTTCGAAACCCACTTCTCTCATTGTTTTTGTTTTTTTTAGGTTCCGTTGAAGAACAAATAAACTGGTATTCGTCACAAGGTCTTCGCGTCTTGGCCATTGCATCAAGAGAGATCTCGGAACATGCCTGGGTCGAATTGAAGGAAGTCATCGAAACTGCAGAAATTACAAACGTTCCTAACAATCTCAAACAAGCGTATTCTGCGGTGGAGTGTAACCTTACACTTCTCGGTATGTATATATTAGACTGGTTAATCTATTTTCATTTCCTGTCCGTTGTTTTGTGATTGTTAAAATAAGATTTTAAAGTTCTTGTTTAAAAAAATAGTTGGATCTTTTCATGATAAATAACATTCTAAGGAGTTGAACAGAGCATTTACTGCATAATTGCATTTCTTAATCGAGGATAATATTTGTTTCCACTTCTTATAATTGTTCTGTATAATAACATATATTTCCACTGATACTAGCTTTCAAAACGTTTCATTCAATGATACTTTCGCTCATAGAATTTACAATATAGTCTACAATATACGCGTCTAGAACCCTGGACGATTCCTATTGATTTTCGGTCCAGGGAAAGGAGGAAATAGGGTAGAGGCTGAACACAACAGCTATACTTCCAAAGCTGTAATGTGTGCTCAATCAGCATTTAGTATATTTATTGTGTATATTAGCAAATATATTTCCATGTAAAATCTAATCAAATTTAAAATTGTAATTTTTTTTTCCGATGAAAATTTTGTTAGAGAATAGTTGCCTGAAAAAAATAAATAAATGAAATAAACTCAATTTGGTTGATATTAAATCTTGTGCCATCTGGTGATTTAATATTTTTTAATCTTGGTTAGCTATACATGCTGTATCTGAAATACATGCACTCTAAATAAATAAAACAAACTTATTTTTGAAATATTGTCTATTCCACTAAAGATATATATATATATATAACTACCGGTTTCGGCTTTATACCATCGTCAGGTCTAGTTATGAACTAAGTCAGTTTGCAGAGAGCGACCCTTCAAATACATCTCAGGTCAAAGGGGGCTATTAGAACTTGGGAGTCCCCCGGCTGTACCGTTAGCTAACTCATGAAATATTTCTTAACAAAACCTAGTTCTAAATTTACATAAAACAATGTCACTAGACTAATACGGGAAAAATAACAAATAAATAAGTACAAATGCAAGTAAATAATAAAAAATAGAAATAAAATTAATAACAATGTTAAGATTTAGATAACTTGAAACATATATGTGGAACCAAATATTAATAACAGATAATACAAACATATATGTGGAAACAGAACTGGTTTAGGGTGTTAACAAAGGGGAATAGTTGAAATAAATTTGGTCATTCATACAAATGTTCCTTTTGTTAGCTTTATTTATTTCTAATTGTTCTAAGCTATTAAGTAGCCTGCTTTTTGGGCAATAATGGAGATATTTGATGCCTGTAGATGGGTCGAAATTGTGGCTATTGTCAATTATGTGGGTCGCGAATGTAGAACGGTTTCCTCGGTTCTTTATTTCGGCCGTGTGTTCTTTAATTCTTTCCTTAAAACGACGTCCTGTCTGTCCAATGTATAATTGACTGCACGTCGCACACTCTAGACTATAAACTCCGCTTCTATTTTCAATATCTGTTCTGTCCCTACCTCTCTCTAGGCACTGGCTTATGGGATTGATAGTTTTAAACCCGATATTGAAACCTTCTTTTTTCAACTCTTTACCTATTTTTTCTGAAATTTTTCCGTGGTAAGTTAAGCTGACCCATTTATTATAAACTTTATTTTGTGTTTCTAATTTGGTCAATTTGTTCCTAAAATTATGATTTTTGACCTTCTTTTCAATTTTATTTATTGTTTTTTGTGGGTAGCTATTGTTTTTGGCTATTTCCTTAATAATCTTAAGTTCTTTATCTTTTGATTGTTGGGTCATGGGAATTGAGTAGGCTCTGTGGAACATGGAATAAAAGGCCGCGTATTTGTAACTGGAAGGACAGTTAGAAGATGGGTGTATTACCGTGTCTGTTGTAGTCGGTTTTCTGTGAATGCTAAATTCGAATTTCTTGTTATTAATTTTGATCTCCAAGTCCAGAAAATTTATGGTTTGACCTCCTATTTCCAACGTGAATTTTATTTTGTTATGGACTTTGTTGACAAAGTCAAAAAATAAGTTAATTTGTCGTTCTGTTCCGTTAAAAAGAATCAAAATATCGTCCACGTACCGCTTCCAAAACATGATATTACTGATAAATGGAGACTTCTCTAGAATTTCCCTCTCAATTCTATCCATAAATATATCAGCTAACAGGGGAGACAGGCTGGACCCCATCGCTAGCCCCTCTTTCTGTTTATATAATTCACTATTGAAGATGAAATAATTTTGTTCTACGCACGGTTCTAAAAGGTTACAAAGTTCTATTTTTTCAAAAATGGACCTATTTGAGTTGTTTATTAGGCCCCTAACTAACTCTAGACATTCGGTTACGGGGACATTCGTAAAGAGGTTAGAGACGTCTAATGATATTAACTTGGCTCCGTGAGGTACCTTTACATCTCTAATCTTATTGACGAGATCTAATGAATCTTAGTGTCTCTATCTTTAGTGGAATAGACAATATTTCAAAAATAAGTTTGTTTTATTTATTTATTACAAGTTTCCACAATATGTCCGCGTTTCTCAACTTAGAAGTTACATGCACTCTAGTCATAATAGAGCCCTGAAGAAGGAAATAAATAGTTTTTGAAACGTTCTGAGTTTTCTTTTTTACCAGAACTTAGATTTCTCTCAACATTCTAATGATACTGTCGATTCTATCAAATCATATTTGCTTAACTTAGGGAGCATATTTGTATGGTGAAGGCACAAAACTGAAATAATACATGAAAAAGCATTAAATTATATAATATATAAAGATTTAGATCAAATGTTACTCGCGCTAATAAAAAAAATTGTCGAAGCAGTTTTAATTTATTTCGTATTTCAATGACCTAAAACGTTTATTTAAAGATAGTGATGTCTTGAATAAATATCAAGCAAAAACATTTACAAAAATGTAGCTTTATGAAAGCAACATTTCGAGGACGTTTGTTTGAACCCCATGTTCCATGTTTATATGAATATTTCTTATTTTGACTCCCAAAATGTGGTCCGCAAGTTTGTCATACATTCCGGACCAGGAGGTTTCCATTTATTCCATGGTACGATATTTCTAATATGAATTTCAACGTCGCTATTCATTCTAAACTAAAAGAAACTTAACCACTACCCGATTTCATTCAGTAATTTCAATATTATAATAATATGATACTTAACATTTTTTGCAGAGATATTGTGAAACACTTGATGAAAATAAACAAAAAACGTATGTTTCTTAAAAAATATTGTCTATTTCACAAAATATATATAATGTGGGAGTACATTCGCTATTGCTACCATCTTCAGCCACGACTTAACAAATACAAAATAAAAATTCAACCAGTTTACGATCCAAACAATACCCTTTTTTTCCCCTATGGGTTTTTTCCCCTGTCCCTCCAGTACAGTTAAGTCTTAATACTCTCTTTCGGTTAAGTCTTGGAAAATGGAAAACATTAAAAACAATTGAGTCCGATTCACACGATTTTTTCGTTGTGTCATTTCCAAACATGTCTGAAAAGTATCTGGACATTGTTAGCCAAACCGGATGTTTAGTCTGCTGTCAGCTGTGAAAGAGGTTACTTGTGTTTTGGTACGATTTGTGATTATTTATTTGTTTACAAAATGGATCAGAGAATTTCCATTAAATGTTGCTATAAGAATGGAATAAAGTGCAGCAATGTTTTAGAAATGTTAAATATTGCTTTTGGTGAGTCTGCTATAAGTAAAACTAGGGAAGGCCGTGAAGATGTTGAAGATGACGAACGCCCTGGAAGGTCATGCTCACTGTGTTTTTCGATTTTAACGGAATAGTGCACCATGGGTTCTTGCCACAAGGTCAAACGATCAATAAGGAGTAAGTACTACCTACTTGTGCAACGCAGCAATCCGAAAAAACGTCCGGATTTGTGGCGAAACAATTCATGGCTTTTACACCACGATAATGCACCTACTCACACTTCATTGCGACTTTTTCGTTGTGTTGTGCGAAAGTTGATTTTACTGAATTTTATATTATGTCAGTGTTTAAGCCTATTTCTGATACGTGTTCTTTTACCCTATTTTTAAATTGTCTTCCAGTTTGATCTACATAAACAAAATTACAAGAACTACCTTCTAGCTGGTAAACCCCGCTTTTTCTTATGTTTTTATTTTGTCTTTAGAGTTGTTGAGAAGTTTATATAGTGTATTATTTGTTGTGAAACCTACCCGAAAGTCCTTTTTTTTAAGTATATTGTCTATCTGTTCTGAAATTGTTTCAAAATATGGTAAAAAATAGGTGGGATTACCTCTTTCTATTGTAGTAATTGAATAAAAATGACATGTTAAAAATTATTATTAAATAAATATTTAAATAATAATACAATGAACTGAAAGATAAGAATAGATAAATTGCAATTGTTTCTTATTATGAAATATGTATTGATTCCTCAGGCATAACAACAAATACATTATTCTAGAACAATACCAACAAGTAGTTTTATTAAGTAGTTGTTTTGTTTGCGTACAGGAGCGACAGGAATTGAGGACCGGCTGGAGACGGGAGTGCCGGAGACACTGCGCTCGCTGCGAGCTGCTGGAATTGTGGTCTGGCTGCTGACTGGAGACAAGCTGGAGACAGCCACCAATGTGGGATTGGCCTCAGGACTGTTCTCATCCCAGGTGGACACCCTGCGGCTAGCTGCTCGCTCCAAACACTCCGCACAGGCCGCCATTCAGTTCTATCTGGCCGAACAGGACCGCTCCAACAGGTATAGTCAGTCCACAGTGTCAAACTAGAAGCCTGTTCTATGTACTAGCCATAGCGCATGGCCAAGGTGGAAAGTCATTTTATTACTCAGCTTAAAAACAATGGTTTATTACTCAGCTGTAGGGTTGTTGCCATTTCACACTATCGATTTATTGTTTATATAGTAATTTATATTACAAGTAACTTTCATTTACATTCTTGAGGTTTCATAGTCAAACCAGGAAATTCCAATGTTTTCATTCGTATGTATGTCGGTCTGTCCACTCTTTCACAGCAAGAACCGTCGGACGTACATAACTCAAACAAGAAATTGAAAGTTGGGTTATTTGCGTTGATACCATAGTTTAAATGTTTTTGAACTAATTTGACATATACTGTTTTCTTTAAATGTTACAGAAGTGGGAGTGCCTCCAGTTCACGTTCCGTTAAAAGCAGTAGGCAGAAAGCTGTTATCGTTGATGGAAAAACATTAACGTAAGTTTTATACATTCATTTATTTTATCGTTGGATCATTTATTTACCTATTTATTTACAACCCTGATTTTGAGCCAAAACGACCGATGGGCTGGGGGTTTAGGAGGGAGAACATATTCCGTGGTCGAGAATGTATAGGCACAAAATTTCATATGTAAAGTCAAAACCCTATAAGAATGACACCATGAGAATTTTCAGCGGAGGGGGAGGGGGGCTTTATTAACTGCCGGTGTTATTTATGTATCGACACAAAATTTAGTATGAGGATTTATAAGCCATAATGTAAGGCAAATATTGAGTTTTAGCCCAAACGGTCGATTGGCTTTGGAGGGAGAGCGAAAACGTAATTGATTAATTCTTGCTGGGGAAGTATACAACCGGTGATTAGTCGGTATTATTTTTTTTTTTTCGAGGACGTGGGTACCTCAGAGGTAACATGCTTGCCTACTGAGCCCAAGATGAGGTTTTTTATCTGGCTGCTAAAAAAATAAGCACGCCGTCCTTCGGATGGGACGTTCAGCGATGGTCCCGAGTCAGATAGTCTGTGCGATGTCAGATACCTGTTAAAGACAGGTGAATAAACCTGGGTAGGCAAAATTTAGGACTCCCCCCGTAGAGTCGGGCTCCTGTCTACATAACGACGAAGGAGCGCTCTGGTAGTAGGCGATATGACCTCGTAGTTTAAGCCTAGAACCACAATATCTAATTAACTATATATATATATTTTTTTCAGATTTATATTAGATCCAAGATCAAATTTGACTTTGCCGTTTCTTCAATTGACTAAATTCTGTACTGCTGTTCTTTGCTGTCGAGTAACACCCTTGCAGAAGGCTTATATTGTGAGAGTTGTGAAGGAACAATTAAAAATGAGAACACTTGCTGTTGGTTAGTTTGGTGTATTTCTTTTTTTTTTGTTTTTAAACAATTTATTTTGAATTGAAAAATGTAATTACTAAAATAAAATGAATATTTTAGGGGATGGAGCAAACGACGTGTCTATGATTCAAGCGGCGGATGTTGGGGTTGGCATTTCTGGACAAGAAGGGATGCAAGCTGTCATGGCATCGGATTTTGCCATCCCCAAGTTTAGGTTTCTTCATAGGCTGTTGTTAGTCCATGGCCATTGGGCATATCACCGGTTAGCCAACATGGTTCTGTATTTCTTCTATAAAAATGTGGTATGTATTAATATATTTGTATATTTATGCAAGTTCTTACTTCCCCCGTAGTGTATTCGCTCAGAAACGGGTGGGCGATAGTCGATAGTTAGCCACAATCGATAGTCCGATACGATCGGTGGAAAACTATCGATGGTATCGATAATTAAGTAAGTTCCGCATTTCATGCAAAATACTTTCCAATTCCAATATTATATTATAATGATTATTTTATTTTTTCATGTACATCTACCTAATTTTAATTATTCTATGTTATGGAGGATGAAAGGGGAATAAAAATATCAATCGAATAAGTAATTGTTCTTTCAAATCGAACTTTTATTTTATGGAAACAACATTTTTTGTCGAAAATAACGCATTAAGTGTAACACTTATCTAGAATATTAACACATTAATTAAAGTTCAAAAACACTTCTTGTAGATAATCAAAAAACAATCAAGTAGGAACAATGGCATTAGATTCAACAATTTTTATTTCAGTCAACAATTCTTATAAAACAATATCAAAAAATTGAACACCAATTGACGAAAAATACTTGTGTAAAACTATGGAGTGATCCAGCTTCTGCAGTGAGTTGTTTGGACTTGGGTGCCGGTTTATAAGTTTCTTGGTGGCGTATCAAGAGGTGATCCCTTAAATTGGATGTGTTGGAAATAGTTTTGAATAAAACTTTGCTCAAAGTACATTAAGCACTTTTCCCATCATCAAAGTAAAAATTCTAAAATAACTTTCTTCAAAACGTATCCCCTTTAATAATAGAAAATTAATATGGTAGTTATGAACTATTGACTATCGCCAACGATGTTGACTCTTCACTGAAATTTTCCAAATTCCTGAATCCAAAAATCTCTGTCTGTGTTTGTCTTTGAATGAATATATCGACACAACTTTATATATGTATAACTAGAACGACATCTATTTATTTTCAGCTTAATCGGGCAAAGGGAAGAGAGATTGGGGGAAAGCTTAATTAACTAAAAAAACCTAATAATTGCCCGTATAATGACAATATCCACATAAAACTTTATATATATTGATCCAAAACCCCCTAAGGACAAGACCTATTGATTGACAGCCGAATCGGCTCAAGGGAAGGGCGAATCAGAGAGAATTTCAACTCTAAAACCCTCGATAACTGATAAAAGTACCGACAAGAGTTAGACACCTATTGATTCTATAGCCAAATTGGGCGAAGAGAAAATGAGTTTAGAGGGAGAGTGAAGAGATACATAGTTGATTACGAATCATTCGAACTGGGGAAGTACATTGCCCATGATTCACCGACTTTTTTAAGTTGAGACTTGAAAGTTTAGAGGAGTCGATTTGATTGGCAGTTGTATATGATTGTAATAAGTTGTCCAGAAATTAATGCAGGTTTTAAACATTTGTCTTTAACAGCACATAAATCAGTTCAGCGTAAATTTTATTAATCGAAATAAAAACCATTAAAATCTACACATTTTGCCAATAAGAAACAACGTTTTTTTATTCCGGTTGCATAGCTGGAGTCCAGGAGGGATGAATTCTTCGAAGGCGTTTTCTGCACCTAATTTGATTTTGGACGATTTTTTCTTTCAAAAATTGAACTTGCAAGTAGCTTGAAAAAGTGGTAACCAGTTGATGACAGATTAGTGCGATAATATCCCAATAATTGCCGGTGTAATGAATCTAACGACACAAAATTTAGTATGAGGATTCAGACACTACTATGTTAGTCAAATATTGAGTTTTAGACCAAACGATCGATTGGCTTTGGAGGGAGAGCGAAAACGTAATTGATTAATTCGTGCTGGGGAAGTAAAGGAAAGCCGGTGATTCACCGACGACTTTTTTTTTATTGCTAAGCGATTCATATATGGAGCCAGACTGGTCTGATATACAAACTCATGTGTATTTACTGTTTATTTTGTATTGTTGCAGACTTTCGTTTTTCTTATATTCTGGTATCAGCTGTATTGTGGATTCTCAGGCACTGTTATGATCGATCAGATGTACCATATGCTATATAATTTATTTTTTACATCCTTGCCACCTTTAGCCATCGGTTAGTGATCTCAAATCATTTCTTTATTTTTAATATATATTTTATACATTTGTGAATGTGTTTTTTGTGGCTCAGGAAGACTTACCTCCTTTGTCTTGTACAAAACATGGTAAGATGGTCCTTGTTAATCTTCTATCAAAAAACCAATTTCCTCAAGATCCGGGCTATATCTATAACAGCCTATATTTTCGCATGGTCACAGAAAATATTTTTATTTATTTATTGATATTTACAAGTAGATATTTACAACTGTATAAATATACATATCGCGCTTTTCTAAAGTGATACAAGTCAAAAATCTGTATTTTTGAGTTATCACCATGGTAAGAATGGGGAAAACGTCCTCTATCAAATATCAAAAGTGTACCAACTTAGCTTCAAATCCCGCCCGCCAGAGAGTACTTGTGTAGCTCTTGATGTTTAGAAGCTCCCGCCACGGATTCGACAAGAGTGACATATTATCTGTTGAGTATCGAATCTTGTGGTGTTTGAGTATTATAAACTTAGTTGAAAATTGTGTCTATACATTTTGGAAAAATTATTGTTTTTTGTTAAGCACATTAACAGTTTTCCGCGATTTTCTTAAAACGTTAATTTTTGACGTGTCACTTTAGAAATATATTCATAACAAGCAAATGTGCTAAGAGATATAATGGCAATGTCAAAATGTTGAGAGGGGAGAAATCACCTTCCTAGTCACTGCTCTCATATGTAATTAGTCACTGCCGCTACTAAGGAGGTCTCTAAGCCATAGCGTTTTTTTTTTCCTGGGAATTGAAAAAAACCTTGAGAATTCCGTTCTTCGGATGGGACGTTAAGCGATGGGTCCCGAGCCTTTACGATGTCAGGTACTCATATGTGATAGTAAGATATTGTGGCACGAGATTTTTCATAGAAATAAAAGACGACGATTGACGGGCCGCGGCCCGATGTCTATCCCCGGCGACCGCGAAGTAGTAGCAGCCCCAGGCAGCCGCAACACGAGGGGGTCTGGGAGCGCCAGTCTGTCCTGCAAGGGACCAGAGGCTGTCGCCCCCAGACACCCATAGCAACTAATAGTGTAAAAATTATGGTACTATTACGTGTTATTATTGTACTATCTCCTTCCCCGACAATGAGCGGGCCGGGTGATTAGCCGCAGCACCCGGAGAAAGAAAGGAAAAAAAATAAAAGACGTTTTCTCACTGTTTTATTTTGACCAGAACCTTTTTTCAACGCAACAACTTCATCATCAGTGGTTCATCCCACCCACACAGTACAGCGCCAGTTGTCCTTTAACCGCTGTGCTGTCTGGGTAGGATGAACCACTGATGATGACGTTGTTGCGTTGAAAACCGGTTCTGGTCAAAATAAAACAGTGGGAAGACAACGTCTTTTATTTATTTATATGAGATATCAGGTACTTGTTAAAGAAAGACCCCTACCCGGATTGTATAAACCTGGGTTGGAAAAATTTAGGGCTCCCACAGTAGAGTCGGGCTGGTAGTAGGCGATATGACCTCATAGTTAAAGCCATAGTTATCACAATAACTAACTCGATATATATATTTATCTTTTTTGTTCAAGGCGTTATTGTTCTATGTACCCACATTTTTATATTGTGCTTACTAAATTTTATGTTACTTTTGTTTCAGGCGTATATGATAAAGATGCATCTGAAAAGCTGCTTCTTTCAAGGCCAGACTTGTACCGGTCAGGAAGATGTGGCTTAGCCTATAAAGCTCGTTCTTTTTGGTTCACTGTTATCGATTCTATGTACCAAAGTCTTGTCATATTTTTCATCGCTATCGCTGTATGTATGACTTAAATTTAATATATGTTATTTATTACTTATCAATTTTTTTTTTTTTAAATTATTTTTATTAAACAGGTTTATTCTGGAAGTGAAATAGGAATCTGGGAGTTCGGTATCACTATCACTACTTCGTGTATGTTCGCCATGATTGGTCAGGCGGCCTTAGAAACAAAATCTTGGGTAAATTATTTTGTTTGTTAATATTTTGCTTGAAAGAAATATGGCTTTAATTATTTATTATGTGGTGTCACAGATATGATTTGGTTTTAAGTCTTCTAAAAGTCCAAAATGAGTTTGGTTTATCAAAAATTGAGTTTCATGTCATCTGGGGGAAACAAACAATTTGAATTGTAATATTTTTTTATTTATGCACACCTTGAAGACTTTCAACTTGGAACAGTTGTATAACTAGAATTAACAAGCCTTTTTTTCCTGCTGATAAATGCGATCCATTTTGTCCATACTTGTGCTGGGTTTGTTATTAAGCAATCTGTTCTTTTTTTCCCCTACAGAAGCAGACTGCTACTTCAATTCAGAAATAGCAGATTTAAATAACATCTTACCACAATGTAGACTAATTAGTTACTATGGCTCATTTCCGGACTTCAACTATGAGGTCATATCGCTCACTACCAGAGCACTCTTTCGTCACTCTGGTGGACATGAGCGCGACTCTACTATGAAAGTCCTACATTTTGCCTATCCTAAATTTGTATTCACCTAGAGTCTATTGACACACTTCTCATTCAGAAGTTACCTTTTTTTTTAATGTATATAACAAATATTCAATATTAAAATACTCGCTAAACGATAAGGAAATAGAAAAGAGGGATTTACATCCAATAAGTATCTATCGCAATTTATTAACAAGGAAAAAGGAGGAAGAATTTCCAAAAACTGTTGATTAGTAGTAAATTTAGAATTAGCTAAGAAAAAACATAAATAACAATGAGTTAGTTATTGTGAGTCATGTCCAGCCTTTAACTAGAAGGTCATATCACCTACTACCAGAGCCCTTTTTCGTTACTCTGGTGGACATGAGTCCGACGGGAGGGGACTACTAAGGGAGTCGTAAATTTTGCTTGCCCTAAATTTTTATTCACCTAGGGTAGGGGTATTTAACGAGTAAAACTGATATCGCACAAATTGGGGACCATCGCTTAACGTCCCATCTGAAGAACGGCGTGCTCAAGGTTTGTTTTCACCTTCCCGATGAAAAACCTAAGGGCCTCGGCAGTTTTTCGAACCTGCGATGTTGATACTGTAAGCCAGCACGCATCCCACTGAGCTACCAGCGCCCTCTATGAACGAATAGTAGTTACAGGTGTAAATAATGAATGACTTTTTTTCTTGCGTTTTATTTACTAATGACATATGTCATTGCAATGCTATTTCAATATAAGAACTGCCCTTCTGAAAAGTTAATTTTTCTGATAATCAACAGTTGATGACATCATAGGATTTATTATTGGGTTCTTCTCATTCATGTTGTTATTTCTTTACTTTTAGGATTCCATATGTTGGTAATAATACTTTGATAAATAATAATTTTAAGTAAATTAAATATAGTAACAAATCCTTTAATATGTCTCGTTCTGCGAGCATTCCTCTATAATATTTTTACTATTGTTTTTTCAGACGATCCTTCACATGGCCTCCATTATAGTATCGTTAGGGGCCTTCTACCTCTTCTACACCGTCTACAACTTCATCTGCATGCAGTGCATCAACCTGCCCTCCAACACATGGGTCATGCGAACCACCATCGGAGATCCATCCTACTACCTTATCATTTTTCTATCAACCGTCACGGCCCTTCTACCTAGGTAATTATTGTTAATTTTAATTTCATTATTGCTATAATATGTGTATTTTTAATCTGAGAGTTAAAAACAAATTTGAACACGCAGTCCTTCGGATAGGGCGTTAGGTGATGGTACTCGTTAAAGACCCCTACCCTAGGTAACTAAACCTGGGTACGCATAATTTAGAACTGCGAGAGTAGAGTCGAGCTCACGTCCAACAGAGTGAAGAAAGAGCGAACTGATAGTAGGCGATGTAACGTAGTTAAAGCCCGGGCATGAGTCCCAATAACTAACTGTTATAAGATGATGACTTCCACCATGCCTACTAAGTATAAGAACGTCAAGCCGGTAAAAATGAATAATGAAAATGAAATTTGATCCGACACTTGAGAACGGACCCGAATGCAATTTTCCTGGAATGTTAGTTGTATATTTATCTAAAAGAAATATAAGCAAAGAACTTGTTTAACGTTTATATTGTCTAATTCCACTAAAATATATATAAAGTGCACCGGTTTCGGCTCACACCATCGTCAACACAAAGTTCAAATGTCACTTTTGAACTTTGTTAAGACTCTACTGACATCAAGCCTATTACTATATAGTTTTTGTTTTTTAAATGAAGGATTAATATTATTAATAGGGTTACAAAACACACTATTCGGCCTTATGGTCTCCACAAATTTTTTTTTATTACACACTTTTATTAAAATTAATGGACTTCTCGCCCGAAACGTCTATATAAAATAGTAAAAAACTTGAATAAACTGGAAGACCAAAAAAGAGCTCCATCTACGAAATAAAGTAATATGACGTATTATTGTATTGTATTAAACGAAGGAATATTGGATATGCGTCTGGAAAATACTTAAAACGCGTTTTTCTCTTATGTTATGTTTTTTTGTTTTCAAAATTCAAAAACAAATCTGGGAACTTTTTGAAAACATTTATTTCTTCTTCACTATAATATTCAGATATACCAAAACCCCATAATTGAAATGTTAAGACTTGAGGTCGTTTTCTTGCTATGGGTCTCAAATAGTATTACACATTTAAATGTATGTATGTTATTTTTAGGTTCATATATCGTGCTCTGGAAAGTATTCTTTGGCCTAATGAGATCACGAAGGCAGTGATCGAGGCGAAATCTCGTCGACGGAGAGAAAACTTCCTTGTCACTTGGTCAAGATCCACTTCTACCTCATCTATTTTTAGGTGAGTTTTATGGTTTATTTGCTACATAATTTGATATTATGTTGCCATGGTCCCGCTGATTGGGTCGCCATCATCAAAGCCTAACATTTCAAATAAAGTATAGAAAAAAGTTCTTAACGTTTTACTTCTGTTTCTTTTTTTTTATTCTTTATTTTCTCTGTGACAAGTAAATATTTCTATTCAAATTAAATGTTATCTTTATAGAGGAAAAAATGCATTCCGTCTTCTAGAAATTTTATTCAATAATAATTTTGGGGAAGTTTGGACCCAAATTGTCATCTAAAGTCCCTTTTTAAAAATTATGTTATCCTTAGCAGTCAAAATATATAAAAATAACAAGATTACTTCTGAAAGAGAAGCGTTGTTATTATTAAAGTTATTTTGATGTTATTTCATAATACTCATTGTTAGGTGGAGGGCGCCAGTAGCTCAGTGGTATGCGGGCTTGCTTACTGAGCTCAACATTGCTGGTTCGAAACCCTGTCGAGGCCCTTACTTTTAATTTTATCTGGGAGGTAAAAAAAGTTGAGCATGCCGTCCTTCGGAAGGGATCTTAAGCGATGGTCCCGAGCCTGTACGATGTCAGGTACTCGTTAAAGAACCCTATCCTAGGTAAATAAAAATGCAGGTTTAACAAAATTTAGGACTCACATAGTAGAGTCGGGCTCATGTCCAACAGAGTGACGAAAAAAGGCTCTGGTAGTAGGCGATATGACCTTGTAGTTAACACCCGGGCATGAATCATAATAATAACTATACATTTCAAAAAATAAGATAACTTCTGAATGAGGAATGTGTCAGAAAGTTGTGTCATTAGACTGAAGATATCATTCAGAAGTTACCTTGTTTTTTAAAATATATTTTGACTGTTTCCTTTGGCCCAACTTATGTTACATAAGTTTTATCTAAAGAAGAGCGGCATTAAGGAAGGGCTGAAGATGACCTTTTTTTTTCCTTAAATAACTATTGAAATACTAAAAATCAAAGAAAATCCTGTACCACCATTTTAGGTAGGCTTATGTGTTATAAGGAAAGGCATTATACGTATCCCATGAATCGTAGTTTGTTGCGCCCTTTTCTCGTAATGGGCTATTTTCCACTTCATTCAAAATGCATTTTCTTCTTAGAAGTAGTCTCCTTACCTACTATTTTATTTATTGTCTTATATCATATACAATAATTATTATTCAATCTTAATCAATTTTAATTTATTTCATATATTAACAGGGCAGAGAATATCAATAAAACTCCTTCAACAACACTGACTGCCATTGGATAATGGAGAGAAATCTGGTGTGAATTATTATGAAAAGTTTGTGATTACATTTTAGAATTTAAGTAAAAGAAACTAAAATCTTGCCACAAAAGTATTGTTATAAGGAGTTTTTTTAAAAATTTTAATAATGAGTTAGTTTTTGTGATATTTTAATTAATGTTGGATTATTGCCTATTACGTTATAATTTCTTGAGTTGATGACTTGATATTTTTATTTTTGTGAAATATATATTATTCATATTGTACATAATGGTAGTTCTAGTAGCGATTATAGTATTAGTACAAATATGTTATATTTGTTATATAATTTTTAGAGGTAGTATATTAACAAATATTTATTTAAAAGTAAATCATATTAATATATATGTGCATTTAGGTGAGCCTATGCTGAAAGGAACCTGCCCACAAAAAGTAAAAAAAAGAGTTACATAAAGCGGTACAGTTAGCGTTCCCTTTTTTTAATGTACGAACAGTGAGGGCCATGGCAGCCTAGCATGTGGTCGGGAGCGTAGCAGAAAATCAGGGCGTTGTTTCTTCAGCTAGCTAGTTTTAACAATTATTTAAATATTAACAAAAATTCAACATTATACACTAAGTCCCACTCTTAATTGTTTTTTTCTTATTAACTGGTTCGTTTATAAATTCTTATATATTATAATAACTCTAAATACAAAAAAAAATGAACGAAGGAAAAATTAAAATAATTTTTATATATGACATATTGTTACAGCATTACTTATCTCATTTACTTGTTGCTTTCTCAAAAAAATAGCAATTACAGAGGTTTCGGGAAGCACAATCATCAATATGTGGAATATTTTACATTCAATCAAAAAAAATTAACTGTAAGATATGCGTTAGTATTTACAAATTATATTTCAGTTATACAATTACGAAGTTCCAGCCAATCTATAATAGATCTGTTCTTTATGTCAACTATTTCTTCCGTTGATCAGAATGTTCCTTTTGTAGAATCTGCATAACATTTATATTTTATGTTAATTTAGTTGTATTACACTTAAAATCCCAAATATAATTGTTAAATACTACTTTCAAAATTATTGAATCGACTTCCATATTTAAACATTTGGTCAAAAATGATTATTTGTCTTACGGTGTTATTTTTGTTCATTGAATGTAAAATATTGACATAAAAACGTCTATTGGCTCGTTAAGCACAGTGATAGCTGGTCAAACTTTATTGTGTTACAAAATACCGTCAGATTTCAATCGATAGTAACTACGAGACTAATAATGCGATAACAACGGTTGAGGTCACAACGGATAGAGCATGTCTGTACGTGTTTGTTGTGCAGTGTTTGTTTTGCCTGTGACGTTACGGGCTAGTGTGGGCGCCGGCGGATGATTGTTGCGTAGCGTTGTGTAAAATTAGAAATTAGTGTAGCGTGATAACGCGTTTAGATAGGACGTTGATTCGGGTGTCATTGTAAAGAGCTTGAGGAGCACTACTAGGACTCAAAAGTGAAACATTAGAACTATTCGCCGAAATATATGTAAAAATCGGTATTAAATTGAAAATTGCAAAAAAATTAAAGATGTCTTATATGAATATAGAAAACGCAAATCAGAGGAAAGCTCGCATCAAAAGGAATTTAAAAAACCTAAAAAGTCTAGTGCCGAGCAAATGCAAGAGCTACGGCAGCGTCGAAAAGAAAATGAAAAATGATTTTATCCCGACGTTATCACGGAAAATCAACGGTGTGGACCTTGACGTTAATGTTTTTTTCAGATACTATTAGTGGGAGAGCTTCCCGAAACATTTGTAATTTTTTTTTTTTTTTTTTCGAGAAGGAAAGAATAAATGGGAGGAGTGTTGCAGTAATAATATATTATATAAGAATGGAGAGTCAACTTACGCAACCCAAAAGAAGTTATCATCTAAAGTCTTTTTTGGGCACTACTTTTGTTGTGAGCACCTCATTTGGGGATTTAATTAATTGTAATTCATTTAGGAATATTAAGAATTTTCAAGAGTGCAAGAAAATTGTTCTGCTCTTAATTTTTCCTATTTTGTAGAAACTGGTTCAAAACAAAATTTGAATGCCATAATGAATTGTATAATTGCATCTGTGGTACAATTTGTACTATAAATCTTTTTTGATAATGTGGTTCATCTGGTTCCAGAATAATAATTTAGAATAGACTAGAAATTATTCTAGTAATTGGAAAAACAGGTACCTACTAATTGATTTTTTTTAATTATAAAAAAGCAGTTTCCATTGTGTTCCATTAGAATTCTTGAGGCTAGGTTGCAGGGCAATGCAGCAGTGTTCGTATTTAAAGAATCTGATTACCTTATCGTTTAATACTCCATAATTTTGGAAACTTCCACATCTCAACACAGAGAAATCTTCTTAGTTGTGGGTTGATTCCTTTCCGCAGAAAAAAAAAAAAAAAAAAAAAGGCCCACTTTTCAATATAGCAATGTGAGTCTGAGAAAGCAAGAAGAAAATCAACAGGTGTCCAAGATGTATTTAATAAAATGTATATAGAATAACCCCATTTTATAAAAATAAAATTGTAGAATAGTTTTGTTGTCGGGATATATTTTATATTTTTAGTTCATTCATTGTTCTCAAATTGCAATGGTCATTCGCAAAAAATTATTTATTGAACATAATGAAGATGAAATATTTTTATGGTGTAAATATTACATTAGATGTTGAAGAAGAAAAAATCGTTATTATCAACACTTTTTTTCTTATTTCATAATATTCTGTTTCATTAAATAAAAAAAATAAACTAAAAAAAAAAAACTTATGTTAAAATTAAAGTTATTATTTATTTATACTGTTTAGATTTTTTTTTTTTAAATTCGTAAAGTATTACAATGTATTCAGGGATCACGGATTGGTAATTTTAACTGTCATTTAGAGCGAAAGTTGTATCTATTTTATATTTTCCATAAATATGGTAATATATTAAATTTGATGAATTAAAGCCTACATGAATCTAATTTTTTTTATGTTCATGCAACATATCAGATTGAAATATATTACAAATGTCTTACGGAAACATTGCCAATTATATGTGTAGCCTTAACCTATGTGCCAGTCTCAAGTATGTCATAATAAGTGGGTATATTATTTATTTTATATTAATACTAAAGATATTATAAAGTATTGATAGTCTCCAGTCCCACTCCTTTTAAAAAAATAATTGATATTTTATGGGTTTTTTTTAATAGAAAAGTTATGTATTTGTATTATTGAAAAATCAAATTTTACGGTTGTATGTACGTGGTAAATTAGCTAAATCGTGGTGGTCAAATATATCAAACCTGATATTTCTTTTTTAAATGGTTTAATTGTGATACTTATTTTGAAATTTCAATTCTCTTTTCTTTTCGGTGCCATTTCATTTATAATATTCTTATAAATATTTTTCTTTTTATTCATATCTTTTTGAAGGAGATAGTTACACTTTATTTATTTATTAGTATTGTATAGTTGTGACATAGTGCAAGAAACTATATCTTAAGTCGGTTAACGCGAAAAACCTTCACAATATTTTATTTAATGGATATTTGTGTATTGTATTTCTGGCAAAATGTGGCTTCTATTCCAGTTCTGGACTCGACTTGGTTCAAAAAAGACTACGAACCATCGACCAGGAGGCCCAGAAAAGAGTTATTTTGTCTTTAAAAGTATCGTAGTCCTTTGAAATTTATTTTCTCAATAGCTTTCTATCTGTTACTCAGACGTCAAAAATTTGTAAATAAAAAAAAAAAAAAATCGAAACAGATTGCAAAAAAAATTTTGTTTAAAAGATAATTTTTTCTCTATTAAAAGTTTTCAAATATAATAGAATTCTCCGGCTTTACGTCAGAGTACTAATATCCAATCAGCTAAAATAAAATAACATAACAGTTGGTTGATTGGTTCTTCAGGCTGTGACATCACGTTATTGTATGTTTCAAACATCCTAAGGGGCTCCATGCCCCCGGTTAGATACATAATATATTTTTTTACATGCATATAAAACATATCATCTACTAAAACAAAGAAATGCTATTCAAAAGTGTTAACTTTCGTTTGGGTTATCATAAATTTGTTAAAGACTGCATCCAAACGAGAATACCTGAAAAATTAGGGTTGGTCTTAATATATTTTCTCTCTGCTTGAATTGGAACTATCTCCTTCGTTTAAATATTTTATACGACGTTAGAATAAAATCAAATGACACTGCTCTCTTCTTACGCAAAAGCGTTGTTATTATTAATATTATTTTTGTGTTATTTCTTATTATTCATTGTTATATATGCTTTTCTTAGTTTGCTGTTTTTATTTTTGTTATAATTTACAGTATTATTTCTAAATTTTCTACTAATCAACTTTTTTTTAATTGTTTCCTTCTTTTTCCTTGTTTATAAATTTTTATTGGACGTAAATCCCTTTTTTCTATTTCATAATCGTTTTTCGAAGTTTTAATCTTGAATATTTGTTGTATCCATTTCTGAATAAGGAAATGTTTTTTAAGAAAGTTTAGAATCAGGGTTTCTACAAATCATTTGTAAATAAAAGGTTTCTCCCGTTTTATTTATTTTATTTTATTTTTTATATAAAAATAATTCAAGGTATTCCAAAATTATTCAACTCTATTTGAATGTATATTAATTTTATGAAATCTAAAATATTTATTGTTAAAATAAATACAGGACGTATTATATCGCATTTACAGTTGAATAAATATTTCCAATTATCATTAATTCTTTGTATACAAGGATTATAAATTTTGTATTTAGACTTGTACTTTGTTCATATAAAATTAGACATATTGGTGTTCTTCGTATATTTAAATAATGTTATAAATAATACTGGATTCAAACAAGAAGCTCCTCGTGGTACTTTGCTTCTTTTTTTAAGTAAACTACGAAATAATGAATTCTAAATTTAAGTCTTTTTTATTATTATTTCTACCGTCGTTTGTAATCTAATTTCACTTTATTTTTTACTTGCATACATATGTTTGATACTCAGCCTATTTTAAATATGAGTTACATTGTACAATTATTATACTAAGCATACTAATTGTTGGGTTGTTTATAAGGTGATTCTTACTTAATTCATTTATAATATATTATTACAGTATCACTTCTCCCATTTATTTTGTTGCCTTCTCAAAAATAACAATTACAAACGTTTCGGGAAGCACTCCCAACATCAGTATCTACAATACGAGTACATGTGTTGTTTATGTTAACTATTCTTTCTTTCGATCAGAATCTTACTTTTATAGAACATATTTATTGAGTCGACTTCTATGTTTAAATACTGGTCAAAATTGACTTGTTCATCTATTTATATAAAATGAAGATTCTGATTGACAGAAGGAATGTTAACATAGAGAACACAAGTATTATAGATACTGATGTAATAATATATTATATAAGCATATTATTAAAAATTCAATAATTAACATTGTTTCGTGTCATTTATATATATATATTCTATATGGAATTCAAGATGCTCGTAGTTTACTTTTGTGGTAAAAATAATTAAATTAGTTAATCCAATTCTAAAATATTTATTGAGAGTACATTTTTAGTAGGTTTTGTTAGATGAGGTCCTTTAAGATGAAGAGCAGGACCACACCCCAGTGGGCAACACCCTACCAACACTGTGGAACCACGCCAACTTTTAAGTCATCCCTTCCTTCTTTTCAATTCTTTAGATTATAGTTTTTTTTGTTTTGATGTTATTTATTTCATATAATTGCATATTGAGTATTGATATTATTATTTTCATTTAAGGTGTAGGATAAAATTGTAGTAGTTCCTTATTGAAAAATCGTACAAATTCAACAGTTATTTGCATCTGTTATTGTACACAAAACCTTCTAACAACCATCGATCCTGTCGTATTTTTTTATTTTTTACTAATTTATAATATTGTATAATTGTATTATTAATTATCTTCATATTTCTTTCTGTTAATACATTGAGAATTCCGTTAGACAATATTTAATAAAAAATGTATTTTTCTTACATATACTTTTAGTGGTATAATAAATCCATACTTCAAATAAAAACAGGGAACAATATCTGAATTGTCGGGACCAACTTATCCATGAAAACAACATTCCTTCATTTATTAATTATTTAAAAAAATAATAAAAATGTAATCATCGTTTTTTTTATTTATAATGTAACTAACCCACATTGTTTGTTCTTTTTCGTTTTTCATGGGACATTAGGTTCTTCCAGATACAATGTCTTTCTATACGTAGTTCCCAAATTATATTATTAAAATTTAAAAAAATATATATATATATAAAAGAACATTTACTGATATATATTTTTAAAATAAAACCTTTGTCGTATTTTGTGTATTTTATTTATTCATTATTTATCCCAATTGAAACTGTTCATAATGTGTTTGCACTTTAGTGTACTTATCATGTTGTGGCATGGATTAGTCCCTGTCGCGCCGAAAGACTACCGGGAAAATAGATTGTAAATATTGTGTTTTGGGGGATGTCCAGGTAAAGACATGAATCGCGGGCTGGGGCAGCTCTTCGAATGCTCGCAATTCTCAAAAGAGTGCCAGGTTTAACTGCAAGTTCTCCTTTTCAAAGTTATTGCCCCCCCCCCCCAAAAAAAAAAAAAAAAAAAAAAAAAAAAAACTATTTAAACAAATTATTAAAATTAAATTAATTTGTAATTAAGTTTAATCTTCAGTTGCAGCTTTTTTTTTTCAATATAAAAAAGTTATTTACAACTATAAATAATATATACAACAAGCAAATTTGCTAAACGAAAAAATTATTATTTATTAAAATGTCAAGAGGGGAGAAATCGCCCAGTGGTGACACTCCCTAAGCACTGAGTTGCACTCATTTATAACTCACAGTCATTGCTGCTACTAAGGAGGTCTCTAGGCCATGGGTGTTGTTGGGAAAGTGTGCCAGAATGGAGGGCACAGACTTTAAGATTACTGTGAGAACTATGGGAGGAAGATACCTTTTTGAACGTAGATTTAACTACTTCGGCGATGTAGGGAATGCTGAGGTCAGTATGGACATGGTTTTTTTGAAGGGTTGGGTTTATTATTAAGGCGCACTGGAGGGTAGGTAAGGTATATTTGCCACAGAGAATAACTGACTTTTTCATCTTCACTCACCACATTTTGTACCAGAATTGAAGGGATTCCCACTTTTTAAAACTATTTTTTCATATAAACGTTTGAGCTGCAAAACCGTCTTTAGTATATAGTTAGTTACTATGACTCCATGCCCGGGCTTTAACTACGAGGTCATAATCGCCTACTACCAGGGCGCTCTTCCGTCACTCTGGTGGACATGAACCCGACTCTACTGTGGGAGTCTTAAATTTTGCCTACCCTAAATTTCATTCACCTAGGGCAGAGGTCTTTAACGAGTACCTGACACCATACAGGCTCGGGACCATCACTTAACCTCCCATCCGAAGGACGGCGTGCTTAAGTTTATTTTACCTCCCAGATAGGATAAACTGGCCTCGGCCGGGTTTCGAACCCACGACGTTATTTTATCTGTCTTCTTCATTTTACAAGTTCTTAATGCGACCTTAAATTTACTATTACAATTTATTATTTTAAATTATTTTTATTATGATCTATATTTAAATTACGTGTTTTTTCAGTGTCAACATCTAGTAAGTTGGATTTTACTTAGACTGAAATGTCTTTTAAGGTCTATAGGGGAAGTTTTGCAATCGGTCAAAAAGTCGATGTTGAGTTGTTGCCAAAATATCATGTCTTCCGACCAGCTAATTCCAAAAATGAAACAAAACATCCTGCCTTTGAACACGATATCTACCGATAGAATCAGTGTATCGACACGAAATTTTATCAAGAATCACATGTAGGCCTTCATGTCGATATGCTCATTCTATCGGGAGACACATAGACAGGAATTTTACTTCCACCAGCTTTACGAAGTATAGGGGAAGTATAGTAATCGGTCAGAAATTCGTTGTTGTGTTTTCACCGGATATTTCATGTTTTCCGAGCCTCTGATTCCAAAAATGAAAAACAAATTCTGTGTTTCTGTGAACGATATCTTCCGACAGAATGAATATACAAGAAATTTCGAAATGATACCCAGAATCTCATAAGGACCACACCTATTGGTATTTAGCCAAAGAGAGGGGGGGGGGCTGCCGTTGTAATGAATGTATTGACATAAAATTTCATTTGTAAATTCATAACACCATAAGGATGATACCTAATAGTTTTCAGCGAAGAAAGAGAACAGAAGAGAGCGGCTCGACTCAAAACCCTAATATCTGCTGGTGTAATGAATCTATCGACACAAAATTTAGTATGAAGATCCATGATATCGATTGTTTTTGGAGGGAGAGCATGATGTGGATGTACATTGCTTCACTAACGTTTTTTTGTAATTAATTTTTTTTCTTATCTTCTTTATTTACTATTGGAATTATTAAATAATTATTCAGTCACGTGTTACAGAAGTTCAAATTTTAAAAACATTCTGTATCATAGCAGTATGAACTTAGCATTCGGAAGATTTGCGATTAGGAGCCACTCCTCACTCCCGAATGTGCAGAACACTGAAGCATTTTGAACGAGGGGAATGAATGAAATCACGAGTTTGTTACTTCCTTATGAGCCCTCGCATACTATTCCAAACTTAGCTAAATTGCATCAGATGGACACACACTGTACATTTTAACACCTCATTCAATGATATTGTATTGACCTTGATACCGCTACGAACCAGTATCTGATAATTTTGCCTGATATCAGAATGATTCTGACACAAAAACTTATATTGTAACCAAAACTAAGACTGATACCAGTACTGATATTGATACAAAAACTAATATTGTAACCAAAACTAAGTCTGATATTGATACAAATCTTATATTGTAACCGAAACTGATAATGTTAGCGAAACTGATCGCTATATCTTTTATTCCTTCCACGATTATTTAAGAAGGGAAATATCAGAAAACATTTTTCATTCTACTTCTGGTGGACTATTATGAAATATGATGGAATCCGACGTACCAACTTTGCTGTCTTGAAATGATTTTTCAGAAAATAGAGGGAATTTGTGCCACAAGGTCGACCGATATCCTATATTCTTTCCTGGATACTTTAGCATGAAAATTCTTGAAAAAGTTTTTTATCTCCTCTTCTGGTCGGCTTTTCATGCATATAATGGTAACCGATGTACCAACATTGTCGTCTTGTAGATATTTTTGAGAAAATAGAGGGAATTCGTACCACAAGGTCGACCGATATCCTATATTCTTTCCTGGATATTCTAGCACGAAAATACCTGCTGAAAATGAAATGAAACTGTTACTGGGCTCCAAAGAAACACCAATGTATAATGAACTTAAAAGAAATAAAACTTGTTTATTTATGGTATTGTCTAATTTCACCAACTATATTTACATGGGAGTACTTTCAGTATTTCTACCATCCTCAGCCAAAAGCATAAGAGATAAGACTCTTTTAAGTTCATTTGAATTATTTCACAATATCTCTGCAATAATGTCAGTTTTCACCAATGTATAATTTTCAATCGGCCAGTCCACAAAGAACTGCTGTTGAAAGTAATTTTCTTCTGAAATATGTATAACTTGAACTTCTGAAATATGGTAGTTATCTACATGAATACATTCATGTAGATAACTACAATTTTTTTTTTTTGGCCTAATTCGCGATGCATATTAGCCATGTCCCTGTGTTATGTAGTTATTTATGATATCCATGGCCCCGGGAGGGAGTTCTATCTACGAAATAAAACTCACTCATGGACGGAATTCGAACCCGTAAACCATGGTGAGAGCAAACATCAGACTCAAAAAATCCCTTTGTAATAAAAGAAAATGTTTATTAGTATCTTTATTTGTAATAGGTCTCTTTTACGAGCAGTTTCCAGAATCGGTATTAGCTTGGAAACTGATACAATTGCTCGGTATCAGTTGGAGCGTATCGTGTATCAAATTGATACAACCTCACACATCCCTAATATGGACCCAAACCCGACAGAGATCAACAGATGGAGTATGCGGTCTTTTTATTATATTCTAAAAGTATAACAATTAAAACTGATCTTTTTGCGACAAAGGATCTTTAACATATTATTCCTAAATGTTTTGTATTTCAATATAATAGTAATATATTTTATTTTTAATTTTTATTCGAAATTTAGAAATAGGCTAAAGTTGACGATATAACCTAATTTGAAATATAAAAATAGAAAACATGTGTGGATTGAAACGTGATTCTTCATACGTCAAATTAATAAATACAATTATTGTAATGGTAAATATTCATTTATGGAATATGTTCTTATTAATTTATTTTTGAGTAAATTTCCTCAATTTCCTGTGATTATTCAGTTTTTATAAAATACAATTTTGAATGGAACGAGTTTAATTTACCTATTTTTTTTGGTACATTAGATCCTGAATTACATCCTTAGCAAGATCATGTACCGCATAAAACATAATATATATAAATTTAGAAAAAGAAAACAATTTAGAAATGAAACGCTATATGGGCTCCAAAGAAAGATTTGTTATTTGTTCATCAGTTTAAAATTAACAAAAGAAACACCAATGTTTAATTTTCAATCGGCCAGTCCACAAGGAACTGCTGCTGAAAGCAAGTAATTTTCTTCTGAAATATGTATAACATTTACACATTCATGTATCATCAATAAATGCAAAATCATAAATGACAGTACTGTATTTATACTGAGAATATAATATAATTTTTTAACAATTAATAATACGTATTTGCATACGGCCTAAATGAAGCAGTAATCTATTACTCAATATAAGTCTTATATCTTAAATGTTAAAATAATTTTATTGATTTAATTTGAAACTATAATAATTGTAGAAAATGAGGATATTGATGCATCATTATACAGTCTGCACAGCTAAGCCTGGCTCCTGTTTTCCCTTCTTGGCAACACTGTATGCTTGCATTTTGTGTGTGGCTTTATCCCTGTGAAAAATGCCTACCGCATCTACAGCAAAATTGGAAAAACAGGGGTCTTTAGATGCTAATGACCCCTTACGACAAGGGATTGTGATGATTGATCACAAAATCCGGAATCTAGAAAAACGAAAGGTACGTTATTCGTTTTTAAGCAACTTATAAGACTTAGATACTACTCACAACGGAATACGCCATGTTTGCCATGTGCTTATTCTAAACTTTCGGTGTTTCATTGAAATGATTTGTTAGTGTAGTTTAAAGTTTTCATGCCTATCTTAAATTGTATTCCTGTGCCTTTTGTTTAAATTGTGGTTATCACACTTGTGTACTTTAACCTTGACAGAGTGATGTTCCTTACAAACCCCTTCCCGGTTTATTTTCGTTTTTAGTTACATATTTTAGTATTAACTTGAGTATTAATCTAAATGTTTCTCTGTTTACTAGACGAAGTTGGATCTTTACCGTGATCTGCAAAAAAGTGGTCAGGATTTGAGTTCTGATCAACTTGAAGCAATTTCGAAGTATGACGCAGTGATGCAACATCTTGAATTTGCTCGTGAATTATCCAAGCATTTAACTTCCTTGGCTTTGGATTCGGTTAAAAATGCTAAAAAACAGGCTCGGAAGGAAGCGCAAGAGAAGGCACAACAAGATATTGCACGAACAAAGGATATACTAATGATCCAGGTTTGTCTCTTCATTATTACTCCTAAAATAATTCGTTGTACATATTGGTCACAGAGTTCTAAATGTTTAAAGTTTAGCAAAGATTTTTTTAATATAAATATTATTTCTAATATAAACTGGTTTATTATCTTTTACATTGCAATTATTTGACGAAATGTTGTGAAACATCTTTGACCGACAATTATACCTGGAATGTCTGTAACTTGTACATTGTTAGTTTTGCCCATACATTTTTGTTAAGAAAATATTCACATCCTGTGTACGTTTCCAATGATTTCCTTTTAATTCTTAATTGTCTTACAAATGTACGTCTTATTGTTTCTGAGCGTCTCTCTTTACTATCCAGTGTGATTTGTGTAATACATTTCGAGTTTTTAGCCACAATCCATAGTTCGACTACCCGGTGTTTTTTTTTTTTTTTTCAATTTGTGTCGGACCTCAATTATTAAAGTACTGATCTTTAGGAAATGATTGATGTCCTTTAAATGTATTAGTTAGAACTTCAAGGTCACATAATTCCGTGGTAAAATGGAACACCAATCTGCAATCTCAGAAAGTTCATTACAATGGCCACAAATATTTTCACTTTTCAACCTGCCAATAACTTTCGAATCATGCCATGTTTATTATGTATAAATGCCTGTCAGAACTGCAATTTTTTACTCTCTCCATAGTAACGAAATGAGACTATTATGGATGATTATCTGCATCAAATGACGTTTAACGTAACGCCTTCATACACTGCAATGATCTAAAAATTACCTTATTTGCCTGGGGTTTTACATAATTTTAGGTTCGAATATTTTGGATGTCACTTAGGGTAACAGTTGAAAACATAAAAAATACAGAATCACGATTTTTCTTGTAGTTGCCTTTATTTTTTATACTTCCTGTTTAACCTATCTTTGCCCATCGATTATGACTTGGGTCTATATATCACCCATGCAAGAGGAATTTTATATTCTTTTGTTTGACTCTTTATTTATTAATACAATGAATAAAAGTATTATTATTCATTCATCTTATGTGTGTTTACATTCAAGTTTTTTCTACCTACTCTTTTTAAACCTGACGATCTATGCAAAAAATATAAATATAATATAAAAAATATATATTTATATCTATAAATGTTTGCGTAGATCGTCAGGTTCACGAGATATTGCCATGAGTCCACTTTTTTACTTCCCCAGATTTATGAAGTATAGGGGAAGTTATGTTATCGATCAAAAATTCATTGCGTAGTTTTAAACGGAATTTCATTTTCCGATTTCCTGATTCCAAAAAAAATTATGTTTATGTTAATGAGCACATTAACTCCCGATAGAATGAATGTATCGACACGAAATTTAATATGAGGATTCAGATGCCCCACTAAGTAAAATATTGAGTTTTAGCACCAACGGTCAATTGACTTTGGAGGGAGAGCGAAAACATAAATGATTAATTTGTGCTGGGGAAGTACATAGCCATTGATCCATCGACGACTTTTTTAATTTAGGGGAAATCCTTGAGTTATACAAAGAAAAAAAAATGGTCCGTGCTAAAGATGGATGCTTCTCATGAATTTTGAATTTATTTTCAAATATTGAAAATAACTGGTTGAAGAATTAATTATAAATCGTTGTTATAATATATATTGGTAATAAGAATTTAATTTAGTTTTTTATGGATATCATAGGAAATTACGTGTTAAATCCCAGGAGAGACCAATAGCAATTTACATCTGGAGAGTTCAGCTGCGGTCAAGGTCACTATTTTACATTCATCTTGAGAATTGATGTTAGGTGTAGTTCAGAAAATTAACTATATTAAAACAATTGTTTTTGTTATTTTCTTTTATATTTGTAAATGTCTTATATTAGGCCTGGATGTGTAGCGTGCTTTCCTACATCACTTCACTTCTTTTGTAGAATGAATCAGCAACAAGACTCATTTTAAAGAGATGTATTATTACCGAGTGGTGTCCTGTTAGATACTTGATTGTCCGCCGGGGTTGGTCAAGAAGAGTTGTTCTTCTTTTGCTTTACAATGCGCTTCTTAAACAACAGATGAACAACTTGAGAAGACAACACTAAAATGAATTATTATCGGATTCCCCATCATTTAATTTGATACATGAGAAAAGATAATCTGATGTCTAACTACCCTATTTTGATATTGTCTGGTTCCATATCTCTTATAGTTCCCATTTACAGCTCGTGATTTGCGAAGGGAAAATTTATGTCGTAATACAAATGAACAATTTTTTGGGGATTAATCGCCAAGTTATTGATATGGAGTTTGGAAAGACAACACAATGATGAATTATTATCGGATTCCCCATCATTTAATTTTATAAATGAGAAAAGATAATCTGATGTTGTCTAACTACCCTATTTTGATATTGTCTGGTTCCATATCTCTTATAGTTCCCATTTACAGCTCGTGATTTGCGAAGGCAAATTTATTTCATAATACAAATGAACAATTTTTTCAAAGCATTTAAGGATTAATTGCAAAGTTATTTCTATGGAGTTTGGAAAGACAGCACAATGATGAATTATTATCGGATTCCCCATCATTTAATTTGATAAATGAGAAAAGATAATCTGATGTTGTCTAACTACCCTATTTTGATATTGTCTGGTTCCATATCTCTTATAGTTCCCATTTACAGCTCGTGATTTGCAAAGGGAAAATTTATGTCGTAATACAAATGAACAATTTTTTGGGGATTAATCGCCAAGTTATTGATATGGAGTTTGGAAAGACAACACAATGATGAATTATTATCGGATTCCCCATCATTTAATTTGATAAATGAGAAAAGATAATCTGATGTTGTCTAACTACCCTATTTTGATATTGTCTGGTTCCATATCTCTTATAGTTCCCATTTACAGCTCGTGATTTGCAAAGGGAAAATTTATGTCGTAATACAAATGAACAATTTTTCGAGGATTAATCGCTAAGTTATTGATATGGAGTTTGGAAAGACAACACAATGATGAATTATTATCGGATTCCCCATCATTTAATTTGATAAATGAGAAAAGATAATCTGATGTTGTCTAACTACCCTATTTTGATATTGTCTGGTTCCATATCTCTTATAGTTCCCATTTACAGCTCGTGATTTGCAAAGGGAAAATTTATGTCGTAATACAAATGAACAATTTTTTGAGGATTAATCGCTAAGTTATTGATATGGAGTTTGGAAAGACAACACAATGATGAATTATTATCGGATTCCCCATCATTTAATTTGATAAATGAGAAAAGATAATCTGATGTTGTCTAACTACCCTATTTTGATATTGTCTGGTTCCATATCTCTTATAGTTCCCATTTACAGCTCGTGATTTGCGAAGGGAAAATTTATGTCGTAATACAAATGAACAATTTTTTGGGGATTAATCGCCAAGTTATTGATATGGAGTTTGGAAAGACAACACAATGATGAATTATTATCGGATTCCCCATCATTTAATTTTATAAATGAGAAAAGATAATCTGATGTTGTCTAACTACCCTATTTTGATATTGTCTGGTTCCATATCTCTTATAGTTCCCATTTACAGCTCGTGATTTGCGAAGGGAAAATTTATGTCGTAATACAAATGAACAATTTTTTGGGGATTAATCGCCAAGTTATTGATATGGAGTTTGGAAAGACAACACAATGATGAATTATTATCGGATTCCCCATCATTTAATTTGATAAATGAGAAAAGATAATCTGATGTTGTCTAACTACCCTATTTTGATATTGTCTGGTTCCATGTCTCTTATAGTTCCCATTTACAGCTCGTGATTTGCGAAGGGAATATTTATGTCGTAATACAAACGAACAATTTTTTCAAAAGCATTTAAGGATTAATTGCAACGTTATTTCTATGTAGTTTGGAAAGACAACACAATGATGAATTATTATCGGATTCCCCATCATTTAATTTGATAAATGAGAAAAGATAATCTGATGTTGTCTAACTACCCTATTTTGATATTGTCTGGTTCCATGTCTCTTATAGTTCCCATTTACAGCTCGTGATTTGCGAAGGGAAAATTTATGTCGTAATACAAATGAACAATTTTTTCAAAAGCATTTAAGGATTAATTGCAACGTTATTTCTATGTAGTTTGGAAAGACAACACAATGATGAATTATTATCGGATTCCCCATCATTTAATTTGATAAATGAGAAAAGATAATCTGATGTTGTCCAATTACCCTATTTTGATATTGTCTGGTTCCATGTCCCTTATAGTTCCCATTTACAGATCGTGATTTGCGAGGGCAAAATTTATGTCGTAATACAAATGAACAATTTTTCGAAGCATTTGAAGATTAATCGCCAAGAAAGTAGTCACTAAGTTATTTCTATGGAGTTTGAACAGTTTGGCGCCATTTCGCATGACCTTTTATTTACAGAAGACCATGCCTTATGAATAAGAAGTATTTTCGTGTGTTCCTGTCATTTGTATGACTTATATATACTGATAAAATATTGTAATGTTATTCCATAGCTTTCTGTTGTTCTTGTGTATATCAATGATATAAATTTATCGATCCTGTGCCTTCGCGATCCAATTTGAAATTATTTTTGAACTAAATATATATTTTTTTTGACAGGATGTGATGTCGAGTATGGGGCAGGACGCCGTCCGTGAGGACTTGACCCAGGGTAAGGCGAAGGTGACTCTAACCGCTGAAGAGCTCCAGCAGATTGATGACCTATATCTGGAACTCACCCCCAAGCGGGAAGAGCATGCTCTGTTTCAGGTGAACTTATTTTGTACCTATCTAGCAATCTTGCCAACCCCCATGGAATTAGGCTGGTGGGGCCATGTTCCCATCTGTCTCCTTCTACCTTCTGCACTCAAATGGCATCTCTGCCTGCAAGGAGCTCTATGTTCCCTTTAGTAGACAGTCATTTTATTGCTGGTCCCGTTCTATAATTTATTGGTAGCTCTGGTGGTATATTTTGTTTTAAAACTCACTTAGCAACAATTGATGTTTTTCTTCGGATTCCCCATCATTTGAACTTGATAAATGGGAAATTTAATCGGATGTTGGTTAGGAGTGTCTGTTTACTTTCGTTCCCTTGGTCTCTCTATAATGAAGGATTGTGGAAGTGTGTTGGATGTTCGTCAGATGGCGCCATCAAGTTTCTTCCTTACTAATGCGAAAGCTCTAAGTTCCAATCCCAAGATAGCCTCACGCGTGACTCCGATTTGTGCTCTCATAGTTGCATATCTATAAATATCGTGGAAAAGAAGGAAGGAATAAAATCGCAGTAGTAACATTTTATAATGTTACAATATTTTTTGGTAAATTGAAGCAATCGGCTTGTGATAACTAAAGTATGATACTAGTGAATATAGAGTGTGTACTTATACGAGGGGTGATCAAAAAGTTCCAGGACTTTTTGGATTGTTCGCCGCTCGTTGGAGAGCGGTACGGTTGGCAGCATTAGTTGTGACTTCCTGAGCTCAGCTGTTTTTGTAGATTCTCTACAAACGTTTTTGTGAAGTAACAAACGTTTTTGTGAAACACATTTTTCGTGTTTGGCTATTTGTGATATTTTGTCAAATGAATCAAGAAGAAGAGAGAGCAACGCGTTTGTGTGAAGTTAGGTAAAACTTTTACAGAAACTTTTCCGATGTTGCAAGAGGCTTTTGGAAATGATTGTCAAAGAAGACAAAATCCTCCAACACCCAAAAAAGCTCGGTCAAGTCAAATCAAATGTCAAGGTCATGCTCACTGTTTTCTTCGACTGGAATGGTGTCTACCACGAATTTCTTCCACGAGGTGAATTATAATACTGGAAACCGACTTGTTTTTAAAAAAAACCTTTATTTATAAAATAATTACAAAAATCGAACAGGCATAGTAACTGGCAAGCAGCAGAATGATGAACTAACTATTATTTTACAAAATGAGAACCTTATATCCTAGAGTAGGGAAGACAGTTTCGTGGGAACTGTCTAGCTAGCATAAAATGTACAAGCATAGCTATAATATTACATATAACTCCTCCACCCCTAAATTAAGGTGTCCTCACCGTAGATAGGCTGGGATATTGAGGGGTCCTTTCTGCACCAGGTGTGGCATTGCTATTAGATTGTGGAGTCTATACAAGAAGGAGTACAATGTTTGTGATACAATATCAATAAATATATACAAATACATAATGTTAAACATCCTAGAAGGGAATACAATATATATGCATGATTTGGTTCATGGTCAGTTAATAATAATAGAGGTTCTTGCTGGATATTAGCATTATGTACATCTTCAAAAGATATAGTTGTTTTAAGGTTTGGAGAAAAAAAATCAGAAGGATATATAATGTGATTAATAGTGTCCCAATATTCATGGGGTCTTACATTAGGTATTAAAGTTTCATTATTTTCTAAATATAATAATTGACTAAATGGAGCATATAGAGTAACATTCTTGTTTTTTAATTTAATGATATAAGATTGATTGAAGATCAAAACTTGATTAATGATGGGTATATATTTACAAACATTCGTTGGAAGTACTTGAGTGTGGTTACAATTATTAAGTTGTTTATGACTGATTAGAGATTTGATACAAGTGTCATTTAAAGTTACAATATTCTTATTACAATAGTAATTATTCCTAATAAGTGTACAGTTAGAGCTAAATATGTTATACAAATCATACAATATAAATGAAGGGTGTACATAAGTAGTATATAATACGTCTTCCTTAAAAGTAGGACAGCATACTAAAAAATATGTATCATAAGACTTACTAGCTAGAGGTAGTGAAATAAAATAAGTTACAATGTTGTTGGTGAAGTGACAATTTACCTTCGCCAATTTCCATAAAATAAATGGGTCTTTCGAAACTAAATTATGTTTTTCAATCACCTACCTTAAATCTTGAAAACTAAAAATTGTGGAATGCAATATTCCTAACTTACAAAATTCTATACTTGAGTTTAATTCTGATCTTTGCCAGGGGGCTTCTTTTGAAGTCCTGAAACAGAAGGAAGATCTGTCTGTTTCTGAATGACTTTTCTTGGTCTTTTAATTTGTTGTGGATGAATTTTAAAGGGTTTTAGATTTTTACCAATTGCTTTTGAATTCGGATTGATTGCTAGTTTAGTGTGGGGATTATAAAGAATTTTCTTAAATTTGGGTTTGTCTTTGTCTTTTCCTACTTTCTGGTATAGGCCTTCGGGAAGTTCAGGTTCAGGTTCTCTGTTTTCGTTTAGTCGTTCAGTTCGTTTCTCTTTTTCTGTAGTAAGCATTCTTTTTATTTCGTTTCTTAGTAGTTCTAGATTTTGGTGGTATTTATTTATTTGTTGGTCAAGAATTATGTCTTGTGCATTCGAGTTGTACAGGTTGTTAGTGTAACCAAATGTCATTTCGAAGGGAGACAATTGAGTAGTTGTTTGTAAGGTATTATTAAAAGTTATGTTTGCTAATTTCAATAATTCCACTGAACTCATGTTTGGAGATTTTAATTTTAATGCATTGGCCATTTCTATCAAAGTGGAATGCGCACGTTCTATGGTTCCCATAGAATCTGGATGGTTTGGGGTTACATAATAGGGCTCAATGTTATATAGTCTTAAAAAGTTTTGAAGACTATGGTTGGAAAATTCGGGACCGTTATCCATTTGTATGGTTTGAGGTATAGGGTAATGTCTCAAATATTCTCGAAGACTGTCTTGTATGTGGGGTTGATTCAAGCTAAGTAGAGGGTATAATGTTAGTAATTTTGAGAAACAGTCAATTATAGTTAAAAATTTCTGTTTGTCATACTGAAAAACGTCAATTTGTATTTTCATGAATGGTTTATCAGGAGTAGGGGTGACATTATATTGAACCTTAAAGGGTCGTCTGTCATACTTGACTTTTAAACATATGGGACAATTGTTTATAAATTCGGTAACTGTTTTAATCATTGAAGGCCAATAATATCGTCTTTTTAGTTGATTTATTGTTTCTGATATGCCTCTATGACAACTTTTACCAACGTGGTAGTTAGCCACAATTTCCATTTGTTCATTTTCCGTTAAGATATCTATCAAGAATTTAGAATATCGGATAAGGCGATTTGTTCTAAAATTTGTTTCAATAAGGGAGGAAAGCGTTAGAAATGCTTGTTGGTAATTTTGAGTAAGAATGCCGTCAGTTTTAAAATATATGCCATATTTTGTGTTAGGCTTCAAATACTCAATTAAGAATTTTTTAAAGTGAGAAGTGTCTTTTGGATCTAGAAAATAGCAATATATTCTGTTTTTACCAAAAAGTTTAATGGCTTTATGTGTTTTATTAAGACGTTCCAAAATGATTTGGTTGGATTCTATGTTGATAGCTTTATCAGGATCAGCAATGCCCTGCGTTTCATCCGAACTAAGTTGGGAATGTAATGTTACTAAGGAGCTATCGTCAGTCATTTCTTGGTTGTTATCGTTGTCCAATAATTCGTCAGGAGAAGTTAGGGGGAATTCCTTAATAAAATTGTCTAGTTCCTTTTGTATGTCATCTTCATTCACTACAGGAGGAGATTGCAAATTTGAATTGGTGCAATTAGAGGTTTCAGGATTATCTGAATCTATAGCATTGCAAAGTTGAATTCGAGATAGGGCGTCAGCGACTTTGTTAGATTTTCCCTCTATGTACTGAATTTCGAAATCATAGTCAGCGAGTTGCGTTTTCCAACGTAATAATTTAGCGTTGGGCTCTTTCATGTTGTGTAGCCATTGGAGTGGCTTATGGTCAGTTTTTAGTGTAAAGTGTCGTCCGTAAAGATATGGTCGAAAATATTTACAAGACCAGACTATTCCTAAGCATTCTTTTTCGATCGTGCTTAATCTTTCTTCTTGTTTGTTTAATGTTCTTGATGCAAAACAAACCGGTAAGTCTTTTCCGTTAATATTTTGTGATAGCACGGCTCCTAATGCCAAATTTGAGGCGTCTGTAGTCAGTGTGAAGTGTTTGTCAAAGTCTGGTAACTGAAGTATTGGACTAGAAATTAAAAGATTTTTGAGTGTTTCAAAAGAGTTAATAAATGAGGGATCGTTAGGATTTAATTTCATGTCTGTACGTAAGGCTATTGTTAAAGGTTTTGCAATCTTTGCATAATCTTTTATCATCTTGCGATAATAGCCTGTCAATCCCAAGAATTGTTTTATTTCCTTCGTAGTTTTTGGTCGAGGAAATTTTGATATAGCTTCTAATTTTGAAGGATTAGGGGAAATCCCTTTCTCTGAAATAATATGACCTAGATACAGTAGCTCTTTTTTGCAGAACTCCGTCTTGTCTAACTGAATTTTTAGCTTATATCGTTTTAAGCGCTCAAAAACTCTCTGTAGATGTTTTAGATGTTCGAACAGAGTGTCGCTAAATATAATGATATCGTCCATGTAAATTAAAACATTTTCCATGTCCGAAAAAATTAAATTCATAGCGCGTTGGAAGCTTGGAGGTGCATTTTTCAAACCGAAAGGCATTCTCAGAAATTCGAAATGACCCTTTTCTGTTGAAAAGGCCGTTTTGGGAACAGATTCTGGAGACATTTCGATTTGGTGAAAACCGGACGCTAGGTCTATAGTTGAAAAATACATAGAGCGACCTATTTTCCCAAAAAGATCCTCTATATTGGGAAGTGGGAATTTATCATTCACTGTTTTTTCATTAAGTTTTCTATAGTCTATGACCATACGGATTTTACGTTTTCCTGAAGCGTCCATTTTTTTTGGTACGACCCATATGGGACTGTTATATGGGGAGTGGCTTTGTTGTATAATTTTATTTTTTAATAGCTTATCTATTTCCAGTTCTATGTCTTTTTTAAATATTTGAGGATATCTATAATTCCTCGTATATACAGGGTTTTCATTAACTGTTCTAATAGTATGTTTCAGTAGTCCTGTACATGTTAGTGGGTCCTGTTCACGTTTTATGATTTCAGGGTATTTTTTTACTAAATTAAGAATAAATCTTTTTTCCTCATCATTGAGATGGTCTGTTCTTAACAGATTTGGAATGTCTTGGATAATCTCATCTCTACTAGAAGGGCAAAAGGTCGACCTATAGGAATGGATATCAATAATTGATTCCATTTCATCAATTTCCATTGGTTGAGGACAAATGGTCATCAACTCAGGATGATTAGAGTGAAGTGTCACCAAGCATTCATTATTTTTTATGTTTACGAGACCTTCTTCAATGAAGCAATTCTCGAATTTTTGATTTTTTATTACTCCTATCCCTTCTTCTTTATTTACCTTTACTCTGACAATTTGTTTTCCTGGCCTTATATTTATTTCCGGAGTTTCAATTAGAAATAATAGTGGTTTGTTTTCATATTTATTATTTAGTATTTTGTTTTTAAAATCTACGCTACTATCTAAAGCGGTTAAGGTTTCGTGCCCTAACAGAATATCATATTTATCACTAAAATCAAAAATATAAAATTTAACTGATTGTGTAAAATTTGGAAATATGGAATGTAAGTTAAAATTCACATATTGATTACCTGATGTCTCTCCGTTGGGGGTTTTTACTGTAAAATTTTCTACATATCTGTTAACATTTGGGCCTACTGCTCTATTACAAATATAATTTTTTTGTGATCCCGTGTCGATCATCCACTTATGTCGAAAGGTATCAACAAAATACGGAAGTGATTTGTTCAGGAGATTTAAATCTAACACTGAAACTGGTCTGGAGGTTTCTTCTTTCCTAGACTTAAATCTAAAAAAATGGTCGGTTAATTTTGTGGTCAAGTCCGTTAGTCTGTCTACCTTTTTTTCAAGTGGGGAACCCTGTTCTACGTGGGTTATTTCATAAGGGGAAATCATTTTTCTGGTATCAATTGGTTTCTGAGCGGTTCTCATTGAGACTGTGTTTTGGGAACCAAAATTGTCCCTTTTGTCAAAATTTTGAAACGTTTGTTGAGGCCTAATGTTATTTTCACCAAAAGTCCGCGGATTGAACTGTTGCCAGTTAGTTTGTGGGAAACTTCGCGAATTGAATTGTTGCTGGTTCGTTTGTGGGGAAGGCCATGGTCTTTGGTATTGTTGTTGGGTCCATTGTGGTTTTTGTTTTTGAAAGAAATTTGGACCTACTTTTGGTTTGACAGTTTTTTTATTATAATCTTCTTTCCCATGAAAGAAAGAGTTTGTTTGGTAATGGCCAGTTATACCATTTACAACGTTTATGGCATTCTCATAGCCCAGGTTTCTCATGACAATTTGACATGAGGAGATTAGTTTATTCCTAATATCGGTCAGACTTTGAGGCTGCAGGTTTTCAACCATTTCCCCTAAACGTGGGTGAACCCCTGAGCAGAATACATCAATTAGATCCTCATCTAATTGATCATCTAACTCTCTCAAAGATATTTCTGATTTACCGCCTAGTTTATATTGTGTCCTAATTTGTGCTCGTTTTTCTTCCAACCGAGTAATAAAGGACATTGGATGTTCTCCTCTATGAGATGTCATAGACATTAATTCTCTCCTAATTATCCTAGCGGGTCTGTTATCGGCAAAATTTCGTTTAAGCGTTTCTACAATTTCGGATAGGTGTCCTGCATCGGCACACGCTATCCGGGCAGAGCCTTGTAATTTGCTTTTAGTCCCGCTAAAAATTAGGTAGTGATTATTGTCCCTTTCCAATATTGCTTCATCACAATAATCAGTGTACAAGATTTCTAAATTTTTTAAGAATGATGCTAATTCATATGAATTGCCATCATATGGGATTATGAATTTTATAATATCTAATGGGATAGGTTTTGAAATTGCCACTGGGTTAGACATATTTATGCTAGGTAAATTACTTATTTCTATCTTGGATGGTTTCAACTTAATATTAGAGAAGGAACTTACAGTTAATTCGTTGTTTTCTTCTTCGCTGTAAGGTTCTTCTTCCTCTGAGGATGATGAGTCCGAAAGTCGTCTCTGCCTATAAGATGCCAGTTTTGACTTCTTCTTCACCTCGAGTAAGCGGCTTGCAGGTTGTAGAAAGTTTTCTAAGTAGGTACCTCGTTCAAGAAGTAGAAACTTCAAGCTTCAAGCTCCGGGTAAAGTCACGGTACTGAGGACAAATGGTCTTCAAACTTGAAACTGACGAGGTCCCTGCCTCGGGCGCCAATTATAATACTGGAAACCGACTTGTTTTTAAAAAAAAACCTTTATTTATAAAATAATTACAAAAATCGAACAGGCATAGTAACTGGCAAGCAGCAGAATGATGAACTAACTATTATTTTACAAAATGAGAACCTTATATCCTAGAGTAGGGAAGACAGTTTCGTGGGAACTGTCTAGCTAGCATAAAATGTACAAGCATAGCTATAATATTACATATAACTGGTGAGACAATTAATCGTTTTCGTTGCCTTGAAACCCCCCGCAAGGCTGTGAGGAGGAAGAGACCTGAGCTGTGGGAATTGGGTGCTGCACCATGACAACGCGCATGTTCTTTCTGCGTTGCTCATTCGGGATTATTGCACAAAAACGTCATGGCCATCATCCCCCAACCCCCATACTCAACAGACCCTGGCCCCTGCGGACTTTTTCCTGTTTCCGAAACTCAAGAGACCCTTAAAAGAACAGAGATTTCACTCAACTTTGGTTTATCTTATCTGGGAGGTAAAATAGACTTGAGCACGTATATCTATAATTACACGTTGTGTAATTTCTTGTTCTGTTAAAATGAATATATATTCCAAATCGAGGATTTATTAATTTATAATTAATTTGTTACAATGTTTTTGGCAATACTTAACGATAGTTGTGTAATTACAATATAATCCTAATTAGAAAACCAGGAATACTTCTGCTTTATGTACATTTTATTTTAATATTGAAGGTTCTAAAAAATGAAAGAGGGGAATATAGTTAATTTTTTCGTTGCTTGCTTCTTTTGTTTGATAATTTGTTTTAATTCTCTTGAAGTGGATGGATGAGAAAATAAATAAAAGAATTGCTTTAGTATTTACAGCTCCTCGCTGGTAACACAAAGCATTAATTATTGTTAAGGATCGATGGGAAAAACTTATTTGTATTTTTCCTCCAACTGATGCCCGTGTTTGTAAAATCTGTGTTAGAATAACGCAAACGAAATTGCGCATCCATCCTGCGTACAAGTTTCCACTTCTTCCAAAGTTTTATTGTTAAAGTTTGGTAATTTTAAAAGTTCCTATTCAACCACAAATACTCATTGTTATTTTTTCTCTCGATAGGATATGTTCCAAGCACCTGCTGAGGCCATGTCTGATCTTCTTAAAGGAAAGAACAAGGAAGTGTGTGGCACAACATACACCGCACTTAAAGGGAAAATTTTTGAAATTATCCAGTCTGGCTATTTTGACAACGCTCAGCCCGAGCAAGCCAAGGAAAGCATGGTGAGTCATTTGTAGTATTGTTCTTTGTAGTCAGAACTGTGGAAAGTGAGTCAAGAAGTGAACTTTTCAGGAGTTACTTATTTATAGGACGTGGGATGCATTATAGATACAAAATAAAGAAAAACGTATTTAAAAAAAAAAAAATTGTTTTCCACGAAATATATATCTGTGTTCACAGGGAATAAATTGGTAACTCTAAATTCGTAACTTTTCAGGGCAGCACATTTTTACTTTTGCATCGTATAAATCCAGTTTTTGGAATAAATAAATTATGTTGGAATTATTATTAATCATATACCTTCTAAATCTATAGGAGTGAATGAAAATGAATATTGTTAATCCTTTCTTGGATTTTCCCTTAGTTACCTAATCATTTCCCCATCTCTTACCTAATTATTGTCCCATACATTACCTAATATTTATACACACTTCTTACCTAATTATTAACCATACTTTTTTAAATACTCGTGAATGATGCCTCTCTAAAGTTGATTTAACCGAAAATGCCCTCTTCACTTGGAATAGTCTGCCATAGTGAATAAATGGTTAAATGCCGTTATCTCGTGAATGATTCCTGAAAGATGTAGATTAAGTTGATTTAATCGAGAGCGTACACAATTTTACGAGAATGTTTCCCTGTGACCATAGATAATAAAGAATGAATAAAGTAATATAGGAGTACTTTCGTTATTGCTACCATCTTCAGCCACGACTTAACAAATAGTGTTTGTATTCAGTGTTTGTTAAGTAGTGGCTGAAGATGGTAGCACTTACCTTAAGTACTCCCATATTATATATATTTTGTGGATCTTTATTTTTTATTAAGTGTTCCACAATATATCTGCAAAGAATGTTAAGTATGATTATAGATACATATTCCATGTAAAATTATATGGTTTTCCATGCTCTTAGTTGTTTAAAGAGACAAGATCCGTTGAAATGTCCCCCGGGAAAATATGTCTTGTACGATCTGGGACGCTGCTGAGGAGACAACCGACCTCTTCATTTGTTTAGAGACAACAAACTCTTGTGCCGACTCATATTGAAAATCCATACATCAAAATATCGTCGCATCACTCTTAATTTCGCACTTTAAGAGATTTTAATTGAGTTTGAATAATTCAAAAATAAACGGGCAACAAATGATGACTACTTTCGGATTCCCCATCATTTGATTTTGATAAATGAGAAATTATAATCTGATGTTGCCTGTCTATCTGTATTAGAATTTTATTTTGATATCAAAGCTCTTGTGATCGTGGGGCCGAGCAAAGTCAAGGAATTTTTCGACCCCAAGAACGGTATTCGCTCACGAATGATTGGAATCCAGAGATATTACATCCTGTAGTCAGAGTAAATGAATACTTCCTCTCTATACATATTTATTAATTTAATGTATATCGAAACTGTTGGTCTATATACAGCATCTGATGAAGTCCAGGTCCATGAGGGTCGCGAATTGCCGACCTCTGCCCTAGATTACTAAAAGTTAAAATCTTCGTGTCAGCTTGAATTTAGTTGATTAAAAAAGTGTGGCAAAGTTCGGAAGGCTGAGTGGTTAGAAAGTAGACCATCGGGATAAATAATAAATTCAATTTCGATTGCATCACATGAATTGAAGTGCTATTTTTAGGAAGCGGTGACTGCAGCTGTGGAACCTGATGCTGCTGTTCCCGAAGATAACGGCACGGATACCGAAGTAGCTCTCCCTATGTCTCAACCCCAGACCATCCCGGAGGACCCCTCCGTCATCGCCTGCTCCTTCCAGCCAAGTATGTTGGTCAAGAGCCACTGTCTATTATTTATGTGCAAAAATAAAGTAAATAATAAGGTACTAAAATCCTTGAATTGACAGTATGTATAATCAGTAGACTTTAAGCAGGCCTCGGCGAGAATATCATTCGATTAGGTTCGTTAGCGTGGCTACTAGTTCAGTACGTTCTTGTACTGTTTGTACTTCGCTACACTTGGGCATTCAGGATGTGATAACATGTTATCACTTGAAGCAATACCGTTACTCTTATCTTGCTACATTATTTTAAACGGGGTGGACAGCGATCAGACATTTTGGGAATTACGCTTGAAAATTTACTGAAAACCAAGAATTTTTTTGCTCGGGCATATCCATTCAAAAGTTGTCCTCTCTCTAATCTTTGAATATTTTTTTCAGGGCGGGATTATATATTTAAAAAAAATACTAATAGGTTGGATTGACTTTAACTTAGAACTCGCGCTGACATAAATTTTCCTGTTTCTCCTAGTTTGGTTCATAATTATTTTACATCAGTTTTATTTGATGTGCATAGCTTTGTTGTGATCAGGGAAGGCACTGCGGTATTGTAGGCCACCCTGAAATCTATGAACATGAACTCCGTCTGACCAAATACCCCATCTTTTTGCAAATCTACTAGCGAAATGGTAAAATCTGGTCTATCCTGGTGCTATTTTTTCGGAATTATTCCTGGTAGGCTCCCAGTCTCTGCACCATTCTTTTGTAGAGGAGTTGATTAAAGGTCTTGTTCCCCCCTCTTCAGTCTCCACTTATTACAGAAGTGGGTACAAGCCTCTACAATTCCTGCGTTTGCCGCAGTCTCCCTTCGTGAAGATTTGGTTTTGTTTAATCAATATGAAATTTCTTAACATATTTTCTATGTATCTATATTGTGGGCTTAATGAACTATGCAGGATTCCTGGTCATTGTCTTCAATATGTTCACTTCATTCTTCTATTCAGAACGTTATTATTAAACGAAAGAGGCCTTTGAATTTTGAAATTGTTTGCCTTCGTATCTTTGAAATAGGCTTGACTTTTTTTTCACCCATCACTCATTGGAGTTCTAAGATGCACAAAGCTCTTGCAATGCGGACTATTTAATTACATCAGTGTACCCATCTTAGTAGTTCCTGAAACAAGAGAGAGTAGGGAGGTGAGGCTTCCTTCGTCTGCCTTTAAAATCAACAATACAATCGATTTGCTTGTACAGCACCTCTGTACATGAAAATGGCTTCTTATAAGTTACTCTGAGTAATAACTTATTCAGGCGACGATTGATCTTATTCTTTTACTCTATAAATTTCGTCTTGAAATTTCTCTCAGCACTTCTATTAATATCAAAATGGCGACTTTTTTTTTATTTATTGCATACACAATTACATAGTTGCTAAATGCATGTTAATGGTTGTTGATCAGGTCACGTGGTGGTACCTCAGAACACCTCTCCTCTTCCTCTTTCTGTGCAGCCACTTGAAGAGCCTGTCAAACCAGCTCAGATAGAAACTGCCTACTTCACACCCACCAACTTGAGAGTTTTCCAGTCAGCTACTATTGATTTCATGCAGGTATCCAACTTCTATACTTACTAAATTTTAAAAAAGTTCCTCAACTCCAATAAAAGGATGATAGTTTGTTTAGTTTCTTGGTCAGATTAAAGACTTATTAATAAGGAAATATCTCTTGTTTATGGAATGTATCAATAAGCTTCAAATAGATATTTTTAAAATTAATTTAAATCAATTACAATAAGAAATAAGAAGTTGAGAAACGCGAATATATTGTGAAAACTTCAAACAAGATTCGTTTTTTTAAAATATTGATTGTCTATTCCACACAAGTAATTTATACATGAATTACCGGTTTCGACATTACACCATGGTGACTATACCGAAACCGGTAGTATATCCCCTCGATCCATTTGCAAAATTCAAGTGCCACTGAGCAACATAACTCCCAATGAATGGTATTTAACTAACAAAAGTCCACAAGGAAGGTTCACGTTTATTTCGGTCAGTTCGGCCGAAAGTGAGGTGTAGTTTTCATCTGAATTCCACATTTTCCGATCCTACTGATCCAAAAGTGACAAAAAAAAAGTCACTGTGGACCAGTAAATATTTACATGTAGCTTTAGAAATCCAAGTGACTAAGAAATAGTAAATGAAACACCTTTTGATTTTGGACCAAATATGCCCAAAGAAAGACTTTGTGCTAATTCATTTTTTTTTTTTTTTTTTTTCCTGCCTAGTAACCCTATAACTGGAAGCATTTATTTTCCAAATGTTCCACCTTGCGGTTTTACATGTTCCTGTGCAGAATTTAACTAAATATTACTTATTTGCATCTATGAAATGGAGAACATACTTTTTTTTTTTCCTATATAAATAAATAAAGTACCAAAGATTTAAAAAATAATAAATAACTAATAAATATAAACATAAAGAAAAATAAGCAACCCCAAGCAAACCGTATTATATTGAGCTCCTCAATGTATGAACTGAACTGTTTCGATTGAGGGATCGGCCACTGTCCTGTTCGGCGCCTCTATCCTCTTTGCTCTGCGGTGGTGCTCCAGTCATTGAGGATATTTATATTTATTACATTTTTATTTATTATATTTATATTATTAAGTACATTTTAGTTAGAGAAAGAGAAAAATTCTTTATAAAGAAAGTTATAATTCTTGTGTAAGAAACTAAAATTCCTTTTATAATAATGTGATGTACATCTCCAGACGGACTTGACAATCCAAGAGAACGAGGTGGAGCCGGCGGAACATGTGGAACCGCCTCCAATCCCAACGATGACCTACACCAACCAGAGCTTCACCCCGATGGACCCTTCACAGGCCGGCCAGACTGTGGTCCCTCAAGCAGTCATACCTCCGGTGGCAGTCCTCCCACCACAGGTCCTAGCTCCACCTGTACAGACTGAACCACCCCAAATATACCAAAATGTAAGTGGACGTCAACACCTCGCACAACATTTATTAATATTCACATTTTGTGAGGGCGCCGATAGCTCAGTGATATGCGTGCTTGCTTACTAAGTTCAAGATAGCGGATTCGAAACCCGGACGAGGCCCATCTGGGAGATGAAAAGACCTTGAGCACGCCGTCCTTCGGATAGGACGTTAAGCAATGGTCCCGAGCCTGAACAATGTCAATTACTCGTTAAAGACACTTACCCTAGATGAATAAAAATATAGGGTAGGAAAAATTAAGGACTCCAATTGAGTCAAGCTCATTCATGTCCACCAGAGCGACAAAAGAGCGCTCCGGTAGTAGGCGATATGACTGCGATAACTTTCAATTTGTATACTAAATTTAATTTACCTTTAATTCATTTGGAGGGCCTAGGGCTTTAGCTGTTTTTATCATTTCTTTATTATTATTTTTCCTTCTTTTCTGTATTTAGGTTAATTTAATGTTTGTTCTGTACTACGACCACCTGTAATTGGGGAATAGCCTGTTGGGTGGGAGACTTCGAAAATGAAGATAAAAATGTGCATATTTTGACTTGCAGCAGACAGACGAGGAGAAAGGCTGGTCAAACGTAGGCGGAGATAGTCACCATCAGCCGGTCGTGATAGAGTCAGACTGGGGAGAGGTTATAGACAACAACGGGGGTGGTGGAGAGGATTCATGGGCCTCTCAGGCGGAGCAGCAGTGGTCCACTAATCAGCAGCCGCCACCTCACAATGATGGTACGTTCTAACTAGGATCTGTATTAGGGGGGGCCTCGAAACCCTGCGAAATGTACTGTACCATTGTGGTAGAATTGAGAAAGATCAAAAGAAGAAAACTACAAATAGGTATACATATTTCAGATTCAATATTTTTTTTTGGGTCATGAATAAGTAAAGTGGTCTTTATCTTCCTCTAATTTAAGTTTCAATTCAAAATTTTACTTCTTTGGTAGAGCTTTAAAGCGCTAAGCTTTTTCGACACTTATTAATACTAGGAAATATTAAAAAATATTTGTTTTTGATTGAATTATATTATTTTATATGTCGATAGCAACAAGAGTACCATATTTATGATAGCATTACTCGTAAGGTTTATATTATAGTGGTATTATTGTATTGATATTTTATAGGTATCTCAATACTACATTTATACTACTTATTGATTATAATTTCATCTTCAACGTAATTTATTTTTTATTATTAGTTGAATATAGGATATTAATTATTGTATGTTTTTGAGTGTTTATAGTCCCCTTGTTTTTTTTGCAGGTTTTATAACTCAAGGAGGCCGAGGGCGTGGAGGACAGAGGAGGACCGGCGGAGGTGGGTTAGGAGACAGGAACCCGAAAGGAAACTACAACAGAGGAGGAGGCAATCGTGGGGGCCAAGGCAACAGGAGTCAGTATTTATCTTACTTACCAACTTACAGTAGATATATTTTTAAACAAAAAATATATATACTACATGATGGATCGTATTATATATTAAATGTAAACAATAAGTTCGAGTTCATTTTACAAAGTATTATATCATATTTTCCAATGAAACTATCCTCTTCTTCCGATAAATCTGAGTAATGATGGAGAGGGTACAATGGATAAAACAAAACCAGGGTTAACCCGAAGAATGGATGTTTTTCTTTAGAAGTGTAGGTTAATGAGGTTAAATTATAAAAATAAAGATTTATATATAACACATTTATATATTCGTAATTCCACAAAAATATTTTATTTATTATTTTTATATATTTGTTACGTTAAAAGTGAGTAGGCGGAGTGTGGACATTTTCCAAAGAGCTTGAGGAATGTACAGTGCATATTCATACTGCTTCAGCGTCAGAATATTGTTCTTTTAGATACCAAATATGATTTGTTCTTTTCATATCATGTATCCGAAAGAATACAATTTTGACTCATCCGTCGGTCCTTTTGAAGGGGAGTACAGATTCTCCTGAAGTGTATATTGTATTTGTAACGAGAACAAAACATCGTTGTTGTATTCACTTTCGCCAAACGGTTGAGGGAATTTGCACAATGAGTGGTGGATGTACATGTTATTACCGCCGCAACATGTACATAATATAGCGGATCTGTTTCGGCTTACTACGTGTTCACTTATGACATCATGAGAATAAGGTTGTTCTTTGCCACAAGTTGTGCTGAAGATGTGTTGTCATAAGCCGATGAAACAGCGGCAATCTACTTCCCCACCACGAATTAATCAATAGTTGACTAACACAGAGACTTCTGAAATGAATTGTATCTTGATAGATTCATCACATCAGCAGTTATCAGGGTTTTTGGCTGATGGTCCCCATCTGATCTCCCATTTTCCTTCGCCCGAATTTTTGGAAAATTGATAGATGTCATCCTCGTTGTCCTTATGGGATTTGAATTTAAATATAAACAGTTACTAGAGATTTTGTGTTAGACACCCTAATTTTTATCGATTACATAACTTCCCCTATACTTTGTATAGATAGGGAAGTTAAACATAATAGTATTTGAAATAAATTTAAAAACAAGTATACAGATTTTCTTCCCTCCAAAAATAAGTACAGGATCCCAATGCATCAACAAGAAAAGATTTAAATAAGTTCCAAAATGTATCAAGTAAATTGGTTTCTTGATGAAAATTATTGAAATAAGTAACCGTGAAAATTAACACATAGTTTATAATTTTAATTATAGATTATGATGACTGTTTAGGTGGTGGAGGCGGGTTCCGAGATAAGGAGGGAGGCGGCTACAGAGAAGGTGGAGGCGGCTATAGGGAGAGGGACGGCGGATATGGAGGCGGTAACAATTACAAGGATCAGAACAGTTACCAGAACGGCTACCAGAACAGGGGAGACCGCAGCGGCGGAAGGCAAGGGCCCAGGAACACCAACGACCGACCTGGTGAGTTGGCTTGTCATAATAATATTGGTTAGACTACCTACAGATCTACTCATGTTGTCAAGTAAATTTGCCCATTAATTAATTCATTTTTTTATTGGATTGAAAATGCAGTTAACCGCATGTTTGGTGCCCCGGGACTCCTTGTCTGCCAGGTGGGACCCTGTCTGGTCCCCACCTGGCCCTCCTAACCCACCGCATTGGGTGCCCCGAGACTTAAGCTTGACTCAATAACAAGCCCATTGATTTAATTGTTCGTTGGCAGTTTAATTCTTGTTATTTTTTGAATAGCAACAATGACAATACATTGAAAACTTGGGGGTTTGAAGAGAGAAAAAAAAAACATTTGTAGTATGTACTTCGAAAACGGAAATGGATTTAGAAATTTTTTCAGGTACATGGTTCTAGCGGGACCACTTCCAAATATCCGTTGACTCGGGACAAGAATATGAAAAGGGCCTTTCATATTTTTATTGAAAAAGATTGATTATTTGTGGTTCAATGATTTACAATATTGATAATATTTTGTTAATTGTAGAGTAAAGTACCCGATGAATAGAAAGATAATATATGTAGAAGAAGAAACTTAATAGAACATCATCAAACAATGGACACTTGACCGTCTTTCGGTACAAAACTCATATGTTCGTAATCATTGTTACACTACGACGAAATGTAAAAATTTAGCATTTCTATGTAGTTCGGACTAATATACGGCCTTTTCCTGCAAAAAGAAAACCTGTAAAAAAAGGTTTTCCCCTAAAAAGGATAACAACCCTGTATATAAAAACATATTACAGTAAGTTTTTTTACAATGTTTCAAAAAATAAATAAACGATGAGTAAAAAAATTGTGGATCCTCGTCTAATGTTCTTCATATATTTTATTTTAATTTTAATAGTTTCTTTATTTTTATTTCATACGATTATATATTTTTTTATCGGCATTTTCTATTCTTTTCATGCCTGTTAAGAACTTAATATAAAAATTGATCTCAGTAACTGTCTGATCGGTGATCCTTTCATTTTTCACGATGATAAATAATCTAGGCTCCACTTATTCCCAATATCCTAGTTATGTTTCGTAACTTAGGTGTAATGGATGTGTTTCAGGTGGCCGGGGAGGTGGACGAGGCCGAGGTGGATACCGTGGTGCTGCTGGGGGTGCCCCTGGAGGCGGCGGCGGGGGTGGCTACCGACAGCAACAATAGAGCTTCACAGCAACTCACCCTCCAGACCAGAGTATTAGCGACCAGTCACAGCTACCTATGAACCAGGAACCTACAAGAGGGAAGAAGGGAGGTTTTCTTCACAGGGATCACGATGAAGAACCACACCTGTTATATTAATATTACTTGTGACGTGTCAAAGACAGACCACTCACTACTAGCGCTCAATAAGCCCATTGTTGCCGACGAGGACTTTATAACTTCCCCCTAGCATTCAAAGGGACTTAAATAAAGAAGTGCTTTAATGTTAATTTTTTCTAAAATAATCTTTTTAAAAACGTATTTTCGTAAAAAAATTAAACACCAAGATTCTGTCCCTTGATTCAAAGTAAGTTTAATCGCAATAGTCGAGTCAGTTCCTTTTTTTTTTATTCGTTTTTTAAAAATTATTTTATTATATTGTACATATCTGAAGTATATTTTAAGATAGTTTGAACATAGTTATTTCTAATCTTTGTTTATTATTGTAATAAGGCAAATGTGAGAAGTTATTTTTTTCTGTACACATTTAAAAGCATTTATAGCACACGCAGGTCCTATTGACATGTATTTTTTTCATATATATGTATTTATTGAATTAAAAAAAAAAAAAAAAGGCAGTTTGTAAATAAAAAAGAAATGTCTTTACGTAAATAAATTCGTTGTAAATGCTGTTGGCCTTTTTCTCAATGGAATGTTATTTGTTGTATGTGATTTGTTGGTGTAGAGAACGAGGAATGAATATACATATAATGGCTAGCTGTAATTTTCCTTGTTACTGTCATAAGACTATTTCTCATTGTGTTTTTTTTTTTTTTTTACTTCTTCAGAATGTTGATACATAATTTTTGTTTTATTTAAATTACATTTAAGCGTTATGTATGAAGCCAATATAATGCGAGTTACTGCTAATCACAGTTGTCAGTGATTTTGTTCAATTATTTATTAATTTTTTTTTTCTTAATAATTAAAGTTTATATTAATTTCTGTTTTTTTTTTTTTGTGTAAATAGACTTGTATTTTGCGAGTAAGTCCTAACTTAATTAAAATCGAAATGAAAAAAAAAAAATAAATAAATAAAAAAAAATGACAATAAATGGTAATTTATTTATTCTGAAAGAATAAAAAAAAAAGTATAACTAAGTGGATTGGACTATCTGAAAGTTTCATTATATTTTGTTTCTTTGTTCAACACTTTCATGTATAGCCTTAATTAATCGATTTTATATTAAAATAAAAGTGTTACATTGATTTGATGCCATCCATTTATTATTCATCTAGCTTCTTTTCACTTCCCCAGCTATACAAAGTATAGGAGAAGTTATGTAATCGGTGAAAAATTTGATCCGGAGTTTTCAATGGAATTTCATCCAGGTGGGCCAAAGGGGAGGAGGCGTAACACAAAAACTAATAACGGCTGTTGTAATGAATATATCTACTTGAATACCCTAATAACTGGCGATGTAATGAATATATCTACACAAAATTTAGTACGAGAATTCAGAAGCAACTATGTGTAAGTGAAATATTGAGTTTAATCCCAAACGGTCGATTGCCTTTGACGGGAGAGCGAAAACTTATTTGAATAATTCTTGCAGGGGAAGTATATAGCTCGTGATGCATCGAAGACTTTTTTGGTTTCATTATTACCTAGGGGCTCCGCCCCCGCACCATTCAAAGCACTTGCGTTGAAACATTTATATTAGATTGAAATTGAAGAGAGTGTGGGGGCTATAGCTGCAGCTAGATCCCACCTTAAAATCTGACAAAAATAGGTAGAAGAGTTGTTGGTGAATCACCGTCTATATACTTCCCCAGTAAGAATTAATTATGTTTTCGTTCTCCTTTCATAGCCAATGGACCATTTGGGCTAATAAAAGTCAATATTTGTCATATATAGTGATTCCCCGTCGAGGCCCTTAGGTATTAATCTATCTTTAATTTTGAAGATAAAAAAGAAAACCTTGAGCACACCGTCCTTCAGATAGGACGTTTGCAATGGTTCCGAGTCGGGGATTTCGGGTACTCGTTAAGACACCTACCCTGAGTAGGCAAAATGTAGGACGCCCACAGTAGTGTCGGACTCATGTCCACCAGAGCGACGAAAGAGGCGATATGACCTCGTTAATGCCCGGGCATGAGTAACTCATTAATAATTATGATTTATGGCATTTGAGACAACTCCCGTCAGAATACGAATTATACATTTTCTTATTCCAAGTTGCCTTCAAACATTCTGAGACCGTACTTAGAAGGTTTTCTTTAAATTGAACAGTTTTCCCAGACAACACTCTGATTCATACTATTGAAATCAAATTTTGATTCTACAAGTGGTATCGTAATGACCTTTTTCCCACCATCACATTTCCAATATTATGTGCCACCTTGCTGTTTTATGGATACTATATCGGCTGAAATTATATGGATCCCCTTGTTTTTGCGACGGTAAGTGGAGCATTAGACTGAAATAAGGGCAGAACTCCGCAGGTTGTATCGTGCTCTGTGTCCTCATCCATAATTCACATGTACTCTATAATATATTGTGACACATTCTTTGAAAGATACACAAAAATAAAGTTTCGATGTTACAGAATGTTTCTTTATAAGGTGATTGTATTCCTGTTGAGATGTAACTAACTGGCTGAAAATAAAACATCTTGAATTGGAAAATCGGCGTTGTCCGGGAATGTCACTGCTATAAAGAAAATTGTAATCCTTCGGAAGCATAGTAACTATTCTTGGAGGGACCTCGTATCTTGAATGGTTAAATATCCTAGAGGAACTTTATTGGTTAGCGTTATTATCCTAGTTAGCATAATAAGTGGTCAATACAACTATCCTGTGGAGACTACCAAAAAATATATTTTTGTACACTTAATGTAAATAATTAACGGTAGGAACCGGATATCTTTAGAATTGCGCTTCCCCACTGTGCCCCTGACGCGAATAAGTTACGCTGTAAATGAAAATCATGTTTTAAAATCTATAATTTCGGTTATATTTAAAGTGATTATATAGTTTTTGTAGTGAACTTGACCGAGCATGATCTGTGTCTTGATCATCTCGTTCAATATCGTTTATTTAAAGAACCCACAAAGATCTTAGCGATAGGAGAATAGCATAAAATACCAAAGAAAAAACATTATCGCAGAGATATTGTGAAATAATTCAAGTGGACTTGAAATAAATAAAACTTGTTTATTTATGGTATTGTCTAATTTCACCAACTATATTTACATGGGAGTACTTTCGGTATTTCTACCATCCTCAGCCAAAAGCATAAGAGATAAGACTGTCTTACCTGTTATGGCATAAGTTGTTTTGCCATGAGTTGGTAACATTTAAAATAGCTGCTGGTCTCGAGCGGACAGACATATGCTAAACGAATATAATACAAAAAAAATAAAATAATAAAAATAAATATGACATGAAAGGCCCTGAGGCACGCCGGCCAGTATGGGGTGGCAAGACGGCGAAATACCTATCCGTTAAGTATGACTGAAGAATAAGATAATATGTATGGGGTAGGAGGGGTTTAAGCTTATATAGAAGACCCGCGTGCCAGACCCGATCAAAGGCCTGCGATATATCCAGGAATGCCCCGGCTGCATAGAGTTTTAGCTCTAATGCAGACGCTGTGTAGTCGACAACTCTGTGCAGTTGGTGGGTGGTGGAGTGAAAAGAATGAAACCCAAACTGGTGATCGGGAAGATGAAGTGAAAGGATAGAAATGAGGCGTTTATAGAGTTTTTCAAAAATCTTGGAAAGAAAAGAGAGAAGACTGATAGGTCGAAAGGAAGAAGGGTCATGCTCAGGTATGTTTGGTTTTGGGATCATGGTGATAACAGAGTACTTCCACTGAATGGGAAAGTGTATTGTACGAAGAATGGAATTGTACAGAGTTGTCAGAAATACAACAGCTTTCCGGGGCAGCCGCTGGAGAATCTCCGCTGTTATCAGGTCATAGCCCTGGGACTTCCTTCTGGGGAGATTTTTAATTTCGTACTGAACTTCGGAGGGTGTGAACGCTTTTGGTGGGAGGGATATAGGAAGGGGTGTGTCTAAGAAATGGTGGATACGTGATTCATGATGGATGTCTGAGAGATCGTGATGAGGTTTGAAAGTAGATGAGAGATGAGCAGCAAATAAATCGGCTTTCTCGTCATCCGTCACGGCCCAGAATCCGCCGTTCTGTCGCATTGGCATCGACTGAGATTGGTGTCGGGGAAGTCTGCGGGTTCTCCTCCATAGGCTACCATCCTCCGCATTAAGGGAGGAGTAGTAGTATTCCCTGTTAATCAGTCTGATTTGCGTCCAGTTCATTGCTTAGTCTGTTGTATGCCCGTCTGTCTGAAGGTAATCTCGAGGTCTGCCATCTTTTTTTGCTCTCCTCTTTTCTCCGATCAGCTCGCGGATGTATGCAGGATAGGAGGGGAGAGTCGGATGAGGACCAGTGTTTGTTGGTAGGACTGCTTGCCAGGCAGCCTGCTGAATGGATACGGTAAGAAGTTCCATAGCCTTCTCTATTTCCTCTCCCGTCTTCAGAGAATATGGCACGGACAATGTTGTTTCCAACTGCTGTTGGAAAAGGTTCCAGTCCATAACTCCTGGTGTTAGACTTGGTCTCTTCGATTCAATCTCAATCTCCGCCTAAAGCGTGAGATGTACTGGTGAGTGATCCGAGGAGAGATGAGGGCAAGATTTAACATCGTATGGCACACCTCGCAGCCCCTTCTGTATGAAGAAGTCTAGTTAGTCCGACAATTTGCGTCTTGAGGTTGCCAGTAAGTCGGTGAGTTTGTCAAAATAGTGTCTAATGAGAGTTGATTAACAGATGAATGCAGACTTCTGCCCCTGGGGGTACAAAGGCGAGAACCCCATCGCTGATGTTTGGCGTTGTTTCCGGCCTTATGGCGTGCCTCGGAGGACAATATACGGCCACGAGTGAGATTTTTCTGTGTCTGGTGTGTAAGGATATAGCTGCCGCCTGTATGTGTGATGTGGTAAGTGGTGGTAGTGCATAGTGTTTGAGGGATTGTTTTATTATGACAGCCGCACCGCCGTGGCTCCTGTTGTCTGGGTGGTCGGCTCTATACACTTTGTAATTTTGACTGAAAAATTTCGATTTTGTTGTCAGGTGGGTTTCCGAAATGAGGGCTACGTCAATTCTTTTTTGATTCAAAATAATTTCAAGCTCATTTTTATGTTGTATTATGCCATGGGCGTCCCATAGAAGGACTGTCAAGGAACCCAGTGTGAGAGTATTAACGGACATACTGGGAACAAAAGGTTTGGGTAAGTTGGGATAGCTGGCTAAGAAGATTAAAAAGAGGTTGGATTATCTGGTTAATACCTGATATGAAGTGTACCATTTGAGGTGGGAGGCCATTTGCTGACCACTGGGTGTTGTCCTCTCTCAGGCCTGCCGAGATGTGCGGTGGTCTCTGAAGGGGAGGTGTCTCGGTGGTGAGGTTCCTGGCGGTGGCTACAAAGGTCTGCCTCAGAGGTGGTGGAGGGGCAGGCCGCACCAGAGAAGGGTAGATCACCTGGTCCTGGTGGGATGGGGGCGCTGCTACTGGGTTTCTCGGTGGCTGTTGTCTACTGCCCTGTCGTTTCGACTGCAGCTCTTTGTACACCCAGCATCCCTTGTAGTCGGCCGGGTGATTAACCATAGCACGCGCAAAAAAAAAAAAAAAAAAAAGTTGGCTGGGTGGGATTCCTGGCAGTTCGCGCAGGTGGCTGGAACAGTCCGGGGCTTGTTGCAGGTTCCCGAAATGTGTTCGCCGCCACACCGAAGTGTGTGCCTACAGTAGCTCTTCGTTTGGCCGAAGGCCTGGCAGCGAGTACACTGTACCACAGTGTGCTTCTTCCATGGCTCCTCTATTTTGACTTTTGTATACAGGAAGTTCTCTATATCATAAATTTTTTCATTGTAGCTGCCAGGCTCTAGATCAACGAAGAATAAAGGTAGTGGCACTTTGTACCTCGACCACACATTAGTGATTCGGGTGGCGACGAACCCTTTCTCTTGCAGGGCTTTGTGGATGGTGTTCACACTCGTGGAGGAGTGAAGACCTCGGATGACTACTCGAGGCACTTTGTCGGTTGGATTTTGGTAAGTGTGGAAATTAGCATTATTTCCTTCTAGCAGGTGGACGAAGGCCCTGTATGCCGTCGGCGTTTTGGCATATATTGTTATGCCCTGTGTAGTAGTCCTCAAGGAGAATGACTCCAATCCTCCTTCTTTTATTAAAATTTCTATTAGGCTGTCGTAATTTTCGACGCCTTTTAGAAAAATAGGGGGTGGCTTTTCAGCTTTTGTGACATTATTTATTTTTTCTGTCTCTTTAATATCTGACGTCTCCATGTCGGTCAGAGCACTAAAGCTATTTGCTACCGTGGTAGGGGTGAGGTGCTCACCTGACTGTTTGGCCACCTTGCGTGGGTCTCCGGACGTGGTCTCGCTTCTCTTCCGGCCCACTACTGACTCCCAGGTTAGATGGGGCTTGTTCCATAGCCACTGTGGTGCTGGTGCTAGGACTAGCAAGGGCCACAACGGGGGCTTCCTCACTTCCAGCCACCATTTAGTCCGCACAAAATCACAATAATAATTAAATAATAATAGTATTTGTAAAGGTTAATTTTAACATTTTAAAGATAAAGAAAACATAACGAAATAAAGACGCACTTAACGAAACGAAACTTATGCCTATAAAAAACGTAAACGGAGAGGAAAGTTAAATGATTCATTCTTTCTGGGGAAGTACATTGCTGGTGACCCACCGTCGACTTATTTTACTTTTTTGTTTGCTCCCCACTGCCTATTCATCGTTCCAAAATACAAACCCCTCCTAATATTTTGATCTACTTGTCTGTAGTATGAAAGAAAATGGAAAAAAAAATACATAACATTCTAAACTTTAATTGGTAAGTTCTATATTTGTAACGTAATGAACATGTTGGTTATGTAGAAATAAACATATAAATCAATATCATGCTGAAGATCTGAACCTGAAGGTAAGTTAAAATAGGATTTTGTAAATAAATATTAAGTTTTAAAAAATTCAGTAATATTTACAACCAATACAAATATGTACAATTATTAATACTGGGAGAAATTCTATACATAAAAAAATGAATTTAAAAATATCACTTAAAAAATTGTAATAAATATTAGATAATTTCCAAACATGAAATAAACTTCAGTCCGTTTTGTCTGGTTTAGCTTCTGAATATGCTCTGTAAATGTACATTCCTAGAGCAACATGAAGAACTGTGATAGATGATATAGCCGAATAAACATTACTGGGAACACTGGCTAAGCCTAGAACACCTGAAAAATATTAGTGGCATAATTTGAATTATTTTGAAATCACTTCTGGTAGACATACAGTTACACTTCATTTGATAAGTAATATTGTGTTGCTCAATTAAAATCAATTATGTAGTTTTGTACTAATATTCAAGAATTATTCCTTTAATTTACCATCGAACAATATCAGCTTCGATGCGAAGAATGTGATCACAGGTAGTGCAATTATAATCACACAGTAATAGAACACCGTCTTAAAAACACGAAAATCTGACATTTCCTGCTGCAATAAAGATACGTAATTACAAATAGTTATAATAATAATTATAGAACTTCAAATACTAAAATGTTGAAAAGACAAAAGCAACAAAATTAAAAATACATTCTTCAATAATATTAGGTTTCGTGTAGATGCAATCGAATCTCGTAAATTCAGAGAATTTATACTTGAATTTATTAGCTTACCTTCTCTACCTGCGTCATGATGAACAAAATTGAAAATGTTTAAATGAAATATAATATTCAATTATCTTGCAAATATCTATCTAAAATTCGGGTTTTAAAAAAATACAGTCTAGCACAGTATTATGAAATTTAAACTTGATAAGAAGTTGACGACACACCTCCTGAAGCCTTTAATCAGCTGATGAATTTATACATCGAGAAGGCATTGGTTTTGCAGTTCTGTTAAGGGACTTGGAAGAAGGCTTCATAGAACTGATATCGTAAGTGTTTTCACATTCATTTAGCAATTTTAAAATGCCTATTAATTGTTACAGATTCGAATTTTTAAATGTATTAAACTATTTAGATTTGTTGTAACCTTGAATTTTTGTCCCGTTGTTGGTTGAATATTTTCATAAGCCCCATCCTCTTTTCAGTCATAGCATATAGGCATGTCGGAAAAAAGTTCTGATTGTAATGATCATACGGAGAATAATAAAGAAAAATGTGAAAAGGAGGCAGAGTCTTCACCTTCTTCAGAAAATATACTTTCAGTTAAAGGCCCTCCTAAGACAGAATTGGAAACAAAACCTCAATTATGTGATCCCAGAGACACTCAAATAATAGAGAAACCCAAAACTCCTATTCCTGAACCTAATATTCCTAAAGAACAAATACCTAACCTTTCAAGAGAGCCCAAGAAACCTAACATCCTCCTTTCTTGGTTATGCAGAAGTTTCCTTTCCTTGGAATCCGCAATGAAAAGGTTTTGATAATTGTCATATTATTACATGAGTTCCTAACTATCCTTAGTAATTTCAATGTGCTGGTAGTATTTAACTTTTTCATTCCATTGTAAACTTTAATCACAAATATTTCTTCTTCATTTATTCCAAGAGGGGAAGGCGAAGTATGTCAAGAAAAAAAAAAATAGTCTAAAAACTGTGATAACATTGTAGAGATTTCCCTCGAGAAAGAAATTTGACTCGCTTCTTCATGGGGAACAAATTTGTTTTTATTTTCAGCAATTTTAGATTAAACATCGGCCAAGAATAAAACAGTAAAATTGATTTTGATATAAATTGATTGAGCAGATAAGTTATTCACTGTATGAAGGTCATCATTATATTTGAATCAGATAAATTCTGATTTTCTTTTTCCTGTAGTCCATTATTTTTTTTCAAATGCAAGAACATGTCTGACCATCTAAGAAGAGTTATTTATTTATTTTTTTGTTATTTCTGACTAAGAAAACAATATGAACTACCTATTAATTTATTGCCTGAAACTCATACATTTCACTTTAGTTAACCGGAGTCATTCGTCTCCCAGGAGAGAGAGAGGGGAGGATTTTAATTCACATTCCTCGAGTGAAGTCTTCGTAAGGTAGTTGCAGTTTTTTTTTTTTTTCAACTCCCACCCTTTTGAAAAATGTCTTCCTTGTTAGGGGGCGGGGGTGTGTAGCCCTATTTTTATTTTGGCACCACAGGGGCGGGCTACAATACTGGGGTTATTTACAAACAATAGACCCGGGAGAGAAGTTTCAACTATGAAATAGAAATCTCCTCCGGACGGGATTCGCACCCGCGTCCATGGAACCAACGCCCTCTACCCCACATGACCCCTTCTTTTTATATTATTATTCACAATATCATGTTTGTCTCTTCCACATACCTCTGCTTCCCCTCATGTTGTGTGCATAGTAAGAAAATTTAAAATTTATTTTTAAAAAATGTCACCCCTTATAAGACACTAATATTCACCCAGAACAATAGTTCTTTGAAAAATACTTATTTCTTTATTTTCCAGAGGATCTCCAGGAATGTCTTCTGGTGCTGCCAAGGCTGCGGGGAGACCCATGAGGTTCCCATACACATTCACAGCCAAAATTGCACAATTTCCAGTAAAATTCCACCTAAACAATAGTTGGTTGTACAAATACTACCTGATCGGTGTTGCTGTGAGTTTTCCAGTTTTCTATAAAATTGGAAAATTGAGTAAGTAGAATATTGTTAAAATTCAATAATTGACTTGATCTCACTTGAAACACTTCTTGAATGAATATTATCGTAACGTTGATATGTTACTGTGTTGTTCCTAACTTACGAGGGGGTTTTATTTATTCGTCTACATCAATGTTATCCCCTTCAAAATAGTCCCCATTAAATATTTAGATATTATACACTTATGCCAGCGCTTCTTCCAATCCCCGAAACACTTCTGGAACTCTATCTTTGGGATAGCATTTAGCTCGCTCAGCGATGCGCTTTTATCATCTATGCTTGTGAAAAAACGGCCCTTTAAGGTTCTCTTTATTGTTGGGAACAGAAAAAAGTCACACGGAGCCATGTCTGGCGAATATGGAGTCATGATTACAGTGTTGTTTTTGGCCAAAAATTCACGAACAAGCAATGCAGTTTGAACAGGTGCATTATCGTGGTGCGAAAGCGATGAATTGATTCGCCGCAAATCCGGGCGTTTTTTTCGGATTGCTTCACGCAAACGGCGTTGCACTTGTTCGTAGTGCTCGTTATTGATCGTTTGACCTTGTGGCAAGAACTAATGGTGCACTATGCCGTTAAAATCGAAAAACACAGTGAGCATGACCTTAACATTCGACCGCACTAGTCGACCTTTTATACCACTCGTAAACCCTAGTTTTACTCACAGCAAAATTTAATGCAAATTCTCTGATCCATTTTGTAAACAAATAAATAATCACCGATCGCACCAAAACACATGTAACCTCTTTGACGGATGACAACGAAAAAATCGCGCGAATCGGGCTAATACAACCCGCGAAATACAAAATTTACTTTGTGAACATACCTCGTATATGTTGACTGCAAGCACCGTGTCCGGGCAGAATCCCAAATAGGGGACTTGGTTTGAGGAAGGATTTAGGACAGTTAAAATTGGGGACAGGTTTGGCAGCAAATTGTAAATCCATGTATACAATTATATTTATTTCGTTAAATAATAAATACATTTTAACAAATCATAATTTTTGTGTTGAAAATTCTGTAATTGTTATTCATTTATTCACGTAAATAATTTTAGTTTTTTGCTCCGTATAATGGGAATATTGTTTTTTATAATATAATGTGTGGAAATGCTTTACAATTTAACATTATATAAATATATATATATAACATGAGATACTTACATACATTATTTCCTTTCAAAACTACAAGTCCAGCGATGGCCTTTTTTAATTACTGCCATAACGCATATTTACGTACACAAGTAATCTTCTAATTCTTTGCTGTTGATGGTTCGCAGGCAATTCTCCTGAAAATGTAGCAACCTGGGATGCGATCAGGAAGAAAGAGTTCACCCCTGGCGTTCACCACTGATTGTGATGTACTCACCAAGGTTCTTCATTTACATCGTCAGTAGGTGGAAGAAAAATTAGATCGTTCTTGTAAATTATAACTCATTAAAAATAAATAAAATAAAACCAAGCTTTATTCCGGTCTTTTGCTGTTTTTTTTTTTTTTTTTTTTTTTTTTTTTTTTTTTTTTTTTTTTTTTTTTTTTTTTTTTTTTTTTTTTTTTTTTTTTTTTTTTTTTTTTTTTTTTTTTTTTAAACTTTATTATAACAGTTACTGACAGACAGTGTTTATTGAATTTGATAGTTGCTTATTATACTTTTTCTACAATTCTATAGACCAGCTTCATACCAAAATTATACAAATGATCGTAGGTATTTGAGTTGAATACAGACATCATTTAAGTCAAACTTCGAAATATTCCTTTATGAATGTTTAGCAGTTTATGAATTTACGGTCTTACGTAAAATAAACTGATAAATGAATCAAAACGACAATTCTAATGACAAGTAAATTAAATATAATAATATTTAGTTTCATATTATTTAAATACGTATAAACAAGAGATTTACCTTTATATATTTTCAGCAGCTATATTTTTCTACAATTATTTTTTTGGTTTTTACTACAACCTAGCAAATATAAACGTTTCTGGAAAAACTCCTATCTATCATCTGTATATAAAACATTTTTTAGTTAGTTATTGTGACTCATGCTCGGGCTTTAACTATGAGGTCATGAGCCGACTTTATATTGCTAGCGGTACTTCATTGAGATCCCAGCTACGTGGACGAGTCAACTCTCTGAAATCTGTATGCACTTGTAGCAACACGGGGGCTCCGGAGGTACTATAGTCGCAGCAGTCCGCTTCTACTTATGCTTTCGACTTGTTGATATTTTTTTAATGTTAATTCATTTGTATTTTACTTAAAATTTCAAATATATATATAGTTAAATAAAGCTGCTGAAAATAAATTATTGTAAATTCAGAATCTTACAAAACTCAACAAAAGTGAAAATAGATTTAATAATAAATACTTACGACACATTCGTCTTCAGGCAATCTTAAAACAACAAATCATAGAATAGGCCATTAGGGTGGAAGACTACAGATATCAGTAAAACTAAACTTGTTTGACTTTTTGATCGAGTTTGGTCCATTTTACACTGACTGCCCAAAGCCAGGCTCCCAACGAACTATCTTGCGCTTCTTGGCTCATTTTAGCTTCTCCACAGTTCCTTAAATTATAAATCCTCATATTATACATCTTACTAGTTGTTAAGGTATTATGTATTGGAAATGAGTAGTTGAAAGACCGCCCAAATATATTTTCATTTAATGGACGCAATGGTTGGAGGTATACTGACGGGAGCATCAATAATTTGTATTAAATCACTTTTTTACTATACCTTTACCTAAACCCTTCTTTTCCTTTGGCAAAAAATTTGTAGATGTCTACCATATGGACCTCTGAAACCTCATATAAAATGTCTTGATACACCTATTTAATCGGCAGTTTTGGAGATAACTCCTCCCTTCCCTTGACTCAAACTTGTCGGCGGAAGCTTTACAATATACGGCAGTTATTGTGTTCACATACACATGTCGCTCATTTGCTACAACAGTGCCTTTTTTTTTTTGTCTTTTATTTAGAAAGATGCAACTGTTGCTAGGGTGCAACAACCAGCATCTATGTTGGTAGGTATGGATATGTTGGCGTGAATGGCATGTGAGAGGAAGGCCACCCAGTGGTAGGCCCTCGGGACGAAAATTTATGTTAATTATTAGGACAAGAACAGAAGAAAAAAAAAAAAATAAATTAAAAAAAAAACATTATAAATAAAAAAGAATTGAAAGACAATTTTGATGGATGGGTAAGAGAGATGATGTAAAGGAAAATAATGTAAAAAATTAAAAATATTAAGAACAAATAGGATTTAAGGTGGCAGTAAGTCGCGGTTCCATCTTCTCTTCAACCTTCGTGGGGGGTTTTGTGGTAAGTGTTCAACAGTGACAACTCAAAAACTGTGATTTTCCAGAAGCAATTCAAACTTTTGACGTGTAATAAATAAATGCATTCATTCGAAAATAATTTATCACCATGTTTTATTGAAAGAATACAATATAAAAAAAGAAAAAATGTATAGTAACATCCTATAGGCCTTACTGAGATTTCTCCCTTAACCTCATAACTACCCTCACTTTGAATTATGATATTCTTGTAGCGATAATTGTTTTTCTCGGCGAGCAGTTGAAGCTCAGATGTGTCGTTCTAACCGTTAAAAGTATATATGGAAATGGTTCTTCCTATGCCTATAACTCAAAAACGCCCATTTTTGAGTTATGTCGTTGTTGCAACGAATGAGCGATATATACAAACATACATTTCTTTTTTATCTTAATTTTTTGAATAGGAAGATATGAAAACTGAAATCCCAGTGAAAGTTTATAATTCTGACATTTTATTTTTTGCTACTTACAACCTAGCAATTCTTGGAGTTTCGGGAAGGAATGAAACATATAAAAAGTAAATTGACCATTTGAGGTAATAGGGCATTTGGGGACGTGAAGGCTTTGTGAAGTTTGACAAGTTCTGAGTGTAAATGTACCGTTGAATTTGTGCCTTGAAACAATTCTAAAAATGTATAAGCTATTTCTTTAAATTCTTTCAGTAGTTGTGTGGTACATGAGAAGACCTCAGCAGACACTTGGATAAAGATAAATTAAACGAGTTTTCGGATGATGGTATCAAAATATATCTTTTTTTTTTCCGAGGGCTGATTTGTGTCACCGCGGCCAGAGATTTTGATTATATCAAAATATAAGTTTAGAGTGAAGTATAGCTGAGTAAAAGTGATTTATTGAACAAAACAAACTTCTAGGTAAAACACGAAAAAAAAAAATCAATAATCTGCAAATGAGTAAGAATCGGACTATGGTTTATTAGGTTTCTTCATCTTGGGAAGTACTATAACCCCTTAAAAAATTTCACACGGTCAACCATTCAACCTGTATATGATTTAAAATAGGCTTAAATCACTTTTATTCTCAAATAAGGTTACACAGCCTGTGATAAAACAAAGAAAGTACTTGTCTGCTCCTTCTATTTTGCAGTGCCTTATTTCTTAGGGGTAACAAGCGTTCAGAATAAAAGTGAACAGTTCAAATAATCAAGAAAAGACAAGTAGATAAATAAAATAGATACTTACGCAAAATACTTTCCTGTGACCCCCTCCAACTCGGGTGAAAGGGCAGCATACAGTGTGGTTTGTGCTCCTTGCGATGGGGTTTTGACGAAAATTCTCAAAATTGGTGCTAATAAAAGTTTTGCTACGTATGAATTGTAGAAACTCATATGACGAGTAATTTCTGTTTCAACAATACCAGGATGAACCGAATTAACAGTAACGCCATTGCCTATTAGAAAATTAATAAGTTGATACATTTACAAATATCTAATCATTAAGAACAATATTATTACTTCCCCAGCTATACGAAGTATAGAGGAAGTTATGTACTTGGTAAGGGGGGGCGAGGCTTAACTCAAAAACTCTAATAACTGCCGATGTAATGAATTTATCGACACAAAATTTACTATTGAATATTTGGGCAAACGGTCGACTGATTTAAGAGGGGGAGAGAAACATCAATTGCTTAATTCGATCTGGGGAAGTACAGTGTTTCACCGACGACTTTTTTTTGTTTAAAAAATATTAAAACATAGTATTATTTATTTTATGTTAGAGAACTATGTCACCTTGTAATTTTCTTGCTAATTCGTTCGTAAAAAGGACATTAGCCAATTTGCTCTGAGCGTATGCTTTACCAGGTTCATACTTTTGTTCGCTGTTTAAATCGTTTTTATCAACTCTTCCACTAAAGTGCGCAATACTAGAGACATTAATTATCCTACTGGGAGCACTTTCCTTAAAAAAAAAATAATAATCATAAGTGAGCCAACGAATTGCAAAAATGAAAAACTAAGTTTAAAAGGTGTTGTACATACTTTAAGAAGATCCAATAACAGGATGGTAAGGAGGAAGTGACCCATGTGGTTGACGCCCAGCTGCATCTCAATGCCGTCTTTGGTTCTCGAAGGCGGACATCTCATAACACCAGCATTGTTTATTAATATGTGCAGCTTTTTTTCTTCTAAAAATGAATAGGGGGAAAAAAATAGGCCATGAGAAATAAATTAATAATTAATGAGTCATTCGGCCTAACTTAGATCTGATAAAATTCCATGTTAATCTATATTAATAAAGCTGAAACGGGGTTTGTGTGTTAGTTCCAGCATCACGCCTAAACGGCTGGACGGATTTTTATGAAACTTCCCATGCAGCATCCTTGCGAGCCCAATTGAATAATAGGCTATGAGGCGTCCCAAAATTTCAAACGGGAGGGAGGGTTGTAATGGGGGCTAAGCATAAAAATAGAGCTAACTCATTAACTAATGAGATTGTCATAAAATTTCATATGTAGTATTCTTAAAGACCAAATAGAAAAACAGGTGTGTGACGTCACGTGTCGTGGGGGTAGGCCTAAGAATAAATATAGTGCTAGGTCATTAACTAATGGTCGGATTACCACGAAATTTTACATGTAGTATTATTAGACCGCAAATTGAAAACTAAGCTTTGTGACATTTCAAAATTTTGAACGGGAGGGGGGGTTGTGGGGGTAGGCCTAAATATAAAGATACCGGTAGCGCATTAACTAATGATCGGATTGTCATGGAACACATGTAGTATTCCTGAAGACCAAATAGAAATATGGGGTGTGTGATGGCTCAACATTTTGAACGGGAGGGGGGGGTTGTGGGGGTGTGCCTAATTATAAAGATACCGGTAGGTCATTAACTAACGGTCGGATTATTACGAAATTTGACATGTAGTCTTCCTGAAGGCCAAATAGAAAAATAGGGTGTGTGACGGCTCCAAATTTTGAACAGGAGGGTGGGTTGTGGCCCCTCCCCTCAGCCGATATCGCTGAAATTTGACTGGTTATGTTCTCAGTGGATTTTAATTTTGAAAAGTCAAAGTTCCCCGGGCAACGCCGGGTATTACCGCTAGTAATTAATAAAAATATCGGTGAATCACGAGCAATATACTTCTGTAAGAAAACATTTTTTCGCTCTCCCTCTAAACCCTTCCCTAGAGAAAGTAAATTAGTAGCTAGGAAATGTACTGAAAATGAAGTTAGTGAACAGCCTTCAGGAAAATCTAAAATCTTACTTCCCAAAACAAAAAAAAATAGTCCATTTGGCCTCTTCATGGCTTGTTTACAAGAAAATAAAATTAATATTCAGTTACCTTTATAAAATTGTTTGACAAATTCTCGTATAGAATCTTGAGAAGATAAATCACATTTTCTGCAATAAACATATTTATTTTTTGTTTCCAGAACTATTTCCTCTCGAGCCTGAAAAATAAAGGAAACAAATAAAATTCTATTTTCAATGGAGCAAAATGAAAATTTCTGGACAAACAATGGGTATATTGGGGTTGGTCGGAAGTTATTTCAATAAATGCTTTTATAATCTTTAATGTACTCAAGTAGTGAGAACCTTAATAAAAAAAACGGAACCTCCTAGATGTCGTTTATTATGGCTGATTTTTCCCAATGCAGTTCAGAATGTTATATAGAAGAATTTTGAGAAATTGCATTTGAGAACAAAAATGTGACGCATTTTATTTTTTAAACTAAGGCCCTGGCGGAACCTCAAAAAAAGCTATGTAAAACGCCACTTTTTGTGTTAGCTATAATAGAAATTGGAACGGCCGAACCATGGGGATATCCACTTGTACCATATATCAAAAAGTCATTCAACATCTCTCACTGACCTAATGTAGGGCTGAGGGATGGACTAGTGTTTGGAGAAAATAGAACACACATAATACCGTTTATCCGGGCATAGGCAGAACCAAAACTAGTACTTTATTTTTGAACAGCTGATCCCATAATTCTAGACATATTTTTCAACAAGTCGGCTTCAGCGTCCAGTGAGAGGGTTTGAAAAGGAACAAAACATACTAAGATGATCCTATTTGGGAATATATCTATAACGCCAACTGACACAAGAATGTCCAAGCTATCGGTCACGAAGAGAACTGTGTAAATACCACAAGAAAAATTTCAGTATCCGCTTTAGACATTGGTCAGCTAGGTTAACATAAACTTTGAGTACCTTTTCACAACGTGATAAGTCCCTGCAGGCCATGTAAATTTTGCCTTTTCGTTTCGCAAGTTCTCTCACAGTTTCTTTGCCGATCCCTGTATTAGCTCCTGTCACAATCACTACCTTATTTTCTATAGTAACAGGTTCTTCGTATCGTTTTCCAGCACAAAAATCTCTTGAAAAAAAAATCAGACCATTACATTAGGATCAAAATTTACAGAAGGAAATACAGTTTAAAAAATGTATAAATACTTTATTAATAGTGCTCCACCAACAACAGTTCCAACTGCACTTCCAATTAAAAGAGGTTTCCCGATGTTAACCATTTTAATAGTATATTGAATTCATAACCAACTATTTTGTTGTAATTTCATAACCTTTCACACAATGAACAGCCAAAGAGGTTACAGTGAAACGAGTTGATTGACGCTGGAGTCAAACTGTTTTTCTTCTTTGTGTATTATTTCATGGACTTGGTAAAAAACACTAGTGAGTTTTTGGCCAGAAATGTTATGTTTGATTAATGCAAATCCATATCGCTTCAGAACTGATATTTGACAATGAGAAAGGACAACGGAGCTTGGACAACCTTGTCTGTCCAAATTTTGTAAGATGTTAGATCTTAACATAATTGCTGTCATGATACAGTCTTTTCATTTCTTTGGAAATAATTTTGAAGCGGTGAGTATCTTCATCCGTTTTTATGTTGTATTTAATTGTTTTTTTATAAAAACCTTAAAAGTTATTTCCTATTTTTATAGGTATCATAGAATGAACTCTGACAAATGTAAAGCTTGTGGATCCTCCGATTTGGAGGTAGATCCAAGTCGTGGGGACACCGTTTGCACGAACTGTGGTACTGTTCTTGAAGACAGGATTATTGTGTCCGAGATACAGTTCGAGGAGAATGCTCGTGGTGTCAGCTCAGCTATCGGTCAATTTGTATCTTCTGAATCAACTGGTGCTTATCGCGGATTTGGAAGCAGTAAGTATCATTGTACATTTTTGGTTTGTCTTCAGAGCCTTTCCTATATTTTGTCCTGAGATTATCTTTTAGATACTGTGACTTTTCTTGGATATCCCGTCACCATGGTCTGTTGATAAAGCTTGTTTAATAGAGTTGACATTGAAATAATTGTTATCTAGTTCTAATCCTAAATTGAACGAAATATGATTAAAACATAGAGTTTGTACGAGTTGTGATATTTTCTTGAATAGCTTATTTGGTAGTCATCTCCTACAATTTCAATACATTCGGATCTGGTTATCCATTAACGAGAGACCAGAACTTTCTTATGAGTACTTCGCAAAAATTAGGAAGGGAAAAGGAGCGTATGCTTGGAGAAAGTTCCGTCTGATGACACCACTGGATTCTTTAAACTATTTGTTATTCCTCAATGTTATTTCTTGAGAAGAGAAGTCATGACCCTTATGGTTAAATCTGGCTATATGTATTTCTATCGATATTGTAGCATATTTTTTTTTATAAGAGAGTAATTTATTTTGTATGTACAACTTTTCTCCTAAATTTCAGATTTCCATGCGGGGGCATCGAGGGAATCTAGAGAAATTACTTTGCAGAACGCCAGGAGAAGCATTTCTAGTTTATGTCAGCAATTACGGTAATTTCCGTTTATTTATTCCTATATTTCGCATGCGATCTACCTTCAGGGTTTAAGACCATGGATTAAATAGAAGACAAAATAGTTCATAACTAACTACATCAAATGATACATCTTCGGCTTTATTGTCCCTACGCGAGCCTTGTCCTCCAACCGTTTCACCCATAATTCATTCCGGAGCCAGCGTTCTCAAATCGAATCAACGTGGACCAGCCCTCTCTTTCTGTGTCTTCCTCGTCATCTGACCTACCTAAGAGGCTTTCCCAGGGCGTCAGTCTTCTATACTCTCTGCATGTGGCTTGCTCTAGACAGACATGTATTCCAGTCTTATCACATCTTCCACTTTGTGTTCCTCACAACTCCGCAGTATTATACAACATATCCAATTTTCTTGGGGCAAGGTGTCTCTATAGAAAATTAAATTAAATGATAATAATATTATTAAGAAACCTCAACACAAAATCGTTATGAATTTATTCCAGATTATTTTTTAAGTTTTGTAATTCAATATACTGATTTTCTTGTTTGTCCAGATTAAACCAGCACTGTCTTGATACGGCCTTCAATTTCTACAAGATGGCTTTGTGTAGACACCTGACCAGAGGCAGAAAACATCAACACATCATTGCTGCTTGTTTGTACATAACATGCAGAATGGAAGGCACGCCCCGTATCCTTTTTTTTTATACTGTTAGAAATAATGTTAAAATATTAGTGATTATTACACCTTTTATGAAAACTTTCAGGACTCATTTACGGAATTCATTTTTACGGAAGTACATTTTTTTTACATTATTAAATTTATAAAATAAATTTTTGTAACGTTAACGAAATCATGCAAATAATGATGAAATATTAACATATTTGACTAAATATTAAGAAGTCATTTTTTGTATGATTTTCTGGTTAATTATTTTGTTGACGACCCATGAATTTACTCTATAAGTATTCTTTTTTTAAATAAGTGAATAAGGCATTCTTTCCGTAATTTTTATGTAATTACAGTTTTTACATGGAGTGAATGTCGAACTGAACACTACCTGTATTATGTCGAACTAGGTACTTATTTTTTTTTTTTTTATTATCCCCTTATATTTAATGTAGATGTTTGCTAGCGACTGTAGAATTCAAAATTCTGGGGGTATTGAGGGTCAGTCAATGAAGAAAACACTATTCAAATGCCAACGTTTCGATATATTTCATATCATCATCAGGGCCTAACAAACATGGGGGTATCAAGATTAGAAAAATATAATGGGTGATCGATTAAAATTATATATAGGTACATAAATATACATTCACTCATACAACTCCACATAAATACATATATACATCCTAATACATTCACATACATATACACATTGATGAACAACAAGGAAACTTACTATGAATATAGATGGTTGAGGAGAAGGCATGAAGACTGTGAGGTCTTACGTTCAACTAAGGGTACAGAAGGGTCGAGGGTAACAGATAATAAATCCGGGTAAAACCCCAGTTAACGGGACTTAAATTTGAAGAGAACTACTTACTGGCTAACAGATATTTTACTATGTTGAGAAAAAAAAAATAAATAAAAACTCATAATTATATAAATAGTAACATAATTTAACTTATTAATTAAATGAAAAATTTTAGACAGAAGTGACACTAACCGAAAATGAAATAATACATAATAAAGAATATTCTCATAATAAAGAATATTCTTAAATGAAATAATACATAATAAAGAATTTCTTATATTTAATATTTTACTATGAACCTTATCTTTACTTTTTGTTTTTAAAAGAAAACCAATGTTTTCATAGTAATTTATAAACCATTCTACTTCATTCTGTTCCAAAATTGTATAATCGTAATCTTAACGGCTGAATAGAGAACAGAAATATGTTTTTTGGGGCCATGGTGGCCGTGCGGGCTAGAGCGTAGGGCTTTGGTCGCATGGTCTCACCATGGTTTGCGGGTTCGAATCCCGCCCGGGAGTGAGTATTATTTCGTAGATAGAACTCCCTCCCGGGGCCATGGATGTCGTAAATATAACTAAATAACACATTGACATGGCTAATATGCACCGTACATAAGGCCAAAAGAAAAAAAAAAGTATGTTTTTGTGTATATATGATTTCATCTATATTGTTCCTTAACCAAAACTTCAGATCTTCTGATAGACTTTAGTGACGTACTCCAGATTTGTGCATTTGAACTAGGACGCACCTATCTTCGGTTGTCGCAAGCTCTTTGCATCAATGTACCTGCACTTGGTGAGTCATTTTTGAAATCTCCACTTATATAAAAATCAGAAACCTTCCTCTAGATTTTTTCTTTAAATAATCGGAGAACAGACCTCTTTCTAATTATGAAAAAAGAATAAAGTGTCTGTCTGTTAGGATTGTTTTAACTCGGAAACTACAATGCCGATTCCCATAAATCTTTTTTTTTTTTTCTGAATCATCTTTCTGGGAAAGTTTATAGCTAAAGTATCATGTTAAGTTACCATGGAGCTGAGTAACAAAATAAAAGGTGTGCGTAGCGCTCTGAGTTGCCCGGTACATGACACAGGAAGGGGGCTCTACACCACCCGTCCGCCGCGTTGGGGGAATTAGGTCATTGAATTTATAATATGTTTTATTTGGTGCTACGGCCAGTAGGACCCAGCCACTCGTGACGATCGCTTGGGTCCTCCAACCTACCATATTGGCGTTCCCCGAGTGAGCTCGGGATCAGGGCATCTATGTTTATTGCTGAGTTGCACCCGGGTTGGTCGATAACCCGGAGCCGCGTTATTCTTAAGTTAATAAACGAATGAGGCCGGGTAACCTGCTAGTGTTATGCATAACTAAAGACAGAGTTAAGAATACGCAAGTTCATATACCTTCATCAATAGATTTCTTTGTTGTACCAATTTGTGGTTACGCACATTATACTAACTGCACTCGAAACTTACTTGCAAACAGGACTTTTTTCAGGATGGAGCAGCTTTTTACAAAATATCTCACCTATTATTCACCAGATATATATTTTTTTAAATACTTAACAAAAAGACTCTAGGAAAAGAATAATTTGGGTAGGTATTCCTCGTATTTTCTGAAAAGTATACTTATACCGTTTTCAAGATTTGATATTTCATATTTGAGATGAGAATTCCTACTTTTGTTTCTTCTTTCTTCTTTGTGCAGTAAAATAAACTGCGCAAGTGTGTATTATTAATGTCTAAATACATTTTTGTGATTTGTTTCGATATAGTGGAAAAACTAATAAAAGTAAAGAACTTGTTCAACATTTACATTGTCTAATTAAACAAAAAATATATACGTATTTCTAGGAGCGTATAGTGTACCGGTTTTGTTATTATGAATTCCACAATATGTCCGCGTTCCTCAACTTAGAAGTTGTACCGGTTTTGGCTTACATCAGTATTAAGTTCAACAATGACATCTAAGTTCACTAGGTTGGCATATTATTTAAAATAAATGTTACTGTTTAACTTTGTGCTGACTATGACGTGTCGAAACCGGTATACCATGTATATATTTTTGTGAAATTTGACATAAATGTTAACCCTGTTGTTTCCTTTTATTTATTTTTGCGAATTATTAGCTTATATCTTGCCAAACATCTCATGTCGGTTATTTTTGAGTTGAGGTACTATCCTATCGGTCTATATTTGTCCTTATACGTATACTTGGAAACAAAACCAGATGTTATCAATTTAAGTTTTTAATGGCCTCAGATGAACTTCAGGCTGTCGTCATTTGACATATTGCATGAACTTTTCCATTCAATAATACTTATCTGTGAGTAAGAAATAGTGGTCTTCTGGACTAACATGAAACGGAAACTTCTAAGCGAATTTAAAGTGACCGAAAACTGAAAACTGGGAAGCAGAAAAAATAGAGGCGAAAATTAAGGTGTAAAATTTGAGAACGCCAGTCACTACCCTCTTCCTTTCTGGCAGTTCGCTGTTGCTAACACATTCTGTGGTTACATTGGAGACCTTCGCGAACACTCCATTGGGTATGTTTGAATTAGATGAATGGCTCTTCGATAGAAAAAGTCTGTACCCTTATATATATGTTTGTTACCTAGGTTTTAATTTTTCACCCCTCCAACTCCACAAGTAGGGTTGGTACTAATTTTTAGGTCAAAATTTACTTTTTGTAATTTCATATTTTTACTTCTTGATGTTTCCGGAATGGTGGATATATTTTTTTCAATACAATATAAAAAACAGCTATAATATTCTCCGAATATATTTGTTCTGAGATTCAGAATATAATCATTATTCGTTCAAACATTTCGGGTTTTTTAATCCCCATCGTATCTCTTTTGTCATGTTTTTAGCTTCAGTTGATGTGATTTTAACTTTTTAACGATATTTCCTTCTTTTTCATGTTTTTTTTTTTGTAAACATTTCGGGAGACCTATTATTTTAAGTAGCCATTTCATGATCCACTTTTATTTGCGAAGTCTTCTCGTTTGGCTTAATGGATCGAAACAAAATTTTCGTAGGATGTTTGACGTGTAAATAGAAAGTGCTTTGTATTTTTGGGGGAAAGGAGTGCATGCGCAGAATCGATATTTTGTAAACCTTGTAGTTTGGTACATATTTTGAATGTAATAATTCTCATTTTTTTTAGTTTTTACAGAAAAATTATATCAACCGATAAATTAAACATTAGTGGACTTGTTATGGCCCCATTGCCAGATTTACTAAAATTGTTTTTTCATCTCGTGTTTATTGAAATCAGCTAAAGAATGAAATCTTCGGCTGCAACATTCCTTTAGTCCCTCATAACGCAGATTTTCGTCTTCGCCGTGAGTGAATTTTTTTTTCTTTTTATCATTAGTGGATCTTTCCTGCTCCAAGAACTTTAGTTAGTCACATTCTTAAAGAGGAAACAATAAAATAAAGGTATTAAATAAAAGTCCTCTCTTTATGAAAATGGTTTATATATATTTCTTTTTTTTAATTCACAGTCTATGTCCTCTAAGAGGCTTAAAAATATTTCAATATTTATAAATACTTATAAATTACTGAATTAGAACAAACATTGGCGAAATGACATATGTCAACAGAGGAAGCACAAAAATTAGATGAACTAAAATTAGCAGCACCATGGTAGAAATTCAACTTAGACTTCTAAAGGGTAACATGTTGACACATTTATTGAAAACCTCCTTTTAAACAGAACATTATAACAAATTATTTAAACGACAAATAATAACGTTTTTTATTATTAAACGAATAACTATCATGTGCGTGTTCTTTAAAATCTCACCAAAACGAAGATGTGATATAACGTGAAATATATAAAAAGAAATAAGTGTGTTATATATAGGAACTAAATAAATGTATGTGCATTTAAAAAAATAACTACAAAAATTATTTATAACAATAATTATTTACTATACTACATTAGCAAAGAATATTCAGTTTAAAAAATATCTAATTTTGTTTTCTACTTACATGCTTTTACATAATTATTATTATTTAATCATATTTTTTCATTTTCAGTAAAACAATAATATTCTGTAGCGTTTTCCCAAGTCCGACTGTACAAACATTTTGAAATTTAGGGAATTTCTTTTTATTAGTTATATATATGTATATATATATTTTTTTCAAATAGAAAATTAATTAATAATGTAGCAGTACTTTTTGCTATTGTTTCCAACTAAGACATTCAACATTGTTCAGCATACAATTGGACACCTTGTCTACCATATATATAGTTTTCATGCCAGGGGAAGACCTCAGCTATATCATCAATTGCCCATTCACTTAATGTTTCATCTACAATTTCTAAATTTATTTTCACTACAAGCTTAAATTTTTAGGTATTAAATAATATAAAATGGAATACAAATAGTATGAATACACCAAAAGGAAAATTTGGCTGTCTTCCACCAAAAATGGTATTAACAATTTGCTTTTCAAAGACTCAAGTATTTTTTTTATGGTTATTTCCAGTTTATTTCGTAACGTATTTAGAATGACATAAATTCTTATATTTCAATGCATAATACAAAAAAAATAACTTAACCATTGAAGATTGGGTAAATAAAAATATTAGAATCAAGTGTGCTCAATGTCCACACATTAAAGGGAGTGGTAGGTTTTATTTTCATTTTTACTAGCTTCAACGGCTTTGGTTAATAGCGACCGGCTATCTACAAGATGCCAACCTGTTTCAAACTATCTTCGATAGACTGAAGAAGTATTAAATTTAAATGTAGATCGATGCGGGTGGCCACGTTTGAACTCCCAGTTGATAAACAGAAGTGTCCACTCCCCCACCAACAAATAATTTCGGTTACGCCCACAGATTTCATTCAACAGGTCCTCGATTTTCTCTACGTCACATTTTTTTGTTCTTTTGGACATGTTGAAAAGAAATATCTGCGTTATTTAATCTGAGAGCCCTTCAATTTAATAACCCTATCTGAGAAAGTACGAAAATATTTTGGTATTCCCGAAAGTGACTTTTTGGAATCGGTCACTAAACATTGTCCGTTTATAGCTGATATTAAGACATAAATATATTCCGAGTTTGAAGTGGTTACAATTTTTGTGAAGGGGAGCTTTAGAGGCAGACAGACGTACAACCGAGACAATAAGTTATTTTTTTTGTCCTTGACCTACAAACCCCTAAAAAATTAACAGTTTTTAATTTTTTGTTTGTTATTGAGAATGCGTCGTGGACGATCAACTGACTAGTTTGCGAATCACACGAAGATGAACGCTGTCAAACATCTATAGATGCACTCCAAATTGTCGGGCTACCAACAGGCCGCCGCCACTCATCAAATTGACAACATTCATTTTTAAAATTATTTCCAAGATAGGATTGTTTTCTTTCTGTTTTTTTTTTTTAAATACATAGAATATATATATAATTCAAATACTTGTATTGTACATTGCACTCTAACTTGGTTAATGAAAAATAGAACAAATTCTCAGAAATGTACAAGTCCTTAAGAGATAATTAATTATTTCTCAGGTATCAATAATTATTCTAATAAGTTTTTCACAACTTAATCGCGTTAATTTTTAAAAAAAATAAATAAAAATAAAATAGAAATGAAAAAAACCTTATTTTTCCCTAAGAGAAAAAGAGATCACAATTATAAGTCATCAGTAGGAGGAGGTCCGTAGAATATGAGTTCTGGTATTTGGCCTCCCTGTACTCCTGTACCGTTGGTACTCTCAGAGGAACATTGAAACTGAAATGTTACATTGCCCACGGACACTTCGGTCATACCCTCCTGTCCAAAGTAACTCAGTTCAATCCCGTCCAGAACAGCTGAAGCTGTATAATTTGATTCTGGTTCAATTTGTACAGGATGTTTAAAATACACATGAAATGTATTTGAGGAACCGTCGGAGAAAAATTTTGTATTATTCTCAGCTAAAACTCTTCCCAAACGTTTGAGTTCAATTTTGACAGAATAGTCAGCAGCTCCATTGGAGGATCCATAAAGACCAAATCCAACGATGAAGACACGTTTGTCTGTCGAGAACTGGATGGAGTCGCATCGTCCTCGGTACCGCCACTGGTTACTTCGGTAGGCGCACGACTGGAACCTATGGCATACCTACAAATAAACGGGCGTTTTACAACTTAACTTACTTCTAACATACAAAATAAATACATAGTGAGTAAATAAATAAAATTATTGCGCCTGCAGAAGCATCATAATATTATTAATCTCTTTTAATTCAGACAATTTCCTTATTAATCTTGTGCATAAAGTATGAAAGGAATAAACAGATGTGTGTACAAAATAAATTTATTTTAAACGGCGTGAAAAACAGCGATGTTTGACTTATTCTCTTTGGATCAGACTGCTTAAACTAAAGAAAAACAAAAAAAATACTAGAATGTTGTAGCTTTCTAGACTTTGAGCAAATGTATTTCCCAACATTTTTTGCTGATATTAATAAGTATAGCATCTCTAATAAATTTATTATTCGAAAACTTCTGCATACGAAATAATTCAAAGCTTTCAAACATTTTTATGGTAAAAAATATAAAAATGGATGTGATAATTCTAGTACTAAAGTGACAGGAATAGAAATTACTTTATGACGTAAAACTTATTTGGCTTTTATAGAGTTACTGCTCCCTAGAATAATTATATTTTAAAGGGTTGTATTTTATTCTTCATCAATTAATAATGTTCTCATGTATTATGATACACATCTTATTATATGTATCATAAACATTCCCATGTTATGTTTTAACGCAAATAATTATTATCCATAAACAACGTGTTTTTCTTAGATAGTTTCTGGATGTATAATTTTTTTTTTATACAGTTAATGATCGACGTTAGGCTCACCGCATAATTCACCTGCGAACCAGTCACATCCATTTTTGAAAAGAACATGGGGAACGCAAAACTTATTGAACAATTATAGGAATATTTCAAAACATAATATGAAAGTAAATATACATATTTACCTGTGCTTTGAGGCCGGCCCTTGGTTTGATGGGAAAGTTGAGAAGAGGTTTGACATGTGCGGTAAAGTGTAGAAATATGTCGATGGTCTCCTTCTGGGTGAGGAGGCCAGCCTGGGCAGGTCCGTTGGCATACTCGTCCAGGCTCATGGTGGGAATGCGGACCAGGTAGAGCGAGTCTCCGAGGACGGCTCGTTTGTTGCCCGGGCTCTGGTCCAGGTCCCGGCGGCCACACTCCGCTCCCGCCCAAGCCACTGCCGCCTCAAACAGATGGGTCTCCTTGCAGTTGAGTGTTTCCCGGGACAGAACTGAGGAGAGGGTCGTGGCGTCTATGTCGCAGAACCCCTCCGAGTGTAGTGCGATCTCTGCCTGTAAGGTCCGGTTGAAATAAATTTTTGTTAAATGAACATTTAACACATGGTTACAAATTTAACATACATAAGGGTATGGATAATTCCACGTCTTCTAATAAAAGGAAATTCCCCAATCTCTACAGAATATCTTCAAATTTGGTGATCTGGGACAGGTAAACCCATTTCCCTTTTTTATATATTGTGGGGTTTCGCGGCCATTTCTTTCATTTCAGCATATTGAATTTGGTGTTAGTAATATTCTGCTTCTATATAAAATACAGACGTCTGCAAGGTTTGAGATTAAAGGAGTATTGAAAAAAATAATTATTTCACGCTCAATTTGGGTAATTGTTTTAGTAGACCTAGTCCTCCTGCCCTCAAAATTAATGAACATGGCTACATGTTAGAAGGTCCTTATATTTGATTAAAATTAAAACTTCGTAATTACCCCTTTATTTTTCTTTTTTTTTTTTGAGGTACGAAAAGGGGTAGTAATATAATCATATGCCCCTTTACCAAAGCACCTTCTTAGTGGATGAAAATCTACTTTTTTTTTTCTGTATATACCGTTGCCCACGCTCGGAATCTAGGAAAGGATTCAACTAAGTTCTGATCTTAAACCTCTTTTCTGCAACACCAAAGAAGTATCAATATATTTTCATCAGTTTATAAATGCTACATTAATGGCATGCACCAGATTTTAACAAAGAAACAAGAAAATAATATAAAAGCAATAAATTAAACATTGAAGCCATCCCAGATTTTTTTTTAATTTAACGAATTTGTAAAACAAAAATAATTCATGCAGTTTTTTTTTTTTTATAAGGTAATTCTGATAGTTACAATAGTCCATTTCACTATTACTTTGAGCATACATAACAAAAAATAAATAAAATAAAAAAACGTTTGCTTAATCTAAAACATTTCAACAAAAACAAAAATGAACGTGGCAAGTGAGTATACAGTAACGACAGTTTGATTTTACTAAATAATAGCAGTCACAAATAAAATAATTAAAATAAATTAACAACATTTACATTCCAAACAACATTTATTAAGATTTCTCATAATGAATATATATTTTTGTTTTACATTAAATTTACAAAAAATAAATAAATATTGATACAAACAGAATTGAACCTGACAGTACTCTCGACATAATGTCATTAATACGTACCTCTTTTATTAGACTCAAATATTCTTTTCATTATAATTTTTTGGATGGATTTTCTTCTTTTGTTTATTCTAGTTAGTATGCACTGACTCACGCGAAAAAAAAAATATATATATAAAATCCCCCTCAGTCAATTGTCATGTAGTGCGCTTCTATAATTGTTATTGATTGTCTAACAATCCGCTAGATTATGTTACATGAATGTCTGAGAATAGTTGCAACAAGATATAAATTTGCAAGCGAGCAATTGTTTTTTTTTTCTTCATGAAGGGCAGGGTAGTGTTCTTCCTAGTAAGTAATAGGGTTTTGAAATTACTAAATAAGAAAAATATGTAATAATTATCAATTTATTAAATTAAATTTTGGTACATCCATTTACAGGTAAGATCTGAGTAAAAAAAAAAGAAAATTGTAGAAAGTGTACCACTGAATTTTATAGATGTGTGTGTGGTTATGATGCATATGTATCGTTTATCATTATTCAAAATACGCCATGGATATTCTATTTTACGAAGATGAATTAAAATAGTTAAATAAAAGAGAGAGAGAGAGAGAGAGGAAGCTGAGTGTTCCCATTGGTCGGTAGCTTTCTACCCTTCTTTAAGCGGTGCAATCTCATTGGTAGTCGCTCATCTCCCTCCCTCCATCCCATCTTTTCAAAACGGACCTACAGCATGGTTTACTGAAATAAATAAACTAAATGCATTGTAATAGGATATGCCTTGTAATTTTGAAGAAAAAAAATGTACTAATTACAAAATAAGTATACAAGAACTTAGCAAAATAAAGGCTTACCGAAAGAACGCATCACTCAAATAAAAAAAAAGGCTTACCGAAAGAACTCATCACTCAAATCAAAATAAAGGCTTACCGAAAGAACTCATCACTCAAATCAAAATAAAGGCTTACGGAAAGAACTCATCACTCAAATCAAAATCTCAAACATTCAGTTCTTTGAAGACAACTAAAAGATATGAGTGAGTGTTATTTGAAATAAACAATACGTTACCTATTTCGAATAAAAATACCCTTTTTATTAACTGAATTACAGTATTTTCTTTATATAAAAATAAATATTTTAATTCTATTGAATTATCTGGAAAAAATATGCCCTTAAATTAATTTAAATCATAAAATCGCTGTAAATAAAATTCTGTCTTTCACAATTATTGTCTCAGATTAAAATATCTTTACATGAATAGTGAAATGGACTAGAGTTTTAACAAAGGCGGTTAACAATTATTTATTTTAAAATAATATTAAGTATGAAGATAATTTCGCAGCATACTTATTCTAAGTCTAGATTCAATAATGAAATATACATATATACACATAGTAGTACTAGTAAACACATACACACGTTTTGAACGAGTACGAAGCCCGATGTTTATAAATAAAATACAGTCTTTGTTTCTTTGTTAACCAATAATTGAAAAATGGCAAGGTAGATATTGATGAAATTTTCAGGGTACCGCTAATGAAAACCATTCAACCTAAAATATAGGCTATGTGGTGTCTGAAAATTTTGATTTGGGGACTACATTAGAAAACAAAGATAGGCTATGTGGTGTCTGAAAATTTTGATTTGGGGACTACATTAGAAAACAAAGGTAGCGACATTTTTTTTCACAATTTTTAACTGACATATATCGTATTAAGGTCGCACCACAAAAATGTTGCATTTTACAATTTAGGAAGATATCATAAAAACACAAAGGTCATGACGATGCTTTTCCCTAAAATATAACCTTTTTTTTTTTTATTGGGGAGGGAGGGTTTTGTATTATGCTTAATTTTCAATATTTGCAATACTTTTCTCTAATTCATATGGCGGGCTATGTAATTTGTGTATCATTAATAGATGAAAAGAAGCAAATTATTCGAATTAAAAAAAAAAAAAAATTCCAAGTTTCGCGCTCCTGAACCTCATTTTGATCCATCGCACTATGAATACATCTTAAAAACAGATAAAACCGGAGGCAATATTTATACAGTGTGAACAATAATAAAACTCGTGGGTATATAATATCACAGTAATACAATAGTCAACATTGTTGAGCCATATTTTGTGCCAATTGTAGAATATATTTATCACATATTCTTTTCCAAAGAATTTGTAATAATTTCTGAACACATCTCAAAAAAAAAAAAATGTTTGATTATATCCACGTTAATACAATCACTATTTTCGAGGATCACTATGATCTATATACATAATGAAATGTTTTTTAAAAATTGTATTATTGGTTCCATCATCTACTTTTTAACTTCGCCGTTGTTGATGAAGGTGTGAACTGACCTGTGCGTCAATAACTTCCCAACAACGCTGCATCAAATCGGGCTCTTCAAAGAGTCGTGACTGGGAGAGTAGAAGACACGCGTTCTTGGCCGTGAGAGAGGTTTCCAAAAAAGAGACGCAGGCTCGGGCCAAGTAGGGTACAATGTACTTCTTGGCTGCGTAGAGTGTCGCCAGAACTGTGTCTGCCTCAAGCGATATCTGGTCACAATACAGGTATCTGAAAAAAGGGCAGGAAGAAATATATATATATGAATATATATATTTATATGGACGTCCATCGCAAGCCATTTTGCCTCTTTTACGCCTATCCGCGTCGAAAAAAAAGGAAGGAGCCGAAACGATCAGTTATATATATATATCGTTTCGGTTCCTTCTTTTTATATATATATATATTTTTTTTTTCTGCATGGATGGGCGTAAAAGAGGCAAAATGTCTTGCGATGGGCCTCCGGATGAAGGCAGTATGGGACATAATTTTAGCCGTTCATTACTATTCACTATTCCAAAGTGTATTTTGACTTAATAACTCCAAAACTGTGACACAATTCGACTAAGATTGTTGTGATAGATACCTGAGATAAGAAGCTCACTTCACTAATTTACTAAAATTTAGATAAAATTGGCTTTCAGACTCGGTACCTCTGTGTCTATTCCAAGAAAAAATTTTGAATAGTCTTCCTCTAAAATGAAGATTCTGAATGCCCACTTTTGATAAAACCAAACTTTGCCCTTTAATGAGAATGGACACCTTCTGCGTGGGTGGTAAATTTACATGAAACCTTTGCAAAACATTTCAATATTTGTAATACTATTTTTACATTATTTATTTGCATTGTTAAAATCAAGTATGCAATGAAATTTGTGAAACTGCTTACTTTCTCACTTCAAAGTATCAATATCGTTTGACAGGCTGGAGTCCTGGCGGTTTGTCATATTCCAATGCTTTCTAGAGAAATTAGCAAACATTGTGGTCTAGTAAACTTGGTAAAATAATACGCTTGTTCATGTTATATACAATTAATATACTTTTTTTCTTGTTATTACTTATAAAAAGTTCTAATTTTGAAGTTTGAAGCGAAAATGCTAGGGAGTAGGGATCAAATAACGTCACAGGGGAATAGCCGCATTTTAGGTCGAGTGTTATCATCTTATCAGCTATCAAAGAGATTAATTATTTATTTGTCGCTTATTTTTGTGAATAATTAATGAAAATAATTCTCAGAATTGTATATTATTGTTTAATATAAAAAAAAAATCATGCAAGATGTCCATTTTCATTACCTACATATATATTTTTTTTAATTAAAGCGTGATGGGTTTACAAACATTTGGATTTGCTGCCCCAAAACACCATCACATTTCGTCAGCTACGGGCAAAAGAGCAGTTTTTTGCAACTTTCTTTGTTCGTAAAATTCAGCAGAAAAATATATTTTATTTTTTCTAATTATTTTTTAACATTCCTTTTAAAATACAAAGTTATGTCAATTAAAACTTTACTAATATTAGTCGTACAAGGTTCAAGAATATCTTTAGGAATGAAGATTTGAATAGAAAAATATTTGTTTTGTATTTTTCATGTATCAATTAAGGGCAATAATAGTATAAAATGGACCTATTGAAATTATAAACTTAAATTGGAGTAGCAGTAAATATTGAAAATTCAGTACTTGAGCATTGTGAGAAAGGCAGAGGGTTCGACGTCTGGTACTTCGATTTCATCTTTGGCTTCAGCTAAACCTCCATAAAACATAGCAAAGAATACTGAGCTTCCTGTAGCTAAGACATACTTGTGCGCAGGTATACACTGTGTGTGACCTGTAAAAATATACGTATATAATATGTTATATTTATTTTTATAATTGTTTTTCTCCTTAATAATCAGATATTCTAATTAGTACTTTGCTTACCTGGGGCCCCAACAATAAACGTGATGTCGGCCATAAGTTCATTGTTGAACATGGCTGCATTTCTATCGATGACTGACTGCTTTGATGCTTGCCAGTTGGGGTCAAGCGTGCTGATTTCTGCGGGGGTTGGTGTCAGAGAAAAGGTAACAGTTGACGTGGCTGGATTTGGTGATGCTAAAGGAGAGACTGGGGCCGACGCTGGTTGCGTGATCATTGCTTCTCGCTGAGAAATACCTTCTTGCGGGGGTGATGACAAGCCACCATTATTTGTCGGGCTTTCAACTGTTGGCACAAAAAAAAAAATTATATTATATTAGATTTATCTTTAAATAGTACGAATGAATATCTTCCAATACATGAGAATAGGAAAACAGATTCATAATACCTATTGCTACTTAGTTTATCGTAAGGTTTGCATTTAGGCTTACCATGTTATTATTGAAACCTTGAACATTTTGGGGTTTGGAGAAGTAATTAAAGGTTATTTTAGTAGAAGATTCGAGATTTAAATATACACAAACTATCTTGTTGAGACACTAGTGTGCACCTTTTTTAAGACATCTTCAAACCGGGACTTATGTTAGGCCTAAACAACATATTTTTTTTATTATTATTAATGAAAATAGCTTTCCCTAATGAAAAGATGTTCATGGTTTAACATTTCGTGACTAGATATATATAATAGTTTGAAAACTATTTTTCTTTCTTATTCTTGTTTTTTTTGACTGAAACTTTTACATTATCTGAGTTGAGGAATAATTTTAATATAAATGGGGCATCCCAATCGATAAGGTTTGTTAAGCCTTACTTACCATTCATCCACTGATTTGATTGAGTCACAGAAATGTCTTGAACTCTTTTCCCTGGTTTTGGGGCTATCTTCGAGTACAAATTGGACATAGCCATTTTAGCCCAATTTAATTAAAAACTTGATAAATAACAAAAACTAACACTACCCGACCACCATTATTCGTCCTGTCAACTGGAGACGACCCATACTGATCAGTGTTACCAACATGCTTCTTATCTTTCTAAACTTAATTTTACCCGTGAATGGAAAACGTAGTTTGTCCCACAGTAAATATTGTTTAGTTAATTTATTTTATTTTTTAATCGTAATCATGAATTATATTTTGTAAAACTGTATAAATTATTTTTCTTCAAATAGAGCCTTGAAAATGCTCAATTTTTCACTTTAATTTTAATGCAAATAGGGAGGGTTTGAATGTTATTTCTTGTTATTTTCCTTGTCGGAATTTATGATAAAAATATTAAACATTTTGTTTGAATAAAAAGGCTGGATGGAAAAAAAACATGCATGCTAAAGTCTATAGTGTGAGTAGGTGTCGTCTGTCATTTTTATTAAATTGAAATTCCTTGTAAACTTATCTTGGTTTTACCTTCTAAACTTTATACCAAGTTAAACATTTTATAATTTTCCATTTATTGTTTTAATCAATTTATTCTACTTGCATAACAATTACGGAAATTACATAAGTAGAGTGTAAAGAATTAATCATGAAACTTACTTTGTATTCTCTTCGTTTTGCTGAGTTTCCTCTTCTTCGTTATTCAATTTAAAAAAAAATCACTTTGCTAGTGTATAAAATACAAATTGCCTTCAACTCAACTTACGTCATTAGCTTAGGTTTCCTTAGTGATAGTTAAACAGATGACCTATTGTTTGTTTTGTTTTTGTGACTCATGCCCGGGCTTCGAGGTCATATCGCCTACTATCAGAGCGTCATTTACTTACAATACAAGTATATAGATTTAAAATTGCATTGATCCTTAATGAAGCTAGTAGATATTATCTTTCGGTCCTCAGTTTTATCCGTTCTAGTGAAAGGTTCCTTCAACATATCTCGCGAAATGTTATTAATAATTAATTTTTTCAAGGGGGGGGGGGGCGCGGCTTTGATGGTTAGGAGCTGTCGGAGTGATTACAGCTTCACAGTCAGCATTGAAAAAAGAAAACAAATTGTAAAAGAGTTTAAGGTTATTGGCAGATAACTGAAGGATTTTCTTGATGTGACAAATAAGTTTGATGGGTTTCCATTTTTTCAAATGTTCTTCCAAATAGTTTGTTAAATCATAATAGTTTGGATTATTCAGGTCCGCTATCCTGTAGAACTCAAACATATATTGACTACCACACAAATGAACATTCTTTGAGTATTTAATTACAAACTGTCCCATTATGAACATGAAGCCGTAATTGTTGTCACTGCCGTCTCTTCTAATCCCCATGGAAAAACAAACAATTCAAGCTGTATTTGCTTTATGTATGTCTGCGTTATGACTTTCTCTATGTCTCGGTACACAATTCGCCTCTCTGGAATGGTTACTGTCATCGAATTCCCTTTTATGGTTTTGATCGTGTGTCTATCTGTCTCAGAGCAGTTTTTAGTTCCCACACAAACAATCATAGTCACTTGAAACTCGGAATATACTTGTGTCTTAGTGTCAGTTACAAACCGAGCATAGTGGTCGGTTCAAGAAAAATTTCCATTAAAAGGGTTTCGAAAATGCATAACGAAAATATTTTTTTCTTTTTTACGAAATACTTTGCCCATCTGACGAAAAAAAGTTTTTTTCATGGAATAGGGAGGACTGGAGCACCTAGTTCTTCTTTCTGGTCCCAGGATCAGACTCTACCAGAGACTTGCCTCTAGTAACCACAACCACTACGAACCCAACATCACCGGGGTGGTTGCTTCCACCAACAATGGGGGTCATAGTACCACTCAACAATCCGCCTCCGGGTCAGTAGTGGTTGTGGCTGCTCGGACCAGCGTAGGAAGCCAATCCCTGGTAGTCCAATGCTGGGATCAAAACGCAGTAAGTGTCCCGATCCCTCTCTATTCTATAGAATTACTTGCCTGCAAGTCCAATTGGCAACACAGAGAAGGATGTTATTTTATTTTCAAATGGTTGTACTCTTCAGCAGGATATGGGCGAGAGATATTGCTTTATTGCAAGGTGCATCCTTCATTAAATCTAAATAAACGAATAGAGACGAAAAAATTAAGGTTTTATGTTTGGCTATTAATTTAATCGATACTAAAAACGCTATTTGTCCAATAGACTTAAAATTTTATTGATAGACAATGAACATAAGTTGTTTTTGTAAGGAGACTCTTTTCAATGTCAATGTGCGAAGACTCCGAGACTGTGACGTGTTTTGTATGTTCATTGCACAAATGTCTCTAGCCTAGAATATAAATTGTCTGATTTTAGATAAATAGCCTATTACCAACCTGCAGAGGCCTCTAGCAGCCAAATTAGCCAACCCATTCTACGCAACCTCACTCTTCCTGGACCCAAAATACCCAACTACTCACACTGTTCTCTCCACTGTTCTAAGTTAGACGATAAGGGTTTTATCAGCTTTGTTTATAATCTATTGTTAATCGTTAAAAAAAAAAATATTATTATTTATGATTGTTAATTTGATAAAATATAGAAAAGAGTATTTCTCTCATTGTCTGATTAGTTGTATACTTCTATGCCGCCTAGATTAAAGATCAGTCGCGGATCCATCGCCCCCTCTCACAAGACGTTTGAATTTGTGAATTTTTGTAGACTTTTAAGAACATATGAAGGAAACAAAATAGATGACGTTTATAACAACATTATTCTCTTTATAATTTTAATTATACACTATTTTAACCAACAATATTTATATAACTAGGGATTTATTTTATTGGATGGGATGGGAAATTGATATATAATCATTATCAATTTAATAATGAAATTATTTAATATTTTTAAATTTATAAATTTAAATTTCTCTCTTAAAAACTTAAAAACCAAAATTATATAGCGCTTTCAGAGGTTACAATATTTCTACCTCTGATTTTTTAAGGAAGGATTAATATGATGAACAATTGTATCATATATGTTTTGCCAATTGGCCACCTTATTTTGCTAACCGCACTTAACGAAATTTAGCCATTTTGAGAAGAATAAAAATAATATTAGAAACTTTAGGCATAACCTCCAGCCTATTTCAAAAATAAATTTATATGATTTAAAAATTCATATTAGACACTATTCAACGATTTAAGGGAAGTCTGGAAGTATGTATATGTTTGTTTTGTTTGTACATATACAAAATTATGAGTCCCTAAATTTTCCACACGTTATAGAGAAATTCTTCCTTTTTGTTGCACATTCAGTTTTTCTGAATTATGTTTGTGCAAACATATAATGAATGCCACTAAATGTTATGACAATTTATTTGATATGTTTGTACGATCTGTTTGCACAGTCGGATTCTATCGTTTAGCAGCTATATGCATATGTTTGGCAGCCCTGTGTGCACAAAAATCTCAATAATTATCTGTAGAGTTTGATTTTTGTTTGAGTCAACAAGCGGGGGAGCACGTAGGGCGAAAATATTTTTGTATTATTTGCCTTACTAGTAGACAACATTAGTTTAATTTAGTTATTTCACACTGAGTTATTTAACTCTTGTACCAACCTGATACTTTGTATCAGATAGTCTCAGATAACTGTTTATATATAATTATAATAATGTAATTATATCGACAGTAGTTATAAATAATATAATTATATAGTTATAAATAATATAATTATATCCACAGTAGCATCAGATAATTTCAGTATTTTTAGCCCAAACTTTAGATTGGTTTTGGAGGGGACGGTAAAGTTAATTCAATATTTCGTTTTGGGGAAGTACATTGCCTGTGATTGACCGACGTATCTTTTTACTTCTCCACCTCTATGAAGTACAGGGGATGTTATGTAATCATTCAAAAATTCTGTTGTCTATGATCTATGAACACGATAAAATTAATGTATCGACACGAAATTTTACATACGCCAGAACCTTCTAAGGACCTATTTATTTTCAGTCAAATCGGCAGAAGGAAAGGGGGGGGGGATTAGGCAGGAGGCTTAATACAGAAACTCTAATAATTGCCTTTGTAATATATATGTTATCATGAAATTTCATATGTGAATTAAAAGCTCTATAATGAAGAAAAAAATGGTGCCGTATCTCGTGAAGATACGTTCGTGAATTCGTTTTGAGAATTTTTAAACAAATTGGCCCTATCATTTATTCACTCAGTAATGTTTTATAAATTGTTCTACTTGTTTCTGGAAAGCTAATGCGTGGATTCAAAACTAGAATGCACTAGGAGGCAGGAAGGAGATCAGAGGAGGGGACTCAATTCAAAAACTGTAATCACTGCCAGTGTAATGAGTGTAGCGATACGAAATTTGTAATGATAATTCTGAAATTCCTGCTTAAGACACCTATTAATTTTCAATCAAAACGGTCGTTTAGTTTTAGAGAGATTAATTAACGTTGTTGATTAATACGCACTGGGGAAGTACTTGTTTTGATCCTCCCTTGCAGATGTACGTGAGGACGCCCTTCACATAGTGATAACTTCAGAATTGACCTTTTGAGTCATATGGTATATGGTATTATACCTGAGAGGACGGTCTGAATCTGTCCCTTTGAGGGTCTTATCTGTAGGCCTGCTGCGAGAGAAAGTGTTCGGAAGAAAGAAGGAAGAATGCTTTCTCTTCGGGTTACTGTATTCTTGTAATCGTGTTCACGTAACACAACCAACCAGTAACCATTTCGATACGATCATGATACCAACGAAAAATAACGGGAGAAATAACCCAGAAATTTTGGAGGGGAGGGAGACGTTTTTAGCGGATTTTTACGTTCCAATGTCCCCTGAATACGTCGTTTTGACAATTTTTTGCTATGATGTCTGTCTGTGTATGTAATTGTTGTGAACACTCTAACGCAGAAACCACTATAGCTATGAACTCGAAATCTGGAATGAAGAAGTCACATGTGCTAACTTAGATCTGATTAGAATTTGGCACGAAAAAGGGCGAAAATTGAGACCACTTTACAAGATACTGCTTATATTTATGAACTAATAAAAAAAATGTCAAAATAAAAGTTGTAGAAAAAACCAGAGTACATATTTTATATGAAATACAATTTTTCGCATGTCCGGTTTTCGAGATACATGCCGAAAGCCGTCGTGAAATTAGGTAGGAGGGGTTTGTGGAAGCGAGTAACATAACTTGGCACGAGTAATCAAGATGGGAGCTGGGGCGGAACAAGCGTGTTGTAGTAAAATTTACAAATGTTTTCTATTACTGGTGACCGTATTGGTCAAAGCTTAGCGCTATCTGAACTTGAAAGAAATAAAACTTGTTTATTTATGATATTGTCTAATTTCACCAACTATATTTACATGGGAGTACTTTTGGTATTTCTACCATCCTCAGCCTCAGAAAGTACTCCCATGTAAATATAGTTGGTGAAATTAGACAATATCATAAATAAACAAGTTTTATTTCTTTCAAGTTCATTTGAATTATTTCACAATATCTCTGCAATAATGTCAGTTTTTATTAGCGCTATCTGTTGTCTGGATTGGAGCCCACCAGAGCTGTACTCTACAAGTGAACTCTGACTGAGGTTGATTATTAGATGAAGATATATGAGTGCTTTCGTAGCTCTCACAGGGTCAAACAATGGATGTAGAAAAGGAAGGGGTTGTCTTTTGTTCATTGTTTCGATAGAGACCTCAGCAGGGTCCTCGACCACAGCACGGATCGTGTCGTCGGCCTGTCTACGTGGCTGTTCACGTCAACACATGAACAGGGGCCAGCACACACAACTCGTCTTTCCTCATCCTCACAGACACTTCCTGGGAACATGTCCGTTCAAAAAACAGGGACAAAAAGGAACAACAAATAAAACAAAAACATTCTGTCAAGTAATTGCACAATGCTTCCTCGCACGAAAACCTTTTATTAATATTCGGACCTTTTAAACCTTTAGGTTTGAGTTATAAAACAATGAAGCCTATAGTAACGTACAGAAACTACGTATTTGTCTAGGACGACACTACGCGCTACTCTTCATTATTACCATTGCCTCTATTTTCATGAAAGGATACGTTTTCGTCTCCACACATTTTTACTTTCTTATACCGATAATCGTGTGAAAATCCGAGATGGAGGTTTCAACGGATTTTCACGTTTCATGATCTCCTGAATTCGTTTTGACCATTTTCGCGATTATGTCTTTCTATGGGTGTGTGTTTCTTTGTATGTGACTGGAAAGTTGTGTGAGCTCTCTACCGCAAAAAGAATTGTAGCTAACTTGAAATTTGCAATGAAAGTCTGATTAGATTTTGGCTGAAATAAGTTGAAAATTGAGACCACTTTACTCCTGGACATAAGTACATTTTACAAGATATACCGTATTGTTTTTAAGAAAGTAAAAGTATATGAAATACAATTTTTTGACAGGTCGTCCGGTGTTTGAGATAAATGTCAAAAACCGTCTTGAAATGTCGGTTTGATACATATATTTTTAGACGTTTCCTTCATTTACCCGAAAACGGTTAACCTATCGAAAAATTAACTCTTACCAAAAATGTTCCTTATAAAATTTCCCATCGCTAATAAGTCCTCAAATTTGAGATATGATCAATACGACAAACGTTATAGCGACCCGAAGATTGTAAACTAAATGTCTATAAGGAATATATGTTTGAATCGTAACTCATACCAACGAACTTTAAAATACGGGTTATGTATTGGTAGTTTAATTGAAAAAATTTATAAAAATTAGGAAAAAATAAAGTATATGTGATGTGGCCATTACAGAACTTTCTTATACCAACCACACTTACACCTCAGTCTCTCTCCTAATTCCCCTTCTCAAAATTATTTCATACTGCCATTACTGGGTAAAATAATGTCTAATCTCAAGATTCCACTGTACAAAGAGACTAAATGAAATGATTTTGAGAAGGGGAGGGGGATAGAGAGTGATTTGTAAATACGGTTGGTATAAGAAAGTCCTGTAATGGCCACGTCACATATATTTTTTTAAATGTTTGTCCAACTCTTACTTTTCCTATAGGTTATTTAGTGTAAAAAAAACTAATTGGGCGATTCATTCATTTTTTAATTCTTATTTAAGGCCATTAATGACGTAACAAGTTCGGAATAACAGTTTTTTTAGGCTCCCAGGTGGTCGATGAGAATGTTTGAGAAGCTTGGGTTTAATTGTTTCGTTAATTGGGCTACTTGAGTGCTGAACTTGTTCCCATCCAACTGACTGTTCAAACAGAACGTCTCTCTCAACAATAACTCCTTCAGCATTCATCCACTCCACTCCACACGCTCGTCTTCATCATTTGTTTCTCCTTTTATCATTCCTCAAGTGGGCCTCGAATCTTAAAACAGTTCTTCACTCCATTCGTTGGTCGTTATACATATGGGATTAGCTTATTCATCCTTGATTTTAGACTTTCTTATATCTTTAGTATAAGGAAGTATTGTAATCGTGTGAAAAGCCGAGGTCGCGTTTTCAATGGATTTTCAGGTTTTAAGGTCCTCTGAAAACGTTTTGATCATTTTCGTGATTATTTTTGTGTACGCTCTAACTCGGAAATATTGTAGCTATGAACATGAAATGAAGATGGCCCACGTGCTAATTTAGATATGATTTTGCCAAAATCTCACTAAAATTAAGACCACTTCACTTCGGGGCCTAAGTACATGTTGCAAGATACCGCTTATATTTATGATCTTATCAAAACTCTTTTCAAATAAAAGTTGTAAAGAAAACTGAAAGGCAGATTTTATATAAAATACCTAATTCGAAGGTCGCTCCGTTGTCGAAATATTTGTCGAAAACCCGTTCTAAAATGTTGTTTTGAAATACTTTTTTAGACAAAACGTATTTTTTTTTTTTAAACATTGTCTATTTCACAAATATATATAATATGGGAGTACTTTCGGTACTGCTACCATCTTCAGTCACGAAGTCAGCCATACTGACTATTTGTTAAGTCGTGGCTGAAGATGGTAACAATACCGAAAGTATTCCCGTACTATATATATTTGTGAAATAGACAATATTTTTTAAAAACATATGTTTTTTCTTTACTTTTTATTATTGCGAGGGTGTTCCGGGGGTCTCGGGAGTTGAAGAGTTGTTTTTCTTATGATTTATCATATTATTTAGTACATACTTTTGTTTTATGATTACTTTAAGTATTTTACTCTTTTCACGTTTATTTAATTTAGTTATTTTGTAATTATTATTTTGTTTATATGTATTAGTTTGTCTATACTTTATATTATTATTCTTGTTTTCCTTATTATTATTTTATTTTATCTTACTTTGTGTATATTGCCATTTATTATTTTGTATTTTTTTTTCTTTATTTAATCATTTATTTATTTTTTTTATACTCACTGTCATCAAATTTACTTATAGTTCTATTTTAACTAATTGTGAATATATCAAAAAAAAAAAAAAAAAAAACTTTTTATTAAATGTTTCATAATATCATTGCAAAAAATGTTAAGTACCTTTTTTAGACGTTTGCATAATTTAGAAAACAGTTAATCCTATCTAAAAATAGGTTCTTACCAAAATGTTTCTTATTTAATTATACGCGGAGCTGTAGGTTTAGCGGCCATAGTGAAATATATTTTTGTATAATTTAAATAACTGTTAATTGATTATACTGATCCTGGGTTCGAACGGGGTGGGATGCCATGAGAATGACAGACTAGCGTTTATCCACTGAGCTAGTAAGCCTGTCCTTTGCCTCGTCTCGCATAAAGTTACATTATCTTTTGAAAATGTTGATTATACTTGACCGATTTGACTGAAACAAACGTTATCGTCATTGGTCTAGTTAGCTGAACAGTTTCATTTATTATAAGAAACATATCTAAAACAAACCCACAAAGATCTTGACTAGCCAAAATATATATCAACACCAGGGTACTCTCTCAATTATTTTTTATGTTAGGTTCTTGGTGAAATCGCGAAGGGAATATTTAAAAAAAATTATAAGAAGTGACGGCCTCACCGCCAATATTTGTGTTTAGTTCTTTTTAGTAATTATACTAGGAATATTGTTTTAATTTTCAAACCATTAGTTTAAATAAGAATTTTAAAAAATGGTAAATTTCTTAACCTTTTCATAATGTATCCTTAAGAAGTTTGTTGTTCAAGACAGTTTGCCAACACAAACATTCTCTTCAAGAATTAGTTTATTTGTTCAACAGTTTAAAATAGTCCCTTTTTATAAACTTCCTATGTACCGAAACTAACAAAATAGGGCACTTATATTTAGTGTTCAGTGATATCCTTAATGTATAAAACCATGGTCCAGTGGACTTCCATATTGACTTTCAAATTTAATAATGAGCAATGTTTAAATCGAAATTGTCCTGTAATTCTCGTTTAATATCCACCTAGAGGGCGCCGGTAGCTCAGTGGTATGCGTGCTTGCCTTCTGAGCTCAAGGTCGTGGGTTCGAAACCCGGCCGAGGCCCTTAGTTTATTTTATCTAGGAGGTAAAATAAACTTAAGCATGCCGTCCTTCGGATGGGACGTTAAGTAGGTGATTAAATAATTTAGGGTAGGCAAAATTTAGGACTCCCACAGTAGAGTCGGGCTCATGTCCACCAGAGTGACGAAAGAGCGCTCTGGTTACTACGGCGATATGACCTCGTAGTTAAAGCCCGGGCATGAGTCATACGAGCATACGAGATAAGACTGATCTCTTATGCTTTTGGCTGAGGATGGTAGAAATACCGAAAGTACTCCCATGTAAATATAGTTGGTGAAATTAGACAATATCATAAATAAACAAGTTTTATTTCTTTCAAGTTCATTTGAATTATTTCACAATATCTCTGCAATAATGTCAGTTTTCATTAGCGCTATCTGTTGTCTGGATTGGAACCCACCAGAGCTGTACTCTACAAGTGAACTCTGACTGAGGTTGATTATTAGATGAAGATATATGAGTGCTTTCGTAGCTCTCACAGGGTCAAACAATGGATGTAGAAAAGGAAGGGGTTGTCTTTTGTTCATTGTTTCGATAGAGACCTCAGCAGGGTCCTCGACCACAGCACGGATCGTGTCGTCGGCCTGTCTACGTGGCTGTTCACGTCAACACATGAACAGGGGCCAGCACACACAACTCGTCTTTCCTCATCCTCACAGACACTTCCTGGGAACATGTCCGTTCAAAAAACAGGGACAAAAAGGAACAACAAATAAAACAAAAACATTCTGTCAAGTAATTGCACAATGCTTCCTCGCACGAAAACCTTTTATTAATATTCGGACCTTTTAAACCTTTAGGTTTGAGTGAAATTAGACAAATAAGTTAAAAAAGTTCTGTTTTTATTTATTTGATTAGCTTTCACTACATCGTCACACATCACAAAAATGTCTTTGAACATTTCAATAATCGATGAAGTAAGTTACTTTCCTTTTTTTGTATTTTTTTTTTTCGTAAAAATTGTTTTTATATAAAGGGGGTTCTTGGCTACGCTACATCATTCATGTTAAAATTTTTTTTTTAATATGTTTTTTTGAACGATTTATAAATTTGTATTATGTTTTATCGATGAAGAAGAGTGATTGTCTAAAATTAGACTTTATAATTAATATTAGCATTTCTAATGGAAGTATAAAGCATGTAAGTCTTTTAAACTTGCTTTAATTCTGGTGTAAATATTGAAGTCTAATTGACTTGAATTATTAAATACATAATAATTAAAAATTAACAATTTTATCAAGACTCAAGGGTTTGAGATGGGACGTTAAGCGAGGGTCCCGATCCTGTACGATGTCAGGTACTCGTTTAAGACCCTCCTGCCTTAGGTGAATAAAAATTTAGGACTCCCACAGTAGAGTCAGGCTCATGTTCACCAGAGTGACGAAAGAGCGCTCTGGTATTAGGCGATATGACCTCATAGTTAAAGCCCGGGCATGAGTCATAATAACTAACTAACTCCACTTAGCACGATTTTACTACAAAAGTTTATTAAAAGTGTTTTTTGAATAATATAATATTTTACATTATGGCGCCAAACGAAACCAATTTATATATTTTTTTTTTTTAATTATTTACTCTAATTTTTTAATGGCCTTATGAGCTTCTGTATGTATATTGGAAAAAAATATATTTAAAAAATACCTACCAAAACGGAATCTGCTTAACGCATCTTCTGTGTGCACTTTTTTTCCTCTTCAGTTTTACATATTTTATTTTTGAGACATGCCCGGGCTTTAACTCATATCGCCTACTATTAGTAGATTAGATTATATATATATATATATATATATATATATATATATATATATATATATATATATATATATATATATATATATATATATAATGCGATATGAGTTAAAGCCCGGGCATGAGTCTCAAAAACAAAATATGTAAAACTGAAGAGGAAAAAAAGTGCCACAGAAGAAGCGTTAATCAGATTCCTTTGGTAGGTATTTTTTAAATATATTTTTTTCCCCTCAAGGCTGATCATATTATATTGGCTAGATACAAAGACGGGAAATACAAAACTCTCAGGATTTACTAACTAATTAGAGCTGTTATTTTAGAGATAAGACGCTACTATTATGAATGGACTTGGATGGACGTTTCATAGCGTGCAAAATACTATATATAATCTGTTTCTGACCGAATATTTTGTATTCAAGCGTTTAGCGGAAAATTGGGATTTCTTCAAATATCTACACTCAATATCCTCCTTCTGTTGTTTCTATTTTTTTGGTTGACCTATTCATCAGGTTTGTAAAGATAGCATTGAATTTGCTGTTGGGATGAAGATGTCACATGTCCTAATTTAGATTTTGGCCGAAATCAGACGAAAATTGAGACGACGTTTCGGCGTAAGTTAATTTTATAAGATACCGCTTATATTTATGTCGTAATCAAAAATCTTTTCAAATAAAAATTGTAGATATCTGCATCCGAAATTACTACTTGAAGCTATTTTTTTAGACGTTAGCTTGATTTATGCAAAAACGGTCTGTTCATCGAAAAATTGGACCTTACCAAAAATGTTCCTTATTTAAATTTTCAAACATCAGTATGCCCTCAGATTTGGGGTAGGATCAGTACGAACAAAGTTATAGTGCCTTAGTGTTATGTTTTAATTGTAACTCATAGCAACGAATTTTTAAAATACATTTTTATTATTGATAGTTTTGTTATTGAAAATGATAAAAAATTAAGAGGAAATAAAATATATGTAATTTGTCCATAACAGGACTTTCTTATACCAGCCACTTTTTCAGATATTACACTCTTCCTCCCATCCCTCCTCTCAAATCCACACTGGCATTATTGGGTATTAGAAAGTCAATATCGAATTATGCTGAACATAGAAATACCAGTATGTAATGAATTTGACGCGGTGTAGGGAAAGGGAGAATGATCTGTAAAATACTGGTTGGTATAAAATAGTCCTATTATGGCACATACTTACTATAAGTATAATAGTATAGTATTAGTGTGACTCATGCTCGGGCTTTAAATTCGAGGTCATATCGTCTACTACCAGAGTGCTCTTTTGTCGCTCTGGTGGGCATGAGCTCAAATCTACTGTGGGAATCCTAAATGTTGCCTACCCTAAATTTTTACTCACCTAGGGTATGGTTTTTTAACGAGTACCTGACATCGCACAAGCTCGGGACCATTGTTTAACTTCCCATCTGAAAACTTTTTCAACTCCCGGATAAAAAATCTAAAACTCCGCCGGGTTTCGAACCCATGATCTTCTCTTCATGATCTATATATTATAGTATTTATCTATAAAATGAAACAATATAAATAATCTTCCGTTTTTGTCTCCTTCAGAATTTGCCTTTCTAGGCAACTAGCTACTCTGCCCTCCCTAGGCAACTAGCTACTCTGCCCTCCCTAGGACCGGCAATTTCTTTCGTTATTTATACTTCCCGCGGTTTTAATAAGTTGAAGTGTAGAGTGGCGAGAGACAGAGACATGACTATAGTCATGTTATTGTTTAGACAGATACTCTTGTTTCTTGTTATGATAATTGGTCACAGCTACCTTCGTGTCGCCTCTCTGTCACCTTGACCTACAGTTCTGCAGTTCATCCCAGTTTTCCTCTTTTCTTTTTCCCTTTCTTTCTGGCGCTAGGCTTGACGTCGAGTTAGATCTCGTCCCTGTTCTTCTCCAGCTAGAATTAATCAACTAAGCGTTTCGTTTCTCCCTCTGAAACTGATTTTGTTGAAAATTAATAGATGTCTTACTTAGTGACTTTCTGAATCATTGCTAAATTTCATGTTGATAAATTCGTGACATCGAGTTTTTGTTTTGAGTCCCCTCGTCCGATCCACCCCTTCCCTTAAGCCGATTCGGCAGATTATTGATAGTTCACGTCCTTACGGTGTTTCGGATTTACATATAAAATTTTCTTTATATATTCATCACTTCGGCACTTATTAACGTTTTTGAGATGAGCCTCCCCCCTTCCCTTCCGCCAATTTGGCTAGAAAACAATTGATGTCGCCCTTATGGGGTTCTGGATTCACATACAAAATTTCATATCGATATATTCTTTCTATCAAAGACAAGTAGGAAATTATCTTCCTTTTCCTTTTAGGAGTCAGATGGTCGAAAAAACATGAAATTTCTGACAGATTACAGAACTTTCCCTATACTTCATATAGCTGAAGAAATAAAATGTTGTTTTACATTGCTTTAAAAAACGTGAAAATGTGTAGAGGGCAAATTGGTTCTTGACATTCTTTCTTCAACCTACGCCGGCCATGTAATGCCTTACTCGTGGGACCGTTGCGCCAGGAAGGTTTAAAACCAAGGTGAAAGTCTTCTAGTCAATTCCTCCAGAAAAAAATAATATATATATATGTATATATCTACATCTGACATCTTTGACCATTATATTACCGGTTTGACTATTACCAAAAACTATAGTGTTCTGTCCGGGGGCCGAAAAAATATTTATGTAAAATTTTGTTAAAGGCTGAGGCCGGATGGGGCAGATATTGTCTAGCCTACAAACTTGAATGCAGGCGAGTCAAAGTAGGGACCTCACTTCGCTCCGTCAGTCATGGATGATTTGATTTGTTTTTGACCATCTTAACTGGTTTGCGGATTAATCGGAGTTATATGTGAATATATTCGGAATTTTTATTTCTCAAAGACGATTCCGGATAATGTAGGCAGTGGCCTGGATAGTGGTTATCGGAGTCAACAACGAGGACTGTCTGGATGACTTTCGATAGAATGAACATATCGACAACATCCAATAAGGACGACACCGTTCGATGTTAGAGGAAGCAACTCGACTCAAAAACCCTAATAAATGTTGATGTAACGAATGTATCAACACAACTTTAGTTCGAGGATTCAAAAGTCCATGGAGTAAGACAGGTATTGATTATCAACCAAATCAGTTTCAAAGGGGAGTTCGAAAACGTAATTGATTATTTCGCGATTTGGAAGTACATTTCCGGATGTAACTACAGACAAATTAAGTGAAGCTATTATTTTCTTGTGGGGCTGGGACGACTCCATAAGTGAATATGGAACTAGATCTAGAGAGAAGAGCGGAGTGAACCACGTCTTATATGATATGTCTAGTTTGAACAGGAGACAAGATAAGTGGATAACAAATAGAACATGCGATAGGAAGGGCTAGAGGTGAGGTGTTGTGAGCTTATGCCCCTATCCTTAGCACATAAGAACCCACTTTTAGTGTCAAATTGAATTTCGGATGGAACATAGAAATCCTACTTTTAGTATCAATTTGACACATTGTTATTGCGCTGTCCTACGCTAGGGGTTCTTTATAACGAGTACTATCGCTTAACGTCCCATCCGAAGGACGGTGTGCTTAAGGTCCCGATGGAGCTCAGTAGGCTAGCACGCTACCGGCATCCTCGGGGAAGTTCTAGAGTTAGTTATTATGACTCATGCCCGGGCTTTAACTACGAGGTCATATCGCCTACTACCAGAGCGCTCTTTCGTCACTGGTGGACATGAGCCCGACTCTACTGTGGAAGTCCTAAATAAATCCTTATTTTTATTCACCTAGGGCAGGGGCCTTTAACGAGTACCTGACATCGGGACCTTCGCTTAACGTCCCATGCTTAAGTTTATTTTACCTCTCAGATAAAATAAACTAAGGGCCTCGGCCGGGTTTCGAACCCAAGATCTTGAGCTCAGAAGGCAAGCACGCATACCACTGAGCTACCGGCGCCCTCAGGGAAGTTCTATTTTGTAACCATGATATTCGAACTTATTCATTGTTTATCGATTTATTGAGTTAACTGTAAATGTTTATCTGTTTACTTTCATTCAAATAACCTGTTTCATTCGTTTTACGTTTAAAGGTAGTTTTCTCTAAATCATCTAAAATATTGTTTTAGATCAAGTAATAACTTGCACACTTCCTGGCAATTTTAGTTCAGTTTTTAAATATATATTTTATTATTTGGTTGTAAATTGGCTTTTTAAAATATAAGTAATGTTTCTTATGGACTAGAGTAATTTTTATTAGATATATAAAGACAGTTGTGTTTTCAGCTCGTAAGTTTTCTGTTGGACCTTGGAAAAATAGTGAATAAATAGTTACCCACTCTAGTGTGGATTATTTATTACGCCACAAGTAGCCTCACAGGTAAGGATGTCTGTGACTATGTGAGCTCTATGAATTGTTAGGATGATCCATGGTCCTTTAGTACTCAGGTTCTTCTGGTTTCGTTAAGGAGATACTTATAATTGGTTACTCCTTAAATTATTATTAAAATTAATTATTTTAGTTAGTTTTTCTTAGTTTACCTTGCATTGTTTCCTGACTGAGGAGCCGATCCAGGATCTCAACGCTACTGAAGGGCGGTCCTTGGTCACGAGGGCTCAGGAAGCTCTCTGCTAGAGAGCGCATTACAGACACCATTCCTCCCCCTCCTGAAAATGTGCCATTGTTAATTTTATAAATCATTGAAAAGAAAAAAAATCATATTTTAAATTAATTAATCAATATTATTTTTATATAGAGGCAAAACATATTAATCTATGAGGGCACCGGTAGCTCAGTGGTATGCGTGCTAATCTTCTGAGCTCAAGATCGTGGGTTCGAAACCCGACCGAGGTCCTTAGTTTAATTTATCTGGGAGATAAAATAAACTTAAGCACGCCGTCCTTCGGATGGGACGTTAAGCGATGGTCCCGAGCCTGTACGATGTCAGGTACTCGTTAAAGATCCCTGCCCTAGGTGAATAAAAATTTAGGTTAGACAAAATTTAGGACTCCCATGGTAGAGTCGGGCTCATGTCCACCAGAGTGACGAAAGAGAGCTCTGGTAGTAGGCGATATGACCTCGTAGTTAAAGCCCGGGCATGAGTCATAAAACCTAACCTAACCTATTAATCTATGTGAGCAGTACTCGAAAGTCAATGGTAGTTAGCAGCACTATTTCAGCAATGTAAATGTCTTAGTTAGTGATTTCTGAATTATCATCCTACATTTTGTGTTGTTACATCGGTAGTTATTTCAGTTTTTGAGTTAGCCCCCCTATCTGAGCCCTTCCCTAAATTGAGATGTGTCATCCTTATGAGATTTTGAATTTATATTTATTTGAGGGTGCCGGTGGCTAAGTGGTAGCGTGCTTTCTTTCTGAGCTCAAGTTGGCGGGTTCAAAACCCGGCTGAGACTTTTATATTTTTATATGGGAAGTGAGAAAACCTTGAGCTCGCCCTCCTTCAGAAGGGACGTTAAGAGATGGTTCCGAGCCTGTACAGCCCCTACCCTAGATGAATAAACCTAGGTAGTCAACATTTAGGACTGCCATAGTAGTTTCGGGCTCTTGTCCTCCAGAGTGACGAAAGAGCGCTCTGGTAGCAGGTGATATGACCTCAAAGTTAAAGCCCAAGGATGAGTCCACAATAACTAACTAATTCTATACTATTATATTTAAAAAAAATCTGATTCGCCTAAACAGGACTTTCCTATCTATACCAATCACTTTTTTACACATCACTCCCTCTTGACCTTCTCACTCTCATCAGTTGGGAGTAGTAGAACATTGCTGGTGATTCACCGACGACCATTCATACAAACACGATCACAGAGGAAATGTTTGTTTTTTCATTGTCGAATCAGGGGGTAGGAAAACATGGAATTTCTGACCGATTACATAACTTCCCCTATACTTCGTATGTCTGTCGAAGTACAAAATTATATAATTGTAAATATTCAAGTTTATATATGAGTATATTTATAGTTTTTTTTATATATGAGTATAACTTGTCCACCAGTTTACATTAACAACCAGCCCATTCCTGAATCCGACACTGTCCGATTTCTAGGACTTCATTTAGACAGACGTTTATTAAGTTGGACAACTCACATCAAACTGAAACGCACAGACCTCAAAAGAAGATTTGGACGATTGAAATCAATCATCGGACGACAATCGACATTATCGCTTGAAAACAAATTTCTCATATACAACACTATACTAAAACCCATCTGGACTTACGGCATCGAGATATGGGGGGGGATCAGTCAAAAAATCAAACATACAAACTCTTCAGTCAATACAATCCATTACACTAAGCCATATTGCCAATGCCCCATTTTACGTTTCCAACCTCACATTACATAATGACCTCAACATCCCATTTGTACCTTCTGTTATCAGGACACGATATCAACATTTTCAGGACCAACTTCATCATACCGCCAATCCACTTATACAAGAATTATCCACAAACACCCTTCCCCACAAATCCGCCACGATGCCTCAAGCGGATATGGCAGAGGGACCTGCTCCAGGAATAGCCTGGACTCCTCTTCGGTCACGTACCTCAGCAGTACAGCCACGCACTTGACACTGCACTAGTTATCGCAATTGCTAATGGTATGCGGTTGTAAATATGTAAATAAATAAATAAAAAATATACGAGGAGTTGTTACATGACAGAAAAGTGGACTTGAGGAGCCTATTTACAGGTTTTCGATATACCAAGGTCAGTGACATATTTCTCTTGTTTTATATTTATTTATTTTTATTTTCTCCCTTCTTTACTAGGCAAGACAAAAGCATGAAGACAGTTATATGCTAATAATGAAAAACCTGTTCTAGATTAAATAGAAGAAAATTGCTGGGTTGTTGGGTTCTTTTCAGTCGTAAATTGCTGTAATAAGATAATATCCAATTATTGGTTACACGTGTCTACTAGATCGTACCCCCCCCCCCCCCCCCCCAAAAAAAAAAGGGTTTAAATTGATCTCTCACGAATAATTCTATTTTTTAAGTTTTAAATATATATGTATTAATAGCTCAGTGGTATGCGTGTTTGCCTTCTGAGGTCAAGAATGTGGGTTCGAAACCCGACCAGGCCCTTAGTTCATTTTATCTGGGAGAGAAAATGAATTTGAATGAAGTCCTTCGGATGGGACGTTAAGCGATGGTCCCGAGCCTGTACGATGTCAGGTACTCGTTAAAGACTCCTGCACTAGGTGAATAAAAAATGTAGGACTCCCACAGTAGAGTCCGGCTCATGTCCACCAGAGTTACGAAAGAGCACTCTGGTAGTAGGCGATATGACCTCGTAGTTAAAGCCCGGGCATGAGTCATAAAACCTAACCTAACCTATATGTATTAATGTTGATTTTTTTCTTTTTTCCTGCATTTCTTCCAGAGGTGTCTTCTTTTTTGACAATATTTCGGGACACTTAGACGTCCCTTCTTCTGGTCACTATGAACATTTTCCTCGTTTTTATAGCCAAACCCTTGACTGTGGCGGTCTCTCTCTCTCTCCCTGCCAAGAACTAATTGTTAAAAAAGTCCGAGATAGTTTTCTGATTGGTCCGCCCACCAGTCAATCATAATTCTGGAATCCATCTCTGATGGTATCCTTCGACCGTGGCGTCCTCAGTTCACCTAAGGGAGGAAAATGTTCATAGTGACCAGAAGAAGGGAGGTGAAAGTGTCCTGAAATATTGTCTAAGAAGGGAAAGAAGAAGACACCTCTGGAAGAAATGCCGGAAAAAAAGAAAAAACATTTCAACATCCCAGAGAAGTTTATGAAACACATACATATGTATTAAACCAAAATCAAACTTTTAAACCTACATATTACCAATACATATAAAAAAAATTCGTCGGTGAACCACCGGCCATATTCTTCCCCAGTACGAATTTTTTTATTTATAACTTTTCTCTAAAACCAATCGACTCTTCTGAATTGGATATCTTGGACTTCTGAATTCTCATACTAAACTTTGTATCGATACATTCATTACATCTGCAATTATTAGGGTTTTTCAAGTGAGCCCATCCTCCTCTGATCAACCCCCTTCGATTGGCTCATTTCATCGGAAAATTGATAGGTGTCTTCCTTATGAGGTTCTGGATACACATACTGAATGTCATGACGATTCATTTATTACATCGGCAGTTATGAGAGTTTTTGGATTGAACCCCCCCCCCCCTTCTTCGTCATTATGGGAGTATGGATACACATATAAAATTCTATCGTGAGTTATTGTGTTTATACACATACAGACAAACAGGAATATTTTTTTGTTTCATTTTGGAATGAGGGGGACGGAATGCATGATATTCCAGTGAAAACTCTGAATTTCTTGATTATTACATATTTGCACAATACTTAGTACAGTGGGGAAGTAATAAAGATTGTTACGAGTTACAGTGCTGAGGAAAAAATTCGTAAATGGCCCTTTTAGGAGTTACGAGGTTATCATTTCTTGAAATGTTTTCGTAAGTTGTTATTGTTTCCACCCTTTAAAAATAAAATGTACATTAAAATGGATAAAAATGAAAAATGTTAATTTTTACATTTAATAAAAATGTAATTTATGTTTCGCGCAAAGTGTTGTATCGATTTATAAGGTGAGGTTGAGTTTGCTCGACAAATACCTCTGAACGACCTTGTTTTTTTTGTTTTTTTTACGCAATTATCTCCAGTCTTATAGGTTTTTTTTTATTTTATTTATATAATTTTTGCTTCAGGGTTTCCGGCTTCTTTTCCAGTTATGGGCTAGCTTAACAAAGAACAATGAATGAGGATAACCATCAAATCTCTTTAATCTTAGGATAGATTAGTCATTTTCCGAAGTTTTGGGATATTTCAGTTTTTAGAATTCCAGTAACTAAGGTATGACATTTTATATTTAAATCCAAAGTCTCATAAAGATGGCAGCTATCAATTTTCAGCCAAATCGGCTAAAGGGGTGGGGGGCTGAAAAATCCTAATAACTGCCGAAGTTTTGACGTATCGACACTAAATTTCATGTATGGATCCAGGACTCAATAAGGAAGACACAATGTCATGTCGAGTTTTAGCGAAATCGGCCCAAGGGGTGGGAGTCAGAAGAGAGGCCAAACTCAGAAACTCGAATAACTGTCGATGTTTTGGATGTATCGACACAAAATTTAGATTGAGGATTCAGAAGTCCCTATGTGTCAACTATTGATTTATAATGGTTCTTTATTTTCTGCAGAGATATTGTGGAAAATTTAATAAAAAATAAAGAAAAAAGTATATTTTTTTAAAGTGTTGTCCATTTCACAAAATATTATAATATATTAATTATAAAATATTAATATATTTTGTGAAATCTACTTTTTTCTTTATTTTGTATTCATTTGTAGTCAAAACGGTCGATTGCTTTTAGAAGAAGGAGAGCGAAAAAATAATTGATTAATTCGTGCTGGGAAATTGCATTTTCATTTACCGACTTTTTTTTTAGTATTACGTTGATGCAATGTGAGGAACTACATAACTGAAAATCAAGAAATTTTGTATAAATATTCCGAAGTTTCTCAGTAAGGTATCTATATATTTCAAATTGGTTTTAGAAGGAGAGAGAAAACATAGTTGTTTACTTCGCGCTGGGGAAGTACATCGTTGATGATTCACTGACGACTTTTTCTGATATTGTTTCCGGATCACGTTTGAGAGAGGGAGTCCCAATAAATGCGGGGTGTTGTAGCGATTTTTCAGTGACGTTAATAATAAAATTATAGTCTAATAAATGTGTTGGCTAAAAAAATATTGAAGAATTAATTTAACTGTTGTTGATTGGCAAATGTCAGTACAGATTGGTTTAGAGTGTTCGACTGCGATAGATGAGCTGTATAAATCCTTTCAACATCTTGCGAGTGTATGTCTGAGTGTATACACGGAGTATGAGAGATGAGGTCAACAAGGGTTGAAGAGGAGACTTAAGTTGAAGTTACCTACTGTGGAGACGGAGGCGAGTATGTCTGAGCGAACACATGCAGTGTGACTGGCGGTTATATTTGGAGGGGCGGCAACCATGCACACTCACACACACTCCATCCATATCCCCTTAAAGCCTCTGTATTAGTTAGCCTTTCGTTCATCCAACTTGCTACACTGCATTATTTAAAGAGACAATCAAATTCCTTTCCATCGGTGAAAATAATAAAAAGTTTAATATTTCTAGTATTATTTGAGTTAATTCAAACCTCGATCAAGTGTTGAACATTTTAAATATAGAATTTCATGAAAATTCGTTCAGCTGGAGTATAAGGCCGATCTGTAGTAGGACCAAGCATGCTATAATATAGAGGTAGAGCAGCTCAATACCAGTATCGAAATTAAACCATCGAATTGTCAGAAAACTGATTTTATTTTATCGATGATGAAAAACATCGATGGTCAAATTTCAATTGACGTGAAAAGTGAAAACCAAACATTATTTACTTTATTAATGTCTTCATTGAAATTTAAACATATTTCATTGACTGATTGTAAGTATATTTCTTCTGAATTCCTTTTTTTGCTACAAACAAGCTGTTACTAACAGCTTGGGCAGAAAGTACGAGCTTTTTTAATGATTGTAGCATTTTTTTAGCTCTAAGAACGACTACTATTTTCAGTCTTTCCATTTATTTTTCATATTGATCTGATGATAGGCTCGTTTACACAGTACTTGATGAGATGATTTTGAACCATTCAGTCAACAGGTTTTCATGTTATTATATTTATACCTTAGCTCAATGGCTTTACGTCGTGATGTCAATGTCGTCAGTGATACGATGTATTATCACCAGATTGCACTTGATAAAAGAGACCAGATGTATATGGGCAAAAAAGGCCAAAATATATCATATGATATGTATCAAAAAGTGCCAAGTATTCAATAAAGTAGAATTCCCTTCCTTACGGAAACAAAAAGTTTTCTTCGAACTTTTTATTAAAAGAAGGGTTAAAAACCACAGTAATCTAGGTAGGCAGTTTATTCGATAATATATTTTAATATACAAAAGAAATAGATATATATGTACGTTGCTTCCCGTTATTGTTACGTATCAATTTTATGAACCCGATATTTTTTTGATACTTAATATCGATGTGTTCATCTCGATACGCATACCTAGTGTCATACGGACAGAGAAGGTAACAATATGGGTTAACGGTTGATAACGCTACAAACCAGGTTGAAACCGGTCCTCGGTTGCATTATAACTGGGGCTGGTCCTGGGTCATTCTCCTCGAGGCCTACCTAGACCTCCCCCAAACTATATTATTTAAATAGTAAAGTTCAATAAACTACGAACACCTCGATTATTCAGAATCCTACTTCGCTTCAACTACCAGGTTATATCGCCGACTACCAGAGCGCTCTTACGTCGCTCTGGTATACAATGAGCTCAACTCTACTATGGGAGTCTTACATTTTGCCAGGTAAATTATTTCGGGAACCCTATTTAACGACTCCTCCTAAGGACGGCATGCCCAAGGTTTTTTTTTACATAAGGGCTTCGCCACGGTTCGAACCCACGATCTTGAGTACAATAGGCAAGCGCGCTACCCTCTGTGTGCAGTCGCATGGCGCATCCACATCCAAATTAACGTTGGGATATAATTATAAAAATATATTGCTTCCTCATTTATAAAACTAACGTAACTTTTTTTATATTTTAACGTAAAAACTAACGTAAGGTTTTTTTTATACCTATTTTAATTTAGTTTTAAGTTTTGCAACTACACGAAGTTCATGGGGATGGTCTATAAGTTGAGTTTTCAACGGAATTTCAAATTTTCTGACTCCCGGTTCCATATGTTGGACCTCACAGTGCTGTTATGTTCCGTTCAGCTGCTGTCTTGTTCTTTTAGCCGTATTATTAATGAAAATAAATAAATGTATACGTTATAGCGAAACTTCTATAAGATCTGTTGAATGTACGGTACGAGAGTCACATTTATGGCCTCCCACAGTCGAGTTGGGCTCATGTCCACCAGAGCGATGAAAGCGTGCTCTGGTAGTAGGCGATATGATCTTGTAGTTAAAGCCCTGGCATAAGTCACAATAACTAACTATTGTTTTTGGAATAATAGTTTTTTTTTTGTTGCATTTATATTTTCAAAATTATTATAATTTTTCGTCCCCAAAAATGCCTTCTTAATCTTTGTACTGGTCTGAGGACGCCACGGCACTGATGCCCAATGGATCAGATTGGTTACTTATGGACAATATTAACTTATTTTATGTACATGCCTATTGGTTTTTATTTTATTTATTTTTAATGGGTTTCTCATTGTAATTAATTCATCAATTAGCTAATATGTATTTCAGAATGTATAAATGAAAATAAAAAATTGAAAATGAGACCGGTTTCCAAGGCAGGTGTGATTGCATCAACGTGAAGTTTGCTAATCGTTGAGCAACGGTAGAGCGATTGAGAAAATGTTGAAAATAGGAGTCGTATCATGTGTGAGGCATTCAGTTGCCCTTCTGAGATTTATGTTAACGCTATTGGAGACGTTCATGCGGTGAACGAACGGGTCAACTATGTGAATGGGTCGTTCACATCTACTGTTGCATGTCAATGTCATTATCATTTCCCCCATATTGAGGAGAAGTAAAGAGATGCCTCCCGAGAAGGAGACGTTCACCGTGTGAACGAACGGGTCAACGATGCGAATGGGTCGTTCACTTCTACTGTTCCATGTCAATGTCATTTCCCCATATTGAGGAGAAGTAAGAGATGCCCCCCGAGAAGGAGACGAACGGGTCAACAATGCGAATGGGTTGTTCACATCTACTGTTGCATGTCAATTTCATTATCCCATATTGAGGAGGAGTAAAGAGATGCCTCCCGAGAAGGAGACGTTCACCGTGTGAACGAACGGGTCAACGATGCGAATGGGTCGTTCACATCTACTGTTCCATGTCAATGTCGTTTCCCGCATATAGAGGAGGAGTAAAGAGACACCCCCCGAGAAGGAGACGAATGGGTCGTTCACATCTACTGTTCTATCTGAACACTTTTGGAATCGTTCATTCGGTGAACGAACGGGTGGATGGTGCGAATGGGTCGTTCACATCTACTGTTCTAATGTCATTTCCCCCTTATTGAGAAGTTAATAGATGCCCCTTCACTATTTATTTAGAATTAAATTAGATTTATTTCGTAAAACGTCTTCTCATAGCCCTTCAAGTTTTCGCTCTCTCTCTAAAACCAATTAACCGACTTGATTGAAAATTAATTGGTGTCTTAATCAGGTACCTCTGAATCCTCTTACTATATTTCATGTTGATATATTCGTTACATTGACAGTTATTAAGGTTTTTGTTTATTGTTCGATGTTGCGCTATTAATATCGATATCAAGGATGTGTCGCATATCGATATGCTTCCTTAGGCCAACCACATGTACAACAAGGAGTCGTTGTGCTCTGCCCCGCCACGAATATACATTGTTATCCTATCCTATTAATTGTGTATGTTAATCTATTGAAAGTTATTTATTTATGCGTCTCTATTAATAGTTTTGTACTAATTCCACAGTCAAGATTAATTACTTGTTTTTTTTTTTGCTGAGTCATTACTACCTTTTGAGAATAGCTATAGAATATTTTCCTGGATAAGAATTTAAAAAAAATAAAAAGTTTTATTTTGACTAAACATCTTAAAATGTTTGCGGCCGGGGAGCTTTGAAACGTACTACGGGCAAATTATAATCGAATTTCGCAATCGATCAAACCTTTCCCAAGTATATTGTAAGTAGGTCCTATGGGATTCTCGATGCACATTTGAAATTTCGTGTCGATATATTTATTTTATAAGAAGTTATCATGATCACAGAAAGCACATTTTTCTCTCTCATTTTTGGAATTATGGGGTAAAAAATACATGAGATTTTGGTGAAAACTCAATATCGAATTTATATAACTGGGGAAGTAATATTAAAATAGCGTCTATTAGCACTGTATAGAGCAGGGGTTTGCAACCTTTTTGCTCTTGCGGGCATTATTATATGCCCTTGGTACTCAAGTGTGGGTCGTATTATCCAATAGGTTTCCCAGTATGGGCAGCATTTCAAAATAAAATATGTTAAACAGGCAGATGCAAAAATGACAAGAAAAATTCATAAGTCATATCCGTTAGTTTGTATAGAATAACTTGTCGGGGCCACACTCTGTATTTTATACTAATAAGACTCTCCAAAAGTGAAAGTCTCAATTTTTAATGTTGTGGAAACTTTAAGAAGTATTATCTCCGAATGGAATGAATTACTGGAGCATATCATAGAGAAATGTAGATGAACGTTGTAAAGAGCAAGATTCTTCAGTTTGGTAGAGAACAAGATGTCGAGATGGAGTGTAGCGAAGACCTAGTGGGTTCTACTCTGCTAAAAATGATCGATTATACCAATGTCTAATCGATAATGTGATAATTGAAAATAAGTAGCGGACATAAATCACCAAGGAATATCGAGTACCAATGGCGTGTTGTCAGTGTCGCCAATCTGAAGTTATACTATTTTTCAACCTATCGGTCAGAAATTTGATGTTTTCCGACCCCCTGATTTCAGAAATTAAAAGAAAAAAATGTTTTTATATATGTGTGTCTGTGAACATGATAACTACCGATAGAATGAATGTGTCAACACGAAATTTTATATGTGTATTCAGAACTTTCTAAGGACGACTCCTATTGATTTTCAGCCAAATCGGCCAAAGGGAAGAAAGGGTTTAGAGGGAGGCTTAACACAAAATTATAATAACTGCCGTTGTAATGAATGGTATTGACTCAAAATTTCATGTGTAAATTTAAAGCCCTCTAAGGACGACATCTATTGAGACGAAACAGCCGAAGGAGAGAGTGATGAAAGGGGCTCAACTGTCGATGTAATGCATGTATCAACAAAAAATTTAGTTTGGTGAATCAGAAGCCACTAAGTAAAACAAATAATGGGTTTTAGCCCAAATAGTCGATTGGCTTTGGAGGGAGAGCGGAAACGTAATTTATTAATTCATGCTAGGGAAGTACATAGCCGATGATTCACCGTCGACTTTTATTTTTTTGGAATCAGGCTGTGTGAAGACATGAAATTCCGGTGAAATCTCGACTTCGAATTTCTGACCGATTACATAACTTGATTTAGCTTTGGAAATAAAACAGTAATGTTAAGGTTAGGTTAGGTTGGGGTACCTGTATAGTGGATGTGTTGGGGGTGTTGCGTGTTCCGGACCGTGGTACGAGCTACAGAGGAGAGCACAAACACCAACAGCGACTCCTTCAACCACTCTGTTCGTTTCCTTCCTTAGCTGGCAGCTCTTCACTTTCACTATCCCACCTCCCACCCTACCAGCCATCATCCGCTCGCTCCGCCGCGGCCGGTCAGTCATTGTTTGGCAACCTATATGGCGTCAGACACCCTCTTATATTGTCAAATCATTTCGAGTGTCTTAATGAAGTCAGGAGAAATCTACTTCTGATCGTTAAAAAAAAAAAATATATATACCTATATAAGTATATAAAAGAAACGAAATGAAACTTTATTGCTTATAGAGATACAAATCTCATAGCAAGGGTTGACCTTACTAGTTCACACATTATATATATAAATAATATTATATAAATAATAAATATGGGCTGAAGTAAAGAAAAGAAAAATACCAACTGTTGTGAAATGTATGAGGTAAACGAGAGGGCAAATCATAATAAAACTGTTTTTCTAAATTTTAAACTGTTAGTTACGAAAATAAATATATTATTTATTTTTTCATCGTCATCAATACTTAACAAATTAATTATTTTATCGGAGATTGCATTCTAGTGTGAAATATATTTATTGATAAATTTGTTTTTGTATTGGTTTAACATTGGACAAGTTATGAGAAGATGGAGTAGGTTATCATTATCACTGTTACAAAGTGAACAAACAGTCAAGCTGAAATTTGGCTGGGTAATTTGTATAATTCAAATGAGTTGTATATTTTCCTGAGAGCCGTAATTGTGAAATAATTCTTTGTTTGCTTATATGGTAGGTATATACATATATATAATATATTATATATGATGTGTACTTGACAAGACTTTCTTATAACCAATGATCTTTGTACAGATCACTCTCCCCTTCCCTTCATTCAGATTCATTTAATACTTCCATTACTAGATAGGTATACGAATATGAAAGTAATGTCTTGCCGTCAGCATTTTTCTTTTTCGATCGTAGCTCTGAGAGAGATATTTGTTTTTTCGTAAATCAAGTAAACGTCTAAAAATATTCAAAACGACATTTTAAGATGGTTTTCGAAAAAAGAGCGACCTTCGAAAAAAAATATTGCGTATAAAATGTGTCTTTAAGTTTTCTCTACAACTTTTATTCGAAAAATATTTTGATTTTGTTATAAATTAGCGCTATCTTGTAAAATGTACTTAGGACCCGAAGTAAATTGGTCTCATTTGTGTCAAAATCCAATCAGATCGTAAGTTTTCACATGTGATATCTTCACTTTAAATTCCAAGTTCATAGCTACAATTGTTTCCTGCGTTGAAGCGCTCACTAAGTTCCAATTATAACACACAGACACCATCGCGAAAATGGTTGAAACCTATTGAGGGGACTTTGGAAACATGAAATTTCGTTGAAAACTCGATATCGGGTATTCAAACGATTACAATACGTGCATTAAATGTAGTAAGAGAGTATGAAAGAGTAAAGTATGAAAGAGTAAAAAAAAAAAGTCCACTTTCCATCGGCACAAAAAAAATCTTGTTTTGGGAATGTAACCATGAGATTACTTACCTTGGCCTGAGGCAAGTTTTAGGATGAAGCGAGATGCAATTATGGCGCCCCCCTTGCTTGCCCCTAATATATACCAGTTGTGCGTGCAAGCATGGAACTTGGAAGATCTGGACAACATCTTAAGTCTCTGTCTAATTTGTGGATTGAAAACAGCCATGCTCGTTGGCACTGTACTCTTCACAGTACCTATAGGGACAATATATGTAGGAATTAAGGTACATTTATTTATCACAAAAATTACTTTTAGAAAGAGATAATTCATTTGTATTATTTTACTAAGTAATAAAACAAAATTTAGTCAATACGCTCGCAATCAAAATATCGAAAAGCGAAACAAATATTTTTTTCCTTCATTTTTCTTTACCACTGAGGCGCCTCCTGGGACTTGGCGCCTTGAGCGACCGCTCCGTTCGCCCTAAGGTAGAGCCGGCCCTGATCATCGTTATCTACAAATATTACAGTGAATAAAAATAACAATAGGTCAATAATTCATTACATAATTTAAATTTCTAATTTAATTCTATGACACCGTTTGTCTTCGTTTTCCATGTTGCACTCTTTCATCTTGAATATCACTTTTGGGTTGTATAAGAAGATTCTGAATTTATAATAATATATATTTTCCACAGCTACATTCTTCTCCCTCGTTTTTGATTTTTACAGTCTAGCAAATTTCAATAAATTGGGAAAACAATAAAACTGTGGATAATAGTTATAGTGATTCGTTCGTCACTCTGGTGGACATGAGCCTGATTCTCCCATGGGAGTCCTAAATGTTGCCTACCTAGGTTCAGTTACCCACGTTAGTAGGGCTCTTTAAGTTCAGCAAAATCCACCTGTCTGACTCAATAATTCTTCTTCTAAGGTGTGTAGTCACATGTGCGTTTCTGGGCAGTGGTCAAAGTGGACTGCAAGAAGTGGCAGGCGAGTTGCCATCTCGACCACAGACAGACCACTTTTTGTGGTTGACCTTTACAACTACAAACCACGTGGGTAGGTCAATACAGCTCATTTTGAATCATCTATAAATGGACAGCGGGTCCTTGAAAAAGTTAAAGGTCATTTAAATTTTTAATGATTTCAGAATACTGACTTTATGATTACTTGACATTTTTTTTGTTGTAGATACTTTTCCAATTCTGTCGTTATTTATCAGCCAATTCTTTCTATTTAAGGAAACCTGTTTTATTTACGTATTTATTTATTTTCTTTAAGTACCCAACTATCCTACAAGAATATTTTCTTTGTTGTTTTTGCTTTTTTAGCGAAAACAAGAAACAAGGCAAACTCCCGAGTTTTACTTCCCCAAAATTTATGGTAATTTTGCTATTTGTGTTGAAGACATTCTGAGAGTGCAAACACAAATGAAGTTACCGATTTGATGTCACCTTTCTCTCTTTTTACTTTCTACAGCTATACAAAGTATTGGGGAAGTTATTCACAAATTCGATGTTGGGTTTTCACCGGAATTTCATATTTTTTGACAAAAATTAAAATAAAAAGTGTGTGTGTACGATAACTCTATGTACATATCTACAGGAGATTTTATATCGAGGCTGAATTCAAAACCCCTAAAACTGCCGGTGTTGTGAATATATCGACATGAAATTTTATATTTAAATTCAAAACCCATAAGGACAACACTTATTAATTTTCCTGGAAGGGACGGGGGGTAGGGGCTCAACTAAAAAAACTCCCGATGTAGTGAATGCGTGGACTCAGAATTTAGACTGAGGATTCAGAAGACCCTAAGTAAGTCAACTTGGATTTTTGATTTTTTTTTTTAAAGGAGATAGGGCAAACCCCGAGTTTTACTTTACCGTATTTTTGGGTAATTTTTCTGTTCAAAATTCAAAACTAAAATGAATCCACAATTTTATATTTCTGTGAACACTATTATTTATTTTTTTTTTTCAGAACCAATGTACAAATAGTGAACAGTTTTTGTATTTTCTGTTGATCAGATCCATGCATGTACGTGCTGAGGTTCGCAAGCAAGCTGGAACTCGGGGAGAAGACCCACGAAGTGACAATGACTGCTCTCAGACTGGTCCAACGGATGAAGAGAGATTCAATGCATTATGGACGACGCCCGTCTGGGATCTGTGGTGCTGGTATGTTCTCAAATCCAATAATAAAACAATATTTTTTAATAAACATAATATTTTTTATGGCTGATTTGAGTACCTCCTTGAAAATACTTTTCGTGAAATAGATATAATTCCTCGAGAAATTTAATATTAAAAAACTAGGGGGAGGGATGGGGGGGGGGGGGGGGGGGGGAGTCTTGTCTTAAAATAACATTTATAGATATTTGAGTTGTCAATAATAAAATATTTAAGGGCGCCAGTAGCTCAGTGGTATGCATGCTTGCTTACTGAGCTCAAGATCGCGGGTCCGAAACCCGGCCGAGCCCCTTAATTTATTTTATCTGGAAGGTAAAAAAAAAATTGTAATTTAAAAAATATTCTCCTGTAAAATGTGGTTAAGTGGACGTGGTTACTTTTGTCTCCAATCCGACGATATTTTTGTTTCAAAGCCTGACAAAAGGTGAGCCTAGTACCTCAGGATAAAGTTATTTATTTACAGGTGAAGTTAGTTATTTAAGTACAGGTGAAGTTATCGGTCACTAATTCTATGTTGGGGTTTCACCGGAGTTTCATGTTTTCCGACCACCGGATTCCAAAAATAGAAAAAAAAGATGCCTGTGTGTGTGCGTGTCGGTTGGTTTCAGAGGGAGAGCGAAAACGTAATTGATAAATTAACAGGGGAAGTACATTGTGGGTGATTCACCGACAACTTTTTTATTTTTATATATTATTTAATATTTTTAGAAGTACTTAGAGGTGCTGCACAGGCGAACAGTTTATACTCTGAGCAAAGAAACACAATTAAGTACGTACTAACTTAGAACTTAGCTTTCTTAATTTAGGTCAAGCTATAAGAGAATGCTGCGTTTGTACTTGAATGTTGTTTTTGTTTACGTCTGGAATTGAATAGCAAACATGAAATTTACTGCAAGTCATGAAATTCATTTATATTTGCTTAAATGCATTTTATTTGCATATGTGTAGTTTAATGAAAAGTAACTCAAATTCTAAATTTCCACCAAAGATTATGATAACCAACTTATTTTGACCGCTGACTTGTGTAGTTAATCGTAATAGCAGTCAGAAAACGTACCAGAGAGTAACGTAACGGAGACTGAACCACATTTTTCTCAGCATATGGACTTACATAGTTAAAATGGCAAAACTGTTCAGAAACTTTACAATATGCGTTGAAGGAATAACGAATTTAAAATTGTGGATACTCTGATACGAACATACATTGATACATTGAAAGGGAGGATTTAAGGTTTATATGGGAAAATAATTGTAATATTTTTTGATAATATTGCGATATGTGAAACATTCCAAGGTGGGTTGAACTGGTTTTAGACTGGATTGGTATGCATTTAATCATATTGTATTAAATTCTTAGTGTTGAATTAGATTCAATAACGAAAGGTGTAATATTTCTCAATTTTTATAGTTGGAGTATCCCAAACCATTCAATGGAATTCAAATAAAAGGTAGAATTGTTTTTAATGCAAAACACATGAATGGCTAGAAATGGTTTTAGGCCTACCTTGTAGAAATATATGTATTAATTAATACCGAATATATTTTAAAAAACATTAATCACGCCAAATAAATAATATTGTATTTCTCATCAAAAGCCTATTTCTGCAGAGAACATTTTCCTGTGACAAAACAGTTCAGCCAATTTGTAAATCTTTTATTGTGAGTGATCTAGGAGACCTTGGAATAACTATAAGTGCATAAAAAATAGATAAGCAACGTTCATTATTTTTTTTAATAAAAGAAAATAGCGGAAAATGTTCGCTAATTGAAGCAGTTTGAATATTTGTGATATGGTCTTCCTTTTACATGTATTTAGCAAATTAAAATCCATTACAAATGCAGATGAAATCACATACTTTTTTAAATTTGTAGGCTTAAAAAAAATGAAGAAAGTATTATGCAACTAGGAAAGAACATTTAATTTATTCATTCCTGCTAAAAAAACTTCTTAAAACATAATCATCAGCGAATTTATAAGTAGCGTTATTTTCCTTAATATTTATTTTTAAAAATTAACTGTTTTTTTCTCTTTTTTATATCTTTTTATTACTGTCTTAAATTTCAATATTGTAAATATCGGGCCGAACACCTGAACTGAAAGATGTAACTCTTAAGATCACCTAATAAAGAAAATTAACTTTTCACAGCACTTCTATCTTTGAGTTCTCTGCTTTAGATGGTCCACGAATTTCAAATAAGTCCTATACATTTAGATAGTGTTTATTTCAAATGTGTAATTAATATTCTCGTTGTATTGCAGCTCTTCTTATGGCTTCAAGACTGCATCAGTTCAACAGAACAGTGAGTGACATTGTTAAAGTTGTTCAGGTGCACGAAACAACATTACGGAAAAGGTAATCTCCTCCAAACAGTGTTCTCTCAGCATAGTAGAATTAAAATGACCGCCGTCTTGAACAAGTTAATACAATTTGGCGATCGGGCAGAGGTCCACCAAGTAATTAACCTCTTAATTGTTGCAGACCCCCGAGAAATCAACCAACCATAACTTTTTTTTTGGTAAACTGCATATTGCGAGGTAGCACAGAACGAATTATTATCAGCTGAATTTAGCACAAAACTACCACAATTTATTAGCGTTCAAATAATGCCAAAAAAGCAGTTTAGAAGATGGGATCCCTCAAGTTGAATGTTTTTGAAAAAAAAAAAAACGCCAATTTGCGAGGGAGAACAAAACGTATTATTGTCAGCACAATTGATGGCGTTAACATTTCGCTGAAAATTCTAATTTTAGGGAGGACAAGCGTCAAGCTGGCCCCCCATATTTAATTGTTCAAAAAGACTGTTGCGAAGCAGCACAAAGGGAATAATTATCAGCACAAAACCGAGCAATATCGATTCCATTTGAAATAATTTGGAAAAATTAAAGTAGGGAGGCTAACTTTATGCATCCCATCACTTGCGCTAAATAACCTACTAAACTTTGTATTAGCGCATTATTTATTTTCAAATTATAATCTGTTGTTATATTTGAAACGTTGTTCTTTCCTTGCCTTCCATATATTGATCATTAACATTTTATTTGAAAGCCTTCTAAAACTTTAATAATTGTAGCCCCAAAAAACGATTTGAGCTAAATATCCATGTTCCCCTCCAAACAAGCTAACAAAGGTTTCTAGCTCAAATAATAGCTATTTGATAACTATACATAGCGTATTAGCGTCGGCAAAAATGTGCTTAGCTCCTTCAGCTTCTTGAGGTTACAATTATCCTATGACCATTTCATTTTTTTAAAATCAATTAAATGTAGTTATTTACAGTATGACAAATTTGCCTCATAAAAAATATTAATACACATAATATCTAATGTAAGTACTTATACAACAATTAATTGCGGTTCATTAAATGTTTACATCCTGGAAATATACGTTGTTATTAACTAGGGATTATCCAACTTCCATCTCCAGATTAGCAAAGGTTCGGTTCTGCTGTTTTATTTTATTATTTTATTTAGGTCTAGAGATTATTTTGTGAGTTTTAGGGATTATTCAACTCTGATCTCCCGGTTACGCTGCGTTGAGACTTGGGCATTGGACCACTACAAAAGCTACGTTCCTATATCTCCTGTATTTTAATTTTAAAAAACATCTGAAAGTGAACATTCATTAATAACTCTTCTTCTAAGTAACAGAGGTTCCTGAAAGGGTCTAAATTAAAAGTGACAATATAGTGCAGTCCAGCAGCTCACATTTTTTTCAGTGATCACTATTTTTTTAAATTTCTACTCGCTTATTTTCTTTATTTATTTCTTGCTGTTTTGATATCCTTTATGAAATTTTAACAATAGAAAGACAAATCCACTTTGGATTCATACAAAAAATTACAAATCAAAAGTTCCAAGATCTTCCATTTCGAAGCTGGAAAGTTACTTCTATTATGTAATTTCCCGCAGATTCATTTATTAAAACCGTTTCAGGCCTTGATATCTTTGTGTAAGAAGAGTTGTGGTACACTTAAATTTATTAAAGGAAACAAATTCTTGGCGAGATCTTCAGTCTGAAGAAATTCGGAGAGGGCGAGAGATTTTCGTTTCTTGAATTGACATAGAATTACCCAGGGGTATATTTTTTTAATCTATGTATTTGGGATGTAATGATCCATTGTATGTAATTGCAGTGTGACGTTGCAACTAATTTTCGAAACATAAACATGCATATTTTATTTTCCAGATTGGTAGAGTTTGGAGAGACACCGTCAAGTGCGCTGACTCTCCAAGAGTTCATGACTGTGGATCTTCAAGAAGAGCAGGATCCTCCTTCGTACAAGACGGCCCGAGCCAAAGACAGGGACAGACTCAGGGTAAACAATATGGCTTAGCCTCCTTGTCCTGCCACACTCAGAGCACATTTTTGTCAACTTGAAAAACAATACAGAACATTAGGACATATGCGGCACTCATCATATCATGTCAGTGATAAAAATGTGCTCTCAGTGTGTGCTAAGGACGTGGGTGGAGGTCGAGGTATCGTATTAGCGAAAATGACGGATTTTATTTTGAAATCTTAAATAATATAAATAAATTAAGAAAAGAACTGATTATCCTATTTACCATTGCAACTGAAAAGTTGCCTACATTCTTGTTAATGTGGTACGTCTGTAAATATTCAACTAATTAACTTCACTGTATATTTTTTCCCCTTAACTTCGATATTAATTGAGATATTTTTTTTTAAAACAGGATTACCTAGGTAGCAAAACAGGCAAATGTCATTATCAACTTTAAAGAAAATTCTAGATATCGTTTATTTTCGTAATTTTTAAAAAAGAAGTTCAGCATATCCTAAAGAAGTACATATTTGGCCATTACCCAAATTTGTATTAGAGTATGTTTTGTGTAGCTAAACTAGCGAGAAAACGTGGATTTTCAGTAACTCGAGAATTTTCAAAAGTCAAAAGCGGAACCTCAGAACGGTCTTCAACCATGGTAAGGTTTTTTTCAAAGTAATTTTCTATGAAAACATTCTTTTATCTTCCCATGACTATGAAATTGCGCTCCCGAGAGGCAAAAATATAACTTATATTTGAAACTTTAATGACCTGGCGGAACCTCAAAAACTCATTTTCACATATAAAAGGAAACTTTTAAATATTTTCCATAATGGCCCCTTCCTTGTATTATCCATATTGCAATCAGCTATGTGTGGGGTTCAAAGTAGTTATATTTCTCTAATTTATAGTAACGACAATGTTACTACCATTCAAATAAGTATTTATTTTTTATATCTTTCAGTTACTTGAAGACCAGGAAAACATGAAGGAATTGAATTTATTACAACAAGAAATAGAAAAGCATATATTTGATAAAAAAGTTAGAAAAGGTTCCCTGTTATGCGATGTCCAAAGTACAAGTAAGTTAGGTCTAATAACTTACTATTAACTACAATGCGTTTTATTTTTGACGAAAATGAATGTTGTCCGCATCTTCTGTTATGATTGGCAATTTTCGCAACTTAATGATCCTCTTTATTTGCCAGATGATGAGGAAGGTGACATAGAGAATTTCGTTTCCTCCACTACTTTAGATATAATAGAAGATGTGGAAGATGAAGATGAAATTGCTTTTGGTGAGGAACCTCAAGAGTTGGGTAAGTTTTTCTGTTTATTTGAAATTGTTCTTAAAGTTAATAAATTAAAGTTTTTTAAATGTATCGTTTGAAAAAAATATGAAACTACCGTCGCAAAAGTATTGATTTCAGCGTAGCCACACAGAGCTCGCCCTTTCAGGCCTTAATTTTGAGTACGTAAGGACGTTAAACCAAACGTTTAAAACTTATGATCTGTTTTCCATGAATTGGGACAGAAAGAAACAGGTTAGTTTGACTGCATCGTTCAATCCCCGTCCAATAAAATTCTTTGTTATAATATCTTATCAGAATGAGATATTTAGGCTTGAAAAGTCACGCAGAATAAAAATGTTTAACATCTCTTGGCTAGTTAGGCACACTACCAGACGTGAGGTTTTTTGACCGGTTGGTTTCCTGTGTTATTTTAACTCGAGAGAAACTTTGTAACATTATTGAATTACAGTAAACAATATTGAATTAGACAGAGGATACATACCGAGGAACAAAACGGGGTTGGATAGGAATTGGCCACAAATTATTATTTTACCAGTATGTTTATAATCCGTTGAGGGGTTTCAGTAAAAAGAAGTATTCGTCTTTAAAGGCCTCCAGATGAACTGATAAAACTACTCACTAACGCATCACTCAATTTTGTGGTTTAAAGATCAAAATTGAGGTTGAAAGAATCGATTTCCCACTAATCCTTCTTTTGTCACAATACTTGTAAACGTTTTTTTCTTCTGGAGAATTTAGTCAGTTGGTTTACGTAAAAATCTTAAGAGGCTCAACTCGATGAAGTTTCGGTTTATGAATAATAAATAGCATGTGATTTTATCTAGGTCTACTCTTCATTTTTCCATTTCTTCATTTTTGGACAAGTCTCTTATTTCTTCAAAAACTTTATGTAACTTGGTTTTATTAACAAACAGATGATGACAACTATATAAGGCATATTACAACAAGCAAATAAGCTAAAGGAAGCAAAAATGACAATGTCAAGAGGAGAGAGAGAGATATCACCCAGTGGTGACACGCCCTAGGCACTGATACTTTTTGTCATCAACTAACTTTTTTTAAAAAGATTATTCTGTTATATAATTCCCTGTTGTGTTACTAATGTTGTTACATCCAAAAAACTGAAGCGTGCTGCCTAGCAAATTGTAACTTTTTTTTTTATCTTCGAAATAAGATTCCTCTAATGTGCAGTACGTATGTTTCGATGGTGCAGGTCCGAGCACGGCGGTGATGGGTCTGGAGGATACCCCGGGTAGCGAGGTTGGAGCTGGTGCAGTTGCTGGAGGAAGGAACTGTGGAGGAGGGACCAGCGGTGGAGAAGTGAAGTTCACCTATGAGGAGGGCTCAGGAGAGCTGAACACAGAAGGACTGGACGATGAGGAGCTGGAAGGGTACATTATGTCGGAGGTTGAGACCCGGCGCAAGGACGCCAAGTGGACACTCTCCAACGCGGACTATCTACAGAAACAGAAAGGTCAAATACCTGTCTACCTACAACTTCAGTTTACTTATATTAGATATTTGTTACCTGTTAACAGTTTGACTCATTGGGGATGTGTAACTTCAACTGTACAGGTCGTAATAAAGTAACAGGAAAAGCTTGGGATCTGTTAAGAAATTACTTAAATTATAAGCAAGCACTTCATACATGGTTTGACCTGGAAGTGTTATTGCCAACAGCCCCTATGAAATCTTTTTGTTAATTTTGGCAAATATTTTTAATTATATAAATTTGTATATTGAGGTTTTACTGTAAACCCTTATGTAGTCCTTTTCATTAATTGTATCAAAATATTTTCTTGGCTAATGAGATTAAGTTATTTGCATTCATTACACAACTTTTCTTACACTGAAATATACTTATTAATATACTTGGTAAAAGAGAAGTTATAGTTAGAAATTAGATGTTAAGTTTTTCCAAGAATTTCCCCCGACATCTTGAGTCCATAAAGTAGAAAAAAATATCATGTCGGTCTATATGTGTGTCTGTGGAATGAATTCAACTTGAAATGTCATCTGTTTCTCCAGAACAAATCTAAAAGGGCGACACCTATTGATTTTCAGCTGAACCGGGCATAGGAGGGGAAACTCAACTCTAAAACCCTAATAATATATCAAATGTAATGATTGTATCTATACAAAATTTTATATGAGTATTATTTCCAGCTTCTTTTTTTTTTTCTTCAATTTTTATGAAACGCAGTTTAATTTTTTTTTTTTATTTTGTATTCCAGAAAAAGAAGAAAAACTTCGCAAGGAACTGGAAGAAGGAAAACCTCCTCCGGAAAAGAAAAAGAAAAAAACAGGCAATAGAAAAAAGAACAAAACTCCGGCAAATTCTGCTGGTAATTTGACGAAAATTAGGAGGATAAATTAATTTTCATTAGATTATTTTCTTTGTAAATACAAACTTTTCGTATTTACTGAATACTTTTGTACAATAGAAGTTTAGTTTAGCTTCAATTGTTATCAAAAAATTCTGTAGATGAGTGAGATGGCTGACTCTCAGTCCTCTTGAATATATCTACTTTCAATTTTACAAAAAGTTTAATAAATTGAAAGAGTCATAGGTGAACATTTTGAGTGTGTTGTTTCATTATAGTGTAAAACTAACTAACTTTTTAACATTTATATTGTGTAACTTCACAAAAATATACACAAATGTACTGGTTTTGGCTTATGCCATCGTCAATACAAAGTTCAAAAGTAACAGCTAAGTTTACTAGATTGGCTTATTTATACAATTCTGAGGCTGAAATGGGCTGAGCCGAAATCGGTACGCTATTTTTATATAATTTTGTGGAGTTAGGCAACATAAATGTTAAACAAGTTTCTAACTATACCAAGTATAAGGGACGTTATGTAATTAGTTAGAAATTCCGACCCCCTCATTCCAAAAATGAAAAAAAAAAAAAAAAGTGTGTGTGTCTGTGAACACAATAACTCTCAATAGAATGAATGTATCGACATGAAATCGTATGTGTATCCAGAACGACGTAAGGACGACACTTATTGATTATCAGCCATTGGGCAAAAGTAAAGGGGCTCAACTAAGAGAAAAACAATAACTGCCGTTGTAATGAATGTATTAATACTAAATTTCATATGTAGATTCAAAATCCTATATGGATGCACCTATTAATTTTTGGCGGAATCGGTCGATAGGAGAAGGGGAACAGAGGAGCGGTCAACACAAAACCTCTTTTAATTGACAATATAATGAATGTAACCACACATAATTTAGTATGAGGATTCAGAAGCCTTATGAGACTCAACTTTTGATTTTTAGCCCAAACGGTGGATTGGTTTTGGAGAGAGAGCGACAACTCAATTGATTAATTTGTGCTGGGGAAGTACATAGCCAGTGATTGACCGGCGACTTTTTTTTGCAGGTGAGGCTATTGAGAAAATGCTACAGGAAAAGAAATTATCGTCCAAGATCAACTATGACGTACTCAAGAGTTTGAATTTTAGTTTGGAAAACAATGATCAGAACTTGAGCAATATCACTCTGTAAGTATAACATACATATTTATGTTTTTTTCAATGCTTCAAGTGTAATTTTTTTTTATTGATAAAATTTCGGAAAATTTTTAAACTTGTAGGAAAGGTGAGATAGTGCCTAAGGAGGAGGTGCTTGCTGGCGGGAAGCTCAAGGATACTTCGCTAAAACCTCTGGTCGACTCGACGGAGATGAAAACTGACGACTCGGTTTTATCCAAAACTTTAGGTAAATCACAAATGTCGACGGAAAAGTGGTGGTACTATATATTGTATGTGATTATTTTGCTTTGTCTGAAGCTAAAAAAAAAAAAATTGACTTCTAGGGTGGTTTAAGTGTGTTCATAAGCCAGTTTTGTGGAGACCAAATTTCATAAATGCTTTCAATTTGCTTGAACCACAAAGCCGGATTAATTGTCCAGAATGGTAGAAGCTTCACCGAAACTAGTCTGACTTCCCTGGGCACCGCTTCTTCCATCTTCTTAAATATGGGAACCACTGGATTGATTCTGTTAATATAACGCGTCTTGATATTGCGTCACCACAAACCACTAACCAAATAAGAGACAAAAAAACCTTTATTTTGAACAGTTTAGACCTAACACAAAATCTATATTTTCGAAAACTCACCACTGAACAAAAATAATTTCTCGTAACACCTGGTTCAATATCATTAAATTAATGTCTATTGAAATCCGTTAAAAAAAATAAATAATAATAATAGAGCGCTGGAATCGAGAAACGCTAATATCAAACATTAAACAAATTTTTCACAAAAGTTTATTCTTCATAAGCCTTTTTTCATATCGGCTCAAAAATATTAGTTTTTCTTTGTTCAAATTGAGGCGAGCTGAATACCTGGTGAAGTGAGAAATGAGGCTGCAAGTATGTGCATATATCTATATATTGTACACTATATGTATATACACTTCTGTGCTCATATCATACATTATTTTTATATTTTCATGTACTGATAAATATGATAGAGGAAAGACTTTTTAAAAATACTAATCAATATTCATAATGAAGCTACGAATATAATATATTATATATAGCGTTTCCTCTTCTCACGGGTTTCTTCCCGGTTTATAATTCGTCAGCTAAATATTCTTCCCGTTCAATCTTCTAGGTTTTTTCTAAAATTAAATTATATTTTATCTATTTTTTATAATTAAATAATAAAATATTGGAGGCAATAACAATATGTAGACAAAATCAGTAAAACTTGAGACAGAAAAGTGTAATTTAAGAAGATTTCAAATTGAAACGACCACATTCCGTATTATAGTCTCTCTTTTTCTATTCATAATTATATATATATATATTTACTATGAATATTAAATAGTATTGTTTTAGAAATACTTTCCTCTATTGTATTTATCAGTTCATCAAAATATAAGAATAACGTATGATATGAGCACAGAAGAGCTCATGGATACTTACTGACTGGCTTTTTCTTAATTAATAATTAAGGCTTGGGAAACACTGTCAATTTGTTCATAAGCATTTGAATGTATTTCGCCATTTTTTTTTTTTTTTAATTAAATTTTTCTCCTTTTAGAACAAACTTTACACGTAACATACAAAACGGCGGGAACATATATAGGGCGCCAGAATAAGACAAATATTCATATTTTCATAATTTTATTTTATTATTTTTATTCCAGTAAAGTTGTATTCTAGATAACAGTCATCCATAAAGTCCTTGTCATTTTTTTAAAAATTTATTTCAGATAAGTTTTTTGAAGTTGAATCAAATAGGTTAAGATCCTGGGGTCAATTACCCAGTGTATATTACTGAATATTAAATGTAAAAAAATATAAATAAATTATCCCCTTTGCCATTTGTTGTATTGCAGGTGCAGAGGGTGAGATGCATGAGCCGGAGCAGGAGGATGAAGTGGAGGAAGTGGACGACACAGGTCTCTTCGATGTCTCCAAACTGTTGAACAGTCATCGAAACGACGAAGACTACTATGGCGGTGATTACGAAGAGGAAGATTATTAAGCCATTTTTATCTCATTTTTTTAAAACTTTATTTGTACATATTTATTATTGAATGATCAATAACGCAGCACTTTTTTAAAAATTTTGTAGTTAATTAAATTCATTGTATATTATAAAGTGAATTTAGAAAAAAATAATAAAATGTTTCATACAATTTTTTTTAAGAAATATTATATATTTCTTTTTGTTTACGTTTCAATAGATTTACACATACATACACTAATATATAATGTTAATTTTCAACATAACACTTTCCTATAGTCAGTCTTCTTTCCCGACGAAATGTGATTCAACTCAAGAGGAAATACACTGGCTTGTGTATCACTTCCTTCTAGTGGTCAGATGAAGCCGAATCTAAATCGTCCGAGTTGTCAAACGGTATTCCTTTGTTACTAGGGCTGAAACGAACCAATCCACACAGAAAAATTAAAGTACAATGGAGACAAAATATACATTTTTTTTTTTAAAGGATAAAAAAAAACTTTTAAAATGTATATAGTAATGTGACAGCTAAAAAATACAATAAAAACAAAATGAATTATGGCACTATTATTCTAACTATTGTTTCTTAACAAAAAAAAATGTTCTAACATGCTTTCGCTACAGAAAATATCTTAAAAAATACTTGCATAAACGTTTTTAATTATTCTTCACATCAAAACATCTGCAATAATACTAGATTTATTTCAAAAGCGAAAAGTAAGATACTGCATATCACTCCTTGAAACATGAAATTTCACTGCTGATCTATCCCCGAAATTAATGTTACTTTTTAGCATTACCAACTTCCAAGAAGAAGAATTCCATAACATCTTTTTCATGAAAAGATAAGTAAAACAGTATTTTGAAGGAATAGGATTTATGAAAATTGAAGGAAGAGAAGTATTGTGTGTTGGTGTATTTCACTTCCTAACTCACGTTTTCTGGCAGGTCCAATGATTTCATTTAGTTTTTTTTTTCCATTCCGTGGAGATAACTATTGAAACAAGACCAATACTTAACGCTTGAGGCCATTTTTACTAGGGCGATGTCTGGTGGTCAAGGTCTACAAAAAGTTGCTGTGTTTTACGTCTGAGATCCCAGAGATGGTTCCCCTTTTTCCCAGACAACTGCACGCCGAAATATTTCTTGTTCGTATTACTTGCAATAAACCCCCTCTCAATCCTCGCTTCTCTTTTGCCCGATCTGGCTCCAAATCAATAGTAGGTGCCTTACTCTAGGAGGTCGGAATTCATAGATAAAATTTCGCACCGATATATTCATTCTATCGCATATTATCGTGTACACAGGCATATGCACGGAATTATGATTATTTTTAAATTTCAGAATAAGGGGGTCGGAAAACATGAAATTTCAGTCAAAACTCAACATAGAATTTTTGTATATTTACACAACTATCTTTATACACTGTATAAAAATCATATTGAATGGTCCTTAGGTGAAAACAACTTAAGCACGCCATCCTTCGGGTGGGACGTTAAGCGATGGTCCTCGTTAAAGACCCCTACCCTAGGTGAATAAAAAATTAGGGTAGGCAAAATTTAGGACTCCCATAGTAGAGTCGGGCTCATGTCCTCCAGAGCGATGAAAGAGCGCCCTGATGATAGGCGATTTGACCTCATAGCTAAAGCCCGGGCATGAGTCATAATAATTAACAAGAGCGTGTATAGCTGGGAAAGTGAAATAAAAACGTGGGAGAATGCCCTTATTAACCTGCTCTAAACCAATTTTCAAAAAACATTATCAGCATCTTAACAAAATGTTGTAGTCTTTAGTATTTTGGTTCAAATTCTCCAACTATGAAGCCTATTCTACTATCTGCTTTATCCTTAGTTTATCTCTATTAATAGTGAATTTATATTTTAAAAAAAGGGAGAAGGACAATTTAGATGAATTTTTATTTCTTAAAACGTTTACATTTACAGCCGTACAACACAGTAACGCAGCAAAATAACTTACACTGTTTTTATGTATTTTTATTAAATTGCCTGATTCCTACTTTCGTAAATTATGTTTTTGTTTTATATTTTTAATTGTCAATCGGCTATTCAATACCATAATACATGAATATGTATCGATAGGAAAATGCAGACCAACATTAGAATTAATAAATTGTTCTTACAGGGAAACAGAAAAATGAAAAAACAAATATAGAATAATTTAATATATATATATTATCTGCATAAAGTAGTTTTTACATAACTCACACCTTTTCATGAAAGGGACTAACATATAAAATAAGGGTGTACAAAAACATTCAGATTTTCGAATATGTGTTATTCAATTTACAACCATTATTTTGTTTTTCCAAAGTTTTAAATTGTGACTATTGTAGAAATATATATTCTTAATAATATATAATCCCCATTTATATAAAAAAAAATCTAAAGATAGCAAAAAGACAAATATGATTTTTTTTAAACACTTATTTCTGCGATGACTAAAATGTGCGATTTTTTTAATTTATCTCTCTATTTATCTTTAGTGACAGAATAAAAAAATATATAATTTTTTTAAATATAAAATCAACAAATACTTATCAACACAATGTGATCTGTATTTAGTCAAATGGATACTTTGGGAAGCACATTCTAAACAAAATAGTTATATTATTATATTTCTTTATTGATAAATTCTTAATACATATTTATATCAATATCATTTCTAATACATTTTTTTTAAATTGTCTTACTAAATTGTTTTTCTTTAAACATTTACTGAATGCTACCATATTTCTTTCCTCAAAAATTAAAATTATAACGGAAAATCGAAACGAATACAAATTATTAAGGTATAATTTTGAATAAATTAATGAGACAAAACTTTATACTATGCCCTTAACTGCAAACAGAGGTCTTAAATAGATAAATTGCAATATGCAAATTTTGGAGTTAAAAATTGATGATAAAGTTATCGAGTAAACGATTTTTGTATTCACAGTTTTATGTATTGGTGAGAAAATTGAGCTAAAGGATTGTCAGTCGGCTTTAAAGCAGGAAAGTGACAGCCAATAAGAATGTCATTTATCTCTCTTCAGCCAATCATCAGGCTTTCATCGATTCTTCAACCGACTGGAAGCCATCCCCTCTACAATCAACTCTCGAAAACCGACATACCTTAGAATGAGTGAATAATTCTGAACGGCTAACAATGGTGTAACATACATACGACAACAATCCGTACGGTGTATTGATCTAAAGACATGGCGGATTTCAAAAAGAATAACTTCAAGAGATACAGTTAGCTAATATGCATCGACCATAAGACGAAAAAAAGAGACAGATTGAAATACCATCTAAAAAGGTTTTTTTTTTTGTAACATTCCAAAATTTTTGACTATTATATTACGTATAAGTTCAAAGTAGATTTATATTTCTACTTTTATCATCTATGTACACTTGTCGACTAAATAGTAATAAATTATCGCAACTAAAAAATATTTTTATTAAATCATAATTCGAATAAATTATAAAATTTTTACTTGATGTAATAACGAAACAGCCATTATAACCTCCATATATAATTTATAATAATAAATAATAATATTAATCAATCTATCACCGAATCCTAATCACAGCCAAGCGTAAGGAATTTACACATATTCTATCGAGGATGATGGAGGTAAAAATTAATTTAAAATTTCAAAAAATAAAAATTTTGAGAAGGAAGAAAATCATCTATTTTAATAATGCTAAGAAACAGGTGAAAATATTTATATTATTTGAGACAAGATCCTAAAATGTAATTCGACGGAAAAATCAGTAAGTCGAACAAATTGAAACATGTAACCAAACGGTACAGAGAAAATAGAGCTAGTTGGGGTGCAAGGAAGAGAGACGAAAGAGACCATCTCGGGGACTAACCCTCCCCAGGACGCCTGATTAATAGACAAGTCACAACTCCATCTTGCTAACAATGTGTGGGGTTCTGGCTTCCGGTTCGCCAATTAATTGGGAGAATTAATGATCTTTATCCGACTTAGTAGTATATGTGGTTTGTCTTGAAATCAATAATCGCAAGTTTGCTTTGGGTGGCTTCATGTATTTGTAAGAATGTTTCTGTGAACTCCTTAACAAGAACCTTTCAATGTAATACTTAATCAAGAACATCTGTAAAGAGCTAGAAGAGAATAGTATCACTTCTCAGGGAAACACCAGGCTTTTGAGGAAAGAAGGACGTAGAGAATGTGCACTCAAGAGAAGAATAAAAGAAACACACGACAGAAGAAAAGAAAACTAACATTAATAAAATACTACATAAATACAACACCAAATGTAATCATTCATATTTCATTTTAAAAAAAATTATTTTCGATATTTTGAGATGAAAACATTGGTATTTTAAATTTTTTTTCATGGTTAACCATTACAGAAAAGTGAAAAATGGACAATATACATGTTAAAACTTTTTGTGAACCTACCCAACGATCTTTTCAACACAGTTCACTAAAATTTGGTTAACCTATTCTCAAAATAATCAGTTACAGATAATTATGTTGTTAATAGGCATTATTTCGATAACAACTACAGTAGAGTCCCGCTAATCAGGTCATCCGGTTAATCAGGACGGGATTTTTTAAAAAAACTATAATTAAAATTTAGTAAACTAAAAATTTCATTTAGCGAGCGGTAAGTACGAAAATAATTCAAAGAGAGGGTTTGACTTACTCAGTTGGCTACGATGAAAAAGTGCCGACAAAGATGGCGCGCGCTATTTACGCTATTTAAAAAAATATTTTAGAATATTATTATGTGCATTTTACAGCAAATTCCGTTTAATCCGGACGGGGTGCGGTCCCATCTAGTCTGGACTAGCGGGACTCTACTGTACTTCAGTCCCTAATTAAATTGCCTCTTTTGAATTAATCTGAAAGAAATATATTCCGCTTATACTCAAACAAAGCTTCAAAAATTGAAAAGAAGTTAATTTGTTTTTTGAATTTTATTGTCATCAATTGAGTTTTTAAAAGTGTAACAATATCATCTCTCACATTTTAAATGAAACTGCTTTTTGTTTGATTTAAATGAAAATGAGAAATACGAGGAACTTTGTTATCGCAAGGAGTGGCTCGACAGCTGTAAGATAAGCCCGAGGTTCTGTCATCAATTTAAACACTATTTTTGCCCAAATTAGCGTTTAAAATATTTATTATCACAATATAATTTTTTCTTTGCTTTCAATTCTCATCCCGAACAAGAATAAAATAATACTCGAAACATTGATTGAAAAAAAAATACACTTTATTATAGAACCTCCCCCATCTCCCTAGCGCCCATCTCCCCCATGATGTGTTTGATTAAAAATGTTTAAAGACATTTGAATTATCGAAAAAATATTATGAAAATTAATTTCGAACAGGTTGAAAATAATTTCAAAAATTGTTTAAAAATCTGCAGACCTTAAAAAATGTGATTGTTACGAAAAATGTTAATGGCTGGAGTCCAATGTGTACATTTTTATCAAGATGAAATCTTTCACTATGAATATATAATATATTCAATACAAAAGATGAGCATTAAGTTGAGAAAGGGCTATGGCTACGGTATGTTACTGCATGGATCCATACTTGCGGCTGGGAGACCAACTGGGGCTCTCTTCCCCCTCTTCAGGGGTCACTCTCGTGAATGCAGAACTCATCGCCTCTCCAAGTCGCTCTCGGAAACTCTTATACTCCATGTCCTGATTGGCTGAGAAGTCAAAATCTGCCACTTCTATAGTATATCTAAAAATGACAATGAAACTTAATTACATATAGTTAGTTATTGTGACTCATGCCCGGGCTTTAACTACAAAGTCATATCGCCTACTACCAGAGCACTCTTTGTTCGCTTTGGTGAACATGAGCCCGACTCTACTATGCGAGTTCTAAATTTTGCCTATCTAGGTTTATTCATCTAGGGTAGGGGTCTTGAAGGAATACTTGACATCGTACAAGCACGGGACCATTGTGTATAATAGACAAACGTACACATACAACTATAAAAAACACCGACGATTTTTTCTAAAAAGTTATAAAAGGTAATATAATCATAGTTATATGTAAATAATAATATTGCATTCTAAGTTCGGATAATTCCAGATTTGAGGCGAGATGATAGTATCCTGTGGTTAATTCCAAAACAAAAATAGTTCAGTGTTTCAAATCATTGCAGTAACATGGTGAATAATATTTTATGAAAAATCTTCAATGTTTTGAAAGTAAATAAAGTTGTACATGTGTTTGTCCATTATTCGCTAACAGAATACCATGATAACATTTTTTAAAATTGTATACACATTTTTTTTTATTTTACATATATTTTTTTACTAATCCATATTCATCCTACAAATTATTGTTATCATTCTTGTTAGTGAAAAAAAAAATGCAGTTTAACTCTGCACAGTACTCAAGTGTGACTGTTGCCAACTGATAACCAACATTTAATATCTTTGCTAAAGTTGTGGCTTAAGATAAATAAACACAAAAAATATATATATATATATTTATTTTATATATATATATATATAATAAATAATATATTATATACATTGTATATAAACATACAAATACATATTAACATTATAACTTGCGATGTAATTTTAAAGGTCTTTTAATTTTTCATGATGCCTCGCTAACATCACAACTTCCCTGGTAAAAGTCTCGAAGCTGTGTAAGATTAATGGTATTTCAGGGACAACATCGGTTATCATAAATATTATATATAAGTAAGTCTTGTTCGTCAAGAATCAAACATATTGAACGAATATAGTACATTAAATTAAATATTCAAAAAAATTTAACGATTCCAAAAAATACTTTGAAGTATATAATTCTAGAAAATGGTAGAAGAAATATATATATATAAATATATATATATATATATATATATATATATATATAAATAGTAATATATACCTGTTTTTACTCTGTATATAGTAAGCAACTCCAAACACTATGAGGATGACCGCCACGACGCAACAGCTGACAGGAACTATTATCACTGATAGAGGAGCGTGTGTCTTAGCTGAAATAATTAAAAACTGAGTCAAAGGTGCAAAATTTGGAATGACGATGATGATTTAAGGGGAACTGCTCATTAATATTTTACAGTTCAAAGCCAAGTCATTTTACCAACTCATTCGGGCAAGTTGCTTCTCTGAGTCTCATGCATAGAGAACTTATGTATATATATATTATATTTATATATAATGTATATATTTATGTAAATACAAACAATAGTAATATTTAAAAGTAATTATTGAATTGTTATATTCAAATGGCTGTACCGCCCAAAATGTCAAGGTATTTGCAAAACAGTTACAGGAAACAGGGTTATCCTTAAAATCATAACAGGTTTTTGCATTAGAGCGCACAATGGATCTTTATTTTTTTATTTTTAGAATTTATTAGAGCGAAACGCTCAAAATGGACTAGTATATATGATGGAGGGTGAAGTCTCTTGGCAAACTGAAGCGAAATCCCAATCACATTTGAGGAAATGGTAAAGGAAATAAAGCTTGGAGGAAGAGAAGATATCACACATGCAAGGGCACAGGGCATAAGGGTTGTAATATAGAATTCAAATTAGAAACTAGAAAGGCAGGAAAAAATATGGGATAAACAAAGAAATATTCATACACCAATTAAATATAAAGATTTCATGTTGAATTAAATTGCCATATTTTTTCTTGGATATCTTGTGATTTTTTAAAGCATTTTTTTTCTAATTCTCGGCAATGATCCACGTGGCAGGAAAAATGTAAGCAATAATCTGAGATGTGACTTGGACCTTAGAAAACGCATAAATAACCCGAAGGTGTTGAGGAATTAATTATTTTTTAACCTAAACTTTCACCGTCAAAGGACCTTTTAAAGATATATATATATATATATATATATATATATATATATATATATATATATATATATATATATATATATGATATATTATTAATCTGGAAATTTACAAAATTAATATCTCCAAATTATCTCTATGTTAGAAGGTCTTGTCATTCGAAAGGAACCAAGTATCGTGTGATTACATAAGGAAGGAGGAAGTTAATAAGTGGTCTCAGTTCCCGTACAGTTGGTTGACAAAAGCAACTAATTACAGACAGGATAATATTATTCATGACAGGGATATTATTCCTGTAAATATCTATATCTAAAAGAAAATATATTGTTTACTGTAACTCACCAACATATTTAGTGATGCCCATTCCAGTGACTGTGTTCGATACCTCGTTTCCAATAATGAACAGGACAGTGTGCTTTTCTCCAATGGCATAGTAGTGAATAACGTTGATTTTACAGGTTGAAGTCTCCACACTATGTTTACACGTTTCGTTACCGGTTGCGTTATACTCACCCTGAATGAACTTAATACAGTGTGAATATGGAGGTGAGCCGATACATGTCACTGTCAGATTCAGTAGGTCACCATTCTTCAGCCAATTGGTTCCGTTAACGTTCGTTATTTGAACAGGCCCTACGAAAAACACAACGTAGAAACAAAAAATAATAATAATAATATCTTCTTCGTATTTTTGAAAAACTTGAATTTTCAGAACAAAAACCCCTTAGAAATATTAATCCTCGCAGTTTTATTTCATGTCGATACATTCATTACATCAGTTATTAGAGTTTTTATATTAAGCTTACCCCTACTCTTTGGTATCGTCCTTATGGGGTTCTGGATACACATATAAAATTGCGTGTCGACAATTCATTCATTCCGAAACATGAAATTCCGTTGAAAACTCCGCATCGAATTTTTGACCGATTACATAACTTTGCCTATACTTCGTATAGCTGCGGAAGTAATAAAAAAAACTTTTTGTGACAAAAAAGGTCGCATTTGAACACCATCGATACGATGACAAAAGGACAATAACATTGTTTTTTTAAATAGGCACTCATACATATCAAATAAGTACCTATTGGATTACTCATGTTTCTTGCATAGATATGAGATTTTTCAATTAATATTATTGTTCCCCATTCTTAATAAATTACAGATAAATTTTAATAATGTCTAAAACGTAGGCGAAATGTTAGTCTGATGTAAAGATATAAGCGTTTTTTGGAGAGAGGAGACTTAGTGATTTCACTCGGATAAACCCTCTAGAACTTACCGTTAGGCCTCTACCAAATACTCTTTACGCGGAAAGTCAAAAAGTCTATCAACTATAAACAAGAATGTAACCATTTTAGATATAATCTTTTTAACGCTTCATAAGATTTGTATCTACTGGATTATTCATGACTTTTGTACAAATGTGTGATTTTACTATGAATATTATTATTCCCCTTCTTTAATACATTACAGATAGACTTTGATAATGCCTAAATCTAGGCAAAACTTAAGTCTGACATAAAGAAATTAAGGATTTTTAGAGTTCCGAGACCTGGCATTTTTCTCCATGTTAAAAAAAAAAAATCTTACTTCTAGGTTTGACGACATGATGAAAATAGCCATACAAATGTTCAGGATCCTCTGGGATATAAGAATTATTACAGGAATCATCCGGCCAGGGGAAACCAGAGGTTGCAGTAAAGTTGTCCGTGGAATTAACTGTGTCATTATTATAACCAGCAATCACTACTGCTCTAACCGAAACTTCAGTATCCGCGTCTTTAGTATAATTGTATCTGAAATTAAATTCAATGTCATATCCAGAATATTCAATTTCATATATTTAATGAAACAAGCAAAATTCTGATGGAATACCTAAATTTCAGGTCAGGTGTGACACCATAATAGGTACAATTCAAAAACCAGTATGTTCGGGTGCTCCGATTGCTTGTTTGTAAAAATCTCATATCAGACTCCTTCAATGATACCTTATGTCCAACTAGTTCCAAATTTGAAACATAATCATTTCCTTTTATCGTAGCATTTTGAGCCAGTACTAATTCTCCATTTAAATCACCTAAGAAAGAACACATTTATTTCAGGATGATGAACATTAAACCTTTTTTTTTTTTTGTAGAATGGAAGTATCTTTTAATCGCAAGAATCGCCGATAATAATTTGGGGGATGTCAATTTGAGGTTTCCAATCAAATAAGTTGAATATCTTAAGTTGGGAAATTACCTGTTATGTCGATGTCTATTCTCGAACTGGTACAAGGAAAATCAACCACTAATAAAACTTTACAAACGGTGACTTGAACCTCGTAAATTCCAGGACTATAATAATCAGGATTATATGTAACATTCCATATTGATACAGGAGACTCTCCTTCAAACTAAACAGTAAACATGAGAATAAAAATACATACAGAAATAATGAATTATAGATTAATTAGGATTGAAGTTTAGTACCGTATCTATATGGCTAGGCATAGCATTATCTTTCCAGGAGAACTGAAATTTTTTCGTTACGGTATCCCAACCTCCTGGGTGTACAGTCGCTCGCAGCTGTATGGTCCCTCCAAGAACCACGGGCCCATTTTGTTCAAGTTTAACAGACAAAGCATCGACTATAAAAATAAAACAGTTTTGAATAAAAAAAAAAAAAAAATGGGAGTAGACATGGCCAAACAATTTTCAAGGTAACACCAATCTAACTTAATAATTTCCCACAATACATTTTAAAATGTATACAAAAAGTGTCCTTTTGTTATTACTGTAAATCGGGTGGGTATTTTTCATTTCCCTAGCCTTCTATAATGGTTTGAAATGATTTGACAGCTTCGCCATTTCCTTACATGAATTAATGTGACCATATCCCAAATTCATATATTCAGATAGCATATAGATAATATTGAAATGTATGTAACAATATAGTTTATCAATCAAACGACGATGAAAAAAAAAAGATAACAGAAAACAGAAAATAATACAAAATCTTACCAGAGAGACCCACATGAATAATGAGGCAAATCAAATAAAAAATCATTGGCACCAGATAGGTTTCAAATTAAATTCAAAAATAAATAAAAGTAAAAGCCATAGGCTTTTTTTTTTTGCGATATTCTTAAATAAAATAATAAGCAAACAATTCACTAGACAGCTAAGACAAAAAGTGAAAACACAAAGCAACAATGAACTACTTTGAACTTATTTTAAAGAATTTCTTCTATAGACTCTAAAATATTAAAAAGCTAAAAAACATAACGTATTCAAAATGAAAAACAATCAACAATTAGCTTTTTCACGGTCTTACTGATAATTTCGACATATATGACTAATGTAGAAATACGATCTATCGAATTAATGAATCGTTTGCTGAAGAAAACATCGAGTTAAGCTATTTATTCGTATCTGACTAGAAAAAGAAATGAAGAACGTCAATTTCGGAAATCGGGGGAGGTAAATTTGTATCCTGATGCAGTAGAGCGTCGATTATCCGAATGTTCAATTATCCGGATAAAAATGACGAAGAAACAATGTTGTCTATGTACAAAAAAATCGATTTAAAAGAGTGCTTTTACATGTTGGTCGAAGCATGGAATGGAGTGAAGTACTGCGCCTTTCATAAATCGTGGAATGAGCTACTGAAACCATCTAAAGATGAAATCCGAATGGACGAGCTCGACAATGAACTCGCTAAAATGTTGGAGGCTTTGAGCAACGTTGTTGTTTTCACTCATTGCGATGAAGAGAACATGGATGAGTGGCTACTTGTGGACAGTGAGGATCCAGGGTTTCAGCTGCTGACAGACGACAAAATCGTTCACGAATTACTACATGACAATGATCACACAGAGGATGGTGATACAAATGACGATCCGGATGGAGATGACTTGGGACCATCTCATGCTGAGACTTTTCAGGCACTGGATTTGGCATTCCGGTGGTTGGAACGGCAAGAAGAATCCTATCACACCCAGTTTTTGCAGCTCAAAAGAATTAGAGAGCCATAAAGAGGAAGTCAACATTGAAGCAGACGAGTATTACTACTTTCCTTATGCCAAATTAATCTTAGGTGATACAACTTATATGTATGTGTTTTGTTTGTCGTTTATTTTTTTCACTATGTACAATACTATAGATAAATAAACAAAGATGATTTTTGTACAAACGTGGTTGATTATTTTGCATCTTCCTTTTTTAAGTGATTATCCGAACCACCCCACACAACATTAGTTCGGATAATCTACGCTCTACTGTATTTCAAATGAACCTATTTAATCTAAAATAAACCAATTTTCTTCTCTGATGAATGATAAAAATCTCTTTTATTTTCTGTACATGAACTACGCTATTAACTATGTTCAATATTATCACTATGTGTAACTTGAGTGTAAAAAGCCATTTCGCATTTTTTTTCCTATTTTTAATACAATCGTGAAAAGTTCAAAAAAATATGAATATTATTAGAAATGGCTCGCTAATTATTTACATAGATTACAACATTTAAATAGTACAGTATCGATGAAATAATTTATAATAAAATGAGCGATCGATACTTTGTCTACTTATTTGCCTCAGTGCTGCTCTCTCGAATCAATTTATTGAACTAATATTATCAATTGAGTGAGTCTGGAAGTGGACCATAGACAAGAAATTGTCGGATAGGTTCTTTGTCTGAAGTCGATAAAAATGTGCATTTTGTAAAGTACAAAGTTTGTGTCATATCTCGGGATGGGGTCTAATAACAGCGATCATAATGTCCTTCGGTTGAGGTTTCGACAGCTTGTAGATTCCTACCCTGAACCTTCTGTTTTCGGAGACTGTGACTGCACATCTTATTCACATTTTCTATTATCTATTATCCTTCTATCTTTAGGTACTTATATAACAATTCCTACATTCCTGTCGACACCACATCACATATTTAGTAGTCTTGGTCAAATGTGGCTGATTGGACCTCTCTGCATTTGTGTTGGAATAATGGTCGCTTTAAAAAGTATATTATATCTTAGAAAAAAAAGTGTCTTGAAAATGCTGATACGTCAAAGAGCGCTTTTATTGGTATGTTAAAGTAATTAATAATGCATGGAATCCAAATAGTTAATTTTAATCGGTGCCCTAGAGTTTGTGAAGAAAAGTGAACACTTGATAAATCTTCAAACCCATTTATTTACACCATTTTTAAACACTTGTCATGTTTCCGAATACTTTTGCCAAAATAGCACATATGTTTATTATGCATTATTCCACATCCTTCTTTCACAAGCTGCACTTCTCCGGGGGCCGACACTCCTCCACAGGGAATGCAATAAATCTTCTTCTTTTGCCAAGATCTCTGCCTGTCCTGCTGCTTCACCCAACTCATACTCCTTCATCACTAGCTCTTTTACCGGACGTTTTCGACACCTGTTTAAAGTGTCCAATCTTACCACACAAGTAACTGTCAGACACCATGCAGATGTCCCCGCAGGTTCCACAATGATCTCCCACGCTTGCTTCTCCTCTTGGACTCCCCTTTTAATCTTCTTCCTACTGGCGCCAGGTCTAGTTCCCTCAGCTGATCCGATCCTCTCGACGGTCCCTCTCATCTCTTACTGCTACTGTGTGATGGCCTTCGTCTAACGAGCCCTGCACTCCAACATCCAGACACCTGCTGTCTCGTATTATCTTGACCATTTTCTGCAGTTTCGCAACCCTATATTAGTTTAAACATAAACCCTCGTTGTTTGAATTAATCTATTCTAAGATCGTCAGGCTATTTCTTCCAATTTTTTTCTTAACTTTGCTTTCTATTTTATTTTTACCTTTATTTTGGAACCCGGAATAAAACTCTGCATGTTTGTAACTACTATGGCAATTTGATGAAGGATAAATAACGGTGTCGGTAGTCGCAGGTTTTCTGTATATTTCAAATTTAATATTTTTTTGTTTAGTATTTTTAACTTTAGATGTTAAATGCAGTTCTTCCCTACCCATTTAGTGAATTTTATTTTTTCAACGACTGCATTCACATACTTAAACAACTAGTTTACTTGTCTGTTAATGCCGTTCGAATAAAATACAAATGTTGTTAACATAACGATATCAGAAGATAATTTTTGATTTAAATGGTGTGGCTTCTCTGATATTATTTTCAATATTGGCCATAAAGATACCATACCAGCCAACAACGAGGGGATATACTAGAGCCCATTGAAAATAGTTTTGATCTAAGTTTAACTCCAGTGCATTGATCAATTCTGTTTTTTCGGATATTCAGTTTATAATATTATTTATTTAATAAATGTAGACATTCCATTCGGAAGTTGATGAATGATCCCAATTTTTTGTTAATGAGTTTATCTAATTTATAAGTGGGGGACTCGATGTACGAAACTACTGGTCTTATGGAGACATTATCTTGTGAATCTTAGGTAGATCTGACAATCTTGGGTGACGGAGGATTCATAACAATGGAATTTTGTTTGAACCTAACCTACCTTGTTGAAAACAGTTCTCTTCATGCGGAACTTCATCAAAAAAAATTTCAGAACTTGTTTTTTTTCCTTGCTGGAAATATTTAAATTAGAGCCGTCTTTCGTGAGACACTCAATATAAACACTATAACTTTTTATGTATAATTGTAACAATGATGGCTAGGGGATTCAGCAGTTGGCGGAAGAGCAGAGAACTGCTGCCCAGGGCAGTACCAGGACCCGGAGCTCTGGAAGTACAGCCTCCTTACCACCTCCCTATGAACTCATTGATGAAAGGCTTCCCACCTATGCTGAGGTTACCAAATGCCAAAAAGCTAATGAGTAAGACTTTTCATTAAAATATTTCATAAACTAAAGTAATATCACATACTTTCATAAAGCTCAGAAGTCTAGGGAAAAAAATATTATATAAATTGATTTTTTTAAGGTTGACTGAAGGATGAAGCTTCAAAGGAATTAGCATGGCCTGTTTTCAAGTGCAATTAGTTTATAATTAAATGTTTTTGATAGAACCTCTGGTTGGTATTAAGTAAGCAATTTAGGTAAACATGTCTGCTATATTTTAAGCAAGACATACTTTTTTCTCTATTTTTTGATAGTTCGAAGCTTTTTTAAATATATTTGACTACAATTTTTTATTTCTATATATTATTGATGGATCTATGGAAACTTCACAGTTGTGTAAGGAAGATAATGTACAAGTTCTGTAATTGTATACAAATATTCGAACGTTCTCTCCTTGTAATACTGTAGAATGGCATACAGGGAAATTCTGTAAAAATATGTAAATGCATCAATAAGTCAATCAATGTTTAAAAATTATTTATTCAACTTACTTAAATTCTGAATTTCAAAAAAACTAATAAACTATCATTGAATGAAGTCGAGGTTCCGTTGTGTAGATAAGTCAATATTAGACCAACGTTTCAGAAACTATTTCCTTCTTGGTCTTATAGTGACTCGAGTGGATCTGCGTGGTGAAACCACCTTGACCACACAGATCCACTCGAGTCATTATAAGGTCCTGAAGAAGGAAACAAATATTTTCCGAAACGTTGCTCATATACCTACTGAGGTTTTTATTTACATGACCTCGACTTCTTATTTTTTCTTTCACTGAGTTAAGATTAATGACTTCGCAGTTTTCTATTCAATTGTCGGATTTGGAAAGAAATTAGGTCGTTGTTGACTTGTAAAATTGTTCATTATTTTTGCTGAAGCCTCTTTCCATTGCTGCGATCTCGACGAAACTACTGCCAAGAGCCTCTACATCTTTACCATACTCCGTTGGTACTGCTTGTACAATATATTCGCTTCATGGCAAGTGATCTTAACCTCTTTGTTATCGAATCTGGGCTACAATACTATCAATGATAAAATATCGCAGCACCTGTCATGGTCATAGCACGATAAAGCAATTTATGTAGTTTATCAGCGAACAGGTTTTATATTTCTTGTATATATGTATCACTGACATGGGATATTTTATCACCAGATGGCATTATGCTCTCCGGCCAGGCGCAAGTATGAACTACTGCTTATGCAGCTTTAGTTTACAACTAAAATAGATATCCACGTTATAGTTAAAATCACGCTTTTTTCAATACTTATCTATTGTTTTTACCTGTTTCTTTATTGTTTGTATTTCTCTTTTTATTATTTATGTACTTTCCATTCTCATAAATCTTATTTAGTTCTCAAAAGATATAGATGTATTTTCTTCACCATATTTGTAATGTGTGCCTGAAAATAATTTATTTTTTGTTTCCTTTTTTTTTTTTGTCTCGTGGATTAGTACATCTTATATCTATATAAGTATATATTTTTATCCTTTTATTAAATTATTTTATTTTATTATTTTAAAAATTAATTATTATTTTTTCATCAAATTACCCTTTGTCGGTGATGAGATGTTATGGCATGCGCTCCTAATGTTGAATAAAAAAATAAAAAAAAAATATGTTTTTTAGTTTCATGTAACTTTATTATTTATAAACATAGCAATATTTTTAAGGTATAAAACATAGGAATGTAACATTAAGTTAAGTTTTATCAATGCCCAAGTGATTTAACTGTATGATGCCCTTTCAATTTTATAACTAATCAAGAAAATACGTAATAGTAATTATGTAAAAATTCTCGAGGGTTGATTTTTATAAAGAGGGGAACATGTCTTCTTCATGGAAGGGGGGGGATACTCATTAATGATCCGAGGAAAGCTATGTATCCCTCGAAAGAAAATAGTGTTATACAGCATAAGACTGATGAGGATTAAAATATGATTCACGAAATATGTTTTCTGGAAAGTCAGATTCTAAAGTCATTCTGTAAAAAATTATTTATAATCATTTTGGCTCTATTGGCCTTCTCGCTTTTCATTAATTGGAAGATGTTTTGCGATGTTCCAAAGGATCTCGAGCTATTTTTTTATTGTTTATTTTATTTTTTCAAGATTTTTCTTGTATTTTATTTTTGTTATTTATTTTTTATTAAGTTGTATATATTATTTTATGTATATATTTTTTTATTAATTTGTTTTGACAATATTTTTATTCATATATTTTACTTTTATTTTCTATTTTCTGTACTGTCGTTCACATTTTATTTTATTCCTTACCACCATCAAATTTAACTATGAAAGTATTACTGACTGGATTTCAGTAAAGCAGCTTTTTTCTTCTCCCAATTTATTGTAAAAATTTTTAAAACATTGTTAGACGTTTCGGGAAAGACCTCCCATTATCAATAACTAGAAACAATAAATTACAAGTATAACAGTAACGTGCAATAAAGGTATAACAATGCCAATTTTTTTAATTAATATTTTAATGCTAAACCAACCTTATAAAATTTGTTAGATGACTAACATGAACAAACACCCTTTTTATATAGGGTAACTTTAATAAAAATTATGATAAGCAACCGTCATGGTTGGTACTAGTTTATATAGTTTGTTATTATTATTTATTTAATTTTTTTATTTTGGACATTTTTGTAATAATATTATTATAACTATTAATTAAAAACATCTTATATTTATATATATTATATAATATATATAATATATTATATAATATTATAAAATATTATTACAAAAATGTCCAAAATAAAAATTAAATAAATTATAATAACAAACTATATAAACTAGTGACTAGATTTGAACTTGGCACCAACCATGACAGTTGCTTATCATAATTTTTATTGAAGTTACCCTATATAAAAAGGGTGTTTGTTCATGTTAGTCATCTAACAAATTTTATAAGGTTGGTTTAGCATTAAAATATTAATTAAAAAAAATTTGCATTGTTATACCTTTATTGCACGTTACTGTTATACTTGTAATTTATTGTTTCTAGTTATTGATGATGGGAGGTCTTTCCCGAAACGTCTAACAATGTTTTAAAAAATGTTACAATAAATTGGGAGAAGAAAAAAGCTGCTTTACTGAAATCCTAATTTCAAATAATGCTCCTTACACACCATTGAATATATTACTGACTGTAATTCTGCAAATAAATTAATTCAATTTGAAAATAGTAATTACTATGAATTATCTTTAAAGAACCAAATATAACAACTGTACTCTCAACTTGATGACTAACCTGGAGCGACACGACAGTTAATTGGTTAATTACCACGCAGTCATTGGGTTAAGGTCAGGTTTCGTCGGATCACTATATGATGTGACCAGAAACGAAGAATGGCTTCTTATGATAAAAAAAACTTCTCGAAAAAAAAAAAAAAAAATTGTTTAGAGTTTGGGGAAAGTTATGTAATCGATCAGAAATTCTGAGTTGTGTTTTTACCGGAATTTCATATTTTCCGATACCCTGACTCCAAAAAGAGGGGGGGGGGGGGGGGAAACGGTGAGTCTGTAACACGATAACTCCCGATAGAGTTAATGTTTCGACACGAAATATTATGTGTGTCCAGAACCCCATAAGAACGACATCCATTGATTGTCAGACAAATCGATTAAGGAAAGGGGGGAGGCTTAACACAAAAACCGTTGTAATGAATGTATCGACATAAAATTTCATATGTAAGACGATACATTAATTTTCAGCGGAATGGGGCGAAAGAAGGAGATATCAGAGGAGGGGGCTCAACTCAATAACTGCCGATGTACTGAACATATATGAAATTTCATATTTAAAACCAAAATCCCATGCAAACAAAACCTGTTAATTGTCGGCGAAGGGAAGGGGGGTTCAGGAGAAGAGGTTCAATTCCAAATGGATATATTCGTTCCATAGGGAGTCTCAAACTCACACTCCTCTAGGCCGATTTGGCTGAAAACAAATGACTGAATACAAATACAATTTGAAGGAATAGATTCACTCCACCAGGAATCAAAAAACATAAAATTCCAATTGAAAATATAATTTTTGTCCGTTTAGACCACTTTTTGTATAGCTGGGGATAGTAAAAACTGAGAAATTCATTTACGAAACTCTACACTGATTGAATCTATGTATCTTCAGTGAATAGGACGGGAATGTTAACAAATTAGACTAATCTAGGCGGCATATACTAAGGATGCACTCGTGGGTTTCCTAACCAAGGAATGTATGTAGTTACCAACTCGCATAGTAACTAGCACTGCTTATTATTAATTGAGTTAGTAATGCTAACAAAATGTAAGATGAATAGCATGTATAATAACAATTAATTTCAGGTAGTGGGTCACCAAACGCCTGCAATGTCCTTGTCTTCTCACTCAACTGATAATATTTACTCTCTACCTTCCGCAAACAATTCATATTTAAAATTCTTTGATTTAAACCCTCCGCTTTCCTAATTATAATTTATCTTTATATTTCTTATTAATTAATTTTATTTATATTTTAATTTAAAAATAGACTAATAATTGATTAATAAGTTACTTATTGTGACTCATGCCCGGGCTTTAACTATGATATCACATTTTGCCAATCCAGGCTTATTCACATAGGGTCGGTGTGTCTTTACCGAGTACCTGACATCGTACAGGCTCTGGACCATCCCTTAACGTGCTCAAGGTTTTTTCCACCTCCCAGATAATAAAAGGACCTCAAGAGATCGCAAGACAATTTAAAGAGACAAAACAAAAATGTTTACAATCGAAACCGGTTTCCTCTTTGAACGTCACACATCTTTTGCAATTTTTATACAACAATTCATGGCTTCTTTTTTATTTTTTGTAGTTTGCTTTTCTTCTTATTATTTTTTTTTAAATTTCATTACTATTTAAATACTTATTGATATTTCCACAGGTGCTGTTGTTCCCGAAAATCGCAGCAAAGTTACGACTATGCTCTAACTTGTGTTCTGGCTCAAGCCATCGTCAATAATTCGACTTTGTAATGAGTAGAATTTCGCAGCCAGAACATTCCACTGTCATAACTGATGATGACAAGTAAAATAATTATAGATGACAATCCTTTATAAGATAGACAAGGAATTGTGGAGCCTTATAAAAACAATTAATACCCATGTTTTTTTTTGAAGAAGTACTTGAAGGATGTTTAAAATATAATTAAAGAAGAATAGATTTTTGGAAGATATTATACTTCTCCTTGTAAATGTTAATTGGGCTAAAGAAAATCAGCAAAAGCTTAAAGGATTTGGAATTGGCAAGTAGGACTGAAGTACGGCCGCGCGTAATCCCCATTCGGCTTTCTCCATTTCTTTCCTCAGTCACTGTTAGTTATTGTAACTCAGGCTTTAACTACGAGGTCATATCGCCTACTACCAGAGCGCTCATTCGTCACTCAGGTGGACATGAGCCCGACTCTACTGTGGGAGTCCTAAATTTTGCTCCAACTCTACTAGTTACCTAGGATAGGGGTCTTTAAAGAGCCGACCTGTCATCTTACAGGCTCGGAAGCTATCGCTTTACTTCCCATCCGAAGGACGTTATGCTCAAAGTTTGTTCACCTCCTGGATAAAAAAAAACAATAGGGTTTTGAACCCGCGATCTTGAGGTCAGTAGGTTAGCACTCTACCTTTGTGTTACCGGCGCCCTTTTTTGTCACTGTTGGCATGACATCCTCTTTGCAGTTATCGCCCCGCGTACCACCTTAAAATGTATCAAGATTACAATAATAAATAACCCTGTACTCTTTAACTAACTAACCAGTTAGATTGCAATTGAATAACCTGGTAAGTGGACAAAATATCTCATAACACTAGGAGATTATTTAGCGAATGGAAATCGTTAATATTGTCACACGAAATACTCTACATTGACAAAAGACAAACATTAATTAGAGACACGCAGACATCTTTGTCAGATCAAGTCAGTTTGCTGAATTATTTTTTAGTGACTTCTTGTTGTATCATAATCAAAATACAGAATATTCCGTCAGGGTGCCTAATGAACACTTCAGGGCAAAATTTTGTTAAAATATGTGACCGTGATTGCAGATATCATGTTATATACACTAGATCTAGGCTCGTCAGACGTACGACCTTGCTTCGTCCAGTCAATTGTTTATATTTCCTCTTGACAATTTCTGACGATCAACAGTATCTCTGGTAAAACTTCAGTCCAGATCAAAGTAGAAAATCATTCCTAATGCTTTTTATAGGAATTAAACGGAGTGAATATGCTTCTTTTAACCTGTACTTTGTGCCATCGAATTACTTAGTCCTGTAAATTATAGGTAATATATAAGACATATTTAAGTGATTTTGAGTTTCTATGGTTTTATACTTAACAACTTCCGTTAATTTAGTATTCTTGAAAAGTACTTTGAGAAGTGAATTTATTTTTAAGGCTCAACATTTTATGAACATTGCTCGACTTTTTTAGATTTATTTTTTGATTTATGTTAGATCATTTATTAGAAATGTTTAACATTAAAAAGGATAGACGAATCTTAGATTAATGTGTGCACTAGGGGGCCGTCCATAACGTATTCTTCGAAATTTTTGACCCCCCCCCCCCCCCCAACCTAATATTAATTTTCTTTTAAAGCTGACTAAAAAAAAAAAATAATGAAAAAAATTGTATTGCTTTATGTAACATTTTCCAAGATCCCACCCCCTTATCACAAATTTCGAGCTCCCCCCCCCCCCCCCCCCCTCCCCACTCCACATATTCGTTAAGTAATATTTGTACGGCCTCTAGTCAATAGTAATCACAATATTCAACTAAAGTTTTATGGTGGCTTCATTTGAGCCAACTATTCAGTAATCAAATTATGTAAGTGCCATCCACTAGACAAGAAAATCGATGTGCAATTTGGTGAATTAGAGTAGAAAATATTGCTGACAACAATATAGTTCATTAGAAAGCAATTAACAAAAAAATGAAATACTTATATTAGAGAAATATATTTCAACATAATAGTAAGTCAAGTTATCCAATCTTTTTGATATAATTAATATTACTTTTATATAAACTAGTTAGGTCCATTGTAATAAAAAAAAAAACACTTTTTACCACATAGAATATAATATTTATGCCACGCGTATGGCATGACATGAAATGCAAAAAATCAGGGAAAAAATCGACCAATCCTGAAACACCGGGAGTGGTCAGGAGGCTAATATTTAATAGAACAGTCGCTACCACCACTCCCTCTATGAATATTTATAATTACAACATTAACTTGATATAGATATTTACAAAAAAAAAAATTAAAATGTCAAGTGTTTATTGTATAAATTTTGCTGTAAAAATGTGAAAGCTAATGTCTAAATTTAAATGGCCTTTAGTAAAAAAAAAGTATGTATTTTTATCGATGTTATTATTTCTCTATCCCTATAAATTATTGGTAAGATAATATTTACAGCATCTTCTTAAAGAGCTCTGAATCAGTGAAATGTGAACGAAAGGAACCATATATGATCATATAAACCAGCAGGTTCACCCGGCGCAACCTTGAAGCTAATAATAAGTAGGTCGTTATAAAAAAAATCGGGATCCCAATTCACAGGCAGTCACTCAACTAATTGAGCGATTGAAGCTCATTCTGGATAATTCAAGCATCGAAGGCTCGTAGTCAGATATACTAACCACTCAGCATAGCACACGTACCACCAACCACTAAAGCCTCCTCTCAGGATAGCAACTATAACCACTCCATTATTGAGGATCTCCTCTTAGGCAAGATATTAGTAGTCTGTGTTGAAATCGAGCTTGTAAGGCCATTTGTCCTTACAGAATCTATTTAAATAATCACGTTTAGTATAAAAATCCTCGCTAAATGTTAGGGCATCTAAATTACCGTCACATAGCTGAGTCGGTAGTAGAGTAGAAAAATTATATATGTAAAAACTAATCGCCACTAGAATGAATGTCATCTTTGGTAATAGTACGCCATTGCTTGGATCACGATATTAATTTTTTTTTACTTCAGGTTAGTAATAAACGAAGTATTAGAAGTGTGCACCGAGCACACAGTTTATGTTCAACAAGTCAAAGGTCAATGATGTCTTAGTGTATGACAATAGTGAATTAAAACAATTAGGTACTTCTGTACTATAGTAGATTATTACGAGTGTATTATATTAACGCTAGTGGATTACGAAAAAAAAAAAACATTTTAAAGAACAATATTAAAGTAAATAAAAACAAAGAACTTGTTTAACTTTTTGTATCTAATTTCACAAAAATACATCTGGCAGCGGTTTTGGCTTAGGTGATCGTCAGCAGAAAGTTCGAAGTGTTGGAACTTTGTGTTGACGATGGCGTAAGCCGAAACCTGGTACACTTAATGTATATATTTTTTGTGAAATTAGGCAAATTCTTGTTATTTAACTTAATATCTTTTTTTTTTTTTTCGTTTATTAGCATTCCACTATATCGAAACAAATCACGTATTCAGACAATATTGAAATCCCGGTGTGAACCTTCAAACGTCAATTACCAAACATAGCGTCAAAATTACATCCGTAAATGCCCTTTGTGTAACCTTGATAAGGACGAACCACCTCTTAGATAAATAAATTCATGAATTTAATTTTGATAAAATGCGAACCCATTTATGTTGTGATGTAGTTTTCTTTTCCTGTACATTGTAATTTATTTTTAAAAATATATAATGTATTTTAAATTAATAAAATAATTAATTATCTATAAACACGAGAAATAAAATATATATTCATCGTGATATTAAGTTATAGCTCACTGTCATCCATATCTTAGTGATGCATTGTCTGGAAACAAGAGGTAGGTATCTTGCAGAGCGGAGGAGGCAGAAATATACATGGAGGCGCTAGCAGGGAACAGAACGGCATTAGAACAGGTTCCAGGTAGGAAGTTTAGGAATGAGGAACAGGACAAAGATGACCCAGAACAATATACTTGGTTCATGTCAACAAGTAGACAGAATGGAAATCATGAAAACTGTATTTTTATATATAAAGATGTATAATTGTATAAGTTTAAAATAAAAATGTATTAAATAACAAAACAAATAGATAATGGGAAAAAAATATTGAAAAAACATAAATGTACACATATATTTACAAATAAGACAAATATTTTCGTTATTATATGTAATGAAATGAGTCTATGTATATAAAGATGACGATATACAGATCATGATAAAAAAAAAAAAAGAAAAAAAATTGAATTCAAAATATATTATTTCATATACAAATAATTCCTTATCCTATAAGGAACATGGTGAAATTCAATACCCACTCTATTAAATGGATTCTTGAGACTTCTTTGAAGTCTTGAGACAGTTAATTGATAACTGAGCTGACAACTCAAGTTTTTGTAGTTCCTCCAGGCCATTTCCTCCAAAAGGCTAACCTTAGATTTCCTGATCCAGATGTAGACAGTAGTAAACCTTGGAATCCGAGCTTCCAAAGTGCGTTAGTAAGAATCTGAAACAATCAATACATTTTTATATGGGTTGGTAGAGAGCAGAGTTGCAATTGATTATCGTTACGATTACTTAATAATTAGGTTACCATGTAATCATGACTACAAGTAAGCTTTTCTACCGATTACTAAGTAATTAGATTACCAGGTAATCACGATTACTTTTTGTAATGAATAACAAAAACTTTCAAAACTGTTGAGAAATCCTAAGAGCATTAGATAAAAAAGCTATTAAATTAAATTAAAATCAAGTATAAAAAAAAGTTATTAGTAAATAAAAGCTATGAATGAGGAATAAATATGAAACTATCTCTACACAATACATCCGAAATAAATTAAATATGTAAAAATGTATAAATTTTAAATTCCTTTAATACACTTTTACACATTTTCATGGGTACAGTTTGGTTCTCCAAATCGCATGTTTCATATTTCAGGAATGTAAGGTATATCTGCTATGAGAATTAATTAAGATAACTGTGAACAAGTAACCGCTTGAAGAATACTGTAATCAGTAACTGCTTGACGATTACGATTATAAGTAATTGTGATCGTCCTTACCTATAGGACGATTACGATTACATAGTCGTAATAACATTGCACAAACTTATTACGATTACGTAATCAGTAATCGCGGTACGGTGGTCGAAAACTGTTAGTAATCTTTAATCGATTACAATATGCCCAACTCTTGTAGAGAGCAATACATTAAAGAGGAAGATACACATTTATTGACTTCATTTTTTGGTTGTGTAAGGTTCTGAATTCATATACAGTAGGACCTCTTTAAGTCGAACCTCGATAATTTGAAAATTTACAAAACTCAAAAAAAAGTTTTGTTCCTTTCCCTTCAAGCCCCAAAACCTCCATTACTCGAAATCTCAACCCTCTATTAGTCGAAATAATCAGTGAGTCCCTACAAGCTATTTTGGTACATATTTTCCCTCTATAACTCGAAAAAATAAATTGGACCTCTGTATCTCGAACATAGCAATGTTTTATTTTACAACCTTTACAACTCGATTATTTGAAACTTATTACCTCTATAGCTCGAAGAAAAATAAGCTACCGACTTAAAGAATTTGCCGACAATGTACACCATTGATTCTTAGAAAACAATTTAGGAGTATACAATAAATAGGATTACCAATTCTAAGAAATGATAAAGGATATTATTATTGGTTTCAGAATTTTAGCGAAGCAAGTCATTTTGTGTCGATTGAAAAATTGTCAGTAGTAGTAGAATTTTCTGCTCTTTATACCTTAGACAATGCTATAGATAGAGAACAACCGAATTATCTAAAGCAAAAAAAAATTACTGACTTTTTTTAATACCTACATATATGTACTACGTATTTTTTATTTTAAGGATGTTTTGAAATAATGTTGATTTATAATAAAACTAATATGTTTGTTACCTCTGTAACTTGAATTTTTATTTATTTCACCTCTCTAACTCAAAATAAGTTAGAATGAATCTTAACCTCTACAAGTCGAATCAAAATCCGCCTAAGTCGAAATCCTCCATAAGTCGAAAACTCTGTAACTCGAGTTTTTTGGCGTCTCCCTTGATGTTCGACTTATAGAGGTTCTACTGTATATTGTATATTTATCACAGCTACAAATCCATAAAGTCATATAAACAAGCTAAAGAAAGTCGTCGGTGAATCACTGGCTATGTACTTCCCTTTCGCTCTCCTTCCAAAGTCAATTGACCGTTAGGGCTTAAACTCAATATTTGACATAAATAGTGGTGGCTTCTGAATCTTCATACTAAATTTTCTGTCGTTACATTGATTACATCGGCAGTTAATAGGATTTTTAAGTTGAGCCCCCCTCCCCTTCGGCCGATTCCGCTGAAAATTAATGTGTCGTCCTTATAGGCCCGTGAATATAATGAAGTTTCGTATCAATACGTTCATTACAACGGCAGTTATTAGTTTTTTTTGCTAAGCCTCCCTTCCAAATCCTCTTCTTCCTTATATATGGTCGAGTGAGAACTTACTAATAGCACCTCGCTTCCTCTCCTAATTTAAAGAAAGTTAACATTAAATGTTGTAAATATACAATTTTGAGTTTCCGAAACTCAACTACTTCAAAAAAACTTCTTCATATTAAATAAAAACTGACTTTTTTGCAGGAAATAAAGTCAATATATTATCTAAGTCTGTATTTACCATTTTAAGGTTCGCAACTCGACGGTTCGGGTAAAATTCTTTTGCCCTAATCGTTGAATCTGCGAACCTTAAAATGAAGAGTTGACCCGACTTTCCAACTTCATCTAATGGCTGCCAAGGTTATCTTGAAAATATTGCCTCACATAATTCAGTTTCCAACATGCGGCAAGTTAAGAGGGTGACATTTCTATTTCTACCCAAAAAACATTGGCCGCTTTCCGATTTTAAATAAATAAATCCTACTCTGTGATTCCGTTAACATTGTTTTAAAGGTGGCAAATGAGTACTATAATGTCAGAACAGGATGAGACACCACAAGAACGAAGTTCAACCTTACGGACTACAGTAAAAACTCAACCGGATACAATTTTTAAACGAATGAGAAGTACACTAAAAATACATATCCGTCCTTACGTTGACGTTGCTTACCAACTTACGTTCGATAATCCGATTAACGAACTTACGTTTGTTAATCCAATACGGTTACTTCCTCCTTGACAAAGAACTCCACGACTTCCTCTTCAACATTTTGGGTATCTGACTCTAATGTATCAGTGTCGACATCTGGAAGGGGGAAAAAATATTCCAAATATTAGAAAATTTATAAATAAAAATAAAATAGTAATAAAAAAAAACTAAAAAAAAAAACGCACTGTTCCTAAGCTGCAACCTCCTTTGTTTTTGGGTTTGCCAAACTTCAAGAACGGACTGACGATAGTCATCGAATTTCTTCATTGCAGCGGCACGCTTCTCAATCAATTCCTGAAACACAAAAATAAACAAAATAAATTAATAATTGTTAACAAATATTATTTGCTGATTATTAGTGCTATTTGTCATCGGACGCATGTCTCCAACCTAATTGTTTTTAATTCAGTTTTTACTGTGAAATAGGACAGCTAAACAACCGCCATCATTAACCAACTATTCAAACAGATTCATTCATCTGTCAAGGTAAGAAATTTAATAATAATGAATCCTACTGGATTTATATAGATGAATGATGTGGATCAAATCTAACATGGTTCTGCCAAGTTCCAATTACAAAAAAAACAAAAAAAAACAGACTAGACAAGTATAATATAACATAAATCAATCTCGGAACTGAAAAATTGTAGATATGTAGTATTATTTACTCAAATAAACGCTTTCATTAATATTATATTTTATTGGTTAATCATCTTTCTAAGAAAACCAACAGATAACAGCCATAGCAGCTGATGCGACTTATTAGAAAAATATTAATTTGTGCTGTTTCATAAGTTCTTCAATTACCATGAAAAAAGGATGCGATGCATACAATTTGATTTAAAAACGATCGAACGAATCCCCTTTCAGTATATGCAAAATTCGGCGCAATAACTCAAACTGCGCACAAGGCGTGATTCAGAAAAACCACGATCAGAGGATTGTTTTCTTAAAACTTTTGAATTAAGTAGATTTCGAGCGCTACAGGAGCCTTTTTTACTCGTTTTGAAAACTCTATTCTGTTTGAACTGGCATAGTTTTCCATGTTTGTTTTCCTATTCACATTGTAAATTCATTATAATTTGAATTTCATGAACCTTAAACCTTCGTCTTAACAGGAAATTTTGCAACATATTTCATCACTATAAAAAAGTAAAATAATCATAGGAAATTTGTTTTATAGTGTTAATTGGTCGCAGACTTCAAGTAATGTTCTTAAGGTGATTAGATGGTATTTATGTGAAATACTAATACAAATAATAACCTTAGAGGCACGTGTCATTCGCATTCTATCCTTGGACTCAAATTGAGCGCTGTACTTCTTCAGATTCTTCTTGATCTCCTTCTGTTGCTCTATGGGGAGGAGTGTGAGAGGTCGAGGCCGCCACTGAAGCAGACAGAACTTCTGCATGTTGTTCCTGGAGAGGATGCGACCCTGGAAGGTCCAGATCCAGTAGCCTGGATCCTCTTTGGACTTCCAGAGTGAAGTTGCACTCACAACATACCGACCGGTCGGGTCCCACTCCACCTCGCTGCAACGGAAGTGTTCAGTTGTGTTCATGACGGTGAAATCATGTGTGTCCACAAATTCCAGAGTACCATTCCCTCGTAGATCGGCCAGTACGATGAATTGCCCCGCTGGTGACCAGAATAACGAACTGCATGTTCTCTTCTCCAGTTTTTCTACAAACAGAATGTTGAAAATTCTGATTAGTTGACCAGGATGTTTAAGGGAATATTCAATTGAAATGTTTTGAAGCTATATAACGCAAGTGTAACTCAAAATAATAAGAACAAATCAATATAGGTACTTCATGAGAGAAAAATATAAGCGAATTCAACACATTCAAAAATTATGTAGCGCTAAATAATTTCTAATTAAAATTATTTTAAAAATTTTTTAGAAGCCTAAATACTACGTCACAGTTTTTTCAATTAAATGTACACTCTAGATATGTGACTAAACGTTTTTCAAAGTAGGGCTTCAGTGAACTTCAGGTATTTTGTCCATACATAAGACCCTCACAAAAATTGAAAATGTTTTATTTATAAGTTGAAGACATGCTACACCTTCTGTAGAATCCTCGAAAGTGAACACGAAATAGAAGAATGAATATATTAAAATAAATAATGTCTCATACGTCCATTTGTCTTCATTTCTTCTGGGTTAACCCCAGAATATTAGATAAAAAAACTCATACGTCAATTTCTCAAGGAAATTGTAACTTCAATGAATGTTTAATACCTACACTTCATCATCTACTCAAAAACGCATTTTTCTATGTAGAGTAGAGTCCCGCTAATCCGGACTAAGATGGGACCGGACCCCGTCCGGATCACCGAAATTTGCTGTAAAATGCACATGATAGATATTTTTAATTTTTTTTTATATTAGCGTAAATATCTATCGCGCCATCTTCTTTGTCGGCACTTTTTCATCGTAGCCAACTAAGTCCCCCCCCCCCCCCCACCAACCCTCTCTTTGAATTATTTTCGTACTAACCGCTCGCCAAATTAAATTTTTAGTTCACTAAATTCTAATTAGTTTTTTTTTAAATCCCGTCCGGATTAACCGGATAATCGGTGTCCGGATTAGCGGGACTCTACTGTATTTTCACCCCCCCAAAAGATGCTCTGCTATGAGGAATGAACAAATGCCTTATAAAATATGTTATTATACATTTGCAAATAAAATATGTTAATATACATTTATAAACTATAAAATTTTGTCTGCCACAAAAGAGTCGAATGAATTGAACAACTCTTTACTTAAACTGCAGGAGTAACAATTTAAAGATTTCAAGAAAAAAAACTGTAGCCTCATCCGACAAGTAAATAAATACAGAATCCATGCCCTCCATTAGATGTTTCTTTTTTTGAAGATCGTGATACGTTATAAAATGTTCTCTTCCTTAACTAACATTCTTTGGACATTAAAGCCCTTGTGTTCCGAGTTAAAGTAACAACCTTTGGAACTTGAACTTACTAAGTAATACTGGTTTGTGTCCAGGCGTGAGTCCATAGAAGGACACACTCAGGTTGGAGGTCTCCCCATGAATGATGGCAAAGGTGGAGCCCACCGGTTCCCAAGCGAACGAATGAATAGGCTCTTTGATCTCCACACTGTCCACAGGCACATTCTTCTCACGGAGATGGAATATCTCAAAATTGTAGTACATACCCTGAAAAAACAAAAAGTCCAATAGATATTACAAATATATTGGAGCCCCATCGAAAAAATAATATATACAATCGCCTATTCTAGTCAAAATTATTTGTATCCAAGTTTACAGGAGAGCACAATCGACGACAGAATTTTTCCTTTCCAATAGAAAATAAATTAAAAATATTATAGGCAAGTGCTTACAGACACATTGAAAGGTTCCGTAAGTTTCATTTTTAAATTTGACGACCCCACACCAAAAATTATGCTAGTAAAAAAAAAATTTTAAGGCAAGCATTCCTCCATTTCAAGTGGAATAGAGGGTGGACATCTGGACTTTTTTGATACCCCTAGCCGCCATATTGAATACACAATTTTCAATATATCAACGTACTTTTTTCTCAGGAAATATTTTGTTTTTGTTATGACCTAACTTTTGCGAGAGGAACAATTCAGTGATGGCGCTTCTAATTTTTCTGACGTTGAGCCGTATTTCTGCAGAGAAAACAGCAACTTTCTAACTCAAATGGTTTGGTGTCTAGAGGGATAGACAGGCAGACACAAAGCTAACTGTACGGCTCCATTTTCGTTTTTCAACCAATGGAACACTAAAAAGCGCTGAAATTATATATATTACATTAATTTAGCGCTGAAATTATATATATAACCTTGCATTCTTCAAAAATGTCAATCAGAATATATCTGATTTAGGTAGCCGATATATCTTATATGAAAATCGTAAGAAAAATATAAGGTAAAGAAAATCGACTTACAATGTACTTAGTTTCTCCTTTCTCCTTTTTGCATCTCGTATATCGATCCACTTTAACACAGAGGTAGTCTCCGCATTTTTGCCAGTGAATCTTGCAATCGCACACCTTGAATAAATTATTCGTTCGAACCTCGTTACGACTGAAATATATAAAATTACATAATGAAGATCATATATCATATAGTATACAAAATGTACAATTATAATTTAGAATATTTGAACTAAGAGTCGAGATTATTCAATCAAACAATTGATTTTTCTCCTAATCCTACGTCTGTCTATTCCCCGAACAAAAGAAACAGAACTTAAAAAAGTTTAAGCCTTGTTACAGATATTCATTAGAACACAAACTGAGAGACTTAAAATAACTTTGTCCCCTACAGAAATTAAGTAAAACACAAAAATCCTAAGACTTATAGCGCCACTTAAATATACAACATATGATATCTGAATCGACCTAATTTATTAAGAACACATCAGGTTCCGCAGTCGAAAGATCATACGTAGCCGTTTAAAATATATTTTAAAACAAATACGAGTGGCATTATCAAAATACACCAGCTATAAATACGGACGTGCTCATTATAAAAAATAAAAAACACCGCAGCTGACATTATTTGATAACTATCAGAGCAACTGACAAAATCAAAAGAGATAATCAATTGTGAATTTAAAAAGAAAAAATAGGAGGGTCATCACGTCCATTAAAATTAAAACAGACTATATTATAATAAATATCATAATAAAAACCTGCTTTCTATACGATACCAAACTAATGTAATAAGAATAAATCAAACAAAATTAGTTTTTGAAATATTGTCTATTCCCATGAAATTTATACATTAACTATCGGTTTCGACATTAATCCATCGTCAGGTTTAGTTTAGTTATACAATTAATGTCTTAGTTTATAATTAAACCTGACAATGGTGTAATGCCAAAACCTGTTGTTTATGCACAAATTTCTTGCGGAATAGAATATCAGAAAAAAAAAAAAAAAGCAGTTCGTTTTATTTATTGTGAATTTTCACTATATGCCCGCGTTTTTCAACTTAAGAGTTAGACTACTTTAGAACTCATAAGTTCTATTCATAAATTCCTATCAATTAAGATTCTTTTTGATAAATTTAATTATTTTTTTTATTAACTTTAGATTCACTTAATTGTAAAGCATGACATTTTCTATCGAATGAGACTCATTTTGATTTTTGTGCGACTCAACAATCATGAAATATGAGTGGCTTGGCTATTTTGGAGAAACAGCTTCTCGACCGGTGTTACTGGCCCGTTTTTTAGTGTTGACTATGGGGAACCATGACTGTACCATATAGGTGGGGAAATAGTGATGGTAAGCCTCACACGTTATCTCTAACCGCCATCCCTATAATTCGTATGTCTCCCCCTCGATAACCCCTAAACTATCTTCCATTCAAAAAGTAATAAATATTCTTTAAGTGATATTGAAAGTAATCTCATTTGAAATCCTTCTCTTCAGGGCGAAACACGTTCAACAGTTCCTATATATGCGGAAATGAACGCGAAGAAGTTTATCAGCAGGTACAACGAGTGTTGTTCTCATTGATCCCTGGTACTAAATGAAATATTATTAGTGAACTGACCTAGGTACTTCCATAAGGACGACCCTGGCAGGAACATCCTTGTCCCCGGAGACCCAGTAGGCGAGGATGTTGTCAGTGGGAGACCAGCCAAAGTCTCGAATTCCAGCCAGCTTTACGCTCTTCTTATCCAGCAGACCGAACGACTGAAATCAAAACATATCACTATGTTCTCAATATGTTCGGATAATCTGATAAACCTATTGATGTGTTTCTAGTCAAGTTGACAAACAACAAATGCCATCTATAATATAGGTCTGTATACAAGACTTAAGGGAGTTAAGGTACATGGTGATACAACAATATATGCTGGTACTTGTCTCAGACAATTTAATTGAATGATACGTCAAATTAAATGTTTGGGAACCGCTGATCTAGAAAAAAAAGGCAATTAAACGTCAATCGATGCAGAAAAATGAATCAACGGCTATGTACTTCCCCAGCACAAATTAATCAATTACGTTTTCGCTCTCCCTTCAAAGTCAATCGACCTTTTGGGATAAAACGTAATATTTGACTTACATAGTGACTTCTGAATCCTCACACTAAATTTTGAGTCCAAAGTACGACATTCCATCGGCAGTTATTACGGTATTTGAGTCAAGCCCTCCTTCCCTCGATCGATTTAGCGAAAAATCACTAGAGGCAATCCTTATGGGGTATTATATTTAAATATAAAATTTCAAGTCGATTCATTGGCAGTACCTGGAATTTTCGAGTTAAGTCCCCCTCCGATCCCCCTTCACCTTCAGCTGATTCCGTTCAAAATTAATACGTGTCGTTCTTATAGGGCTTTGAATATAACTATGAAATTTCTCGTCAATACATTCATTACAACGGCAGTTATTCGAATTTTTGTATTAAGCCTCCTCTTCCCTTTGACCGAGTTGGCTGAAAATAAAAAGGTGTCGTCCTTGAGGCTTCTGGGTGCAGATATAAAATTTTGTTGTCATTCTATCGGGAATGATTGTTTTCACAAACACGACACTTTTCTTCCATTTTTTTGGAGGATCAGGTCGGAAAACATGAAATTCCGTTGAAAACTGAGCATCGAATTTCTAACCGATTACATAACTTCCTCTATACTTCGTATGGTTGGAGAAGTAACATAATTTTGTTCGATCAACCGCCTTCATTTCTGGCAATGGCTATAATAAAGATATGCTATCCACCACAGGGTTGGACGTATCTATTGTACAACTTAACCAGATGCATTCTTAAATACTCAACATTCTAAATGTAGGTAAAAAGTAAATGATCGGGAGTCCAAATTTGAGAAAATCGAAGTTTTTGCAGATTTGTGCTATTGCGACCCTTGGTGCGGTATAAGGATGAGGTGCTCGTTAGAAGGAAGTATGGTAAGCTCCGTTCCACTGCCATCATTATAGCAACTGGGTATATACCAAATAATAATATAATATTCTAAAATAATTATATTATTCGCTCTACTGATAAATTTAGAAATGTGACAAACGACCATTTACTTCAAAGGTAACAGATGTTATAACTGCCATGAATATGAATTAATAACAATTAAAGGGAAGACGGATCATAACGCCAATAACCTATAAGGCATCGTGGCGAGTGGAACGACATAGAACAGGACAGGATAACAGGCAGAAGGCTAAACTAAACCACTGTTACACATCACTGCTAATATAAAAAATACGAAATTGATTAATTTCAAAAAAGTATTATGTTAAGTAAACTCAGAAAAGCTTAAGCCAAGCTATGTATCAAGTATGTTTCAACAGAGTATATCATCATTGTTTACTTCCACTAATTGAAACTTTAAATTATAGTTAGTTATTGTGACTCATGCCCGGGCTTTAACTACGAGGTCACATTGCCTACTACCAGAGAACTCTTTCGTCGCTCTCTGGTGAACATGAGCTCGTCCTAAATTTTGCCTATTCAAGTTTAGTTATTTACTCTACGGGTCTCTAACGAGTACCTGACATCGTTCCGGCTTCAACCGAACTACCTCTGGAACTACTCCTCGTCAAAAAAGTATATTCTAAATCGCTATGAAATTATATATTTAATATCAAAATAAACAGAGAAGGGTACTTACGGGTGTTTCGTAAATGCTGAGAACATCGTGGCCTATTTTGGCAAAATACTTGTCGTCTTTTGACCATTTGAAAATTGGCCAAATTGGAGGTCCATCAGGGTCAAATGTTCGCATTACTTCACCTCTTCGGATATCCCAGATGATAAGATAGCCCTGTTCATGAGAGTGAGAGTTTGAGGAATACGTCACCAAATAACTAGAAACACACAAAACATTATTATTACTAAATAAATAAATAATATAATTAATTATTATTAACTGAATATTATACATTAAAGTATACTCAGAAAAGCTTAAGCCAAGCTGTGCATCATATAAGTGTCAACAGAGTACATCATCATTGTATACATTTACATACAAACGGTTAACATAAAGTATTATTTATTTTGGAAAAAATATTATCTATTAATTAGTTCTGCATTGGACATATCACATATACTTAATATATATTTTAAAATTCGTTACAATATAAACATTACTTTGAAATATTTCATATAAACATTTAATCTACATCTTTCTCTGGGGCGCTCTAACTTCGGTCGTATTGGTCCTATCACAGACAGACACATTAGCGATTGGACATTTAATAAGAAACATTTTCGGTAAGAATTAATTTTTTGACAGGACAAACGTTTCCTCGGAAATCGAGTAAACATCTTTAAAAAAATGAGTTTCAAAGAACATTTTAGTAAGGTTTCTGGAATTATCTCGTAAAGCGGACGGTCTGAAAAAAATTGTATTTCAGATAAAATATGTCTGTTTTCTCTACAATGTTTATTTGAAACGATTTTTAATTACTCCTAATCCCCTCTCCCTTTGGTCGATTTGACTGAAAAACAATAGTCGTCGTTAGAGAATTCTGGAATCATATATAAAATTTCGTACCGATACATTCATTCTATCAAGAGTTATCGTGTTCAGAAAAACCCTTTTTTTTCATATTTGGAATCTAGAGATCGGAAAACATGGAACTTTGTTGAAAACCTGGCATCGAATTTTTAACAGATTACATAACTTCACCTATACTTCGTATAGCTGGGGGAGTAAAAACTACCAATAATAATAATATTTTAAAATTCATTGCTATGCGTTACAATATAAACCCACGCCGTCCTTCGGATGCGGCCCGAGCCTGTACCATGTCAATTACTCGTTAAAGACCCCTAATCCTAGGTGAATAAAAATTTAGGGCAGGCAAAATTTGGGACTCCCATAGAGGAATCGGGCTCATGTCCATCAGAGTGACGAAAGAGCGCTCGTAGTTTAAGCCCAGGCATGAGTCATAATAACTAACTATAATAATGTGAATATTATATGTTAAGTAAACTCAGAAAAGCTTAAGCCAAGCTGTGCATCATATACGTGTCAACAGAGTATATCATCATAGTTTATTTTATCACATAATATTACCTATTAATTAGTCTTGTAATGGACATCTCACGTATATATTTTCTTTATTTTTGAAATCATAATTAATTTTAAAAAGTAGCAATAATTATGATATTTTACGTTTATTATTCGTTGTTATGAGTTACAATAGCACGGGCTTCAACTACTATTACCAGAGCGCTCTTTCGTCGCATGAGCTCGAACTCTACTATGGGAGTTCCAAATTTTGCCTATTCTAAATTGTTATTCAACTGAAGGTGGATTAGAATATCTTTAACGACATCGTTACAATATAAAACATTACGTTGAAATATTTTCTATGGAAATTTATTTTCCATTGTTCGGGTTTGGGGCGATCTAACTTTGATCGTATTGATCCTATCTCAATTTTAATAAGGAACATTTTCGGTAAGAACCTATTTTTCTATATGACTAACAGTTTTCACGTAATTCAAGCTAATGTCTAAAATAATACGTTTCAAAACGACATGTTAGCATGGTTTTCAGCATGTATCCGCTAAGCTGGATGGCTTGCAAAAAATCCTATTTCAATAGATCATGATGGAACGTGAAGTTACGTTGAAAACTCGATCTTGGATTTTCGGATGATTAGCACACTTCCTTATACTAAAGGTATTAGAAAGTATAAATAAATAAAATATTTTGAACAATTTTTTAAAATTCTCAATATTATAAAATGAAAAGAAAATTTCCAGGACTTGAAAGGACTTTCCAACTATTTTTCAGTGCTATCTTGCAAGAATGATGGTCAGCACTTAGCCAGAAAAAATATTATCAATACGAGAACAAGAATTATCCAAATATGGGTGCATAAGTGCATGTTCATTTAACATGGACCTCACGTAACCTTCGAACTACCATTGAAAAGTTGTCAAACCGGAATTGCAGAAGGTTAATATGGAATACCATTGAAATTTCTTTTATCACAAAAATTTCTTTGGATATGTATGAGAATGTGAAATTTACAAAATCATTAATTTACAAAAAAAAACAGTAGTTAATTGAACAATTGAAATGTCATACATTGACCTTAATAAAAATGGGTGTGTCTATATAGAAAGTTGATAGATTTCAAACAAAACTGGATCTGAAGAGGTGTGGCATTGAGTAAGACGACTAGGGAGCAATAGAGAAAACGCTGGGGTTCTGTTCCCACAAAGTTTTCAATTATTTTACATAATCTAAAATATATATATTATATAATATAAAGAAAAAGTATGTTTGTATGTTTTAAGTAATATCGAAAAATAGTTAACCGATTTGGATAATTCTTTGATAGTTGAGAAGTTTATTTCTTTCTGGTAAATTGTACATCTCCAAGCTTTATCAAAATGGAACAGAGCAGTGATAGTAACAGTGAAACAAGTCGGAAGAGAAACGCCGTCAGGACCCTATTTATTGCGTACGCTGCCTAAACAGTTGAAGATATATCAAAATGATGTATAGAGGAATTTTTGGTAATAAAAAGTTTTACAAAACGCTCTGCTAGAGTATATACCCATCTATAACAGATACCTTAAATAAAAGTTTTATCTCTATACATAAATCTGTAACTTAAAGTTACTAACCGAGCAAACTAACTTCACTAACCTACTTAAAGTTTTGTGAGAACCCGGGTAACCTGATAATCAATTAATATAAACGTGCATTCTCCAGAAAATATAAGTATACAAAAATTAAAATAAAATAAACAAATACAAACTTTTCACAGGGTGAGAATTCAATATGCTGGACCTCGATGTGGGTGAACCTCATGATCTGCTCAAAGGCAGGGCCGCCCCAGAGGGCCACACCCTTCTGATGGATCGTGGCCAGGTAAGTGCCCAGGGGAGACCACTGGATGAACATCTCCGTCCATCTCTGTAGACAGAACACAATGACTTATATTAATAATAAGGAGGGCAGCATTGTGGCGCGCTTAGCGCCAAAATTGGTAACATTCAAAAAGAATCGAATTAATTATCAGTTTGGCTCTCCCTCTAAAGGCAATCGACCAATTTCGGGGGCCGGGAAACATACAATTCTAACAGTTTACATAACTTCCCCTATACTTCGTATATGTGGAGAAGTAAAAACATCTTACTAGAAAATGTGTATTATGAAAACTCATCCATTTCATTATAAAACTAGTAGTTCGCAACAAACAATATCAAGTTTCACAATTATTGTCATGTCCGTAACAAAATTATCTTTTCCCATTTCACTTTTATTTCATTTATGTTGTTTTTTTATTAATCGCCCAGCTTTTAATGTACAGGTTATACTTCAAAATTCAATAAAAATGTCGTTAATAAATAATAATGAGAACTTGATTTAAAGCCACTGACACCCCAGTGGGTCGCGGCCCACAGGATTAGAAATACTGGATTCAAGTGAATAACCATGGGATCCGTTATTATAATCTCAAATACGATTTATAGAATTGAGCTTTTTATTCCCCAGGTATAGGAAGTATAGGAGAAGTTATGTAATAGGTCAGAAATTCGAAGCGAAGTTTTCAACAGAATTTTGTGTTTTCCGACCTCGTAAGTCTAAAAACTTAAAAAAAAAAATTATGTCTGTCTGTGAACACGATATCTCCCAATAGAACGAATTTATGATACGAAATAAAGTATAAGGATTCAGAAGCCACTGTGTAAGTCAAATGTTGAGTTTTAGCCCAAACGGTAGGTTGGCTTTGGAGGGAGAGCGAAAACGTAATTGATTAATTTGTGCTGGGGATGTACATACCCGGTGATTCACAGACGACATTTTTTTATAAGGTAAAAATAATTTAGTTTATTCAAAATAACTGATTCATGTAATTTAATAAAAAAAATTACGTAAGAAGCCTACTGCAGAATCTAACATGGAAAGGTGAAGGCCAACCTAAAAAGAATCTCATAACCCTTAACTTATGGTCACCGATTTTCATTTGAAACATTTTTTGTTTTTTTAGAATGTTTCGTAAAGGAATATAAGTAAAACTAGCAAAATAATGAAAATACAAAATATGAAGGTTCTCGGGTCATGTCATTTAAAGATCAATATATTCAAAAAATAAAGAAAATATTTTTTCAGTGTGAGAAAAATGTTAGAAGCGTAACAACACTGAGGCAGATAATGACCACAAATGTTTTCCCTTTTAAATATATTTTTGTATGACAGTAGCCTAAAAAATGCAACTTACAGCGCGTTCCTCGAGCTTCGTGGGCTGGGGCATGGTGTTGAGCCATATTTGTACAGGGTTACCACCACTGCAGATGACACTGAACTGATCGTAAGCATCAGGCTCCAGCAGGTAGTAGTGGAGATCCCGCTGCTCCTTGTACGGCTGAGGGTCGGGGGGACTCCACTCGTCCGGGATCTCTTCATATCTGCAACGTAATTAACAACTAATTTACATTTGAATAATTTCTGGAGAAGAGAATGATTGTTTTGACAATAAGGAACATATTCAGAAGTCAATATGCGAAGGCCAAATTCTCATTGGTAATCTTGTTACAACGTTTTTAGATAATATGTATGATATAATACTAAGATACAAGTTGAAACGCTTGCAAGAGCAAAATGTCTCTTTTTCACTGTACGATGTATTACTGTTAGTAATGTAATTTATAATTATATTAATAACAAACCTTAGTTTTACAACTTATATCTTACTCAACCTATCGGATCTCCACGCATTTAGGCCTAAAGAGCAAGTTCCAGCCATCAATGAGCTCACTTGGTTAAACCAAAAAGAGAGGAAAAGAATATAAAGAAAAATGTACGTTTTTAAGAAGAGAGGGTTGAAAGTAAGATTAGTATTTAGCATATGCAATCCTTTTTCGACAAAACAACAATAATATTTTAGAGTTTTGATTTTATTTTATTACTTCTTTTAGTGGCCTTTAAAGCTCTTTATAAATAAAATAACAATTAACATTCCTCAAGAGTATATATGTACATATTTCCTGTCCCTTCAAACCAATGTTTGGATAAGTCTCTGGACTCATTCATAAGATAATCCAATGATGAAAAAAACTGGACAGAAGTATCCATACAAATCAGTAAAGTTTAACCCCTAAGCCGGTGTTGTAAAATTGTCTTGAAAATGAAAGAACATCAAAGAAGTAATCAAATCGTCTAAAGTTAGTTATTGTGACTCACACCCGGCTTTAATACGAGGTTAAATCGCCTTCTACCGGAGCGCTCTGGTGGACATGAGCCCGACACTACTGTGGGAGTCCTACATTTTTATTCACCTGGGGTAGGGGTCTTTAACGGGTACCTGACATCGTACTAGCTTAACGTCCCATCTGAAGCTCGGCGTGCTCAAGGATATTCACACCCAAACAAAAAAAACTAGTCACCCGGATTTTGAACCTGCGATCTTGAGCACTGTAAGGAAGCATGCTACTTCTGAGCTACTAGCCCAGTGTGAGGCAGGTGATGACCGAACCTCACACATCCCCCCACCCCGAACACCAAAGTCCCTCCCCTTTTTTTCTAAATTCCAACACTACTTTAGTGTCTATTATTGAATTCTACTCAATTATGCTAAAAACTACATACATGGAGGTGGAGATAAGAGACATTAAGCAGATCTACAGACTCAGTATGGGACTACATTATTTATCCAAGACAACAAAAATAGTCTCAATAGGTAATATAACAATACATCCAGAAAAAATAGATTTTTAGATTCTGAGTATAAACCTTAATATACTTACTTTTTGAAATCCGAAAATAAATTGACTTGAAAAGTATGGTTCTTATCGAGCTTGTAATTGTTCGTTGCATTGGCCGCATCAACAGCACTCTGAGGATTGGAATATTCGATGAAAATGTACCTAAAATAATAAACAATAATTAACATATAATATTAGGAACATAACATTATAACATGAAGAGAAAAAATAATAATGTACCCTTTCGTCACGTCCTTCTCACTCAAAGGGTAGTGTTCATTGACAATATTGCCAAATTTACTGTAGATTTTCAATACAACAGATTGTAGCTTTTCGAACCGTTCCGGCCCAACCTGTGGTATTCCATCAACAACAACAATTGAGTCAACACCGTCTATTGCTTCAGGCTTTTCACTTAAGACGTCCCCAACAAGCTCTGAAATTAAAATAAGTTACATACAGATTAAAGGACTGCTACGGTTCGATTACACAAAAGAAAATTCAATGAATAAGTTACATACTCCTTTAAATACAACTAACCCAATAAGATAAACCCAAATAAGAATGCCTAAAGAAATACATAAATGTAAAAATAAGCATATGCCTGGGAGAAGAGGCCTCTCCTATATAGGTTACGTTCATTAAAAACTCATAACTAACCTTCATCCGGAATTTTATCTACAAATCCTTCTGGGTCATCGAAATTGGGTTCCTCGTCATCGTTTGGCTCAGTCTTTTGATTTTTAACATCATTATTTTGAGTCTTGTCGGCATCTTTTTTCTTAGCCATCTTAGAGGCCTCGTGGAAATGGCGGAGGTACACTACGGTGGGGTTAGAATTTAGTGGAGCTGGTATTAATGGTGACTTGATCATGCGATTACCTAAAATTGAGAAATGTAGTTGATGTCTTTGTCAACAACTTATTTTCAACCTCAAGATTTATTTTTTTGAATGTGACTGAATTAAAATTTTATTCGGAACAATAATTTTCTATTTTGCTAAGAAGGATACATCAATGGTTTTCGTCAGCTGACTTATAAGGTGTTGTTATTTACTTATCAGTTCCTAATTACATGTAATTGTTCTGTATTGGACTTAGCAGTTCAGTTTTTCGCCGGATAGAATCTTTACAATGCTCGTTTTAGTACTCGGTGATTTACATGTACCGCATAGATGTAGTAGTTTACCTGCCAAATTTAAGAAGCTGCTCGTGCCCGGAAGAATTCAACATATACTCTGCACTGGGAACCTCTGTACAAAAGAATCATTTGACTATTTGAAAACACTTGCGAGTGATGTACATGTTGTTAGAGGGGATTTCGATGAAAATATGAATTACCCAGAACAAAAAGTAGTCACCGTTGGACAGTTTAGAATTGGACTTTGCCATGGGCATCAAGTTATACCATGGGGTGATCCGCAAGCGTTGGCCATGCTTCAGAGGCAACTAGATGTAGATATCCTCATATCTGGTCATACACACAAATTTGTAGCTTATGAACATGAAAACAAATTTTATATCAATCCAGGATCTGCTACGGGGGCGTTCAACCCTATAGATCCCAATATTACTCCGTCATTTGTATTAATGGATATCCAGAGCACAACCGTCGTTACTTATGTTTATCAACTTGTTGCAGATGATGTTAAAGTTGAGAGGATCGAATACAAGAAGAACTGATTGCTGTATTATGGCTTTGTTGATTTTGAATTGGATTGATTTTTGTAAAAATACTTAAATGCAAGTTTATTCAAAAGACTATAACTTGTCCAAGTGCTAATTATTGCTACACTTAAATGAATCTTATTATTAATTACAATGTACCGGTTTCATTACTGTCTGATATTCTCGGAGATTGTCGCATAACATTCCTTTCTTTATATTGTAAAAGTAAAAAAAAAAACGAAAAGACGAGAGCAAAGCAATTTAAATGTATTCATTCAATATTTACTCTCAAATAATTCGCATGAGGAATATCAAAGGATTTTCTTTTCCAATTAACCTTAAATTACATATATTTATTTATTAGTAAATTGTTATTACATGCCGAGCATGTAGAAAGAATATTGTGAAAAACTATATTTATGTATATTGTTTATGTTTATTATTATTGTAAATTATATCAGTGATATATGTATATTTTTTAAATTGTATTAAACGCATATAATGTATCATTGTTTATTTGTAGCCCTTTTTTTTTTTATCTTTCTTTTTATCCACTTTAAAAAATATATCTCATTATAAATAGCTGTTTAATTGGATATTAAATGTGAAGTTTCCTTGAGAGTGAAGAGATTAAGCAGAAAATAGTAGTTTGATATCTATTGCCAGGAACCCACGTTAATTCAAATTGACGTAGCATGAGATTATGTCATTGAATACATAAACAAGAAAACCTATATAAATTATAACATAATTTGCTCATATTAAGCAAGAGAGCTCCTCCATTTGTTGGGAAAAGCCTATTTTGACACAACTATGTACTGCACATGCCCATTTGAATGATCTCTTGACCTAGATAAACCGGGAGTTGTTGAAAACATGAGGGTTAGTCCACTGTTTATAGTTATGTGTCAGTTGAAGTTTTAGATAACTACAAGGAAAGCATTCGATTGTAAGTACCTAGTTATAATATTTTCAATGTTAATGAATGTACACATTGGAAATACTTGAAGATATTATTTTGTTCATCTCACTATATCATCCACCCCTTCTTTATTTGGGATTGTCCTAAAACTCTGAAGTTAATGGTCGGGTATAACATAAGACTAGCTACTAAAAAAAAAAGTCCTTTTAGGAAACTGCTCTAAATTGAACACTTATACCGAAAAGGATCAACTGTTGAACTCGGAAAATACGTAGTTTCACGCGAAATGTGGACCTTTGACTTTTGAAGTACAGAATTAGTAGCAACATTATAATATATATGCTTGTAAGTTTAACTTTGATGACTTGTATCGTGATGTTCATTTATTTGCTTGATGTCAATGCACCTCTAACCATATTTCTTCTATTATTTTTTAGGATGCTTTCTAGTACCTCTTCGGATGGAAGTGAAGTTGAAGAAGACTGGAAACTTGCAAGGAGGGGTATCCAGCTGGTTCTCAATAATCGCCATGAAGAAGCTCAAGCACTTTTTGAGAATAGGCGAGATTCCATACAGTTAGCCGTAGGACATGCCTATATTTTGTTTATGGTAAATTTTTAAGTATAATCCTTAAAAATATGGAAGTATAATTTACGTAGTTTTTAGTATGTTTTTCATAAGATGGTACTTAATATTGGATGAATCCGATTACCTCAACTTGCTTCATTCACCCAGGTTTCAATAAGATCGTCGGTTTCTTTGACAGACGTTAAAATATGTTAACTATGCGGGTTGTATCTAACCAGGATTCTCAGCTCTCACGTCCCAACTTACGATAAACGGACCGTGATTTGTTGAAAGGAGAGTATTCATATTATTAATGAAACATTATTCAACAGAATGCAGTAATGACATGTGAAGAGGATGCTTTAGAAAAAGCTACAAGTTCGTTGAAAATTCTTGAATCCAGATGTGCGCAGAATCTAGGCTGGCTAAGGGCAATGAAAAACAAAGTTTTTGGGAGAAACAGTGTAAGTACTATTTCGTTGATTTTTAAAAACCAGAAACCCTTACTGAGAACGTTCTATGTTTGTCTGACGGTCTATTCGACTAGAAATTGTGACCACAATATTTGTCTCTGAGACGCCTTTTAAAAAACACAAATGCACTAAAACTCTGTTTTTAAATTTGTTCGTAGAAATTATAACGACACCATTTGTCGTGAACTTTTAGTCAAATATGTACTGCTTGGCCTGCATACGGAATAATTAGTATGAATCCAAGATAATTATTTACTGACATCATTAATTGTACATTAAATACGTGGAAAATCAATTTTTCCCGATCATGGAGTGTATAGTATCAAATTGAGGGTCTTGATACACTGATTAAGAATTTAAGAATATATCACATTTGTAGCGAATCTTGGCATTTTAAAGGGCGCGAATGCGCAAAATCCATATTTTTAAACATGTTCGCATGTAGAGTCGACGATACCATTTGTCTCATTTACTTGCGATTTTCACATAGATGCACTTTAATAGCCCGCGCAAGGGAAAAATAGTCCCGACCTAAAATAATTATTTTCTGAATGTTAATTAATCATAGACCAACGAACCCCTTTCATGTACTTGCTACTCAATTCTTCACAACTTTTTCTTTTGATTTTAATTTTTCAAAATATTTGATTAGGTTTTTTTTTTTTTTTTTCTTTTTCCTTCTTGTTTAGTAAAAAGAAGAACAAAAAAAAAAAGTATTCATTATCAAACATAGTCGCTGCTGTAGCTACATGGTATTAAAGTGAAGTGATCAGAAATTGTGCTTTTGTAATTTGTCCTTTTTTTATGATATAGTAAATATGGACAAGGAAAAGAAAAATGAAAAAGTGGTGTCTAAAACAGTATTTGTGCAGACATCACACGCTCTGTTCATCCCTAATTCAGGAAATTTAGAATACAGCCTTCTCTGCGCTACATTTGCAAATCAGAATATTGGTTACTAACATAGTCATTACTTTTTTATGTTGTTTCCAGTCTTCTGCCTATAAAACCTTTAATTGTCAATGACATTTATTACAGTATCATGATTGAAGCTGGCAAAAGTATGAAAATGACATAAAGGATTGAGCCTTTATTGAAAGTTATAATCTTGCACCACTGTTCCAGGAACTGAGTACATATGAAAATTTGGAACAACAAATAGCCCTTGCGGATTGCCAGGTGTGCAGTGCTTTTCTGAATTTGATGGGCCAGGACTCCACCTCGGGCTGGGTAAAGGGTGGCTGGGCCCTCAGGAAGGCCTGGGGCCTCTATCATAGCACCTATAGCTATCTAGCTGGAGAGTACAGACGGGTCTTTGGCATCGGAATAGATTTACCAGGTTTTACTCAATATTTCTCTTGTTTTGTGTTCATCTTCATTAAGGAGTTTTATGTAAAACGGAAAACTATGTTTTGAGAAATTATTCCTTGATTTTTTCCACTCTTGTACATTTTTTACTTCTTATATGAAGTATATGAGAAGCCATGTAATCAGTAGTGTTAAGTTGTTGAGTTTTTACCAGAATTTAATGTTTTCCGACACCCTGATTTTAAAAATTAAAAAAAAAAATCGTGTCTGTGAACACGATTACTCTTGATAGAATGTATGTGTAATGTCGAACCGTGTATCCAGAACCCTATAAGAACGACACCTATTGATTTTCAGCCAATTTGGCCAAAGGAAAGGTGGAGTCAGGTGGTCAGAGGGAGGGCTCTTTATATTTAGACAAAACGGTCGACTGGTTTTAGAGGGAGAGCGAAAACTTAATTGATTAATTCGTGCTAGAGAAGTATATTGCCGGTGGTTCACCGATGACTTTTTTACTCTTGTTTATTTTTTTTTGAACATTTAAAAAAATATATTTCCGTATTTTTTCTATCAAAATAGTATACAATGTTTTAATGGAAATATTGTTGTTTAAACAATGATGTAGACTCTTTTGAAGGACATAGAATTTTTAGAGATAATTTTTGCAAAGAACGGCCATGTTGGGCCCACATTAAAAATCCTCCTGGGGCGGGCCCCAACGGATCTACTTCCCCATCGTTCATTGCTTCTTAGTTGATCTATACTAATGTCTGTCATACACTCTAAAATGGAGATATCGAATGAAAACTTGCAGGTTTACCAACGTAAGCAAGAGAAGCGAAAAATTCCATCTCCGTTAGGCTTAACCCGCATCATCAAATCGAATTAATTGTTAAAAGTTTGTGGGTAAATGATGGAGGTTAAGTCTAACCCAGTCGTTTGACTATTAAAAATCCATTAACGAAACAGGCTACAAAATCAGTCTATCTCCTTTTTTTTTTCTTTAACTCAGTAGCACATTTCTGTGGTAGGTATTCTCTGCTAATGATTATTTTCTCAAAGAAATGCATATATTATAACTTTATTATTCCAAGAATAAGTTTTAAAAATATATTAATACAAATTTTATATAAAATGCTATACTGGGATTTATGATGCACGTTCAGTTCGGCGCAGCTCTACGAATTATTTTCTTTATAATAAGTAAAAATCTCTTGATGCCAAGAATCTAGGCTAAAGTTTCCCCCTGTTACCGTTCACGTTAATTCTGAGCTCAAGGTCGTGGGTTCGTAGCCCGACCGAGGCCCTTAGTTTATTTTATCTGGGAGGTTAAATAAACTTAAGCACGCCGTCCTTCGGATGGGACGTTAAGCGATGGTCCCGAGCCTGTACGATGTCAGGTACTCGTTAAAGACCCCTACCCTAGATGAATAAAAATTTAGGGTAGGCAAAATTTAGGACTCCCACAGTAGAGTCGGACTCATGTCCACCAGAGTGACGAAGGAGCGCTCTGGTAGTAGGCGATATGACCTCGTAGTTAAAGCCCGGGCATGAGTCATAAAACCTAACCTAACCTAATTCTGAGAGATTCACGAGACCAATTTAAAAAGAAATTTCTATTGCGATAGAACTAATTTTTGGACGACAAATACAGCAATTCATCATAAATAAATGATAAATTTTAATAAATTATAATTTTTTTTAATGCTAAATACATTTTTTTTTTTTCAATTATTTGAACGTGTACTAATTAAAACACTTTTTTCAACGCATACTTTACACATTATTTCTATATCATTGATTTTTAGTGTTGCATTATTTTTGTTTTAAAACAAAATGAATAAAAATACTGCTCATTGTGGATATTTTTACTGGGCAAAAATAGAATCAAAAAAAATACCATATGGAGTTAATCTATTGTTGAATTGTATGTAATTTCAGGTGCGGACACTGTGCCATGGAGGGTATTTTCTGCAAGAACTGATTCTCCAGGCACGCCGCTATCCCCGTCAAGCAATTGGTCAGTACCTACAACCCCCTCAGCTGACACACCTACCAATGGTTACAAAAGGCACTGGACCAGGATTTTTTCTACTGCACAATCTCCTCAGTTGGTTCTTGTATTTTTGTATTATTTAATATTTAGTTTGTTCTTATACATTTGGACGTCCGCCATTGTGTTGATCATGGTTTCTGATTATGGACTGTCTCTATGGCTGTGCTACAGGTATTAACGGGAACCCCTCCCATTGACTTGGTCTTGGACGGGGCTGTCGCATCGTACTTCTGCAGACGCAACATGCCTTTAGGAGCAGATATTGATGAGCATTTACGCTTAGCCATGGAGGAAGAGGCGCGAAGATATCGTCCAGAATTGGGTAGTGGAAAAATGCCAACAACGTTTGTCACGAAGCTTGAATGGCCGAACAACATACACATACTTCCCGGACGTCCGGAAACGCCTCGACTCTACATGGGTTTAACCTGCTCATTGGATGTCCCAAATATTATCAGGTCATGGCGACTTTAACTCCAAGCCCTTCTTTTTTAAGAGAAAGAACAGCCCGAACTGTTCGTGTGGTGGCATCGAGATCGCAGAACATGTAGTCCTCCAATGTCCGCTGTACGATCAAGGTAGGGTGGAGTTGATTCACGGGACGATCGTATTTGGGACTGGATCTATGACAGCTGATGACGGAAACCGACTACCCAGTGTTCAGCCAGGGTACATAAACAGGCATTGTAACATACATGGGCTGGGAAGACCCGTTCGGCGCAGATTGTTCCGCCGACGGCGGGTCCCAGTCCTTCAGTAACCCCTTGATCCCGAGCTCCTCTCCCCACAATAGATAGGGTGATCTTGCTTTATGGCAAGGTCCACCCTATTTGAGAACAATAAAAAAAAAATCATGGTTTCTGAATTATTTGTATATTTATCCATGAAAATAAATTAAAAACACTCGTTCCCAAGTGTCATTTTAATTATACTTGAACTCGTATTTCAGATTGTGCGGAGAAGAAATTCGGCGTTTGATGTCTGCGGCTTGTTTCGGTTATGGATTGTTCCACCTTTGTATTTCTTTACTTCCGACCACATTGCTACGTCTTATACAGATCCTTGGTTTCTCCGGTGACCGACTCATTGGTCTGGATGCATTGATGTTCGCTCGGCATGGAGAGGATTTGAGGGCACCCTTGGCTACGTAAGAAGTTTTCTCGCTCTGTTTTCTTATTATAATTTTACTATCTTAGAAATTTGTAATTTAGATTTAAAAATAATAATAATAATAATAACTACCAGCTAATATTTTTTTCTAGGTTAGCCCTGTTATGGTACCACACCATTATGAAGCCCCTTTTGGCTGTTGAACCTCAGGTGATATCTTCAAGTGTAGTCGCTGCTGAAACTCTCCTAGAAGAGTCCAAACTGGAGTTTAACGGATCCTCCCTCTTCCTTTTTTTTCAAGGACGGGTGTTTAGACTTAAGGTATCGTTCATTTGTTTTACAGAATTTTTATTGCTGTCTTTTATTTAAATTTTCTAGTTCAGGCAAAGATCAGCGAAATAAACAATTGTAGCACAAATATAGTTACTAGTCTAAAAAATCCTTCTTCTCAGCTCCAAACGGCGCCTGGCACTTTCTGGCAAAATTCGACTCCAAGATGTCCAGGGCGTTGATTTAGTATATGACAAATCTATTACTTATATAATTCCATTATATATTGTTAAATACATTATTTCAGAAAAAAATAATATTCTGAATATTGAAACATCATTATTATCCCAAAGGGCTTATACTAGAGTGAAATACAGGCGCAGGCAATGCTGAATTTTTTACTTTTTCATCCCTGTTTTAGATTTTATGTAGCAATAATTGCTTAAAAAAAATAAAGCAATAATTGCTAAAAATTATTTTTATACTGAATAGTGTAAACTATTTGCCAGACTTCATTTGTGTTTTTATATACTAATTTGTTGTAGAACAAAATTGAGGAAGCGGTTACTGTTTACACGTCTGCAATGGATAAGTCTGGCCAACGTGAGTTGGTGCATCTGTGTCTGCATGAGATAGCCTGGTGTCATCTGATAAAGTTGGACTTCTCCAGGGCTTTCAAGGCTTTCCTCGACTTGAGGTCAAAATCACACTGGAGCAAAGTTTTCTACACATATCTCGCTGCAGGTAAATAGGTAATGCTCCAGGGTTCCTTATCCCGGTCCCACCATGTACACTATTATCATCTCCCTCCGGTGGCTATGGTGGGGGTGACTGCTCTCTCGCGGTGCTCACCCCTCCTCTGGTCTGGATACAGGGTATGACCCTCTCCCAACTGGACTATAACATCTGTCAGAGGGTACGGCTCCTTTTCTCGACCCGACCACCGCACTAATACCATCTCCCTTCTCCATGAGATATACATGGAGCAGTCTCCCTTCTAACTATATCTGTTCTGTTTGTAGTGTGCGGTGGCTGTATGGGGGACGACTGCTCTCTCGCGGCTCTCACCCCTCCACTAGTAAGGATACAGGGTATGACCCTCTCCCAACTGGACTCCATGATCTGTCAAAGGGCACGGCTCCTCCTCCCAGTCCGACCACCACATTACTACCGCCTCCTCGCCTACGAGATGTTATACATGTGGAGCAGTCTCCCTTCCAAGGAGGGCCTTCGCACCATCATTGCTGGTTAGTAGTTTTTTGAATTAATTTTTCAGAACCTTATGTATTCATTATTGTCTTCCTATCATTCTTATTTTCAAACAGAAAGTAAAACATACATGAGTTCACGCGAAACGAACAATTGAATTGTCCTACTTCAAAATGTTGGTTTTCTTAAAATATTCATTTGGAGTGTTTTTTTCAATATTATATATATTTTTCTTCAGATTGCCAACTGCTGAAAGATGTGGAGGAGCCGATGCGAGGTCTGTCTTTCCTGATCCAGGGTGTGTCCTACAGCAGGCTAGGAGAATGGGACCAGGCTAGCGATACCTTCAATGTAGCCCTGGCACAGCGTGCCAACCTCCCCGCTAGAGGAGGCGATACCCACATTACAGTACACACTCTCTATGAACTGGCTCTCGTCCATATATGGGGGAAAAAGGTATTTATTTTATCTGTTAAAAACGTGTCCGTATAGAGAATAAAAATATCACATCTTTAGATCTTAGAAGATATATAATATTTAAAAAGACATTTGTCTTCCAACAGAAGTCGAGAATCTCATGCCGGGTTGTAAATTGAAGAACTTAATTAAACAAAAATGTATTAATGTTATTAAAATTTCAATATAAAAATGCATGCTATTCCTAAACAGTTTATCTTGTCCTGTAAAATCTGCTTTTCTTTTGGTGTTTTTATTCTCCGGCTACGTCATGTATTTCACTTTTACTTCCCCAAATATACGAAGTATAGGGAAAATTATGTAATTACTCAGAAATTCTTTATTGAGTTTTCATCGGATTTTCAAACGAATAGGTATCGTCCTTGTGGGGTTCTAAATAAGCATATGAAGTTTAGTTTTTGTAATCAGAGACTCGGAAAACATGAAAATCTGTGAAAACTCAACAACGAATTTCTAACAGATTATATTACTTCCCCTACTCTTCGTCTAGATGGGGGAAGAAAATTCGAACATTTTCAAAACTTAATTTTTTGAGTGTCTAAATACTTACTATCATATATGAACCTATGAGATACTACTTACTACATCTTAAAATTTGCTATTTCTATGATTTATTTCCTTAATGTAAAAAAAAAGTAAATATTATACAATAGTACGAGGGCCATCATAAAACAATACTTCTCTAAAATGTATTTATTTATACACCGTTTCACCCATTCGGACATTGCCATAACTTAATTTTGGCTCTGTCTAAATACCTATTATCACATTTCGTATGTCAGTTATAATATTCCCAATAATATGTTAACAATATTATGTTTTCATCTTCATAATAAAATGTATGGCTAAAATGTATCCACTATTAATGAATAAAAAAGGCCTCAAAATTAAGGAAAATGTTGGGATGAAATTAATTTTTAAAAAACGTTTAATTGTCACATGGTGGATTAATTTTAGCCATAAATATTTCTAAGAAATTGAAAATATAATTATGTAAATTTATGTGATATTGGATATTATAACTGACATATGAAAAATGATACTTAGGCAGTGAAAACATTATATATAAATAAATACATTTTAGAGAAGAAGAAGTATTGTTTTATAGTACATCGTTTTTCTTCCCCTTCTACTATTTATATTGTTTACTTTCTTTTTACGTTAAGGAAATAAATCATAGAAATAATTGCAAATTTTAAGTTTTAGTGAGTGGTACCTCATAGGTTTAAGGGTGTGTATATACGATTGTATGATAGTATAAGTTATCTTTGGAATATACCAGTATTTCTTAATTAAAGTGCTGAAGGCGTACTGTGTTTTAGAATGCTTTACATGAAGTGTCATTCTCCTTGCTGAGAAATTCTGTTCTTAAATTAAACCTTCTCTTATAGTTCTATAACGTGAAGTTCAGTCAGCCATGTTTATTTGGGTACATTAAAGTCGAACTACTGCTTTTAATACCGTAGGTTTTCTTACCCAGATATACGAAGCAACTCATAAACCCCTATAACTGCCTAAATATCAAAATATATATAAATTTTATTTTTGATGTCGAAACCCCATGAGGTCAACACCTCTAAATTTTCAGCGAAATCGCCACAGAGAAGGGGAGGTTCAGGGGAGGGGACTCAACTCAAAAACCGGAATAACTGTCTCTGTAATGAATTTATCGACACTAAATTTAGTCAACTATTATTACCCGGTCGATGGTTGTGAAGGAGAGCGAAAAGTTAATGGATTAATTCAATCTAGGGAAGTACATTGCCAGTGATTCACCAACGACTTTTTTTTCTCATATATATATATTTATCTATGTTCTGTAAACAGAATTTAAATCTAAAATATAAGTGTGTCGAATAGGATGAAGAAGAAAGCAGACGATTATTGGAAACTGCTCAATCCCAGTATGCCAGCTATGATTTTGAAAACAGATTGACTCTACGTATACATTCTGCACTCAAAGAACTTAGGGGTAATTAATATTACGCATACGCTTATTTTAATTTTTATTTAGTTATATTCTAGAATTCTGTGTTTGAGCACTTATTTTTGTATTAAAATATCTCAGGTCTTCTAGGTTGTGCAGGAACTGTGCATACATTTTGATTTACCGAACTTTTTTGTTTTGTTTTGTACTCTTAAAACGGTGCCTTAAGTTAGAATAGTATTTTATTATTTTAAAAAAATATATATACATTGATATTTTATTTTTAATTGTATAAAATTAAAGATTGAGTGATATTAAGTTTCATGATATTTCTGTGTAACAAGAAGAATATTATTATTTATTTACTTTGCATTGTCTCTCGACATTTTTAAATGTTCGTAAGAGAAGGCATTTGTACAAAAAAAAAATGAAATGTCCAATTGTTGGTATTTAATAAATATTTTTTTATGTTTTAGTGCCATTAAAATTAGTTCTTCCGAGTTAGTTTATTTTTTCACTCAATATTTTACTGGCATTAGCAGCTCGCCAGTCAACACTACTTTTAGTTGAAAACAATGAATTTGGAAAATAAAGTAACTGAAATGAAAATTAAGCAATATGCTGATACTACTTTTAAAAAACAAGAATTTCGTTGTATACATTAAAATCACGACTTTACAACTGAAAGGGCATTATGATTAACCCTTATAGGTAGATAAGGGAAATCTTCGAGAACTATTGATGGAAGAGAATTGTCGGAAACAATAGTGGTTCTCACGTGTTCATTATTCTTAGAAAAATGTTTGGTATGCCTCCTCTACACAATGATATATACCATTAGATGATACATTGTGCAGGTTCTGTATAACGTAAAACTGTAAACCTCTTTCAGTCTTTTCAAAACGTCACTGTTTGAAAAATGAAAAAGCAGTGGTCTATTCACACTGAATATTTGTCTCTCTCTTTCAAAATGATATGAATTTTTGTATGTATGATTCTAGTCATCAGCCAATGCTTTCATTGAGCACTGAAAAATATATGTGAGACACATAATTCATTGTGTTTTCATAAATATTAGTAGAGTTGGGCTCATGTTCACCAAAGTGACGAAAGAGCACTCTGGTAGTAGGTGATATGACCTTTTAGTTAAAGTCCGGGCATGAGTCATTATAACTAACTAAATATTATTTAAATTTTCTTCAAGTTTAGTTGAAAACTATTTTTGCGACACTACTAATTCCTTGACTTCCTGCTTTATCATTTTTCTTCTAGTCATGATATGTAGATTGCAATGTTAGTCATGACTATATTATACGTGAAACATGAAAGAACAGACAAGTTTATTATTTGGGGATATAATTATGTGATTCTTGTGTATTATATTTTACAAATCATTTTCAAAACTATATAATTGTGAACTAGTAATAGCCAATGAACAAAAAAATATAAGGAAAGTATAGTTTCCTTATATTTTTCTCAACTTTTACACTATTATGTAAAAGTGGACTTAGTTTAGTATGGCTTCAGAGTACAGATATTTACTTCATTTATTATTAACCTATAAAATAGAATTTCTATATCAGTGTCTCTCTAGAAGGTTGTTCAGTTGTGTTGTAATATTGTATGCTCAAATGCTATATACTTTTTTTTTTATATACTGTTGATGTAATCATGTAATTCCTCTGTGGACAAGAGTATTTTGATGATTTTAGACGATATTTTTATTGAAGTTAGTATGAGTTAGATTAGAATAGGAACTGTGATGGCAGAACGGCTACATATAGATCCAAGTGACGAGAAGAAAGTTAATCCAATTTAATGAACAATTTCCAAGGTGAGAATTGCGGAGAAATTGTAGAAACTTATAATAACTAAATAAAATTTAACTTATTTGTTAAAATATTGAATATTTCACAATGAGTACTTACTAGCGGTTTCGGCATTAGGCTATTGTCAGGTTTCATTATGAATTATGTTTAGTTTGTTGAGTGTGAACACTTCACAGATGAGGTATGAGAGGGAGATAGGAATTGGAAAAAGACAAAACATCCACTCTCTCAGGTATAAACATTATAGTTTTCATATTTCATTGTTCTGCGTGTCAGTCAACAGCTTCTTTCGCGTCACAAATGGCCGAACGATATTGACAAGCGTAACTCATCCTCAGCGCCTCGCCAGTCTTATCACAACTCTTGGGCTCCCCAAACTCCTTAGCGACCTTGGCACTATTCTTAGTTCTAAACATGCCGTTCTCCTGGACCGGACCAAGGATCCTTCGCAGAACCTTTCTCTCGAATACCTCTCGTCTGCTCTGCCTCAATAGTCAGGACAGGCCTCAGTAGGGTTTTATAGAGCGGGATGTTTGTTTGCTTGGTCAGCTTGGTGATGAGAATAACTAGTTTTAAAAAAACAAAACATATTTTTCGCAGAATACTCTATTCCACAACGCATTTTTCTTCTTTTTATTAGTTCATGCACATAAATAGATCTGGAATTTAAAGAAGAAAAACAAAAAGGCAAAATTGAGAAACTCCGTTTCCGTCCGAAACATTGTGTTTTTGTGGATATATTACTCAAAATAATGAAACATAGCTGTAAAAGTATTTATTATTGTGAAAGTCAGTGTTATTAAAATTAATGTTTATAATTAGTTGATATTTTTGTTGTTCTTTTTATTTTGAATAATGTCAACCTATTTCTATGTTTTCTTTTAAACAGTAGGATGAAAACGAAGGTTGTTGTGAAGCAGTTGTCAAGGCAACACAAACCTTGGCCGCTAGTTAGGTAAGAAAACCAAATAATTGTAGTTTAGTGATGAATGCTTTGAGTGGTTAGTACACTCCCCATTGGCCTGCCTCAACGACAAACATTTTCCTTTACGGGAAGTTTCATTATTATTCACCTCTTGTAACAGAACGAAGCTGCAAGTACACTAAGATCGTTCATAGAAGATGAGACAATTATCTCAATTCTTATCTTTAATTAGGAAATAGATATGGAATAAATGAATATTATTTCAATAATTTATAATTTCAAAATACAATTATAAAAGTAATGACTTACAAAACACACAAATGCAAACTAATGAGCAAACAAATAATAAAATAAATAATTTAATATAATCTATATATATATTTTTTTTTTTGATTCAATAAATATATGAAGAAAAAAATATAAATAAAAGTTCTCTACAAAAACGCAAACTTTAAAAAAAAGGAACAATAAGTTAAAAAAAAAAAGAAAAAAAATATGAGGTAATATTATGGTGCTAAAATCTTTGGAATGGCAACTCTTAAAATAAATAAATACATTCTATACAAAAATAAAAAAGGAAATTGATAAATACACTTTTAAAAATAGAAGTATTTTCATCATGAAATTTTCCAATTATGTCAAATATATAAATAGGCACTAGTTTCAGATTCGTCGTGACTTTATAATAAAAGGCACTAAGGACATGGACACATTACGATTATTAAAATATTTTCATACAGAAATCCGGATCAGTGATCCAAAATGGCGGTAGGACCTATGAGACAATGGAGCATAACTTCAATTGTTACAATATAATCTGTGTTGAAACTCAACCTCATATGTCCAACAATCTAATTTTTCAAGAGAAACAACAAAAAATATATATATTTCTAAGATTTAAGAAACTATTTCGGTATGATTATAAGCAATTGAAATTATGATTTAAGTGTTAAATATTAATTTTGCTTAATAACAGCCTAGGGAGGGTCAGTAGCTCAGAGGTAGCGTGCTTGTCTTCTGAACTCAAGATCCCGGGCTCGAAACACGGTCGAAGCCCTTAGGTTTTTTTATCTAGAAGGTGAAGAAACCTCAAGCAGGCAGTGGGACGTTAGACGATGGTCACAAGCATGTACGACGTCATGCGTCGCTCGGTTAAGACTAGGTGAATAAACCTGGGAAAGCAAAATTTAGGACTCTCACAGTAGAGTCGGTTATGATTTTTCTATAGCCACTTTCGAGGATTCTATGCAAAATGACATCGGAATTAATAAAAAAAACATTTTCAAAATTTCCTTAAATATGAGGGTGCCCTTCAAAATCCTCGAGATATTGAATGGAAATAAGGAATAACTCTTACAAATGTTCATCTTACTACACTCAAAATAAATTTTAAAGACACAGTTATTGCCATCTTGGATCATTCTATAAATTGAACCTAAAATTAAAGAGTTAATTTATGTTCCTTATGCAATAAATAAAGTCAAAAGAAATTTTTTTTTTCACATAAAAAAACTTAAGCTTTATGTAAAGAATTAAAGAAGAAAAGGGTGCATTGGACATTATTAATTTATCACCAGACTGTACTTTGATACTCAACTCACAAAATCAGGACGGCCAAAAATACTTTAAATAAATATTTCCTACATATAATGTACTGGCCAGTGATCTTACAGATCATAAATTCGAAAGAAATCCACTGAGGAATGTGCTTATAGAACAATTATATGAATTATCATATCAAATTATATGTTTGGTTTAAATTCGATATTCACAATACGATGTTTGCATAACATATCCTTACTAATAATAGATAAATAATATGATATTATTATCATAAAATAAATTTGCTATCTTTAATTATATTATCAACTCTCCCAAGTAAGGCAACAAGTTCAAGATTTATTACAAAAATACATATTTCATTGTCACTTTTAAACGACTATTTTATGTATGAACAGTTATGAAATACTGATAAAATAATTTATATAATATTATATTTTCTAATAAGACACTTGAGTGAGAACGGCATATTACTTTTATCTGAAGATAGTGATTTTGATTTATAGATCGACCAATATTTAAGTAATGTTAACATACAGTCATATGAGATCATAAGAAAATAAACAGATAGAAAACGATCGATCATAAAAATCTCATATCTCAGGACGCCGGTTGCTCACTGATCTCAAAATAGGGGGTTCGCAAAACGGCCTAAACCCATAGATTTTTCTATCTGGCAAGTAAAAAAAAAATCGAGTACATTGCCTCCTTCGGGTGGGACGTTAAGCGATAGTCTCGAGCCTATGCAATGTATAGCTAAACCTGGACAGGCAACATTTAGAACTCTAGCTCTACCAGAGTGAGGAAAGAGCACTCTAGTAGGAGGCGATATGACCTCGTAATAGTGCCCGGGCATGAACCATCTTAAAACTTATAACAAAATATACGGCTTCTTCCAATGATGAGCAGCTATGTAAAACTAAATACTAGAAGGTAACGTAATTAAAAATTACAAAAATAAACTACTATAAATTTTTGATCGAGTGCAAGGTACCTTAAATGTAAAGGCGAATAAGACCTGAATCATTTTGCGTGAAAAAAAAAAAAAAAAAATACAAAAACCCATTCTATGATAATCAGGTCTGCCAGTTCGGTGATGACTATTAATTGTAAGAACCAATCAGTTAACGGATAAATAGTTACCAATGTTTGGAGTTCCAATACCTTAAAGTGACATAATTGGAACATCTCCCACACAAAACTATGAACATAACAATATAGGAGATATCAGCTGATTGGTTCTTAATGCCGTGACGTCACTTAGTTAATCAAGTACTTCTGCCTAACACATTCCATTGTCACTTTGTGGGTGGCATGGCAGGGATTACAATTTATTTTTTAACAATGTTTCTATTTAAGTTGATAGGACAAGTTCTGAATAATAAACCAGAGTCTATTGATGATTTTTACTCAGAAGATGACTATTAAAATCGTAGACATTGGCAGTCTGATCGCCACAAATGTTGCACCGCCATGGACTAGACTCAGAGTGACAACCCTTGTGGAGGAAGTAGAGGGTGGAGTCTGGGAAGGTGATGCCGCAGTACTGACAGGTCTGAGAGGAGAGGATGGATCGAAGGTGTACCGGCTCCACCTTCACATTCGAAGAGGAGATGGGCGTGTTCGGATCCAGAGACTCGGGCGAGTCTTGGGGGCTCTCCGTCAGTTCGTCTTCTATCGGCTGCCAACACATGACCACAACAAATTACTTAAAAGAAAATTAAAGACCAAGTGTAACTTCATCAAGATAAATGGATAGTCAGGTATCTCGCAAATTGGGCAGCCTCCGAAAAAATATATTCAATTTAAATATGCCTTTCAGTTTTCTCTAAAACTTTCATTTGAAGAGCAGTTTGATGACTCAATAATATAAGCGGTATTAGGTAAAATAAAGCTAGGCCTCGAAGTAAAGTGGTTTCAATTTTCGTCTTATTTCAGCCAAATCCAATCAGATTCAAGTTAAGACATCTTCATCTCAAATTTATTGATAGTTTCCAAGTTAGAACGCTCACAAAATTTCAGTTACATACAGACATCAACATTGTCAAATTGCATTCAGGGGACATTGAAACGTAAACTTCAGCTGAAGCCAATTACAATACTTCCTCATACCAATTGTAAGATATAATTATAAGTAATTATTGTGAAAAGTTGCAAATGTAAATACCTGGTGAGGAGAGGGAGGAGACAGAGGTAGAGACAGTTCGACCTGAGGTGTGAGAAAGTGGATGGGTGGGGTAGCCGTCTCAGAGGACTTGTCGCTCGCGGCACCGTTACTGCACAGTGGCTGGTCCAAATCTATACCATGTCTGCCAACATTAATATTAACGGTGTTACAGTCCAAGTGTACATAACTCGGCAAGTGGTTTGGTGAGTAGGAAACAAGAAAAAAAAGTTTATACAAACTTGGGTCCACATGTACTTCTTTAAAACAGTCACAAAAATGCGCACATCAGATTATTTTCCAACAACGTCACCCTCATGGGTGGGGCGTGTAGCCACATTTTTATTTTGGCGGGCTACATTACCGGCTCAGATCAGCCCTGCCTTACAATGGTTATCATTCATTTGAAGAAAAAAAAACTTATTAACAGAGATGTCGGCTATTTTTCTAAATCATGCTTTTTTTACTGAAAAAACTATTAACTACATAAACTTGCCGCTTATGAAATTCATTAAAAATGAACAAGAAATGTAAAGAAAGGTCTGTTGTGAAATGACTTTTTCCTCGTGGTACCAGTAAACAGCTGAAATATCAACCAAGTAATTACTTCCTTTTTTTTTTTCTTGTTAAGAAATTACTTTAGCTAATCAATTTAACATTTTGTTTTATTATTGCTTAACTTTTTTTCTTATTTTCGAGATACCAAACCACTTCCGGAATTATGAACACTTTAACTGGAACATCTTGTACATCTGTTAATAAACCGAATATAATAATACAATACTCAATAGCATATAATACAATTTTTTATTTAAAAAAGTATTTTTATTATTTTAAAATATTCAAATTATAAGATTACTAAATAAATGGTCCAATGCTATAAATCATAATAATTATTTTGACAGCAACAACAAATTTCCATTAATAATAAACAGAATTACAAAAATCAAAGCATAATTACCGATTGAAGAAATGAACCCTGAGACTTTTCATCGAGCCTGCTTTATACTCGCAGAGTGGGCATATTTTAATGGGAGCATCCCCCTGCATCACGTGTTCATTTTGAAAGTGTGCTCTCATTGCAATCTGTCTTTGGAAACCACGGGGGCAAATTGGGCACTTGAAGGGGTTGGCTTTGGCATGTGTGGTCATATGCTCCTGAAGGTGATCCTTGCGAAAGAATCGCTTCTCACAGATTCGACATTCGTAGGGTTTGACTCCGGTGTGCCGCATCTTGTGGCGACGCATGTTGGCGGAATTGGAGAACTTCATCTGACAGATGTCACACTCGAACAGTTTGGATCGAGAAGGGCAGAGGGCGGCATGAGAGAGCAATGAGGCGTGTGACACTCCTTCATACTCGCACCTGTCACACCTTCAGATAAAAAAAAAATAAGAATATTAATAAAAAGAAATTACTTGAGGGGTGGGTCTATATAAGCGAAAATATCAGATCATCTGTTAAGGACAATAACGTTATAATACTTCATAGACTTTTTTGAGGAAGCTCTTTATAAAATGAGAAGAGGCAATAAAATAACAATTTTCCTTGAAAATGTATCATTTGATTACAGTGCGTGCACTGACACAACATTGAGACCTTTGCACTATGGACTGAATGGGGATTGGGGTTAGTTTGGACTACGAGGTCATATCGCCTGCTACCAGAGCGCTCTTTCGTCATGAACCCAACTCCATTGTGTCCTAAATTTTGCCTACCCTAAGTTCTTATTCACTAGCTGAGCTCAGTAAGCACGCACGCTACCTAGAGCTACCGGCCCCTCAGTGATGTACAGATTCAATGAAACCTTATTTTCTTAAAATTAGAGCAACCTAACTCAGAAGCAAAGAGCAAATGTTTAAATAAATTAAGCCGTAGAATATATAAAACAAAAAACCGCTTTTGCTCATCCTCCAACTCATGAAGCTGTCTATCAACAGATGCCTTACGCAAGGATTTCTCGATCATGATATTTTGAGTAGACACATTCATTACATTGGCAGTTATTTGATTTTGTTCAAGTTAAGCACTCTCCTTCTTCTCACCCCCTCCCCTTCTACCTATGGCTGATTTCGCAAAAAAATAAATAGGTCATCGATCTGCTGAGAATAAATAGATGTCGTCATTATAGGAATCTTGGATCAACAAAATTTCATGTAATTACATTCATCACAAATCGGCTGTTTTTAGGATTTTTGAGTTAAGAAGCCCCCACCTCTGATCCCCACCCCCCTTTTCTTTTCGGCCAAGTTAGTTGAAAATCATTAGGTTTCTTCCTCATAGGGTTTTAGTCTACAAAAGTAGCCTGAATCTGGAAACCAGGATTTATATAACTTATGACCCCTTTATAAGATACTGAATATGTACTACCTACTAAGCTGCAACTTTTATGAAACAGGCCATTAGATCACCTGGTAATTGTAGCGCATATCCTTTTAGAAAAAAATAAAGTATTTGGGTAAGTAGCAACGAAGAAGAGAAATTATTTTAGAGTAAATTTTCAGCTTTCAGCTTAATATTCAGAACGGCGAGGATACTCATATTTTAGAAGAACTGAATCCATCAGTAAAGTTGGAATATGAATACAATGATTCAACAATGTTGTTTTTCACATCGAGTCCTTCACATATATTGAATTAATATAATAATATTGAGGTGGTTACCTATAATTAGGAATCGCCCCATCGGATGAATCGTAATTGGTGTTGAGGGCAGCAATATTGGGGTCATCATCGCACACTTCCTCTTTACAAGTGATATCACCGTTGTTCCTCGAATCAGCCTCTTCTCCCTCTCTCGAACCTTCAACATCTCCTTCCGCCATTATCTACAACATAATTACAATCAGAACATGGGGAAGAAAAAGCCAGACAATTTTACAAATAATATAATTCTGTAGATGGGTAATTAATTCTCAATATAAACCTCTTGAACCTCAAAATGTCTACAAATTACTGATCTAGTACAGAATCATAAAGAAAATAACCATCTTAAAGAGCTATGGGCTCATTTTAGCACCACGCCCACCCACACAAATTGACTGAAGTTATAAGGTGTCAGAATTATTGATACCTCATTCGAGATTAACTTCAAAGATTCATATCCTGGATGTTAATAGAAATGATTTTTATGTTAGTGATTCTAATTTGATTATAACAAATACTTAATTATAAAGCGTGAAACCATATTTTTTGACCGGCATCTGTATAACAGAAAGTAGGTAGGTAAATCAAAATGGAAAAAATAGAATACAAATAGCAATCTCAGTTCAGTACAAATGAAGACTACGTAACGCAGAAACATAGTACAGGGGCAATGCATAATATAAAATTGGTATACTCATACGTCGACGTGATAACACAATAGTTCTAAGCATTTTTCTATTATACCGTGTATATAATTGTGTATGCCACCTAAAATATTTACATACATAGAAAGACACATGATACAGCTATTACATAGTTCAAGTACATGTTTGCCAAAAGTAATGTGAATAGTGAGATGATTACTACAATTGTAAAATAAACAAACTTACCTAAGCCACCTTTCAACGGTTTTCATCAACATCTTTATTCACCTGGAACACGGGCAGAACGAATGGCCTACATACCATTCCCGAGTAATCATTTTGTTGCAAGAGTCGAAATGAGGACAAATTGAAACGAACCAAATATTAAATAAGCATTAATATATTAACCTACTGTCCACAGTGAAGTTATGACTATACAGTATTTTAGAAGATATATTTTTTTGATTGATACATAAAATGTTATTATAAATAGACCGAATAACCTAAATTCATATTCTAATTTTCGTCACTGACCTATCCTTCCACAACAACATTCAGGAACATCAACACCAGAAGCCATTTGTTTCTCAAAGTCGATTATTAGGCATATGACGTCACACTTTTTGTAAATCGATCAATCCAAACTGGTATACATTTATTTAAAAATATAAATATTTGTTGAAATCTCATTGACTAATGAGCTCATTTCAAACATAAAATAGTCCTAATAAACTAATATAAATATCCTGTTGCCCTGGTAACGTCTGTTCATAAGTAATTTCAAAATCATGTGGTGATTTCCGCGCCCGCCTATGGCTGCTAAAGTCAACTCTTTATTGCGACCTCGTTTTAATTAAATTGTGTACACACATCTTGATGAAATTGTTTTTTGGATTCAACAAATATCTGAAAAGTATTTAAAGGGAACTTGTTGTTAATAAACGTCAATAATGGTCACATGTTATGGATTACATGAAGTGAAAAAATATCAAGAAGCCAGTAGCAGTGGTAGGGTTAAGTTCACGTTCCAATTGTAGTAGAGAGTTTAAGTTATTTTTTTATTTTTTATTTTAATGTTTCACACTATTTATTCTAAACGCGGATCGTATTTTGTATCTGCATCACGATGGGTAAGACGAAGAAAGGCAGAAAGGTAGATCAAGATGACGACATGTAAGCTTTTATCTTTACCTTCTGGATTGTATAATTCTAACCTATGGACATTTAACCTTCTCGTTATGCCGAATTTGAGATAAATTTATTTATTGCATGAGTGACATTTATTTTCCTTATCTTTCCGTACATGGTATTTTCGGTATGGAAATTAATTGTTAACTACTAATAGAGGTTCAATTTTAAATGTTAATAGTTTTTTTGAACCGCAATATGTTACTTGCCTTCTAAGAGTAGTCTTTCTTTCAGTGACATACAAGGAACAGTTGAAAAGGATGTTGAAGATGATGTTACACTTTCCAAATCGAAAGCGAAAAAGGAGAAAAAGTATGCATGACTACATTCTATTCATGTCTTAGAGTAAAAAAAGGAAGTAGCTTATTTTCGTTCTTAATGTATTTGTAGGGCAGTAGAGCCAGAGTCAGACACTGAAGAGGATGGTATTTCAAAAAAGAAGAAGAATAAAAAGTTGACGAAGGGTAATGAAGACGTCAACGACCTTTCTGAGAATGTTCGTGAACTGTCCATTAGCACAAAAGGGAAAAAAGATAAGAAAAAGGTATTTATTTTACTTCCATATTGATTCCTTTGTTCTCTGAATTTTTTTCATTCGGTATTAGTTAATTACTCTACGTTCGAATATAGGAATGTTTTCTAATATCTCCTTTTTTTTGGGGTGTATATTTCTCCCCTCACACAACAAACCAGATTATTCACCAGCTATTCCCTCTCGAACGTTTTGATGTATTGTCATTAATTTGAAGTAGTAAATTAATTTTTAAGAACGTTAGGAGTCGTCACGTCACCATTCAGGGCTCTCTTTAACTTTAAAGTTGTGCCCAAAATCATAAAAAATAATTGGATAAATCTATTTTCCATTTTGCTTTTATTGGCACTTAATACATTGAGGGTATTGTAATGTGGAAGTGTTTTTAATCTTGTCATGATTATTTGCCTTTAGATTAAAGGTAGCTCAGTTGACTCTGAGGATGAGAAACCTAAGAAAAGCAGTCAAAAGAAAGGCAAGTCTAAAGGTGGATGGTCGGACTCTGAAGAGGAGGATGAACCTGTTGTAAAGACTGAACAGAAGAAGGGAGGCTTCGCATTGTTGGCCATGTCTGACGATGAACCCGAGCCGCAGGACGACACTCCCGAAGACACTGAGGAAGAGGAGGAGGTCATTGTGAAGAAGGTAGAAGTCAAAAAGGACAAAGACAAGAAGGAGGACAAAAAAGGTATTTTTCTCAATTTAAAGCTGATTTAATTTAATTATTCATAGTATTATAAGTTGTCATTCAAAAATTAGAGAGCTATGCTTGACTAATGTATATTAGTTTATCGAACAGCCGCATGGTAATATCAGAACTATGCAATAATTGACTTTTTTGTGCTTTAATTTCGGATTCACTGTAATAGTATTTCGTCCGTACAAATGCTTTATTTATAGGTTCATTTCTTTTGAAATTTTTCTTGTGTTTAATATTGGCTTACAGGTCAATCTCGAAATCGCGATTATATGTGACCAATTTCGTGATTTATTTCGGGATCGAGATTAGGAAATACATTTAAGAAGCAGTGCGTAGAAGGCGCCGGTAGCTCAGAGGTAGCCTCTGAGCTCAAGATCGCGGTTTCGAAACCCGGCCTAGGCCCTTAGGTTTTTTTTATCCAGGAGGTAAAAACGTTGAGCATGTCGTCCTTCGGATGAGGCGTTAAGCAATGGTCCCGCGCCTGCGCAATGTCACTCGTTAAAGACAAAATTTAGGACTCACACAGGAGATATATAACAGTCAGTGTCGTAGTCCCGTGACATTTCGTTACTTTGCACAGCTACCAATTGTCAGTGTGTGCCACGCTTTAACCAGACTGGGAGAATGCCTCTATTCCCCTGCGGAATTTCATGTTTTCTGATCTCCTGACTTCAAAAGGGGGGGAAAACTGTCTGTCTGTAAATGTATCGACGCGAAATTTTATGTTTCCAGAACCCTGTAAGGACGACACCTATTGGCATTAGTCTAAGGGAGTGGGTGAGGCTTAACACAAAAACTCTAATAATAGCCATTGTAATGAACCTATTAGTTTTCAGCCGAAGGGGAGGGGGAGATCAGAGGGGGCTCAACTCAGAAATCCCAAGAACTGCCGATGTATTGAATATATTGACTTGGAATTTTATATTTAAATTCGAAACCTCATAACGATGGCATTTATCAATTTTGCGGTCAAGGGGAAGGGGGCTCGGTCCAATTACTGCAGATGTAATAAATGTATCGAGACAAAATTTAGTATGAGGATTCAGAAGCCACTTAGAAAGTTTTGGGGAAGTTCATAGCTGGCGATTCACCATCGACATTTTTAAATACAGTTAATTATTTTTTTAGTGAACATAATTTTCTGTATTGCCTTAACTTATTATTAGTTGTATATTTTAGGAAAGAAGCCAAAGAAGAAGAAGAAAGATGACGATGATGGAGATTTGGATAAGATTTTAGCGGAATTAGAAATGGAGTATGCAGGGATCTCGGTTCCAAAAAATGAAACTCAGGAAGAAAAGGAGGCCGAGACGGAGAAAAAACCTAAGAAGAAGAAGAAAGAAGACATGGACGTTGATGAAGTGAGGGAGGGTAGTCCTGAGGGAGACTTGCTGGAGGATGAGGACAAACCGAAAACAGCGTCTCAGAAGAAGAAGGAGAAAAAGGAGAAGCAGAAGAAACAGGCTGCGGAAAAACAGAAGAATAAGGTAATGGATAGGAAAATAAGGAAATGTAACTTAACAATGTTGGGGATATATTTGTAAATGGATCCCTTGGTAGGACTGTTGTGGTTCTCCAGTTGATTAAAAGCTCATTTTCATCAAAACATATGCTATATATATTAGATGATACATAAGGGAAATTATCGCCATTCATGATTGAAGAAAGAAAGCAGTCTGCATTTTGAAATAATCATTTCGTCCCTTTTATATTTATCAATTTCCTTGTTAAATTGTTTAACCATAATTTAATCCGAAATTTTGTTGGCAGGTTGGATCTCAAGTGTATTTTTTAAATAAAATTTGAGTCTCTAAAATCTGGACAGATCAGGGAGGGGGAATGAGAGATTACCCTTATTTGTCGATGATGTATTTGCAAAGATCTCCATGGGTTTGTTTTGGACATTTTATTTATAGTTAGTTATTGTGACTCATACGAGAGCTGTAACTATATGGTTCATATCGCAAACCTGAGCGCGACTCTTTCGTCGATTTGCTACCAGAAAGCTCTTTCTTCGCTCTGGTGGACATGAGCCCGACTCTACTTTGGGAATCCTAAATTTTTATTCAGCTAGGGTAGGGGTCTTTAGGAGTAATTGACATTGTACAGGCTCGGGACCATCGCTTAACGTCCCATCCGAAGGACGTATTCGTAAATAACGAAACTGTCTGTTTCACTCAAATCATCCACAGAATACGTCTACGTACATATTCCAACCATGACGAATTATTGTTGTTACTTCGAAGTTGTTCATGAGACGATCTCGACAAAGTTTGTTTTTCTCAAATCGGTATAAATAACTAGCAGGTTACCCGCCTTGTTTCGCTCGGAGTAACTTTAAGCAGTCAAGTTATCGACCGTTAAAGAGTTAGCATTCATTTTATATTTTAGGCCCCCCTTCAATCCCCCCCCCCCCCCCCCCTTTCTGTTCAATTAGTTGGGATGTCCGTTAGTCTATGATTCAATCGGGCTTATACGGATGCTACATATGACATTTTATCCAAAGCGGTTGAGTAGATTTTCCATCAACTTGTTACGAACATAACAGACAAAACTACAGATTTATAAGTAGAGGTAAAACCTTTTATTGTAGGATATCTGTTATTGATAATTATATGATGTTGCGGATTTTTTTGTAGAACTTTTTATTGCAATGTCTCCATACATTATTTTATATTCAGCATTTATTTTATATACTGGGGCCCCCTTCAAACTCCTTCCACCGGGAAGAAATAAGTTAAGGTTCCCAACAATAAAAGAATTATCCAAATCGGTTAAGTAGTTTTCGAGATAACCTCAGATAACTTCTAAGTTGAGGAACGCGGACATATTGTGGAATTTGTAATAAATAAATAAAACAAGCTTATTTTTTGAAATGTTGTCTATTCCACTAAAGATATTCATAAAAATACAACTACCGGTTTCGGCTTCACACCATGTGTTCAACTCAGTTCATAACTAAACCTGACGATGGTGTGAAGCCGAAACCGGTAGTTGTATTTTTATAAATATCTTTAGTGGAATAGACAACATTTCAAAAAATAAGCTTGTTTTATGTATTTACCTCAGATACACAAACATACTTTTTCTCTTGATATATGAGGATAGATGATGTCTATCTATACCAGCCGTAAAGAATTATTGCTATTTCTTAAAAGCAAATTAAGAAATTAATAGTGTTGTGTTTCCAATAGATAATTACTGAACTTTTTATTTTAATTCAAAATTCTAGTAAGGATTTTACTAGGGGAAAAAGTTGATTTATATTTATAATTATATTGTATTAATATTTTTCTTTTTAACAGGATGCTACTCCAGTCAGCATTGAGCCACCGCCTCCAGCTACGGCTGTTGAGGAAGCAGAAGTTGCGGAACTCTCAGATGGAGACGACGATCAAGGTACCACTTTCATTACTTACTATAGGCAGCGTGACACTACAATATTGTACAGTAGGGTGGAGTGAAAAACATGAATTTTTGATTTTCGGTAACGGGTACCTTTCAATGACTGTGTATGAGGCTTAGTAACAATTCTGTAAAATATTTCATTTTTACGACGTCATCTTGAGTCTGCGCATTTGACTTAAAGTTTTGACATTTTTGAATATTTTTAGATTTTTCAAAAAAAATTTTAAAGTATTGGAAATGAAAAAATTTATGACGGGTGGTTATTAAATGGCAGAACAAGGCCTAAAATATACAAAGAATTTTTTTAAACCATTTTAGATTATGGTATCAGTCTGCGCATTACGCCCAAAGTTCATCAAATTTCCCAAAATTTCCGATATTTTCAACATTTTTCTAACTCAATATTTCCTCTCAATATTTACTTGAAGTGTCATCAAAACTTTGTCTTATTCCTTTTGTTATTATTACCTCGCATTGTGCAAGGTAAGTTTTAATTTTTTAATGCAATGTTTGAATTAGAGTTATCTGTGACAGTTTAGACTCGGTTATGGCGTCCCCCAGAACTCGTGGCAAGAATTTATCTCATCCTATCATAGGTAGTAGACAGGAAATTGGTGAGTCCTACAATTATGTTTGGGAATCTGAAAAAGAAAAAAAATGGCAAAAATCCTAGTTTTTTACAAGTGTCCAAGTTTGTTGTACACAAAGTGATTTTCATATGGAACAAAGCTTCGATTCCATGTGTTACCTCTAAAACTATAAGTGATTTAATAAAAAAAGAAGTTGTTTTACTTCAATCACTCAACAAATCTCACAAACGTGACAAAGGCAAGGACAGTTTCGAAAAAAAAACTAGCAGACTTTAACAATCGAAGTGAGGGATTGTTTAATGTCAGTGCGTGCAAATGTAAAGATTTTCAACTTTGTAAATGTAATCGTGATAAAAAGGTTCCGATTCTCGAACGTGAATTTTTGATTGATCAAAGAACTGTTGGAAAAATGTCTATAGGACGTGTTGATATTAAAGTGACATTAGGAAATACACAAAAAAACGCAAGAAAGATGGTAGAAGAAGAAAGATTGTGTAAGAAACGTCGTGAGGTACATGACACTAGCTTCTATGGCGACAAAAAGAACTTCTTGAACTTGAGCTATCCCTCTCAAGATGTAGGTTCCAATTCAGAATATTTGGGTGTTGTTTTAGAAGAACCAGTTCCCGGCCCTTCTTCAGGTACAACGGAAAATAACCAAACAAGGCTGACAATACCATCGTTTTCCCGAGTATGTGACAGGTATGGCTTACCTGATCGTGCAGCAGCAGCTTTAGCCTCTGCTCTTTTACACGATGTTACGTCGGCTAGTTTTTTAGAAAATGAAAACAAACCAGCAAACAAGTGAGAATGTTTCAGATCCCAAAAATAGATTTTGGAGCATCAGAATACGTCGATATGATTTTTTGGCATGATGTGGAAGTTACAGAGCCACCTCTAACACAGGATTTACAAAGATTACTGGAAGCTGAGAATTTAAATATGATTTCTGAATGCACTCTTTTTGAGCTTCCATCACACACTCAAGCGGTCGAAAGAGCTGTCAAAGAGGTCCCTCTTCAAAATTGGTCTGTGATCACAAGAAAAGAGAAAGCTTAGTAAAAACCAGGATGTTTGATAGAAATATCCGGCCAATCTACGACACAAACAAACAATTTAACTGTTAAAGACTTATCTAAGATATGTAAATGTGTGCTCTCATTGGTTGGGTGGAAGGGGGGGCACGGGTGGGACTCGAAGTGCAACCACCTCCTCGTGGTGAGTCCTGGGTACTTGCACATGAGCTAGCGAAGAGTTGCACAATGCCAGGTAATAACAAAAGGAATAAGACAAAGTTTTGATGACACTTTAAGTGAATATTGAGAGGAAATATTGAGTTAGAAAAATGTTGAAAATATCGGAAATTTCGGGAAATTTGATGAACTTTGGGCGTTATGCGCAGACTGAAACCATCATCTAAAAAGGTTTTAAAAAATTCTTTGTATATTTCAGGCCTTGTTCTGCCATTTAATAACCACCCGTCATCAATTTTTTCATTTCCAATACTTTAAAATGTTTTTTGAAAAATCTAAAAATATTCAAAAATTTCAAAACTTTGAGTCAAATGCGCAGACTCAAGATGACGTCGTAAAAATGAAATATTTTACAGAATTGTTACTAAGCCTCATACACAGTCATTGAAAGGTACCCGTTTCCGAAAATCAAAAATTCATTTTTTTCACTCCACCCTATTGTACAGGTACAAACTGAACACAAATATACACTTCTATCTATTTAATTGCACTTTTAATTTTTAAATTCTTCTTTTTTTATTACGCTGTTGAATAAGAGGAAATTCATTTTTGTGAATGAATGATAATTTAAAAACAAACGAGTTAAAACTTAAAATCAAATCGCTTACTACCAGAATGCTCTTTCGTCGTTCTGGTGAGCCCAACTCTACTAAATCGTCCTAAATTTTGCCTACCTAGGGTAGGGATCTTTAACGTGTAACTGACATTGTACAGGGTTGGAACCATCGCCATCCGAAGGACGGCGTGCTCAAGGTTTTTTCACCTCCCAGATAAAGAACCTAAAGGCCTCGGCCGGGGTTTCGAACCCGCGATCATAAGTTCAGTAGACTAGCACGCTACCTCTCAGGTACCGGTGAAACTGAAAAGCCAGTGTGGTCAGGCCTTGATTTTAAACTATTTTTTTTTTTAATTAAATCATTTCCTGTTTCCCCTGATTGTCTTTTTAGGGAAATGTCTTAATTTCTCTATATCAGAAAAATATACCTGTATACGTATTTTGTAAATTTGTATTTAGAGTTTAATATGAAAAGTATAAATATAAATTACTTTTAATCAAAACAATCTATCTAAATGAAGTATTACTAAATGACGAAACTATCGATTGTGTGAAATGACGACATCTCTTCTGCTGAAAGACGTAAGAAACTGGTGAATAGAGACTGGCAATAAAATGACTGAACGCGCTCTCTAAAGTTTTTTTTTCAGTACAGGCTTGTAATTTGACGCCTAGGGCTATACATTAGTAATTACAATTATTTACTAACTTACATTTGAATTTTTTTTTTCTTTTAGATGATGACAAAAAGAAGAAGAAGAAGAAAAAAGGAAAAGCGGAAAAAGAAGAGAAAGGTGGAAAACCGAATAAGAAGACAATAGCAGCCATGCAAGGAGCTCTGAAGAAACTGAGAGAGGAACAGGAAAAACAAGCAGCTGAAGAGGCTGAGAGGTTGCGGAGAGAAGAGGAGACAGAAAGGGCCAGGCAAGAACAGGTGAGATGACTCAATATTTAATGTAACCTAACAGAAATAGGGCAATTGGAGTTAGCTTTGGGATCTTCATTGTGAATAGTTCCTAGAGCCGATGGTAGTCACAGTTCTAATAGGCATGCACAATTGATACGGCATTTGTACCTACATAAACATTATAAAAACTTATAAACTCATCAGTTCAAAAATATATGAAATATATGCTATATTAACAAATAATAATTGGCTAAAGTTTCGGAAACTATTTATTTCCTTCTTCGTGGCCTTATCTTGACTAGATTGGATGTGTGTTCACTGTTCACAGTTGACTACCAAACGCAGGCAAAACACACATCCAATGTAGATATAATTAAACCTTGAAGAGTGAAATAGTTTCCGAAATGACCATATTTTGAGTCTTCTTCGTCTCCCCTCAACATTTGTAACATATTGTCGCTTTCACACTTAATCCTAAAGCATTTAGTAATGCACCCATTTACATTGCTCGATGTCCTTCGCATAAAAAACAATTCCTCTTGCATGTCTTTGTTTTTATGACATTTTCGGATTTTAACTATGAGGTCATATCGCCTACTAACCAGAGTGCTCTCGTCACTCTGGTGGACAGGAGCCCAACACTACGACGGGAGACCTTAATTTTGCCAGCCAGTATAGAGAGGAGTCTTTAACTACATATAAGGGTCTCGGGAACATCGAAGGACGACGTTATTGTACCTCCCAGATAAAAAACCTATTTGATGGTTTTCAAGTTTCTGCTTAGACAAGCAAAGTTCTAGTTTCATGAAAATTGAGCTATAAGAATATTTAGCGTAATTGGGAAGAGAGTTTTCTGTGGAAAAACTGTGCCAAAATGCTGTCTTTCTGAAATGTACCATAAAGCGTTTTGAAATTTCCATTATATTGTTAGGCATACCCAAATAAAGTTCTTGGAATCTTTTTTTACGATTTATTGGCAGTTTTACAACATGATATGTGGTGCCATTTTAATGTAATGTATGTAGTTCAAATGTGATGTCTCATGTAGTTGGAAAACTGATCAGACATTCACTCATCTTTGGGGTATTATTAAATAAATTTAAGTTACATATGCCTTAGTTTATCGCAACTTCCTTGAAATTAGTAGCGAAAGTTCCTTATAGCATACGTGTTTCATGTGTATAGTATTCGTTTAAAGTGAATCTTTTCATTTTTTTTCAGCTTCGTCTAGAGCAAGAACGAAAGGACCGTAAAAAACAAAAAGAGAAGGAAAGAAAAGAACGACTAAAAGCAGAAGGTAAACTGCTGAGCTCCAAACAGAAGGCAGACCGAGCCCGGGCGGAGGCTATGATAGAAGCGATGAAGGCCATGTACGCGAGTGGTGCCGCCGCCCCACCACCCCCGGCCGCCCCCAAACCCAAGCCATTCACCAAGCTGAAGAAGCCTAAAAAGGAAGAGCCACAGGCGCCGCCCCCACCCAGCTCAGGAGTGGTTGAGGAAGTACCCAAGGTACAAGTAGAGATTGTGGAGCCGGCAGTCAAGCAGCCAGTCCCTGAGGAGGCCACCAAGGAGGAGGAAGAGGATGTCAAGGACTCCTGGGACCTAGAGTCTGAGGAGGAAGGTACGATCCTATTGTTTTTGTACCTAGTAAAGGGGCAGTTATGTAATCAGTCAAAAAATGTAATGTTAAATTTTCTCCGGAATTTCATGTTTTCCACCCCTTGAATCCAATTATGAAATAATATTAAAAATTAACTCACGCCAGAATATATTCACATGAAATCAGACACTGACTGACTTTCAGCGAAATCAGGCGAAGAGGGGCGGCTTAGAGAGAGAGGGGAAACATGGTTTGTGTAAAAAACGTGGGGTTGGAATTTTTATCTTTTCGTGCCATTTTTGCTGGGTGATGGTTATCCACAACGGCTGCGGCAAACAAAATTATTAAAAATAAATAAATCACATTGAAAGTACAATTTTGACGGAGTATATGTCTTTTGGTAGAACTCCTTTGAAAATTTCGTTACGTTATCTTTTCGCATTTTATATTCGATTTCTTAATTCTCTTGAAATTTCCATATTTGTTTACTCGCTATACTTCCTCTCATATCCAAACTCATGACGCCATCCCTCATTCTTCTTACTTTTCGATATCATAATAATCACACTACAACTCGAGCAACAATGGGACCCTAGAACGCATGTTTTGTTTCGCATGATTTGATAAACTAGAAGTTCGTGACCAACCAAAAGTTACTACTTTTTTCATTTATATTTTTGTTATGTTAAATCTCGATATTTCTACTACATCCTCGAGTGATCAAATAGTTTATGAGACTTAACAATCAGAGACCTGACATAGCCACCGACGATTTGTTAACAAGTTCCTCCTTAAGCTCGAATAACATAAAACTTAAAGATAAACTGGACTTCAGGTTGAATAAAAATATGTTTATTTCAAGTGATATTGAATGCATTAGGATTACTACGTCATCTAAAGTAAGAGTCTTGCTCCCCGTGGCGAAAAAGTAGGTATTTTTTTAAATCGATATGATTGCACGTAGTTTTAAATTTATTTGTTGTATAATTTCTTTTTGTAGACAAGTCAGATGAAACTGTGCAACCTCCAAAGGAAAAAGACCCAGTGAAGAAGAAGGAGGAACATGCAGTAATTACAAAAAAGAAGGGAGAATCAAGAGCGGCTAATAAGGATGATTCGGAGGAAGATGAGGAGGATGAGAGCTCAGAGAGCGATGAGAGTGAGTCGGACAGTGAGTGCGAAGAGGAGGAGCGGAGGAAGACGGACGCAGAGAAGAGGAGAGAACGGGTCATCGAGAGGATAAAGGTATCTCATTGTAAATTTTTAACTTTTACTTCATTATTATTTTCCTTCATGCAATACCCCTTCTCATGATAGTTTATTGTTTCTATATTTCCCATACACAGTATAAATATACACAGATTTACGCACCACACTCAACTTTTCGGTGAAAATATTCTATCTTCGTCAGAAATCAATTCGAGATACTGTGGTTTAGAATTTTTCCATAAAATATAGTTTAAGTAGACATCAATATATGTTTTCTTTCACTATTACATCCATCGTAATCCAAATGTTTACTAAAAAATTAATAAAAACGGAGAACTTGTTGAACAATTTATATTATCTAATTCCTCAAACTTATATGCATATAATTTACCTTCAACATATCACACATCATATATTTTACCTTAACTTCAAATAAATATAATACCAACATATTCAAATAAACTAAAGAAATAATATTCATAATAGAGTTCATTGTATATAATATATAATACTATAATAAAAAAATTAAATAAATGCAATATGAAATAACAAGAGAGAAAAGAAGAAAGTAAATAATAATAAGAAAATGTGTATAATAAATACACAGTATACTATGTATGTATATTGAATAAAATAAAATAAAAATAACCTTAGTGGCGTTAACAAAGTTAAGGATTTGAATTGAGTTTGTTTGTTCAAACAGTTCCTATTTTCCCTAGCTCTATTAATTTCTAGTTCTTGAGAGGCAACTGTCTACCTTTTTTCAAATATGTAGGTACTTTATTCCCATTGCTTCGTTGAATATGTGACTCCTTTTTGCGAATGTAGATTTATCCCCTTGTTTCAGATGTTTGATCTCTCTAAATCTACGTCCAGGTGGTCCTATATAAAGCCAACTCCATGATTCACATTCCAGCTGATACACCGCTCCTATTTACTATTTTTATTTTATCCTTAGTTCTGTTAAAGAGCTGATTTATTGTGTTTCTCCTTTTTAAACCTATTTTGAATTCTTTTTTAAGAGTGTCTTCTATTCGTTCAGAAATGCGTCCGTTTTACCGTAAACTAACCTATCTTCCTTTTTTGCCGGAATTAGTTGTTGAATTATTTCTTCTGATTTTAGTTACATTTCCACTATATCGACAGAGATCGCAAAAAACATATAAGAACATGTTTACTATCAGATGTTTGTTTTCGTTAAAAGACAAAAAAATGTAATGTTTGCATTTTAGGAAATTTTGGAAAAATCGTCTTCCACTACTAACCTACTATTCTTCAAAATGAGTTCTTGTATGTTACTTTCGTGTTATGTTTTAAAATATTAAGACTTTCTGCTGTCTAGGAACGCTTCTACTAATCTAGTAAAAAACAATCATAAAAACGTTTTATTTTGTGTTTAGAAACGTCAAGAAGATGCTGAAAAGGCTAAGAACACTGACGAACTGAGAGCGGCCGTCGTCTGTGTCCTCGGTCATGTTGATACTGGTACGTTAATCTCTGGTGTTATTGTTGTTATACTCGGGGAGTCTTTACATTTGAACGAATAAAATCTTCAAAATAAAATTAAAAACAGATAATCGTCTTGGAAGTTCATTTAACCAGAGATGTTACCACAGTGTAATAAAATAAATCAAACAATTGTTTCGAGTACTACTAAGTAATTAATAATAACAGAAACATTATGGGGCTACATTTTTTGGTACTTTTTAAGAAACCAAAAATTTCGATCAATCCAATCAAAATCGTTTATAATGAACTTCAAAGGACTGGCGGTTTTTATACGTTTAGCCGGTGTTCTCTTTAAGTTCAATTATCGGTTATAACAAACAGTCCGTTATAAGTTTATGACTGTTAGAAGATAACTTACTTCACACCTATGTATTATGTTCATACATATGTGTGTACATACGTGATCCTATGTACATAATATTGAAATGAGTAGGTAGTCAATAAACAATATTCATAATACATATAATGTGTTATCAAAATTTATGTATGAATTTTAAAAAATGTATACATATACATAATTATGTACAGTTGTTGTTTAAACCAATCGAGCAAAGCATTTTCAATGTCATTAGATGAACGAACCCGTTTTGCTTTTTCGCACCTTTTAAATTGTGTAATAATTTTATCTCGGCGCTTCATCATTCCAGCAATCGTTGAGCGCGATGTTTGAAATTCACGGGCGATTGAGTTCGCGGAATCACCGGAATGGACACGACAAATTATTCCGAACTGCTCCTCAGTTGTAAATTGTTGCCATGGCATGTTTACATGTATAAAGGCAGGTCACAACTGAAATTGAAAAACTGTTGCGCGAATAAATGTAAAGCCAATCAAGCTTTTGTTTTTCATTTCGTAGAACTTTAATTTTTTTTAGACCAAAGAACTGTACGCTGCTTTGTTTCAACAGCTACTGTTCCGAGAAATGTGCTCGCTTAACCGATGTGTTGAAGCAACATTAGTGCTTTTTTTTTGTATGTTATTTCATGGGACCGACCATTTTGTTCGTTATATCCGATTGGAGATTATATCCAGTGTCATTATAAACGATTTTGACTGTATGTGTATTAAAATATTGAAATTATTTTCCTCGAAATGTTATATTGACGGATGTATCTGCCAATTTAAAAGGCTTCAAGAACGAAGCTAAATAATTAGAATATACTTTGTTTCTTATAATCTGCTATGATTTAAAATGTATCACAGTACTTAACGTGACCCCTCTTTTCTACCGAATCAGGCAAAACGAAGATCCTGGACAAGCTGCGGCGAACCCACGTACAGGACAGCGAGGCTGGCGGGATCACTCAGCAGATTGGTGCCACCAATGTTCCTATTGACGCTATCAAGGATCAGGCCAAGATTGTCAAAGGGGTAAACAAGTTATTATTTTTTATTCATTTTCTGATTTATGTTTCCAACTGTGTGTTAACCGCATGACTTTCGGCAGGTTTCAATAAATAATATTCACTTTTCATTCACAAGAAATATGGTAAAAATTGAAGGAAGGGTACTGCACGAGAAAGAAAAAACGATCAATCACACCAACGCCAAAAAACCAAATTTGACCTTTATAAAAGATTTGTCCTCTGGATTATAATTCGACCTGTGAAGCTAGTGTCAAAATGGTTCTGTAAATAACGTTCAGAGCTTTTTTTTGTTATATGTTAGATGAATTTCGTTCATCTGTGCGCCCTCATGTTATTTCCCTTCCGTTCCATTGGACAATTTTACAGTTCTGCTTTAGGACGGGATGTGAACCTATAGATGATGGCTCCCCAATCTCCCATTTCAATCCCGACTACACTTATTTTCCTCTGTCACTCCAATTATTTGATAATTTCAGTTGATGAAGATATAATATACGTTAGACTTAATTTATTGAGCGTGAAAAAAAAACTGAATCACTGGCAATGTAAATTTTCGCTCTCCTTCCAAAATCAATCGACCGTTTGGGATAAAAAATCAATAGTTTAATTATATAGCGGCCTTTGAATCGTCTTAATAAATTTTGTATCGATACATTCATTACATCAGCAGTTATTAGAGTTTTGAGTCGAGCCCACCTTCCTTTAATACCGTCGTATTTTTGGCCGATTTGGCTGAAAATCAGTAGGTGTCGTTCTTAAGAAGTTTTGGATGCTAATATAAAATGTTGTGTTGATACATTCATTCTATTGGTAGTTATCGTGTTCACAAACACACAGTTAAAAAGACAACAATTTGTTTCTCATTTTTGGAAAACATGAAATTTTGGTGAAAACGCAATATCGAATTTCTGAACGATAACTTTATACTTGTTACTTACATCACTTCCCCTATATTTTGTATAGCTAGGACAGTAAAAGTATCAAGATGTCTTCTTATTATCCATGCAAGCCATCATGAAAAATACAACTAAAACGCGAGGCTCGCTCGCTCACTTCCAGATCTGTTTATAGAAAAACGTTTATACGCTCGGCTACTCGAGTTATAAATGAAGATCATACGTATCGGTACATTATCTGGGAGGTGAAAAAACCTTGAGCATGCCGTCCTTCGGATGGGATGTTAGGCGATGGTTCCGAGCCTGTACGGTGTTTGGTACTCGGAAGACCTCTACTCTAAGTGAATACACCTGGATAGACAACATTTAGGACTCCCACTCCAGAGTCGGGCTCATGTACATCAGAGTGACGAAAAAACGCTCTGGTAGTAGGCGATATGACCTTGTAGTTAAAGCTCGGGCATGATTCATAATAACTAACTATATTTTTTTAGTTTGCCACGATGGAACTGAAGATCCCTGGACTGTTGATCATCGACACGCCGGGCCATGAGTCCTTCTCCAATCTGAGGTCCCGAGGCTCTTCTCTGTGTGACATCGCCATTCTTGTCGTGGACATTATGCACGGCCTCGAGCCACAGACCATTGAATCTCTCAACCTTCTCAAACAGAGGAAAACTCCCTTCATTGTTGCCCTGAACAAAATCGATAGGTATGGACTTTCTTTTTCATTATTTTGTTCTTTAATAAAAATAATTTTACAATTATTGTCCAGTTTGTCCAGTAAAGATACATCTCAATTCATTATTTGAGTATGTTTCCTTTTTTCTTCAGTGTCTGCCGAAAATTTTACCATCGGCTTGAAACTTATGTTGATAGATGTGTCGAATCAGTTTGTCAGTTATAAACAGTCATGATAATTAGTCTATAATAATGTTATTCTTATTATTATTAAATTTATTCACTTAGAATTCTTGATGAGATTGATTAATGGATCAAATAGAAAGCACTGGGACTATCTCCTTTCCAAGAATTTTATTTGACTCAATGATTAAGTAAACGGATTTCTTTTGAATAATTATATTATGATAATAAGATGAATGTTTAATAGAATTAAAGAGAAGATAAATAAAGCACTTTTTTATTGAACCCTTATATTGTCTAATTCCACAAACATATATATTAATGTGTACCGGTTTCAGCTTACGCCATCGTCAGTACAAGGTTCAACGATAATGGAGATATGAGCTAGGCAGACATATTTATATTAATTTGAGAGTACCTGGGGTAAGAGGGGTCCTCCCTAGTGGGTGGAAGTCCCTATTCTAACGGTATTGATCAACTGTAGATATATTTGAAAAAGAGAAATAACAAGAAACCAAGATATTATAAAATGTTCTATGAATATTTGATCTACGTTAATATTGACACCAATGCTTGTTAACTAAATTAAAATTGGCAACAAAAAATTCTACGAAATCAATTTAACATAGAAACAGTACATAGCTATTACATGTCTGAACAAAAGAACTCGCAGAAATAAGACATTTAATCTAGGTTAATATTGACATAAATACTTGTTAGTTGAGAGGTATTAACAAAGGAGAGAATTTGAACTGTGTTTGGTCGTTGAAACAATTCCCATTTTTACGAGTTCTATTAATTTCTAGCTGTTCTAGAGAAACTTATTGTCTACCTTTTTCACAGATGTGCAGATACTTTATTCCGGTTGTTTCGTTTAAAGAGGGACCCATGTCATTAATATGTTTTGCAAATGTGGATTTTGCCTTTTTCTTTACTATTTCAGTTTTGTGTTATTTCTAGTTTTATTTATTAGTATTTCCACTATATCGACACAAAACGCAAAAATTGTATTTGGACAATGAATGATTAATATAAATAATATAATAATTATGATTGTTTTAGGATGAAATTGTCATACATTATATTGGTTGAAATAATTTTTTGCAGGTTATATGACTGGCAAACAATGGTGAGGAAAGATGTTCGGGACATTATCAAAGGACAGGCGTCCAATACTCAGCTGGAATTCGAACAGCGGTGTAACGAAGTCATCCTTCAGTTTGCTGAACAGGTACGAGAGAAGCGCAATTCCTTGCATTTCTGCTGTTCTGCATAACATTATGAGCTTATATGAATACTTTATAATTCCATTTATTTCTTTTAAGATATTTTGTTACTCTGGGTGTAGGGTCTGAATGCGGCTCTCTTCTACAACAATCCAGATGTCCGGAGTTACGTATCCCTGGTGCCAACCTCCGCCATCACCGGTGAAGGAATGGGGAATCTTCTAGCTCTCATCGTCGAGTCTTGTCAGAATATGTTGGCCAAACGGCTCATGTTCAGTCCTGAGCTTCAGGTAACTACTAAATCGAATATATATCGCATATACAGGCATTATAAAAAAAAAAGCAAATGTGTGAATGACGCGGTACTCACGAGAATTGATTTGTAAACATCTGCTTTAGTTTCAAAAACTTGCTGTCATGCACTGATTTTAATTAAAATTTGATTTATAATGATACTACAAAGAAAAGTAGTATGAGAAATTAAACTTTCTTTATTGTTCTTTAATTTCTTTTATACATAAAATTATGGGTTTGTGATAGCTAAAATAAGATATATATGCAACTGTGATTGTAGTGTCTCTAAATACCGCGAGAATACAGCGTCGAGGTAGTTTTCGAATTTGTTATTGAAATGCTTCGATACGTATTCATTTGTAGATTAAGTTTGTAATTTAAAAACAAAATAAGCTGCTCGGTATCTCCTGAAATGGGTAAAAACATTATATTATGTTGTGACAATATGACAACAAATATATTATTTATTGATCGATATTTTCACCAAATATTATTATTATATATTATTAACAATATTATATAATATCATATAATAATATATTTAAATATTATGTATTATTTTTTTTAGATTTACACTGCTATATTATTTTCCTTCACCACACATTTTTTTCAAATTTTTAGCCAATTTTAATTACTAGCAAGATGTAATTGTTATGATATTCATAAAATAAAAACAGAAAATTGTATTAATGAAATATATAAAGAATAAAAAATGTATTATAGTTACCAACTCTTATAAAATTTTGGATTTTGAACTCAATTTTCAACCATTCGAGTAAAGTATTGCATAACACTTTTTCTCATTCAATTATGATACTTGTCAAAGATAAATGTTTACTTTAATTAAAAATTAAGTAATTTATTGAAATATAAAATTAAAATATTAAAATAAAAACATGTGAAGGTTATATTGATTCGAGGTGACTACAAGTGTAGCAAAAACCCAGGTGACTGCTCGAGGGTTAAGCTATCGGAGCATCTTTTGTGCGTTGCGCGCGCAATTGTCCGACACACACACTTACGCAGCATTCACATCAAATGTTCTCACATAAAAAAAAAACATTTAAAATAGTATCAAAATGATGCTTTGAATTGTACTCAAAGCTGGATATTTACAATAACTATTGTTCAATGTGGAGATAGGGCTTAATTATATTTCGCTTATTTTGGGTTGACAGATGATGGAACCTGGCACCTCCCCTCCTTAGGTCCGCCACATCACTATCTCCCCGTCGTCTGTGGAACCACAGAGAATTTATATAGATAAATTGGTATTACATCCTAGTAGAAGCGATCTCATTTGCCTTCTCAAGATGAACCTAGAATACGAAACATGAAAAATGCAACCTTGGCATTATAATGGGATCGGAAGAGGAACAAATCAAAAATAATATATCTTTCTCACCTGTTACATAAATTATCGACACCGATCTCTGGCTGATGTAAAGTAAACCTGTGAAATATGTGTCTTGGTCTCTTCTTCAGCCCTTCAAATAACCTTGATGTTCCTCCATCTTCCCAAACTTATTAGATTACTTTGACTATTTCAGGCGACAGTTCTGGAAGTGAAGGCGATCCCAGGACTTGGCACAACTATTGACGTGATCCTGGTGAACGGCTACCTTCGGGAAGGTGAGACGATGGTCCTGGCCGGCACTGAAGCTCCTATTGTTACTCAGATCCGGTCTCTTCTCATGCCTCAGCCCCTCAAGGAACTCAGGGTCAAGGTAACCGTCCACATTATCATAAGATAAGGAATTAAACTTAGGAAGCATTGAGAAGTCCCTGTGTATGCTTATTGGATTACAGTCAAATCGACAAAATATAAGGGGAATCGATTAGCTCTAATATCCTATTAACCTACGGGCTGAATGGAAGTCATGGGGACACCTACTTTATTTCTAAAGCTGTACCAAGTTATATAATCGGTTTAAAATTAGATTTGGAGTTTTTAACGGAATTTCATATTTTTGGACCTTAACACAAAGCTCTACTAACTGCCGATGTAATTAATGTAAGAAAATTAAAGAATCTGATGATGCGAGTTCTTTGTGAAACATCTCTTGGCTAGGTTGTAAAGACCCAAAAATAAATGGGGGAAAGAAAAAGTGAAAAATATATATTATATTTAATGATACTTAACAGATATTGTGAAACACTTAATAAATAATTTAAAGAAAAACGTTTTTTAAAAATATTGTCTATTTCACATAAAACTTAAGAAGTATAGTATGATTTGTAATCAGTATTTGTTAAGTCGTGGCTGAAGATTGTAGAATTGAAGCAATATCGAAAGTACTCCCATATATTTTGTGAAATAGACAATATTTTTTAAAAACATACGTTTTCCTTTGTATTTTTTTTATTATATTTAAGGTTTAATTGTATATATTTCTGTTTCAGAATGCTTACGTAGAGTATAAAGAAATAAAAGCAGCACAAGGTGTAAAAATAGCAGCTAAAGACCTCGAAAAGGTGATAGCCGGTGAGATACATTCTATTAATTTTTTTATTTTACAGTGAGCATGCGCATTTGTTCATCATTAGTTTAGTTGCTAACAAACATTGATTTATGTAAATTGTACTCTATTAAATTGAAGTGTTGAACATCTCTAAGAGAATCCACTATTTCCTAACAATAGGGAGTACGATTTGCGGAGACTTGGGACACCAGGGGGTATGCACTTGAAAAAAGATTGAGAACTGCTGAACTATAGTATGTCAAAAGACAAAGAAACTTCAGAGGGGTGTCTGACCGTAACCCAACCCAGCCGTTATACCTGTTGCGAGAAATATAATAACCAGGAAATAACATCATTGCTCCTGAATTGACGTTATTGCCCGGGCATGAGTCACAAACAAACAAACAGTAGTTCAGAGCTGCAGTATACGAGAAAAAAGAATTTAGCTAAAAATATCACGTTCCCAAAGAAAACCAAGGTTCTCTCTGATTTTGGTGAATTTCGTTTCTAGGGGCTCTAAACTGAAACGTTCTACTTGCTACCTAGTTTTAGGTTTCCCGATCGACTATGTTTTCATTCTTCGTTCTAAATAACGGCATTGCCCGAAGAGGAATGGAAAATGAAAAAGTTTGGGCAATAACGTTATTTGCCAGGTTTACGACATTCTGTAGCACAGACATATCTTGCACCAAAGTTCTTTGCTTTCAAACACCCGCAAAATTTACTCCTGACTCTTTTTGAATTAAATGTATTTCAATTAAGTCAAAATAATCACACACATTTAATACACTCTTGGTCATAATTTGTTTTTTAAACTTTATTTTCTAATACAGTTCTCATGTAAACATAATGTTAATTTAAATATTTAGAAGTAGTGACCAACGTTGTAATAAAGTGTAGTAGTAATCAATCGGAAGTAGGGATATCAGGCTTGTAGTCGATTAGAACGAACTCGTACAATTTCTGGCAAGCTTCCGGCACTGAGTGTGCCTTCTTCAGAGCATGTACTAACATAATATGTTAGTACATGCCCTGAAGAAGGCACACATGGTAAATATTATATACCATTAGCTGTGAGTTTATATAAACTACAATTAAGTAAAGATAAAACAGTAAAAACTAAATATAACTAAACAAAACCTACATCATAAGCTAATACAATATTTAAAATAAAATAAAATATGACATCATTAATATGGCTAAAAATTGGCTAAAATTAAAAAATGATGCAAACTCACTTAAGTTCGTCAGGAAGTTGTTATCCATCAGTAAAAGGACGAGGGAAGGAAGGGGTAAGAAGATCGATACAGATATCGACTAATTCCTCATTGACAATCAGATCCCTCAATCTGCCTCCTGTCTTTTACTCATGGAAAAATAAGTTCTTGATGAAATGAAGTGATTTAATTTTTAGCCATATTAATGATATATTTTGTTTTATTTTAAATATTTTATTCGCTTATGATGTAGGTTTTGTTTAGTTATATTTAGTTTTTATTGTTTCATCTTTAATTATGTTCATTATGTTGTTGTTAGTTCATATAAACGTATTGGTAATGTATACATGTCAATACAGGCCCTGAAGAAGGCACACTCACTCAGTACCGAAAGTTTGGCAGAAATTCGACGAGTTTATTTTTATCGACCAACAACTCTCATCTCCGTTGTTAATTAAAATTTCAAATACATGTATCCTAATTAGAATGTTGGTTGTGAAATGAAAAATCACCTACCTTTTGAATGTTTTACCTTCCCTCTGTAATAGCCTTGTTTGTTAAATATTACAATACATATATCCCAGAAAATTGAGGCAAAATCATTGTACATTCATTTAGTTAGTGAATAAAAAATGGAAATGTATAAAAAGGAAAGTAAAAAATGAAGTATAAATATTTATATGGAGCAAGTTATAATATTTTCATTTCAACTATATATTTCTTTTTGAGTATATGTAATCGAGACGCTGAGAAGTCAAGTGGACTATGTCATTTCTGATTTTTAATTATAGTATAACCAGTTGTCACTATCATTACCACGGTAAATCCACTTTTTCCACAACATAGTGGCATTTCATGCGAACGCTAGGGTCACTATGGTAGATTCGCGCTCAAGGCATGCGACGCTCGCGATTAGTTCAGGCTCATTATTCATTCACACTACCACGATTAAACAAGGCAATCAGCTCTGTTCTCTTATATTGTATCCTATGGGGCATGAGATACTGCGCTTCTATATTTAGTACGATATTGAAATAGTGATTTTTTAAGAATTTGTCATTAGTGTAATTCAACTTGATGAGTACAAGAGTTTCGATTTCGAAGGAATTTTTCAATATTTTCACTCTCAAAGCTTTCCTTTTAATTGGCGTCCTCCTTTTTTAACCACGCTCAAGCTCAACGATTTTTCCGATAGAATTGACGCGTTCATCGTGCGAGAGCGAAGTGCGACCCTTGTGAATTCTCTCGTTTAAAACTAATCTTGAGCGTTCCTTGAGTGTCATTCGAGTGCCTTCTGGATCAACCTTGAGGACCTCCTCTTACAGTCACGAGGAAACAATTTGAATATAATTGGGAACCTACTTTCGCTATATGCACCTATGGAAGAAATTAATATAAAACACTGAATTATTTTATAAATTCTGCAAGAATATGTTTATTTTAACTAAATAGAGAATGGTTTTGTAAACATATTTATGATGTCCAGGTCTGAACCTGCGGGTGGCAGAGAAGTCGGACGAGGTGGAGCTACTGACGGAGGAAGTGGCCAAGGAGCTGAAGAGAGCTCTCTCGAGCATCAAGCTTCAGGAGCGAGGTGTCTACGTACAAGCTTCCACTCTCGGATCACTGGAGGCACTTTTAGAGTTCCTCAGGACTTCCAGTATACCTGTAAGTACATTTTAACTATTCTCTCCGTTAATAAATCAATCCTGTGGTAATTTAGAAAAAAGTCAGATTTTGGTAGTCTTCTGATATTGAACACAAAATGTTTTACTCGGCACTATATTGCTAGATAATAGTCGGAATAGAATGAATTCTTTATAAAATATGTCAACTCAAATAACAAGTCTAATAATTAAACGTGATGGCTGGTGAAGTAACAACGAAGCAAACGTAAGAAAAAAAAAACATAATAACAACTAAAAAATAAAATGAACGAGATTTCTATGGTAAAAAATAATGATTATTAAATTCATTATTATTTAAAATATTCACAAAATAAGAATCAATTATTCAAAAATAATAAAAATAATCATATATTAATAATAATAATAATATATTAAAAATAATAATATTGGTCATTTTTGACCAGTCTTCAGGATAATGGACAGAGCAGAACCATTGAGGGTGATATAAATCAAATATATCTTTAATTGTATTCGCGTAGTTGCATTCTGTTAATGTAATGATTTTAATAATCTGCGTAGAATGATAGAACTGTCTCCAATCAAAACAAATAAACCCTAAATCCAGTAGAAGAAGATGTTTAAAAAATAGTGTACACACTATCACTACCACGAAACAACCCTCCCTGAAGTCTTAAGGAGAAGTGGCCTCGAGATTTAGTTAAAAAATTATGTAAAACAAACAGTGCAGATCAAAGTGAGCATATGGTTCACACTAAGAAACACATCTATCTCCAAAGTAGCTAATATTCTAAGTGACGCTATCCGGTGAGATCACCTCCAAGTTTCGAGAATAGACGGTGGGTGGGCCGTTTCACGTGATGACCTGGCAAACACACAGACGGACAGTTTTTCAGCTTTTTTTATATAGATGTAATTATTTCACTTTTCCAAAATGTTTTAAATATTTTCTATAGACTCAGACAAGACGCTACTGCAGAAAAAAAAAACATTCTAACGAATTAAGTATGGATCGAAGATAACTTCCACATGTCCGACTCTCTTCATTTATTTCTCAAACAATAATAACATGGCAACCAATGTCTTGCACAAAACTAGTTTAGATATGAATTTGGACTCCCAGTTCCTACTGGAAGTCTTCCTAGACCTCTCCATACCGTATCAGTTTTTCTGCTCTCCTAAAAACTGATCATTTCTAAAGATATTTGGGTGTGATTCCATCTTCCACGTTTTGGGTTCAGTAACAGAAGTTTACAAAATAGTTCTAGTAATATTACTTCCCAGGAAGTAGATTTAGATTGGAAGCGTGTAATCGCGAAAAAATGAATTGTCGGTTCACCAAAAAATTTATTTTATTTTTCCGTTCTTTTGAATCTTAAGTGACCAAAATAATTTGTTATATACAATTTAATCGTTAGGAAAAAGTAGATTTCGTCATGGTAAAAGGATTGAAATTAATGTGGATGAATGTAAAGATATGGGAACGTTTCAAGTCGAGCCTTAGCTTATCTTCAGCCCATTTTTAATGCTGCTAACTTTAGTTTTAATTTAAAATGAATAAGAAAAAGTTCTTTAAGGCCTAAGGAAACAGTCATATTGGTAAGAATGAGTAAACTTCAGAATAAGAAGTAAGACTGAATATTGTGTAAGTAGCCCTCACTCCCTGCCTTACAATTTTCTAATTGTTCCAATTACACATTATTCAGATTTACTCCTTACATAGAAGTTTACTTTTTTCTTACCTTTATGACAATTTCTTTAGGCCCAAGGAACGTTTTACTTCCATGTTCCGGGGAAACAAATGTAAGTTAGGTGGGTGACAGGTTCGAAAAGTCGTGAAGGAGATAAGGTTAAATTTTATTTATGCTACGCAAGGAAACCTGATTTTCCGCATAACTGCTGTTGCGTTTGTCTGTATGTAGAATTTCGATCAATATAACATCTTCAAAAATGCACTTATTTTCATTTTTACTTCCCATTTTGAAGTATAAGGGAAGTTATATTATCGGTCAGAAATTCGATGTTGAATTTTCACTGGAATTTCATGCTTTCAAACTCCCTGATCCCAAATTTAAAGAAAAAAAATAATATCTGCCTATGTGTATCTGTGAATACGATAACTTCCGATAGAATGAATGTATCGACACGATTGTATATGTGCATCTTGAATCCTGTAAGGACGACACCTATTGCTTTTCAGCCAAATCGACCAAAGGTAGTCTAAGGGGGAAAGCTTAACACAAAAACTACCGTTGTAATAAATGACACGGAACTTCATAAGTAAGTTGATTATTAGCCTAAACGGTGAATTGGTTTTGGTGGAAAAGCGAAAACTTAATTGACTAATTCGTGGTGGAGAAGTAAGTAGGTATATTGCCAATAATTCACTGAGTTTAAAAGTTGAGACCCATTGATTTTGATGCCAATCGGATCAATGGTTGTTTATATTTCTTTGTGCTAAATATTTGTCTTATTGTTAGTGAGGATTGAAGACCTATCAATTTACGTATCAGTGGTATTGGAAATATGTACAATTTGCAGATATTTTTGCACATATTCTGAACTACTTTATTCGTTCATGACAATTGCTGCTAAAATGAACTTGAATATTAAAATTGCAAACAGAAATTTATGTTTTAAGAGGCGGGGAATGCGAATATCAAATTAGTTATTCACAAATTTATAATTATGATCATTAAATCTTTTTCTTTATCGATATTGTTTATGCATTTCTCATTCTGTACTTTATAGCTGCTATAATATATTTTTCGGAAGATATATTCTCTTACTTATTTTTTGTTTCTTACAACCTTGCAAAATACTCGCCATCATCAGTATCTCAAATGTATTTGCTGTATCTTAATATAAAAATGTTTTTGTGACACCTTTATCATCCTAACCCATGGCGAACATGGGTCATGTATGGCTCTCCATACCGATATTTCTTATTCATTCTTAATATTTAACTGATAATGAGCTTAGGCTCCAAAACTTCTCATAAATTGTAAAATATTAATATTTGGAAGACCTAATCTCTGCATCTCATCCGCTTTACCTGAGATATCTTCCTCTCTACCTCTATAGCGATATATTGGATTGACATTTATCCGCGTGAAATTGTTTGAGTTGGTCTGCTCCTTAGAAAGGTGTGAAAAGAGGGTGCCAGATTAGGGGGGAGTCTCACTTCCTGTCAGGAGTCTGCTAAGTAGAGGTCTGCAAAACTGATCTGGCTCTAATCCGGAGAGGATGTGCAGCTCCTCGTCTCTCCTCTTCAATAGCCACCACCCAGCTCTTCTACAACCCAACCTCCACTCTTCAGTTTATTTTATTTTTTTTACTTTCTTGCTATACTTAGTATAGGGGAAGTTACATAATCGGTCAAAAAATGTTGAGTTTTCACTGAAATAACGCCAATGTGTCAGTGTCCAATTATTTGTATTCAACTTTGTTTTTACTTTATCTCTAAACTCTTTTTCTTTTCGACCAATTTCTTTGGTGTTTTACTCAGGAACTTCTCAATCCTCATATAATTTCGTGTCGATACATTCATTATATTGGCAGTTATTGGAGTTTTTAGTTAAACCCCCTCCCTCTTCTCTTTGTCCGATTTAGCTGAAAATCGAAATTTGTCGTCATGGTGTTCTGGATACATATATACAATTTCGTTTCGACATATATTAATTCTATCCTGAGTGGAGTCATCTCCACAGACACTTTTTATTTTTATTTTTGAATTCAGATGGATGAAAAACATAAAAAATTCTGGTTAAAACTCAAGATTGAATTTCTTGACCGATTATTTAACTTCCCCTATACTTCATAAAGCTGGAGAAGCAAAAAGAGTTATGTTGGTGTTATGTGATGTGGGAGTGGAGTGGAGTGGAGTGTGTGTAGAGGCTGGGGCAGGATGGTCCCAATCAAAGCTCAACAGGACACTTCCAGGCCTCGTCTACCTTACCTGGGGTGGCTCTTCCACTTCACCATCAACTGTAGACCCTTCTATTACCTTTAATTATGGTTTGAATGAAATAAAGTATGCAATAAAATAAAATATATTAAACAAATGTCGTCCGTGAATCACCGGCAATATTACTTCCCAGTACGAATTAATCAACTAAGTTCTTGCTCTCCCTCCGAAACCAATCCACCGTTTGAGCTAAAAATTACTTAGGGACTTCTGAATCCTCCTACATTTTGTATCGATACATTAATCACATCGGCAGTTATTGGGGTTCTTGAGTTGAGCCTAAGAAAAAAGATGGATATATATATATTTTTTCTTTTGTCTGCCAAGTAATTGCATAAAACGTTCTCCCACGTAAGCTTATCTGTAATTGATCTTCAGGCTTGCTTATAAAATTAGTTTAGATACCATTTTCTATCATTTCTGAAACATTATACAAAAAAATAGTTTTTCCAAAATCGTTGCAGGTTACTATTCTTAATTTTTTTTATTTCATTTCATTACCATTTTTTTCAAAATATCCTAAAACTCCGTTGAGTGTTTTTTTTTTTGTCAGGTGTGTATCACATGCCATACAGACAGACAGACATGGAACAAAACGTGTTTGTTCTGACCTGAAACGCGAAGATTGAAGGAAACTTTTTGATTTGAATCCGAAAAATTATTGGCTCTCAAAAACGATAATAAACCTTCTTATATCCTTCTGTTATCCGAGGGAGCAATACGAAAAAACTGAGAAATTAGATCTTTTTTTTTTTTTTTTGTTTTGGACGAATTTCAATTTTTTTTATTTCGACTGACATGAGATTTTTTTTTATGGATTTGACAGAGTTTTGGAAATGGCCTGTTGCGCTAGGCTAGAGTATAGATGTGATGTGATGGGTGGTATAGCGGAAGCTCCCTGACCTATTTGTCCATATCAGTCGACCTTGTCTCCGGAGCCCAGGGGATCTATATCCTCCCGACCCTTCTATAATGTCTGACCCACTTTTAAACCTTTATATCTGCAGTAATACCATCCGTCTTTATGATCCACTATTCATTCTCAGATTGATTGCGGTTCCTTCCATCCCAGTTCAGGGAAGAATGGCTTTCCTACCCGATAATTCCAATGAATCTACATACAACTGCCTCTCACTCTTTCGTTTTATTTATTTTTTTGTCAATTCTGAGGGGAGTGGAGTGAATCGCTTGCTATGTATTTCCCCAGCACGAATCAATCAATTACGTATATGTTAATCGACCGTTAAGGTTAAAACTCAATATTTGACTTACATAGTGGCTTCTAAATCCTCATACTAAATATAGTGTCGATATATTCATTACATCGGTAGTTATATTAGAGTTTTTGAATCGAGTCCCCCTTCTCTTATTCCCCTACCCTTTGACCGATTTCGTGGAAAATCAATAAGTGTCATCACATATAAAATTTCTTGTCGATACATTCATTATATCGAGAGTTACCATGTTCACACACACACAGACAGACGTTTTTATTTTTGCAATCAGGACATCGAAGAACTTGAAATTCCGTTGAAAACTCAGCATCGAATTTCATACCGATTACATAACTTCCATAGCTGGGGAAGTAAAACATCAGTTTCTCCTCATCCAAATTTCTGACCTATGTCCACACGGACTTGAAAAATAAAATAAAACTTGTTTATTTAATATATTGTCTAATTTCACTAACTATATATACATGGGAGTACTTTCGGTATTTCTACCATCCTCAGCCAAAAGCATAAGAGATAAGACTAAGTTAATTTTCTTAGTTAAAATTAACTTAGTCTTATCTCTTATGCTTTTGGCTGAGGATGGTAGAAATACCGAAAGTACTCCCATGTATATATAGTTAGTGAAATTAGACAATATATTAAATAAACAAGTTTTATTTTATTTTTCAAGTCCATTTGAATTATTTCACAATATCTCTGCAATAATGTCAGTTTTCTATGTCCACACACTTTGATCATTCTTCAGTTATAACAGGTTTTCAAATAAAACTATAAGATCTTCCTTGGATGAGCAAGTTGGTAAGTGATGAGAAAGTGAAAGTAATGAAGCATATATGCAGACAATTAAACAGGAAAGAAATATTGGTAAAAGTACACACGGGTGCCCTCTAACCTGTGAGCTTTCCAAAAAGAAAGTTGCTCCAGAGTCAAGTAAGCTTCACTTTGGCTTTGGACAGGTTTCAAATTTGAAATGGCCTTTCATGTTCAATCTCACCTTCACTATTATGTAACATTATCACGACATATATGCTTTTAGTTTTAATGCAAATTTTAGAATGATTTCGGAAAGTCACAGAATAAGAGAGAGAGTAGAAGTAACTAACCAATAAAATGGATTGTGGAATCACAATCTTGGGTAATCAAAGAATTGTATAAATCGGTTTTAGTCAGTTCAGTCCCGCCTGTGTTAGTGTGGTAGCCCCACTATTATATTGAGGTGAATCCAGTTTAGATCCGTGCCTCCTACGTCCGTTCAGTCCCACATTGTTACAGTCAGTCCTTTAGCGGTACCCAGGGGCCTCCTCGGGGAGGTGAGCTCCAAAGTCAGTTGTCCTCCAATGAAATATTCAATTCCTCTATAAAGCAGTCGTCCACTTCCTTTAAAAAAAATTGATGTATATCTTATAAAATACAAACAGATAACAGAAAACATACAAAGAACTTCTCTTGTATGTTAAAATGTTGTGGCCATAACTGGACTTTCTTATACCAACCATTTTTGTACATACTCTTATTACTCTATCTCCTCTCAAATTCATTTCATACTGGTGTTACTGGGTCTATGAAAGTAATTTGCTGGCGTCAGCAATGCCAGTATGAAATGAATTTGAGTGGAAGGAAGTTGAAAGAAAGTGATTTTACAAGAAAGTCATATTATAGCCACGTCACATATATTTTATTTTTTATTTTTTTTATATAAAAAGGTAAATATATTTTAAAATTCGTTGCTATGTGTAATAATTTAAAAACAACTTTTAATAATTTCATACGGAAATTTAATTTACATTTTTGGGATGCTGTAATTTTGTTCGTGTTGGTTCTATCTCAAATCTAAGGGCATTTTATTTCGCCCCGTAAGAGCACAATGCTTCAATCACATACATACCGTTAGGCATAACCGCGAAAATAGTCAATACGTATTCAGAGGACTTTTAAACTTGAAAATCCGTTCACAGATTTTCGCACGATTACAATTCTTCCTTGTACTGTTGCTATAAGAATGTAATGTGTATGACAATTACTTTAGCAGGAATCTTAAGCAATTTTAGGTAAAAGTATATCGTCATATGCACTTAGTAACCTTAGCACTTTTTTAGGAACTTGTCTAATTTATACTTTTTACGAGAACTAACGGATATAATATAAAACATAAGTAATTAAGCTATTGGACTTAACTGACGCAGAGCGTTGGTTTAGACACATCTGATCTGAGATAATCTGGATTACGGTCCACCCGTACCAATATCCCAACCTAGCAAACACAGATGTTACTGTTCAACTTCATGCTCATGATGCAGTAAACCGAAACCGTTGCACCATATGTATATTTTACTTCCTCAGCTATACGAAGTATAGGGGAAGTTATGTAATCGGTTTGAAATTCTATGTTGTGTTTTGATCGGAAAGTCATATTTTCCGATCCCCTGATTCCAAAATGGTGTGTGTGTGGACACGATAAAACCCGATAGAATGACTATATATTATTTTTACTATTTTTTATTAATTTAATATTTATACTATTTTTTATTTATTTTTGTCTTTTTTTTTCTCTCTATACTATGTTTAATTATTAACAGTGATTGTACAGTCCTAGCTGACTGCTCCCCCTCCCACACTCAGACTCCGTCTTCTGGGAGGAGGTAGCCTATTTATCTTGTAATGTTTGTCTTTTATTTTGTAATGATCTAAAGGCATTAAATAAAAAAATAAAAGAAAATATTGGCACGAAATTTTACGTGTATTCAGAAACCCCATTAGGATGACACCTATTGATTTTCAACCAAATCGGCCAAAGGGAAAGGGGGGGGGGGATTGAGGGAGGCTTAACGCAAAATTATAATAACTGCCGTTGTAATCAATGTATTGATATGAAATTTTATATGTAAATTCAAAGCCAACTAAGGAAGACACGTATTAATTTTCGGCGGAATCAGGAATCAAGAAAAAGTAAGATCAGTGAGGGGGCTCAACTCAAGAATCCCAATAACTGCCTATGTAAAAAATGTATCGACATGAAATTGTTATTAAATTCAAACTCGGAGAGGGAAGGATCAGAGAATGGAGTCGCTTTAATAGCGAAATAAGTGACGATGTAATAAATATATCGACACAAATTTTAGTATAATTCAGAAGCCACTAGGTAAATAGAATATTGAGTTTTAGCCCAAACTTGGCTTTTGTAGGGAAAGCGAAAACGTAATTGATTAATTTGTGCTAGGGAAGTACATAGCCTATGATTTTTTTTTTCTCAATATTAGAAAATAGTATAATGGTAGTGGGGTGGGGTTGGGGTATTTATATAAATATGAGTGGGGCCTGGTCTTGGTGTTGGTGTGGTGGTGGAGTGTGGGCGCTGACAAGTGGGTGGCACTTCCTGAGCCCACGCATCCCTCTCAGAACCCACTCCATCTCTCCATCTAGCTAGTCTACCTCCCTTTTCGGACAGAGACCAGACCCCTGGCCTCCCAGACCTAAATCACTCACACTCACACAGCACACAGACCCCCTCTCTATTTGTTGGCATTTTTACTACCATTTTTTATACGAGGTCACTTAACAAAAACAAAAATAAAAGTCGTCGGTGAATCATTGACTTAAGGACTTCCCCAGCACGAATTAAATCAATTACGTTTTTGTTCATCCTCCAAAGCCAATCGACCGTTTGGGCTAGTGACTTTTGAATCCTCATAATATATTTTGTGTCGATACATTCATTGAGCTGAGTTTACGAAGCTCTTTCTTAGGCGACTCATGTATTTCGTTGTACTCGTACTCCTCCCTAAACCCCTTTACCGATCACATTGAAATTTGCCACGATGGTAGTGGATACGGTGACGATGGTTTACTACTAAAAAAATCTGAAATCGAACATACCACGGAGGAATAATCACCGAAAAACGAAATCCCCATTGAAATCAATTGAGAGACAAAATTCTCGCGCAAAATAGAATTTTTCGATTTCAAATGTAAAAATCAGGGCGAAGCCCTTACAGCAGAATGTATTGCACACCTAGTTATTTGATCATCACTTATTAGGGTATTTATTTGTCGTATTCACAGACACGGAGTCTTTTTTTGTCAGATTTGAGATTTGGAGGACGGAAAACATGAAATTCCGTTGAAAACGCCGGAATGAATTTCAGACCGATTACATAACTTCCCCTATACTTCATATAGCTGGGGAACTAAAATAGAAATATCACTGAGAACTGGTCTACAATGGCCCGAAATCAACGGCTATTGCCTACGGGCTATATAGTTCTAACCACATGTTTTTTTTTTCTGATGCAAAAAATATCTATGGGGAGATAAACTGAGCTGTGTGATAGTTTCTGAGAGCGATACATTTTTTGGTTTTAGATTTTAATATTTTCATCGCAACTTTGCGTTTCAGGTCCAAAAAAGTGTCTGTCAGTCTGTTTATCTCCTAAATTCTTGTTCAAGAACCACTGATTTTTATGAAACTTGGTATGCAAGTTTGGTTTGGCTTGTTTATGTTCCCATTTTGATTTTTGCAAAATCGAATATTAATTGAGGGTAGTCAGTCTGCAAGGATTTTTGAAAAAGTAATTTTTTTGTTTATGAATGTAACATTTTATCACAAAATTTGAACTATAATTAAGGTTTACATGCGAGGAAGTTTTGTGCTATTACTTTGGCTCTTCAACTTTGAAGATATGTAATCGATCGGAAATTTGACGTTGAGTTTTTACGTCGGATCACGTTACATATTTCCGTTCCCCTAATTCCAAAATTTAAAAAAAAAAATCAGTCTGTCTATGTATGTGCTTTTGTACACGATAACTCCTGATAGAATATATATAAAAATAAAAAGTATGTTTTCTAAAAATATTGTCTATTTCACAAAATATATAAAATATGTGGGAGTACTTTCGGTATTGCTACCATCTTCAGCCACGACTTAACAAATACAGCATTTGTTAGTTAAATCGTGGAAGATGGTAACGATACCGAAAGTACTCCCATATATTTTGTGAAATAAATAAATATTTTTAAAAAACATACGTTTTTTCTTTACATTTTTTATTAAGTGTTTCACAATATCTCAGCAAAAATGTTAAGTATCATCCCGAAAAAATGATTGTTTCGAAGTGGAATTTTATATATAATATAATAATATATATATTTATGTGTATCCAAAGCACATAAGGACGACACCTGTTGATTTTCTCTGGGGAAGTACATTGAGTGACAACATTTTGTTTTTTCATTGCTACTCCTTCACTTAGCGAAATGATTACGACTTAATGTTGAGACGCATACAAACATTTTGAGAAGCAGATACACATTCATTTTAAACATTTGTGTTGGGGGGCAATAATTTGTTTGCGGGGCATATCCAATTCAGGTAAGGGCTTGTTAATGTTTAGAGATGATTGTCAACTTGCAGGCAAGTGTTCTGTGCGAGTGTGACAGTTCCCCTTTTCCTTCCTTTTGAGTGGTGGACCTTTGACCTCTGGCGACGACATGAACTGTATGAAGTGGCTCTTGTGGATGTGCTAGAAGAGTGCTCTCTCTAGACAGGATGGTTGTATTACTGATTCAGGTCGTCATGTATCCGGGAAGTGTTGTGTGTTCAGTATGCCCGCCATCTTCTCTCTCTCCCTCTCTTCATTGTCCATTCCTTCATACTCCACACGCCTTCAATACTATCTTCTTTCCTCCTCATCATACTTATCTTCCAGTCTTGTTATGACCACTAGGTAGACCAGACGACCGGAGACCCTCCCCTAATATCATGTCTTGTCCCCGGATCTCCTTCCGATTATTCGTTATTGTTATACCTTCGCAATATTGTTCTTTAGAATTTCTAGTCACAATTGCGTCTTAGTATGTAGTACATAATTATATACATTATTAACTTTTCACTGGTTTCGTTAATAATTAATAATAATATGGGCATGGACGCCTCGCCCCACAAAAAAATATCGACTGCTTTGAAGTCGATGTTTCCATATAATATAAAGTGTCCCCAGATCGGTTTTTAAAAATCTGATCATCCTAAGGTGGGGGCTACGTAAATAATAGAAAAATTTAGCATTTGTGTTGAGCAAATTTTATCAAGGAATTGATATATGAGGGGGGGGGGGGGGGCACAATATTACTTTAATATGGACGATTGTTGATAATACGAACGAGGAGAGTGTAGTCGGGAATTAGGGGTTAAGGAAGGGGGGGGCACAATATTACTTTAATATGGACGATTGTTGATAATACGAACGAGGAGAGTGTAGTCGGGAATTAGGGGTTAAGGAGGGGGGGGGGGGGGGGGAATAATTATATTTTTGCGATTTGTGGCGATATCAAAGAACTTGTTTAACATTTATATTAAAAATATATACATATAATATACCGGTTTCGGCTTACGCAAAGTTAAACAGCATTTAAGTTTGGCATATTTATACAATTCTGAAATTACCTGGGGCTGTCACTCCCCTTCCCCAAGGGAAGCCCTGCTACGGAGGAGCTTTTCCATCCTAACGGAAAATTCTCTGAAAATATTTAGGTTTAAACATAAACTTCAAAAAATAATAGCAACAAAATCAAATAAACTAATGAAATGGTATTCATAATAATGTACATAATATATATAATAACTTTCTGTAATAACCTTCTCAGCTCAAGATCGTGGGTTCGAAACCCAGCCGAGGCCCTCAGGTTTTTACCTGGGAGGTGAAAAAACCTTGAGCACGCCGTCCTTTGGATGGGACGTTAAGCGATGGTCTCGTGTCTGTGCTATATCAAGTATTCGTTAAAGAGTCCTGCCCTAGGTGAATAAACATAGTTAAACAAAAAATAACTAATTAAGTAATAAATAAATTAAATAATGGCTTTATGAAATAATACTCAAGTACATAATAAGATGTTGGTCTTGGTATAGAGCAGAAATAATCTGTCATAAGGCCAATTTATCTTATAACGGAAAAAAGCAGTAGATGAAGTGATATACATATGTACCACAACGTAAGCACTAAGTTTAATTGAGCTGCTCACTAGTGATCTACATACAATCACTTATTGGAACATATATCGAGTATCTCATTATTGTGATGTTATATCCACGTTGCTGTGTTATTATACCACGGAATCCCTTGATGAAGTTCCATGATTGAACCGTGTCAAGATCTAGTTGGAACCCCTTATAAATTAAAAACCAGAATAGGGTGCAATAAATAAATAAACCTCTCCAAATTATAATATTGGTACCAAATTCCGCTACTTAGGTCCCATCATATGTTCGGATATTTTGGAGGTCTTATTAATAATAAGACTGTAATATATCAACATATATCCTTTAAATTTCGCCATAATGATCGTGTTTTTGTTCTCTCTAGAAAGAAAGAAGACCTTGGAAGACCACTTAATTGCAATATCTCGTAAATTAATCAGCTCAGTCCCACTCAGTCCAACATTGATATGGTGGCTGACATAAGACCTACATATTTCATATTAAAATATGTCTTTCTTGTGGGAGCATTTTTATGGGTCACATAACAAAAATCGTGTACAAAACATAAATTACCATTAAATTAGGGGATAAGAGAGAATTTCCTTCAGAGTAAAAATAAAAAATGAAAAAATAAATTATTATCCTATTGTTTGAAGGGATGATACCGAGAATATAGTCCGAAATAAATAAATAAAATAAGTTGAAAAGTCGTCGGGAGTCAATAACAATTTTCGCTCTGTCCAATCAATCGACTGTTTGGAGGAAAAATCAATATTTGACATAGAAGCTTCTGAATCCTCATACTAAACTTTATGTCGTTTCATTCATTACATTGGCAGTTATTAGAGTTTGTGAATTGATCCTCCCCTTTGGCCGAATCCTCGGAAAATTAGTGGTTGTTGTCCTTATGGGGTTTTTGAATTTACATGTGAACTTTTGTGAAGATACATTCATTAAAATGGCAGTTATTAGAGTTTTTGTGTTAAGCCTCCTCCCTAATCCCCCCCCCCCCCCCTTTTATTTTGGCCAATGCGGCTGAAAATCAATAAGTGTCGTCCTTAGAGGGTTCTGGAAACACATATAAAATTTCATGTCGATACATTTATTCTATCTGACTTATATGAATTTAAATAAGGAAATAAATGCAAGTAATAATAGTGATTAACAAAAAAAAAAGTAAAGTATTACATAAATATTAGTCTTCTATAAAGAATAATAATAATAGTATGGCAATTAGAATTAAAGTCTTGAATATATCTAACATTTGTTAGGTATATATCGCTCACTTGCTGCAACAGCGACATAACTCAAAAACTGTGATTTTCCAGGAGATGCAATTCAAATTTTTGACGTGTAATAACTAAATGCATTCATTCGAAAATAATTTAACAGTATGTTTTATTGAAAGAATACAATATAAAAGGAGAGAAAATGTACAGTAACAGCTGGTAGGCCTTACTGAGGTTTCTACCTTAACCTTATAACTACCCTCACTTTGAATTATGACATTCTTGTAACAATAATTGTTTTTCTCGGCGAGCAGTTGAAGCTCAGATATGTCGTTCTAACCGCTAAAAGTATATGAAAGAATGGTTCTTCCTATGACCATAACTCAAAAACGCCAAATTTTGAATTATTTGCAGCAAATGCGCAATATATGAAATGGAAGAAGAAAAATATTGACAATGAATGGTCTAAGTTTCATGACCGCTGTTTATATAATAGAAAATGTGAATTTCCTTTAGAGTAGCTATTATTAGTTAACCAAACTAATTAAGGTAATTGTTTAAAGGTAATATGTCATGTTTTAATACCTTTAAAACGACCAGAAGGGAGTGTACCAATCTCTTATACGGAGCCTAATATTAAAGGAGAGGTGAGTCAGATGACGTGAATCATGCGATATCGATCTGGACTATATTTCATACAGGTTAATGTTCTTCCATGAACCATCTCATCTACCTTTAGATATTATATATGTATGAATGGGGAATTTTTCCATTGAAAAAAAAAAAAAAAAGACAAACTTGGTGGTCATTCAGAGTTCTCAATGGGGGAGGTCGTTGTTGCTCCACAGGGGGCGTTTCGTTTCTACCTAACTACCAGCCCTACCTCTCAACATTCTGTTAATTAGTTTTTAGCTTTCTTCGTCTGTTTTTCTCATTGTATTGATGCTGCGTGAAAAAGTTACATTATTTTATACATGTTTTTTCTAAATGTGGAATTAACGGAGATAAATAAAATTTTGTAGTAGCGAAAGAGGCGAGAGGTAGGAGATGATAAAGGAGAGGGTAGATAATAAACGTTCGAATGTCACGTTATCAGTTTCAGGTTAATTTATATAACGCAAAACTACCCCCCGGGGACATCGCAGGGTAACTTGCTAGTTTTCTCATTGAAAAGCTTCTTTACGTATCGGATCATGGGCAATGTACTTCCCCAGAACGAATTAATCATCCAATTTTTACGCTTTCTCTCCAAATTCAATCGACCATTTGGACTAAAAATCAATAGTTAACTTACATACGGGCTTCTGAATTCTCATACTAAATTTTGTGTCGATACACAGGATATAATCATAACCAATACAGGGTGTTCGAGTTGAGTCTCTTCTTTCTTCTTCTATCGTTTTGACAGGACATCAAATGAGTTCTTTGCTTATCCAGACAGGAGTGTTGTCGGTTGTTGTACTGAGTACAATATGTTCCTCCCAGCTGTTCGTATACTTGAAGAACCTGCGCAGAATGTCTGTGAGTGCGCCACCTGGAGAACTGTACAACTTGGATTCTGGACGTCCTTGTGATGTCAACTCCATTCTCTATGGGTGCCCGCCCCATAACACCTGTCTCATTCATGTCAATGCTCACCTTTCAGAGACATTCATTCAGAACATTACCCCTGTTCCCATGATGTCCATCGTCCAAATTCTTTTTAGTGTTACGCATGACTCTGTTGCTCGCTCGCGCGCTCTCCGTCTGTCTATTATTCATCACCTTATAACGTTTAATCTACATATAAATGCTATTATGCCCCTACACATTAAGAGTGTCTCCAATATGCACAATAACTTCTTTTCTCTCGTATATACACCAGTGAAGTATCATTCAGAAGAGCTTAAATTTGTTACTTGCGCTCCTGTGATGGAGGAAAATGTATGAAATTTAGCTCGCCCCCCCCCCTCTCCACAACATAAAAAAAAAAAAAAAACTTTTTACCTCTATACCCAAAAATACATTTGTTTGTTTTTTTGACTTATACCCGGGCTTTAACTACTAGGTCATATCAAAGTCTTGGGACCATCCGATTTTTGTGCCTCCCAGTTAGAAAAAAAAACTAAAGGCCTTGGCCGTGTTCGAACCCGCGATTTTGAGCACTTTAGGCAATCACGCTACTTCCTCTGAGCTAACGGCGCCGTCTAAAGAAAATCTTTTTTCATAAGGAACACTCAATGTGCGAAAAGAGTAAAGAGTAAATAATATTAAAATAAATAAAGTTCTCGGTGAAACGGCAAACTATAATATAGTTCAGTATATTATACTGACCCACTGTCTAACAATTATACACTTATGAAATTTGGTGTTGATGTATTCATTGGAATCTCATATAGTTAGTTATTATGACTCATGCACGCGCTTTAACTTCGAGGTCATATCTCCTACTACCACAGCGCTCTTTTGTCGCTCTAGTGGACATTAGTCCGACTACTCTACTCACATAGGGTTGGGATCTTTAACGAGTACCTGAAATCGTACAGGCCCGGTACCATCGCTTAACATCCCATCTAAATGACGCCATGCCCTAAGTTTGAAATCTATATTCCTTCCTACCTTGGGCGAGGATGGGCTGAACCCTTGAACACCTACACTACAGTATCATATGTAATTAGGTTCAATTTTTTTTTTTTTTTATTATTAAAATTAATTATTAGTGGCTAGTTATGGAACGGATTTATCATGGTATTGATCCGTTGATGGGTCAACTAGAGGTGTAGAGAATGGTGGGTGAAGGAAGACGTAGGAGACTAGGTGTGGGCCGAGCGGGGACCCCGGGTCCCCACCTTGACGTGACACCTACCTCAGCATTCTTGGGGGCCCAACCTTCCTATCTGCCCACTACACCACACCACATACTGTCAACTCTCTACTCATAAGTAAGGGATTCCTATCCAAAAGCCATGATATCGACACGCGATAATATCGGGACGCAAAGTATATATTTTTTCATAAATATGTATATGTATATCAGGAGTAGTGTGCTATGGTCCTGAGCCTGTACGACTTCAGATACTCGTTAAAGACCCTTGCCCTAGATGAATAAAAATTTAGAATAGGCAACAATTAACGACTCCCATAGCAGAGTAGGGCTCATATCCACCGTGACGAAAGAGCGCTCTGGTAATAGGCGATATGACCCCGAAATGAACGCCCGGGCATGAATCTCAATAACTATATATTTATACATTTATAAAATCTATTTTGCATATATTGGTTTGGGTAGGTGGCTTCTCTGCATTTAGTGTGTGTCCCCTCCTTGACTTTCCCAGATGTCTTAATCTAAAAGTTATAGCGTATGCGATCAAATTATTATGTACGTATACATACGTTATTATGACTCATGCCCGGGCTCTGACTAGAAGGTCATATCGCCAACTACCAGATAGCTCTTTTGTCATTCTGGTGGACATGAGCCCAACTCTACTATGGGAGTCCTAAGTTTTGCCTACCCTAAATTTGTACTCACCTAGGTTAGGGGTTGGGGTCTTAAACGAATACATTACATCGTACAGGCTGGGGACTATCACTTAACGTCTCATCCGAAGGACGGGGTGCTTACATTTATTTTACCTCCCAGATAAAATAAATTAAGTGCCTCTGCCGGGTTTCGAACCTGCCCGCGAACTTGAGCTCAGTAAGCAAGCACGCATTCAAATAGATATCTTGTCCTATCTCACTGTTGCTGTATTTTGTCGACTAATTGCTTTCCTTTAAGACTATTACTATAAATTGTTGTAATTTCTTTATCGCCTGATTGCTATTCCTTCTCGTCTGCCCACTATAATACTTCACACATCACATTATACTCAGTTATCTATTTTATATTATTAAATGTGGTAACTCCTCTGTATTTCATAGCTCGTTCTCCCACTCTATTTAGTTGACTTTCTCAAATACCTTTATGTGGAATCCACTGGAAATATTTATGGCTTATGCTAGACTAATAACAACTCATGACTGGTATAATTTATATTTCCTCCATATTTAGTTTATATAAATATTGGTGATGTCTTACACCATGGGACCTAAGCACTAATCGTTCTCCTCACCAGTCCCGCGAGACATAAACATAACACTCTCCTAGTTCCTAGACAAATAGTTAAATCGCCCTTTTGGGAAAACCGATGGCTCAAAATCAACCAATGTATGAAACCTTGACCTCTCGGATTTCTACAGTATTCTGTATAATACCATTATTATATGTTATTAAATTAGTGAAATAATATAAAAAGTTCAGATTTCAATTTTTTTTTTTTTTACTTCCTCAGCTATATAAAGTATAGAGGAAGTTAAGTAATAGGTCAGAAATTCGATGCGGAATTTTCAAGGGAATTTCATGTTTTCTGACCTGATTCCAAAACAGAAAAAAAAAATGTTGTTTGTCTGTGAACACAATAACATTGTATATGTGTATCCAGAACCCTCTAAAGTCAACACCTATTGGTTTTCAATCAAATCGGCCAAAGAGAAGGGGGGAGTCTTAACACAAAAACACTCTAATAACTGCCGTTGTCCTCTGAACATCTCCTTTTGACACCAAATGTAAATTCAAAACCCCATTAGGACATCTCCTGTTAGTTTTCATACATTGATTTTTGCCCAAACGATAGATTGGTTTTGGAGAGAGAGCTTCATTGATTATTTCTACTTCAGCTAAGATCTCCTCCATCTCCATTAAGGCTTTACTTCCCAATAAAAATCCGGGGTACTTGTAGCAAAACTATTGCAAGAGGTACTCTAGTAACAATTAGACTATAGCTGGAGGTACTCTTGTAAAAATTAGACTATATCAGGAGGTATTCTAGTAAAAATTAGACTGCAGCAGGAGGTACTCTAGTAAAAATTAGACTGTAGCAGGAGGTATTCTATTAACAATTAGACTATAGCAGGAGGTACTCTAGTAAAAATTAGACTGTAACAGGAGGTACTCTAGTTATAATTAAACTATAGCAGGAAGTACTCTAGTAACAATTAGATAATAGCAGGAGGTACTCTAGTAACAATTAGATTATAGCAGGAGGTACTCTAGTTACAATTAGACTATAGCAGGAAGTACTCTAATATAATAACAATTATATTAAAGTGTGTGGAGTGAACCAGATAAGAATGGTGAATGTGGGAAGGGGACTGGCCACCCACGAAGGAGGAGGCCCCATTCACAAAGTTACTGTGTAGGAAAGCCCTGCCCTGTGTGTGGGTTCCTCAGTTTCTCAATGAGTGAGCAACTCCAACAATCCTAAATATCTGACACTTCTCTCTCCATCCTGCCTAGATTGAATATCTTCTACTTCCTTCCATTCTTTGGAGCCACTAGAGCTTGTGGCCTTGTCTTGTGTGGCTCCCACACCCGTGATTCTGTATTCTCTCAAGCATATTAGTAGTTCTTGGAAATAGGCGCCTCAGCATCCGCACACTGACTGTATCCTGTTGAAAGAAATTCATTATTCGTATGCCCATAAAGCGAAAAATGAATCTTTATCTGAACTTTGTAGTTAGAATTCACGAATTCGATCAATATTCGGAAGAAGTTGTGGCTGGCTAAACGGGACATCTCCACATTCCCTCTAAATCCTTCAACAAATTTAACTAGAAATCATTAGTTCATTATTCGCACTTTAAAACATTTTTATTCAATTTTAAGTAAATACCTTTATTCTTTCGGGAACTATTTGAATTTTTAGTTGTGATTTAGTAACTCTAAATTCCCTCTCCAGGTATGTGTTGTTAAGGCGGAAGATGTCTCTCTGAATTATTCAGATATCGAGTTGATTCATGTATCTGTATCGATTATGATATCATCAGATGTCGATGATGTGTCAGTGATTCATTTCTATTTTTTGTTGTTATTTTCGGTTCTGTAGATTCCTTGGAATTTTCAATATCTAATTTCTGGCAGATTACTACCTGAATTCCTTTTTTTCTATGTACAGTTATAACTCTACAGCTGGAGAAGTAACAGTGATCATTATTTTTGAATCAAACATTCATTACAGCATAAAAAAAATATTTAACTTAATTTATTTTGATTAATTTTATTTATTATTTTTTCAGTATGCCAATATAAGGATTGGACCTGTGGTCAAAAAAGACGTCATGAAGGCTTCCACTATGTTAGAACATGACAGTCAGTAAGTATTATTATTACATTATAATAATAACAATAATTTGTTTATTCTATTAAGAAGATACACATACTGATAGTTGTGTTTTTCAAATTTTTGTTATTATTGTTTGACTCGTGCATGGAGCTTCAACTACCAGAGCGCTCTTTCGTCTCTCTGGTGGACAAGAGCCCGACTCTGGGAGTCCTAACTTTTGCCTATCCTCGGGGATTTAATTAGTGTAGGGGTCTATATAACGAGTAGCAGACGTTGCACAGGCACAGAAACACCTTGTAACGTTCTCTCGGCTTGCTCTATTAACCAGGCAACCTCTGTTTAATGTTAACTATAGTTTAGTTATTGTAACTCATGCTTAACTACGATGTCATATCGTCTACTAACCAGAGCGCGCTCTTTCGTAACTCTGGTGGACAAGAGCCCAGTCGACAATTTGCGCTAATATTCAACAATTGACTTACATTAGGGGCTTCTAAATCTTTACACTAAATTTTGTGTCGATAAATTCATTAGATCGGCAGTTATTATGATTTTTGAATTGAGCTCCTCCCTTGAACTCCTTCATTCCTTCAGCTGATATCGCTGAAATTTAACACGTTACGTTCTCATTAGGTTTTAACATTAAATATGAAATTTCATGTTGATACATTATTTCTATCGGCATTTATTAGAGTGTTTATGTTAATCCTCCCCTTACCTTTGGTCTATTTGACTGAAAAACAATAGGTGTTGTCATTAGAGGGTTCTGGATTCACATGTAAAATTTTGTGTCGATACATTCATTCGGTAGTTATAATGTTCACAGACAGATTTTTTTTTCTCATATTTGGAATCTAGATGTCGGAAAACATGGAAGTCCGTTGAAAACTCAACATCGAATTTTTGACCGATTGCATAACTTCCCTCATACTTTGTATAGCTGGGGAAGTAAAACCTAAAGACCTCGACCGGGTTTTGAACTCACGATCTTCAGTTCAGTAGACTAGCACTACCTCTAAGCTCCCAGTGCATTGTTAACTATATAGTATGATAGAGTTTATGAGTTAACTATAATAATAATATGAGTTTATGATCACTTTAGGATGCAAAAAGTTATGTTTATTACTATTTTAAATATATAATTGAAATAATACAAGGTATAGTAGGTTGGTAGTGGAGAGAGTCCTTATGAATGGCGGTCAGTATTGAGTGGGCTGTAATGTAGGATTTGTGTAGGTGTTTTAGGCAACATGACGGGGGCGACCTAACATCATTTCAGAGTAGCGGCTTATGGCCATTTTATAGCCGCATTTCTGTCCATTAAATAATTGTTATAGTTCTTAAATTAAATAAATAAGTAAAGTCTCAGATAAAATAATACTAAAATATATATTGTAGATAACCTTTCTTAAGGTAATTGCGAAACTGACTACAGAAATTGGTGAACTTTTTTTTTTATTAAATACATATTTTAGTGGTATTTTTATATATTCAGACCTATTTATCAATTCTTTAGTTTTTACGATTCCTTGGTTTCGAGGTCATTATTCTTAATACATGTATTACTTCCCCAAGTATAAGGGAAGTTATATCGAAAATTCGATGCGCAGTTTTCAACGGAATTTCATTCTTTCTCCGATCTCCAGATTCCAAATATAAAAAAAAAATGTGGGTCTGTCTTTGTGTGTGCCTATGAACACGATAACTCCCGATAGAATGAATGTTTCGACACGAAATTTTATATGTGTGACCAAAACCCTATAAGGCTAAGACCTATAGATTTTCAGTCAAATCGGCCAAAGGGGATTGGGTATTAGGGCGTAGGCTTAACTCGCAAACGGAGGGGAGCGAAAAGTTAATTGATAATTTTGTTCTGGGGAAGTACATTGCCGGTGATTCACATAGGTTACATAGTTAATCATGACGGCAGATAATTATATTGCCATTTACGATTTTTTGCTTTTATGCTCTATTGTTGGATCATTTTTTATCTTATTGATAATGCAGCAGAATAACCCCCAGCCATCGAACCCACCCCACCACCACACTATGGTCCCTCATTTTAATCACTCTGGGCCTTACAATTCCAATATGACATTTAAGTTGTATTCAATTGAGGTATAGAAAATATTTACTGTCTTTTATAATAAGTGTGTACTCAGAAAATGTAATTCTCTTGTTTCAGGTATGCAGTGATCTTAGCGTTTGATGTAAAAATAGAAAGAGATGCTCAAGACTTGGCGGACAATTTGGGTGTGAAGATCTTCCAAGCAGACATCATCTATCACCTGTTTGACAAGTTTATGGCTTACAGAGATGAGCTGAAGGCCAAGAGAAGGGAGGAATTCAAATCGATTGCTGTCTTCCCGTGTAAAATGAAAATCATACCACAGGTGAGCTGGAGCTATCTATCATATACATACGATACTGATACCATATCAATTGAGTACGCTCAGTATCTGAATATATTCTTCATCCTACGAGGAATAGTAGCAAAACTATTATTTAATAACTGATGGGTATTCTAACGCAACATCTGCTATGGCCACAACAGCTGCTTGTAGGGCTACACTTGATAACATAGTAATTCACAGTCGCGCATTAGAGCCAGGAAATATCGCTCATTTTGATGAATTAGTTACTAGTTCGGTGAATAAGTTACGTCACTGAACGATATAAGGTTATCTTTAGATTTATCATTATAATCTAGTTTCATTATTCACCAATGGACTCACCACGGTATGGGAACAGAAGTCACACATTACAGAAAAAATAAATAAGGAAATACTTTTCAAGTTTATTCTAAAATATCTTGGTAAATGCGAGGCTTGGGCCTCCTCTTGAGAGTTGGTTGGTCCAATTGATACCAGAGATATCAGATATAGTCCTTCGCGGTGAGAGGTGGCGACTTTTAGCAGGAATTCTGGCCGGTTTCTCGACGAATTTGAATGTTCCGGATGAACCGGGTGCCTTTACTGCCAAACGGACGACCTTGTTTTCAAATCTCGGAAGTTTTTGTATCTTCGTTTTGTTTGTGCGTAGTCAGATGGGTGCTGCGTAGATAAATAAAAATCTGATTTGTGATGTGTAAGAATGATGCTTGTGCTTGTAGCATCTTCTGTTGATGTGGTGGTAAAGTTGCGAAAGCCTGGTATTCGTTTGTGTTTTTTGTTTGTGTCTATTCCTTATTTATTTTATTTCCAAATTAATGCAGTGATATTCAATTGTTTCCTGGTTAGGAGTGTAGTGTATATAAGCGTTGTTCCTCTGTATTTTTTTCAATGTGGTAATGTCAGTTCTTTGAAGAGAGGAAATGTTGATCTCCGTTTTAAAACCATTAAGCTTAAATTTTCATCCGTTGAACCATTAAGCCAAAATTCTACACATGGTTCAAAGATATCCACGGCTGATGTGATATTAACAAAGTATCATTAGCGTAGGTAGCCAGCAGCTGGAGCACTGTGGGAGGATGAGACATGTCATGACAGTAGTGGTTAAACAGAATGGAACTAACTATATCACCCTAGGGGACACCTGTTTGGATCGGCTTCTCACTGAGACTGTAGTTCTGCTCTTGAGCAAGTCCGATATTATTTCTTAAATGTACAATGTACAAAACTAAATTTACTTATATAATCGCCCTCACAATGAAATCGGCACGAATAAAACAAAGTGAACGGGGGAATGCCGGTTGACCAACTGTTTAGGGTGCCAAATGAACAAATGCGCCGTTGACTGTTGAAACCGCACGTAGATGGCGTATAAAACTAGACAGAAGGAGATGCTGATTTTCCACCTGAATTGTGGGTCAATGAACCTCTTGATGGGTCAAGGACAACAAACGGTCTGAATCATTCTATTCGAAATTCAAAGTTGTTTTACTCTGCTCATCCGAACATTTATCAAGTGATCAAATAGCTGGAAAAAAATTCAAATTGAAAATTGTTCAAGATAATATCGATCAAGGATAATAAAATGAATCTTAATGAAACTGAAAAAAAAAAAAAAAAAAATCAAATAGCAAACGAGGAACGGAAAAGTTGATCATTCTTCACGCTAAAGTGTAGATGTGTAGGAGATGTAATGTAATCTCTCAGAAATTCGATGTTGAGTTTTGGCCGGAATTTCATGTTTTCCTACCCCCTGAATACAAAAATGTAAAACAAAACTATATCTTAACATTTTTTACACAGATATTTCACAAAACGTATATAATATGGGAGTAATTACGTAGGGGAAAAAAGGATACCGTTTGGAATGTAAACTGGTTGAACTTCCATTTTGTATTTGTTAAGTCGTGGCTGAAGATGGTAGCAATACCGAAAGTACTCCCATATTATATATTTTTTGTGAAATAGACAGTATTTCTTAAAAAACATAGTGTTTTCTTTATTTAAAAAAAAAAATATATGTTTCTGACATTTTTCATAAGTGTATCCACTCATCTCAAAAACCCTATTGTAATGAATGTACCCACTTTAAATTTGATATGAGGTTTGAGAGGTCCCTGACTAAGACCCCTATTGATTTTCAGCCAAATCGGTCGATTGGTTTTAGACGGAGAGTGAAAACGTATTGATCATTTCTCGTTGCGAAATTACTAGATGGTGATTATACTGACAACTTTCGTAATTCTGACAAATTACATAACTTTCCTTATACCGGGGGAAGTGAAACTCGAATACTTCAAACTGCCTTTCTGGTGTTGTAGTCAGGAAAAATGATTTTTTTGAGTGAAAATAAATATATTTTTTTCCTTCACATTTCCATTAATTAATTTTTTCACAAGGTGTTCAATAGAAAGAATAAATTGAAAATTAACATTTTCTTAGCAATAAGAATTGATGAGTAATAATTTCTATTTAAATGTCGTAATAAAGGAAGAATAATTGGTCAAAGAGGATTAAAGGATGAAATAAAATTAAAAATTATGACTTCCTCTGACTACCCAGGAAACATTATATGAGGTTGTTGAACGTTGTGTATGTAAACTAGGGTTTGTGCGAAAGGAATAAACATTGCAATGGTTATTAGCACAAACTCCCACTCAGTCTAAGAGAAGGGTGTTATGTTTCAGTTCGTATTCAATTCCCGTGACCCCATAGTCTGTGGAGTTATGGTCGAGGCTGGCATAGTGAAAGAAGGCACTCCCATCTGTGTTCCCAGCAAAGAGGTAATTTAACTATCCATATATATTATACTGTTAAATAAATAATGTTTTTTTTTATGTTTCCTATTGTGCGGTACATGTCGTCGTCCCCCCCCCCCCCCCCCCCCCCCCCCTTCTCTATCTCTTTTTCGACATACCTATAAACAATTTTATAACCGTAGATACAGGCTGAACCGATTAGGTCGAAATGGTCGAGGATAATAATGAATAGTTGTAAGTACCTTTGAGAAATAATCAATCAATGAAATAAAAAGAAATAAAACATTCTTTATCAGTGTGGTTACAACAATGGCTGGTAGATTGCTATGTTGAAAGTTCTCGAAGATGGTCAACAGATACCAGCAGTCGGCATCACACGGGATCTTCGTGATGTATCGCGATAAAAATTAACAATTTTAATGTTCTTGTAATGATACACTTAAGAAAAATAAGAGTGGATAAGAGAAACGTAACCTTGAAAACGGAAATGACAAAAAAAGAAATACTTCAAAGACACGCCATTTTTATGACATGGCTTGTTAGTTACGTTATTGTCAATCATGTTCGGGCTTTAACTACGAGGACATATCGCCTACTACCAGAGAGCTCTTTTGCTAAATGTTTATTCACCTAGGGTAGAGAGGGGTCTTTAACGAGTACCTGACATTGTACAAGCTCGGGACCATCGCTTAACGTCTCTTTCGAAGGACGACGTGTTCAAGGCTAAAGTAGTTAAAGCCCGGACTTAAGTGACAATAACGTAACTAAGAAGCCATTGGTATAAAACGCTAAATAAGACATTATAGAAGACTTTCGTTTTTATAAGAGACACTAAATAAAAAGCCATTGTTATTAGTATATATATAAGACACTATTAAGACTCTAGGTCACAAGTCATTGTTATATGACACTAAGTAAGTAACCATTGTTATGAAACTCTATTAAGACTGTGTATAAGACACTATTAAAACTCTAGATTAGAAGTCATTGTTATAAGACACTATGTATGAAACCATTGTTATAAGACACTAAATAAGAAGAGATTCTTTTAAGACACTGTAGCCACTATTAACTTTTCCCAGACCCTAACACCCCTAAGTAAGCCCATCTAGCAGCGAATTGCTTTGGCGCTGGTAAAAGAGGACATGCGTATAGTAGTCATGTTCTCCCAACTAATTGGAAATTATGAATTTTTAGCCTGGTTACGAAGATGCAGTTCAACTATTATTTCCTTCCGTGTAATTTGTCTCATATACTTATTTAATATTATTATTTGATTTTAATATATGTAAATATTGTTTTGTAAAGTTTGTAGATTTGGGTATAGTGACGAGTATTGAGATCAACCACAAGAATGTGGAGAGTGCGAGAAAGGGCCAGGAGGTATGCATCAAAATTGAACCGATCCCAGGCGAATCTCCCAAGATGTTCGGTCGACATTTTGATGAGAAGGACTTCCTCATCAGTAAAGTAAGTTCTATTGGCACTTTTCTCAATAATCTTAGCCGTGATGTTTCTTGAGGAATTTCAATTTTTTTTCATTTTCTTATATGTTGCAATACTAGAGGTATTCTTTATTTATTGTTTATTATATATTCGTGGGATCCTTCAAGAATGAGCGGAGGAGTACGGAAGCACGACACAAATTTCTATTACAATGGGTAGTAGTGAGCAATAAATAAAAATATACAATTGATGGGAGAAGGCAGCCAGTGTTGAAACTCCCTTAGACAGTCTCGTTACTTACTCAAAGAAGATCGTGAGGCCAGCGTCGTCTTAGGCGGCGTGGAGAGTTGTCGGGATGGGACTGAGAAGACATGCGCTGAGCGACAGGATTGGGATGGGTATTCAACATAGAATGGAATTTCTTGAAACGGAGTTGGATTAAGTCTTGGACGTAAAGGTAGCCATACACGTACAGGAAATCCTCAAGGAAAAAGCCTCCGGAATTTCCTGTATCGAACCCTCGCCCACTCACGGAGAGGATTTTCCTCAAGGAAAAAGCCTTGAGTCCATTTCTTTCAATTTTCGCGTACGCGGGCTCCTTTCTATTTCTATCGTGGTAGTGTTTTGAACTCACTCACTTGCCACAAGCAAGGTTCATTCTCGTACATATGTATAAATTCTATTCTGAGACAGGTAAAATCCGGCCTCAAGGCGGAAAAATAATTGATTTTTGTTCGGGATTTTGGCCTTTCCCATCCATCACGGTTTGAAGGGACGCCGCCACACACGTTGGGGAATTCCTCAAGGCTTGAACTTTTCAGGCCGAAACTTGAGGAAATCCCGCTCGTGTATGGCGGCTACCTTAAGGAATGTTGAGCTCTTTGTTGGTGACATAAAAGGGAGCATTGACAATTTGTCGTAGGACTTTTCACTGAAAAGATACTTCATAAGTAAAGAGGAAAGAACTGGGATGGGCTCCACTCACTTTAAAACATATCCATTATTTTTAGCAATCATCAAGAAATAAAAACGAAGAACTTGTTTAATTTTTATATTGTCTAATTCCACAAAAATATATACATAAAGTGTATCGGTTTCGACCTACGCCATCGTCAGCACAAAGTTCAAAATTCACTCAAAGTGGAATTAGACAATATACAAGTTCGACAAGCTCTTTGTTTTTATTTATTTTATTATATTTCCACTATATCAAAACAGATAGCAGAAATGTATTCAAAATAAAATAAAAATATCAATTGGCTTCTCCGGAGATACATTTATTTTTCACCGCACCATTGCTTAGTAGGTCTGACTTTTAATTGAATTTTAAAAATTGCAATTTTGATTAATTTAAAAATGCATAATGGATAGAAAATAAAAATTGAAACTTTTCATTGGAATGTTGATAAAAAAAATATGTTATATTTTCGCCATTCCTTCTGGATTATTGGAGATTTTTCGTGTGTTGTATTTCTGAATTTAGAGTCATGATTTTTTTTTTTTTTCTTGTATTTTGGTGGGAAAAAGATGTCTAATGACATATTTATAGACCAATAAACTATTAATGTAGGAGACACCTACGATTCAAACTCCTTTAGATCCAAAACAAATCATTTCACCACTTTTAGGGATCATTCTACTCGATATTTAAAAAAAACATTTTCTCTCTCTTGTTTGATTTAAGTACATTGAATATAATTGACGGGGTTAGAATCAAAATGGTCCAAGACATTTTTGAAAATTTTTCGTTAAGTGCATAATCGGGTACAAAATGATAGTTCTGATCAGGAAAAAAGTTGTACAAGTGAAATCCTAGCCAGTGCTGAGATCTAGTGGCAAATCATTTATACCATTTTGGTGAGGTTAACAAGTAACTTAATTAAACATATCAATAGTGACCTTGAAATTAATATTTTTATCCAATTTTATGGTTTGCTAACAGCAACTTTCACCATAAAAGCAGAAGACAAAATATTTCCGGTTTCGATAAATTATAGATCTTTTAAATCAGTTAACCACTTAATGCAAACTTTCTTCAAAGTTTTAAAAATGTCATTTAGACCATTTTGATTCTAACCCCGTCAATTATTATACAGAATTGGAATATTATCAAATTTATGTAGAAAAAAGAACAAAATGTACTGAGAAAGATAAGAGAGAGAGAAAGAGAGATGGGATGTGTTGGCGGCCTTGAGTGTGTTGTCCAAAAAAGGCGGTGTAGCTGGGGGCAGGGGCCAGGTCATTGAGGAAGCGGGAGCGGTGTTCATTGAGAGAAGGGGGGGTGGGGGGTCATTGATGCAAAAAGGAGGGCGGGCCCCACCACCTGTCGCTTCTCAATCTGTATCGTAGGGTCATTGTGACATGTCAGGCGCCAGCTTCAGGGGGCCAATAATGCTAATTTGGAGGGGTTCCATGTTACAGTGCTGTCCTTACCGATATTTTTATGTGGTACACTATCTAATTAAATTGTCTGAAAAACAAACACCATCTTATATTTTTATACATCATACGATACAGGTTATGCATTAACACATAAATCAACATTCACAGTCGTCTACATAAAAACGTATATCATTGATTGGTGTATGTACTCTTTCAACAAATTTAATGAAGGGGGCTTATGTGCGTAGCTACATATAGCTATGTGCATTTCTACATTCACAAAATATAATTTAATCCGAAAAATTAAATTAATGAAAATGTATTATAATCCTCAGGTTAATCAAGGAATTGATCAAATATAGCAACGAAATTCCAACTACAGGGTCATATCGCCTACTACCAGAACGCTCTTTCGTCACTCTGGTGGACATGAGCCCGACTCTACTATGGGTATCCTAAATGTTGCCTACCCTAAATTTTTATTCACCTAGAGTAGTAAGGGTCTTTAACGAGTACCTGACATTGTACTGGCTCGGGACCATCGCTTACCCTCCCATTAGAAAGACGGCGTGCTTAAGTTTTTTTTTTTACCTCCCAGATAAAATAAACTAAGGGCGTCATCCAGGTTTTGAACTCGCGATCTTGAGCTCAGTAAGCAAGCACTCATACCATTGAGCTAGCGGCGCCCTCAATAATATATTTTCCAGGGGCTATATTTTTCTCCCATTTATATTTTATGATTTCGACATATAGCAAATATATACATTTTGGAAAGAACTCCCACCATCAATAACTCAAATTTATTTGTTGATCTTTATATAAATTTAATGTTTAATATGTCTCTGTAGAAGAGTATGATGAACAACGTACAGTAATTGTGTAATTAAATTTTTTTTTCTTTACTCAATGATTAGCAAATAAATTTGAGATACTGATGATGGGTGTTCTTCCTGAAACGTCTATTTGCTTGGTTTTAAAAACCAAAAAATAAATGAGAGAAGAATATAGATGCTAAAAAATATTATTTTGTTCAATGGAGGAAAAAAAATCCTCTTTATCGGGAAAATGTTCGTGTACCACAGTTTTGTGAACTGTTGGTTTTTTGGATAACGTCACCTCCAAAAAGTATTCAACATAATGCCCCGATGAGGGCTCCGGTAGCTCAGAGGTAGCGTGCTTGTCTTCTGAGCTCAAGATCGCGGGTTCAAAACCCGGCTGAGGCCCTTAAGTTTTTTATCTTGGAGGTGAAAAAACCTTGAGCACACCATCCTTCAGATGGGACGTTAAGCTATGTTCTCCCGAGCTTGTAGGATGTCAGGTACTCGTTAAAGACCCTTACTACTCTAGGTGAATAAACCTGGGTAGGTAAAAATTAGGACTACCTATGTAGAGTCGGACTCATGTCCACCAGAGTGACGAAAGAGCGCTCTGGTAGTAGGCGATATGACTTCATAGTTAAAGACCGGGCATGAGTTACAAGTTTTTATCCTATGTCACTGGCTATTAAAAGATGAACTAGAAACTTGCAATAAACCTCGTGACATGACTAGAAACTAAAGAGACTACTAACCGAACTGCCATATTACTTGCATTTCTATAAATAATCAACCAGTTTTGTTTGTGGGTTTAGCGGTAAGAGCTGAAAATTACAAGAGTGATGTGATGGGAGGGAGGTACTACGTGTTTGGTTGGTTTAATAGAGCCATGTTGATATTTTGGACGGTTAGGTCACAGGAAGTTGTAGCGGGTTAAAATAGCAACTTCCCGCGTCACAACAAGCTTAAATAAAATACATATCTCACTGTGTCAGTCAACCACTTTCACCGCCCTCACCTCAGCTATAGTGTTTGTCCGGGTATCGCATGTAGCTTCGCTTTGGGAAGTCAACTTAGTAACTTTATACGTTAGTACGTTAAGTAGGCCGAACACAAAATAAAACCCGTTCAAACTTTTGATATGTCACATGTGAAATTTCATCAGAAACCGATCAAACATTAAAGAGCTACTAATCTCATTTTATGTGTTGACCCCACCTCGTCAACATTTTGAAATTCAGACATTCAATTTTATTTTTTTATAAGTTAAATGCCATTGTTATGAGACGCTATAGAAGCTATTGTTCTTAAATATTGTCTTAATAATAGACAATAGTGTGTATGGGTTGAGAATGAGTTTGACTGTTTACTAAAGGGACCCTATTCAGAAATGAGATGTGAGTTGGTCACTCAAAAAAGACTCATTATTAGCTGTTTGGCGGAGCTAGTTAAGGCCTCTCTGAGTGAGGTTGGGTTTCCTTGTAAGAACGGGTAGGGTGTTAAGCCCCCTCAACTCGGCCCGACACGTGGGCCTATCCCCTAACCGACCCTTTCTTTTCATTGAATACTTTCATCCTCATAGTCCCCCACTCAAATTCAACCTCACGTTTTTCAATTCAACTCTAATACAAATAGAAAAAAGACAAATCTTCTCATTTTAATGTTATAATTTTTTTTCTTTTTTTTTTTTCTTTATGAAACAATTTTCATTTGCCAGGGTTTTCCTCTTAATTTCGGTTTTTTAGATCGAAAACAGTTTACAAGACGATAGACGTTTATTTGTTCCTCCATATATCCCTGTCTTCGCTATATAATATAATATATTATATAGGTACTATATAAAAAAGCTCGCTGACCAGGAAACATATCCAGTTCTGGAGAGGAGTCCCTAAGCAAAGACATACAAAACTCTTCGTTGCGGAATTCTCGGAGAAAAAGAGCCGAGAACTTCTGAATATAAGGAGAATGAAGCTAAGAACTATAACAGGGGTGATCACAGGACACTGTCATAAGAACAAACATCTTCACAATATGGGCATCGCTAAAAACCCTTTTGTGCAGGAAATATGGTGAGGAAAATGAGACTCCGGTTCATATTTTAACCCAGTTTAGCAAGCAAGAGAGAAATTTCACTGCATCAGGTCTGCCATAGCGGAGGTTTCAGAGATAGCGTGCTTGAGTACTGTGCTCAAGGTCGCGGGTTCGAAGCCCAACCGAGGCCCTAAAGACAACACATTGATTTTCATTTCGATGTTGTTTACTCAATGAGAGGAGAGGATTATATGAATATTATCTACTGTATTTTCTACACAAATAAGAATGGAAAACAATAACGTTTCTTCCGTTTTGTGCAGTTGCAGATATTATGAAATAGCATTTCCAAAAATATAAGGTTCATTGGGGGGGAAAAAAAAATGTTTAGAAAATAAAACCTGACTCCCAAAAATAGTTCAAATACAAAAGAAACAACTCAGTGGTATGCGTGCTTGCTTACTGAGCTCAAAGTCGCGGGTTCGATACCCGGGCGAGGCCCTTAGTTTATTTTATCTGGTGGGTAAAATAAACTTAAGCACGCCGTCCTTCGGAAGGGACGTTAAGCTATGGTCCTTGAACGATGTCAGGTACTCGTTAGAGACTCCTACCCTGGATGAAAAAAAATTTGGGTAGGCAAAATTTAGGACTCCACTTGGAGAGTCAGGCTCATGTCCACCAGAGTGACGAAAGAGCGCTCTGGTAGTAGGCGATATGACCTCGTAGTTAAAGCCAGTCATAATAACTAACCAAAAGAAACAATAGTTTCAATAATTCTTTTGAATATTATAATAATGCCTGTCATGTCTGTTTATGAAAAAAAAAAACCAAGAAGTTTCAGAGTATAGGCGTAGTCGCACGGCGTCAAATTAATAGTTGATTACATCATGAGATTGAAATCACTTATTTTTTGTAATCGTGTTTTAGTTGTTTAAATTATTTTTTTAACTTCCCCAGCTATACAAAGTATAGGGGAAGTTATGTAATCGGGCGAAAACTCTAATAATTGTCGATAGAATGGATGTATCGACATGGAATTTTATATGTGTGGCTAGAACTCCGTGAGGACAGCATCTATCGTTTTTCAGCCAAATCGGCTAAAGGGAAGGGGGAGGAATAAGTCAAAAACCCTAATAACTATCGTTGTTATGAACATATCGACACAAAATTTCATATTTGAAATGAAAACCTCATTAGGACAACATTTATTAATTATCTGTGGAATCGGCAGAAGAGAAGGGAGGGGGCTCAACACAAATACCCCAATCATTTTCAATGTACTGAATGTATCGACATGAAATTTCATATTTGAAGTCAAACCCCAATGTAGACATTACCTGTCAACTTTCAGCGATATCAGGTGGTCAGGGGAGGAGGCTCAATTCGAAAACACTAATAACTATCGATGTAATGAATTTATCGATTCAAAATTTAGTATGAGGATTTACTCAATATAGTTCTATCTTTATAATCTGACGTTTCTTTTTTGTCGTTTGTTAATTTAAAGAAAATAAATATTTTATGGACTGCCATTTTTTTCCTAATGGATTTTTCATTCTTAAAAAATATGAGTAGGAATTTTTTTTTTTTTATTATTTACCAAAATAAACCTTTGTTCACTTTTGATGAATGGAGATTCTGCTTGTTCATCTATTATCATCATTTATCATTTGATCGTAATAATTAATTTAAATAATTACTCCATATTTGGGGCTGACGTGTAATTGACTGGCCTACAAATGGAGATTCCCTTTCAATATGAGATTCAGTTCAGCTCTCTGTAGAACTATTTGGGACTGCCACTTAGCAAGGACAGTCTGTCTCCTTCTCTTGTTTATATTCCTCGACTATAACCGACCTAGACCCCTTATATATATATTTTATTTTTATTTTTTTCTCACCAATCAACTTTATTGAATATTAACTAGGAACAATAAACTGATGACATTGTCTGTCATTTTCTAGTAACTCTCCCACCTGAAAATGTTCTACTTTCTCTGATATACGAAGTATAGGGAAAGTTTTGTAATCGGTCGCAATATACCAGAATTTCATGTTATTTAAACCCTTTCATCCCAAAAATGGTAGTTGGCGTATCCCACTCTTCTCTATTTTAAAGTGTGTTGTGTGCGATTGGGGTATACAAAAAAAATCAGTCTATATAACTTTTGACTTTAAGGGCCATACTTTCAATAGCAATATTCCAGTGCTCATCAGGATTGGTCAAGTGATGACATAATATATTATATGTCATTTTAAAACTTAGTGATTTTCACTTCTCCACTTATACGAAGCATAGGGGAAGTTATGTAATCGATCAAAAATTGGGGGCTCAACTCAAAACATGAAATTTTAGTATGAGGATTTAGGAGCCCATATATTGAATATTAGCGTAAACGGGCGACTGGTTTTGGAGGGGGAGCGAAACATTAATTGATTAATTCGTTCTGTGGGGGGGGGGGGGAGGGGGGGGGGGGGGGAGTACATGGTCGGCGATGCACCAGTAAGTACCCAAATATAGGGTTTGACTCCAAAAAAACCCTAACAACAATTTTGAGTTAATATTAGAATAATTAACTCAAAATTGCCTAGATAGATTCAGTAGTCCGTAAATATGGATTACAGCCAAATTGACCAGCAAGGTGTTGGGTCTTAGAGAAGGGATAAACTCCTGGATAACTCCTTATGACCAAGACTGAGAATTCGATGTGGGGCTGAGGCTCGTTCTATGTGCTCTGAAGGAGCGTGAATGGTGAGATCGATCGGGTCTGACGTCAGATAACTGGGTCAAACTCCCTCCATTGAGAGGACTCAAACTCAATGATCAATCTACCCTTCCTACATTCATCTCAAGACGACTAAAAATAAATAAATAAAAAGGATTTCTTACATTATTTTAAAATTTGTTATATACATTGTACTATTTAAATGTTGCTGAAAAAAAAAAAAAATTACTGGATCGAAGACGAAAAAGTTGTCGGTGAATCACCGGCAATGTACTTCCCCAGTTACATTAATTTGTTTGAAAATAGGTGTCTCATTACACAGGGAGTTCTTAATACTCATCCTAAATTTCGTGTCCATACATTCATTAAATCGACAGTTAATTGGGATTTGGGTTGATTGATATAAAGAATAATCCTTTGATATCCTCTTTCCCTTCGGCCGATTTCGCTGAAAATCTACTGGTGTCCTTATTGAGTCCTGGATTCACCGAATTCTTGTCGATGGGTCATTGTCAACAGGCAGTTGATAAGTAAACCTGTGTTGTCTTTGGGGTTTTAGATCATTATTCAAAATTTTATTTCAATACATTTTTTAATGTGAAGATGGCTGATGTAGTGAGAAGTCTTAACCTTCTTAACCTATTTCACAGACTGCAAAATAAAAATGTAGCCTGACCTCTCATAGATTTTATTATTTTGTGCTAGCTTTTGACGTTGTCCCATCGTCAGGCTGTCTGATGAAACATTTTTTTAGACATAGCAAACAATGGTAAAATTAATAAATAAAATAAACTGTATAATAAATAAATAACTACTCAAAAATTAACTATTTAAAATTTCATAAATTGGGACAGATACAAACTTTCTGTTCTCCATCTGAGTCACAACCTTTGTTCTGATGATAACTGAACATGGAAGTTGGGACCGATTACTTATATTCCCATGTAGTTCTTATAACTGGGAAAATAAAGATCCTCCCTTTTGTCTTACACTGTGGCAGCTGCCTCATTACATTACACTGATTTAATTGGCTAATGTTATAGTGGGCGAGGTCTTAATATATTTCTTAAGATAATCGAATGTTAAAGGTATCCGAGGGAGTATGGAAACGACCCTTTCTTCCGCGATTTGCTGTCCTGCCGCTCCCCCGATGACCCACCGATAATACAGAGGATAGAGAATCGTAGGGACAGTAGGTCAGGTTCTCCTAGGTTTTGCTGTCCCGGGCCAGTGACCATTCAGGGCTTCTGGAAAGGGAACCCTACTATGGGGGTGGTAGCTATCCAAGCGGCACAACCAACTGAGGTTGGCTTCGCAAAGGTTGTTGTCACTAGGACCATTGTCCGAGATCCAGAAATCTGGGAAATACCGGTCACCGGGATCAGCGCGGGATAGTAGGCGTCCCTGTCATCCCTCTAGATGGGTGTCCACCATTATGGTAAACGCTAAGGCTGGGTACGTGGTTGACATCAAAACATTGTCCTGCAGCTCCATGAATAATTGGCCAATGCACTTTCCCAGCTCGAATTATTGTCTTGTTCAGTACCTTTGAGTTGAATCATTCCTCTGTTTGGGCGATTTAGCTGAAATACAATAGGTGTCCTCGGAGGATTCTGGTTATACTTTCAAAATGTCGTGTCAATATGTTTATTCTAGTTATGTCCACAGACACACATAAACATGAAATTTCTTTTTCATTTTTGAATCGAAATTTTATTTTATAGTAGTTTTATTTAAACTACTATATATAGTAGTTTTATATAGTAGTCATATGAAAGCTAATTAAAAATTAGATGAGAGTTTCATTGTGTAACCTTTGAGGTGGTTATTCATTTAAATTTATTTTTCTTATATTTTATATGGTCGATATTGGTGTTTTTTTATGAAAGCTAATTAAAACTTAGATGGGAGTCTCTTTGTTTAATCTCCTAGGTGGTCATCCAAGTCAGATTATGTTACTTCGATGTTAGTTTAGATGACACTAGGATGGATAATTAGAGAACCCAAACATCATATTCTATTATCCGGGCCTCTTCGCATCAATATGTGTATCGTTTCGCAATACTTTTTCCATTAGGTCCCTGTAGGTCTCTTTTTGTAGATTATTCTATAAAATTGAACAGAATCTTTTAGTCAATTTGTTAAGTCGCGAGTTGAGTGTGGGTGAGTTCGGGAACACGCCGAGACAATCGATTTGTTGTTGATGAACTTCTTAAGTGAGTAAGCAGTTGGGCACCACGCGGGGTGGACTGAGTTCGTTGAGTTGGTCGCCACGCGGGGTGGACTGAGTTCGTTGAGTTGGTCGCCACGCGGGGTGGACTGAGAGTCTGGGTCGAGCCAGCACGCGGTGTGCGGAATGGATTCGTCCTTATTACCACGCGGGTATAAGGTGAGTCGTTAGTTACCATGCGGAAGTGAGTTGGTTATTACCACGCGGGTATAAAGTGAGTCGTCTGTTACCAAGCACAGTAAGTGAGTGACTTGTGTAGCTCCCACGCGGTATGGGACTTGTTATTGAACAACTGACTTTGTGTTCGTTACCACGCGGTTTTGTAATAAGGGTGTTGTCCAAATAAATATATCTCTTGTTCTATTCGAAGTTCTCATTTAACCTGTACCCAAATCCAACATGGTTTTTGCCGGGCCGGATTAACGCAAGTACATACAGTCCATTTTATTATTTTCATTTGAAAAATGTCGCGAAGAAAGTCAAATTAGTCGACTTAGAAAAAACAAGACCCCGCGGCACCAGCGCCGACGCCGTAGATCTTCTGCTGCTGAGAAGACTGCACCTCCCGCTACCGCGAACGAATCCACCTGCGACGCCTCTTCTGCGCAAACTGAGCCGAGACCCGCGACTTCAGCGCCTCCAGCCTCTTTGGATGAAGCCTTCAACCCACGACCTCAACGCACCAATTGGCCTACTCATCGTATGCCTGGACGCAAAAGTCGGCTCGGACAGCCGCCTTCCATTCCACGCGGCACTGAGATCACCACTCGCACACCATTCGCTACACTGATGCATGTCGCCTCCGCTCCGTTCATGGACAACTTCCGCGCCTTTTCTCGCGATTCGCACGCTGCATGAGCTGGCTGATCGGGAGCTGCAGCGGTACCCGCTCGCGTCAGAAGTGCTCTTGAAGGAGACCTACGGGGACGACAACGCTCCGCCGCAATCCTGGAAGCTGGGACGGATCACCCAGCTCTACCCGGAGCAAGACACGATCACGCGAGTCGCGGATGTCGCAACGACCACCGGGGTTGTGCGCAGACCCCTTTCGCGACTATGCCCGCTCCCAACCCAATAATGAAGCCGAGCCTTCATGGTGGGCGGGATGTTAAGTCGCGAGTTGAGTGTGGGTGAGTTCGGGAACACGCCGAGACAATCGATTTGTTGTTGATGAACTACTTAAGTGAGTAAGCAGTTGGGCACCACGCGGGGTGGACTGAGTTCGTTGAGTTGGTCGCCACGCGGGGTGGACTGAGTCTGGGTCGAGCCAGCACGCGGTGTGCGGAATGGATTCGTCCTTATTACCACGCGGGTATAAGGTGAGTCGTTAGTTACCATGCGGAAGTGAGTTGGTTATTACCACGCGGGTATAAAGTGAGTCGTCTGTTACCAAGTACAGTAAGTGAGTGACTTGTGTAGTTCCCACGCGGTATGGGACTTGTTATTGAACAACTGACTTTGTGTTCGTTACCACGCGGTTTTGTAATAAGGGTGTTGTCCAAATAAATATATCTCTTGTTCTATTCGAAGTTCTCATTTAGCCTGTACCCAAATCCAACACAATTAATTCTCCATTGCATATTATCGAGCTCCCTAATGTGTAACATGTAAAAGGGGTCATCATGCTTTTTTGGGGGTGGTCCTTGTGAGGACATGGTTGACCTAGTTTGGTGGGTATCCCACGTGTACAGGGTTGGGGGTGGGTGCTTCTAAAGAGGGTAGAATTGGGTCACCCATTCAGGGTCGCTCCTCCCATCTTCATTTTGCCAACCCTTCTTCATCAGATTTAACCTTGAGTAAATTTGATTAAAATTAAATTGTTTTATGTATTCACTTTACCTCTGTCCCATTGAAATATTTCAGTCTTGAGTTTGTGCAGACCTTTAGGTGATCTACTAGTCTATCTGTAGATCAGTCCCGAACCAAGATCATCGATCTCAGGGGGGTTCTTATGTTTTGAACAGTTCGTTGGTTCTTCGCCTGTAATCCTTCTTCCTCCATTTTTAAAGCTTTGGAAATCGAAACGCCGTCAAAAATAAAAAATACAATTTTCTTTGGATTATATATATATTAGATTTGTGAATGGTAACTGGTAAAGTGTTAATTCCTGAATGCATAAAATAGATTTTTAAGTTTTAAAATATAAAGACTAAAATGAAATTATCATCATATTTATTTATTTCTTCGACTGATAATAAGCAACAATAATTATTGTTCAAATATGACCGCTCCCCAGCATTTACATTTAAAATTTCAAGTCGATACAATTACATCGGTAGTTACTCTAGGGTTTCTGAAATTTTTACCAGAACCTCCTAGAAAAAACTAAAAAGAAAAGAACGTTTTGTTATCAACTTTTAACAAAAATTAGTTTTGCGCACGCTTTTATTTTGATATTTAGCGTTGAATATAGTTTTCTTCGTACCAGTATGCGTTACTCAGCAGACTAAACACTACGGAACTCATCCAAGATTCTTGAAACGAAATGAAATTAAAAGAAATTGTGAAACCGAGGTCGCCTAAGAATAAATACATAAAAAAGAAATCAATAAGAAAGGAAATTAAATTAATTTTTTTTTAGCTTTCTGTAGTAGGTTCTGGTAAAAATGCCCAATACTTCGAAGATTGGGTTAATCTTATAAATTAAATTTCAGATTTAATAAAAAATTAAAATGTTTTATTTTAATTTCAGATAAGCCGACAGAGTATCGACGCATGCAAGGACTACTTCAGAGATGATCTTGTGAAGACAGACTGGCAATTAATGGTCGAATTGAAGAAATTATTCCAGATTCTTTAAAACCGTGACAAATAGTCTATATGAGACACGAGATACCTTAATAATTATATATGTAATTATTATAAATATATATATATATATATTTCGTAATGAAAGTAACTGTTTATTATTTGCAACACCTAGTATGACCCATACAAAGATAATAATAATAATAATATTTATTTCCGTAATAAATACGACGGTAATAGGATACATCATAAGAATGTATACATTAAGATAGCTTATAAATTAAATACTATAAGGCTAATAACAATAATAATAAAAAATAAAATGAAATTAATAAAAATGAATAACTAAACACTTGATAATACATGAATACAAAAATAATAATATTAATAAATACAATAGATTCTTCTGGAAGTGTTTTTTGAGAAATATAGAAAAGAGAAAGAAAAGAAACAAATAATAAAAAATATAAATAAATTACATTGACGAATATAACAAATAACAATAACAAATTTAAACTATACATATAGAGTAATAGAAATACATAGAAAAATAACCTGAAATAAATCAATATATAATAATGAAAAGTAATGATAAAACAAAACGAAGATTCGAAAGACCTTAAGTAGATTTCTGTGAAGGAACTTCATTTTTATTTTTTTGACATCGTCGTTTCCGAATAAAGGGTTTCCTCTAACATAAACATTCAATTTTTAGTTGAAGTGGTAAGACATGATTCCCCATAAAAATCTGTTAAAAAGAAAGTTTGGTACGTTGGCAGCACTGAATCACGTGATACTTGTCCTTAGGTGGCAGCATTTCATTGTGTTTATTTTTTTGAAATAAACAAATGAAGAAAAAAATCATCCTCTTTTTATCGGTGACAAAAATGACATGCATAGAACAATATATTTTATTTATGCGTGTTTTTACATTCATTTTTTGTATAACACAAAACTAACTGATAACTGAAATAGCTGTGATATAATGGATGTTGTCTTTATGAGGAGCGAAGACAGCGTCAATACACGAACTGCTGCCACGCGTGGTCCCTAGAGATGAATTTGTCTTTAGATTTAACCCAAATATATCTTCCGCAGAGTCGATGAAACGCATGTTTTTCTATCTTCTTGAGATGAGATCTTAGTATTCATCTTCAATAAACGACGTATCTTTAGAATTAATTTTTAGTTTTTCTCCTTAAAGTCTCTTTTTCGGTTGAATTCATTATCTGGAACACAACACAAAACGTTTGTTACGTTGGTACTTTCCATATTTCGTAGTATTTATTAACAGAAATAAAATTGAGTATTAGCCCCAGAATTCTTTTGACTCATCTTCGAAATAAAACATTTTTTTCATGATTTCTGTTTTTCTTTTTCTTCACTGTATCAACTTTTTTCTGCAAATTGTAATGAAAAGCGAAATTGTAATTAAATTCTGAGGTTTTCTTCCATACCTTCATAAAATAATGCTTCGTAAAGTTTAAAGCATAAAAAAAAAATTGTCTATTTTCCAGTTTTTTTCGGAGTGTCCATTTGGCTTCTGAACAGTCATTTGGAAATAACCAAAGGAATCATCTCCGAGGGCGCCGGTAGTTCAGAGGTAGCGTGCTAGCCTACTGAGCTCAAGATCGCGGGTTCGAAACCCAACCGAGGCCTTCAGTTTATTTTATCTGGAAGGTAAAAAAAAAACTGAAGCATGTCGTCGTTCGGATGGGACGTTAAGCAATGGTCCCGGGCCTGTGAGATGTCTGGTACTCGTTAAAGAGGTAACTAAACCTAGGGTAGGCATAATTTAGAACTCCCATAGTAGAGTCGGGCTCATGTCCACCAGAGTGACCTCGCAGTTAAAGCCCTGGCATGAGTCGTAATAACTAACTAAACGAATCATTTGCGTGAAACATTTTTCTTTTCCATTATTATTTTTTGTTTTTGTGAAAAGCCGTTACATATGTAGGTACTTATACTAATAATGTACCCTGTTCAAAAAACTAATTCAATTCAATTTATTTATTAGTCCTTTGGAAATACCTATATCTTTTAGACAAGGATCCTTTAGTTCGGCCTGATATATACATTATACAACGTTAAAAAAAAAAAAATAATAATAAAATAAAAAGAAATGAAACATAACTCTTAATTAACAAATAAATATAATTCTTCTAGGATTTAACGCGCATATCTAGTTGGCTAATTTCAAACTTAGTAATTTTTACTTAATTATGTTAAATATTTAAATTATTAGAAATATAAGAAAAAACACTCCACTTTAGATTTTCATGAAGGTAACATTTCCACACAGGATATAAGCCAATTACAGAAATAGGATGTTTTGATTTCACTAAAAAGTTTTACAGTTTTGGCAATATGAAGTAAACCAACATCGGAAGATGAATTATTTGACTTTTTTTCCCCCCAGTTAGCTCTTTTTGCAGGCTTGCAGTAATTTGGCAGCCCTCTGACTAGGGTATGAAGATGAGTGTAAACCAGCACGGTAAAGCCTCTGACTGGGAACATGGTGGGCATCGACATCATAACAATGTCCATTGACTTTATAACAATGTCCATCGACTTCATAACAATGTCCATCGACTTCATAACAATGTCCACATTTGAAAATAATCGTTTGCAATTTAAAAAAATATATTCCATTCAAGCGTGATCAGGTCAGTATGTAGAGTTTCGTAGGTCCATAAGTCGCTGCTACCTCAGAACAAGACTGTCACTACTGAAAAAGTGTGAATTTTGGGTAATCACGTTTTAAAATTCACTGATCCTTAATGGTACTTTATTTTTGATATTTAGAAAACTGCTAGAGCAATAAGCTTTTAGACGGTTAATAATACTTACTTTTAAGCCAATTTTACTTAGCTTTCATCATCGTAACACCCTTTAAAGCCCAACCCAACCCAATCAACACATCTGCTCTCTGGTGGCCAGAATTAGAAGTTACAATTGCGACACTCTTCCATAAAAAAAGTATACCATATTACCATTCTTCCTATGAGTTTAGTACGAATTCGATATTTTTTGAGTTGTGACAGTCTTGTTCTGAGGTAGCGAAGTAAATGATTGTGTTATTTTCGCTTAATTCCTCTCAAATTTTTAAAAATTTTGTTTTTGGGATTTGCTTCAATGATCTGACTTATTTGCTTTTGTCTGCTCATCAACTGCAAATCCAAGGACCTAGGTACCTACACGAGGGAGAGGGGTTCGAGTAACAGGAGACCTGCAGCTTAACGATGGACCCCAGACGATCAACATCATCCTGTCCTGCAGCTTTTCTAGTATTTCGATCTGGCGCAATTTTATCAAGCTGTCACAGCCAACAGATAAGTAGGTTCATTGATACGCAAAATTTTCAGTCTTATAGAATATTTTTGAACTAGATGACACAGTGAGATTGACTTAAAACTTAAATACAAGCTCATTACTTCTCTAGCTAAACGAAGTACGATCACAAATACTATGTTTAGTTTTCAATCCGGAATTTTATGTTTTCGGACCCCCTGATTACAAAATTTAAAAAAAAAATAATGTATTTGTTGTATGTGAACTCCCGATAGAATGAATGTATCTGTATCGACACGAAATTTTATGAAAACTAAAAGTTTCAACATAGAGATCGACTCAATAAATACGTTCTACAAAAAGAATATTATAATTGATATGAGAGAAACATTTTTTACAATAAAGTTCTGCAAACAAATTATGGATACTGATGACGGGAGTACTTCACGAAACGTTTATAATAGCTAGGTAAAAATCAAAAAATAATTTGAAGATTTATAAAGCTTTGAAAAAAATATATCATATATATATATTTATTTTTTTATTTTTTTTTTTTTTATATTTACAAAGAGATATTTACAACTATATAAAAATATATACAACAAGCAAATATGCTAATACAGAGATAATGCCAATGTCAAAATGTCATGAGGGGAGAAATCACCTAGTGGTGACACTCCCTATCATATATATAAAGCTGAAAATGTCTGTGCGTTGTACCGCTATAACTCACGAACGGCTTGATGGATTTGATTAATTTTTTTTTAATTTGTTCGTCATCGTCTGTGGATACGCCTTTTAGGCGTATTATTACCTCAATATCTGGTCCATCCCAGCATCCACCCACGCAATCTTTGTAACTCGAAAACCATTGCAACGATTAATGATAAATCTTTTTGAATAAATTAGTTTTAGCTCCAAAGCTAGTGTTACTACAGTTGAAGGACTATAAGCCTTATTCCGTTTGAATAATTGAAAATTATAACATCATGAATGTACTGTCGAGGAACTGAATAGCTTTATAGGAGATATTGGGAGAAAAGTCAAAGTTCCCCGGGCAACGCCGGGTATTACTGTTAGTATTATATAAATTCCAAATCTTATACAAACAAAAAATTTCATTGATAGTATTATACAAGAAGGAAGGAAAAATATTTTGTGACGTGTAACAGGCACAGGAACACAGGTTATTGGAAAATCATTGTATGTTTAACGTTGAAGCAATAAGGAAAGGGATCAATGAAACAGTGATCTGATTTCTTGGTATTATTATTAATTTCCTTAGATCTCTTTGGGTTCTGAAATTCACTCAACCTGATTGGTTGAGTCGCGTTGTTTGTTGTTATGACAACACGTCCGTTTGACGTCAGTACCGCCCACTTTGTTTTTGAATGGCTCCCACCCGCCCCCTTTTTTGTGCAAAATTTTCTGTTTATTTGTTTCCTATCCTTTGATCCGCATCGGGGAGGGAGAGGCGAAGACATTTTTTGGCAGTCTGACTTATCCGAAGAAATTTTTGTCCATTTCCGTCGAAAAATGGAGGGGAGTGGACTAACTAATTCATTGTATCATGAAGACAGAAAAAATGTTGACCTTGGTCATACTCGTTGTTACTTTGTGGTTGGCGTACCACTAAACCCGCACAACACACTAATGGAATACTAAACCGAATACACTCACTCTAAATAAATCCGAATACTTCCTGTGTATTTGTATATGTATGTATAGGTATATAAAGTAGAGCATCGATTATCCGAACGTCAGTTACCTGAACGTTCAATTATCCGAACTGTTCATGGAAAAGAATAATCAAATTAGTTTTCTTCCATGAGGGAAGCCTAATTAATGCTTAGAAACAGCTTTGTTAGCTGTATAAGGGATGTCAGTTTCGATTAATTCAGTTTGACGGGGCAGACAGTCAATATTTGTTTACTAAGAACTAACCTGTATGTCTATGTAATTTGCTCATTTTGCCACTGAATCCATTTCCATTCCTATGGTCGGTTACCAGTCAATTTCAAATCATTCATTGTGAGGTGTACATTGAATTAGTTAGTGGTCGCATATTTTAAGTAAAACTTACATGTCGACAAAAAGGAAACAAGTAGTGCTTTCATTCAAAGATAAAATGGATATTATTATGCGGCTGAAGAAAGATGAAACGGGTCAGGCATTAGCTACCAAGTTCGGTGTTGGTAAATCAACGATAACGGGAATAAAAAATAATTCTGATTCAATCACTAGATATGCACTTAATCTTGAATAGTATCTCTTAATCGTGGAATAAGCTACTGAAACGATCTAAAGATGAAATCCAAATCGACGAGTCTGACAATGAACCCGCTAAAATGTTGGAGGCGTTGAGCAACGTTGTTGTTTTCACTGATTGCGATGAAGAGAACTGTGACGATCCAGGGTATCAGCTGCTGACAAACGACGAAATTGTTCTGAATTACTACATGACTACGATCACACAGGGGATGGTGATACAAATGGCGATCCGAATGGAGATTATCCGAACTATTTGATTATTCGAACCAACCCACACAACATTCGTTCGGATAATCGACGCTCTGCTCTATATATATGTATGATCATATTCTAAAAATTATCTTCGGGATTCTGAATATAGCGGAACGGACAAAATGTAAATTTAAATGGCAGTAGAGCTGCCTTTTCAACTCAATATCAACTTGGCAAAATATGTGTTGTTCTAAAAAGCATTCTTTGATGTGCTGAAAACTACTTGCTGTTTTTTTTTGTTGTTTTTTTAACTTTCTTACTACATACAGTATAAGAAAGTATTGTAATCGTGATCAAGTTTAAAATCCAAGATGAAGTTTTCAACGGATTTTCACTTTTCAAAGTCCCCAGAACATGTTTTCATCATTTTCACGATTATGTCTGTCTGTATTTATGTAGATTTTGGCCGAAATCATATGAAAATTGGACTACTTTACTTCGGACTATGTACATTTTACAAGGTTCTGTGTTCAAAAACAGTCCAAACCCGATTTGTTGGGCCCTTACCTTCTTTTCTTGCTTTTTTCAGGGTCCTTCAATTTCTGAATTCAATTCGAAGCTCCATCCAGACTCATACTTGTAGTATCCGCTCTTCCTCTAAACCTACCACTGAAGAGTCGGGCTCATGTCCACCAGAGTGACAATATGCGACCTTGTAGTTAAAGCCCGGGTATGAGACACAATGACTGACTATATGATGTGGGCATAACAAGACTTTCTTATACCAACCACGCTTCTTTCTACAAAACACTCTCCTGCCTCTCCAATGGAATTAATGCATATAATAAAGTCATTCTCAGAATTACTCTATACAATGAAACAAGGAAAACCAATGATGCCCTGTAATGACTTTATTACATCCAGAATGCCGTTCGAAATTAATTTGAGAGGGGAGAGTGATCTGTAAAAATGTGGTTGGTAGAAGAAAGTCCTGTCATGCCCATATTACTTATTTTTTTTATTTTTTCTAGATGGCCACTCCCAACCTGTTAGATTACGACAGGTGAGCTTTCCAATGAACACGGAGTCATTGAGATGGAACGGTAGTGGGTGTCCATTTAGGGGTTAGTATGAATGGAATGAGGCCGTTTCATTCATCAGTTTGGGGCGGACTGCTAGAATCACTCCACCCACATACTGTCATCACTCCCTCCAGTCACTAGTAACTTTCCAATCCAACAATGAACAGACACCCTCACGGACTTTTTTCAAGTCGGCCTGTGAATGTGCCGTGAACTTAGTCTCATTTTGTGGCTAACACGTCTCCTTCTCTGTCCAGCTTCTAAAGCGAATGAAGTATAGTGTTTAGTGAGTAATTATTTTATTAACGATCAAATAAATTATGAGCCATTTTTAAGACGTGAGGTTTTTTTTACTTTCTCAGCTATATGAAGGGGAAGTTATGTAATCGGCCAAAAATTCTGTCTGTCTGTAAACAGGATAACTCCCGATAGAATGAATGTATCGACAGGTTTAGGGGAGGAGGCTCAATTGACATACTCTAATACCTGCCGATGTAATAAATGTATCGACACAAATTTTATTAAGAAGATTTAGGAGCCTCTATGTAAGTCAACTGTTAAATATTAGCGCATACGGTCGATTGGTTTTGGAACAGGAGCGAAAAGTTAATTGATTAATTTGTTCTGGGGAAGTAAATTGCCGGTGAATCTCCTACAACTTTTTTTTATTTCCGCAGTGCGTAAAGGAGAATTTTTGTAATCGTTCAGAAATTCGATGTTTCTGTGTAGTCTGTGAACAGGATTAGTATGAATTTATCAACATGGAATTTTGTATGTGTCCACAAACTCATAAGGATGAAGAAAAGATAGGGATTAAGGGGGGCTTAACATAAAAACCCAAATAACTGTCGAAGTAAATGACTATACCAAATTGTATATATAAGTCCAAAATCTCTCATAAGTCCGACACTTCAATTTTCAGTCGAATCGGCTGAAGGGAAGAGGGCTCAACTTAATAATTAACAACCTTAATAATTGTCGATGTAAGGAGAGTTATCTACACGAAATTTACCTTTATTAATGAGGATTGAAACATTTATTGTTTTTAGCATTGATTGTTTAGTGAGTAATTATTTTATTAACGATCAAATAAATTATGAGCCATTTTTAAGACGTGAGGTTTTTTTACTTCCTCAGCTATATGAAGTATAGGGGAAGTTATGTAATCGGCCAAAAATTCTGTCTGTCTGTGTGTCTATGAACACGATAACTCCCGATAATAAACGGCAAATTGGTTTCAAAGGGAAAGCAAAAACTTAGTTGATTAATTTCGCCATTTTTGTCTACTCTCCTAGGTCCCAGGTATACGAAATGTAGAGTTATGTTATCGTTCAAAAAATCGACGCATAGTTTTCAACGGAATTTCATATTTTCCGACCTTCAGAATCCAAATATGAAAAAAAAATATCTGTCTCTCTGTGTGTCTGTGAACACGATAACTCCCGATATAATGAATATATCGACACAAAATTTTATATTTGTATCCAGAACCCTCTAAGGACGACACCTATTGATTTTCAACCAAATCGACCAAAGGGAAGAGGAGGAGGAGCAGCTTTCAAAACTCCATGTGGACGACACTTATATTATAATTTTCAGTAGAATCGGCAGAAGGGAAGGGGGATCAGAGGGGGCTCAACTCGAAAATCCAATAACTGTAATGAAATTATCGACACAAAATTTAGTACGAGGATTTAGGAGCTGCTGTATAAGTCAACTATTGAATGTTAGCGCGAACGGTCGACTGGTTTTGGAGAGGGAGCGAAAAGTTAATTGATTAATTCGTTCTGGGGATGTAGATTGCCGGTGATTCACCAACGACTTTTTTTCTTCTTCGAAATAATGAAAAATGTTTTCTCCTTTTTTGAAAAGAGGCATCAATATTGGTCTTGTCTTGCCCCTGAAACAAGTTGGTTCTGTTCCTGGTGGAGATGAGTACATTGAAGACGCAGGGAAGCTAAATATAAGAGATGTGAGATGAGTGATGCTGAGGCTGGAGGCTGGATGTGATGATGTGATGAAGCCGAGAGGAAGCGTGTCATATCCCGGAAACAGGAGGCACTCCTTCCGGCCCGGAGATAACTTCTCTTCATACCGCTCCCCCCCATCCATCTTTAGATCCTATATCGTCGTCGTCGTCGTCGTCGGTCAATTACCGGGAGTGCACTTCCCCAGAACGAATCAATCAATTAACTTTTTGCTAATATAATATAAATCCATTACATCGACAGTTATTAGTGTTTTTGAGTTGAACTCCCTCCCCTGAACCCTCTTTTCTTCTCTGTCGATTTTGCTGAAAATTAATAAGTGTCGTCTTTATGGGGTTTTGAATTTACATATGAAATTTCGTATGGATACATTCATTAAAACGGCAGTTATTAGTTTTTTTTATTAAGACGAAATGGGATGGCAGTTCAGTGTGTTTCTGGGCTAAGAGATGGCAGCACTTTCGGGTGTAACTCCCTTTTTTGTCTAGTAAAAATCAACCGATTTTAGTCTGAAAACAGCATATGCCTCCGTTTGATGATCCAAATAAAGGATCGAACGGCTGTTATTTCTCGGTTACAATTTTTATTTGTTTTATTTTGTACATATTTTATATTTATTTTTGTATATATTTTATTATTTTCTACATATTCATGTTGTAGAAAATTGACTCTATAACCCGCCACATACTAATGTTTCCGCTCTCCCGTTGAGCTTCCAATCTCTTTATTCGGTAGTCTCTTAATTTCTATTTTTGCCCTTTTGAGCCATCTCTGACATTGAGGCGGGATGTAGCCTCATACGTACGTTTCCGCTCTCTCTCTAGGACTCCAACTTCTTTATTAGTGGACTCGAACCTCATATGAGGGTTCCAGATTCCGGTTCCAGGCCTTGAACCATGACTCGAGTCCAGGTCATGAACGTCCGAGTCCGGTCTGGAAGTGTCTGGACCTGTAGACCCGAATTTGGGTCTATTAACAAGTTCAGAGGTAGCTCCTGAAACTTACGTGTGAATCAGGTGGTAGCCTCATACTCACAGATCGATGGACCACCAAAAAAGCAAGTAAGGGTCTACCAAAGAATATTTATGGATCAAAAAACAAAACAATTAAAAAATCGCGAAAGAAGTTTTCTTGAGTGTGTTCCAAGCACACACTATTTTTTTTTTAAGTCTTTCTCTTATAATGTATCAGTGACATCCGTTTATTTATGGTGATATTATACCAATTGTAAATATTTAAAAAAAAAATTAATTTAATTGGGTCACTAATTGTTGGCTGGAGATAATTTGGAGGGACTGATTATTGGTTCCCCTCCCACGGTGTTGTAAAATTTGTGAATTATTCATAAGTAGTAAACAATTCAGAGAAGGTGGCTAACTGCCAATATTGTAAACTCATTTATTTTTAACATTGAATAATTGCTTCATGATTATTCATTCAAATCAGCCTGCCAAATAGAAATTCTTCTGTCTCATTAACTTAATTAAGTTAACAATTTGAAATCAGTTGTTGTTTTCAAGACAATAATCTATATAACATATGTATATTATTAATTTGTTGTATTACTGTAATGAAATTGAGTGTTCAACGGATTTTTATGTTTCAAGATGAAAATACGTTTTGACCATTTTCGCCATGATACGGTTATTCCGGGATTTAACTACAAGGTCATATCGGCCTACTACCAGAGCGCTCTTTCGTTACTCTGGTGATCATGAGCCCAACTTTACTATGGAAGTCCTAAATGTTGCCTACCCTAAATTTGTATTCACTTAGGGTAGGGGTCTTTAACGAGTAACTGACATCGTACATGCTCGGGACCATTTCTGAAATGTAAATGTCACATGTACCAACTTAGATCAACTCTGATTAGATTTTGGCCGAAATCGGAAGATGATCATTTAACAAAATAGGTACCGCTTATATTTATGACCTAATCAAAAATCTTCAAATAAACTGCCTTACGGCACATGTTTTGCAGGTCCCCCGGTTTGTCAGATATGTAGGTACATGTCGAAAACCGTCCTGAAACCCATCTTTCTAGACGTTTGCTCGATTTACCCGAAAACGGTTATTCCTATCGAAACATTTATTCTTACCAAAAATGTTCTTTATTTAATTTCCAATCGCCAATGTGCCCTCAGATTTGGGATAAGGCCAATACGCTAATAATCTTTAGGTAGGTACCTGCCTAAGGTTTTTTTTTTTTCTTCTTTAAGGCATTTCGACCACGAGGGTCATGGATGCCTGATGGATGCAGGTCTGTGGGGATCCTAGCGGGCTAATTTGGATAGGCGCAGATTAATAACAATAAAGAAGATATGTACGGAATAGAAAGGCTACGTGATGAAGATAATTTTGTTTTATAATTTAGATAGGAGATTTGTGAATTGTAAGAAATTAAATAGTTGGATAATTTGGAAGCTATTATTGGATAGAACACCTAAGGTTTAAATTATAAATTTAAAAATATGTTTTTATTATTACGTAGTTTTTATTAGAAAGAACAAAAAAAGAAAAATTTATATATATATATATATATATATATATATATATATATATATGATTTGGTCATTACAGGACTTTCTTTTGTTGAAGAGAAGAAAGTCACTCTCAGAATTACGCAGTACAATGTAACAAAGAAAACAGCTGACGCCATTACATTACTTTTCATACACCCCCAGTCAGGCCCGGATTTAGAAATTTGCCGCCCGGCCCCCCCCCCTCAAAACTTCCTCAATAGTGGAATAAGTTTGGTACGAAAAGTTTTTCAATAAATAATATGCACCGGTCTGAGAGCAAATATTTTATTTTATTATTGTCAGTATCCTTATAATCATGAAGTATATGACATCATTCAACAATTACCATTATGTATGCGATTTTTTTTTGTAGAGAAATTATTGCTTATTGGTTGAAATTTTTACGTCTCGATTTTCGGATGGCAAACTCATCGATAATGGAATCAAAATCTAAAGACATAAGCAAATCGACTCTATAGTTAACAAAGCGAGTGCGTTTAATCGTTCTGCAACCAGTTTTGATCTCAAGTAGTTTTTCACTCGCCGCAGGAAAATGATCGTTCAGCGCTACAATTTGATAATAAGATGATTTTCTAAACTTATCGAATATTCGATATATAAATCGATTCTTTTCTCGATTCGGGCATTTTTCTTATTTTTTTGCTGGTACGCGTGCCAAAGAAATAGGCGAGAAATTCAATTACCACGAATATAACAAGTTTTCAAAGTTTCCGCCAAAATATGCCGCCCTTCAATTCTTGCCGCCCTAGGCAACTGCCTACTCTGCCTGCATGGTAAATCCGGGCCTGCCCCCAGTAATAGGCGGGAGGTATGTATGTGGTTGGTATAAGAAAGTCCTGTAAAGACCATATCTCATTTTTTGTATAGTTGTTGCTTGAAATAAACATAAATACAAACAAGAAAAAAAGAGCCGAAATCACCAGCTATGAAGTTTCCCAGAACGAATTAACTTATGGGGGAACATAACCAGTCGACCGTATGCACTAATATTCAACAGTTGATTTACATTGGTGGTCCTAAATACTCGTACTGAATATTGTGTCGATAAATACATTACATAGGCTGTTATTAAGGGTTTTTGAATTGAGCCCCCTCCCCTGAACCCCCCTTCTCCTCGCCCGATATCGCTGACATTTAACAGGTTATGTCCTTTTTGCGTTTTAATTTCAAACATGAAATTTTATATCGATGCATTTATTACATTGGCAGTTATTGGGGTTTTTGAGTTGAGCCTCTGCTCCCCCTTTCCCTTCTGCCGATTCCGCTGAAAATATTTAAATGTCGTCGTTCTGAGGAGACATTCAGTATAACTGCAGTTATTAGAGTTTTTGAGTTGAGCTTCTCCCTTAATCTCCCCCTTCCCTTTGGCTGATTTTGGTTAAAATCAATAGGTGTAGCCATTAGAGGGTTCTGGATTCCGTTGAAGACTCCGCATTGAATTATTGACCGATGATGTATCTTCCCATACACTTGTATTTGGTACAGCTGGCTAAGTAACAATTGTTTAGTTGACATGGAATTGCCCCATTTCATGGTCAGTAAAGTGTTAAATTCATTAATTAATAAACACAACTTGATCCATTGTGATAATTATATGTAATGTTTAATAAAAATAAATATATAAATAATAATTTAATTAATACAATTAATAATAAACATATAATTAAATAAAATTACATTTCCTATAGAAATTATAGCTTGTTTTCTACTAAATTTTGATTTCTACAGTACCGAAAAGGGCCTAAAAATATCGAAAGTTCAAGACGTGCAATTTGAATGATGTGCACGTATTTAAAAAAATTTCAACTAATAATTATTTCAATTGGATTTTTTCTAAATATAATTCTAAATATAATAATGAGGTGCCATCTTGTTTCTTTTTTGAAAATGTTAAATCTAATCCAAAGGTATAAATTATCTTAATAGGTTCACAGGGAAAATTAATAGCATAGAATAAGAGAACAAATATTGGGTTTATTTAACACTAATCTACATTATAAATTTATCTAGTAAAAATAAATTTTACGAATTAATTACTTAAAATTATATCAGTCTCTTTTCTGTTTTATAGTGGCCACTATTTATAATTATTTTATATTTTGGCCTTATATACATATAAATAAAAGTACCTTTTCTCTTCTACGTAACTCCAATGTTATAATTTTCTCTCACTCAGACTGGTTCACTACACCTTAACCCTAAAAACAATTCTCTCTCTAGACTGTCCCCTTCCACAACACAACTTAGACTGTTTTTCACTATTTAAAACAGCTGATCGTCGTCTTTTTGTTCTCCATTCATTGGTTGTTCACATTTCGTTTTAAAACAAAATGCGATCTTTGTATCTATATTATATTTAAGTTACTTCCCTCCTAACAGCTGTTTTTATATAAATAATAATAATTGATTTTATAATATATTAATAATCTTAATGTGTGTAAATTTTTTACATCACACCATTTTCATTGAGCAATACTCTGCTAGAAAGAAAGCATTTGGGATTTTCTGTTCGTCTGATGAAGCTAGTTATGAATGAAGTACATGGCCTATTATATAGAGAGAAAGCCGATCTATCAATGAATGTGGGTCTGGTGACGAAACAGCAGCTTTCCTCAATCGGCCCATTCATGTTTCTCAATCACTATACCGCCAAAGAGTCAATACTGGTTCAATCACTGGCAGACTGTACAAATCTAATCGTCTATTGGAAAGTACTCATATAAAGGTTGTATTTATTTTCATTATATTTTCGATAATTATCAATAATTGGTACCTAATTATACTTTTACGGAATCCAAAGTCTTCTTACTCTCTGAAACAAATTTACTGATTTCATTGAGAATCAATAGGTGTCATTCTGGGTTTTTGAATTTGGCCCTCTTCTCTGATCCCACATTTTCTCTTGACTGATTTGGGTAAAAATTGATACGTATTGTCCACATTGTTGTGTCGATAAGTTGAATATTTCGGCAGTTGATGGGGTTTTTGTCCCTGAGTAAGACACCAAATGATTTTCAATCAAATTGGTATGTTGGTTTCATGGGTAAACCGAAAACTTCACTTATTGACTTATTAGCACTGGGGAAGTACGTTGCCGGTGATTCACAGGCTCCTTCTTTTTTTATACCACTGGTACAATTCCAATGTGATCAAGCTGGTCAAAGTATATAGATGTTTTTTTTTTTTCATAGAATACATGGAAACTCAATATTTCATGTTGGATTTCCACTTTCCTCTAGTCAGGATGTTGGAACACATCTTGGAGAGTTGCCAGCAGACTAGGAGGCCAGGTGCTGGACCTTATATCACTAACATCCTTTCTGGCTAAACTTCTGAGAGATTACTGACATTTTGGAGAACTCATGGAAAAGAAATGGACCTGAATGTTCGTCACACCATTTTGGATTTTATTCCAAAATCCAGCTGACGGTATTTAGTTAGTTATTGTGACTCATTCCCGGGCTTTAAGTGCGAGGACATATCGCCTACTACCAGAGCGCTCTTTCATCGCTCTGGTGGTCTCTACTATAGGAGTCTTTGTTGCCCACCCATGTTTATTCACCTGGGAGGTGTCTTTAACGAGTATCTGGTCCAGAGGACGGCGTGCTCAAGATTTTTCACCTCTCAGATAATAAAAACCTAAGGGCCTCGGTCGGGTTTAGAACAAGAGTCCTCGGGTGGTGGTGGGCTATATAGCAGTTGGTGGGGCTGTCACAGTGTGTTTACAGCATTTAGTTTGGGGAACTATCATAGATGGCAGCACCCGTTTTCTCTGTTCGACATGTCTTTAGATAAGACCACTTGTCTCCCTGTCCACGCAGCTACAAGATATACTACTAGCTAGGCAACTCTGGGAAATAATCAAGTTGTGGATTAATACAGTCGAGTGGATTGTCTCTGAGTGATAGCGTTCGCGTTACGAACCTTTCTTTTTCCTTCGAGCCTATGGCCGGAATTTGAGATAGATCCGTATTAGATGAGGATACCGGCTGATAAAAGTTGCAAAATTACCTCTTGACAATGTCATATGAACCTACTAATGAACTAGGTTCAAATGGCCATCATGGCGCGAACAACAAGGTTGTCGACAGTCGAATCACTTGATTGGAGGACTGGAGACAACAAAAGAAGAACAACTCCAAGACCAACCCCGAAAGACAATGAAGTATCTTACAGGACACCACTTGGTCTCTTTCATAAGAGTCTTACATAGGGTTCCTGTAGCAGTACGACGTCTATGCCCTCTGTCGCCAGTCTCCCTTCCAACTGATAGGTAGCACCAGATGAACGTTGCCCATTCACCTGCAAAATGCGTAGCCTAGACTCCAGAATCGGTTCTGCTGATGTTCCTGCTCAGGGCATACAAGTACGCCGGACAGTCCCTATCCGCGATGCTGTGGGTGTGGGATTTCCTGGCCCGTTTGCAAAGAATACAAACAGGGGGTTCTCCGGCTTGTTTCCTCGTGCAGCCCTCCTGCGTATGGCCTTCAGCCCCACAATGGTCGCAGACTACTGCCTTCTGCCGATAGTGCTTGCTAACGTGCCCTTACATTTGGCACTTATGACACCTGCAGGCCACCGCCCCCCCCCCCCCCCCTCAGCTTAGGCCAGCGGGCCGTTAAGCCCGCCCAGTCCGTGGTGGTTATTCAACCGCCGAAGGGGACCAAAAACCCAAAGGAGAGGGTAACTAATTTAGTGAACCCCTCCCGGGACGGCATTCAGGTTAGGACGATTAGGAGTTTAGGATCCAACGGGGTCCTAATTCAGACAAAATCAGGGAAGACCCTCCTGCCATTTCATTCTGGTGAAGTACATTGGCGGTGATTCGATGCTAGTGTGGTGTGTCCGGTGCCTTAGGTTAGGTTGGGCCCGCCCTGAGTGATATAGCCCACGCCAGCTGGTGACTTACATAACGATACAGAGGACCCCCTCCTGCCAGTTCATTCTGGTGAAGTACATTGGCGGTGATTCGATGCTAGTTTGGTGTGCCCGGTGCCTTAGGTTAGGTTGGGCCCGCCCTGAGTGATATAGCCCACGCCAGCTGGTGACTTACATAACGATACAGAGGACCCCCTCCTGCCAGTTCATTCTGGTGAAGTACATTGGCGGTGATTCGATGCTAGTGTGGTGTGTCCGGTGCCTTAGGTTAGGTTGGGCCCGCCCTGAGTGATATAGCCCACGCCAGCTGGTGACTTACATAACGATACAGAGGACCCCCCCCTGCCAGTTCATTCTGGTGAAGTACATTGGCGGTGATTCGATGCTAGTGTGGTGTGTCCGGTGCCTTAGGTTAGGTTGGGCCCGCCCTGAGTGATATAGCCCACGCCAGCTGGTGACTTACATAACGATACAGAGGTCCCCCCCCCCTCCTGCCAATTCACATTCTTCCTCAGCCAAGTGGGCACACGTGAATGTCAGCGTAGGACGTCCCGTCGCCCACGGATCTCCTCCTTCAAACACATTCCTTTTTTTCTTCATTTCTTTTTTTTTTTTTTTTTTTTTTTGTAGGTGCCTTCCCACCTTGCCCATCCCACCTCGTCCTTACCACCTCGTCCTTCCCACCTCGTCCTTACCAATTAAAAGGACCATTCTTAGTAACAAATCGTTCATCCTTGGAAATATTAACTGAATCCATTCATCTCACCCGAAGACTCATAGCTTAAGTAGAGAAGTTTCGACAGATCACACATTGAAGTGTTCTATAGATACATATCAACATTTTACCAACACTAATTAATCAACTAAGTTATTGCTCTCCCTCCAAAACCTAATTTTGTGTCGATACATTCATAACATTGACAGTTATTAGGATTTTTGAGTGCTCTTCGTCCAATTCCGCTGAAATTTAACAGGTAGTTGCCCTTATGGGATTCTGAATTTTCGAATGGAATTTTGTGTCAATACATTTGTTGTAACGGCAGTTATTAAAGTTTATGTGTTAAGCCCCCCTCCTCCCCTCTCTTTGGCCAATTTGGCTGAAAATGAATAGATGTTGTTCTTATCGGGTGCAAGAATACGCATATAATATTTCGTACAGATACATCTTTAATATGAAGATGGTTGATGTAGTGAGAAGTGATTATTTCACAGGTTATAAAATAAAATATAGTCTGACCGTATAGATTGTATTAGTATTTGCTAGCCAGCTTTCGAGGTTGCCCTCATCGTCAGGCAGTCTATAAATAAACGTACATAAAAAATACTATTCCCTATCTGAATCACAACTGGAAGATCGGAGTATATGACTGGACCACATATCCCGTCTCTAGAGTTGAGGTTTTAATTTTTAAACCTTATTTATTAAACATTTTAAATTATGTTGTTTTCAAAATTATTTTACCAAATATGTTTATTTTTAAAATTCATATACTTATTATTCATATAATTTATTTATATTTATTTAATATTTTGTTACCAAAATATTTTATGAATTTTAACTAACAGAAATGTATGCCTGTTTCTTTGTTGCTAAATGATGTATAAGAAAGTCATTCATCAGAAATTCCATGTTGAGTTTTCAACGATATTTCATCTTTTCCAATCCCCTGATTCCAATCATTTATAAAACATTTGCTGTCTGTTTGTCTGTGAACATGACAACTGAAATTGAACCATCGATGGTGCAAAACATATAAAAAAGGTAGATTTTTTTGTTTATCTATGGTGTACTTCGATGTTATATTCGATGATATTCATCGATGGTTTTATTTAGATGCTCATCCCTAATAGGGGGGTATACCTTGGCACCTAATGAACGCTGACGAAATTGGCCCTAATTTAATTATTAATTAAAAACACTTTATAACCTATTTCAGTTCAAAAGCGAAGGACTCAAAAAATTATCCCATCTATTTGCTTCTCTTGTTTTCTTCGATTAATAAAATTAACCCTCCATTTTTCCAAAAAATTAATTTTTGCAAAGCTGTAACGTGGGGAGCCCAGGATCTTCTGGATACCTTCAACTGCACCTTGTTCAGTATTCTGAACCTCTGAGAAAACTCCATACCATTTTTAATCATATTGATTTTATCTGGTATAACGGATGTTTGTTTAAAGATAATTTCAAAATTTAACGTTGGAGTCAAAGATAAAAACCTAATAATGAAATCAATCATTGAATAATATCAAAGACTATTAATAAACTAGACCTCTACAGTTGTAGATGTATTGTAGCCCTTACAGTTATAGGTCTATTGTAGACCTCTACAGTTATAGGTGTATTGTAGACCTCTACAAGTTATAGGTCTATTGTAGACCTATAATCACAACCCGCAGAAACACCTTACCAATCAATAAGCCAATATTTTAAACCGAAGTAGAAAATATCAAGAGAGAGATGAGTATAGCCCATTCGAATTTTCGCGTTTATAACTTCCTCTATTCTCAATGTATTGACCGAAACTACACATGTATTATTTTTAAATTAATTTTTAAGTTTCTGTAAGTCAAAGGCAAGAGACAAAAAACTTCGTCGGTGAATCACAAGCAACAGTGGAAGTACAGACTTCCCCAGCACAAATTAATCAATTACGTTTTCGCTCTTCCTTCAAAATCAATCGACCGTTTGGGCTAAAAATCAATAGTTGACTTAAATTGGGGCTTCTGAATCCCCGCACTAAATTTTGAATTCACATTTGAAATTTCGTGTCGATATGATTCTATCGGGAGTAACAAAACGCCAGGTTTGCTAAAGCGGAAGTCCATTTGTCCGGACGAATAGATCGACTAGTGTTCCGGAATCCTAGGGCAGAGCCTCACTAGAGTTCTGTAGCCTCACTAGAGTTCTGGAGCCTCACTTGAGTTCTGTAGCCTCACTAGAGATCTGGAGCCTCATTAGAGTTCTGGAGCCTCATTAGAGTTCTGTAGCCTCACTAAAGTTCTGGAGCCTCACTAGAGTTCTGGGCTGTTGGTTTCGGACTCAATAATGAGTACTCGGCCTGAAAATGTAGAAAACCTGGCCTTCAAAAACGAAAAAATGTTTGATGGTTTCCATCTTAGCTACCTACATATCTATTTCAAATTATAAAATGGATACCAAGGACTTTTGTCAAAAAAAAAAAAGGGTATAATAATACTAAAATAAGTATAATAAAAAAATAAAAAGGTTATATTATTTCCATTTGGGCTTGTTAAGTCTGAAGTGGGATCCTGAAATAAAACGGCTTCTGGTTTTCGTTTAACTATATAAAACCAGTTAAGGTCATAAAAAAGGGGGACCTTGACAGTTTTATGAGCCCACTTAAAACACCCCCCCCCCCCCCCCCCTCATGCCCCCCCTTTTTTTTTTTTACATATTTGTCTAAACACTTTCATGAAACCATTCCAACGAGAAAAAAGTCGTCGGTGTATCATCGGCAATGTAAGTACATTGTATTTGTCCGTCTGTGAAGACGACAACGACATGATATTATAATTGAACCATCGATGGTGCAAAATATATCTGTGGCCACAGGGAATAAATTAGGTAAGTCTAAATTCGTAACTTTTCAGGGTAGTCATTTTTTACTTTTGCATTAATCGTGTAAATCCAGTTTTTTGAATAAATAAATTATTTTTGCATCATTGTTAATCATATATCCCCTAATTTATAGGAGTGAATGAAAATGAATATTGTTAATCCTTTCTTGAATTTTCCCTTAGTTACCTAATCAATCCCCATCAATTAGTTACCATACTTTTTGAAATACTCGTGAATGATGTCTCTCTAAAGTTGATTTAACCGAAAACGCCCTCTTCACTTGGAATAGTCTGCCATAGTGAATAAATAGTTAAATTCAGTTATCTCGTGAATGATTCCTCAAAAAAGTAGATTTTGTTGATTTAACCGAGAACATACACAATTTTACGAGATACCAAGAAACCCACATCTTTATAATTCCGAAAGTATTAGAGTTCTGAGCTGCCAACTTCTTCAGAGTGCGCAGATGGCTTGACAGATGATCACAGTACACTTAACTCATTTTTGCCATTTTACGACTTAACAACATATTCCCTGTGACCATAGATATAAGGTCGATATTTTTTTTGATTATCGATGGTAAACATCAATGGTTTCATTTCAATGCTCACCCCTAATAATTCGGGCGATGAAAACCGTTGCAGTTTTTCGCCCTAAAACCAAAATCAAAAAGTTAATAGGATTTTTGAGTCTAACCCCCTCTTTTCCGCTTTCCTCCGTGGGAAATTGATATCTGCCGTTAACGGGTCATATATAAAATTTCATGACTATACATTCATTACTTTATTGGAGGTTTTTGAGTTGAGTCCTCCCCCTGATCCCACCATTTTCTTTGGCTAATTCCGCTGACAATTAATAAGTGTTGTCCTTATGTAGTTTTGAATTTATGTATGAAATTTGTGTCAATACGTTCATTGACAGACTTGAAAACATCAAGAAAACTACTTATAAACTCAAAACGAACGAAATAGGTTATTTGAATAAAGGTTAGGTTAGGTTAGGTTTTATGACTCATGCCCGGGCTTTAACTACGAGGTCATATCGCCTACTACCAGAGCGCTCTTTCGTCGCTCTGGTGGACATGAGCCCGACTCTACTGTGGGAGTCCTAAATTTTGCCTACCCTAAATTTTTATTCACCTAGGGTAGGGGTCTTTAACGAGTACCTGACATCGTACAGGCTCGGGACCATCGCTTAACGTCCCATCCGAAGGACGGCGTGCTTAAGTTTATTTTACCTCCCAGATAAAATAAACTAAGGGCCTCGGTCGGGTTACGAACCCACGACCTTGAGCTCAGAAGTCAAGCACGCATACCACTGAGCTACCGGCGCCCTCAAATATTTGAATAAAAGTAAAGTGATGAACATATGATTAAACTCAATTCATCGATACATAATGAGTAAGTTTTAATATCATGGTCATAAAATGTCTTGGACCATGCTAGATCAACTATACATACATGAAATGACCTAATGGCAAACATAAATGACTCAGTTCATAAAAATATGTACTTATACTAGAATTCAGTGGTCAAATTGACGTCTTAAATAGGGTAAAACAATGAATCTGGTTGTTCTTCAGCTTGAATGTACATCTAAGTTTTCTCCAAGTTGTTTTGGGGAGAGCGACAAAGTAATTGCTTATTCGACTAGGGAAGTACAAGGTCTATGTTAAAACGATTTTTATTAAAATTATCTTCTACTATCCAATCGATAAACGTGAGGTGAACGATGTTTGGTATGCCGAATTTTTTTGCCTCATATAGTGACGTTGGAAGAAAATTCTTTCAGAATATTGTTACGAAAAGAATAATTTATTTTTGGTCCTTTCATATATTCATTGTTGATCTAAAATGATTTGGAATAAATTTCATTTTATTAAACAGCAGTTTTGTGTTTAAATGTATTTTTTTTAATGTTGATTTTTATGTTATTCATGTGATAGATTTTTTAAATCAGGTTATCAATTATAGATCTTGCAGGTAGTTCAATTTTAGTTTAAATGTGACCAGTATATTTATAGAATCTTCTAGACTTTAGTAAATTCTATATATACCTGATTAGAGATTCTATTAGTCCTTCAGCTGTTATATGGATTGAGTTAGGATACAGTGACCAGTTAGTCCGTAGCGGTATAGCCTATGTAATTGGTGTTTAGATCTTTTCCTGATATTAGGGCAAAGAAAGGAAAAATATTGAACAAAAAATAAATAAAAAAAAAACAATAAAGGAAAAAGCTGATGAGGTTTCAGAGTAGAAGAGACGTCAGATAGACTGATGCAAGCAGTTTTGTTGCCGACCAGCACTTATTGTCGGTTATGCAATGACAAAAATCAGTTGACCGAAGTACTGATATGTCTGCGATATCAGGCAATGGAAAGATAAAACAAAATAGGCAATGATATCTGCAATGGAGGAGATTAATGGACGAAAAGTTCGAGTCTGTATTCTAAATGGACGGCTGGAAGTATCCATTGCAAATGATGGAATCTACCTTCCTTCTACTTTCTAATACCTTTAGTATAAGCAAGTATTGTAATGAAAACTGACATTATTGCAGAGATATTGTGAAATAATTCAAATGGACTTGGAAAATAAAATAAAACTTGTTTATTTGATATATTGTCTAATTTCACTAACTATATACATATACATGGGAGTACTTTCGGTATTTCTACCATCCTCAGCCAAAAGCATAAGAGATAAGACTAAGTTAATTTTCAGAATTTCAGCCTCTCGAGGAACCCATTACCCTCCCTACTGGTGTTCCCCATGACGTCACACATTCCTAACTAAGCTAAATTGTCAAGCTGTGAGATATTTTATGACAAGGCGGTCCCCATATTTCAAATGTGTGACCCCTTCTAAGATCTAGGTATAAAGCATTAACAATGAACAGGCGAATAATATAACATTAACAAATCAAAAATAATTGGTTCCAGTTACAACTTAATTAAAATTATTATACTGTAAATTATATAAATATATCTATTGGCAAGATTCAGATAAATCATATATCTATATATATACATATATATATATATATATATATATATATATATATATATATATATATATATATATATATATATATATATATATATTGGTAAATTCTATGTATCTGAATCTTGCCAATAGATATATTTATATAATTTACAGTATAATAATTTTAATTAAGTTGTAACTGGAACCAATTATTTTTGATTTGTTAATGTTATATTATTCGCCTGTTCATTGTTAATGCTTTATACCTAGATCTTAGAAGGGGTCACACATTTGAAATATGGGGACCGCCTTGTCATAAAATATCTCACAGCTTGACAATTTAGCTTAGTTAGGAATGTCTGACGTCATGGGGAACACCAGTAGGGAGGGTAATGGGTTCCTCGAGAGGCTGACATTCTGAAAATTAACTTAGTCTTATCTCTTATGCTTTTGGCTGAGGATGGTAGAAATACCGAAAGTACTCCCATGTATATGTATATAGTTAGTGAAATTAGACAATATATCAAATAAACAAGTTTTATTTTATTTTTCAAGTCCAAGTATTGTAATGGTACGAAAATAGGTTAGGTAACATTTTCAAAGGATTTTCACGTTTTTAAGTCCTTTGAATTTGTTTCGACCATTTTCGCGATGATGTCTGTGTGTGCAAATGATTGGAATCTTGTATATTTTTATTACCGGTAGTTTTTATTGGAAATATTAAAAAATAAAGAAACAAATAAATGAAATGAATTAATTAAATATCTACTACTATACCAACCACTTTTGTACAGATTACTGGTATATGATATATGAAAGTCATTCTTACGATGTGCACACGGAGAAAAATATATTCTTGCGGCAAGAAAAAATGTTGTTGCGGCAAAGGAAATTTTTTCTTGCTGCAAAACAGTTTTACTCTGTATTTTGTGTCGGTGATAGGGAATAGTAGACACCAGTCGGTGATAGGGAATAATAGACACCAGTAGGGGGTAGGGAATATTAGTACACACCATTAGGTGATAAAGAATAATAGACGCCAGTAGGGGGTAGGGAATAGTAGTAGACACCAGTCGGTGATAGGGAATAATATTCACCACTAGGTGCTAGGAAATAGTAGTAGACTCCAGTCGGGGATAGGGAATAGTAGACACCACTAGGTGATTCTCTCGAATAGAGTTTTACTACCCAAGCAAGAACGCCACATATTGATTTTCGGCTTGCTAAATCGGCTTAAGGGAAGGGGGAGGCTTAATTCAAAAATATCACTAATAACTGCCGTTGTAATGAATGTATTGACACGAAATTTGATATTTATATTCTAAGCCTTATAAAGATGTCATGTATTAATTTTCAGTGGAATCAGGGAAGGAGTCTAACTCAAAAATCCCAATAACTTCCGATGTAATGTTTGCATGACCTGAAATTTTATATTTAAGATCAAAACCCCATAAACATTGCAACTATCTATTTTCCGCCGCGAAATCAGTTAAAGGGATGGGGTACCAGTGAAGGGGGCTCACCCTAATAACTGCCAATGTAATGAATGTATCGACACAAAATTTTCTATGAGGATTCAGAAGGAACTGTGTAAGTCAAATATTGAGTTTTAGCTTTGGAGGGAGAGCAAAAACGTAATTGATTAATTCGTGATGGGGAAGTACATAGCCGGCGATTTACCGACGATTTTTCAGAATGAAATTGACTGAAACGAAACGAATGGGCGGTGTGCCAAATGTAGCCTGGAGGAGAATTGGAGTCAGATAGTGACACAAGGCCCAATTAAAATAAGAGTCTAATATTTAACCCATCAGTTAACCTCTCCTATAGACAATTGTACAACGTTCATCGCCAGTTAGCACATTGGAAATAGCACTTGGACAGGGAGGGTTCAGAAGGGCAAGTACGAAGGGCGTCGGTAGCTCAGATCACATCGAGGGTTCGACACCCAGTGAGGCCCTTACTTTGTTTATCTGGGAGATGAAAAAACCTTGAGCACGCCGTCTTTCGGATGAGATGTTAAGCAATAGTCCGATGCCTGTCAGACCACTTCCTTCGGTAGGCAAAATGTAGGACTCCAACAATAGAATCAGACTCAGATCCACTAGTGAAGAGAGAGCACTCTTGGTAGTAGGTGATATGACGATGATAGTTAAAGCCAGGGCATGAGTTAAAATAACTAACTATAAGGAACTAGTCGAAGGAAATCGGTGAGAATTTCGATCCGGGATTTTCCAACGGAATATCATGTCGACCTCCAGATTCCAAAAATGAAGAAAAAAATGTTTGTGTCTGTGTCTGTGAACACGATAACTCCCGATAGACTGAACCACAAAACCTCTGGACAGCATTTATTAATTTTCAGCGGAATCAGCAGAAAGGAAGCGGGCATCAGAGGGGCTCAACTCATAACTCTAATAATTCCCGATGTATGAGCCCCTATGTAGCTTGTTACGGAATACCATGATTATGGTGTATTTTATGGTATTTTTTGGAAAATATAACACATCCGGTGCTACTTAAATATCCCAATAAGTCAAAACACTTCTTCTTTCTAAAGAGGACATCCTGTTTATATGAATGATGAACAAACTTCCGATCTATGGGGGCGATGCGACACTAGATAAAACCCATTTAATTTTTCTACTCGACTAATTGGGCTAAAAGTTGGACGTAATAAATAAAAATATCATCATTTCATTGTATCTTTTTATGGTTTGGGTTTTCAATACATATTAGGATTATATTAGGACCGAAAAATGAATTGGATACATATTTTGGAAGTGGTGAATATACTTACATTATTTTCATGTATTATTTTCTATAATATTTTCTTACATATCACCAAAAACAAAAATTTATAATTCTTAAACAACACAATTACATCTATTCATATAATACAAAATACACTATTATGTATTATAATATTTTTTATTAATGGAAAATTTAAATATCAGTAATTAAAGTAGATAAATATTAGGGACAACGAAAAAAAAAAATTATATGTAATAGTAAGGATATTGTGGGACAAGATTTTTCAATTAAATAAAAGACGTTGTCTTCCAACTGTTTTATTTCCAACAAGAACTGGTTTTCAACGCAATTGCGACATCATCAGTGGCTTATTGCACCCGTACAGTGTGGAGTCAAATGAAACACTGTTCAGGTGGGATGTGGAGTGAGAAAAAAAGCTGTGAATGAAGGATGGGTCCCATTGAAGGATTGGATTGGGCTAGTAGCCCTGCCACTCGTAGTACAATTAGAGGAGGCATGGTTGCCGACAGGAAGTGCCGCCGGAAGCACCAACACTATTTATAAGTGTGAGAAGGGAAGTCGGGGGCGGGCGGCCCACCCCTGCGGGGGGGTGGAGGAGAGGGGGGTTTCCTGTTTTATCCCAGTCTTGTCAGCTTCCGGCCTCGTCCCACCACCCTCCTTCCGGCCTCGTCCCATCACCCTCCTTCCGGCCTCGTCCCAAGAAAAAATATCTGCCACCCTGTTGTCTTCTTCTCTTGACCAGACACCATGTCCCTCTTTACCGGATTTTAAAGTCTGCATTGATTAGCTCTTGCGTGGTTTTTTTTTCGAAAAGGATAGGTGGGTGTTAATACCAGTCGTGAAAAATAGAAAAAATGTTTCTTTTGAGCGCTTAATAAAACAGATTTCTGTGAACTCAATGGGGGGGAGGTTGACTGAGCACAGGATACCACACAGGTAAACAGAACACACTGAAAAGAAGAGACGGAAATTAAGGGCAACATTGGTTTTGTGTATTTGAGGTATTCTTGAAAACTACTGGGTAATTCTGTCACCATTGGGAAGCTAGGCTGTATACCTTCATTTGGAGATGGGCATAGTCGTTGTGCTATCGATATATCGGGACTATTGATAGTCTAAATGACTATCGATATTTATACATATATCGACTATAATATACCTTGCGCAGAGGCAATATCGTAACCAATGAAGGCCTCCTGAGGTGCGATTATGCTGGTTTTGGGGGAGAGCGAAAACTTATTTGATTAATTCGTGCTGAAGAAATACATTGCCGGTGATTTAACGACGACTTATTTTTCTTTCGCAGTCAACTTTACGTCACAGCAAGTCGAGCATGCCTGTGTCTTGATAGGTTGACATTTTATATCACTGAGAAAAACTAGCAAGTTCATTTGAAAAACTTTGAAAAGCGATGAACGGATCTTCACGAAGAACTTCGGTTATAACTTGTGGCATCTTAACGAAACTGAATATAAATAACTCCTCTTCTAAATACTAGCTGGGAAAGTAAACATGAATTTTCAACAATGAACCATACTGACGTCATAAGGCATGAACGATGAACCAAAGCTCTTCTAAGTACTAGCTGACAAAAGTCGCGGTTCCATCTTCTCTTCAACCTTCGAGGGGGGTTTTGTGGTAAGTGTTGTGAAGATAAAGTACGTATTTCTGGGTTTGTATGAGTGTAAAGTTTTCTAAAAAACCGTATGTAAGTAGTTTGTATTGTGTCGGGTACTGTGTGTATCTTGAGATAGCTGGGAAAATAAACATGAATTTCCAACCATGAACCATACTGAGGTCTTAAGGCATGAACGATGAACCAAAGGCATCGTTATGAAATTGAATATAAAAACGTATGCTGACGTACATAGATTGCGCCACCTAGTTCGTCGACTGTTATCCATATCAATTAGTGCTTGAAATATGCATATCAAATTAGACAAAATGTACCATTTATGCAATATAACTGTATCATTAATAATCAATAATAGGTAGTACCTAAAAGATTTGCTTACTACAAAACATTACCTTTGAAATATGATGGTCCTACCCATATCTTGTATTCAATTATAGATTTCTACGAAGAAAAAAAAAAAAGAGATTGGATTAATTATAGATTCTAATCAGCCAAATGGCGACCGAGATCCAAACTATGAAATAAATTACCTATTTCTAATTTCTAATGATAGATTTTTCGAAAAAGAACAAAAAAATAAAATTGGACATTCGACTATAATATACAATTTAATTTTTTGGGGGGAGGGTATGGAGAACATACGAAATGGAAATGAAATCAATTTGATAATATCTGAAAGAGAGTGATGAGGCTTGTGGTCGATAAAACAAACTGAGAGTTTCTGTCCAGCTTTAGACACTGACACTGAGTGCCTTCTTCAGGGCCTGTAATGAGATGTAAACTGCAGTATTAAGCTGAATTATAAAAAGGAGTATTAACTAAAAAAAACCACAACATAACAGACAAGAAATTAAAAACAAGAACCGAATCGATTTTGTATGTTGAAGATATTCTTTAATCGAACTTCAGTTTTACTTCTCCAACTTCGAGGTATAAGAGAAGTTATGTAATCGGTCAGAAATTTGATGTGGAGTTTTCACTGAAATTTCTAGTTTCCCGAGCCCCTAATTCAAAAATGAGAAAAAGAAATTTTGTGTTTGAACACGACAACTAGGGTGGGGGGACACAAAAACTCTACTAACTGCATTGTAATGAAAGTGTCGACATGAAATTATAAGTTTTATGACTCATACTCGGGCTTTAACTAAGAGGTCATATCACCTACTACCAGAGCGCTCTTTCGTCACTCTGTTGGACATGAACCCGACTCTACTGTGGGAGTCCTAAATTTTGCATACCCTAAATTTTTATTCACCTAGGGCAGGGGTATTTAACGAGTACCTCACATCGTACAGGCTCGGGACCATCGCTTAACGTCCCATACGAAGGACGGCGTGCTTAAGTTATCCCTCCCTGATAAAATAAACTAAGGGTCTCGGTCGGGTTTCGAACCCACGATCTTGAGCTCAGGAGGCAAGCACGCATACCACTGAGCTACCGGCGCCCTCCCATGAAATTATATATTTAAATTCAAAACCCTATAAGGACGACACCTATTAATTTTCCAAAATATCGGCAGAAGAGAAGGTGGGGATCAGAGGAGGGGATTAACTCAAAAATATATCGGCATACAATTTGGCAGGAGGATTCAGAAAGAAGTCCCAATGTAAGTCAACTATTGAGTTTTAGCCCAAACAGTCAATTGGTGTTGGAGGGAGAGCGGAAACATAATTGATTAATTTATGCTGGGGAAGTACAATGCTGTTGATTTACCGACGACTTTTTCTAATGAGCATGATGATTGAAGGCCCAGAATGTTGGAGTCATCTGATTCACGTCAGTTCCCCCATTCTTGGATTATTTTTTATTACATCTCATGCCTGGTCTTTAACTACAAGGTCATTTTGCCTACTACCAGAACACGTTTTCGACATTCTTCAGTGAGAATCCTAAATTTTGGCTACCTAGGTTTATTCACATAGCGAAAGGGTCTTTAACGAATACCTGACATCGTACAGGTTCAGGACCATCGCTTAACGTCCCATCCGAAGGACGCCGTGCTCAATGACTTTTCATCTGACAGATAGGAAACCTAAGGGCTTCGGCCGAGTTTCGAGCCGGCGATCTTGTGCTCAGTAGGCTAACATGCTCCCATTGAGCTACTCGACCCCGCTAAACTTGACTTATTGACATCCTTCGATACGCATCCTCACAACATACGCCCCTCACTCAATGTAAGCTGAGATATCTATAATTTCTACTTGCCTTCTACATCTGTTTTCTTTATGTAGGATATTTTTACTCCCTGGCGATGCCGGATTAGACCAACCTCTGACGTTGATCTACTTGTGTCCGTTATTTATTTCTTCAGCTCAAAATAACATGTAACACGCCTAAACACTTTCACACTACCTTTACACTTTTCTCTTCAACTTTCTTATTATAATACATTGTGATCAAGTCACACACTGAAGAGTTCCTTAGTCAACATTGTGTAAGAGGGTGGTATGCTTACTTACTGAGCTCAAGATCGCGGGTTCAAAACACGGCCGAGGCCCTTAAGCATGCCGTCCTTCAGATGGTCCCGAATCTGTACGATGACAAGACCCCTACCCAATGTGATTAATAATTTGGGGTAGGTACAATTTAGGACTTAGTAGAGTCGGGCTCATGTCCACCAGTGTTGAAAGAGCGCTAGGAGAGTAGGCAGTTTGACCTTTAGTTAAAGTCCGGGCATGAATCACAATAACTAACTGTATTAATACATAATAATAATTAATAATTAAATACAAAGTATAATTGTTTATTCGACGTTTAGTTGAGAAAGTAAAACATATATAAATATGGTATGAGACCAACCACAGCTGTAGCAAGTACAGGGGAAGTTATGTAATCGGTCAATAATTCGATGTAATGTTAAATAAAATAACTATAAAATATTAATTAATTTAAATAATCGAAATAATAAATAAGAAGAATAATAATAAATATTACCACATTTCCTGTAGAAATTGTAGCAGGTCTTCTACTAAATTTTGATTTCTACAGTAGTTTCCGAAACGGGGTCTGAAAAAATATCGAAAGTTCAAGACGTGCAATTTAGAATAAAGTATTTAAAAAAATTTCAATTGATAATTATTTCATCTGCCATATTGTTTCTTTTTAAAAATGTTAAATCTAATCCAAAGGAATAAATTATCTTACTGGGTTCACGGGGAAATGAATACCATAAAATAAGAGAACAAATATTGGGTTTATTTACCTAAACCTACATTATAAATTAAATCAAAATATTAATATGAAATAAAAAATAAAATTACTTAGAATACAAATCTTACAAACTAATTTCTACATCTATTTAGTCTCTTTTATTTTTAAAAATGGTGGCCATTTTTTTATTCAATGTTATTTTGGGCATATAAACATATAAATAAAAGTACCTTTACGCATCTACTTCACTGTTCTTTCACTCCTACATGGTTCACTTCACCCTAACCATAAAAACACTTCTCTCTGGACTGTCCACCTTCACATTTCTACTTAGACTTTTTTACAATCATCAAAACAGCTGATCGACGTCTTTTGTCTACATTCATTAGTTGTATTTCGTTCTAAAATGTTACTAGTTCATTTTTGTATATTTATTCACTAATTAAGTTACTTCACTCCTAACAGATGTTTTTATATAAATAATAATTGATTTTATAATATTTTAATAATCTTAATGCGTGTAAATTTTTAGATCACACCTTATTCCAAAAATATGAAAGATGTTTGTGAACACGATAACTCCCGATAAAATGAATGTATCGACACAAAATTTTATATATAAGTCCAGAATCCTCTAACGTCGACAACCAATTGATTTTAAATTGACCAATGGGAAGAGGGAATTAGGAGGAAGGCTTAAAACTCAAAAACCCTAATAACTGCCGATGTAATGCATTTATCGACACGACATTTATGTACGAGGTTTGTTCAAAAAATATCGGGAATTATCGGTTTTTGGAAAAAATTTCATTTATTCGTCTACATCAATGTTATCCCCTTCAAAATCGTCCTCATTACATATTATACACTTATGCCAGCGCTTCTTCCAATCCCTGAAACACTTCTGGAACTTGATCTTTGGGATAGCATTTAGCTCTCTCAGCGATGCGCTTTTAATCTCATCTATGGTTGTGAAACGATGGCCCTTTAAGGTTCTCTTTATTATTGGGAACAGAAAAGTCACACGGAACTATGTCTGGCGAATATGGAGGTTGGGGCATCATTACAGTGTTGTTATTATCATTATCGTGGCGCAAAAGCCATGAATTGTTTCGCCACAAAATCCGGGTGTTTTTTTCCGAGATTGGATCACGCAAACGGCGTTGCACTTGTAGGTAGTATTCCTTATTGATCGTTTGACCTTGTGGCAAGAACTCATGGTGCACTATGTCGTTAAAATCGAAAAACACAGTGAGCATGACATCACATTCGACCGCACTTGTCGAGCTTTTATACCACTCGTAAACCCTAGTTTTACTCATAGCAGACTCACCAAAAGCAATATTTAGCATTTCTAAAACTTTGCTGCACTTTATTTCATTCTTATAGCATAATTTAATGCAAATTCTCTGATCCATTTTGTAAATAAATAAATAATCGCCGTCGTACCATAACACATGTAACCTCTTTGACAGCTGACAACGAAAAAATCGCGCGAATCGGACTAATACAACCCGCGAAATTACAATATTCCCGTTACTTTTTCAACACACCTCGTATACCCTCCCTATGTAAGTCATCTATTGAATATTAGCGCAAACGGTCGACTTGTTTTGGAGGGGGAGCGAAAAGTTATTTGATTAATTCGTTCTGGGGAAGTACATTGCCCATGATTCACCGACCAGTTTTTTGCTCATCTTGTCTAAGAACTAATTTTTATTTTGAAAATTATTAATATTGAATTATTATTGTTTCTCAAATTGAAGAATACTTATACTTCAAACAGCAATTCTTCCAGGTAAACGACCCTAATTTGTAATGACCTAAAAAGTTGTTCACAAAAATGCTAACTTCTACAAAATATTTCAACATTTTCTTCAACTTTTCTTCATTTAGTAATTAGATGTTAACGAACTCAGCCTGCACCGTGGAAAAAAAAATTCTTATTATAGATTACACATCAATTTTCCAGGACTAAAATGCGTTTATTACTTTACCTGAAACTGATTAAGTTCAGTGCCGGCCCGAGGCAAGTTTTAGGATGGAGCGAGATGCAATTATGGCGCCCCCCTTGCTTGCCCCTAATATATACCAGTTGTGCGTGCAAGCATGGAACTTGGAAGATCTCGACAATATCTTAAGTCTCTGTCTAATTTGTCGATTGAAAACAGCCATGCTCGTTGGCACTGTACTCTTCACAGACCTATAGGGACATAATATGTAGGAATTAAGGTACCTACATGTATTTATCACAAAAATTACTTTTATAAAGAGAAAAAATGTTTTCCTTTATTTTTCTTTACCACTGAGGCGCCCCCTGGGAGCGGCCGTTCGCCCTAAGGGGGCGCCTCAGTGGTCGAAAACTGAAATTTTCGAGACAAAAGTCTGCCCAGGCTGTTCTACTGATCGTATCAAGATGAGACTAACGTCATTTTATTCACGAAATAATTATTAAAATTAAAATAATATTGTTTCAACTAGAAGTAAAAATAAACGAGTTTGATAGGGTACTAAAATGACATTAGATATCTAGAGCCTTCTTTAAAAAAAAAAAATTAACAGTAAATTATATGAATAAATTGGTAAAAATATGAAATTTTTTGGGTTTTTTTATATAACATTTTTTGGGGCAGGCCTTCTTTACCTTTTGGCAACAGGAGATATTAAGTTGGATAAAAATTTATTTTTCTACATTGAGTTTACTAAGGTCTAAGTGTTTAAAAAAAATGGGTAAACCATAAAGCGTAAAATTTAATTAAAAAGATGAACCTAATCAAATAAATATGAACTCTTGTACATACAAGGAGGATCATAAACAAACATTTTCAGGACAAATCGGAATCACTTATCTTCAATATTTCTCTAGTTATAAGAAAAAGTTTGAAAAAAAATTAAAATCACCAAAAATTATCTATTTGTTATGTTCATTCCCGAGTTTCACCACGGTAACTTGCTTTTAATTCTGAATCGAACAAAAAATATTTAGTCAAAATATCTGCAAAATTCGCTGAATGGCAGGGTATTTTCTGAAATGTTTCCAAAAATTTATAATTTTCTTTATAAATAATGTTTTTATAAGTTGATAAAATGTTTGTTTGTATTAATGAGGTGAAAGTGAATTCATTTGTGAATATAATGACGTTGGTCTCGTCTTGATACGATCAGTAGAACGGCCTGGGCAGACTTTTGTCTCGATAAAGTCAGTTTTTGACCACTATGCCGCCCTGATTAAATGTAATACTCGGACAAAAAATAAACAGCTTCTTCTCTCTTCGAATATTTTTAAATATTAAGCCACACACAGTTGAGAGAAAGTACAACTTCTTCCTGACAGCGCCCCCCAAAAAACGACTTCTATATATTTCCAGACGAATTGGTTCATTGGTTTTAGAGGAAATGCAAAAACTTAGTTGATTAATACATTTTTTCTTTTTTTTTCATAATTTGATCATATATTTTTTTTCCAGTCTAAAAATGTTGGCAGTATGTGAGGGGAAAATATTTGTAAAATCGATTATTGGGTATTTTTCACACAGGACAATAAATCTGTTTTCTGTTGTTACTTCCCCAGCTATGCGAGGTATTGGAGAAGTTATACAATCGGTCAGAAATTTAATGCGTTTTCAAAAATGAAAAAAATATATATATTTCTCTGTCTCTGTGCGTATGACTGAGAACTCGATAAATCCCGGCTTCTGAATTCTTGTACTAAATTTTGTGTCGATAAAGTCATTAAATCGGCAGTTATTAAGGGTTTTTGAATTGAGCCTCTCTCCTCTGATCCCCCTCTTCCCTTCAGCCGATTTCGCGGAAAATTAATAGGTTCCATCGGATTTTGAAAGTAAATACAGTGTAAACTCTATTTAACGCCACTCGATTTAACGACAAACTCATTAAAACATCGAAATTACTTGAATCTGGTTGGTTTACCTTGTTGTCCATACAATGATACACTCTATGTAGCATCACACCCACTCTAAATAACGACAACAATACGTCATTACTAAGCAATAAACAGTACTTTCAAGTTGCCGAAATTAATAAGAACTGCAGCTGTGTACGGTATTTTTTTTTTTATTTTGTTGCTTTATTGTCTAGCACGTATTACCTCGACTGTCGGCATCATACATATCGAAGATTCTAAGAAATTCGTTCGACAGCCTGGCTACAACAGCTTCACTTACAGATGAAGAAATTCTGGGTTCGGTGAGAAAAACTGAGGAACAACAATAAGGGGATGAAGAAGATGAGACGGATGATGCTGAGCCTCCACCAAGCATTAAACAAGCACTCGATGCAGCGAAATTATTAGAAAAATACTTTTTGTATAACCAAGTTGATCCCACAGTATCTCAAGATATGAATAAAATACATAAGAAAATACGATTAAAATACTGGAGCAGCAAAAAACGTCAGACGAAGATAACAAACTATATGCAATTAGCGTTGTTATTTGTATCAATATTAATGTTTGTTGTTTGTAAATTTTATACTTTATTAGTAAATACATATTATAATAGTAAAATACTATTAAATCTAATGTAATATGTATTGATTTTTCTTCTCTTCATTTAACGACAACTCTCAATAACGCTATAAAATGCGCAGTCCCTTAAGTGTCGCTATATAGAGTTTACACTGTATAAAATTTCATGTCGATACTTTTATTACATCGGCAGTTATTGATGTTTCCAGAGTTAAGCCCCCTCTGACCCCCCCCCCCCCCCCCCCTCCCTTTGTCCGGTTTGGCTGAAATTCGATAGATGTCGTCCTTATGAGGTTCTGGATACAAATATAAAATTTCATGTTGATACATTCTTTCTATACGGGAATGTTATCGAGTTCACAGACGTGCATTTTCTTTTATTTACATTTTTGGAATCAAGAGTTCGCAAAACATGAAATCTGAATAAATATTACATTATCGAGTATAAAAATGTTCACATTTTCCATAGATTAGAACAATAGTTAGTTATTGTGATTCATCCCCGGGGTTAAATTACAAGGTCATATTGCCTACTACCGGAGCGCACTTTCGTCGCTCTGGTGGACATAAGCCCGACTCTACAATGGGAGTCTTAAATTTTGCCTAACTAGGTTTATTCACCTGGGATAGGAGTACCTAACTGACATAGTACAGGTTCGTGACTATCGCTTAACGTCCCATCCGAAGGACGGCGTCCTCAAGGTTTTTTCACTTCCCAGATAAAATAAACTAACTGCCTTGGCCGGTTTGCGAACCCGCGATCTTGATTGAGCTCAGTAAGCAAGCACCCACATCACTGAGCTACCGGAGCCCTTTTCAAGTTATCTAGTTATAAGCCTTTTAATGTTTAACGTTAAAAAATAAGATTTTTCTGCATGAGTTTTTTGTTATAAAAAATAAATACCATTATATAAAATGATTACAACTAAGTATTTTTCCTTGTTGGAGGTCGGAGCTGTGTTAGAAAGTTCTCAATGAGTTGGTTGCATAATCTCATTCGCACTATGCAATTCAAAGAGACTGTTTAAACAGAAATCATTAACCGAGAAGGTCAAACTCCCCCCCCCACTCCCCATAACCCATTCTTACTTGGTAAAAAACACACTTTACTGAGGATTTTCAATTGTCCATTGTTGAATACGGTATTATTGCGTCACTTCGTTTTCTTCAATGCCTTAAAATAGTTAAAGTGAACCACGTGATGTCCTGATTTTATGAATGGGGAACGTCCAAGGTCGTCCTGTTTTGACACTTTTTTCCTTAATTCACTAACTTTAGACAATAACTAGTGTGAGGGAGAGTTGATTTATGGAACTTTTTAACGATTGACGGGAATATACAACTGAAATTATCTAAGTTATAAACAATATTGTGAGAAATGTGAACAGACAGTGACAGACCACTTCGTATGAATGAAGTGGAAGGTGGGGGTAGGACCATGAGCAGAGCGCATGCGCGACCATCCCGCCCCTCCAATGAATCGCCAGTCCAATCTTGACTTATCTTCTGTACAAGGTTTTACTTAGTGTTTTGCCCGTGTTTAAATAAAAAATCCCTTCTAAAACAGTTATTTATAGTCTCGTTTGTTGAAAATTACTATTCGGGCAGTGAGCTAAGTGTTGTGACAAGTGAAGGAGGGAGGTTTGTGAGCGAGGTTAGGGCGGACAGAGGTTCAGGCCGGCCAACCAATATGGCCTCTGCTAGAATGAGTTAGTTACGGTGCCACGAGGTTTCACCTGGGGTAAATGCTCTCTTCACTCGGTTCCCTGCCTCGTCCGGGCTTCACGTTCACCAATAAAAAATAAAAAAATACGTCAACAAGAAACTCAACAAAACCAAAACAAATTAAAGTGACAGGAGTGCGTTAGGGCATCCTAACCTGTGACGGTATAACCTCTAGTGGTGAAAACATTTGTAACACATGTAAAACCGGGGGTTTCACCTCATCATTTGGACCTCTGCCTGTTTCTATTTCTGTGTTCCCAAGCCGTACACGGCTTGTTTTTGAGACCCGCCGGACATCTGTGATGATAATTACAAACGTTTTTCCACACAGGACCAAAGGAAAAACGAAGGTGAGCTTTTGTTTATACTTTATTGATTAGATGCTTTATGAATGAAAATGTCAGATTCATTCTCAACTCTTAACTGTCAACTCATAATCACATATCGATTGGTCCCTGGTTAAAAAACCTTTCTCAGAATTTTTATATAACCACTGTTATCTGTATTCCGAGAAAGAAGTGTGCTGTTTAAAGACGCCCCTGATCTGATATGAGGCCACATTGTGTTTAACAACATGATATTAAAGTGCTGATGTTACTACTTTGAGCAGATATTGATAGACACAACGCTTGAATGGGTCTGACTTTCAAATTTATATTTCCCTTTATCTTATCTGTTCCTTTTTCATTAAACTTTTCTTATTTAATTTCAGTTTTGCTTTTCAAAAGGAGATTATAAATTTATTTTTAATCCTGTAAGATACAAACAAATATTGCAACCCGTTGAACACCTTGATTACCTTGAAAGGTCATTTCCTGAAGTATTTTTATTTTTGTCTCATTGTATAAGTATCTTAATGTTCTAATTCAGTACTTTTGTTTAATTATTCATTCATCTTCATTCATTCATCAATTTTTTTTTTTTCTTCAAAATTACATATATTAAAATAAAAAGGCTTAATTATACTTTAAGAATTCATAATAGTTATTCCTGCTTATTAAATTATCCCAGAGGCCTAATATCAACGAAATTTATTATTATCCACTATTAATATAATATATCAATATTAATATAAATACACTAATATAAAACACTTTATGTTAAAATTAATTAATTAAAATATATAATATATCAATATTAATATAAATACACCAATATAAAACACTTAAAATGTTAAAATTGATTCATTTAAATCCAAATATGTATATAATATATCAATATTAATATAAAGACACTAATATAAAACACTTTGGGTTAAAATTATTTTATTTAAATATATAATATATCAATACTAATATAAAATACTAATATAAAACACTTTATGTTAAAATTAATTAATTAAAATATATAATATATCAATATTAATATAAATACACCAATATAAAACACTTAAAATGTTAAAATTGATTCATTTAAATCCAAATATGTATATAATATATCAATATTAATATAAAGACACTAATATAAAACACTTTGGGTTAAAATTATTTTATTTAAATATATAATATATCAATACTAATATAAAATACTAATATAAAACACTTTATGTTAAAATTAATTAATTTAAATTATAATATATAATTAATATAAAGATATTATACAGAAATATTTATATTTCTAAGTATACAGAAATATTAATATTTCTGTAATTGTGAGCTATTAATTAATCACGATGAATATTTATTTTCTTCACCTTTTTATTCAATTTTATATTATTAATATAATATACGGATGTAAAGAAATTTTTCCATGGGCACAGATTATAACTGTGTTATAACCGTAGGTCAAAGGTCAGTTTATGCAGTTATTTTTACTTCCCCATATATACGTAGGTATAGGAGATTTAATGCAGTCGGTCAGAGGAGTTTTCAATGGAAATTCAAGTTTTCCAACGTCCTGATTCCAAAAATGAAAAAAAAAAATCTCCGTCAACACGATAACTTCCTATAGAAAGAATAATTATCTCGATATTGACACAGAATTTAGTACAGTAAAACCCCTATGCAACGGGCAGTCACGGGGACCAAGAAAATTGTCCGTTGCAGAAGGGTGTCCGTTGAAGAGGGGTAAAAAAAATCATAATTACGTATACATGTACAAAACGTTTAATTTGTTTTTATGTTTAATACTACTATATAGGTAAGGAACCAATAGATAATTAGATAAAACACACAAAACTGGATTTTAAATGAATAAATACATTGTTATCCTATACTTCGGCCCGCCCGGGATATCGCAAAGTTGTCCGTATGGAGGGGGGTTCAGAAGCCACTATGTAAGTCAAATATTCAGTTTTAGTACAAATGGTCCCATTGGCTTCGGAGGAAGAGCGAAAACATAATTGAATAATTCGTGCTGGGGAAGTACATAACAGGTGATTCACTGATGAATGTTTTTCTACTTTTTTCGTACATTTTCACTGCATAAAAGTATTATTGGGGCTAAATTTTACTGTTTCGGGTAAAATGAGGAATAGTATCTATTTCTTCGGATATATAATATGAAAAGAAGAAATCAAATTTCATGTATCCGAAAGAATAAAATTTAGTGCCAGGTGAAACGTTTGTATAGTGAAAAGTAGGGAGAAAAGTTTAAAAACAAACAGCAAGCTGACCTTTAACCTACGGTTATCACACAGATAAGCTGTGTGTCCGGAGCAAAATGTCTATACTTTCGTTTATTAATAAACTGAAGTAATATAAAAACGTGAAGTAAAATAATATTCATCGTATTCAAATAATAATAAATTTATTTATAGTTACAATTAGCAACATTTCTTTTGAGTAATGACTTGAGCAAACTGGCTCCCCCAATAAAAGACACAGCGAAGTTTCAAATAGTTTGTCCACTTCTGCTTTTGGGGTCCTTGATGAAAGTACGTATTGGTGTGATTTTCTCTAATCAAAACTAGTATAAAATTCGACATTTTCCTATATGGAATTATTGATTTCTGTACTAGCCACTCTCATATTTGATCGGAATAAACTACGAGTATATCGCACGAAATTCAGCAGAAATAAATACATTTTTATTTTTACATCAATACGCCGTATGAGGGAAGTTATGTAATTGGTAAAAAAAATCTATATTGGGCTTCTGTCTGAACCAGAAATATTTTTTAAAAAAATGAAATGTATCTGTGAATACGATAAATCCCAGTAGAATGAATTTATTAACACGAAATTGTGTGGATCCAAAAGCCCATTTGGAACACCTATTGATTTTCGGTCAAATCAGCCAAAGGGAATTGGTGGGGGGGAATCAGCCAAGGGGTAGAGGGTGGGCTTATCCCAGCATTTTAATAACTGCAGATGGAATATGTTTTTCGACACGACATTTGATATGTGGATTGATAAGTCCCTGAAGAAGACATACTATTTTTTTTATTACATTTTTTTTTTATGTGAAATATATATATATATATATATATGTTAACATAAAAAAATAACAAATGACATCAAAATAAATAGTAAAAAACTAATAAAAATATTCAACAAAAGTAATTAAGGTATAAATTATAGGATATTGATGGAGGACGTCTGACAATAGAAGCCTGTACGATGTCAGGTTGTTAAAGACCCCTGCCCTAGGTGAATAGAAATTTAGGGCAAGCAAAAGTTAGGACTCCCACAGTAGAGTCGGACTCATGTCCACCAGAGCGACGAAAGAGCGGTGGTATGCGTGCTTAGCTCAAGGTCGTGGGTTCGAAACCCGGCCGAGGCCCTTAGTTTATTTTATCTGGGAGGTAAAATAAACTTGAGCACGCCATCCTTCGGATGTCATATAACTAACTAAATATTATGGAGGTTAATTTAAATGAAATGCGATCCATGGTTTTGGTTCAGCGGAAATATAATTACATATTTTCAAACGTCGACTTGGCCCTTTGTTCTTACTAGTCTAAATGTATATCTAAAGTGTAGTCTGGTCCATGAGGCGTGGAACCTGAAAAGTGTGTATACAGAGTGTATATTTATAGGAATGTTTGTATATACAATAGATCCACAGGAAGAGGATGTTTACACTTCTCCACAACCCTTTTTTTGGCGGAAGTTAGTCTTGTATTTTTTGTATTTTAGTACCTAATTATCATGATGTGTATTTCCTTCTTCACTTATTTACTCAATAATGCATCATCCAGTCAAAATAATTGTTTTGATGTGCATTATTTTGATAGAATTTGAAGGATTGAAGATACAGATGCACTTTGGTCAAAAAAGTTTTATGAAATTGTAAGGTTGTTTTTAAGTAGTTACATGAAATGTAGGTGAAGTTAGTTATATAATTTGTCAGAAAATCGATGTTTTCACCGGACTTTCATGTTTTTCGACCGTCTGATTCCTACAGGACACGATAACTCCCGATGAGAAATTTTATGTGTATCCAAAACCCCATTGGGCCTAAAAGCTCAAAAACCCACCTGATAACCTATGTGTAAGTCCCTGAATAAGACACCTATCGATTTTGAACGAAATCGGTATATCGGTTTCAGAGAGAGAGACAGGGAATACGTAATTGATTAATTCACGTTGGTGAAGGTGAGTTTATTTTTATTGTACAATTTTATATTTGATGAGACCTAAAGTTGGTTTTAGAGAGAGCGCGATAACGAAGTTGTTTACAAATATATAACGTTTTCGAAATGGGGAGTTTTTTTATTTTAACTAAATGAAATATAAGGGAAGTTATGTAATCGGTCAGAAATTCGATGTTGAGTTTTCATCGAAATTTCAGGACGACTGTTCCTATTGTTTTTCAGCTAAATCGGTCAAAGAGAGAGATTAGGAGGGAGATGACTTATCACAAATGTCCTAATAACTGCCGAATGAATGTATCGACACGAAATTGTGCAAGATGATTCAGAAGTCCCCCATGTAAGTCAACTTTTGATTTTTAGTGCAAATGGTCGGATTGGTTTTAGAGGGGGAGCGAACACTTACCTCGTGTTAGGGAGTTACATTGCCGGTGATTATCTGACGATTTTTTGTTTTGGGGTTCCAACGGAAGTGGACTGAGATCCAGTGTCCTTCTGAGATACATCAACTCTGCACTGAATGGTCTTCTTACATGGAAGCTAACAGATAGAGTGCCTTAAAACGACATTCATCCCATTAGCCGATCTAGATGAACATAGTTTAAAGATAAAGATTTGTTAAATCCATGAAATCCGTGCACGTACCAACGGTCTGAAGTTTGCCGATGAGTTAGCAGCTGTCAACACGTGAAATTATCGCGAATTTCAATGTTCTTATGGAATAATCCAACTGAGAAATGTAAATGTATATATAACTTGTTCAAGTGTATCAACTTACTGAGGGCGCTGGTAGCTCAGAGGAAACGTCCTAGCCTACTGAGCTAAAGATCGCGGGTTCGAAATCCAGCCAAGGCCATTAGGTTTTTTTATCTGGGAAAACCTTGTCCAACGGGACGTTAAGCGATGGTCACAAGCCTACGTACGATGCCAGGTATTTGTTAAAGTCGGACTCATGACCACCAAAGGGATGAAAGAAGAGAGCCTACTTACCAAAGCGGTAGTAGGCGATATGACCTCGTAGTTTAAGCCCGGGACATGAGTCACAATAACCAACCAAATCTACTGAGTTCAAGATCGTGGGTTTGAAATTCGGGCTAGGTCTTTTTGTTTACATGTGAGATGAAAAAAATCTAGATCCCGCCTTTCTTCGGATGGTACGTTAAGCGATGGTCGCGAGCCTGTACAATGTTTACCACCTGTTAAAGAAACCCTACCCTAGGTGAATAAACGTGGGTAGGCAAAATTTAGGTCTCCCATAGTAGAGTCGGGCTCATGTTGACCATATCGACATGGACACAAAATTTAATATGACGGACTGCAACGGGCAGTCACGGGGACCAAGAAAATTGTCTGTTGAAGAGAGTTAAAAAAAAAAAAAATTCATTATAATTATGTATGCATGTACAAAACGTTCAATTGGTTTTATGTTTAATACTACATATATAGGTAACGAGGGGCACCGGTAGCTCAGTGGTATGCGTGCTTGTGTCTTCTGAGCTCAAGATCGTGGCTTCGAAACCCGATCGAGGCCCTTAGTTTATTTTATCTGGAAGGTAAAATAAACTTAAGCACTCCGTCCTTCGGATGGGACGTTAAACGATGGTCCCGAGCCTGTACGATGTCAGGTACTCCTTAAAGACCCATGACCTAGGTGAATAAAAATTTACGGTAGGCAAAATTTAGGACTCCCATAGTAGAGATGGGCTCATGTCCACCAGAGTGACGAAAGAGCGCTCTGGTAGTAGGCGATATGACCTCGTAGTTAAAGCTCGGGCATGAGTCATAAAACCTAACCTAACCTATAGGTAACGAACCAATATATAATTAAATAAAACACACATAATAATAATAATGGATATTAAGTTAATAAACCAAACAGTAGGTATGTATGCCTGTTTCACAATTCTACGAATAATAAAAAGCATTCAAAATTACATTTTTTAAATGAATTTTTTTTTGAGTGTCCTCTTAGGAGAGGTAAATTTATATCTTGATGACGGAAAATTGGTTGTCCGCGTCCGTTGCGAGGGGAGTAAAAATACATTGTTTCCTATACTTCGGCCTGGGACACTGCAAAATTGTCCATAAGGAGAGGTGTCCGTAAAGAGGGGTTTTACAGTATGAGGATTCAGAAGTCAAATATTGATTTTTAGCCCAAACGGTCTATTGGTTTTTGGAGGGAGAGCGAAAACGTAGTTCGTGCTGGGGAAGTACATTGCTGGTGATCCATCGACTACTTTTTCAAACCTTGTTGAGTGGTTTGGGAAGAGAAAGACTAACATAAGATAGAGAACTATCTATTTGTGGATGTAGAGAAGACGAGAGTGGGGTCTGTACTATTTGATAATATTATGAAAGTGGGAGGGGGAGGGAGGTGTGTGTCTAAATAGAGGCTACTGTTTGGGTAGCGAGACGCCGGCCATACGGGGGGGGGGGGGGGGGGGGGGGGGCTGAAGGCGGCGCACTGCCTCCCGCCGCCCGCTGCCCGCTGCCTCCTGTCTATTTCAGACCAACACCCAACTAAATCTACCCCCCAACATATCACCCAACTCCTACTCCATCAAATTTGCTTTTTTTATAGTTATTTTGACTCATGCCCGGGCTTTAACTATGAGGTCACAATCACCTACTATACCAGCTCTTTTGTTATGGGAGTCCTTACGGGTCTTTAACGATTCCACGATCGCACAGTCTTGGGACCATGGCTCAACGTCCCATCCGAAGGACGTTGTGTTCAGTTTTTTACTTCTCTGATTTAAAAAAAATAAAAAATGTTTATTTTTGGACTTTTAAGTCTTTGCCAATCTCGATCGATTTATAGTTGAATTTCTCAATTTGTAAAACCTCAAATTTTATATACAGGGTGGCCCAGTTAAGCGGGCCACAAGTGAAATAACTCCTAAACGGATAGAGATATCAAAATTGTGCATAGGACTAAAGTTGTAGCACTCGCCGAGAGCTATTGTATGGCGTCCTCGAAAAGACAAAAATGACCCTTTTAATGGCTCAAACAGCCCTTCGAAGGGCAGAGTTCCCTTTTGACTCGTTAAGTTTCATTACATTTTATTAAAGTACTAAAGAAACAAGGACTAACTGTGCAAACAGATTTTTGATACGTCAAGTAGTTCTCGGAAAAAAACGTTTAAAGTTGCACATTTTTCTTATTCTGAAGTTATTAAATTCCAACTAACTTCAGAATAAGAAAAACGTGAAACTTTAAACTTTTTTTTCCGAGAACTACTTGACGTATCAAAAATCTGTTTGCACAGTTCTTCCTTGTTTTTTTAGTACTTTAATAAAATGTAATGAAACTTAAGGGTCAAAAGGTAACCCCACCCTTCGAAGGGCTGTTTGAGCCATTAAAAGGGTCATTTTTGTCTTTTCGAGGACGCCATACTATAGATCTCGGCGAGTGCTACAACTTTAGTCCTATGCACAATTTTGATATCTCTATCCGTTTAGGAGTTATTTCACTTGTGGCCCGCTTATCTGGGCCACCCTGTATATGTCTAGTAAGTGGGAGGGGTGCTGGTAACATAACATGACATCGATAACCACAAAGTGAGGTTACCTCACTCCACCGCCAGGATAATAGAACCTAACACGGATTACCACAATTACTTGTGAGTATACTTCGGGTAACATAACATGACATAGTTATCCACAAAGAGAGGTTATCTCATTCCAGGTTCAGGCAGGCTAATGGGTTCGGGCGGGGTGCGGGTAACATAACCTGACACGGGTAACCCATGAAGGGGTATACCTCTCTCCTACGGGGTGGTGAAGGAGGGGTGCGGGTATCCCCATTAAATGAATACGTCGACACGAAGTTTTTTATGAATATACAGAACCTCATAAAGATGATACCAATCCATTTTCTGTCAACAGAACCAGTGGGTGGTGGGGGTGGGGTGAAAACCCTAATAACAGTTGATATAATTAATCGATTCGGAATTTAAATAGACAATTAAAAAGACTTTTTAAATTGTTTATCACCATTTCCAACTATCTAATACACTATGAGGTTATAACACTAGGTTGACGGATGGTTGTTGATATTATGGAACCGGTCTTATATAAATGTATGGGCCACTATATATATATTCAAGGACTATGGCATGCCGTTAGATGTTGAGGCAGAAAGTTTCATGTGGTAGGGCAAGGGACTGAAGAGAAGCAGCAGGTAAACGGAGGAGGGCAGGTGTCCAGTCGTAGAAGATCCCCTACCTGAAGAGCTGAGGGAGTCACTAGCTACAGGAGAGGACCCCGGCCAAGAAACAACTTTCAGAACCGGACACACTCAACAATAAATATAATATCTAATTCCTTTAAAACCATAACAGATAATATACATATATTACATCATAAAAATGTTTACTTCAAAATAATTTGAGAAGGGACACTTTCCGTCTGTTTTAATATGGTTAGTATAAGAAAGTCCTGTTGTGACCACATCATATATATCTTATTTTTAAAATATATTTTCCATCGTTTTTAATAAAAAAAGGCGTCGTTAGCTGAGACAAAGACTGAGCTCAACATCGCGGATTCAAATCCTGGTCAAGGGCCTTTGTCCTGGAGGAAAGAAAAACCTTAATGGCATTTTTTTGTCTGATTTTGGCCAAAATGTGACATCTTCTTGTCAAATTTCAAGCTGTCTCCAACTGAGTTAGGACCCTCAAAAAGTTCCAATGAAATAGAGACACACATTGCAAAAGTTGTCAAAACGTGTCTGCAAACGTGAAATTCCGTTGTAAATATTGTTCTCGGATTTTCACGTGATTACAATACTTCCTTATACTAGTAATACGAAGATGGCTGACGTAGTGAGAAGTGATTATAATCGGATCTCTCCTCCGTTTTTCTACTATAGTTAGTTCTACGAATTAAACAAAAATGAGTTTCTTTTTTATGCCCCCCCCCCATCTTCCTTTCGTGTCCGATTTGGGTGAAAAATAATAGGTGTCTTCCCTAGGTGGTTCTGGATACACGTATAACATGTTGTCTCCATGTGGGGAGTAATAGTGTAAGTGTTCACAGACAGACATTTTTTTTCTTTTCATTTTTGGAATCAAGAGGTCGGAAAAGATGAAATTGTTGAAAATTCCGCATATAATACCTGACCGATTACATAACTTCCCCTATACTGGGGAAATAAAAGTTATTACACAATAATAATAAAAAGGTCTTATTATTAAATATTTTTTTTTTAGTACAGAATAAATTTTATTCTGTACTAAAAAAAAAATATGTACCTGTTGAGGAAGGAAGTGTTATCGTATATATAAAATATTTAAACTAATTATGTACAAGAGCTTAAATTAATTTAACAATTTTAACTAATTATGTATAACTATATGTGTACTTGTTGAGGAAGGAAGTGTTATCGTATATATAAAATATTTAAACTAATTATGTAGATGGTGGATGGACCCAGATAAAATGAAAGTTGTAATTCCCACGATCCTAGCAGCACTGTCGTTTTTCGCTAATATCTCACTTCCTTCCTAAATGTAGAGGCAAAGAGAGCTATGGGGAGAAACACAAGTCACTCACTTTGAGGGCGCCGGCAGCTCAGTGGAATTGGCCCTTAGGTATTTTAGGAATTGATAAAAACCTTAAGCACCCTCTAGGTAGGCAAATTTTAGAACTCCCACTGTAGAGTCGGGCTCATTTCGTCCACTAGATCTGGTAGTAGGCGATATGAACTCGTAGTTAAAGCCCGGGCATTAGTCACAATAACTAAATAATTACACGTGTTACTTCGTTTCATTATGGGATGTTGCAGTAATTTAAATTTTTTTGATATCGTCACTACTTCCCATTGGTTGTCTAGTCTTAAAATTTGCCTAGATTTATGCTATAAAAATATTCTTATCAGATATGTATATAAATATCGGATATCGTTCTGTCCTTATGTAATGTAGGAATCTAATATCAGATATTGTGCTGGGGGGGAGGGGGGGCTGAAGACTGCTGTGTTGGAAGCCCGACCTCTAGCTAGAGTAGGCGTTGTAAGATGTTGAAGCTCCCCCCCCCCCCCCCCCCCCCCCCTCCATCTCGCTGCCTGAGAGGAAAGAGTGAGAGAGGTTGAGGGAAGGGGAGAAGAAAGAGTGAGAGAGGATGAGGCTAGGGGAGGGGAGGGATAGTGTCAATGACTGAGTTGACTACTAGCCAGTCCACAAACATCCGCAGTCCACTCATTCAATAGTCCTACTACCATTACACCAAGCCATGCCCCCTCTCTTCTCATTCATTATCCATCCCACTACAACAATCAATATTAATTCTCTTTTCCTCCCCCCCCCCCCCCCCCCCTCCCCCCCCCCCTCATCCTTCCTTCCTCAACTTGATGACTATTATAAAAAGGAAAAATAATAATAATAATAAAATTATCCACTTACAATATAAGATAATAACAGCCATTAGAAAAATAAATTAAAAATTGAATTATAAAAAGAAACTAATTATTAAATGAATGAAGTTAGTTCCTTTTTCATCTTTGTTTGAAATGAAAGAATGGAATAAAACATCTGGATACAAGTTAGAAAATAGACAGAGGCCCACAACCTGTTTCACTTCTCCAGTATACCAAGTATGTAATTAGTAGGTCAGAAATTAGAAAATAGACAGAGGCCCACAACCTGTTTCACTTCTCCAGTATACCAAGTATGTAATTAGTAGGTCAGAAATTAGAAAATAGACAGAGGCCCACAACCTGTTTCACTTCTCCAGTATACCATGTATGTAATCAGTAGGTCAGAAATTAGAAAATAGACGGAGGCCCACAACCTGTTTCACTGACGTGTGAACATCTGCATATCTTGCACCTATTAATTTTCCACGATATCGGTCGAAGGGAAGGGGATCAACTCAAATACCCCAATAATTGCCGGTGTAATGAATGTATCGACACAAAATTTAATATGAGGATTCATACGCTACTATGTAAGTCAAATATTAAGTTCTAGCGGAAACAATCGATTGTCTTTGGAGGAAGATCGAAAACTGAATTGATTAATGCTGAGGATGTACATAGCCGGAGTTGTAATGTTTTTAAATAGTTTTCTATATCTCTATTTTAATTTTTAAATCTTATTTATTAAAACATTTTGCATTATGTTGTTTTTAAAATTATTTTACCAGACTGCCTGACGATGAGGGCAACCTCGAAAGCCGGCTTCCGAAAATTAATAAAATCTATGAGAGGTCAGACTATATTTTATTTTGCAACCTGTGAGATATACATAGCCGGTGATTCACCGATGTATTTCTTTTATATATGTATTAGTGTAGATTTTCTGCGTTGTGTGTCTCAACACCGACTATTTCTGTCCTTAGGGGTTGTCGTTTCAATACTGTTCATTTCCACTCAATTACTTCCCCCCTCTCTCTCTAGCTACCATCTATTTATATACTCATACCCTTATCAAAATATCATACTAATTGGTTTGTGGAGCGGAAGTCTGGTTCAAGTTCCGGTGGTTGGGGTCTGTAGTCCCCCAGGGTGGAGCTCTAGTACATAGACCAGGAGATGGTACCTTTTTTTAGAAGGCCTCAGTTGGGGCGCTATAAATACAAATAGGGAACGAGGTTAGCAATTTCGGGAACAGAATTTTGGAATAGAGGAATTTATATAGGTTTGTTGTTCCATATTTTCGGAAAATTAGGTGGTCCATCTTTTTTTTTATTTATTTATTTATTTTTTTTTTTTCGACGGACGATATTTTGGGACGATTTCACACAGGTCACAATGAATCTGAGGAATGGGCATGAAATTGACCATGAAATATTGTCGGGAAAATGAAAAAAAGTGGAACATCTCTGGAAGATTTGCCGAAAATATGGAACATGAGGCATCCCACATGAGCTAAACGAGCTGTATTATTATATGGGTTTTCCAAAGCTAGAACTGATTTTTATAACGCCCGGACCATCTCATCGGTGCGTCGAACAAAATGCATTGTGCACTCATATCGTCAATTTTCCGGAATGAAGTTTTTTGCACTCTCTAATACGTTCTAATCCACTGTTTTGACTGCAATTATAGTTGACTAACACAGAGACTTCATACTAGTTTTTGCATTGAGCCCCTCTGATCCCTCCCTTCCCTTATGAAATTTCGTATAATAAATTTCATATAGTGAATGTATTGTCATGGAAACAATTTATAGTGTTCACTGACACACAGACAGACAGGTCGGAAAACATGAAATTTCAGTGAAAACCCAACATCGAATTTCTAACCGATTATATAACTTTCTCTATTCTTCATTCAGCTGGGGAAGTAAAATTGAACATGTAAATGAGGAGTGTACAAGAATTTATATGTGAAAGAATTTTTGTAAAAATATATTTGGGGAAACTTTTTTTTTTTAAAGTTATTTGGTAGCTACATCAACATTTTTTTATATTCTTCACTCTCCCAAAAAAATATAAAAAAAAGAAGGTAAATATATGTAGATTAGGAAAGTGAATGTACACCTCTTTACATAATAAGTAAATATTTAGATATGATGATAAAATAGTTGAATAAAGAACTGCATCTGGGGGGGAGATATATGCACAGGCAAGGTCGTACCTATTTTGCATACAGAACCTAACCTAACTCGAGTGCATATAGGACTGATATTTTCTGCATTATATAATATATAATATAATATTAGTAGTTGCAATGAGAAATTATGTTGTCCATTAATGCGTGAACATGCAGTTTCATGTATTGTACTTAACTTGAGTAATAAAAAAACAAAACAGAAAAACATATATAAGTTGCAGTCATATAGATCCATAGCAACACGATATTATATTGGGTGGGGCAGACAGACGGACGAACGTTTTCGTCTTACTGAACAAATCCGTTGACCCGACAAATATACGTATAAGTTATTATGCTTTTAACCCCAATTTTTTTTGGTTGGGGAATAGTATTAATGTAAGCCAAGGAAATAAAATGGTGCCCAAACATGAATAAATTGAACAAGAAGTGGGGGAAAGGTGAAACCGATTGGAAGAGAATCAATCCTTCATCGTGACGTGGAAGGTGAGTCCAGTATATCTCAGTGTACACTGGTGCGTGCACCTAGGGAACTAAGCATTTAGTGCTCTTATCTCTTATCCCTGACTTACCTCGGTAAAGTCATCCAAGATGGTTTCTTCAGTGTACACTGGTGCGTGCACCTAGGGAACTAAGCATTATCTCTTATCCCTGTCTTACCTGGGTAAAGTCAACCGACGGTGAGGTTGAGGTTCAGGATCCCATCCTCCTAGATATAAGTAAATGGTGTGTTGGTCGCTTTGAACTTAGTCTCTGTGACGCTCTTGCAGGACGGCCAGTGCTGTAAAACTCATAGCCGGGATGTGACGACACCCATTTCCTCTCGATTTAAGTGAAGGTCCTTCATGTACTCTTATCTATGTTACTGGGTCATTATCAGCTTTCTTTTCACTTTTTCCTTTTTTTGAATTATTTTTGAATTTCACTTTCTTGTGAAGGTCAATGAGAGAAAGTTCTATACGTACTCGGCGTACGGCATGTTCTCTTGTCTGCTCTTCCATCATCTCTCGTTACTTCCCTAACGTTACGTAGTAGACCCTGTAGGTAAATTATGTAATCGGTCGAAAATGCTTTGTTGAGTGTTTACTGGTCTCAAAACGAAATCATATAACATTTCGGTTGTAACATTTTACTGGGTAGATACCGATTGCGGGAAAATATATTAGTATTAATTGAATATTATATATTATAATTGACTTTTATTACATTATTATTATTATTATATTATCAGTAAATATATAAATCAGACTCCAAGCGAGGACACTGTACATGTAGAGTGAGTGTAGAGAAGCGCGGGAATCAGTCATGAATGGATACAGTAGTAAGTTCAGAGATAATATGTAGTAGCTTTCAGTGTTTATTTGATCCAGTTTAAAAAAAAAAATTAAAATGTAAGTAACGTTGTTTCTTGTGGACTAGCTAGAGGGTTTTATATAAAGACAGTTTTCTTCTCATATCTTGAGTTTACGCTAGGTTTTATGACTCATGCCGGGGCTTTAACTACGAGGTCATATCGCCTACTACCAGAGCGCTCTTTCGTCACTCAGGTGGACATGAGTCCGACTCTACTGTGGGAGTCCTATATTTTGCCTACCTTAAATTATTATTCACCTAGGGGAGGGAGGGGTCTTTAATGAGTACCTGACATAGTACACACAGGCTCGGGACCATCGCTTAACGTTCCATCCGAAGGACGGCGTGCTAAAGTTTATTTTACCTCCCAGATGAAATAAACTAAGGGCCTCGGTCGGGTATCGAACCCACGTTCTTGAACTCAGAAGGCAAGCACGGATACCACTGAGCTACCGGCGCCCTGAAATATTTTGAGTTTATATCAGGTTGTAGGGGAAGTTATGTAATCGTTCAGAAATTCAATGCGGAGTTGTTAACCGAAATTCATGTTTTTTGACTTCCGGATTACAAATATGAAAAAAACATTGTGTGCGTGTGTCTGTAAACAAGATAACTCCCGATAGAATGAATGTATTGATACGAAAGCCCTCTATGGACCTGTTGAATTTCAGTTAAATCGGTCAAAAGTAAAGAGGGAATTAGAGGTGTGGTCAACTCAAAAACCCCCAAAACTGCCGATGCAATGAATTTATCGAAACAAAATTTATTATCAGCATTTAGGGGAAGTTGATTTGCGGATGACCCCCACTCCTTTGAGTGACTTGTTCCAGTGACTGTGGATGTATAACTACAGTTGACAATGCCATATGAGTGTATGTGGCTCATTGAGAGATGAGGTGAACTATCAATGAGAATCAGCCTCTCCTACTTTGGTATCCTAGTACCGTTAGATGTTCTCTTCCTTGTGTCTCATCTAGCTCTTCACCCCTATCCTAGTCACTATCCCACCTCTCATCTCGCTCAGACGACCCTTTCTCAAGTCTATTCTGGCCCAACAGATATGTGGCTCATTGAGAGATGGGGTGAGCTATCAATGAGAACCAGCCTCTCCTACTTTGGTATCCTAGTACCGTTAGATGTTCTCTTCCTTGTGTCTCATCTAGCTCTTCACCCCTATCCTAGTCACTATCCCATCTCTCATCTCGCTCAGACGACCCTTCCTCAAGTCTCTTCTGGCCCAACAGATATGTGGCTCATTGAGAGATGGGGTGAACTATCAATGAGAACCAGCCTCTCCTACTTTGGTATCCTAGTACCGTTAGATGTTCTCTTCCTTGTGTCTCATCTAGCTCTTCACCCCTATCCTAGTCACTATCCCACCTCTCATCTCGCTCAGACGACCCTTCCTCAAGTCTCTTCTGGCCCAACAGATATGTGGCTCATTGAGAGATGGGGTGAGCTATCAATGAGAACCAGCCTCTCCTACTTTGGTATCCTAGTACCGTTAGATGTTCTCTTCCTTTTGTCTCATCTAGCTCTTCACCCCTATCCTAGTCACTATCCCACCTCTCATCTCGCTCAGACGACCCTTTCTCAAGTCTCTTCTGGCCCAACAGATATGTGGCTCATTGAGAGATGGGGTGAACTATCAATGAGAACCAGCCTCTCCTACTTTGGTATCCTAGTACCGTTAGATGTTCTCTTCCTTGTGTCTCATCTAGCTCTTCACCCCTATCCTAGTCACTATCCCACCTCTCATCTCGCTCAGACGACCCTTCCTCAAGTCTCTTCTGGCCCAACAGATATGTGGCTCATTGAGAGATGGGGTGAACTATCAATGAGAACCAGCCTCTCCTACTTTGGTATCCTAGTACCGTTAGATGTTCTCTTCCTTGTGTCTCATCTAGCTCTTCACCCCTATCCTAGTCACTATCCCACCTCTCATCTCGCTCAGACGACCTCAAGTCTAATAGAAATAAAAGACGTTGTCTTCCCACTGTTTTTGTGTTCCCACCATAAAACAGTGGGAAGACAACGTCTTTTATTTCTATTAGAAATCTCGTCCCACAACATCTTACTATCACATATGGACCTCAAGTCTCTTCTGGCCCAACAGATATGTGGCTCATTGAGAGATGGGGTGAACTATCAATGAGAACCAGCCTCTCTTCCTTTGGTACCTAGTACCGTTAGATGTTCTCTTCCTTGTGTCTCATCTAGCTCTTCACCCCTATCCTAGTCACTATCCCACCTCTCATCTCGCTCAGACGACCCTTCCTCAAGTCTCTTCTGGCCCAACAGATATGTGGCTCATTGAGAGATGAGGTGAGCTATCAATGAGAACCAGCCTCTCCTACTTTGGTATCCTAGTACCGTTAGATGTTCTCTTCCTTGTGTCTCATCTAGCTCTTCACCCCTATCCTAGTCACTATCCCACCTCTCATCTCGCTCAGACGACCCTTCCTCAAGTCTCTTCTGGCCCAACAGATATGTGGCTCATTGAGAGATCAGGTGAACTATCAATGAGAACCAGCCTCTCCTACTTTGGTATCCTAGTACCGTTAGATGTTCTCTTCCTTGTGTCTCATCTAGCTCTTCACCCCTATCCTAGTCACTATCCCACCTCTCATCTCGCTCAGACGACCCTTCCTCAAGTCTCTTCTGGCCCAACAGATATGTGGCTCATTGAGAGATGGGGTGAACTATCAATGAGAACCAGCCTCTCCTACTTTGGTATCCTAGTACCGTTAGATGTTCTCTTCCTTGTGTCTCATCTAGCTCTTCACCCCTATCCTAGTCACTATCCCACCTCTCATCTCGCTCAGACGACCCTTCCTCAAGTCTCTTCTGGCCCAACAGATATGTGGCTCATTGAGAGATGGGGTGAACTATCAATGAGAACCAGTCTCTCTTCCTTTGGTACCTAGTACCGTTAGATGTTCTCTTCCTTGTGTCTCATCTAGCTCTTCACCCCTATCCTAGTCACTATCCCACCTCTCATCTCGCTCAGACGACCCTTCCTCAAGTCTCTTCTGGCCCAACAGATATGTGGCTCATTGAGAGATGAGGTGAGCTATCAATGAGAACCAGCCTCTCCTACTTTGGTATCCTAGTACCGTTAGATGTTCTCTTCCTTGTGTCTTATCTAGCTCTTCACCCTTATCCTAGTCACTATCCCACCCCTCATCTCGCTCAGACGACCCTTCCTCATGTCTCTTCTGGCCCAACAGATATGTGGCTCATTGAGAGATCAGGTGAACTATCAATGAGAACCAGCCTCTCCTCCTTTGGTATCCGAGTACCGTTAGATGTTCTCTTCCTTGTGTCTCATCTAGCTCTTCACCCCTATCCTAGTCACTATCCCACCTCTCATCTCGCTCAGACGACCCTTTCTCAAGTCTCTTCTGGCCCAACAGATATGTGGCTCATTGAGAGATGGGGTGAGCTATCAATGAGAACCAGCCTCTCCTACTTTGGTATCCTAGTACCGTTAGATGTTCTCTTCCTTGTGTCTCATCTAGCTCTTCACCCCTATCCTAGTCACTATCCCACCTCTCATCTCGCTCAGACGACCTCAAGTCTCTTCTGGCCCAACAGATATGTGGCTCATTGAGAGATGGGGTGAACTATCAATGAGAACCAGCCTCTCTTCCTTTGGTACCTAGTACCGTTAGATGTTCTCTTCCTTGTGTCTCATCTAGCTCTTCACCCCTATCCTAGTCACTATCCCACCTCTCATCTCGCTCAGACGACCCTTCCTCAAGTCTCTTCTGGCCCAACAGATATGTGGCTCATTGAGAGATGAGGTGAGCTATCAATGAGAACCAGCCTCTCCTACTTTGGTATCCTAGTACCGTTAGATGTTCTCTTCCTTGTGTCTCATCTAGCTCTTCACCCCTATCCTAGTCACTATCCCACCTCTCATCTCGCTCAGACGACCCTTCCTCAAGTCTCTTCTGGCCCAACAGATATGTGGCTCATTGAGAGATCAGGTGAACTATCAATGAGAACCAGCCTCTCCTACTTTGGTATCCTAGTACCGTTAGATGTTCTCTTCCTTGTGTCTCATCTAGCTCTTCACCCCTATCCTAGTCACTATCCCACCTCTCATCTCGCTCAGACGACCCTTCCTCAAGTCTCTTCTGGCCCAACAGATATGTGGCTCATTGAGAGATGGGGTGAACTATCAATGAGAACCAGCCTCTCCTACTTTGGTATCCTAGTACCGTTAGATGTTCTCTTCCTTGTGTCTCATCTAGCTCTTCACCCCTATCCTAGTCACTATCCCACCTCTCATCTCGCTCAGACGACCCTTCCTCAAGTCTCTTCTGGCCCAACAGATATGTGGCTCATTGAGAGATGGGGTGAACTATCAATGAGAACCAGTCTCTCTTCCTTTGGTACCTAGTACCGTTAGATGTTCTCTTCCTTGTGTCTCATCTAGCTCTTCACCCCTATCCTAGTCACTATCCCACCTCTCATCTCGCTCAGACGACCCTTCCTCAAGTCTCTTCTGGCCCAACAGATATGTGGCTCATTGAGAGATGAGGTGAGCTATCAATGAGAACCAGCCTCTCCTACTTTGGTATCCTAGTACCGTTAGATGTTCTCTTCCTTGTGTCTTATCTAGCTCTTCACCCTTATCCTAGTCACTATCCCACCCCTCATCTCGCTCAGACGACCCTTCCTCATGTCTCTTCTGGCCCAACAGATATGTGGCTCATTGAGAGATCAGGTGAACTATCAATGAGAACCAGCCTCTCCTCCTTTGGTATCCGAGTACCGTTAGATGTTCTCTTCCTTGTGTCTCATCTAGCTCTTCACCCCTATCCTAGTCACTATCCCACCTCTCATCTCGCTCAGACGACCCTTTCTCAAGTCTCTTCTGGCCCAACAGATATGTGGCTCATTGAGAGATGGGGTGAGCTATCAATGAGAACCAGCCTCTCCTACTTTGGTATCCTAGTACCGTTAGATGTTCTCTTCCTTGTGTCTCATCTAGCTCTTCACCCCTATCCTAGTCACTATCCCACCTCTCATCTCGCTCAGACGACCCTTCCTCAAGTCTCTTCTGGCCCAACAGATATGTGGCTCATTGAGAGATGGGGTGAACTATCAATGAGAACCAGCCTCTCCTCCTTTGGTATCCTAGTACCGTTAGATGTTCTCTTCCTTGTGTCTTATCTAGCTCTTCACCCTTATCCTAGTCACTATCCCACCCCTCATCTCGCTCAGACGACCCTTCCTCATGTCTCTTCTGGCCCAACAGATATGTGGCTCATTGAGAGATGAGGTGAGCTATCAATGAGAACCAGCCTCTCCTCCTTTGGTATCCGAGTACCGTTAGATGTTCTCTTCCTTGTGTCTCATCTAGCTCTTCACCCCTATCCTAGTCACTATCCCACCTCTCATCTCGCTCAGACGACCCTTTCTCAAGTCTCTTCTGGCCCAACAGATATGTGGCTCATTGAGAGATCAGGTGAACTATCAATGAGAACCAGCCTCTCCTCCTTTGGTATCCGAGTACCGTTAGATGTTCTCTTCCTTGTGTCTCATCTAGCTCTTCACCCCTATCCTAGTCACTATCCCACCTCTCATCTCGCTCTGACGATCCTTCCTCAAGTCTCTTCTGGCCCAACATATAATCTTTTATGTTGCCCAATTCAGTTTTCACTCTTCGTCTCAACTCTTTTTTCTCTTCGATCAATTTGATAGCGTTTAAGAGATACAGAGAAGCTGGGAAAACGGTTTTTTCATGAAAATTGTACACTTCTTGTTTTCCTACCGATTTTTTTTTTCTAAGTAAGGTTTTAATAATATTAAAAAAACAAAAAAAAACAATAAAATTGTCGTCGGTGATTCACCTGGAATGTACTTTTCCAGAACGAAATAATCAATTAACATTTCGCCCCCCTCCCCCTCCAAAACCAGTCGACTGTTTGCGCTAATATTCAATAGTTGACTTACATAGGTGCTTCTAAATCCTCACACTAGATTTTGATTGTCCTCATTGGGTTTCGATTTCAAATATGAAATTTCATGTAGATACATTCATTACATCGCCAGTGCTATTTGGGATTTTGAGTTGAGCCCCCTCCGACCCTCTCCTTCTCCTCTGTTGATTTCGCTGTAAATTATCAAGTACTGTCCTTATAAGGTTTTGAATTTTGGCGTCGATTCATTGGGAAGAACAACGACCGTTATTAGAATTTTTGTGTTAAGCCTCCTCCCTCATTCCCCCCTTTCCTTTGGTTAATTTGACTGAAAATCAGGTGTTACTGGATTCATATATAAAATTTCGTGTCGATCCATTCATTCTATTGGGAGTTATCGTGTTCACAGACACATACCGACTGTTATTTTTTCTTTTTTGGTATCTGGAGGTCGGAAAACATGAATTCCGTTGATAACTCTACATCGAATTTCTGACCGATTACATAACTTCCCCTATACTTTGCTGGGAATGTAAAAAAAATTCTAAAATAAATAAAAAACAATTTTTATTAAAAAGTAAAACTTAAAAGGCACAGCAAAAGAGAGAAGAAAGAGCAGCTCAGGTTGAAAAACATGAAATTCCGGCGAAAACTCGACAGTAAATTTCTGACCGATTACATAACTTGGTCTATATATTGGTGTAGCTCGGGAACAAGTGGATATTTTTAGGATTGTCAATATAACCTTGGTCGGGTTTAATGATAATGGGTGGATGGGATGGGATGGGATAGTTGGATTAAGTGTGGGTTCTGAGAGGAAGGAGGAAGCTCCCAGTGAAAGGCGACTGGAGAGCGCCCTAGGAGGGTTCTTCACATGGGAAGTAGAGATTTGGGCCACCAGAGGACACCATCTGTAGCTCCGATTTGGGTCGGCTATGTTCACATGACCGTCCCTCATCTACTATCTTGTAGGCCGGTTTTTTTTAATAGACCTAACCTGTTGGATAATTCTCTTATAATTGTACCAATAGAAAGAAGAAGAAGAAGAAAAAAAAAATATGTATCTGCCGCCAGGTGGGAAAATATAAGTAGGCGGATACATGAATAGCTGGCTATGGAAGGAGCAGGGTAAAAAGTTGTCGGTTAATCACCGACAATGTACTTCCCCAGAACGAATCAACTTGTAACTACTTACATAGGAGCTCTTAAATCCTTATACTAAATTTTGTTTCGTCATTACATCGGTAGTTATTAGGGTTTTTGAATTGTGCCACCTCCCCTGAACCCCTCCTTCCCTTCAGCCGATATCGCTGAAATTTGATAGGTTTTTGTGCCCTCCATTAGGTTTTGACTTCAAATATCAAATTTCATGACAAAACATCCAGTACATACGTCGGCAGTTATTGGGATTTTTGAGTTGAGCCCTTTCGCTCTGATCCCACCTTCCCTTTAGCCGATTCGGTGCTGTCCTTATGAGGTTCAGGTCACAAATATAACATTTCTTGTCGATACTTCCATCCTATCGGCAGTTTTTTTATTAAGCCTCCCCCCTAATCTCCCTTTCCCTTGGTTCGATATGGCTGAAAAACAATAGGGGTCGTCGTTAAAGAGTTCTGGATATAGGGGAAGGTGCTGTACCTCGGACCTAATTTGACATTTTGATTTTTAGTTTAGACATTTTATTTCAGCCGGTAATGCTGAAGGTGAATTTTAATTCTTTCGTATCGAAATTGCGAAGCCAATTTTTTCCTGCTATTTTTTTCGTGTCCCAAGATTCGTCATATGTTTTCTTATTTTCTTTTGCGAACTGATACGCAAAGTTTCGAACTTGTTTCAATGTTAATCCGTAGTGGAGATATGCAGCTGTTTTAATATATTCCACTAGAAGCCGTTCCTCTTCGTCTGAAAATACTTTTTTTACATCATTGCCCTTTATGTAAACAAATTTTTGGACCAGGAAGTTGTTTTTAGGTTTTACAAAAATGATAAAAACCATTTTGGTTAAATTTGATAGACCTTGGTCCTGACAAGTTGTACCTTGGCCCTAGGACCGAGGTACAACATTGTTCACGGACCAAGGTACAACATGGGGCCCTTGAACACATTTGTTTGTACCACCATTTTAAAAGCTTGTTTAGCTTCGTTCTTCACTAGCCATTATTAGGCTTAATAGTAACACTTTCAGTAATTATAACAGTTTAATACTAATTCAGTTTTATATCACCTGGAGGACATAAATAAAAACAAAAAATTACTTACTGTTTGGGTAGCTTTAACAAAAAAACGGTTTCACTGAGACACTAAACAAAACACTTGGCTATTACCTGCACAGTTGAGAAGCAGGGTGGGAAATACAATGAGTAATCCACATTAGGAAAGCAGAAAAACCATTAGGCAGCGCTAAAATCGCATGGGTTCAAGGTACAATAGGTCCAAGGTAGAGCACTTTCCCCTACATATAAAATTTTGTGTCAATAAATTCGTTCTATTGGGAGTTATTAGAGTTTTTATGATAAGCCTCCCCCGTAATCCCCCTTCCCCTTGGGTCGATTTGGCTGAAAATCAATTGCTGTCGTCGCTGGAGGGTTCTGGATTTACATATAAAATTTCGTATCGATACATTTATTTTATCGGAAGTTATCGTGTTTACAGACAGACAGACTTTTTTTTTCTGTTTTCAAAACTCCGCAAAGAATTTTTGACATTTTACATAACTTCCTGTATACTTCGTATAGCTGGGGAAGTAAAAAAAATCAATTATTAAATATTTATAAATTTATCTATAGAATGTTTGCCTACGGTCCCCTTCAATGTGAGACCTAATCATACTTTTCTGTAATATTTTTTATCATTATTTTATTTTTCTTATTTTTCAAAAAAAAAAAAAAAAACGGCTGGTTAATGAAGCTGTTTAATAGCCGATTATCTTTTGGAACGATTCAGAGATTTCGGGCTATTATTTAAATTATACTTAATTAGTTGTGTTAGTGACGTCAGAGGAGTTATTTGGGGCAGTTGTAAGACCGGATATTCAACTATGATATGACATTGATTTTTGCAACAAATGTAAATAATACAAAAATATGAACCACTTGACGGAAGATTTTTTTTATTCACTATTTTTGAACAGTATTTGATTTTTGTTGCCTCGGAAAATTCAAGACAAAAATGTCTAAAGTTCACTGAGTGGAGACAAATAAAAATAAAACAGTTGGTGGCGAATCACCAATAATTATTAATGCCCCAGTCGAATTTTGGCGAAAGATTTCGCACTCCTTTCAGAAATAGTTCACCAATTTTCATAGAAATCACCAGATGTCTTCAAGGACTTCTGAATCCTCAGACTGAAATTCGTATTTCCGTCTCCACGCAGTTTTATCAAAATTTAAGTTTTCCCGTCTAAACGTAGTTACTTGTCTACAAGATTTTATAAGCAACCTCGCACGTACAAAACTATACGGAAAAACATAAGTACAAGATTGTAGAGTTTCCACGAAGCGTCGAATGTGCAAATTTGTCTTTTGTTTCTGTTTTCCGTCTCTGCGCAGTTTTATCAAAATCACAGTTTTCCCGTCTAAACGTAGTTACTTGTCTACAAGATTTTATAAGCAACCTCGCACGTACAAAACTATGCGGAAAAACACAAGTACAAGATTTTAGAGTTTCCACGAAGCGTCGAATGTTCAAATTTGTCTTTTGTTTCTGTTTTCCGTCTCTGCGCAGTTTTATCAAAACCACAGTTTTCCCTTCTAAACGTAGTTACTTGTCTACAAGATTTTATAAGCAACCTCGCACGTACAAAACTATACGGAAAAACACAAGTACAAGATTTTAGAGTTTCTACGAAGCGTCGAATGTGCAAATTTGTCTTTTGTTTCTCAGAAGAAAACCACAGTTTTCTCGTACGAAAACCATTTCTCAGACACAAAGACCTTGCCTGGGACGTCTAGAACTGCGCAGTCCATACGTCGTTACAGGACAGAATGTGTAGATCCTGCCTTTAGAAGGTTGACAATTCGCTGTATGTTTGTTTTTTGTGACTCATGTCTAACTAATCATAGGTCATATTGCCTACTACCAGAGCGCTCTGGTGGACATGAGCCTGACTCTAATCTGGGAGTCCTAAATTTCGCCTTCCCTGGTTTAGTTACTTAGGATACGGGGATGTAAGTCTTATCGAGAAACTGACATCGCAGAGGCTCGGGACCATCGCGTCCCATCTGAAGGATAGCACGCTTAACTTTTTTTTTTACCTCAGATAAAAAATTAGGGGCTTTGAACCCGCGATATTGAGCACAGTACGCGCACACAGAGGTAGCGTGCGCCATCACTATTCGCTGTTGCTTTACTGCTGTTGTCACAGGATGATAGGAGGTCACCAACCGTATTTTGTCATTTTGGCAAAAACAACAAGGTTGTATGTTGCATGAATTAAATACTTTATCTATTTATTAGGTTCTTTTCCGTGATGCTGATGATGGTAGGAGGTCACCAACCTTTTCCTCCCCCCCTCAGTTAAACCATTTTGTCAAAAACAGCTGCTTGTCCAACTAGTCTGCGTTGCATGTTCACTTAGCCACCACGTAATTGGTCTGTAATAGAACAAGAAAAACAACAAAACGAAAAAACAACAAAACAAAAAAAACAACAGTAACAAAACAAAAACAAAAAAAAAAACAGCTGAGTTTATAGCCCTCATCTGTTGGAATTAAGTAGCGTCGTTTCTCTCTCCCTTCTTCTCCAATTGACTCTAGACACAGTTATTAAAGATGGCATCTTGGTTAATTGGACTAAAGTACAATGATTTACACAACTGATTTGTATGAAATTTTTATGTTGAAACTACTTTCTTAAAGTTAATTTCTCATTTTTATTTGCTCTAAATACTTTGTGCTAGTTTCTTTAATTTTTTGCTTTCAAACTTATAATCAGTTTTATGAAAAAATAAAAATAAAATTACCAACAATAATTGTGAAAAATGAATTATTTACATGGGAAAATATATTTTGGACAAATCTTTCACCGGAAGAGAATTTTTTACAGAAATGAAAATTGTACACTTTTCGGCAAATGACAATTTTGAGAACATTGCCTCGAAAAGGAAAATTTTTTGCCTTCCCCAGCTATATGATGAGTCGGGGATCTGTCTGTGGGTTTGTGAACACGATAACCCCCGATAGAAAGAATGTATTGACACGAAATTTTATATATGTATTCAGAATCTCATAAGGACATCCATTGATTTTCAGCTAAATCGGCCAAAGGGAAGGGGAAATTTAACACAAAAACTTGAAAATTTGTATAGCGGGATGCGTGAAAAAAAAGAAATTTCCGTTGAAATTGTAGGAAAATATGTGGCGGGTAAATTCTGGAAAAGTTCCGTTTTTTTACCGAACCCTATTTTACGTTTTACAGTACTAATGGAGTGACCTGATTCGATTGTTCGAGAAAAAAAAAAATTGCTGATGCATCCTGTGACCGACTCAGCTCATTTTTGTTCTTAGTACAAAAAATTGAAACCCATTTTTTTGGCCATACTCCTCTCAGTAACAAATCCTGTATTCTCATGTGTAATTAATTACAATATAATCACAATTAGGAAATCTGGAATGATTTTGGAAATATTATTTATTTTATGGTGACAATAATTCAGAAAGAACTTTCAAAACACTTGCTAGAATATCTGGAGGGGTGCGAGCTAAGTTTTTTACACGTTAAAAAACGGATGGATTCACCAAGGGTGCGGGTTCGAATCTCTACGGGGAGAGTTTTATTCATAGATAAAACTTCTCTCCCGGGTCCATGGATGTTTGTAAATGACCAATGAATTTACATATCGATTTCGTGTCGATTCATTCATTCAATTGGGAGTTATCGTATTCACATGCACAGACTTGGAGACAGTACAGATGGGGAAGTACAACATGAGAATTTCATGCTCTGTTGACTTGAGTGACTATGGACTTGCGACGGGCTTGGCATCCATGGCCCCGGGAGGGAGTTCTATCTACGAAATAAAACTCACTCCCGGACGGGATACGAACCCGCAAACCGTGGTGAGACCATGCGACCAAAGCCCTACCCTCTAGCCCGCACGGAAATATCCTGTCTATGTAATGAATGTATCTTATTGCACATTGTTTTAGGAGTACCAAATGATAATAGTGCCTACTGTTCCATAAAGTTTTACAAAGTATTTTTCGTCGATTGGTAATAATTTTTTTGATATTGTTTTATAAAAGTTGTTGATTGAAATAAAAATTGTTGAATCTAATTGTATAATATTTGATTGTTTTTTGATTATCTACAATAAGTGTTTTTGAACTTTAATTAATGTGTTAATATTCTTGCCAAGTGTTACACTTAATGCGATTATTTTAGACAGAAAACGTTATTTCCATAAAATAAAAGTTCGATTTGAAAGAACAATTACTTATTCGATTGATATTTTTATTCCCCTTTCATCCTCCATAACATAAAATAATTTAAATTAGGTAAATGTACATGAAAAATAAAATAATCATTATAATATAATATTGGAATTGGAAAGTATTTTGCATGAAAAGCGGCAACTTACTGAATTAACGACACAATCGATAGAACTATCGATAGTGGGAACTATGGACTCTCACCCATCCCTATAGCAGGCCCGCTATCCTGTTTGCTCCCATCTCCTCCTATATATGGTATCCCTGTAGAAGGAAGCCACCTGGAGTGGTATTTCCGGTATAGACAGTTTTATCGTCTCCCTATCTCAGCCCGTCTGTTGACAGACAAACTGGCAACCACAACCACATCCATCACCCCCCTCTCTCTCCCTCTCTCTCTCTCCACCATAAGAAACCATCTTAAATATATTATTTTTTACTTCGATCTTGAGTTTCCATCGGAATTTCATATTTTACGACAACCTGATTCCAAAAATGAAAAAAATGTATGTTTGTGTGAGTGTGTGTAATAACTCCCGATAAAATGAATGTATCGATATGAAATTTTATATGTGTATCCAGAACCCTCTAAGGACGATAGCTATTGATTTTCAGCCAAATTGGCTAAGGGAATGGGGGGGAGGCTTTATACAAAAACACTAATAACTGCCGTTGTAATGAATGTATTGACACGAAACTTCTTATGTATATTAAAAGCCCTATAAGAACGGACACTTATTAAACAGCGGAATCAGCCGGGAGGAGGGACCAACAATATCCCAATAACTGCCGATTTAATGAATATATCGAAATGAAATTTTATATTTACACTCAAATTCCCATAAGGACGGTACTAATAGCTACCGACTGAATGAATCTATCCAAACGCAATTTACTATGAAGTCCCTGTGTAAGACAACCAAAACGATAGTACATTGCCCGATTCACCGACGAATTTTTTTTATTATTACTATATACTCTTATTTTCCATACATATTGTGATAAAAGAAATTTATGTTAAATACAATTTTAAATATATAATCAATTAGAATTACCACATTTCCTGTAGAAATTGTATCTCTTTAGTCTTTTACTAAATTTTGATTTCTACAGTAGTTTCCGAAAAGGGTCCTAAAAAAAATATCAAAAGTTCAAGACGTGCAATTTTGATGAAAGTGCACGTAATTTTAAAAAAATTTAAATTAACAAACTTTTCATTTGGATTTCTAAAGAGATGCCATATTGTTTTCTAAATGTTGCAAAAATATTAAATCTAATCCAAAGGTTTTTAAATTATCTTTACTGGACTAACAGGGAAAATGAATAGCATAGAATTTACGAGAACAAATAATTGGGTTTATTTACTTGAAACTACATAATAAAATTAATAACTAAGTTATAAATAAAAAAAATTGAATTATCTACAAAAAGAAATCTTACAAGCTAATTTTTACATTTATGTTTTAGTCTCTTTTCGTTCTAAATACTGACCATTCTTCAAATTTGTTATTTTAGGGCATATAAATCATATAATTAAATTAAAGTTACCTTCTTTGTGCATCTATTTTAATTAAAACTCCAATTAATTCACTACAACTTAGTTCTCCACACCTTAAGCCTAAACTCTCACTCCATCTCAACTCAGACCTTCCAACCTTCGACTCCTCTACACTATTTCAAAACAGCTGATGGTCGTGTTTTTTTTTTTATTCATGAGTTGTATTAAAACAAAATTCATTCATATTATTATTCACTAATTTAGTTGCTTCTTGGATTTTATTTTATTATAATAAATATAGTTAATTTAATAATATAAATAATTTGAATGTGTATATTTTTCATAGATGACAATATAATTGAAAATATGCATATATATGAGGAGATATGGCTGGCCGCCGCTGAGCAGTCACCCCCCACCCCCCACCCCCTAGTGTAGAGTATTTTAAAGAACCATTTCCAAGAAAGAGGACAGAATTATAAAAATTGGCAACATTTCAAAAGGGTCCATGGTCAAACTTGTTGGTTGGATTTAAATCAATGTCTCAGACAAATTTAGCCGTCGGATAAAACAGCCGTCTATACGGATAAATTTAGCCGTCTAATTAAAACATGAACTTCCCAAGGGGGCAAATGTCTGGCTTTACTTCTTATACGTACTATTTGAATATTGTGAAAATTCCGGTGCTTGATTTTAACAAAAGTTAATGTTTATTTGCGGTCTGAATGTTTTGTCTGTTGTTCTTTTTTTGTGACTCTAGCCCGAGCTTTAACTATGCGTTTTTGTGACTCATGCCCGGGCTTTAACTATAAGAGTGTACTGCCTCTGTGCTCTTTCGAGGATATGAGCCCGGCTCTAGTGTAGAGGTCAACAAGTACCTGACCGTATAGCCTTGGACCATCGCTTAACATCCCAAACGAAGGGCGTCTTGCTTATCGAGTTTTGAATTCACATATGAAATTTTTTGTCGATACATTCATTAGAACGGCAGTTGCTAAAGTTTCCTTGTTAAGCCTCCCCCATAATCTCTTTTGGTCGATTTGGCTGAAAATCAATTGGTGCCGACGTTAGGAGGGTTCTGGATTCACATATAAAATTTTATGCCGATACATTTCTATGGTCACAGGGAATAAGTTAAGACAAAAAATAGCCAAAATGAGTTGTACTGTAGTCATCTCCCAAGCCATCTGCGCACTGTGAAGAAATTGGGAGCACAGGACGTGGGTTTCTTGGTATCTCGAAAAATTGTGTATGTTCTCAGTTTAATCTACTTCTTTTAGGAATCAACCATGAGATAACTGCATTTAACCATTTATTCACTACGACAGACTATTCCAAGTGAAGAGGGCGTTTTCGGTTAAATTAACTTTACAGAGGCATCATTCACGAGTATTTCAAAAAGTATGGTAAATAATTAGGTAAGTGATGGGGAATGATTAGGTAACTAAGGGAAAACCCAAGAAAGGATTAACAATATTAATTTTCATTCACTCCTATAGATTTAGAAGGTATATGAATAATAATGATGGAAACATTATTTATTTATTCCAAAAACTGGATTTACACGATTAATGGAAGTTATCGTGTTCACAGACAGACTTTTTTTTTTTTTCATATTTGGAATCTGTAGATCGGAAAACAGTTGGGATGCACAGTTCTCAATGCACCTGATATATTCTCCTATGAATGACGACTGTGTTTTGGGCCATGTTTAATTGTGGGTCGTGTTGGTGAATAGCAGCGCATCTGTGGCTCAAGGTCGGCAACAAGTCTTGAATGAAATCTACTCAACCACACTGACAAGGTCAGCTGTTTGTACATCCTTCCCCACCCCACCACTCAGTATTTCAACTTTGAATTTGACTTCATCCTTTGGAGGGGGGGACCTACCAAGAGGTGACAACTTGAGGTACCTCGGCTCCAGATAGTAACAGTAGTTGGAGGAGATGCGACCTAAATAGCATACTTTTTGAAAATTGTATTACTCATAATGAAATCAACTTCTTTAATGCTCTTCCCCACTTCTTAAATAATTTAAAATTGATCAAAAAAGAAAAATTAAATGTACAGAAGACTCTCCCATAAACGGCGCCCCCCCCCCCCTCGCAAAATAATATAAAATTTGTTAAACTAAAATTAACATTCAATTATTAGACTATCAATTATGAGCCACGTGTAATTACGAGCACATAATAATTCCGTAACTCACGAATCTTATGTATTTTTATTGTACATACATATGTACATTGTATTTATAATGAAGGGAACGCTAATACGATATTTTATTACTTCACTAATATCCTATAAATAAATTATAATAAATACATAGTTGAAAATCAAACATTTATAAAAAATGTTTCCTAAAATAGAAAAACAAAGGTACCGTCCCGTCCGTGGCACAATAATATCGTCTTATCGGGAAATGAACACTTAACTAGTAAAGTATGTACATATTTGTCAATTAATAAATGTTATCAACAAAATACCTACGAGTTTTATTCCTTAACTCACCTAAAAACACTTTTTTTTATGCTTTAGTTGATATATTTTTTCTCATTAATTGATGTTTTCCGTTATCCGGCGTCACGTCGGTCCCGGCAACGCCGGATAAGGGAGAGTCTGCTGTATTTAAAAATGTTTATGTTAAAGAAAACAAGTCTATTCGGAAACGGAATTTTTTCTCATTGTTCAATATTTATTTCCGCTTAACCATTACATGGTGATAGGATAAGTCATAAAAAATGGATCAAGATTATTTTTAAAGAAAGAACTTAACGCGCTTGACTTAAAAAAAAATCACTGCAGACACTCTGATGGTACATATTCCTTTCAGGGTGGACATTCTCATACTCCGCCATGTACGAGTTGGGTCCTTAGCAAAGTGGCAGATTCGCCACCGCTACGAATATTTGCATTAGTCTCAAAAGTAGCGATAGTCGGCCGCTATCGATAGTTCGATGCTAATGGTGGACAACTATTGATAGTATCGATACGTAATTTAAATTATTCTATGTTGTATAACAGTGATTGATCTTTCAAATCGAGCTTTTATTTTATGGAAATAACATTTTCTTTTTAAAATAATCGCAATAAGTATAACAATTCGCAAGAATTTTAACACATTAATTAAAGTTCAAAAACACTTATTGTAGATAACCAAAAAACACTCAAGTGGGTACAAGGGCATTAGATTCAACTATTTTTATTTCAATCAACAACTTTTATAAAACATTTTCAAAAAATTAATTACCAATTGACGAAAAATACTTTTGTAAAACTTTATGGAACAGTAGGCATTGATCCAGTTTCTGCAGTGGGTTGTTTCATCTTGGGTGCCGGTTTATAAGTTTCTTGGTGGCGTCTCAGGGGTTGATCCCTTAAATTGGATGTGTTTAACCCTCTATAGTAGGAATTGGATTGGTTTTGTGTTCACAAGTTGTAAGTGTTCATTCAAAATATTCAAATATTTCTTGAAAAACAATCTGTTTCTGATCAAAATTGATTAACATGGGTTAAATCAACTTTGATCAGGACTATCGATAGTCATGAAATATCGATGATACTATTGACTATCGCTCATCCCTATTGGGAAGGTCATAAATTATTACTGAATGCACGCCGTTTCGCTACTTAAAAGATATTTACCAATTCTACCCCTATTTGTGGGTTTCTTCCAAGTCAAGGTAGTTTTAGTGACGGTTGAAAGGTGTCAAAAAGAACTTTTTTTTTTTTTTTTTTTTTTTTTTTTGAAAAAGGGAAGAAATAAACCATGAAGAAGAAAAGGATTTTAAAAAGGTTGGATAGAAGACGAGGGATGCTGCAGGAAGTGGAGGGAGACGGAAAGCCGGGATGAGGGCCATTAGACGAGTCATTTCCTGTTCATCCCAGAACAATCCGAGGGGAGAAGAAGGCAATTTGGGAGGAAACAGTCGACTAGGCCAGGTAGTGAGAGTCTGTCAGGTGTGAAGTCGTATCTGAGGTGGAACACCCCAAACTGCAGCTTGTTGCAGAACATGCTGCGGGATGCAGTTCGCTCTCCATGGTGCCCTTCATTATTTGGCTATGAGGGAAACTGCCATCAATAGTAGACGTAGACCCCGTCCATCTGCAGCAACTTCGGATTAGGTCTTTCCAATAATCAGCTAGCTGAACAATCACAACTGAAGCTCCTTACAAAAAAATGATTGATTAAAACTGGTTGAGCGGTTTACTGACAAACAACATTCTCATTGCATGGAAAACTGCAATTTAGGTAAATTGACTGAATATAACAAAGTCCTGCTTTGTCCGCAAGAATTTTTTTTGAGTTCATCATTGATCACATGTTGTTCGGTTGATGCAAGAACGTTTGCAGCCGAAACTATTTAAAGAACTTTTCTAGATTGTTTCAACTATTAAGCATATAAAAATTGCTTTTTAAAACTACTAGTATTAATTGAGGGCAGAGCTCCATGTTCTGACAGACGGCACTAAGTGCAGTGTCAGATGCACGCAACACACCTCACGCATCTCGAACACAGAACCCTTCAAAGTGGAAAAATAATATTCACTAATGGTAATTAATGTTAACTATTTTGTTATAATTTTGTAATTATTGAAGGTCCTAATTACGTTAATTTGGCTGAGTGATGCGAGTCAACAGTACAGTGACTGTCATCCTAAGGACGGGTTTCCACTTTTACTTCTCCAGCTTTACGAAGTATAGAGGAATTTTTGTATTCGGTCAGAAATTCGATATTGAGTTTTCACCGAAACTTCAAGTCTTCCGACCACCTGATTCCAAAAATGAAAAAAAACAAAAACAATGTCTTATGTGTTTGTGTTTATGTATTACGATAACTCCCGATAAAATTATTATATCGACACGAAATTGTATTTGTTTATACAGAGCCCTATAAGGACGGTAACTATTGATTTACAGCCAAATTGCTCAGAGGGAAGGGGGAATTAGGGGGGTTTAACACACAAAAAATAAACCAATAACTGTGGAAGTAATTGATGAATCGACATGAAATTTTATGTGTTTTTCATTTATCAATTTTCAGACGATTCCAGTCAAAGGGGAGGGGAGGATTAAGGGGGTGGAGGTGTTAACACAAAAATCGCGATAATTGTCGGTGATCGACATGAAATTGTATATATACAATTTAGATATATCTAAATCCAAAACCCCTTAAGTACGACACCTATCAACTATAGCCGAATCGGAGGGTTTTTATTTAAAAAAATCTTACAACTGCAACAAAACGACCCAAAACTTTATATATGCATTTAGGATCCAATAAGGACGACACCTTTCGATTTTCAGCTAAATCGGCGAAAGGGAAGGGGGGATCAGAGGAGGGGGAACTAAAAAATCCTAGTAACTGTCGATTTAAACAATGTATCGACATAAAATTTAGTTTGATGATTCAGAAGACAAATCGATAAATTAGTTTGAGAGGGCGAGTTGGGGAAATACATTGCCGCTCATTCACCGACCACTCCCCCCCCCCCCCCCCCCCCCGCCCCCTCCCCCCTCTCAGTATAGCTCCTTCCATTATCGTTAAGTGATGTTCATGAGAAGATATTTATTTCCACTTCGTACGTACCATCCATAGCCTTAATGTTAATTTTCCTCTCTACGTTACTGTTTCGTTGTCCCTAGATCATACTGCTCCAATAATACTTTTAGTTATTACGAATCATGCCCGGGCTTTATCTACGAGGTCATATCGCCTTTTATCAGAGCGCTCTTTCGTAGTTCTGGTGGGCATGAGTATGACTCAACAGTGGTGGGACACCGAACAGACTCGGGACCATCGATTAACGTCCTATCCGAAGGATGGTGTGCTCAAGGTTTCGAACTCGTGACTTGAGCTCCGATTTATATTGTAATGTAATTGTTATATTACACCATGGCTACTTGAAAAATGAACAAAAAAAAACTCAATTAAAAATAAAGCAAGCAGCTCCTCTCTGTCTGCCGGAAACGGATATTGGGTAATAGAGGTTGTGTGTGTGTGTGTGTTTGTGTGATGTCCTTGAATGAGCCGTCATATCCATTCATAGTATGCAGCCCGGTGTCCATTGATGTTCTGTCGCAATCTGTCCTCTCCCTCTTGTCAATGCACATGTCATAACATCAAGTGATGACAATCCGCGCAGGTGACTATCAACAACCGCCATCAGACTTGCCAACTTTCCATGTAAGTACTCTCCTTCATTTTATTGACCCTATGTCCATTGGTTCTTTCTAGTCTCTAGTTTTCTGAACTGTTGAACAAGCGGTCCTAATGAGATGATGGATGGTACGTAAGGGCGATTTCTACTTCTTGTCCACCTGTTGGACTACTGGCACAATGTAGCCAAGCTGCCCTGCTCAGTTGCCTCGTCTTAGCACACTCTGCTGTCATGTATAAAATTACAAGCATTGTAATTATTAATAATATTATAAAACTAATTATATTTATTTGAATAAAAACAATGAAGCAACTTAAATTAGTGAATAATTATATGAAGTCGCATTTTGTTTTAAAACAAACCAATGAATAAAAAACAAAAGCGACCATCAGCGGTTCTAATTAGAGTGAACCAGTCGTAAGTTGTGTTATGGAGATGAGATGAGACGTGAAGGTGGACAGGCTAGGAGTGAGAAAAGTGTTTAGGCTTAAGGTGTGGTGAACCAAAAAGGTGTGATATAACATTGAAATAGATGCGCAAAGGAGGTACTTTTATTTATTGATATGTACATAATATATATATGCCCAAAATAACATTTGATACAGTTTTAACTAATTAGTTTATAAGGTTTCTTTTTTTAAAAATTAATTTCATTTTTTTTATTTTTCAATATTTAGTTAACAAATGTATAATGTAGATGTAAGTAAATAAACCCAAATATTTGTTCTCTTATTTTATGCTATTCATTTCCCTGTTAATCCAGTAAGTTAATTTATACCTTTGTATTAAATTTAACATTTTTTCATATTTAGAAAAACAATATGGCGTCTCTTTAGTAAATTTAGATGAAATCCAAATGAAAAGTTTGTTAATTGAAATTTTTTTTAAATACGCACTTTCTTCAAAATTGCATGTCTTGAACTTTCGATATTTTTAGAGCCCATTTCGGAAATTACTGTAGAAATCAAAATTTAGTAGAAGACCAGCTTTAATTTCTACAGGAAATGTGGTAATTTTATTTAATTATTTTATTAATTCAATTATATTATTTATATATTTATTTTTATTTAACATTACATTTTTTCATTATCACACTGCATCTGCTATCCTGTCCAAAAAGGCTCTATTTTGTAGCTGCGGAGCGCAAATAACTTGTACAAATTGATAACTTACTGAGGTAGTACCGTTAGAGAGTCTAGCCTAACTGTCTCTAAATATGTTAAACTATCTCTACAACCTTATATTTGAACCAGCAAACTTTTATCTAAATATTGGATCTCAAACTACATCACAAAATTTGTCCCTAATTGCTATTACAACCTGCTTCCGGTACTTAATTCTTATTACTTCCTCATCTATAACGGTCAGAAATTCGATATTGAGTTTTCATCGGAATTTCATACTAACCGACCCTCTAAATTCCAAAAATGAAAGGAAAGAACATGATACAATAACTGCCTATAGAATGAACGTATCAATACGAAATTGTATATGTGTATCCAGAACACCCATGAAGACGACACCTATTGATCCTTACTTTAGCCAAATCGCCCAGAGGGGTGGCTCAAGTCAAAAACCCCAATAACTGCCTATGTAACGAATATATATATACACTTCTTTTTTTTTTTTTTGGCCTTACGTACGAAGCATATTAGCCATGTCAATGTGTTATGTATCTAGTTATTTACGACATCCATGGTCCTGGGATGGAGTTCTATCTACGATATAAAACTCGATCCCAGATGGGATTCGAACCCGCAAACCATGGTGAGACCATGCGACCAAAGCCCTACACTCTAGCCCGCACGTCCACCATAGCCCCCTACACAACATTTAGCATGAGACTTCGGAAGCTAAATGAGATTTTTTTTTAGCTGAAATTGCTTCACCGACCACTTTTTTAATATTCATTTATTTATTTAACACTATTTATTCGTGGACCAGCAAACATTTATTTATGTAAATAAATTAAAAACAAATAAGGAATCAAAGTTAAAACCTAGCAAAAAACACAAGTAATTGTTAGTTTGGTCAGGCAATTATTTTAAAATTCTTTCCTGATATTATATATTCATATATATTTTTCTTAATTTTTATAATTTTTCAAAAAACTACCAATACATAAACCTTATATTAAAGTTCGTTGCTATGAGTTACGATTTGAAAATTACTTTTATTCCCTAGGTGAATAAAAATTGAGGGTAGGCAAAATTTAGGACTCCCATAGGAGAGTCGGGCTCATATCCACCATACTGACGAAAGAGCGCTCTGGTGTAAGGCGATATGTAGTTAAAGCCCGTGCATGAGTCATAAAACCTAACCTAACCAAATCTGCGGACTTAGTAGCTATTAGAAATTTTATAAGGAACATTTTTTGTAATAGTTACTTTTTCGATAGAACTAACCGTTTTCGGCTAAATCAAGGAAACGTCTAAAAATATGTGTTTCAAAACTACATTTTACTATGGTTTTCGGTATCTCGAAAACCGGACAACCTGTAAAAAATCATATTTTATATAAACTATTATTCTCTACAACTATTATTTGAAAATAATTTTGATTGAAGCGGTATCTTATAAAATGTACTTAGGTCCTGGAGTAAAGTGGTCTTAATTTTCGTTTGATTTTGGCCAAAATCTAATCTGACCTATGTTAAAACATGTGACCCCTTCATCCCAAACTTCAAGTTCGTAGCTACATTAATTTTCGCGGTATAAAACTTACAACCTTTCAATCACCTACACACAGACAGACAGAAAACTTCGATCTCGAATTTTCGCACGATTACAATACTTTCTTATACTATAGGAGGTATAAGAAAGTAACAATTATACCTCCTATAGTATAAGAAAGTAACACTTATACCTCCTATAGTATAAGAAAGTAACACTTATACCTCTTATAGTATACGAATGGAACACTTATACCTCCTATAGTATAAGAAAGTAACACTTATACCTCCTATAGTATAAGAAAGTAGCACTTATACCTCCTATAGTATACGAATGGAACATTTATACCTCCTATAGTATAAGAATGTTAGTTTTGCTCGATTTTCCTTTGGAATTGCTAAATTTCTCTACATCAAGCTAATCTATCAAGCTCCTGTTTCTCAGAGCCATTATCTTATTTTCTAAACTTCTTTTGTGTTGCCATTACTTAATTTAATTCATGATTTAATTTATATATTTTGTTTTAATTTGGCTTTGTCTTGCGAACCATGATTTGGCCATGATAGATCGGGACCACCGGTGTAGTTTTAACAATTTCATGTGGGAGGTATGAAAACGGATATTGGGTAATCGGAGCGAGTGTGTGTGGTGTGTCCTTGAATGAGCAATTTTATCCATTCATAGTATGTATTCTAGTGTCCATTGATAGTCTGTTGCAATCTCGTGTTCGTTCCCACTACTATGCGGAGGTTGTGCAATCAGCAAGCTAAACTAGACTCGCCAGAAGTGCAAGCATTGTCTCCCTAGTAGATGTTAGATGGCCGATTTCGTGGAAAATTATGTCGTCCTGTTAGGCCCCCCTCCCCACCTATTAACTGAATTAGCTGAAAATCAATAGGTGTAGTCCTTATGAGGTTCTGGATATCCATATAAAATTTTATATCTATACATTCATCCTATCCAGAATTATCGTGTTCACAGACAGGCACAAAGAATGGGAACTTTCTTTCCTTTTTTTACAGTATACGAGATCGGGAAACATGAATTCCGACGAAAACAACATGGCATTTCTGACCGATTACATAACTTCCCCTATACTTCGGGGTAACAACCTCATCCAAATTATTATCTCTAACATTCTCAGCCAAAGAGACCTTCAGAATATACTCTTTTTTGTTTTATTTTTTACACGATCTTGTAGTTTCTCAGAGGATATCCGCTGTTTAAAACAGGAAAATAAGTGTTATTACTTCCCCAGCTTTACCAAATAGGTATAGAGCAAGTTATATAATCGGTCAAAATTTCGATGTTGAGTTTTCAACGGAATTTCTTGTTTTCCAACTACTTACTATTTTCCAAATATGTAAAAAAAAATTCCTTGTGTGCCTGTGAATAGGATAACTCCCGATAGAATTGAGTATTGAGACACGGAATGTTAATGTGAATCCAGAAGCTTCTAACGACGACTCCTATTGTTTGTTTTTCAGCCAAATAGACCATAGGAAAGGGGGGAACTAATAACTGCCGATAGAAAGAACGTATCGACCCGAAATTTTATCTGTGTGATCAAAATCCTATAAAGATCGGGTGGTGATCCTATAAGGTGTTAACCTTTCGACTTTCAGTCAAATCGGCCAAAGAGGAAGGGGAATTATGTACTTCCCCAGAACTAACTAATCAATTATTTCTCAAATTCTCCAAAACCGTTTAATTTCATGTCGATACATTCATTACAGTAAGTGTATCTATTCGAAATTTTATATAAGGATTACAAAGCCCCTGAGTGAATTTTTTTGAACTGTATTATGTATTTTGAGTATTCATTGGCCCATGTAATTTTTTTATTGTGTGCTATTGCTCTGACGTAGCTATGTAGTTATTATCGTGGCATCTTATTACAACTGTTACCTTGAGCTTATCATTGCCGACCATTTATAATTAGCCCATTACTCACACATACCTGGGTTTCTCTTCATTCATACATTCACATACACACACAGACAAACACTTCTTTTAATTCATTCATTTGATGATTTTCATTCACACGTTTATAATTATTCATTCGTTTCTAATGACGTGTTCTGAAAATTGACCTTTGCAGAAATGAATTATGGTTTTCATTTTTTTTTCGGAATGTCACATAGTCTATGTCTAAAGAGAAGTTAGTCATTGTGAATCTACTACCAGAGTGCTATTTCGTCACTCTGGTGTGCATGAAATTTTGCCTTACCAGGTTTATTCACCTAGGGATCTTTCTTTACCTGAGTACCTGACATTGTACAGGCTCAGTATCTTCGCTTAGCGTCCTATCCGAAGGACGGCATGCTCAAGGTTTTTTTTACCTGTTAGATAACTTGCAATATTATTGTATTTTTATAAATGGTGGGCTAAATCTAAAGTAGAATATTTGAAAGAAAGGTGGGGATGGAAGTTTGGTTGGTAGGGAGAATGTAGGTCTTGTAACGGGAATACAAGCAAGGCCAGGACACATCCACCCAAGGTCAGAGCACATGGTTCATCCCTCGGCAGCACCGCCACTCAAGTCAACTTTGTCTAGTTCACACCAGCTGTTGTAACACCTTTAATTTAATAAATTAGGGAAAAACTGCCACGATTTTAGAGTGTTAGCTACCTGTAGAGGAGCTTATCCTTTATAATTTGGTAGAATAGGACCACCCTTTTCTTCGGCAGATTTCACGGAAAATTAATTGGTGCTGATGGGGTTTGGAATTTAAATATAAAATTTCGAATCAATACATTCATTAAGTCGACATATATTGGGATTTTTGAGTTGAGTTCCCTCAAATTCCCCTCCATTTCCGTTGATTCCACTGAAAATTAATATCCGTCTTCCTTATAGGGCTTTGAATTTACATATGTAATATCGTGTCAATACATTCGTTACAACGGCAGTTATTAAAGTTTTTGTATAAAGCCTCTCCCCTATTCCCGTGGCCGATTTGGCTGAAAATCAATAGGTGTCATGTGGTTTTGGATCCACATATAAAATTTCCTGTCGATACATTCATTTTATCGAGAGTTATCATGTTTACAGACATAAACAACAATTAATTTTATTTTTGGAATGACGCACCCCTCATGAAACATGAAATTTCTGTGGAAACTCAAATTCGAATTTCTGACCCATTACATAACTCCGTATAGTTGGGAAGAAATTTTTATTCACCTAGGGCAGGGGTCTTTAACGAGTACCTGACATCATACAGGGTCGAGACAATCGCTTAACGTCCCATCCGAAGGACGGCGTACTTAAGTTTATTTTATCTCCCAGATAAATTAAAGTAAGGGCCTCGATCGGGTTTCGAACACACGAACTTGAGCTCAGAAGGCTTGCAAGCATACCACTGAGCTACCGGCGCCCTCTATATATTTTATATATACTCGTAAACTTCCCGCTAAATTGGAGGCAACTATTTGCCTCCAATTTAGCGGGAGGCGCTGGTCTCTGCCTGCCCATATGGACCCAGGATCTTCCCGCCCAAACTGGGATCACTGCTGGTAAACCTCTCAAAACCAGTTCTCTTTTTTCTGTTTCTTTTGTTTTGTTGTTTTATATTTTACTTTTGTTTTTATTTTTGTTTTGATTTCAAGGTGGATGGATCCTTTCTGAATTCTTCAAATTCCAAATTCTTCCATGAACTCTGCTACGAAAGAATCTACTCAGAAATATTCCATTTTTCTTCCACTAGTGAATCATAAGGAGAGGATTTGGGGTATTCAATATATTTTTTTTCACTTCCCCAGCTCTATACGATTTATTTTTTATTTTTGGAATCAGGGGATAGGAAAAACATGAAATTCCCGTTAAACTCTACATGAATTTCTGACCGATTACATAACTTTCTCTATACTTCGTCTAGCTGGGGAAATAAAGAGACATCCTCCTATGTTTGTGTCTGCGATCACGACGACTCCCGATAAAATGAATATATCGACACATTATTGGATATGATTTATAGGAATCGATCTCGGCATTTCACACAATTAGAATACTTTCTTATACTGTATGTTAGGTGTAAGAAAGTGAAAATGTATTCAATACATAATGCGTCTCAGGATAGACTTACTTCCTTAAAGCGTTTAGTTTTCTTAGATCTGGTCTGCAGAAAATGGCAAGGAGAAAAGATGTGATCAGTTCTCTCTTCGTTCAACTTGGATCAAGGTCGAGACGGCCGTCAACAAGAGAAAGATATTCTAGTGAAGACAATTGCCAGTTCCGCAACCACTGCAATGGCAAGACAGTCTGAGGTGTCGTTAGCTTCCTTACCTCTCAAGAATTATGACCAATAGGAGAAGGCGATGGATAAAAAAAAACAATTGTCAGTGGAATCGCTGCCATAGTACTTCCTCAGCCTGAGAATTAATGAACTAAGTTTTTCTATTCCCTTTGAACTCAATTAATCGATTTGGTTAAAACTCAGTAGGTGTCCTTAATAAATATGTTGATTCCTTACAAATCTCTTCTGAGTTTTAGATTTTCCTATAACATTTCGTAACGATACATTCATTACTTCGGCAGTTATTTAGGTTTTTATGTTTAGCGCCCCCCCCCCCCCCCCCCCCCCCTTTCTTTTCACCGATTTGACTGATAAGCCACCGATTAGGACTGTCGTCCTAATGGAGTTCTGAATACACATATACAATTTCATATCACGTAAGTAGGTTATATTTATTCTATCGGGAGTTATCGTGTTCAAATATTCACCAGGGGGCTTAGGACGGAATTTTTTTTTTATTTATAGAATCAGGGTCTCAGAAATATGTGAAATACCGTAGAAAAGTCAACATTGGCCATTATTCAGGTTTTTGAGTTGAACTCTCTCTCCCCCCCCCCCCCCCCCCCCCCCCCAAACTTTTTGGGCGATTCAAATTTTTTGTGAATATATTCATTCTATCGAGTTCACATACACTACGGATAATATGAAATTTCGGTGAAAAGTCATCATCTTTCGTCACTCTGGTGGACATGAGCCCGACTCTACTAGCCTACCCTAAATTTTTATACACCTAGGGTAGGGGGGTCTTTCACGAGTACATGACATCGTACAGGCTCAGGACCATCTCTTAACGTCACATTCGAAGGACGGTGTGCTTAAGTTTATCTTACCTCTTTGATAAAATAAATTAAGGGTCTCGGTCGGATTTCGAACCCACGATCTTGAGCTCAGAAGGCAAGCACGCATACAACTGAGCTACCGGCGACCTCTATTGTAATATATAATTAGTTTTGTGACTAAAAATGCACATATATATTGAAATTTCAGCGGATATTGGATCAATAAAAACAATTTCTTGTTGGAATTAGAAAGGACCGGGGAGGGGGTCCCCCCTCTCGTCCTTTAGTTTTTCACTCAACTAAATAGAGGGAATGTTGAAGGACCACATTCCGTGTGTCTAAGAGAACGTTTTTTTTTTTTTCTTTTTTTTTTGGAATTCAGATTCGTTGATCTGATTTTCTTCGTTTAATGCTCTCTCCATCAGTTCTGACTCATTAGTGCAAGGAAATCGAACACCGGAAATTGTTAGATCAGATCTGGAGTAGAATTTTCTTTCCGGTAGTTCTTCATCTTTAAAGAACCAATCATATTTTAGAATTTCGTTTCTTGAAACTCGAAGGGGGGTGATTTCTGAGTTCACAATAGTTTTTAGTACCATGTTAAAGTGTTTTAAGAACAATGCTTACACATGGAAAGTTAATTTTGACTCAAGCCCGGGCTTTAACCCCTCTTTTCTCTCTCTGGTGGACATGAGCCCGACTCTACTGGGGAGTACTTAATTTTGCCTACTTAGGTTTACTCACCTAGGATAGGGATTATTAACGACTATCTCTCGGGTACGATCGTACAGGTTCGGGACCATCAGTTAACGTCCCATCCGAAGGACGGCGTGCTTTAGGTTTTTTCACCTCATACTAAATTTTGTATCGATATATTCATTACATCAGCAGTTATTAGGGTGTTTGAGTCGAGTCCCCCCACCCTCTGATCCTCCCCTTCTCTGCGGCTGTTTCTGCTGAAAATTAAGAGGATTCGTCCGGATGGGGTTCTGGATTCGTCTCATCATGGAGCTGACTGGCCAACATGACCAATATCAGCGAGAACTTGCCACCCACATGTACCACCGGGCCTCAGGCAGTTCAGAATGGCCTCGTTTTAATAACAAATTACGAACACACCAATAGACTTGGGACTGGTTAATTTCGTTATATGGAACAGTTGGTTCAGTTTGAGTTCCGGGAATGTTCCCTAGAGGGTGACACGTGCCACTTTTCAGAAGGCGGGAGGGAGGTCTTCTGAATCTTCTGCGAACTCTGCCCTGTTAACAACTCATTCCTTTCTCATAATGCCGTATTAGCAGATACGACGAACAGTGGTAAAGGTTATTTACTAACCATCATCGAAAATTATAGACTATAATTAATAATTCATTCGTTTCAGTCAAAGTCTCTGAGTCACGGTACATAAGTGTGAATATAAGCGTAAATGTGGGTTGGACTACGCCCCCTTAAGTTTGGGTCCCATGGCTGAACCAATGAGGGCGCCGGTAGCTCCGAAGTAGCGTGCTTAGGCTACTGAGCTCAAAATCGCGAGTTCGAAACCCGGCTGGAGGCCCTTAGGTTTTTTATCTGGGAGGTGAAAAACCGTGAGCACGGAGCAGGGGACGTCAAGCGATGGCCCGACTTGTGCAATGTCATATACTCGTTGAAGACCCCTACCCTCGGGGAATAAACCTAAGTAGGCAGTAAGGTAGGCAAAAGTTATGACTTCCCCAGTAGAGTCGGGCTCATGTCCACAAAAGTGACGAAAGAGAGCTCTGGTAGTGGGCGATATGACCTCCTAGTCAAAGCTCGGGCATGAGTCATAATAACTAATGGGAGTTCTCAATTTTGCCTACCCATGTTTCACCTAGGGTAAGGTGGTCTTTAACGAGTACCTGACATCGTACCGGCTCGGGACCATCGCTTAACGTCCCATCCGAAGGACGGCGTGCTTAAGTTTATTTTACCTCCCAGATAAAATAAACTAAGGGCCTCAGCCGGGTTTTGAACCCCACAACCTTGAGCTCAGAAGGCAAGCACGCATACCACTGAGCTACCGGCTACTTCTATAAGCAATACAAGTAATTTTTAAATAGTAACTCATAGCAACGAACTTTAAAATATGGTTTGTGTATTGGTAGTTTGTTTGAAAAATTATAAAAATCAAGAAAAATATATGTGATGTGGCCATTACAGGATTTTCTTATACCAACATCGCTTACAGATCACTCTGTCTCTCCCTCCCTCCCCTTCTCAAAATCATTTCATTTTGTCTCATTGTACAGCGTAATCTTGAGATTGAGAGTAGACATTCTTATACCCGGGGGGGGGGGGGGGGGGGGGGGTGAGAGAGGATGATCTGTAAACGTGGTTGGTATAAGGAAGTCCTGTAATGGCCCATATCAAATATAGTTTATATGAAAGGAGCGTTGTTTTTTTTTGGCCCTTATGTTCGATGAATGCATATAACATCCATGGCCCCTGGAGGGAGATCTATCTACGAAATAAAACTCACTCCCGGACGGGATTCGAATTCGCAAACCAAGGTCAGACCATGCGACCAAAGCCCTACGCTCTAGCCCGTTCGGCCACCATGGCCCCCTATAGATTCCCTATAGATTCTGGTTGCTAAACATAGTTGGATTTAGCTGTCGGAATACATCCATGTCTGACCTTTGGACCATTGTTAATCGAATTGAAAAAGTTTTGTTCTTATTTTGCTACTCTGTTATATGAAGTATAGAGGAAGTTACGAAAAAAACAAACAATTATTCTGTCTGTGTGTGTCTGTGATCACGATAACTTCCGTTAGAATGAATATATCGACACGAAATTTTATATTTGAATCGAAATCCCATAAGGACGACACACCTATCAATTTTCAGTGTCAGTCATAGGAATGTGGGAGGTCAGTAATGAATATAACAAAGAAATTTAGTGTCCCTGTGTAATTCAACCATTGATTTTTAACCAAAACCGTTTGGTTTTAGTGGGAGAGCGAACATTTAAACTTAATTTATTCATTCGTTGTGGGGAAGTACTTTTTAGGAAGTAGCACAATCCTGATTGAAGGAGGCCGGCTCTAGGAACGGATGGTCGGTACATGAGGCAGGTAGGACGGTCGGAATGCAGGAGCAAGGAGGGAGAGAAGACAATTACATACTTCCTGGAGGCAGCTGGGGCCGGGCCAGGATATAGAGGGGGATGGGATGGGATAGGATGGGATATTTAGAGGTGGTTTTCATTCATGGCTAGAGCAGTGTTGCCAGAACAGTCGGCTTCCAACTCCGGCAACAGTGCCACTTCCGTTGCCCCCCACAGCCTGCCCTCTCAGGACAACCCGTCTCTTCTCCCGCAGTCCACAGCTGGCTTTGGCAAGTGGGCAGCCACTGTACACACTGATAACTGGATAACTTGTGTATCACCAGTAATGTACTTCCCCACAACGAATTTATCAATTAACAAAAATCTCTCATATTAAATTTTGTGTTGATAAATTCATTACATCGGCAGTTATTAGGGTTTTTGAGTCAAGCCCCTCCCCAATCCCCCCCTTCCCTTTCTGGGTTCTAGATATACATAAAATTTCGTGTCGATAAATTCGTTCTATCGGGAATTATCTTCTTCACAAACAGACACTCAGAATTATTTATTTTTATTTTTGGGGTGCTGAAAACAAGCAATTCCGCTGAAAGCAGCTGCGGAAGTTTAAAGTCGTCGGTACTTCCTCAACATGAATTGATAAATTAAGTGTTCGCTCTCCCTCTGAGACTACTCTATCGATTTAGTTGAAAATCAGTGGGTATACTAAAATACTTCTGAATCCTTACAGTAAATTTCTTGTTGATAGATTCATTACATCAACAGCCAATGGGGTTTCTGGATATGAGTTCCTGGCTAGTTAGGGGTGTAAAAATATAGATGGGAATATCGATAGTATCAATAGTTTTAAACTATCGAGGCTATCAATAGTACCTACTATCGATCGTACGGTGTAAGTAGTGATTATATTTTTAAAGTCCGTATGCTCCAAAGCATTGTATATAGTTGATAGATTCATCAACAGTCAATGGGGTTTCTGGATATAAGTTCCTCGCCAGACAAGGGTGTAAAAATATAGATGGCAATATCGATAGTATCGATAGTTTTAAAATATCGAGGCTATCAATAGTACTATCGATCGTACGGTGTAAGTAGTGATTATATTTTTTAAATCACTGCAGTCCATATGCTCCAAAGCATAATTAACCACTAGATTTAGTGTGTGAGCAACGCACGGTATATGTCGAAGTCGTCCTTTGACCAAAGGTACAGCGGCGTTCATGTTGTTAACATTGTCTGTTACAATGCAAGTTATTTTCCCCTCAATTCCGAATTCAATGAGAACTGCCGTGTGCCTACCAGAAATTGACCGAGTAGCCAAAAAAATGCATTTTATTTTAAAATCCGTAATGAAATAACAAGTTACAGTAACGTAAGGTTGCGTATTGATGGAAGTCCATATATCACTGGTCAACACAAAGTTCGGAAGCTGGAGCAATAGGGTTTCCAAAATTAACTTCCCGTGGTCAAATAGTTGCTGACAGGCCTTCACTACTGTAGGACTTGAAGGCATCTCCAATTTACCGTCAAAGGTGAAGAGCATATTACGAAAACGTATGTATGAAACAATGCGATTTAAGAGAATCCTGTACCTCTCGGAGTTTCTTTCGTAAGTTTTTGTTGAGCTCAAGTAAAAACGAATTCCACTTCCACTACCTCTATTCTCTTCTGTATCTGTAGTTGTGCACAAGGCGTTCCCGTTGTAATCGCTGCGATGTTTTCTGAACAAGTGATCCTTCAAATTGGAAGTGTTCCCGGAAGTTCTGTATTTGGCACTGCACAAACGACATTTAGCCAGTTTTTTTGGACCCACGTCCTTATCGAAGTAACTCCACACATCGAACTTCCGTTAAAGACTCATTTTTCAGTTCAAAACAACAAAGCACGCTTACAATAATAGTAAATTTTCAGTTCAAAACAACGAAACACTACAAGAACAGTAAATGTAACCTTCCTTCGATTCTGTGGATCCCAGAAATACAAAGTCCCTAAACTAACCATAGTTTAACGATCGATAGTATCGAAACTATCAATAACACCACTATCGATAGTTTTACATCCCTATCGTCAGTAATGCCACGCTTCAAAACTCATAACTGTCGTCGAAAGGAATGTATCGACACTCATCTGTATATAGATCCAGCGAGGTACATACGGTAACCATACTCTTATGTAGATAGATGAATCTTTTCATGGCTAGCGCTCCAGGTTTCCAACAGAATGGAGAATTTTAGCGATAATTTCTCATAAGTGATATGGGGGATGTGTGGACGGGATGTGGCAAGAGGCTGCTGTTTCCTTGACAGAACGGAAGTTGAGGTGGTCCGACGTGGGAGGCAGCAGGGGAGGAGGGTTCTACCGGATATCCTTTTTTTACTTTCATGCTAGCTCGGCGGTAGCGCGACGGTCGGCAACCATTCAACCATTCTCATTCATACTATAAAGTTTAATCCCTCCACCTCAGACAAGATCTACTCAGAGTAGATCAACATTTTTCAGATGATCCCCGCAAAATGTTCAAACCTCCAAAAAAAGTAAATGAGGCCTCATCATCTTTCTTTTTCATAAATAAACCTATGAAAATGTTGAAGCCAACAAGTCCATTTGTCTACAAAAAAGAGGTCTGCTTATGCAACTGGCTTACGTCTATTTTTCTTTTATTTATTTTTGCTTTTGTCGAAACTACTTTATTAGTTTGTTAGTTAATATGACTCTTGCCCGGGCTTTAACTACAAGGTCATTTCGCCTACTACCAGAGCGTTTTTTTTTCAGTCTGGTGGACGTGAGCCCGACTCTACTATGGGGTCCTAAATTTTGCCTACCCTAAATTTTTATTCACCTAGGATAACGACTACCTCTCACATCGTACAGGCTCGGGACCATCGCTTAATCTACCATCCGAAGGACGGCGTGCTTAAGTTTATTCAATCTCCCATATAAAATAAACTAACTACTTTTCTATATTTACATTTCAAATTGTTTTAATAATATTTAAGTTTTCGTTCTCCCTCTGAAAACAATCACTGATTTGGATGAAAATCAGCTTCATGTTGATAAATTCATTATATTGACAGTTATGACGCCTATAAAATGACGTGTTGACATATTCACCACTTCGACAGTTATTGGTTTTTTTGTGTTAAGCCCTTTCCCTTTCCTTTGGCCGATTTGACTGAAATAGAGATCATCCTTAGGGGATTCTGCATATACATATAAAGTTTTGAATCGATATATTCATTCTATCGGGTGTCATCTCATTCACAGATACATACGCAAAACGACAGGATTTATTTTTATCTATTGTACTTTGGGATCCGGAATTCGGAAAACCTGATATTCCGGGATTGGATAACTTCTGGAAAGCTGGAAAAGAAAAATCCTCACAAAACATAAACAATAGCTACTCATTGGTAAAAATGTTTGGTTTCTTTTATATAAAAAGCGAAAGAAATGAGGAGTTTGTATGTTTTGTGACTCATGCCCGAGCTTTAACTCCGAGGTCATATCACCGACTACCAGAGGGCTTTTCGCCCCTCTGATGGACATGACCTCGACTCTACTGTGTGAGTCCCCAGGTTTACTTGGGAAGTACCTGATAGCACACAAGCTCGGGACCATAGCTTGACAACCATCCGAAGGTTGACGTGCTAGTTTAGCCTCCTCCGAAAATTGTGTCAGCTTCAAAAGAAGTGAATCCTTATTTCAAAATGGCCACTGCAAAGGAAGGCAACAAATATAAAATAGTCTTCCTCTCTTCTACTGACTCTGTATTCCTCGTCCTGCTCTCTTTTTGTTCCTTTCTTCAACATCCATTCATTCTTCCATCCTCTTGTTTATCCTTCCCATGTCCACGTTACCACTATCAACGTGCTCCTTCAGAACAAAATACATGCAATCTTATGTTTCATCATTGTTTTTTACTTTTTAGTAAAAATGAAGTATTCTAGATATTATATAAAATAGTATTATAACAAAGAAAAGTGGTCGGTGAATCAACGGCTATGTACTTCCCCCAAAGCCAATCGACCGTTTTGACTAAAACTCCTACTAGGTGTGCAAAATACATTCTGCTGTTTGCAAAAACTGTGCGGAGTCAGGCATATCTGTATAAAAAACTCAGTTAATGTTTTAATAATTATCAGTAACTTCTCACCTTGTATGTTCTTTATGAATATATTAATACTTTAAATAGATTTCAATTGAATTCAATGGATTTTTTTTTAGCCTTTTTGTAGACAACAACAGCTGTTTTTGCACAAAATTCTTTTTACTATGTGTTCTTTGTATGTTGAAGAATATTTTTATCTAAAAAAAGTCGAAGTTTGTACATTAGAACACTGAATAAAACGGCTCAAAAAAAGTGGTGTCCGAAGATAAACCGAAAAGGGCTTCGCCCGGATTTTTACATTTGAAATCGAAAAATTCTATTTTGCGCGAGAATTTTGTCTCTCAATTGATTTCAATGGGGATTTCGTTTTTCGTGATTATTCCTCCGTGGTATGTTCGATTTCAAATTTTTTTAGTAGTAAACCATCGTCACCATGTCCACTACCATCGTGGCAAATTTCAATGTGATCGGTAAAGGGGTTTAGGAGGAGTACGAGTACAACGAAATACATGAGTCGCCTAAGAAAGAGCTTCGTAAACACAGCTCAAAAACTATGGGAGATCCTCTACAGTTAGTGTTACCGTCACACTCTCTCAAGAATGGGACACTATATCCTCTCCCATCAGTGTGAAGAACAGTTTGTACCCTCGCTCCGTATTCCACACTACCTGGCCCACGAACTATGGGAGATCCTCTACCTATCTGTACCGTCACACTTTCACTAGGGTCCTTGTATCGTCCTCATGTGTTCTGTTCTGTACTCTAAGAACTTGTAAACCCCCTTCAAACCCTGTCCACATAGTCTACACAATAGCACTCATCAGTTGATTACTTCAAAAAAAAAAAAGAAATTCCTACATTTTTCATTCAACAGAGAACGATTATTAAGTAGTTATTGTACCTATTTATTTCAAATATGATACGATGTATAAAGGGACAATTTTTACTTTTTTATAGCTACCTATAGTATAAGGAAGTTATTGTAATCGTTGGAAAATCCGAGTTTGTCGTTTCATGGGATTTTCAAGTTCCCTTGAATACTGTAGAAATTATGCGGTTGTTTGAGTGTTTCAAGGAGAATTGTAAATTTAAAATGTGTTTCTAGTTTGAATGGAGAATGTCCTTTGAGACACGTGGTCCCCCATGCTTCTTGCATCCCTCCCCCCCCCCCCCCCCCCCCCCCACCCCCTTCCGATTTGTTACGTTCTTTGTAGTATTTCTTTTTTGAGGTTGACACCCAAATGGGCCTGATGGTCGATGTGGCGGCCCTGAGGAGCGCTACTGTGTGTGTGTATGTGTGATCACTACTCACTTCCGGTGCGCGGTGCCGCTCCCCCTCATTCAACCCCCCCCCCCCCCCCTCCCCCTCCCCCCCTGGACCCTCTCAATGGCTGCCTTGGGGTGGGGGGCCCCATTCATAAAAACCCACTTCTCCCCTCCCCCCCTTCCCCTCCCCGCGCCGAGCCAGGGTCGCCGGCCCCCCGTCAGTTGAAGGCCCACAGTCTGCCCTGACACAACTCTTTCTGCTGTATCTTTCTTGTGCCCTGTGACGTGTGGGTGTGTGTTGTGCTCCAAGAATTGTGCTACTGTGTTGATCCTCTGTTCTGTGATTGTGTTGTGGAGCCAAGGATGTACTGGCTTGTGTTTGACACCAGGCCTTACAGGACTTTAAACGTTCTCCATTTCAGGCATCCGAGTCTTATTAATGTAAGTTCGATTTACTCTATTTCTTAGACTAGTTTCTCTTTATTTCCTTCAACACAAGCCTTCACGACTTGAAAATATATATGTACAATCTATTTAAATTATTCTCAGAACAAAATATAGACCCTACAGTCAGTTTTAATTAAATTTCGCTAAATCATTATTCAAAATCATTCGCACCGAGTCGTTAAGATTTAAAATCATTCAAATCGTCCTAAATTATCACTTTTAGTGTGAAAATGTCCAATTAGATACAACACTAACTGTTAATAAAATGTAAAAAATAGGGAAGAAATTAAGTATTTTCATAAATTTCAATTAGGAGTTTTGAATCAAATGACCCTCTTTCATTGAAACTGAAGTACAATTGTACGAAAATGAAACGATTAATTTCAAAATAACACCTTAGGTAAACGTTATATTTTCATGAAGGAAATACGTTAGATTAAGAGCATTCTGTAGTACCTACCAAGTTTTTATCATCTGTATAAATGGAAATTTTGTACTTTTTTTTAGAGTTTATATTTCTAAAAATGAGGAAACTTTTGTAGAATAGATCCCTGCCAACTATCTCTTCGTTATAAGTAATACTTTAGACCAATTTGTTGTTGGACATCGGTATAATATGTTCATTTACCTTTCTTATACAATTTTAATTTGAATAAATTTACTACTGTGAAATTTAATAACTTGAACAGTGAAGAAATTTCATTTTATAAAATTTCTAACAGAAAGATATGAATGAGGTGTATGCAGGCAGTTTGGCTTATCTCCTTCAAGTCCTACGCTCTACGCCAACTACACTTGAGATAACATAGAAAACTGGGACCCTTATCTCAAATTTTTTTCTCTTTTTCTTTTTTTTTTTTTTTCCTTTTCTATTATTGTGAATGAAACGTCATTTTTATAACGACTTTGAGATAATTGAAATGGTCTTATTTTCTTTTCATTCATTGATTTTGTAATTGTATGCGGTTTCTGATTGAGATAATTATCTTTTTATTTTTTTTTGTGGGGGAGTTATTTTTAACCATTGTATCAATCAATTAATATTATAATATTGTTTGTTTGATTTTAAAATATAAAAATGTTAAATACAAATCTCAAAACTTGAAATAGTTTTTTTTTTTTTTTTTTTTGGAAACTCGCTCAGCGACTTTATTAAACTTGACAACAACAAGGAATTTTGTAAAAATTCAAATTTTTATTAAGGGACCAAAAATTGTTGAAAAACAAGAAATTTAGTTGTTTCCTGCTTGTTGACGAAGTGTTTTCATAATATGGGACATAAAAAAACCGGTAGTCGTGAGCTGGGTTTCGTTTCTAAAGAAGAAAAAGAAAAAAAATTAAGTCGTCCTTTTTTTTTTTTTGGTTTCCTAAGAATTTTTATCCTTTTCTAATTAATGTGGTATGCATATGTTCTAATTAGAGATAGATTTCACGCTTCTTACATAAATTATTAATATATACGTACTTTTATTTAACATATAACCTATGCTACGTTGAAATTTTCTTTTTTTTACATCGTTGCTGTTACAAAACTCTATACCTCTGTTAATGATTTAATTCTTCGACTTGACTTTTTAATACAATTTTTTAAACTACCATATGCAAATTTTTGTTGAATAAATAATTGACACAAATGAATCCAATTCAAAAATATTTTTATTAATATTTCCATTTTTATTAATATTTCCATCACTTGCATATTTTTAACGGACTAAATGTGCTGACATGGTAGACGGCTCAAATACGTAGCTATGAATTCGGGAATTTCGTTATTTGGTTTAGAAAAATAGTAAATTTCTCTCTTTATTATTTATTAAATATTAAACATGATTAAAGGTATTTTGGAAAGTTTCTGTTACTTTAGTAACTCTCTGGGAAGGGAAAAAACCTTTAGAATGCCGTCCTTCAGACGGGACATTATGAGATGGTCCCAATTGTGATCCTAATTATACCTCAGTAGGCAGAATTGAGGTCTTCCAGGGTAGTCTTGGGCTCATGTTCGGCAGAGCGACAACGAACGCTCTGATAGTAGGCGATACGATCTCACAGTTGAAGCTCCATTCAGTGAGTGTAACAAATCAAATTATGTAGACAAATTACGAAAACTAGGATGACTGTTGAGGATACCAGCAGTACTCCTCGTTGAGGATGCCAGCAGTACTCCTTGTTGAGGATACCGACAGTACTCCTTGTTGAGGATACCGACAGTACTCTTTGTTGAGGATACCGGCAGTACTCCTCGTTGAGGATACCGGCAGATCTCCTTGTTGAGGATATCGGCAGTACTCCGGTTAGATACAATCCTAGGTGTCACACTTCAAGCTTGTCCTAAAAACTCGCCAAAAGAGTGCTTGATCGAGATGGTCCGACTCAGAAACACTCGTTTCTCAACGGTAGAGGGGTTGCCATTTCACACTATCCGTTTTGTTGATAGTTGCTTTTAAATTTTCTATATTAAATTAGTTTTAAAAATACATAGGTACTTAAAATATATTTTAGTTATATTTTATTTTCTCATTTGACAGACATTTAGGTTTTTTTCTAAAAGAAAATCTGCGGAATACTTGAAAAGTTTGTTTTAGATGGCAAGGAATTTTAAAATTATGACCTGGGGCAACACTGGTTTTTTACTTTTGTTTATAGTTAATCTTTTAACAGGTTTAACTGTGATTACTTCCATGTTTTTTTATTTTTCATTCATTTACAAAAATTAATGTGCAATTAGAACGTCCTTAAGATGGAACTTTAAGGGATGAGCATGAACCTGTATAACGTGAGGAGCTCTTTAAGAACCCCCTATCCTCCTGGTAACTAAACTAAGTTGGGCCAATGTCAGAGCTAGTTGAAGCCCGGGCATGTGTAACCTAACTACTAATGACAATAACTAACTATATGCAAAGTTGATTAGTGTTTCGTGTTCAGTTTTCATCTAAGGCAGTACAGAGTAACCGATTGTTTTGGGCTCAACTCAAAAATCCCAATAACTGCCTATGGAATGAATGTATCGACATGAAATTTTATATTTAAATTCATACCTTCCTAAGGATGGCACCAATTAATTTTTTGCGCAATAGGTCGAAGGGAAGATGGAGAGCAGAAAACAGGGTCGACTCAAATACCCTAATAACTGCCGATGTAATGAATGTATCGACACATAATTTTGTATGAAGATTTAGAAACGACTATGTAAGTCAGATATTGAGGTTTAGCCCAAACGGTGGATTGGCTTTGGTGGGAGAACGAAAACATAATCGATTAATTCGTAAGGTACATTCACTGACGATTTTTTTTGTCTGAACAACACATATATAGGTTCAGCTGGTTGTCTCAGCTAGGTAACAGTGACCTATGCATTCTACGCTCTGGACGATGTGCTCAATTTTTGAATATACTAGACAAAAAGGCTATCTCTGTACTAGGTATTACCTGTGATAGCTACTAGGTGGTGAAGTGAATGGAACAGTTAAGCCGGAGAGGAGAGATGTGTGGTGAGGAGAGAGAGAGCGCCTGGGTGGGGGGAACTGTAGGTTGGTTTCTGCTCTGCCCACACCACAGCAGGCCTTGCCACCCTGCCCACACGATACCAGCAAGGTCTGTGACCTTGGATGACCTTGTTCTTCTCTCCTCAAAAAAAAAATCTACCTAACTGTACCTAGCTACACTCAAAACCAAAATTCTCCTCATTCACTCTCTCGTCCACTCGCCTTCAGGAGGAACTGTCATGACAATACTAATATACTGAAAAATATAGTAAGCTCCTCCCATGAAATAAATTGTTTTACTAACCTTCCAAGGAAGACACCTTCCCTATCCTATTACTTAATCTCTTGAAATTGAGATAAATTTTGAAAATGTAGATATGAAATTTAAATACTTATGAAATTTAAATACTTATGACTAAAAAAAGTATGTAATATCTTCTGCCATCCATGCCTTAGCATTATTTTGTGGCAGAGGTTTGTACTATTCGGATCTTTCAATTTTCTTCACTTAAAACGGAAATTTCCCAAGATTTTCGCTTTTGATGCTAATAAATATAGAGTATTTTTGCATCATTATGTTTATGAACAATCTTCAGATAGATTACATTTATTCAGAAGAGCATTAAAACTTGATTAGGAGTCTGCTTCCTACGGGAATGATTTTTTTATTGAATACAGTCCAAAGTCCAAATGAAGGCAAATTCATATCTGAACTAGTTTTGTGCAATGCACTGTTTACAATCCAATTTTACAAATTACATTAAAGTGATTATTTTCTGTATTTTTTCTATGTTCACATATAATGGACATAACTGATTGTTGCTAACTAAATATTAACACATTATGGAAAAATAAAATTATGACTTCTATATAAATGAAGCTGAAAGTCTGTCTGTGTGCTTGGCGTCGCGTCACGCGAAAATGGCTGAACGTATATTTTCGAAAGTTTATCTCACTTGAAATAATTGGTGCTCTGAATGTATTCTGAAGATTAGTGTGATCCGAACATTGTTTTTTAAAGATCTTTTACAACTATATAAAGGGCTTGGTTTTATGGTTTTAAATATAAAATAATTTTTCAAAGATTTTTATGTAGAATGAATATTTTTTTCCAAGTGTGTTGTGTACGTTTTCTACGTTGTCTTTTTTTTATTTATTATTATTAATCCAATAAACAATTATAAGTTTGTGGAAATGGATAGCTTGTAACCACCATTTTGTTGGGTTTAACGTCTATTCAACTGCTTCAGTTACTACAGGTAGACCACCCGGTGTGCTTCAAATAAATTTATTTTTCTTCGTCAATATTACTTTATTTTTCATATTTACTGCCACAAATAAAGTTGATTTAATATATTCGTATGAAACATTTCTGTCCTGATCTGTTATTCATGATTAAAGTTTACGACTTAATCGAGAATATATATATATTTTAATCTCGCCTTTGTCGTTAATGGATTATTGTGAATATATGCGGCAAATAGTCAAATTACTCCTTAACCAATATATTCTCTTTTAAATTCCAGACAGGGATGTTTTTCAGATTTAACATAGCACTAAGTTGGAAGGAGTACAACGTGATTACATCAAAGAATTGCCCCGTAAGGGTATAGTTTTTCTCACAACCCTGTATAACTGCATACTTCGCACAACATTTTTCCCCATACAATGGAAACACTCACATATTATCATGATATAAATAGAAAACAAACCATCACACTCCCTCCCCTTCGTCATATCGCCCCATCAGTCCAGTCTTCTTCCTCTTTGCTCAAAACGTTTTGAAAAATTACTCTATTAAAGAATCATAACTATCATAACATCCCAGCAAGTACTCCCAGATCATCAGTTCGGCTTTCGTTCACAACATTTGACAACACAGTGGATTTCATAGCTTCTGCCTAAGAGAGAAAGTTGTATGCAGCAGGGGCCTTTCTTGACGTAAGTCAGGCTTTTGATCGAGTATGGCACCCGGGACTTCTTTACAAATTGAGGTCTTTACTTCCAAACATACTTCCTCATCATTCTACTAAAACCACTCCAGATGTATGCCTCACAAATTTATTGTTCAGCTAAAATATCTAATCTGAAACGTATTCAGGTTTTCCAGTCAAAGACACTCGGACTCATTACACAATGCCCCATACGTAAGTAACAGAACACTCCACAATGACCTCATGATGAACACAGTACACGACACAATTCAGGACCTTTACAGACGTTTCCATAGCAAATTGCATTCACACCCAAATCCATACATCCACTCACTTTCTTCACCACACTTGCCACTCAATCCTCCCAGGAGACTGAAGAGGAGATGGAACCGTGACTTACTATAATCCCAAATTGCAACCCTCGTACTTCTTTTAAATTCGTCCTGAGGAGCTAACGCTGGGTATCCTTCCTCTCACGCCACTCAAGACATCCACTATCCATCAAGTCCTCTTGGTAGCTGGTTGTTGCGTCATGTGCAACAGTTGCAACCAACTTTAATAAGACAAAAAAAAAAAATCTTTAAAATTTCGTTTATTTACCGCCAACTGGACAACTAAATCAGGAATTTTTTTTTTACCGCCAACGTGTATGAGTGTTCCTCGTGAATTTTTTATTAATTTTTCAAGCGAGACTATAAGGAGCTGTTGCTTCTCAAAAATCCATGAATGTGCTTCATTTGAATATCAAAAGCTCTCATTCCTTAAGAATTTGTTCAAAAAGACACAATTTTATAAAATTTTGTTATACTCCAGCATAAAAATGTCTTCCCCACCATCCTGGTCATTTTGCCTTTTCCCTTAAGGGCCTACCTCTCCCTCTGTACAAACGTTGACAAAGAAAATGCTTTTAGCAGCTCCATATAAAAAGAGGGGAGGGTGTAGCATTGGCCTGACTATAGTGAGTAGGTACTATGGAGAGGGGGGGGGGGGGGGGGGGGAGGGGAGGATATCCGGTGTTACAATAGAGAGGGGGGCTGGCTTTATGAATGGCAACCTGACTGTGAATGAATACAGACTGACTACAATGGTGGGACCGAGAACCAAGGAGGTAGATTTTCGCAGCAACACTGACGACAACGACACCTTCAGTTAGTGGGGAGAGATACCCAGGAGACAGTTTTAGTGAGGTCACATCCGCTCCCCACTCTACCCACCAGCTCAACATATATATCCTTCTTTCATTATATTTTATTTATTTATTTTTTACTTCCCCTGCTATATATATAAGGGAAATGATATAATCGGTCAAAAATTCAATTACACAACTCCCGAGAAAATGAATACATTTTTTATACTGATCCAGAAGGCCATGAGGACGCTGTCTATTGATTTTCAGCCAAATCAACCAAAGGGAAGGGGTGAGGGATTACAGGTGGGCTTAATGCGAGTATCTTATAATCTTCACGTTGAATATTAGTATATTGATTTAAAACTTTTTGGAGAAATAATTCCTCTCGTATCCACTTTCGAGTTCAATATTTTAGTTATTGCAAATAAACAAAAACACAGTCCACGTATTATACAACATTTTTTACTATGGTATATAATCTAAGGGGTTAGTTCCGCCAGTAAATATGTTACTGTTGTCATACCTTTCGGTGACGACGGTATCCACCGAAAGGTATGACAACATTTTTTACTATGTTTTCTTGGTGTTAAAATCTAATTTTTTTAGATGGCACAGTGAGAAATAATCTGGTAAAATGATTCTTTGGGAAAACGAATAACTATTGAAGCTTAACTTTTAAAGTTTATTTTACCCCCCCAAATAAAATAAACTAAGGGCCTCGGTCGGGTTTCGAACCCACGTTCTTGAGCTCAGAAGCCAAGCACGCATACCACTGAGCTACCGGCGCCCTCTTGTCTACGTCTATGTAGGTAGGTACATAATAATACATAACAATTATATTGATGAAATATCGATGTCTGGATGTTCACTCATATCGATAGTCTCCCCCACTATTGCCTTGAACCGACCAACACCCACTCGTCCGTATATTTATCACACCCCTGGCAGTATTTTTTTTTTATTTTTCATCCTGTACGAAAATAGTTTTCAATTTAAAAAAATATATATGTATATAAGAAAAAATGTTCTGTCCTGGCCAAAATATTATTTAAAAATTTCTTCAAAGTAAATATCCTCACTTCCGGTGGACTATCTTTACTCAAATATTCAATTTGTGAAAACATTTATTATTTCTTGTGTTGATGATTACCCACATGTTTAGTACTTTCATTATGATTATACATATGCTTATACTTTCTAAGTTGGAGAAAGTTTAAAAAAAATATGAAAATTACTTTTTATGTGCCACAAAAAAAAGTTACGGTACAGTAATGAAAGTTGGTCTGAATTGTAATAGAATAAAAAAAAAAAAAATGATGAAAAAAAGTAGATGAATCACCTGCTATGTACTTCCCCAACACGAACTAATCAATAATTGATTAAAATCATGAATATTGTTATTCTGCTCTCTCTCCAAAACCAAAATCGTCCATTAAAACTCAATATTTGACGTACTTATTAGCTTCTGAATCCTCATACTAAATTTCATGTCGATGTATTCATTACATTATTCGTAGCAGTTATGATTTTTGAGTTGAGCCCCCCTCTTCTTCGGCTGATTCCGTTGAAAATTAATAGGTGTCGTATTTATAGGGCTTTGAATTTATTATATTTTGTGTCAATACATTCATTACATCGGCAGGCAGTTACGAGTTTTTCTGTTAAGCCTCTTCCCTAATTCCTTTCTTTCCTTTGGTCGATTTGACTGAAAAATAATAGGTTTCATCCTTAGAGGGTTCTGGATACACATCTAATTTTATCTGGAGTTATCCTGTTCATACACACTCACACACATATAAAGTTTTTTTTTTTTTTAATTTTGTTTTTAATTTTTGGAATCTGGAGGTCGAAAAACATGAAATTCCGTTGAAAACACAGTTTCGAATTGCCGATTGCTGATACTTCGTATAACTGGGGAAAGTAAAAAATAAAACATTTCCACAATAACTTCTGGAATAATGAATCTATCGACGCAAAATTTTGTATGTAAATTAAAAACCCTATTAGGACGACATATATTAATTTTCCTCAAAATTGACCAAAGTGAAGCGGGAGGGGGAAATGAGAGGAGGAGGAACTTCCAATAGAGTGAATGTATCGAGATGAAATTTACTATTTAGTCGTATTTTGGTTTGGGATATATGGGGAGGGGACCTATTGACCTATTAATTTTCAACTGAATCGGCCTAAGGAATAACGAACAGGATTAATATTTGCTGATGTCTTCGTGATTATAAATGCGGATTTAGAAGCCCCTACGTAAATTAACTATTGATTTTTAGCCTGTATATAGAGCGAAAACTTCATTGATCAATTCGTTCTGGGGAAGTACATTGCCGGAGAATCGACGTACATTGACGAATTCTCTTTTATTCTTTCTAGTGACGTTTGCACATTCCATTTCATGAAAAATTGCACTTATCACTATAGATGTAGATAGTCTATTTTGGTTTGGGATATATGGGGAGGGGGGGTGCAAATAATAGGTAAAAAAAATTCAACTAAACATGACACGTCGGTTAATCTTAATGATAGGTGGTGTTAATCTATATAAAATATGGCGTTCTACAAGGTTCAGTATTGACTCCTATTTTTACAAATTTATTAAATTATATTATTTCAATAAGTATGAGAATAATAAATAGTATAATGAATTTATGAATTAAAGGAAATATAGAGGAACATTTATTTTATTATTTCTCAACGATACTGCTGAATAGCCGTTTCCTAAAAAGGCAACGTCTGGCTAGTAGGTCAATGATGTAACCGGATTGCATTCAACTCGACTGGGGAGAAATACATTAATTTTTTTATATTATTTTTGTCTCCGGTACGCCCTGAACATGGAAATGAAAAAATGATTTACGAATAGGTAGAAAAAAAAGCTACAAAACAGAATTGATAGTATTCCATTCATTATACCCAACAGAAAGAACATTTTTTAGCAACTTCTGCCGGAATGGATGTCTAAGGCAACGTAGGTCAGACATACAAGAAGAGACCAAAATAAAATAAAATTCCGGACCACATTTCAAAAAGTCATTAGTTAATCACTGATAATGTACTTCCCCAGCAACAAACTAAACAATTAAGTTTTCGAACACCCTTTAAAACCATTCAGTGACGTACATATTAGCTTCTGAATCTTCATAGTAAATTTCATCTCGATACATTCACTCTATTGGAAGTTCCTCCTCCTCTCATTTCCCCGTCACAGATAACTCTCAATAGAATTAATGTATTGACCTATTAATTTTCAACTGAATCGGCCTAAGGAATACCGAACAGGATGAATATTTGCTGATGTCTTCGTGATTATAAATGAGGATTTAGAAGCCCCTATGTAAATTAACTATTGATTTTTAGCCTGTATATAGAGCGAAAACTTAAATGATCAATTCGTTCTGGGGAAGTACATGGTCGGAGAATCAGCAGATATTTCTAGGATTAAGTGTCAAAAGATAAATAAGATTTAACTGCTAGTAGATAATAGTTGTATGGTCTCGTTAGTAAGTAAAACATATTAGTTGAAAAAATTATTGTAAAATTTATTTGCGTCATTACATTCTTTAGTAGGAGCAGCACTTTATTTAAATTTCTTTATTTCCAAACTTTATAAGTAACTTATATGTTCCATTGATAGATTAAATAAATATAAAGTTGATACTAATAGATTATATTGAGGAATATATAACCGATAAACAAGTTTCCTGAGTCTAGAAACCTAGTGTTATTACCCTGAATAGGTTTGGACCACGCCCTGTATTCAGCCTAACACCGTTCTGATCACACCCATTCATATTTCCAAGGTCTTCTATTTTTCCCTACCCATTGTTATCCCTATTAACATATCAATTAATATTTTTATTTATTATTATTATTATTATTGTTTTAGTTCTCCAGCTATTATATGAAGTAAAGGGGAAGTTACGTAATCGATCAGAAATTCGTTGTTGTATTTTAACCGCAATTTCATATTTTCCAACTCTGATTTCTAAAATGAATAAAAAATTACTGCTCTTTGTGTTTGTGATTAATTTTCAGACAAATCCGCCTAAAGGAAGAGTTGGATTTTTTCTCCTCTAAAAGGAGTAAACTCAAAACTAACTTTTAAAATAATTTTCCCCCACTCCTCTTCTGTTAGTCTATAGAATTTTTTTTTTTTTTTTTAATTGGTCAGGTACCGTACAATAAGTTTCATTCATATTTCCTACATTTAGTTAATATATTTAACTCATATCTGAACTACTCATAATTTATCCAGCTCATACATTTTAAAATAAAGCATGGTACATGATAAAAATGACACTTTTCCTAGCACTTTTGTACTGAAAAGTTGTTCAAAAATTGTTTTGAAATATATTTATAGGCAAGCGTGCATGCCTTCTGAGCTCAAGATCACAGGTTCAAAACTCGGCCGAGACTCAGATTTTTTTTGTCTGGGAGGTGAAAAAAACGAGCAATTAGTCCTTGGGATGGGACGTTAAGCGATGTTCCCGAGCATGTACTCGTTGACGACCCTTATTACCCCCAGGGGAATAAACCTGGATAGGCAAAATTTAGGATGTAGAGTCGGGTTTATATCTACCTCCAGAGCGACGACAGGGCGCTCTGGTAGTAGGCGTTATGACCTCTTTGTTAAAACCCAGGCGTGAGTCACAATAACCGCTGAGATGTATAGACAACTAACCGGGTTCAGTTTTGCGAGTATACTTATGGTATGGAACCCTGAAAAACAGATAGTACGTTATATTTGAAATATATTTTTTTATTTTTACAAATAGCAAAAGAGGCAATTTGACTCAAGAGGGCGACTGTTGAATGAAAAAAATGTATTTTTAAATATCTGTTGTTATTATTTATTAGATATTTATATTGTTGTAAATAAGTTATGAATCACTGTCCTATATTTGGGTGTAATAAAAGTATACTGCTTGTATTTAGTATGTTATGTAGTTTGTTATCTTATCAGAAATACTAACATGAGTAAAGAAGGGGAGACCATTCAGTGAGATCCCGTTATTTACTCAATCTGACACTCAATACTCAAATCAAATCATTGTTCAAATGGATCAATGGAGAGGAGATTTCATTTAATGTTCTCATTGTGTTCATTTGAAACAAAAATCTCTCTTATAAATCAATACTTGAATTTATACTTAATTTATGAACAAGAATTTGCCCAAAAATCAATGGTGGAATGTGCGAGCTATTTATGTTCGTTTTATGTTCTTTTTCCGACCCCCTGATTCCAACATAGAAAAAATAATTCCAGTATGTGTGTGTTTGCGAACAAGATAACTCTTTGAATATTTCCTGTCTATATTCAAACCCCATAAAGACGATACATATTAATTTTTAGCGAAATCGGGCGAAGAGAAAATGGGAATTAGAGGAGGGCTTAAATCGAGAACCCTAATAACTTGAGAAGGAATAAATGTATAGATTTGGAATTTATTGTGAGTTTTGCCAAAAACAGTAGAATGGTTTTAGAAGCGACAGAAAACTTAAGTTGATCAAGTTGTGCTCGGGAAGTTGTCGGTGATAGTCATAACGAGTCATTGTAGAGTTCCGGATAAATATATAAAATTTCACAGTGAACGCCGATAGCTCAGAGGTGGGTGGCGTGCTTGTCTACTGAACTGAAAGTCGCGGGTTCGAAACCCGACTGAGGCCCATAGATTTTTTTTTTTTTATCTCTGAGGTGAAAAAACCTTGATCACTTCGTCCTTAGGATGAGTTATAGAAAATACATCAATAATGCAACATGAGAGCGCCGGTAGCTAACCGGTATGCGATGCGTGCTTGCTGCTTACTGAGCTCAATATGGCGAATTCGTAACCTGGCCGACCCCTTCGGTTTTTCATCTGGAAGGTGAAATTACCTTGAGCATGCCGTCCTTCGGATGAGACGTTAAGCGATGATCCCGAGCATTGGTAAAATTCCGGACTCTCATATTAGAGTCGGGCACTTGTCCACCAGAGCGACGAAAGAGTGATATGGCCTTGTAGTTAAATCCCCGGCATGAGTCACAATAACTAACTAAAATTTCATATCGATACATTCATTCTATCAGGAGACAGGATTTTTTTTTTTTTCAATCTTGGAATTTACGGTGTCGGAAAATATGAAATTTCGGTGAAAACTCATCAAATTTCTGACCGATAACATAACTTCCCCTATACATGGCGTTGATAGGGAACTAGATTTGCATGGGATTGACTATGTATACATTATCTATACAGGAATGAATGACCTTAGGATGGGGAGGTACAATGTCCTTTTTTGATTGAACCTTGGCTCTCTCTAGAATTACATTTGCTACAATCACTTAACGATGCAAAATGTATACTTCCTGTAGTTAATCACAATGAAAGAGCCAACTGTACTTTCTGAATGGCTCCACAGCCAGCTCTGTCCTTATAATTCAAATTAAAGTCCGTTCCTCATGTTAATTTATTTGAAGGGAGCCAGGTGATTCTACATCCTACCTTGGCTAGAATCTGAGACAGAACTAATTTTAACGAAGATCCGATTGGAGGTCGGTAGCTGTAACAGGCAGGAGGATAAATAACCAAATCCCATCCATATCGGTGTATCCGGGTTCTCAGTTATTCATTTTAAGCTGATTATTCAAAACCTGTTTTTGATTTTCTCCAAGGGGGTGGTGGGGAGCTATCTCTAATTGTGATGATGCCAATTTCCGCTCCATGTTATTTATTTATTTCTTTTTTTCTTGAAATTATGACAGGGGTGTGCAGAAGCTGAAATGGGTTTCCGGTCACATTATTCCATCTGCAGTCCACATGGTAGGGGTACAAGCACAGAGGGGAGGGGGACGAAACCAACATATGGTCAGTGCCTCCTACTTTCAACCTCATTCGTCCCACGCATTTATTTTTTAACACATTTTATTCACTGAGGGGGTTAACGTTGTTTTCTAAAAAAAAGTCGTAATTTGAGCCAAAAATGAATAGTTGACTTTCAAAGGGGCTTACGAGTCCTCATACTAAACTTTATTTCAATACGGGGTAAGATTTCTAGTCCCAGTTTTTTTTTTTTTTTTTAAATTATTGGAATATGGGCAAAATTCTGGTGAAACTCAACATTGAATTTCTGAACGATTACATAACATACTAACATACTTCGTATAGTGGGGAAGTAAAAAAAGAAATTGAGCAGATCAAGTGTGATATGACATCTTTCCATTGAGTTTTAGCGTTGGTATAGATCTTTAAACTAATCTACCCACCCAATTCAGAAGAAAGTTGTCATGAAATCCACACACTTTTTTTACTCCCCCAGCTAAACGAAGTATAAGGGAAGTTATATAATCGGTCAGAAATTCGAGACAAAGTTTTCAAAGGAATCTCATGTTTTCCGTGATTGTGAACATCATAATTCCCGATAAAAAGAATATATCGACACGAAATGTTATATCTGAATCCAGAATCCTCTAAGGACGACAGTTATTGAATTTCAGCCAAATCGGCCAAAGGGGATGGGGGGGATTAGGAGGAGGCTTAACACGGAGACTCTAGGAACTGCCGTTGTAATGAATGTATGAATTGACACGAAATTTCATTTATAAATTCCCTATAAGGACGACATCTGTTAATTGTATGCGGAACCAGTCATAGGAGAGGGGTGATCAACTCCTAATAACTACCGATGTAAATGAATGTATTGACATGAAATTTGGAGGGAGGGTGAAAAAGTAATCGATTAATTCGTTCTGGGGAAGTGATTCACGGACGACTTTTTTTTTTTTTTTATTCGATTAAATGATGTATTATTGCTACAGGATATTCGATTAATATTTCTCCATTCAGTGTACGTTGTCCATTATTATTAATACTCTTTCCACTGGAGCTGGAATTATATACCTCACAGACCGGATCCACTGGAGATAAAAAAAAATAAAAAAAACTGTAATTGTCTTGAGACAATCTCCAGCCTATTAGTTTGTCTGGTTCTTCTTTTCTCTAAGTGCTCACTTCCTGATTTGTGTTAGAAGAAATCCTATATAACTTCCATCCTTTCTGTACACTCCTATCCTATCATGAATTTAATAGTGCATATTATGTGGATTTCAGTTCTAGTTGTAGTTATTGTGACAATGTGTTAGCTATTGTCTTATGGTCTGGTTTTAACTATGAGGTCATGTCATCGACTATCAGAGCGCTCTTTCTTCGTTCGTACGTTCTCTTTAATGGGAGTCCCAAATTTTGCCTATTCTGTTTTTTTTTCCTATGTAGGGATTAGGAAAAGAAAATTATGGTACTCAGTAGGCAAGCATCTCAGTTCTATAGGCAGTGATTGTCTTAGGAAAATAAAAAATCGGTGAATCACCGGCTCAGTACTTCCCCAGCACGAATTAATCAATTACGTTTTCGCTCTCCATCCAAAGCCAATCGACCGTTTGGTCTAAAAATTAATATTTGACTTACATGGTGGCTTCTGAAGCCTCATACTAAATTATGTTGATACATTCATTACGTCGGCAGTTATTGGGATTTTTGAGTTGAGCCGCTGAAAATTAATAGGTGCCGTTCTTATATGGCTTCGATTTTACATGAAATTTGCCCACACTCTCTCTAAATCTTTCCCTTTGACTATTTTCTCTGAAAATCATGAACTTACATACCGGTTGTAAAATAAAAACAGAATGACCGGCAATGCACGAATTAATCAATTAAGTTTTCGCTCTCCCTCCAAATCCGAAGTTGAATTGTACGATACATTGATGAGGATAAGGGAGACGCTTATTGAATTTCCGGTGGGTTACCTAACTTGTTCTGATGGGTAAGTTGAATCGAGGTTAGCGGAAGTGATGAGTGGCGGCGTGCGGACACCTGGATGTGGGATAGGCGATAAGGACCCCTGACCTAGATATTATGCAAGGAACCATTGACAGCTGAGTACAGTGTACTCCTTGTACTCTTCGCCAAGTACCTCCCCATATCAATATTTGTACATTCTCACCCCTACCCAATTTCTTCCTCTTTTTCTTGTCTATATACCTTTCTCACAAACCTCTTCCCTGTTGGTTTTATTGATAACCAACTGGGGGGGTTGAAAGATAGTATGATATTGTGGGATATATCCAATGAAACAAGAGGTGTGTCATCCTCAGTGGTACCAGCGCGAGTTAACTAAGATACCGCTCTCTCTTTCGGGAAGCAATTTGCCGATTTGGCTGAAAATCAAAAGGCCTGTTACTCAGGGACTTTTAAATCCTTATGCTAACTTTCGTGTTGATGTATTGACTACATCAACAGTCATTAGGGCCTCCCATCCATCTGGATTCATCTCGATATAATGGGAGTTATCGTGTTCACACAGACTAACAGAAATTTTTGGAATCAGAAAGTCGGAAAACCGGTTACAACGTAACATCGAATTTCTGACCGATTACATAACTTCCCCTATACTTCGTATAGCTGGGGAAGTAACAAATAGTGGGAAGAAAATCTCTTGTTTTACCTTCTTCAAGTCTGGCGAACAGGCAAACCCTTCCAATCACAGTATCCCAGGAATCGTGGGATTTGGAACGCGAAAAAATAGTCCGAAATGTTGCCCACCCAGGTTTGGTTCAGAAAGGAGTCGTTATCCAGTATCTGACTGGTTTAATGTCTTATCCGAAGGACGGCGTGCTCAAGGTATTTTTATCTCTCAGATGAAAAAAACTTTGAGCCCCAGCTGCAATCTACAGCATTCAAAGAAAAACGTTTTGTGCATTCATAACATAGAATGCAGGCTCGTTGCCAGAACGTTTAGTCAATGTTATAAATTTTATACCGAAATAAACAACATTGAATGCAAATAATAAGTCTCATGTATTTTTAAACAACTTACATATTTGTAACATGAATATCTTAGCGTGCTTGCCTATTGGGATCAAAATTGCGGGCTCGAAACTTGGCTGAGACGCATGGGTTAATTTATCAGGGAGGTTAAAAAAACCTTCAGCACGCCCTCATTCGGAAGGTCCCAAGCTTGTACGTGTCAGTACTCGTTAAAGATCTCTACTCTAGGTAACTCAGATTCATGTCCACCGGAGCGACGAAAGAGCGCTCTGGCAGTAGGCGATATGACCACGTAGTTAAAGCCGGGCATGAGTCACAATAATAACCTAACTGCATCTACCTAAGTCACAATGTAATTATTAAGGAACTGAAGATGCACCAAAGATCCTATGCTGGGTCTTATGAATAAAAAAAAAAAAGCTTGTTTTTTATTATGTTAGTTCGTTAGTGTTGACTTCTCTCACATCTAACAACACAAATAAGGATTTTTTTCATTTAATTGTTTTCTCTATTAAGGAATTTTGTATATATAAGGTTTGAAGCAGTTTATTCTTATAAATAATTATGGTCTTACATATAAATAAAACATTTTTGGAAAATTAAAAAAAAAATTTATTTCATAAGAAATATTTTTTTCCGTAGGTCGTTCTGTTTACAACGTAATTCAAAAAATACTGGAGTCATGTTTGGTCGCAGCTCACACAATTCGTAAGTTTTTGTAAATCATTAGTTTAATTTAAAAAAAAAAATAGTCAAAATTATGTTTGATCCCAAGTGTTTAATGTTTTCATATCTCAAATTTAATAGTAGTTTTCAGAAAAAGTCGATTTTTTTTATTGTTAATTTTGTTTATTGTTTATTTATTTGGTGGAGGGAGAATTGTTTAAGTTTGTCTATCTGTCCACTCTGCACGCAGTACAAACCTTCCAAAGTAACGACATCAAACTTGGTACGTACAAGAACTTAGTGCGATCGCCAAACCTCAGGAAAAGTATGCGCAAATTTAAAGTTGAACATGGAGACAGGATTTATTTTTACGGGAATGCATGTAGAGGCTCTATCACCCAAGCTTTTTTTGGCTGCAAATCAATAAGTCTTTTCCTTAGGGGGTTCTGGATACACATATTCAATTTCGTGTCGATACATTCATTCTATCGGGAGTTACCGTGTTCACAATCTTAGGAATCAGGGGGGGCCGGAAAAGATGAAATTCAGGTCAAAATTCAACATCGAATTACGGACCGACTACATAACTTCCCCTATAATTCGCATAGTTGGGGAATTAGAAATCAAATGCAGCTAATTTGCTCCCCTATCACGATTATTCAGTTTCCGTTCACCTCTCAAAACCCTTAGATCTTCTGAACCCTTATACGTGCAGTTATTTGCTCCCCCTCTGATCCCTCCCTCCCCTTCGGGAGATTTGGCTGAAAATCAATGTCCCATCCTTAAGGGATTCTAGACCTACATATAAAATATCGATATTCATTATATCGATAGTTGTCAATGTTCAATTCCGGTTGAAAGTCAAACATATATTTAATTTTTATTTGTCTGTATTATAGAGTTTATAACTGTGTGTAAGACGTAAGAGGAAGTTATGAAAAAAAATTGAATTCATGTTGTCTGCATGCTCGTCATATAGCCTTGGAGTGTAATAAATATCCTTGAAACTAATGAATCGATTCCGAACAAATGAACGACTACACTTCCGTTGGGAAACTTAAGTTTGTATACTAATTTTCAAATAAACAATTTCAATCCAATTGCGAAATAAACAGTCAAATAACAGTAGTAATAATCATTCTTTATCAGTGCAGTCTTGTTAACAACAACGGCTGATAGAGTGCAGTAATGAAAGTTCATGAAGATGGCCAACAGTCAGCAGCAGTCGGAACTATATCAGGCCTAATATAACTTTTACTTATAAGTAAATAAACTATGCTAGCATTGTATGTCATTTTTTCTCTTTGTAAGAGTGCCGGTATGCGTTCTTGCTTCCTGAGCTCAAGATCGTGGATTCGCAACCCGGCCGCAGCTCTTAGGTTTTATATCTGGGAGGTAAAAAAACCGTAAAGTCGGGCTTAACTATACGAAGTATGGGGGAAGTTCAGAAAAGTTCATCTGTTAGAAAATTGCAATATATAGAAAGAATATTGTAGACACGAAATTTTAGATGTCTGAATTTCCCTTAAAATTACTTGTATAGACAGACTTTCAACTGAATCGGCCTTAGGTTTAATTTTTTTTTTTTTGAGGGGGAGATGAGGCTTAACGCAGATATTGCAATAATTATTAATTTATTTTATTATATTCCAATATTAATTAATTAATTACCGGTGTATCAACACAAAATTTCATATGTATGATGATTTATTTTAAATTTCATATTCTCGTACGTATTAATTTTCAGCCGAATCGACCAAAAGGAAAAGGGGGGTTCACTCTGTATAATGAATCTATCAACACGAAATTTATTATTAGATTCAGAAGTCAGCTAAATCGTTTCAGAGCTAGAGTGAAAACATTATTATTAATTCGAGCGTGGGAAGTACTTTTCCGTTGCCTGTCTTATATCGATTATTATTGGTTTGTTATCGATAAATTTTAAATCAGACATTAATTTATGTACCATACCGTGGATAGCCTTTAGGATTTCAATAATTTACATTTTAAAAAAGGCGCCAGGCCGTCGGCTCCTATCTTAGAAAGTGTTGGAGGGAGAAAGCTTCGATATCGTACTTTGATGCGATACTGTTCTAAGATGTCCTCCACAAACCTTCCTTAATTATAAAAGCTCACATCCTCACATCCCTAATAATTTTGAGTTGTCACCAAAATTTCATTTTTCCGATCCCTGATTTCAAAAATGAAAAACAAATTTCTGTCTGTCTGTGTGTTTTATTTGTGTATCGATAACCCCATAAGAAAGACATTTATTGATTTACGGCCAAAGAGAGGGGGCTTAACTAAAAAACTCTACTAACTGCCGATGTAATGAATGTCAGATGAATGAAAATCAGTAAAAAATTCAGCCGAAGGGTATAGGGAGGTGAGAGGAGGGGGGATCGACTCAAAAACCCCAATAATTGAGAATACAATGAATATATCGATATGAAATTTAGTATGAGGATTCAGAAGTATCGTATGTCACTAATAAGTATTTGTCACTATTTCTTGTCGAGAGGGCGCCGGTAGCTCAGTGGTATGCGTGCTTGCCTTCTGAGCTCAAGGTCGTGTGTTCGAAACCCGACCGAGGCCCCTTACTTTATTTTATCTGGGAGATAAAATAAACTTAAGCACGTCGTCCTTCGGATGGTCCCGAGCCTGTACAATGTCAGATATTCGTTAAAGACCCCAGCCCTAGGTGAATAAAAATTTAGGACTTCCACAGTAGAGTCGGGCTCATGTCCACCAGAGTGAGCGCTCTGGTAGTAGGCGATATGACTTCGTAGTTGAAGCCCAGGCATGAGTCATAATTACTAACTATTTCTAGTCAAAACGTTTGATTAAAGGTTTTAGAGGGAGAGGGAAAACTTGGGGCCTCATATTGTCTTGCCAAAACTTTATGAGAATCATCAGGTTATATACAATATTAGGTGAAAAACAATGGGGCTTAATTCCGAGGGGCTACCTTAAGAAATGTTTCTGTAACATAACGAACTTAACTTATTTTAACTACATGTTGTCTATATGCTTTGGTAATACATAATATGAAATAACTAAATTTTCTATGATCTCACAACTACAGGAGTACTCGTGCAAGTATTTTCAGTGGCAAAAGTAGGAACTACACAGCCATAACGTAACATATTTATTAAGATTTTTGAAATTTTCTTTTACTATATAGTTTACCACTAAATTACAAAGATTCGATACCTTGAAATTGTGTCTTGTGAATATTTCAGTATATTATTTTTATTAAATACATTAATAAATCATGTAGCTCACATGATTCTGTAATGTTTTATATGTAAATAAGTAAGAGGTATCAATCAATCCAATATTATTATTAGTATTTTTAATACTGAAATATATATATATATATTTTTTAAAGACGGCGAATGACCGTTAATGTACTTGCCCATCATAAATTAATCAATTACGTTTTCGTTCTCCCTCCAAAAAGTAATCGATCATCAGGGCTACACATCAATAGTTGACTTACCATAGAGGCTTCTAAATCCTCTTACTAAATGTTGTACTGATACAGTCATCGTAGTTACAAGAGTTTTTGAGTCGAGCCCTCCTCTCATCCTATATTTCTCAACGGCCGATTTAGCGGAAAATTATTAGTCATTATTTCGGTCGGTATTGCTATCATCTTCAGCCACCACTTAACAATTTGTTTCTTTGTATTTCTTAATTTTTTAATATCTTTATTTGTTAATAATGTTATGGACGTACCCGTTGTGAAGGTCCTTCTGTATGTTGTGGACGGAGGATGACCCATATCTGAGCTGGACAAACCAAACCGTTCTATCTCCCTTTCACTTATATTCGTTCACTAGAAAATATCTTTATTTGTTATTAATGTTATGGACGTACCCGTTGTGAAGGTCCTTCTGTATGTTGTGGACGGAGGATGACCCATATCTGAGCTGGACAAACCAAACCGTTCTATCTCCCTTTCACTTATATTCGTTCACTAGAAAATATCTTTATTTGTTATGGACGTACCCATTGTGAAGGTCCTTCTGTATGTTGTGGACGCTTGGATGACCCATATCTGAGCTGGACAAACCAAACCGTTCTATCTCCCTTTCACTTATATTCGTTCACTAGAAAATATCTTTATTTGTTATTAATGTTATGGACGTACCCGTTGTGAAGGTCCTTCTGTATGTTGTGGACGGAGGATGACCCATATCTGAGCTGGACAAACCAAACCGTTCTATCTCCCTTTCACTTATATTCGTTCACTAGAAAATATCTTTATTTGTTATTAATGTTATGGACGTACCCGTTGTGAAGGTCCTTCTGTATGTTGTGGACGGAGGATGACCCATATCTGAGCTGGACAAACCAAACCGTTCTATCTCCCTTTCACTTATATTCGTTCACTAGAAAATATCTTTCCCCATTTATTTGTAATTAATGTTATATTATTTATATAAATATAATTTTAAAAAAGTCTTTGGTCAATTATCTGCAATGTACGAATTAATCAATTAACTTTTTGCTCCCCCTCCAAAGCCAGTCGGCCGTTTACGCTAATATTCATCAGTTGACTTACATAGGGGCTCCTAAATCCTTATACTAAATTTTGTGACGATAAGTTCATTACATTGGCAGTTATTAAGGTTTTTGAATTGAGCCCCCTTGAACCCTCATGTTATGTCGTCATTGGGTTTTGAATTTAAATATGACATTTCATGTTGATACATTCATTTTATCGGCAGTTATTTTGGGGTATTTGAGTTGTCCCCTTCTGCCGATTCCGCTGAAAATTAATAAGTGTCGTCATTATGGGATATGAATTCGGGTTTTGAGTTAAGCTCCGCCCCCCCCCCCCCCCTCCCCAAATTTGACCCTTTTCTTCGACAGATTTGTTTGATAATCTATAAATTTTGTCCTTGTGGGGTTCTGATTACATACATAAAATTTCCTGGTGATATATTCATTCCATCTGCTGGAGTTCTCGTGCATACGTACATATTTTTTGGATTCAGGGAGTCAGGGAAAACTTGAAATTCCTATGTTAACTGTGATGATTTTCTGAGCCATTACGTAACGTCCCCCTGTATTACATATACCCGGGGAGAGAGTAAAAGGATATGAGTGGCAACGGCCTCTGCTTCGGGTCAATGATAGGTTTTTTTTTTTCTTCTCCAACCTGAGAAAATTCTGTGTGTCTACTCTAGTTTCCACATTAGATGTACTAATTTAATAACGATTTGGCTAAAAATCAATAGGTGTCGTCGTCCTTATGGAGTAAAGTTTGTATAAATACATTCATTCTGTCAGAAGTTGTGTTCGACAGGAATTTGTTTTGTTTTGCATATCTGTTTGGAAAACATGGAAAATTAACAGAATTTCTGACCAATTACGTAACTTCCTCCATACTTCGTATAGCTGCATAAGTAAAAATATTAGTAAGTTTTTATTATGCTAAAATAAGTTTTTCTTGTCTTAACTTCGGTCGGCAATTCTGTGTTATAAAGCAGCCTCCTTCCCTACTGCAGGTAGTATCCTCTAACTTTCAGCCATCGCCGGGCAGCGCGTAAGTCCTTTGCGCCTTCCTATGCATTCAGTAACGCTGATCGCGCTCTAGCGGCTCGCTTTGCCATGTTTGGTCTTAACTATTCTTTGTCTGTTGTACATGAAAATTAAAAAAATAATTAACCATTACTGTGTGTTTGTGAACATGATACTTAACTATCTATAGAATGAAAATAACGTCACGCAATTTTATATGTTTATGCAGAACTCCATAAGGATGACACCTAATGATTTTCAGCCAAATCGGTCGAAGAAAAAGAGGGGATTAGAGGGGAGGGGGCTGTTCACAAAACCCAATAACTGTCGATGAAATTAATATATCAACAAGAAATTTAGTATGAAGATTCATTAGTCCCCTGAGTAAGTAAGCTACTGATTTTCAGGGTATTCGGTGGATTGGTTTAAGAGGAAGTTGATCAATTTGCGCTGGGGAAGTACATTGACGGTGATTCACCTTTGGACCTTTTTGAATGGAGAGGGTGGTTTGGGTTTTAGGTTGTGTCCATGTGACCCTGTGAGAAGTTGAGGCTGCTGGTACCCCTGTCTCCCTAGGACAGGTCAGATGCCCTATTGTTCCAAGGGTCCTTTCCTCAAGTCCTCTGGCCCTTCTCAAAGCAGACAACTTGCCCCCTACTAAACCTTCCCCTTCATCCATTTGACCTCACCTCCATATCACCATTCTGGTTAGATTTCCCTTTACCAACCGGTTCTTTTTTTCTTCTGTTTTTCGGTTACTTTTACCTTCCTGGACTCCCCCAACCACTAGGTGCATTAATTGGAAGAAAGTTGAAATGTCCGAAATGAAAGTGTTGATATCCCCTCTACTGAAGATAATATATATATATATATATATTCGACAAATTCGGCGTGAGCTGGATTTGACCCCGCATTTTCGTCTAATTTTTACGTTAAGTATATACGAACATATATCGTATTTACTAATATATAGATATTAATTGAATCAATTAAGTTTTCGCTCTCCCTCCAAAGCCAATCGACCGTTTGAACTAAAACCCAATATTTGACTCACCTAGTGGCTTTTGAATCCTCATTCTGTATTTTGTGTCAAGACATTCATTACAACGGCAGTTATTAGGGTTTTTGTGTTGAGCCTCCTCCCCTAATCCCTCCCTTCTCTTTGGCAGATTTGACTGATGATAATCAATAGGTGTTGTTCTTAATCGATTCTGGATTCACATATAAAACTTCGTGTCGATACATTCATTCAATCGGGAGTTATCGTGTTCACACAGTTTTTTTTTTTTTTTTTTTTTTTAATCAGGAGGTCGGAAAACATGAAATTCCATTGAAAACTCTGCATCGATTTTCTGATCTATTACATAACTTCCTCCATACTTCGTATAGCTCGTTAAGGAATATACATATATAAATATATATATATATATATTTTTTTTTTTTTTTGCTATGAAAAAAAAGGGATGTATGTACAATCTTTTCGAGTCAGCTGGACAAATATATTTCTATCTTGGATATTTCCCTGTAATTGAAGTATAGTGCTAATTTTAGTATTATAAGCGGCTCGCACTTGAAAACCTTGTGACATAATTGCGACCTGCTAATGCCGAAACCATACTAATGAAGAAAATGGTCGAGTCAAGTAATTATGTGCGCTAAAATCGATTTTGGACCAAATTTTGTAATGATTTAAAAAGAGTAAATTGTTGATAGTTGGGCGTGAATGTGAGGGACACTCCGTTTATTTTATTTATTTTTTTATAAAAATAGCTGGCCCCCTTGGGAGAGAGGCAGGTTCTCTAGGCGGAGATGGTTTGGTCAGTTTCCAAAAACAGCCACCAGACAGCTCTAAATGGACCTTCTGCAACTTTTCAAATGTTCAATTTATAGAAGAGTCTTTGTCTAGCCGTGCTCGTCTTATGAATGAGACTCAACATTGTGTCGCTATTAATATATGTGCAGTGAAGGGTTCCCAGATCGAATCCAACACTATACTAACTTCATAATAGGATACTTGAGGGCGCCGGTAGCTCAGTGGTATGCGTGTTTGTCTTCTGAGCTCAAGAACATGGGTGCGAAACCCGGCCGAGGCCCTTAGTTTATTTTATCTGGGAGGTAAAATAAACCTAAGCACGCCGTCCTTCGGATGGGACGTTAAGCGATGGTCCCGAGCCTGTACGATGTCAGGTACACGTTAAAGACCCCTGGCCTAGGTGAATAAAAATTTAGGGTAGGCAAAATGTAGGACTCCCACAGTAGAGTCGGGCTCATGCCCACAAGAGTGACGGAAGAGCGCTCTGGTAGTAGGCGATATGACCTCGTAGTTAAAGCCCGGGCATGAGTCATAAAACCTAAGCTATTAGGATACTTCATAACAATGTATAGGTACAACATGATTTTTTTATACCAACCATTTTTGTACACATCACTTGTTCCATTGTAGAATGTAATTTTGAAATTGACATTCTTATTCACAATAAGCCAGTATAAAATTAATTTGAGAGAGAGGAGGAGAATGATTTGTAAAAAAGTGTTTGATATAAGAAGTCCTATTATGGCCACATCACATATATTTTATATTTTCTTTCCATTTTTATGATATTTAATAAAAAACTACGAAAATTATTAGTTAGTTATTACGACTCAAGCCCACTTACGAGGTCATACCGACTACTGTCACTCTGGTGGACATGACCCCGACACAACTATGGGAGTCCTAAATTTTGCCTACCTGAATTTATTCATCTTTAAAGAGTACCTGAGGTCCACAGGCTCGGGACCATCGCTTAACGTTCCAGCCGAAGGACGGCGTGCTAAAGGAATTTTCTTTATCCCAGAAAAAAACCTAAGGGCCTCAGTTTGATGCAAATCTTATGTGTTGTTACATTACTGTGTCACTTCAAATAATTTTAATATGATTTAAACTAACAAATACATTTTAATATAAAAAAGTCATTGACTAGTGCAAGTTGATACAGACCCTTTTAATGAATAAGAAAGAGTGTTACAATTAAAAGAGAGCCAAGACAGGTTAATTTAATTAATGAAAGGGCAACAGAGCGGAACTCACATCAATGAATGAGTCACTACTCATCTCTCATTCATAAATAGATCATTTCTATTAGATCAACAACGTGTAACGGAAGTGGGTGGTTTTGTTCAGCGTAATTAGTTTTCTTTGTTCCTCCTAGCCATCCATTGGGAATGTCATTGGAGAAGAAAGATGGAGATGATGGAGTATGGATAACGCCCGGCTATCTTCTGGTTACCACCGTATTCTGACGTCGGGGACCACACTATGAGCGGAACAAGTCAACACGGAATTTTTTTGGGCAGAAAAAAATAAATATATTTATGCGACTGGTTGATCAAAAAATGTACTTCCCCGTACGAATTGACCAACCATTGGGGCTAATAATCAACAGTTGACTTACATAGGGACTTCTAATTCCTCCTACTAAATTTTGTATCGATATATTCATAACATCGAAAGATATTAGACATTTTAAATAGAAATTCCCTCTTCTGATCTTATGAGGTTTCAAATATAAATATTAAAAAATCATTCTATCCGGAGTTACATGAAATGAAAAACATGGAATTTCGCTGATAACTCAACATCGAATTTCTGACCCCGATTACATAACTTTGTGAGTAATAATAAGTAAGAAAATACGATCACAAACTACGTCGCGCCACAAAATGCTGACCAAGTTTTGTAGTGTCTCAGCTTAACGTAGGAATTTATAGCAACAATTTTTCCAAGTTTTCAATTAAAGTAAATCAGGTCCAATTGCTCTAAATTTCCGCTCTCTCTCTCTTCCTCCACAAGGGATGCCAGAAATGTGATAATGACAAAAATGTAAAAGAAAATAAATAAATAAAATTAATAATAATTAAAACAAAAAGAATAAATAATAAATATTAAAAATAATTTCACTTTTTTATTACAAATCTTTTAGTTATTCTCTACTACTGTAGGAGTCCTAAATTTTTCCTATCTAGGTTTATTCTTCTGACAACGTACATACTCGGGACTATCGCTTAACGTCCGAAGGACGACATGCTCAAGGTTTTTCTACCTCCCAAAATGTATATTCTAAGTTAGAATTATTTTTAAAATATTTAAATTGGTTCCATTCAAAAATATTGCTTTCTCTGGTTATATTCACTTTGGGAAAGAAACATTGAAAGAATGCGACGCAGTATATGAAGACACGCAATAGATGGAGACGTTCCATGGGGGTGTCTAGACGCAGTACAATTTGTATAAATGCACGTAAACAGAATTTCAACTTAAATATTAAAAATATATTTTAAAAATATATGTAGGGAAATGTATTTATAAGTTAGGGGCTATATATATTCATTAATGGTAGTAGGAGAGGATTGTGATGTGAGTGAGTGCCAGTATAGAGTGGCTCGGTATGAGTTGGCATACCTTCCACATCCCCACTCAGTCTTTCATCTTTACCGGCACCAATGAGACTCCAGCACAACTATTTTATATTGTTTTTTTTTTAATCCTAATCTTCTTCCCCAGCAGAAGTTAAGTGAATTCCAAATAATAAAATCTAAATGTAACGGAAAATCGTTACGGAAGTGATGCGATATAACATATAATATCTTTATAAATATAATAATTCTATATGACAATTATTGTGAGTTGGTTTTTATCCGTTCCAGGTTAAACAAACACTTGATGAAGTGATTTTTTAACTTTTGTATCTCGTTGTTTGTCTGTTTGTTCCATCAAATTAGATCGGTGAATCACTGGCAATGTACGCCTCCAGGGAAGGAATTAATCAAGTTCACTACTATCACTCACTACTATCTAAAGAGAAAAGATTGCGAGGCTTCCTCCCGTCCAAACGGCGAGGAGGAGTGTCAGGATTTAATCGGTGACATACATAGAAAGGAGTTTGGACTGGAACGCGGAATGCTTGGATACAATTGTTTAGCCAAGGTTCAAGTCCGTACGTCCAGATGGGCCCATAATGATCTTGTAAATCGTAATTATGTTATTAGTAGTCAATTTTGTTTTTGGTCCAAGTAGTCGACATAATCTTGTATTCAGTTATTGTCCTTGTCATCATGTATAGTGGGTATATTTAAATATATAAACATATACATATATGTTAATATTTGTCTCCATTCCGCACTCACTTCGTGTATACAAATAGATGAAAGAGTCAACGACTGTAGATTTCCATCTAAATTTATCTTTACGTAGATACATAAATATGATGGATATATTGTGTTATTAATATTATTCTAGACAGGATGTCAGTAATGAGGGCCGTGAAGAACGCTTCGTTTAGTACCATGATTGAACACTTAAAAATAGACATGAATGGACCTTATTTATAAAAAGTTACATATATATAAAAATATAATATTTTAACCATTAATATTTTGTTTAAAATAAATAGCGTCAGACCTAAAAAATAAATATATTATTTATTTTTTTATTAATTAACGTTACCTTCATGATGGGATCCTTTGATAAGGATCAAATCTATTTGACTATATGACTGTGATTCTTGGAAAGGGACGAAAGAGAATGGATGAGGTGATAAGGAAGCTGGGTGAGGATTGATGTGAAAGTATGGATGGTGAAGTTGTATAGAGCGGACCTATGGGGGGGTTGATGGTGATGGGCCGATGGCAGTGGCTAGAGGAGCCCAAAGTGGCCTAGCCACCGGCCTCCATCCCGTTTTAATAACTTCCGTCCCTCTCTCTTCCTAATTACGGCAGGTCCAGGGTCAGTAACCTCGTCATGTGCTCATGTCTCTGTTTGTCTGTTACAGGTGATGCAGTGAGTGGCTGTGGGTGTTCCCAACCCAGTGGATGGCCGATGCCGCTGCTCAGCGGGCCGGCCGACGGGTCTCACTCTCCGACCCCAGGCCTGAGGCGGCCAGGGCCCACAACGAGTACCTCGAGGCCCCCCTACCTTCCTCCCACCACCCCCACCATCCTCACCACCTCCACCATGAGAACAATAACAAGAAGCCGCCCCCGCCCCTCTCCATCCAGCCCAAGAAGGCCCCGCCCCCGCCACCGCCACAGCCCCCGGACTCTATCATCTGTAGCGAGTGCGGCAAGTGTCGGTGTGAGTCCTGCCGAGAGCCCCCCGCCCCTCCCTCCGCCTGGCTCTGCTCCGACTTCTGCTACTGTAGTGTGGACTCGTGTGTGGACTATGCCTCTTGCCTGTGCTGTGTCAAGGGGCTGCTCTACCACTGCGGTCCCCGGGAGGAGTGGGCCGACGACCCTTGCTCCTGCACTGGGAGCCGGTGGCTGGCCAGGTGGTCCTGCCTGGGGCTCGCCTCCCTCTTCCTCCCTTGCCTCTGCTGCTACTGTCCGCTGAGGAGTTGTGCAGACGCCTGTGAGACAGGGTACGCGGCGTGCACTCATCGCGGCTGCAGGTGCCAGCGAAGGCTCCTCGACAGCCCACGGGTCTGATCACACACATTCCACCCTCCCTTCCCTATCTTCATCTCGATGTGTACATATACCTTCCCTGTCTCCCCTCCCCCACCTCGGGACTTTCGGTATAAAGCCCCAAAGTGCAACACACATGGACTTATTTACTAATTGTTATTAATTTAATAAAGCAATGCTTTACTGCAGATAATATGTTTTATAAATATATATTTTATGTATATGAATATCGTATGTGAGATCTTCGGATCGATAATCGACAAACACATGATAATGTTGTCATTTTATTTTTATACTGTTGTTTACATTGGTAGTAGGTAAACTTGACTACGGTTAACCCTAATATGATAAATAAACTGGACCACCATAGAAAAATTAGTTGGAAAACATGTAAATTGGACCATACAGATATATCTGTTTAGAAAGATGAAGCCATTGGGTGGGTGGTCACTTGCTCCAGGTTCCTACAGTGCGAGATAGTCAGTCATATTAGGGTGAGGCTTCACAGCTCGCCACCACTCAAATTTATCTTCCCATATTTCAGACCACTTAGTGGTGGTCCAATTTATATGTGCCCCTTTCTTTACATTGTTTATCAGTTGCGTAACTACCATTTTATATAAACCTGAAGCGAAATGAGTTGTCTTGTGGGCGGGTCCAATTGGCACAACTCCTTATTGTCATTGGAGCTTTGTAACCCCATCTAGCTACTAGCCCCGCCCATATGACAACTCATTTCCCTACTACCATAATATTGGGGGCAAATAATGTGTACGTTCGTTTCCATTAAAAAAAAAAAAAAAAATCTTATAATTTATTAAGTTCGATGTGAGTTGTGGGCACATTGGGTCAGGAATCCCGAAATAACCTATTTTTTTTTCTCATAAATTTCCATAAATGTTTCGGTATATTTTCCAGATTTGTCCACTTTTTTCCGAAAATATTTTGGGTCGAATTCCCATCAATTTCTTCAGGCTCATTTTGATCTGAAAAAGATAAGTGAAATCGATCTTCCGAAAAACTGGACACTTCTGGAAGTTTCGCCGAAAATATCAAGCATCCCAGAGAAGCCTAAGTTGCTCATAAATTCCTACCAATAAAAACAAAAAATAAATATAAAGAAACTTTGAATTTTACAATGAGTGACTGATCAGTTAAGAACTTCAGCTAGACTAATATTTCTTTCATACATTTTCAATGAAAATATACAAAAAGATGTATTTATTAATAAATGATTTAAAAGGTTTTATTATAGAAAGTTCCTGAAGTTCTAGTGAATGTGTTTCTCTCATCCTTCTCGAATTCCTGACCCACCAACTCATGATATTTGTTCGCCTTCAGAAGGCCACAATTCTTCCTATATTTTTGCAATACTTTACTGTCAGGTAGTTTATGCAATTGCCTATTGTTGATGGAGGAGAAACATGGAATTTGTTGTTGAATCCCTGCTATGTACTTCCCCAGAACGAATTAATCAATCAACTTTTTGCTTCCCCTCCGATACCAATCTACTATTTGAGTTAATATTCAACACTTCACTTACATAGGGTCTCCTAAATCCTCATACTAAATGTTGGGTTGATAAGTTTATTACAACGGCAGTTATTAGAGTTTTTGAGTTAAGCCACTCCCCTAATCCACCCTTCCCCTTTGGCCTTTGACACGCGTTGTCCTTTCAAAACTACGTTTTAAATTAGTTAGAAACATTTCCGGAAAACACGACGGGAGACTCACTAAGTCTCCCGTCATGTTATACAGTAATCCTTACTGTATTAAGGTACTCTACTGTACCTACTTTCCGAAAACAAACTGTCCGTTCCCCCTCAAATTCGCTCAACTATTAAAACGGTCGGTGTCTATTCGAGACTTATTAAGTACTCTCTCGTCCTAAGCTCAGTAGAGCCCAAAATGATGATCAAAAGACATTATATTACTATAGTCCAATGGTAAAACTGATTATTTCAGTTGTTGGAATGAAACCTCATCATTTTCTAATCCTATATAAATGCATCCGATAAGTTTCATTTCATCAAGTTAGTATAGAATTACCTAGAAACTACTTTCTGAGATTCTGGTCACACATGTAAAATCTCGTGTCGATACATTCATTCTATCTATTAGCAGTTTTTACGTTAAGCCTCCCCCCTAATCTCCCCCTTCCCTTTGGTCGATTTGGCTGAAAAACAATAGGTGTCGTCGTCAGAGGATTCTGGACTTATATATAAAATTTCGTGCCGATACTTTCATTCTATCGGGAGTTATCGTGTTCACAGATAGAGCTATTTTTTTTCTCCATATTTGGAATCTAGAGGTCGGAAAACATGAAATTCCGTTGAAAACTCCGCATCGAATTTGTGACCGAATACATAACTTCCCCTATACTTGGCATAGCTGGGGAAGTAAGAATGTTTTCTTATATTGGAAAATTCAACTAATATATTACTTAATTTTGATGAAAACAAAATTTTATTTTAGTTAGATTATTCCTATTTTTCATATGTGGTGTTGTATTTCAATCTTTCTCCTCCATCAACTCAAGACACAAATTTTCCAAAGATCTTCATGGGAATAGAATCTCATCAATTGTATTTTATTTTCTGTTTTTATTTTTATTTAATTTTTTTTTTTTTAACGAAGTATTCCTTGTGAGAGATTTGTTTGGAAAATGAAAGGCTACAACATCTTGTTTTGTGTTAATGAATGTTTAAAAAAAATATATATATATGCCAGTGCATTCCTGAAAAAAAAATCAATTTTTTACTAATGTTTCCCCCTCCACAGTCATAAATGTCGATATACATTTATTATACATGAAAACATATTGGTTGGATATACATTTGTTTATGTATTTGACAGAAATGAGATTATATATTTTGACAGACATTTTTATTATTTTTATTTTAAGGAATGTAAATTGATAGCCAAGAAATGGTCGAAAGATGCAGTATTATCTAGTCTATTTGAATTAATTTTGTAATTTTTGAGAGTGTCCGCAAAATATTATTTGTGTATATATTATTTAATTTATAGGCTGTTTTTTTTTTCTTTAGTCCCAATGTTCTTTTTTTTTGTTCAAACAAATTTTATTTTTGATATTTATAATTTTTTTAATTTATTATTATTCTGTTCTAAAGGCCAAAGCCTTGTAAGCTTGGTCGATCTGGCCATTATTTACAGACAAGTTGACTATCGATGTAAGATTGATGGCTGCACAAATTGTTTAATACTGAACTATTGAGGAGATAGTTCCTCAGCTCAGAAGTAGCGTCCTATCCTAGCCCTACTGAGCTCAAGATCTCGAAAAAACCTTGAGCACGCCGGATGGGACGTTAAGCGATGGTCCCAGGCCTGTACGATGTCAGGTACATGGATGGATACGCCTAGGTAGGCTACATTTAGAACTCCCCCTGTAGAGTCGGATTCAGGTTCACCAGAGCGACGAAAGAGAGCTCTGGTAGTAGGCGATATGACCTCATAGTTAAAGCCCGGGCTTCCAACATATCATATCTACTGTATATTTCAAATGAGATGTTGTCTTTGCTGGAGATGAACCCAATAACTAACTGTATCAGCCATTTTTTAAAATTATTATTTACTGGTTGTCATTACTGTACTCTTCAATTAGCCTGTTTTTAAAGTAATAAAAAAATTATTAAAATTAAAACTATATAATTTTTTCGTTATTATTATGGATGTAGACTTTTTGGTGTAGAGTTTGTTGTTATATCAACTTTTTATAATTAACGAATTATTTCTGAAGCAATGGAGTTGTGCTCCACCCCTTCTGCAAATTCAGGACTGTCTCTCACCGAACTGGGGTACTATTGGGTATCAAGTGTACTATATTGTGCACACCCTAATCTTACATTGATAGCCAACGTACAAACTTGCAAATATCGGTCAAATCAGCCTTGGGAGGCAGATCCACCATCCTTACTCCAAGCTACTATGGCTTTTTCTTCTTTTTTTTTTTTTTTTTTGTAGATTCGTGGGACTGTAGTAGTACAATTTGTACTGCTTATAATTATAAATATATGCAAAAAACAAATTAACATTTAAATAAATTGTTACCATTCTGAAACATCACAAAAAAATAAATATATATTCGTATAAAGTAAAAAAAAAAAAAAGTATCAGGGTACAAATTTTACCCACCAACAAAAATATATATTTTCTAATACGCTATATATTATATATTGTAGAATATAACTAATTTATTAAATAAAGTTTGAGCTCTGATACATGTGAAATGTATTTGGTAACAATTTGTTTAGACTAAGTCATGTTATGCTCCGATCAAAAGCATAATATTCGATATTGTATATACTCTATAAATATATAAATATATATATATATAAATATAAAATCTCTATATATAATAAAATGTAAACTTGTAAACGTTAACAAATATATAAAAATAACAAACATTTAATTTATTCAGCTTTGACTTTTTGTTTTCAAATATATATTTTTTTGTTTTGCCCATTTCCCTTATTGTTACATGAGATGGAGGAATGACAATGTTCCATGAGTGGATTCAATCCAAGACATTATGGTAACAACTAATTTGCCTACTTTTCATTGATAATGAAAAATAGTGTACAGCTGTTATTATTCAAGAGAAAGAAATATGTGTTCAAAATAAAAGTCCACTCATTTTTCAAGTATATAGACTGCTCGATGGAACTTTGTTAATCTCTTTTAATTTGCAAGAAAATTTGTTCTGTAAAAGCGAAGCTATTTTGTTGGGGATATGGAGTCAGCATGGTATTATGTATAAATACCGCCTCCACCAGAGCGATAAAAGAGCGCTCTGGTAGTAGGCGATATGACCTCGTAGTTAAAGGCCGGGTATGAATGTCAATAACTAACTAAGCATAAAATATAGACACCGATAATGGAATATAAACGGTAAAAATGACGTGTAGACACAGATAATGGGATATAGACAATATAATTGAAGTATAGACACACATGATGGAATATAGACAATAAGGACGAAGTATAGACACACATGATGGAATATAGACAATATAGATGAAGTATAGACACTCATGATGGAATATAGACAATATAATTGAAGTATAGACACACATGATGGAATATAGACAATAAGGACGAAGTATAGAGACAGATAATAAATAGAATATAGGCAATAAAAATAAAGAGACAGATAGTACAAATGAAGTATAGACATAATGGAATATATGTAGATAATACAAATTATGTGTAGACACAGATATTGGATTATAGACAATAAATTTACTACAATATACTATTGAAGTATAGACATAGATAATGGGATATAGACAATATAATTGAAGTATAGACACACATGATGGAATATAGACAATAAGGATGAAGTATAGAGACAGATAATAAATATAATATAGGCAATAAAAATGAAGAGACAGATAGTACAAATGAAGTATAGACATAATGGAATATATATATATAGATAATACAAATTATGTGTAGACACAGATAATGGGATATAGACAATAAATTTACTACAATATACTATTGAAGTATAGACATAGATAATGGAATATAGACAGTAAGAATGAAGTATAGACACATTTTGTTTTTTTCTAGGTAGTTTTTACAAACTAACGTTACCTACTTAGTATTATTTTGTATTTAGAGCAGGGCCGGCGGAATATGAAAATGGCGCCCGGGCAATACTGAAATTGGCGCCCTCAAAGTTCCTTTTTTTAGAGTAACATTTTTTCAAGTTTTAAATTTTACATATGATGTATTTTAATTTTAATCTTTAAATATTTCGATATTAATTTTAATATAAATTTTATAACTTTTTTGAACAATTATATAATTCTTTTAAACAAAGAGGAGAGTAAAATAAAAATTTTTAGTAGCATATGAATGAAAAAATCCACTATCTTATGAAATGATTTTATGTCAATACCACTTCTCACTTTTACAAATTATCTATTTTTTTAAACATATTCGGCCCCTCCGGCAATTTGGCACCCCGGACTTTTGCCCGCTTCGCCCGGCCCTGATTTAGAGAAGCAATTCTCAAACTGTGGTGTTTCAGGAATTTCTCTATTTTTTTCCCGCTGAACGCAAGTTACTGCATAGATTATTTTTCTTCTGTTCACAATCCAACTAGGTTGTATATTTTGTAGAATCTTCTCATAACACTGTCAATCAAGTAATTACTTACTTTATAATTGGTGTTTCTTTGATAGCCCTCATCAGCTTAATTAACCCGAGGATTATGTGTTTTCATTACGTGTACATAATTTTTCTAATTGATATTTGGTATGTGTTGGATTAATGTTGACAAATCTTAGTATATTTCGCGAACGTTGATCTAAATTGTTATGTACTGAGTAGAAATATGTAAGCACATATACCTCTTCTTTAAATACGTTGTTTGTTTTTCAATGCTTGCAATCTTTAGTTCTAGTCAACTTGACAAACAGCAAATATATACAAGAGATATGTTTGTATGTAGACGACTGGGTGTTGACATATGTATATATGTGATGTATATAAAACAATTAGGAGATACTTACCATTTAATTTGGTGGTACGCTAAATGAAAAGTTTGGGAATCGCTCTTTAAATTATACAGCTCGTTCAGGAACCTCTGAACCTTCGCGTACACAAACCATTCTACAGGCAAGGGGTGCTTGCACAAAACACATTAAAACGGGTTAGAAATTCGATCGAGGCCCTTAGATTTTTTTTTAAATCTGGAACGTGAAAAAAAAACCTTGAGCCTGCCGTCCTTTCGGATGGAACGTTAAGCAATGGTCCCGAGCCTGTACAATGGCAGGTACTCGTTAAAGACCTCTACCCAAGGTGGGCAATACAAAATTTTGAACTCTCGCTGTAGAGTCAGTCTCATGTCCACCAGAGTGACGAAAGAGCGCTCTGGTAGTAGGCGTTATTGCCCGGACACGAGTCACAATAACTAACTATAGAGATAACGATATTAGAGCAATCGAGGGGGCACCTACCGGTACAGGAAGGGGGGAGTGATGCGGCTCTCACTGAGAGATAGCAGCCAATAACGTCTGAGACATCGTGGCGTCAACTCAAGTGACTCTGATACTTTGGCCATATACATAATACATTTTGAACGAAAAGCAAAAATGAGCGAAAAAAAGCATCAGAGGCGACATGTTAATAGCATATGAATTACCACAATATTGTTTTAATTGTAATATCATAAATAACATGTTGGAAAGAGGAGACCGGTAGCTCAGAGGTAGCGTGGTTGCTTACTGAGCTCAAGATTGCGGGTTCGAAACCCGACCGAGGCTCTTTTTAAGACACCTATTATAATATAATAGGTGTCTTAAAAAGAGCCTCGGCCGGGTTTATATTATATGACTTTTTTAAGACACTTATTATATATGAATCGTGAATGATGAAGCGTGAATCTTCCCATTCTTCCATTTTTGACCAGAATTGATTTTTCAACTTCGACATTATCAGTGTATAGTGGGTTGTTTGAATGAACACTTATTTAAAATTACATATATTAAATTACACCAAAATCCGACAAATGTTTTTGGAAATTTCAAAAAATTGTCGAAGTTTAGCATGGGTTAAGTTGGGCTTCAACCGCTTTGCTTCGCTCCGCCCCAAATAAATGTCAATAAATACATTTTCTATTTTTAGTTTATTTATTTCTATATAATGGACTGAGTGTACAAGGACGAAGTTGACAGTAAGGACGGATACAAGACATACAAGAGAGTAAGAGCGGGCTAACATTCTGCTGGTTTGTCGAGAGGGCAGGCCATCTGACTGAGGAACTGGAAGACGGTCCGGGTAGGACGACCTGTCATCAGACCTTTCCGGTAGTAGTTGGGTACATTGTCGCTCTCCATTCCCGTACCCGTGATGTCCAGGTGCATGAAGTCAACTGGAGGAGCGAACTCCTGCCAACAACAATAAGTGCATATAATACGAGACACCATCGCATCTCAACAGTCACTGGTGGATGTCGGCAAACACCAACTAAGTCAGTTAAAGTCCGAAAAATTATTTGTATTTCATTCTATTCGGACATTGGCTGGTGATAATCGACATACACAGATAGACTGTGGTTAATGTTGAATGAAATAAGAAGACAAAGGAGGTTATCTGTAGTTAGTTACGTATAATGATCAGGTTATCAAACCTGTACCACTTCGCTAAAAGGACCTACAGGCTCAACATTTTATTCTTACAGATAAATGACATCTGTTCTTTTTATATAATAGATCTATCCAAAAAGATCTGCCTAGCCTCTGTATAGCAGTGGATGCAGACCGAGAGGGACAGGTGAGCTCAAGAGAGGCGACAATGAGGGAAACATAAATACAAATAGCAAATAAACCTGTTTTATATAACATAAAAAATAAAGAAAAGAAAATTATTTTTATAATAAAGAATTTACAAATAGGTAAAATCACATAAATAAATTAAGAATTTGTACTTTATTATTATATATAGAATAACCACCGGGGGGTCGGCACGTCCCAGAAGGTGAGGGAAAAATGAACAAGTTTTCAATAGAGAAACGTATGGACAAGCATTTAGGTTTGTTTACGCTAAGACAGATCCTCAATACGTACTGTCACCAACATGAATCACACTTGACATTTTAGAAATAAAACGACTGAACGTTTTTATATTTGCAGTTACGTGTTCATTAGATTTGAGGTGATTTGTGATGTGATCCGACAGTCCATTACTAAACTTACCTGTAAGAAAGCTGCTCCCAAGCATGGCACAGCTCCTCGCCCAGCGCCTACATTGTGGACGTCAACGTTGGTGTGACCTGAAACATCCGGGTACCATCATGTGAAAATATATAATTGGAGAAAGAAAGTTACACTCCCAATATGCTGGCTAATTATCTTTTCCTACATGTTAGTTTTATTGTAACTCAGGCCTGGACTAATCATACCGCCTACTACCAGAGCGCTCTGGTGGAGATGAGCCCGACTCTACAATGGGAGTCCAAAATTTATATTCATCTAGGGTAGGAGTACCGGACATCGTACAGGCTCGGGATCCTCTCTTTGGGACGTAAGTACCATCCGAAGGACGGCATGCTCAAGGTTTGTTCACCTCCCAGATAAAAACTAATGAGCCTCGGCCGTGTTTCATGTCATTTATGACAATATTGTGATATATATTTCATATGCTATTAAGACAGCTAGCGAAGAATACACTTGTAACAGTTATGTCATGTCGCCTCGTTTGCTTTTTTTGCTCATTTTTGCTTTTCGCCCAAATATCAATGTCACTTGAGTTGACGCCCCGATGTCTCATACGGTATTGGCTGCTATCTCTCATCATATCTCTAAGTGAGAGCCGCATCACTCCTCCCCCTCCTTAACTCGTAGATACCTCCCACTCCTCTACTGGTAGATACCTCTCCCTCCTCTACTGATAGGTCCTCCCCCTCTTCTACTAATAGGTCCTCCCCCTCCTCTACTGGTAGGTCCTCCCCCTCTTCTACTAATAGGTCCTCCCCCTCCTCTACTGGTAGGTCCTCCCCCTCTTCTACTAATAGGTCCTCCCCCTCCTCTACTGATAGGTCCTCCCCCTCCTCTACTGATAGGTCCTCCCCCTCTTCTACTAATAGGTCCTCCCCCTCCTCTACTGGTAGGTCCTCCCCCTCCTCTACTGATAGGTCCTCCCCCTCTTCTACTAATAGGTCCTCCTCCTCCTCTACTGGTAGGTCCTCCCCCTCCTCTACTGATAGGTCCTCCCCCTCTTCTACTAATAGGTCCTCCCCCTCCTCTACTGGTAGGTCCTCCCCCTCTTCTACTAATAGGTCCTCCCCCTCCTCTACTGGTAGGTCCTCCCCCTCTTCTACTAATAGGTCCTCCCCCTCCTCTACTGATAGGTCCTCCCCCTCTTCTACTAATAGGTCCTCCCCCTCCTCTACTGGTAGGTCCTCCGCCTCCTCTACTGGTAGGTCCTCCCCCTCTTCTACTAATAGGTCCTCCCCCTCCTCTACTGATAGGTCCTCCCCCTCTTCTACTAATAGGTCCTCCCTCTCCTTTACTGGTAGGTCCTCCCTCTCCTCTACTGCTAGACACCTCTTCGATTGCTCTAAATCAATAACTTTATATTGTGACACATGCCCGGGCTTTAACTACGAGGTCCTATCGCCTACTATTCGAGCGCTCTCTCGTCGCTCTGTGGACAAGAGCCCGACTCTACAGTGCGAGTTCTAAATTTTGCCTACCCACCTTGGGTGGAGGTCTTCAACGAGTACCTGCCATTGTACAAGCTTGGGACCACCGCTTAACGTCTCCTCCGAAGGACGGCGTACTAAATGATTTTTCACCTTCCATATTGGTCTCTATAATTTAACAATTTATAGCTGAGGATGAGGCTAACTTCTTAGGGTGTTACTCTTCAAAAAACGCTGTGTACGGCTCCCCTCTTTCAAAATCCAGCTTGTTACATAATATCTATCAGCTTTCTCTTATTAAATAAAATAAATATAAAGTGTATGTAAATATATTTTTTATTTTCTATTCTACCTTTGACCTTATTGCTGAAGAACCTCCAGAGAGGCATTCTCCACACCCGGTCTCCTGTCTCTGCGCCTGCTTTGGCTATTTCTCTCCAAACCGTGTCCGAAGTGGTAAACGTTCCCGTAGCTGACGAACCCAAAGCTGTTCGAATTCCAACTTGAACAGAAAGAATATTGATGAAATGGGCAGGAAAAACACAGGGTTCTTTCTAGAAATAAGTTAAAGGATGGAGGAATCTGACTTACACGTGAGGGTGGCAACGTTGATGGTGAGACACGGGTTAAAGCTGTTGGCGAAGGCGAGAGCATCGGCGAGGATGACTCGACCTTCGTTGTCAGTGTCCTCAACCCGGATCGTCTTGTTGTTCATCCCGACGAGCACGTCGCCTGGTTTGATGGCTGCTCCACCCGGCATATTCTCCATCAGGGGGATAAGAGCTGGAACAGAGTCAAACTTGACATTTCAGGCTGGGTATCAGTACGTTTTGGCAGTATAATGTGCAATATGGCAGCCGTCCTGGTTAGTATTACTTTTGAGTGCAATTGTACCAATCCCAATACCCTAATATCCCTTCCAGACTGTCACAGTGGGACAAAACTAAAATGAGGCCTTTCACCAAAATGTTGTGGTCTCGTTATTTTTATCATTGATTGCATTTTCTCATCATTTCATAACTTTTAAGTTACAACACTATAAAAATGTTGCATTTGCAAGCCATAGTTTTTAGTCCATTTTTGATAATCTACTGAAATTCGTCGTATTTTCCACGACCACAACATTTATCAACTTATTTTTGCTTTTTCATTAAACAAAAATTCTCATTTAGTAAAAAGTTACCAATAATAAAAATATATTTCAACATTTGTTGCCTTATTAAACATTACTTAGAAATATTTCCTACAAAATGTTTTGTACATTCATTGTTGCTCCACAAATGTGAGGACATTCAGGTCATTGGAAATTTAGTAAGGAACATTTTGGGCAATTTTTCGTAAGGGCTAACCTCAACATTATAGGACGGTTTTCGGCATGAATCTCGCAAACTGGGCGATCTTCGAAAAATCATACTTAATATAACATGTCCCTTTCAGTTTTATCTACAAATAATTTGTTAATTATTTTATTAACTTTAATTATTTTATTAACGTTCAATTATTGTATTTAGAATAAATTGTTGATACGGCCATAAAATTATTATATAATATTTATTCTATATTTAATATATTTATTATATTGTGCGGTCTTGTAAAATTTACTTAAGCCCGATGTAAAGTTGTTTTAATTTTCGTTTGATTTCGACCGAAATCTAATCAAATCTATGTTACTACATGTGACTTCTTCTTTTCAAATTTTAAGTTCATAGTTACAATCGCTCACAATGTTCCAATCACTCACATAGACGCAGACAGACAACATCGAAAATGTTCAAAACGTATTCACGGATCGTTGTAACGTGAAAATCCTATAGGTACGATAGGTATAAGAAAGTAACAAGAAGAAGATTGCGGATAGTTGCGGGTCTCCTCAAGTAATTCCGGTCAGTTTCCGGTAGTATAATACTGGGGAGCGCCTACCATTGACGTTGATGGGGACTCCCAGAGTAGCCAGTGTCTTCATGACGCCGATGATGACTGCAGCTCCAGCCATGTCTGCCCTGTACTCCTTCATACCCCTGCACTTCTTCAGACAGATCCCACCACTGTCGAAGGTCACCCCCTTCCCAGTCAACACCACTGGCTTGTCTCCTTCCCCGCCTCCACAGTAGCTCAGTTCAATGAGAAGGGGCGGTTCGCAGGAACCCTTCGCCATAGTCAGAAAAGCCAGGAACTTCTTCTCGTCCAACCAGTCCTTGTCCCGGATGTCAACGTGAACACCACAAGGACACAGGATATCCAGTGCTGCCTAAGTTATTATAGTGGAAATATATTAGAAATGAAAAAAAGAAGAAAATAAAATAATGGAACACTACTTAACAGTTTTTCAGTAGGTTTTAATTTCTTGGCATAAAAGAAGTTGAAAAATCTGTTGTATTTAGGAATTCGCAGTAACAAATGGCACCTGCTAAGCGGAGAGCTTAGCCAGGAACGTTGTTCAGTGGTCTCTCATCCGCAGAACAATCACCGCAGCAACAAGTGTATTAATTTCACCCCCACTCAAACCACATCTCTCAAGGTTTATTTTCCAAATTGTTTAACTAATTAGAGGGCACCAGTAGCTCAGTGGTATGCATTCTTGCTTGCTGAGCTCAAGATCGCGGGTTCATACGAAAGGTAAAATGAACTTAAGCACGGTCCTTCGGATGGGACGTTAAGCGATAGTCCCGAGCCTGTATGATGTCAGGTACTCATTAAAGACCCCTCCCTGTCCTAGGTGAATAAAAATGTAGGGTAAGCAAAATTTAGGACTCCCACAGTAGAGTCGGGCTCATGTCCACCAGAGTGACGAAAGAGCGCTCTGGTAGTAGGCGATATGACCTCGTAGTTAAAGCCCTGGCATGAGTCATAAAACCTAACCTAACCTAACCTGATCACATTCATTTACAAACTGATACAGTTCAAGTCAACATTTACTACAATAAATAAAAATAATAAGTTGTATAATCCTAAGTACTATTATTTAAATAAAACTGAGAATAAATAAAAATTATAAATAACTATTATAGGTAAAATTACGTAAAAGTAGAGAAGATATGTAATAGTTATACGAAGTATTGGGGAAGTTATGTAATAGGTCTGAAATTCGATGAAGAGTTTTGACCGGAATTTCATGTTTTCCGTCCTCCTGATTCCAAAAAAAAAAAATTGTGTGTCTGTGAACGCATTAACTCCCGATTAATGAATGCATCGACATGGAATATTATATATCGTCGGCCTAAACGTGATACCTCGTAAGCGACATTTTTCCGAAAATCGTTTTTTTTTTTACCAAAATAAAAAGAAAAAAAAATTCCATTGATCTAGTGGGACCTCGTATACGACATAAAACGAAAAAACCATGAAATACGGTTTGAAGAACCGTACCTTGCAAAAGAAATGGGAACGAAATTCTGGTGGAACCTCGTAAATCCGTCAAATACGTTGATTCTTTACTTGGATTTGCAAACTAGCTTAAAAACAATTCATGGCATGCATATACATCTCACTTAATACAAATGTCAAAAAAATTTATGTTTTCCTATAAACAATATACCTATTGATTTTCAGCCAAATCTGTCAAAGGGAAGAGGGGGAATAGAGAGAGACTTAACACAAAACTATAATAACTGCTCTTGTAATGAATATATTGACATGAAATTTCACATGTGAGTTCAAAGCCCTACAAGGATGACACCTATTAATTTTAAGCGAAATCGATGGGAGGGAAGGACGGGACGAGAGAAGAGGGGCTTGACTCATATATCCTTATAACTGTCGATTTAATGAATATATCGACACAAAATTTAGTATGAGGATTCAGAAGATACTGTGTAAGTAAAATATTGAGTTTTAGCTCAAACGGTCGATTTGCTTTGGAGGGAGAGCGAAAACGTAACTGACCAATTCATGGTGGTAAAGTGTTGACTTGAACTGTAACAGTTAGTCAATTCTAGTGATCCTGTTTAAAATTTTTTATTTTTTTTTTATTTGTGCCAAAACTAGTTGTGTAAGTAAAAACTATATTTTTGGATTGATACCTCTGTCTTATTTATTTAAATATATATGTTAAAGTATGTACAATGATGTAGTTAGTTACCTGTGCAACGCCGACTGGTGTCATGATATTGGCAGGTATCTCTTCGAGTCGTCGTGCCACGTTCTGTCCCTCAGCTTTGTGAATCCCGCGAGTCCAGCCTTCCCTGTCAACATCACATCAAGCAACTATCCCCTATACGTCATAACACTTATCTACCTATCTGAAATTAAAATCATATCCAAAAAATCTCCCTACGCTGCAGGTACTTGGTATTGGTTGGTCCTGTTGTCTCGTACTAGTGTGCAATGTGCTTTTAGGAGAAGATATTGATGAGCCCTTACGTCTAGCCCTGAAAGAAGAGATGCTAGGACAGCCCAGACCAGACATTGCCAGATAGGAGATTTTAACTTCAAACTTTTCTTCTTTAACCAAAACTGTTCATCGAGACCGCAGAACATACATGACTACAGTCTTCGATTGCAAGCTGCACGACCAGGCCAGGGTGAAGTTTCTGGGACGCTGGAGCCTGCCCATAGCCTCACTTCAGAACTACTCAGATCCCGGCTCCGTCTACAAAGACGGACGCGGGTTGTTGCATACGTGCAAAGTGCACCCGAAAACAATAACGAATAATAAAAAAAGGTTTCGGAAATGTAAGATGAGGTTCCCCAGATGCTGTGTTCGCTGACGCCCCTCGTTTGTCTCTAGTAAACCTCAGAAGGATGCAAATAGATCTACTCTTTTGGAACCTTGGAATCCTAAAGACAGGGTGGGCGCTATTTCGGATGGGCTAACATGGCGCCTAAACATCAACAAGCACACACACACGACTCAGGCTCATCTATCCACTCATAAACAGGAATACATCACTCACACACACACACACATCTTTACTTTACAACACAAATACATTCTTAACCTCTGCATGTTCCGATATAAAAGTGTTACAAAGCGCAAAAAAAACTATAAATTTTCATTATTTAATTTCTTTTTTTAATTGATATTTTGTGTTGTGTGAAGATTTTCAGGTAGTGTAAACATTTTATATGTGGCTATATCTCCCCAATTTACTTCTGAAGTGTTATTATTACCTTTACAGATTACTTCACAGCGTTGCACTTGTAGGTAGTACTCCTTATTGATCGTTTGACCTTGTGGCAAGAACTCATGGTGCACTATGGCGTTAAATCCGAAAAACAAAAAACACAGTGAGCATGACCTTCACATTCGACCGCACTTGTCGAGCTTTTATACCACTCGTAAACCCTAGTTTTACTCATAGCAGACTGAACAAAAGCAATATTTAACATTTCTAAAAACTTTGCTGCACTTTATTCCATTCTTATAGCAAAATTTAATGCATATCATCTGATCCATTTTAGAACAAATAAATAATGGCCGATCATACCAAAAACAGATGTAACCTCTTTGACAGCTGATAGCAGACTAAATATCCGGTTTGGCTAACAATGTACAGATACTTTTCAGATATATTTACCAACACAACAACGAAAAAATCGCGCGAATCGGACTAATACAACCCGCGAAATTACAAAATTCCCGTTACTTTTTGAAAACACCTCGTATATCCTTGTTTTCTAACTTTTAATTTTCTTATTTGAACTATTATAGGCTTAATAACTATAATTAGATCACATCGGGATCACCAATTATAGGTTAAGTTATTATACAGTATAATATTATTAATGTTTCTTTATTATAAGTTCATTTATTCATTGAACGACACACAACCGCTTAACATGATATGTGCGGACCTCAACAGCCTCATTTAAACTCAAAAATCATAAATAAAATGGATTTGAAAGAATGAACTGAATGGTTGAATGAAGTGTCGTTCATTAAGAATGGTTCACTTGGGATGAGTTCACACCATTCATATTTCACTATCACTGTTCATGTTTACTGTTTACTCAATTCGCGTCTATTTCGCTTCGGATGATTCATCCAAGATGTCCTTCAAAACAGTTTAAAGTCGCCCCAATCTACCCCTCCTTGATAATGTTTCCAATTTTATATGATCTTGTTATTTATTCATAGTCGTAAAAGAAGGAAGTCTGCCAGAATTCAGAAACATAAATCCTACAGTTTAAACGCAGTTCAAGATCAATGACCACCGCGAATTGAAACTCGAGGTGTTATTTATCGGGATAAGAGCGATCGTCCATAACAAGCGATGAAGAGAATTCTGGTCAGCGCATTAAACATTTCTTTAATTATTTATTTCAGGAGTCCGGGGCTAACATCAAACCACTAGTCGGCAAACTACGAGATTCAAGTTTAATACGCCACTTTGAATTCCAATATTATTCCAATGTACTCCCTCAAAAGGAATTTGTCAATTAAGTGTCCGCTCTCCCTCCAAAATCAATCGACCGTTTGGGGGTAAAAATCAAAAGGTGACTTACATCGAAGCTCCTGAATCCTCATACTAGTAGTAGTTATTATGACTCATTCCCTGACTTTAACTACAAGGTCATATCGCCTACTACCAGAGTTCTCTTTCGTCTCTGGTGGACATGAGCCCGGCTCTACTCTGGGAGTCCTAAATTTTTATTCACCTAGGGCAGGAGTCTTTAACGAGTACCTGACATCGTTCAGGCTCGAGACCATCGCTTTATTTCACCTCCCAGATAAAATAAACTAAGGGCCTCGGCCGAACCCTCATACTATATTTTGTGTCGAAACATTCTTTGCATCGGAAATTATTAGGGTTTTTGACTTGAGCCTCCCTCTGATCCCCCTTTCTTTTGGCCGATTCCGCGGAATTAATAAGAATCCTTATGAGATGAATTTAAATGTGAAATTTTGTGTTAAGCCTCTCCCCCCCTAATCTCTCATTCTCTTTGGCGAATTTGGGTGATAATCAATAAGTGTCGTCCTTATGAGGTTCCGAATATACATATAAATGTTTGTGTCGATACATTTTCTTTCATTTTTGCTATCAGAGGTTGGAAAACATGACATTCCGGTAAAAACGCAACATCGAATATCCTACCGATCACATTACATTAAATAGGAATAATTTTCTTGTTTTATGAAGGCAAATCCTGCTTACTCTGTTCGCCCCCATGCCTCGCCATGACCATGACGTCACACAACCTATTTTCTGAAGGAAGCAATGTTGTCACGTTCACCTGCAGCTTTGAGGAAGGAAGACGTACCTAGACTAGTGGCTCCGGGATGACAAAGGACAGTTAGTATCTTGCCTTGGTCCCGACGTAAGTCTGTATCAGAACCTGGCGACCCAGTGGCTCCGGGATGACAAAGTACAGTTAGCATCTTGCCTTGGTCCCGACGTAAGTCTCTATCAGAACCTGGCGACCCAGTGGCTCCGGGATGACAAAGGACAGTTTGCACCTTGCCTTGGTCCCGACGTAAGTCTATCAGAACCTGGCGACCCAGTGGCTCCGGGATGACAAAGGACAGTTTGCACCTTGCCTTGGTCCCGACGTAAGTCTATCAGAACCTGGCGACCCAGTAACCACCACCAACCGCTATTCTAAATCCATCAACTTCTGGGGCAAAGCCTAGAACTAGAAGAAACAGTGCTACTCACGTGTCCGGATCATCGTACAAATCCACCTTGGACTCAATGGCGGCAAAGTCTCTGTTCTTCATGTCCTGCCACCGCCAGACAGCCAATGCCGCCCCCTCCGCAGCCGCCTCCGTGTTGGTGAAACCCTCCACCATGATCCTCCCCACGGCTGATTTCTCCAGACCACGGACCCCGGCCCCTACCGCCGTCCGGATGTTCTCCTTACATTCGTTCAGGTTCTCCACCTCGTTGTAGCCGAGCGAGTCGGGTCCCAGTCCGGCCACCGCCACTGCATAGATGTCCTGGCCCATGTTGTGAATGATCCGAGCTTGGCCTACCGGTAGGTCTGACCTGCCAACACAACATACATTGAGAGACGCGACCAACTTCAAGTCAACTAACTTTGAGTTTGTTTCATATTTTATGTATTCTTAGGGAACCTCGCTCCAAGAATAAAGTCTGTTTTTATTTCAATGTTTTCTACAAGAGCAGTCTATATGTATTTTCGATTCTATAACAATGTTCCTTTGATAATTGTAATCCTAACCTAATTCCTAACTCATATTTCCTAAACTTCCAATCTACCAAGCAAAATCCATTCTCATCCCGACAACTCGAAGGCTGAGGCGGTCCTGGCCGAGAGACCTGTTAGTAGCTACTTACTTACGAAGTGCCGGGACTGACCAGTTTCTCCCCTCAAGTATTCATATTAAGCTCTTCCTGTCCCTCTCTGTCTGCCACCACTGCTGGCCAGAGGCTGACAGAGGGAGGTGGTTCGGGGGATCACCTGGGCTACCGTGGCCTAACATATTTTGTATTTTTTTTTTTTCTCTCTTAGTTTTTATTTAACGTCGCATCGACTGCAGGGCCATTATATTTTGTATTGATCATTTGTATTTTTATTACTATATTTATTTTTGTTTTTTGTATTATTAGAATGTAATATATTTTACTCATTGTATATATGTATATAATTTTATTATTGTTTTGCTAAATTCATTTCTTTATATACAATAATTGTATATAGATGGAGTTAAATAGATGAAAATAGGTACAATAATAATTATTATTATTGTACCTATTTTCATCTATTTTACTTTATCCTATATCCATAATTGTCATTGAATTTACTTATGGTTTTTACCGATTGTAAATATGCTCAATAAATAAACAGAAAAAAAAATAAAATAAATAAATTGCAAAACACACAGAATTTAAGAGTTTTAGACATGGGGATATTTAATTCAAATTGTCTACAATTTTAACTTGAAACAATAAAAGATAACAGGGGACATGAAATAAAAGAGAAATAAGAAATAAGGGTGGACCAGTTTTGATAAGAGCGGAAGTGAGTTAGATAGCAAAAATGAAATAGAATAATTGATTTGGAAATGAGTTATCGGTTATCAGGATGGACGGATAGTGATGGTAGTGAGGGGCTGTGATCAATGGTGGACATTAATGGAGAGACACATTTAGGATGGGCAGATAAGAGACAGTCAATATGGTTATGTAACAAACAGCCTTGTGTCATTTGGACAATATCTAAACATCACCGCAACCATGCCATCTATATTTAGTTTTAACTCTCTTGTTTCTCTTTTATTATAAAATAACAAATATTTTTCATGTTTTTTGTTCGACTGTCTTAGTATTTTACAGAGGCTACTAAAACTCCATTGTGGGACCTTAAAGCAAGAAGGAAGACTATTTAAATGCTTTCTTTTAATTGGTGAAACGCATTCCGTTCTGTCTATTAGAGAAGACTCAAATCAAAGAGAAAGACTATAGAAAGAACTCAGAACAAGAGGAATGACTAGTAAAACGCTTCTTGTTGTCTATTAGGGAGGGCTGTAAACAAGGAGAAAGACTATAGAAAGAACTCAAAACACGGAAAATAACTAGTAAAACGCTTCTTGTTGTCTATTAGGGAGGGCTGTAAACAAGGAGAAAGACTATAGAAAGAACTCAGAACAAGAGGAATGACTAGTAAAACGCTTCTTGTTGTCTATTAGGGAGGGCTGTAAACAAGGAGAAAGACTATAGAAAGAACTCAAAACACGGAAAATGACTAGTAAAACGCTTCTTGTTTTCTGTTAGTGAGGACTCAAAAAACAAGGAGAACGACTATAGAAAGAACTCTGAACATGGAAAATGATTTGAAAACGCTTCTTATTCTCTATAGGGAGGACTCAAAACAAAGAGAAAGAACTCAGAACAAGATGAATGACTAGTAAAACGCTTTTCGTTGTCTATTAGGGAGGGCTGTAAACAAGGAGAAAGACTATAGAAAGAACTCAAAACACGGAAAATGACTAGTAAAACGCTTCTTGTTTTCTGTTAGTGATAATCAAAAACAAATGGAAGTTTTCTGCTAAGCGATAACTCAAAATAAACAAAAAGACTACTTACCGTCAGAAATGTTCGTAATATTTCCGTTCTCTACGAAAGGCAGCTTTAAATGTCTGAAACACTTCTACCAGACAACAAACCTCTAAAATGTTTCTATTATTCCATCTGAGAGAATTCAAAACAGATAGAAATTGATACCAACAGGTGAAAAAATGTATTCTCACCATTGTTTGTTCGAGTTCAGAACATGAGAAAAGAAAAAAGTCGTCGGTGCATCATCGGCTAAGTGCTTCCCCAGAAATAATTATGTAATTAACTTTTCTCCCGCTCCCTCCCTAAAACCATTTGAGCTAATAATCAATAGTTGGGTTATAGACGCTCATATTGAATTTTATATCGATACATTCATTACATCGGCAGTTATTAGGGTTTTTGAGTTGAGACCTTGGGACGATTCGGCTGAAAATCATTAGTTGTCGTCCTTATAGGGCTTCGAAGACACATATAAAATTTCGTGTCGGGAGTTATCGTGTTCACAGTCAGACTGACAAACATTTTTACCACCCCAGCTTAACGATGTATCGGAAAACATAAACATTCGGTGAAAATTTAACTTTAAATTTCCGACTCATTATCATAACTTGTACTATACTTGTACTTGGTCTAGCTGGGGAAGCTTTGTCCTCATTCTGTTAACTATTAAATCTATCTATTTCAGATAAAGATGACATAAAAGTAAACAACGCCTAAAAAAAATACTAAATACAAAGAAAGTGGCGTAAAGCCAAAGGCTCCTCAACGACCCTAGAGACCAAAGCTCCCATCAGACTGATAAATTAAACAGAAACGACACAAGATTTTTTTTTCTTTTAGTGACTTAGGTAGAACTAGAAACGCTATCGTCTCTCTTTACTGTCTCTCAACCTGGCCCACTTGGTCAGACAAAATAATTATCTATATATATATATATATATATATATATATATATATATATATCAGAAACTAGCAGTTTAGTAACGTTATCTGCTTGGTTACTAACTTTAAGCAGGTTAGTAACGTTAACTGCATGATGGTTGCATAATTTTAGAAATGTTAACATTTTCAGGGCACTAGTAGCTCAGTGGTATGCATGCTTGCCTTCTGAGCTCAAGATCGTGGGTTCGAAACCCGGCCGAGGCCCTCGTTAAGCGATGGTCCCGAGCCTGTACAATGTCAGGTACTCCTTGAAGACCCCTGTTGAATAAAAATTTAGGGTAGGCAATATTTAGGACTCCCAGAGTAGAATCGGTCTCTTGTCCACCAGAGCGACAAAAGAGCCTTCTGGTAGTAGGCGATATGACCTTGTAGTCCCCTGACATGAGTCACCATAACTAACTCTTCTATTTATGTATGTTTCACAGGAAAACGGTTGAACTTATATTCACAAAATTTGCAGGGCTCTCAAGGATCTTCTAACTTAAAATATAGGCTAAGTAACTTAACAAGAGTGGTAGCTATTTAATAGTTGATGGGATTTTCATCAAATTTCACATTCCCTTAATAGATCAGAGTGTTTCATGAAAGTTTCACAAGTAGCATCCTTATAGTACAACAGTCTAGCTGTTTCTCAAAATTGTGAGCGAGAGGGGGGTTAGGGAAACAACTTTCAGGTGTCACTTTTAACACGATCAGATTTCATGAAATTTCATACGTTGCATCCTTATAAGCCCTGTTGCAGTTACGAACCGGGCACATAATACTAACCTGCTTAAAGTTACCTGATAACTAGTTACTAACCTGCGAGTATTATAGTGAGTTCGTATTACGAAAGAAACATGAGAGAAAAATGAATAGAATAAAGAGGTAAGTAGAAAATTATAAATAACAAAAAAAATGAATAAATGTATAATAATTAATAGAATATATAATAAAATCTATGATTTTAATATTATTTATTTATTTTTCATTTTAAAAAACAGGTTAATTCAAAAACATAGTAGTGACAGGAGCCCATAAATAATAAAATGAAAAATGGGAGCCCCACAATTTAACTGGCCAATTTTGGAGAGGTTCCGTTCTCAGGCTCAACATTTCACTGGCCGGACAATTCATTGTGATTATTCATTGAATGTTGCTCTCGTCATTCGAGATACTATCTAATACTTATCACAACTCACCCTTTGATAATTTCGTAGAGTCTCCCGCCGCACTCCTGGTCGAACTTGCTGCTCGCTGATGTAAACGTGAACTCACCTTGGTTACAACCCTCGTAAACCCCCAAAATTAGACCTTTCTGGAAAACAAAACAATTTTGGTACAAGTTTTATTTTGATACTATCAATAAACTTTAGTATAGGGAAGTATTGTAATGGTGTGAAAATCAATAAAATAAAAGTTTTTAACGGATTTTTACGTTTCAAGGTCCTTTGAATACATTTTGACCAATTTTGCGATGATGTCTGCCTGTGTGTATGTGATTAGAACTCTGTGAGCTTTATATATATGTTGCAGTCAAAGTATGAATTCCAGTGAATGTATACATTAACTAGTCAATGTATACATTGACTGAATTCTCTAGTCAAAGTGTATACACTTACGGGATGTATACACTTACGTCTATGCCTTAGTGAAAGTATAAATAGCTAGCATTAATAACATAAATAGAAATATTACAAAAGTTGGGGGCGTATTTGCCGGCGTTCCGCCGGCGGGACGATATATCTGCCCCTCCCGTCGTTCCTATATTTGAAGTAGTACAGGTTCTAGCTTATAATTAAAATCAGCTTTTATTCAAAAGATCCATTTTAATATTGTTTACAAATGTTTATATTTTATGTTATTGTTGCATCTTTCCTAGATATTTATATTGTAATATAAATTTTGAAGTTTAGTTTTATTTTTTTTTTTTTTACAAAAACCTTTTTTTCTCATTTATTTATACTTTCACTAAGGAACACTAGAAAATGTATACATTGTCTAGTAAATGTATACATTCTCTAGCAATAGTGTTCATTTTTATAATCAATTGATACTTTCACTAAAACGGCTAGTTAATGTATACATTGACTAGTTAATGTATACATTCACTGGAATTCACACTTTGACTGTGACATATACATAAAAAAAATACATGTGTGTGTAATTATGACCATCCTTCCCCCAGAAAAATAAATAATTAAATTATTCAAATCTGATATATCTAAAGGTGATCACAAATATACTGTACTACTTTCTCAGTTCGAATTATTTGAAGTAAACTAAGAAACTTTTTAAACTTTAAAACTTTTTTGTGTTTCTTAAACTTCTCTGGGATGTTAATATGTTAATTTTTTGTGTTTCTTAAACTTCTCTGGGATGTTAATAAGTTGATTTTTTGTGTTTCTTAAACTTCTCTGGGATGTTAATATGTTGATTTTCTGTGTTTCTTAAACTTCTCTGGGATGTTAATATGTTGATTTTTTCCGGTATTTTTTTACAGAGGTGTCTTATTTTTTATTTTTTTGGATAATATTTCGGGACACTTCCACGTCCCTACTTCTGGTCGCTATGAGTTCGTTCATACTTACCAGAAGAAAAGCCGTGGAAGTGTCTGGAAATATTATCAAAAAAAAAAAAAAGAAGACACCTCTTGAAAAAAATACCGGAAAAAATCAACATAAGTTTCCTCTCTCCCCATGAACGCAATTTATCAGAAAATATTCTTAGTTATGATCTTCTAAATCGACGTATAAAATCGTTTATACAAATGTTCATTTGATGAAGAGTTATAAGGGTTTTGGTGTTAGGACACTCCCTAATCCCTCCCCTCTCTTCCCTTTGGCCGATTTGACTGAAAATCGATAGGTGTTGTCCTTATGGGCTTGTGCATCCATGAGGCTGTCTATGTATTAAATATATTGAGGGCGCCGGTAGTTCAGTGGTAGGCGTGCTTGACTTCTGAGCTCAAGGTCGTGGGTTCGTAACCCGACCGAGGCCCTTAGTTTATTTTATCTGGGAGGTAAAATAAACTTAAGCACGCCGTCCTTCGGATGAGACGTTAAGCGATGGTCCCGAGCCTGTACGATGTCAGGTACTCGTTAAAGACCCCTACCCTAGATGAATAAAAATTTAGGGTTGGCAAAATTTAGGACACCCACAGTAGAGTCGGGCTCATGTCCACCAGAGTGACGAAAGAGCGCTCTGGTAGTAGGCGATATGACCTCGTTGTTAAAGCCCAGGCATGAGTCATAAAACCTAACCTAACCTAACCTATTAAATACATTGGGAATTAAGGGCTTTCACTCTCACACACACACACACACACACACACACACACACACACACACACACGCACGCACACACGCACACACACACACACACACACACACACACACACACACATACATACATACATACATACATACACACACACACACACACACACACACACACACACACACACACACACACACACAGAGCACATTATTTTAATTTTTGGATTCAGAGGGTCGGAAAAAATTTAATTGCGGGGAAAACATTGATTATATAAATTCCCTTCTACTACATATAGGGGTGATTCTAGCATCCCCCATATACATGCGATCGACCATCGTCGCAGCTAAATTAAAAAATCACTTTTTTCTTTTTCATAACGTCCACTGTTATGGGAATGTTTTCCTTTGGGCTGTTAGAGGGATTGACCCATGGATTCAAGGCCCCTGCAGGGACGTTTTATCTATGAAATAAAACTCTCCCCCGGTCGTGATTCGAACCCGTGCCCAACCAGAGCCCTAGGCTCTAATGTCCAAAGCCCACCATGAATTAAATGATCTTTATAAAGATCCCCATGGGTACCCCATCCTAAGATTACTCGTTAATATGGAATACAAATTCAATTTCTAAGAAGGATCTGAGTAATGTGGATCGTCACAGATGTTCCCAGGCTTTGGAGCTGGTCTAAATGACACATCTTGTTTTCATTTCTTTGAAAGAAAAAAAATAATTGATGAGGTGGGCGACGTAAAGGAACCTAGACGGGCGCCGCTGGTCCCGACCAAGACTTCAAATAGTACCTCTTCAGTACGCATATCTAAAAGTTTGCAACTCGCAACATCATTTTTATGAAAGACACAATGAAACTAAACATTATTTTTCTAGCTTCCACTCATAAGATAAAGAAACTCGGACATATTGTGGAAAATTGTAATAAAAGAATAAAACCAACTAATTTTTTTAAATAGTGTTTATTGTACAAAATAGTAATAATAAGAGTCAAGTTTACTTATAAACTAAGACAAGTTTGCTGAGTGCGAACCGTTCTTATAGGTTTTTTTTTTCATCTCCGCGGCCAGAATAGCCTTATTGTGTGCCCTGTTGTGTGTGTTGGTCCCTACAGCAACCCCGTATCTTTAATAAAGTCCAGGATTCTGCTTCAGGTTCCCTCCATTACCTGCTTCGGTTCCGTTATAGCAGATCCGAAGCAGTAAAATCGTTTGCTTTCTAGTGCCCCACACTGGCTTAGAATATGAACCGGAGTCTCATTTTCCTCTCTACATTTCCTGCACAGAGAGCTTCTAGCGATGCCCATATTGTGTTCATAAATAGGGTACAATTCTTAGAGTCGAAAGGACATCTATGAATTGTCAATGCTCTCATTGAGTCCTGTGCCGGCAACCACCGCGCGCTACTTAAGAAGCCTCCGGCCTCGAGACCTTCTGCATGTTCATATGACAGTTTCCTGTGATCAGCCCTGTCATAGCTCTTAGATCCATTCTGCTCATATTCAGGAGCTCTCGACTCCTTTTCTCTGAGGGTTCCGCTACAAACAGTTTTGAATGTCTTTGCTTTGGGACCCCTCTCCAGAACTGGATGTGTTGGAAGGGGTTGGAATTTCAACTTGACACGGGAATTTTCTAGGTTTTTCTTTCTTTTTCATGGTTCCATGGAATGATTTTGAGGGTGGGAGGGTGAGTCTCTGTACAAAAGTGGTTGGTATAGTTTTCACAGGTATATTTATAATTTTTTTTTATCTAGTGTACGTATTGCTTACAAACAAGAATATTGAAAATTATTCTCGGTTGAATACTGAAAACCCTTTGCACAAATTCCACAATCGTTGTCACAACCAATTTAACTACATATTTTAGGGGATGTGGTGAAAGTGGAGCTCCCACTTTGAATGAGAGAAGTTACAGACCATGATTTCAGAGGATGTTCTCGCTCTCCCTCTGAAACCGATTAAAAGTTGAAACATTCATTCTATCGGGAGTTATCGTGTTGAAACATTCTTTCTTTCGGGAGTTATCGTGTTCACAGACAGGAATTTTATTACTTCCCCAGTTATACGACGCATAGAAGTTAAGTAATCGGTCAAAAATGCGGTGTTTTCAACGTAATTTCATGTTTTCCGACCTTTATTCCAAATAAATGTGTCAGTGCGTCTGTGAACGCGATAACTCCTGATAGAATGAACATATCTACACGAAATTTTATATATGAATCTAGGACCCTTTGACGACGACACCTATTGTTTTTCAGTCAAATCGACCAAAGGGAAGGGGGTGATTAGGATAACTTATCCTATACTTTGTACAACTGGGGAAAGTAAAAAAATGAAGTACTTCAAATGGTTATATAATATCAAATGAAAAATATATCATATAGTATTTAGCAACGGTCTTCTTGCAGAATTTTATCGTCATGTTTTCATTCATATAATATTCATTGATTGCCAACTATAATAGAAAAATAGAAAAAAAATAGTTATTTATTTTATCACATAAATGTTATCTATAATAGTCGGGTTAATGATGATTTTCAATATAGGGATGTCGCTGCTATTTAGACAGAGATCATTGAAATAAAATAAGAAAACTTATTTAGGTTCACTTGACATCAGATTAGTACCAAGATAAGGGCAGCCGCGGGTACAAGGGTAATGGGGGGAGGGGGTACAGAAGTTGTACCGGATCTGTCCCGGGGTAATTACCGGCAACATTGTTACAGGGTACATGTACAGGGTGCCATAACTTATTTAGGTCACTTTTTTTTTTTTTTTTTTGCTCCGGTAAATCACCGTTTTTTCGTCGGGGAAAGAGAAAATATATAATAATAATTTGGTATTTATTGTTTTCTTACAATTGTTGCTATGGGAATTGTAAGGGACGAGAGGCTGTCGCCCCCAGACCTTGGGCTGCGGCTGCCTGGCGGTGCCAAGAGAGCTCGAGATCGGTGGAGTGGGGCTGCTTCTACATCGCGGTCACCGGGGGTAGATTTCGGGGCTGGCCCGTCAATCGCCCCTGGCGCCAGTTCAAAAGGCCTTTTTCTGTTCCCGAGGTGACAAACCGGCTGAGCGCCGGGTAGTTGGACTCCATCATCAACTTGGAGGATCAATCCCAGATACGATCCTGTCGTACAGCGGACAATCGAGGTCCACATGTTCTGCAGTCTCAATGCCGCCACACGAACAGTTCGGGCTATCCTTCCTCTTGAAGAAGAAGAGTTTGGAGTTGAAGTCGCCGTGACTTGAAAGTACCTGAGATGTCCAGTGATCGGGCTGCAATCAAGTGGAGCGCAGACGGACTCGGACGTCAGGAATATATACTCAAATGTCTTTTGGTAATCGGAGGAGCGCGACCAACGCTGTTGTCACCTGTCCATTATCCAGTCCTGAACAATGTCCTTGCAACGCTCTGGTCTTTTCGGTCCACATAGCTCGCCCTCCAGTTCTCTAAGCGAGGATAACGGCTGGGACATTTACAGAGGATGGAGCCAGACAAATTGCAGAGGAGGATACTGGAAGGACACCCGGGAGGACAAAGAAGAAGAGGTAGACCCAGCTTATGTTGGCTGGAAGACGATCTCAGAAGGATGGGTGTGAGAAGATGGAAACGGGAGGCCGAGGATAGAGAAGAATGGCGGAAGATCGTTGCAGAGGCCCAGGTTCTACAAGGACAGTAGCATAGCGCCAGGGAAAGTACGAGTGAAGTACTATACTCCCTAAATGTTGCTCAAAAAACATACTAAAATAGTATCAAAGAGCGGTGAAGAACACGGAACGACCTATCACCATTTCCGTGCGCGCGTAGATACGCATTAAATGAACACAGTTTGGAGAAACCTTTTTCTGATTTTGACCGAAGCAGATTATTTTGCCTAAGTTAGCCAAATCCAATTATTCAGTGGGTCTCTACGAATATATTTTACGAAGTACTTTAGCGGTAAACAACGCGCCTGGGGGGGGGGGGGGGGGGGGGGGGCAGTAGTGGGATGAGTAGCACATTTGCCTACCAAATGAGAGTTGGTGGGTCCAAGTCTCAACCGGCTTCAATATAAAGTTTTTAAAATTTAGATATTTAAATATATTTCTTCCGGCCACTTAGGGTTGTTTGTAACAGGATGGCAACCTTTTGATATTCCGTCGCTAATAATCATGGCAGTTAATGCAACAAATAATAAATATAAAATAAGACAAACCGGATATGGACCTACAAAACCCCGCACATTAAGGACATTTGTTTATTTTTTAATAATGTCTATCGTCTGTCGATCGCCATGGCAACGTTGTTTAAAATAATATAACTTTCTTATACCAACCACTTTTGTACAAATCACTCTCCCTTTCCCCCCCCCCCCACCCCCACCCCCTTTAAAATTCATTTCTTTCTGGCATTACTAGGTATAAGACTTGTATAGGACTTGACAGTGGATTTCATTTGTCATTGTAAACTTTTGAGAGTGACTTTCATATACCCAGTAACGCCAGTTTTAAATAAATTGGAAAAGGGGGTGGGGGAGGAAGAGGGATCAGTAGGTACGAAAGTAGTTGGTATAAGAAAGTCCTCTTGTAGCATATATATTATAAATATATTTTATATTCTAATACATCATTGATATGCGTTACAATTGAAACATAAAACTATTTCCGACAGAATTTATTGTATGTATTTTGGGGCGCTATAACTTTGTTTGTATTGTCTTATCTCAAATCTGAGAGCAGATAAATAGTTGAAAATTTAATTGGAAACATTATTGGTAAGAACCAATTTTTCGATTTGACTAACAGTTTTCGCGTAAATCGAGCAAACATCTATAAAAATGTATTTTTTTGACTTGTACTGTTATTGCTTCCCACCAAAGATATAATATCATATATATAAAGCTGAAAATGTCTGTGCGTTGTACCGCTATAACTCACGAACGGCTTCATGGATTTGATTAATTTTTTTAAAAATTTGTTCGTCATCGTCTGTGGAAGGTTATAGGCGTATTAGTACCTCAACATCTGGTCCATCCCAGCATCCACCCACGCAATCTTTGTAACTCAAAAACCATTGCAACGATTAATGAGAAATCTTTTTGAATAAATTAGTTTTAGCTCCAGGATGGTTGAAGTCTATGTTTTAATCAACCTCACACACACAAGCGCGGTCACAAGCGTTCTCAAGTACGCACTGGCTAGGACGTCCACTGATGCTAAGTATTCACTAGCTGTGGTTTCCGCCGTTGAATGGCGCGTACTAGCCATGGTGCCCAGGGGTCCTAAAAACTTACTAGCTGGGATGTCTGCCGTTGAAGGACTATAAGCGTTATTCCGTATGAATAATTGAAAATTATAACATCATGAATGTACTATTGAAGAATTGAAATGGATTCGAACAAGAGATATTAGGAAAAAAGTCAAAATTCCCCGGGCAACGCCGGGTATTACTGCTAGTATCCTATATCTCCATATTATGGTCTGGGAAGAGTTCAATAAACTAATTAAATATTTTACTTTTTTTTTAGTTTTCATATTTAAGAGGATTGAGTTGGAGTTTATTCTCAATACTTTCCATTTTTTGGCTTACCTCCGGCTAAACGCTTTATACCTTGACCCCTGAAGTTTCAAAATAGTGTGGGGGAAGAGTTAAATTTGCTAATTGAGAAATTCTGGAATTGTTATGATTCTTCGTTTTTTTTTTACTAATAACCCCAAAAGACGAGTGTCCAATTGGAGTTACTTCTGAGTAATTTTCATTTTATTTTGGCCTACCTTGTTAATACCTCACACCTTAAGTATATTTCGAAAGGTTTTCGATTAGGCCATAAATATTAGCGGTATCTAATTGTATTTAAACGAAAGTTTTCAATTTTTGTCCGATTTCGGCCAAAATCTAATCAGATCTAACTACTTTCACAAAGTTACAATCCTGGAAAATGGTGTTCAGGTGACCTTGAAACGTGAAAATCCTTTGAAAACTCGATATCGGATTATCGCACGATTAAATTTCTTCATTACACTGTAGGTTAGTTAATTATTGTGACTCATGACCTGACTTTAACTATATACTGCCTACTAGCAGAGCGTCTTTTGTCACTCTGGTGGACTTGAGACCGACTGTATGTAGAAGTTCTAAATTTTGCCTACCCTAAATTTTTATTCACTTAGGGGTCTTTAACGAGTACCTGACATCGTACTGGTTCGGGGCCATCGCTTAACGTCCCATCCGAATGATGGCGTGCGATTTTTTTTTATTATTTTTTTACTTCCCAGATGAAATAAACTAAGGGCCTCGGCCGGGTTTCGAAACCGCGTAACTTAATATCTTGAGCTCAGTAAGCAAACATGCATACCACTCAGCTACCGGCGCGCCTTCTACACTGTAGGTATAAGATAGTAAATAGTAAAATTCCGAATGAATAAAAGTTACTGTTTCAAAAAATTCCAGACTTTCAGAATATTTTTAAGCATAATTCCATTTTTTTTTTTTCCTCCCGAGACCCTTTTCAGGAATCGTTGTGCTTTGTGGGGTGGCTGCCTATTTAGGTCGGTTAATCGGTGTTTGTGAGAAGATGAATGGGGATGGCTTATCAGGGCCCCAGTTATCAGAGCGGACATATCACACAAAACACGGATTTCATTATGGAGAGAGACCCACACAACACGTTATCAAACTTTCCGTTTCCGTTCGTCTTATCAACGGTAGTGACGTCACCCTCTTCATTCATCCTTTCATTCATTCAACACCATTCTCGAAATACAAAATGAGAGACAAGAAAAAAAGTTTTCCATGTCACCATAGCAACAAGTACTATTACATTTTTGGTTTTCAGTATTTTTACTTTCTTATATCTTAGTTCAAGGCCCCCCTGATAGCTCTGAGGTAGCGTGCTAGTCTACTGAGCTCAAGATCGCGGGTTCAAAACCTGGGAGGTAAAAATCCTTGTGACGTTAAGCGATGGTCCCGAGCCTGTGCGATGTCAGCTACTCGATAAAGACCTAGTAGAGTCGGACTCATGACAGAATGACAAAAGAGCGCTCTGGTAGTAGGCGATGTAAGTTAAAACCCGAGCAAGAGGCAAAATAAAAGTATAACTGACCCTTAGTTTAACGATTTAAGATTGATTTTTCAACGCAAATTCCTAACTCAGAAACCATAGTGGCAACGAATTTGACGACCTGATAACATTTGGGCCAAAATCGGACAAAAATTAAGTCCACTTTACTTCGAGGGCTTATATAGGACCATCTTATATAAAATACATTTTTTCGAAGGCCTCCCGTTTGCGAGATATATACCGAAATCTTTCTTAAAATGACAACTGAAAATCAATGTTTTTAGACGTTTCATTCACTTATGCTGAATCTGTTAATCCTATCAAAAAATTGTTTCATGGGAAAAAAAAAAATTTCTTCTGAAATTTCCAATCGTTTTGGGCCCCCAAATTAGAGATACGGACTGATTTATAGCTCAATATCTGCCGATGTAATAAATTTATCGACAAGACATTCAGTTTGTGATTTCAAATCCCTGTAAGGACGACATATTAATTATCTGCGAATCACCGACGACTTTTTTTAGGTTCAAATAACCTTCAAATAAACTTTTTCAAAAAGTGTAAGAGTGTAAAATATACGGTTGTGTTTATATATACCTTGACATCTGATGCTCCACAGCCGTTGCAGTAGCTCCGACAATGGACCGAGGTGCTCCATCCTGAACGTAAACAGCGAGAGAACATCCCTCGGCTAACCCACTATTTTTTTACGAAGAGAAATATATTACTAAAATTTTGAGGACAATTATGTTTAATTGTGGTTCGAAAAAAAGAAGTGAACTTGAAATCGGACAATGCCGAATTTCTTTTTCTTTAAACTATTGGCTTTTGTCATAACAGGATCATCACATGCACAATTTCGTATACCATGTGATTCGATGTAATAAGTTCATAATTAGAAAATATCACAATGAAATAATAAAATAATATTACAAAAATATTAAACAATTAAACATCAATATGAAATAGTTCTTCATATTATTTTTACTTGTATTATTTTAGTCACTTCACCGTTATTATTAATTTTTATTATAATTTTATTTTTACAATGTACGGTCGAATAATATTACTTGGTACTTGCTTACCCTACGTCACAAATATAATAATAATATCAATAATATCTGTGATGCAGGATTTTTTTCTCTTCTTCCTTGGCCCCATATACGTGCATATTTTAATTTATATGTTTCCTATTGGTCTTAAGACTAATTGTAGTCCTATAAAGCCGGATCAATTATGTTTGGGTTAGGAGGATCAGGGGAAACAGGGACTCTCAGGACAGCCAACCTGGAGCTGAGCCCAGGGGGTCAGCAACGACACCATCTCATTTGTAGCCACTCAATTTGGGCAATACAATATACATTAACGAGGTTTGACTGCAAGTGTGTGCTTGTATATGGTACCGACCACACCCTTCAAGCCTGGAACTGTATCAGTCCAGAGGCCCCGGCGATGCCGCCTCAACCCCCAGCCAGGCAAGCACACACAGGCCCGGCCCCAGCCGATAAGCCAGTGAGGGATCCAGAGAGCCATCCGACGCGGTCAGGGGACAAGGGACGACACCACTGGATCACTGAAATAGGCTAACCATAGGCTACTGTTTAACCATAGGGTACTGTCTATCCATAGGGTACTCTCTATCCATAGGCTACTGTCTAACCATTGGGTACTGTCCAGTTCGACTTGTATGCAGTTGCAACAACTGTGATTGATATACTCAGACATTTCTGAATCATCACCAAATTTCATGTTGATATATTCATTAAATCGCGGGACCGAAACCCGGCCAAGTCTATTAGGTTTTTTTTAACTGGGAAGTGAAAAAAAATCTTGAGCACGCCGTTCTTCGGATTGGACGATAGGCAAAAATTAGGTCTCCCATAGTAGAGTCGGGCTCATATACACCAGAGCGACAGAAAAGCGCTCTGTTAGTAGGCGATATGTTACCTCGTAGTTAATGCCCGAGGATGAGTCAAAATAACTAACATTCATTAACAACGATTCCGCAGAAAAGGTTTTGGATTCGTGACGATGTATTCATTACGAGTACGTCGGCCGTTATCATGTTCACAGTGACAGACATTTTTTTCCTATTTTTTTCATTAGTTGGTTGGAAAACGTGGAATTCCAGTGAAAAAAACATTGAATTTCTGGCCGATTACATAACTTCCCCTATACTTTGTTTTGTTCACATAATAATATAACTAATTCATTGAAATTTGTTTATACTCTTGTTGGTTGTGTAATAGTATTTCTCCCCGTCCTATAAGACCATGTTACGTTTTATTAATATATCCGGTTATAAATAAATTTTATAACATGCAATCTTACCAATTTTAACATCAGCAAAAATAGTTGATAATAGTAATTTTTCTGGTTATAGACAATTTTCTTTATTTCTTGCTTTTAGTGTTTCCGGTTAAGAGAAAAGGCTGAGTTTTCAGTTTTGGATACTCGTGGCTTATAATGTAGAAATCAGAGTTTTTCTTAGGTTAATTAGTATCTGTTTACACAGAGCATTATACGTGTCATACGAGAATTACAAATAGAAATAGTCTTCGGTGAATCACAACAATGTACATCCCCTGCACGAATTGGTCAATTACGTTTTCATTCTCCCTCCAAATCTACCGTTTGGACTACCAACTTCTATGTATTACACATGAACTTCCGTTGAAAACTCCGCATTGAATTTCTGACCGATTACATAACTTCCCCTATACTTCAGGGAAATAACGAAGTCATCGATAATCACTGGGGACGTACTTCCCCTGCTCGAATTACGTTTTCTTTCTCTCTCCAAAACCAATCAACTGTTTGTGCTAAAAATCAATAGTTGTGGTATAAGCAACTTCTGAATTTTTGAATCCCCCAACTAATACCCCATTTCCCTTCGACCAATTTGGCTGAAAATCGACAGGTATCATCCTGATGAGAATCTGGATTCAGATATAAAATTTCGTATTGATACATTCATTCATCGGTAGTTTTTGTATAGTCACACACACACATACAGAGAGAGGAAAGGTTTGTATAGTCACGTACAGAGACAGGAAAGATTTGTATAGTCACACGCAGACAGGAAAGGTTTTGTATAGTCACACACACACAGACAGGAAAGGTTTGTATAGTCACATACATACATACAGAGGAAGAAAAGGTTTACTTCCTCAGCTATACGAAGTATACTCAAAAGTCTAAAAAAAACTGACGATGAAATGAATGTATCGACACAAAATTTAGTAAGAGGATTCAGAAGCCCTTATGTGAGTTAACTATTGATTTGTAGTCCAAAGGGTCGAAAGGTATTGGAGGAAGGGGAAAAACGTAAGTGATTAATTCGTTCTGGGGAAGTACATAGCCAATGATTCAGCGACCACATTTTTTAAAAAAGTTTTGAAGTCAGAAAACATGAAATTTCTGTGAAAATTGAACATTAAATTTGTGACCGATTATATAACTTCCTCTATACTTCGTATAACATTTAATTTACACCAATGAAATCATAGATTACGTCAGATTGTGTGTTTTAAAAACTTTGAATATAGCCATACAAAAAACATTGTTGTTTTAATACGTCGTTCTAAACTTCCATCTACCTTTTTTTTTTCTGTTTTGATAGTCCCGAATGTTATTTTAATGTTTCTAGCTGGAATGTTAAACATATAAAATATTTAGATAATATACGTTATACGGTGATAACAGAGGGAAAAACTAAAATACAACGCCATTAATCGTGCACATAAAATACTTCTTGTGGGGTTCAGGTATTGGTCCAACAGACCTTTTTTGGTTTTTTATCGGTCTTTATATTACATTTTGTGTTTTAAAAAAATGTGTGCTTAACAGGATTTATTTAGATTGTAAGAGGAAGAATCTTAAAGAAGGATTTAGTTTTAGGTACTTCTGAAATTTATGGAAATTGTGCTATAGAATAGAATAGTAATAATCTGCTGTATCCTCCCTCATTTCTGTTGGAAACTTTGACAGTGTTTTGTACTCAGCCAAAAGTTTTGAAAATTGTTAAGACAAATTTTCTAGGATCCTTCTGCAAGTGTTGACTGTTTCATGGATCGCATTCGAAATGTTTACAGTCTCCCCGAACCTTTTGAAAAAAAGGCTAAATAAGTTGCGAAGCTCCTGGCAGGAAGTCAATCGCAGAATCCTCTCTCATTGTTGTTTCAACAAACTCTTGCAAATGCTTACAATTTCTCAGACCCCTTGAAATCGAATTGGAATTATAGTTTCCCAGAGCCCCTTGGAAGTTGATCGCAGAATCATCTTCTGATTTATAATCTAAGGGGTTAGTTCTACTGATTGTTTTTCCACGAATGAAAATGGTTACAATTTCTTATATTTTTTTGAAGTACTGACATTCTTACTAATTGTCAATTTTTTTACTTCGCCTAGCTATTCGTAGAGGTATAGAGAAAGGTATCGAATCGGTCAGAAAATGTTGAGTTTTATTAAGAATTCAATGTGACTTCTTGAAAACAGGAATGAAAAATAAATGTCATGCCTGTGTGGGTGTCTGCGCGTGCGTGTTCTATCTGTGTGCAAGATAACTCCCGATAGAGTGGACATTAATATCATTTAACACGAATATTACATATATAACCCCATAAAGACAACACCTATTACTTTCAGCCAAGTCCACCATAAGGACCAGAAGAAGAGGCTGTATTCAAAAATCCTTATAACAGTTTATACAAAGACTTATCGACACAAAATTGTATAGTTAGTTATTATGAATCATGCCGCCTATTACCAGAGCGCTATTTCGTCACTCTAGTGAACATGAGCCCGACTCTACTGTGGAAGTCCTAAATTTTGCCTACCCTAAATTTTTATTTTATTATTACCTAGGGCAGGGGTCTTTAACGAGTACCTGACATCGTACAGGCTCGGGACCATCGCTTAACATCCCATCCGAAGGACGACGTGCTTAAATTATTTTACCTCCCAGATAAAATAAACTAAGGCCCTCGGCCGGGTTTCGAACCCACGATCTTGAGCTCAGAAGGCAAGCACGCATACCACTGAAGTGCCCCCAAAATTGTATATGTTGTCCCAGGACGACCTACAAGGACGTCCTTTGTGAATTGAGGAAAGGAAGAGGGCTATTGGACCGTGGTGGGGGGGGGGGGGGGGGGGGGAGGGGAAACGACAAATTTTTAAAAACCCTAATACCTGAATGAATGTATTAACAAAAAATTTTGTATGAGGACTGGATGTACCTGAATAAGACACCTCCAGTTGATTACAAATAATTAATTGAGGAGAGGACGAAAACCAGAAGAATGCTTAATTAGTTAAAATAGTTATTACATAACTTTCCCTATACTTCGTATAGGTGGGGATGTAACAAGAAGACGACGAGAAAGTGAATGGATGTGGGATGCAGAGCGTGGAGGTTACATAATCAGGGTGTGGGCTATCCACTAAGGTTACACATCTTCACCAACCTAACGAGGTGACAGCAGAGAGAACCCCTGGTGGCCCGATGATCCACTACTTCCCGCCATATCAAAGGGAAATTATGGCATCTATAAACCCGCGAAATCGGTCGAAGAGAAGGGGGGCTCCATTCAAATATCTGCCGATGTAATGAACCTATCGACACAAAGTTTAATGAAAAAGTAACATTTCCATGGAAACCAGAAAACAGAATTTTACTTCCTCAGCTGTTCGAAGTATAGGGGAAGTTAAATAATCGATCAAAAATTTGAGGCGGATTTTTAAACGGAATTTCTGTCTGTATGTCTGTGAACACAATAACTCCCGATATAACGAATGTGTCGAAAATGTATATGTATATCCAGAACCCACTAAGCTTAGGTACATACTAATTTTTCGCGAAATCGGTCGAAGGGAAGGGAAAGGGCCAGAGAATAATAAAGGCCAATGTAATGAATGTATCGATACAAAATGTCGCACAAAATGGATAAATTCATTACATTGGCAATTATTTTGAGCTGAGCCCTTCCTAATACCCCCTTAGCTTCGGTCGATTTGGCTGGAAAACAATAGGTTTCGTCGTTAGAGGGTTCTGGGTTCACATATAAAACTTATTGATATATTAATTCTATCGGGAGTTACGAGTACCGTGTTCAGAGGCACACAACGTTTTTCTTTTCATATTTGAAATCTAGAGGTTGGAAAATATATAATTCTGTTGAAAACTCTGCATCGAATTTTTGACTGATTACACAACTTCCCTTGTACTTCGTATAGCTGCTTAGAAAAAATGATTTGAACAAAGCTTCGATTTCTATTTTCTTGGTAGAGTTCTTCCATAGATACTCGTATCTCTAAAGTCGGTTTCTCTGCCCTTTCCATATCATGAGGATTCAGAAGCCGCTATGTAAGTCAAATATTGAGTTTTTACCCCAAATGGTCCCATTGGCTTTGGAGGGAGAGCGAAAACATAATTGATGGGGAAGTACATAGCCGGTGATTCTCAAACGACATTTTTACAATTGCATTGTAATAGATTAATATTTTTCCCGAGTATTGCATATTGAAGTAGGTTGGCGATCTATAGAAAGGTGGATGCAAGCAGATGGTGATGTTCCCCGAAGGATGGAGATGAACCATGAAGAGATGCAGGAGGGAGGTAGGATGCAACTCCGGATGCACCCAAGCCTTATACAGTGCTCCCTCTGTTCCCCGTCATCTTTTATTCAACACTCTGGAATATATACTGCGTAGTGATTGGATCCTCGTCTCTCTCTTTCTCAATGTTACTGCACTCTGCACTCTATAGTGCACCAACTCACACTGGTCCTAGCTGCACCTCTGCACTCTCAGGGGGCTCAACACCCATCTATTTATTATAATTTATTTCCCCCTCCCTTCAATTCTCTGCAAAGTTTTTACTTCGTTCCTCATCTATAAGAAGTATTGGGTAAGTTTTTTTTTTTAAGTATCCTCATGGGGTTTTCGTCACAAATATAAATTTTGTGTCGATATATAATCATTCTTTCGGCAGTTATTACAGTTTTTATGTTAAGCCTCCCCCCTAATCCCCCCCTCCCTTTGACCAATTTGGCTGAAAAACAGTACGTGTCGTCGTTAGATAATTCTGGATTCATATATAAAATTACGTGTCGATAAATTCATTCTATCGGTAGTTCATAGACATACACAGACAGACAGAAATTACTTCCCCAGTTATACGAATTATAGGGGAAGTCATATAATCAGTCAAAACTTCGATGCGGAGTTAAAGTTTAAAATATATATATTTTTTTAGCTTTCAAACCTTGCCCAGACCTGATTTTGATGTTTGTTTTTGAGCAGAGGAGGAAATACATTTTCGGGGATCTTCTCCAACTATTCTTGTCTGTTTTATGGCCCTTCTGCAGAGTCCTTGTCGTCAACAGAAACAAAGTTATTCTTTCCCATCTACCAGTTCTTCTGAAACTTCTTTAGGTATTTAGGCTCCTGGAGTTTGAGGTTTCATTCTATTCGAAACTTAAAATTGTGAAGAAATTCGGGACGTATGCGAAAGACTTTTATTTCCATTGAGGGAAAGGAGTTACTGAGGAAAAAAAAGACATTCCGTTACTTCCTTACTGGAATACGAAGTATACATGGGAAAAGTTATGAAATTCGGTCAAAAATTCGATGTTGAGATTTCACCAGAATTTCATGTTTTCCGATGTCCTAATTACAAAAATGAAAAACAAAATTTCTGTCTGTGTGTGTCCACTATATGTGTATGTCTGTGAACACAATAACCTCCGATGTAGTGACTGTATCAACACGAAATTTTATATATGTACTCAGAAGAGTGACATCAACTGATTTTCAGCCAAATCTGCCAAAGGGAGGGATTAGGAGGGAGGGTTGGACACTAAAACTCTGTAATAATAACAATATATATGGTGGGCTGGTGTTTTACAACTAGGGACCTAAGCATCCAATGCTCTTATCCCTTCCCTGGATTTTCACTTTACTTTGTTACCTGTTTGTTTATATTACCAAAACCAAGTTATTCATGAAGTACCCAGTCTTCCAGTTTCCTTAATAAACCTGACAATGCTCCCATGGTCCAGTCTCCAAAAGTCCTCCACTTTGATTACATCTTTGCCAAAAATGTGGAATCTCGTCCGAGCCTATCCCGAGCATATACCCAGGAAGTGTGCCGCCGTATCGTCTTCTTTTCCACGTCTGTCACAGGTGGGACTCTCCTTGACTCCTACAGTGTGTAAGAGTCTATTGAACGGTGAGAACTCCAGTTAGTTGCCGAAGCTCGTTCCTTTTGAGGTTCAGAATCCCATCCTTCAACACCTTAGACTTCCCACCCAGGAACATCCTTCGAAAAGATCTTTAGTTCACTTTTTAATCCGGGTTCGATATGGCTCTCGGGATATCCCTAGTACTGGCTCTGGCTCCATGAAGGGCTTACTATCAGTATGACCCCCAACAGTATTGCTATCAGTGATGACCCCCCAATACTTGAACCTTCATTGGATAGTCGATCTGCCTTCTCGTTTCCTTGAATTCCCGAATGTCCGAGAACCCAGAAGAGTCCATCATTCTTGTAGTTTCCTAAGGTATTTAACTGATTTTCGCAGTCCCTTACCATATTTGATCTGATTTCAGCGCTGGCAAGTGCTTGGTGTGCTGCTTGACAATCGGATTCTAACTCCAGGCTCGAGTTCCATATCCCCCCTCCTGTGAGTCATGTGTCCTTCTGTCTAGAACCATCGAAGCAATGTTTATGTCTCCCAGTGACTGTTGTAGCTTCTTACCGTGCTCTCTCTCTATATGATGTCTGCGAATGTCAACACTTTTAATATGTAAATTGAAAACCTCAGAAATACGAGAGCTATCTATTTTCAGCGAAATCAGTCGAAGGAAAAGGAGATCAGAGATAGGGTACTCTACTCAGAACCCCTAATAACTGCCGACGCAATGTATCGACATAACATTCAGTACGCTTATTCAAAACCCTGAAAGTACGACACGTATGTAACTTCAGCGAAATCGGTCGAAGGGAAGGGGGATTCAACTTAAAAACCGTAATAACTTTGAATGTATTGACACGGAATTTAGTACGGAAATTTAAAAGTCCTTGGGTCCATAGCTTTTCAATCAAATGGTTATTTATGTTTCAGAGAGAGAGCGAAAACGTTGGTTGATTAATTCGCGCTGGGGATGTACATTCGATTATTCACCGACGACATTTTTAATTATCTAATTTTGTTCAGTTAACAAATTTTAACTATTTATCAACTTATTTAAGGTATTTGTGATATCAGCTTTCTCCAAGTCGCAACTCTACGCTAAATATTGGGATCAATGGGAAGTAATAGAAGGTGTGGGACTGGAACAACATGAAGTAAGCAGACAGCTATGCTAACTACTCAACCATATGTCAGCTAGCATTGTAGGTAGGTAGAAGCTAGGGTGGAATTGACAAGAAGGCATGTAGGACTCCATCCCACGGTGCCTCCTACGCTAACCTACATAGCAAGTCGACTGTCAGGTCCTGCCTACATGGCTCGGCAGACTGGGACAGGACACTGCTAACAGCACCCAACAGTAATTAGCAATACAACACGCTAGACAACTATAGTTTGTTTATAGAGGATTGACAATAGAATAAAATAAGAACAAAAAGGACAGGAAGAAAACAAGAAAACAATTCGTTGGTGAAACATTGGCAGTGTACTTCCCCAGATCGAATTAATCAATTAATTAATTTTTCCCTCCCCTTTCCAAAACCAATCGACCGATTGCGCTAATATTCAACAGTTGCCTTACATAGGGGCTTCTGAACCCTCATACTATATGTCATGTCGATATATTCGTTACATCGGCAGTTAATGGGGTTTTTGAGTTGAGCCCCCCTGCAGACCTCCCTCCCTTCTGACGATTCCCCTGAGTGGACGTCCTTACGAGATTTGAATTTGCATATGAAATTCTGTGTCGTTATACTTTTATGTATAGGTGTATCTGATACTGTTTATCTTCTGAACAATCGAATACAATAATGTATCTATTTTGACTTGATGTAGTTACTCTGCAAGTGTATTTGAGTAGACACGGAAAATATTTTTTAATTAGGTCTAGCTAAAATAATTGAGATAGGTACTACTGTAGAGTATGTCTATAGCTACGAGTATATATTTTTTTAGCGCTCGCGGAAGTTCCGCTCTCCCTCTAAATCTTAGACCTATTTCTTTGTTGGACCCTAACCTTCTGATTTCGCTGTTCTGAGGGTCCTTCGATTTCTGGATTTAAGCTACATCCCGACTCAGACATAAGTTTCTTCTTTTCCTCTAAAACTTTGATCTCTTTATTTGTTGGACACTTACCTTCTGATTTTCTGTCCGACCTGGACCTGGGTACTGCTTGTTGAGAAAACGGGTACTCCTGGGCTTGGTCTACCTTCCATTAGAGATCACCTCCAGCAGCTGACTGACTTCCACCCCTCCAGACTCCAGTTCACCTGGAACGGGTCTCTTCGGTCTTGGACAACGAACATAAAGGAAAAAGACTCGAGGCTCGCCCATATCAATAAATAACTTTTTTAAATAAAAATAATGGTAAATACAGGATTTTTTTATGTATAATCTCTTTATGCGAGGCACTTGCTATGCCGTTCCAAATTAATTGATTGAAATCCCCGGGACATATTGATATTTTCGCAACATTTCGTTCTCTGAGAATTACCAGTATTATATTTTCGTACATTTTAGTGGGGACTATTCCCTGTTGATGTAGATATCAGGTCAGCTCCCTCGGCTATATAAAAGTTTGAGAGTGTTTTTATCGTCAACTCCACCTGTCCAAGACACACTTGTTACTCAGTTATCACAACTCATTGCCTCTGTTTTCTCACGACTCTTTCAAGAGTTTCGTCAAAATTCAAGTGGCCAAATTGTATTTATTTTTGGATTAACACTCCATTTTTTCTTTCATTCATGAGATCACAAGTAGTCAAATTGGAATGTCATAAGACACCATGTACATTATCCCGACCCCCAGAAAAACGACTTTTTATTTTTTCGATTTTTATCAGAAAGTTTTCAACAATTCGTAAAAATAATACTAAATTTTTTTTGGCAGATTATTGTGAAACACAATTAAAAATAAAGAAAAACATACACTTTTTTTTTTTTTTTAAATATTGTCTATTTCACAAAATGTATTAAAAAATTTTTAATATATGAGAATATATTTAATATATGAGAGTACATTCGATATTGCTACCATCTTCAGTCACAACTTAAGAAATATGTACGAATATTTGTAGCAATACAATATATTTTTATATTTTGTAAAATAGACAATATTTTTTTTAAAAACCTACGCTTTTCTTTATTTTTTTAATTTGTAAAAATATAAACCGTCAAAAAGAGGGCGCCGGTAGCTGAGTGGTATGCGTGCTTGCCTTCTGAGCTCAAGAACGTGGGTTCGAAACCCCGCCGAGGCCCTTAGTTTATTTTATCTGGGACGTAAAATAAACTTAAGCATGCCGTCCTTCGGATGCGACGTTAAGCGATGGTCCCGAGCCTATACGATGTCAGGTACTCGTTAAAGACCGCTGCCCTAGGTGAATAAAAATCTAGGGTAGGCAAAATCTAGGACTCCCATAGTAGAATTGGGCTCATGTCCACCAGAGTGACGAAAGAGCGCTCTGGTAGTAGGCGATATGACCTTGTAGTTAAAGCCCGGGCATGAGTCATAATAACTAACTAAATCGCCAAAAATGAAATTTTTAAATTTCAAAAACCAAAAAAACATATAAGTTGCTATATATTTGGCTTAGTTTAGTTTGTAGAGCAATTGATAAATTTTAAGTTAGACCATAAAAAGTGACATCTAAATTTTAATATTTTTAATAAAATTTTAGATGTGTTATTTCTTAATGTAACAGAAAGTTCTTAGAGTACGGCCCGTGAAAACTCGATCATACTTCCCCAGCAAGAAATAATCAATTATGTTTTCGCTCTCCCTCCAAAGGTAATCAACAGTTTGGGCTAAAAGTCAATGTTTGATTTATATTTTGTGACGATACTTTCGTTACATCGGCAGTTATTAGGGTATACATCTTTTAGACTAATAGACAATCAATAGGTATGCTTAGAGAGTTCTGGTTACACTTATAGAATTTCGTGTCTCTTTCATCGCTCTGGTGGACAAGAGCCACTATGGGGTGTAGTCCTAAATTCTGACTTGAGTATCTGACATTGTACAGGCTCGGGACCATCGCCTAACGTCCCATACGAAGGAGGTCGTGCTCAAGGTTTCTTCACATCCCAGATAAAAAGCCTAACAGCCTTGGACGTTCAAATTTTATAGTAGCGATGTAGCAAGTATGTAGCAATGGAGTAATGTCCACCCTATTCGATGAATTTAGGAGAACCTATCAGCGAACCCATATAGGAGGGGGAGCTCAGTCAAATGTTAAATTGTACTATTTCTGGGAAGATTACTGAGAGGACTAGACTAGGAAGGAGTGTTTATTTCTTGGAAAGGTTCACGAACTTAAATAAGAGAAGAGAGAATCGGATATCTGTTTGCCATATAGGGCGATGGGTCTCGGCTTACCTCTCTTCTTCTGGTTCCTTTTTTGATAAATAATAACCATTTGTATCTGAACGATGAACAATACTTCAGAAGAAGTGGACTAGGAAGACCATATTAGCATGGTGGGAAGTTCCCCTGGTTGACGCTCCCATACAAGGCTCAATGAGAACGAAAAATGTTTTATCTAAATGAAAATCCTAGATTAATTTTTTTAGAAATATCAAAAATTGTTACAAGTAAAAATTGTAGAGAACACTAAAAAACATATTTTATATGAAACACTATTATTCTCAGGACTTCCGGTATTCGAGATACATTCCGGAAGCCTGGAATGTCGTTTTCTTTATTTACCCGAAAACTGTTATTCCTATCCAAAATTTGTTCCTTGCTAAAAATGTTCCTTATAAAATTTCCTATGCTCAGATTTGAAATAGGACCAATACGCCTCAAAGAATGTAAAATAAAATAATTTCCATTGGAAATATTTCAGAGTAATGTATATACTGTATGGGGAAGCCAATGAATTATATTCAATTTTTTTATTATTGGTAGTTTTTATGAGAAATTATAAAAATAAAAGAAGGTGGAGGGGGAGAGAGAGTGATCTGCAAGCGTGGTTGGTATAAGAAAGTCCTGTAATGGCCACATCACATTTATATTTTTTTTCATGAAAGCTGGTGTTCCTCAAGGTTCAACATTTTGTACATTACGTGGTCGATACAACAATATCGAATTATGAACATGTTGCTATAAAATATTACAGAGAAGTGTGATCTGGTCACACAGTGTAGGGTTCCATAGACGAACATTTCGTTGTTAGGTTAGTTTTTATGACTCATGCCTGGGCTTTTTTTGAAATTTGAGAGGTCATATCGGCTACTACCCGAGCGCTATTTCGTCACTCCGGTGGACATGAGCCCGACTCTACTGTGGGAGTCCTAAATTTTGTCTACCCTAAATTTTTATTCACCTAGGGTAGGGGTCTTTAACGAGTACCTGACATCGTACAGGCTCGGGACCATCGCTTAACGTCCCATCCGAAGGACGGCGTGCTTAAGTTTATTTTACCTCCCAGATAAAATAAACTAAGGGCCTCTGCCAGGTTTCGAGCCCACGAAAGGTGCCCCCCCCCCCCCCCCCCCCCCAGCGGGTTAAAAAAGTCGTCGGTGAAACACCGCCAATGTACTTCCCCAGAACGAATTAATAAATTAAATGTTCGTTCTCTCTTTTGCGCTAATATTCAACAGTTGACTTACATAGGGGCTCCTAAATCCTCATACTAAATTTTGTGTCGATAAATTCATTAAATCGAATATTATTATGGTTTTTGAAATGAGCCCCCTCCTCTCCTGAACCCCTCCTTCCCTTCAACCGATATCGCTGAAATTTGACAGGTTATGACCTCAATGGGGTTTCACTTTAAAAATGAAATGTCATCTGGATACATTCATTACTTCGCAAGTTATTAGGGTTTTTGAGTTGACCCCACCTCTGATCCCCCTTCCTTCTGCCGATTCCGCTGAAAATTAATAAGTGTCGTACAAATGGGATTTTGATTTCAAATATGAAATAATATGTCGATATATTCAAATTCAAAATTTCAAATTGTAATCTAAAGCAAATGAAGAAACTTTCACTTTTCAGTATAAGGATGAAATATGTTATCATTAAAATATATATATATATTTTTATGACTAATTAAGGTTTTCTGATGACTTTTTTTTTTTTTTTTCTGTTATAAAATCAAGAATAAAATAATTTATCGCTCAGAGATTTTATTTTATCGTTAATCAAGAATCACCGGGTAATTACAAGGAGATTTTAATGTGACATAAGACATAATGACAAAACAAAAGATAAAGCAGTGTAAAACGTCGTACCGCCATTATACTTTCACAGCAGATCTATTCAACTAAGTGTTCGCTCTCCCTCCAAAACCAATCAACATTTGGGCTAATTATCAACAGATGACTTACATAGGGACTTTTAAAATAAACATCTAAAGGTGTCCTGGTCAGGACGGGGATTCTGGGAACTATCCTATTCACAGATATACTGTGATGTATGAAATTACATACATTTTAATTAATAATAATATATTATACAACAACAACAACAACAACATTTATTTGGACCAGCAAGATATGTGCTATACACAAATATATAATAAAATAATATATTATAAAATTAATTATAATTTATGGTAAAAAAAAAAAAACAGGTGTTAGGAAAGAAGTAACAAAATTAGTGAATAAATAATACACTGATGGACAAAATTACCACACCACTCAATTTTATTAGTTTAAAATCGAATCAGTTATCTTTCTCTATTATTAAAATTAATTATAGGTATTAAGGAGTTCTAGTAGTAAACATAGACTGTAAATAAAGCATTGTTTATTCTTCAGTAATTCCTTTTTAACAAACAATACCATTTTGCCTATCAATTGCATTACTTCCAAAAATCCATTTTCGATTGTTCCGTTTCATTAGTTGGTTTCATTTGGTTAAATTTTAAATTTTAAACAATTTCAATCTCTTTTAATGGCTTTAAGTGAGCAAAATTGTTTTAGGGCCATAACTTTATTGGAGGAAGGGAACAGCCAGCGTGAAGTCGCTAGGAGACTTGGTGTACATCACACGACCATTGGCAGGGTTCATCTGCGCTTTTTGGAAACAGGGCTTTATACCAGAAGACCGGGGCAGGGTCGACCAAGATCTACAAACGACAGAGACGATAGATACATTCGTCATCAGGCTTTGCGGAACCGCAGTGTAACAGGAAATGAGATCAGCAATCTCATAAGGCAAGTTCGAAATGTTTCCATTTCCAGTAGGACTGTAAGAAGAAGGCTTAACGAAAATAACCTTAGAGCCCGACACCCTGCCCGTGGACCTCTTCTCACCACAGCTCACAAAAATGCCAGGCTTCAATTTGCACGAGAACATGTGAATTGGACATTGAACGATTGGGGGAAAGTTCTTTTTACAGATGAGGTTAGAGTAGGCCTCAAATCTTCAGATGGTCGTAATTTTACATGGAGACGCCCAGGGGAAAGGTACGCGCCATGTTGTATGGTTCCCCAGGTGGCATTTCATTACTCAGTTGATGTTCTGGGGTGGCATTTCCTTTGATGCTCGTACCGAGTTGGTTGTTGTGCGGGGAAGGTCTCTATATCACAAAGGTACTTAGAAGAGATAATTGAAGAACATGTATTGCCATTTGCGCCCTATATTGGTGAAAGATTCATGCTGATGCATGATAATGCCAAGCCACATAGGGCACGTATTGTGGATGACTACCTCAATGAGGTGGGGATTGAGCGCTTAGCATGGCCACCAAGGAGTCCAGACTTAAATCCGATTGAACATGTTTGGGACCAACTGAAGCGACGTGTACGAAGGAGAAACCCAGGTCCTAGCACCCTTGAAGAGTTGGAAAGAGCAGTTTTGGAAGAATGGGACAATATTCCCCAGGACTTTATTCAAAATCTGTTTCAATCAATGGAAAGGCGTTTAACGGACGTTATTCGGGCCAGAGGTGGGAATACTCGGTATTGAAAAAAAGAAAAGCAATTTTTTTACGGTTTTTAATTCTTGAAGTTTAGCATTTTTTTTTCGTTTAATCAAAGATTTATTTATTTTTTTTCAAATGACTTATTATTTCAATCAGAAATATTTGTGAGGTTCAAAATATGATTACACAAAAATAAATTACAAATTTTAAGGTGGTGTGGTAATTTTGTCCATCAGTGTATTTATTTCATTGGTTCGTTTTAAAACAAACCACTGAGTGGAGACAAAAGACTTTTATTAGAGTGGAAGAGTCTAAGTTGGTTTGTGGAGGTGAGATGAGATGTGAAGATGGACAGTCTAGTTTAGAGAAGTGTTTTTAGGCTTAAGGTGTGGGGAACCAAAAAGTTGTGAAATAACAGTGAAATAGATGAGAAAAGGAGGTAATTTTGTTTATTTATACGTTTTATATGTCCTAAAAAACTTTAATTTGAAGAATGGCCAATATTTAAAAAGAAAAGAAACTAAAATAAATGTAAAAATTAGGTTGAAAGATTTCCTTTTGTAAATAATTTGATTTTTTTTATATTTAAATCTCTTAGTTATTCAATTTATAATGTAGTTTTAAGTAAATAAACCCAAATATTTGTTCCCTTATTCTATTCTATTCATTTTCCCTGTTAACCCAGTAAGTTAGTTTATTTATACCTTCGGATTAGATTAAACATTTTTGCAAAATTTAGAAAAACAATATAATACTTTAGTAAATTTAGAAAAAATCCGAATGAAAAGTTTGTTAATTGAAATTTTTAAAAAAATATGCACACTTTTCAAAATTGCGAGTCCTGAACTGTTGATATTTTTTATGAAGGCCCTTTTCGGAAACTACTATAGAAATCAAAATTAAGTAGAAGACCAGCTATAATTTCTACAGGAAATGTGGTTATTTTATTTAATTATTCATTATTTTTGTTTTAATAATTATTATTTATATATTTATTTTTATTTAATATAATTTATCTTTATCACAGTCATGAAAACATGAAATTTCGTTGAAAACTGAGTATCAAATTTCTGACTGATTACATAACTTGGCCTGTACTACGTTACCATGGTGAAGTAAAAGATCATTTGGTCTGAGGGAACATAAAACGCTCGCTGCGTGATAGTATCGATTATATACTATTCAGATCGAATATATTATCGGTCGATTTGGCTGAAAATCAATAGGTATCTTACTGAGGGACTCTTCTTCGTCAGATATGCTTCCCATTCATCCTCCCCTTCCCTGAAAATCACAGATATAATATTTTTCGGGTTATGGTCCATATATAATACTTTGAGTATACATTCATTGTTATCATGTTCACAGATATACACGAAAGCGTGAAATTTCGGTAAAAACTCAACATGTAATTTTTGACAGATTGCATAAATTTCCCCATACTTCATATACGAATAGTTAGGGAAGTCGATTATTTGATGTAATTCTCATAATTATAAAATGCAAATGGAGTACCAAGAAATAACTTAGGAAATGGGCAGAAGTGAATTAACAATTAACAATACTAATTGTGTTCTACTGATTGGGTCAGCATTAAGTTGCACAATGAGCGGAAGGTTGTACTGATAGCAGGATAAAATGCATTAACCGATTATAGCCACTTTTTATAGAACAGAAAGTCATTGCATCCCCAGTAATGTACTTCCCCAGCGCCAATTAATCAACTAATTTTTCACTCCCAAAAAAAAAAATTTTAATGGACTAAATAGGTGACTTCTGAATCCTTATACTCAATTTTGAGTTGAGCCCCCCACTCTTGATGCCCCCTTTACATTCGGCCGATTTCGATGAAAATCAATAAATTCCGATGAAAATCAATAAATTCCGATGAAAACTCAACATCGAATTTTTGACCGTTTACGTCATTGGAAGGATAGAGGAAGTTTTCTGATCCCTTCTACGTCTCCGGCTATGCAAAGTATAGGGTAAGTCATATAATCAGTCAGACATTCTCTGAATGAGGAATATCCCTGAATCCAAGAATGAAAAAAAAAAATTCCGGTCTGTGTTTGTTTGTGAACACGATAACTCTTGATAGAATACACGCATCGATTTGAAATTTTGTATGCGTCTCCAGATCCTCAAAAGCACGACACGTATTCATTTTCAGCCAAATCGGTCAAAGACAAGTGAGGGATTAGTGTGGGACATATCAAAACAAAACCCTAAAAACTGCTGTATGTATGGATCGCTATAACTGCGGACGTTTTTGCACTACTCAAATCTAAAGACACATAAAGATCGAAAATTTAATACGAAACATTTTTGGTAAGAATCTAACTCTTTTTACCTTTAATCTAGCAAACGTCTAAAAAAATTATTTTCAAAACTACATTTTAGGGCGGTTCTCTGCGTGTATCTCGCAAATCGGGCAACCTGAAAAAAAATTGTATTTCATAAAAAATATGCATTTTAGTTGTCTCTACAATGTTGACAAGATGTTTAATTGATAAATATGAGATGTATGTTGTAAAATATATTTAACCTACTATGTAAAGGGGTCACATTTTCGTCTGATTTTTGCCAAAATCTAATCAGATATAAGTTAACACATGGGACTACTTCAATCCAAATTTCAAGTTCATAGCAACAATCGTTTTTGAGTGAAAGCTTCATAAAATTATCCCCCCCCCCCCCTCAATTAAATTTGATGTATGGAATACATTTGTTAAACCCTTACAACTAAATTAGGCCAAAGTTAAAAAAAAAAGGATGGTGAGAGGGGGGGGGGGGGGGGGGGGTAATTTTTTTTCCTTATTAATTTTGTTCTGTAAAGATTCCTCTCAGATATTAATGAGGATCCTTTTTTTGTTTTAGTTACAGAAAAAAAAAATGTTCCCATTTAATTTGTATATTTCTCCCCTCCTTGGAGGTCCATTCGAAGAAGGTCAATGAACTCTGGAAGGAACATATGAACTTATGAAAAAAAAACTTACAAAGAACTTTAGCGAACATTTTAATATAACGACAAAAGAAAAATATATAAAAACATTTTTAAAAACCATAAGTAGTTTCTCATGAACTAGATGGATGTTGTTTGGAAATGTAGGCCCCAAAATGAGAACAGATGTTTTGGAGGCCCCTCTGGGAACCCGCCTTCGCTTCCGGTATCCTCTTCATGTATCCTGCTCAGCCTAGGGCGAGCCTGGCGCACCGTCTTAAATAGCTACCCCCTTCAACATAACATATACATTAAAGGGCCACAATTAATGCATCTTTTAACTATACTTTTAAAATTATTTCTTATTTCTTATATAGTTTTCCATACGGAAGAGGGGTAAAATGAATAACTGACAGAAAAATGATTAACAGGAAAAAAGAAAATGACAGAAGAGAAAGAAAATCTTCGAAGTGAAAAATATGTTGATTTTTTTCGGCATTTTTTCCCGTTTGAATGAATGTATCGACACGATATACGTGTATTCAGAACTCCATAAGGACGACACCTATTGATTTTCAGCCAAATCCGCTAAAAGGAAAAACAAAAAAAATTAGAGAGGAGGCTTAACTCAAAATCAAGGGATGTCTTTTTGACAATATTTCGGGAAACATTCACGTCCCTTCTGACGTTCCCCCCTTGAACGTTCATAGTGACCAGAAGAAGGGACGTGTAAGTGTCCCGAAATATTGTCCAAAAAAATGAAAAAAATAATACACCTCTGGAAGAAATGCCGGAAAAAATTTACATATTAACATCCCAGAGAAGTTTAAAAAACACAGTGAAAAATATGTGAAAGAGTAGAGTAGTTTACGTGGCCTTCACGGAATATGAGTGAGAAAAACGGAAGTGAACCCTGAGTTATAGGAAATAAAGTAGATAATTGAATGAGAGGGTAAAGAGGAATAGTAGCTTTAAGTGACAGGGACAGAAAATGAATTTTATGTTCACTTGTGTGTGTCTGTGAACACGATAACTTCCGATAGAATGAATGTATCGATACGATATACGTGTATTCAGAACACCATAAGTTCGTCACCTATTGATTTTCAGCCAAATACGCTAAAAGGGGGAAAAAAATAGAGAGGAGGCTTAACTCAGAATTTCTAATAACTGGCAATATAATGAATGTCTCAACTCAAAATGTAGATTGAGTCTCTATGTCAACTATTGATGATTAGTATAAAAGGTCAATTGGTCTTGGAGGAAGAGAGTTGATTAATTCGTGATGGGGAAGTACATTGTCAGTGATTCACCGACAACTTTTTTTTTCTCTCAATGAAAGGCTGCGGAGAATTGCGAAACTAAGGATGAATTGGTTGGAGCTATTTGAATAGAAAGGACATAGCCAAGTCCATTTAAATCAGATGTGCTCTCATCAGTGTTCATGTCTCGTAGCTATGTGCCATCTTCTTTGTTAATTATATCTACGTTGCATTCCAAGGACGGGGTCCATACGTTCGGAAAGTTAAGTAGGCCCACAGTCAAATACCACTTACTGTTTGCTACTATATCCGGTCTAGTAAATATTATACGATACATTCTTATGCTAAAATCATGACATAACCACATGGTAAAGTAGTGGAGACATCAGGACCTAGAGAACGGAAGGAGTGGATGACCCCCGAATAACTGATGATATAATGAACGTATCAATATGAAATTTTATATTGAAATTCAAAACCCAATAAAGACGGCACATATTAATTTTCTGCGACGGCCGTTGGGAATAGGGATATCAAGGGAGGGGGCTCAACTCAATAATCCCAAAAATTCCCGATAGGATGCATTTATCGACATGAAATTTCATATATAAATTCAAACCTCCATAAGAACGATACACATTAATCCTCTCAGAAATGTATCAAAGAGAAGAGGACTTAAAAATCCTAATAGCACCGTTGTAATGAATGTATCGATACAACATGGGGATTCAGAAGCCCCTATGTAAATCAATTATTGATTGGTTTAGGAGGGAGAGCGAAAACTTATTTTATTAATTCGTGCTGGGACATTGCTGGTTATTCACAGTCGATTTTTTGAAATATTACAAACCATTTTGATATATTTGAATTGGGCTTTCTCTCCTTTCGTTCAAAATTTTCACTATGTTTGAACTGGACTTATAAGCATGCTACATGTGAAATTTCATGAAAATCGGATGGATGAACCGTTAAAGAGCTAGCACTAATTTTAAATTTTGGGCCCTCACACCCCCTCCCGTTCAAAATTTTTGAGGTTCCCCTATAACCTAACTTTTAACCAGGCTTATAAGGATACTACGTGTAACATTCCATATATATATATGGGCTGCCGGCTTCCTGTTGGAAGTGTCAGGGGATCTCGGTAATTGAGTGGTTAGAGTACTTCCAGTGACTTCACTAAATGAAGTGGAATTCGGCCGAAAGCCGGTTGGTTATCATGTCGTCCGTTCTTCCTGTAGGATGAAGACATTAAACGAAAAAAAAATGAGAATAGGTCGGAGCTGCACGGAACTTTCACAGAGGGCTCTGGAATGTCGATGCATTCATCCCCATGAAATTAAGAAAATGTATATTCTATAATCTTCGATTTGAGAATTTCCCTTGAAAATTGCTAGACAAATAGCGGTTTACACCCACAACAAGTAGATTAAATCAAATTGGGAGCCACGGTGGCCGCGTGGAACATGGACGTGAAAATTGTCAACGGTATTTTTTATTTAGTTTGGGCAGCAAAACGTTTGAATGACGACAGTATATTCCTTGGTGTTAGGCGGATATAGTGGACTTACTTGTTAAATAAGTTATACAGATGTATCAGTCCAACATAGTTTTATTTTTTACCACTAGTTTCATCAGTCAAACTGACATCTTCAGGTGGTGAACCTTGTGGGACCAGCTGGACACTGTATGTACATATGTGTCCAGTCCTTTTGTATCTTCTCCTATAAGATTGACCACCTGAACATGTCAGTTTGACAGATAAAACTAGTTGTCGTTAAATAAATCTATGTTGGACTCATACATGTTATTACTTATTTAACGACAGTAGTATAGGCATTTTCTATAAATTGATACTCTGGGTCCAAACCATGAAATGTAAGCAAAAATTCAAGTTCAAACTTTTACTTTTCCTATCGGGAGGGGGGGGGGGGAGGGGGGGGGAAGGTTATAAATGCTCAGATTACATTTTTCTGCTTACACTGCCGAATTTTTTTTTTTTTTTTTTGTTTACACATCTTGAATTTTGCGAGCCTGTTTATTTCTACAAATTGCACAACATAACGACTTGAAAATATTTGTTGATTTAGTGGTCATCGCTAATAAACCCTTTACTAAAACTTGTTATTGGGTTGTGTATATAGGGGAAGTTATGTAATCGATCACAAAATTCGTAGTTGAGTTTTCACGTTTGCCGATGCATGACTCGAAAAATAGAAAAAAAAAAATCTTTTGTGAATCACCGGCAATGTACTCAGCACGAATTTTTTAATTACATTATCGCCCCCCCCCCCCCCTCCAAAATCATTGGACAGTTAAACCCAATCAATAGTTGATTTACCATAGGGGCTTCTAAATTCTCATAGTAAATTTCGTGTTAATACATTCATAACAACGGCAGTTATTACAATTTTTGATTTAAGCCCCCCTATTCCTCCCCTTTTAATCGGCCCATTTGACCGAAAATGAATAATAATAATAAAAAATTTATTTCCGTTAAACCAATACATGATAATAGGATACGTTAAAAAAATGTATACATCAAGATAGCTTATAAATTAGATTTATAACTACTTGAGTTTAACACACCTATGATTAGTAGTAATAACAAAACTATTAAAAAAAGTAAAATTAAATTAATAAAAACTAAATAAATAAATACTTAAAAATATATTAGTATATATAAAAAAAAATTAATACATAGATACAATTATAATAAGTAGACACATTTTTCAATTTAAAGATATAAAAAGAAGGCGCCGGTAGCTCAGTGGTATGCGTGCTTGCTTACAGAGCTAAAGATAGCAGGTTCTTAACCCGACCGAGGCCCTTAGTTTATTTTATCTGGGAGGTAAAATAAACTTAAGCACACCGTCCTTCCGATGGGATGTTAAGCGATGGTCCCGAGCCTGTACGATGTCAGATACTCGTTAAAGACGACCCTAGGCGAATAAAAATTTAGGGTAGGCAAAATTTAGGACTCCCATTGTAAAAGTCGGGCTCTTGTCCACCAGAGTGATGAAAGAGCGCTCTGGTAGTAGGCGATATGACCTCATAGTTAAAGCCCTGATGAGTCACAATAACTAACAATTAATTCAAAATCTCATAAAGACACCTATCAATTTTCAGGCAAATCGGCCTAAGGTAAGGATGGACCAGAGGATGGGTCTCACTCAACTCAAAAACCCGTCTAACTGTCGATGAAATGAATGTAACAACACAAAATGTCAAATAAGGTCCCTGAGTCCCTTAAGGTCCCTGAATCCCTTAAGGTCCCTGAGTAAGACCTAGAACTTAATTGATAAATTCACGCTGGGGAAGTACTGTGCAGGTGATCCACCGACAATAGTTTCACACTCTCCTTATTATTGGTATGGAGGCGTTAAACAAATTTAGATGAGGCCTCTGTGGGTTTTGACATTTGCTCTCGCCTTGACACCAAAAAAACATAAAAATGATTCTTTTTCCCTGAAGGATAACAATTGAATCTTAAATTTGCAAAAGGAGATATTGCGTACATTTTTTATGTCTTTCAAATGCACTAGACCATGTCTCTAGCTTGTTTCAACACCCCCTCAGTCTTAAGAAACAGCAACCAAAGCTCCTTAGTCTTGAAGAAAATCTGATAACATTTTAATGAAGGTCTTCGGTAGATTTCTAAAAGCGTATATTTTTAAATGAATAAATTTAATTCAATTGTATACATTTTTTGACAGTTTTTTTCTAATATTTCAAAAACATTTTCATGGTCACTTACTCTTTTCCAGAAGTCCTGCGATCCCAAAAGTACTATCCTTAGCCCTATCTTGCACATTGTCGACAAAGCTGATCTCACACTTTTTTTATTTATTTTTTTTTGTTTATATATATTATAGAAAGAGAAATCATTCATTAATGTAACTACATTATCTTGTGTAGAGTTCATGAGAGAAATAGAACTAAAAGAAATATAATTAAAATAAGAATAAAAATAGCTAAATGATAAAAGAAAGCTTCGAAATATAAAAAAAAAGTGTAGATGATTAAATCTTCAATCAACTAGTAGGTCTCGAGGCCATTGCCGATGTGGCTGATGTAGCCTTTGAATATGAACATTAGGAAGGGTTCTTCCTATCTTACACATTTAAAAACAGAATATAATATAACTGGAACACATCAACCGGCAAAAACATTCGAAAAGTAGCACAGAAAGTGATAACTACATAAGAAGACGTTCTCGAATTAACTGAATCTGGAGCCACTCGGTTTTTCAGTCTTCTTGAAGAAACATTGGAAGAACTTGACAATTCAACGTCTCTTCAATATTTTCACAGACTTCTGAGTCGACTTGTCAGTTGTCACTTTTGGACATTCTAGTTAGTTCCACACAGGCCCGTGCGCAAGGGGGGGGGGGGGGGGTTTGGGGGTTCGAACCCCCCCCCATTAGGACTCTCTTGTACTCTATGACTATCATCATTAAAGTTTTTTTCCACGAAAATTTCATGTATTTTCAAAAGTTATATTTTGGATTCTTAAATTAACTGTACAGTTCTACAAAATAATTCTTTGTACTTTTTATTCAAAAACAATGCTAAAGATATTGTTATAAATAAATAATTTATATAAATTATTCACTTAACATTTGTACGAGGATAAATTTCTGGATTGGAAAAGTATAACACACTTTTCATTTCAATTTCCGCGCTATCGACCTCTATCGATTGTGGGTGATCGTCAATTGTCGCTGTATCATCGTCAATCTTCATATGACAATGACATGAGGAAAGTGCATTTTTTTCCTTGTTGTTTGCTCGACTTTGTTCATTAATTAACGGTTGTTGACAGTTATTTCTAACGTTTATTTGTTTGAACGTGAATTTTTACATGGATATCCGTCGCTGATTCAGTTGAAGATTATTTTCGAATTACGATTTATATACCATACCTTGATTCGTTTGTGACACATTTACAGGACCGGTTTCTGAATCATCGTAATATTTTATCGAATTTCGCTTGCCTTTTTCCGAACAAAATGAAAAAATTTGATGAAGAGTCATGTGAAAAATTATTCGAACCCTACTCTTCAATTTTGCACGATGATTCGCGTGACGCATGGGTGAATGAAGTCATACTCTGGAGACGACGCATTATTGAAAAGGACATCAAAAATTCTCTCGAAGCCCTTGAAATTTGCAATGCAGACGCGTTCCCGAACGTACACCAAATGCTTCGCATTATGGCCATTTTACCCGTGACGACAGCGAAAAATGAACGCTCCTTTTCAACATTGCGTCGTCTGAAAACGTACATTAGATCGACAATGTCTGAAGATCGGCTCAACGGCTTAGCCTCCCTCAATATACACCGTGAAATGGAGATAAATGTGCAAAAAATTCTGGAAGAATTTTTTTCGTTACCTCGAAGAATTAATCTGTTAAGTAATGAGAAATAAATATGAAGTTTTTACATGCAAACGTCTTTAAAAAATAAAATAACAGTTTGTGTGTTTTTACATATTATTGAAAAAAAACTTTTATTTCAAAACCCCCCCCTTAATTGATTTCTGCGCACGGGCCTGGTTCCACAACATAGTAAAATCGCTTGGTATTTCTATATATATATTTATTGGGTAAGAGAGTTAGTTGATCCTCTGTTTTATGGATCAAATTAGTGTACCAATTAGTAAGTTAAAATGTAAATAGTTGATTTTATTGTTTATTTGAGACAGTTTTCTAGCATTTTTAGTAGTTATATTTATTATTATTAGTAGTTATATAAAGATAGTTGTCTGGTTTCTTCTCGCATTTTGAAACAATTACCCACATCACTTCCCCAGCTCGAATTAATCAATTAACTGTTTGTTCTCCCCTCTATTCATTCTATCGAGAGTAATCGTGTTCACTGACATACACACACAGACAAATTAATAAGAACACCAAAACATAAAACCTCAAAGAAAACTACTTTGAAACTTAAAGCAAACGTTTATTTGATTGAAAATAGAACATATGATGAAGAGAAAAACAGATGAACATATGAGTAAACTCAATAAATCGATTAACAAGGGTAAAGTTTGAATATCAATGTTTTTTTTTGGCTTTATGTACGATGCATATTAGCCAAATATCAATGTTACAAAATAGTTAAAGAGCGCTCTGGTAGTAGGCGATATGATCTCGTAGTTAAAGGAGCCCGGGCATGAGTCATAATAACTAGCTATAATTTGACAATATTTTAAAAAACATACATTTTTCTTTATTTTCTTTTGGGGAAGAGGTGTGTTATAAAGAGTGACAGGGGATATGTTGCATGGTGATGTGTGTACATTTCTTATCGTTGACATTTTTTAACTCAGATTTACTGGTAATGTTAAGTTAATTTTCAATTACAATATTCAATTATTATTACAATATTTTTAGCAATAATAACTACCCGTCAATGACGAATAACAAAGCTAGTATGTAATAATATAATATTTTTAAAAACGCTGTATTATATATCGTATTAATATTATTATATTTTAGGAGGGAAACGAGAATCTTATAGAATATGACCGAAAATATGAAAGTATTATGGCTTGGGCATTTGGTCAGACTCTGATTTGTACTAACATTGATATTCCCGTAGATATTCGTTCAGCGGGAACGAATTTCTTCGGGAATTCGAAAATGAGCTGTCACATTAGATGGTGATGTTTTTGATCCATGTTACAAAATAGAAAATGACCCGGTCCACTCCAAACCAACAATGAATAGATGGAATTACCTACAAACAAACATAAATGATTCAGTTCTTAAGATTATAATTCTAAGAGTAATCAATGGAATTTGCCATTACAATATCCTGCCAGCATTCTTATACTCAAAAGAATGTGCGTACTCAAATCATTCAATATTTAAATTAATTATAGAATATTCAGAATAATTGTCACATTCCAAAAGGAGTTACGTGAATGTTTTTTCAGATTTCAAATACCTTCTAACATTCCTTATTAAATTAATTCAATTTTACATTCAAATATTCCAATGAATTATTTTTCATATTAGCTTAGTGTGAATAATATTGTGTTTTTATTGCAGCAACAAACAAGTTGGAAAAAGTCGTCGGTGAATCATCGGCAATCTACTTTCCCAGAACGAATTAATCAATTGATTTGTTGCTCCCCTTCCAAAACCAGTCGATATTTTGCGCTAATATTCAACAGTTGACTTACATAGGAGCTCCTAAATCCTCATACTATATTTTGTGACAATAAATTCATTACATCGGCAGTTATTAAGGTTTTTGAGATCTGTAGCCAGATCCCCATGAGGACGACATCTATTGATTTTCAGCTAAATCGGCCAAAAAGAAAGGGGATCAGAAGAGGGGATTCAACTCAAAAGAGCGCCGGTAGCTTAGGGGTATGCCTGCTTTCTTACTGAGCTCAAGATCGCGGGTTCGTAATCTGGCCGAGAGGCCCTTAGGTTTTTTATCAGGCAGGTGAAAGCATCTTGAGTACGCCGTCCTTCAGATGTGGCGTTGGATTTAGATGACCCTAGATGGATTTAGGACTCCCATAGTCAGACAAGTTTTAAATTTTTGGATCAACATGGAATTTGTGACCATTTACGTAACATCCCCTATACTGCACATAGCTGGTGAAGTAAAACTATACATACAGCCAGAGAAGGATAGTGTTTCATTGGTCTAAAGTAAGGAAGGATGTGTGAGTGTGAGTGTGGTATGCCATTGATGAGATGGGAGAGAGGAAGTGGGGAGGCCACGTGGTACAGCAGATGACGTCCGACCGGAAGTTCCCACGTTGTGCCGGAACCCCCCCTCCCATCTATACCTGCCCCCCCCCCCCCCCTCCCACATCCTCTTTCAAAAAATATCTTCAGTCATAGAGTTTATTGGTTTTTTTACTACGTCCTGAGCCTGTACGACGTCAGGTACTCGTTAAAGACCTGTACCCCAGCTGAATAAAGCTTTTGGTTAGGCAAAATTTAGGATTTCCATAGTAGAAACCGAAAGAGGGCTCTGTTAGTAGGGGATATGACCTCGTAAAGCCCGGGCATGTTTCACAGTACCTAACTAACTATAGGGAAGCTTAAGTTCATAAATATGGTTTCACAGTCACTTTCTCCGTATAACTAAAATGAAAATGTTTAAATGGATTGTTGCAGCCAACACTAGAAGCCTGAGCATGCGCAGAAGATAAATCATTGAAAACTGATCTGGAATTGAAGAGAATAGAACCCGTCCTACTTCTACTTCCGCGTACGATGTATAGGCGAAGTTATGTAATCTGCCAAAAATGTTGAGTTTTTATCGAAATATGTTTTCCAAAACACTGATTTCAAAAATGAAAAAAAAAGTCGGTGCATCACTAGCTGTGTACTTCTGGTGCAAGAATCAATCAATTACGCTTTATTATTCTCTCCGAAGCTAATCGACCGTTTGGGCTAAAACTCAGTATTATACTCACATAGTGGCTTCTGAATCCTCATACTAAATTTTGTGTCGATATATTCATTACATCGAGAGTTATTAGGGTGTTTATGTCGTGCCCCTCTTCTCTGTTCACCCTTCCCTTCGACTGATTTTTATACGAAAAATTAATAGATTCCAACCTTGTGGGGTTTTGAATTTTAATATAAACTTTTATATATTTCTTGGTGGTAGGCAGAAACTTTTATGTCATTACAACGGCAGTTATTAGGTTTTGTTCTCCCACTAATCCTCACCTTCCTTCTTGTCGATTTGACTGAAAATCAATATGTGTCGTCCTGGGATACATATATTAAATTTCGTGTCGATACATTCTCTCTATAGTTATCAGGTTCACAGAGACACAAACGCAGACATTTTTCTTTCATTTTTGAAAATAGTACGTCGGAGAACATGAAACTCCGCATTGAATTTTTGACCGATTGCATAACTTCCCTTATACTATGAATAGCTGCGGAAGAAAAAATGATGTCTATGTGTGTGTGTCTGTGGACATGTGCGTGTGTCTGTGGACATGTACTTATAGAATGAATGCTGTCTGTGTGTGTGCGTCTGTGGACATGTACATATAGAATGAATGCTTCTATACGAAATTGTACATATATATTTATACAGAACCCCAAAAGGACGACAACTATTAGTTTTTCGCGAAATCAGCCGAAGAAAAGGGTGAAAGGGGGGATTCGACTCAAAAATCCTTATAACCGCCCACGTTGTGACTCTACGATACAAAATTTAGTACGAGGATTTGGGAGCCCTTGAGTAAGATGCGTATTCATTTTTATCCAAAATGGCCCTTTGGTTTTGAAGGGAGAGTGAAAACTTAATTTATTAATTCGTTCTGGGGAAGTACATTCCTGGTGATATAACGGCGATTTTTTTTTTCTTTTACATGGGCATGTTCAGAAGCCGAGGACTGTATAAATATGCCAACCTAGCAAACTTAAATGTCACTTTTGAACTTCGTGCTGAAGTTGGCGTAAGCCGAAACCGGTACAACTTAATGTACCTATATATTTTTGTGGAATATAATATAAAAGTTTAACAATTTTTTGCTTTTATTTATTTTTTTAATTTATTTTTCTATTATATTTCATTTTTTTTTTTATTTTCAACACAGAACGCAAAAATATCTCATTTTAATTTCGTTGAAATCGAAAGAAATTCTTCTAGCTAAACTTGTAAAAAGTAGAGTAGTTGTTTTGCTAGGTCCAGTAAGTCGAAATAATTGCCAAAAATTGAGTTGGCTTAACTTTATACGTTTTTGTGCGGTGGGTCCTAAAGAAAAATTGGACCTTACAAAAAATGTTGCTTATAATATTTCCAATTAACTCATCTGAAATTGAGTCCACGTGTAAGGATGTCTAGCATTCCAGCAGCGTATTTACATCGAATTTGAGATATTTTTGCGAATTCTCTCCTGATTCCTTCTTCGGATGGATGGATGGTATCTTCTGGTCTCCAGGTCACCTCAGGTGTATTTATTTCAAATAATCATCTTTTATCGTTATAACGATTCAGTTTTATCGCTGGTTATCTGATCCTGACAACACCCAGCTGCGGATGCGTCAGTTATTGTTCAACATTTGATCGAACTAATGACTGATAATGGCGATAACTCGACAATTTGTCATACTTCACTTTGTTAAACCTATATAGTTTAAAAAAAAAAAAAAATTGACATGTACCATTGGCTGAGAGTATACAGTTCTTAGAATCTGGGGATTTTGCAGGCATTTATGATTTCCCAACGCTATTCAAATTCTGGTTGATTACGTAACGTGTGAGTATATCTTTTGAAAAAAGTATAACTCATAAAGGAATTTATTTCTTAAATGCTCTTCCCCACTTCTTAAAGAAAATAGAAACAATAAGAAAAATTAAATTTCATCTAAAAACGTTTATGTTAGAGGAAACCTTCTATTTGGAAAAGGATTTTTTTTTTCGTTGTTCAAAAATGGTGAAATAGCCATAACAAGGAAATCGTGTTTTGTTTTCGGGAACATTAATTGATGCATACCTTTCATTTTTTTATTTTTGGCAGAGTTCCTCCATAGATTAGGTTTGGTTAGGTTTTATGACTCATGCCCGGGCATTAACTACGAGGACATCCGAAGGACAGCGTGCTTCAGTTTATTTTACCTCCCAGATAAAATAAAGTTAGGATCTCGGTCGGGTTTCGAATCCACGTTCTTGAGCTCAGAAGACAAGCACGCATAACACTGAGCTCCGGCGCCCTCGTTCCTCCATAGATATCCCTCTTTAAGGTCTGTCCAATCAAATCAAATTATTATTTATATTCTAATTTGTTTCTCTTGTTTTTTCTTTTATGTATTTCGCACATCAGGACCTGAGGATGCGACGTGAGAACGTCCCGAAATGTCATCGTAAAAAAACAATTTTAATGTAGGTAATCTACAAAAAAAAATTATTTACTGTATTTTTAATATATATTTTTTTGTACATACGTATTATTTTTGTACTCATATTTTCAAGTATTTTATTTATTTTTTTCTTTTTAGTAGTACATATTGTAAATTCTAATTCATGTGTGTCAGACTCTAATAGCTATCTTAATGTAAATATACTTTTGACTTATCCTTTTACCATGTTATGGTTTAACGGAAATAAAATTATTATTGTTATTATTATTCCTATATTCTTTATAATGACCTTTCAACAAAATCTAGTAAATTGGTTTTAGATGGAAAGCGAAAACAAGGTTTATCAATACGAACATGAATCTCAGAGGAACTGAATATTGTTAATCACTTTTCACACATTTTTATTTATTTATCTATTATTATATGATCCTCCCCGAAGGTTGAGGCGGTTCTGGCCGAGAGATCTGTTGGCTATTATTTAAAAAATTGGCCACTTTCTTCTCTCACCTCTTGGATGAGCATGGCCTCGTCGCGTCTCCAGCTAAATGTTTTTATTTTCTTATTCCCACTGCTTCATTTGCGACCAGAACCGGTTTTCAACGCAACAGCGTCATCTTCAGTGGCATATCCCACCCCGTACAGTGTAGAGGGTAATACTACAGTATTCCTTTAGCCTCTACACAACACGGGTCGGATGTGCTACTGTTGCTGACGCTGTTGCGTTTAAAACTGATTCTGGCCCCAAATATAACAGTGGAAAGACAATACTTTTTATTTCTATGAGAAATCTTGTCCCACAGCTTCTTACTATCACACATGATAATGATAATGATAATAGTTATTATTATAGTCACATTAATATTATAATTGACGGGGTTAGAATCAAAATGGTCTAAGTGACATTTTTAAAACTTTGAAGAAACTGTGCATTAAGTTCTTAACTGATTTAAAAAATCTATAATTTATCGAAACCGAAAATATTTTGTCTTCTGCTTTTATGGTGAAAGTTGCTGTTAGCAAACCATAAAATTGGATAAAAATTTGAATTTCAAGGTCACTATTGATATGTTTAAGTTACTTGTTCATGTCACCAAAGTGATTTGCCACTAGATCTCAGCACTGGCTAGGATTTCACTTGTACAACTTTTTTCCTGAATAGAACTACCATTTTTGTATCTGATTATGCACTTAACGAAAAATGTTCAAAAATGTCACTTGGACCATTTTGATTCTAACTGCGTCATTTCTGATACTCATGAAATTTTTCGAGTTTGATTTTACCGACCACAAGACCTTCCCTTACCCTTAGAGACGAGAGAGGATTTTCTAGGAGGAACTAACTATTTAGTATCTCTTCTCAAACTTGTTGCTGATGTAAACTGGCGATATGCTCAAATGGGGGTGGCGGGGATGTGGGCCTATAACGGGCCGGCAGAGGTTCCAATGCCGGTCGTTGTACCGGAAACATAGACCATGAGCCTCACATCACTGCCAAAACAACATGGGTGGTGGTCAGATGGTCGCTCTCAGCTGTATCACACATTCTAGGCCAGTCTCCTTCTGTACAATAGTATCGACACAATGACACGAACATCGGGAGTATTGTCAACGTAGAACAGACACGGTCGAACAATAGTTTGTAGTCTTCTACACCACAATCTACAAATAAATATTCTTGTCTTTCACAGAGGCGCAAAATGTTCTCTTACAAATGATTTAATGATGACATGAACGTGATCCTTACGGAATTAATGTGAACTACAATCGCCGAGGGAATGACCTAAGTAGTTCTAAGATACTCGTTAAACGCCCCCAACTATCACAGGTTGTCAAATAAGATGTAGTCTGACCTCTCACAGATTTTTATTTGTATTAGCTAGCCGGCTTTCGTGGTTGCCCTGATCATCAGGCCGTCTGATAAAATAACAATTTTTGAAATTTGAATGAAATAAAATATTAAGTAATAAATATGAAATAAATTAATATAAATTGAAAATTAATTAAATAAAAAATTTTTTTTTTAATCGAGTTGTGACTCAGATGGGACTAAGGAATAACTTATCTGTCCCCCATCCATGAAATTTGAAATTGTTAACGTTTTTAGATAGTTTTATTTATTTATTTTTACTATATTTAAATGTTATTTACTAAATATTTTCATTCCATTCAAATTTTAAAAATTGTTATTTTATCAGACTGCCTAATGATCAGGGCAAGCCGGCTAGCTAATAAAAATCTGTGAGAGGTCAGACTACATGTTATTTGACAACCTGTGAAATAATCACTTCTCAGTACATCAGCCATCTTCATATTAACTATGTAGTCTGCTAACTTAGATCTGATTAGATTTCAGCCGAATTCCGACCTCACAAAACGGGTTAATGGGACTGCTCTTGTTGCTTACCTCTCGATCTGACAGGACACAAGTCCATGAGATTGGTAGGTAAGAGCGGGGTGGCTCCCTAAAAATAGCCGCCTGCCGATGTGCTGGGCGCTCAGCCTGTCGGTTGTATAAATAGTATCCAGTAAGGGGGATGGGATGAATGGAGGAGTGTGGGCGGGTATCGATTTCTTGCCTCCGTCAATGGACTCTTACATAAATCTGTCTTCATTCAATATACACCCCCCCCCCCCCCCCCCTCCGTCTATGTCTGGCCACTTTCTCACATTTATCAGTACAGTAGGGGGAAGGAGCTAAATTAGTTAATTAAAAATAAACGAAAAAAAAGAAAAAACCGACTTCGAAAAAAGTCATAATTCAAAAATCAGTATAAAGTGAAAAAGTCGTCTTTAATATAAATGGGTCGCACGACCATGTTTTTTTGCTAATTTTCTTTTTAATTTATGAACAAATTCAAGGTTCAGTTAAGCTCCTGTTGCAGAGAATTGTTTCAAAGACCTTCTCTCGAATTTAGTGTTTTATACATTCACACAACAGATATCATAGACTTTTTCACTGTTTTTTGGGTTATATTTTACTGTTTTCGTAGTCGGGTTTTATTTTATTATTTTTTTTTTATTAATTTATTTTATTTGAATATTTTTTTAGAGGCCTTTAATTTGATATCCCACTCGAAGGTGTTGGCTTTTGATTTTTAGAGTTTGACAATATGGCTGCCAACACCCGCCGTTTTGTTTTTGCGGGGAATGTCCACATAGTCTATGTCACTCGGGAGAAAATTAGACGAATAAAATGACATATAAACCATTAAAATCGGTTGAGTCGTTTAGCGTCTCCAAGGAAATAGAGAATATAACATACAAACAAAATTGTGAAATGATGTGCTACGCAATATTTAATCTACATTTAACCTGACTAGCCCTTTATATGTTTCGTTCATAGTGACCGACGGAAAAAATCAACATAGCCCTTTATTATAGTCAGAAAAAAATCAACATAGCTCTTTGTAGACAGAAAAAAATCATTAGTCAGTTAACGGCAATGTACTTCCCCAGCACGAATTAATTAAATTAAGTTAACCAAAGACAGATAACAGTTTTTTTTTTTTTTTTTTTTTTCCATTTTTGGAATCAGAGGGCTGAAAAACATGAAATGTCAGTGAAAACTCAACATGAAATTTCTGACCCATTACATAAATTGTGCTACTTCGTTGGGGTGAGTTCATGTGAGAGTGATATGGAGGCTAGCTTAGTGGTTAGAATAACTGGCTAGGAAGCCGAGAAAGGGCATTGGTGGTTATTCAGTCATTAGCAGTTTTCCTGAGAGTGGATTTTGGAGGTTGGAGATTATAGCGATCAGATATTAACGCAAAAGAGATCGCGAGGACATTATAAATCGTTGGCCCCTTACTTTTGACAGGGACAATCTACAATCTAAGTTATAAGATCATTTACTCCCGAGCAACGCCGGATCTCCTTGATAGTATTTCGTATAGTTGAGGGAGTAAATCTAAGAGCCCACAGCAAACCGGATACCAGATTTATTAACAAATGATATAATCATTTTAATTATGAACAATAAAAATATGTTAGAACAGACGGAGCTTGTTACAGGAAATTAGTTTAAACAAATCCCTGATGTTCTCATCGACATTTCTTTTGAATTTAATTATAACATTCAAATGAGCTATAAGATGAATTGTTTAGCCCATCCACATTATCTGTATAATATCGTATTTAATTACGAAGGAAAGTTGGTTAGTTATTATGACTCATGCCCGGGCTTTAACTTCGAGGTCATATCGCCTACTACCAGAGCACTCTTTCGTCTCTCTGATGGACATGAGCCCGACTCAACTGTGGGAGTCCTAAATTTTGCGTGTCTTTAACGAGTACAGGTTTGGGACCATCGCTTAACGTCCCATCCGAATGACGGCGTACTTAAGTTTATTTTACCTCCCGATAAAATAAACTAAGGACCTCGGTCGGGTTTCGAACCCACGACCTTGAGCTCAGAAAGGAAAATAATTTTTAAATGAACTTATTGTCATGGAAACGTTTAGAGTTGGTAACTGTTTTTATAAGTTTAAACTTTAGTACATTTATATTTTTTTTCTCACGAGATTGTATATCACAACCTTGAGCACGCCATCCTTCGGATGAGACGTTAAGCGATAGTTCTGCGCCTGTGTAAGATACGTTGCTCTGGGTTAATAAATGGGTAAGCAAAATTTAGGTCTTCTACAGTAGTAGACTCGGGCTGAAGTGCGCTCTGGTAGTAGGCGATATGATCATCGTAGTTAAAGCCCGGGCATGAGTAGTATAATAACTAACTATATCACTTCTCCTATCAGTTTTTTTAGTTCACCCTCTATACGATACTAAATGAACTTTTGCATTGAAGCGCAAAAAGGGGCGAAACTGCACTCCTAAAAAAAATCATCAGTTCGAAAAAATTCGTATATATTAATGAATTATTTCGAAAACTATATTTGTTGCGTCGAACGTCCATATGTCCAATCTCACTTCCCAATGATCGATTTTAGTGGAACTAAAAATGTAAATAGGACAGAGGGCGCCGGTAGCTCAGAGATTGCGTGCTAGCCTTCCTAGCTCAAAATCATGGGTTCGCAGCCTGGCCGAGGCCTTTAGGTTTTTTGTCCTGAGTCTGACTCATACACTAGATAAATAAACCATAATAGGTAAAATTTGGGACTCCCACAGTGGAGTCGGGCTCATGTCCACCAGAGTGACGGTAGTAGGCGATATGACCTCATAGTTAAAGCCCGAGCTTGAGTCAAAATAACTAACTCTAACTGTAACTAGGACATATTTCCACTTTGCACATCCTGCCTCTGAAGAGAAGGATAGATTTTATTAGCGCCGATAAATGTTTTTGAAAAAAAAAAAATTAAACTTTTCTTGTAATTATCTTTGTCTTTGAATAAAATTTAGTATATCACAGGTTGCCGGCTTTCGAGGTTACCCTCATTATCAGGCAGTCAAAAAAAAAAAAAAAAAAAAAATGGAGAGGGGCGACTTTGAATTCTTGCAACACCTTCAAAGTACAGGGGACATGAGGCCTCGTTATTATACAATATATGGGTCAATAAATGGATATAATTCGTCATTCTGGTGGATATGTTAGGGGGTTTAGGAGCACGTATGTATGTAACGTTTGCAAGGAGAGCGGAAAGTTAATTGATTAATTCGTTCTGGGGAAGTACATAGCCGGTGTTTCACTGACGACTTTTTTTTAAAGACTGGAAATGTTATGATACGATTGTACTTACTTTAACTGTACTGAAGCCCCCCATTAATAAATCCTGCTTACGGCCCTGATGATGGCAGTAGATATTAAGTTTTTGATTTCCGGTGGATGTTCTTTAAGATGGCTAGAAGACAGATTGGATGTGTGATCGTAGAAGAGGAGAGGAGAGTGTAGTGCGGTGAACGGAAGTCGTCAGTGATAAAAAAGGGGAAAGAGAGGTCTGTATAGCCGTATCCTTATATGGCGGGGTGGCGGGAGAGCACCTAGTGGCAGGCCCTGCTCTCTGGCGGTCCATCTTGCAACTAGAAGGTTCAAACAGTTTTCAGTTTGGCCACTAGGTTGTGGTTGTGCTGTCGTCAGACACTGCTCTCTATCAGCCAACCTCTCAACTAGATTCTTCAACCAGTTCGCTAGTTAGCGGATAGACTGCACTGTAGGATATTTCAAGTTAAATCTCACATATCAACAAATTCATGAGAGATGAATTTCAAAATTTTTCTATTTCGATCTATGGTATCTTAATTCAAAATTCCATCACATTAAATCCTCTATATTAAGCCATCTAACATCAAGCGTATCCAGTCCTTCCAACTCAAAGTCTTAAGAACAATAATATATAATTGAGTGGTTGACGCGAAAAAGGTTCTAAACGCCAAAATAACACTTCCTTCCGCTGCCATGTTGAGAACTACTGGTGGCTGTTAGAACCTTCTTCCATGAGGCTCAACGCTGACGTTGGCTCAATACTACCAACTGCTGCTGTAACGGCAAAAAAAACTTCCCTACACAGTCCCTAGAGGCTCTATAGGCCTCTGTAGAAAATGAGATTTCTATGGAATAAGGTCTATAGAACCTTATTCCACAGAAATCTCATTTTCGACTAGAGTGGCGCTTAGAACCTTTTTCGCGTCAACCAGTAAATTGTCGATGCACCCTTCTATATCTCTAATCTCAATCGGATCTCATCAAGCCCCGTTGCTTAAACTTCCCTTCCATGAAAATCTTTTCGTTCTTCTGAAAATCCCAACAATCCTCCCTGAAGATTGAGGCGGTGCTGGCCGAGAGACCTATTACATTAAATCATATGGCTAATATTAAGAGTGTTGGCATTGATCAGTTTCTTCTCTTATTCGCTCCTATTCAGCTCTTTCTGTCCTCCTCAGTCTGTCACCACTGCTGTTTAGAGGATGGTGGAGCGGGAGATCACCAACGCTAGCAAGGCCTCATTTACCTCCATTAAAACTGGAAGAATGAGGATGGTGTTTCGGGAGCTGATTTTTTTTGTAATACATAATACCATTTTGTATATATTATACTTGTTGTATATATGTATATTATTTCAACATTTTATAGAGATATTTTTATTTTTTATTATAATTCCTTCTTTTCGTTTCTTCTATTTCCTCGTGTATGTACACATTGACAATATGTATTGTCAATTATAATTTTATTTTATATTATTGTCATCAAATTTACTCAAGGGTTTAATTTTTACTGATTGTAAATAATCCAAATAAAAACTCTTCATGTAATTATGCGAATGTTTCTTCTTTTATTATGTTATTTATATTTTGACCAAAATAAAGAATTTTGATTTTTTTTGCTATTATGTGAACTGTATAAAATAACAGTATTTATTTAGAGTTGAGAGTCAAATTAGGTTCGCGTTACTGTCAAAAATGTTGTCAAAACTGTTTTGTCTATATTTTTTCAAATAAATTTTTTAACTTCGTGAATAAATTAATCTTGATGCTTTTGATAAAATAGTCTAAATGATTTTGCAATCATGCTTAGGCCTAAAAATGACCCATTTGTTTAAGTTTGTTTTTTCCTTGTTTGACTAATGAATGAATTAACATAATAACAATGAAGAAAACAAGAAAAACAAAGTGGGGACAAGGAGAACGAGGCGTCATTATACTTGGATAATGATCAATTATAAAATGTGCCATTATCGCAATTATCATGTTACTTACATTCTCTAAACACAGAAACGAATTTCACGGAACTCTGAAATATTCATAACATTCGAATCCAAAATGCCACTAAGTAACAGTGCAGTGATTTAGTCTCCGAAATTTGTATTTTGTGTAAGAAATATAGAAATTTAACAGTGTCTGTCGGTAAATTGTGCACTCTGGTGGGACATCTCCCAACTAGGTGCTTCAGTGAACCAGGAAAATTGTCAACAGGTGGTGTTGGCAACTCAACATGAGTAACTGCTATCAAGTATTTAAATTACGAACTAAAAGTATTCACTTAAGTTTTCCATTTTTTTATTACAAATTCAAAATTAATTATAACGTAGTAAAACGTTGTCGGTGTATCACCGCCAATGTACTTCCCCAGAACGAATTAATCAATTAGGTTTTTGCTCTCCCTCCAAAATTAATCGACCGTTCGAGCTAGAAATGAATATTTAACGTTCATAAGGGCTTCTGAATCCTCACTCTAATTTTTGTGTCTATAAATTCATTAAATCGGCAGTTATTAGGGTTTTTTCTTTTAAATCTCCCCCCTATGCTCTCCTTTCCCTTTGGCCGATTTAGCTGAAAATCAATAGGTGTCGTTCCTATGGGACTCTGGATAAATATATGAAATTTAGAGTCAGAGGGGGCACAACTCTCAAAAGTCCTAATAACTGCCGATGTAATGAATATATCGACATACAATTTTATATTTACAAAACCCCATAAGGATAAGACCTATCAATTTTCCGCGAAATAAGTCGATTGGAAGGCGGAGATCAGAGTATTTATTAATTCTTGCTGGGGAAGTTCATTTCCGGTGATCAACCAACGACTTTTTACTTCCCCAGCTATACAAGGTATAGCGGAAGTTATGTAATCGGTCTAAAATTCGATGCGGAGTTTTCAAAGAAATTTCATGTTTTCCGACGTCTAGATTTGTTTATGTGTCTGTGAGTATAATGTATCAACACGAAATTTTATATGTAAATTCAGAACTCTCTAACGACGACACCTACTGTTTTTCAGCCAAATCGACCAAATGGGGGGAGGGGATAAGGGGAATGGCTAACATAAAAGCTCTAATAACTGCAGTTGTGATGAATGTATCGAAACAAACGTGACTTCAAAACCCCGTAAGGACGATATTTATCAATTAGCAGCGGAATCGCAAGAAGGGAAGGGGCATCAGAAGGGCTCAACTCAATAACTGCCCATATAATGAATGTATCGATATGAAATTTCATAATTAAAACCAAACCCCAATGAGGACATAACTTTTCAAACAGTGATATCGGCTGAACGGAAGGGGGGGGGGGGGGGGGGGCTCAATTCAAAAACCCTAATAACTGCCGATGTTGTGAATTTATCGAAACAAAATTTTGTGAAGATTTAGGAGCTTCTATGTAAATCTACTGTTGAATACTAGTACAAACAGTCGACTGGTTTTAGAGGCGGAGCGAAAAATGAATTGATTAATTCGTTCTGGAGAAGTACATTTCCGGTGATTCATCGACGACTTTTTTGTATTTTATTTTGTTTACTGGGAATCCCTTTTAGAATCACATTAACGTAAAAATGTAGAACTAATTACAAGGATAATAACACCTTAATTATAAGGTAAAACACATTATACCTATGTATAATAACAAACAATTAAAAAACAACATAAAATCATTCTTTAAATAGAACTAGAGCATAACAGATTACTGAAAAATTTAGAAAGGGCTAATATAACGTAATGATTAATAGAGTCGACAGTATCTGTTCAATGTAGAAGGAATTCGAGGTTTTGTCGTGTAAATGAAAATTCAAAATTTGGCCAACGTTTCGGAAACTATTTATTTCCTTCTTCAGGGCCTACAGAATACAAACAAACAAATTAGTCATTATGGACTAGATACTTAATAATCTAGATGCCTTAATAATTAGGAAGAACTAATTTGCTTAATAATAAGATATTAACTTTGTATAATTTTTTTTTTTACGTTATTAAGAAGCCTACCAATGGTAAGTCCGGTAGCTCAGGATCCCTGTCGAAAAAAATTTGAACAAGCCATCCTTCGGAACCTTTAGCCAGTAGTGTTGGCTACCTGTAGGACAGGATCCTAGAGTCACCGAGTAGAGACGGGCTCATGACCGTCCACCAGTGGGGGGCAATATGACCTCGTAGCCCGGGCATGAGTCATAAAAAGTACCTAGTTATAGTAATGCTGGATGATCACCGATGATGTAATGACTAACATCCTCAACATTACAGTGGTTAGCATTAATAATAATGATTATTTCCGTTAAGCCCATAACATTTTAATAGAATATAAATTTTACGACAATGAAATAGCTTATAGTTATTGTGACTCATTCCCGGACTTTAACTACAAGGTCATATCGCCTACTACCAGAGCTCTCTTTCGTCTCTGGTGGACATGAGCCCGACTCTACTATGGGAGTCCTAAATGTTTTAATTAAATTCACCTAGATTAGAGGTCTTTAACGATAGACTTGGGAACATCGGTTAACGTCCCTTCCGAAGGACGGCGTCCTCAAGGTTTTTCACCTTCCAGATAAAAAAAAAAAACCTAGGGGCCTCGGCAAATTAGCTTATGAGATATATTAACCAGTATTAAATTTTAGAATACAAACAAATATGAGATTAACTATAAAAATAAAATAAGTGAACATAAATTTTCCAATATTAATATATGCCCTTTCTTCAGGTCATTGCAGGCTAGAACCTTTTCATTGTGTATCAAATGAGAATAACATATCCCTGAGAACTGATGATTCCTTCCGAAGGCATTCTGCGGTGGACAGAGGGACAGAGGTCTAATGAGACATGGTAGGTAGAAGTGATTATCGGGAGCTATCTGTTACTGTACATCACAATACGTAACGGTGATTGACCTTGGGACAGTCCAGTCTAGACCTGCGCATCTTCCTCCAACATTTTTCACGAATTCTTTTACTTTATTTTTTTTTTAGAAAGAATTTCCTTCACATTTGTACGGGAAATCCGATTTTTATCTTTAAAAAAAATAGCCCACGTGAAAAATTGCATTAAAAATTCCAGAATTAATTGAGTAGGTATGGATGATTCAAATTGAAGGAATTTTTTTTTTTTATTTATTTGAATCACCTAAAGGAAAAATTTCTATATGAGATGAATTCCTTTGTGAGATATCCAATTAAATACCCTGTGGTGTAGTCAGACTTTGTTCCATGGCCGTTCACCAGAAGTTTTAGATCATTTTTAGGGTTAGGTACCTGTTGATTTCTTTCGAGTGACTGTCTACAAATTACACCATAAAGACTTTAAACATTGTACGTAAATGTAGTGCGTTAACACCTCAGGAAAGATACAATTTCCCTTAGGAAAACAATATTTTTATATGGATACAAATAGGATGTCAAATTGCCATGTGCACATGAATCAGGAGTTAGTTTTCCAAAATGGTGCAGTGGTCAGTTAAAGAACTTTGTTCACTAAACCACTTTTAAAAAAACTTTATTTCACAAATATGAACAAGTTATGAACACTGCAACTACTGTACATCAAGTGAGAGATTAAAAAAATCTTAATAGTCGACAATAAAGAAAAACCCATAAACTTTGAAAAATATGAAATATTTATAAATAGAAGCCCAAACACACAAACAAAACCTTTTCATAAGTTTAGATAGAATATTTACACATCTCATCACTGGACTAATGACCTAGAACCCAAATTACTAGAAATTCTAAAGCCTAATGTATCATATCGTCGGTGAAACCAGAAAAACGTGTAACTCCAAAACTATAAATTTTACAGGGGAGCTTAAAAACTTTATAAAATCTTAAAACTTACCTCAAACATGCTTAAATTATTTTTTATAACAAGTAAACTGTATTAAAAAACGATTATATACTATAAATTGGCTAAAACTATATTTTTATTTTTTTTTTGTGGAGATACACATTTTTCGTTTATATGTTGGTTTACATACACATTTTTCATTAAAAAAATAACATTGCTCTAAAGTCAAATAATAAAAAAATTTACGCAAAAAATTTATTTATGGAATTTTAACACCTTACATTATAATAAAAAGTATTAAAATAAACTAATAATGGGGTAGATTATCGTAATATTCATGAAAATCGGGCAAGAGACTGCTTTTTAGTGACTGCAAATGATCAAATTTTACCTTTTTAATTTTTCTTCTATATTATGGGATACACTGCTCAACGAGCTCTTCAATTAAGTCAGAACATCAAACATTAGATGGCATATTCAATAAAATCGTAGAAATAGAGATCAATTCCCCTCCGTTCGAATAAAACGCTATCTCAGAAAGCTGATAGACGCAGAAAATGAAGACGAACATATCGAGTTGATTGACGCGAAACATACTGGTAAAACGTGCCACCGGGGATCCCTAGAAACTTATAACAACTTAAGAAAAGTCTATTACTGGCCTAATATGAGAGATAGAATCACAGATTTTATCAATAAATGTAGTATTTGCCAAAAAATAAAATACGATAGAAGACCAATACATGCTGAATATGAAGTTACTCCAACCCCAGGGAAACCATTTCAAGAGTTAATGATTGATACTCTCCATTATGATTCAAAATATATCATAACTTGTTCATATTTCTGAAATAAAGTTTTTTTAAAAGTGTTTTAGTGAACAAGTTCTTTAACTGTCCTAAAACGGATGGTTTTTCAACATGAAATTTGGAACGGGAACAGTAAGTTAGCTCACATTTGAACAAAATCTAATTACAATTGAAAACATTTTTTCCTATCTAAAATATTATATTAAATTGCATCTGTTAACAAACAAAAAAAAACGCAGGCAAATTGTGTATATTTAAAAAGAAAATATTTAATTTTACTGCGGCTCGTTTTGACCGCATTGATACTGTGCGATTAGCTTATCGTTGTTGTGGCCAAGCTATTTTGTCACTAGGAATTCTGGTCAAAAATCACTGCTACACAGTATTTTTACGTTCATATGTGATAGTAAGATGTTGTGGGACGAGAAAAATAAAACAGTGGGAACTTCTATGATCTATATTTTTACATTCTTTTCCCTATAAAGTATTGTAATGGTGCGAAAATCCGAAATTGAGGTTTCAACTGATTTTTACGTTTCAAGGTCTCCTGAATACGTTTTGATTATTTTCGCGTTGATGCCTGTCTGTAATTGAAAAGTTGTGAGCTCTCTCTCGCAAAAAATGAGGTCTCAAAAAATCAGAATGCAAACCCTCGAGAAGTTGTGTTTATAATGCTGCATGGGACAATTTTTTTGTAGCTCAAAAAACTACTTTAATAGGGTAGCAATTTGAATTTTCATACGATAGCGTTCTAGCCTCCTGAGCTCAATATCGCGGGTTCGAAACCTGGCCGAGGCCCATGAGGGTTTTAGTCCTTGAGCACGCCGTCCTTCGGATGGGATGTTGTGATGGTCCCAAGCCAGTGCGATGTCATATACTCGTTGAAGAACCCTACCCTATTTGAATAACCCGAGGTAGGTAAAATTTAGGACGAAAGAGGGATACAACCTCGTAGTTAAAGCCCAGGCATATATTCTTTATACATGAGAATAAACTGTGGGCGAGATTTCTCAGACGTTGTCTTTCCACAGTTTTATTTACGATCAGAATACAACAACTTGGGAGAGCCGCCGCACAGTGGTCAAAGACTGACTTTTTCTAGACAAAAGTCCCAGGCCGTTCTACTGATCGTATCAAGACGAGACCAACCTCATTTTATTCAAAAATGAATACACATTCACAACATTTTTACAATAAAAATTAAAAAGAAATTATAATTAAATAAAAAAAAAAGGGAAATTAAAATTATCTCAAATATTTTTCAGGACAGTAATTATGACATAATTTTTTTTTACGATTAAAATTATAGGTAGGTACATATAAATTTCATGCTATGATTATTCTTAAAATATTTTTTGGAGTGCGAATTTTTGATTACAGTAGGCATGTATTATTGCTTTTTTGACATCTTTTACAGCCCTTACAGCAACATTCACAGTCAAATTACGATGCCTATCCATAATTATTCCCACTCTACCTTCCAACTATACAATGTTGAAACACGACTAACGAGAGGCAACTTCCTAAACCCTGTATAATATTGACAAACAAGAAGATAAAGGTGGTATTTGCGAGGCTAACCTTTGAACTTGACTAATTTTCTACACGTTTTTAAATAAACCAATGATAAAAGTTGCAATACTGAGTTAATAAAGAAAAAAAAAGGAAGAAAATGGAGTAATACTGGGTTGTGCGTTAATTTTGAGCAGAAGGGTATTAAAATTGAAAATAATATTGTTTCAACTAGAAGTATAAATAAACGAGTTTGATAGAGTACATTAGATGTGGAGAGCCTTCTTTAAAAAAATTAATTAACAGTAAATTATATGAGTAAATTGATAAAAATATGAAATATGTTTTTTTTTATTATATAACTTTTTTTGGGGCAGGCCTTCCTTACTTTGGCAACAGGAGATTTTAAGTTGGATAAAAATAGATTTTTCTACGTTGAGTTTACTAATGTAGAGGTGTTTTATAAAAATTTGTAAATGATCTCTTGTGCATGCAAGGAGGATCATAAACAAAACATTTTCAGAACAACTCGGACTCACTTCTTCAATATTTCTCTAGTTATAAGAAAAAGTTTGAAAAAAATCAAAAATGATCTATTTGTTATGTTTATTACCGCTGTAACCTGCTTGTAATTCTGAATCGAACAAAACAAATCCGGTCTAAATAACTGCAAAACTCGCTGAATGACAGCGTATTTTCTGAAATTTTCCAAAAACGATATAATTTTCTTTATAAAATAATGTTTTTGTGAGTTGATAATCATTTTTGTATAAATAAGGTGAAAGTGAATTCATTTGTGAATAAAATGATGTTGGTCTCGTCTTAATACGATTAGTAGAACGGCTTGGGCAGACTTTTCTATCAAAAAAGTCAGTTTTTGACCACTGTGCGCTGCCCGAGATGGTCAGTCGTTTCTTAACACTGTTTCTTAAGTCACTCAACAGTAGAGATGTTGCAATTGTTTAATTATTTTTGTAATACTCAATTCTTTATTTAATATCAATTATTCGTGTAATCCTAAATATTTATTTTTGTAAATAGGTGAAAAATATAAAACCTGTAAGAGATCACCCTAAGAGGCCATGATTTTAAAATTCCTTTCCAATAAAACCAAACACTTCTTTCACTCAGATCTTCTTCTTTTAGAAAAATTGCTAACTTTACATTTAAAAAAAAATATATAGATGTATTAAATACATATGAAATTTTCATAATGAATAATTATGTATTTTTAAAGAGTGTAATGGAAAAATAAATTAATCATAATATTAATAATGAACTATCGATAGTGTGAAACGCCAACATCTCTATGGTTGAGAGACGTAAGAAACCACCTCGACCACAAGCTCTCCCAAGCGTTTAGGACGAGCTTAAAGTGAGTTTAAAATATTAATTTATTAATTAAACATTAATTAATTAAAATATTAATTTATTAATAAAACATTAATTAATTAATGAGTTTAAAATATTTATTATAATTCAATACATTACCTCAGAATGTATTTAATACATTATCTCAGAACAGACTTCCATACATTACCTCAGACCTCCAGGCAGACATTCAATGTTTCTTAAAAAATCTCAATTATTTGAGTTTAAAATGATTTTGTTTTTAATAAATATTAGTTACCAGTGGGTTCACCTAAACTCACCATTAAAATCAAATGATAATAAAAATAAAACAAAAAACACTGTACCAACTTTTTTAATTACGAAAATTTCTTTTTCTCATTTTTTTTGTTAAGAGAGCAAACAATATTACGGTAAAATACTAGCTTCCTGTAAAAAAATAAATTTCATCGTAATAAAAAGTATTTAATGGAATTAGAAGCATTGCTTACACTTTTAAAAACACACTGAAAACTATGAGAAAATTTCTAATTGCTCATATTTTTGCTGTCCTATTGAAATCCTTGCACGAGCATTGAAACTTTTTTAAATAAATATTAATTATAGGCTGCATTATAGCCCCATACCTCATTTTTAATCCTGTATATACAAGGAATTTGCCCATTGAAAATAGTCATCTTGCCAATTAATAAACGAAAACAAAGGTTTTTAATATAGTGTATGAATATAGTTTTATATTATGAGTTTTTTTTATTTTTATTTTTTTTTGTTTGTGGCCTTATGGTCTAAGCATATCAGCCAGTATATTATGAGTTATTTGTATCATTTGTGAGTGAAACAGTGTGACTTCGCTTTTGATCACACCCCTCGTACTGACAATAAACTATTTGGACAAAAAGCTAATGAGATATTAACTCAAAGAATTACATTTTTCAGACACTGGATTTAATCCACACCTAGGACTCACTCCACATAAATCTAATTACATGAAATATCGACAGGAACCAATACAATGTAGTACTAAGCCTAAAACATGACATTACCAAAGGTCAAATAAAAGAATGAATGTTAAATAAAAACTTTATACTCTAAACTCTATTGTAAACCACTTGTGCAACTGCAACAAAACAACATAAGTGATGTGGTCATTACAGGACTTTCTTATACCAACCACGCCTGCAGATCACTCTCCCCCTCCCTCATCTGAAAATCATTTCATACTGGCATTACTGGTTATATGAAAGTAGGGGGGAGTTGGCACCAGCGATATTCATTTGTTTCATTGTACAGCAATTTCCTGAGAGTGACTTTCATATATCCATTAATGCCGGTATAAAATAATTTTGAGAAGGGGAAGGGGGAGAAAGTGATCTGTAAGTTTGGTTGGTATAAGAAAGTCCTGTAATGGCCACATCAAATATATATATTTTTTTGTTTACCTAGTTGTTTGTGATTCAAGCCCGGGCTTTAACCATATATATCGCCTACTACCAGAGCGCTCTTCCGCCGCTATGGTGGACATGAGCCCGACTCTATTGTGGGAGTCCTAACCCAGGTTTAATTAACACAGGGGTTTCTTTGATTGTTTAGTACAGGCAATGGTATGAATCAGTGGCCTAGTAAGAAGAGAAAGAGACTCTAGTAATATGATGACATTTTTTTTTTAAATGTAGTAATTACATTGTAAAATTGAAGAAAATAAATATTAAAACTATATAGTATTAGCAGTGTTACCCGGCACATTCACAATTATAATATTACGATAAATGTCACTGGTAGAGGGCGTGAAATGGCACGAACAATTTTGGCAACGGCAACGCCAGATACCATGTGTACACCAAGGGACCTAAGCATGCAATGTCATATCCATTCTCTGTTAGCTCTACTATGACAGTCCTAAATGTTGCCTACCCAGGTTTAGTTACTAAAGATTAGGGATCTTTAACGAATACCTGACAATGCACAGGCTCGGAACCATCGCTTTATGTCGTTAAAAAACCGAAGGAATTCGGCCGGGTTTCAAACCCGCGATCTTGAGCGCAAGTGGCTAGCTCGCTTCCTCTGAGCTACCGGCATTCCATAGTATTTACATTAACTACGTTACCTTGAACGTTTATGTTTGTGTATGTAATTCACAACGATACTCATATCCACAATAGAGTCGGGCTCTTGTCCACCAGAGCACAGTGTGCAACCATTGAACAATTAATTTGTCTGCTTACATACATACCTATTTCTATTTGAAATACTATGGGGGAAAATTTTTTTTCCAAAATTGTCGCAGTGAAAATCTATGTGTTTGGTGTAATAATGTAGTTCTAAGAACAGGTTTTTCAAATTCTGAAAACACTTCGGAAGATATCTCGCATGCAGGGGAAAGTGACTGCGTCCCACATGAGATATCCTTTGGGAACCCCCTCAGGTAATTACTTCATCAATTTTCATTAACGAAACTTTTTTTTCAGACCAACTTGCCTGCCTAGGAGGCGGGGATCATCGCTGATCAAATAGGGTCGATTTTCCCTAAATTTGATGTGAAGGGGGGGTCCTATCTGTTGTGACGCTAGGTTTCCCAGGCAGCCACCTCTGGCCTCCAAGTCCTCCCCTCCCTCAATCAGTTAATGAAGGGCTACCATAGTCCATCTCCTCCTAGGATACTGTAAGTTCACACATCTATTCTTTTAATAACTGTTATTATTTTCCTAGATAAAACTAATCCTATTAATCTCTCTCACTGCATTGCTATGCGCTGTAAAGCGCCTTTTTACTCCACCCAGCTGTACGAACTATAGGGAGAGTAATTGGTCAGAAATTCGATTTTGAGTTTTCACTGGAATATCATTCTCTCCGACTTTCGAAAAAGAAAACATTTTCTGTATGTGTATAAACTTATTTTTTAACTGAAATACTGCCGATTTAATGAGCGTATCAACACGAAATTTTATATGAAAATTGAGAAAACCCTGAGTAAGACACCTATTGATTTTTATCAAAATCAGTTAAGGCCCATTTACATTATGTCACTTTTGATGAACATCCGTAGTGAATCATCCAAAGTGATTCATCCAAAGTGAATCATCCTTGTTTACATATTTTCATCCAGTTATGTGTTTTCACTGCTCAGTGTTTCTCATAATTCCGCGTATAGTGCCAGAATATGTCTCATTCGAGAAGGAACTCAACAGTTGTGCGTGCAGGCATTGATTTAATTTCAAGCGGACTACTTCATGAACTGAATGCAAGGCTAACAGCTCAAAGACGTTGGTGGGTGAAACCATGGGTTTCAAGGAGAGAAAGTGTGGGTGCCTCGTCAACGCTGTTGGTAGAATGGGCAGAAGAAAATCCTGAGGAGTACAGGAACCATTTAAGAATGGACGAGAACCCATTCGCATATCTTCTCGAAAAAATAACTCCATTTATTAAAAGAAAAGACACTTGGTTCCGAGAAGCTTTGAACCCCAAAATAAAACGTCAAATGACGCTACGATATTAGCTACTGGAGATAATATGGGAACATTGAGTGCACTGTACAGAGTTCCAAGATGTACATTTTCAAGGTTCTTGCCTGAAACATGCGAGTCCATATATAACGCTTCGGAGGATTTCATAATGGTTAGTACAAATTACTTTTTAATTAATTAAAAAGGTATTATTACTGTACAAATTATTTATTTACATTTTCAAAAAAAAAAAAATTAATTCTTTATTATAAAATCGATGTACTGCTTGCAATTTTCAAATTCAACATAAATGTTTAGAACATATCATAGTAGTATTAATTAACTTAAAACGTTATTGATTTTCACCAATACTTTCGACTGAAGAAAGGGCCCGAGTCAAAATATTATTGAAATTGTATGGAGCTTGTTCGCCGTACTCATCTCCAGTAGGCCGTTCGTGATGGGTGTCGATATAACTGGGGAATTATGACTGGTGTGAACTGTGAGTTGTGAGAGACTGTTGGGAGGAACGTGAGCTTGACGTCATCGATGAGTGTGATGACTGTAGTTGGAAAAGCCTTTCTTGTGTCATCACACTCTGTAGCTTTTCTTGGCAAATAATAGCCCTATGCAAAGGCATTTTTTTCAGTTGTATGGCAAGACTCTCACAGAATACGTCGAATTCGTTTGGATCCTGTTTATTGTCATCCGATATTTGTTTTAATTTTTTTATTGCATCATGAATCATTGCAGGAGAGTTAACACATCGCTTTCGCACTTTTTTGCAATTTTGTAAGTTGGCGCAAATTTTTGGAGTGGTTGTCGCAGAAGAATTTTCCATATTTTGTGGGTATGCTGCTTCGTTTTCCTCAACATGTGAGGATTGCTGTTCAACTTGTTCGAAATCTTGGCTAGCATTTGTTGTTTGGTCAGAAAAATCGCTGTTGACCATCGAGATATTACTGTCTGAATCCTGAAACAAGCAATGATAAGAACCAATTAGAAAAATTCAAGTAGCATCTCCGCCTAAAAAACAAAATTAACTAACACAGATAATTATTTAAAAATATATTGTTTTATTTAGTTTTTAACTTTGTGACTATTGGTTATATTTTCTTGTCATAGGTGCCGAACACAGTTGAGTCCTGGGAAAAAGTGATGCGGGACTACGAAACTCTCTGGAATTTTCCGAATGTGTGCGGGGCTATGGATGGTAAGCACGTCAACATCAAGTGTCCCCCGAATACTGGATCACAGTATTTTAATTACAAAAAGGATTTCAGTACGATACTATTCGCTATTGTCGACGCTAATTACAACTTCTTATACATCGATGTGGGGACCAATATATAGTGAAGTTTGACAAAGAAATTGTGTATTTTAATTATCTATTCCTAGAATGGAGCTTCACAAAGTAAATCTGGAAACCATAAATTATTCAAAATAATTCGCTAAAGATCCCAGAACAAGGGATTTTCGTGGCAGATGATGCATTCCCGTTGAGAACCAACATTTTAAAACCGTTTTCAAGATGTGGCCCACTAACTGAAAAACAAAAAATATTCAACTATAGATTGTCAAGGGCTCGTCGCGTTTTGGAAAACACGTTCGGCATCCTTGTCTCGAAATTTCGAATCTTTGAAAAGCCTATTCCACTCTCTGTAGACACTACGAAACTGGTGGTGAAAACTAGTTGTGCTCTTCACAACTGGTTAAGAAATACTTGCACTCCTACACATCCATACATTCAGAGAGATATGATGGATTTTGAAGATTGGGACGAAGAAAGGGTTGTACCAGGTAATGCTACCCATCTTCCACATGCTGGTCTCGAGGACATTCCCCGCAGTGCAAAAACAAACTACACCAGGGCAGCAGGAGAAGTAAGAAATTATTATTCTGAAAGATTAGTCACAACAGATGTAGTTCCATGCCAATGGAAAATGATTTAATTGCCAACGTGATTTGCTTAATATTTATTTCTTCAAGATTTCTGATTTTGAGTTGCAAAAAATTGTATCAGTATTTTTCTATAGTTTATATTAACCATGCCTATCACATCAAACAATATTATTATGTTAATTTAACCTGTTTGTTATCTTATTGTGTCAATTTAATCTTTTAAATAAATTCTTTAAAGATAAGACTACAATTCTTTTATTTTCATTTAATTAAAAGGTTTCTAATAATAAACAATTCAAAGTACTCACCTTTAAGTTTGAAGAACTTGGTTTTGGTGTGCAAACATTGCGTAGAAATGCATCTGCGTCTTTAAACCAGAATAATCTAGGCTCATAAATTTCGTCAGCACCAGCTCCTCTTCTTTCCGAACTTCTGATCTTATTAAGTTCTGCTCCATATCGTGTACGAATTGTCTTTATTTTAGCTTTTATGTCTGCAACCGTAATTCCAGGAATATTCAAATCAATCAGCATTGAAGAGTACGCTTTTTCCCTTGCATTTGTTTTTCTGTAATCACTGGAATTGGTATTCCACAAGCACTCGTACTGCTGGTATGTTTCAAGAAAAATTGTCATGTGTCTGTCTTGCCACTTAAATGCCATTATAATAAAATAAAACTTGGACGCGAAATCTTTATAATAAGTCTCACTACAGACGGGGTTCGACTGGCAATGTGAAATACAGAACAGTGAAGAGTGAATGCAAAGAGGGGGGGACGTTTGTTTACATTAAGGCCCATTTACATTATGTCACTTTTGATGAACATCCGTAGTGAATCATCCAAAGTGATTCATCCAAAGTGAATCATCCTTGTTTACATATTTTCATCCAGTTATGTGTTTTCACTGCTCAGTGTTCCTCGTAATTTCGCGTCTGTGTGCCCTCTTCGCGTATAGTGCCAGAATATGTCTCGTTCGAGAAGGAACTCAACAGTTGTGCGTGCAGGCATTGATTTAATTTCAATAATTTCAAGCGGACTACTTCATGAACTGAATGCAAGCCTAACAGCAAGTGATCGTGCTCAAGGACGTTGGTGGGTGAAACCATGGGTTTCAAGGAGAGAAAGTGTGGGTGCCTCGTCAACACGTTTGTAGAATGGGCAGAAGAAAATCCTGAGGAGTACAGGAACCATTTAAGAATGGACGAGAACCAATTCGCACATCTTCTCGAAAAAATAACTCCATTTATTAAAAGAAAAGACACTTGGTTCCGAGAAGCTTTGAAACCCAAAATAAAACTTCAAATGACGCTACGACATTTAGCTACTGGAGATAATATGGGAACATTGAGTGCACTGTACAAAGTTCCAAGATGTACATTTTCAGTGTTCTTGCCTGAAACAGACGGGGTTCGACTGGCGATGGAAATACAGAACAGTGAAGAGTGAATGCAAAGAGGGGGGGACGTTTGTTTACATTAGTCACTGTGCCTTCACTCTGGATGAATCATCGGTTGGAGGAACGACTGTTTCATCAAAAGTTAGTAGGCGGTCAACTTCTTTCATCGTTCACTTTCGATGTTCACTCTGGAGGAATTGAAGATGAATGGCAGTTTACACTTGTCACTTTGGATGATTCAACCAAGATGATGCTCCAAAGTGACAAATGTAAATGGGCCTTTAATTAGTCAGAAGGAAAGCAAAAAACTTAATTGATTAATTCGCCTAACTCAATCTTATGTACACGTTTCTTTCAACTTGTCTCCCCCCCATTTTTAATCCCCTCCTTTTCACCATTACTCCTTAATAAAATGTAAAATTTATGGAATTGCGCTCTAAGATCTTCAATACGATGTGCTACTCAATACTGTTGTTATAAAAATGCTTTTATGAGAATTTATCAGCAGTTCTGAAAATACTTCCATAGTATATTCCCTTGGGATGATTTGGCTGAAAATCAGTGGATGTCTTTACGGACTTCTGGACTCAACTGTAAGATTTCAACGCGTATTCATTCTATTATATAAGCTATAGTGTTCACAAGCAGACATATTGAGTTTTTTGTGATTAAGAAGTCGAAAATATAGGAAATTCCGGAAAACTGAACATTCAATTTGTGAAATTTTGGTCCTTTCTAGTGAGGAAGCTTCTTGTTGTGGAGGTTGATCAACCCAAGCCTGCGTTAATTAGTTTCTTCGTCGAAACAGAAAGCGATCCTCATAACGGAAAATGAAAGTTCTGAGGACGGCAAAGGAACTGGTTAACTCCTCTGTTATAATATACTTTTGGGAAATAATTTACTAGAAGACCGGTTGTAAAAAGTGTTCACCTAAGGACTTTCTTTGATGTGATCATACTTCGGACCTACGGATTCGAAGTATGGGGTTGTGCTAAGCAATCTTACATCAAGCGTATCCAGTCCTTCCAATCCAAAGTCCTAAGAACAATTGTCGACGCACTCATCTATGTTTTCTTAAAATTCCTTCTGTCAACGATCTCATAAAGTCCCGTTTCCTAAACTTCCATTCAAAACTTTCCTTCCACGAAAATCCTTTTGCCCAATTTCTATCATCCCACTTCCATCCCGACAATCCTCCCCGAAGATGGAGGCGATGGTGGCCGTGAGACCTCGGTATGTTGCTGCAATCCTCTACGTCTATTAAATTGGAGGAATGAGGATGGGCTCATCGCGATGGTGTTTCAGGTCTCAGAATTTATTTATTATTTTGTACTTTGTTTAACAATAATTGTTATTATTACCCCTTTGTATATATTTTATTGTCTGTATATTATTTATTATTTTGTATATATCCTTCACCATTTTGTAGAGATATTTGTATTTGTACCTTGTTCATATCGCCATTTATTATTTTATTTTACATCATCATCATCAAATTTACTAATGGTTTTATTATTGCCGATTGTAAATAAGCTTAATAATAGCAATAAAAGAACTTGGCTGTAATTTTTTGTCTCCATAATTCCTCCTTTATAGATCGGGTTCCATGAGCAGATAATATCTACATAAATAAAGTTATGAAATGTCTTCGTTTTCGAACGGTTTGTCCGAGGATAAACCGAAAACAGCAGAATGTACATAGGCGAAAATTGCTGGGATGGGACTGTTAATTGTCTCATTTTATGATAAAAAAAAATCAAAGGTTAACACAAAAATAAGTCCAACAATAATCTTTAATTTATTTAAATAATAACACCACTTAGTTTATTTATTATCATTTACACAATTTTTATTCATTTAGTATCCCTTTACACACCACACCTATATTTGTATTATATTACCACTTGTTACTTACTGCAGATGTCAAAAACCCGCTAAAAATGACCACTAAAAGTACAATGTCTTTATTGTTATCAGATTTATTTATTTTTATTTGAAACTTTATTTATTAATATTTATTTATTTTTTATTATTAATATAATTACCTATTTCATTTTCAATGTATTTAAAAAATCGCCATTCATACAATGTGTAAGTTCTATAATCCCACAGGGACCAACTTAGAATATAGGCTATGTGGTAAACAAATGTTAACACAAACTCTTTAATAACTGCCTTTGTAATGGATGTATGGCCATGAAAGAAATTTTGAACATATTTAAATTCAAAATTCCATAAAGATGTAGTAGTTTCCGCGAAATTGGTCGAAGGGATGGGGGAAGGACAGGGAAGAGAGGCTCGACTTAAATACGCTAATAACTCCAGATGTAATGAATATATGGATACAACATTTAGTATGACTCAGATGCCCACTATGTAAGTCAAATATTGAGTTTTAACCCAATCGGTCGAATGACGTTGGCGGGAGAGCGAAACCTTAATTGATTAATTCTTGCTGGGGAAGTACACAGTCGATGACTTTTTGGTATTTATTGTTTGGGGATGCCATGGAATTGGTTAATTTATATTCATGAAACTTGCTGATAATTTCAGAGATTGACTAGATATAATTATAGGTTAGGTGATGTCCAAAAATTTAATTTGGGGGAATTTGATGAGAGTAGACGGTATTTTATTTATTTTTTTATAACAACTTAGTGTGGCATACTATATCAAAAGGTTTGGCTAATTTTTTGGGGGAAAAATTTTTTTTTGGGGGGGGGCTCATTTTTTGTACATGTCACACTCAAACTTTATAATATTATTGCCTCGTCAGGTGTTGTTTCGTCGTTTTTCTTCTGATTATTTTCGCTTCTTCAACATATTTTCACTGATATCTCCATTAGAACGTGTCCTCAATCAGCTGATTACTTATGTATGCATAAGTGTAGTCAATGTTATTCTTGTAGTTCTCAAAGTATGAAGGAATTAGACGACTTGCGGCAACTATTCAGGTATCCCCCTCCATATATATAATATGATTTGTTGTTTTACTTTCCACAGCTGTCACAAATTCGATGTTGAATTTTCATCGGAATTTCATATTTTTCGACCCCCTGAATCCAGAAATGTTAAAAGTAAAAAGAAGTCGCCGTCGAATCACCAGCAGTATACTTCCCCGGCACGAAACAACTAAGTTTTTGCTTTTCCTTCGAAACCAATCCGCCGTTTTGCTTATAATTATTATATCGATATATTCATTACATCGGCAGTTGAGGGCGCCGGTAGCTCAGTGGTATGCGTGCTTGTCTACTGAGCTCAAGATCGTGGGTTCGAAACCCGACCGAGGCCCTTAGTTTATTTTATTACTTACTCTTACTCCGTTGGCGACGAACCCTGAAGATCCTTAGCCGCCCACACTAGCCTTCTCCACCGCGATCTGTCGTGCGCCACCGGTCGCCAGTTCACCACGTGGTGTTCCACAGCATCCTTCTTCACCAGGTCAGCCCACCTCAGCCTTGGTCTTCCTCGTGATCTGGCTCCTTGGACCTGAGCGTCCATGATGCGTCCTATGGCTGTCTGCTGTCCGCTTCTCACCACGTGTCCAGCCCATCTTAAGCGCCGTGATTTCATATCTGCAACTACGGTCGGGTGTTGCCAGAAGATGTCCCTCAGCTCCCTGTTGGTTCTGATCCTCCACTCTTGGGTTTCTCTATCCTTGACCGGATCTGCTATCTTCCTCAGCACTTTATTTTCAAACGTCTGGAAACGTTTCTCCAGATGTGAGGTCAGGGTCCAGGTTTCACACCCATAGATCAGAACGGGCTTTACCATGGAGCTGTAGATCCTATACTTCAGGTTCCTTGACAAGGCTCTGGACCGTAGCAGCTTGATGACAGAGAAATACGCTCTTTGGGCCTGCAGAAGTCTTCTGTCCACCTCCTTCAACATCGAGTTGATGCTAGATACCGTGGACCCGAGATACCTGAAGTTCTCAACTCTTGGGAAGGAGAAGGTCCCCACATTTAATTCCTGCTCCAGATGAATATTCTTACTGACTATAAGGTAGTTTATTTTATGTGGGAGGTAAAATAAACTTAAGCTCGCCGTCCTTCGGATGGGACGTTAAGCGATGGTCCCGAGCCTGTACGATGTCAGGTACTCGTTAAAGACCCCTATCCTAGGTGAATAAAAATTTAGGGTTGGCAAAATTTAGGACTCCCACAGTAGAGTCGGGCTCATGTCCACCAGAGTGACGAAAGAGCGCTCTGGTAGTAGGCGATATGACCTCATAGTTAAAGCCCGGGCCTGAGTTATAAAACCTAACCTAACCTAATGAATGAATTAACCAATTAGGTTTTCGCTCTCCCTCCAAAGTCAATCGACCGTTTGGACTAAAACTCAATATTTGACTCACACAGTGGCTTCTGAATCTTACTAAATGTTGTGTTCATACATTCATTACATCGGCAGTTATTACGGTTTTTGAGTCCAGTCCCCCTCCTTCAATCGCACCCTTCCCTTCGAGCAATTTCTCGGAAAACTTGAACAAATACCTGACATCGCTCAGTTTTTGGATAAACATACAACATTTCGTGTGGATTTATTCATACTATCGGGAGGTTCATGTGAGTTGTGTGTTCACAGAAACAGACGTTCAGACAGAATTTTCTTTTTTAAAATTTCGAATCAGGGATCGGAAAACATGAAATTTCAGGGAAAACTCAACATCGAATTACCTAACTTCCTTTATACATTGTATAGCTAGGGAAATAATATGTGGGGGGGGGGGGGGGGGGGGGATGTGAAGAGAAGGGGATTTACAGAGCGGGGATCACATGGAAACGGTATCTAACGTTAGAAAACTATGTTTTGTTGTGATTCTGTTCCGAATAAGTGAGTCTGTTTATGTCTATCGAGTTTACAGAGGCGGCTCTTGCCCATGTAGCGCCCGTGTGCAATCAACACCCTGGCGCCCTCCAGTAGGCGCGCGGTCAAAATGGATTACTTACAGTTATATTTTCAAACGGAAATTCGAGTGCAAATGGTGCAATTTAAAATGATGTTGGGAAGCAATAGGTACAGGAGTAAAAAGTATATTTAGGAAGGAAGGGGTTACAAGAATAAAAAAGCACAACTTTGTAGTTATTTCAAAAATATTTAATTTAAAAACTAGTTACATTACAGGACGCTCGTAATACAACACAAATACCTATATTTATAAAAAAGTTACTTTTCGTGCTTTTGCATTAGCAAAATCTTTAGGCCACGACTCGGGCGCAGGGTGTTTGAGAGCGCCGGCCCCGACAACGACGCATCTTTGGAGGTGTCGCGAGCGGCCCTCGGCGCCCCCTGAGACCCTGCGCCCGTGTGCGTTGCACACCCTGCACCATAGGTAAAGCCGGCTCTGCGAGTTTATCTATAAGATTCTGTGTATATTTTTGATTTTGTTTTGTATAATTAATGAGACGCAAGTTATTACCTTGAAACCTACCTGCAGATCACTTCCAAAGTTGCGTTCTTCATCGTATCTCTAGGACGGTATGACTCTTCAAAATTTCCCAATGCGAATTCTCAGAGATGTGGGTACCGTTTGATAAGAAAAAAGCCAGAGCGACAGGCAGGCTGTAATGACGTATCTCGGTGTGCGGGGAAGTCCCGGTGGCTGGAGGGGGATCCGCTCTCTCGACCATAAATACAGGAAGAGACTCTCTATCGGCCATACTTCTCCTTGAGTAGACCAGCCTGACAACGTCCACTCTACAGACCAGAGAACACATTCTCTACTGAAAATGGTGAGTAGTCAGCTTTGAATAACCATAATATTAGAAAATAGGGGCCTTCCATAAATTGTGAAACGCATCAAATTTTGTAACAGGTGAATAAAAAAATATTAAACTTTGTATTCCACTCTGAAAGTATTATTACAATTTTCTACTGTTAATATTATTTTATTTGTTCATTTAAATAATGATAATTTATTGACGGCCCCGTAAAATTGGAGACTAAATCCTTAAAAGTTCAACTGAACCAAAAAGTAATCTTTGAGAATATTTTGCCTTTAACTAAACCAAGGGTTTAGAACTTTTTGATTGCTATTATCCTTGGTAAATAGATTTATCAGAATTGTTTCAGGATATTTTAATTGTTGACACTTGATTACAAGGATTTAGTCCATACTGGACACCTGATATTAGTTTCAGGTGAACCTTTCTGATGTAAACAACATTTGAAAATATACTAAGGAATATAAAAATTATCTGCTAAGATTTTCCAAAAAAATTGTGTTTTAAAAAAGAATTTACATGCTTTCGGCAAATGTTTTTCTGAATTTCTTATTATTTAAATAATAATAACTGTTTGTTTTATTTACTTAGTAAATGATAAACATAGCAGTCAATATGAGGTGAAAAAAAAAGTATACATACCTATATATGTATAAATATTAAAATACTATACTTTAATTTGGAATTTTAAACAATATTTAATTGATTATTTTTGGAAAGTTTCACAATATCTCTGTGTTCCTCAACTTGGAAGTCGTTAGGTTTTGATAACTGAAAAACAGAGCCAATATAATAATGTTTTCTTGATGGTTGATACATCTATCTAAGAGTGGGGGCAGATTTTACAAAAACATTCCAAGTATTTACTTGTAGTATTTTCCAGAGGAGACTTTCCACATTAAATTTGTCAAATTTGAACAACTCTAGTTTACCGAATTACATATATGTATGCTTAATCTAAAGACAAAACGGAAAGGATTACATGAACAAATGTTTTTATTTGCATTTTTTTCCCTTATCTGACATTTTTTGATCTAATAAAAATATAAATTAATTTGTGTTTATATTGAGAGAAGGAAAACTATTGTTTTCGTTCGGCAGAATTTGCAAACAATCGGCTGTTGGTAACCTTTGATTTCTACTGATGGATGTTTGCCTAAATTATCTTGCATTATCTGATTTGACCTTCTGTCTCAGAGACTATATGAATCATAATGGACATCTTGGCTCTAACAATGGCATTAGTACTTTTAGTATGTAATAATTCTAAAGATAGGTAGAAATATTATTTACTTTCCATATTTACCTAAAGATGGACAACCATGTGAGTATTGCGCCTGATTTCGTAGTATTTTGTTTTCCTCAACGTAGTATTTTATACATCAGACAGCTATAATTTGTCGGACGTTAGTTTGTTTTTGAGGTTCAGAAGTTTTTACTACAGAGGCTAAATTTTGTTGAATGCAGAAATCAAAGTAAGATTTTTAACCCTAACGGAGGGCTGCCATTAAACATACTTACATACATATACATATGTATCTGTCTGTACACTTGAGAATGCTCTAACGAGTGAAATATATTGTGTTCATATAAATAAAGTGGGATTTTTTGACTTGTTTTTAAGTTTTTTATTCATTAGTATTTACAATGAACTTCCACAAGATCTCTGGCGAAAACATCTCTAATACATATATGTATTTTGCTTCTTCATTATGTCAAGTCATCTTAACAAGAACAAAAGTTACTCAAGCTTATTAAATATTTTTTAATACGATAAAATACTTATTAAAGAGTAATTTAAAAATATGCAAATTAACAAAATGATATAATGTTTTATTATATTTATCCTTACTTAAAAAATCAAGGGTAGAAATATTTTAGCCTCAAAAAATATCTAAAGTCTTACCTTAACATAAAATTTACTAATATTTTAGTTGTCAATAATATAATAAAATAAATACAATGTTAAGAAATTATAATAATAAAAATAAATAAATAATGGGATTCATTTCAAAGTACATGTACCTACTTTGGTATTATGTTTTATAGCCCTTATTTCTTATATACATATACTATGCATTCTGCTATAAACCCCATTCTTTAGTTTATTTATTTTTTTTTAAATTTCTTAAATATATATTTTTTGGGGGGGGGGGGGGGGGGGATTAATCACTATAAAAGATAAACAGTTATTTGTTGTTATTTATACGATTCTTTCCACTAAATCGACACAGATCGCAGAAAAGTATTCGGACATGTTCTTGAAAGTCTTTAAAAAAATTCAAAAGTCTTGGGGGGGCGATTGCCTCCACGCCCAAGTTTAGTTAGGGTATGAATCTTCTTCGAGTACCTGACATTGAATAATATTAGTTCAGAAATATGACCATTTTTTTTTTTTTTTTTCTTATATTCAGTCAAGAAATGAGCATGAGCTATCTGTGGATTTGAAACCGGTGTTTTGGCATTATAAATTGGACATTTTGAAAAGGGAATACACTATAAAAACTTGAACTAAGCTTGTCTTTGTACAGAATGTGTGGTATCTTTGAAGGAAGGGAGGGGTGTGACAAAATGGACTGGATGTTGATAATGTATTGAAGAACCTTTCAAGGTCTCTTCTGTATGTTAAAATACTGGTCGGGTTTGTTGTCTCTAGTTGTCGAGGTCAGGGCGATTCAAACGATACCACCATCTGCACTTGTCTTTTCAGTTATTTTATTTCAGAATCCTTGTAATGTCACTTATACAATATTTCTCTCAAGAATCTCCAATTTTTGATCTTTACAACTAAAAAAAATAGACGTTTCGGGAAAAAACTCCTATCATTAATTTGTTGATTGATCTTTACTGTAACCAATTTTTTCTTTATATTGATATATTATACAAATATAACATATTTATGCTGAACATAATATAACATATTCTAACCTCTGAGAGTTATATAAAAATAAATTGGGAGAGGAATAAAGATGTGAACAAATATATATTATTATTTGTATTTTATGATTTGTATATAGAAGCCTCTGATTTGATTGGTGCTGATAAAAATTTATGTGTCGAGGGGGGTCGCGGTTTGCTATTTACCGCTAAAAAGATCTCAGCCGTAAGTTTTAAATATATTTTTACGATAACAAATGGCGTCGCTCCAGAGAAAGTTTTGATAATTTTTGTGCTTTCCCTTTAAGTAGGATGCTGTCTTTTACTACATAGCTCTTCTAATGTTGTTGAGGCGGTCCTCAAATAGTTATTAAATGATTATATAATGGTTACATTATTATTATTTATTTGGAGGGCTGGTGTGTACACCTAGGGACCTAAGCATTCAATGCTCTTACCTCTCCCCTGTTAGCTCTACTGTGGGGGTCCTAAATTCTGCCTACCCAGGTTTAGTTACCTAAGGTCTTTAACGAGTACCTGACATCGTACAGGCTCGGGACCGCTTAACGTCCCACCGGAAGGCAGGTATGCTCAAGGTTTTTTCACCTCCCAAATAAAAAACCTAAGTACTGGGTTTCGAACCTGCGATCTTGAGCACAGTAGGCAAGCACGCTAGCTCTGTTCTACCGGGCACCATCTTACATTTTAGAAACAGTTATTTTCCCAAAACCCGTTGAAACAAAAATAAATTTGTTCAGAATCAGCACGTCATTATCATATATATTTTTTTCTTACTTTCATTCTAACCCCCAAAACCTTTTTCTACTTTTCCTAAATTATAGTTTAGAATTGTCTGTATTATCAAGAATCATCTCTGGGCAAAATTTTAAGTATCTAAGTCAGTCGGTTAAAAAGTTAACGAAGCTAGGACAAACTAACGACCGGACAAACAGCAGACCAGCATAAAGTTCCCGTTTTTATTACCTTTTAAAGTACAAACGGAGTCCTAAAAAAAGTAACATACTCTACCCAGTGACCTTGCGGTGAACAGAAATATGTCGGATACCTGCAACGTCAGAACGTTTCATTATCGACAAGACTTCTTTTATTTTGTGTACAAGGAAATGGAGGTCTTATATATATATTTCTTTGTTTGTCACCGTCGCCTTTTATTATTATAACTTGTATCTATAAAAGAGTCATCGGTGAATCACCAGCAATCTACTTCCTCACCATAAATTAATGAATAACATATATATATTTTCGCTCTCCCACCAAAAGCAGTGGCTTCTAAATCCCCATGTGTAGTAAATTTCGTGTCTATACATTCATTCTATCGGGAGCTTTCATGTTCACAGACACAAACTTTTTTTGAATCAGGGTGTCGGGAAACATGAAATACCAGAGAAAACTCAACATTGAGATGTAAAAAAAGCTTTAGGCTACGTGAATGTAAATTCTAAGTTGAGAAACATGGACATATTGTGGAAAATTATAATAAATACATAAAACAAAATTATTGTTTATTCTACAAAAATGTTTTGACGTGAAAACGTCTATTCGGTCGTTAAGCATAGTGATAGCCGGTCAAACTTTCTTGTGTTACAAAATACCGTCAGATTTCAATCGATAATAACTACGAGACTAATAACGCGATAACAACGGTTGGGATCACAATGGATAGAGCATGTCTGTACGTGTTTGTTGTGCAGTATTTGTTTTGCCCGTGACGTTATCGGGCTAGTTTGGGCGCCGGCGGATGATTGTTGCGAATTAGCGTTGTGTAAAATTAGAAATTAGTGTAGCGTGATAACGCGTTTAGATAGGACGTTGATTCGGGTGTCATTGTAAAGAGCTTGAGGAGCACTAGGACTCAAAGTGAAACAATAAAAATATTCGCCGAAATATATGTCAAAATCGGTATTAAATTGAAAATTGCAAAAAAATTAAAGATGTCTCATATGAATCGTAAATATGAACGGAATTATAGAAAATGCAAATCAGAAGAAAGCTCGCATCAAAAGGAATTTAAAAAACCTAAAAAGTCTAGTGCCAAGCAAATGCAAGAGCTACGGCAGCATCGAAAAGAAAATGAAAAATGATTTTATCCCGACGTTTTACGGAAAATCTACGGCATGGACCTTGACTACGCCTTAATGTTTTTTTTTTTTTTTTTCGGCCTCAAGTTCGATGCATAATAGCCATTGTCAATGTGTTTATCAAGTTATTTTACGACATCCATGGCCCCGGGAGGGAGTTCTATCTACGAAATAAAACTCACTATATATACATATATTAATATTTTCTGTTCACACAATTATTTTTGTCCCATCGACTTATGGCCTTGTCTACATATCACCAACTTAACTTTGGGTGAAGTTTCAGTTATATAAGGATTTATAGATAAGAACTCACTCCCGGACGGTACAAAAATGTTATACTTACGATATCATTCATTACACCATCTTCAGGTTTTGTTACAAACTAAGTCAATTTGCTGAGTGCGAACCATTCTTATATAGGTAAGGAAGTAGATTGGAATTCCAACTTGAAAATATGTCTAATAATAGTAGTAATAAAATTATTATATTCTAATAAGATGAAAGAGTTTATTATGTGAAATGTTGTTCGTACATTTAACAAAATGATTACATATACTGTTGACAAGAGAATATTGATAAAGTTATAATCTGACGATTTTCTCAAGTCATCAATATAAATTAGTTTATTTGTTTATAAATAAAATAATTGTATCTTTAATTTTAGTTATATTGTTGTTATTAGACAGGGAGAAAAATATATTTTAGATGAAACAAATCCTTGACTGTACCAATGACGAGGATTTGCAAGTTCTTCCATGACTCTGCCTTACCTATATAAGTACGGTTCGCACTCAACAAACTGTCTTAGTTTACAGTTAAACCTAGAGATGGGGTGATGTAGAAACCTGGTCTGGTATTGACCGGCAATGTACTTCCCCAGAACGATTTCATCAATTAACTTTTCGCTCCCCCTTCAAAACCAGTCGGCTGTTTGCGCTATTATTCAATAGTTGACTTGCGTAGGGGCTCCTAAATCCTATATCGGCATCCCCCTGAATCCCCCTTTCCTCCGGCCGATATTTTTGAAATTTGACAAGTTATGTCCTCATTGGGTTTTGACTTCAAATATGAAATTTCATGTTGATACATTCATTATAGCGGCCGTTATCAGAGTTTTTGAGTTAAGCTGCCTCTCCCCTAATCGCCCTCTTGCCTTTCGTCGATTTGGTTGAAAATCAATAGTGTTGGAGGGTTCTAGATTCACATATAAAGTTTCGTTTTAATATATTCACTCTATCGGCAGTTGTCGTGTTCACGGACAGACAGATTTTTTTTTTTTTCATACCTAGAATCAAGAGGTCGGAAAAAATGAAATTCCGTTGAAAACTCTACACCATTTTTTGCCGATTACATAACTTCCCCTATACTTCTTATACCTGGGGAAGTAAAGGAAGTTTGTTTTTTATTTATTTATAATGTCTGAATATGTATTTTATTTGCCTCATCAAGTTTTCCCCAAAATAAAACGCATTTTTTCCTGGAATAGGGTCCCCGGAATTTCCCAACAGATTGTACTTGAACAAGGTCGTCAAGAAAATTTGAATATCATTTAGTCATCTGTGGTTGAGTAATTAAAATTTTCGGGGTCTTCCATAATATTAGATGTATGATTATGTGTCCTAGGAGACTGCTCTAGTACTTCTTGTTTTCTTGGTGGGTAGATGAATATCCTGACTAAAGACTGATAGGAATACCATAGTACAGGAGTAATTACAAGGAATTATTATATATTGTTTCGCTGTGGGACTTTCTCAAGCACTTAATAGCCCCGTCAACCCACAATAGACCAGCCAACCCACAATAGCTCCGCAAACCCACAATAGCGTCACAAACCCACAATAGGCCCTCCAACCCACAATAGCCCCACCAACCCACAATAGGCCCGCCAACCCACAATAGCCCCACCAACCCACAATAGCCCCACCAACCCACAATAGCCCAATCGTAGATAAGACGATGGCTGATACCATGCGTTTTTTTCCCTTTTACTCCCCTAGGTGTACCGAGTGTAGGGGAAGTTATGTAATCGGTCAGAAATTCGACATTGAGTATACACTGGAATTTTTCGACCCCCTGGTTCCAAAGACAATTGCTGCGTGACACAATAATATGGGGAGCCATATAATGACTGTATTCTATTTGAAATTTTATATCTGCATCCAGAACCCTATAAGGACGACATCTATTGATTTTTTAGTCAAATCGACCAAAGGAAAATGGGGGGACTTAAGACTAAAATTTTGATAACTGCTGTTGTAATGAATGTATTAACATAACATTTCATATTCAAATTGAAAACTTCATAAGAGCGGCAACCTATCAATTTCCAGTAGAATCGGCCTAAGGGAAGTGGTAATCAGAGAGGGGTTCAACTCAAAAAGCCTAATAACTGCCTAAATATATCGACACAATACTTAGGATGAAGTTTGAGAAGCCCCTATGTAAGTCAACTATTGATTTTTAGTCCAAATGGTCGATTGGTTTGGAGAACGAAAACTTAATTGATTTCTGGGGAAGTACATTGTCGGTGATCATCGACGACTTTTTTTTATTTTATTTTTTAGCCTAAACAAGGTTTTAAATGAGAAACAAAGGAATATATGTATATACATATTTATTTGTTTCTCATTTAAAACCTTGATTGTGCTAAAAACTAAAAAAAATATATATACATGTATTTTGGATCGAGGTTGTTGATGAAATTTGTCTCACTAAATAGTATATTGCACGAAAGCTTCTTTTGCTGAATATGAACGTAGCAAATTAGGAAGCAGGTGGTTAGTGTGCCATATTTTATGTTGTAGGCGGTATTTTGTTACTATATGGATAGAATGAGTTACTTTAATATACATTTTCAAATTATTTTAATTGTCCATTGATATAAGAAATTCTAATACTAATTATTTGTTTTCAGATAGCTATTGTGGTTTTGACCTTGTTCGCTGGAGCTATGGGTCAAAGATCACCCTACTTGGGACGGCCTGCGGAGTACCCCGGAGTTCTGCCGCGGTTCGGCGCAGGAAGCAGCAGCAGCAGCAGTCTGGACGATCGTCTTGGTCAACAGCCAGCACAGAACCCATACGCACAAGGAACACTACACGATCAGGGAACCATCGACAAGGTAGCCCAGTGGCCGGAAGAGAAACAGCCCTACTGGTTCAAGAATCGGGAACAAATCGCAGCCCACCGAGGTGTGAGAGGCAGTGATACATCTGGGACTGGGACGAGCAATGTCAGCGGTAACAGAAGATCCGGGTCAACTGACATCAGTGAAGAGACTGGATCGGGGTCTGGCAATGTCGGTGGTAACAGAAGATCAGGTCCAAGTGGTGTCAACGCAGAATCTGGATCGGGGTCTGGTAATGTCAACAGCGGTAACAGAGGATTTGAGTCAAGGAACGACAATGAAAAGAAAGGATCAGGGTCAAGCAGTGCTGACAGTAACAGAAGGACTGCTGGCTCAAGCAATGCTGACAGTAACAGAAGGACTAGCTCAAGCAATGCCGACAGTAACAGAAGGACTGGCTCAAGCAATGCCGACAGTAACAGAAGGACTGGCTCAAGCAATGCCGACAGTAACAGAGGGTCTGGCTCAAGCAATGCCGACAGTAAGAGAAGGTCTGGCTCAACTAACACCGAATGGAGCAAATAACATGAAGCAAGCTGTAATCCTAAAAAATTTTCTAGTTATAGCTATTCTCGTTGAGGACAGAAGTGTCAAGAAGGCGACAGATTATTGAGGCAGTCGAACGTTTTGAAGATTGAATCGTGCCTGGGGCATATTTCGGCCAAAGAAGACTGAAAATTATTATACAAATGAAATGTTAATTAAAATGACAAACATTTTAAAAATTGTTTACTCTGAGATGCTTTAACTAATCTTTAAAAAATATATTCTTTATGAGTTTTATATGGCTAGTAAACTATATTTAAAAAAAATATGAGTAGCTATATTTTCAAATGTATTTTTATGATTAAAATGCTTACATCATTTATATTGTATTGAAGGCTGATCATTTTTATTTTATATACACTTTCTAAAGTTTAAACTTAACAAATAAACTTTTTTTTAATGTAAACAATTTTTCATTCCTTTCTATGTAATTTTATAAATTTTATTATATATTTTGTTCGAGAGGGCGCCGGAAGCTCAGTGGTATGGGTGCTTGCTTACTGAGCTCAAGATCAGGCCCTTCATTTATTTTATCTGGGAGGTAAAACAAACCTGCCCACGCCGTCCTTCGGATGGGACGTTAAGCGTTGATCCCGTGCCTGTATGATGTCAGGTACTCGTTAAAAGACTCCCTAGGATGGGCAAAAGTTACAGTAGAGTCGGGCTCATGTCCACCAGATTGACGAAAGAGCGTTCTGGTAGTAGGCGATATGACCTTGTAGTTAAAGGCACAAACGTGAGTCATAATAACTAACTAAGAGGGTTGAACGCCTTCCATTTATGTTCCTTTTCTTGGAAACTATACGGGGGTAACAAGATGGAAGCGACGATTCGGGGATCTTATAGGAAATTCAATTCTGAACGTAAAAGTTGTTCATAGGTCTGTTAATGCTTTTTTAAAAAGTTATAGTACTTTAAGAAATCATGTTATTATACCATATCGCCTACTATCGGAGCGCTGTTTCGCCGCTCTGGTGGGCATGACAACTATAGGAGTTGTTAATTTTGTCTACCCCAAAGTTTTAGTCTTTAACGAGTACCTGACATCGTACAGACTCGGGATCCTCACTGAACATCCATCGATGGCGTGCATATGGTTTTTTCACCTCCTAGATAAGAAATCTAAAGGCCTCGGCCGGGTTATAGGAAAAGAAAACACTTTGCGAAATGTTGTTAGAGAATATTTCTATGGAGGATCTTTCGGAGAGGAAAACGTGTTCGTTACTTCCGAACTGCTGGCTCACTGCTTCCGTTACGAAACTCGTACAGAAAAGTACATACAATTGAGATTATGGAAAAAGTTCACCATTTTGGAAATGTTTAATTTGTTTATTAAGAGGAAAATAAAAGTTACTCCCATACATGTTTATTGTGTAAAAAAATTAATTTAATTATTTTAAAATGATCCATCATTGTTAGAAAAAGTAGAATACAATAAGGATTGGAGTTTGTTAACCTGCCAAACTTGCTAAGGCTCTAGCACCAAGCCTCTTGTCACTTTCCCAACTCGATACTTTAGGAGCACAAACTGAAACAAAAAATATATGAGTCTTTTAAGTGATTAATGATGAATAAGAATGATATATATTACTAAGAAAAATGTGCAATATTCATATTATTAATACTAGAGATTTTTTAATAGTATTTTTGAGTATTCATATAATATTCACACAAAAGTCCGGAAAATACGGTGAAACAATTTTTTATTGGACTGATAAGGACTGAACTTTTTCGCATGAAAGGAAAATTGCCCGAGCTGTTTGCGTTAGGGGCCGTTCATAAACTACGTCACGCAATTTTTAACTGTTTTTAACCCCCTCCCTCCCCCTTGCCACAATTGGTCACATTTAATTATTATTAGATTGAATTATCTAAATAATAAACGTAACAATAAATCAAGATCTGAGAAACAAACAATTGCTTCAATTTCGCCGTCCTTCGGGTGGGACGTTAAGCGATAGTCCCGAGTCTGAACGATGTCAAGTACTTGTTAAAGACCCCTACCCTAGGTGAATAAAAATTTTGGATAATAGTACTCGACCATAATAGACTCGGGCTCATGTCCACCAGATCGTTGAAAGAGCGATCTGATAGTAGGCGATGTGACCTCGTGGTTAAAGCCCGGGCATGAGTCTCAATAATATACTAACTAAACAATAGATTCATTTTGATAAATCGGAACAAAGCTAAAAGTGAGAATAAAGTCTAAAATATATTAATTAAATTAACATTATCTCTTGAGAACAAAAAACACATAAACACCATACTAAGACACATCTGGACTTAAGGTCGAGATATGGAGAAGAATAATCAAATATACAACGTCTTCAGTCAATACAATCCATTATACTACGCCACATTGTCGATGCGCCATTTAACGCTTCCAATATCACATTGCAATATGAACTTAACATCCCATTTGTACCTTCTGTTATCAAGACACGATATCAAAATTTTCATGACAAACTCCATCATCACGCCAATCCACTTATTCAACAAATATCCATAAATACTCCCCATAAATCCATTCCGACGCCTTAAGCGAGCATGGCAGAGGGACCTGCTCCAGGACTAGCCTGGATTCCTCTTCAGTCACATATCTCAGCTGTACAGCCACACACGACACTCCTCAACATCACAATTGCTAATGGCAAATGTTATACAGTTGTAAACATGTAAACAAATAAATAATTAGGGGTCCATAGTGACCGTGCGGGCTAGAGCGTAGGGCTTTGGTCGCATGGTCTCACCATGGTTTGCGGGGTTTATTTCGTAGATAGAACTCCCTCCCGGGGCCATGGATGTCGTAAATAATTAGACAACACAGTGAAATGGCTAATATGTATCAAAGGCCAAAAAATAAAAAATAATAATAATAATTGGGAAAACAAATGAAAGTAATAATAGTGATTAAAAAAAAATGAAGAGTAATATTACTTTTTAAACTTACTTTTTCAAGATATTTCGGGAAGTTTTTACATCCCCTTCCTCAGGTCACAATATGCGAAATATAGCAAATAAATAAATATACCATTATAAAAAAAATATTTTCTATTTCCTTGTTTATTAAACTTGTTATCTAATAGCTCGACCTTGTTTTTAAAATGCAACTGTTTAGTCGCTTATGTAAGTAATTCATTAATTGAGGTTCTACATTTTTTCGATGTAGATTTGATTTAATTTTTCCTGTTTTTTAATAGTTTTTATTTTTGTTTACATGTTCTCATAGTAATTTGTAACATTTTTGACTAACCTCATTTACATTGTTAGTATTACGGAGATCGGCCCTATTTTTATTTTCCATATTATGTGATTGTATCTCTATTTACAAATCGATGTTTTGAGATATGAATTAATCGAAGATTAATTCGTTAATGGGTGACTCCATTTCTCAATAGGAAACTTTAAAAAATGTATATGATGTGGCCATAACGGGCTTTTTTATACCAACCCCTGTTTTACAGATCACTCCCCCTCAGCAATGTGTTGGCATCAGCTGTTTTCTTTGTTTCGTTGTACAGTGTAATTAGGCGTGTAACTTCTTATACCAAGAGATGTCAATATGAACAAAAAGGGAGACTGATCTATAACGTTTGTATAAGAAAGTCTCTTATGACAAAATCACATATTTTTTTTTGTTTATTTGTATCGTTTTTAATGAAAAGTTAGTGTTAGTTAGTTATTGTGACTCATGCCAGGGTAGAATGAGCCCGACTCTATTATGGGAGTTTTACATTTTGCCTACCCTAAATTTTTATTCATCAAGGGGTCTTTAACAAGTACTTGACATTGTGCAGATTCGGGATGGAAGGACGACGTGCTCAAAATTTTTTCACCTTTCAGATAATGAGCCTAAGGAACTCTGCCGGGTTTCGAACCCGTGCCGTCGTTGGGGAAGTATGGCAGACTGGAGAGGATTATTGTGGGAACTAAGAAGGGAAAATAATTTTTTATATTTGGATTTAGCGACTTCGGTGACAAAAGGTACGTTAAGGTCAGTGTGAAGAGTTTTGTTGGAGACGTAAGGAGTATTGGCTATTTTACGAAGAATTTTGGATTGGATGCGCTGGAGATTGGAAGCCTTGGCAGAACCCCAGAGTTCAACACTTTTTATTTGAAATGATTTTTAATTAGTTCATAAATATAAGTAGTATGTTGTAAAGTGTACTTTGGCCCCGGAAGTGGTTTTATTTTTCGTTTGACTTTGACCAAAATCTAGTCAGATCTAAGTTAGAACATGTGAGATCTTCTTTTCAAATTTCAAGTTTATTGCTACAATCATTTCTACGTTGGAGTATTCTCAAAGTTTCAATCACAGACAGACATAATCGATGATGGACATTATATGTTGTAGGGGGCCTTAAAACGTGAAAATCCGTTGAAAACTCGATCTCGCATTTTTGCACGATTACAATACTTTCTTATACAACATATGTATATAAGAATGTAATAATCTATTGTTTGTTTGATAATGTATTTTTTTGGTTTATTTGAGAAAGTACCATTGTCTGTTGTGGGAAATTGTACGGTTGAAAAGGGAGAAGTGCAGAGGACCAATCAATGAGCTCCATGTTTACCTTTCAATATCGAACCAATGGACGGACGTTAAACAATAACTGTCAATATTGGGACATCAACTGGGACAAAATAACTGCCTTTATTATAGAGGAAAATGTCACTTTGTCCCGTCAGCTTGTTATATCGGGGCGCTACTCAACATATATAAATAGAATGTTACACAAATTTAAAATTTAGTACTTATAATAATTCCCCAGCACGAATTAATTAATTAAGTTTTCGCTCTCCCTCCAAAGTCAATAAACCGTTTGTACTAAACCTCAATAGGTTTATTTATTTATTTATTTACATATTCACAACGACAACATTTGTCACTAGTGATCGTGATGATGTGCTGTGGCAAGTGTGTCGCTGTACTGCTGAGGTACGTGACCGAAGAGGAGTCCAGGCTAGTCCTGGAACAGGTCCCTCTGTCTTGGTGGATTTGTGGGGAGAGTGTTCGTGGATAATTGGAGAATAAGTGGATTGGCGTGATGATGGAGTTTGTCGTGAAAATTTTGATATCGTGTCTTGATAACAGAAGGTATAAATGGGATGTTGAGGTCATTATGTAATGTGAGGTTGGAAACGTAAAATGGGGCATTGGCAATGTGGCGTAGTATGATGGATTGTAATGACTGAAGGCGTTGTATGTTTGATTTTTTGGCTGATCCCCATATCTCGATTCCGTAAGTCCAGATGGGTTTTAGTATAGTGTTGTAAATGTGAAGTTTGTTTTCAAGCGATAATGTCGATCGTCGTCCGATGATTGATTTCAGTCGTCCAAATCGTCTTTTGAGGTCTGTGCGTTTCAGTCTGATATGAGTTGTCCAAGTTAAACGTCTGTCTAAATGAAGTCCTAGATATCGGACAGTGTCTGATGCAGGAATGGGCTGGTTGTTAATGTATACTGGTGGACAAGTGTTGTGTCTGAGAGTAAATGTGGTTTGCAGAGATTTGTCTCTATTAATTTTTAGTCTCCATTTGTTGGCCCAATCTGTTAGCTGGTGTAAATGTTCCTGTAAGTGTGAGCTTGCTTGTGTTGGGTCTGAGTGTGTTGAGAGAATGGCTGTGTCGTCTGCGTATGTAGCGAGTAGTGTGTTGTCGTGTTGTGGAATGTGTGCTGTGTAGATTGAGAAGAGTAGGGGACTGAGGGAACTTCCTTGGGGGACTCCAGCTTTGACCTCCAAAAAATGTGATGAGGAAAATCCCTCAGATACCCTAAAGTTTCTGTTTTCTAGGAATGACTTAAGTATTAAATAATATGTGTGAGGAAGGTGAGATTTAAGTGTGTAGAGCAGGCCTGGGTGCCAGACACGATCAAACGCTTTTTCAATGTCCAGAAATACGCCTGTGCAAAACTCTTTTCTTTCAAAGCTGGTGGCGATGTAATCGACCAAACGATGGCACTGGTGTATTGTCGAATGTCTGAATGACATGAGCCCAACTCTACTTACTATTGGAGTCCTAAATTTTACTTACACTAAATTTTTATTCACCTAGGGCAGGGGTCTTTAACGAGTACCTGACATCGTACAGGCTTGGGACCATCGCTTAACGTCCCATCCGAAGGACGGCGTGCTTAAGTTTATTTTACCTCCCAGATAAAATAAACTAATGGCCTCGGTCCGGTTTCGAACCCACGATCTTGAGCTCAGAAGGCAAACACGCATACCACCGAGCTACCGGCGCCCTCTAAACCTCAATATTTGACATAATAGCTTCTGAATCCTGAAACTAAATTTTGTGTCGATAGATTCATTACATACAGTTATTAGGGTGTTTGAGCCCCATCTTCTCTTCCCTTCGACCGATTTCACGGAAAACTAATTGGTGTCATTCTTATTGGGTTTTGAATGTAAATATAAAATTTCATATCGATACATTCATTACATCGGCAGTTATTGAGGTTTTTACAGTCGCATTTACAGAGGTACAATTATACAATAAGGTACCTTAACCATTACCCTTATACACTAAATACAAATCAAAAATAATCAGTTAAATTAAAAACAATGTTACTGCTACTTTAAAAAAACTATTTAAAAAATACAAAGTAACTGAAATGAATAGAAAATAAATTAATAAACATTAAAATACAGATATTATAATTTAAAATCGTGAACAGGTATTTTGGTGTTTCGCTCTCTGATTTTTCCCTATTTTCTTAACAAAAACGTTTTGATTTGTGTCACACTTAAATAAAAAGTTTTCACTGAAATTTATTATGTAGTCCAGTAGGAGCTCAACATTTAGGTCTTCATGGATTTAGAGGGTGGAGGTGTCCCTTGAGTAGCTACCAACCAATCTAAGGCATTTGTTTTCTCTTTATTCAGACCCTAAACAATGAACGCTACAACTGACAATAATTGTTGAATGTTTTTTTTTTCTTTAATTGACTTTTTGCTTAGAGCCTTATTCTTAAAATGGAGGCTTAAAACATTATTGTCCTCTCATCTGTTAGTTACTCAACTGTAAGTAAACCGCTGATGATATATTCCGATTTGTTGTGAATCGCTGGAGCAAAATGTTGTTAAGGAAATGTTGTGGAGCTAATAATGGACAGTCTGTTTACATCCTCCGAGGGGGGGATCCTGTCATCGTATCAAATGTTCACAACATCATTATGCTATATTGGTTTGGTTCCTTCAAACCTTTAAACGTTAAATTAATTAATTCGAATCATAATTTTTATTAAATTTCTCCAATAAAATGTTTATCTACTGAACCCACCAATATGTGATCTGATGTACATTTTTCTGAAACATATTTTTTGTTTACCTACTTTCCTATACCTATAGTATAAGGAAGTATCGGAATCGTGCGAAAATCCGAGTTCGAGATTTCAACGGATTTTCACTTTTCAAGATTCCCCCAATACGCTTGACAATGATTTTTGTCAATGTGTGAATATGTGATTGGCAAGTTGTGAGCGCTCTACCGAAAAAACGATTGTAGCTATGAACTTGAAAGTAGGATTGAAGGGGTGACATGTCCTAACTTAGATTTGATTAGATTTTCGCCGAAATCAGAAGAAAATTGAGGCCACTTACTCTGGGGTCTAAGTACATTTTACAAGATTATACTTATGTATGTATACCACATATATTGTAGTTGTAGAGAAAACTGAGATATATATTATAAATATATACAATTTTCGCAGGTCGTCCGGTTTTCAAGATACATGCCGAAAACTGTATTAAAATGTAGTTTCGATACACATATTTTTAGATGTTTCCTAAATGTATCCAAAAATGATTAGTCCTATCAAAAAATCAGTTCTTACCAAAACTGTTCCTTATTAAATTTTCAATCTCTAAAAGTCCTTAGTTTTGAGTTAGGATCAATAGGACAAAAGTTATAGCGCTCCGAAGGATGTAAACTAAATGTCTATAAGAAATATATCTAAGTAATTTTTAAATCATAACTCATAGCAACGAACATTAAAGTAAGGTTTTATTATTTCCGGATGTCCGGGTACGCTTTGACTCGACGTGGATACAGCCTGACCACTGGGTGTCCCAGATATTATTAGGTCACGAAGACTTTAACTCTAAACTCTTCTTCTTTAGGAGGAAGTACAATCCAAACTGTTCATGTGAGGGCATCGAGACTGCAGAACATTCAGTCCTTGATTGCCTCCTGTATGACCAGGCCAGGGTGGAGTTGAATCGCGGTAGCGGATCATATCTGGGACTGTATCTACGGCAGCTAGTGACGGAGACCGGCTACCCAGTTCAGCCGGTTTGTCAGCTGTCAGCGAGCGGCAGCAAAAAATAGCGGTGTGACGGGCTGGGGCGACCACATATCGTCACACGTTGGGCACTAGTGAGATCCCGAGCTCCCTCTACAGACACGACGGGTGATGTTTCACAGCAAAGTGCACCCGACACAATAAAGAGCAATAGTAGAAAATCTTTTATTATTGGTAGTTTTTTTGAAAATATATAGAAATAAAGAAAAAAATAAAATAAATGTGATGTGGTCATTAGAGGACTTTCTTATACGAACCACGCTTACAGATCACTCTCCCCTTCTCAAAATTATTTCAAACTAACATAAATAATGTCACTCTCAGGATTAAGCTTTTCAAAGAGAAAAAATGAAATGATTTTGAGAAGAGGGAGGCAGAGAGAGTGATCTGTAAGCGTGGTTGTTATAAGAAAGTCCTGTAATGGCCACATCACATATATATTTTTTTAAATTGTTTTCCTGATACAAAATTTCGAAATGGTTTTATTTTTTCATGTGCTTTGAATGTGATATTATTTTTTTAAACATTTTCCTGGAAGATAACCTTGAAGATCCTTCTTTGATTTTTTTTTTTCCATGAACTTTATGTATGTATATTTAATAATAATTGTGAATAGTAGGCATCCTGGTGAGAACTAATGTACCTACTACATTCTTCAGAAGTATATAATGTACATAAAATAATGCATAATCTTGTTTTTTTTGGCTTTATATACGATGCATTTTAGCCCATGTCACTGTGTTATCTAGTTATTTATTACATCCATGGCCCCGGGAGGGAGTTTTATCTACGAAATTAAACTCATTCGAACCCGCAAACCATGGTGAAGAAGAAGCCCTACGCTCTAGCCCGCACGGCCACCATGGTCCCCACAATCTTGTATTTAATGTTGTTATGATCTAGTAGTGAGTGGGATGCACTTGTATCCACAACACCGTTAACTAACTTTGCTAATTATTACTTTAGAACAAGTTCTACCTTGGAATTAGTGAAACCTTGTTAGTTAGTTATTATGACTCATGCCCGGGCTTTAACTACGAGGTCATATCGCCAACTACCAGAGCGCTCTTTCATTAGTCTGGTTGACATGAGCCCATGAGCTACCGACGACCTTTCTACTACATCTTGAGGTTCAAGGCCGGGGAGACTCCCCTCAGCCTTGAATCTGCTGAATTGCTTACTGAGCTCAAGATCGCGGGTTCGATATCCAGGCCGAGGCCCTTAGGTTATTTATCTGCTAGGTAAAAAAGACCTTGAGTATGCCGTCCTTCGGTTGAGACGTTAAGCGATGATCCTAAGCCTGTATTATGTGAGGTACTAGTTAAAGACCCCTACCATCATAGGGCAACAAATGTTTTGGGTAGGAGTGACAGGATTTATAAAAACGCGCAAAATTCAAATTTTATAATTATTATAATTTAAGTGTTAAATTGTTATTGGTTTTTACTTTCCCAGCCAGACGAAGTATAGGGGAAGTTATGTAATCGTCAACAGTTCCGACAGAATTTCATGTTTTTTGACCTTCTGATTCCATTAGTAACATTATCGATTTATTTTGACTCATTCCTTTTTGTAAACAAACAGAACCTGAACATATCTTGTATCGCATAATTATATGAGTTCATGTTTTTTATACAACTTGAAAGGTTTTTTTACCCCGTTCTGTCACAGTTTCTTTGTAGTTTCTGATACAGTTGTGTACATGAAGAACTAGATGGCCAAATATCTCAAAACAAAAATTTTTGACATGAGCAACAATTATTATTAAATCTTTTTATTTGTACAAATATGAAATCTGTTGGCAGGTTAAGATTATCTTCGGATGCTGTTGATTGCGTTGACGCTGCTGCAGCAGTATGACTTGGTCTTGTCGCAAGCTGTTCAAACCATCAACATTAGTAAGTATCACAGTCAATTTATATTCGGATTTATTTACATTTACTAACTAATATATGTCACAAAGGTAATCATGATGAACGAATAGGACTTAGGTCGTTTTGAGGGGTGTTGATGACGAAGAATGGTGCGTTAGTAGGGATCTATCGGTACAAGTAAATACAAGTAAAGTATCGATACTTTTCGATTCCAAGTATATATCGAATATATATTACTTGTATCTATTCAAAGTACTAGATTCAAATTTCAACAATTAAAAAAAAATTATATAAATTTTTCAATTAATTTAAATCGTTCACCGTTTAATTTATTACAATTTTCTTTTATTTGTTGTTGCAATATAAAATACTGAACTCAAATTACGGTCCACAGACAAATGTGATTATAATCACATAATAATTATATATGTGGACTGATGGGCAGTTATTGCGGCGGAGTGTAAATGTGGTGTGGTGTGATGTACAAAAAGTACACACATTGTCAATTTGAAATTATTGTTAAAATTAAATTTTTTGAAAAGAAGAGGGGCCACGAAAAGTTTGAATTTTTATCGGAGCAATATTATACAAGGAAGCAATATTATACATCATGGAGCAGTAGCTTCACTGCAGAGCTGTGCGCTCTCTCTGCTTCACTCCACCATGTGATGACCATGGATGGACAATCCTTCATCGTCTGTTCAGACTCGATGGCAGCACTACAAGCAACCCAAGTATTGTATACTGATAATCCTCTCGTGAGTAGAATCCATAGATACACAGATTATATCTATCTGAGGGCAAGTCAGTCATATTTATGTGGGTTCCATCACATGTAGGTATATAAGGAAATGAACAAGCAGACCTTGCTGCAAAAGAAGCCTCAACTTCAGCTGCTGAATGTAATGAAATTTCTACAAAATCGGATCTCAAACAGATACTACATAGTAAGGTTAAACTAGGTTGGACCAACATGTGGAACGAAGTTGACGGCCGCAACAAATTAAAAAACATCAAAAAAGGGTTGGAACCATGGAAAACGTCCATCAGGGATAACCGACGAGAAGAGGTGGCAGTGATGAGGCTACGTGAGGGTCACAGTCGGCTGAGCCACGGCCACTTGATAAGAAGAGAGGAAGCCAGGAAGTGTGAAGTGTGTGAGGAGCTGTCGGTGCGGCACATCCTGGAGGAGTGTCCACTCTATCAGGAGGAGCTGGCCAGGAGAGGCATCACCAGAGCACTACCAGCAGACCTGGGCAACCACCGAGAGGCACTCCAGAGAAATATAGACTTCTTTAGTGATACAAAACTAATGGACGAGCTATAATTCAAGCAAAAATGTTAAAATGAACAATAATACTTAAAAAAAAAAAAAGTGTATATATGTATATGGATGTGTCTGTATATGTGTATATATATGTATATATGTGTGTATATATGTGTGTGTATGTGCATATGTATGAATATGCATCTGTCTCCATCTCAAAGTACCTATTTAGATGCTTATGACTTAGATGTTGAGCATCTATAACCCTAATCCTAATCCTACAAGGAAGTGGCAACATTATTTCCATATAAACTCAACCAGACAACAGATGTTCAATATATTAGAAATTATAGGTTAGGTTAGGTTAGGTTTTATGACTCATGCCCGGGCTTTAACTACGAGGTCATATCGCCTACTACTGGTGGACATCAGTCATTGGGACAGGGAGTCCTAATAAATTTTTATTTACCTAGTGGCAGGGGTCTCGGGACCATCGCTTAACGTTCCAACCGAAGGACGTATGTATTTTACCTCCCAGATACAATAAACTAAGGGCCTCGGCCGGCTGAGATAGCGGCTACCACTGAGCTACTGGTGTCCTCACTTCTATTTTATATGCCCAACGAAGACAAAAGACTCATGTAATTTAAACCCAATATATGTTACTCTATTGTCTGCCAACTACATAAAAATACCTTTGGATTAGATTATTGAACATTTTGCAAAATTAGAATATTTACTGACATCCTAATTATATTTTTTAAGTTAGAAACAGATTATTATACATTTTTTAATTAACAATTTTAATGAAAAATCTGGGAGCCATGGTGGTCGTGCGGGCTTTTGGTCGCATGGTCTCACCATGGTTTGCGGGTTCGAATCCCGTCAGGGAGTGAGTTTTATTTCCTAGATAGAACTCCCTCCCGGGGCCATGGATGTTGTAAATAATTAGATAACACAGTGACATGGCTAATATGCATCGTACATAAGGCCAACAAAAAAAAAAATTTTAATCCAAGTAAAGTAATGACAAATTGAAATTATTTTTATACGTGCACTTTTTTCAATATACCTTGACGTAAAGTTTATATTTGTTAGTTTAGACCCTTTTCGGAAACTGCTGTAAAAATCAAAGTTTCAAATGATAACAGCTTAAAATAATTTTTACAGGAAATGTGGTAAAATAATATCAGTTTGATCTGGCAACGAACGTGGTGGAAAGTAAGTGTAGTTGGTTTTGGAAGTTACTTATGATTGATGTGTGAGAATGGCGACGTCGTCTCTGGCTTTCTGCATGACAGATGGACTAAAGTAACATTTTATCTGTTCCACTCTCGCACTGAGCCAATGGCTTGGCTAGAGGCTCCACTTATGTTCGGGACGACCCGGGTATCTCCGGGGAAGCTTCTCCGGGGACCTGTTTATGCGCGGGTGCCGCATCCTGCCAGAGGGGGGCCTTGCTATCCTCAGAACAGGGCCAGGTCAATGAACTTCCCTCCATCCGGAGAGCTAATGAAACTTTTGACTTCAAAAATTTGTCTTACTTTTGAGCGCAAACAATTCTTTTTGCAATTATATATATTTTTTTAATTTTATATGCTGTATGCATATATTCGCTGCAATACATTAATATTGACGAAAAACAAAATTATTTGGCATTTTTCAATACTTGGTCTATTTTCACCATCTTTCAATATTTGTATTTGGAGCCGTGGAGAGGCACACCTTGAAACTGTATATTACAGTACATCATATTGCTGTGGTTTTGGTCGTAGACATTAAAACTCTGTTAAAAAATGAGTTTTTACTAGATATTTTTTACTAAAATTTGATAAATTTACTACGTCATTAACAAAAATGTATTTTTACAAATTCTTAACAACAAAATTGTGATTTGGCCATATAGGAATTTCTTATACCCACCACTTTTCAACAGACCACCTCCTACTGGCATTACTGGGTATATCAAAATAGAGTATTTGGCGTCGGTGGCTTTCTTTGTTTCCTTGAAGAGCGTGATGCTGAGAGTGACTTATATACCCAGTAATCCCAATGTGGACTTAATTTAAGAGTGCGAATTGAGAGTTGACAAAAGTAGTTGGTATAAGAAAGTCCTGTTATGACCAAATCCCATATATATACATATATAATAATAAATTAATATATAATAAAATACAATAATGTATAAAAATAATACACACATTAAAAATGATTAAATTATAAATATTAAAAAATTAATTATATTTATTTTTATATAAAAAGCAAATCTCTTTTAAAACAAATGAATAAAAAAAAAAAAAAAAACACGGCCATCAGCTGTTTTTTTTAGTGTGTGTAGTCGAGGCCTGGTTGAGAGGAGATGGTCTGAGTGAACATGGACAGTGATGTTTAGGCTTAACTCGTGATGAACTAAATAGAAGTAAATTGATGGTGAAATTGTTCCAAAAAGAAATTACTTTCATTTGTTTATATGTACAGGATATATGCCCAGAAAAATATAACTTAAATGTTAAAAATATAAAACAAAAAAAGAATGAATTAGTTTTAAGAATTTAGTTTTTAAGATTTTTTCCTTTGATTTTTTGTTTCTTTTAATGTTTAGTTTTCTTTATTTAATAATGTACATTTAAGAAAATAAACCCAATATTTGTTCTTTAAAATTCTATTCTATTCATTTTCCCTGTTGGCCCAGTAAAATTATTTGAAAATCTTCGAATTAGAATTAATATTATTGAAAATAATTAAAAATGGCATCTCTTTAGGAATCCAAATGAAAAGTTTGTTAAGTGAAATTTTTTTAAACTTTCTTCAAAATTGCACGTCTTGAACTTTTGATGTTTTTTTAGTGCCCTTTTCGAAAAACTACTGTAGAAATCAAAATTTAGTAAAAGAAAAGAGATAACATTTCTACAGGAAATGTGGTAATGTATTTTTTATTTGATTATGATTAATTCAATTTTCAAATTTAAAGAATGAATAAAAATTTTTTTTGAACTTCTTGTAAAATCAAATTGAAATTCGAAATTTTTCTTCTCTATTGAAGGATAGGAGACTGATTTTATTCGGTCAACGTTAGTCATTTATATGAAAATAATAAATATCTAAAGCATATGTGGTTTCTTTCTAATCGATGTTTTGTGGGACGTATAACCTTTGGATCAGCACGCAGGATTGCGTGACATCCCTGGAGCTCGATACACAATTCATATATTGAATCTTCAACCTAATAGAAACATTACCGTTTTTTGTTTTAAAAAAATCGTTTTCACAATTCAATTACCAGGCTATCTGGCTGAACTATATTCAACCCAGAACTAGCCCTGAAAAGCCGATTCGGGAGGTACTCTTAAACTTCTCTGGGATGTTGAAATGTTGATTTTTTTCTTTTTTTCCAGCATTTCTTCCAGAGGTGTTTTCTTTTTCTTTTTTGACAATATTTCGGGACAGTTTCACATCCCTTCTTCTGGTCACTATGAACGAATTCATAGTGTGTCATATTCGTTCGTAGTGACCAGAAGAAGGGACGTGAACGTGTCCCGAAATATTGCCAAAAAATAAAAAAAGGAAGACATCTCTGGAAAAAATCAACTTACTTCCATCATCAATATCTGAAATTAATTTCCTCTGATCCCTGAATATCATAATGAGTATTGTTGATTTTCATCCAAATCTGTAGTTTAGTTTCAGAGGAAGAACGAAAGTAGATACACGCTGGGGAAGTACATTTTTTTTTTAATATATATTTTTTTTATTGTGTGCCCCTGACCCCCTGAGGGGGGTCGGTCACATGACCCTATCTTCGTTGGGGAATGAATGGGTAACCTTCTCCAGTTTATTGTGTGCCCCTGACCCCCTGAGGGGGGTCGGTCACATGACCCTATCTTCGTTGGGGAATGAATGGGTAACCTTCTCCAGTTTATTGTGTGCCCCTGACCCCCTGAGGGGGGTCGGTCACATGACCCTATCTTCGTTGGGGAATGAATGGGTAACCTTCTCCAGTTTATTGTGTGCCCCTGACCCCCTGAGGGGGGTCGGTCACATGACCCTATCTTCGTTGGGGAATGAATGGGTAACCTTCTCCAGTTTATTGTGTGCCCCTGACCCCCTGAGGGGGGTCGGTCACATGACCCTATCTTCGTTGGGGAATGAATGGGTAACCTTCTCCAGTTTATTTACTATATACAATATTTACATGATGCTATGGTCGGCCGTGGACCGGCTCGATGGCTACGGTCCATGGTAGTCCTTGGTTTTCGGCGCTTCACACCGAGTGAGCTCGGGATCTTGTCTGGGGTTCTTTTCTGCCTGCTTCCCTAAGCCGGGGGCAGCCGCCGCAGAGCCTGTCGGCTGTCGGCGGTCGGCTGGGGAAGTACATGGCTGATGTTTCATCGAGCACTTTTTTATTTTCAAATGTTTATGTTTTTAATATTTTCTATGTTTTATAACGAATACTTGACATCATCCGAAGGACGGCGTGCTCAAAGTTTTTTACCTCCCTGATCCTGATGAATATATATTATAATCATATTTGTATTACCTATATAACTTATTTCAGTAATTGCAATTTATTTTGTTATCAATCCTTTTGAATTATACTATTATATACATTTCTTCAATAAAATCTATTTGATCAATGTTGATCCATATGGTCCAGGACGTGCCGCAAATCTATCTAGACCAAGACGGCACAATTCATATCGTCCAGGGTGACAGTATCCATGTAGTCAAAGGGCGACAGAATCCATTTTAGTCCAGAGCGACTTAATATATGCAGTTCAGGGCGACACAATCCATTTAGTCCAGAGCGACTTAATACATTTAGTTCAGGGCGACACAATCCATTTAGTCCAGAGCGACTTAATACATGTAGTTCAGGGCGACACAATCCATTTAGTCCAGAGCGACTTAATCCATTTAGTCCAGAGCGGCACAATACTAAATTCGTTCCTGAATATATTTATAATTGCTTACTTGAATTTTTTAACCTTATAGTTTGTGTTGTTTTTCAGTGTTTATCAACCATGCGGGTAATGACATTGCTGAGAAGGCTCTGGAAGTTTCTCTAAGCTACATCAGAAGAAATCCTCGGTTCGGAATCAAAGTGGAGGCTGCCGTTAGTTTGACGGCTCCCGACAATAACGATGCCAAATCTCTATTGGAAAAAAGTGAGTCGGCCATCGCTACAATTTACCTCTTCGTCTATTGGATGTATATCTAACATTTAATTTCCTTGGAAGAGAAAAAATCTGTGTGAGTCCAATTAGTGCTCTCATAGTTATGTGTAACATAGTTGTGTGTAGTATAGTTGTGCGTGTTTCTTCACTGGAGATGAAAGAATGAATTATTTTACGGATCACTTATTACTTGATAATAAATCATAACGAATTTTAACAACACTTGCTAGACTAGAATAGCTTATTCGGTTATTATATATTAATACCTCGTATGGCATCAATAAGGTAACACGACTAGGAAATAAAGACGCCGTCAGTGCTACGATAACTCTAAACAGAAACTCACCGATCCTCTCCACTACTTAGTTAGGGTGCGCTCTGGTTTGCTGCGCATATCATCCCCATTTTCATTTACCTATTTATTATTATTTGTTGGGCGGATTTACTTAACATCGGGCATATTGTCACTTATTATTTTATTTTATTATATTTTATTATTCACCATTGTCATCAAATTTATTTATAGATTTTGCCGATTGTAAATAGGCCCAATAAAAAATATTTGTATGCATTTAGTATAAATTTTGATGCAACTTTCAGTCTGTGGAGTGTACGGAGACACGGTTCAAGCAGGCCAGCCTCCGCACCTCTTGCTGGACACCACCCGAAGTGGAGTTCCTTCTGAGACGGTGAAGACTTTCTCAGCGGCCCTTGCGCTCCCAACCCTGAGCGCTAGCTTCGGACAGGAGGGCGATCTTAGGTAGCGGCATCCTAATTTAACATATGGAAACATTAAGGGTTCAACAAATAAAAAGATGGAAGATTTAAATAGAGAGCGGAAACTTATGTGTAAGTCGGTTATGAGCTTCAAAACTGGTGATCGAAAGTCCTTAAAAAAAAATGAAAACATAAAGCAAGGGTCCAAGAAATAAAGAGATCATTGCTGTATAAATGTGTTTGTCACCTATATTCTATATTTCTTGTTTTTATCTATACTTATGGTTGACTACCATGGTATCTAGTTGATGCCTAACTATCGAAGTTTCTGTATTAATGTTTTTTCAGAAAATACTAAGAATCTGTGGCACAAGGACGTATATTTCTTCCTCGGCTGTTTTCGTTAGAACCAGAACAAATTTTCATATTTTCTTATTGTTGACTCTCATGCTACTTGGTTGAACCCGGGCCGTGCGGGCTTCTAATCCCGCCCGGTGCCTAGATTACGGAGAGCGGCAAGTTTCTTTCATATCGTAGTTTTCTGTTTCGGACGAAATTATTCATCCGATTTCTTAAAAGAAAAATGAATTGAATTGAGAATTTTTTATATCATCTGCGCTTTTTTTTTTTTTTTTTTTTCAATAAATATATAATACTAACTTTTTTATTTGAAATTGTGAATAAAGGAGGCATCAAAACCAAAATAGGATCATCTGTGTGACTTTGAAAAGGGGAGACATTTCTATAACCTATAAATCTTGCGTCTCTCTCGCACGCTTGGCGTCCTATTTAGCCATAAAGATTCCTACCCTAAATTTAGGTAGGCAACATTTATGAATCCCACTAAGTCATGTAGACTAAGGCCAACCTCACATTAGGCAATTCCGAAGCGACGCGACCGATACTCAAGTATCTTGAGGGTATCTTAGACGTCACTTCCTATGTTGAGTGGTGGGGAGACACAAACGACGCCACTCCCAGGAGACGCGTATCCTACCCGTATCCTATCAAACTCAGGCGACCTGCTAGGAAGGTCGCCCGTCCCTTGAGTCTCCTGCGTCGCCTCGCCATGGCTAGTGAACCCCATATCGCCACACCTCATCAAATGGAGCCATCTACTTCCGCAGAGCACAGTGAAGGTGGAATTGATTCCAAAAGTCGTGGACCAATGTCTTTTTCACAATTGCTTTCAGAAACTATTTTAGATGAGCTTGATGAAATGACACTAGTGTAATTAATCTTAAATAAAAATTTAATAAATTACTTATTTATTTCATAAATTACTTATTTATTCCATAAATTACTAAAAATTTAATAAATTACTAAAATTTTAATAAATTACTTACCTCAACGTGATCAAGATTCTTTCTTCTGCACTCACACATTCCCGCATTTGTGTCTTATGAATGGAGAAACAATGCCAATCAAATGTAGGAATGATTCTTTCGTCATTCGGTAGAACTTGCAATCCGACTTTTCCAGCTCTTTAGCACCAACAAATAATCTGCAGTTAACAATCCTTTCGATGTAAGGATGGCGCCATAATCTTCAGATTTTCCTTTTTCTATAATAATAATAATAAGCAACAACGACATCTTCATCACTTGAAGAATCTTCACTTGACATGGTGAACAACTCAGCTTCTCTCCACGGCTAGATGGAGGCTGAAGAGATCCTAGTCGCTGCACAGTAACCTCAGTGTGAGGAGGAAAGTTGCCTATGGGTATCATACCCACAGGCAACTCAAATGGCTGATACTTGAGTATCAGTCGCGTCGCTTCAGAATTGCCTAATGTGAGGTTGGCCTAAGAGCGCTCTGGTAGTAGGGTATATGAACTTGTAAAGCCCAGTTGTGAGTCACAAAAACAAACAAAAAAGAACATTCCATTCCATTTGTCTTCCTTCCTGGAAAATAAATAACACGATACAATATTTCTACAGCTAACCGTCCTCCTGTATATTGTGTATTGTTTCAACTAAATGTTAGCTAAAAATGTTGTTTGGTTAATTTTTCCCTAATGTATAAGTTAGAAGAAATGTAAATGTTTTTCTTTGTACGACCAAGCAGGAAAACCACTGAATTAATTTGAATAAAGAAATATGCAAAAAATAAACAAATATTATTTTCTTCATCTCTTTCTCGTCCAGTCATTAATTATTTATAGATTCCTATAAATGTTACCTGACATAAATAAATAATTATTATATTTGATCAGTTTGTTCAATGTGACAGGCAATGGCGAAACTTGGACGGAGAGCGACAGAAATTTCTAATTCAAATAAATCCACCAACTGACATTATACCAGAGGTGTTGAGGAGCATCGTTCAAATGCAGAACATCACAAATGCTGGAATTTTGTTTGATTCTTCCTTTGGTGAGTAGTACAAAGAAATTGATTTAAAATTGTTTCAAGAAATAATAAAGTTCATGTCCAGTTTAGAGTACTTAATTCGGGCGAGAATTGTCAGGAACGAGAGTTGGAAACTTAGTAAATTAATTTGCGCTGGGGAAGTACATTACCGAAGAGGTTAGGGGTGCTTAGAACTGGTTTGACGAAATTTTATATGTGGATCCAGCAAAAATGGTTAGGCCGGGTTGGCGAACCATCCCCAACCAGCTCTAACCATCCCTAACCATTTCGGACCAGTTTTGCTGAATCAACATATAAATTTCGATGCATTCATAACAGCGGCAAATACTCCACTATTAGTGCACTCTCCCCCCTCCCATCAGCTTTCCCGTTCCCTGTAGAATGTCACCTGTTGGTTTTCACCGAAATCGGCCGAAGGTAAGACGATAAAGTGAGACTGGGAAACAACTCAAATACCTCAGAATGATTGTACACAAGTCCCAGAATAAGAAACTTATATATTTTCAACAAATAGATAAATTTATGGTGTCCGCCGCTGCAAAGCAGTCTGCCGTTGAAGGACTATAAGCATCCTTATTTCATTTCAATAATTGAAAATTATAACATCATGAATGTACTGTGGAAGAATAGAATAGGATTCGAATGAGAGATATTAGGAGAAAAGTCATAGTTCCCTGGGCAACGCCGGGTATTACTGCTAGTATATAATATATTATACTTACAAAGAAATATTTACAACTGTATAAAAGGTAGAAAAAAATGTCATGTCTACTACCAGAGAGGCCTTGAGCCCGACTCTACTATGGGAGTCCTAAATTTTGCATATCCCAAATTTATATTCACCTAGGGAAGGGGTCTTGAACAAATACCTGACATCGTACAGGCTCAAAACCTTCACTTAACATCCCATTCCTACGATGGGGTGCTCACGGTTTTTTTTACCTCCCAGATAAAAAACCTAAAATAAACTAAAGGCCTCGGCCGGGTTTCAAACTCACAACCTTGAGCTCCGTAAGCAACCACCCATACCACTGAGCTACCGGCTCCATCAAAAAAAATCATTTAAAGTGATACCCCACTTGGCCCTCCCCTCAGGAATATTTCAGAGATCTTGTCAGAATCATTTCAATGTACGAATTCGTGCTAACTCCTACTTACATACTTATACCCATTGGGAAACGCTCTACAGTCACCTTTAAAAGTTCGCCAAACATTATTTTCTCGTCTATTTGATGCTCTTCCAATTCATGCATTCAATTGCACAAACTTTTTTTTGGGTGCTAAAGTTTTTTGATAATTTTCAAAAACATTCGCTTGGTCCTCTCATTAACTCAGTTTATCAGAAAAAAATCATACTCAGTTTTCCGGGTTATCTTTATGATATAAACATTCATGATTTTTCCCAAATTATGAAAAAAAAATTTTGTAACCTACGTTTAATCGTCTTTCATAATTTGCCATCTTTTTTTTACTGAGATGTCGAAGAAGTTCGCCTCCCTCCCTGGCGTAATTTCTCAAAACTTATTTCAAGTATTCATGAGATATATATTTTTTTTTCTTCAGATTTTTAGCATTGCTGGGGGGGGGGGGGGGGAGGGGGGTCATTTGGTAGTTTCTATCGACGTTTTGAAAGGATTTTGAAATTCTTGAAAAAAAAACTTTCAAAAACCTTCAATTTTGATATTCCACTCGACCTACAAGTGTATAAACTAATAAAAAATTTGTATTTGAGTGTATTCCACTAAAATAAAGTTTGTCTATGTTATTTTCAGACATGGTGCACAAATACAAATCCCTTCTGCTCAACATCCCAACCAGACACATCATGGCCAGGGTGAGCGACCCAAGAGACATCAAACTGCAGCTGACCCGGTTCAGGGATCTCGATATCGTCAACTTCTTCATCATTGGACGCATTTCTATAATCAAGGATGTGCTCGAGACGGCCAATGCCAATAAATATTTTGGAAGAAAATATGCCTGGCATGCCATCACCCAGGTAATCCGCTATCCAATCCAATATCTCGAAAACTATTGCTCGTACAAGAAAACTAAAAATATCGGAAAACCTAGTTTTTTTGTGAAGAATCTGAAAATCCTAATTAAAAATTTGTAAAAATTAAATTTGTTTACGATTTAATTTCACTGAGGTGTGTGTTGTGTCAATGTTTAAGCCTTTTTCTGATACGTGTTCTTTTACCCTATTTTTAATTGTCTCCCAGTTTGACTTACACAAACACAATTACAAAAACTACATTTTAGATAGTAAACCCCACTTTTTTCTTTAGTGCTGTTGAGATGTTTGTATAATGTATTATTTGTTCTGGAACCTATCCAACAGTCCTCTTTTTTAAGTACCTATATCGCCTCTGAAGATGTTAGCAATACCGAAAGTACTCCCATATTATACATATATGTATATATATATGTATATAAAATGGACAAGTAGTAATAATAAATAAAGAGAAACTAAAATGGTACTAATAACATCAATTATTATAATTTAAAATATGTTAACAAAAGAAGAAGATAAATACATATAGATATATTTACATTATCTATTTGAAAGAATAACAATTAGATATTAATTAAATATACAACAAGAATTAATAATAATATAGTAAAATTGAATAGAAAATAAAAGCTTTAATTCTAAACAAGTTATATTTATAAATTGAATACAATAAGAATACAGTACAATACAACAAGAAAGAATCGAATAAGACAAATTTATGAGAAAATAAAGAAATATGTATATATGTAGTTTAAAATAAATAATAATAGACAAGTTGTATTAATAAATAAAGATAATATAAAATAATACCAATGACAACAATAATTATAATTTAAAATAATATAATAAAAATACATAAAAGGATAATGGGAGAAAATGAAAAAAATAATAACATAAAATAAGTGAATTTTGTATATAATAATTCATGTTATAATACGAAAAAGGAGGAGGGGGGAATAAATAAGTAATTATAGAGCAAACAATTTTATAAGTAATGAAATATTGCAAAGTTCACATGAGGGATCAATAAGAAATAATAATGTTGAAAAAAATTATTTAAACTGTAAATAATATATTATATAAAATAAATAAAAAAAAGGCATGTTGATTGTGGTATATCTTGTGTTGCAGGACAAAGACACTCTGAAATGTTCCTGTTACAACGCTACAGTGCTGCATGTGAAACCCGAAATAGACTCAGCCTCCAAAGAGAGGTTGGACGATTTGAAGACTGCCTACAATCTCATAGAAGAGCCGGAGATCACATCAGCTTTTTATTTTGACTTTTTTCTCCATGGTATACTTGCCGTCAAGTAAGTCGTTATTGGATTAATATAATATAAATATAGCTTTCTAGGGGGCAGGTAGCTCTGAGATAGCGTTCTAGCCTTCTGGCTCAAGATCACGGGTTCGAAACCCGGCCGAAGTCCTTAGCTTTTTTATCTGGGACTCTGGGATATCTTGAGCACGCCGTCATTCGGATGGGACGTTGAGCGATGGTCCCGAGTCTGTGCGATTTCAGATACTTGTAAAAGACCCTCACCATAAGTGTATAAACCTAGGTAGGCAACAGTTATGGATCCCACTGTAGAGTCGGGTTCATGTCCACCAAACCCTCACCTCAACACCTCTCTCCTGTTTATATAGATCCTGGAAAATTCTGGTTATAAATTGTGATGTATAAAAAAAAATACACACATTAAAATGATTAAGTTATTAATATTAAAAAACTAATTATATTTATTTTTCTATAAAAAGCAATTTTATTTTAAAACAAATGATTAAAAAAACAAAACACGGCCATCAGCTTTTTTTAGTGTGTGTAGAGTAGAGTCGAGGTCTGATTCAATGGAGACGGTCTGAGTGAAGATGGAAAGTTGTGTTTAGGCTTAAGTTGTGATGAACTAAATAGAAGTGAATTGACGGTGAAATTGATCCGAAAAGAAGGTACTGTTGTTTGTTTATATGTACAGGATATATGCCCAGAAATATATACCTAACTTAAATTTAAAAAATGGCCAAAATATAAAACAAAAAAAGATTGAATTAGTGTTAAGAATTTAGTTTTTAAGATTTTTCTTTTGATTTTTGTTTGTTTCAAAGTTTATTTTTTTTTAAATTTTATAATGTAGATGTAAAAAAATAAACCCAAATTGTTTGTTCTCGTAAATTATATTCTATTCATTTTCCCTGTTGGCCCAGTAAGATCATTTGAAAACCTTTGGATTAGATTTAATTTTATTTAAAATAAATGAAAAATGGCATCTCTTTAGAAATCCAAATGAAAAGTTTGTTAATTTTTTTAAAATATACGTGCACTTTCTTCAAAATTGCACGTCTTGAACTTTTGATATTTTTTTAGGGCCCTTTTCGAAAAACTACTGTAGAAATCAAAATTAAATAGAAGACCAGTTATAAAATTTCTACAGGAAATGTGGTAATTTATTGTTTAAATTGTTTATTTAATTATTATTAATTATATATATATATTTATTTATTCATCATTTATTTAAGATTAACACTTAAACCTTTAACTTTTTACCATAAAATATATAGAAACGAAAGAAAATTAACAATAAGAAAACAGTTATGGTTGTAATTTGTTTTCTTCTCCTCTTAATTTCAGGTCCATGCTTGATGCTGACGAATGGCCGAAAGACTTCAATTATACTCTCTGCGATGATTATAGAGACGAAAAGGAAATCATCAGAAAGGAATTTGATTTATTCAAACATTTAAAAGCGGTAAAATAAAAAATATTATTATAATGAAAGTTGATGTTATTTGAAAATTAAAGAAAATCTATATTGGACAAACCAAGTCAGCCATTTTCAAAAAAAGAAAATCTATATTGGACAAACCAAGTCAACCATTTTCAAAAAAAGAAAAAAAAAATATATATATTTTTCTTGTTTCACTGATGGATTAACAAAAATGTCTGTCATAATAGTGGAAATTTTTATATTTTGTCTCTTCATCACGATCTTCTAAAAGTCTGTCATGAAGGTGGGGGGAAACCTCTTTAATCCACCTCAGCGGTTTTCGAAGCACCTAATTGAAGCTATGAAATAGCAGTACTAATATTGTTATTACTCCAAATATGAGAAAGTCTAGTAATTAAAATTCGTCAATATGATAGCTTTGTAGGGCGCTGGTAGCGCAGAGATAGTGTGCTAACCTACTGAGCTGAAGATCGCAGGTTCGGAATCCGGTGAGGCCCTTAGTTTTTTTTATTTGGGAGTTGAAAAAACGTTGAGCACGCCATCCGTCGGATTTCAGGTGAAGACACCTAACCTAGGTGAATAAAATCATTGTTATTTTTATATAGTTAGTTTATTAACGATTATCTGATCTACATGTACATATAATTATTTTTGCTCATTGAAAAAAAAATACTTTTCAGTTTTTTCTACAAGTTTTATTTGAAGGTATGTTCAATTTATAGGCATTATCTAGTAGCATTCAGGCCTCGAAGTAAGATAGTCTCAATTTTCGTCCGATATTAGTTCAAAATATAATCTAAGCTACATCTTTAGCTCAGATTTCAAGTTTATAAGTTAAAGAGCTCTCAAAATTCCATTCGCACACACAGACGCAGAACAGACATCTTGAAAATAGACAAATCGTGTTCAGAGAACCTTGAATTCTCGCATGTATACTATACTTCCTTATACTAAGCTATAAAAATGGAAATAAAAAAAATACAAATAATTGTTCTTTAAAAATGCTTTCTCACTGTTTGGTAACTCCCGCTCTTTGTGAAAGGCTTAGTATTTTTGTGCATAACCATGCATTTCCATGTTTTACAAAATCTAATGTAATTCTAAAAGAAAAAGTTCATTCTGTGACTCTCAGAGTAGGTAACAACAATAACACTGTTCGAGAAGCGTAAATTTTCTTATATGAAAATATTTTTTTCTGAAAGACTTTTATGTGGGAAATTCAAATCTGAAATCAGAAATTCGCTACCAGTCACAGTTTTTTATTTATACGAGAATATTTGTCTAATTTAACTGAAATGTTTAAGTCTGGGATAAAGATAACAACAGTTGGCAACACTGACTTTTGTCTTTCATTTGTTTTCATATTCAAGAGTTGACATCCCGGTGCAAAAAGATTTATGTTAGTTAATAAGCAAGATATTGTTAAACTATTTAAAATTGAATTTTATAGCGTGTTAAACTAGCAAATGTAGAGTAAATATACATACTATATTTATATATATTTATGTTTTAACTACAGTATATTATTCTGACACTTGTAGTATATAAAACTTTCCATATTTTTCTTTTACTGAAATTTCTTCAACCATAGACGTAAACTAGAAGTCAGATTCTAACGTAGAGAGAGAGAGTGAAAGCTTAAGTTTAACCTGGCATTTTTGTTAAATGAAGTGAGTAATGTTTGTTTAGATTATGTATTGTTTTTTATATGCACAATTCAACTGATAGCAGTAATTTCAAATGTTTATGTATCTCTTCTAGAAAATGCCTAATCGCAGAACCTGCAGAAATACTCTTGACAACTTCTGCTACGTTTGCGGAGAGTTCAAGTTTGCTAGGCATAGGAAGAAGATTTCACCCATTGTCAAGAATGCCTAGAAGCATTATTTTGGAATAGGACTAGGGGATCAGCATAAGGACTGGGCACCAGAAGGACTCACGTTTTGAACAATGCCTTACACCAAAAGAGAGAAGAGCGTGGTCTTGTTCCAAGAATGTAACACAAAACTTTCTGGGAAGAAAACGAGCTAACAACTACGAACAACTGGTTCAATAAATGATAAATTCATATAGAGATTTAGAATGTAACATGTCTTTAAAAGTGCATTTCCTGGACTCACATCTGCATTATTTTCCTGAAAACTGCAGTGATGTTTCCGATGAGCATGGTGAAAGATTCCATAAAGATATAATTACCATGGAAAAGCGGTATGAAGGGAAATGGATGCCTGCAACGCTTGCTGACTACTGCTGGAACATTATTCGAGACTGCAAAATTGAACACAAGAGAAAAAAATGAGCCTTTTAAATTCTTGAGTAAAAGATGATTTTTTCATATTTTCTAATCTTAAATACGTTTTTTTATACAATATATGATGGTAATTTATGGGCTCCTGGGGGGCTGTTTTTGTTTTATACTGTCTAAAATGTTTCTAATTATTTTATAAGTGAATAAAATATTGATAGTTGCATGTTTTGCCTTTGTAAATACACAGCAGAAATAAGAAGTGTAACAATTTTGAAGAAAACTGAAATTGCGTATAACTTCAAAACTATGTCTGACACAGAAAAACTAATTACAGATTTGAATCCAGGAGGCAATTTCCCATAAGAATCAAGAATGATACCCCCAGAAAAATGAATTTTATTTGGTTTTGTTGAACAGTGTAACACTATAATTTCAATGCACCAGTTAGCGAATCCTCACAAACGTATTATAATTTTTGATAAAAGGGCATATTTTCTTTATCTATTGAAAAAGTAATCAATTAGTTGATTTTTTCGGCATTTTTTTCCAAAGGTGTCCTCTTTTTTCCTTTTTGACAATATTTCGAGACACTTCCACGTCCCTTCTTCTGGTCTCTAAGGACGGTTATAGTTATTAGGTTCATAGTGACGAGAAGAAAGAACATGGGAGTGTCTCGAAATATTGTCAAAAATAAAAAAAAAATAAGAAATCTCTGGGAAAAAATGACGGAAAAAATCAACTCCCAGAAAAGTTTAAGAAACACAATGTTATTAATGTCTTGCAGCCAAGGTAATAAATATTTTTGTATGGTTACAGGTGAGTGAACCTTATTCATACGCTCAATTTCTTTTAGAAAAAAATGGCCGAAGTTTTCAAGAGTTCATAATGAAATTGGAAAAAGTGTCCATATTGAATTCAGTGTCGGAGAGCGCTGAGGCCGTAGGAACATGGAAGACAGGACTCAGTTCGCAGATCGTTCTTAAAGACTCGGCGGCCATGAACAACTTCTCTGCAGTCACCGTCTACCGAGTGGTCACTGTCAAGGTCAATATAAAATTTTATATACATTTTCTACTGGTTTGGCTGAATTTCAGAGGGTGTAGGTCATTCGTCCAAAATATTCTTGAATACATCAACTATGAAAAATTAATTATTTTCCACATCGTTAAATAGCGAGAAATATTTTATAGACTATGCGAGAGTTGGTACCACTAAAGTCATGTTGTATTTTAAAATATTCATTGTAATGTAATGGAAATTGCTATATTATTATACTCACTTATATACAATAGTTAGTTATTGTGACCCATATCCGGTCTTCAACTACGACGTCCTCATTCGTCACTCTGGTGGGCATGAGCCCGACTGTACTATGGGAGTCCTGAATGTTACCTACCTAGGTTTATTCGCCTAGGATAGTGATGTTTAACGAGTACCTGACATTGTACAGGCTCGGGACCATCGCTTAACGTCCCATCCGAAGGACGATTCACTTCCCAGATCAAAAACCTAAGGGCTTCGGTAGGGTTCCGAACTCGCGATCTTGAGGTCAGTAAGCAAGCACGCATACCAGTGAGCTACCGGCGCCCTCCTTATATACAATATTATCACAGGTTGTAAAATGAGGAACTACTCTGACCTCTCACAGATTTTATTATTTTTGCTAGCCGGCTTTTGAGGTTGCCCTCATCATTCGGCTGTCTGTTGAAACTTTTTTTTTAAACATAAACATTTCAAAAAGGTAAAATGAAACTATAAATATATAAAGCAATAAGAAATAGTTGTGACACAGATGGAGAAATGGAAAAATTGTCTGTCCTCATCCATAAAATTTTAAATTGTTAATTTGATTACTACAAAGTTTCATTGTATTTATTCATTTTACTTTTTTAAATGTATATGTATTATCCGACTTTTAATGAAGGCTTGAAAGCAGGCTATCTCAAATAATAAAATCTGTGCGAGGTCTTTATTTTACAGGCTACGTCTTTATTTTACAACCACTTCTTACTACATCAGCCATCTACATATAATATTATTGTATTTATTTTATGCTCACTTCAAACAGTAATATGTTGTATTTTTGCACCTATCAAATAAATTACATTTGCTAGAGCGCTATATTAATTTGATATTGAATATTACATTTCAGCAACATCCATTTGTGATTGAGTATCAAGAAGATGGTCAAACTAAATTTAAAGGTTACTGCATCGACCTCATTGAAGAAATTAGAAATCTTATTGGATTTGAGTATGAGATCTATGTGGCGCCTGACAATGAATTTGGAAATATGGACGAAAATGGAGCCTGGAATGGTATGATCAAGGAGCTTATTGAAAAAGTAAGAATAGTTTGAGTTATTTGGAAATGTTCCGAGTTGAGGCTTGAATGTAGAGTGACAAGGGCCATGCCATTCATCTGTTATCTAGTGTTGTGTTCATTGTTGTTCTATTATATTGTTAGTTATTGTGATTCATGTCTGAGTTTTAACTACGAGGTCATATCGCCTACTACCAGAGCGCTCTTTCGTTGCTCTGGTTGACATGAGCTCGACTCTACTATAAGAGTCCTAATTTTGTCTATCCCATGTTTAATTACAAAGGGTAGGAGTCTTTAAAGAGTACCTGACATCGTCTCGGGACCATCGTTTAACGGCGTGTTAAATTTTTTTTCATCTCTCAGATAAAAAATCTAAAAGTCTCGGCCGGGTTTCGAACCCGCGGAATTGAGCTCAGTAGAGCCCGCTACCGACGCCTCCATCAGGTCATCATAATTTAATTAATTCTACTGAATGTTGTGTGGGAAATGTCTCCTCTTCCGAAAAAAATAAAATAAAAAAAATAGGAATTAGCTCTAAGATGGAATGAAAAAAAAGGAACTAGACATTCTGTTTTGGATAGTATCAAGGTAAAATTAGAATACATTCTGTTTTGGATAGTATCAAGGTAAAATTAGAATACATTCTGTTTTGGATAGTATCAAGGTAAAATTAGAATACATTCTTATAAATAAATAACTTGTTTAACTTTTATATTGTCAAATTTTACAAAAGTATATACTTTTAGGGTACCGGTTTCGGCCTAAGCCATCCTCAGCACAAAGTTGGAGTTACATTTAAGTTTGCTATCCTGTCATATTTATATAATCCTCAGGTTACCTGAGATTAACTAAGACTGTGACACCATGTCCCCTTGGGAAGTCCATGAAGAAAGGAAGAAATAAAAAAAATGAAACTATATAATCGGGTTTATGTAGAATAAATAGTGTATATAAAAAATAAGAGCTTTATGACTGACATAATATCACAAAATACAAGAAGAAAAATAAAAATGTGTACATACTCTTTATAATAACAGTACACAATATATTACAGTAACTTAGTGGGGTTGAGTAAAATTTTTTGAGTTTGGTCGTTCATACATGTCATTGTATAAATATGACAAACTAGACAAGTGAAATGTTACTTATGAACTTTGTGCTGATGATGGTAAGTCGAAACTGCGACACTTTATGTACATATTTTTGTGAAATTTGACATTGTGAATGTTAAACAAGTTCTTTGTTTTTATTTATCTTATTATTATTATTATTATTATTATTATAAGAAAGTACAAATATTGGGAAATGGGAAAGTTATTTGGGTTATGTAAAAACGCACTGCATTCCAGAGATCGTAGGCCACTGGATTCTGGCTCAGACAGATATATGAATTAGAATTATTTAACTGTTTATACTTGACTGGTGTGGTGTATGTTTACAGCGAGCTGAGATAGCTTTGGGCTCGCTGTCGGTGATGGCAGAGAGAGAGAACGTGGTCGACTTCACAGTTCCCTTCTACGACCTGGTCGGTATCACCATACTCATGAAGAAACAGACCACACCCACCTCTCTCTTTAAGTTCCTCACAGTCCTCGAGAATGAAGTATGGCTCTGTATACTGGCCGCCTACTTCTTCACAAGGTCTCTATCTCAATATAGTTAATATTCAAGATAGTAAAATCGTCGGTGAATCACCGGCAATGTACTTCCATGTACTGAAATAATAATTTACCTTTTCGCTCTCACTCCCCTAGATCCTCACGAAATTTTGTGTCGATACATTCATTACATTGGCTGTTATTAGGATTTTTGAGTCGAGCCAACTCTTTTGATCCCCCTTCCTTTCGGCCGCTGAAATTACGCAGAAAATTAATAAATGTCATCTTTATGGTGTTTTGAACTCTCTTATGAAATTTCAGGTCAATACATTCATATAATCAACGGCAGTTATTAGAGTTTTTGTGTAAATGTGTTAATCGCCTCTCCCCTTTGACAGATTTGGCTAAAAATTATTAGGTGTCGTCCTTGTGGGGTACCGAGTACGCATATAGGGGAGGATTTTGAAGTCCCTTCTTCTTCTTCCTGCGGCGCTACGGTCCTGAAAGAACCCGGGTCTCCGTCACAATCCTCCTCCATTCGTCTCGATCCAAAACCTTCTCCCTCCATCCTCTGATGCCCAACACTCGGAGGTCCGCCTCGACGTCGTCCAGCCAACGGAGTCTCGGTCTTCCTCTTCTCCTGGCACCGCCTGGCCTACCGTAGAGGGCCTGTTTAGGGAGTCTTCCTCCTTCCATTTTCTCTAAGTGGCCCAACCAACGTAATCTCACCTGCTTGATCACGGATACCAGGTCGGGATCCCCGTAGAGATCTTTCAACTCTCTATTCTTCCGGATACGCCATCTGCCGTTCTCGGAAACAGGTCCATAAAGTTCGAAGTCCCTATGTAAGTTAATTATTGATTTTTAGCCCAATTGGTTTCGGAGGGAGAGCGAAAACTTAATTGGTTAATTCCTTCTGGGGAAGTACATCGCCGATAAATTCATCGACAGATGGATCATAGGAGGATACATCATATCTGGAGCATTGGCCTAAAGGTTTCGTTTTAAGGTTTTCGATGATTCGTGTTGTTAAGTATGTTGTGTCTTATTGTTGTATCTTTAACGCAACTTCTTTTTCCAGTTTTCTGATGTGGGTTTTCGATCGTTGGTCACCCTACAGTTATCAAAACAACAGAGAAAAGTACAAAGACGATGAAGAAAAACGCGAGTTCAACCTGAAGGAATGTCTTTGGTTTTGTATGACTTCTTTAACACCTCAGGCAAGTTATTATTGTTCAGAAAGTTGAATACTTGCATTTTAAAATACTCAAGAAATGAATTTAGCACCATCACTTTACCTAGACTATGGAGCGATGAGGACAAAAAAGATACAGGGACATCCTTAAAAAAATTACGATCGTAGCTATAAATGAATAAGAAAATGCGAAATGCACCATTTAAAATATCTATTGCCGTCATGTTGTTCTGATGTACACTTTTTTCTCCTTCCGGAGTGTTGCTTTTAAAATAATATTTCTTTAAATAGTCGAATTTTGAGGACTGATGCTACTACAACAATTGGGCCATCTAAGAAAAAAAAATATTCTGAATTGGCAAAAACTTTGTAGGTACATAGATTTGGTCTGATGAACATACCTAATATGATTTCATATGTTTTCAATTCAATTATATACGGAAAAATGACAAGACGATTTTTTTCATAAGCAAAAGATACTAATCACCTTCAATATATGATACGTAAATTTTTCCTTTTTGAGATATCTCTTCCAAAAACTCTCTAACAGGTGAATGCGAACTTGTGGAATAGATTCTAATGAACATCGAAGTGACATATTTAAAATTGTCATCAACTTTACTTTTCGGGATGAAATATTGTTCCTAAGCCTATATTGAACATTGAATCAACGTCAGTGTGAACTTTTGAAATTAAAAAAAGAAATGAAATTAAAATAAAAAAGATGAAAAAAATAGTAAATACAATTTAAAAATATGTATAATTTATTCACTTTATTCTATACTATTTTATTACTATATCAGTTTTCTCAAATTATTATTATTTCAAACCGTCGGAGCTTCCTTCCCTCTCTTATATTTAAATTTATCTCCTTTTTGTCATTTTATTTTAATAGATACATTTATTTTTCGTTTACTTTCCTCTTAATTAAGTTGTTTAATTTTTTTTTATGTTTTTTATTTATTTATATTTATTATTGTATGGTCCCCCCCCCCCCCCCCCCCCCCCCCTATTGTTTTATTTTCTTTTTGACTTTTTATGTATTTATTCGTAGGAATTTCGGTCCCAGAATAAAAATGACTTGTTCTCTTTATTTAATGGCAGGAAGAAGCATGAGCTTATGTAAGTTATCGGGGCTTCGTGCCTTTTGTTTCACATCCTTCCACCTCATATCTATAGAAGTATCCTGGTTCCCATCTCTCCCTGAAGAGTGGTCCAGTTTGACATAGTGACCCTCTGACTACAGGGTGGAGGAGAGGCCCCTAAGAACCTGTCAGGCAGACTTGTGGCTGCCACCTGGTGGTTGTTTGGCTTCATCATCATCGCCTCCTACACTGCCAACCTGGCCGCCTTTCTCACCGTCTCCCGGTTGGACACTCCCATCGAGTCACTGGACGATTTGGCCAAACAGTACAAGATACAGTATGCCCCCATCAATGGATCCGCTGCCATGACCTACTTCCAGAGGATGGCCAACATTGAGGCCAAGTTTTATGAGTATGTTCAACATTTGCTCATTTGATTAACTCTACTTGTTTTTGTCTGGGGTAGCCAAATCTGTCAATTTCTGAGCTTATTCGGTTTATGCTTGGGAAAGGATGCTTGATTTTGTTTTAGAATTAGTAAAAACCTGATTCTTGCCTACATGTTAACTTAACCAGGTTGGGGTAAACAAAATCATTGGATTTGTTATCTGAAGAAACAGAGAATAGCTTCATTCTCTTTGACGAAGGCAACTGCTAGTCTGGCACTTCTTTAATAGAAAACGTGCTTTAAACTTGGCTTAACTTTCTTAATAAATTAATTTGCCTTAAGACTTACCACAATGCAAGAAATAAATAAAACTAATTTAGTTTTTTGAAATATTTTCTATTCCATCAGATATTCATACATAAACTACCGAGAGAAGAATATCTCCATGTGAATTGGCAGTAAAGAACATTGTATTATCTACAACTTCGAAGATCTCGGACATTTTGTGGAAATTGTGAATAAATAAATAAAACAAACTTTGTTTCTGAAATTGTTTATTCAACAAGACACGTACAAACTACCGATTTCGGTATTAGATTATCGTCTGGTTTAGCTATAAACTAAAACGTCGTAAACCTGACGATAGAGTAATATAGTGAGTGTATACTTTCCTGATACAGGATCTGGAAGGACATGTCTTTGAACGACAGTCTGACGGAGGTGGAGCGAGCCAAGCTGGCCGTCTGGGACTACCCGGTGAGTGACAAGTACACCAAGATGTGGCAGGCCATGCGAGAGGCAAAACTGCCCAACACTCTCGAGGAGGCTCTAGAGCGTGTCCGCAGCTCAAAGTCCTCGTCCGAGGGATTCGCTTTTCTAGGTAACTCTCTCTGTATATTCCCAGGTATAGGGGAAGTTATATGATCGGTCTGAAATTGTAGGTTCAATTTGCACCAGAATATTTTCCAAGCCCCTGAGTTCAAAAATCTGTGTATTATATCGCCCCGAAATTGTATATTTGACCCCAAAATCCGTATAGACGAACCTATATTTTCAGACAAATCGGCCAAAAGAAAGGGTGGATTTGGTGGCGGTGCTTAACTCAAAAAACCTAATAACTGCACTGAGAAAAAAGTGAATGGTAATTACAACTATTTTCGTCAGTAAGAACTGATACAGTTTCAACAATTATTATTTTAGTAAAATTTAAAAAAATAGTTTGTTGAAATATTAAGAGTAGTTGGCTTTACTATGGACAATAGTAAAATAAGAAATAGTATATATTACTATACTATATTACTGTTAAAAAATGGTAATTATTAGTACACAAAAATAGTAAATATTTTACTGCACTATAATTAAATAGTAGTTAATAAATAATACATGACTTTACTATGAAATATTAGTTAAAATATAGGTATTGATAACTACAAATTGTTGTTGAGTCAACTATAAAATTTTACTATTTTTTTGAGTTGAGTCCTTTTTCAAATCTGAAAAATAGTTTAAAAAAAAATAAATTTAACTTTTTTTTTTTTGAGTGTGCGATGGATGTACTGGCATGCAATTTTATATGAAGGTTGACAAGTCCCTGTGGAAGACAACTAATGATTTGCAACCAAATTGGCCAAAGTAGCTAAAGAGAGTGTGAAAGTTGATTGGTTCCAATAATTCGAGGTGGGGTGTATATTGCCAGTGATTTACTAATGGGTTTGTTTATACGTTGATATTCGGACTTACCTTTGTTCATTCCATAAACGATTTATTTATTGTCTAACAGCTTCTTATTTGTTATTATTTGCCAAAATAACAATCTATAAAACAGTCCTGAGACCGGTCGTCACATATGCGAGTGAAACCTGGGTCCTGACTAGGAGGGACGAAGTCTTACTCAATACGTGGGAGAGGAAGGTATTGAGAAAGATATACGAACCCTACTCCAGAGGGGGATAGATGGAGGATACGGACCAATAGAGAGCTGAGGGACCTGTACAAGAGCCCGGACCTGGTGGCCTTAGTGAAGCAGGGACGGCTGCGATGGCTGGGGCATTTACAGAGGAGGGAGCAGACAGATTGCCGAGGAAGATACTGAAGGGACACCCGGGAGGACAAAGAAGAAGAGGTAGACCCCGCTTACGTTGGCTGGAGGACGTGGAGGACGACCTCAGAACGATGGGTGTGAGAAGATGGAGACGGGAGGCCGAGGATAGAGTAGAATGGCGGAAGATTGTTGCGGAGGCCCAGGTTCTACCAGGACCGTAGCGCCAGGGAAAGTAAAGTAACAGTTTTTTAACACAGAAACCCTAATAACTGTTTGAGGATTCAGAAGTAAATAAGTGAACTGTTGATTTTTAGCCTAAATTGAGTATTGGGTTTAGAGTGAGTGCAACTACTTAATTGATTAATTCGTACTGGGGAAGTACATTGGCGATGGTTTACTGACTTTTTTTTCTTCTACTAATTTCCAGGAGATGCAACAGATATTAAGTACATTGTTCTGACAAACTGCGATCTTCAAGTTGTCGGTGATGAGTTCTCTCGGAAACCGTACGCTATAGCAGTTCAGCAGGGTTCTCCTCTCAAAGACCAGTTCAATAACGTGTAAGTTGGAGATTTTACATTAACTCTTAAGCACTCACCTTGTTACCTGAGACATAAATCACTAACGTCGGGTCAATGTGTCCCGAAAATTATAAATAATTGTTTAATAATTATAATTAATATGCAATAAATATATAAATTAAATGAATACAATTATTGCATTTTAAATTAGGACAAACATTCGTTTTGAGGGTAAAAAATAAATTAATGCAAAAAAAAATTTTTACACTTTATTTTTTCAACTTAAAAAACATTCTGTAACAAAACTTTTTTGAATATAAATAAGACATATTAAATACAAAAAACTATCATATCAATGAAAACTCTTTTGCTTTAGCAACAATGAATGTAGTAGAAAAGTATAAAAAAAAGTTAGGCCAAATATTTATACATATAATTGTAAAAATTCAAAAGAAAATTTGCATTTTCCTCCGATGTCTGTCTCACAAATATGTACAAAATGACCCTAATTTCTTTAAAGTAAACAATAAATAACAATTTTCGGGTAACGTTCTTTCTATAACCTTTAGGTATAGTGGTGACCTAGATAAAAAATATAAATATATATCAAAATTGGTCCTATCTTTACAATTGTTATGACATTCAAAACAGTCTTTGTCATCAGTATTTTTCTTTATTCTTCATAAAACAGTCTTTATTTTTAAAGTAGGTATGTATAAAATGTAGTTACACATTTATAAACGTAAAAATGCGTACCTGTACCCTAAATAAATCTTTGGACAACATTACAAACGTTATTTTTCTGAGCATTTGGTACAAATGACTACTAGATGAACTTTGCGAATGTTTTTTTTACACGAATGACAAATTCGGTTGTACTTCGTGTCACTTGTACTGGGGCAAACATGGCATCTACGCCGTTTGCGTGGTACAGTATCATTCGATTGCTGTTCTACTGCGTCCAATATTAGTAATGCCTGTTCTTGCATATAAAATTTACTTATTTGTTGTTATGTTTGACAGGATTCTTCAATTGTTAAACAAAAGAAAATTGGAAAAACTCAAAGAAAAATGGTGGAGTGAGAACCCCGAGAGGCAAAAGTGTGAAAAACAGGACGATCAGTCGGACGGCATCAGCATACATAATATTGGTAAAATAAAATAATATTTGATTGCTATTATTAATATTTTGATCTATAATTATTGAATGTAAAAAAAAACGAAAAAATGTAAAAAAAATAGTTGACTATTATCCGATCAAATACAAAAAAAAAATCTAATTTGCATTTCGCGGCCCGGAGAAGAAAAATGATATTCTCTGTATTGAGTGGGTAAAGTTATTTCTTGGCTTTATTCACTCTTCACATTTGACTTGTTGCTCAGTGGTAGGCGTTCTTGCTTACTGAGCTAAAGATCACTGATTCTAAACCTTAGGTTTTCTATCTGGGAGTTGAAAACACCTTGAGCACGCCGTCCTTCGGATGGGACGTTAAGCGATGGTCTCGATCCCGTACGATGCGAGTTAAAAAAAACCCTACCCCTGGGTGAATAAACCTAGGTAGGAAAAATGTAAGACTCCTAGTAGAGTGGAGCTCCTGTCCACGAGAGTTACGTAAGAGCACTCTGGTAGTAGACGATAAGACCTCGTAATTAAAGCCGTCCGGGCTAGTTATTGTGACTCATGTCCGATGAGTCACAACAACTAACTAACATTTGAGTTGTGTTCTAAACTTGCTCATTTAACAAATGTTTATTTTGTTATTGCTTGTTATTTGTTATCATAATTGATGTTTATGTGTTCATATAAGTTTGTTCCAATTTTTAGTTTTTATCTCTCACTTTTTTACATTACTTAAAATTTGTTGACAATAATTCACCACGAAAACCCTCGCCAGAGTAACTTATAACCTCGTGTGACATCAGTAATGTAACACGTCAACGAAGTAAAGACGCCATCAGAACGGGTCACTCAACGAAGAAATTCGTCTATCGACCGATTTCGCGGCAAAATAATATGTGGCATCCATATGGGATTTTGAATTTAAATATAAAATTTCATGTCCATTCATTCATTAAATCCACAGTTATTGGGATTTATGAGTTTATCCCCCTCTCCCCTTTGGCTGAAAATTAAATATTAGGAGTCGTCCTTATAGAGCTTTGAATTTACATATAAAAATTCATGTTTTACTAAAAAAGACCCTTCTGGTTGGTTATATATAAATATTTAGATTGAATTTGTTATAAAAAGCACCCCATGTTTTACTTAAAAAAGACCCTTCTGGTTAGTTATATATATATATTTAGATAGATAGGTATATATAAATATTTAGATGGAATTTGTTATAAAAAGCACCCCATGTTTTACTAAAAAAGACCCTTCTGGTTGGTTGTATATAAATATTTAGATTGAATTTGTTATAAAAAGCACCCCATGTTTTACTAAAAAAGACCCTTCTAGTTGGTTATATATATATATATATATATATATTTAGATTGATAGTTATATATGATGAATAAAAATTTAGGGTAGGCAAAATTTAGGACTCCCACAGTAGAGTCGGGCTCATGTCCACCAGAGTGACGAAAGAGCGCTCTGGTATAGTAGGCGATATGACCTCGTTGTTAAACCCCGGGCATGAGTCATAAAACCTAATCCTAACCTAACCTATAAATATTTAGATGGAATTTGTTATAAAAAGCACCCCATGTTTTACTAAAAAAGACCCTTCTGGTTGGTTATATATAAATATTTAGATTGAATTTGTTATAAAAAGCACCCCATGTTTTACTAAAAAAGACCCTTATGGTTATATATAAATATTTACAGTGAATTTGTTATAAAAAGCAGTAACAGGTTTAATATTATGAACTATATTTTAAATATATATGCATAGTTAGTTATTAACTGGTAATATTATTAGATTGGTTTTGGTTCTGTTACAGGTGGAGTGTTCATAGTGATCTTCGTTGGTATCGGTCTGGCCTGCATAACTCTTGGATTTGAGTACTGGTGGTACAAGTACAAGCGACCCTCCGGTCCAGTACCTCTCGTGGTAGGACCGCGACGTTCTGAAGACAGAGATGACCACAAACCAGAGATGTTGAGTGTGACCGGCCTTGTAGACTACCCCGCTGCCACCTCCCATCCCATGTTCCGGGCCAGAAACACCTACAATATGAGGTATAGTTCCCGGAGTCAAACTAAAATGCCTGTCCTAAAGACTCAGTAGAGCCGATGGCGACCGAGGTGGTCAGTCATTATATTGTATTATTAACGATATTTCGGGACGTTCTTACGTCCCTTCCTTAACATAAAAAAGTTTAAAGGGTACTTATGAGATATTCTGCTTGTTTAAAGTTTAAACTAATCTGGGTCAGAGACACGAGAAATAAGTAAAATAATTCACTTGTTAGTGAATGTATGTATGAAATGCCCTAAAGTTGTCAGATTAATCTTTCGCCATTTGTTTCTCATGATATGATATAAAAAAGTCTTAAGGAAAAACATTACTTAGATTTCATTTATATTTTCTTCGCAGAGTTCCTTCTCGTATATTCTCTTGAAATTACCTTTTATTTAGTATTTTCAATTACCATTATCATTATTTTTTTCTAGTTATTTATTCATTTATTTCCCATTGGTTTATTTATTTACTTTTTTTATTGCTATTATTTTTTAATTTTTCTTATATTAATTTTTCATATATGTGTGACCTGAGAAAAGGACGTATGAACATCCTGAAATATCGTCATGAAAAAGACACATTTGGTAGAATGATAAACAAATATTTGTCATAATTTAAATTATATGTAAAATCTATATCTAATCAGTATTACTATCTTTATACTAATTTATTTTCTATTACTTATTCGTTTTTTATTTATTTTATTTTATAGTCCTAGACGCATATATTGCCCAGAGTTGCCCGGGGAACTTTGAATTTATCCCATACTACTCGTATCTCTCTAGCCATTTCTTCAATACATTCTTGATTTTGCACTTTTCAATTAATGTAAATGGAATTAGGCATATAGTTGAATCCCCCGAAAGAGGCAATGATATTTATTGTTTTGATATGAAAACTAATTTAAGAGCAGAGCAGCGGTGGTCATCATAGCTTATAATAATTACCCTTGCAACGGTGGTCATCATAGCTTATAATAATTACCCTTGCAACAGTGGTCACCCGAGCTAGTATTAACAGACAGAGATAATATCGAGACGTTATTTCATGTTTTTGAAAAGAGATTAGTCAATACTACAGGATTTGTGCTCATCAACGTGTTAAAGGAAAAAAGACAGTATTTTTATAAGGACTGACAATTATATTATTATTTTCAGTATTATATTGTAGTGTAGTATAATATTATATATTATGTAATATTTATCTAATTTTTATTTACTAATTTCAGGAAAGGCACGTTGTAATTGGCTCTCCATGATATATATAATCTCAGAATTTCGCCAACTATTCGAAGACTACAGTCAAGAGAATAATGTTACTTTTGTTACTTAAGTAATTATCAATGTTATTTATTAAACATTTTATAGACAAATTAAATTATTTTATATTAAATATATTTGTTGAAAATTATTCAATAATATTATTCATTGTAATGAGTTATTCAATTGTGTCCGAAGAAATCAAAATGTGAAAAGAAACAATACAATGAACTTGTCAATTTTCTAATCTGGCACTGACTGCATTTGTATTGTATATTTTGTAAGACAATTTGTGTGACTTTCGCGAGAGTCTAGAAGTACAACACAGTGTGCTAAAATAATGCCATTTAGATGTTTCATGTCAAATATATTATTAAAGAACACCAGTTAGAATTATTGGTACTTAACATTTTCTGCAGAGATATTATGAAACACTTAATAAAAAATAAAGAAAAACCTATGTTTTTAAAAATATTGTCTATTTCACAAAATATAAATAATATATGGGAGTACTTTTGGCATTGCTACCATGTGCAGCCACCACTTAACAAAACTGATTTTGTATGACAGTGATGACAGTATTTGTTAAGTCGTGGCTGAAGATGGTAGCAATACCGAAAGTACTCACTTATATTATATAAATATATTTTATGAAATGTACAATATACGTAAAAACATACGTGTTTCTTTATTTTTTAGTTAGAATTGTGTTTATATATGTTTTACATATTATTATAAAAAGAGTGATAGTTTTGTCTTTAAATGAAAAATTTAAAGTTTTATGAGCAAACGAAGCTGCCCCCTAACTTTATTTTGCTAGCAATTATTCCTAGTTAGTTATTTATTATGACTCATGCCCGGGCTTTAACTACGAGGTCATATCGCCTACTACCAGAGCGCTCTTTCGTCATTGGTAGACATGAGCCCGACTCTATTGCGGGAGTCCTAAATTTTGCCTACCGTAAATTTTTATTCACATAGGGCAGGGGTCTGACGAGTACCCGACATCGTACAGGCTCGGGACCATCGCTTAACGTCCCATCCGAAGAGCGGCGTGCTTAAGTTTATTTTACCTCCCAGATAAAATAAACTAAGGGCCTCGGCCGGGTTTCGAACCCACGACCTTGAGCTCAGACGGCAAGAAGCATACCACTGAGCTACCTACTCAATTGTTCCTAGTGCGGAGGTCCTCAGGCCGGGGATAGAAATAATTTTTTTAAAAATGGTAATTTATTTTGTTAATGTTTGTATTTAACTTCTAGGTCATATCGCCTACTATCAGAGCGCTTTTTCCTCGCTCCTGAATCCGACATGAGTCTGACTCTATGTGGGAGTCCTACATGTTTATTCACTTAAGGTAGGGCCTTTAACGTGTACCTGACCTAAGGACCAAATTTCACAACTCTTTCGTCGCTCTGGTGGACATGAGTCCGACTTTACCTTCGGGAGTCCTACATTTTCCCTACCCATGTTCAGGACACCGCTGGGAGTCCTAAATTGTGCTTGCCATAAATTTTTATTCGCCTAGGGTAGAGGTCCTTAACGAGTATCTGACATCGTACAGGTTCGGGACCATCGCTTAACGTCCCATCCGAAGGACGGCATAAGTTTTTTCACCTTCCGGATAAAAACTGTAAGGGCCTCGGCCGGGTTTCGAAACTGGGATCTTGAGCTCAATAAGCAAGCTCGCTACCATTGAGCTACTGGCGGCCTCTTATCGTGAATGTAAATATAAAATAGAGACGCCATTGTTCAAAGGAAGTAGCCATGTATTATCTATTCACTTTGAGATCGGCTCGTTTGTTGATTAAATAAAACAGCCAATGTTTTCTGTTAAAAGGTCCATTGTTCTGAGGAAAGTATACAAAACACTTATCAATATTCATTAGACTTCTTGCATTTTCATTTCATGTTTCTTTAAAATTCCCCAACTAGACGAAGTATAGGGGAAGTTATGTAATCGATCAGAAATTCGATGTTATGTTTTCCGGCCCCCTCGTTCTCAGAATGAAAACAACTTTCCTGTCTTTCTATGAACACGATAACTCCAAATAGAATGAATATACCGACACGAAATTTTATAAGTGACCGCAGAGGAGGGGGGCTCAACTCAAAAACCCTAATTACCGTCAATGTAACGAATATATATATATATCTATTCGTTATTTAGTAAGTCCTTGAGTAAGACACCTATTGACTTATAAACTCGGTGGATTCCTTAAATAATACGTATTTAATTTGCATTTGGGATCAGTGGCGTAGCGATGCCAATGCAAACAATGCGGTCGCATTGGGGCCCTTGCCTTTGGGGGGCCCTTTGCAAGTCAAGGCTCCGAGAAAAAATTGCTTATTTTAAATTTTGTGAAAAAAATGTTAAAAAATTAGACTAATAATTAATGATGAAATTAATAATAATTAATGATGAAATTAATAATAATTAATGATGAAATTAATATCATATATTTAATATTCACAATGGCAATGGCACATATTTTTGCATGTCTGTACCCAGTCAGAAGATGTTCGATTGGAAATGGAAGTGAGAAAATGCGGGCGCACAGTCTACTAGGAGTTACTTCAATCACGAATCACTAGATGGCGTTGATGTACAGGAAGCTATTTCCCAGCTTGTCTCAGGCGCTTGTGTTGATGTCACAGTTAAAAACGGCCGGATTCACCCGACAGGAAATTTACCACGTGCCGCTGTGTCAATACGTTTTGTGTTTTTAGTGTAGTTTTGTGTATTAGTGGAAAATTTATTGATTAATGAACATGCAAACTGATAGATGTATTTGCTTCAGCAAAATCGAGAATGAAAAAATTTTAATTTCAAACTTTTCTAGTTTTTTTTTTTTCCACCTGTAATCTGTAATGTGTAGTAAAGTTTCATGTTTTAAATGTAAAAAATTAAATTCAGGGGAGGGGGCCCTCTACCAACGCTTGCATTGGGGCCCAAATTCTCTGGCTACGCCACTGTTTGGGATGTACAATACCGGTGATTCGCCGATATATATTATATTTCTTTTAAATGACAAAAATGGATAATGATCTTTTTCTTTCAATTGCTCCCAATTCCATCCTCATAGGCACTCTTTGTCATAAAATTAATCTCAAAAATTGTTTTAAAGTTAGGTAATTTGTGAATTTTTCTTTGTTGTGATTATATAAAAAATGAAACTATTATGTTATAATATTATAGGTTAAACATACATTTCTTTAAAAATAATAAAATTAAAATGAACAATCAAAGAAGTTTTATGAGTTCTCTTTTAATAAGAATTTGTCTTTAGTTCAGCTGCATGAACTTCATGCAACCTTCTGCCCTTTCCAAAAGCTCCTTACGGTGGCATGCTTAATCGCTCGCCCACTTGATCTGTAGGACACATAATCAAATAGTACAATTTACTTATTTTGACAGATAATTTATTTAATTTAAAAATAAATAAAATTAAGAATTAAAAACAAATAACTTGTTTAATCTTTATATTGACTAATTCCAAAAAAATATATATACATAAAGTGTACCGGTTTCGGCTTAAGCTATCGCTATTGTCAGCAAAAACTTCAAAAGTAAAATTTCAGTTTACTAGGTTGCCATATGACAACCTGGTATAAATATTTATACAGGTCGAATACTTTGGATAAACATGATGTTTGTAACATAAACAGTAAATTCATTGTTAATTGTAATGTTCAATGAATACCAAAATCATTGTATAATTGGTACCTAGCCATAAAACTGATCTAAAAAGTGTGACTACGTTAAATGTTCTGAAAAATTTTCTGAATGCTGATCAGCGTTGATTCTTCCATTCAGCTGCAAAGCAATTTAAGGCGTCACCAAGGTTTGTCATGGAGCTTCAACTGAGAAGCTCGTAAGGTATCCGAAAACATTTCGCAGTCCGTACATCACTCGAGCGCAACGCATGGCTCGTAACTTTCGAAACTATAAACGGCAGATGGATACCACCAAGAAATATTAGACGTGCTAGAGTATCTTATGATAATGTTCTATATTCGTTGCAGACTGATGTTCGGCATCTGACGCCGTACTCCTGATTATAATGCATTTTGTCTAATATGCTTCTCTTACTGCAATCTCTTACTTCAATATGACATGAACACACAACTCTACGAACTATGTAATGCCTAATTTTGAGTTATGATGAGTAAAACATAAAAGTATTGAGTTTATGGATGCAATATCTAGGAAATAAGGACACCCAAAAAACCCTATAATTTGTACCTTAATAGTGACTTTCCCAGGCAACAACAGGCACCGAAACTGGTAAATGAATAAAATACGAATGAAAAGATTGACAGACAAAAAATTAAAACATTTTTTTCACAACCCATTACCTTTCCACCTTCATAAAATCAAAATTTTATAGCATCCTTTTTTTTAGCTGCGACGGACTTAATCCAATCGATGTCTTGTTAGCCTCTCCACTAAATGCCCTTCTAAATATCCCATCGTGTCCCTCTACCAACCGATGTTACTTACTAATAGTTGATAGAGTTGAAAATATTGAGATCCTTGACGCACTTTTCTATTTTATTTCGGCAAACGATATAGTTTTACTTTTCTTAACTCACTAGTGTCATGGTTGATATGCATTGACAATGGGACCAAGAAAAAAACATTTTTTCTTACAGTACATTCGTTTGGTTTCTCTACATCCCCATAGCTGTCAGCCATATTTTTAGCCAAAATTTCCGTAATAACTCTCCGATGGACTCTATCGCTCGGAAGAAAGCTTCCTTGCATTTTCCTCGTAACTGCAAGTGTGTGGCAGATAAGTGGTGTTAATTTTTGCCATTTTACGGGGAATAGCCTAACTCCAATGCTGTTGGGGCATCCAATAACAGTTAACAGGCCATAGAAAAAAACTTAGGGGGTCTGACCGAACCGAAATCTGACTAAAATGTTTCCTAAGGTAATAAAAGTGGGCCATCCTAATGTACAAAATTATAAATAATAAAGGACCATAGAACCAAAAATTGTCCCGACTTCGCTTATAATAGGTTGACAACTGTAAATAGCCCGCCACTAATAACCACAGCAGCTGATGAGATTTAAAATTCAAAGGTAAAAGAAAAAAACACTATTCATTTTGTTATTTTTATTAACTACAATATGGATAAACAAATATAGTAATAAGCAAAAGAAATAAATAAAAAAGATTTTTTTACTGGCACTTAGTATACATACAATATGATACACAACTTAGAGACTAAAATAGATATAAATACCGAATCTCGTAAAGATATACAACAATTCAATGTTTCATCGAGAAAATATTTACATATTAATCCGTCGAACTTTCCTTATCATTAAAGCCAGGAACAAAAGTTCATATATATTATATATTTTAATTTATTTCTAGCTTTGAGTAGGAAAGAGGGATGTCATCTACTGAATAACATCTAAATTGAGACCTAACCAGGGATTTAAAGAGAACACTAATGGAAAACAATAGAGAAAATCAAAAGTAGCATTTTAGCAAAAGGATATTTAGACGTCCAACAGAGAAATGTGACATAAGAAGAGACAAACAAAACATTAATCTTATATTAACTAAACAACAACAATTATCTGGGAGGGTTAACAATGGCTAGCTTCCCCATCAACAGATATTTCCTATAATATTTCCAGTACATCGCCAATGATATTGTTTTCCCTACACATATATAATATTCAAGGCTTTGTTCCTGTAACATGGTAGGCAACCTGCGGTTCTCATGATCCTCAAGTTCAAGGGCTCATATGAGCTCATAGCAAAACATTGTATTCATTCGGTGAAATAGAACAGGAATATAAAATGGGACTGGATTCAGAGGCTCGATGACTCATGGACACAATATTTTATTGTAATTTATGAGCATATCTTGAACACCTGGAGCAAGTATGGGCGTAGAAAATTTCGAAAGTTATGCATGCAAAATTAAATAAAAAAAAAAAAAACACTAAACATCCTTGCCGGATTAAAAGAAACAGAAAGTTAAACGATCATGAAGCACATATTTCATGAGAGAAAGTTTCACGAAATTTCAAATTTTATTTTTAAATGGAAAATGTTGAGAATATTACTTCACTCTCATAAAAATACACGACCATAAATTTCTATAAAGTTTTGAATAAATTCTACAGAAAATATAGAAGTTAAAAAAATTATGTTTTTCACAAAAATCAGCCTAAGAAAAAGAGATGGAGGTTCGAGATTTAATATATGAATACGATGATAGAGCCCACAATTAACTTTAAGACTTTCTTATTCGGATGGATCCTTTACGGTATAACGTTGCCAAAAAAACTGATTCTTTATTCTCTTAAAGATTTACACTATTTGAAGGGAGTGAAAGCATGTAAGTTTTCACGTTATGAAATCCTTCCGCGGACCGCATTGAGCCACATTACCCATATCTGAACTAGAGATTAAAGCGACCACCCGTAAGTACAAAATGGTTGCCCACATCAGAATTTTATTATTATGTGGGGGTTTACAATGTGAAAGCAAATAAATAAAATTGAAGAATTCGGCATATATTGGACAGAGTTCAGCACTGAGGCGCAACACTAAAATTTAGAGGCATTTTATTTATTACAAACATTTGAAAATAATTGTCATTATTTTCTATTCATTTGCAATTTGGACAAAATAAATAAACAAATTGAAATTTGGATCACACAATTACAAATAAAAATTAATTTTCACTATGAAGCTCAGCAGATCTTATAGAAATAATGGCTTTGATTTTTTTTTTTTTTAAATATTTTTCACAACCATCAAAACCACGCTAACGTTTCCATAAAGTGAGCAAAGTTCTGAAGGACGTCCACACACAATACAAAATACATAAAGTTCCTTAGTATAAAACTTTATAAATCACTAGAAATCATCTACATTTTAATTAAATATTGTTAAGGCTTTTTTTATTTCATTAATACATTTTTATCATTAAGCAACTATTGTATCAAAGTACTCACTATTTCATTGTTATAACAATATTTATTTCCATTTTTTTAAATCACACATTCAACAACAATCTTCAAAGTCAACGATATCTTCACTGTAGAAAAAAGACCACAAGATTCTTTTTATTTTTTTAAATACGAAAAAAAAAAGTTAATAAATATAAATATGGTTATGGGGTCGTCTGTGAGACTGGCGGACTGGCTTAATACAATGAATGCAGCAGGTCAAATAGAGTTTAAAAAATCCTGTCAACCTAAGTCAAAAAAAGCGCTCTTAAAAAATTACAGACAAAAAAGTTAAGATTTTTTAAACAAGGGTTTGCAATTTTTTTTTTGAGATTTTTAATTTAAAATATAGCTGAAAATGGCCTTCAAGTGATGAAAACATTCCCAAAAACCATTTCCTTCTATCATTTTTATTTGTCAAAACTGGTACTCACTCTGATATCTCAGTTATTTGATTCTTTTTATACATAGAACATAAAAATATCTTCATTTTGACATGTTTCTAATAAAGAAACCTTGCAAAAGATTAATATAATCTAAAGCAAATAAAGAATTTGTATATTTTCATCTTTCTGTACTGGGTAACTTTTAAAGAAGAAAATCCAGAAATTGTTTGAAAAAAAAAATAGATCATGATTCCACAGGACAAAAATGCAAGGGTAAATGTTTCTTTTACAACAGTAGAAGGCCTTTAGCAAATTATATTATTGTTATTTAAATCGAGCCTATCTGAGACTATAAATTTTGTTTTAGATGATCATTCATCACGATTTTTTCAAAACCATGTTTCACCACTTTTGGTACTTATCAATTAACAAGAGGCTAGTGTAGAATAGTACCCTACCCCTTTGGATCGTTAAGTCATGTTTTCTGTTTACAGCCTTAGAAGTCATGTTTAGACATATCTTCTTTTTGCGTCAGACACATTTAGGAGCACTTTGACGCACCAAGACATGATAAGTACGTCTCATACACTGTCGTTATTAATAACTCGCTAATCAGATGTATAAAAAAGTGGACCGATGTGTACAGGATTTTTTTCCCAGTCCACCTGACCCCCTGTCCGGGAGTCTCACAGACAGACTGATCCTACCAACGAAGGACATAACAATTATAGACAGATCTTACATAGACAGAAAGGAGCCTCTGAAACTGTTAGTTGGAGAGTGGCAATTGGCTACTTGGGCAGGTCCCGGCGGGTGGCTGGAGGCGTGTACACAGGCTGCGAGTACCTCTCTTTACGTCTCATTCCCCCACCAGGTCCACTGCCACCACCCCCACTGCCCCCCATGTTCATATCTGTCTTCATGAAGGGTCTGTTTCCGCCTCGTCGGCCCTCGAAGCTTCCTGTCAAATAAATAATAATGAATATAAAAATTGCTTCGTAAAAGTAAAAGTTATCTTTGAATTAATTTTTTTTTCATACTATACACAATATTAGGGTGCCTTGACGACAATTTTGATGAAATACTGAAAGTCACAACCAAAATAAGTTTAGTTATACGTCCCAAGATTCTGTAGGAAGACAAAGTTCTATCTGGTTCAAGATGCAGACACTAATAGGATCATCTCATTTTTCTAAAAACCCAACCCTGTTTTTGCAAGTTGAGTGATAGTATTACTTTTGAGAAAACTGCGCAAACACACTAATAATTGTGTTTATACAATCATGCACCAATATTCTATAAATTCTATCGAGAAGGGGAGGGGGGGTTAAGCCAAAACCAAACAAAAACTCTAATTTGACAAACTGAAGTTGTGATGGGAGTATTGACACGAAATTCCATATGTAAATTCAAAACCCCGTAAGGACTGTACATTTTAATGTCAGCTAAATCGGTCAAAGGGAAGGTGGATCAGCGAAGAGCTCCATACACAAACCCTAATAACCGCCGATGTAATGAATCTATCGACACCGAGATTTAGGATGAGGATTCAGAAGTAAGTCAACTATAGATTTTTAGTCCAAACAGTTAACATTTTATAGACATTTTGAGCTGCAAGCCGATCCTCAGTATCTGTGTTCGTATATTTCTTATATTTATGTTGAGTCTAACAAAATGCCAAAACGAGTTTTTGACCCGAAAAAATAAGTCGTCTTTATAAAAAAATACTTTTTCAAATAAAACGTGAGAAAAAATGTTTAATATTATTATTTTTTTAATGCTGCCGATGCAACTTTGAATGGCTCTCAAAATCAAGTCTAAAAGAAAGAAAAGTCGTCGGTGAATCACCGGCAATGTACTTCCAGAACGAACTAATCTATGAACTTTTCACCGTTTGGTCTAATAATCAATAGTTGATTTACATAAGGGCTTTACATAAGCCATGAGGTTTTGACTTTAAATATGAAATTTCATTTCGATACATTACATCGGCAGTTATTGAGGTTTTTGAGTTGAGTACCGTCTGATCCCCCCCTTTCCTTCGGCCTATTCGGTGGTAATTATTAAGTATAGTCCTTATGAATCTTTGAATTTACATATAAAATGTCATGTCAATACAATCATTCTATCGGGAGTTATCGTGTTCAGACAGACAGTAATTTTGTTTTCATTTTTGTAATGAAGGGGTCGACCCGGAAGACTTGAAATTTCGTTGAAAACAGTATCGAATTTCTAATCGATGACATAACCTCGTCTATACATCTTATAGCTGGGGAAGTTAATGAATGAAAATGGTTCATTACGAGTGGAAAAGAGGAAAATCATGGAGTTATGCCCTTACTCATTTATGTTTTAAATTTATACAATAACTTCATCTCGTCGGATCATTACTGAAAACGTTAGGGTTCTGTCCGGTTTATAAACATGCAAAATTTGTTGAAAATAGTATACCAGATGAAACAGATATCGTTTAACAAACAAACTATCTTGGAGCTAGGCTGGTCAAAATAAGAGACCTCGATCAATTAAATGTATGGAGAAATTTCAATACCTGAGAAATGGCTGTTCCGGTTGTTATTATAGCTCGGATGATGGTGATGATTTTGCATAGCGATGCTTTCAATGGGCTCCTGTAAATAACAAGTTGCATTTATAACATGGAAATTAAGTAAATATGTAACATACATAAAATTAACATACAAATAACATTACATAAATAGGTAATATTAGAACATGGCAATACCTCTGAAATTGGTATACAATCATCTTGAAGAACTTCTTCGAAATTCCCATATTCCAAAAATCGGACAACACAAGTTTTCTTCGATACACCCGTTACTTCAGCATTATAGTACTGAAACAGAGAGAAAAGTAATATTTACTGTATTTATTAATATTATTATTTTTTTACTCATATTTTGAAGTATTTATTTATTAATTTTATTTTATTTTTTAGTAGTATGGTTTATTCTAATTCACGTGTGTCAGACTCTAAGAGGTAATATCTGTTTATGTATCTAAATTATAAGCTACCTTAATGTAAACATTCTTATGATGTAAGTATCCTATTACCATGTTATGGTTTAACAGAAATAAATTTAATATTATTATTATGTAATACACTGGGGGCCATGGTGGCCGTGCGGGCTAGAGCGTGGGGCTTTGGTCGCATGGTCTAACTATGGTTTGCGGGTTCGAATCCCGTCCGGGAGTGAGTTTTATTTCGTAGATAAAACTCCCTCCCGGGGCCATGGATGTCGTAAATAACTAGATAAACAACACATTGACATGGCTAATATGCACCGTACATAAAGCCAAAAAAAAAAAAAAAAAAAAAAAAAAAAAAATGTAATACATGAAATGCCCTTCTCACATATATAAATGATTCAGTTCTTAGAATATGAATAAATAAACAATATTTTTTTAAAGAGAAACTAACAACAGTATTTTATTATTTACTTATTATATCTGTTTTGCGATTGTTTACCGTGGAGCGATATCGTGGCTCCCCCACCACATCCTCGACTATAGTCAGCCGCATCTCTCAATAATGGAGAAATTATGGTACATATTTTTGTTCAAAAAATCAACTAAGGCGCGAATGCTCATAAAAGAAATAGAAAATAATTCGAAGAAAAATGGGGGAAAATGAAACTTTTAAACTCACCACATTGTCTTCCCAGTATTTGGCCATGCACTTATCTCCAATTTTCCATCTGTACCTTCCACCATTTTCTTGTTGTTTATGAATTATATTGTTATGACCCATTGGGCTCTTAGCCGAATTAACTGAAAAAAAAAGTAAATATAAGACTTACAAAGTTCCAATCAATATTGAAAAAGCTTAATTAATTACCCTTTTAAGTTGAGATACGCGGACTTATTATAGAAACTAAAATAATAAATTTCACAATGTATTTAAACATAAACATAAATAGAATAATTCAAATTCGTTTCATTTATTTAATAAATTCCCTGACGATCCCATTATGAGGTTTTATTACCAACAAACAGATCAAATATAAAATAATGAACTTAATAAGACTTCTGTAGAGTTTGACTGTGCTTTCACAGATGACATCAATATTAATGACAATTGGAATAGTTTGATGTTAGCACAAGAAATAAGAAAACTCTCAACAATTTAATAAGCAGGGAAATTAAATCACTGAAAATAAATAAATACAAATAAATCAATTATATAAATATACTAATTATCATGAATTAGTTTTGAGGACGGAATAGAGGTCCCTCGAAGGTGACTTACAAGGATAAATATTTGAATTTTATACGTTTCAATACCATATAATGGAACCTCTCGCTGATCTTTTCGGAAGTGATAACTTTCCAATCAAAATTGAAATGATGGGAGGAAAATACCGACCGCCCATATTGGAAAAATTGAAAATGAAAAGTGCCAATTGGGATGCCTTTAGTGAAACTATTAATGACAACATAGGTAGCTTAATACAGCAGAGACATTTCCGAAATGCCGACATTGGAAACATCGTTGATAGCTTTTCTACCTTGATTATTAATGCTGCACTAAAATGCATTGGAAAAATTAAGTACAAAAAAAATAGAACTTTAGTGCCTTGGTGGAACAATGAATGCAAAGAGGCTGTAAGAAACTCCAAGCATGCATTCAATAGGTAGAAAAAACATAAAACCTTTGACAACTTCATTAGTTTTAAGAAATACAGGGCGATTTCCCGCAGAGTTATTAAAGAAAGTAAGAGGAAATCTTGGATGGACTATGTGTCATCAATGACGAATCAAACCTCTCCAAAAGTAATTTGGGAAAAGCTTAAGAAGATAAAAGGGTATCATTCCTTTTCAGGTATAAGTTGTATCGAGACAGCTCCAGGCAACATCGTCACCGAAAGTAAGGATATCGCGAACGCACTAGGTAGAGTCTTCTCGGAAAACTCAAGCGATGGAAATTACGACCAGTTGTTTCTAGAGCGAAGAAATGAGGATGACACTTTCTACGTTTTGAACCCTGCTGATAATGATACCGATTTCAATGTTCCCCTAAAATTCATGGAGCTGACGACAGCGTTGAAAAGTTGTACAGGTGCTAGTCCAGGTCCCGACGATATTCCGTATACATTTCTACAGAAATTCCCTATTTCAGGAAAAAAGTATCTCCTTGACATTTTTAATTTCATTTGGCTCAACAATGTTTTTCCCTCTTCTTGGGCCCTAGCTACCGTTGTCTAGATCTTAAAACCGCATAGAAACAAGCTTTTACCTCAGAATTATCGTCCTATTTCTTTAACCTGCACCAAATGTAAAGTCCTCGAAAAAATAATCAACAGGAGATTAACAATGGATCCTAGAAAAACAAAAATTCTACTCAAAGTTTCAATATGGTTTCAGGAAATTACAATCAACTACGGATTTTCTGATAAACCTAGAAACTGAAATTTTGGAGGCCTTCACAACTAACGAAAACGTTCTAACATCTTGATGACATCATCGTCTTCATGTACAAAAGGCGTATAAAATGGTATGGAAACCCCTGATTTTCAGAGGACTGCTCCAAAATAACATCAAGGGTAATATGCTACTATTTATCAAACACTTCATAGCGAATAGATTCCTACAGGTAAGAGTCAACGGAGTATTCTCTGGAAAATATGAGCTGGTGTCCAAAATGGTGTCCCCCAAGGCTCCGTCATAAGTGAGACCTTGTTTCTAATAGCAATTATTGACGTAGTTAAGGAAGTGACATTATCTGCAAAAGCATTTCTATATGCAGATGATCTCACCATATGCTGTAGAGGTAGGTTCATATGAACCATCCAGGACACAATACAAGAGTCCTTAAATAATCTAGAAAACTGGACAACTAGATAATGTTCGAAACCCGGCCGAGGCCCTTAGATTTTTATCTAGGAGGTGAAAAAACCTTGACCACGCTGTCTCACGACTACGGGTAGTCGTTAAAGACCCATATTCTAGGTGAATAAACCTGGGTAGGTAAAATTTAGGACTACCACAGTAGAGTCGGGCTCATGTCCACCAGAGTGAAGAAAAAACGTTCTGGTATTAGACGATATGACCTGGTTGCAGACCCCCTGGTTTAAAGGTTTGACGAAGCAATCTACCCTTGGATCCAACTCTTCCCTCACTTAGCAACTGCAGGTCATTCATCCTTTGGAGATCATGCTGTGAGCCTATACGGGTGAAGTACATGTTCGAATACTTACCAGTCTGTAATGAGGAAGGTATTAACGGGGGTATAAATGCTGAATCCTTATATGGGAATTCTGGGATATCCGGCATTCCAGCAGGTTTGAAAAAGTTTGTGTTCTGATTTCTATAATCTGTTCCATTCGTTGGATTATTATACCCTGCAATGACAAAATTTCCATTATTTAAAAAAAAAAGTCGGTGAATCAATAGGTATCTCATTCAGGCACTTCTGAATTCTCTAACTTAATTTCGTAACGGTACATTCGTTCCACTGAAAGTTATTAGAGTTTTTGAGTTCCTTTCATTTGGCTAAAAATCAATAGGTGTTGTCCTTATTGGCTTCTGACATCGAATTTGTGACCGGTTTCATAACTTCCCCTATACTTCGTATAACTGGGGAAGTAATAGGTGGATTCTGGAGTCTACAGGTATAACACTTGCTGATTTTCAGCCAAATCGATTCATGAAAAAAGAGGCTTTAGGAGGGAAATAGGTATAATTCGAGTTGGAGTAGAACTTTGCCAGTGATTGACATACATTTGAGATATTGTTTGCCTTACAGGAGGCAACATGTCCCACTTTTGATTTAGTATAAGAAAGTCCTGTTATGGCAACATAATATATTACTATTTTATTCTTTATTAACTTATAATTAAATATACACAAATATAAAATAAACTTACCTATATTGTCCATTTTGAAGTTATTTCTGAAACCATTAAACTGTGGCGTACTTGTTTTGTTGGTAAAATAATTGTCAGATTGCCTCGGAGGAGGAGCCTGTTGGTGGTCATTTCTAGGCATAAAATGATCTATTGTCTCATTATTTACCATCTCTGTGGATCTTCTATTTTGATTTTGAAATCGAGGAGGCTTTTGATCTGTAAAAGTAAAATAAAATACAAAATAGCTTATAAAAACATCAGAAGCCTATGCAGTACGATATTTCTGTATTTTAAGAGTAATTCTCCAAAACATATCAGATAAAATTGGCTTTAATATCGCCACGAGTCAATAAATGTATAATAAATATTTTTTTTACCTGAAAAAATAAATAAATAAATAAAAAAGTCGTCGGTGCATCCCCGACAATGCACTTCCCCAGAACGAATTAATCAAATCACGTTTCGCCCCCCCCCCCTCCAAAACCATACCGTTTCCGCTATTAATCAATAGTTGATTTACATAGTAGCTGCTAAGAGACCGCTGGTAGCTCAGGGTTTGGCGTGCTTGCTTACTGAGCTCAAGATTGTGGGTTCAAAACCAAGCCGAGGCCGTTAGTTTATTTTATATGGGAGGTAAAATAAACTTGAGCACGCCGTCCTTCGGATGGGACGTTAAGCAAGGTAAGGTTAAAGTCCCAGGCCTGTATGGTGTCAGGTACTCGTTAAACACCTCTACCCTAAATGAATACAAATTTAGGGTAGGCAACATTTAGAACTTAGAGATAAAGAACCTTGAGTACGCCGTCCTTCGGGTGGGACGTGAAGCGATGGTCCCTAGTGTGTGCGATGTCTAGTAATCGATAAAACCCACCCCCAGGTGAATTTAGGACTCACACAGTAGAGCCGGGCTCATGTCCACCAGAGTGACGAAAGAGCGCTCTGGTAGTAGGCGATATGACCTTGTAGTTAAAGCCCGGGATGAGTCTAATGGCTCCTAAATCCTCATACTAAATTTTGTGACGATAAATTCATTACATCGCCAGTTATTAGAATTTTTGAGTTGAGCACCCTTCCTTTCCATCGGCCGATTACGCTGAAAATGTGTCGTCCTTTAGGGTTTTGAATTCACATATGAAGTTTTATGTCGATACATTCATTCTATGGGCAGTTATTAATGTTTTTGTGTTAAGCCTCTCCTCAAATTCCCCATTTCCTTGGTCGATTTGGCTTATAATTGTCTTAGAGAGTTCTGGATACACATATTTCGTGTTCATACATTCATTCGATCGGAATTTATCGTGTTCACAGACACACAGAATTATTGTAATGAATTTATCGACACAAAGTTTAGTACGAGAATTCAGAAGCAACTACGTAAGTTAAATATTGAGTTTAAACTTATTTTTAAATAACTTAGTTCAAATAATGTTTTTTGGCAATATTATAATTGGTAGTGTAATATACTGTAAGCTCCTTCACAGGACATTAGACCATACTCAAGTTTGTTGAGTTGTGAGAATACCAGGTAAAAAGATGAAATGTAATACAATTTTATCATATTTTTTTCTCATGGTAGGTTTCTAAAAATCCTAATCTCACTTTTTGAAATATATTAATGGTAACTCACTCTGATTGTGGTTCTGCCATCGAGGTTGCCTCTCCTCCCGCCTCCTGTCGTTGTTACCTCCAAGATGCTGTGGATACTGTTGATTCTCTCTTCCTTTACGACCCTTGTCCTGACCAAGATATCCTCCTTTTGACCTATTGTTTGGCTCAAAAGACACTTTTGAAGTTTCCCATTCCTTCTCCTTTTCTTTCACTTTATCTTTATCTAGAAGAATACCAATCACAAGAATTTTCAACATATTATTTAAAACATATATTAAAATCATGAGAGCGCCAGTAGTTCAGAGTTAGTGTGCTTGCCCTTTGAGCTGAAGATCGTGGGCTTGAAACCCTGTCGAGATCCTAAACACCTAAGTTTTTCATAAGGGTAAACAAATCTTGAGTACGCCGTCCATCCGATGGGACGTTAAGCGATGGTCCCGAGCCTGAACGATGAAGACCTCTCCCCTACATGAATAAATCTGGGTAGGCAACATTTAAGACTCCCCTTGTAGAGTTGCGCTCATGTCCACCAGTAACGAATGAGCGCTCTGGTAGTGGCCGATAGGATCTTGTTGTCAAAGCCCGGGCATGAGTCATAATAACCAACTCTAGTAATATGTACATATATGTACTGCCTATTTGTTTCCAACATATCATGTCTACTGTATATTTCAAATGAGATGTTGTCTTTGCTAGAGCAGAGCGAAATGTATTCATCATTGTAGAATTGTCTGAATTTTTGCTTTTCAGTGCTGAGAAACTACTTTCACAATGATGCAACAATTTAGAAAGTTTTGGTGCATGAACATTTATGTAAATATTTTCTATTCAGTGGAATTTTTTTTTTATTGATATATTTTCATAGCATTAATGGTAGAATATAATTTGTTTGGCATAAATGTATTTGTAAAAAACTATTCTTTCATGATCCCCTCCCTCCACTGATTTCATTATTTTAATACATTTTTGGGAGCCATGGTGGCCGTGCGGGCTAGAGCGTAGGGCTTCATGGTCTCATCATGGTTTGCGGGTTTGAATTCCGTCCGTGAGTTTTATTTCATAGATAGACCACAAAAAAATATATTTTTGAAACAATATATACCTGGTAGGGAGGGAAGTTTGTCCTCGAGGAACTGAAAGAGGCTGACCTTCCTGCTGGGTGGGGGTCCTGTAGACTCCTCATCTCCGCCCTTCCGTCTCCCTCCTCGCTCCCCCCTCTCTCCTCGTTCACCGCGTTCTCCTCGTTCACCACGTTCTCCTCCTCTACCGCCCCCTTTGTCCTCTTTTTCCTTCTCATCGCCACTCTTACCGGACTTCTTCTGGAACAATGTCACACATAAATACAACAATTCTCCATAATTTCTACAGAATATAAATAAAATATATAGTTCCACTCTAACTTGACGTATCTGAAAATCTTGAGGTTTTCCCTCAACAGGTGAAAATTGGCAAGGACAAAGTTCATGTTGAATAAAAGTGAACAATGTCAATGCATCTGAGAAATAATCAATCAATAAAATAACTGAAGAAAAATCAAATATTAAATTTCATGTCAATACGTTCGTTACATCGGCAGTTATTGGGGTTTTTGAGCCCCTCTCTGATCCCCTCCTTTCCTTCTGCCGATTCCGCTGAAAATTCGGCCTCCCACCTAACTTCCCCTTTCCTTTGGTCAATTTGGCTGAAAATCATTAGGTGTCATCGTTAGAAGGTTCTGGATTCACATATAAAATTTCGTGTCGATACAATCATTCTATCAAAAGTTATCGTCTTCATAGACACATACGCAGACATTTTTCTTCATATTTGGAATCTGGAGGTCGGAAAACATGAAATTCCGTTGAAAACTCCGCATCGAATATTTAGATTACATAACTTTCTCTACATCGTGTAGCTGAGGAAGTAATAATATTAGTGATATTAAAAGAAATCAAATCCTAAACCTCTAAGAGAACTAGCAGTAGTACCCGGCGTTGCCTCCTACTATTCTTCACGACGTTATTCAAATCCACAAATCATATCTTAACCTCTATATAAGAGAACTAGCAGTAGTACCCGGCGTTGCCTCCTGCTATCCTTCATGCCGTTATTCAAATCCACAAATCATATCCTAAACCTCTACGTAAGAGAACTAGCAGTAGTACCCGGCGTTGCCTCCTGCTAATAAAGCCCAAAAGCCCATGATGGTTTTTGTATAATATGAAAAAAAAACTGTTTAGGCTTTTGAGAATCTACACCCTCTCACACAGTTTGTGGACTTAAGAATGCTATATTTTGAACTATCGTCAACTATGTACAACTTCTACACTATGTCGTCTATCAGTTCAGTCTGGTTCACTGTATATAAAGATTCTCTTAATATTTCGAGAGGTTCAGCGAAGTCTGCGCCACGCCAACACGTCAATTTCAATTGCTTATAAAACCCCACCTGAAAGTAGTTCGTAAACTAAAGAATGTTATGTTATTGCCTTTGTGAAGAACCATATGCCATCATTCTACTGCGATCCTTCGAAAATTGGAAACCCCAGCAGTTTTGAACCGGGCTTATAAGAAAGCTTCATGTGCAATTTCAGAGAAAAACTAAGCGTTAAAGCGGGATGTTTAACTAGTTTTGGGCCAAAGGCGAAATTTAGGTAGGCTAAATAGTCTTATCCATTTTGCCAGTTTACTGTAAACGTTCCCGAACATTTCGCGAGCTTAGGGACAACGATGTCCATGCCACGCTGAATTAAAGGTCTTAGGAGCCCCTCTACCTAAATATACTGTAATTTTTTTATAGATACTAGTAAGGCCTTAAAAAAACATGTGCTACTCAATGTTTAACTAATCCTCAGCCAGCACTAATTGTAAACTGTATTAATCTAGACTAGATCGATTGTACCTGAAGACTCTTGAGAGCTCTGTCAGCGTTGTTCCTGTTCTGCTTGAGGGCTGCCTCTGCCTCCTGGATAGTGAAACCCTTGGAGAGGAGTGCCTGAAGGTTGCGGTCCAACAGAGGTTTGGTACCTCCGCCGAACACCTTCTTCACAGGAGCCGCTCGTCCTGCCTCTGCGATCGCATCGCGCCGCTGCGCTTCGAACTCCTCGTTGTCTTTTCCCTCTTTCGAACCGTCATCCAGCGACTGCAAATGCCAAAAAAAAACCTTCATTAATATCACAGGCAATGTTCTAACCTGATTTTTAAAAAAGTTAGATAATATGATCCATTACGTTTGTCACATTAGAATATTCCGTCTAGTTTATGAGTCATGGTTTCAAATCTTGTTCACCAAAGGAATATTAACTGGATAGTAAGAGAAATATTTTTAAAGGCAGTAATGAGTTGTAGTTCCTACCCCATCACTAGGATTCCTAACACCATCACACAAGTCCTGTAGTTGTAAAATGATAAAAAAATGTTATTTTTTCAATATTTTTATATTACTATTTACAAAAGGACTAAAAACCATGTGTGGGTTTATATATCTCATATTAGTTTGATATATACACAAAACGATTGAACATAACTGTGATTTGTTTTTAGGTAACAACACAACATGGCTACAACACAACCTAAAAACACCGTATGGTCCTTTCAAAAGTTCTGTCGTTTTTTAATAAAGGAATGTTTATTTCGACTGTAGCGTCTTCGTTATGATTCTAATTCCGATGCGACCTTTGCTAATTTAAACAGCATTGTTTACTATCTGTGAAAACAGTATAACATTTATATATATTAATATAATTAATAGTCGGATCCACGTCAAACATGTTCGGAAATAGGTAACAGACTAGATATTTCAGAAGCAACAGCCTGGAGATGCCTACATCAAATGGGAAAAATAAAAAAGTTTGACAAATGGATCCCTCACAAGTTATCGGATGCCAATAAGATGATTCGATTACCAACATCTTCATCTCTAGCTTCTCGATTAAAAAATTATCTATTTTTAGACAGAATAATCACTTGTGATGAAAAATGGGTATTATAGAATAATTTTAGGCGGTGTTATCAATGGCTCTCAGCTGATGAAGAACCAATAAAATTTCCAAAACCTGATCTTCACCCGAAAAATGTGTTATTGGTTGTTTTCTGGACGGGCAAAGGCGTCGTGCACTATTAGCTCTTAAGTCAGGGGCAAACCATCACTGCAGAGGTATAGTGCACGATATTAAACCGCTGTCAGTCTAAACTTAAAATATTCGATCCAGGACTAGTGAATAGAAAAGGACCCTTGCTCCTTCAGGACAATGGTCGGCCGCATACGGTAAGGTTGACCAGGAATAAATTGATATAGATTGGATGGGAAACTTTACCCCACCCGCCATATTCCCCAGATCTATCCTCCACTGATTACCACCTTTTCAGATCTCTGGACAATAGCCTCAAGCAGAAATGTTTTAATAACCAGCAAAGCCTAGAATCGGAGTTAAATAAGTTTTTTGGCAACAAAAATCCATCGTTTTTAAAAAAAGATATGTGGGACCTTCCGTCACGTTGGGATAAGGTTGTTGATTGTAATGGTGATTATTTTGATGAATAAAATGATTTTATATACATTTCTTACTTAACTTTTAATTACCTAAAAAAAACGACAGGACTTTTGAAAGGACTCAATACTTTACTTCAATATTTCCTCTTCTTCCTCTTACATCGTGCAAAGTTTCAGTAATATAGCGTCAATAGTTTCTAATCATAGGAGGAGACAGGCAGACGGACTTCTTGATAGTGTATCGGATATAGTCTTCAAACAATGCAACTCTAAAAAAACAAAATTTCAACGCAAAATGAACCAACCCCTGGTGCTTCGGTACCCTGGCGAATCCCATCTTTCAACGTTTTTAACTTCAATTATGCCTGGATCAATTTAAATTTTCACAAAAGATTATTATTTCATTAGAGTCAATTTTTTTCAGAGATGATTTACCGCATTTTTTCATAAGTCAAAGACTGAAATATATAACTGTCTAAAAAATATATATGTGGAAACAATAATAGATATTATTTACTTACCTTAAAATTTTTATCAGTCAAATTAGTAGGAGCTAATTTTTCGCCGAAAGGAATCCAAGGAGGAGGTCCGCCTTCAGCTCCTATACGTCCTCTTGCTTGTTTCGCCAAATCCTGCAAAAAAATGAAAGAAAACAATAAAATATCTATAAATGTACATATCTATGTCTCAACTTCACAAGATCCTAATATCCGTAGGATACTCATGGTTGTGGGAGCTCAGGATCCTGATCTTATCCAAAAGGCACAAGAAAGAGATCGTAAGTGGAATTGAAGAGAGGAGCCAGTCGAGAGACATTCAGCACATCCTGGCATCTAACTACAATCTCACTTGCTAGCATATCTTCTGCTACAACGATTACTGGAAGCTGAGGACAAGCCTAGGATTTGTTGCAAAATGTTTTTTTTATAATGTTGTACCAATGCCAAGGTTAAGTCTGTGTTGCACTGAATTGTTCTAATGGTCCTTCTCTGAAATGTTGTGTTATATCCCTTTAGATACCATATACTATTATAGACTTTTTAATTTTTATTATAATTGACTTTTTTTTATTAAGTATTTTACAATATCTCTACAAGCCTTCGCCTGGATCAAAGCAATGGGAGGAGTGCAATACTTTTCGGTTAAACCTCGAATCGACACTGCTGATGTGACGTCTCTTTCCCGAAAAGAAAGAATGGTCCTGACGAGGCTAAGAATCGGACACACTTGGCTAACTCATGTCCACATTTTGTTGCGGAGACGCCCACCGAGATGTCCACTATGCAAAGAAGAACTTACTGTCTTCCACATTCTTCAGTTCAGTGAAGCTCTCAAACCCTACCGAGAAAGAGATGGATTGCCTCACGATGCTGTGCTGAAAGATAGCTCGGCCTACACATCCCAGCTGCTGCAATTCTTGCGAAACGCTGGACATCACCAGAAAATTATATGGTGCCATTCACGGAGGAACAGCTAATATCCAGAGAGATAGTCTTATCCACATGATGTCACTATTATAATAATAGTTGTGCTGGCGCTAATGGCCTCCGCTTTAGATATACAATGGTATCAACTCACTCTACTCGTGAGCCACTTGTCATAGAGGCTGCCCACCCGGCCACCGAGTACTTCCACATTCTCCGTGTGTAGCAGCATCAGGCCTTGACTTATCACTATCTCGCCTCTGAGGCGGATCTTCGTACCTGGAGCTGTGTTGAAACTAGAACAGAACATTAACAAATATATTTGTATATAATCGCACATTGGGACCTGATGAAGGGACGTAAGAACTATTTTGAAAAATAATTATCTTAATTTTCATTAAATTGAAAAATGTGTCTACGTATAAATGTATCTGTGTATTAATTTTTTTTTATACTCATATATTTTTAAGTATTTATTTATTCAGTTTTTATTAATTTCATTTTACTGTTTTTGATAGTTTTGTTATTACTACTAATCTTACGTGTGTTAGACTCAAGTAGTCAACTTAATGTATAAATTTCTTCGACGTATCCTATTACCATGTATTGGTTTAAAGGAAATACATTTATTATTATTAATCTATACTAATATATAAAGCGAGAAAGTTTGTTTCTGTATTTGAGGTAATCTAGAAAACTACAAAACCGATTTGGATAATTCTTTCTCCAGGGCGAAGTTTATTTCTTTTCGGTGGGAATATGCTATCTTCACGCTTTATCAAAAGGGAGTTGAGCAGTGATGATAAAAGTGAAGCAAGTCAGAGGAGAAACGGCTGTCCGTGCTTACATAATATGAGTTTCGGGGTTTGAATTGAACATTGAGTAGAACATTATTTTAAAGGTCTTATGTAAGGTCTATTTATACTGAGTCGGGAGGGGGGGGGGGGGGGGGGGGGGGGTGTCACAAACCACCGGCCTGGCCTCTAAATCATTCAAAATTTAAACTTTTGTCTTAAAATCATTTCCCTTAAAATTACTGTAGATAACATTACTAACCTTTTTAAAGTTGTAGTGTTATATACAATAAAAATATGTGTAACACAACCGTACAGTTAGGGCCAGTGTTTGGAGGTCCTGAACTCTTGAAAAATTCGAGACTCTTGTTCGCCATCTCCCCAGTAGGAGGCCCAACACTTTATAGTGTGCCATTAAAATATCATACTCTTACCATATATTTTATGAAGTACTGTAATCGTGCAAAAAAAATATTCGAGATTGAGTTTTCAACAGAATTTTACTTTTCAAGATACACTATTATATTTTGAACATCTCGATGAAGTGTAATTATATATGAAGTTTCGTGAGTTTTAAGTTTGAGCAGAAGATGTCTCCTCAATCCACTTTATACCATTTCCTGACAATCATTCAGCCACATCGGGAGTTATTCGAATTTTAAAGCATACCCTCCTACAGTTGCCGCATTCTCTAAGGAGTCACAGGCTCCTCAATCCATATGTACAATTTTCTGTCAATACAACGATAACATCGACATTTAGCAAGGTTTTCGATTTAAAATCCATCTAATTCCCAGATTCCTTTACGCCAAAATGGCTGAAAATCAATAGGTGTCGTCCTTTTGGTTTTCTAGATCATCTCATAAAACAAACTATGTCGATATGCTCATTCGAACGGGAGATATCACGTTCCCTGGTACATATAACTTCCCCAGTTAATCGGTCATTTTTTTCGATGGTGAATGTTCTCCGGAATTTCAAGTTTTTCGACACCCTAATCCCAAAAATTAAAAAAAAAAAAAAAAAAAAAAAAAAAAAAAAAAAACTGTCGGAATGTGTGGACACGATAACTCCCGACAGAATGAATGTATCCACACATAATCTTATTCGTGTGACCAGAAACCTATAAGGACGACACTTATTGATTTTCAGCCAAATCGATTAAAGGGAAGGAGGAAATTAGGGGGGGAGCCTTAAAACTCTAATAACTGAATATATCGACACAAAATTTCATATGCAAATTTAAAACCCCTACGAACAAACGACGAAAGGGAAAGATATCGAAGGAAGGAGGCAGGATCATAGAGGGCTCATCTCAAAAACCCAAATAACTGCAGACGAAATGAATGTATCGACATGAAATTTCATACTTAAAGTCAAAACCCCATGAGTACAATACTTGTTATTTTTAGCGAAAGAGGAAATGGAGGCGGTTCAGGGGAGGAGGCTAAACTCAAAAACCTCAATAACTGATGTTATGAATTTATCGACTTAAAATATAGTATGAGGATTTAGAAATACCTATGTAAATCATTAGTCGTTAGCCTAAACCAGTGGTCGGCAAACCGCGGCTCGCGAGTCTCATGCGGCTCTTTGGCCCTTTGAGTGTGGCTCTTCCACAAAATACTATGTACGGGCGCGCGATTGAAACTTGGTGATGACTGGTTTTCTTATTTCTATTTTCACATACTTAGTTTACATACCATTGTTCACATTAGTGTTTGTCAGTCACTGTCATGATTAAATAAGACTTAAAACTTCAAGTAAAGTTTATTAAGTTAATTTTAGGGAGCGTTATGGAGTGAAATAAGATGCAGTGTCGAGGATTGAGAAAGGTATGTTAGATGGTTTGGACATATAGAAAGGATGAACGAAAGGAGACAGACGAAATAAGTATAAAAGACGAGTGTGGATGGGAGAGTTGGAAGGGGTCGACCTCAGCGAACGTACCTCAATCAGATTGAGGACGTTTTTAGCAAAGGCCAGCTTAGGAGTAACCTAATTAAGTTAATAACAATGTACCTACCTATATAGTTTAAGTTTAAAAAACTTGACTCTCAAAAGAAATTTCAATTGTTGAACTGTTGATATTTGGCTCTGTTGACTAATGAGTTTGCCGACCACTGGTCTAAACGGTCGACTCGTTTTGGAGGGGGAGCGAAAAGATAAATGATTAATTCGTGATTCACCTACTTTTTTTTACGGTTCGGAAAAAATAAAATGTAGTTGAAATAACATTGAATTTATAACTTCCTCTATTGCATCTGAGAAAATAAATAAAAAAAAGATACAGGAACTGAGTTGGTAAAACAATTTGTACCTGATGTCAGAAAGAGGCGACAACTCCAGAGCAGGACAACTTTGAGAACCATCGTTCAATGTTATTTTGAACATTCGAGGAGCATGTTTTGATTCTTCATTACTTTTAGGTGCTGCAATGTTCCTTGTTTTGAGAATCTGAACCACCATATTTCCAGAAACCTGAACAAATACAAAATTGTATGGTATTATAATGAGAAAGTAACATGTGAATATGAACTTCATAGCAGATAGTTAAAAAGAGAGGGAAAAAAACACGATAGAATACCATAATCAAAATGTAGTTTGAGTTAGTTATTGTGTGTGACTCATGTGCTTCAACTATGAGGTCATATCGCCTACTACCAGAGCTCTTTTTCGTCACTCTGATGGACATGAGCCCGACTCTACTACGTCAGTCCTAAATTCACCTAGGGTAGGAATTTTAACAATTACTAGACATCGCTTCACGTTCCATCCGAAGGACGGCGAACTCCAGGTTTTTTACCTCTCAGATAAAAAAAACCTAAGAGCCTCGGCCTAGTTTGATTTTTCAAGTGTCAATTCCAACACCGAAGAAGGAAAGAATGTTCAAAAAGTTGACTTCCATTTTACGACAGAGCTCCAAACCAGGATGCCTATTTGCGCTTTTAATTGTCGAGCTACTCCTAGCGAAATGGTACTTGATGCGTCAAATTGTTAACCTAATAAAAAAAAGTTAATAAATTCCCATTAAAAAAAAAATGTAAATCCCATTAATACAAAGATCCAACCAAAGTCATCTTATCGTTATATTTACAATTAGATAATATCTGAGTATAATAGAAAAATAAGTATTTTGCGAAACAAATTATAAGAATAATTTGAATCATGAAATATAATAATACGATCGATTTCAATTTTAATAAACTCTGCTTACAATGAACATGACACAATTTCAACTCATACATCCTGATTTCGAGCCAACTTTTTTTCGTGTGTGTTTAATTAGGTAAACAATGAATAAAGGTGTATAACATTTCAGACCGATCGCCTCGGGTAGCTTGCAGCAAAATCGCAAATTAATCTCAAAAATTTAGAATACAATTGAATTTGTATCATATTTATAGAATAATATCTGTTTTACAGAAACAATACAAAGTAAAGAGAAATGTAAAATGAATTTGAACATTTTCATAATGAAAATGATAATTTCTCTAAACGGAGTTCAGTCGCGAATATTACAGATGAACTTCACATAAAATGACTTACACAAATTAATCATAAGGGTCATCGGATGTCAATTCGGACCATACTCGCTACAACGCCATTAGTATTGTATCTCAAACAGAAATATGTAGATATAGAATGAACGCTAGCATTCTCCATTGTTTTGTAGAGAGTTATAGTTCGCTCTGAATTCTTTGTTTCCGTCTCAACGTTAAATGAACGAGCTCTTTGAATACTGAAAACTTTAAAACATACTATACCTATAGACTTTTTTTGATCTTTTCGTAACAACTGACGAAATAAGTAAGTTTAGCTGATGAAAATTGATTTATACTGGGTATTTGATTAAAATAAAAGAAGATAATTGGAGTCAGGAAATTATTTTTAACACTTGCTTAAAATAGGGTTAGGTGAATACGGATGGGTTTGCTTCTATACACCTCATATGGGAAGAAAAAAATAATTATTTTCCCAAAGTTTCAAACTGATATAGCAAAGAAAAATCCAAATACAAATAATTGCATTGTTGCAGTTTTTAATATAAAAAACTGGTTTCAGGGAAAAAAAAAGGCGTTGGTACTGGATGCAAAGAATCAACACTGATTATACTTCATTTTTCACTTAAGTCTTGAAAAAAATGAATAAAATCAGAATTCAAATTATATGAATAGAACATTAACTATCGCAAACAGATAAATTCTATAGCTTCAAGACATATGAGATAGGTTACTTACAGATTCATGTTTTCCTTTGTTAATTTCTTGAGGGAAAGCACAACCACCCAAGTCTCGTAAATCAATCTACACAAAAATAAAAATAAGTAGGGAAATATTTGATATATATAGAATATGAATACAATAATGAAATGTATCATAACTAATGACTTACATCTAAAGCTTTCTTCGCAATTAGCTTCTTATCAGTGATTTTTCCATCATCGGTAATTTGACTATATCCTTCCGGAGACAATTTCCTGAAAAAATGCAATATTTACTTGAGAGTGAAAATTTATATGTGTAGGTTAAAAAAGATTGATCTAATGTAAAGTATCACAATGACGAAAAGTCTTCATGGCAAAATTAATCACAATAAAAGCTCATCTCTTATTATTTATTAGTCAATATTATTAAAACGTACCATCCATCTTCCGATAATTGCTCCCGAATATCCATAATATAACAAATTACACTACAATGTTGATGAGGAGAAACCTCTCCTACTATCACCAAACAGATATGGCCGGTTCTCCGTTTATTACCAACCTAAACAAAAAACTTTATTTGATAACATTATCCATTATTATTTTTCTCAAGATTTAATTAGGCCTGCAAATAAATATTATATATAGTTTTATTGAAAGTTTTTCAATACTGAAAAGATTCATTAAAGATAAAAGTATAACATAATATTATCTTGCCTTTTCGTGAACATTTTATTGCCGGAAAGATGATGTTAATTATAATATGTACTTAATAAAATAGAATATTAGTTACTACAATTAATGAAAGTGTAAATAATTTTTCAACATCAAAACGTTTTGTTGACATTACTCTTGTCATGTTCCAAATGTGCCCCACCTGTTGATTGTCAACATTGCTTTTCTTTGTTATTTATACTTATTTTTTCTTTTACCGGTTAGTTTTATTTTTTTTTGTTTTTCGTTCTAGTTTTTAATGACGTGCTATATGGAATTATAATTTAATCTTTTTTTATTTGGGTTGTTTTTTTTATACATTTTACTAAATATGGTAAGGTTATAATAATTTTTTTATATTACTTTCATATTTATTTTTAGTATTCTTCACTTGTGTATTATTTAATCAATTCACCACTCAATATAATATTTCTGATCAATTATTTCATCTGAGGTCTTTTATTAATTTATTTTGTTAATTTTTCTATATTCAGTATTTTAATATATAATCTGTCTTCACACTTCCAAAATAAACTTACAAATCAGTGAAACGTTATTTATATGAATAACTTACTGGTATTTGAGTTTGGATATGGTCATTCAATGTCACTTCAGATTATGTATTAAAAATAGCTCTCATGGCCCCCAAGTGAGTTGTCTATGAATAATGTCTTTATAGTTTTTACTGTGATATGTTCTCCAGAATGCACAGTAGGTTTTTTTTATTATTACTTATAATATTATTTCATTGCTTTTGTTGTATAAATTTAACTATTCATTATTACTTTTCGTTGTTTTGTTAGGTAATTACTGGAAAAGGGCAGGATGATGTTCCCTTTATTGACAGTCCTCAATCTGACGCAAGCCGGCTTTTGGAAGCAGCTCTTCAACAAATGGACGGCATTATTTCAGGTAAGAGTAGTTACTTTTGATGCTTTATATCTTTCTAAAGTGCTATATAATATATTTATCACAGCATCACTGCTCCCATTTCTCTCCTTTTTTTATTTCTTAAAAATCAGCAATTAGACGTTTCGGGAAGCACTCCCATCTTCATCTATAATTTAAAAGTTTTGACTTGATGTTTAAATATAGAAGTCGACACAATAAATATGTTCTTTAATAGGAAGATTCTGATTGACAGATGTTAACATGTGGTGGTCTCATTAAATAAATGGGAGAAGTGATGCTGTGATAAATATATGTAATATCTGAATTCAGAATCTCCTTACAAAACAGAAAAGTAGTAGGTTTTACCATAGCAACGTATCGCGAATGGTTGATTGTTACTATTGAGACATCTGATAAATTTTGGAGCTTTTAAGTTATTTATCTATGTCTATTAAAATACAATATGTATTTGTTAAATTGAAGGGAAACTGCTAGTTAATAACGCCAACACTCATCATCATACAAAAAACTTATCATAAGTTTAAGTATAAGATTAAGTATATTTATGTTTTGCCCTCAGTGACTTTCTTTTATATTTGGGTAAATCATTGAAACTCCGGAATTGCAGGCTGTTACTTGTTCACGAGGAGGGCGCCGGGAACTCTGTGATATGCGTGCTAGCCTTCTGAGCTCAAGATCGTGGGTTCGAAACCCGATCGAGGCCCTTAGTTTATTTTATCTGGGAGGTAAAAAAAAACTTAAGCATGCCATTAAGCGATGGTCTCGAGCCTGTACGATGTCAGGTACTCGTTCAACACAAAAACCCTATTAACTGCCGATGTAATGAATGTGTCAACACAAAGTTGCCCCTATGTAAGTCAACTATTGATTGAACTATATTGATTTTTACCCCAAACAGTCGATTGGTTTTGGAAGGAGAGAGAAAACTTAATTAATTCGTTGTGGGGAAGTACATTGCCGTTGATTCACCGGCATTCCCTTATTTCTAATGTATTCTTATTTAAAGGGACATTTTTATTCTGTCATTTCGGATACGATAACTATAGATTGACAGCCAAATCGTACATGATAATCCTAATTCTATTGTTTCAGTGATCATTTTTGTTAAAAATAATAAGAGTCCTAGGACTCTACCTATATCGGTCTCGGGAGAGTCGGGATTGAAGTATAGCCGGGATGGCAAACCCTAGTTCAGATAGACGATAACCTAAAAAAAACAAAATACGAAAAAATGTAGACGTTGTCTGGTGGATTAAGGAAATCAACCAACTATTGTGGAACTAATGTCTTTATAGCTGGGTGAGTGACATCAAAGCTATCCCTCCTTAGTCTCCACAACTTAGATTCCAACCTATATTCTGGTTTTATAGTATGTTATTTCAAAAATTATTATTAAAAATATGTGATATGGTCATAACAGAACTTTTTTATACCGACCACACGCTTACAGATCACTCTCCCTCCTCTCTCAAACACATTTCATAGTCGTAATAGTTGGTATATGAAAGTAATGCTGACGCCAACACATTACTTTCATATACCCAGTAACGCCGGTATGAAATGTCTTTGTGAGGGGGGAGGGGGATTAAGAATGATCTGTACAAAAGTGGTTGGTATAAAAAAATTCAATTCTACATCACACATATTTAATTACTAGCAGTAATACCCGGCGTTGCCCGGGGAACTTTGACTTTTCTCCTAATATCTCTCATTCGAATTCTATTCAATTCTTCGACAGTACATTCATGATGTTATAATTTTTAATTATTCAAGTGGAATAATGCTTATAGTCCTTCAACGGCAAGCACCCCAAATCCACTGAGGACATAACCACTCAAATTTCAGCGATATCGGCTGAGGGGAGGGGGTAGTCCCAGGGAGGGGGCTCAATTCAAAAATCCCAATAACTGCCGATGTAATGAATGTATCAACATCAAATTTCGTATTTAGAATTAAAATCCAATGAGGACCTAACCTGTCATATTTCAGCGATATCGGCTGAGGGGAGGGCCACAACCGTTCAAATTTTTGAGTCGTCACACACCCAATTTTTCTATTTGGCCTTCAGGAATACTACATGAGAAATTCCGTGACAATCCGATCATTAGTTAATGCGCTACCGGTATCTTTATATTTGCGCCTACCCCCACAACCCCCCCTCCCGTTCAAAATTTTAAGATGTCACAAAGCGTATTTTTCAATTTGCCATCTATGATTATTATATGTAAAATTTCGTGACAATCCGACCACCTAGCACTATATTTATACTTAGGCCTACCCCCACTCCCGTTCACAATTTTGTGACGTCACACACTCTGTTTTTCTATTTGGCCTTTAAGAATACTACATGAAATTTCATGACAATTCGACCATTAGTTAATGAGTTAGTACTATTTTTATGCTAAGCCCCCCTCCCGTTCGAAATTTTGGGACGCCACATAGCCTATTATTCAATCGGGCTCGAAAGGATGCTACATATGAAGTATTATGGAAATCCGTCCAGCCGTTTGGGCGTGATGCTGGAATAAACAAACAAACAAACAAACCTCGTTTCAGCTTTACTAATATAGATTATGCAAGTCGGTCGGAGAGAACGGGTAGACAAGAGCCCCCCAATTCAAAAATCCCAATAACTGCCGATGTAATGAATGTATCAACATCAAATTTCGTATTTAAAATTAACATCCACTGAGGACATAACCAGTCAAATTTCAGCGATATCGTCTGTGGGGAGGGGGGAGTCCCGGGGAGGAGGCTCAATTCGAAAATCCCAATAAATGCCGATGTAATGAATGTATCAACTTCAAATTTCGTATTTAAAATTAAAATCTACTGAGGACATAACCAGTCAAACTTCAGCGATATCGGCTGAGGGGAGGGGCCACAACCCTCTCTCCCCTTCAAAATTTTTAGCCGTCACACACTTTTTTTTTCTATGGCAAGGGTGGAGGCTTTACATTAAAGCTCTGATAACTGCCATTATAATGAATGCATCGACACAAAATTTCATATGTGAATTCTAAACCCCGTAAGGTCAACACTTTAAATTTTCTACGGCGCCGCTAGCTCAGGATGTTGAGCAATGGTCCCGAGGCTGTACGATGTCAGGAACTCGTTAAAGACCCCTGCCCTAGGTGAATAAAAATTTAGGGTAGGCAAAATTTAGGACTCCAGTAGTAGAGTCGGGCTCATGTCCACCAGAGTGAGGAAAGAGCGCTCTGGTAGTAGGCGTTATGAACTCGTAGTTAAAGCCCTGGCATGAGTCTTAATAACTAACTTATAAATTTTCAGCTGAATTGGCAGAAGGGAAGGGAGATCAGAGGGAGGCTCAACTCAATAACTACCCATGTAATGAATGTATCGACATTAAATTTCATATTTGAAGTCAAGACCCATTGAGGACATGACCTGTCAATTTCAGCGATATCGGCTGAAGGGAGGAGGCTCAACTCCATAACCCCAATAACTGCTGATATAATGAATGTATCGACATGAAATTTCATATTCAAAGTCAGAACCGAATGAGGGACATGACCTCTCAAATTTCAGCGATATCGGCTGAAGGGAAGGGGGCTCAATTCAAATACCTTAATAACTGCCGATGTGATGAATTTATCGACATAAAATTTAGTATGAGGTCTTAGCCTTATGTAAGTCAGCTGTTGAATATAAGCCCAATCGGTCGACTGTTAATTGATTAGTTCTTTCTGGGCAAGCTAATTGCCGGTGATTCACCGACATATTTTTTTTTATTATCCTATAATTTTCGTCCTTTGTGGTGGAATAATTGTTGTAATGTACTTTTTAATTCTCCTGCGTTGTGAGCCATATTTCTCATAAAATTGGCCAATAGCCCAAGAAAGTTGCACCCCAGAGGTATATTTTTGTTGAGTTGAGTTTTGGTGGGCTGCCCCCTGCCACCCCTCACAGACTGCGGACTCTGGTGACATATGAAAGGTGGCCCCCCCAGATATGATCAGTATTCAGACCAGACCTCACCCCTCCGACTCTTTACCAGCTTCTCACTTCGTTCCTCCTCTTCCTCTCTCCATCTGGCTGCCCCAAAAATTTGGGAATTTAGAAATTATCCTTGAAAATTTACTGAAAGTAGGGAAATTATATTTCATACGATGTATAAGAAAAGGTATGTACTCGGTCAGAAATTCGGTGTTGAGTTTTCACCAGAAATTTATGTTTTCTGACACCCGAAAAAAGTTGTCGGTGAATCCCCGGCTATGAACTTCCCAGCACAAATTAACATTTTTCACACGTTTTCCTTCTTTCTCCAGAGCCAATCGACCGTTTGGGCAAAAACTCAATATTTGATTTCTGAATCCTTATATTAAATTTTGTGTCGATACATTCATTACATCGCATTAAGGTCATGAGGGTTGAGTCGAAAACCCCTTCCCTTCGACCGATTTTGCGGAAAACTAGTAGATGCCATCCTTATTGGGTTTTGAATTTATATATAAAATTTCATGTCGATTCGATCATTAGATCTGCAGTTATTAGGATTTTTGAGTTGAGTCCCTACTCTGATCCTCCCCACCCCTTTGGTTGATTCCGTTGAAAATTAATATGTGTCGCCCTCAATACATTCAATACAACGCCAGTTATTATAGTTTGTGTATAAGACTTCTCCCTAATCCCCCTTTCCTTTGGTCGATGTGGCTGAAAATTAATAGGTGTCTTCCATAGAGGGTTCTAGATACACATATAAAATGATTATAAGAATAGTAAAACCAATAATAACAGTGGACACACTTTCCTTAGAGCGTTCTGGACACATAGCCGCATTTATCACAAATATGCACCATAGGCTGTGATCTACAGCCTGTAGATCAGTTCATCTGCACAAAAGGTTCTCAGTTTACCACTAAAGTGAAAGGCTTCCTTCTTTACCGTCTCCACTGGAGATATAGCCGCATTTATCATAAATATTCACCAGAGGCTGTAGATCAGTTCATCAGCACAACAAGGTTCTCAGTTTACCACTAAAGTGAAAGGCTTCCTTCTTTACTGTCTCCACTGGAGATATAGCCGCATTTATCATAAATATTCACCAGAGGCTGTAGATCAGTTCATCAGCACAACAAGGTTCTCAGTTTACCACTAAAGTGAAAGGCTTCCTTCTTTACTGTCTCCACTGGAGATATAGCCGCATTTATCATAAATATTCACCAGAGGCTGTAGATCAGTTCATCAGCACAACAAGGTTCTCAGTTTACCACTAAAGTGAAAGGCTTCCTCCTTCCTCCACTGGAGACCCCTCCAAACCGCTCAATTATTATAACAAATAGGATAATAAAGGGTCCGAGGTATGCGGGTTTGAGGGTTGGTCGCACTGAAGGAGTTATGAATATTGGACTGAGAGGCGGGGTGGCGCTCTGTAGGGGTGGGTCCACCGCCCCCTTCAGTCAGTGTTCACAGGTCGTCCGGATAAGAACCTCGGAGCCCCTCACTCTTTCTATCCACTTGTCACTCACCACCGAGCTGGATAAATCAACCACGTAAGTGGCCATCTTCACCGCTACTCAAAACACTTTATTATTTATATTTCATTTATTTTTCTATTCAATGTTTCGTTTATATATTTATTATATATTTTTCAAATATCTTATTTATTATTATCATTACCTCCAAAAATCGTATTACTTTTATTTTATTCATTTGTATGTATATATTTTGTTTAAGCGGTGTTCAACGGCGAGGTTATCAATGTCTTTTTCTTCTCTCGCTTTCTTTTCATCTATTGCATCTTATTTATTTCATTTTACTTTCCATTTATACTTAGTATAGGGAAAGTTATGTACTTTGTCATAAGTTGAAAATTAAATTTTCTCCGGAATTTCATGTTTTTCAAACCCGATTCCAAAATGAAGAAGAAAAAAAAGATCAAATTATTAATTTGAATTCAAAAGTCCATAAGGACAACACCTATGAATTTTCAGCCAAATCGGCTAAAGGGAAAGGAAGTTTGGATAGGGGACAATTCCAGTTTGGATAGGGGACAACTCCAGTTTGGATAGGGGACAACTCCAGTTTGGATAGGGGACAACTCCAGTTTGGATAGGGGACAACTCCAAAACCATTTTTATATCTGCCAGTAGAATAAATGTAGCGACAGGAAATTGTATATGTGGATTGAGGCTCTCAATAAGACACATCATTAATTTGAGCTAAATCAGCTTAAGGGGAGTGGTGGATTAAATGGAGGCTTATCTCCAAAACAGTAATAACTGCTGTTGTAATGGATGGCATTATATCCAAAATGACCATTATCAGTTGTTTTTTTAAATTCATATTAATATTATTATTTTTATGCCTTATTTCGTATATACTGGTCCATCTAAAAGACTTCTGCCAAGTTGCCAATATATTTCATTCTTTAGTCGCTGAAAATTAGTATTACTCAAGTATTTTTCACGAGTATTAAAACTTGGAATTCTCTTGATTTACTTATTTTTTGCACTTTGCACATGAGACTCTTAAATTATTATTTTTGTATGATACAGTATGGAATGTAGATGAATAAATTACTGTCCCCTGGTCGAAAATTTCAAGAAAATTACATTTCTTGTGATTATAATTTATAATCAATTTTTCCAAAAACAAAATCAATTTATTTCAACGTCTATAACAAATGATAATACTTGATCAACATATAACTGAGAAAATACTTAATAAAAAAATTGATAATTTTTGAAATAGTGTTCTTACTTTAATATCAAACGAACAAAAATGTATGGAGAGGAGGGGGGGGGGGGGGGATTTTAATTAAAAGGGCTGGGAAGGGAGATGCAGTGTAAATATGTGAAGGTTAGAATCAGCTGTTGCTTCCTTTGCAGGCCCTTTTAACAAGTTTTTCAACTGTATAATTTGTTTTATATTACAGTTTGGGATATTAATATTTTTAAGGACTATAATTATTTTCTCCGTATTTATTACTATTATTTTTTGTATTATTGATTATCTTCTCACTCGAGTTAGGCTTGCAAACTTCCTTTTTTTCTGAGTCTACTTGTGACTTGATAAATAATTCTCGCAGTGAGTAATTCTTTATTCACAATTTACATTTTGTCTCAATAGTTGTTCACTGACTTGTACTCTGAGACAATTCATAAAACAGGTGACTGACTGATTCTCTCAATCTCTCTTATAATATTGGTTTTACAGTTTTAGAATATTTTAAGGTTTCTTATGGCTAGAATTTAACTGGAACTGCCAAGAACCGTAACTTCATATAGTACATTATTTTAGATGAATAACAACATTAAAATAACTTAAAAATATTTTAAACGAACGAAACAGGCAATTTGAATAAAAACGAACAAATTAAGATATGATAGAAGATGGTTCGTTCGAATATCAGTGTTACAAAATAGAACTTGTCTCCAGGGCCATTCTACATCAACAATGAATACTACATCAATAATGACCTACTGATAAACATGATTGATTCAATTCGGAGGAACAAAATGCTAAGATATTGTTTTAGTTTTTATCAGTTGGCGTCGTTCGGTTGAATAATAAGCTCTTTCTCTGGTTCCAAACGACAAATCTGTATTCGTAGCACGTAGTAATGTCAACAAGACAGGCCAGCCTAAAAAGAGGGTCCTCTTTTATTAGATTTAAGGAAGGGGAAAAATAAAGAGAAGAAAATGGAAGATGTATTTTTAAATATATACATGGACGTTTACCACATTTATTGAGGGGGAAACATCCTTTAGTAAGGGATGTATACACATCCATAAGGTGATGGGGATACATCAAATCCATGTCACGGAAATGTGTAACGGAAGTGTTAGATGTCAGCTTCCCCTCCCATAATCTAGACAGACAGTAACACGGAGCCTCTCTTGTAGCTGGTGGATGGTGGCAGGTGGGTTGGAAGAAGTAGTAGGAGTGCAGCGTTGCCAAGACGTGCACTACATCCCTACCACGGGGCGTAGGTGGTAATACTGCTTCCCTTCAGAGCTGCTCGAAGCTCTAACTGGAATTGTTCAACGGGTCTCTAATTAAAAAATGCGTGAATATCGTTCTCTGATTTACTTTTTTTCGTGCAAGGATGATTCTGAGTTATCCATCAATATACGCTCCGTTATTTGTTTTCAGAATCTTTTTTTCTCTATCTTCAATTTGTTTTTTACGAAATTAGTCCACTGGAATAACTTGGATACGTTCGAATCATGCAAAGGGGGAATTTATTTGAGCCAAACAACTCAACTGCATTAAAATGGACGTGCTTCACAGTGATCTTTAAGTTAGTCATGCTGTAAGTTCGCTAATTCTGTGCATGTCTGCTCGCACTTCAAGTTTTACTTCCCCAGCTATAGAAGTATAGAAGAAGTTATGTAATCCGTCAGAAATTCGATGTAGAGTTTCAACGGAATTTCATGTTTCCCGATTTTCTAATTCCATAAACGCCTGTCTGTGTCTCTAAACACAATAAATCCCGAAAGAATAAATGTATCGTTAAGAAATTTTATATATGGATCCAGAACCCTCTAGGGGCAACATCTATTGATTTTCGGCAACAGGAAAGGGGAGACTTAACAGAGGAACTCTAATTTCAGTTTTTATGATTGTATTGACACGAAATTTCATAGCACCCATAGGACGAAATCTGGTCGTAGGGAAGGAGGGCTCGACTCAAATACCCTAATAATTGCAATGTAGTGAAAGTATCGACACAAAATTTAGTATGAGTATTGTAAATCAAATATTCAGTCATTTACTTTGGCGGGAAAGCGAAAACTTAATTGATTCGCGACGGGGAAGTACATGCAACTTTTTTTTTTGTCACAAAATGAACCTATACAATGGGTATCAAAAAATAGTGACAAGACGCCTTAGAGTTGGCATTGTTAGAAAGAGAGGTAGATGTGTCGGTCTCGATAAAATGTCTGATGATATTTGGTAGAGTGAGATAGGACGAGTTAATTAAGTTGGATTGTAGCAAAACAATAGAGAGGGAGACTGGCAGTGGGCAGATAAACCTCTGTCTCTCTGTCTCTCTCTGGCAACAATGATGTGTCACTATATAGTTGAACTGAAGGTTCAGTATTGTATACTACAGGTCCAGGTCCCACACGTAGCTGGTGCTTCTACTACGTTCGCACGACTGGAAACTTTAAAACAGTTGACAAGGGATAGACCAAGCTCGAATATTATGTGTCCTTTCGCGTGCTTATTTTACAATAGGACAGTAGGTATTCCAATAGATGCATTATCCTCCGATGCACCCTTATGGAAAAAGAGATGCGTAGACAGTTCAGACCAGACGTCTGGGTATAGCCTGACCAATGGACATTGCACATATTATCTAGACATCGACATTGAGGGGCGTGCCCAGGATTTTATTTGGAGGGGGGGGGGGGGGGGGGGGACATATATATATATACATAGTTAATTGTTTTAGGGACTTTGAATGTCTACTGTACGACCCAGAGGGGGATACCCAATACGTTTCAACCCGAAATTTGGTATGTAGATTCACAAGTCTCTAACCAAAACACCTACATATTAATTTTCAACCTAATCAGTAGATTGGTTTCAAAAGAAGAGTGAAACCCTAGTTGATTAATTCACACTGGAAAGTACTCTCTGACGACTTTTATTCTTTTTCTTCCATGTATCGAAAGGGCGCCGATAGCTCAGTGGTATGCGTGTTTGCTTACTTAGCTCAAGATCGTGGGTTCGAAACCCTGCCGAGGCCTTTAGTTTATTTTATCTAGAAGATCTTCTAGATAAAATAAACTTAAGCACGCCGTCCTTCAGATGGGACGTTAAGCGATGTCAGTCGAGCCTGTACGATGTCAGGTATTCGTTAAAGACCCCTCCCTAGGTAAATAAAAATTTAGAATCCCCATAGTAGAGTCGGGCTCATGTCCACCAGAGTGAGGAAAGATCGCTCTGGTAGTAGGCGATATGACCTTCTAGTTAAAGCCCGGGCATGAGTCATAATAACCAACTGTATCGAAAGTGAATATATAGTTAAATTCAGCAGCAGCTATTGTTATTGTTAATTAAGTAGCAAAGTAATTGTACATTATTAGTAGCCAAGTCGTCGGTGTACCTCCAGCAATGTACTTCCACAGCACCAATTAGGTAAGTTGTTGCTCTCCCTCCAAAACCAGTTGACCGTTTGGACCTACAATCAATAGTTGACTTACATTGGGGACCTCTGAATACTCATACTAAATTTTGTATCGATATATTCATTATATCGACATTTATTAGGGTTGAATCGCCTCTTCTCTTATCTTCCCTTGGGCCGATTGCGCAATAAATTGGTGCCATTCTTTTAGGGTTTTGAATTTAAATATATATATATATATATATATATATGATTGCATAATAATTTCATGTCTCTACTCTTTGACTGAACAAACACATTGTATTGAGTCTCTCTGTTGAATTGAGGAGTGTGTTGGACTGTGTCCTGGGTCAGCCTGGCGAAGAGTAGCTAGACAGGCTTCCACCTCATTTGAAGCTCAAGTCCACCATCCCATCACTGCCACACCCTTCCAGACTCCATCTTAGGGAGACCACCCATAGACAGTCCAATCGATACTATCGATAGTTTGCACCAGCCTAATAGCACTCGTCGATAATGATGCCCGGGCATGAGACAATAACTAACTATTCTTACTCCTGTCGTGAAGTTGGGCATCAGTAACTCCCTCACTACTTCCTCCTGTGTTATCCTGAACTTGATGGAACCTTCTCACTATTTTCTGTATCGATTTTGTTCAACTAATCTCCTCTTTCTATTTAATTAAAAAAAGAAACAGGGAGCTATGTCCTGTATGAAGGTGATCCTGACCGGTGTTGGATACTCCATTTAAGATTAACTATAGAAAAAGTGTTCAGTCTTCTGAACTTGTATTCTAAATATGGTTGAAATCTGTTCACCTGTATACGAATATAGAAATTTGGGGAAGGTGACTATGTATAAGATAGTCCTGAGTGGCCCACACCAGATGTATATTTAGTTATTGTGACTCATGTCCGGGCATTACCTACGAGGTCATATCGCCTACTACCAGAGCGCTCTTTCGTCACTCTGGTGGATATGAGCCCCACTCTACTATGGCAGTCCTAAATGTTGCCTATCCTAAATTTTTATTCATCTAGGGTAGGGGTCTTCAACGAGTACCTGACATTGTACAGGTATTTAATTTTTTTTTTTAAACTACTTTTAAACACAAAACGAATAAACTGAATAAATCGATAAAAATATGGACATTTCGAATATCAAGTTAACAAAGAAGAATGTCGGTAAATCACTGCAATGTACTTCCCCAGCACGAATCAATCAATTAAGTTTCTGCTTCCCTCCAAAACCAATCGACTGTTAGCGCTAACAATCGCTCGTGGTCTCACATAGAAGCTTCTGAATCATATTAAATTTTATGTCGATATATTTATTATATAAGCAGATATTAGGATTTTGAGTCGAGTCCCTTACTTCTGATCCTACCCTTCCCGTTGGCCCATTTGGCTGAAAATTAAACATGTCTTTGTGGGGTTCTGGATATACATATAAAATTTCGTGCAATACATTGATTCTATCGGAAGTTACCGTGTTCATAGATAGAAGTAAAATAGGAATTGTCCCAGCAAAATCAATAGTGACTAGATGACCGGTAGCTCAGTAGGCTAAGCACACTATCTGATAGCGGGAAACCCGGCCGAGACCTTCAGTTTTTTTATCTGAGAGGTAAATAACCTTGAGCAACCTCTTCGGATGGGGCATTAAGCGTTGGTCCCGAATCTATGTGATGTACTCGTTAAACACCCCCTACCCAAGGTAACAGAGCCTTAGTAGGCAACATTTAGGACTCCCACTTTAGAGTTTACGAAAGAGCATTCTGGTAGTAGGCGATATGACCTCGTAGTTAACAGTGTGTGATGTATAAAAATAATACACACATTGAAATGATTAAAATATAAACATTAAAAAATTAATTATATTTATTTTTATATAAAAAGCAAATTTTTTTTTAAACGAATGAGTATAAAAAAAAATAAAAAAACACGGCCATCAGCTGTTTTAATTAGTGTATGTGTAGAGAGAGTCGAGGCCTGGGTTCTGTGGCGGCGGTCTGAGTGAAAATGTAGAGTGGTGTTTAGGCTTAAGTTGTAATGAACTAAATAGAAGTGTATTGACGGTGAAACTGATCCTAAAAGAAGGTACTTTTATTTGTTTATATGTACAGGATATATGCCCAGAAATATATAACTTAATTTTAGAGAATGGCCCAAAATATAAAACAAAAAGATTGAATTAGTGTTAAGAATTTAGTTTTTAAGATTTTTTTTCTTTCTATTTTTTTTTGTTTCAATGTTTAGTTTTTAATTTTAATAATGTAGATTTAAGAAAATAAACCCAATATTTGTTCTCAAAAATTCTATTCTAATCATTTTCCCTGTTGGCCCAGTAAGATTATTTGAAAATCTTCAAGTTAGAATTAATATTATTGAAAACAATTAAAAATGGCATCTTTTTAGAAATCCCAATGAAAAGTGCGTTAATTGAAATTAAAAAAAAAATAAACGTGCTTTCTTCAAAATTACACGTCTTGAACTTTTGATACTTTTTTAGGGCCCTTTTATAAAAACTACTGTAGAAATCAAAATTTAGTAAAAGAAAAGAGATCAAATTTCTACAGGAAATGTAGTAATTCTTATTGTTTATTTATTCATTGTTTATTGTTTATTTAATTATTAATATTAATTCAATTATTATTTCATGAAATGACCTACTGGTAGATCTAAATGATTCAGTTCGTAACAATACTACTGATCCCGTCTTACTTTACTTTCTGGAATTGTATTCTTTCAAATTTAATAAAAATAATACTTAAAAAAAATAAAAATTTTAAACAGTAGGGGATGATAATAAGGGGGGACCAGAGGAAGAAGTAATTTGAAAAAGGATTTTGAAGTTTTCCCATCAAAAGTTGGCTTCTGTTGTTAAGTGTGTATTAGGGAGGATGGAAGCGCCCTAAGTAGGGGTAGGTCCCCTTTCTATTGAAGCAGCGCCGGCTTATTATTTCTATGTCCTAACTTTGATTCTAGACTTGATGCTCATACAAGAGAAACACTAGTAAAAAGCAACTTTGTCGTAGTTGAAGAGATATTCAATAAAGTTGTACTATTTCGTTGTACCTCTTTTTATACCAAGTATAGGGGAACTTATGTAATTAGTTAAAAATTTGATGCGGAGTTTTCTCTAGATTCCAAATACTAAAAAAAAAAGTTTCTATTTGTCTGTGAACACGATAACTCCTGATAAAATGTATGTATCGACACGAAATTTTATATTTGAATTCAGAACCCCCTAAAAACGACATCCTTTGTTTTTAAGCCAAATCGACCAGAAGAAAGGAAGGATTAAGGAGGAGGCTTAATATAAAAATTTCTATTAACTGCTGATAGAATGAATGAATGGACACGTCATTTAGGAGCCCCTATGGAGTCAACTGTTGAATATCAGCGCAAACAGTCGATTTGTTTCGGGGGGGAGTGAAGAGTTAATTGATTAATTCGTTGTGGGGAAGTACATTGCCGGTGATTCACCAACAACTTTTTCTCCAATATGGTATCAAAAACCCTCAATAACTACCGATATAATGAATATATCGACATGAAATTTCTTCTTTGAAGTCAGAACCCAATTAGGACATAATCTTTCAAATTTCAGCGATATCGGACGAATGAAAACGGAGGGTTCAGGGGAGGATGCTCAATTCAAAAACCCTTATAAGTGCCGATATATTGAAATTATCAACACAAAATTTAGTATGAGGATTTACGTGCCTCTATGTAAGTCAACTGTTGACTTACATGTATTAGCGCAAACGGTCTACTGGTTTTGGAGGGAAGCAAAAAGTTAATTGAGTAGTTCGTTCTGGGGAAGTACATATCCGGTGATTCACCGAAGGCTTTTTTAATATTATATTTGTGGTTAACTGTTAGTAGTAAGTCGTATGAGAATTAGGTCGAACTGCCGCGCGCCGCTTCAGCGCCACTCGACAAGATGCGTCCATTCCTTCCAAGTTGCCTCCTTACTTACTTACTATCTTTGAGATTGTCATTCATTATTCCCAATTAGTGGACTCACTGAAAGAATCCCTCCCCATTCATTACGAGCCCTCTTCCCCCACTCTTGTCACTAAGTAAGGTTTCTCATTCTTATAATTAAATTCCAGCTGATTGCTTTCTGATCCCCCCTTTCCCATTCATTATCTAAAGAACTTTTAACAACCGGATCTGGCTTTTTCCCTGCAGTGTTTATCGTTATTGATTCGGTTTGTAAGATTTTTTGTTACTTTCCCAGAATATACTATGTAAATAACATTTTTATATAAACACATGTTCTTTGATATCCTTATTCACAAAACAAGCAACATTCGGACCAAAAAAAAATTGGAAAAACATAATTTGGCCTTAAAGATCAATAACTTTCAATAGATTTGTGACTTTTGTATCGGAAAGGATGTTATTTAATCGAAAAAAATATTTATATTGAGTCTTCACAGGAATTTCATATGGAAAATGGAGAAAAATGTGCATCCCCAGCGCATATTAATCAGCTAAATGTCTCTCCTTCTAAAACCAATCGACAGATTTGGCTGAAAATATATTATTATATCGATTTTTTTTTTATATAGGATTTTATAAGTGGGTCCAGTAGCCTAGACGACACCTATCGATTTTCAACCAAATTGGTTTAATGGAAGGGGATCCCTGTTCCAAACTTCTAATAACTGCCGATGGAGAAAATTAAGTGTGAGAATTCAGAATTCCTTGAGTAAGACACCTATCGATTTTCAACCAAATTGGTTTAATGGAAGGGGATCCCTGTTCCAAATCTCTAATAACTGCCGATGGAGAAAATGTATCGGTGTGTTTCTTAAACTTCTCTGGGATGTTCCACTGTTGGTTGTTTCCGGAATTTCTTCCAGAGATGTCTTCTTATTTTTTGGACAATATTTCGGGACACTTACACGTCCCTTCGTCACTATGAACGAGGTTCATAGTGACCAGAAGAAGGGACGTGTAAGTGTCCCGAAATATTGTTCAAAAAATAAGAAGAAACCTGTGGAAGAAATGCCGGAAACAACCAACAGCAAAAGTTATCGGCACAAAATTTAGTATGAGCGTTCAGAATTCCTTGAGTAAGACACCTATCGATTTTCAATCAAATTGGTTCAATGGAACGGGATCCAATAACTGTCTTAATCAATGTATCGATTGACACGAACTGTCCTAAGGACATTCAATGCTCTATAAGGACGACACGTATTAATTTTCATCGGAACCAGCCAGAGGGGAGAAGATAAGAGGATCTGCTCAAAAATCCCAATAACAGCCCATGTAATGACTGAAATTTTTATATTTAAATTCAAACTTCCATAAATATGACTCCTTTAGCCCAAACAATGGATTAGTTTTGTAGGGTTCATGATACTGATAATGATGAGTTATACTAATATACATGGATTCAAAAATCCTCAGAATCTACTATTTTTCAGCCAAAGTACACTGACCGATGACTGTTTTTTTTTTTTTATTACTGTATATTAGAATTTTTATTTACTTTCACTACTTTCAAAGTCCCCGTTTAAGGTTACTTATATTGGTACTTAAATGCCTTAATGAACAAAAAAAAATTGAAATTTAATAATAATGTAACACAATGTTAATAAGACGAGGTAAAACGGATACATGAGGCTTGATTCGATTTTTTCATTAATTGTTCATTAACTTTATGTACTCTTCAGTTGATACATTTTTTTTATTATCATATTTATTATACATTATAATGTATTATACATATACTGTAAAAATTATTAATTTTATTTGATTTTCTTATTATTTTCTCTTTTATTACTAAGTTATTATTTAATATTGTCATTATTATTTCATTTATTATTCTTTTATAGTTACTATGTATTTTATCAATGAATAACTTTTTTTCCCACTTTGCTACCCAAATATTTTCATAGTTAGATTTTTCCTGTAGGACAGCAGGACTTCCCTCCTTAGAAAAAAATTAGGGTAAGGGGAGGGGGTCTTTTTAGTATTCCGTGTCAAAATTAGCAAAACGGAACACTTATGGAATCATTTCGGTGTCCGTCCGTCTGTCTGTCACAGGCGATTTTCTGTGAAACTATTCTACGTAAAAATTTTAAAACATATATAAACTTTATTTTACTTTCTATTAGGTTCAGAAATCAGTCACTTCATTCTTAACATTTCCTTTTAAACCCAGACGTGTGATGAATATATAATATTCGTTTGAGTTACCTTTTTTTTCAGTAATGAGTCTGTCTTTCAAGGATACATTTCCAGTTTTTATTTTATTTACTTCTTAATCTTGATTCCATTTTCAGACAAAATTTACACATTTGAGGATTACAATACTAAAATATTTGTCTTAAAACATGTTGCAGTAACAACTAATTAGCCTACCGTCCATTGGAACAGAGAATAGTGTACATTTTATTTGTCTCCAGTATAATAATGTAGAAATTAGACAATTATCGAAATAAAAGTTGAAGTGAATACAATTTTCAAACTAATTGGTTGATATTTATTATATGCTCCCCTGAGATCCCCAACCCCTAATCACACCTCTGCCAGATGTAGCCCTTAAATATCCCATCGCATCCCTTCCTAACGCTAGTTTCAACCTTCTTCACAACTTACATAAACATTTTTTATTGATATTACTCTATTTTTTATATCACATTTTATTATCTGGGGGTTTACTATCAGTTAGGAGTACTACTCATGGGGTGTAATTTTTACGAGTATTTTTTCGAGTAGTAACTTTATCATGTCACATTCTTAAAATTGATTTGATTTTGATACCCTTCTTCGGGTCTCAATGATTGCCTCGAAGATGGTAGTAATGAGAAATGGCTTTTCACATGTTTTTCAAACTGAAAGGTTCGAACTTACCCAAGTAATTACACACAATTTGTCAGTAAAGTAACGTATATATCTTTTTGGTCGAGATACTCATGAATAATGTACTTCCCCAGCATGAACTAATCAATTGAGTTTTCCCTCTCCCTCTCCCACAGTAGAGTCGGGCTTATGTCCACCAGAGTAACGAAAAAGCGCTCTGGTAGTAGGCGATATGACCTCGTAGTTAAAGCCCGGACATGAGTCATAATAACTAACTGTTCGTCTCCGGTGGACGCTTCACAAATATTATACAGCTCTAACGTTTTTTGGTAGCCCAATAATACCAGAAAAAAAAAAAGATATCAACGTGAAAATAATGGGTAGATCTTGACTTAGTATGAACCAGGGGCGTAGCCAGGATTTTGAGCAGGGGGGGGGGGGGGGGGGCAAAGTTAGGCTACGAAGGTGGGAGGTATAGACTCCCGGGGGCACAGCCCGCAGTTTGCGTGGTTAGCGTTGCAAACTTCTTTTTATACTTTTTGTAGACTCGGACCTCTAGAAGCTCCCCCTGAGGTAACCACTGACAGTAATATTTAAGTTGACTTTACATGAGCAGCAAAAATGCAAAGCGCAGCAGCAGCAAATGCACGCTGTGGTTTCTGTGCTTTTAGAATTAAATGACTCACAGCCAATAGCGTTCCTTCTAAGCTAGATTGAAAAATAGGCTATGATTATAAAATTTATTATATTTATTTGTATAAAAACAGCTGTAAGAGTGAAATAACCTAATTAGTGAATAAATATACAAGAAACACTTGTCGCATTCTGTTTTGGAATGAAATGTGAAAAACCAATAAATGGAGACAAAAACGACGATCAGCTGTTTAAATAATAAGAAAGAGTCTAAGTTGGGTTGTGGAGGTTAGGAGTCGGAGATGAGATGTGAAGGTGGACAGTCTAGTCTAGGGAAGTGTTTTTAGGCTTAAGGTAAGGAACCGATGAGAAAAGTGAAATCGATGAGAAAAGGAACTTTTTATTATAATGTACATATATATGCCAAAAATAACATTGATATAAATAATGGCCAATAATAAAACAGAAAAAGACTGATATATTTTTAAGTAATTAGTTTGTAAGATTTTTTGAATTGTAATTTGATTTTTTTTTTTTTTTTTTTTTTTTGATATTGATATTCTAAATTTATTTAAAATGTAAGTTAAGTAAAATAAGTCCAATATTTGTTCTCTTATTCTATGCTATTCATTTTCCCGGTTAACCCAGTAAGATAATTTATACCTTTGGATTAGATTTAACAAGCAAACTTAGAAAAACAATATGGCATCTCTTTAGTTTTAGAAGAAATCCAAATGAAAAATTTGTTTATTGAAATTTTTTTAAATACGTGCGCTTTCTTCAAAATTGCACGTCTTGAACTTTTGATGTTTTTTTAGGGCCCTTTTCGGAAAATACTGTAGAAATCAAAATTTAGTAGAAGACCAAATATACAATTTCTACAGGAAATTTGGTAATATTTATTTTATTTATGTTCTACTGCTCTACATCAGGAGTATGTCATGTAACACTTAAACTGACGCTCATGAATTCCCAATGGCGGTGAATCTTCCTTGTCACTAAGTGTATGATAATAGTCAGATTGGCTCACGATATTAGTTTCGCCTCGTGCCTGTCCTTACAAAAAGGCTTGGCTCTGATACAGAGGCTGTCTTCTCCGTTAGATCCGGCAGTCTAGGGTCGACAGGAGGTTTTTTCCCCAAAGCCCCGCCTATTACCTCGACAAGAGCAGCTTCAGGTCGCTTTCATCTCCCAACTGTCATCCACAGAGCCCCCTTTTCATTTTCGTTCCTATCCAACTCACATTTTACCTTTTATATGCACAACGGTAAAAAAAAAAAAAAAAAAAAAAAATATATATATATATATATATATATATATATATATATATATATAAAAGTAAATCACCGGTTTTGTACCTTCCCAGCACGAATTAATCAATTATATTTTCGCTCCCCTCCTATGATAATCGACCTTTTGAGCTAAAATTCAATATTTGACTTACATAGTGGCTTCTGAATCCTCATACTAAGTTTTGTGTCGATAAATTCATTTAGACTTTATACCGATTTCACGGAAAATTAATAGGTGCCATCCTTATGGTGTTTTGAATTTAAATATAAAATTTCATGTCGATACATTTATTACAACGGGGTATATTTGGTTTTTTGAGTTGAGTCCGTTTCCAATCCCCCCCCCCCCCCCCCCCCCCCTTTCCTTTGGCCGATTTGCCTGAAAATCAATAGATGTCGTCCTTGGACGGTTCTAGATTCACATTTACAATTTTTAGTCGATACATTCATTCTATCGATAGTTATCGTGTTCACAGACACAGACAGGCAGCCTTTTTTCATATTTGGAATCTAGAGGTCGGAAAACATGTAATTCCGTTGAAAACTCCACATTTTTTGACCGAATACATAACTTTTTCTATACTTCGTTGAATTGGGGTAGGTACAAATATATTTGTATATATTGATATTTGTTGATTAATCACTGGCAATGTACTTCCCCAGTTCGAATTATTTGTAATTAAATAAAAGTTTTCCTCTCCAAAAAGGGTTTTTTTCATCCTTTTCTGATTTTGATGTTTTGTGTCATTAGTTCAGCAATTTTTGAGTTGCTGAGCCACCCTTCTAATCCCACTCCTCATCCGCATAGGAACTTTACTTTCTGACAATCTACGTTACTTACGAGCACATTTCGCTTCTGTGCGCAAGTGGCACTGCAGACAATGTTAGTTTTTGCCTACTATCTCTGGACTTATTCAGTATGTAGAAGACTAAATTACCTACCAAGAGGTTTAATGTTACTTAATATGTGATAAAAAAATAAATAAAATAAGAGGGCGCCGGTAGCTCAGTGGGCAAAAGCTTTACGATGGGCAAAATTTAGGACTGCCACAGTAGAGTCGGCCTCATGTCCACCAGAGTGACGAAAGAGCGCTCTGGTAGTAGGCGGTATGACTTCATAATTAAAACCCCGGCATGAGTCTTAATAACTAACTAAAAAAAATATTAAAATAATTTAATTAATAATAAACAAATAAATAATTACACACTTTTCGTCGGAACGAACGCAACCCCACATGCAGCATACCAAAGTACTACTATGTTATTCGGAATGAATCCTGCCAGTTACTTCCGAAGAAAAATGATTCATCAGCCATCTGGTGGCTATTAATGAAAACATCAGAATATAGTTTTCTCCGGGCAACGATAAAACTTTTTCATCATTACTTCCGACATAAAATGAAATTCGATACAATTTGAGTACGACACTTTACTTCGGTACCTGCGATTTGTATACTTTTTGTAGGTACATCACAATAAAGTTTTATGTAAACTTAAATAATTCTAATTTAGGTTGATGAGTTATTAACTCTCTCTAACTTAACTAATTTATCTTCAATACTAAAATTACCTTTATGCTAAATATCCCATAATAAATCTTGAAGGAGCTTAGCTTTGAATAATTAAAGAGACATTTTTGTTACTAATCTGCGGCTAGGAAGGAGAGAGAGGATCATCCAGATTACTGGATAAACCAATATGTGAAGTTTGTTGTGAATGTGTTATATTGACAAAGTTGAGGTGAGGGGGTGGGGAGAGGGGGAGTGTTGTGAATATTAACCATAGGTTGGGTGCCGCCTGCTTCACACCCAACTTATCACACGTCACAATGTGTCCCAGAGTCAACTAAATCTATCTACCATATGTTTATCACAATTCGATGGACCTTGTTACTTCCCTAGCTATCTATACGAAGTACCCTCATTATCCGCGCACTGAGTGTCCGCGAACTTTTTATCCGCGAAGCGATGAATTGAACCTTCCCGCATTATCTGCTAGTCCCTACCTACGAGATGACATAAATGTAGAAATAGTGTGTATGTATGTACATACTTCTATTCATAGAAGTAAAAATAAACAAGAGCGGGCTCCACTGCCGAACTCTGAGGGGCCACTGGGTGTTTGCACAAGTAACATTCCGAGAACAGTTCCCCACTGATGTATTGGTTGCTATAACAAAGTCCTGTTATGGACACAACATGGGCGCTATAACTTTAGTCGTATTATTATCCTAACTCAAATCTAAGGTCATTTTGAAATTGGAAATTTAATAGAGAACATTTTTGGTAAGAAACAGTTTTTCGATAGGACTAACCATTTTCGCGTAAATAAAGGAAACGTCTAAAAAAATGGTCCAATAATCCACTCAGACGGATGAATGCGAAGAAGCAGACCAACCAACAAAGAAGATCAACTTAAGGCTGATCACGAATTTTCTCAAAGCTAAGGACGACTTGGCTCAAATGGCACTAGATTTTGACCCTGACGTGAACCAGATGTGCAGCTTTTCAGCGTACCCTTCACATCTGTGGCGCCTTACAAAGAACTGCAGCATACACTACGAGAAGAAGCCCGGCAAAGTCTTTGGACAACTTTTTTTTACGAAAGAAGTAAATTAATGTTCACGTTTTCTGTAAAGTTTCTTAAACATTAATTTCTTACACAAGTATTTTGCAGTTTTTGAATAAAATACATACATATTATGTTGTACTTACAATAATTTATTCCCTCGTTTATCCAGTCCATTTTAGGCTATGGTCTGTTTATCTTTAGGAGTTGAATTTTTATCCGGGGATTTAATATCCGCGAAATAAAGTTGGGACGTATCCCCCCCGGATAATGAGGGCCCAGTGTATAGGGGGAAGTTATGTAGTAGGTCAAAAATTCGATGCCGAGTTTTCTATGGAATTTCATGTTTTTCGACCTCCAGATTCCAAATATGCAAAAAAAAGGTTGTCTGTCTGTGTATCTGTGAACACGATAACTATCGATAGAATTGATGTATCGACAAAAAATTGTATAAGTGAGTCCAGAACCTCCAAAGACGACATCTATTGATTTTCAGGCAAATCGGCCAAAGGGAAGGGGATATTAGTGGAGATCCTTGACCCAAAAACTTTAATAATTGCCGTTGTAATGAATGTATCGATACACAAGTTTCATATGTAAATGCAGAGCCTTATAAACACGACACCTATTAATATTCAGCGCAATCGGCAGAAGAGAAGAGGGGTTCATGGGGGTTATGGACTTAAGCCTCCCTCTAATCATTCCCCTTCCCTTTGGTCGATTTGGCTGACAAACAAAGGTTGTCATTCTTCAGTCTGGTTTCTTCACCTCTGCTCCTGACGAGTGTTCCTCCTTGTTCCCCTCCATTGTTTCCCCTTCCAGTAAGATTGCCGCCTCCCCACACCACTTTCCAATTAAGTATAACTCCACTCCGTCTTCTTACTTCTCACTTTTCCTGTCTTCTCATTCCTTTTTCTTTCTCCTTTCTCTCGACCTACAAGCTCTACTTAGAACTCTTCCCTCGGGATATACTCTAAGACAAAAGGGGTGTAACTCCCGTTTGATCCATCAGTGCTGAACCCCTACCCAGCTCAGCTCTCTCCAATATATACATTTTACTTCTTCAGCTGTAGGAAGTATAGGTGAAGTTATGTAATCCGTTAGAAATTCGACATTCAATTTTCACCGGAATTTAATGTTTTCCGATCCACTGATTTCAATTCAAAATTGAAAAAAATAAATAAAATGGTTTGTTTTTGTGTGTTTCTGTGAACGCGATAAATCCCGTACGTCTTCAACCCCAAGATATGGGAACTTATGCTGTTTACATTGGCAACGTCATTTTTAAAAACAGCTGACATGTATACTTTCCCAGAACGTATTAAACAACTGTGTTTTCGCTCTCCCTCCGAAACCAATCGACCTGTCTATCAGTAATTGACTTACATAAGAACTTCTGACTTCTCATTCCAAATAGCGTCGATACATTCAGAAGAAGAAGAGTTTATTGTAACAGTCGCATTTACAGAGGTACACTTATACAATAAGGTTCCTTAACCATTACCTAAATACACAAAAAAAAAATCAGTTATATTAAAAACAATGGTACTGCTTAAGAGTAAATTTTAAAAACTCTTAATGAACAGAAAAAAAAAAAAAAATACAAAGTAACTGAAATGAAAAGAAAATATTGGGTCGTCACCCATGAAATGTCTGTTTTTGTTTTCATAACACTTTGAAGAGGATTAAAGGTTTACCTGTTGATTACCAGCAAAATATTTACAATCTGCAATAAACACCAGTTAATTCTCTATTTACTAATAATAATGTTTGTTTTCCTTCCAAGTAGACATTCACGTGACAATGGAAACACGTGATTTTCGGGTAATTTTTTTTTTACGAGTTCAAATTTGGTCATCCCGCTGCACAAGCTTCACGGAATATTAATCAGGTTTTTGGTGAAGGGTGTTCTAATGGAAGAACTATTCGTTCGTTGGTTTGAAAAGTTTTCTTCAGGAGATATATAAATAAAACAAACTTATTTTTGAAATATTGTCTATTCCACTAAAGATATATATTCATATATAACTACCGGTTTCGGCTTTATACCATCGTCAGGTCTAGTTATAAACTAAGTCAGTTTGCAGAGAGCGACCCTTCAAATACATCTCAGGTCAAAGGGTGCTATTAGAACTTGGGAGTCCCCCGGCTGTACCGTTAGCTAACTCATGAAATATTTCTTAACAAAACCTAGTTCTAAATTTACATAAAACAATGTCACTAGACTAATACATGGAAAAATAAGAAATAAATAAGTACAAATACAAGTAAATAATAAAAAATAGAAATAAAATTAATAATAATATTAAGATTTAGATAACTTGAAACATATATGGAACCAAATATTAATAACAGATAATACAAACATATATGTGGAAACAGAACTGGTTTAGGGTGTTAACAAAGGGGAATAGTTGAAATAAATTTGGTCATTCATACAAATGTTCCTTTTGTTAGCTTTATTTATTTCTAATTGTTCTAAGCTATTAAGTAGCCTGCTTTTTGGGCAATAATGGAGATATTTGATGCCTGTAGATGGGTCGAAAGTGTGGCTATTGTCAATTATGTGGGTCGCGAATGTAGAACGGTTTCCTCGGTTCTTTATTTCGGCCTTGTGTTCTTTAATTCTTTCCTTAAAACGACGTCCTGTCTGTCCAATGTATAATTGACTGCACGTCGCACACTCTAGACTATAAACACCGCTTCTATTTTCAATATCTGTTCTGTCCCTACCTCTCTCTAGGCACTGGCTTATGGGATTGATAGTTTTAAACCCGATATTGAAACCTTCTTTTTTCAACTCTTTACCTATTTTTTCTGAAATTTTTCCGTGGTAAGTTAAGCTGACCCATTTATTATAAACTTTATTTTGTGTTTCTAATTTGGTCAGTTTGTTCCTAAAATTATGATTTTTGACCTTCTTTTCAATTTTTTATTTATTGTTTTTTGTGGGTAGCTATTGTTTTTGGCTATTTCCTTAATAATCTTAAGTTCTTTATCTTTTGATTGTTGGGTCATTGGAATTGAGTAGGCTCTGTGGAACATGGAATAAAAGGCCGCGTATTTGTAACTGGAAGGACAGTTAGAAGATGGGTGTATTACCGTGTCTGTTGTAGTCGGTTTTCTGTGAATGCTAAATTCGAATTTCTTGTTATTAATTTTGATCTCCAAGTCCAGAAAATTTATGGTTTGACCTCCTATTTCCAACGTGAATTTTATTTTGTTATGGACTTTGTTGACAAAGTCAAAAAATAAGTTAATTTGTCGTTCTGTTCCGTTAAAAAGAATCAAAATATCGTCCACGTACCGCTTCCAAAACATGATATTACTGATAAATGGAGACTTCTCTAGAATTTCCCTCTCAATTCTATCCATAAATATATCAGCTAACAGGGGAGACAGGCTGGACCCCATCGCTAGCCCCTCTTTCTGTTTATATAATTCACTATTGAAGATGAAATAATTTTGTTCTACGCACGGTTCTAAAAGGTTACAAAGTTCTATTTTTTCAAAAATGGACCTATTTGAGTTGTTTATTAGGCCCCTAACTAACTCTAGACATTCGGTTACGGGGACATTCGTAAAGAGGTTAGAGACGTCTAATGATATTAACTTGGCTCCGTGAGGTACCTTTACATCTCTAATCTTATTGACGAGATCTAATGAATTGATAACGGTGAAAGGTGGCGAAAAATTGATAAAATGCCTTAATTTTCTATTGACGAATTTCGATAATTTATATGTAGGGGAATTTATGTAAGATACCACCGGTCTAATGGGGGCATCATTTTTGTGAATTTTGGGTAGACCAGATAATTTGGGGGGTGAAGGGTTCATTACTATTAGGTTCTGTTTCCACATACCTTTCGTGATTATCGCGACTTCTGACACAGCTGCTCGGACTTGTTTTTGGAATAGAGGCGTTGGGATAGAGGCGTTGGGTCTTTTCTTATTTTCGAAAAACCATTCTCTTGTAGGAAACTGTCCACTTTATTGACGTAATCCACACGTTTAATTAGAACCGTCGTATTTCCTTTGTCCGCTTTCACTGTTAAGATGTCATTCTCTTTGAGTTTTTCACTAAGTCTCTTCAAGAGTTTCTGTTCCGTTCCATTCCTCTCCTCTTTGTCGCGGAAATGTTTTATTTTTCTCGCGCACAGTGACTTGGCTTCCATCTTGTTACCCTCGCTGAGTATGGCATCCGCCTCGGCGGCCAAACATTCCAATTCTTTCTTGTTCGTTCTTCTCTTTAAACAATGTTTCAAACCTTTTTCTAGTAAGGTGTTTTCTTCTTTTGAAAGAACCATGCTGGTTAGATTCTCAATTCTCTTGTAGAATTTGAAGGTATCTTTCCCTGCTGGTTCTTCGCTTCTGCTTCCTTCTCGTTCTTTCATCTCTATTAACTTCTGTAGTTTTTTCTTCTGAACTTCAGTTTTCTCCTGAGCAATGTCCCATACCTTACATCTGACGTTGTCTTCAATCAGGTCCCACTCTATGAATATGAATGACCAAATTTATTTCAACTATTCCCCTTTGTTAACACCCTAAACCAGTTCTGTTTCCACATATATGTTTGTATTATCTGTTATTAATATTTGGTTCCATATATGTTTCAAGTTATCTAAATCTTAATATTATTATTAATTTTATTTCTATTTTTTTATTATTTACTTGTATTTGTACTTATTTATTTCTTATTTTTCCATGTATTAGTCTAGTGACATTGTTTTATGTAAATTTAGAACTAGGTTTTGTTAAGAAATATTTCATGAGTTAGCTAACGGTACAGCCGGGGGACTCCCAAGTTCTAATAGCACCCTTTGACATGAGATGTATTTGAAGGGTCGCTCTCTGCAAACTGACTTAGTTCATAACTAGACCTGACGATGGTATAAAGCCGAAACCGGTAGTTATATATGAATATATATCTTTAGTGGAATAGACAATATTTCAAAAATAAGTTTGTTTTATTTATTTATTACAAGTTTCCACAATATGTCCGCGTTTCTCAACTTAGAAGTTGTTCAGGAGATATGTCAGAAGATGACTTGGCGGCGGACTGTTCGGCCGGTGGTCGCCCCCAATCCGCCATAGCCTCAAACTCTATTCTGATCCCAGGCTCCCTCCATAAAGACGTATCCAAGAACAATAAAGAATAATAAGATGGACAGACGTCTGTGAATCCGGTTATAGGCTTTTGTTCCTTTTTTTTTCCTTAAATTTTACCTAACCTAGGGTAGGGGTCTTTAACGAGTACCTGACATCGGGACCATTACTTAACGTCCCATGCAAAGGATGGCGTGCTCAAGGTTTTTCAGCTCCTAGTTACTGGCGCCCTCTGCTTTTGTTCGATCTACAGAACCCCAATAAAGTACATTTATTGACATTATTCTCAACCATACTGTTTCCTAAGTCTGTAAACATATTTTCATAAATCAGGTTATATTTCGGTTATCGTCCCTACTTTTCTCATTTTCACTTTTTTCTCTTTTTACAGAGTACACCTATTTTTCCTTTTTTCTCTCAAGTAAGGCTCCGTAATGAGAAAAGTTCAATAGAGTTCTTTTAGTTTTTTCCTTTTTTCAGAAGTGCCTCTGTCTCTATAAGTCATCTTCTATATTATCTTTATAGTGACTTCATCTCAATTTTTCACGACATCCAGCTTTATAAACTTCCCCGCTCCTTGTCAAATTATATGTTTGATAGTGTTTTGATTACCCAACCAGAACGCGGAGAGAGAGTATTATTACTTCCCCAGTTATACGAAGTATGTATAGGAGAAGTTATGTAATCGGTCAAAAATTCGATGAAGAGTTGTCAACGGAATTTCATGTTTTCCGACCTCTAGTTCAAAATATGAAAAAAAAAGTTTCTATTTGTCTGTGAACATGATAACTTCAAAACCCCATAAAGGCGGCAGTTATCAATTTTCAGCGAAATAGGCAGAAGGGAAGGGGGAGGTTAAACTCAAAATGCCCTATAACTGCCGATGTAATGGATGTATAGACACAAAATTCAGTATGAGGAAGCCACTATGTAAGTTAAATATTGAGTTTTAGACCAATCGGTCAATTGGCTTTGGAGGGAGAGCGAAAACGTAATTGATTAATTCGTGCTGGGGAAGTACATATCCGGCGATTCACCGACGATTTTTTGGTTGTTTTGTAACATTTTAAGGAGTTCATTTTATTTTTTCAGTAATTAATTTAATATTATTATTTTCCTTGAGTTTGTTTCTTCTTAGGAAACATATGAACTATGTTGGGTTCCGCAAGCCTTAGTAGTTGCATTTGCATCCCCAAATGCACACTAACACATTGACAAACACCAAAAATCATTTCCTTATAAACCATGATTTTTTCACGCATGCCTGCACAATTAATAAATGTTTTGATTGTTCCTCTATAAAAAAATGTTTCCAAAAATTTAGGATACAAAATCGAAGAATGCGCCCGATTAGCGCTGTGTAGCGAATGCTCATTTTTTCTTTTAAGTAAGTATATATTGGTAAGATTATACATTTTTTTGGGGTAGTTATTTTTAGACGTAGCCAAATCTCAAGTCAAGTCAACGGTGAATCACTGGCTATGTACTTCCCCACGCTCTCCTTTCAAAGCGAATCCACCGTTTGACTTACATTGTGAATCCTCATACTAAATTTTGTGTCGATACATTCATTACATCAGTAGTTGTTAGTGTTTTTTGTGTTGAGCTTCCCTCTAATCCCCCCGTTCTCTAAGGTCAATTTGGCTGAAAATCAATAAGTGTCGTCCTTAGAGGGTTCACGATACACGTATAAAATTTTATGTTGATACATTCATTCTATCAGGATTATTTTATATATGATCTACTGATCTTCTTTTTGGTATCAGAAGGTAGGAAAACGTGAAATTTCGTTGAAACCTCGGCATCGAATTTCTGACCGATTACATAATTTATATATATAATATTATCGTATAAAATCAATCACAGGAACATATCGACACGAAATTGTATCTGTGTTAGGTTGTCAACTAATTTTCAGACGTAGGTACCTCAGTCCCGTACTTCAGCAGTGCAGCCACGTACTTGGCACACCTCAACTCACTTCGTACTTGCTAATGACAACCTATACACCCTTATAAATAAATAACTAAGGTATCTAATTAGTTGCTTTTACAATTAATTGTTCAGTTCTCAGGCGGGCGTTTGGAGGCCACCAGCCCCTGGCGCGGGTTTCCATCTCTTTAGAGGGTTTTCTAAAGAAAATTACGCACTCAAAAAATGTTTCTACTTTTTTTGATGAGTTTTTCAAATGGTCTCCTCTTCGACTTTTTTTTTTTTTTACTTACATGTAAGTGTGTGCCCTGCGGCTGCAAACGAGTTTTTAATATTCATGTACATATTTCTTGTCTGATGGTCATCATATTTTTGTTAGATGAGGTTGAAAGTGTTTTTGTACTCAAAGCAGACATCTAGTTGTCAGGAGTGTATTGGGAAGATAGGTGAGGCTTTCACACCGTTACATCTGTATAGACTTACTTTCCAGTGATGATGAAGGAAAGTGAGAACGGGCACCTGGATGGGAGAGACCTTAGGAGGGCCATTGTGCGGCCCTGCTTCACTTAGTTACACTTTTTTTTTTTTTTTATGATTCAGACGGACAGGTTTCCTAGCCTGGCAGGTTACGAAATTCTCATGCTAAATTTTATATCGATAAATTCATTACATTGGCAGTTTTAGAGTTTTTGTGTTAAGCCTCCTCCTTAATTCTCCCCTCTTCTTCCCTTTGGTCGATTTGGCTGAAAATCTATAGATGTCATCGTTAGAGAGTTTCTTGAAATCTTCGCTGGGTTGCCAAGCGTTGCTCTGCACATTCTACTTGTTGCTTCGCAATTAATAGCTACGATGACCACCGGAGTTCGGCTTTAAATTTGTTTTCATACCAAAACAATAAACATCACTTCCATATGCCTAATTCCATGTGAATAATTAAAAATTGCAACGTCATGAATTTACTGTCGATGAAATGCCTAGGAATCGCATGAGAGATAATATGGGAAAAATTCAAAGTTCCCCGAGCAACGCCTAACCCTATACCAACGTTAGTACATACTTGATACAACTGGTGATGTAAAAATTACATAATTATGAAGTAAGTGCTCATGTAATGAATATATCGACACAAAATTTCAAAAGTAAATTCAAAACCCTGTAAGGAGGAGGACCTTTATTAAGTTTCAGCGGAATCGGCGACAGGGGAAGAGGAGTTCAGGGGGAGGGCTCAACTGCAAAATCCCAATAACTACCGATGTAATGAATGTATCGATATGAAATTTCGAATTTAAAGTCAAAACCCCATGAGGACAAAATTTGTTTATTTTCAGCGAAATTGGCGAAGAGGGATCAACTCAAAATCCCTAAAAGCACTTCTAATATTCTTTACTTACATCGATAATCTCATGATTTCGATACGAATTATTTTCGATTAGCTTTACCTAATACTGTTTAATTTGTTATTTGTCTCGTTTAAATTCAGAAGCTTTTTAAGAAAAAATGTTGCCATTATTTTTCCTTATGATACTAAAAATGTTATAGGTACGCTTTGAAAGTTTGACTCTTAAAATTAAATTCCCTTTCGAAAAAAAAAGTAAATAAAAATGATTATTTTTTAGGAGTAGATTATGTTTCCCCTTTGCCTAAGCCGGTCGTCTCGATGGCCCAGAATGAAATTTTAATGAATTTTCCGTAACGTGATTGAAGAGAAGATCAAAGTGTTCCTTAAAAGCCGTGAATCGGCCGTCCTTTATAGTCTGTTGCTATTTTGTTCAACTTGGAGGGGAATGGGCTTAGCCAGAAGGACGCATGCGTAGTAGACCGTTTCAGCACTGTCTGGTTGCTCTCTCAATAACTTGGTGTAGATGAATAGTAATAATAGTATGTGTAAAGCTGAAGATGCGGGCAGATATATTCAGTACATCGGGCAGTTATTATAATTTTTTTTGTTAAGCCTCCCCTCTAATCCCCCCTTTCTTTTTGGCCGATTTGGCTGAAAATCAGTAGGTGTACTCCTTAGAGGATTATGGATACACATATTAAGTTTCGTGTCGATACTTACATTCTATCGGGAGTTATCGTGATTGTGTACCACAAAAACGAATGTGGGAGCTATGAACTTGAAATTCGGAATGAAGAGGTCTTGTGTTAATTTACCATCTGTTTAAATTTTGGCCGAAATAGGTATAAGAAAAAAGAAATGGGTCAGAAATAATATATTTCTGACCTAATCAAAAATCTTTACAAGTAAAAGTTGTAGAGAAAATTAAAATACATATTTTATATAAAATACGATTTTTCGCAGGTCGGCCGGTTTTCGAAATACATGCCGAAAACCGTCCTGCATTGTTGTTCGAAACATATATTTTGTGACGTTTCCTTGATTTACCCGAAAACGGTTTGTCCTATCGAAAAACTGGTTCTTACCATAAATGTTCCTTATGAAATTTCCAATCCCTCTTAAGGCCTCATATTTGAGAAAGGATCAATACGACGAACTTATAGCGCATCAACAGCTATAAAATATTATTTTATTACTTGTAGTTTTATGAAAAATTAAAAAATTGAAGAAAAAGTTAAAATATATGTGATGTGAACCATTACAGGACTTTCTTATACCAACCACGTTGTCTTCCGCCCCAATCATTCCATACTGGCATTACCAGGTAGGTATAAGAAAGTCAGTAAGAATTAAGTTATACAATGAAACAAAAAATACCACTCACGCCAATGCATTATTTTCTTATACTTAGTAATGCCAGTATGAAATGGTTTTGAGAAGGGGGAAGAGGAGAGAGAGTGATCTCAGCGTGGTTGGTATAAGAAAGTCCTATAATGGCCATATCAAATATAGTTTCGTTTCATTTGATATTAAGATAGTTTTTGATATTGGGCTCTCTAGGAGGATGTGAGGAGGAGGCGGGTGAGGTGAGGTAGTGAGTGAGGTGAGGTGTGTGTCGGATGCCTGGGAGGTGGTGGTGCTTCAAACTCTGTGGCCAGGTATCCAGCAGCGCCGCCTCCGTCGAAACAGCATTGGCGGGCATCTGTAAAACGGCACTTAATGGTAAGTGTAGCATGAGGTCAACCAAGCATGATCCACTCTGTCCTGTAGCCAATCGAGTACCCTGGATCTTGTCTCTAATGTCTGGACAATCAGGCGGTCAGGCATCTCTTGTATTCAGCATGCCCCTCCCATCATACCTTTGTGTAGCTTGAACTGTATTTGTCATTCCTCTGAACTATATAAGAGGCAGTGATAGTTTTATATACATTTATAATTAAATCTATTAATGTTTATTAAAATTTTTTTTATATATTTTGTTTTTTGTAACATATGCCTTTGTTTTATCGTCTATTACCAGAGAGCTCTTTCGTCACTCTGCTGAACAAGAGCCCGATTCTACTGTGGGAAGTAGATAGAGATTGCCGCTTCTGGAACAGGAAGTGACGTCATCCAGTGAGATGGCCTAGGAGGAGTGAGGTGGTTTCAAAGAACATCTCAGGAAGGGGGGGGGGGGGGGGGGTGGCGAAGGAGTGAGGGAGGTGGAGGTGTGGTTTTGTGTGGAGAGAGGTGAAGGTGGTGCGCAGTGGTTAGAGCTGTGTCAGAGGGGAAGAGACACCTCACCGGATGACGTCACTTCCAGGAGCGGCAATCTCTACTGTGGGAGTCCTAGCACCATCGCTTTTTTTTTTTTTTTTTTTCTCGATTATGGCTTTATCCTGAGGCATATCGGCCAGCTACCACGATGATCATTTTGGAAAATTTTTCATAGGCACCTTGGTTTAAGGACAAAGCAATTAAAGAAGAACAATTGAAAAAAAAAAAAAAAAAAAATTGAAAAAGCTGTAAGCAATAATTTTGTAAAGAAGCAAGATACGGACGCGCAATGCCCCCGAAGAGGAATGGGGCCACCACACAACACAGTCATGAAGGCGAGCAGGAAGCAGGTTTTGAGGGAACTTAATCCCGTGCCAGTGACCATCACTCATACACTGATTCAAGTTTTGAGGGAACTTAATCCCGCGCCAGTGACCATCACTCATACACTGATTCAGGTTTTGAGGGAACTTAATCCCGCGCCAGTGACCATCACTCATACCGTTGTTACCAATACAGTACACCGTTCTCCATATATGCTCGACCGACCCGGAACCCCGAGGAGCCCCAGCCGAATCCGGCACCCCAACCCACCCACCGCGCAGCCAACCGGCGCACGGTAGACCGAAGGGCGGCAAAAACAGATACATAGCTAATGACATATGAATATATACGAAGTTCAGACTTCGACTTTGCACCATCGCTTAACGTTCCGAAGAATGGGTTGTTCATGATTTTTTTGTCTCCCAGCTGATGGGGTTTTGAATTAAATATAAAATTTGATGTCGATACATTGAGTACATCAGCAGAATTTTTGAGGTGAGCCCCTTCTGATCCCCCCTTCTGTTGTGCTGATTCGACTGAAAATTAATAGGTGTCGTTCGTATAGGGCTTTGAATTTACATATAAAATTTCTCGTCAATACAATGAGTTTTTGTGTTAAGCCCTCCCCTCTAAACCCCCGTTTCCCTTTGCCGATTTGGCTGAAAATCAGTAGGTGTTCTCTTTAGAGGGTTCTGGACACACATATAAAATTTCGTGTCGATATATTCATTCTTTCGGGAGTTATCTTGTTCACAGACATACATTTTTGAAATCAGGAGGTCGGAAAACATGAAGTTCCGTTGAAAACTCCGCATGGAATTTACGGATTATATACTTTTCTCTATACTTCGTACAGTTAGGTAAGTACAAACAGCTAAGGACCTCGGTCGATTCAATTTATTTTTATTATTATTATTTTTTTTTGACATTTAAGACTTTTATAATATTTATCGTGTTCTTAAGATGTAATTCTGGTGTTAAATGTTTGAATAAATATATTCAATTAGAGGAGAAGCTGAGAAAATGCAATTTATTTATATATTCATGGACATGACTAATGAGTAAATTGCTTTTCTTCATTTTAATTAAGGAGATTTATTTGAGTACTCAAAACCAGAATTACCTTTTTTTTTTCGTCCCCACAGAACTAGTGTAAAGCTGGTGAAACTTGGCAACAGGCTCCTTCACCTGTTAGGAGTGCAGCGTTGCCAAGATTTGCAACCCCGTCTTGCTCCGAGGACACCTCATTATGTCTATGTTTTTTGTCTTCCAATACTCTCTCTACTCATTGGAGTAGTATTAACATTGGAGAGCTTATAGTTAATATGACTCTTGCCCGGGCTTTAACTACGAGGTCATATCGCCCGACTCAACAGTGGGAGTCCTACATTTTCATCTAGAGTAGTAGGGGTCTTTAACGAGTACTTGACATCTCACAGGCTCGGGACCATCGCTTAACGCCCCATCCGAATTACGGGGTGCTCAGGTATTTTCACCTCCCAGATAGAAAACCTAGGGACCTCGGCCGGGTTTCTAACCCGCGATCTTTAGCTCAGTAAGCAAGCACATGCATTTTCAAACTAAAAAAAGAAAGCATTAAGAATGATAAATAATATTAATCTAAGATGATAGAGGGCGCCGGTAGCTCAGTGGTATGCGTGCTTGACTTCTGAGCTAAAGAACGTGGGTTCGTAACCCGATCGAGGCCCTTAGTTTATTTTATCTGGGAGGTAAAATAAACTAAAGCACGCCGTCCTTCGGATGGGACGTTAAGCGATGGTCCCGAGCCTGTACAATGTCAGGTACTCGTTAGAGACCCCTACCCTAGGTGAATAAAAATTTAGGGTAGGCAAAGTTTAGGACTCCCACAGTAGAGTCGGGCTCATGTCCACCAGAGTGACGAAAGAGCGCTCTGGTAGTAGGCGATATGACCTCGTAGTTAAAGCCCGGGCATGAGTCATAAAACCTAACCTAACCTCTAAGATGATATTTAAAAAACTTGAAATCTTTCCATTACCTGCGATGTTTGTTTATATTCGAATAATGGTCATCAAAAAGGATATAAATATCTCTCTCAACAATATTAATCATCATTATGATATCAGAATGAAAAAAATAATTCTGAATATCTAAACATTGTTCCTGTCTTCTTGAAATAAGTCGTAAAGGAATCTTATTCTCTAATCCCCTTTAAGTCTTCTATTCGGAAATATAATTTTATTCTCATTGTTCAAAAAGAGAAGAAAAGTCGGTGCATTACGTTTTCCCAGTGTCCCGAAATATTGTCAAAAAATAAATAAATAAATAAAAAAGAAGACCCCTCTGGAAAAAATCAACAAAAACTAATAACTGCCGTTTTAATGAATTTATTTACATGGAATTTCATATGTAAATTGAAAGCTCACTAAGGACGACACCTATCGATTTTCAACCAAATGGGACGGGACATGAGGAAGGCTAAACACGAAAACTGCAATAACTGCCATTGTAATGAATGTATCGACACCTTTAGTACGAGGATTCAGAAACCACTACGTAATTGAAATATTGGGTTTTAGCGCAAACGGTCAATTATACATAGCTGGTGATTTAACCGACAACTTTTTATTTATAACAGGTTGGCCGGGATTAACTTTGATTTTTCCCGGATAAGTTCTAGAAGGGCTTATACGGAAAGCTATGGACGCCGTTCAGTGATAGGCCCACTTGGGTTACGTTATATATAATTGATACTTTGTTGTTTTTCTTGTATTCCACTGTGATATAATGGAGAAGCAGTGTTGGTGGGACGGGATGGTTAGAGGTTGTGGAGCTCCGGAGCTCCATTAAGGCGGACATGCCGGCTATGTTGGCCCATATATTTCCCTCCAGTCCATTGTACACCCCCCTCCCCGTCTTGGCATACTGGACCCTGGACCTCACTATTTCACCTGTACACATATTCATGTAATCTCATGAGCAAGGTAATTAGTCTCCACACTATTAATGCATTTGTTCCAACTTGATTTGGTTCTAACCCACTCTACTTAAGGTCGCTAATTTCATCCTCCCCGAAGTCCTTAGTTTTACTTCCCCCACCAATTTTCAACGGAATTTCATGTTTTCTGAAATTCTGCCTTCAAAAATGAAAAAAAAAAAATTTCTGATAACTGCCGATAGAATGAATGTTACGACAAATAATTTCGTATGTGAATTTTAAGCCCCATAAGGACGACACTTATTAATTTTCAGAGGAATCGACAAAAGAGAAGGGGGAATCAGAGGAAGGGCTCAACTCAAAAACCCCAATAACTGCCGATATAATGAATGTATCGACATGAAATTTTCATATTTTAAGTCAAAACCCATTGAGGATATAACCTGTCAAATTTACGCGATATCGGCCGAAGGGAAGGGTGGTTTCAGGAGGGGCCTCAATTCAGAAACCCTAATAAATACCGATGTAATGAATTTCCCGACAGAAAATTTAGTGTGAAGATTTAGAACCCCTATGTAAGGCAACTATCGTATATTGGAGCAAAAAATCCACTCGTTTTGGAGGGTGGGGGGAGGGGGGGGGGGGGGGGGGGTGAAAAGTTAAGTAAGTAAGCTAATATTTTTAGCTCACCTCATCATTATTTTGAGTTATTTAGTGCGCGGTATTACTCATGCGCGAACTTAAATTACGAAATTAAATTGTATCGTCTACTACCAGAATGCTCTTCGCTTGATCTATTGGATCTACAATGGGAGTATTAAATTTTGCCTACCCAAGCAGGGATCTTTAACCAGTACCCCTAATAAAAAAAACCTAAGGGCTTCGTCCGAGTTTCGAACCCGCGATCTTGTGCTCAGTAGGCTAGTGCTCTACCTCTGAACTCCCATCGTTCTCGTTTTATTATTTTGAGTTAATGTAATTTGTTGTTAAGATGTTAGCCATTCTAAACCATTATTATACGTAAATCGATACATGCTTAGGCCGTTCTGTGACTGTCTGTCTCTTTAGTTTCTTGTTTTGTTTTTTTCAAACTATCACTTTTGATACTTTTTTAATAAAAAATATAAAGACATTAAAAATATTTTCTGTTTCACAAAATATATAAAATACAAGGGAATAGTTTCTATATTGCTATCATCTTCAGCCACCACTTGACAAACACGTGGCTGATGATGGTAGCAATACCGAAAGTACGCCCATATATTTACTTATTTTGTGAAATAGACAATATTTTTTAAAAACATACGAACTTTTCACATGAGAACTTTTCGAAAACAAATATGTCTGTATTTGTAAATTAATGAAATTACGAATACTTATTGATCTTTAAAACTTTGAATACAAATTGTAGTACCGTCTGGTTAATACACCATGAAGCGATATTTAGACTGGGGATGTGGAGAGAGTGTGACCAATAATCAGTTGGTATAAGAAAGTCCAGTTACGGCCACATATCACATATATTTTGCTGCATTCGCTGTTTTGGTTGTCTTCACCGACAGAAACTTTAATTTTCTAAAAACTTTCCAAGTAATGTTTCTCTCCGTTTTATTTATATGACCTTTCCATGTCAATTCACACTCATATATTTTAAGTTTCCTGTGGCTTTGATATAAGCGATTTGCCAGCAATAAAAAAGGATATAAGTGTCAAACAAACCAAACACTCATACAATCAAAATTATTATTAGGAAAAGATGGAAAATGTTAAAAAAATGTCACCATTTTGATTATGACCTAATCAAAATTCTGTTCTTACAAAAAATGTTTCATATTAAATTTCCAATGGCCAGTGTGTAGAGGACATAGGGGTGTAGGGGTAGTTAGATAGGGCCAATACGAACGAAGTTATCGCACCCCAAATAATGCAAAATAAACTACTCTTAGGAAATTTTTCGTGTTTAAAATTGCGTCACACAGCAATTATAAAATATTTGTTCAGTTAGTTATTATGACTCATGCCCGGGCTTTAACTACAAGTACATATCGCCTACTAACAGAGCGCTCTTTCCTCGCTCTGGTGGACAGGAGCCCGACTCTACTGAGTCCTAAATTTTGCCTACCTAGGTTTATGTGTTTCATAAACTCTGCTGGGATGTTAAAATGTAAATTTTTTTCAGCATTTTTTTTTTTCCAGTGGTGTCTTCTTTTATTCTTTTTCTGACAATATTTCGGGACACTTACACGTAGAAGAGTCCCGAAATATTGTCAAAAAACAAATTAAAAAAATAAACCTTTGGAAAAAATGCCGCAAAAAAATCAACATACCTAGGTTTTTTCACTTAGAGTTAGGGGTCTTTAACGAGTATCTGGCATCTTACTGGTTCGGGACCTTCGCTTAACGTCCGTTCCGAAAGAAATGAAATGAAATGAAAATCAATTTTATTCTGGTACCCTAAGAATAAATACATGAACGTCTCTGAACAGAGCAACAAATACAAATAAAATGAAATATCAGTAATGAGATAAAAGAGCTACAGTGGATAGAAACAAGGATAGAATGAATGTATAAATAAGAAAATATAATAAAATAAATAATGATGAAATAAAAAAATAAACAAATACAAAAATAATTAAATTAACAGCTTCATTCTGAAGAACTCATATGAAAATAAATGTATCTAAATAAATATATAGGACGGCTTGATAGATATACTTAGTTCAAATACAGACAGAGGGGTAGTTGGTCCTGTGGTGTACTCAGTCTACTTTGGAACCAAACTAAGTTGCTTGTGTATCTGGCTTAGTCTACTCTGGAACTAACTTTGCCTCTTTGCAAACATTCTTTCATCTCACTTTTAATACTCAGTCTCTTTTGTTAAGTTTTCTCTTCCAGGATTTGTCTCTTTTTGTAAAACTTCACCAAAGAGCTTTGGTTTTTTTTATTTTTTTATTTATTTTCTTTCTACTTCCCGAGTTATAAGAAGTATAGGGGAAGTTATGTAATCGGTCAGAAATGTTGAGTTTTAAGAGGAATTTTGTGACCAACTTCAAAAAATATAAAAAAAAAGATATCTGTCTGTCTGTGAACACTTTAACTCCCTATAGGATGATTATCTCGACAAGAAAGAGGGGGCGCCGGTAGCTGAGTGGTATGCGTGCTTGCCTTCTGAGCTCAAGAACGTGGGTTCGAAACCCGACCGAGGCCCTTAGTTTATTTTATCTGGGAGGTAAAATAAACTTAAGCACGCCGTCCTTCGGATGGGACGTTAAGCGATGGTCCTGAGCTTGTACGATGTCAGGAACTCGTTAAATACCCAAATACCCCTGGCCTAGGTGAATAAAAATCTAGGGCAGGCAAAATTTAAAACTCCCACAGTAGAGTCGGGCTCATATCCACCAGAGTGATAGTAGGCGATATGACCTCGTAGTTAAAGCCCGGGCATGAGTCATAAAACCTAACCTAACGTAACCTCGACAAGAAATTTTACATGTATATCCAGCACCCTATAAGACGCACACATACACTTGAAAGGTCTCATTAACTACCGATGTATGGACACGACATTCTATATGTTGATTATTAGTTTTCAACCATGATGTACACTTAAAAATTGATTTACTTAATATTCAATTATTAGGATTTTCTTTCTTCAAAATTGTATATATTTATTAAATTTTCTTTTTCACCCGAATAATCATCTTAGTGTGTCTGTGAACACGATAATTCCCGATAGAATGAATATATACCCGAACACACTTTATATGTGTATCCAGAATCTCATAAGGATGACACCTAACGATTTTCAGTCAAATCTGCCAAAGGGAAGGGGGGATTAGGGGAATGCATAACACAATATACCTAATAACTGACCTTGTATAGTGAATGTTGGTGTAGGTATTGGTACTACAGTTTCAAAAAATGAAAAAAAATGTTGTTTATCTGTGAACACGATAACTCCGGATAGAATGAATGCATCCACGAAATTTCATATCTGAATTCAAAATTTTATAAGGACGACACTTTTTAGTTTTCAGTTGAATTGGCCGAAGGGAAGGGAGAAATTAGAGGGAGCTCAATTTAAAAAAAACTGCCGATGTATTGAATTTATCGACATGAAATTGTATATTTGATATGTATATCCAGAACACTAAAAGGATTACAGGTAATGATTTTCAGCCAAATCGGCCAAAGAGAAAGGGGGGAATAGGGGGTTGTATAACACAAAAATTCCAATAACTATTGTTGTATTGAATATATCGATACAAGATTTAGTATAAGGATTCAGAAATCCCTATGTAAGTCAACTATATCCCAAATGGTGTTGAAGGGAGAGCATGCGACGACTTTTAGGGTCCCTCCGAAGACATTGATTGCTCCGTACTTGGGAGAGAGAAGAGAGGAGACAAGGAGCCGTGTTACCAGCTGTAGCTTGGAAGCAACATATGTGGGAGCTTTTTAATTATTCTGGGCCACCAGAGAGGGATAAAGCTGAGCTGGAGGGGGGGGGGGGTCCTTTAATCCTTTCACAAGTCCTCTAATCTGAAACCTCCCTGGCTGGCATCCCCACACATCCACCGACATCCATTTACAGCAAATAGGGGCACAACTGGTCACAACAATTGGAGCTAACATTAACACTCAATTCTGCACACCACTTTCCCATAGGGTTGTCACTCATACTCCATTTCATCAAACCGTATAATTCTAATATACACGCCCAAGTTCTAGCAATCTGATGAGTAACGATTTAAACAGATTGCCAATTCGAGTTTTAACTGATGGATTTGGGGTAGGATACATAATTACATAAATAAAATGAAATATATGTGATATATAAGAAACTCACTCCCAGAATTACGCAATGAAACAAAGAACACCGCCGATGCCAAAAAATTACTTTCATATACTCAGTAACTTCAGTATGAAATGATTTTGGGAGGTGGTCACTATTGAACAGTGGTTGGTATATGAAAGTCCTATAATGGCCGTTTTGGTCCTATCTCAAATCTGAGGACATGTTAGTGATTGGAGAATTTAATAAGAAAACTTTCTGGTAGTAGGTTAAAGTAGTAGCAGTTTCATTAGTAATAAGTAGGATATGGTAGTAGCAGTTTCATTAGTTATAAGTAGTAGAAATAAGTTAAAGTAGTAGCAGTAGGATAAATATATAATTATCAATTATAATTAGTAACAGTTTCATTATTAACAACTAGTAGCAGTAGGATAAGTAGTAGCAGTTTCATTAGTAATAAGTAGGATATGGTAGTAGCAGTTTCATTAGTTATAAGTAGTAGCAATAGGTTAAAGTAGTAGCAGTAGGATAAATTAGTAACAGTTTCATTATTAATAACTAGTACCAGTAGGATAAGTAGTAGCAGTTTCATTAGTAATAAGTAGTAGCAGCAGGTTGAAGTAGTTCCTGGTAGCCTATTATTTTTTTTATTGGCCTTATGTACGATGCATGTCAGCCATGTCTCGGTATTACAGTAGAACCTCTATAAGTCGAACATCAAGGGAGACGCCAAAAAAATCGAGCTATAGAGTTTTCGACAGGCGGATTTTGATTCGACTTGTAGAGGTTAAGATTCATTCTAACTAATTTTGAGTTAGAGAGGTGAAATAAATAAAAATTCAAGTTACAGAGGTAACAAACATATTTATATTTATTATAAATCAACATTATTAAAATAAAAAATACGTAGTATATGTAGGTATTAAAAAAAGTCAGTAATTTGTTTTTGCTTTAGATAATTAGATAACATTGCTATGTTCGAGATACAGAGGTCCAATTTATTTTTTCGAGTTATAGAGGGAAAATATGTACTAAAATGGCTTGTAGGCACTCACTGATTATTTCGACTAATAGAGGGTTGAGATTTCGAGTAATGGAGGTTTTGGGGCTTGAAGGGAAAGAGGTTCTACTGTATTTGGTTATTTATACAATCAACGGCCCCGGGAGGTAGTTCTATCTACGAAATAAAACTCCCAGATAGGATTCTAACCAGCAACCGTGGTAACCATGCTACCAAAGCCCTACACTCTAGCCCAGCGGCCATCACGGTGCAGTAGTTCATATTTGAAATTCGAGTCATGAGTCTCTTTCTCTCTTAAAATACAGTCTAAACTTTATTTAATAACACCCAGATTGTAAACACGGACATTATATTTATTTATTCTTTGCATGACTAGTGTGTGGAATGATTTATTGTTCTTTGATCTTGGTTTGTTTTATAGTAGTCACGACTGGATATTCGCTTTACTCTTCTAGGCGACTTTTATTGGACAAAAATTACTTAACTCATTTACTAGCTTGATAAATATTTGATTATTTTATTTTTTTTCAGGAGTGGGTCTGGAGGGGAGCAGTGTGGGGGTGGGAAGCGAGCGAGGCGGAGTGGAGCTGGCTGCCGAGCGGCTTGTGGTGGCACTGCAGGCCTACCCAGTTCTACCACCTCCTCCAGATCCAAGGACCGCCAACATCATCCGCCTCTGGATTCAGCAGGTACCCTTCCTTCTCTTTCTTTTATATAGCTAACTTACCGATCTCTTCAGAATGTTTTCTCTCCACAGACAAACTTCACTGTAAACCTCATATAGACTATAGAACTATTTCTCAGTATAATAAGCTGATAAAGACTTCATATCGTCGTACTTGAATCCCAAAGCATGACGGAGAGTCTTCTGAGATTGCTCTTCTGATTACATATGGACATTTATCCTAGGAAGCTTCTATGAGCAGACTGGAGGAAGGAGCTGGAGATGGACTTTCCAGATGAAAAAAAGCGCTGGAATACTACAGCAAATCCGGAAGGTCATAATGCGTGCGATTTACCACGGGATTACTCAGCATGCATCTTTGAATTCATTTTGTTCCGAGTAGTGAACACAAAGTTCCAGGGACGCAGCGTCACTCAGTGATAGAGAAAGACTGGTCTGTGTACATTTGTGTTTATCTGCTGCAGTGGGGACAATGAAATCCACGTGGAACTACTTATCAAAATACTGCGAGGTGATCTATAATCCATCATACGAAAATAATTGAAAATTATACATACTCTTTCAGCTCCAGTTTTAAAAGAGTCTTTTCTTTTTAGGCGTCTTTTTGCACCAATATTTGCTTCCGAAATCACCTCTGTTATGTCTCAAGTTGTTATTGCAAACAAAATATGCAAAAATATAACGCTTCTCTTTATACACTTCCTTCATGGACGTTCATTTGATGAAAACTGTAAGAACGTCGTCGATGAATCACTGGCAAAGTACATCCTCAGCACGAATTAATCAATGAAATTTTCCCTCTAAAACCAATTGACTGTTTTGGAAAAAAATCAATGTTTGACTTACACAGTGACTTCTGAATCTTTATACTAAATTTTGTGCAATAAATTGATTATCAGTTATTAAAACTTTTGAATGGAGCCTTCTCTAATTATCCCCTTCCCTTCAGTCGATTTCGCGGAAAATTAACATGTGCCGTCTTTATGAGGATTTGAATTTAAATATGAAATTTCTATCTATAGTATGTACTCATTATAACGGCAGTTATTAGAGTTTTGTGTTGAGCCCTCTGGGTGTCGATCTTATGAAGTTCTGGGTTTACATATAAAATTTCGTATCGATAAATTCATTCTTTCGGGATTTATCGATTACATAACATCTCCTGTATTTCGTATTGCTGGGGAAGTGAAAAAATGATATGAAATGGAGATGGGGAGGATGAGGAAACGTGATCCTTATATGGAGAAGGTCAACTTGACTGGGTTACCTGAAAGTTAGATCTGAGTGCGAATGGAACATCCCAAGTTACACAAAAGAAAATACATAAGAGTTTTAGAACATTGAACCCATATATTCTCCCTGGTAGTAGGGTTGCCATAATGGCAAGATTCAGGAACATGGCCGAAGGGGGAGGTTTAGTGTCGATCTGAGCACTTTGGCCCCAAATCACTTTACACTTTATATGCTTTTTGTAAGAGGAGCACTTAGCTCCAGAAGCTGGAGCAGTTTTCATCTGCCTTTTTGGTGATAAGTTGAGAAAAAAACTTTAAAAATAAGGTAGTGAAATTAGTTGGGCGTTCGCTTCTATTCATTGTATATTTTGTAAAGATTGTAGAATAGTAATTATATAAATAAATAAAACTTTATCAACAAAAATATAGATGAAAACTCCTTGTGCTTCTTGAATCTTAAGTGCCTCTTACAAAACGTATATAGGATGAGGATGTTGCGATTTTCTGCCGCAAAAAGAGTGAATTTAGAAACAGGACACATAGCCTAGAATATTTGTGATTTGGCCAGAACAAGACTTTCTTAACCCAATTATCTTGGTACAGATGACTCTCCCCCCTCTGAAAGCTCTATCATACTGGCATGTCTATGTATATTAGGGTGGTCCTTAAAGTGAAAATGTTGAAATTTTAAAACGTGCTCCACCTAGGTCGAAAGTAGTTCCCCAAAAAATTTTTTTGGCGCCGAAAAAACGAGAAAACATATTAAATAACCCGTCCCCCATCGAGGTTGAATTTTAAATGAGATTTAACATGGGTTTCAAAGTTTTCTTCAGTCGATCGATTACTGAGCCGTTGATTTCCATCGCTTTAAGGTAGAAAATGGTACTCAGGGGTTTTCGGGGTCGCTGAAGCAGAATATGATGTTAAAAACTCATTTTAATACATGCCAGCTGTCAAAAACCTGTCATTATCATTTACTTTTATCATAATCACTGTTTTTTGAGTATTATCATTATCGACAGCTGTTAAGTGTGAAAATTATTTTTAGAAATTGATTAAATATCGATAAATGTTTTCCTTACATTTTTTTAATCGAAACTAGTAGACATTTTTGTTTAGAAACTGATAATACTCAAAAAACAGTGATTATGAAAAAAGTAAATGATAATGACAGGTTTTTGACAGCTGGCATGTATTAAAATAAGTTTTTAACATCATATTCTGCTTCAGCGACCCCGAAAACCCCTGAGTACCATTTTCTACCTTAAAGCGATGGAAATCAACGGCTCAGTAATCGATCGACTGAAGAAAACTTTGAAACCCATGTTAAATCCCATTTAAAATTTAACCTCGATGGGGAACGGGTTATTCAATATGTTTTCTCGTTTTTTCGGCGCCAAAAATTTTTTTTTGGGAACTTCTTTCGACCTAGGGGGAGCACGTTTTAAAATTTCAACTTTTTCACTTTAAGGACCACCCTAATGTATATGAAAGTGTGGTTGGCATCAGTGGTTTACTTTGTTTCATTGTATAGCGTATGAGTGACTTTCATATATACAATAATGCCAGTATGTATGAAATGAATTTGAGAGGGGAGAGACAGAGGGAGAGTGATCTGTACAAAAGGTACCTGTATATCACAGGTACAAAGGTACCTGTACATCATATATTCTTAGGCTGTCTCGGTTTTTTTTTTTTTGACCCTAATTTCGCTTGAATTTCAATTAAAATCTACCGATAATAAAAAAATACTTTCAAATTTGTTGCTTTGCTTTTACAATTGAAACATAACTTAAAAATAATTTTGTGGTGCTAACTTAAAAACAAAGGTTTTCAAAACATCATTTTAGAGCGGTTTTTCGCACATATCTCTAAAACCAAGCGACCTTCAAATAATCGTATTTTATAAAAAAAAAAATGTGCCCTTTAGGTTTCCTTTATAACTTTTTTCTTAAGATTTTCGATTAGGTCATAAATATAAGCGGTATCATATAACCTGTATCATACAAAATGGTCTCATTTTTCGTCCGATTTCGGATCAGATCCAAGTGAGCATAATCGTATGTGACATATTCATTTAAAAATATCTACAATTGATTCTAAGTTGAAGCGCTCACAAAGCTCTAATCACGTCGGGAAAATGGTTAAAATGTATTCAATGGACCTTAAAACGTGAAAATTCATTGACAACTCGATCTCGGATTTTCGCGCGATTACAGTAGGTACTTATATTAAAGGTATATATATATATATAATAAAGTAAAAAGGGCTAGGGCTCATTAAAACGGGGATATGATAGCCCTTCTGATATAGTAACTTTGTGAGAACCTGGTACGTATTGGTTCGTCCTTGGTGCCACATAGAACTGTACCTCTGACATTTGATACTTCATCTGTCCTCCTAAGAAGACAATTCCCTTCTTCTGTTACACCACAAAGGATCTGTTCCACTCCTTGGTTCCTTTTCTTTTCAGGACTCCCACTTTTTTCTTTTTATTAAATGTCTCATGCATTTCCAAGTGCAATATTGTTCAGTGTATTGCTTCTAGTGTCAATATACTTAATATTTAGAGACATTTAAGAAAATATCTGTCGAATTAGTTCGTTTATTTGGCACCTCTGATTTTCAGTATATTCAATTCAGTATATTCAATCTATCAAAGCTCGTAAGTTTTCTTTCATGTATTGAAATTGTTCATCCCGTTGTTTTCAAAATTGTAGTTTTTAGTTATTGTGACGCATGCCCGGGCTGTAACTATGAGATCATATCTATCGCCTACTACCGGAGTGTTCTTTCGTCACTCCGGGGGACATGAGCCCGATTCTATAGTGGGAGTACTAAATTGTATCTACCCATGTTTAGTTTTTAAGGTACTTGTAAAATGTACTAATCCCCATAGTGGTATATGGTAGTTCATAACTACAATAGTTTTTTCGTTAGAACGCTCAGAATGTTGCAACCACATACGCACACACGAACGCACAGATGGACATCATTGCAAGAATGGTATTCGAACGATAACTCCCGATAAAATGAATGTATCGACACGAAATTTCATATGTAAATTCAGAGCCCTAAAGAGATGTCACCTGTCAATTTTTAGCGGAATCAGCCAAAGAGAAGGGGGGGATCAGAGGGGAGGCTCATCTCAAAAATTTTAATTACTGCCGTTGTAATGAATGTATCGACATGAAATTTTATATTTAAATTCAAAACCCCATAATGGTGTGGCACCTATTAATTTACCGGCGTAATCGGTCGAATGGAAAGGGGGGACCAGAGAAGGGGGGCTCGATTCAAATATCCTAATAACTTCCGATGTAATGAAAACATCGACACAAAATTTAGTTTGCGGATTCAGAAGCCACAATGCTAGTCAAAAAGTAATTGATTATTTCGTACTGGGAAAATACCGCTGACTTTATTTTTTTTTTTTGGGGGGGGGGGGGGGGGGGGGATTTCCTTCTCAATAAAATTGAAATTGAATGAGGTTTTTGAAAAAAAAATTTTGGATATGATGTTTTGGTAGGATAATACAAAGGTGAAAGGAAGGCGTGGAGTAGGTTGGTCAGATTTCAGGCTTGAGCTAAAGTAATTTGTGGTAAATGAAGGTGAAGTGGGATGGCTCTAATAGGGTTAAGCTGAAGAGAACGGGGGAGCCTTTCATCTTTTGGAACTTCCATACCTTGAGAGGCACATAGCAACGGGCACCTATCTAGTAGCTAGTAGGCAGCAGCCTGGAGTAGAGAGTAGTAGGCTAAGCTCCAGAAATTTTTACTTCCCCAGGAGTATAAGGGAAGTTATATAATCGGTAAGAAATTCGATGTTGAGTTATCAACGAAATTTCATGTTTTCCGGTCCCTCGGATTTCAAAAATCAAAACGTCCTCATTGAATCACCAGCTATGTACTTCCCAACAACGAATAAATCAATTATTAAATCAATGGTTGATTCCCCCAAATTCCCCGTTTTCTTCGCGCAGATATGGTTGAAAATAGGTGTCGTCAATTTTTATTGGATTATGGGCACACATATAAAATTTCATGTCGATATATATTTATTCTTTTTTTGGGAGGTATACTGTTGACAGATATGCATACATACAGGAGGGCGCCGGTAGCTCAGTGGTATGAATGCTTGCCTTCGGAGCTCAAGATCGTGGTTTCGAAACCCGACCGAGACCCTTAGTTTATTTTATCTGGGAGGTAAATGGTCCAGATGGGACGTTAAGTGATGGTCTCGAGCCTGTACGATGTCAGGTACTCGTTAAAGACCCCTGGCCTAGGTAGGTAAATAAAAATTTAGGGTAGGCAAAATTTAGGACTCCTATAGTAGAGTCGGGCTCATGACCACCGGAGTGACAAAAGAGCGCTCTGGTGGTAGGCGATATGATCTCGTAGTTAAAGCCCGGGCATGAGTCATAATAACTAACTAACACATACATACAGACTTTTTTTTTCAAAATCAACACCGAATTTCTGACAGATTACATAACTTTCCCTATACTTTGTATAACTGGGGAAATGACATGAGTTCTGTGTCTATGAACACGATAACTCCCGATATAATGAATGTACGATACGAAAAATGGACGACACCTATTGATTTTCAGCCAAATCAAGTGGGGTTTGGGGGGAGTTTAACACAAATACGCTAATAAGTGCCGATGTAATGAAAATATTGACACACAATTTCATGTGTTAATTTAAAACTTCATAAGATACGACAAACATCAATTCTATCAATGGGAAGTGGGGATTCAAAAGAGGGCCGTATCTCAAAACCCCTAAAAGTTGTCGATGTTGTGGTAATGAATGGGTCAACCAATTCGTGAAGTTTGAAAACTTAGTTCATTTTTTCGCGCTGAGGAAAACCGGATTCATCGTTTTTTTTTTTTTTTTTTTTTCGGAATTTCTTTTTTGTTAGTCCAGAACTTTTTGGAGGCTCGAATAAGTTTCGAAATTCGTATGTACCCTGGAAAACAGTGTCTATGTACATTTTGGAGGCTTGAACAAGTTTGGCAATTCGTATGTACGCTGGAAAACAGTGTCTATGTACATTTTGGAGGCTCGAACAAGTACCGTAATACGTATGTACCCTGGAAAACAGTGTCTATGTACATTTTGGAGGCTCGAAGAAGTACCACAATACGTATGTACGCTGGAAAACAGGATCTATTTACTTTTTGGAGGCTCGAACAAGTTTCGCAATACGTATATACGCTGGAAAACAGTGTCTATTTACATTTTTTTGTACCAATCAGATCCAAGTTAGCGCATGTCACGTCTTCATTTCAAGTTCCTAACTATAATCGTTTCTGAGTTCGTATACGCACAGACATCATCACGGACCTTGAAAGGTGAAAATCCGTTGAAAACTCTGTCTCTATTCTAATTCGAATTCTCGAAAATTCTTAAGAACAATTTTTTCCATCCTGAAATTTCTTTGTTTTAAATTTTTGGCTTTCCATAATTGCGATCCGGGTTCTGGTGACTCCAATGGCAGGGTGACAATGTCAGTTTGTCTCATGTAGAACCGGTCAATCAGGTCAGCCACTGTAGAAGCACGGTTGGTCAGTTGTTTCCGTGGTGTAGCGGTTATCACATCTGCCTAACACGCAGAAGGTCCCCAGTTCGATCCTGGGCGGAAACAGTTTATTTTTTTTGGTTTAATATGTATTTTTATTCTATAAACGCTGTTTTCAATTTAAAATTCCGTATTTAATCTATATTTATACTCTATGAACGACATTTTAAAAAAAGTCGTGGATGTATGTCTTTCTGTGGATGCGATAACTCCCGATAGAATGAACCTATCAAAACAAAATTTGTATATACGTATCCAGAACCCCATTAGGACGACCCTTATTGATCTTGAGGGATACCGGCAGAAGGGAAGGGAGGGTTCAGGGGATTCAATCAAATCGAAAACCCTAATAACTGCCGATGTTGAGAATATATCGACACAAAATTTAGTATGAGGATTTAGGAGCCAGAGTACGTCAACTATTGAATATTAACGCAAACAGTCGATTGGTTTTTGCGTGGGAGCGAAAAGTAAACTAATTCCTTCTGTAAAAGCATTGTTAAATTACTATAAATTTGCTTTCAAGTAATTAGAAATCCATTGAGATAAGAAAGTGCATGTATTTAAAAAAAATTCAATTACTAATTATGTCATTTGGATTTCTTCTAAAGATAATGAGATGCCATCTTGTTTTTCTAAAAAAGTTCCGCTCTCCCTCAGAAACCAATTTACCGAAATGGATACTAAACTTCATGTTGATACATTCGCTATTTCGATAGTTGTTTGGTTTTTGAGTACAAACCCATTCCTCTGGTCTTTCCCTTCAACTTGAACCGAATCGGCTGAAAATTGTTGGGTGTCTTGGTGTTATGGATTTACATATAAAATGTTGTGTCGATACTGTGATAATTAATAAAAATGTAAAATAAATACAAAAATAATTAATAAATAAACAAATAATAAATATTACCACATTTCCTGTAGAAATTGTAGCTGGTCTTCTACTAAATTTTGATTTCTACAGTAGTTTCCCAAAAGGGCCCTAAAAAATATCGAAAGTTCAAGACGTGCAATTTTGAATAAAGTGCACGTATTTAAAAGAAAATTAATTAATAATTATTTCAATTGGATTTCTTCTAAAGATACTAAAGAGATGCCATATTGTTTTCCTAAATTTGCAAAAAATGTTCAATCTAATCCAAAGGTATTAATTATCGTACTTGGTTCACAGGGAAAATAAATAGCATAGAATAGAGAACAAATATTGAGTTTATTTAACACTAACTCACATTATAAATTTAAAAACTAAGATTGGAAGATAAAAAAATCAAGTTATTTACAAGAAAAATCTCACGAACTAATTTTTAAAACTATGTAGTCTTTTATTTTTTTTATTTTGGATCTATATATATCAATAAATAAAAAGTACCTTGGCGCATCTACGTACTTGTACTTTATTCACCCTTCACCCTAAACCACTCTCCTTAGACTGTTAACACTTGAAATGTTATTTTTTCACTCCTACTTCTTAACCCTAAAACATCTCTCTCTAGGCTGTTAACACTCTCACAACTCTTCTTACACTGTCCCTTGACTATATAAACAGCTAATCGGCAGCATTTGTTCTCCATTCATTGGTTGTTAACCATTCGTTTTTAAACGAAATGCCACACGTCCATCTTTGTATATTTATTCACTAATTAATTTACCACTTAACTCTTAACAGCTGTTTATGCATAATTCAACAATTTAACGATTTTCTTTAAAATAATCGAAGATTTGAAAACAAGGGTCTCTGTTTGGCAGTAACCGCACCCCGGTTCGTCCGAAACACCCAAATGCGTCGAGAAACCTGCCTTCCAGATATCGCAGACTTTTTGAAAAAAATTACCACGTCTCACCACGAAGGGCTATCTTTGGTATCGGGTGCTGAATTTTATCGATTGGGCCAACCAACCCAAAACGGAAGGTTAATACCTCGCCTTTACCAGGACATTTTATACTGAACTATTTATCATTATTTTATTTATTTTTTGCTGTGTAGAGTGCTTCGTGCACTAGAAACAGAAATAAATATTATTTATTTATTTTTTTTTAAATATAGATTTTGTAATATATTAATAATTATAATGTGTGGAATTGTTTACATCAGATGATATCCTGAATACTCTAAATTACACTACTTGTGTACATTTTCATACTGTATGAGAAGATTAGTGTTGTGTTTCCAAGCTAACCGCCCCGATATGTAACATTTGAGAACACTAGAGGCGCACTGTTTCGTGTGAACTTCCCATAGTCGGCTGTCTTTAACCAGATAAACGTCTCTACTTTCTTTACTCTGGAACAATGCACCCCCGTTCTTTCACTAGACCCACAGTTCGATCTCGTTCTCACATCTTTATGCAGTTGGGGGCTTATTAAAAACAACTTTCCCTCTTTATTTTTAGAGTCTTTCTCTTCATTCTGTAAATTATTAGGTTTTCGAGGTTGGAGGATGAACCTTAAATTATGAACTTCTCTGTAAAAAATTGCATTACTCCCCAGCTATACGAAGTATAGAGGGAGTTACGTTATCGGTCAGAGTTCGATGTTGAGTTTTCATCATAATTTTATGTTTTCCGACCCCCTGATTCCTAAAATGAAAAAAAGAAGTGCCTCTCTGGGTGATGATTAAATGTATTGACACGAAATTTCAGCCAAATCGACCATATAGAAGGAGGGATTAACTCAAAAACTCGTATAACTGCCGATGTAATGAATTTATGAATACAACAATTAGTATGAGGATTTAGGAGCCTTAATGTAAATCAACTGTTGAATATTAGCGCAAACGGTCGACTGGTTTTAAAGTAGGGACGAAAAATTAATTGATTAATTCGTTCTGGGGAAGTACATAGCCGGTGATTCACTGACAATTTTTTTTTTTTTACTTCATTTAGACATTATTTTTAGCAATGCATTGCTTCTAAGTAGAACTCTCCACGGTATCCGAAAATTATCAAATTATCTAGACCAAATGTTGTCGTAGTGTGTAGACTGGATACTTGAAGTACAGAGAACTGGAGTGAAAGAATGAGTTACTAACTGAGGAAAGAGAGCGCCGATCGCTCCTATGTAGCGTACTTGCCTACTGAACTCAACATCCCGGGCTCGAAACCCGGCCGAGGCCCTTTGGGTTTTTTTTTTATGTATCTATTATTTTTATTTGTTATGCTGTCCATCGGATGGGACGTTAAGCGATAGTCCCCCGAGCCTGTGGATATCAGGGTACCCCCTTTCTTTAGGGAAATAAAACTGGGTAGGCAAAAGTTAGGTCTTCTTGTATCGACAAGAAATTTCATTTTTACCCAAAACAGTCGATTGGTTTTAGAGGGAGAGGGAAAACTTAATTTATTTATTTGTTTTGGGGAAGTATATTGACGGTGATTCACGGACGGACGTGATGAAGAGCCAGGATACTGAATGGTGTTTCAATAACTGGCTACGACACATCAGGCCATGTAGTGCTATGCTATGGCCACAGAGAGCAGGTTTGCCAGTTATGCAGAGGAGGGGGTGCTCGCTCTAAGGGATTATGTTACTTTCATCTAAATAGTCTGCATTCCTCGGCTTCCCCCTTTTCATAACCTTCTCTCTCTCGCTCTCTCTGTGCCTTCTCATATTGGAAATAATAACAATGATAAAATTGGAAAAATTTGTTAGTAAAAAAAGAGTCGATTAATCACTGACTATGTACTTCCCCAGCACCAGCACGAATTAATCAACTAAGTTCTTGCTCTCTCTACCGTTTGGGCTAAAACTCAACATTTGGCATGCATAGTTATATCGGCACTTATTGGGATTTTTGAGTTGAACCTCACCTCTCTGATCTCCCCCCCCCCCCCCCCCACCCCCCCCCCCCCCCCCCCCCCCCCCCCCAATCCCCTTCGTCTAATTTGGCTGAAATTAACATGTGTGGTTTTCATAGGACGTTGAATTTATATATGGCAATACTGAATAATAGAGTCGACAGTATCTTTTCAATGTAGAAGGAATTCGAGGTTCTGTCGTGTAAATGAAAACTCAATATTTGGCCAACGTTTCGGAAACTATTTATTTCCTTCTTCAGGGCCTACAGGATACAACAAACAAATCAGTCATTATGGAAAATGATATAACTAGATACTTAATAATAATGTTAAAAAGAGATGGAAACAATTTTTATAAATAAATGAAAGAGAAAAAAATTAAATAAAAATAAATAAATAAAAAAAAATAAATACAATTTTTTTTTTGTTGAAATTAGTAATAAAATAACCTATATATAACAATATATACATATATATAAATAAATAATAAATAAAAATTACCTTATAATGACTTGAGTGTATGTGTGTGGTGAAGGTGTTGAGAGCTCTATGTATATTGGACACAAATCACTCAACACCTTCACCAAACACATCCACATTATAAGGTAATTTTTATTTATTATTTATTTAGATATATATATTGTTATATATAGGTTATTTTATTACTAATTTAAAAAAAAAAATGTATTTATTTTTTATTATTTATTTATTTTTATTTTATTTTTTTCTCTTTCATTTATTTATAAAAAAAATTGTCCATCTCTTTTTAACATTATTATTAAGCTTGCCTATTTATATCATTGTTCATAATGACTAATTGGTTTGTTATACTATGTAGGCCCTGAAGAAGGAAATAAATAGTTGTCGAGACGTTGGCTAAATATTGAATTTTCATTTACACGACAGAACCTCGAATTCCTTCTACATATGTCAATACATTCATTACAGTGACAATTATTAGAGTTTTTACGTTAAGTCTCCTCCCTAATCTGTCTCCTTTCCTTTGGCCGATTTGGCTGAAAATCATAGGTGTTGTCCTTAGAGGCTTCTGAATACACATAAAATTTCGTGTCGATACATTCTTTCTATGGGAAGTGTTCACAGACACATGAACATACAGAATTTGTTATTCATTTTTGGAATCTGGAGGTCGGAAAACATGCAAAAAAAAAACTTCTCATCGAATTTCTGACCGATTACATATCTATCGTATAGCCGTGGGAAATAAAAAGGTATCGGTTCTAAAAAGATAATTTTCTATCTGGGGATGTACATTGGCGGCAAAATATTTGATAATAAAGATAGTTGATGTTTTGATATATTTTCCTTCTCTCTTCCAATCGTATTATCATTATTATACTTTTTAATGCACAGATTCAAAAACTTTTGTTTTTTAATGTTTCTAAATCCTTAAAGCCGCACCTGGGAACCAGCTAGTAACTGAATAAAATTTAAATAATATCTTCAGTTGACTAACAACGTCCAAAAGTTTGTTGAGCCGACTTCCTCCAGTCTGTAAACTGAGGTAAAACGAATATTTGGAAGGCGGAGGGAGGGAGTGGAGGGGTGTGCTCAACTCCAGGTTGCCGAATTACCCCCACCCTTCGGAGGGGAGCCCCCCCCCCTCTCTCTCTCTATCCTCGTCCTATATAAAATAATTTACACATTTTAATTGGGTTCTGCCAAGTTGTCGGCCTCGGTAAGGCTGGTTCAAGTCAGGAGGAACCGAGGAATACAAAGCATTCTAGAACACAGGTTGTCATTACACCTTGATAGTATATTCACGTTCTTATGCCTATAGTATAAAGGAAGTATTGTAATCGTGCGAAAATCCGAGTTCGAGGTTTCAACTGATTTTCAACGTTTCAAATTCTCCTGTATGTTTTGATTGATATATACTTCCCCTATCCTGAAAGATAGCTCGGCCTACACATCCCAGCTGCTGCAGTTCTTGCGAAACACCGGACTGTATCACCAACAAATTATATGGTGCCATTCGCGGAGGAATAGCTAACCCCGGATAGGGCTGGAGGCTGGAAGAGAGCCACACTACCAGGAGGACGGAGGTGCGGTGGACAGGAAGCTCCCCACTCTGCCAGTTGGAGCCACCCAGAGAGATAGCCTTAGCCACATTATGTCACCCTACCTACTATAATAGTTGTGCTGGCGCTAATGGCCTCTGCAGTCGATGCGCCTAATAAAAAAAAATATATATTTGTATATATGATTTATAGAGTCGACAGTATCTTTTCATTGTTAATGGAAATCGAGGTTCTGTCGTGTGAAAGAAAATGCAAAAGGTTGTGAGCGCTCTGCCGGAAAAAAATGACTTTAACTACAAACTTTAAATTTGGAATGAAGGGGTCTCATGTGCTCACTTAGATCTGATCAGAGTTTGGCCAAAATCGGTCAAAAATTGGGACCATCTTTCCAAGTAAACGTTAAGAGGGAGGCTTAACTTCAAATCCCTCGATAACTTTCGATAGAATGAACATTTCACTATGAAAAAAGTCGTGTATGAGTCACCGGCAATGCACATCCCCAAGTTGTATATTTATAAATAATATACAAAAAATACATTTTAATAATATTTTCCCCACTGCTGTTTGGACCAAGTACAGTGAAGATGGTATCCCTAAAATGTGTAAAATCCGAAGGGTTGGCCTCTAATGGAATTCTCTGGTTAGTTCCCTGTTCGATTCTCCCGGTCGTCTCCCCCATCTCTGCCTTAGGGCCTCATCAGTCTGTCCCTTCATTACACACCACACCATTTTGCCAATATTTTTTACTTCCCCTTTTCATTTAAAAAAAATCTGCGTGGTTAGTGAATTTTCATTGAATTCATGACTGTTTTGCTATTCCAGACCATATGTCCCGAAATGTCATGAAAAAGACACTTCCGGAAAAGTTATTAAAAAAATATATATACCTATGTATATGTTAATTTTAATTGAATTGAAATACATGTACAGTTGAATAATTTAATTTAAGGCTTTAAGGATTAACCTAGTGGCCGAAAACAAATGTGATAACATGTTTGGAATTCTCTGAACAAAGAACCTTGTGCCGTTTCGAAAAAAAACGTGAGATTCGAGCTCAAGATCGCGGGTTCAAAACTCCGGGTGGCCGTGGCCCTTAGGTTTTTTGTCTGGGAGGTGAAAAAAACTTTGTGTACACCGTCCTTCGGATAGAACGGCGAGCGATGGTCACGAGTATGTACAATGTCAAAGACCCTTACCCTATGTAAATAAAAATTTATTGTAGCAACATTTAGTACTTAGTAGAGTCGGGTTCATATGACCAGAATGACGAAAGAGCGCTCTGGTAGAAGGCGATATTATGTAGGGCACTGTATGTACATTCAATTGTTACTAATTATTATATGTATATTTAATAGGTAGACAATGGTCAATGGGACGACCTTGTGGTCAGTTCAACTGTCGAGGTCGGTCATTCATAACCCACTTGTACTAATGTCCAACCGTACTACTTGTACTAATGTCCGACCGTACTACTTGTACTAATATCCAACCGTGCTACTTGTACTAATTTCCAACAGTACTACTTTACTTATGTCAAACCGTACTACTTGTACTAATGTCCGACCGTACTACTTGTACTAATATCCAACCGTACTACTTGTACTAATTTCCAACAGTACTACTTTACTTATGTCAAACCGTACTACTTGTACTAATGTCATTGGTGTAATTAACACGATTGTTCGACTCATTGAAAACTCGAAACCTATATTTCCTACCCCAATATATATAGGTATGTCAATCATCCATATGATCAAAAGTTGGGAATTTGATTTGCTACATTTTTATACATTAACCTCGAAAAGTCAACCGTTAAAGTTTTTTATTTATTGTTATTATTTCTATTATTGTTTTCTGTTTATTGTTAATATAAAACTGTTATGAGAGACTATACTATTCCAGTTGGGTTATTATTCTCTTTAGGCTGTTTGAGGCTTCAGGCTAAGAGTAATGTGACTATACCCTTATATGTGTATTTGTTTGTATTGTTTTGAAATTAATTTTAAAAAAATTAAATAAATTTAATGCTCAACGTTATGATAAAGGATGGATGTAAGGGGCGAAAATGGGCCCGAGCCCACAGCGGCAGAATTTAAGGAGATAACAATTTTAAAAGGCCAAAAATTGAATGGCTAACCCCCTAACCAATCATATGGCCGAGGCGGTTTTTAAATTGGTCGGAGATAGTTGGACCTTTTCATCTGTGTTTCCGTGGTGTAGCGGTTATCACATCTGCCTAACACGCAGAAGGTCCCCAGTTCGATCCTGGGCGGAAACAGTTTATTTTTTTCTTCTTCCTCTTTTTTTTAATACCGGCTTTATAAACTTTCTATTCTCCCAAATCTTACTTAGGGTTTTCTAGGTTGAGAACCAAAGGCGAAATTTTGGTGAATTTTGTGATGAACTACTGGATTCTTCAAGAAGTCTATCAACTGATTTTTTTTTTTTTACTTTACCATCTATGAATAGAGGAAGTTATTTAATCGGTCAAAGATTTTAAATTGAGTTTTCACCGGATTTTCCTGTTTTCCGAACCCTGATTACACACACACACACACACACACACAAACACGCACACAAAAACTCTAATAGCTGCCGTTGTAATGAATATATCGGCACAGAATTTCAAATACAAATTTAAAACCGTATAAGGATGGCACTTGTGAATTTTCATTGGAATCGGCCGAACGGAAGGTGGGGGGACCAGAGGGGAGCTCAACTCAAAAGAACCAATAACTGCCGATGTAGTAATGAATGTATCAACATGAAATTTTATATTGAAATTCAAAATCCCACACACCTATGATTTTTCAGGGGAATTGGGCGAAGGGTAAGGGGCGGGACTCAAAAACCCTATAAAACTACCGATGTAATTGATGTAACGACAAACGGTCGATTGTTTTTGGAGGGAAAGCGAAAACTTAAATGTTTATTTCGTTCTTAAATGTTTATTTCGTTCTGGGGAAGTATATTGCTGGTGATTCACCGGGCGGTTTAAGTGACATATATTTTAAAGGTTAGGTTAGGTTTTATCACTCATGCCCAGGCTTTAACTACGAGGTCATATCGCCTACTACCAGAGCGCTCTTTCGTCACTCTGGTGGACATGAGCCCGACTCTACTGTGGGAGTCCTACATTTTGCCTACCCTAAATTTTTTATTCACCTAGGGTAGGGGTCTTTAACGAGTACCTGACATCGTACAGGCTCGGGACCATCGCTTAACGTTCCATCCGAAGGACGGCGTGCAAGTTTATTTTACCTCCCAGATAAACTAAACTAAGGGCCTCGGTCGGGTTTCGAACCCACGATTTTGAGCTCAGAAGACAAGCACGCATACCACTGAGCTACCGGTGCCCCTATATATATTTTAAAGGCTTCCAAACTATTGTAATTTTCAGTGTAACTGTGAAATGATATTTAAATATATGCAGTTGAAAATGAAACCCACGGAACCCTTTGCATTAGGGCCCGTTCGACTTGACTTGTCTGAGGTTGAAAGAGGTGGTTCTACCGGGTCGACCCACATTGGGCCCCTTTGGAACTGGCTAGTAGTGGGGAGCTCTCTGAGTAGTCTAATTTTAGTTGTGGTAGTTAGGTCTTCCCCTCAGTTGGGTGATGTGACTCCCGAACGAAGGAGGCAGGATGGTTCGTGACGGAGGCGGTGGAAGCTTGGTAGCGTCAACGGTGGCCCTACTGGAGCGGCAGCTGGCCCGGGGGGCGCTTCGCAGTGAGTAAATACATCAACTGGCTCCCGGATACTCCAAATTAGTCTCATATATCAGAAGGAAGGCTTTCTTGCTATTTCCGCGTATTTATCTTCCTAGTTTATTTCGGTGCACCGTTTGGGTATCATTTTTTATCAAGAACTAGCTGGGTTACCTGGCGTTGCCGATATTATATTTGAATTTAGGACATTCTTAAGATATCCTGAAAGCTTCATTACTAAATATTAATTTTTTTTCGGTGTCGGTATAGATCATAATAATAATATTTATTTCCCTTAAATCATAACATGATAATTGGTTACGTCATAAAAATGTTCACACCCAGATAATTTATACAGACATAAAAACTGTTATTAGATCTTGATGTTCGATACCCGGTAAAATCGTAAAAAAAACCTTAAGCTTAGCATCCTTTGGATGTTCCGAAATTTCTGCGATCTAAAGTACTCGTTTATTACCCTTAGTATGCGATGCGACCTCCGAATGAGTAATAATAATTAATATAAAATTATTTAGCATAAAAAAAATTATGATAAATATTTTTTATAATTTTTGTGGTTTCTTCCGCCACTATATTTTGGGAAGTACATATCTATCCTCGGGTCAAAATATAGAAAAGAGAAGAAATAAAATAATTATTTCAATGAACTTTTCGAATATTTTATGAATAGCGCGGTATTGCTTAAATTATCGTCCAAAATTATTTAATTGAATCTCTTGCTAAAATGAGGCGTATCTCAATGCACTTTGTCTAGGATCTTATTATATAGTTTCTTATTCAAAACGCAAAATTTGGCCAAATCTTTAAATCCGGTGTTACCAAAAAGGCAGCAGTTTCTTTCAAAATATCAGTTTTGTAGCGTAGGATGAAGCGAGGCCTCAAAATCAATTATTCAACAAATTTCGTAAAAATCTAATAAAATTAAATTTTTGCAGCACTTGAAACTGGCCCTGCTTTTTGTACATTTCAGATTTATGTACAAACCATTGAAAAAAAAATATATATGTAAAAAATATATATTGTGATTGTTACTTTTGAATTTTTTTCCTTAAAATGATGCGTTTTGTAAATCCAGGAGCCAGTTCAATCTTCCTTGAGTATGGGGTGGTGTTTCTTATGAACAGGTTGGAGTCATAGGGGCGGTCAAAAATTTCATGTTGTTTCCACCAAATTTCCACCAAACCCTGTCCAAAAATAAAAATAAAAATTGTATGTATTTTTGAAAAGCCACTATATATGTCAAATATTGAGTTATAGCTCAAACGGTCGTTTATATTTCGAGCGAGAGCGAAAAAGTAACGGATTAAATCTTGCTGGGGAATTACATAGCCCTATGATTCACCGACGATTTTTTTTTCTCATTGTTAACAAAAATTGGGAAGTTAGAATACCATTATCAAAATTTGTGTATTTTCCCCCTAGAGACGATTCCAGAATCTTAACTGATCTTCTTATTCAGAAATTTCTTCCTTAAGGGGTTTAGTCTTCTCGGATTAAGGGTCCCCTCCCTTCGGTTGAAAACTTCTATTGTAAGAAGATGATCCCTTTGACCTTTGACATCAGCTTGTGTAGCTTATGTTAGTATTATATCATACGAGTCTTTACCAGGGTCATTCCATTCCTAATTCAAACTAATAATATTATATATATATATATGTATATATATTTTTTTTCCTGTTACATTCCCAGCTCGACGTAGTATTGGGGCAGTTATGTAAACTTTCAGAAATTATCTCTTGAGTTATCATAGGAGTTTTATAACTCCGACCCCCATGAATGCAAAAAAATAAAGATCAAAATTTTTGTCAGTCTAAATTTTATACGTGCATTCAGAACCCCATAAGGATTGATTTTCAGCCAAATCGGTATAATGGAAGGAGGGGCTTAATATAAAAACCCTAATAATTGCCGTTATATTTGTATTGACATTTTAATTGAGAATTGAGAACTTACTTTCATCTTGAGTCTGTCATTTAGAGCGAGAGCGAAAATTTAGTTGGTTAATTTGCGCTGGGGAAGTACATTGCCGGTGATTCAACTCAAACAAATCTAACTGGTTGATATTAATTTTCAAGAAGGTATTGGGCCCCCACCCAATAAATTGTTTACACCCCCTTTATAGAGTTTTCATGAATTTACCTTATTTTTTAACTTGTTTTTTACTTCCCCAGAAATGCGAAGTATAGGGGAAGTTATGTAATCTGTCAGAAATTCAATGCGGAGTTTTCAATGGCATTTCATGTTTTCCGTCCTTTAGATTCCGAGTATGAAAAAAAAATTGTTCTGCCTCTTTGGGTGATAATCGAATGTATTGACACGATGAACTGTTCATAACTAGACCTGACGATGGTGTGAGGCCTAAACCGGTAGTTTTATTTTTATAAATATCTTTAGTGGAATAGACAATATTTCAAAAAATAAGTTTGTTTTATTTATTTATACAGATATGCCTGACTCAGCTCAGTAGAATGTATTGCACCCCTAGTTCTTTCTGGGGAAATACATTGCCGGAGATTTGCCGATAACATTATATTTAGCAATGCATGTTGCCTTCATGGACCGATTGCATAACTTCCCCTATACTCCGTTCTTCTGGGGAAGTAATAAATTAAAACAAAATGAGTTGAAGTGGTGTGGAATGACCCCTCATATGAACCAACTAACTGACGAGCGTGTATTGGTTATCTTAGTTAGCTGTTGTGTTCTTTCACCCCTACATTTATCGTGACTGGTTGGGTGAAGTGAGCCGTGCTCATAGATACAGATACAGTACAGTGTATCAATGTTGTATGTCTGCCGATATGGGCCCTGTCTGTGAGCTGTCATCTTCAGGACAGGACCCACCCACTCTCATAACCAATTAAAAAAAAAAAAAATTGGCGTATGTACTTCCCCAGCACGAATTAATCAATTAAGTTTTCGCTCTCCCCATAGAACCAGTCGATTGTTTGGGGAAAAAATCTATAGTTTGTTTACATAAGAGCTTCTGAATCCTCATAAATTTTGTATCGATACATTTATTACATCAGCAGTTATTAGGATTTTTGTGTTAAGCGTCCCTCTAATCCCCCCTTTCCCTATTTGCTGATTTGGCTAAAAATCAATAGATGTCGTCCTTAGAGGGTTCTGGATACACATATGACATTTTGTTATGATAGATGCATTCTATCGGGAGTTCCAGACACACACCCTTTATTTACTTCCTCGGCTATACGAAGAAGTATAGGGGAAGTTATGAAATCAGTCAAAAATCCAATGCGGAGTTTCCAACGGAATTCCATGTGTTTGTGTTTGTCTGTGAACACGATAACTCCCGATAGAATGAACGTATCGATACGAAAATTTATATGTGTATCCAGACCCCTCTAAGGATAACCACTATCGATTTTCAGCTAAATCGGCCTGCGGGAAGGTAGGATTAGGGAACTTCTAATAACTGTGTTTATAATGAATGTATTAAAACGAAATTTCATAATTAAATTAAAAGCTCTCTAAGGATGACACAGAATAATTTTCAGCAGAATTAGCAAACTTTTTTATTTTTTGAATCAGGAGATAACATTGTGGGTAAAATTGGAAAGAAGCGTTCGTTATTAGAAACTATAGAACGAACTAAAACGAAATTTGAACGATAGATCAAATTGTGTTGTGGGGGAGAGGAGTACAGTTGTTGAATATATGATATTGTTCAGGTCTTATTGATGGATTGAATTCTTGTAGAAATCCGCTAAATGTGAGTTTCATCCTTCCTCAAAGTGATCTATTGGCCGAGTTAAGACCATTTAAATATACATACAATCGTTTATTTTCTAACTTCCAAACATAGTCGGAAAAAAAATATTGGTTTGGCAAGAAAAAATAAAATAATATTAGTTTTAGTTGTGATTTTAGACTGTAAAACAAAATAGGCAAAAATTAGTTTATTTACACGCAAAATCAGTTCAATGGCACCTATTTCTGTTTTGGCAAAACATCTCAGACGTTACTATAAATATATAATAATTTATCTTTGTACTTTTATTCCTTTTGAAATTGCTCAGTTTTCTTTCTTCTCTTCTTTCGAATAATTTATAACATAATATATGAATAATTATTCGTATAATCTAATTTGACGTATTATTTCTAACAATAATAGCATCTATAATTAATTAGTCATTCTTCAATATCTTGCCAATTAATTCAGTTTGGGGACGTCAACTCTGCCTTTTTCAATCACTTCTAATAGAGCATGTGTGTATATATATGTCTCATGCCCGGATTTTAACTACGTCATATCGTCTACTACCAGAGCGCTGGTGGACATGAGCCCGACTCTCCTGTGGAAGTCCTAAATGTTGCCTAAATTTTCATTCATTTAGAGTAGGGGGTCTTTAACTTGTACCTGACATCGTACAGGCCGGAGATTATCGCTTAACGTCCCATCCGAGGTTTTTTCACCCCCGAAATGAAAAACCTAAAGGCCTCGGCCGGGTTTTGAAACCATTAATTGATTAATTCGTGCTGGGGAAGTACATTGTAGGTGATGCACTGAAAATGTTTCTTTTTCAAAATAATGATGTAATGCATTGGAAAAAAAAAAAAAGACTGTCAATTACCACCATTTTTTTTTTTTTTTTGTCCGAGGGCTGATTGTGTCACCGCGGCCAGAGTAGGCCTATTGTGTATCCTCAGGGGGTCAGGGGCACCAAAACAAAATAAAAAAAAAAAAAAGACCCGAAGCAGTCAAATCTTCTTTCTAGTGCCCCGCCCTGGCTTAGAGCATATGTGGGCAACAACCGGCCCGCGAGACATTTTGAAAAACCCAATTAAAAAAAAAAAAAAATATTACACTACTTACTCACACTCACTCCAAATTAGGAAGATCGAGTAGGATGGGGTTTGTTGCTTGCTCCTGCGGAATCAAGTGAGCGAGCAAGGCGAGTGAGGAAAAATTCATGTCATCGCGTGTTTGTTATCTATCGCTAAAAATTATGAACACTACTTTAAAGTCCGACGTTATTTTTTTTTGAACCATCTACGCGGCCCGCGAACGTATTTGCACACTAAAGTTTGGCCCGCAACTTGTCAAAGGTTGCCCATACATGGCCTTAGAGTATGAGCCGGAGTCTCATTTCCTCGCCACATTTCCTGCACAGAGGGCTTCTAGCGATGCCCATATTGTGTAGGTGTTTGTTCATATGACAGTGTCCTGTGATCATCCCGGTCATAGCTCTTAGATCCATTCTGCTCATATTCACGAGCTCTCGGCTCCTTTTCTCTGAGGGTTCCGCAACAAAGAGTTTTGACTGTCTTTGCTTTGGGACCCCCCCCCCCCCCCCCCCACAGAATTAATGAAATAAGTTTTCGCTCTCCCTCTAAAACCAATTCCGACAGCAATTGGGGCTTCTTTCTGTGAATAATCAGATAGCAAATCTTCTTTTCATTCATGGGATTGGAAAACATGAAAATCCCGTGAAAAGTCAACATTGATTCTCTAACTGATTACGTTGCTTCCTCTTTGTACTGGGGAAGTAATATTCTCTCCAGATTTTCCAATCCAAGCAATCGGACCATAATTTTGAGGAAAACACAAAAGATTTGGACATTTTTTCGTAAGATGAAAAGTGTTTTTGTTTTAACTTTGCTCTCCGCCTCCCTAATGCCGCATTAAATTGAAATTTTGGATGTTCTTGAGACGCCAAACTTTTCGAAAATGCTGAAAAGAAATAATTTATTTTTTTAACTCTTAGTGCGGGTGGTTAAACATCTTTTTATTTTTTTTAAATATATTTTATCTTAGTTTACTTTTAACTCTTTCAAGATTTTTTATTTTTTTCAAAAAGGAAGATCAAAGATGGGTCTGGGGCTGGTATGGTTTTGATCAAAGAATTGGGTTATCTAGATGTTGGCAATGGTAATGGTAGGTCTGGTATGGTATCTATCGGACTGCAGGGGGGAGGCCCCCTTCCTCTCTATTCTTGGTAGCGTCTATACTGAGGTCCAGTCTCCACTAGCATGGACTCCAACCTGTTCTACCACTAGTTAGACTATAGACAATTATATGTATTATGGACAATTATGATATATGGTCGAATTGTAGACAATGGTGAGTCGAGTATGGACGAGTCTACCCTCAAATGTACCACAACTGGTAACAGTTCCACCACAGATTCAGGCAAAGATGACAACTCTCTTACAACAAGTATGGCATCTATCTCTACTAATTCTGACAAAGATGGAGACAATGAGGGTAAGTATGTATATGAAATTTTCACCTTAAACCTCAAAATTTCCCAAAAGGATTTAGAGTTTGGCACGATTAAAACCATCAGTATTTTTGTTAGTTTTAATTATTTAATTATTTTTTGGCACAAAGTCTGTATGTCTGAAAAGAAAGAGTCGAGTCGAGTGCCAAAATCCGAAAGAATAAATAAATGGTATTTTTTTTGGAATGGAGGCTTAAAATTCTTTATTTGAGAGGTGTTTTAATTTGGATTCGGTCTTATGGTGTCCATAATTCTTCGGATGGTACGTTAAGTGATGGTCGCGAGCCTGTGCAATGACAGGTACTCGTTAATAACCCTTTACCCTAGGTAGGCAATATTTAGGACTCCCACAAGAGTAACGTCATGTCCACCAGAGTAACGAAAGAGCGCTCTGGTAGTAGGCGGTATGACCTCGTGTTAAAGCCCGGGCATGAGTCACAATAAGTAACTAACAATAATCGGAGTAGACAAAATAAATGTTCAAATTGGATATGCTTAGACAAATTATTTTGTCACTTTGCATTCATAAACTATTCCTTCCATTTGAGTTTGATTTTTGGGTATTTCTAATATTGGTGTTAGCGCACTGGTAGCTACACGCGTTGATCATGTCGTTGAGTAACGGGTATTTCTAAGATTGGTGTTAGCGCACTGATAGCTACACGCGTTGATCATGTCGTTGAGTAACGGGTATTTCTAATATTGGTGGTTAGCGCATTGGTAGCTACACGCGTTGATCATGTCGTTGAGTAACTCCAATGAAAATGTGATTTTTGGGTATTTCTAATATTGGTGGTTAGCGCACTGATAGCTACACGCGTTGATCATGTCGTTGAGTAACGGGTATTTCTAATATTGGTGGTTAGCGCACTGATAGCTACACGCGTTGATCACTTCGTTGAGTAACTCCAATGATAATGTGATTTTTGATTCTTTGGGGTTGTATTCACTTCTTTTTTCTCCAGGAGGAGAAAAAAAAAAAAAATTCACGTGAAGGATCGATTTCCAATAAGCACTTTTTAATACCGATTCCACCCCTAACCAACCTCTTGAAAAAAGACAATACAATTCCTATCCCTTATTTGAAAATGATGGGCCAAAGTTATCTATGCTCTGAATTTTTATTCATCCCCATTAACACCGTTGGTACGGTCTGTTCGCGATTGGAAGGCGCAGTATGAGTAATGTGGGTGAACATATTGAACAGGGTAGGGGATTGCTACTACCTGACTTAGAACAACAACAACAATATTAATTTACAATAAACCATAACATAATAATAGGGTACAATACTAGTTATTAAATATTAGAGCGGTCACACATGTGATTAGTAATAGAAACAACAGTAAAAAATAAATTAAATAACAATTAATAAATAAGTAATAGAAAAAGTAAAGTCGTATTTGAACTAATCAATTACGTTTTTGCTCTCCCTCCAAATCCATTCGACCGTTTGGGCTAAAACTCAATCTTTCCCGTATATTGTGGCTTCTGGAATCCACATATTAATTTTTGTATCGGTACATTCATTACAACCGTAGTTATTAAGTTATCAATATTTTCGTGTTAAGTCTTCTCCTTAATCCCCCCTTTTTCCTTTGACCGATTTGGCTGAAAATCCATAGGTGTGTACATTCATTAATTCGGGAGTTATTCCGGTTCACAGCCACGTAGACAACAATTGTCGACGTGAAAACGTCTATTCGCTCCTTAAGCATAGTGATAGCCGGTCAAACTTTCTTGTGTTACAAAATACCGTCAGATTTCAATCGCTAATAACTACGAGACTAATAATGCGAAAACAACGGTTGAGGTCACAATGGATAGAGCATGTCTGTACGTGTTTGTTGTGTAGTGTTTGTTTTGCCTGTGACGTTATCGGGCTAGTGTGGGCGCCGGCGGATGATTGTTGCGAATTAGCGTTGTGTAAAATTAGAAATTAGTGTAGCATGATAATGCGTTTAGATAGGACGTTGATTCGGGTGTCATTGTTAAGAGCATGAGGAGCACTACTAGGACTCAAAGTGAAACAATAAAAATATTCGCCGAAATATATGTAAAAATCGGTATTTAATTGAAAATTGCAAAAAAATTAAAGATGTCTCATATGAATCGTAAATATGCGCGGAATTATAGAAAACGCAAATCAGAGGAAAGCTCGCATCAAAAGGAATTTAAAAAACCTAAAAAGTCTAGTGCCCAGCAAATGCAAGAGCTACGGCAGCATCGAAAAGAAAAGAAAAAAAACATTTTTTATGATTTTATCCCGACGTTTTCACGGAAAATCTACAGAAGGTTGGAAACTATGAAATTCCGTTGAAAACTCGGCATCGAATTTGTGATCGATTACAAAACTTCCTCTATACTTCGTACAGCTGGGATGTTAAAAGGTTCAACTACTATTCATTGGTGTTGGTAGTACTTTTAAAATTTTTATTACAGTTTAAATAGTTTACTACCTGATTAATGAGATTGGTCATCCTGGTAGCTGCGGATGCTACTAGTGGAATTATGACGGTAGGTTTTATGGACATTAAACGAGGTATTTATTACGTTTTTTTGTATAGAACGTTTCATAAGTTAACTGAGAAAAAATTAGATGTTTCCTTCGTGTGTCGGTCTGTCTACTTCAGCCACAGTGGAACCAGCCAATGTAGAGACTCCCAACCCGCTTGCGGTAACTCAGTGATAGAACAAATATTCCCAAGTTCATGAAAGTCAACCGTGTGCAAAAATACAGTATATACACATGAAAAAAAAAAGTTCCGCTCTCCCTCAGAAACCCATTTACCGAAATGGATACTAAACTTCATGTTGATACATTCGCTATTTCGATAGTTGTTAGGTTTTTGAGTACAAACCCATTCCTCTGGTCTTTCCCTTCAACTTGAGCCGAATCGGCTGAAAATTGATGGGTGTCTTGGTGTTATGGATTTACATATAAAATGTTGTGTCGATACTGTGATAATTAATAAAAATGTAAAATAAATACAAAAATAATTAATAAATAATCAAATAATAAATATTACCACATTTCCTGTAGAAATTGTAGCTGGTCTTCTACTAAATTTTGATTTCTACAGTAGTTTCCGAAAAGGGCCCTAAAAAAATATCGAAAGTTCAAGAAGTGCAATTTTGAATAAAGTGCACGCATTTAAAAGAAAATTAATTACTAATTATTTCAATTGGATTTCTTCTAAAGATACTAAAGAGATGCCATCTTGTTTTCCTAAATTTGCAAAAAATGTTCAATCCAATCCAAAGGTATAAATTATCTTACTGGGTTCGCAGGGAGAATGAATAGCATGGAATAAGAGAAATAATATTGGGTTTATTTAACACTAATCTACATTATAAATTTAATAACTTATATTTAAATATAAAAAAAATTAAATTATTTATAAGAAGAAATCTTACGAACTAGTTACTTGAAACTATATCAGTCTTTTTTCTGTTTTCTAGTTGCCACTATTTATAGTTCTTTATATACGTATAAATAAAAGTACCTTTTCTCTTCTACGTACTTCCAATGTTATTATTTTCACTCACTCAGACTGGTTCACTACACCTTAACCCTAAAAACAACTCTCTCTCTCTCTCTAGACTGTCTCTTGACTATTTGAAACAGCTGGTCGTCGTCATTTGTTCTCCATTCATCCATTCATTGGTTGTTCACATTTCGTTTTAAAACAAAATGCGACTAGTCCATCTTTGTATATTTATTCATTATTTAATTTTATTTCTCAACTTCTAACAGCTGTTTTTATACGAAAAATAATAATTGATTTTTTAATATATTAATAATCTTAATGTGTGTACATTTTTTACATCACAATACATTCATTACATCGGTAGTTATTGGGGTTTTTAAGTTGAGCCCCCCTCTTCCAGCCGATTTCGCGATAAATTAATTGGTACCATCCTTAAAGGGTTTTGAATTTAAATATAAAATTTCATATCGATGCATTCATCACAACGGCAGTTATTACAGTTTTTTTGTTTTAAGACCCCCTCTCGTCTCTTATCCCCATTGGTGGATCGGCTGAAAATTAATAGGTGAAAATGTCCATTCAGTCAATCTAGAATTATCGTGTAAATAAATATATTGTGTATAACAACATAGACAAACACACAGACAGAGTAGCTTTAGGAATAGATAATTAAAATGCACAATTTCTTTGTCAAACTTCACTATATATTCTCAAATACTCAACTAGTTTCGCCGTGTTAAGGCATTATCAAGAGTCACGTACAAACAGTTTGTAAGTGACTCTTGATAATGCCTTAACACGGCGAAACTAGTTGAGTATTTGAGAATATATAGTGAAGTTTGACAAAGAAATTGTGCATTTTAATTATCTATTCCTAGAATGGAGCTTCACAAAGTAAATCTGGAAACCATAAATTATAGAGTAGCTTTAGTTGTCTTTAACGATCATCTGATATCTCATAGGCTTCCGGACCATCGCATAACGTCCCATCCGAAGGACGGCGTGCTGTTTTCTTATGTTAGTCTGAATGACCAGTTAGTATGTTAAAACGTAAATAGTTGCTTTTATTCTTTATTTGAGCCAGTTTCCTTTGGGTTATTAAGCGTGTTCAATTCGAAAATATAGTGAATGAAGAACTACTCACTGTACGTACCGTGGATTAGTAACTAAACTCAGAATATAGGAAATCTGAGATATTGTTCTAGTAGCCCTGGTTGTCCAGTACTGATTGGGGCGGTCGAGTATTTAAGAAGTTCAGGATCCCCCCCGGGGCTATGAGCTGGGCTGAAGTTTATCGCAACTCAAACACGATGAAGACACACCACCTCACCTCCTGGCTTTAGCCAACAAGTTGATGGATGGCCTCTCTATAATAATACCTTATAATCTGACTAAATTCAAAACTGTGTTTTTCATTTTTGAGAACACCAGGATCGAAATAAGATTTTTGGAAAAATGTATGTAGATATGTATGTAGTATGTCCGTCTTTCCTCTATTTGTCCATAATTTTCAAGTAAAAACATTCCAGCGGTAATAATTTAATTTGAAACTGTTCGATATCTCGGACTTCATTTTGAATTTTAACTGGGATTTGTTACAATTGTAATAGTAAAGGTTTATTTTATTTCAAGTTGATCTACTGAATCACGCTTAACGTATAATGTACAATAGTGGGTACTTCTATTATAGAACTTGAGACGGTCTGCTGTAAGAATGACTTCCAGTGGGTTGGAAACGGAAACCGGGACAGAGAGACTAAAGAAAAGAGTCTGGAACGACGAGGACGAGAGAAGAAGAAAGCGGTGAAGCTGAGGAAGAGTTCAGCCAGTCTGGAGAGGACCCGGAGGAAAGAAGGACGGGAGCAACGGTGCAGATCGGCACACTATAGGTCGCCACCTCCACCGCCGAGGGGGGAGTGTGGCTGTCGACGGGAGGACTTCCTCTCTGGACACCCATTCTGGCTTCCTGCTGGCCCCCCGCTCCATTGTCAGAAGGAGATGTACCGTCACTACTACCGCCCCTCACCTCCATACCACTGCTCTCCGTACGGCTGTTCAAATGTTGTAAGTATAACGTCATCATATGGCTTGTCTAATAGCACAAGTGGGGGGAGGGAGGTGGTTAACTTGAATTGATCAACTAAGTGGTCATCTCAAAGAAGGGGGAGGGAGGTGGTTAACTTGAATTGATCAAATAAGTGGTCATCACAAAGAAGAGGGAGTGAGATGGTTAACTTGAATTGATCAACTAAGTAGTCATCTCAAAGAAGGGGGAGGGAGGTGGTTAACTTGAATTGATCAACTAAGTGGTCATCTCAAAGAAGGGGGAGGGAGGTGGTTAACTTGAATTGATCAACTAAGTGGTCATCTCAAAGAAGGGGGAGGGAGGTGGTTAACTTGAATTGATCAACTAAGTGGTCATCTCAAAGAAGGGGGAGGGAGGTGGTTAACTTGAATTGATCAACTAAGTGGTCATCTCAAAGAAGGGGGAGGGAGGTGGTTAACTTGAATTGATCAAATAAGTGGTCATCACAAAGAAGAGGGAGTGAGATGGTTAACTTGAATTGATCAACTAAGTAGTCATCTCAAAGGAGGGGGAGGGAGGTGGTTAACTTGAATTGATCAACTAAGTGTTCTCTCTCTCTTTAAACCTAGTTCAATGGCTATCTTACTCAGGGACTTATAAATCTTCATTCCTCCTCCCTTTGACCGATTGGAAGGCCTTGGAACGTTTCAATCTTCATATAAAATTCATTTCGATATATTCATTCCTGAAACGAAACTCCTGTGAAAACTAAACATCGATTTCTTTGATCGATTATGTAATAGACGATAGTGAGCGGAATTATTCGCTATTATTATTTTTCTGAAATTCTCTTCTTTAGGATAGACATGTATTTATGTCCAGTGATGACAATGGTTACAAAACTTTTGTCAGCAACGATGACCCCATAAACAGTTACTTCATCAGAAACTGAAAAACATTTGCTGACAAAGTGATTTTTCACTCATTGCTAAATCAAAATATTTTTTTTTTCTCGTATTATATTATATTATTGATTTGGATCAATTAATGATCGATTAACTTAACAACTCACATAATAAGACAAATATCTTGGTTTAGAATATTTTTAGAATGAATATAATAATAGATTAATAATTGTATAATCATAATATAATTATCGGATCCAATTTTTCTGTTACTGAAATTTTAGAGATTAAGAAATTTAAGGTTCATACTTTTTCCTACAATAATTTTTTTTTTAAATTATATATTTTCCTTCACACTCATTTTGTAATTGAGGATCACTTTTACCAAACAGCAACATATAATATACTAATATTATATAATAACTATTTTTATGTTAAGTTAATGTTATATAATAACTATTTTTATGTTAAGTTAATGTTATATAATAAATATTTTTTTAATATATACACTTTTTTGTGCGGGAAGGTAGCCTGAGGTTGTCTTTTTGTTTCACCTAATATAAATCACTGTTTGAACATTCAAATATCAAAAAGTCAATTAGTTATTGATTTTTTTTTTGTCCGAAGATAATTTTTTTTCTTTTACTAAGTAAGCAGAGCCAAATTTTCATAACTTATTAATATTCTCTATGTGCTTCTTCCGTATTTTATCTTCTTCACAGTTTTATAATTATAATATTTAGGTATATCTGTTAACCCTTAACATGGTATTTGGATACATTCATCAATTTTGTATATCAAAATAGCTTATAAACTATATTGATCAACTAATATAAGTCTTGGAATATTAAATTTTAATCTAAGTTACCATCGTAGGTTACTCTAAATCTTCACTATGATTGTTTATAATTATTTATCATTTATTTATACAAATTGGGTATAGATACTAAATGACGGGGTTAGAATCAAAGTGGTCTAAGTGACATTTTAAAAACTTTGAAGAAACTGTGCATTAAGTTCTTAACTGATTTAAAAAATCTGTAATTTATCGAAACCGGAAATATTTTGTCTTCTGCTTTTATGGTGAATGTTGCTGTTAGCAAACCATAAAATTGAATTAAAATCTTAATTTCAAGGTTACTATTGATATGTTTAAATTACATACTTGTTCATGTCACCAAAATGGTATAAGTGATTTGCCACTAGATCTCAGCACTGGTTAGGATTTCACTTGCACAACTTTTTTCCAGAACCATAATTTTTGTACCCTATTATGCACTTAACGAAAATTTTTCAAAAAAGTCACTTGGACCATTTAGATTCTAACCTCTTTGTATATAAATAGATACTATAAGGAATATATTTACCTCGACCCGAAACAGTTCACCGCCATTTGTCAAGCAGTAAAACCTTTCAAAGTGTATTTATAAACAGAAACATTCACCGCAAGATAGCAGCACTATTTTTCTTTCTTCATTCTTCCTCTTCCTTAGTATTGGACCCCCATGAACCCCTCTTCATAGTTGTCTGTCTAAACATTACCAAAATAGAAGTTCCCATTTTTTTTTTTTTTTTTCTGTAGATTTAGACGGAAAAAGATCGTTTAAATGTTGTTACTGGGGCAACTCTTGGCAGCTTTACCTTAAAATCATTTGAGAGTGGTAGAGATATCCACGAATGTCTGTTACTTTTTGTGAATAAGGAAGAAAATATTACTAGGCAAATAAAGAAAACATATGTTTTTAAAAATAGTCTATTTCACAAAGTATATATATATAATATATGGGAGTACTTTCGGTATTCCACAATCTTTAAATCCTCTCTGTTCCAATTCCTCTTCGATATACAATCCTCTTCCTCTGATTACCCTTTCATCCCCTTCCTTTGTATTTTCCTACATTTAACATCAATTCTTACTATCTCTGTATTTATTTTATTTATTCACTCTATTCTTGTATTACATCTGATTCGTTTAAATCAATATTATTTCAAACCGTCTGAGCATCCTCCCTTCTCTTATATATTTAATGTATCTCCTTTCCATCTTTCAACTATATATCTATTTTCCATTTATTTAAGGTGTTATTTCATTATTTATTTATTTGTGTATTAATCATTGTATAGTATTATCCACAATAGCAATCATTTTTTTTTTTTTTTTTCTTAGGCTAATTGATATTTTATTTAATTGTTTCTTTCTTTTTGACTTTCATGTATTTATTCTTACGGGACCTCAGTGCCTGAATGAAATTTCATTTAATTTCATCTTCAGCCATGACTTAACAAATACAGTATTTTAAGTCGTGGCTGAAGATGGTAGCAATAACGAAAGTGGTCCCATATATTATACATATATATTTTGTGAAATAGAGAAGTTTTATCCACCACACAACCGAGATTCTAACATCGTGTTGTATGTATGTATAACGTCCAAAAATTTCCAAAACAAATTTTTTTGGTCCATTATTTTTTTTTTTTTCAATTTTTAACATTATTAGCAAAGATTGTAGAGAGGGTACACAGTTGGTTCTTTTTTCGAACGTCCATATGCGGGTTATTTTGATTTCAAATTATTGAGAAAAATATTCTTTCATGTACTCTCATAACCCTTCAATTTGACTGGATAATGTACTAAAATATATTCGCAACTTCTAAGTAAACCCTAAATTTTGTGGAAACTTATAGTAAATAAATAAAGAAAACAACCTTTTTCTTTTTGTTTAAATATTGTCTATTCCACAATATGCTATATTATACTACCGGTTGTGTTCGTATACATTTCTTGTGAAGTAGACAATATTTTTAAAAAATATATATACAGTTGTTCTATTTATTTCGTTGTGCTCCCAAAGAAACAAATACATTTCGTGTTTCATATGGCTTCGATTTTTTTGTATGGAACACACAAGCACAATTTCTTTATTATAAATATTATAATTTCTTCAAAGTATCTGTACTAGACTTACACGTAGATACAAAAAATTCAGTAATTATCATATGTAAATATGCATAGAAAACACAAATGTGGTTGAGTTGAGAAGTAGTGGAAGATGAACAGTTTCTGTTAGACAGTTCTGTTGTTGGTTAAGTGGAGCCAAACTGCGCTGAAAATATTTCACAACAGCATGCACAAAAACACAAATATGATCCAGCTATAACATTGTGTTGTTAGTGTGATATTATTTTTAATTTCTCCAGAAAATATCACATGACGCTGACGCCCTACATCCAACGCTCAGTAGACCCTATCAGATACAATAATAAAACTGCACCAGCCATGAGGTGCAATCATCATTATTGTACAAAGTTGAGGATACATTTGTATGCAATATTTATGAATGAATTGAGGGAAATACGTCACGAATTAACTGAACGACATTGTCAGCTAATTAGAACGAAATGGTTTAATCTTTTTTGGTTTTCAATGATATTTTATGTAGTTATAATATATATATATATATATATATATATATATATATATATATATATATATATATATATATATATATATATATATATATTATTTATTTTTGATTTTAGCCAACAACGGAGCTGCAAGAACAACTCCGCCGTCTGGAGAGTGACAGAGAATCGCTGACCCTCCAGGTAGCAGTACTCACTGACCAGGTGGATGCTCAGGCGGAGAAGATATCTGATCTAGAGAAGACCATCTCAGATCAGAAGAAACAGCTCAATACCTCAGAGGACATCCTACAAAGGGTAAGTTGAGGTCTATAGACTACTTACTAGGTTACTTGAGAAACTAGGTTATATCTGTGTTACTGGAAGAGTAAGTTGAGGGCTATACTGTTATTTGAGGAACCAGGTATATCTGTATCACTGGAACAGTAAGTTGAGGGCTATGCTGTTATTTGAGGAACCAGGTATATCTGTATCACTGGAACAATAAGTTGAGGGCTATACTGTTATTTGAGGAACCAGGTATATCTTTGTCACTGGAACAGTAAGTTGAAGGCAATACTGTTATTTGAGAAACCAGGTATATCTTTGTCACTGGAACAGTAAGTTGAGGGCTATACTGTTATTTGAGGAACCAGGTATATGTTTGTCACTGGAACGGTAAGTTGAGGGCTATACTGTTATTTGAGGAACCAGGTATATCTTTGTCATTGGAACAGTAGGTTGAGGGCTATACTGTTATTTGAGGAAACAGGTATATCTGTATCACTGGAACAGTAAATTCCTAGCTCCTTTTTGGAACCGGTATTTCTTTACTATGTTGTTCCTGGAGCAATCTAGCGACTAGTCGCTGCAACTGGTTGTAAAAACGCATTGAGAGAGTTTAGAGAGCTTCTGTAAGTATTAACCATAGCAGTTGACCCAACAAATGAAAATAAAATTGGAAAATCCCCCAAAAAACATTTAATAATAATAATCTTTATTTCCGTTGAAACATAAACTAGTAATAGGATATATCAAGATACTTTATAACTGATGTACATAAACTAATGAACTGTTATAGTCGGACACACTTATGATTAATAGTAATAAAAAATAAAATGAATTCTGAAAAAATAAATCAGTACATCAACTAATAATATTAATAAATACAGTAGATACATATAATTAAAATATACAATTTGTTCGTCAAATTTCACTATATTCTTAAATACTCGCCATGTTAAGCCATTATCAAGAGTCACTTACAAACTGACAATCCTACTATCACCAGTAGAAATGTTTTACCAACTCACATTTAGAGAATACTATCATTTTCATTTGTTTTTTTATTTGCTTTTAAATTCTATTTATTTGTTTTTATTTACTTTAAATTCTATTTTACATTTATATAATTCAAGAGTTCTACCTTTATAAATACCAACACTTTTACTGTTACCTTCACTTTATTAGATTTCTTCTTATTATATTTATTATCATCTTGTAAATATCTGTTTATTAGAATGTATAGGATAACAAAAACAAGGGGATTCCCTGTTGGTCGAAATAAGAACTTATTGATTTGTGTATAGTTAGTTATTATGACTCATGCCCGGGCTTTAACTTCGAGGTTATATCGCCTACTACCATAGCGCTCTTTTGTCCCTCTCTGGTAGACATGAGCCCGACTCAACTGTGGGAGTCGTAAATTTTGCCTACCCTAAATTTTTATTCACCGAGGGAGTCTTTAAATAGTATCTGACATCGTACATGCTCGGGACCATCGCTTAATATCTCATTCGAAGGGCGGAGTGCTTGAGTTTTGTTTTATCCCTCAGATAAAATAAACTAAACTAAGGGCCTTCGCCGGGTTTTGAACCCATGATCTTGAGCTCAGAAAGCGAGCACGCATACCACTGAACTACCTGCTTCCTCGATTTGTGTATACTGAAATAAACTACCCAAGAACTAGGTAATGCAGTACCATGGAGACTTTCATTTGAGGATCTGCAGACGTATTTTTGTGCTGTATTTGGCAAATATCTTGTATTTTTTGTTTGGTATTCTCGCACATATTTTCCTCATAGCTTGGCGAAAATGTCTTTCCTTGGTTTACCAAGTTGTCAATTTTGTTAAATTTCTCATCAGGGCATATAACATTTGTTTCTTTAATTTTTTATTTTTTTTTTAAATTGCTCTACCCTTTAGATTCTTATTTAGATTTTCTCATTCAAAATTGTTTCGAGCCCACTTACTCCATCAAGTAGTAACTTGATCTAAAGTATTAGTTTAAAGTTGGATTGGCTTGGAGCGATTCCGTCCTTTTTTAATAAATTAAGCATATGGTTTTCAGGAAATGCTGACGAGATCCTCACTGGAGACCCAGAAGCTGGAACTGCTGGCTATAGTGTCGGAGCTGAAGCGACATGAGACAGCTCTGGAGCGGGACATCCTGGAGCTGAAGGATCGTCTGACGGAGGAGAAACGGCGGAACAAGCCTCCCCTGGCCCCACGCTCCGCAGGACACATCTACCCCACCTCCACCTCCACACCTAATGCCCTGGTAGATATACTAGACATTCGATACAGTAGAAACTCATCTAGCCCAACATGCTAATGTATCCAAAACCCTCTAAGAACGACACCTATTGATTCAGCCTAATCGATCAAAGGGAAGTGGGGAACCAGATGAGGGCTTTGTAATCTTCTTCTTCCTGAAAGTTCCTGGTTCCTGAAAGAACCCGGGCCTCCGTCACAATTCTCCTCCATTCGTCTCGATCTAAAGCCCCCCCCCCCCCCCCCCCCCTCATTCTCTGACGCCCAACACTCGGAGATCCGCCTCGACGTCGTCAAGCCAACGGAGTCTAGGTCTTCCTCTTCTCCTGGCACCGCCTGGCTTACCATAGAGGGCTTGTTTAGGAAGTCTTCCTCCTCCCATTCTCTCTACGTGGCCCAACCAACGCAACCTCGCCTGCTTGATCGCGGTCACCAGGTCGGACAGTCTATATTCCCTGGATACGCCATCTGCCCTACTCGAAAAGAGGTCCAAAAATCTTTCCAAGTACCTTCCCTTTTTACAGCGGCAGAGTCTCTTCCTTTTTTTTTTTTTTTGTCAACGCCCAAGTTTCACCAGTGTAAGTCACTATTGGACGGACAATGGTTTTATATACAGTTAGCTTGGCCCTCCTCGTTAATGTGCGGAACTTAAGTATTCTTTGGACAGCAAATAGACATATGTTCCCTGGAGCAATGCGTGCTCTTATTTCGTGGCTAACGTCATCTGTGATCAGAGCTCCAAGATACTTGAATTCCCTGACTACCGGAAAATGATAGGAATTATACTCAAAAATATTAATAACTATCTCTGTATGGAATGTATCAAAATAAAATTAGATATGATGATTCATAATTCACTGAGTAAAAACAATTCTAGAGAGAAGAAAAAAAATTGATTAACTCGCGCTGGGGAAGAACATTGCCGCTGATTCACCGACCGTATTTTTTAAGGCTATAACTTATAATGAATAACCCACAAATTTAAGGCATAATACGGCACGCAAAGGCAAAAACATTACCCACCCGAATAATAAAACATTGAAAAATCTGTAAAGTTTTTAATTAGTACTTTAACTACTCTATGAGGAAATTTTAAAATGAATAATAACAAGAGATTATTTTTCGTTACATCTTCGCTAGTATTTCTGTTTTCACCACCTTTTGAGTATCCCAAAGTTTAAATGTTTTTATATAAACCTGTTATAATTGTTATATAATAATATAACTTAATGTTCTTTTTCAGGACAAAGCCCGCGGTATGTCACCATCACCAAGTCCTGTATTAATGAGTCATAACCAGAAGAAATTTGACTATGAGTCCACTCCAACGTCTCAGAGGGTAGGTTCACCATTCAATTTAGTTTCTCAAAAAGTAAAACTTTTTTTTTTTTCTATGCTTGCTAAATTTTGATTTACCTTCTTGTAATTTTTCATTACTACTGGGAAAAAACAACAGCGCAACATTTTGGTAAGTATATTTTTCTTAGTATGGCACGCATTTTTATAAACGCATATTTCTATAACTGAACCTATGACTTTCCGAGATGTACAGATAAAAAATTCGATGAAATTAAATAAAATGAATGAATGAAAAATAATCTTTATTCTGGGGCAAAAATAAAAAATAAACAAGACTATACAAGTATCAACCAGTTGAGAAGAATAAAAATAAAATAAAAGAGGTCTCTAGGATTAATATTGAATGTTGAAAACATGAGTAAAATCATGGCGATGAGTAAAACAATATAATAAACTAGTGGAAAAATAATGAAAAACAAAAAAACAAATCTAGAAAAATTATTATGAATCATAATACTAATATGAAACAGGTTAACAATAATGATATATATGAATTGTAAAAAACTGGACTGATGAAACAGAAGAGTAACAATCTGTCCAGTGGAGAGAGAGACTTATAGGAAGACGAGAACTATCTCATAGGAGCCAGCCTTAGGAATCAGAGGAGGAGATAATGGTTGGCCTGGATAAGGAAGGAGTTGTGGTAGATTGTTGTCCTGTGGGAAGGGAGATAAAGATCAGAGGGACGGGACCTTGTGACTTTCTGGTGGATATGGGATTTAAATTGGAGCATTTGGAAGATGTAGGAGGGCTTTTGGGAAGATATGGTTTGATAGAGGAAGGAGCCTAGGAAATATTGTCGACGAGAGGATGGGAAGAGCCATTTTAGGTCGGTATAAGAACTAGTAATAGAAGAGTGTCTGGGGAGCCCGAAAATGAATCTTAGAAAGGAATTCATAACTCGCTTTAGTTTCATGTCGAACTCACCAGAGAGTCCTCCATATGCGAGGCAAGCATAATCAAAGTAGGGGAAACAAAAGAGGATACCAACAGCTGGGTTTTAGTGTGGAGGAGGTGACGAAGGCGTTAGAGGAAGGAGCGGTTGGAGATGTGGGAGACATGGTCTTTCCAGGAGAGGGTTTGGTCAAGGATCAATCCAAGATTTTTTACACTGGTTCTGTATTCAATATCGGTGTCATGTAGTCTTAATGGAGGTACAGGTCGATGTAGAGTTTTCACCGGAATTACATATTTTCCGACCTATTGAATCCAAAGAAAGAAGAAAACTGTCACGTCTGTAAATACAATAATTCCGTAAGGAATTCAGAACCCTGTAGAGCAACACATATTGATTTTGAGTCAAATCGACAAAAGAGAGAAATCGATTAGAGGGGGAGAGAGGAATCATAATAACATCTGATGTAACGAGGCTCGTATGTATCGACATGAAATTTTATATGTGTCTCCAGAACCTCATAAGGATGACACTTGATAATTTTAGCCCATTGGTCGAGAAGAAAGGTTTAGAGAGAGGGCGAAAACTTAGTTGATTACATATGATACAATGACACATTTTTTTGTTATCCGAGTTGATGTTCGGATGTTACATTTTTCGGAGGGCCATTTCTATAGATGGGCCCCAGGACCTCCCTTATTTCTAATGAGGTGGATTGCATTCAGGGCCACTCCCCTCACTACTTTATTCAGGACCGTATTATGTTTGTCTCCCCTCCTATTTACCGTCTTCTGGCAGAGCTCTCTCCTTTTGAATGTCATTAACTCATATTACAAGTTCCCTTATCTCTACGAAGATAACTTATAAACATAATATTCATTAGACGAAACTCGAATTTACCTTTTTGTTTATTTAGATCCCTTAATATTACCTGCAATGGAATCTATTCATGCCCGGGCTTTAACTACAAGATCGTATCGCCTATTACTAGAGCGCCCTTTCGTCACTCTGGTGGACATGAGCCCGACTCTACTATGGGAGTCCTAAATTTTGCTTACCCTAAATGTTTATTCACCTAGGGCAGGGGTCTTTAACGAGTACCTGACATCGTACAGGCTCAGGACCATCGCTTAATGTCCCAACCGAAGGACGGCGTATTTAAGTTTATTTTACCTCTCAGATAAAATAAACTAGAGGGCCTCGGCCGGATTTCTAACCCACGATCTTGAGCTCAGTAAGCAAGCACACATACCATTGAGCTACCAGCGCCCTCCCTTTTCATATTATCAAACATTTTGCATATCACTAATTTCCACATCAATATTACGTTAAAGATATAATATTAAAGATGGCGCCGGTAGCTCAGAGGTAGCATGGTTACCTATTGAGCTCAATATTTCGGTTCGAAACCTGGTCGACACCCATAGGTTTTTTTTATATGGGAAATGAAAGAACGATGTACGATGTCAGGTACTCATTAAAGACCTCTACACTAGGTGAATAAACCTAGATAGGCAAAATTTATGATTTCCACAGTAGAGGTCTCTGTTCACCAGAGCGACGAAAGAGCGAGTAGTGGTACGCGATATGACCTCTTGGTTAAGCCCTCCAAAATATTACATTATTATAAATTATTGTTAAGAACTGAATCATTTGTTTTATTCACTAGTCCATTGTCTGTTTTGTGCAAAGGATGCTGTCAGTCGTGAACGTATAAAATGTCACTATCTTCAGAGCAAAGTTATCTAAAAAATAAAAATAAAGAAAAATCGAATGTTTTTTAAAAATATTGTCTATTTCACAAAATGTATACAATATATGGTAGTACTTTCTGTATTGCTAACATCATGTCGCATATAGTGGAAGTGCAACAAGCTCACATTCCGAACTGTTCCTTCTCACACAATTTCAGCTCAAAATGAATTTCTGAATAATGAAAGAAACTTTGAAATAATACCAGTGATAGATAATATTAATATATGAATAAAAGTATACAATTTTGAGAAAATTATCGAATATTGTCTGTTCTGAAATTTTCCCAAAATATGGATAGTCCACCCATTTTTCGGTCTCTGTATTGTTTATTGTGTCTTAATTTCGAAAATTAGTTAGTAAAAGTTAAGTATCAAATATACAAAATGACTAGCTGAACAGTTCAAATTAACATTTTGACTCTGAAGGAGTTTTTTCAATATATACTTCAATATATAATACAACTATATTAATGGTATTCCACACTCATAAAATCGATTCTTTCAGAATTAAAAATTAATAACGTCTGTGGGAAGCCAGAAGGTAAAGGATTTTGTTTTGAATGTCATTCCTTTTCCGCTTTGTCTCATCTTTACTTTACCACTATTCTCCTCACTAATATTAATCATCGCTTCTGTTCTTTTCAGGTAGTTGGATGCAGCGGGGGGTACCGAAGCCTGCCCCGGGAGCAGACGGCCCTCGGAGGCGGTGCTGAGGCTGGGGGCCTGAGGCGTGCTGTAGTCTTCGGTAGGCCCATCCAACATCCGCGATGCTCCTCCGTTCCCAACCTAGGTGACACAGTTGACGCTGCACGCTTCTTGTCTCTCTATTGTGCTGCACTCTGTGTGTCCTCTCCTCCCCTCTTGTGCACTCCCTCTCCCTAACCGCCAACCCATCTCCTACTTCTAACTATAGTCGTGAACAACTTTGTTGGCTGGTCAAACTCGTATTTTCTTTTAAAAATGAATTTTTCTGAATTCTATGTATCTAACATGGAACTTGCGGGGCTCAAATGAAAGATATGGTAATAGAGACTCCGATAGGGCTCTGACTTTTATTTGAAAACTGTTTCTTTTCATAAAGTTATTGCTCTTATCATTCTAAGATGCTTTCAAATAGGTATCGCAAGTTGACCTATCTACATGAAGTGCGCATATTTCGCGCAGGGGCTTCCTGTAGTATTATATTCAATAATGACCGCTTACTCCTGGCCAATAAAGTTGTTCCTTTTGTATATATGTACATTTAAATTAGAATCTAGATTACCATAAAATGTCATCAACCTCAGCGGTTTTCAAACATTTTCTGTAGACGTATCTGTTTCTAACGTAGAATTACACTGTTTAAATAATTTGATTGAATATTATAATTGAACCTTAGAAATAAGAAAGCCATTTTGTCCGCACTGCAGACTCTTCAGAAATTGTCAGTCAAAAAACTTAGGGAATGGTTTGGTGAAGTAACGATTGATTCCCTGCAAGGGAGAGTTCGTTAAGCTGAGTGAATGAACCTGGATAGGCAACATTCTGGACTCCCGCAGTAGAGTCGGGCTCATGTCCACCAGAGTGACGAAGGAGCGCTCTGGTAGCAAGCGATATGACCTCGTTGTTATAGCCCAGGCGTTCCTCACAAAAGCAAATACAAGTAAATACTCTATATAAATATCTCCTAAAAAAATTAATAGGTTGTAAGAATTCGCTTATTATTAAATTATTTTATCTAAAACTGTCATTTTCCTTTTTTCACAAAACTTATTGTTTTGTTTGTTTTGCTTTTTTAACGATTTTTTAAGAAGATTCATTAATCTGGATTTGCGGCAGGTTTTTAATGTGGTTGGGTATTTCCTGTGCAAGCCTTTTAGTGTGCTTACATTTATTTAAAAAATATTTATATAGATGAAGTTTGTTGGTAAGAAACTCGATGAGGAATTTTCAACGAAATTTCGTGTTTTCCGATCTCACGATTACAAAAAAAACTGTAATAACTGCCGTTACAATGAATGTATTGTCACGAAATTTCATATGTAAATTCAAAGCCCTATAAGGTCGACACCTATCAATTGTCAGCGGAATTAGCCGGAGGAGGGGGGGGGGGGGGGGGGGGTGGTGGCTTCGAGAAGGTGGAGTGAGTCCCTAATCGACTAATGAGGTGGATTGGGGTCAACTAGAACTGTGTCTGTCTGGCCCTGCCATGACCATCTTTTGTATTCTACAGGAGAGGGACCAGAACTAACTAACTATAGATAAATAAATTTAAAAATTAGAAATATGGGTGGGTTTACTGTTTCCTACATACATTGGATTTCATAACCTAATTGATGTATGTCTTTCTTGGATGCCCTTGGAGTCGGAAGTTCACTAAACAAATCCTGGCATAGTTTGAAAACCGCTGATTTATTTTAATAAAATCCTTAATTTATATGTCTCATAACATGCCTTGAGCCTTTCCCGATAATGCTTTATACTTGTGCATGTTTTTTTTAAATATCCGTTCAATCTGCTTGTGCAAGACAAACCAGAAACATCTGAATAGAAGTCATGGATGTACCTTCTAATGAATGTCTCCCTCTGATCTATCCCTTACTATAACTGCCCTGTTTCACTTGAATATAAAATTGATTATGCCCTTGTATTTTGTGTTTTTGCATATCCGAAGGATAAAGGAAGCTTTGTGATTGTGTTTGCGAATTAAAGACATTTTTGGACTTCGGATTTAAAAATTCCCTTCAGATCTTTTGCGTTTCAATTCAAAACAAAAACGTAATTTGTTTTTCTTTTTCCAAGGCTTTATATTTTAATTTATTGAATGATCGTTAAAACGTTAACATTATGTCTTCCAACAAGATATGGGCGAATATGTCTGCCATCCTCTTCCTTTAACAGAAAAATACAACTATCCGCTTTTTACTATTAGTTGATTATAATTAGAGCATCATTTTTAATTTTTATTGGTTATAAATGACTGTTTATTTTTTGTTTCTTTTCATGTCCGAAAGATAGAGGAAGCTTTGTAATAGTTTCTGAGAGCGAAATATTTTTTAATCTTGCATTTCAAGATTTTCTTCACAACTTAGCGTTTTTGGTCAAATCAAAAACTTTGTATAACTCAAGAACCACTGAATGGATTTCATGAAACAGTGTATAAGTTCTGTTTCAGCATGTTTGATGGTAATAGTATATTTTGTAAGTTAGTATGACTCATTCCCGGGTTTTAACTACTGGAATCTGAAATTTTGCCTACCCAGGTTTATCCACTTAGAATAAGCGTCTTTAACGAGTACCTGACATTGTACAGGCTCCGGACCATCGCTTAACATCTCATCCGAAGGACGGCGTTCTTGTGTTTATTTTACCTCCCAGATAAAATAAACTAAACTAAGGGTCTTGACCGGGTTTTGAACCCACGAACTTGAGCTCAGAAGGCAAGCACGCATACTACTGAACTACCGGCGTCCTCGATTTGTGTATACTGATATAAACTACCCAAGAACTAGATAATGCAGTACCATGGAGACTTTTATTTGAGGATGTGCAGACATTGTAATTTCCTCTGAGCTACCGGCGCCCTCTTGGTCCCATTTAGAATTGTGCAAAATCCTATATTAATTAAAGGTAGTTAAGCTGCACTGATTATTAAAAAACTCAGTTTTTAAAATCGAAATGGTAAATATATAATAAAATTTGTAATGAACAAGAAAGTTTCTTCTCAACAAAATACAGATAACGGTAATAATTACCTGAACAATGATACATGCGAGGAAGCATCGACCATTTACTTTTTCTATTGCCTTTAATTATATCAATTCCTAAACTTTCCATATAGTTATTGTTATTAAGTAAATATTAACTAAGGTAATTCTCTGTTTTGTTTGGTTTTATATTCTAGTTTACTCCCTGTTAGGGCAGAAAGGACGAGTTACCTTCAGATTCCTTTTTTTTTCTGACTCTAAAATACATTCTAGTGCAACAAACTAAAAGTTCTATACGATCAGATTTAAAAAAAAAAAAATTGCGTTATTATAAGTTGCATTTATTGAATGTAAAAAATTAAGGCATATCTTATCTGGAATGGCTCATAATGTTATAAAAAATATGAAGAAAAACGTATGTTTTTCAAAATTATTATCTATTCCGCAAAATATATATAATATGGGAGTACTTTCGGTATTGCTACCATCTTCAGCCACGACTACTGACTATTTGTCAAGTCGTGGATGAAGATGGTAGCAATACCGATAATACTTCCATATATTTGTGAAATAGACAATATTTTAAAAAAACATACGATTTTCTTTATAATTTTTATTAAGTGTTTCACAATATCTCTGCAAAAATTTTAAGTATCATCATAATGTTATGTTTAAATGTGTGCATGTAGCTTAGCTTTTTTTTTTTGTCAATAAAACTACCCCGCTTTTGTGTATGTGTGTTATGTATTTCTAAATGTTACCTATCACTTGAAGTTTATTTATTCATGGAACGAGACAAATAAAAAAACTGAACATAGGTTTGTCAGAAAGTTGTTATCGAAGCCAGATGTGTATTACTGAGTATTTTATCAATATTTCTTGTTGTGTAGCTGATAACGAGCCTGTCATAATTAATGATAAGGAGAGAAGCGAAGAGCCCACGTTACAGGAGCAGAGCCCTTCCATGCAGATCAACCCTCCCAAAGGGATCAGGAAGATTTTCGGAAAGTATGAAATATATATTATTACTTTTTCCGTTATTTTTTTATGGTCTTGTAACTAATTTTTTTATTAACTTTATCACTACTATAAACTATATTTAAATTGAAAACCTCATAAGGACGATAAATACCAATTTTCTGCGATATCGGCGGAAGAGAAGGAGGTTCGATTCAATATCTCTAATTACGGTCGATTTAATGAATATATAGATACATGATTGAGTATGATATTCAGAAGCCCCTTTGTTGGTCAACTATTGATTTTTAGCCCAAAAGGTCGCTTGGTTTTGGTAGGAAATGAATGATCAGATAGTGGTGGTTTAAATTCTCAAGAGACAAAAAAAATATATATGCACTATATGTTTGAAAGTAGTTTTAATGTTTTTTTTGTTAAAAATAACAATAATAAATAACTAATAAATGTTAATACAAAGAAATATAAGTAACCACAACAAAACCCTATTATGAAATTAACAATTCAAAACTGCACGTTCTAGAGCTCGGCCAAGACCATTGGTGAAAATATTCAGCTCCGCAATGTATTAACTGAACAGTTTCGATTGAGGGATCGGCCACTGTCCTGTTCGGCGCCTCATAGCGCTAGGTCAAGTCTGTGCAGATAAGCCCTTCTACCTCCATGTTCGGTCAGAAGGCTGGTTATTTTCGTATTAGGGGTAAATCTGCTATTCTTGAGCCTGTCCTCGATCTGTGGGATGAATTTCTTTAGCGGTAGTCTCTTGTTGGTGCTCCTTCCATCTCTGCTCCTCCTAGTTTAGAACCGCTTCATTCTCCAGTTTTCTCTTTGCGAGTGTTTCTGGAGTAGCTTTATACATCATCTCCAGATGTATATTTTTAGATGCCGATTTGGCTAATACATCTGCCTTTTCATTGCCCGCGTTACCTTAATGAGCTCTAAAGTTTTTCAACTTCAAGCTCACTGAAGACTCGAGCAGGAAAAAAAATGTTTTAATTTTATCTGATGTTTATGCACTTATATTTATCATCTCGTACTTGCACTTGCTGTAGGATCAAACGAAGTGGATCGGGGAATCTGGATGATATGAATCAAGAAGAGCCATTCGCTCGGGGTGGTGTCAGATCTACTGCTGGACCCAGACTATGTGGAAACTCTACAACCACTCTACGGTTTGTTGACATTTCTCTATTAAAGAAAACCTACAAATGTTTGAATTTTACGCTATTGCTGTTCTCTTCTTAATGTTTCAGGTCAGAAGCGGCCTTCTCCGAGTGGAGTGTGGAGACAGTGTGCGAGTGGCTGAAGGAGATGGGCCTGGAAGGGAGTGTGACAGAGGCAAGACGGTGGATCAAGTCTGGGTCCACCCTTCTGGCAGCCACCCCCCACGAGGTGGACAAGGAGCTCAATATTAAGGTAATCAACTAAGGCAATAAGCATATGGAAAGCCTCCATAAAACCTATCCTTACTTCACCATCTAAGAGTTCCTAAGCCCAGAAAAATAAGTCGTCGGTGAATCACCGGCAATGTACTCCCCCAGTACAGAATAACCAATTACGTTTTCGCTCCCTGTTCAAAACCGTTTGGATTAAAAATTAGTAGTTGATTTACTATAGGGGCTTTTAAATCCTCATACTAAATTTTGTGATGTTAAATTCATTACATTATTGGCAGTATTTAAAGGTTTATGAATCAGGATCCTCCCCTCTGATCCACCCCTTCTTATGGGGTTTTGAATTTACAAAACATTCTTTAAAACGGAATTTATTTATGTTATTATTGTGTTCTTAGACCCATACATAGAGAAACATTTTTTTCTCCATTTTTAGAATTAAGAGTTCGGAAAACATGAAATTCCGGTGGAAATTCAACATCGAATTCCTGACCGATTACATAACATCCCCTATGCTTCGTATAGCTTGAGAAGTAAAACACTGGATCTGTCCATCCGTGCAGAAATAGACCATCATTAGGAAGCTAGTTCCGTTTGGAACTATAGTTATAGAAGTGCATTTTGTTGTTGGCTAGACTTGATGGGGAATCATGTGTACGGTGCATCGTCACCTCTCTGAGCAGCATGTGATATTGTCCCGATTTGGTCTGCTCATCCTCAAATGGTAGGCGATCCGTCTACTATTGGTTGGACTGTGTCCACTACAGAGAGGCGGTTCTTTCTTGAAAATGTTTAAAAGATCCAGTAAACAATCCCAAAGAGCACATTATTAGATATCGAAAAAAAAAAAAAAAAAAAAAAGTATTTTAAATATTATAAGTCAAAGAATAAGCTGCAGAGATTTTTAAAGAACTCAAAACTGCCCTGTTTGTTTTGAAGCATTGTCATTTTAAAAATATAAATATTTTCCCTCTCAATAATACCAGGTAGAAAGAATAATTCCGAATAAATAACATAAATGCTCTATTTTTGAAAAAAAGGTTAACTCATAAAGGAATCAACTTTTTAATGTCTATCGCCAATAAATAAATTGAAAATTCAGTTGAAAATGCTAGAAAAAAATATTAGAAGGCGGTATTTTTTCATATTATTAATTTTATTATGCATACATAAAGTTATTTACTTTATTTTTGTTGGTTAATTTATTTATCTTTGTATCTTTTTTGGGTATTTCGCTCTATGTGTTCTGAGGAAGGGGTGTGTTGTCGCCCCGAAATATCTTTCCGAAAGAATATTTTATTTGTATTTCTTATTTTTTTAAAATAATTATTACTATTCACATTACGTATATGTGTTTATATTCTAAGATTTAATATCGATTGGTGCATATAATTTATAAGCTATTTATGATTACACAATTGTAAGATGTATCCAATTATGGCTTAAGGAAAATAAATATTATTGTGAAAAAAAAATCTCTGGGTCTCGGAAACAGATCTGAGCCTGCCCGTGATGGTATCTGTAGCAGACTGGTGGGCAGCAGCTATAGTAAGCTCTATAAGAAAAGTTTTCTTAGTCCATGAGGGTACGGACTGTGTAGGGGTGTAGAAAGACCTCTCTCACTGTTTGAAGGACGGATAGCACGGGAAAAAACTGTAACCACTTGCTTCGGTGGGAATCCGGCCTTGGACTTTAGTAAATATTTTTTTATTATTCTAGATGTTCTTGTACTTGATTTGATCAATTGTACCTTTAGAGTGGTCTACTCCGTAAGAAGCTACACCTGGCGCTGGAGGCGGAGCGGGGCGGGGGTGGAGACCCTCTATTGTGTGGAGCAGGTCGGCTGGAACCTGGCTGGGTGCTCCGGTGGTTGGACGACATCGGGCTTCCTCAGTACAAGGGAGGCTTCATGTCGGCCAGGCTGGACGGTAGGATGCTTCATCGGCTCACTATGGAGGATCTACACTCTCTTCACATCAGTCTGGCACTCCATGTGGCCAGCATCAGGGCTGGCATACAGGTAACCGTTATAATAACTGGAGTAGCCCTCCAATATGATGGATGTTGGTGATACCAGTTCAAGAGAATTAGTTCTCCTTTTTGGTATTAGCCTGTTTATAAAGTGATATGTATGGTATATCAACACGTCCTCCCCTTTTTCTATGTTTTAAGAACTTACTTTACCAACTCTTGACTTGATAATAACCTTCCGCAAGGGCTTATAGATCATACTTTCATTTTGGATCCCCTTACGATTTGCCCTCATCAGAACAATTCATGCTGCCTCGCTATTCCCACAATCAACTCTTGGAGAATAAGATAATGGTTAAATTATTGTCTTTTCAGCTATTAATACATTGATAGTGTTTCACAAACATTATTCTATAATCTAAATTGTGATTAGAATTTTTAATGATACACTATATTATATTTTTTATTATCAAAATTGTATGAAAACAGATTGACAAAGTCATCTATTAGTGTCATGAACCCATGATCCTTAGCGGATTCATCTGACATGTGGGAATTTCATTTTGAAGGCTCTATTTTTTTAGAGAATTTTTTTGGGGGTAGGGGGCAATGTTAAATGCATTAAATGAAATAAATTATAATAACTTTCTGTGAAAATGTTCTTATTATCCTGGGTTCGCCTACCGCCAATCTTCAAAATAATATATTCGGATTTATGTTGATTGTGTGATGTAGGTGCTTCGTAAGGAGAACTTCGACCCGCACTGCTTGGTCCGTCGGTCGGACCCAGAGGCTGAAGAGAGGGTGGAGCTATGGACCAACCACCGGGTGATGGAGTGGCTGCGGGCCATCGATCTGGCTGAGTATGCCCCCAACCTCAGAGGCTCAGGTCAGTAACTTACATCGTTACTATTAAAGTCTCCTGTCGTCCTTTTGTTCCTTCTATCAAATGGATTCTACTCTCCTAGTTATATGTAGTGCCCGGGAAATGTATGTAATTGGAGAGAATTTAATGTGAATTTTTCACGAAATTATATCTTTTCCCGCCCCCTTAATCGAATATTGAAAGAGTATATCGACGCAAGTCCCTGAAGACACTGGCCGAAGAGGAAAACGGCTTAGAGGGAGAGAAAAATAATTAATTTTATTATTAAGTATTTTAATTAAGTAGGTACATTGTTTTTTTTTGTTTTTTTATGATCAACTAAACAGCGAATAATAATTAGTTTCATATTTTATTACAAGTTGAACATGTTGGTAGGTGTACATGGAGGTCTGATGGTGCACGAAGAGAAGTTCACAGACACACTACTGGCAGCACTCCTGTCCATACCTGCAGAGAAGACACTCCTTCGTCGACACCTCTCCACCCACTTCAAGGATATAGTAGGGGGGGAGGTGATGCAGAAGAAGAGGGAGGCTGAGGCGATCCTGGGATATCTGCCACTCACTACCAGTCTGAAGGTTAAGGTTAGTATCCCCTGGACTATCATTTGGAGTCTTGTACAATAGTCATATCACACCAAGAAGACAGTGAGCAAGTATCGTTGAGCCACACTAAAATAGAAACAGTAAATATTTTATTTTATATATTATCGATATTCGACTGAAAATGTTGCATATAATATTATCACGCTATTAAATATTTTATTTTGTTGAGTTGTTAACGTTTTGCCTAGCCAAGCATTTTCAAAACTATAGACAAATTTAAGATATTTTAATTTTTAGATACATATTATGAAAAATTTCTAATACAATATACATAATAAATTATTTAACTTGATACATAAATCCAATAATGTTCAAACTGTCGAGTTTAAATTATACATCGTTATTTTTTGTATAATTTTAAGCCATGTCTAGAAGGACCGTGTGGGCTAGAGCGTAGGACTTTGGTCGCATGGTCCTACCACGGGGGAGAGTTGTATTTCACATATAGATCTTACTCCAATGTATTGTGTAAATAGCCAGTAACACCGTTGTAGATGTATGGCTGATACGCACTGTTCATAAGGGAGAAAAAAATTTTTTTAAGAAAATAATGAAATATATGTACAATGTTTGTCATTTGGTGACCAATCCATTTTTAATGCAATTTAAGCCATAAAACAATATTTTATTTGTACAATGACAACAATTATACAGATATTGGATTCTTCTCTTAGACATGACTATAATTGACGGGGTTAGAATCAAAATGGTCCAAGTGACATTTTTGAACATTTTTCGTTAAGTGCATAATCGGGCACAAAAATGATAGTTCTGTTCAGGAAAAAAGTTGTACAAGTGAAATCCTCGCCAGTTCTGAGATCTAGTGGCAAATCACTTAAACCATTTTGGTGACATGGAACAAGTAGCTTAAACATATCAATAGTGACCTTGAAATTAAGATTTTTATTCAATTTTATGGTTTGCTAACAGCAACTTTCACCAGAAAAGCAGAAGACAAAATATTTCCGGTTTCGATTAATTATAGATTTTTTAAAATCATTTAAGCACTTAAGGCACAGTTTCTTCAAAGTTCTAAAAATGTCACTTAGAACATTTTTTATTTTGATTCTAACCCCGTCAATTATTAAAAAAGAACAGTGTATAATTAAAACTAATAACTGGATAATTTGAATTTTTGTATCAACAAAAACCCTAATAACTGTCAATCTATCGAAATGAAATTTATGAGGATTGATAAGTTCAGAATAAGATTTTCAGTCGATTAGTTTTAGAGGGAGAACGAAAACTTACTTTATTAAGACTCACTGGGGAAGTATTATATGGAACATGTGATCCAGGGTACTCAATACATTATTGGTCGTCAATTAAATTAGGAATAGTTGCTTTTTGTCTTATAATCTTCAAATGTTGAACCCTCGATTTCACAGTATCAACGAATATACATATATATTATATATTATTCTTAAACTAATGTAACACATGTTTCAGATCCCGAAAAAGTCCCAATTTACACTGAAGAGAAAAAAGACTAAATACGATTTGGATGATGGAGAGCTGGTTTGCCCGATGGACTCCAGTAGAAGTAGCCACAGTACAGGTGAAAACTCACCCACTCTCCATGTAAGTGACTAACACCTACTAACACAATAACTACATATGTAAATAATACATTTTATGTTTTACTTGTTGTGTTAGATACTAGGTTAGATACATAGAAAAAATATATACAATAATGTTTAATAATTGTTTAAAAAAAAAACTATTCGGCACTTATTTGTTATTTTTGTATGCAAAGTTTTAGCAAATGGTATATTACCACATTTTTGCCTTTAACCATTTGTTAGCTTCCACACCAAATGGTATATTACCACATTTTTGCCTTTAACCATTTGTTAGCTTCCACAAACCTTTACTTTGGTTGATCGATCAAAGTTCTCCCTCTAAAAAAACATGAAAAACATATGCAACCTTGATTCTTTCATATCGATATGAAAAAATCAAAGTTGCATTCCTTACTTAATTTTGTTTTTCCTGTTTTTTAAATATTTCGTTATTATTATAATATATATTTTCCACGGCTTTATTCTTCGCTTTATTTTCTCTTCTTCGCTTTATTTACAACCTAGCAAATAGACATTTCGGGAAAAAGTCCCATCATCAGAACCTTTAATGTATTTGGTGATATTTATTGTAAATAATGTTTTACATAAATTGATTATAATATTCTTTACACAGAACGTATTTTACGACTCGACCTCTCTGTTAAAAGCCTTAGTCTAGCTAGATTCAATTCTTTTTCCCACAACGTTTTTTTTACTTGAAAAAACAAAAAATTTATTTAGTTTTTTTATATAAATCTTTCATTCAAAGCAGGTTAGTTGGTCTTTTGTTTGAATCATAATTTCCCACTGAATTCATTTGAATGTAAATTAGCGTTTTTTTCCTACTTTTTACTCATCAATACTTTACGGTTATATTTTATTTTATTGTACACTACTTGTAAAGTTCCTAACTCTTTACAGAAAACTAACTTTTTTTTACAAATACTGTAGTCACATTACTGCTAAAAAAACCTTTGAATTTTACCTCTTTTTATACGTTACTTCCCCAGTAATGCATAGTATAGGAAAAGTTAAGTAATCAATGAAACATTTGATGCTATGTCGTCACCGAAACTTCATGTTTTTCGTTCTAATCCAAAGATTTATAAAAAAATCGTCGTTGAATCACCGGCTATGTACTTCCCCAGAACGAATTAATCTATTAACTTTTCACTCCTCCAAAATTAGTCGACTTTATATATCAATTTTATGTAATGTGTTTTACTGTTTTGGCATTTAATAAACATTTAAAATCAATTATATTACTTCATAATTCAATATATTTATTTTGTAAAACGTTTTTGGTACTTATATATTTGATTTCTATCATAAACTGTTCAATGACATATTATATATCAATTTTAAGTAATGTATTTTACTATTTTGGCATTTATTAAACATTTAAAATCAATTATATTCATCATTCTATAATGATATATGAAAGTTACCACAGTTATAGACTCTCTCGAGGCCCTTAGTTTATTTTTGCGCTAATATGTAACAGTTGGCTTATGTAGGGGCTCCAATATCCTCATAAAACATTTTTTGTCGATAAATTAATTATATGGGCAGTTATTAGAGTTTTTGAATCAACCTTCTCCGCTAATCCCCTCCCCCCTTCCCTTTGGTCGATTTGTTTGAAAAACAATTGGTGTCGTCGTTAGAGGGTTCTGAATTCACATATAAAATTTTGTGTTGATACATTTATTCTATCGGGAATTATCATGCTCACAAACAATCAGACTTTTTTTCATATTTGGAATCTAAAAGTCGGAAACATGAAAATCTGTTGGAAAGTCTGCATCGAATTTTTGTCCGATTACATAACTTCCCCTATACTTTGTATAGCTGCGGAAGTAATAAAATCCTATCTGTGTTTTCTGGACACAATTGAATGATATTATAGACACGAATTTGTTTCCAATTACTTTTTTTCTTTCAATTCAGCTTGTTATAACTAAGGAAAAATGAATAATGAAGTGAATAAGATGGCTGCTTATCATCATGCCAGTTGGAGGTTCGAATCTCCACCTCTGCATTGGTATAAATCCTTTGATAACGTGTATCTGTGTCGACTAGGTGTGGACTGGTTAGCAACCTGTAGTAAGCAAGTGAACACATCAGTAGTTTGCTCCTTTTTTGCCACATAAACCATACTTTTCAACCAGTTCTTCTTTGTTTTATTCAATTATTGCTAGTCAACAAATATTCCATATGTTTCTATATGTTTCCAGGTATCAGTAAAACTTGAAGAAAGTAAGAGAGATGATTTTGTGTGTTTTCATTAATCATTAATAGTAAACTCTGAATGATCAATGTATTAAATCACTTAGGAAAATAATTTTAGTATCCGTAATAATGGTGTCGGTTTTAATAATTGTTTTTATTTTAATTGTTCATTTTTGTTGTGAGGATTGGTTACTAATATGTAATATTTTTATTAGTTTGTTTTTGTAATTTAATTTTTTTTTGTTTACAGCATATATCTTCTTTTCAGCATATTCTAAAAAAGATTATATATATGTAGGAAGGCGCCGGTAGCTCAGTGGTATGTGTGCTTGCCTTCTAAGCTCAAGATCGTGGGTTCAAAGCCCGGCCGAGGCCCTTATCTGGGAGGTAAAATAAACTTAAGCACGCCGTCCTTCGGATGGACGTTAAGCGATGGTCCCGAGCCTCTACGATCTCAGGTACTCGTTGAAGACCCCTACCCTAGGTGAATAAAAATTTAGGACTCCCACAGTAGAGTCGGGCTCATGTCTACCAGAGTGACGAAAGAGCGCTCTGGTAGTAGGAGATATGACCTCGTAGTTAAAGTCCGGGCATGAGTGATAATAACTAACTATATATATGTAGATATTTATATTAATTGCAGAGAGTAATTTCTAATTTAGACATAGCTAGATGGGTGCTAGGAGTATTTTTTCAAAGGGAGTTAGTTCTGAATTTCAACCCAATTTTATTTTAGAAAAAGAAAATGTAGTCCTTTCCCACACAATATATATTTAGGGTGAGCGCTTCCGGTTGTTAAACCATCTTTGGACCCTTTAAAAATCGCACACAATATAATGTGCAAGAATGCAACCAGTTTATATTATGATAATTTTCATAATCTTCGAGTTTCTCCACTATATCGGCTAGTTCCAGGAAAATTTTGAATTTTATTTTAATTCTATCCGTCAATTTAATTGCAATGCCTTGTATTGTAATATTATAACACAATAAATATTAGGTACAGGGAAGTGTGATCTGATCACATTGTTGGGTTCCATACTTGGAGATTCTCATAAGTTGGTGTGCAGTTCGAAAGATATGAAAACCTTCAAAGATCTATCAGAAACGGAGGTCGCGGTTCAATAACTCAAACAAAACAATATTATTGAAAAGTAAAAATAATGAACGATTTTTCATATTTTTACCGTTAAAATTGTTCGAGAGGAGCACCTGTTGGTCTTCATATTCCCTCTTCTCACGCCAAAATTTCAACAAAATCCGGTAAAATATCAAACTTGATACGCCGAGGGTTCCGTACAATACGTTTCATTCATAGCATAACAATAACCTACATCTATATCAACTCACCTACTATGGAGTATTTAACATTTTTGCGGAGAGATTGTGAAACACTTAATAAATTATAAAGAAAACACGAATGTTTTTTAAATATTGTCTATTTCACAAGATATATAAAATATATGGGAGTACTTTCGGTATTGCTACCATCTTCAGTTAAGTCGTGGCTGAAGATGGCTGCAATACCGAAAATACTCCCATATATTTTATATATCTTGTGAAATAGACAATATAAAAAAACATTCGTGTTTTCTATATAATTTACTATGGAGTAGTTTGGTCTCGTCAGAGACAGACATCATCTCCTTTACAAGTTCCGTTTTGGTACCCGAAAAAAACAAAAAAAAAAAAACAAAAAAAAAAAACGCAAATACCGAAGCAATTAGAGACAAATATCTCATTATCTTTATTAATTCCTTAATTCAGTGGACATGAGCCCGACTTTATTTTAGCAGTCCTAAATTTTGCCTACCCTAAAAAATTTTTATTTTTCTAGTGTAGGGTTCTTTAACGAATACGTGACATCGTACAGACTTAAGTTTATTTTACCTCCCAAATAAAACAAACTAAGGGCCTCGGCCGCGGTTCCAACCCGCGATGTTGAGCTCAGTAAGCAAGCACGCATACCACTCAGCTAATGGCGCCTTCTATTACATTCTTATTATTATTCTTATTATAAAGATTTGTGCTAATAATGTGATTGTTTTGAACATTCCAGAAGTCTCCAAGTCATCAAGGGGTTGTCTCTCCTGATAAGCTGTCTTTGCCATCATCACACGTTTGATGAAGTATAATCATCAGAAAATTACATCTATTCATCTTTTATTTCATTTTTATTTTTCCCCTACATAATTGTATTATGTAATCAAGTCAACAATTTGAAAACATTAAGCTACTATGTTAGTTTATATATATATATATATATATATATTTTTTTTTTTGTTTATGTTAATCATTATTATTAATGCACTAAGAATGTTAAAACAAGTATTATTAATTGTATGTATTTGTACATATTATATATTTTTTTGTTTGCATAAAATAATGACATATCCTATAATTATTTTGTTTACATATCAAAATAAAATATGTTAAATTATTTCCATGAATGTATCTTAATACAAGATATCTTAACATACCACATTTTCAGGTCTTAAACTGTGTATTTTTTTTTTTCTTCATATATTTCTGAAATTTCCATTTTGAGATGCAAGAAAATAGGTATATATTCTAATTGCCTATAAAGTAAAAAATAATAATGAAAATCGGTCTTTGGAATATACGAAACCGAAAGATACAACATATATAGTATATTTAAGAATCATTAAGAGCAGAACAGTTTTATTCTCTGAACTTTTGTATGCGATAAGTGTTTGATTGCGAATCCAATTGAGCATTTATCATTTAAATCTAAGAGATAGATATCTAAAAGATCCTGAAAATATGAACTAATAAAACATAAAACTAATAAAACATATATACTATAGACAAATAATATTCTTCTGTTATCTGTAAAATTGGACCAGATACAATCTACAGGAGATACATATAGCCCAGTGTTCTGAAGGCGATTTGACATTGGTTTCGCCACTGGAGAGCACAAACATCCCGATATCCTTATCATTAGTTGTAAGTTTTTGTCTTCCTCTACTACTTATATTTAAAGAAAAATAATAAATTTGCAGTTTTATAATATTATTTTTTTCACATTTGAATAACAATATTTGGTGGTTTCTATTAACTTTATAAAGGGACCAATGGTATGGGACATTATGGAAAAAAATAATAAATTATATATACATATATATAATTATCTATATATAAATATTTAACTTATAAAATAGCCATGGTCCAACAAATGTAATTTTTATACATTCATGAATGAACAAGTATATACATTTTGTTTTAATTGTATGCTTTGTTGGTTTCATTCCATTGCCTGCGTTTTAAGCTTATATTTTTATATACATGTTATATACGTTTTGTTTATTAAAGCGATGTTACACATTGATAAGAAACTTTATCTCGCTTGAATTTGGTTGAATAAAAAATTACAAATAAACTCATATGTAAATATTAATAATATATAATAAGATGTAAAATGACTGATACAGTAAAAAGGGCGATCCAGTAGAAATGTTCTCATCCAAAAAATAAATAATATTGGCATGTTGTAGCAATTTCTGCGTTTTAAATAATTAACAAAAGAGTAGCAGGACGTATAGAATATAGTTCAACTTGGTTTATTCATATTTTTATTTTTTTCTCATTTTGCTACAATATACATTTAATTCACTCATTCATTCTTTATTTATCATAAAGTTCCTCAGAAGATAGACAAGTTTAAAATATATGTATGTAGACTTTAAAATAGAAAATTAAAAACCGTTAACAACTTCTAAGTTGAGGAACGCGGACATATTGTGGAAACTTGTAATAAATAAATAAAACAGTTAATTTGGGGTGCTAGATTACTGAGTTTTCTTGTCTAGGATGTGAAAAAACCCTGAGCACCTCATGTCCACCAGTTGAAAGAGTTCTCTGGTAGTAGGTGATATGACATCATAGGTAAAGTCCGGGCATGAGTCATATTAACTAACTTTTACCACTTAATCTGAAGATATAATAAAATCACATGCACCCTTTCAATGAAAAAACTTTGAGCACGCAGTCCTTTGGATGGGACGAACTCGAGCCTATACGATGTCAGTTACTTGTTAAAGTGTCCTACCCTAGATGAATAAATCTAGGTAGGCAAAATTTAGGACTTCCACAATAGAGTCGGGTTCATGTCCACCAAAGTGACGAAAGAGCGCTCTGGTGGTAGGTGATATGACGTAATTAAAGCCCGGGCATGAGTCATTACTAAGTTACTAACATTTCGGTATTATTAAATAGTAATTAAATTCGGTAAATCTCCATGTAGCTTGGCCTGCGTAGATAAATATCTCTTTAATAAGTTAAATTTTTGATTTTTTGAAGGTCAACCGCCACTGCGTTGTCACTTCTCTTCTAGCTCAACATTGAGTGAGAGATATGAACTTTCGAAACCTCAGAGCTTTTCCTGTCGAAATGTCTCCTGATTCCTTTAACTTGCCACTTTTGAAATGAGGAAACTTCTGCCTTTTAATTTACATCGAGTGCCTCAAAACTAATTCGTTCGAAATTTATTAAACCATCTTATATATATTTGACTAAATTAAAGTAATTTAATACATTGTTCAAAAGTGTTCATTGAAAATTCTTGAAAAACTTGGTTAAATATAAAAAAATATATAAATATTTTTGGTAATAATTAATGCAAGGTGAGAATTATTTTGTACTGGAAAATCCGTTATTACAGGTAATTTAGGTACCTTATAAAACATTTTTATATTCGAACTACTTTATACCCGAGGTAAATACTAAAATTTTGTTAAAAACAGTTGTTAGTGTGAGCATTGTATAGTAGTTTTTTTTATCTATTTAACATTTATTGTGCCAAATAAATATACTTAAATATTATTTTATTATTACATGCATTTCGTGATCGCTTGTTTACATTTTTATGACAATAAATATGCCTGTAATATTGAAGAAAATAAAACTATATCCTGTTATAATATTATATAATTATATGCTTATAAGTATTTCCTTTTTGTGTTGCTTATTCTTTGTGAACCAAACGATAATCCTTTTCCCAATGCTAGTGATAGATATTATGCTTACGAAAAAAAATATACTCGCGATCACAAACACTTTTGAAAGAGAAGAATGTATTAGGAATGGAGGTGGTGAAAAAAATTCATTGTAATAATCCAGGGGGTGAAACTCACAGCTTAAAGTGGCGCTTGTTTTTCTAGTTGAGGCTGTGTTCCTTGGGGCTCTGCAATTTGTTACAACGTTTATAGCCTGGAGTTTCCCTTCTGTCTATATTATGTTATTGTGTGGTAAGAATCAAGGTTTTTCTTCATTGGCTTCCTTCAAATCCTCTTCGATATGCTTATTTCTCTCCCCTCCTCTTGGCATTCTCCCCTTTCTACCATTTTTAATTTATCTCCTTTTCATCATTCTACTTTTATAGGTGTATTTATTTTCTACTTAAGTTGTTTATTTATTTATTATTGTACGGCATTCTTCACAATATCACTACATTTTTTTGGTTTCTTAGGGCTTATCGGTATTTTATTTTATTGTTTCTTTTCCTTTTAACTTTCTATTATTTATTCTTAGGGGACAAAAGTCCCACAATAAAATTTGGTTAAGGAATCAGTCGGAAGGGTCGGAGAAGTACAATATCTTCGCCAGAAAGAATCAGAATAATGTAATTAATTCACCAGCATTTCATGGGAATATTCATGACATCTTCCATAACTTTTGGACGAATGGTTGTATCGAAATGGGATAAGATAACGTATGATCCTCATTAGACGGGGGAAATATGGGCAGTGACAATATAATCAATATCGGTTGGGTTTTGAATTTAAATATTAAATGTCGTACCGACTCGACTATACATTCATTATAACGGCAGTTATTAGAGTTTTTGTGTTAAGCTCCCAAATAAGATTACAAATAATGGACTGACACTGAATGCTGACAAAACTAAAGCCATTGTAATAGGAAACCATAGACTATTTAACTCCCTCACTGACACTCCTCCATTAAGACCACAGGACTCCGATTTTGAATACTGGACCACCTTGGACTGGTACAAACCCACTCCTGGAAAGACCATGTCTCCACCCGCTCCTTTAGAACTCACTAAAACCTCTCTCAGTTGTTGCTATTAGGTCGATATGAAACTAATGTGTCATGGACTCGTTTAAGATTCACCTTCGGGCTCCTCAGTCACTCGTCTATTACTAGTTCCTGTACCGATTTAAAGTGGCTCTTCACATCCTCTCGTTAACAATATTTCCTAGGCTCCTTCCTTTATCAAAACTTATCTTTCCACAAGCCCTCCTACATCTTCCCATATAGGACAACCTACATCAATTCCTTTGTTATCCAGGGCACCTCCCTCTGGATCTCTCTCCAGATTCGCCATGCTCCAATCCTTAATTCATTTAAATACCTACTTTTCCAGTACCTCCTAACTCAACAAACCTCTGATTCTGGAGGCTAGCAAAATCCTATTGAGATTGTTCTCGATAAGTCTTTTTACTTTATTTTTCATTAATCTTATTTGTATTAGTTTATTCTCATTGTTTTAATGTTTGCTTTTTATTAACAATTATTTTACTTTTTTAGTCAAGTCCTAGAGGCTTCTTTTCTCTTTCTCAATTGGTGGATCCTGTATTCTTGTTTATTACTTAAGTTGTTATTCTTAATAGGCGTTCTTTTGGCAAAGCCTGGGACAATCCCAGAATAATATACAGGACACAAGAGGAAACAACTGGATAAAGATCTGAAGAATGTGGAGGGCGCCGGTAGCTTTTAACGGAATTTCGTGACTTCCATCTCTAGATTCTAAATATGAAAAAAAAAAGAAAAATTATGTCTGTGAACACGATAACTCCCGATAGAATAAATGTATGGACACGAAATTTTAGATGTGAATCCAGAACCCTCTAACGATGTTCACCTATTGTTTTTCAGGCATATCGACCAAAGGGGAGGGGGAGATTAGGGGAAACAACTTGTCGCAACAACTCTAATAACTGCCGTTGTCATGAATGTATCGACATGAAATTTCATATGTGAATTCAGAACCCGATAAAGACATATCAATTTTCAGCGGAATCAGGAGGGGGGCTCAACTCTAACCAGTAACTGCCGATGTGATGATACTATCTACATGAAATTTGATATTTAGTCACAACCCAATGAGGACATAACCTGTCAAATTTCAGCTATATCAGCTGAAGAGAAGAAGGGGGCTCAATTCGAAAACCCTGATAGCTGTCGATATAATGAATAGTTCGACACAAAATTTAGTATGAGGATTTAGGAGCCCCTATGAATGTCAACTGTTGAATATTAGCGCAAACTGTCGACACTGGTTTTGGAGAGGGCGCAAGAAGTTAGTTGATTTCGTTCTGGGGAAGTACATTGACGGTTCGATTCAGCTGTTCCTCAACAATATCCATCATAACTATAAATTCAGTTTGTCTGGGTGAACAAATATAAAAAAAACACCACAAATATGTGCGCACATATTTTATTGAATTAAATAAATACAATTTTGAAATACTGATTACTTTAAATAATTCCAAAAAGAAAACATATATTAACATTTATTTTTATCATTCATAAATCAGATATCGACTAAAATGACAATATTTGGTAACAAAAAAAATATTTATATTTATATAATAAAGAAGATAATATATATAAACAGACTAACGGTTATAAGTAAGCTTAGGGTTCATCTATAAATGTCAATAATTTGGGAAGTAACTTTATATAACTATCACAATTTTCAAACGATATAAAATGTAAGCAAGAAGTGGACTATGTACAATTTGAGATTCTGAAGTTTTGTTGATTATTGTTAAATTTTATTATAAAATATCTGTATCAAAATAAATAAATATACTTACATATCTATAATCACCATCTCAATGGAGATTTGTATAAATTATATATGTATTAGAAAAAAAATATATATAAAAAGATTATTATCAGTCAAGGGGGAGGTACATTTAACTGTAATTAACCAGATTAAAAAAAAAAAAACATATACAATAACAATTCAGAAATGGCACAATTTGGGCAAAAGATATTGTTTAAACAATTAAAATATTGAGTAACAAAGCTCTAACCAATAGTGACATTCATTAAACATAAATAATGTTTTTAAATTTTGCTTTATAGCAACATTTATTAAACAATCTCCATGTTTTTAAGCAATCTCCTTGAGAGAATCTGCGACTGCGATGATTATATGAAAAGATATCTTAGAAGAAAAGGCTCATTTAAAATAAAGAAAATAATTATATTCACACTTTCAAAGACCCTGACACCACTTATATAAAAAATACATATATTTTACATGGAAAAATAAATAATACTAAATTTTTCTTAAAATAATTTTTATGAATAACTACGATATACTTATTGACCAGTAAGTAACCAAATATGTATTAAATTAATAATAGATATTTTCACAGCTTTATTCTTCTCTCAATTTATTTTTTGGTCTTCACAATCTAGCAAATAGACGTTTCGAATAGAACTGCCGTCATCAGTATCTTAAATTTATTTGCTGATCTTTTATTGTAAACAATTTTCCCCTTATATTGATCACATTCTTTATGCAGAACATATCTCAATCTAGACCAATTGTTTTAACACAGAGGTCGACTAATAAAATTATGTTTTGCGTAAAGAATATTATGATCAATATAAGATAAATATTTTTTTTACAATAAAGATCAGCAAATGAATTAAAGATAAAGACCAAACAAATTAATTGAGAGAAGAATAAAGCTGTGAAAATATATATTGATATAAGTTCAGAAACTCCTTACAAAACCCGAAAGCGGTGGGTTAATTATTTTTGAAAAGTAATTAATGTTTAGAATATTAAAAGATACAATATTTTTTACCAGATAAAAACTTTTAATATGAAATATAAAAGTACAAAATATGTATTATTATTACCTAATAGCCGGTAAAACAACTTGAGTGTGTCCTAAGGAGTGATGGTTTGGGGAGTGTGGCTGAGAGAGGTTAGTGAGCGTTGACTCGCTCCTTGAGAGCGGGACTCGACTGCCGCTCCACCTTCGCACCTCTAGACATTCGCGGGCTCTTCGCCGCCTCCGGATTCTCCTTGTCCTTCTTCCTGCCCCTCAGGGTGGCTTCCTTCTGAGCTTCAAGGACAGCCACTCGCAACTTTGTGTTTTCCACTCTCAGTTTTTCGATTTCCTACAAACAAAGCATATTTAGTTAAAGGTATTTAATACATTGTAAACAAAATACATAAATGACAAAATAAATAAATAAACAAATAGTAGTCATTAGAGTTTTTGTGTTAGGCTCACCACCTCGTTCTCTTTGGTCGATTAGACTGAAAATCAATGAGTTCTTGAGATACTTAAAATTATTACATTATTGTCGTCAAAAATACAAAAAAAGGACGTCGGTGAATCACCGGCAAAATACTTCCCTAGCACGAATTAATTAAGTTTTCGCTCTCACTCCAAAAGCAATCGACGGGCTTGGGCTAAAAATCAATAGTTGACTTACATAGGAACTTCTGAATTCTCATACTAAATTTTATGTCGATACATTCATTACAACGGCAGTTATTAGAGATTTTGGATTAAGCCTCTCCCTACCCTAATCCCCCCTTCCCTTTGGCCAATTTGGCTGAAAAACAATAGGTGTCGTCCTTGGAGGGTTCATGATACACATATCAAATTTCATGAGGATACATTCATTCTATCGGGAGTTATCGTATCCAACGATATACACAGAAAAGCACAGAAGGCATTTTTATTTTTTTATTTATGGAATCAGATGTCCGGAAAACATGAAATTCCGGTGAAAAACCAATATCGAATTTCTGGTCGATTAATTACTTCCCCATTACTTCGTTTAGCTAGGTAAGTAAAATGATGTATTTTATAAGCCGGTGGTTCAGAAGTGGTGTCCCCTAGAAATGTCTAAATAAACTAATGAAAATAATGTTCGCAACATATAAGTTCAACGTGAAATAATACGAACAATAACATAATAATTATCGTAAATTTTCCCCTTAAATCCATACATTTAGCAATAATAATAGTTTTTTTTATAATTACTGTAAAATGGCTTTACAGTATTAATATTGACATTGACAACCAATATCCTGTCCATCTTGATAGGTGAATAATGGTCCTCTGAAGCATAACAAAAACATACGATATACTAATCTTAACTTGACGAACGACTAACTGACTAGGAATAAACTCAGCGCAACATGAAACGACAATTTGGACTGCTAGACAAGCTTCGTCTCAACCACAAACTGAGTGTCTATAAGGCCTGAACGTATGGTGTTCAGCTCTGAGGTTCTCTGCTACCAAAAAATAATTCAAGTCATTCAAAATAAAAAATTTTCAATCACACAATACGTTTCGAACATATGCAATCTGAACATACCATTCATACATGAAGTCATACCTATTATAGACAAATTTGCACGAAAAGTTCACACTTCACCCGAACATACTAATGGAAGTAACGTCGGTGCGGTCCTTGCCTGTCAACCCTTCAGTCGCTCCAAGTGTTGTTATTCTACTCCTGTGACCATATTTTATTATTGCGTTCCCACAGTTGAGAATTGTGTTTAAATTATGAAAGTATCAATATAAGTTCCGTTATATTTGAAAAAGCCTGTCGTATATACAATATGTCCCAGAGGTAATGTTTTATATATATAGTAGAGCGTCGATTATCCAAACGTCAGTTACCTCAATGTTTAATTATCCGAACTGGCTTCATGCAAAAAAAAAAATCAAATTAGTTTTTCCATGAACTTCCTTGAGGGAAACCTAATTAATTCTTAAAAAGAGCTTTGTTAGCTGTAGAAGGGATGTCAGTTTTTCAATGAATTCAGTTTGACGGGGCAGACAGTCAATATTTGTTTACTAAGAACTTGTATGTCTATGTATGTAATTTGTTCATTGGATTTTTCCACTGAATCCCTTTCCATTCGTATGGTCGGTTACCAGTCAAATGTTTCAAATCAATCGTGAGGTGTACATCGAATTAGTTAGTGGTCACATATTTTTAAGTAAAACTTACAACATGTCTACAAAAAGGAAGCGAGTAGTGTTTTCATTGAAAGATAAAATGGAAATTATTATGCGGCTAAAGAAAGGTGAAACTGGTCAGGCATTAGCTATCAAGTTCGGTCTTGGTAAATCAACGATAACGGGAATAGAAAATAATTCTGATTCAATCACTAGGTGTGCACTTAATCTTGACAGTGAGCAGGGCAATTCATATAGCAAAACTATGAAAAAACCGAGATCCGAATTGTTGGAAGAAGTTGCATTGGTTTTTGCAAAAACGGGCTTCTGGGCAGCCCATTTTGTGTGAAAAAGAGTGGAATTAAACATGAAGCTTGGTGGTGACTCTTCATTCGTCGCAAGTTCTGGGTGGCTTAAAAATTTCGATTACTTGAACCACGCCATACAACATTAGTTCGGATAATCGACGCTCTACTGTGTATATATATAATTTTTCTACGAGTGGTTATATCAAGATAGGGCAACGTGCATTCTCTTTTCATCATACAGGTACAATATTGTTAAAGGTTTATAACGTTGACTCAGCTCACCATCAGGAGCGCAGAGCGCACACTAACTTTAAAACCACAAATGGAAAGGGGGGTCGACTTTTCCATTATTTTAAAGGTCTTTCAAAGAGAAGGAATTTCCTTTTTTTTGTACGACCTTTAAAATAAAGTTATGTTCAAGTGTAGTGTACGTGTAGCGTCCCTGGTGGAGGGCTGAATCAACATTAAAACCTTTAACAATATTGTACTTGTATAATGCAGAACGCACTTTGTGTAATAACCACTCGTTATATTCAACAATTATATAAAGTGGGTCATTACTGGACGTGTATGTTGTCTAAGTGTACCGTGAAGCACTGTTATAACCTAATATATATTATAGATAGTATAGTAAAGCGAAGGAGGGAGTCCAGTCACCGTCTTGAGATCGGTGATCTGCTCGGTGAGGTGGACCACATGTTTGATCTTCTGACGGTGATTCTGGTGTCCGAGTGCTTGAGCATGAGCCAACTCCAGTGCTCGCAGCTCCTTCTGTGTGCTCGCCGTCTTCGAGAGGAGAGCAGCTCGCTCACCCTCGTACTGCATCAGCTGTTGTCGGAACGGACCGATAATACTCTCCAGTTCTCTGTTCCGACACTCCAGATCAGCGATGGTAGCCAGCAGAGAGGTGTTCTTCATTGAGTCCCTGCAACAACGAAAATAATTCAATAAATATAAAACAGTTTAAAAACGGAATAATTACGAAAAAAGTCACCTGTGAATCACCATCAATGTACTTCCCCAGCACGAATTAATAGAAAATCATATATTAGTTGGAATACAGCAGCTGACCTATGACCTATATGAATCCTCATACTAAATTTCGTGTCAAAACATTCATTACAAAGACAGTTAGTTATTAGATAATTTATGTGACTCTTGATAATGCCATAACACGGCGAAACTAGTTGAGTATTTGAGAATATATAGTGAAGTTTGACAAAGAAATTGTGTATTTTAATTATCTATTCACAGTTATTAGAGTTTCTGTGTTAGGTCTCCCCCTTTTCTTTTGGTTGATTTGGCTGAAAATCAATAAGTGTCGTCCTTAGAACATACAAAATTTCATGTCGATACATTCATTATACTCGGAGTTATCTTGTTCATAGACACAAAACAGACAAATTTCTTTTTCTTTTCCATTTTTGGAATCAGGTAGGAAAACATGAAATTCCGTTGAAAACCCAGCATTGAATTTTGGACCGATTACATAACTTCCCCTATGCTTCGTATAGCTGGGGAAGTAAAAGTAAGCCAACTGCTACATTAAGTTATGTTTGTAACTATTTTTGTAATTATGCATAAGATAGACAAAAAAACCAAAATAATTTGTAATGGGTACTCACTCATCAGATTGTTCCTTCATTTTGTCCTTTTCCTCCGCCAAAGCATGATTTTCCTCCTTAATTTTCTTAGAATCTTGCTCCAACTGAGCAGCATACATCTTATACTCGTTCTTCCTCTTCTCCATGGCGGTGAGTGCAGCTGCCAACTCGCTGTTCTTCTCAACCAGCTCCTTGGTCCTCTTCTTGTCCATCTCTGCCGCTGTGAGGTCTGCCTCGGCTGCCTTCAGTTTGTACACCAGGTCCTGTTCCCGTGACTCCAGCACACCCACCATCTTCTCCAGTTCTTCCATGCTCTGCTGCAGTCCCAGTACCTCGTTTTGTACCTCCGCTTCATATTGGGCCCGCATATCCTCCACCTTTTCCTCTTTCATTTGTTTCAGCTCGTCTATCATCTCCTGCTGTCGGCTGATTTCGTTGCTCATCAGCTCCATTTCTTCTTGTTGTTGCCGTATCATTCCCATCAAGTCTCCCTTCTCTGCCTCCAACTCTGTCACAATTGATGACAATTCCTTCTTCTTCTTCTCCAATTCTTCATTGTTTCTTTCATGTTCTTCTATCTCCTTGTATTGAGCATCTAATTCATTATTTAAATCAATTTTCTCTTCCATCATTTCTTCGATATTGCCTTCCAACAGTCTTATCCTTCTATTAAGCTCATCAATTTTTCCATTTCCTTTCATCTCCTCCTTAATGCTCTCAACTTTCTCCAATAACGTTTTACTCTTTGCCGTTTCTTCTTCCAAGCTCTGTCCAAGCTCCGTACATCTCTCCTTCTCCAGTACAAGCTCTGAAATAACCTCATCCACATATTTTTCGTTGTCCCGATGTACCTCTTGCAAATCTCGCTCAAGATCAGAAACACGAATACACTCAGCTTCATACAAACTTTTCATTTTCTCGTACTCTTCTGAAACTTGGATCATGTTGACATTTTTGATTTCCATTTCATGACTCAAAGACTCGTATTTTCGGTCCTTTTCGCCCAGTTCGTTCATCAAGGAGACAAAGTGCTCCGTGACACTTTCGACGTAGCTCTTGCTCTCCTCCAACTCCGCCGTCAGAGTCTCCAATTTCATTTCTTTTTCCGTGATCAACTTCCCCAGTTTCTGAATCTCTTTCTCCAACTCTTGGTTGTTGGTCGACAGCGAAGTCAACTGCTGAGATGACATCTGTGCACATTCTGTGTAGTGGTCCAGTTTCAAAGCCAAATCTTCTACATTCTGCTCATGTTCAAAGTTTGCTTCTTTAAGCAAGGATATATCTTTTTCTGCTTTGACAATTTTCGTTTTAGCTTCCTCCAATTCTATTTTCAAATTCTGAATTTCCTCAGTTTTATTACTGCACTCTTTTTCTAAGCACGCCTTCGCTGAAGCCATTTCTTCAATATCTTTGGTCAACCTAACTTTTTCATTGCCATATTTATTTTTGAGGTTACAGTAGTCCAGATTCAAAAGGTTATATAAATTTTTTTGAGCATTCATTTTATCGTTATGCTCCTCATCCAATTCGTTAAATTTCAAAGAAAGCTCTTGAATTTCTTCCTTATAACAGGTAATCCTATTTTGACACAACGACACATACTCAGATGTTTCAAGTGCTTTGGCCCTGTAATAGTCCAATTCGCCAACCATCATCTCTACAGTTGACTGCTTTTCTTCAAGAGCTTTTCGTAATTGTTGACTTTCTTCCGCAGCTTTTCTGCGATATCCTTCCACCTTAGCATGAAGAACATTTTCAATCTCCTTAACATCCTTAATGATGGCGACTTCAAGTTCGGATAGTTGAATTTTCAATTGTCCATTTTCCTGAATCAGTATTTTAACTTTTTCTTCTAAAGCGTTTATTCTCAATTTTAATTCATATCGGATGCTGTTCTGTTTTTCAACTTCTGTTTCACTCTCAAACAGCCTCTGACTCAACACTTGGATAGTTTTTGAAGCCTCACTTTGAATCACTTCATACTTCTTACACTGTTTTTTAAATCTGCCTACATCGTTTTCCAAATAATCAATTTTATCCTGAAGTTCAACAAGAATGATTTTCTGTTCCAAATTGCATACTTTTTGTGCTTCAAGTTCTTCCAATGTTTTGACATGTACTTTCAACTTTTCATCATACCACTCCGAACATACATTCAAAGAGCCAATAAAATCGTCAATTTTATCTCCAAAATTATTTTCCATAGTTTTCAATGTTTGAAAGAGGTCAGCGGTCTGAGAATCGAACAGTTTTGATTTTTCCTTCACCATATCCCGGATCTGTTCCACTTTGGCTGTAAACTCAGTCTCATTGTCCACACTTCTGTTTTCCACCTCTTTCCGGAACATCTTCAGTTTCTCCTCCATTTGTCTCGTGATCAGATCAACATTCAGCTCAGCAGCCGTGGCTATTCCTTCAATTTCATCTGCTGAACGTTTCTTCAGACTAACAATTTCAGAGCTATGCTCCTTGACCATATTTTCAATTTTTTCCTTTGCTTCTTTCAATTCTTCTTCAATTTCAGATTGCATTTTTGAAACTGAAACAAGGCATGTCTCTTTTTCAGCCAATTGATTTTCAAGTTCAATATTAATTGAGTTACAATTTTTTACATTTTCCTCTAAAATTTTTATTTGCGCTTTGAAATCGTTCAATGTTTTTTCATGAGCTTCCCTTTCTTCTTCCAGATTATTTTTGGTAATTTCAAGTTCTTTCGTGACCCGGTTAATCTTATCTTCAAACTCTGACCTCATATCGTTCACAAACATTTCTCTTGAATTTTCCAATTTGTCGATAGTAGTCTTTAGTTCTGCTATTTCTTTGAGGAGGACCAATGTATCCATATCCTTTTCTAGAAGCTGCGAAGTGTGAACTCGACTTAATTCGTCGATCTGTTCTAACAAATTCTTCTCTCGTTCTTGCCTGCAAACAAAATGTAACATAAATTTACAAAACAAATCATTTACGTTTGTATGATAGAACAACATATAAGTAAATAGGCGACTATGGAAAGAAGTAATCAGTAGTTAATAACGATTCTTGTTTATATATTATATCATTTGACATGAGAAAGTGTCATTATCGGCAGACAGTCCTAATATGTACCTGAAAATATACCTATACATATGAGGTGTGTTCACAAAGTAACTGGAATTTTGTAATATCGCGAGTTGTATTAGTCCGATTTGCGAGATTTTTTCGTTGTGTTGGTAAACATGTCTGAAAAGTATCTGTACATTGTTAGCCAAACCGGATCTCGGTCTGCTGTCAAAGAGGTTACATGTGCTTTGGTACGATCGGCGATTATTTATTTCTTTACAAAATGGATCAGATAATGTGCAGTAAATTATGCTATAAGAATGGAATAAAGTGCAGCAAAGTTTTAGAAATGTTAAATATTGCTTTTGGTGAGTCTGTTATGAGTAAAACTAGGTTTTACGAATGGTATAAAAGCTCGACAAGTGCGGTCGAATGAGGAGGTCATGCTCACTCTGTTATTTGATTTTAACAGCGTAGTGCACCATGAGTTCTTGCCACAAGGTCAAACGATCAATAAGGAGTACTACGTACAAGTGCAACGCCGTTTACGTGAAAAAAACGCCCGGATTTGTGGCGAAACAATTCATGGCTTTTGCACCACGATAATCCATCTGTTCACACTTCATTACTTGTTCGATGCCCCAGCCTCCATATTCGCCAGACATGGCTCCGTGTGACTATTTTCTGTTCTCAACAATAAAGAGAATCTTAAAGGACCGTCGTTTCACAAGCATAGATGAGATTAAAAGCGCAAAGCTGAGAGCTAAATGCTATCCCAAACATCGAGTTCCAGAAGTGTTCGGGGATTGGATAAAATTCTTTTCAAAAAACGAAAATTCGCGTTACTTTTTGAACACACCTCGTACATATATATTCATCATAGTATCACTTTTTCCATTTAAAAAATAGCAACTACAGATGTTTCGGGAAGTATTCCCATCATCAGTATCTATAATTTATCTGTACTTTATGTTAACTATTCCTTCTGTCAATCAGAATCTTACTTTGAGAGTATATTTTTATTGAGTCGACCTCTATATTCAAACACCAAGTCATAACTGTATTGACCTAAATATGGAGGTCGAATCAATAAATATGTTCTATAAAATGAAGATTCTGATTGACAGAAGGAATAGTTAGCATAAAGAACACAAGTATTATAGATACTGACGATGGGAGTGCTTCACGAAACCTCTTTATTTGCTTTTTTTTATAAATTCAGAATTTCCTTCAGAACCCAAAAATAATACCTATTTATTCCAGAAAAAAAAAATGTAATCCTTGCGATTCAATTTATAACAGCATAAAAGTATGTACCTATTTAGAAAGGGCTGGGAACCTTGTACTTAGGGCAAGGCCCCTCCTGACTTGACTTGAATGAGGTAAGAAATACTATTCACTTGTTCTCCAAAAAACTGATGGCAAATATTACTTGACCGGAGTGTCAAAGAGACCTGACTCGGGTAAGATCCACAAGTCGACAAAACCAACATTCCAGGTCCTTCTCGGCATTCAAGTCAAGTCTGGTCAACAACCAGTCGCCTTTGCTACATGGCAGAACGGTTTGTTTCCTGTCTTTGGCCACTTAATACAATATGCAGGGTTCATCACAGTATACATGTCGAAAATATCGTAGAATATGTAGACTATTGTGCAGATAATTCATTCATTTGAGTCTGCATTAAAATACAAAAAAATGAGAATGTCCACGTAAAACATAGAATAATTCTTTCATTCTACACACAAAAAAGTCGCCAATGAGTCACCGGCAATGCACACTCTCCCAGCACAAATTAATCAATTAAAATTTCGCTCTCATTTTAAAATCAATCGATCGTTTTGGCTAAAAAATCAATAGTTGACTTACATAAGGACTTCTGAATTCTCATACTAAATTTATTGTCGATATATTTATTACATCGGCAGTTATTAAGATCGATTATTAAGAGTGAAGCCCTCTCCTCTGATCCCACTTTTCCCTTTGGCCAATTTCGCTGAAAATTAATAGGTGCTGTTTTTACGGGGTTTGAAATTCAAATATACAATTGCATGTCGATACAATCATTACATCGGCAGTTATTGTTTTTATTTTAGACCCCCTCCCCTTTGTCTGATTTTGCGGAAAATAAATAGGTGTCATCATTATTTATTATTATTATTATATTTAAAATTTCATGGCGATACATATTTTACTTTCTCATTTATTGGAATTATTTGATTAAGGAATCAAGGGGTCGGAAAACATAAAATTTCTTCGCCAAAAAGATGTGCATATCAGAATAAAGTGACCATAATTTTTGGATGAATTGTTGTATCGAAATGGGATAGTATGTGATCTTCATTAGATGGAGAGGCAAGGTGGGAAGTGACATTATGTTAACTTAATTTGATGTTGATACATTCATTACATCGGCAGTTATTGGAATTTTTGAATTGAGCGCCCTCCCCTCAGCCGATATCGCTGAAGTTTGGCAGGTTATGTCCTCATTGGATTTTAATTTTAATTTGATGTTGAGTACGTCACCGTGCAGCGCTGCTGGCCACATACGGACGACACCTATCAATTTTCCGCTGGGAATCAGATGAGGAGGGGCTAACTCAATTACCCGAATAACAATTATTGTAACGTATGTATCAATATGTAATTTAGTATGATGATTCAAGACACCAATGATTTTCAATCAAAACGGTAGTTTGGCTTGTCAGGGGAAGCGAGAGAACTTAGTTGTCCCTTAGAAATAAATAAAGACATTGTCTTCCCACTGTTTCAACCAACCAGAAACGGTTTTCAACACAACAGTTTCTCAACACTGTGCTTCATTAGACTTCACACTATACGGGTGCGTTGTGCCACTGATGATGACGGAGTTGGTTCTGGTTGGAAATAGAACAGTGGGAAGACAACGTATTTTATTCCTAAGAGAAATCTCGTTCCACAAAACCCTTACTATCACATATGGAAACTTAATTGATTAGTTAGGGCTGGGGAAGGTCCACTAGCCGAGAGAGAACTTACGAGAACATGTCGTTGAGTTTCTTTTTTGACTTGAAAGGAGTGGGGGTGGTGGGAGTCCTGCCTGTGCGAACCGTCTCCATAGCTGACCTGGGGGTGGCCACGGCTCGCTTCTTGGGCAGCTGCGGCTGAAACAACAAACACAGATATCACATCTCTGCAAGGTTCACATTAGAAATATTTACCACTCTTCACAGTTTATATTCTACTGAGCTCAAGATCGTGGGTTCGAAACCCGGCCCAGGCCCTTAGTTGTTTTTTTATCTGGGAGTTAAAAAAACCTTTATCACGCTGTCCTTCGGATGGGACGTTAAGCGATGGTCCCGAGCCTGTAATTGTTAAAGACCCCTACACTATCCTAGGTAAATAAACCTGGGTTGGCAAAATTTAGGACTCCCATAGGAGAATCGGGCTCATGTCCAGATCTCGTAATTAATGCCCGGGCTTGAGACACAATAACTAACAGTTTGTATGTAAAGTATTCAAAAACATTTGAAAAAGTTAATTTTGATTCGTCGCTCTCCGATATCATGAGCTCGACTCCTACTATGGGAATACTAAATTTTGCTTTCCCTAAATTTTTATTCATCTAGGGCAGGGGTCTTTAACGAGTACATGACATCACCAATCATATTCACCAAGGACTGGGTCTCGAACCCGCGATCTTAGCTGTCAGTAAGCAAGAACGCATACCACGGGATTCGAACCCGCAAACCATGGTGAGATCATGCGACCAGAGGCCTACACTCTAGCCCGCACGGCCACCATGGACACAGCATAGCATTAAAACACTGGTTTAAGAGTTATGGTATCTCTAAACATCAAAACCTTTGCATCCTTCAACTACGAAGAATGTCGCGATGAGCTGCGACATTAAATTCGTGTCCTCGTTTTCTCCTTAATACAAATTTACTGCTATTGTTTCTGTTGAACAGCGCATTAGTGGGGTTACATCAATGCTGAATTTGGGTTCGTTAATCGGTAAGGATACAAGAGCTTCAGTTTGAAGTTTCATATTTGACAGTAATCGAACTTATTTTATTTTCTAATAACATCACAACTTTGAGAGTATTCTCAACGGTAAATTATTGTCAAACTTCTTAGGTTTTTTACCTCCAGGACATCAAACTGCAGGGCTGCAGGACAGGCTAACAGTTGTCAGGATCAGAAAAAAGATACAATATCCCGTCTGATTATTAAAGAACAAAACCCTAAAGACACTTCCGAATAAAAGATATATTCATATGGGATAGTAAGATGTGGGACGAGATCTCTCATAGAAATAAATGACGTTGTCTTCCCACTGTTTTATTTACGACCAGAACCGGTTTTCAACCCAACAGCGTCATCATCAGTGGCACATATATGAATGAATACATATAAAATGTCCGAACTAAGGAACACCTTTATTCATTGTAAAAATGATGGCCATCCATACTGGTACCCATAGTGGCACTCTTGCACAAGGGTAGCAAGGGAAGACATATGGATTTCTTGTAAAGCTTGGAGAACCGGCTTTCTTTAAATGAGGATACTAATAGCCTTAACAAAAATGTAGAGGTTAAGAACTCCCTTCTCCTGCCTGACCTACCTGGTGTGAGACTGGCTCCAGACTAAAGGAAGTAGCCATCCATCCTATAGAACATATATTGTAATAATAATAATATTTATTTCCGTTAAACCATAACATGGTAATAGGATACGTCGTAAGAATGTTTACATTAAGATAGCATATAAATCAGATACATAAACAGATATTAACTCTTAGAGTCTGACACACATGGATTAGAATTAACAATACAACTAAAAAGTAAAAAGAAATGAATAAATAAATACTTGAAAATGTGACTACAAAAATAATAATATTATACAGTAAATAAAGTATATAACTAATACAGTAGATACATGTTTTAATTTAATTAAAATTAAGACACATTAAATAGTTACTTGGCTGGTTTTATGTAGACATTTACAGTATGGATTTTATATTTGAACTCTGTAATACTATATATGTACTTTAAAAAAATTAATTTAGTTCTTCTATTTTATGACAAAGATTCCTTTTTTATTATTATTGTAGATATTTATTTGAGTCATTATGTACATTATTTACGAATGAATGTAGTTTGTATGTGGTGTGAGTGAACGTTGCTATCCCCAAACCCTTTGAGCTATGCCAGTGTTCATTTTCCTTTAGCCTCTACACTGTATGGGTGAGGTAAGCAAGTTTTTTGTTTCTTATTTTTATTTTTTTACTCTGTTGCTACCTTCCATTATTTATATTTTTTATGTATTCAACTCATGACGATCTGTTGCGTTGAAACCCGGTTCTGGTCGCAAATATAACAGTGGGTTGACAACGTCTTTTATTTCTATGAGAAAAGATGTATTTGTCATCTGGATTTTTGTCAAATATTTTCGATCAAAAACTTTGTTTAGCGTATATACCTACCTACATAGAGTTGTGATGCATATGGATAAAAGGGAAGCCATGCTGAAATCAATTAGTTCAAGAAGAAAAAAAGTTTAAAAAAAAGTCATGCAATCCTTTGAAAATGGATCAGCTGTTGCATGCCGATACCGGTTCTATGGAGAGGATAAGGAGGTAGCCAGACCCGGGGGGGACCCAGAAGAGGTGAAGAACAAGGGGGGTACTGGGGAGGGTAAGGACAAAGAAAGGACGGAGCGGTGGTGGGGGTGAATAAGATATGTGAGGGGAAAGGGCCTTTGTAGAGGACCCTTCAGGGGGAGCCGCGCAACAAGGAAGGTCCGGGACACAGCCCTACGCAACAGTCTTACACACACCCGGACAAAAAAAGCGGCAAGAAGAGATCTGCTCAGTAGGACAGCAAGGTGATCTCATAAGCCACTTTTTGACAGTTCCTACCTCTCGTTGGTAAATCGTTCCCTCAAACTGTACCGAAATTAGAACAGGAGCACGTATTTTTACTTCTCCAGCCATACGAAGTATATGGGAAGTTATGTAATCGGTCAAAAATTCGATGCTTAGTCGTAGTTCAACGGAATTTCATCCATATATATATAAAAAAAATATGTCTGTCTGTCAACATGATAACTCCCGATAGAATAAATGTATCGACACCAAATTTTATATGAGAATCCAGAACCCTCAAGAACGACACATTGATTTTCATCTAAATCGCCCAAAGGGAAGGGAGGATTAGGGAGGAGGCTTAACACAAAAATTCTAATAACTGGCGATATGTATCGAAACCAAGTTTTATATGTGTGACCAGACCCCCCTAAGGACAACGGGAAGTGGGGGATCAGACGGCGCTCAACTCAATAACCCTTTGACTAAATGATGTTTTTTTTGTAGGCAGCATGATGGGAACAACCTCGAAAGTCGGCTAGCAGAAAATAATAAAATCCGATCCCCAAAAAACCTATATCCGATATATGGTGTTCGGATAATGGGATCTACTAGGAACAACTCTTCAGGTGGGTCCTGCATCGATGGCAGAACAAACTATCCATGTTAGAGAGACCATAGCTTTCACAGTGTACAAATATGAAACTTACTGTTCTGAAGACAGCCGTCGGGATGTAGTTAGAGGAGGAGGCGCAGGACTTGGAACAGCAGGAAGAGATGGAGTCGAGACTCTCCATAGACCCATGGGCATCCTTGTTCTTCGGATCTGAGAACCTCTTGCTCTTCTCGATAACAGCTCCCTTCACCTTCACGTCCAACTTGGGATCGTACTTCCCCGGTGGCGGTGCACAACCTGCAAAATAGAAGGAAATTAGTAACAGATCCGTTCTAAGGACACAAACTTAATACAAGATCTCAGGTTGGATGCAGCCATAAGAGGCGACTAGTCTTTTAAAAACAAAGGATTCTGACAACATGGATTATTACCTATATTGATTTTTTCCAGCATTTTTTCTAGAGGTATTTATTTTTTATTTTTTGACAATATTGACGTGACTAGGAACGTGAAAGCGTCACGAAATATTCGTAAAAATTAAAAAAAAAAGACACCTCTGGAAAAAATCAACATACCAACATCCCACAGAAGTTTAAAAAACTTATTACCTATAGTATAAAAATTGTAAACGTGGGAAAATCCGAAATCGAGTTTTCAACGAATTTTCATGTTTCAAGATTCCCTCAACACGTATTGACCATTTTCGCGAAGATGTCTGTCTATCAGCGATTAAAACGTAGTTAGTGCACTAACTCAGAAAATATTGTAGTAGCAATGAGATTCGATTTTGACAGAAATCGGAGGATAAATTGAGGCTACATTACTTTGGGGTCGTAAGTACAAAATGGTTTTTGTAATGAAAAAGGTTAGTCCTTTCGAAAAATGTTCTTTATTAAATTTCCAATTGCTAGTGCGTCCTTAAATTTGAGTTAAGACCATACGAACAAAGTTACATCACCCCAAAGAATGTAGAAACCCGGCCGAGGACCTTAGTTTATTGTATCTGCGCGGTAAAATAAACTTAAGCACGCTGTCCTTCGGATGGGACGTTAAGCGATGGTCCCGAGCCTGTATGATGTCAGGTACTCGTTAAAGACCCCTGACCTAGGTGAATAAAAATTTAGGGTAGGCAAAATTTAGGACTCCCATAGTCGGACCAATGTCCACCAGAATGACGAAAGAGCGCTCTGGTAGAAGGCGATACGACCTCGTAGTTAAAAGCCCGGGCATGAGTCATAATAACTAATTAACTATAGCAAAACATTTGATATGGTTTTATTATTGGTAGTTTTTCTTTTAAAAGGATCAAAAAATAAAAATAATAAGAAAAAACATGTGATGTGGCCACTACAGTCCTTTCTTATATTATCCACTTTTATACAGATCACTCTCTCACACCCCCCCCCCCCCCCCCCCCCCTCATTTTATACTCACATTACTGAGTATATAAGAAAGTCACTCTCAGAATTACTTTGTACAATAAAAAATGCTGACACAAACACAATACTTCCCTATATCCAGTAATAAGGGTATGAAATGAATTTGAGAGGGAAGATATGATAGCCATGAAGATTTTCAAGACGTAAGATATATTTATATATCTAAAGATGAAGCGTATTGGTTAGTCTTGCTCGAACTAGGGGGAAAAAAAAATGGTAGCATCCGCGATAGAGAAAATACTTAAGGATGCCAACATTCGAAACAGGTTATCTACAGAACTGCCTAAGTCAATGGAGAATTGTCTAAAAACCATTCCGGACCATGACAACAGCTTCCATCTACTTTAAAGAGGGGTAGGTGTTAAGTTTGTCCACAGAAAAAAGACAATAACGTGAACCTAACTTACCATGTCTGTCAAAAATTTGTTTGCAACCAGCGTAGAGAGACACTTCAGTGTTCGAATTGTAAATAGGTTTCTATTATTTACTTTTTTTATATTTTTTAGAGAAATAAAAAAATTTTTTTTTAATAAATAGTAAAACATGTTTCAAAAACTTTTATTTAATAATTAAATTATAATTAGCGTAATTTTCTTGACCTGGTATTGGGAGGGTTAATATCAATGAGTTCATTCAAACGGCTTGTAAACCCATCTTTATTACTACTAGCAGATTGCCCTGTTAGTAACTATGAGCAGGTTAATAACGTTGTTATTAGCCCGAACATAGAATAAAAAGCATATTATTTCCCAACTTACTAAGAAAAATAATATAATTTAATATGAATTTAAGACTCAAAAAACCCAATAAATGCCAACGTAGTCCCATTTATGTACACATTTAGGTAAGTCAACTGTTGAATATTAGCGCAAACGGTGATTCACCGACGACTTTTTTTGCTATTGCCAACAATTCCTCCATCATTTTGAAATATCTTTAACGGTGTTTAGGCAGCATATGCAATAACGGGCGTTTCTCCTCCGATTTGCTTCACATTTACCATCACTGCTCTGTTCCCTTTTGATAAAGAGTGAAGATGTACAGCCTATCTCCACTGGAATGAAATAAAGAGTGAAGATATATTGATCTCTGTTCCCTTTTGATAAAAAGTGAAGATGTATAGCCTATCTCCACTGGAATGAAACCGGCTTCTCAACGATGAAATAATTATCCTAATCGGTTATGTAGTTATCGAGATAAATACCCAAACAAACTCTCTCTCTCTACATGTTAGTATAGATTATCCAAAGAAAACAAACTCCAAAATTGTCGATGTATCAGCGGCAATGTTTTCCGCAGCACGAATGAATCGCTCTCCCTCCAATAGAACAATATTTGACTTAGTTCTGAATCCTCAAACTAAATTTCGCTTCTGAATCCTCAAACTAAATTTCATTATTAGGGTTTTTGAGTTGAGTCCCCCCACAATATTCCCCTCCCCTTTGGCTGAAAATTAATAGAAGTTCTCCTTCTGGATACAAATCTAGTGAAGTACAATTATTGTGGGTTAAATTAAGATGTAGTGGGTTTATTTCTCGTTGAAAATTAAGTTTTTGAATGATGATCCTCAATTACGAACTGAATGAACTGAGGAAGACGGATGAAGTTTTGTCCGAAGGAGGACACCCTCCTGAGCCTGACCTGGGGAGGTGCCCCCCACATTGTCCCCATACAGCTGTCCCTCCCCCTACCGACCGTTATGATAATCCCCCCATGCAACAGTTGCCTCCTTCCTCTCATTAATTATTTTCCTGGCTCTTCTTCATCTGGTTGCTTCTCTCCCCACCTGACCACCCAGGTACCCCCTAAGTCCACCCACCCCTCAACCCTACACCAGACCCACTTTCTATTATTATTCATTATATATATAATTCATAGAAGATAGAGCAGTTTCACAGCCAGTGACGAGGCGTCGGGACAAGCAATCCTTTGTAAAATCTGAAAATTATTACTTTTTAATTAGAACATTAATACTATTATGAGGGGAAATGATCTCATTTAAAAACGACTGAGATATTGACCAGAGACGGTTCTGGGCATACGCGTGTCTGGTAGAGGCTCAAGAAGACTCGACAGACCTAAAGAAGCTGTCACTTTTCGTCTTCTCATTCGGTGAGACCCTTTATGCTATCTCTGTACAACGAAACAACGACCAGCAAGTTATCGAATTCTTTTGCATGTCGTATTGTGCCCCTCCTCCAATCAGTTTGCCCGTACCCGCTTCAGAGCGATGCATTTAGATTTCTTTTTTACGACCCCATGCAAACACCTCCTTACCCTCTCCCCCCAATAGCAATTTTTTGAACCCAAAATCTTGAGCTGAGTAGACAAGGACGCTACCTCTGAGCTACCAGCGCCCTCAACGTTGTCACTATCACTTTCATTTGTAATAATCCTAACCTCTTTCTACTTCATTAGTTTCTGACAATCTTCCTTTTTATTGTCTTATGACTGATGGAGAGTCCAATGTGTTGAAGAATGGGATCCTGATCCCATCTAATCTAAAAAGAAACGAGCTTCGGCAAATAACTGGAGATCTCACAGGACACGGTCCGTCCTGCGGAACACGTGGTCATCGAATGTCCACTGTACGACGGGCCTAGGGTGGCGTTGATACGCTCGACCGGATCGTACCCGGGACTGACCCTGCAGCAACTGGTGGCCGAGTCTAGTTACCCGGCATTCACCCAATTTGTAGCGGAGTGGAGGAGACGAAAAAACGCCTCCTAACCTGGAGCCTCGGAGGACATCCGGTGTCAAAACACCTGGCAGGCTTAACCCGGCATGAACTTTCCGAGAGTCAGCGCACTCTTGAAAGCTACAATCATGGTTCCTCAACGGAGGACGAAGAGGGTGTTATGGTCCCACATCAGGGATGAAAGCACCCAGGAGCAGGGGGTGGTAGTTTTAGTGGGGGCAGTTCCCACACTATCCGGAAGCTAGATACTTCCCTTTGTCCGTAAGGGATTTTCACCTCCCCGTAAACAAAAAAAAAATAATAAAAATAAAAAAATAAAAATAAAAAGGACACGGTCCGTTCAATAGACACACACTGTAGGAGTCAAGGAGAGTCCCACTTGTGACAGACGTGGAAAAGAAGACGAGACGGCGGCACACTTCCTGGGTATATGCTCGGACGATATTCCACATTTTTGGCAAAGATAATCACATTAGAAGGACTTTAGAAGAATGGACCACGGGAGAATTTTCAGGTTTATTAAGGAGACGGGGTCCTTCATGAAGGGCTTGATTTAGGTAGTATAAACATACAGATAACAAAGTAACCTGGAAGCCCAGGAAACCATTTATACCAAGGAAACTAGTGAATGTGACACCGGAGGGTAGGAGAAGAGTGGGACGACCCAGAAGAAGATGGCTGGAGACCGTGAACACAACACGGTTTGGTGCGTTGGGCTGGTGAAGACTGGCCCAGGACAGAGCTGCATGGGGACATTTCCTGGAGGAAGCCCAGGCTCTGGTTGAGCTGTAGCACCTATGATGATTATTATGCTATAAGAAAGTATTAAATAAAATATTCTACATAACGTATATAATAAATAAAAAAAAAAAAAAGATTTCTACGCATAATGACCCAAACCCTAGAATAAGTGACGAAGGAAATCCTCGAGAGAAGATAAGAATTAGGGGAGAACTGGAGATGTGAGGTTCCCTCTATGAGATCCAGTCAGACTAATCTTCCACTGCTGGCTGCACAAAGGAAACCCATAGGGACAGAGATCCACCCCTTCACATCAACCGGAACATGCCTCAATCTGCAGCTCAGGCTCCGGCTCATCATTTCTTTAAAATATCAACAGTTTTTGGGTCTCTATATTGATGAGAAACTAACAAGGGCTGAACATACATCAATCATACGTTACAAACTGAGTTCCGTTAGTAAGTAATCTGGAAAAAATCGTGCCAAAGGAACCATTAATTACTTATTTCCAATCAATAATTAACTACGGTTTAATAGATTAGGGAGCTTCTAGGGCTAATATTTTCAGCCTTCAACAAAAGAAACAATAATAATAACAAATAATATTAATTGAAAAACAAACTGCAGACAAATATTTAAAAAAATATATATGTGATGTGTCCATTACAGGACATTCTTATACCATCCACGCTTACAGATCACCCTCTCTACGCCTCCCCCTTCTCAAAATCATTTCCTACTGGTATTACTATCTGAAAGTAATGAGTTGGCGTCCGCGGTATTTTTTCGTTTCATTGTACAGCGTAATTTTCAGAGCGACTTTCTTATACCCAGTAATACCAGTATGAAAATATTTTGAGAAGGGACAGGGAAAGAGAGAGAGAAAGGGATCCGACTAATTTTTCGATAAGACTAACAGTTTTCAGGTATTAAGGAAACTTCTAAAAATACGTGATTCAAAACTCCATTTTAGGACGGTTTTCGGCATATATCTAGAAAACCAGACGACCAGCGAAAAATAGTATTTCATAAAAAATATGTATTTCAGTTTTTGCTAAAACATTTACTTGGAAAGATTTTTCCGTACTTAGGCGCTGAAGTAAAGTGTAACTCATAAAATAATCAACTTCTTTAATAGTCGTAACTAGATCACGCAATTAGGAATGAGAATTAGAAATTTAGGAATGAAAGATTATAAATTATCTGATACTGTTATCAGTAAGGGATATTTTCAGTTGCAGCAGCATATCAAGTTCCATCGTTATCTTCGCGACTCTACAAACGAATACTTATCGTGTCCATGACTCACTAGACGCCAAGATAAATTCGTATTAACTTTCAACTTTACCAAATAAGATTTATATTTCTGAAGAGTAGAACAAGCTAGAAGAGTCAGTAGAATAATTTAGAGAAATTAATGTTTTGAACTGCATAATACATTGTGCATTCAGCAAGAGATTTAAATGGGAAAAAATATTATCAATGAATCAATGTACAACCCCCGCGCGAATAAATCAATTATGTTTTCGCTCTCCTCTGAACCTCTCCATAACGTCTGAAATCGACAGGGTTCGTCTTTATTGGCTCCTAAACCCACATATGGAATTTGGAGTAGTTACGTCATGACACAAATCAATAAGATTTTTGAGTATAACTCCCTCCCATTTTGTCGAATGGGCTGAATATTGACTGGTGACGTCCTTTACGAAATATGAATTTACATGTAAAATTTAGTGTCGATATGTTCATAATGTGGAGAGTTATCATGTTTACAGGCATACCGGATAAAGTATAAGTGAAGTTATATAATCGGTGAGAAATACAATGTTGAGTATCCATCGATATTTCATGTTACCAAAAATAAAAATAAAATATTCCTGTCTGTCGTTTTGTGTTATTGTGTACATGTTAACACCCGATAGAATGAATATATCGACAATAAATTTGATTTTAAAATAATACCCCCAAACACGCCAACGGGAAAGAGAGGATTAGATTGTTAGGAGAGATTAACATAAATATTCTAATGAATGCCGATGTATTGACACAAATTTTCATATGTAAATTCAAAATCTCATAAAAGAACGACATATATAAATTTTCAGTCAAACGGTCAAAGGAAAAGGAGACCACTCAAAAACCTAAAAACTGTAGATGTAATGAATGGATCAACACAAAATCCAGTATGATGATTCACAAGTCTGAGTAGGACATCAATGGATTTGCAACCAAATCGTTAAATTGGGGAGGGAGAGCAAAAACTTAATTCGTCCGCGCTGGGGAAGTACAATGCATGTGATTCACCGACTACTTGTTTCCTCCATTTTTGGAAACTGGGCGTTGAAAACATGAAATACCGGTGAAAAGTTGAAATTACATAATCCCCCCCCCCCTCCTCCTAGCTGCATAGACGGCAAAGAGTGAAATTTTCTCACCCTTTTTAAACATTGCAAATTTAAGTTCATCAAAAATTTCTCCAGTCCGGTTATTAGAAATTTTAATACCGGAAACAAACTTCCGAGAAAGTGACATCTTTTCCAACACACCCATTTACTTGGCACTCTAACGGAATCTATCAAAAACGTCATCTTGTGATACATAGTTTTATCTATATATATGTTTAACCTCTATATATCTTTCTCATCTACATATGGGAGGGCGACGGTAGCTCAGTGATATGCGTGCTTGCGTTCTGAGCTGAAGATCGTGCGTTAGAAACACAACCGAGGCCCTTTGTTTATTTTATCTGGGAGGTAAAATAAACTTAAGCACGCCGTCCTTCGGATGGGACGTTGAGCGATGGTCCCGAGCCTGTACGATGTCAGGTACTCGTTAAAGACCCCTAGCCCTAAGTGAATAAAAATTTAGGGTAGGCAAAATAAATAAAGGCAGCAAGAATAAAAGTTTTAATTTCACCTGAATCTTTTCTTCAACTCCCTGAAAACTAAACAAAACTTTAAAACTAATGAAAAAAAACAAGTATTCGGTGAATCACCCGTACTTCCCCAGCAAGAATTAATCCTAAGTTTCCGCTCCACCTCTAACACCAATATCGGATAAAAATGTATAGTTTATTTACACAAGGACTTCTGAATATTCATGTTAAAATTCGTCTCGAAACATTCATTCCATAGAAAGTTATTAGGTTTTTTTTTGTTTCTCCTTAAGGCTGAAAATTAATAGCTGTCAGATACCACGTTCTGGATATACACATACAATTTCGTGTTGATACATTCGTTCTATCAACAGTTATCGTGCTCACAAGACACGAAAACATGAAATTCCGATTAAAACTAGAATTAAAATTAGATTTCAGGTGGGGAAGTACAACTCAAAGGATTGTCTGTGTATACCATAACTCCTCATTATTCCTGACATCAAATTATCAGTCAAATCGACCAAAAGTTTAGAGGGGGGCTCAACTTCAAACTAATCTATCTGAAGGAAATGAAAAATTTGATTTGTGGGTTCAGAATATGTAATACACCTATTATCAGTCAAATCAGCAACGGGAAAAGAATTTAGTGGGAGACCGGAAACTTATTATTACAAGCAATTCGAGGTGGGGGTGATTCCCCTACATTTTTTCAGTGAAATGGACATTGGAAATAGAAAATACATTATTTAGAAAAACAATGGAAAAGAATTGGAGGCCGGAATAAATACATTATTCATTTATTATATGTTATAATAATTTTTTGGAAGTCAATAGACTGCTACAACGAACAATTCGGTTTTAGAAGAAATACACATACTTCAAATGTCACATTTGAATTTATTGAATAAATCATTTTAATTCTAGACAATAAAGAAAACGTATTTGGTATATTCACTCATTTAACTAAAACCTCCGATCTGGTCAATTTTGTTACTTAACTGGAAGGTTTCAAAGAGTCAAAGCTTAGAATGTAACTGGGGAAATGTATACATCAGAATGGAGAGAAGTTACATGCGGTGTTCCTCAAGGATCAATCTTAGGACCTTTCCTGTTCCTCGTATACAGTAATGATTTACCTATCTATATGAAACCCTTTAGGTTTGTCTTTTTAGCGGATGATACTAATATTCTTGTGGGGGCTAAAAATATATCCAACCGCTTTGATTGAATTAATTTCTAAAGCTGGAAATGACTGCTAACCAATTTTAAACGCGCCCAAAACTGCTATTATAAATTTCAAAACGACGTCTAAATTATCAAACGAAATTTAAAGATCTCTGGGTCTCCAAACTGGTACAAAACTTAACATGGGCTCAACATACCTTTGTCATAGATTACAAACTGAGTTTCAACAACTGGGATGATTCAATTTTGATCATTAAATTTTAACAAATTTAAATAAAATAACACTTTGGAGTTAAAAAGAACAAATGTGTCAGCTTTTAACCATTCTCAACGGACAGAGCAACAAGTAGCGTCCCGCCTTTTAATGATTTCATTTAAAAAGAGCAAATTTATTAATTATTTTGGTTTATAATGATACTGAGGTGCTTAAACCGGTATCCTCAATATAATGACCAACACTTCAATTTCTAAAGAAGAATGTTATTACATTTTTGCATAATAATCACAATTTAATAGTAAGAACCGAACGATGAAGAAATCCTGAACGATTGAAAATTTGGGACTATATACCTATTCACGAGACTACAGACATAATTTTTCGCCTTTCCAATTTGATTTTTCTCACTAGATGCTATAAAAAATACATTAGTACAGTATTTTTAAATTGCAATTGGACAAATTAAAATATGTTTTTTAAGGGTCTATGAAGGAACACAAACACACTTCAGAAATTCGCCATAACACTGCTTCTTAGGAAAATTATTTATTTAATTTATTGAATAAATAAATGCATTAAAAAATCCAAGCCAATAACGTCTGGCAAATTAATTGCACAAAGATTCCTCGCCTCTAAATCTATCTTTAATTATTGTTCTCCTGATTATTACCATTAGTTAGTTGTATTTTATTGAACGAAACAATTTCTTATTACAAATTTTGTGATAAAACTACCCTTAATTACTATCCGATTGTAGAAAATTTCAAATGGGACTATGTACATCCTAAACCAAAATAAATACACAAAACTTCATAAAATTCAAAGTAATTTAGGGGCGCAAAATTGTAAATTAAATTTTGAACTTCATAACCAAATTTTTCGCTTTCATATCACAATTAATTACAATCAATAACATTTGAATAACAATGAAAATACTGAGGATGGCAGGCATTTTCACCCTAATGATGACAGAAGATATGATGTTAAAGGTTTAGTGCTTGAACCATCAATAGATTAAAATATAAAACGGACGAAAAAGAGAAACATAAAAACTTAGTTGAGTGGGGAGTGAAGGACGTCAAATGAAACGAAAGCAAAAGAATTGTTTACACATCTACTTTCAAACAGGCAAGATATGAGACTCAAAAACAGAAACATTATAAACATTGAGCACAAAAAGCCCTTTTTACTACTAATGCACTTTACTTAGATAATAAGCCAGAAAACAAATAAAGGGTTCATAACATCGGGAAAATAAATATATGATACTGAGTAATACTGATAAAAGAAATCATATTATCTTTGTTGGAGGTTCAGCGAGGCCGGTTGATGTAATTTGCATACATGCAAAACGAAAAGAACAAAAATCTAGGATAAACAATATAGCTTAATAAAAAAACACGTAATATACAAAGAAAACGAAAGATAAAACTGAAAATATAAATTTAAAAAATGTACGTACTCATCTCTTCATTGAAGCGTAAAATCTTGGCTTTTGGGAACGACATCTTATATATATAATTATAATTATAATACACGAAATATTAATAATACTTAAAACGAAAATATCTAAGAAAAAAAAAACCCACGGAACCTTAGACGAACTAACCCGACCCAAACACTGAACTGTTCCCTCCACAACTGAAGTTTGTGTAATCAAGAGGGAGCCCCCTTCCTAACGGACACTTTCAAAACGGACCAATCCAATAGGCAGGCCTTATCACAACGGAAAGAAGGAGGGGGTCCTCAAAGGACCCGGTTTTTACATTTCCTTTATGTCCTTTTATCAAATCGTAAATTATACCTTGTCACTTTCCTCATCCAAGTTCTTTTCAGATGTAACACCAGTCTGTACATTTTGATGGTATAAAAAACAAAATATGTAGCCATAACTTGTTAAGTTTACAATCCGTAAAAATATATACAAATAAGAAGTTAAGTGACAAAAATTAAAAATTTGCCTACTACCACTGTATCTATTTCATATAAGGGATTTTCCCAAATATACTTCTTTCATGAATATACATATATAATACAAACGTTTTTACTTGTATACAATCATTGCCGGAAGCTAATTGTATATAGAATTTAAAACTTATTTTATGTTTTCATTGAAATTGTTATTAATTAGATATTATAAAAAGGAAGATTGTCAAAAGCTAATAAAGTCGAAAGAGGTTAGGATTATTCAAAACGAAAGTGATAATGGCAACATTGATGGTCGATTAGTTAGAAAAACAAACTACTATTTATTTATGTCAAACGACTTTTAACAGTATCTTTAAAGTGTTCAGGGAAGTCGAGTTTCTTCCATGTAAATTGAAAAAAACTGAGTATTTGGCCAAATACTTTTTTTTTTTTAGATTAAACTATTTTCGATTCACCTTCGTTTCATTTCAATTAATCTCATCAACGTTGTTGATTTCAATATTTCCTCCACACCTTTCTTTTAACTAAGGCAGAAGGAGAGACATTTCTGAAATTCGGCAGAGTCCAGAATAAAAATCCTTATTATATATTGGAGGAGGGAGAGGATAAGAAGGTGTTTGCTTGGGGTGGTAAAAAAAATCCCTTACAACCCTCGCTTTAAGACGGGTATGGGCAAACTACATATAGCCCAAAGGGCGGCTCAATACGACCCGCAAAAAGATTCAACAACGTGCAGAACAGCAAGCTTTTTTATTTGTTTGGAATAGTGAATTTTAGAGATATAGAACATTTTAGTAATAAAGAATCAGCTATCTGTTGTGAAGAAATTGAATGAAATAAGGAGAATAATAATTATTCTCCTTATTTTAAGCCAGTTAAGACAGGGAATTATTCCCTGTCTTAACTGGCTTTATCAGCAATTTGGTTGTCATATCAAATCTCAATTCTTAATGTACATTGTTAAGGCTAAATGTAAATGGGACGCCAAGAAATGTATCCCCCTCCTCAAAGCCACGAAAATGATCCTATTTTGGTTTTGAAAAATGGTTTACATTCATAAACAGAATTAAAAGATCGACTTTTTTTTTTATGACGCCCCCTTATTAAGCATTTTCAATAAAAAAAATGTGTGTATTAAATTTAACAAGAGGTATGCGCTAATTTATTATCTACGCTGAATAATAAAAACATTTCTGAACTCAACCAATTTTTCACATAAAAAATGGGATGAATAAATTCGTCCGACACAGAAAACTATGATTTTTAAGAAACTTACTGCTCCCCATAATAAGGAAGACCCGCATGGTCTAGGTCAAGTACAAAAAGTGTTTTTCGACGACTCTCAGTCTTTTACCGAATACAATGAAGATGTGCGCATATTGTGTTTATTATCTGGATTTTCGACATTGCTGTAATAATGTTATTTCAGAAAATACTAAGAATCAGTGCCACAAGGACAACTTAAATTTTATATTTCCTCTTCGACTGTTTCGGTTAGGACCAACCAAAATATATATATTTTTCTCATCTTGCTTATGGTTAACTAACTCACATCAGGTTGATGCCTATCTACCGCGACATTGCTGTATTAATATTTTTTCAGAAAATACTAAGAATCAGTGCCACAAGGGCAACCTATATTCTATATTTCTTTCTCGGTCATTTTTGTTAGAACCAGAACACATTTTCATATTTTCTTATCTTTGATTAACGTCGTATCTGGTTGTATCCTCTCTACTGACATCGCTACATTTATGTGTTTTTCTAGGGTATAGAGGCTACACCCAATCTTAAACGTAAGTTTCTGCTCTCCTTCTAAACCTTCGAAATCTTTATTTGCTGGACCCCTTACCTTCAGTTTTTGATTTTTGATGGGTTCTTCGATCTCTGAATTTGAAGCTACACCCCGATTCACACGTAAGTTTCTGCTCCCGTTATAAACCTTCAGTAACTTAATTTGGTGTTCTCTGAACTTCCGTTTTTGATCTTTTGAGGATACTCCGACCTCTGAAATTGACTTTACACTCCGCCTCATACGTATGTTTCCGCTCACCCTATAAACTTCTCTTTATTAGTGGAATCTGTGAGTTCTAGACCCGGCAGCATATATGTATCTTGGATAAATGTTGTATTATCCATTGAGAGGAAGATCAGTGTAAGTCCAATGGGCTGTCAGAGGAAGTTCATCAGAGAATTTCAAAATATAAATACATAGACAGCCGTTCAGCTCCTGGAGGGAGTTTTTGCGTAGGATACTTGGCTTGAAAAGAGGACGGAAATCTACTATTTCTCGATAGTCCTGAATGAATGAATGGCAATTAAGTTCTGGATAGTTTGCTACATGCCGAGAACATGGATGAATCATGGTAGGGTGGGTCTAAAACAAAAATTTTTATCGAAAAAAAAAAAAAATAATAATTGACAAAATCCTCAAAAAAAAACAAGATACTGACTGGTTGTTGTAAATTGTATGGGAGCATCTCAACAAACCTCTCATGTATGCCTGACAACAAAGTTAAACAATAAAACCAATTACCCGGAATTTCGGAAAACATTATTCAATCAAGTATCGTAATTTCAATTAAAATATTTTTTTTTTATGTATGAAGAATGGAAAGATTTTCAGAGCGCCAATACATTTTTGAAATGAAAATTTATATTTTTCTCTCATAGTTTGGAACAGAATAAATATAAACAAATATTCTTAGCATGGATTACATTTTTTATTTGCGCCAAACATAACAGAGGCCATTTCGTTGGTTAATTCATTTTATATTTAAATTAGACAAGACGTTGTGCTGCAAATACTTTTTTTACTTAACGTATTTATTTATATTTATTATAGTGTTGAACTGATGCATTGAATAGTTCCTTATACTACGAAAAGTAAAGAATATGAATTAAAAATAATAAATAAATAAAACAAAATATATTTTTTAGAAATTATTTATTCATATATATTTTTTATCTTCTGTACAGATTAATTTTTTTTAATATATAACTTAAAATACATGGACGGATAAGAGTATAAAATTACAGCAAAAGTAACACATACAATGTTTAAATTAAATTGCAAAAGGGAGGTACATGTATACAAAATGGCTTTTTTGAAAACTATTTTGTCTTTATCTGTTTCAAGTTAAAGAAAGACCATAAAAAAGGTTTTCAGCTTTCTGGTCTTCTAGTCCAACAAACCACGGGAAAATGGCTGAACATATTTCAAACAAACTTCATAATTTGAATATGACTGTTCAGGAATAACTTTTAGGGCACAAATGATTTCAAAATAGCAATAGAGTTGGGGGGAAGTACTTTGAAACAATTATTTCATGTTTTCTCAGTTATGTGAAACTATGTTAAATAAGCTTGAATTATTTATGAAAGACATTTTTATTTTAAACAATTTTTTATATTTTTATTCTATACATTTTATCAATAATGTTAATAAGAACAGAGATAAGTAACATACATTTTCAAGTAGAGAAATAGGCGAGAGATAGCGAGGTGATGGGGTAGAAGGGGAAGTGGGAGGGAGAGAGAGAGAGAATAACCAAGCTCTTTATTCTTTATATCTTTGTTCGGATATCGCACGTCCTCAACTTCAGGTTCCTCAACAACAAAACGTTACTCCTGGGAAATCAGATTTTGCAGACATGCTAGTTCTTAAGATATAATTTCATTCCAAGATTGATTGCACTTATAAACGCAAAACTTACAGAAAGAGTGATGGTGATAATTTGGAAGACAACAATTGTCAGGTACGTTTTGTGCAGCTGCGACGTTTTTTTTTAACATTGTAAAGATGCAACTTATAATTTCAAAAAATAATACAAAATATATTAAATAGAAAAAGGACGGAATATTCAGAAAAATTTATATCTTCGAATCTTGTTTTGAATATTGTACAGATTTTTAAGTTCATATTTTCTACATGTTTTCTTAGTATGTTCATTAACTAATAACTATTCTTGTTAAAATATAAAGTAACATTTATGTTAATAAATAATGTAGATCCAAAAAACCTAATTTTATATACATTTCCTGTCTCACAATCAGGATGCAGTGCAAAATAACGAACTGTTTTCCCACATACAATGGTTTGAATCATAAATTTGTATATTCCTAAAAGTTGTCCCTATGAGCTAAATTTTCCTCAGAAGTTATCCAACCCCTTTCTCAATCTTTAAAAAAGTAAAAAATAAACCATCCAACATTTAAAATAAGAAAAAAAAATCCTTATGACGTTTGTTTCAGACGAAGGAGATCGATTAAGTTGCATCCATGCAAATAATTAAATTTAAAAAAATATATATAAATTTACCCAAAATTAGACCAAACCAAAATTTTGTAGCATTAAAATTCGTCAATCAACAGTTTTCAGAACTGCTTCATTTCATCATAACCACATATCTCCAAATTTGATAAAGAATTATAGGAGCTACTTCCATTTTTTAAATTTCTGCCTGTTTGCAGCTCATTTGTGCAAATATAACACTTTATGTTAGTAAATGGTGTTCTTAATATAATATAATTATTATTTTTCATTAAAATTACTATAAATCTGTCTATATACACAGTTACGACGCTAATGATTACAACTAATTATATATTATATGTATATATAAAGAAAATAATATCTACACCAGAACCACAGAAAAATATATATTGTTGTAGGGAAATGTATTAATTTTTATAGTGCTCATGAAATTCCATATAGCGTACAGTAAATTTAACCAAATTCATCACCAATTTTCCAATTAAAAAACTCCTCTATATGAATTCCAGAAGTCGTACAATATTTTTTGACTAGTTTCAGCGAAAACTACATTATATGGACAGATTTATAGTGAAACTATTCAAGAAATTTTGAAATTACATGACAACTTAGTGAGATCCAATTTGTATAACTGAGAGCAGGAATGAACTAACTTCACCGTTTTCGAAATTGTCTACGAAATAAATTTTGTTATATTTGAAAAATAACATGAGGTTCTAGAGTATAGATATAGTATGAGAAATTATCATCTTAAAACTATTTACATAATAAATAAAAACTGTAGAATGATATACACATATAAAATTTGTCAAATATCTAACAACAAGATATTAATAAAAATAAAAATATTAAAACTTTTTAAAATAAATAACAAGCCCTTATTATTATTTTTATAATTTAAAAATATACTTCAAATCCAATTTTGTTTTCTCAAGGTAATTCATTATATGTACCTTAATAACTATCACGGGTGCATATTTGTGCTTTACAGACATATAACTGAAATACATCTTAAATAATAATATTTTTTAAATTATATTTTGAGTAATAATAATTTTGAAAATCAAATAAATCTTTAAACAATAACCGAAAACATAAGAAAAAGTAAAATATAAATAAGAATGTGTTTTCATATTTTTATAAATGTAACGTACATTTTAATTATATTCGTATGATATAAAAATATCATACCCAAAAATATCACAGATATTTTGAAAAATATCATTGATATTATATAACTAATAAAAACAAAAACTACAAATTAAAGGTAAAATCGTTCATTTTGAAGAATCTTTCACCTACATTGTTTAATTATACTTAAATTATTATAATATACAAATTATAATTGAATAGAAAATTTGATTAGGTACATAAATCATACTAATAATACTAAAAAAAAATACTAACATTTATAGAAGATATTTTTAAAAGATCCCATGTAATAATCTATCTATATTAGACAATATTGTTAATGGAGGGGATTTTAAAATTTTTTGAATAGACATAAATAATTGAAAAGAAGAAAAATGTCCATCATCTCTACACTCACAGTAATTTTAGGGAATGGAACGTTAAAACTCAGATTAAATTCTGAGCTATATATTCTGAAGTATAAAACATAAAAAGGAAATTTTATTGAAAAAAGACCCAGGAAATATTTCAGAACAAACTCATGTCTGTAGAGCCGCGGGTATTTCCAAGTTGAAAGTGCAGCGCCCTGCCTTAACTGATCTATACAAATATATGACGGGGCTAGAATCAAAATGGTTAAAGTGATATTTTTGAAATTTTTTTGTTAAATGCATAATCGGGTATAAAAATGATAGTTCTGTTCTGGAATAAAGTTGTACAAGTGAAATGCAAGCCAGTGCTGCGATCTAGTGGCAAATCACTTATACCATTTTGGTGACATCAAACAAGAAACTTAAAAATATCAATAGGGACCTTGAAATTAAGATTTTTATTAAATTTTATGGTTTGCTAACAGCAACATTCACCATAAAAGCAGAAGACAAAATATTTCCGGTTTCGATAAATTATAAATTTTTAAAATCAGTTAAGCATTTAATACACAGTTTCTTTAAAGTTTTAAAAATGTCACTTAGACCATTTTGATTCTAACCCCGTCATATAGCACTCAGCAAACTGACGACTTTCAGAAGTAGCGTGCCAGGAATGTGAAAAAACCTCTAATAGACCGTCCTTCGGATGGGACATCAAGCGATGGTCCCGAGCCTGTTCATTATCAGGCATTCGTTAAGAGACACCTACGCGAATAAACCAGGGTAGGCTAAATTTAGGTCTCCACAATTGGGCTCATGTCCACCATAGCGACGAAAGAGCGGTAATAGGCGATATGACCTCATAGTTAAAGCCCGGATATGAGTCACAGTAACTATAAGTTTCCACAATATCGCTGCGTTTCTGAACTTAAAAGTATATATGTTTCAAGTTTGGATTATGTCAAGAGATTCTGAATTTATATATTATATAATTTTTTTATAGCTCTACAATTCTTCCATATATTTTTTGGTTTATACAATCTACCTATTATATATGTTTCGGTCAAGTCTCTCTCAGTCTTGTCTGTATGTTTCAACACAGAAGTCGACTCAATAAATATGTTCTGCGAAAAGATAATATTTTGATTAATATGAGAGAAAAATTGCTTACAATAAAGATCAAAAAATAAAATACGGATACCGATGATGGGAATATTTACCGAAACGTTTATAATTGCTACGTTGTATAAACCAAAAAATTAAATTGAAAAATTATGGAGCTGTGAAAAAAATCTATATGTTACATATTTTTCCTAAACTGGGACTGTCGTCTAGAAGTGAGATTAGACTACATTAAAATCATATCACACAATCAAAAGCAGCCATGGAACCATTTGTAAAGTCAATGAATTCCAACGGTTTTAACCCTCTAATGGTAAGGTGAACTTTTGTAACGCATACGGTAAGATGGGGTCTGTATGGACCCCACGTGTGCTTCTTATAATTTCGGGTTTACTTAAAGCACTTACATCAAAAAACATAATTAATGGTCTTAGTTGACGTCAACCCATGAAAAAAATAGGTTATTAAAAAAAAAACTACCTAATTGATAATACTAAGTATATCTTTTTTTTTTTTTAAATGTAAAAAGAACTCTCTCAGTGCTAGTTGATGCATCTCTCTAGCATCATCGGAGGAATCTGCGGTTTGTTTTTCCGTAATGTTTCTACATATATACGTTTATTTTTCTGGAGTTCTCCAGTTAGATCGTAGGAGGAAAACCAGTTATCTGCTGTTATATTTCTATTGGTCCCTTTCCACGAGTTGGTGAGTCGCAGTACGTATTGAGCCGGCATATGTAAATTATTGATTTTTTCAATTTCTTTGCCGACATAGGGTATTCCTCCCAAAAAATAAAATTGTATTATCATATTTATTATATTATTTTATTACAGAAAACAAATCAGTTTTCTACATAACAAAAATAAATCCCGAGTTCAAAATTTTAGGTAAAAAAATATACGCAAACGGTGAGGTGGGGTCCGCAGCGACCCCAGAGCCGGACACGTGAATTGCAAACGAGATTGAGAAGAAGGGGTAGCTTACCTGAGACTTGCGGTCGGTCTGGATGCTAGACAAAGACTGCGAGGTAGGATACCTTTTGGTTTTGTGACCTTGAGACGAGTTCCCTAGAAGGTACGCAAAGTAAACAACGTTTGGGGTCCAAAAATACCCCACCTTACCATTTGAGAATTAACATAACAAGGACTCTTAACTAAGGAGATGAATTTTAATTTGGCCCACTAAATTCATGTTCAATTTAAACTATTTACATAAGGTGAAAGATCCCAAATTAAAAATAGCTTATGGACCATTTAACATACTAATAATAATAATAATAATAATAATAACAATAAAAAAATTGCACCAAAATGGACGGCATTAAACATAAAAAATATGTACAAATGTTTGATAGGAGTGGTTCTCTCAAAGGGCCAGAGGCCAGCTACAGAATCCATCCATGAGGCACCAGCCCCAACATATTCAAACCTTATTTCCATTTATTTTCCTCTCTACAATTTTTATATTCTGGAGTTGCAATATTTGAGGGTGTTTCTACATAAAACAGAGTGCTCTAGTAGGCATCTATACATTTTGTAATGATATTGATAATTTCAATTATACCTTTTTCTATTTTATATATTTTAAACTAAAATTAGACACAATTTTTGACACATTTGCTGATTAATGCACAATTTTCTATTTATTTATACTTTTATTTTTTTTCATTGGACTTGCATTAATACTATAGATTCGAATATAAGTAATCCTGGTGTTGTGTGATTAAGTAAATAAACTCAAATCGAAGAAAAATAGAGAAAATATGTCCTACCTAATGAATAAATTGTTTTTCTTTATTTTCCTTCAACTGAATTCACATTCAACTTTATTTAGGATTTCTTCTTTTCTACTGAATATAGTTAATGGATATTTTAAACGCCAACACAAAATTAAATAAAATAAAAAAAAACATCTATTTATTCATGCCCATCTAGAATATGACCAGATCGAGACAAGATTCAACAATAATTGAAACAAATGAAAAAAATAAAAGTATAAATAAATAGAAAATTGTGCATTAATCAGCAAATGTGTCAAAAATTGTGTCTAATTTTAGTTTAAAATATATAAAATAGAAAAATGTATAATTGAAATTATCAATATCATTAAAAAATGTACAGATGCCTACTAGAGTTAATTATTAAACTTTTAACGTACGCAATCGGTAAGAAATTCAATATTCAGTTTTCACCGCAATTTCATGTTTTCCCCGATTCCAAAAATGTAAACTACAAAAAAAATAAATTCTTTTACTGTAGTGACTGTGAACATAAAAAAAAATACGACTAAAAAATAAAATAATAGCTTGCGAAGTAATGAATGTATCGATACGAAGTGTTATAAGTAAATTCAAAACCCCTTAAGGACGACACCAATCAAATTTCAGTCGACTCTGCTCAAGGGGAGGGTTGGGCTCAACTCAAAAACCCTTGCGAAGGTCTTGCAACAAATGTATCATCAAGAAAATTAGTATTCCTTCTATAATTAGTAAGTCCTTCTATAAGATCACTCATTGATTTTCAACTAAATTGATAAATTGGTTTCAGAGGGAGAGCGGAAACCTGTTTAATTAGTTGGCGGTAAATGGAATGGCGGTCATTTACCGATGACTTCAGTAGCTTTCAGGTTCAGGAAAAATCAAATTCTGGAGAAATGCCACTATGAAATTACCAAGCGATTAGGTAACTTGCCATGTATATGGTAAAGTACATAAGTAAAGATGAGGAGGTAAAATTTGTGTCATATTTTAGGTTCCTGTACTCACTGAGTTAGTTATTGAAATCCTCCTTGTAAACCAGGATATAAAAATTGTAGAATAAAAATAGAGAACATTTCCACACAAATCGGACTGATATCTGAGAGGTGACTTGAGAAGCAGGCCCCATACATTTGGCACTGTTGTTGATTGGGAGCACCCCCTCCTACACAGCCGTGCTGTTGGTCTGAATGCGGACCCTCTTGACACTGCCGTTCCTGGAGGGGGTGGGAGAGGTGCCGCTGAAACCCGGATTCTGTATCCCAAGTCCATTGTTCCCCGGTCCGGCAGCAGGTGGAGGAGGCCGTGGCTTCTTGAGGGAAGATCGGAGTGGGCTCCGGGTAATGGACCCTGCTGTCGAGCCATTGGAACTCAACGTTGTCGAGAGGGTTGCCATGCTCCCGTTGTGTACATAAGGCTTACCGCTAGCGTCCGTCATCGACACTCCTGAAACAGACAAATAATAATAATAGTATATAAAATATGTATCAAAAAAATAAAAAAATAGTACAGGTCACACATTGAAGGGTTCCGTAGCCAAACCTGATATATTAATTATTATATTGTTCTAAATATAGACCCACTGTCCTGAATCATAAACATTTGACGAATGAATGGTTTCGAATGTAGTTCACCACAGGAACATTGACTGTATAGTAAAAAAAAAATAATAAAAACAAATTGTCGATGCGGTTATAACTGCATAGTTCCTAACTCCGCAAATAGAGTACTATTTATGCGGTGAAATCATAAAAAAAAACGATAGTTATTTCTTTATTGTTTCCATATTACCTTCTATAAAAGTACTCAAGAACGAGTAGTTCCTCATATATGAAGGGTTGAAAGCCATAGTGGTGTAAGTAAATTTTTTTTGTATTCTTGACTTACGCCTTTTACGAAATCTTTATAGGCATAACTGTTGAGAGGAAGACTGAAGTAAGTCCTAGTTTACTTTACTAGCCGACAGAATGCAACATATTCCAGACATGTGAATGGAACAGCTATTTTGATACCAGTAATAGTGGTGTGAGCCTTTGGTTTCTCATAATGACCCTAAAGTGACTTACACTACTTTCAACCCTTGTGTACATATGTACATAAAACAATTAGGGTTAATTCTTTTTAAAATCGAATCTCCGTTTTGAACTCAAATTTAAATTACATTAGATAATTCAGGCATTAGGGACTATTTTGGTTTTGGTATTAATTTACAATGAAAATGTTACTCATGTTAAAAATTACTTGTGTAATCATTTTTATGAAAGAAACAACGATAATATAAGAAATATATGAAAAAATAGCCGGTAGAAAAACAGTTATACATGTAACGTGAAAAAGTAAACATATATTGGTTTCTTACATTTAATGGTCCTTTTTCATTTTTTTTTCTCGGAACACAGATATAATATACTTAATTCAGACAAAAAAACATACTTTCGTCACCAAACAACATGTTATAACTATTTTAACTCAAACGATTCAGAGAACTGTATTATCAACTTGTTGAATAGTACCAGCGCGCTATGATTACGTCGTTATACATATATACGAAAGAATTGTCTATAAATATTATTTGAAACGTCTTCAAATAACCTTTCGCATCTTCTCCGTCTCTACTGTCAATTAATACGCTACAAGATCCTTACGATATTTTTCCCAGTCTTTTATTGTTGTCACTCCTATTCCAAACTCAGAAGCTAACTTAATTACAGACACCACGGTCCAAACGCTGTACATTCAGTTTTTGTAGGAGCAAAACACAAACACGTTTGCGTTTTTGAGTGGTCATTACATAAAATGAAATCTTATAGGCCTATCACTTAACTGTACGCTGCGTTTAAACGACACACGGAAAAAAAAAAAAATCAGTAGGTATTTAATTTATGTATTCAATAAAAAATCAATATTTAATTATTCTTACTAAACTAACCTATAAAATTCATAGACGGCATGCTCTAAAAGTGAAATAATTTATTTAGTGTATAATGAATATAGGAAGAGATCCACTCTCACACTTAAACAGGGAAATACCCATAAATTCTAATAAGTAAGATCGAATTTCAAAACTGAACAAAAGCCCGCCCACTCAGGCCTCGTCCCAGCCTCTCTTGGGGGGTCCGCAGATCTTTACAGATCCGGCTGTAAAGATATAATTCTAAAATAAATAAAACGATTGTCAAAAGCAGGGTTCTGAATTTACATATAAAATTTCGTGTCGATACATTAATTCTATAGGCAGTTATTAAAGTTTTTGTGTTAAGCCTCCCCCTAACCTTTGGTCGATTTGACTGAAAACTAATAGCTGTCGTCTTTAGAGAGTTCTGGATATATATATAAAATTTCGGGTCGATACGTTCCTTCTACCGCGAGTTATCGTGTTCACAGACTCACTCCCACACACATAGAAATTATTTTTTTTTAATTTCATTTTTGGAATCTGGAGGTCGGAAAACATGAAATTCCGTTGAAAACTCCGCATCGAATTTCTGACCAATTACGTAACTTTTTATAGGTGGGTAAGTAACTAGACTTCATCCGGACAACATGAAACTTCATTTAAATTGCAGGTAATATGTTCACTAATTGGAGTGACTTTTTCACGGCTCTCCCTCTGTCTGTGACAGCACTTTTCTAAATTATATTTTTTTTTTCAGACTTTTTTTTTAAAGGAAAGGATTTCTTCTTGTCATATTCATTTATTTTTGTTCCTTACAAGGTCATAAAATTTCACCCAATTTAACTTTAGTTTGAAATTCAGACTGTAATGTGAAAATAGAAGTATGATAAATATGATTTAAGAGAGACAAACAAACTGTAGCTGATTTTATACTCTTTGTTTAGATATAACAACCGAAATTTTAACGGTTAATCGCATTTTTTTCATTATGTTCTACATAATCGACAATTGCTAAACTTTACACCCAACACCCTTAAGGACGACACCTGTTAATTTTCAGGCAAATCGGGCAAAGGCAATCAGGGGGAGTAGGAGACCATAACCCCAAAACTCTAATAACTGCCGATGTAATGAATTATCACATTCAGAGTATGTGTACCCAAAACCTGATAAGAACGACACTCCAATGGGTCAAATCAGTATTTTCAGTCAAATTTATAAGAAGTGTCGTGGTTAATTTATTTCGAGACACAATTTAGAATGAGGATTCACAAATCAACTATTGATTTTTAGCTAATACGGTCAGCTACACTTTTGATCCAAATGAAGGCATAAAATACTTCCATTTGTGCTCAAAAAGTAGATTACATGATACTTTAGAACAACTGGAAATAAATAAATTCAACAAAAAAAATACACACATTATAAATATTCAAATACTGTGAAAATGTATTTTTTTTAAAGAAGAAAAGAGCCAAAATGTAAGAATTTTTATGAAAAAATCTGTTCAAGAAATTAGAAATTATTTTTGTGATTATAAATAAAAAACTGTATTAGTTTCGCTTTTATTTAAAAGTGAGAAAGGACAATAAACAATAAACGGTCGAGGTAAGGACACTGAAAATAAATTAGAAGAATAAAGCTATGGAAAATATAAATTATAAATTGAGTTCAGTCCATATTATTATTATTACCTTGTTTCCTCTCCTTGAAACCAGGATTATTGAAAGTGGTAGCATTTTCGCCAGTTGGATCCCGAGTGGCCATAGTTGGGTCACCGCCAAGCCTCCTGGAGAATATGACGTCATATATGGACATGATGAAGAGGAGGAATGTGAGCACGATCACCACCAACTGTCAACATAACATCAAACATAACAGTACCTGCGTCGATATCATAGGGTAAACACCAATTGTAAACATTCTGAAAACGTGACCAACACTCGTTCGTTTGGATTGAAGGAGAAATATTTAAAAAAAAAAAAATACTACCTACCACACAGCTTGGGGTGCATGGTGGCCGTCCGGGCTAGAGCGTAGGGCCTTGGTCGCATGGTTTTCATCATGGTTTGCGGGTTCGAATCCCGTCCAGGAGTGAGTTTTATGTCGTAGATAGAACTCCCTCCCGGGGCCATGGATGTCGTAAATTATTTAGATAACACCTTTACAAGAGATATGGCGTACATAACGTACATAAATCCAAAAAATAAAGAAAAAATACCACACAATTTTCTTAAAAAATGTATTCAATGAATCAGAGAATAAATAATGAATAAATTATTTTATGAATTAAATATTGTCACTGACTTTTTTACTTTTGAATCTAATTGTGACTACATACTCCATTAAAGATCCCTGTTCTAGACGAATACAAATTTAGGATAGGTACAATTTAGGATTCCCAGCGTAGAGTCGTGCTCGTGTCCACCAGAGCGACCATCCGATATGACCTAGTTAAAGCCCGGGCATGAGTCAGAATAACTAATTATTAATAGAATAATTTGGAAAATTCAAGAAAGAAAACATAAACGCAACACGAACGAAACACAGAGGGCGCCGGTAGCTCAGTGGTATGCGTGCTTGTCTTCTGGTTTCGAAACCCCGACCAAGGCCCTTAGTTTATTTTATCTGGGAGGTAAAATAAACTTAATCACGCCGTCCTTCGGATGGGACGTTAAGCGATGGTCCCGAGCCTGTACGATGTCAGGTACTCGTTAAAGACCCCTGCCCTAAATGAATACAACTATAGGGTAGGCAAAATTTAGAACTCCCACAGTAGAGGGCGATATGACCTCGTAGTTAAAGCCCGGACATGAGTCATAAAACCTAACCTAACGAACGAAACAGGTTATTTGAATGAAAGTAACAGATGATGAGTGAACAGTGAATAACTTGGAAGATAATAGTTACAAAATAGAACTTGTCTCGGGTCATTTTAGAATACATGCCTGGCCTAATGACAAACATAAATGATTCAGTTTTTAAGAATATATTCTTAAATATCTATCTGTTAATTCCTTTGCAGTGTATTTCCCTAGACCATTCGTTATGACCATTTTCGCGATGAGTTCTGACCGGTATGTGATTGGAAATCGGTCGGAGGGAAGGGGGGGAACAGAGAAAGTGATCTCGTCGCAAATACCATTATAACTACCGATTTATTATAAAAAATTTATTATACTATGTTATTCAAATATTGAGTTTTAGCCCAAACGGTCGATTGATTTGGGGGGAGAGCAAGAACGCAATTGATTAATTCAATTTGGGGAAGTACATAGTCGGCGATTCACCGACAACTCTCTCATTATATTTTCAATAAGTCTCAGGATTGATTTTGGAAGTAGGTCATCGACATATAAATCTAATAAATGCATCTTTATAAGATGGTCATTATCATTTATGGCCCTTTTCCAAAGAAAGAGGACACACTCCTATTTCCAGAAATGGATACATTCATTCTATGGCACTTATTAGAGTTTTTGTGTTAAGCATCTCCCTAATCCCCCCTTCCCTTTAATCGATTTGGCTGAAAATCAATAGGTGGCCTCGTCAGAGGGTTCTGGATTCACATATAAAATGACGTGTTGATACATTCATTCTATCGGGAGCTATCATGTTGAAAGACTCACATCTTTATTTTTTCGTATATGGAATCTGGGGGTCAGAAATGATGAAATTCCGTTGAAAACTCCGAAGTTTTGACTGATTGGATAACTTCCCTTACACTTCGTACAGCTGGGGAAATAAAAATTCAATTCAATTCTTTATTAGCCTTTAAGAAATACATCTTTTAGGCTCAGGGTTCGGCCTGATCTATACATTATTCAGTTTAAAAAAAGTACAAATAAATGAAAATATAAAATAATAATAATAATAAAATACAAAGTAATAGAAGCTAACTGTTAATAAACAAATTAAAACAAAAATAAAAATGGTATTTTATTTGAATACTTCAATGTCCTCTAATTTTTAGCGCCCTAACTATGTATAGTATGATATTATTGAGGTTTTGGTTGTTTGTAATGTTGAAAAGGGCCTTGTGAGGTAGCGGGCTCTTTAGTGCTTCTACCAGGTACTTTTTTCTTAGTTGGCTGTGGGGAAATAAAAATGTAAAACCCCAATTTCGAATGTCATGAGTAGACAATTCGTTATGGAAGAGTAAAAGAATTTTACTTTATTTATTATTTTTTTCAATCGAAGCAAATTTCAATGTACTCTGAAAGGCCTCGGCCGGGTTTCGAACCCGCGATCTTGACACAGTAGGCTTAATAATACCGACCAGCCGGCTATGAGGGTTAGTATAGATGTATTTTTAGAATATTTTATTAAGTAAATTCTTCTTTTTTTTGTCTCTCTAAAATATAAAACTCTTTCTTCTGCTTTCAAACCAGATTTATATATTGCTAACAGTTTCCCATCAAATAACACTCTTAATCATAAAGTCCATTAAATATGAAAAAAAAAAAAAAATAATAATAAAAATAAACGAGAAACTTCATTTTAGCTCCATTAATCTGTGACACTTAAAAGAGAAAAAAAATAACGAAAAGACTGAAAATTTTCCAATAAAAAAAATTTATTCACAATTTTCAATATCAATTCTCAAAATAATTGATTCGGGTCCTTTTTTTAGACTTTTCTTTATAAATGAAAATTCATGACATACATTTTGAATAAAGCAAGTGAGAAAATATAATAATTCAAATGTGAATATGTAAACCGAGTGTCCATCAATTTTAATATATTCGAAAATAATTGATGGGGTTAGAATCACGATGGTCCCAGTGACATTTTTGAAAAATTTTCGTTAAGTGCATAATCGGGAACAAAAATGATAGTTCTGTTCAGGAAAAAAGTTGTACAAGTGAAATCCTAGCCAGTGCTGAGATCTAGTGGCAAATCACTTATACCATTTTGGTGAGGTAGACAACTACATTAACTTACAACATATCAATAATGACCTTGAAATTAAATTTTATGGTTTGCAAACAGCAACTTTCACTAAAAAATTTTTCCGGTTTCGATAAATTATAGATTTTTTAAATGCGTTAAGTACTTAATAATGCACAGTTTCGACAAAGTTTTAAAAATTTCATTTAGAGTTTTTTTTTATTCTAACCCCTTCAATTGATAGATTTCGACGAAATTTAGTAAATTGTACTAGAATAGAACCTTTATTAAGGCCAGTAACTTTCAACCATAAATAAATAAAATCTATTTTACTTGTTTTTTTTTTCTTAAACACTGTCTACTCCACAAGATATTGATACATAAACTACCAGTTTCGGGGTTACTCCATCCGTCAGGTTTAGTTTCAATAAATGAGGTAGATTAGGAGGGACTCAATTGTAGACTAAACGATCATGGTGTAGTGTCGAAACAGGTAGTTTTTCTATAAATAAGTTGTGGAATAGACAATATTTCAAAGAACGACATCTGTTTTGATACTTATTATACGTTTTTACAATATGTGTTCATTAGTCAGTTATTATGACTCATGCCCGGGCTTTAACTACGAGGTCATAATCGCCTACTACTGGATGTAGATATTAGCCCAACTGTATTGTGGGAGTCCTAAATTTTGCCTATCCTAAATCTTTATTCACCTAGGGTAGGGTCTTTAACGACCTTGCGCTCAGAAGGCAAGCACGCATACCACTGAGCTACCGGCGCCCTCTGTCTATATTATTTTATTTATTTATTCACTTTATTTTACTACTATATCAGTTTTCTCAAATTATTATTATTTCAAACAAACCGTCTGAGCATCCTCCCCTATCTTATATTTAAATGTATCTCCTTTTTCTCATTTTATTTTTATAGATACATTTATTTTTCGTTTACTTTCCCCTTAATTAAGTTCTTTAATTATTTATTTATTTATATTTATTATTGTACGGGTTTTTCCCCCTTGTAGCACTATTCTAATTTTTTTATTTCCTCACTTAAGGCTTACTGATATTTTATTATATTGTTTCTTTTCTTATTCACATTTAACGTATTTATTCATAGGGGAACTAGGTCACAGAATAAATACTTATTTTCATTCATTCATGTCCACGTTTCTCAGCTTTAAAGCATAACTCTCAAGCGGTTTGGAAATTTATTTTAAGCTTTATGAATGAATAAGTCTCATCATATTAGTTTAAATATGTTTATATTAAAAACAAAATAATTATTTTTAATTAATTTAAAAATATGTTGAAAAATTAGATTTAGGAAAACTGTTCAATTATACTTTGAAAATAATGGTTTTATGAATGCAAGCAAAATTCTTTTGAAAATGAGTTGGTAAAACTGCGAGTAGCTAGTTATTTGAGAGAAAGGATGTACTTTCAGGAATGGTGTTCCCATTGAAACAAAAACTTTTACAAAATATTTTTACAACTAACTTTTTTTCTGACAGTTATAGAAATTCCTACGTGGAAATTCCCATGTCTGAATAACCCCTTCAGGAATTCATACAGATTCACAATCTGAACTGTAGCTTATGATAACATTTTCAATATTGTGTGAATGATGGCTGTGTGTTTTAATTTTCAACATTTTTTTGTGTATAAAAATAAATTTTAATTAATGTCTCATTTTCTGGATAAGAGAGACTCTCGAATTAAAAATGGACGTAAATTAACTTTTAATGTACGGCAGAAAGAATTTCTAAAAATATTAGATTTTTAAGGTTATAATCAAAATGGTCAGTGACATTTTTGAAAATTTTTCGTTAAGTGCATAATCGGGTACAAAAATGATAGTTCTGTTCAGGAAAAAAGTTGTGCAAGTGAAATGCAAGCCAGTGCTGCGATCTAGTGGCAAATCACTTATACCATTTTGGTGAGGTAGACAAAACTAACTTACAACATATCAATAATGACCTTGAAATTAAGATTTTTATTTAATTTTATGGTTTGCTAACAGCAGTTATCCGAATAAAATTAGAAGACAACATATTTCCGGTTTCGATAAATTATAAATTTTTGAAATCAATCGACTTAATGCACAGTGTCTTCAAAGTGTTAAAAATGTCACTTAGACCATTTTGATTCTAACCCCGTCAAATTTAAATTAAAATAATAATTCACACTCATCCTTCCATTTGGTTACTTTTTATGAGATAAAGGATCTAAATAATGTATTGGCCGTGTGCTGTTGCAGGCGCTGATGGTAGAATTTCAAAGGGTCCTTCATCTTCTTTGCTAATTCGATACTCCTTTAAACCCTGGAGGTGCTCTATCTAATTGACAAACCGAGTTATTGATTAAGGTTCTGTTCAGCAAACTGGAATAACTGTTTTCTAACCAGGCCGTTCTAAAATTCCAATCAAGATAACCGATCCACATTCGGAAACTGGAGACGTTACTTGAATTTTATAACCAACTTAAATCCATCCAATTATTTTGTTTTTTACTTAACCAGTTATACGAAGTAGAATGAAGTTATGTAATATTCAATTTTAACGGAATTTTATATTTTCCGAACTGATTACAAAAATGATAAACAAATTTTTGTCTGTCTGTGTGTCTGTGAACACGATAACTCCCGATAGAATGAAAGTATCAACAAGAAATTTTATATTTGAATCCAGAACCTTCTAAAGTCTATCATACATATTGATTTTCAGCTAAATCGGTTACATGAAGAGGGAAATTAGGGAATAACTGTCCTTGCAATGAATTTATTGACACGAAATTTCATATGCGAATTCAAGGCCGTATAAGGAAACACCTATTAATTTTCAGATGAATCGGGAGAAGGGGAAGGGGGAACGGACAAGGGGCTCGACCCAAAAATCCCAATAACTGCCGATTTAATGAATTTATCAACATGAAATTTTATATTTAAATTCAAAACCCTATAAGGAAGGCACCTATTAATTTTCCGCAAAATCAAATGATGACTTATAACTACGACCCTAATAAGTAATGAATGAATAGACACAAAATTTAATATTGAGTTTTATCCCAAACGGTCGACTCGTGTTGGAGGGAGAGCAAAAACTTAATTGATTAATTCGTGCTGGGGAAGCACATTGCCGGTGATTTACCGACTACTTTTGATGAACGTCTGAGCCTAAAATTCGTACTCAAAATGTCTTAATTTATAAATTAGTGATATTTTGGGATTGTTTACTATATTGAATAATAATTAATGTATAGAATAATAATACACGTATAATTATCCTATACATAGATATTCGTACCTAGAAATAGAACGTCTATATTCGTCATACTGCAACATACAGTCAAGCATCGGCAAAAATTTTATATATATACATATACAGATATATGTGAGCACTTTCCAGAGTTATTATCAATTATCCAAAAAATAATATTTTCAATTACAATTTTTTTGGGTAATTGACAATATATTTTTGATTAATTAAAATGTTTCCATCAATTACTACTTCGGTTGTTATAATTATATAATATATTATATCCAGATAATTCGCAAAAGGAAAATTATAATAATTATTTTTTTAACAATCGTTATAACCCTTATTTTAAACTAAGAACGAATGCAGGCTAAGCGAAATGGATGGAGGTAAATTTAAAACTTTAATAATAACAAAACTAGAGAATTAAGACTTTCAAAAAGGCATTAGAAATCTAATGTTCATTAACCCTGAAATTACCTTTCAGGGTAAATGAACATTAAGTCTAACAGAAGAAATTGTGCGTTGGTTACTAATTAAACGTTGAATTAAGTTTCTTATACTTTTTAGAGAAAAATTATAAATTTTTTTACTTATTAGAAATTCATTTTCACATCGATACATGTCATAGACCCTGTGATGTAAAAAAAAATTACACACATTAAAATTATTAAAATATTATAAAATCAATTATTATTATTCGTATAAAAAAACAGCTGTTAGGAGTGAAGTGACTTAATTAGTAAATAAATATACAAAAATGGACTAGTCGAATTTTGTTTTGGAACCAAACCAATGAATGAAGGACAAAAGACGACGAGCAGCTGTTCTAATAGTCGAGGAGAGTCTGAGTTGAGATGTGAAGGTGGACAGTTTAGTGAGAGAAGTGTTTTTATAGGTGTTGTGAATCATGTAGGGACATACGAAATAACAGTGAAATCGATGCGCAAAGGTACTTTTATTTCTTTATATGTACATATATATGCCCAAAATAACATTGATATAAATAATGGCCAATAATAAAACAGAAAAAAGACTGATATAATTTTAAGTACCTACCGAATCAGTTTGTTAGATTTTTTAAAAATTGTCATTTGATTTTTTTGATATTGATATTTTGAATTCATTTAAAATGTAGTAAAGTTAAGTAAAGTAAACCCAAATATTTGTTCTCTTATTCTATGCTATTCATTTCCCAGTTAACCCAGTAAGATAACTTATACCTTTGGATTTCATTTAACATTTTTACAAAATGTAGAAAAAAAAAACAATATGGCATCTCTTTAGTTTTAGAAGAAATCCAAATGAAAAGTTTGTTAATTGAATTTTTTTTAAATACGTGCACTTTCTTAAAAATTGTATGTCTTGAACTTTCGATATTTTTTTAGGGCCCTTTTCGGAAACAACTGTAGAAATCAAAATTTAGTAGAAGGCCAGCTTAAATTGGAAATGTGGTAATTTTATTATTTGTTTATTTGTTATTAATTTTATTAATTCATTTATTATTTATATATATATATATTTTTTTTCAAACCATTTAATTAATTATAGCACCATATTTTGAAAACTCACCTCAATGTAGAATGATTCTCCTCTTTTGACTTCAAAATCATTTTCCCTGTCATCTGTCTGAAGGGCGAAAAGTCCCGCAGCAGCAATGGAGACGAGGGCTGCAACAAAAGAACATATGTTAGTTAATGGCACTAGCTTAACAGGGGTTTGTGTGCATCTGTGTGGCGCATAAATCTTTCCAAACCAATAAGGTTAATAATCTGCACTTCAAATTAGGAAAGAATTATAAAAAATATCTTTAATATAAGAAAGTATTATAATCGTGTGAAAATCTCATGAATTTTCATATCTCAAGATTCCCTGTAATACGGTAGATATACAGTCTGTGCCCATTGCGGTGATATCAAAAATTAAGGAATGGATGGAATTATACAAAAACATATATATATTTTACCTTCACTTCCCCAGCTATACGATGTACAGGGGAAGTCATGTAATCTTTCCAAAATTCGATTCCGAGTTTTCAACGGAATTTCATATTTTCCGACCTCCTTATTAAACCAAATATGAAAAAAAAAATGTCTCAAACATTTCTGTCTGTGTATCTATGAACACGATAACTCCTGATAGAATGAATATATCAACATAAAATTTTATATGTGTATCCAGAACCATTTAGGGACAACAAATTTTCAGTCAAATCGACAAAAGGTGACTAGAGGGAAGGTTTAAGGTTAGGTTTGGGTTTAGGTTTTATGATTCATGCCCGGGCTTTAACTACGAGGTCATATCGCTTACTACCAGAGCGCTCTTTCGTCACTCTGGTGGACATGAGCCCGACTCTACTATGGGAGTCCTAAATTTTGCCTTCCCTAAATTTTTATTCACCTAGGGTAGGGCTCTTTAACGAGTACCTGACATCGTACAGGCTCGGGACCATCGCTTAACGTCCCATCCGAAGGACGGCATGCTTAAGTTTAGTTTTAGTTCTCAGCTCGGCCACCACGTGTTGCGCTCTAAATTTAATGAAAATATATAATAAAAAATATTTTTTTTCCTTGTATTCCAAATTAATGTCCTTTAATACTTTCGCTGCAACTAGTGGTGCCATCTGTTGAAATACATTCATAATAAAATAATACAAAAACGTTTGTCTTGTTTGTCCCATATCAGGAAACTTTGCTCATATAGTCATCACCATTGACAATCGAGGAGGCCGATGGCTCAGAGGTAGCTTGCTTGCCTACTCATCTCAAGATCGCCGGTTCGAAGAACATGCATTTTTTATCTGGGAAATAAATAAAAAAAACTGGTTCATGTCGTCCTTCTGGTGAGACGTTAAGCGATAATTCTGAGCCTGTATGATGTTAGGTACTCGTTAAAAAATCCTGCACCAACATGGGTAGGCAAACTTTAGGACTCCCACAATAGTTTGGTTCATGTCCAACAGAGCTCTCTGGTAGTAGGAGTCATTTCCAATTCAATTTGTTTGATAAAAAATGTAATGATTAATGTGGAAGTTTAAAAAAAATCAGTTTTCCTTTTTCAATAGGTATTTCTGGTACTGATATTACTGGAATATAATCAGAAGGGGGTGGGGGGGAGATTTTATTCAAGAGATTGTTGTTCTGGCATTCCAGCCCCCCCTCACTCTCTCTCTCTCCTGGAGGAATTTAATAAAGGAAAACATCCCAGAGCTCCCTCCTATCTCTCAGGTATCCATTGTTGCAACAATAAACTAGACTGGGGGTGTACCACGTTGTCAACCCTTGGAAACATTGTTACTCACAATTTGTAACAAATAATTAATTTAAATTCTAATTCCCGTAAGTAACTTTCCGCTGTACAGCAGAATCAGTTTTCCTGACCTGGAAAAACGAAGAAGGAAAAGGGGCTGCCAAGATGTTGAAGGTCGTCCTTTCTGCCCTAGTCGGGAGTACACAAACCAAACAAACTAATATATTGACTGGGCAAGTAATGCTGGGCAAATGTGTTTTCAATAGAATTTCATGTTTTCTCTGATTTCAAAAATGTAAAAAAAGTCAATCACCGGCAATGTACTTCCCCACCACGAATTAATTAATTAAGTTTTCTTCCCTGAAACCAATCGACCGTTTGGTCTAAATATCAATGGTTGACATACAAAGGGACCTTTGAATCTTCATACTAATTGTTGTTATATATTCAATATATCGGCAGTTATTAGGGGATTTGAGTTGAGCCACACCCCTAATCCCTTTGGCCGATTTGGCTGAAAACCAAGAGGTGTCGTCCTTTTAAGGTTCTGGATACAAATATAATTCGTGTCGATACATTTATTCTTTCGAGAGTTATCATATTCACAGACACTGTGATGTAAAAATTTTACACACATATTATTAATACCTATATTATAAAATTAATTATTATTATTTTTATAAAAACAGCTGTTAGGAGTGAAGTAACTTAATTAGTGAATAAATATACAAAGATAGACTAGCCGCATTTTGTTTTAAAACAAAATGTGAACAACCAATGAATGGAGTACAAGAAACGACGATCAGCTGTTCTATTAGAAAAGAAACAGTCGACAGTAGAGATGTGAAGGTGGACAGTCTAGAGAGAGAAGTGTTTTTAGGCTTAAGATGTTGTGAACCATGTTTTTAGATGTGAAATAACATTGAAGTAGATGCGCAAAGGTTCTTTTATTTATTTATATGTTTATATGCCCTAAATAACATTGATTTAAAGAATGGCCACAATAATAAAAAAGAAAAGAATCTAAAACAAGATGTAGAAATTTGTTAGTGAGATTTTTTTAAATTGTAATTTGATTTTTTTTAATATTGATATTCTGAATTTATTCAAAATGTAGCTTCAGTAAAATAAAGCCAATACTTGTTCTATGCTATTCATTTTCACTGTTAACCCAGTAAGATGATTTATACCTTTGGATTAGATTGAACACTTTTGCAAATTTAGAAAAACAAGATGGCATCTCTTTAGTAAATTTAAAAGAAATCCAAATGAAAAATTTGTTAATTGAAATTTTTTTACATACGTGCACTTTCTTCAAAATTGCATTTCTTGAATTTACGATATTTCTTTAGAGCCCTTTTCGGAAACTACTGTAGAAATCAAAATTTAGTAGAAGATCAGCTATAATTTCTACAGGAAATGTGGTAATTTTTTTTCTTTTAATTATTATTAATTCAATTATTTTATTTTACACTTTTTCGTTTTTTTACCATTTTTGGAATCAGGGGCTGGAAATTGAATTTCTGATCGATGACATAACAAAAGAGAAAAAAGCTTACAAACAACTAACAAAACAAATCTTTGTGTTGTTGCCCAGAACATTTTTTTTTGGAAATTGGCGCCAATACATTTTGGTTCACAAGCTACGTTGTTAAGCAATTAGACGAAATACCTCCAAAGTCTCCCTACTCCAAGGTTTCTTGGTTTTATCGTAAGGCACTCAATAGAGTTTATAGGACCCTATTTAACCTGGAGCTAAACTTCATTCTTAGGTTGCTTTATACAGATACAAGGTTAACGACAGCTATAACCAACCCCTGGAGTTGTGTCAACTTTCGGGGCCTTACCGCTTTTTAAATAACTTATTTAGCAATAATAAAAAAAAGGTATAGGTCAATATTATTTATTTTCTTCCCCAGCTATATGAAGTATAGGGGAAGTTATGTAATCTATAAAATTCGATGCTAAATTTTCAACGGAATTTTATGTTTTCCGACCTCTTTCAACACGATAACTCCCGATAGAATTTTTTATGTGTACCCAAACCCCATGAGGTAGACACCTTTCGATTTTCAGCTAAATCAACCAAAGAGAAGGGGGGATTCAAAACCCCATAAGGACAGCACGAAATTGGCCGGGAGGAGCTCAACGCAAAAATCCCAATGACTGCCGATAATTTACAATGAGGATTCGGAAGCCACTATGTGAGTTTTAACTTAAACGGTCGATTGGCTTTCGAGGGAGAGCGAAAACTTAATTGATTAATTCTTGCTGGGGAAGTACATAGCCTGTGATTCACCGCCAATTTTTTTACTCTGTTTAGACCAAGGATTTTCGTTTTGGTGGCACATATCGTAGCAGTAAAAGTCACTTGTCTCATTTTAAATGAAAAATGGTAAAAATAATGTGTTCTTTAGATGAGGGTACATTGTATTGAAGACAAATGTTCTTGACGCCTTCATTCTTTTGGCTCTTCAAGAAGTCAGTTGGTTAGTGTGGCTGCCTATCGGCCTTGCAGAACATCTCGTTATTAACATTAGTCACCGTCAGTCGTTATATTTACTACGTTTTCATGGGTGGATTCAACCCGGGTTGAGTCCTCGATCCGGGATCCAAACACATGAAAACCCTCAAGTCAATCCGGATCGAATCCAAGGTCGACCTAGCTTTTTCTGGGATCGTAACGAGATCCAAATTCATGAAAACACTTAGCACGAACGGAACGGGGTCGAGGCATGCTCAGTGCCAATTTGTGAGGCATCTGTAATTTACATGGAGGTAACAACAACATATTTTGTGCCAAATTAACCAACTTCCATGATGATAACATTTTAACTTCAACAATACAAGGAAGTTGCAAATTTATTTAATCTGTGAAGCCGTCACTAGCTCCATGGTTCAAATATAACCTGCCAAGTATAACCTAAAGAGAGGTAGGATTTTTGACATTTTCAGGTCTGGATTCAATCCGAACTGTATCCAGTCTCATGAAAACCCTCGATCTGGATCTCGGTTCAAGTCAGTTTGAATCCCATGAAAACGTAGTAGATGTCTGCCTACAATCCATTGATGCCTAACGTACATTCCCAGCCTATCAAAACTTATCATCTGGAGTGTCTGTCGTCAAAAAACATGCAAACCGCTTGCAAATGCAGAATTTCGTGCTTAGTTTAAAAAAGAGATCCCCTCAATGTAAATACTTCGCTTGCAAGAGTTACATGGAATAAACGAAGTTTCCGCTCCCGCGGACTTCCCTTTGACTAAAAATCAATAGGTGTTCTATTGTACTTCTGAATTTATATATAACATTTTATGTCGATTGTCTATATTCCTTCGGCAGTTATTAGGGCTTTGGAGAGTTAGTTGGTTTCTGGATCCACAAACGATGATATTTTAATTGCAACAGTAATTATTGTCTTCACAAATGGAAAAAAACCCACAAAACTTGGAATTCTGGCGAAACGCGATAAATATTTAAAATTTTCCTATATTATCTAAAATAATAATAATAATAATAATATTCAATCCCCACACACATATGCAACCATGGGGAAAATTCAACGGAAAACAAGAAAACCTATGTGTACCGAACAAAGTTGTGTTTGAAAACCCTTTTGTGTGGGTGTCCAATGCTTTGTTCAATTTTCTAGGGCATATTAATTGACAAACAAAATATTACAATATAGAAATGAATTCAGTGGACTGGCAGAGAGTTTAAGCAATTAAAAAATAAATAAATCATGAAACTAAAATAATATTAAATGAAGCCCCGACAGTGAAATGTAAAAAAAGGTAGCTACTTGAAATAAACTTGAAAATTGAGGAGAAAATGTTACCCCACTCCCTCGATCTTCCCCCCGAATAAGTTGTCTATGCCCACCGCACTTTCGCGCACACGCTTGTTACCCCAGTGTACATAGAGCAAAAGTTCATCTAAGACGAACAAGCGTATCTTCAAAAATCTGCATAAGTGTATAAGGTAGAACAGGGGAAGGGCTGGCTTATATGTAACCACCCCCAGCAATATGTAACCACCCCCCAGTATGTAACCATCCTCAGATACTCGTTATATGTATCATAGTTAATATTCATGGGCGTGTTTCCATCCGACGCCCTAATAGCAATGTATGCAGATCAAACGGCTTTGTGGGCGCAACCTCGAGAGAACATTAGCTCACTAAGGTAATATGGGGCTCATTCTTATTTACATAAAAAATTAATAAGTTTTACTTAGACAGCAGTATAAAGTACAGGGGAAGTTATGTAAACGGTCAGTAATTCAAAGTTAAGTTTTCACCCGGAAGTTCATGTTTTCCGATACTGATTCGAAAATTAAAAAAAAAAAAAAGTCTGTAACTATAAATCCCGATAGAATAAAGATATACAAACGAAATTTTATATGTATATCCGGAACCTCATTAGAACGACACCCACTGATTTTCAGCTAAATCGGCCAAGGGGGGGATTAATAGAGAGGCTTAGCAAAACAATTCTGTCATTGTAATGAATGTATCGATACAAAATTTTGATTTGGCAATTCAAAACCCCACAGGGAAGACACTTCTGAATTTACAGTGGAATCGGCCAAAGGGGAGGGGGGATCAGAGGGGGGCTCATCTCAAAAACTCCAATAACTGCCGATGTAATGAATGTTTCGATATGACATTCATATTTAAATTTAAAGCCCCATGAGAACGACACCTATTTTTTCATGTGAAATGGGCAGAAAGGAAAGGGGATCAGAGGAGGATTTAAATTCAAATTCCTATGAGAACGATACTTTTTATTTTTCAGCAAAATCGATCTCAATTTCAAATTTCTGATCCCTTGATTCCAAAAATTAAAATCTCCCCAGCCCGAAATAATTAAGTTAACGCTCTTCCTCTAAAACCAATCGACCGGCGAAAAATTAATAGTTTTCCACATCACATGTATTTTAATAATTTTTTTACCTTTTTAATAGAAAAACAATAATAGCAAAAAATGTTTTTAAAAATGAATATGAGGGCATTATGATGTCTGGAAATTTAATAAGGAACATTTATTTTTGGTAAGGATCGTTCAAGATTGACCGTATTCGAGAATGTCAAGGAAACGTGTAAAATGAATGTTTTTTTAGATATAATCTTAAGATGGTATTCGGCATACACCTCGTAGACCGGGCATCCTCCGAAATATTGTATTTTATATATAATGTGCCTTTCAGTTTTCTATACGTCTATTTGAATCATTTTTAGGCCATAAATATGAGCGGTATATGTACATAGTCAGGGGCGTAGCCAGAATTTTGAGCAGGGGGGCAAAGTTAGGCTACAGGAGGGGCGGTTTAGACTCCCGGGGGACATAGCCCGCAGTTTCCGTGGTTAGCGCAGCAGACTTATTAATTTTGGAGACTCGGATCCCTAGAAGCTCCCCCTGAGGTAGGTAACCACTGACTGTAATACTTAAGCTGACTGCAGTAAAAATGCAATGCGCAGCAGCAGCAAATGCACGCTGTGGTTTCTGTGCTTTTAGAATTAAATTACTCACAGCCAATAGCATGCATTTGTTGCTGCTGCGCTTTGCATTTTTACTGCGCATGTAAAATCAGCTTTAAGAGTATAAAGAATAACATAAATGAAGATTTTGAGCGAGGAAATGAAATGATCAAATTCATGTATATTTAAATAAATGTAATATGACTTGTTTTGTACATGTACATTTAAGTAGTACACAATTTTCGTTATCTTGGTTTTTGCTGTGGCCAGGGGGGTGGGGGGGGGGGGGGGAGGCACGTGCCCTCATTTCTCATCTCATTTCGGCCAAAACCTACACAGACCTAAGTTAGCACATGTGACATCTATCTACATTGCGTCCAGTGCCGGCGTTAGCCAACCTCTCGTTGGGCCGTGGACTTTTCGCGAGGCCTTCGCGGTTAAAATTAAATTTCAGCTCAAGGTTTCACCTCAAGTAACATTTGGGAAGAAAGTTTGTAGTAATACTGCGAATTCTTCGAATAATCATCATCATTTAATAGTATTGCTATGGTATTTTTCAATCGATACTCCATTGAATGGTTTTTTTTTATCATTTTCAGAATAATATACTGATTACTGCGGACGATCAGAATTGTTTTATTCAATATCTCGTGTTCTTAAGGATATTATCAGAAGAAATATTTTTACATTCGTGGCATGCGATAATTAGTTTGAACAAATACATTTCAACTTAGACATGTAAGTTAACCTTGCGAGCTTTTTGTTTTGCAAATGTGTCGATGACAGTGTCGAAATCAGTAGTACGCGAAATATCCTTTTCGATAGACAAAATTGCGAGCGATGTCAAGCGATCCTGAGCCAAAGTTGATCTCAAATAGTTTTTGATTAATTTTAATTTTGAGAACGATCTTTCAGCACTCGCCACAGATATGGGAATGGTCAATAAAATTCTATATCCAATTTTTTTAATTTACAAGCGCGAGGCCTTTTTTAGCGCGAGGCCCTGTGCGGTGGCCCAGGTTTGCCGCACCTAAAACCGCTACTGATTGCGTCCAGTTCATTGCCACGGTCGCTCTTGAGTTGGAGCGCTCAAAACTTCCCAATCACATACACACACCCACACACATAAATCATAACGAAAATGATCAAAACATGTTCAAAGGACCTTGAAACGTGAAATTCCGTTGAAAACGTGACCTCGGATTTTCGCACGATTTACAATAGATACTTCCTAGAAAGTAAAAACAAAATGGCTTATAGTTTGTTGCTCGACGAAGCGATGATAACCTTAATATTCGCTTCGAACCCCAAACATAATAGCACGAACAGCGGTATCTCAATAGAGGCTTACAACTGCTATTCTTAATCGACATGTATCCATCTTAATGTGAGCCTCGTGATATGAAGGGTTCCCGGTTCGATCCGTGCAGATGCTAGATATTTTTTTTATATTTTATTTGTTTAATTAAAAGTAAGTTGAATAAATGAAGGAAAAACTTCCAGTAGCTGTTCCAGTAAACTGGCTGGAAAAGAGAGGCGACCTGCAGAGAGCTCAGTGGTGAATTAACGGTAATGCACATCCCCAGCAAGAATTAGTAAACTAAGTTTCCATTCTCGCTCTAGAATTAGTAAACTAAGTTTCCACTCTCGCTCTAGAATTAGTAAACTAAGTTTCCACTCTCCATCTAGAATTAGTAAACTAAGTTTCCACTCTCCCTCTAGAATTAGTAAACTAAGTTTCCACTCTCCCTCTAGAATTAGTAAACTAAGTTTCCACTCTCCCTCTAGAATTAGTAAACTAAGTTTCCACTCTCCATCTAGAATTAGTAAACTAAGTTTCCACTCTCGCTCTAGAATTAGTAAACTAAGTTTCCACTCTCCCTCTAGAATTAGTAAACTAAGTTTCCACTCTCCCTCTAGAATTAGTAAGCTAAGTTTCCACTCTCCCTCTAGAATTAGTAAACTAAGTTTCCACTCTTCCTCTAACACCAAAAGACCTTTTTGGCAAAAATTAATACTTTGTTTTCAAAGAGACTTCTGAAACCTCATACTCCTGTCGGTATCTTCACTACATCGACAGTTGTTAGGGAATTTGAATTGAAACTCGTCCTCTAAACCCCGCGTCCTCTTTTCGGCCGATTTGGCTGGAAATCAATAGATCTAGTCCTTAAGAGGATGTGAAGTAAAATACGAAAAAGTATGTTGATATATTCATTAGCTCGCCAGTTATTAGAGTTTTTGTGTAAATCTCCCTAATCCTTCTTCCCTTCGACCGATTTGACTGAAAATCAATAGATGTCGTTCTCATGAAGTTCTGGATACACATATAAAATTTTGTGTGGATACATTCATTCTATGTTAGGAGTTAACATATTCAGATTTTTTTCACTATTTATTGAAAGAGGGGTCGAAGAACATAAAATTCTAGTGAAAACTTAACATAGAATTTCTGACCGATTACATAACTTGTCCTATACTTCATATAGCTGGAGAATTAAAAAAAAAAAAAAAAAAAAAAGAGCTGTCCAGCAGTTGACCAACAATATGAAGAACGACAAAAGCAAGCGTCGTGAGGTTTGAATTTCTGGTAATTTCAGAGATATAGGAAACCACATCGAAAAAGAGCCAATCAGGTTACCAGTTTTGTATTACAGGTTAGCTGAATGGCTCTTGGTGATGTGACGTCAAATTACCTATGATTACAGTATGACACAAGGAGACATGCTCCTAATTAGAAAGACGATACCAGGTCGGCTCCTCGTATCCACACGCCTCCCCACCCCCCTCCATAACATAACTAAACCGCATCAGTTTCCATATTGTGTATTTTGCATTATTTCACTTCTATGAATAAATTTAAGTTTCAATGTCAATTTGAACATTGTAAGTCCCAGTAACATTACGAAGTATATAATGCTATTTTACATAACTAATGTTAACATCCCAACTTTCAAAAACTTGGAAAACTTCTCATATTTATCATGATAATTATTTGGGATTAATTCAACTTTTACTTCCCCATATGTACGAAGTATAGAGAAAATTATGTAATCGGTCAGAAATCCGATGTTGAGTTTTTATTAGAATTTCAAGTTGTATCTTTCAAATCGCCTTCATCAAGTGAACATTATACAGTAAAAGCTCTTTATTCGCGGGGTATATGTTCCGTAAATATGCCGCGAATACAGAAACCGTGGATATGGAATGGTAATTTGTATGGGATCATAGGGGATACGTTCCAAGGTTCCAAAATAAAACCAATATGTATCAAAATAAAATAAATTTATTGAGAAATTCGCAATTAAAATCAATCGTTATTGTGAGCTTTAGGCAAGGGTTTAAAGAATTTAGTATTTTTTTTTGTTTTGCCGCTTTTAAAAGGTCTTTAAATTCAGATTGATATTGAGCTGTAGCATTAATAATTTGCCTTTTAAAAATAAGGCTCCTTTCCATAGATGGAGGATCAATTTTCATGAAGAAATCACAAAGTTCATTTGCCATACGTGAACCTTCACTCAGATTTTTCAAGTTAAAGGTCACCTTTTCAGTGCTCGTTGAAGGCTTTTCTTCAGTGGAATGTGGAGTTAACATTTCCTCCAAGTCGGTTTCGGTCAAGTCATCCTGCGAATCAAGCAAGTCCTGAATGTTACTTGATTCTATCTGTTCGAAGCCATCTCGTCCTATTCCATTTGTAACTTGAACAACATTGTCAGATAAAGTTTGAATTAATACGTTAATAAACGACACCGAATCCTTTACTATTTACCATGCATCATTGCATCCGCGAATAAAGAAATTTTTAGCCGCGAATACGGGAACTGGGTTGCAATTTTTTCACCCGCGAATAATGAAAACGCGAATAAGGAGACCGTGAATAAGTAACTTTTACTGTACTAATCTCACAAATCAAGGATATTTTTCCACAACTTCAAAAATAATTATAATATAAAAAAACTTACTGGCAAGAAGAGCGAGTGCAAGTTTGGTGATGACGACACAGGCGTAGGAGAAGAGAACCTTCTCTTTAGAGATACTCATGGAGAGCTGGAGGATACTCAATATGGAGGTGATGCCAAGACCTGTCACTCCGATACTGGCCACCAGTCCTGCCAGGTACACCGAACCTAAACCAACACATATATACATAAGTAAATATGATGACTGTTTGACTACAACATAAAGTATATACACAAAATAATAAGAAACAAAAATAATAATAATAATAATAATATAAAATATGAACAATAATAAATGAAGAAAAAATAAATAAATAACGGGCAAGAGGGCGCCAGAAGCTCAGTGGTATGCGTGCTTGCCTTCTGAGCTCAAGATCGTGGGTTCGAATTCCAGCCGAGGCCCTTAGTTTATTTTATCTGAGAGGTAAAATAAACTTAAGCACGACGTCGTTCGAATGGGACGTTAAGCGATGGTCCCGAGCCTATACGATGTCAGGTACTCGTTAAAGACCCCTGCCCTAGTTGAATAAAAATTTAGGATAGGCAAAATTTAGGGCTCCCATAGTAGAGTCGGGCTCATATCCACCAGAGTAACGAAAGAGCGCTCTGATAGTAGGCGATATGACCTCTTAGTTAAAGCCCGGGCATGAGTCATAATAACTAACTAAACGGGCAATGATAAAGTAAAATACATAATGATCACAAACAGTAAAACAAAAAGAAAAGTCGTCGGTGAATCACTGGGAATGTACTTCCCCCCAAAGAATTAATCCATTACACATTGGGGATCCTAAATCCTTATATTAAATTTTGTGCCGATACATTCATTACAATGGCAGTTATTAGAGTTTTTGAGATGAGCTTCTCCCCTAAACCCTACCTTCTTTTTGGACGATTTGGCTGAAAATCGATAGGTTCCTCTTATGGGTATAAGATTATGCATTCCTTATGGGATTTTGATATACAATTTCGTGTCAACACATTTATTATGTCGGCAGTTATTATCAAAGTCTAAGTTAAGGAACGCGGCAGTTATTATGTTAAGCCTCCCCCTTAATGCTCCCATTCCCTTTGGTCCATTTGGCTGAAAAACAATAGGTGTTGTTGAGGGTTCTGGATTAACATATAACATTTCGTGTCGATACACTCAGTCAATCGGGAGGTATCGTGTTCTAAGATAGACGCACAGACATTCATTTTTTTTCATATTTGAAATCTAGATGTCAGAAAACATGAAATTCGGTTGAAAACTCCGCATCGAATTTTTTACAGATCACATAACTTCCCCTATACTTTTTATAGCTGGGGAAGTAAAATAAAAAAAAAAAACAATTTACAAAATAATATGATAAATCATAATAAAAACCACTGTTCAGCTCCGAGACCCCCCGGAATATCCCCGCATGATACCGTCCTCAGTCCTCACAGGGGCGCGGGTAGTCCCCGTACCCTCCGGAACTGTCTAGTTTCTGACTGGCAGTGGAGGCAGACCGAGAGGGACAGGATTCCTGAAGAGAGAGACAATAATGAGGGAAGAGTCTGATCACTACCAACACTCCCAGAATCAAAATATGTAGCAAGTCAAATTTTCAACTTTTGATCATATGGATATATGTATTAGTATCGATATGTTGGGGGATCTTGAATTGAATGTAGACCATGACGTAAGTTACAAACCACTCTCGTCAAAATCATTGAAAATGGCAACTTACTAACATAATCTTGTAACTTACAGTTACTAACCAGACAGATAACATTAGTAACCTGCTAGTATTGTAATAAAGGGGATAAAAATTCGTGTTGACAGTTTCCAAGATCAATCGGAAACGGTTATTTCTTTCACCAATTACATAATTGGTAATTCGTCACATTAACACGTACCCAGAATAACTAGTTTCCGTGTCTGAGAGATTCCGCGAGTTGGATATCCAAAAATCATTTATACTCGGCGTTAATGTTGCTAAGAATTCCTTCTACATCCCCCGATAATGTCCAACTAAACTGGCGGATCTTTGCTGCACCTCATCCTTCATGCTGGATACCCAGGGATCTGTCGGCTCGTCGTCACCTCCCTCTGCTCTTGAATTATACCCTCAGAAAGAAGAATCTCTTGTATATATTCTTTGGCTAAACATTCTTCATGTATATCAAGTAGGCAACTTAGTTTACTTTCGTCCCCCTCATATTTCTGGTCTAGACTGAATCTGTATATATGATAATGTCATTTCCTTCAACTTTTCCACGGCGAGAGAAAAAAACCAACAGACAATAAATAAAAAGCCCGAGACCTACAAGGACTTAGTATATTTTTTTCTCACTCTCTTATTATATATACATATGTATATATAATATGTATATATATAATATACATATGTATATATAACATATTATGTTCGGGCTTATCTTAAAAATTACTGGACCGATTTTGAATATTGTTTTTTCTATGAATTCCTTACGATTCCGAGGTGGTTATAGGCCAAAACAAAAAAGAAGTTTATCGAAATGTTCATATATGTTTTAAAAAAAGTTATGTACTACTCAACCCTTGTTAATTAACTTTGATCTGAAACAAATTGTTTTCCTAGAAATATTTGAATATTTTGAATGAACGCTTGCCACTTGTGAACACAAAACCAATCCAATACTAGTATAGAGGGCTAAAGCAGAAATATACTTCTATTATGATTAAGTTAAGCCGTTTGCCAAAATATCTTTAATACTTTTCATTAAATTTAGAGCGCAACGTGGTGGCCGAGCTGAGAACTAAAACTAAACTTAAGCACGCCGTCCTTCGGATGGGGAGTTAAGTGATGGTCCCGAGCCTGTACGATGTCAGGTACTCTTTAAAGATCCCTACCCTAGGTGAATAAAAATTTAGGGTAGGCAGAATTTAGGACTCCCACAGTAGAGTCGGGCTCATGTCCATCAGAGTGACGAAAGAGCGCTCTGGTAGTAGGCGATATGAACTCGTAGTTAAAGCCCGGACACGAGTCATAAAACCTAACCTACTTTACATTTTTTTAAAGAAAATATTAGATTTTTTGTGTATAGTATCGATAGCCCTAATCGAAACTCTCAATAGTTATCTTTTTATCGTTCCGAAGTATTGTGTTGTGTTTTCAATTTCTTTAGCCATGAATGTCAATTCAACTTTCTATAAATATATTCTAATGTTACTTTTCGTTAATTGAGTGGCTTTGATATACCTCACCATTAACTTTAATCAGAGTTGAAAGCAATTTAAGGACTTACCTATGTTGTGTTGGGGGAAAAGTTGTTCTACTATAACTTAATAGTTTGATTTTAAGTTCGCATTATTTATCTGACTTTATGAAAAGTATTAGAAGTTATAACACCTTCTTTTGGTGCTAAAGAAGTAAGAGAAGGAAACTTTATCCCAACGAATAACGATAGGTACATATACGCCTGCTTAGAGTTACCAACCTGTGTAAAGTTACTAACCTGTGTAAAGTTACTAATCTGCTTAGAGTTACCAACCTGTGTAAAGTTACTCCGGGTGAAGCCATATTTATTCATATATTCATTTATTTTCTTTCTGTTATATTATTATGTTATATTAAATATATATTTTTACTTCCCCAGCTATAAGAAGTATAGGCCCTATACTCTATACCTATACCCTGCCTGTAATGTTGGGAATATTATTACTGGTTTCTACAGATCATCAGCTTGTACGCTCCGTCGGTAGCTAAAACCAATTCCTCTAAATACAATTTGAGGGGTCCTTTCGCGCTAATCCCCCCTAAACACTTATTCCATTTTTTTTTAAACCATAAATTGTCCCTAAAAATGGAAATTAGGTTCGTTAACCGGAAAAATCGGATCACCGGAAAGAGTTTTTTTTTTTTAAATCGTAATTTTGCGCAACGCTCTTGAATTTGTAATTTGTCATAAATAGATTATATCGAGTGTTTTCTTCAATTTGTAATTTTCGAATTTCCCATTTTTGTTTTGTAGCCAATATGTCTGGTCTCATGAGGAGAAAAGGTTATGAATGTCTATCATGGAAATCTGTGACTTTTCTAGAGACTGATTTAATACCTAAATAAATTATACCTAAGGAACCCTATACTATAGGGGAAGAAAGGTAATCGGTCAAAAATTCGATGCTGAGTTTTCAACGAAATTTCATATTTTTTAATCTCCTGTCCAGAACCATCTAAGGACAATACCTATTTAATTCAGCCAAATCGGTCAAAGAGAAGGGGGGACAGGGGGGAAGTTTAACACAAAAACTGCCATTGTAATGAATGTATCGACACAAAATTTCATATGTAAATTCAAGACCCCAGAAGGATGACAGCTAATAATTTTCAGCAGAATCGACCGAAGGAAGGAGGAGGATCACCCTGAAGGTGTCTTGAAAACCCCAATAAATGCTGATCTGATGAATGTATCGACATGACATTTCATATATAGTCAAAACCCCATTAGAAGAATACCTGCAAAATCGGCAGAAGGGAAGGGGGGTTCAGGGGAGGAGGCTCAACTCGTGAGCTTATAACTGCCGATGTAATGAATTTATCGACAAAAAATTCAGTATGAGGATTGAGAAGCCCCTATCTAACAATAAGTCAGCTGTTTGATTACTAGCCCAAACGGATTTGAAGGAGGAGCGAAAAGTTAATTGATTAATACGTTCTGAGGAAGTACACTGACGGTGATTCACCGACCACTTTTTGTTTCCTTTCTTGCCTTTATAGCCCACTTTAGCTGAATGTGATGAATTCAATTTTGTTTTTGAATTTTAATTAAATTTGTTTTATATTCTGAAAGTGTGCCCAGACAGTCTCTCTTCTCGACTTTCCATTCAGCTCTGATGTAAACTAATGCTGGAGACCCTTCGTTCCATTCAAGTCTCTAACAAAGATTGAATGGCAGTTCTAATTGAAAAAAAAAAGTTTTAACAGCTTTAGTTTGGCTCTAGGCTCTATTTGAACTACAAGAAAAGTTTCTTAGATATTTTATTTTTCGTGTTTTCTTTTATAGTCAATTTTGTCGCCAGTTGCAAATGGAATGGACGCCTTTACGCAGAAACGGTGCAGCCCACTAATATTAAATATCGAGAAATTTGATCAAACTTATATTGTAAGTAAAAGTTTAAAAATTATTTATTGGGACTAATGTCCGGGCTTTATCGCCATATCACTTGAAAAAATAAAATATCGGGTCCTTTCAAAATTCTTGTCGTTTTTTTAGGTAATTAAAAATTAAAGAAAGTTATATATATAATATCATTTTATTCATCAAAGTAATCGCAGAATTCGAATTTCAATTCAAACCATTTTAATAAATTTATTTGAAAGTCTAGCAGTAATTGGATTAAAATATTATACTGTTTACACAGATAGTAAACAATGCTGTTTACATTAGCAAAGGTCGCATTGGAATTAGAATCATAACGAAGACGCTTCAGTCAAAATAAACATTCCTTTAAAAAAAAAGACAGAACTTTTAAAAGAACCATATATATATAGTGAAAAAAAAAAAAAAAAAAAAAAATATATATATATATATATATATATATATAAAGATAGATAGATAGAGAGAGAGAGTGGTTGCCGGTAGCTCAGTGGTAAGCATGCTTGACTTCTGAGCTCAAGATCAAGGGTTCGAAATCCGGCCGAGGCCCTTAGTTTATTTTATCTGGGAGGTAAAATAAACTTAAGCACGCCGTCCTTCGGATGGGACGTTAAGCGATGTTCAAAAGCCTGTACGATGTCAGGTACTCGTTAAAGACCTCTGCCCTAGGTGAATAAAAATTTGAGGATAGGCAAAATTTAGGACTCCCACATTAGAGACAGGCTCAGGTCCACCGGAGTGACGAAAGAGCGCTCTGGTAGTAGGCGATGTGACCTCGTAGTTAATGCCCGGGCATGGGTCATAATAACTAACTAACTATAGAGAAAAAGAGAGAGCAAAAAAAAAAGAATGACATGAAAGGCTTAAGAGAGAAAACACAGCCAGCGGTGAACCTTCATAAAAGGAGATCTCTGTGCCAAACTCTCATTAACCTTCTTGGGAGATTGTGGGGTAAATATTTGGATTTAACAGTTTGCGAACTTCCTGATTCGTATATATGTAAATAAATGTTGGTGTAGAAAAGTTGGTTTAAGTGTCTGGTGGTTGTGTCTATGGGTGTGATGTTCGCGGTGTAGTCTTGTTGCTAACGTATGATGGGCATTGTGTGATTAGTTGGGAGAGTCTTGGATTGAAATATTTATATTCGATTGATGTTCGAAGCCTTCTGATATACCATATATTTGTAAGATATAAGTTCAGAAAGGTCGGAGAAGATAGGTGTAACAGTTCAGTTTTTATCGAGTCGATAATTCGTCCATTCAAAATTCCGTATAATTTTCCAAGATTTACTGCAAACGTTGGAGAGGTGTTGTTGTATGAGTGACGCGGTGTAGAATCTTCGTGGGAGGGTAGAATGGCGGTGTCATCTGCGTATGTGCTAGTTAATGTGTTAATTAGTCGAAAGTATACATGGAGTATAACAGAGGGGCTAATATTGAGCCCTGAGGAACGCCGACCAATACTGCATGAAAGTTTAGCATACACATTCACATTACGTGGATATTTATTACACAGATGTCACTGCACACACAGTATGCTTTCAACTAATACACAGATTAGTTGAAAGCATACTTCAAGAAGTTCTATAAAATGCCATTACATGTCGCTTCCTTTCATTTCACTGTTTTGGCTGAAAATCAATAGGTTTCCCTGAATTTCCACTTATGAAACTATCCAAAATGACATTTATCCGCATGCCATGATGAGACAGGTAGTGAGACGACATCAAGAGGCCGGATATCTGTGTAGAGAGGCAAGGAAGAAAGACACGAGGTCAAGTAGACAGAGCGACCCTTCTGAAAGGATGTTAATCGCGGATATTGGATCCTTCCTCAAGGAGATGGTCCATAAAGGATTCAGGACACTCTGTCATCCATCCTGATGAGATGTCACCTCCCACGTCACTTTGCCCTCCTGGTGGAGAGGTGGGTAAAAGTCGATCCATTCATTGGTTTTGTCTCCATGTTATATCCAAAATCCGTCCCGTCAGCCTCTCACTATCATTTGACTACCCTAACTTCTATCTATTTGAATGATTTACGTTTCCAAAGTTGTGTTTCCTCAATCTTCTGAAAGGAGGAATCTTTAACGAAAACTCTTCATCGTCGGTGAATCACCAAATTGTCTCCCTCCAAAACTAAACGAATGTCTGGGCTGTCCGGGTGGGAGAAGTATAAGTCTGTGAACATAAAACGAATGTATCGATAAAAAAAATAGTGTATATCGAAAATCCGTAAAGTCGACAACTATTGTTTTTTCTGCCAAATCGGCCAAAGAGAAACGGGGATGATAAGACTGAATATTAAAGTTTGAATCGGTGCCACGAGCTATGAGGGAGGGAGGTCGTAGACAGACAGACTGACTCCTGATCTCATTCCAAGAACACAAAACATCCAGAATGATGGCTTGATAAAGAGAGGACTGGCAGAGATTAATAAGGTTTTATCCCAATTGTTTACCGCATAAAAGGCAAAACATTGATTTAACTGTCTCCGAAACACGATGGCAAATTGGATTTATTAATTATTATTATTATTATTTTACATTAAATAAAGTAGACAATACAAATAATAAAAAATAAATAAATGAGCACACCAAGGTTCATATTAGAGGTACCACGGACCTAATAATTCGTGAACAAGGCCAAATAAAAAAGGTCCGCGATGAATCACCACAATCTACTTCCCAAGCACGAATTAATCAATTAATTTTTCGCTCTCCCTCTGAAACCAATGGACTCTTCCGGCTAAAAATCAGTAGTTGAGTAATAAATTCATTATTAATTACTAGGATTTTTGAGTTGAGCCCTTCCCTCTGACGCCCCCCCCCCCCCTTCCTTTGTACAAATTTCGCGGAAAATTGTTAGCGTAGTCCTCATAGGGTTCAGGTTAAACATATAAAATTATCTATTGATACATACAATCAGTCAGAAGTTATCGGGTACCCAGCTTTATGGAGTAAGTAGGTACAGTAAAATCCGGTTATAACGATGTTCAAGGGACTAAGAAAAATACATCGTTATATCCGGAACCAAACTGTTAAACCTACATACAAATGTATGGGCTTGTTAGTGCAAAAAAAAGGTGTTTTACAATGGTCATAACGAGAAAGTTTACATATTTTTATTTACTTTTTAAAATTTACTTACATACATTTGTAACTGTATACATAAATTATGTACATATATATTAACTTTCCACAAAAAAATCAGTTATTTTAGTTTGCTTGCTTTTTTTTAAGTATAAATTTTTGCTTACATGGTTATGAAGTTCCGAAGTCACGATCCCTATGGAGGCAAAGGAAAGACTAATCTGAAACTAGGAATATACGCACTAGAAGGGAAGAAGGGAGTTCGAAGAAAATTCGACAAGGGGGAAAATGGTATGTTTGGAAATGGAATGACTCATTGCGCTCGGAAAGAGTAAACAAGAACCGTGTTTAAAACCCTTTTCTATAATGTTCGTATTTTTCATCCGTTCAAAACTCATACTGTTTTACCCAATTATGTATGTATGTGCGTATACATATTATATCGTTATAACCGGAATCAAAAAACAACTTTTTCTTATGTTTTAGATCGTTTTATACGGAATATCGTTATATCGGGATTTATTTCTTCACTTTTAAATAGCAAACCAAAATAGATACGGGTTTTACATCGTTATATTCGGAAAATCGTTATATCAGGAATCGTTATAAAAGGATTTTACTGTACTTGTGTATGTGTGAATAGGATACCTCCCAATAGAATGAATATAGCAACACGATATTTTATATATGTATATCCAGAACGCTCTAAGGACGACATTTGATTACAGCCAAATCGGCAAAAGGGAAGGGGGGAATAGAGGTGGACTTAACATAACATTTTTAATAATTGCCGTTATAATGAATGTATCGACACACAATTTTATATGTAAATTCAAGCTCTATAAGGACGACACCTATCGATTTTCTGTGGAATTAGCCGAAGGGGAGGGTGGGATCAGAGGAACTCAAAAATCCCAATAACTGCCGATAGAATGAATATATCGACATGAAATTTTATATTTATATATTCAAAACTTCAAAAAGGATGAACCTAATAATTATTTCCGAAATCAGCCGACGGGTGGGGGAAACCAATGAAGAGGGCTCAACTTATATACCTTATTAACTGTCGATGTAATGAATGTATCGACACAAAATTCAGTATGAAGATTTAGAAACACTATGCAAGTCAAATATTGCGTTTTAGTTCAAAGGGTCGATTGACTTTGGAGCAAGAGTGAAAACGTAATTGATTAATTCTTGGTGGGGAAGTACATAGCTGGTTATTATTTAAATCTGTTTTCAAGTTGTGTTAGCATCCTGATTGGAGTGTATAGGCAAATTAAATCCACCTATCAACAGAGCCAATATCCGAATGAAACTCAAACATTTAGCAGGGTAAATTGCAATATCCCAGAAACAAACAAGAAATAGTTAAATTTCACCTCGGCTCTCCTGTTTGCCTTTCATAACGAGTGGATCTCCAGTAACGCCATTTTGTTCACTTCTAGCTCCGAGTCAGTTATTTGCATACTCATGAAAAAAAAAACAAAAAAAAAAACGGGAAAACCACTCATTTTCAAGTCACATTCAATTTCATGACTAGAGTGAATATTTTTTTTCACTTCCCGAGCTATATAAAGAATGGGGAAAGTTATTTCGGTCAGAAATTCGATGTTGAGTTTTCAGCGGAATTTCATAATTTCCAAACCCCCTCTGAGTCCAAAAATGAAAAAAAAATTTTGATTTCCCCAGAACAAATTAATGAATTAAACTTTCGCTCTCCCTCCAAAACCAATAGACAGTTTGGACTTGGAGATTCTGGATGCAAATAAAAAAATATCGTATCGATATATTCATGCTATTGTGAGTTATTGTATTCACATTCATATTTTTGGTAAGAGAGGGTCAAAAACTCAACATCGAATATCTGACCGATTACATAACTTCCTCTATACTTCTTAGAGCTGGAGAAGTAATATAATTTCATGTCTCTCGAGCCCCTGATTCCTGGGGGCCATGGTGGCCGTGTTGGCTAGAGCGTAGGGCTTTGGTCGCATGGTCTCTCACCATGGATTGCGGCTATAATATAAATTCAAAGACAAAATTAAAAAAACTATTTGCCACACTTCAAAATAATAATAAATAATGAAATAATAATAGGTTCTCTGTCCAGATTGCATAAATATTCGCTCAAAACAAAATAACTATTTTCAGTACATGTATACACCATATCAAAAACTGTGTGGGGAGGAGATACACTGGTTACCCTGCAGTGTATGCCGATAATCTGGAAAAATACTTAATATTAATGTGTTCCCTAACTACTGGCAACACTGAGGGGTAGCAGTCATTGAAGGGAAGGTTACAGTTGACAGTTCTTGTGATGTGATGACTGCTACAAATGTATCGACACGAAATTTGATATCTGTATCCAGAAGTCCATAAGTACGACATATATTAATTTTAAGCCAAATTGACCACATTAAAGAAGGAGATGTAGTGAATATATTAACACAAAATATATCATGAGTCCTGTTGAAACGATCGAGTGGTTAGGAGGGAGAGCAGAAACTTAGATTATTAGTTAATATTGAGCAAGTACATTGCCGGTGATTTATTTTTTTACCGTAATTTTATGACTAAGTATCAAGTAACAAGTTCTTACAAAATGGAGGGAAATTTATGTAATCGGCCAATAATTCGATGGTGAATCTTGAGCGGAATTCCAGGTTTTACGAACCTCTAATTATAAAAAAGGAGAAAAAAAAAAAAATTATGTGTTTGAACACGATAAATTCCGATAAAATCAAGTCCACTCGTTTTACATTTTGGTTCATATAACCGTGTAAGTTTTATCGACTGAAACAGTCCAATTTGGTTGCGACTACTTGAGTAGGACTTGAATTAAGTTCTCAAGTGACAGACGAATTGTGAAACTTTGTATTTAAGTGTTTCTACCAGGCTTAGAACTTGAGAACTAATTAAATCCATTAGGCATTACTTAATGGCAGAACAAGAAGAACCTTTTTAGCGGACGGGGTGAAGTTCAAACTAACCTCAACCTCTCAACTTAGTCATTCGTTTATCCGTTGGAATGAAATCGAAATAAGTATGGCGCCGATTAAATGACCGTTTCCATTAAATTTTCATTCAGTATCAACAGCACAAGATGTTTCTTTATAAAGATGAATGAAACAGAATATCTGCCTTCACTTCCGCTGCTATACAAAAGTATAGAGAAAGTTATGTAATTTTTTTTGGTAAAGAAATTTTTAAAATTTTCTGAGGAGATTCTCTCTCTATTCTCTTTTATTTATATAGTAGATACTTTTATTTATTTATTTCTTCATAATTAAGCTGTTAATTTTATGTTATTTCATGTCAATCTCAATCAATTTTGTATATTTATATATTTTTAATTTCGAGCTTTCTCCAATTTAGCACTAATTTATTTATTTCTTTGTACGTCATACTGATACTAAATTTCATTGTTTCCTTTTCTTTTCTCTGTATGTATTTATTCTTAGGGGACCCCGGTCCCAGTATAATGACATTTATTTTCATTTAATTTTCAAGAGACATAAATAAGTAAGACATTGTTTAATGTGCTTAAGCTTAAAAAATATTATTTTTTGAAATAATAATATGAACTTAGATAATTTAGATGTTATAAGAACTATAATTTTATTTATTCTTATTTTTTTAGATTATATTCCAGAAAAATTTATTCACAAAAACCTGGGGCGATGGCTAAGTGGAAGTTTCTGATGTGCCAGTGCCTATCTTCCTCAGATTTCATCATTTTGAATTATCTCTATATCTTAATCGATTGTCCCGAAGTTGTGCGAAGAAGTTAAGTACACGTTAATGACCCCTATCCTTGATAAGTAAACACGGTCGATAAATGAGTTCCATCGGAAGTTATCTTCTTCACAGACACACAAATAAAAATTTCTACTTCCCCAGGTTTACGAAGTATAGGGGAAGTTATGTAATCGGATTTTCCAACGGAAGGAGGAATCAGAGGAGAGGCTCAACTCAAAAACCCTAATAACTGCCGATGTAATGAATGTATCGACATGAAATTTCAAATTTAAAGTCAAAACCCAATGAGGACATATACTGTCAAATTTCAGCGATGTCGGCTAGAGGGAAAAGGGGATTTAGGGGAGGGGCTTAGTTCGAAAACCCTAATAACTGCCCGTAGTGAATTTATCGACACAAAATTTAGTATGAGGATTTAGGAGGCCATATGGATATTAGCGCAAACGGTCGACTGGTTTTGGAGGGGGAGCGAAAAGTTAATTGATTAATTCTTTCTGGGGAAGTAATTTGCCGATGATTCACCGACGACTTTTTTTACCTATTTTGTTATCAGGGATCGAGAAACATGAGAAATTCCGGTGAAAATTCAACATCGAATATCTGACCGATTGCATAACTCTCTCCATACTTTGTATAGCCGAGCAATTAAAAATATTACTATGACCATTGTAAATAATTTAAAAATGTTGAAAATTTTATTGAAAATTGTGTTCAATACCGTTCATTTGACATTAACTATAGTTGGATATAACCTGTAAGTTTTGTGAATATTAACATAACCATTTTCGTTTACAGCGAAACATTTAAACTTTTACATTTTTGTTTATTAATTATACAACTTAAAATGACTAAATACTGAAATGGAACAAGGGAATACATGGCAGGTACAACATGGACTGTGCTGAGATCGATAATGCAGCCTAGAATATTGATGAAGTACTCGATTAATTAGTGCTATGACTGAGGGAAACAGTGGAGCGGTTAATATTAAACTTAGTTAAGGGTTTGTTAATTGTGTCTCGACGAGGGGGGGTTTTTTGGGGGTCATATCGAAACCAGGAGCCGATATTCGGTTTGAAGTTCCTCCCCCTCGAGGATAGTACCGTCGATGCAGGAACGGATCCGGTTCCAGCATTCTGGACACAATCCTTATAGGCTAAGCCCTGGCACCCCAAATTAAGTACAATATAACATTATTCATTTTACTTCACAGCTATCCGAAGTATAGGGGAAGTTATGTAATCGGTCAACAATTCCATGCGGAGTTTATAACGGAATTTCATGTTTTCCGATCTACAGATTCCAAATATACATATATAATATATTACATATATTTTTAAAATTGCCGTAAAATGAGTGTATCGACACAACAGTTTATATGCAAATTCAGAACCCTCTAACGATGACAACTAATGATTTTCAGTCAAATCGACAAAAGAGAAGAGGTGAGGCTTAAAACAAAAACTCTAATAACTGCTAATATAATAAATGAATATATACAAAAATTAGTATGAGGATTTAAGGTCCCCTATTTAAGGCAACTGTTGAATATTACCGCAAACGGTCGACTGGTTGTGTAGTGGGAGCGAAAAGTTAATTGATTAATTCATTCTGGGGAAGTTCATTGCTGGTGATTCACAGACGACTTAAATGTAAAATTATATATAGGTTAGGTGATTCATGCCCGGGCTTTAACTACGAGGTCATACCACCTACTACCAGAGCGCTCTTTCGTTACTCTGGTGGACATGAGTCCGACTCTACTGTGGGATTCCTAAATTTTTATTCACCTAGGGCTCTTTAACGAGTATCTGGCATCGTACAGACTCGGGACCATCGCTTAACGTCCCATCCGAAGGACGGTGTGCTTAAGTTTATTTTACCTCCCAGATAAAATAAACTAACGGCCTCGGTCGGGTTTCGAACCCACGTTCTTGAGCTCAGAAGACAAGCACGCATACCACTGAGCTACCGGCGCCCTCTAAAATTATATATTAATTTTATATAACTAATCACATTTAAGTTAGTACACGTGACATCTCATTTAAAATTTCAAGTCCATTGCTACGATCGTTTCAGAGTTGAAGCGCTCACAATGTTCCTATCACATACTCATAGACAGACATCATTTCGAAAATTATTAAAACGTTTTCCATGGAGTTCGAAACTTGAAAACTATCTTCGATTCTCGCTCGATTACAATACTTCCTTATACTGAAGTAAATATATGTATATTTATATATTATAATACTGAACTCAATATCACGAGTTCGAAACCCAGCCGAGGCCCCTAGTTTTTTTTATTTGAGAGTTGAAAAAACTTTGAGCACGCTGTCCTTCAGATGGGACATTACGCGATGGTCCCGATCAGGTTCTCGGTAATGACCCCTACCCTTTTATTGTTGGCAAAATTTAGGACTCCCATAGTAGAGTCAGGTTCATGTCCACCAACGAAAGAGCACCTTTTATTTCTATTATTAATATTTTTTTTTTTTTCGTTTTTCATCCAGTAGTATCCCTACTGGAAGGGAATATATTTAACTGCATGCTTCATATAACACTACATGCTTTAACACAACAGAATTTTGAATTTTACACACATTAATTTAGCTATAAATCAATTTTTAGTTCTTGAAAATTAATCAATTAAAAAAAAAAATATATATATATACATAAACAAACTGTAGAAATAAGAATTTACTGTTCCAATGCGTATTCTTGGTTGATGTGTAGTCAGTTCTAGGGCCTCATCTCCCTCAGTGAACATTTCATTTCCTCCCCTGATCAGATAGAAAACTTGTGCCGTTCCTCCTGAAGTGTGGAGCACCGCCCCCGCCCGCTCCACCTCATGAGTCAAGCACCGCCCCCGCCCCACCCGCTCCTTTCAAATATGCGTCATTCCCATTCATTCCTTTCCAATATATTATAAAGCGAGAAAAGTTACCCAATAATTTATTAATTTCATGCCCAATCCTATAATTAATTTTTACTTTCCCAGATATATAATATATATAGAGAGAGATATAATATATGTATATATATATATATAGTAAGTTGCTACCAGAGTACAAGAGACACTACTTCCACAGGTTTGGGGCCCTTGATTCGCCTCTCTGCCTCTGCGGCACACAGGAACAGACAGTCCATCATATACTCTTTACCTGTGAACTACTGGTCTAACAAATTCCCTGGTGAGAATTGTGCTGAAAGTGGGCCATTGTCAAAAATTATTTTAGTGCAATGTTTATATAAACAATTTTTGAACTTTATACAGAAGATTAATTTTGAAGCACTAAAAATTGATTTATAGCTAAATTAATGTGTGTAAAATTCGAAATTATGTTGTGTTAAAGCATGTAGTATATAGATACCTATATACTACATGCTTTATATACCTATATATAAAGCATGCAGTTAAATATATTCCCTTCCAGTAGGGATACTACCTACCGGATGGAAAACGGAAAAAACGTTTTTTTTCTTTTTAAAGTGCTCTTTCGTTGGAGGACATGAGCCTGACTCTACTATGGGAGTCCTACATTTTGCCAACAATAAAAGGGTAGGGGTCATTACCGAGAACCTGATCGGGACCATCGCGTAATGTCCCATCTGAAGGACAGCGTGCTCAAAGTTTTTTCAACTCTCAAATAAAAAAAACTAGGGGCCTCGGCTGGGTTTCGAACTCGTGATATTGAGTTCAGTATTATAATATATAAATATACATATATTTACTTCAGTATAAGGAAGTATTGTAATCGAGCGAGAATCGAAGATAGTTTTCAACGGATTTTCAAGTTTCGAACTCCACGGAAAACGTTTTGATAGTTTTCGCAATGATGTCTGTTTATGAGTATGTGATAGGAACATTGTGAGTGCTCCAACTCTGAAAGGATCGTAGCAATGGACTGGAAATTTTAAATTAGATGTCACGTGTACTAAACTTAAATGTGATTAGGTTTTGGCCGAAATCAGACGAAAATGAAGACTACTTCACTTTGGGGTCTAAATACATTTAACATGACACCGGCTGTAGTTATGACAACCAAAAATCTCCACATTAACATATTACTTCTTATACTTTTTTTTTTTTTTTTTTTTTCATTAGATCTTAACTGGTTGATTTTTTCATTGTATTAAGCAAGATGAAATCTTGAATTTTTAATCATCTGGGTGTTAGAGAAGAACAAGAAGCTAAAATATGAAGCTAGAATTTGCCTCATTTCATTTTCTTTTTAAAAATTCATATTAGAACCAGTCCAAAGGCAGATATTGTACGAGTTTCATCAGCTGTTATCACCTAGTTTTCGTAGAAGCTGAGTCTTTGAGACAATGATTGTTGAAAATGAAACATGAATATTTGAAAAATCAGGATAGGTTCAGGCCATTTTCTTTACGCAACAACATGTGGCATATTCATGATAATTGGAGGGTATTTAGGGGCAGAAGATCGTAACAACAGATTAGGGGGATGGCGCCATTTTTTATGTATTTGTTCATTATTTATGTATTTATTTTTTTTATGTCAGACCAACTGTTGTATAATATTGGATCATTCCACGCTAAGACTAACACTCATCCGATTTTCATATAATTAAGATACATTATACTAGTGATAGCAGCGGTATTCAAAAATATCGAAGGGCTTTCTATATTTCAAGTATTTCAGGTTTGATGGTTATCTCAAGCATCGGTTTTGGTTTGTCGTTAAATCCGCCCGCGGCCGGTGCTAAAGAAGACGGGTTCGGAACGGTTTTTCTGGGAGGCAAAAATTCTTCGGACGTTCGACAAAATGTAGGACTCCCACAGGTAGAGTCGGGCTTTCAATCCGCCAGAGCGAGGAAAGAGCGTCTAGCAGTAGGCAATATGACCTCGTAGTTAAAACTCGACCATGAGTCACAAAAACTATTTAATATTAGAAAGAGAGAGCTTGGCACAGAGATCTCATGTTATGAGTGATGCCATAAGGATTTATCTTCTTTTATTTTTATTTATTCAGTTTTTTCTTTATGTATAGTATATGTCAGCCCAGCCGCTGGTTGTGCATATTTTGTATATGTGTTTTCAGATAATTAAATACAAAAAAATATACATAATAATATGTATAAAATATATATTAGAAAAAAAATATAATTTAGTAAAAATAGTGAAGCTCCTACAAGAAATGAATACTGCTATTATGCAATGAGAATTGCGGTACAACTCAACTGCAGGGGCTTCATCATATTTTTTGTTTTGAAGGGGCCCGGTAGCTCGGAGGTTGCATACTAGTCTATTGAGCTCAAGATCGCGAGTTCGAAATCCAGCCGAGGTGCTTAGGTTTTTACCCTGGGAGATAAAAAATCATGTGTAGGCCGTCCTTCGGATAGGACGTTATGCGATGGTCCTGATAGCCTGTGCGATGTCAGCAGTAATAGGCGATATACCTCGTAGTTAAAGACCGAGCATGAGTCACAATAACTAACAATATTTTTTTTATTTCCTGACATAATTCCGCCATATCTTTTTTCAAGTATTCGGAAACAGGCTAATCCAAAATGGTTTGTGGGTATCCTTACCGACAGGTTTGAAGCGGGAGACTCCATCTCCGCATCTCTTCCTGTCATAGAGGAGGTACTTGCAGGTCTGCCAAGGGCCGAAGTAGCCTCGTTCTGCATCATGACCAGCTGAAACAGAAAAACGTATTTAGTTGACATTTCCAAAGACAATAAACAGCTTATCGAATCTGTACAGTGAGAATAATGTTGTGATCATTGAGGGGGTAACAGGGTTAGAGAAGACAGAAGAGGTTATGAGGATGGGTTGTCATGGTAACTTCAATCTTGTCATGGGTACAAGAGGGCCCTCATTGCACTCAACAGATGAGGCTATCAACACAACAGATTAATCAATTAATTGTTTGCTCTCGCTCCAAAACCAGTCCACCGTCTGTGCTAATATTCAATAGCTGACTCACATAGTAGCTCCTAAAACCTCATGCTAAATGTTGTGTCTATAAATTCATTACATAAACTGTGATAATTTTTTTAAAAAAATTATATAAAATTAAAACTAAATAAATAATAAAAATAAAATAAACAAATAATAAAATTATCACATTTCTTGTAGAAATTGTTGCTGGTCTTCCACTAAATTTTGATATCTACAGTAGTTTCCGAAAAGAGCCCCAATAAAATATCGAAAGTTCAAGAGGTGCAATTTTGAAGAAAGTGCAAAAAAAAAAAAATTAATAATTATTTCATTTGGATTTCTTTTAAATATAATTATGAGATGCCATCTTGTTTTCCTAAAATTGCAAAAATGTTCAATCTAATCCAAAGGTATAAATTATCTTACTTGGTTCACAGAGAAAATGAATAGCATAGAATAGAGAACAAATGTTGGGTTTATTTTTTCTTAACCTACATTATAAATTTAAAAACTGAGATTGGAAAATGAAAAAAATCAAATTATTTACAAGAAAAATCTTACTAACGAATTTCTAAAATTACTTTAGTCGTTTTTATTTTTTTTATTTTAGCCACTCTTTAAGATTCTCATATTGGGTATATATATATCAATAAATAAAAAGTACCTTTGCGTATCTACGTACTTCCACTGTATTCACACTTCCACAACTCACCTTAGACTGTCTCTTGACTATATAAACAGCTGATCCTTTTTAAACAAAATGCGACTGAACCATCTTTGTATATTTCTTTTACTAATTAATTTACATGTCTTTAACAGCTGTTTTTGTTAAAAACTCAAAAATTTGGCGATCCTCTTCATCAAAATAATAATAATAATTGACACTGTAATATTTTAACAATCCTAATGTGTATAATTGTTTACATCACAAGACAGTTTTTAGGGTTCCCTCAACCCCCTTCTCTTCAGTCGATATCGCTGAAATTTGACATGTTCATTCATTACCATCGGCAATTATTGGGGTTTTTGAGTAGAGCCCCCCCCCCCCCCCCCCCCCGCCCCTCCCCCTCATCGAATTTTCGACCGATTACATAACTTCCGCTACAGCTGGGGAAGTAGAATGGCCTCTACAGTCACCTCAGCAACATTGAAGCTTGGAGTAAATCATGGAAAATTACTACAAAAGGTCAACATGCACCCCGTACCCTCCGTCGTAGTCAATATCCCCAGTGATCGAAAACCAACCACTGTCTCACACCTCTTCGAGGAAATGTTTAGAATTAAACCTTCGGCAGGAGGCTGACATGGAACCCATACATACGGATGACACGACTCACACTACACCCCCAACTTAAAAACTATTTATACAACATTTTGTGATTTTAAATTATAATTAAATTAAAATATGAAATTTCATGCGAATCCTCCCTTCCCTTTGGTACATTTAGCTGAAAATAAATAGGTGACGTACCCAGGGGGATCTGGATACACATATAAAATTTCGTGTCGATACATTCATTCTATAAGAAGTTATCGTGTTCATAGACAACTCCCCCTCTACTTCACATAGCAAGATAAAGTTATTTAAGAATAAATTCAATGAAATATCCAACATCAAGTAACCAATACGCGGTGTCTGAAAGAGAGTAAGAAGTACTCGTGAGAGATGTACAAAAAGTGTGGAGGGAGACACAAGAACGAGTATATCCAATAACAGTTAGAGAGAAGGAATACTCGTGGGAAATTTACTTTAGAGTTGGTCCTAGTTCGAGGAGAGGAGTTCTCAACAAGTTTGTGGGAGAAGGAACTGGCCACTTGTTGGCTAACTTGGCGCTTACTGGAGACAGACTCCAGGCGGGATCTTACTGGAGCTCATCATGGAAAATATATATATATATATTGATGAAGTTAAGCCTTTGAGAACGAGATGCCATATTGTTTTCCTTTTGCAAAAATGTTCCATGTAAATTATCTTAGTTGATTCACAAAGAAAATGAATAGCATATAAAAGAGAACAAACATTGGGTTTATTTTTTCTTAACCTAGATTATAAATTTAAGAACTAATTGAAAAATAAAAAAATAAAATTATTTAATAAAATAAAATGATAGATAAAACACTTTTTTGAACACTTATTTATATTGTCTAATTCCACAAACATATACTTAAATAAATTAAAATAGAACTAAAAACTAACATTACAAGAAAACAATATAACAAATGTACAATATATAGGGAAGTTATTTAACCTAGATTAATGTTGTCATGGATATTTGTTATCTGAAAGGGATTAACAAAGGAGAAAATTTGAAGTTTGTTAATCCCTTTCAGATAACAAATATCCTTGACAACATTAATCTAGGTTAAATAACTTCCTACATAGCTATATATTGTACATTTGTTATATTGTTTTCTTGTAATGTTAGTTTTTAGTTCTATTTTAATTTTATTTTCTTGGTTTTCAAATAAGTGCACAGTTAGCTATTACAGTTAGAATATAGACTTCCACCCCCCTGGTTTTACCAGAGGAAGGGGACCCTTTCACCTCAGGTACTCTTAGGTTAATATAAATATGTATGCCTGGCAAATATCTGAATTACTGTTGAACATTGTGCTGACGATGGCGTAAGCCGAAACCGGTACACATTTAAGTATATGTTTGTGGAATTAGACAATATAAGTGTTCAAAAAAGTGTTTTATTTATATCAACACAGAACGCAAAAAATGTATTCAAATTATTTAGAAGAAAAATCTAACGAAGTAATTTCTACAACTACCCTAGTCTCTTTTTTTTTATTGTGTCCACTCTTTAAAATTCTTTTATTGGGTACATCTATACATATATCAATGAATAAAAAGTACATTTTCGCATCTACGTACTTCCCACTGTTATATTTTCCACTCCTACTTGGTTCAATTCTCTCACTCCTACATTTTAACCCTAAGAACTCTCTCTCTTCAGACTGTTCTTCTCTATTAGAACAGCTGTTCGTCGGCATTTGTTCTCCATTCATTGGTTGTTCACCATTTGTTTTTAAACAAAATGCGACTCGTCCATCTTTGTATATTTATTCACTATTTAATTTTATTTCTCAACTCCTAACAGCTGTTTTAATACAAATAATAATAATAATTGATTTTGTAATATATTAATAATTTTAATGTGTGTAATTGTTTAGAGCACAGTACGCTTGTTGACTCGGTCAGTCGAGAAGAACACCTGGAGAAATGTACCGGTCAAACGAATCCTAGAAAGGACCTATATACATCCCCGCGGTGCGGGACCCTGTTAAGGTACACCCTGTTAGCCAAAAGGCCAACAGTGCACTAGCCACCCAGCTAAATGTCATTAGTTCACTTCTCTCTCACCTCTCTGCCGTTATCTCCCCCTCTGTTTAACTAACCTCTTGTGTTTGGACAATATGATTACCCGTTATGAACCAATTTCTATTATGTGATTATCAAACAACTAAATTTTAGCCATTATGCAGTATGCAACAAGCTCAGGTATACGTCAAATGTGCCGTAAAGTCAGGGGAGAGGTCGGATAAGATGGGTTGTACAATTTAGTTTTTTGTCGAGTAGAAACTTTAAAAAGCCCATTCAAAATGTTGGACAGTGGTCTAAGTCACCAGTCTAGTGTGAGTCGTGTCATCCGTGTGTGTGGGTTCCAAGTCCTCTCAGACCTCTGTGAAAGTTAATCCTAAATATTTTACTGATGACGTATGAAGCAATGGCTGGTTTTCAATGAATACTATAGGGGAGGAGGGGCGATCACCACAATATAAGTAAAAATATATTATCATTGAGAAAATTGTTAAAACTTTATATTGAACCAATATCCACCAGCCATATTTGAAACTGTGCTAATGACCCTTCCTTGAATAATATTATACAGAAAATCAATACTAAAGATGGGGGGGGCCGCTGAAGACATTCAACTGGCTCTCTGGATCTATCAAAGTACAAGATAGCCTCACTTACTTCAGGATGGTTACGCTTTAAGAAAAGGTTCTGATCTGTGGACTTAGCTGAAAATTTGGTACGAAATTTCAGAGCGGAGATGTTTCGGCGCAGGGAAACGTCGTCAATATATGACTTTTTACTTCCCTAGAATGTTTACTTCTAGTAGTATAGTACTAATAGTATAGGGGAAGTTATGTAATTGGCCAGAAATCGACTAACACGAATATTCACAATAACAGCCTCGTGTGGCATCAGTAACGTAACATAGACAACGAAGTAAAGACGCCGTCAGACCTAGAGCCTCAAGTGCGTATATTCACACATCTATAATAATAACACGTGTAATTGTGTGTTCTGTTTAATATGAATATTCCTCCAAATCGAGGATTTATTCATTTGTTAAAATTATTTTTTTTACAATACAATAGTCGTGTAATTACAATAAAATCGTTATTAAAAATTTTTGAAATTTTAAATTATTTTACAGCTCACTTATTATTTAAAAATTGTTGACAATAAATCAGAACGAATTTTCACTCTTGCTAGAATAGCTTCAGTAAAAAAACACGACAACGAAGCAAAGACGCCATCAAAGCTAGAACTAGTCACGATCATTTTACGGAGAAACTCACCTACCTCCTCCACTACTTAGCTACTTTTTGGGGGGGGGGGGGGGGGGGGGGGGGAGGTGTTGAGAGGTTTACATATCAAATGGTGTATATCCGTTTGCTTTTGTGTCACAGTTTCATGTGATTAGTACAGGTATGAACTAGTATGTTTACATATCAAAAATGAAAGAAAAAACTGTCTGAATGAAGCTATATATATATTCAAAGGAGAGGGCGCCGGTAGCTCAATGGTATGCATGCTTGTCTTCTGAGCTCAAGATCGTGGGTTCGAAACCCGGCCGAGGCCGTTGGTTTATTTTATCTGGGAAGTAAAATAAACTTAAGCACGCCGTCCTTCGGATGGGACGTTAAGCGATGGTCCCGAGCCTGTACGATGTCAGTTACTCGAATTTAGGTTACAATTTAGGACTCCCACAGTAAAGTCGGGCTCATGTCTACCAGAGTGACGAAAGAGCGCTCTGGTAGTAGGCGATATGACCTCGTAGTTAAAAGCCCGGGTATGAGTCATAATAACTAACTATATTCAAAGCATAGCTTATTATAGGTATTAAATATATTTCGGAGTAGAATATGGAGCAGAGAAACTAAACTGAAAATGTGGCAAGGCCCAGAGTTACAGACTTAATTAAAATTTAAGCTAGAGTAGGGGGGATTAATACCCCAGGTTATAACCGACAAGAGTGTGCCAGAGCGATAGAAAACCGCACTGTTTAACTTGGGTGCCTCTGATACAATAATAGCAGGCTATAATACCTCCCCTTAGAGGTTGTATTATAGTTAAGTAGGATGTGAGCTTAGCTGAGCAGGGGACTTGCCTGTCAAGTTGGGTTCGCATTTAGCTCTCCATTAAGGATCCTATCGAGTAAATGTTGACAAGTTGTAGGCAGAATTTGTAAGTACACAGCATGGTCTCCAAATTCAAAGGCAACATCATATAATTGTGCAAAAATAATAAAATAACCTTGATATAAAAGTCGTGTTTCATATTCAAAAAATATTATTTGATAGCTTTCATTTTTATTTTCTTCTACTATAAGGTCTGTCAAATCTACGTTTTATTTAATATTTTCATTACTAATATCACTATTTGTTATTACATAGATACCACTATGTGATGTATAAAATTAAACACTGTAATTATTAATAATGTATTATAAAATTAATTATATTTATTTGTATAAAAACAGTAAAGTAACTAAATTAGTGAATAAATATATGAATTCGCATTTTTGTTTTAAAACATCCAATGAATGGAGTACAAAAGACGACGATTAGCTGTGTTTAGACCAGTCTATGTTGTTTTTAGGCTTAAGGTAGTAGTGAACCATGTAGGAGGAAAAGAACAGTGCGTAAAGGTACTTTTATATATTTATATGTAGGTAGGTACATAATATATATGTCCAAAATATAAAATAATTATAAATAATGGCCATAATATTTAAAAAGTAAAGAGACTAAATAGATATAAGTAATTAGTTTAAAAGATTTTTTTTTATTTTAAATATTTTTATTATTTTTTTTTTTTTATTTATTTACATATTCACAACGACAACATTTGTCACTAGTGATCGTGATGATGTGCTGTGGCAAGTGTGTCGCTGTACTGCTGAGGTACGTGACCGAAGAGGAGTCCAGGCTAGTCCTGGAGCAGGTCCCTCTGCCATGCCCGCTTTAGACGTCTTGGTGGGTTTGTGGGGAGAGTGTTCGTGGATAATTGGAGAATAAGTGGATTGGCGTGATGATGGAGTTTGTCGTGAAAATTTTGATATCGTGTCTTGATAACAGAAGGTATAAATGGGATGTTGAGGTCATTATGTAATGTGAGGTTGGAAACGTAAAATGGGGCATTGGCAATGTGGCGTAGTGTGATGGATTGTAATGACTGAAGGCGTTGTATGTTTGATTTTTTGGCTGATCCCCATATCTCGATTCCGTAAGTCCAGATGGGTTTTAGTATAGTGTTGTAAATGTGAAGTTTGTTTTCAAGCGATAATGTCGATCGTCGTCCGATGATTGATTTCAGTCGTCCAAATAGTCTTTTGAGGTCTGTGCGTTTCAGTCTGATATGAGTTGTCCAAGTTAAACGTCTGTCTAAATGAAGTCCTAGATATCGGACAGTGTCTGATGCAGGAATGGGCTGGTTGTTAATGTATACTGGTGGACAAGTGTTGTGTCTGAGAGTAAATGTGGTTTGCAGAGATTTGTCTCTATTAATTTTTAGTCTCCATTTGTTGGCCCAATCTGTTAGCTGGTGTAAATGTTCCTGTAAGTGTGAGCTTGCTTGTGTTGGGTCTGAGTGTGTTGAGAGAATGGCTGTGTCGTCTGCGTATGTAGCGAGTAGTGTGTTGTGGAATGTGTGCTGTGTAGATTGAGAAGAGTAGGGGACTGAGGGAACTTTCTTGGGGGACTCCAGCTTTGACCTCTAAAAAATGTGATGAGGAAGATCCCTCAGATACCCTAAAGTTTCTGTTTTCTAGGAATGACTTAAGTATTAAATAATATGTGTGAGGAAGGTGAGATTTAAGTGTGTAGAGCAGGCCTGGGTGCCAGACACGATCAAACGCTTTTTCAATGTCCAGAAATACGCCTGTACAAAACTCTTTTCTTTCAAAGCTGGTGGCTATGTAATCGACCAAACGATGGCACTGGTGTATTGTCGAATGTCTTTGTCGAAAGCCAAATTGATGGTCTGGGAGAAGGTTGTCTTGTGCAGTGATGTAGGTTAGTCTGTCCAGTAGAAGTCTCTCTAGTGGTTTGGATATCACAGGAAGCAGGCTTATAGGACGGTACGACGAGGCCTGGTCTGGGGTTTTCCCTGGCTTAAGAATCATCCTGACTACTGATATCTTCCAGACAAGGGGATAGTAACATAGTCGTAGTACTGTGTTGTATAAATTCGTCAAGTAAATTAGTCCTTTTCTCGGTAGCTGTCGTAGTATCTCAGCGGTTATCAGATCATGACCTGGAGATTTCCGTAAGGGGAGTTTTTTAATTGTCAGTTCAACTTCATTAGGACTGAATGCCTTTGGGGGGAGAGTTAGTTGGAGGGGGGTAGTAAGTGCTGTCAGTACTTGGTCTGTATGTTGGTCGTCTCCTATGTCCTCGTGGGGAGTGAATACTTTGGAAAGATAATCAGCGTAGAGGTCTGCCTTCTCGTGGTCTGACCTAGTCCAGGCCCCATCATTCCGCCGAAGGGGGTGTGATACCCGTGCATTGCCAAGAAGCCGTTTCGTCGCTGTCAGCCGCCAGAGTCGATATATATATCTCATGTCTGTCTTGTTTCAGTTTGGAAAGTTCTGTAGAGAGGGTTCGCCGGAGTTGATTGTATGTCTGTCTGTCGGAAGGGTACCTCGATCTTTGCCATCGAGACCTGGCCGCTCTTTTCTCTCTTATCATCTGCAGGATGTGTGGTGGGAGGGATATGTTGTTGTGTGAGCGTCTTGGTCTGGGTGGTCGGCACGATTTTGTCACAGCTTCTTGAATCCACAATGTGAAGTTACCTGCTGCGTCGTCAAGTTCGTCTTGTGTCCGTATGGTATTGTTTAAGTTTATTTTGTCGTCCAGTTCTTCTCTGAAACAGTCCCAGTTTATTGGTCCTGTTATTAATGATGGCCTCTGAGGCCGGGCCAGGGGTTTGGAGGCTAGTTCAAGTAAAACTGGGGAGTGGTCTGATGATAAGTCGTCTAAGGCAGTCACGTAAGTATGAGATGCGTTTATATGGGATGTAATAAAATAGTCGAGTAAGTCAGGGGATTTAGCGATGGATGTGGGCCAATAAGTGGGTTGTCTTGGGGCTATGATGTCGTAACTGGAAGAATTTAGTAGTCCAAGTAGTCGCCGTCCTCTAGTGTTGGTCGTGCGACACCCAAAATGCACATGTTTGGCGTTCAGATCGCCACCAGCTATGAATCGTGGACCCAGGCCATGGAGGAATGTGGTCATGTCGTGTTGTGTCAGTGCCTTGTTGGGTGTTTTTTTAAATTTAATATTGATAATTTGATTATATTGAAAATGTAGGTTAAGAAAAACAAACCCAAATATTTGTTATCTTATTCTGTGCTATTCTTTTTCCCTGTTAACCCAGTAAGATAACTTATACCTTTGGATTAGATTTAACATTTTTGCAAAATTTAGAAAAACAATATGGCATCTCTTTAGTAATTTTAGGAGAAATCCAAATGAAAAGTTTGTTAATGTGTCCTCATATTTGAGATAAAATCTATATGACAAAAGTTATAGCACCCCTTTTTTTTTTAAAATGTTATATACAATATTATATATATATATATATAATATAATATATTATATATATTAAAATATAAAATAATAGTTATATGATAAAAGAAAGCTATGGCATAAAAAGTGTATATGATTAGGTATAGCACCCCAAAGAATAGAAAATATTTCAAAGTAATTTTTAAATTGTATGACATATATCTTTTTTTTATGCTGACATTAAATCCACCAGGCAGCACTTAAACTAATTGTATCAATTGCGCATCTATATTAACTTTGCAGTTTAGGAACCATTTCATGTCAATATTTTAATTCTATTCAAACTTGATCAATAGAAAACCCTGCTTAAAAACCAATCAATTAGGTATTATTATTTTTTTAAATCATGGTCATTATAAATATAAAGTTACTTGTAGCGCTTAATTTTAATTATGAACAATAATAATAATAAAATAAAATAGTTCAATGAAAAACAATAGGATGTGCCTCAAGGACATTTTAAATTAAATTAACCATTAAAATAATTGAATAAGAAAATTTAATATCAGACTGAGAATAATAATAATAAAATAAAATAGTTCAATGAAAAACAATAGGATGTGCCTCAAGGACATTTTAAATTAAATTAACCATTAAAATAATTGAATAAGAAAATTTAATATCAGACTGAGAATAATAATAATAAAATAAAATAGTTCAATGAAAAACAATAGGATGTGCCTCAAGGACATTTTAAATTAAATTAACCATTAAAATAATTGAATAAGAAAATTTAATATCAGACTGAGAATAGTAATAATAAAATAAAATAGTTCAATGAAAAACAATAGGATGTGCCTCAAGGACATTTTAAATTAAATTAACCATTAAAATAATTGAATAAGAAAATTTAATATCAGACTGAGAATAATAATAATAGTAAAATAAAATAGTTCAATGAAAAACAATAGGATGTGCCTCAAGGACATTTTAAATTAAATTAACCATTAAAATAATTGAATAAGAAAATTTAATATCAGACTGAGAATAATAATAATAATAAAATAAAATAGTTCAATGAAAAACAATAGGATGTGCCTCAAGGACATTTTAAATTAAATTAACCATTAAAATAATTGAATAAGAAAATTTAATATCAGACTGAGAATAATAATAATAATAATAAATAACCAAAGGAAATGTTGTCTGGACTTGAATAAATAAACTCATATTTATAGCACTATAAAAAAATTTAAGTTGAGCAGTCTTAAGAGCTATGCTCATTTCCCGCCTTTCTAATAAAGAAAACTTTTAATATATAAATTTACTCAAAAAATAAAGTAAGAAATAAATTACAAGAATATTGGAAGGTTCCATCTCTTAAGTAGGCTAAGGTGAAACGTCATATTCTGAAAAGTGATTCTACGTTAATGCACACAAAAATGTCGTCTATGATTCACAGGCAATGTACATCCTCATCACAAGTTGATGTAATCGATCGATTGGGCTAAAATTCATATGAAATTTTGTGTGAATACATTATATGCTATTCATTTCCCCAGTTGACACAGTAAGATAATGTATACCACAGGATTAGATTGAACATTTTTGCAAAATTTAGAAAAAAACAATATGGCATCTCTTTAGTAAATTTAGAAGAAATCCAAATGAAAAGTTTGTTAATTGAAATTGTTTTAAATACGCGCACTTACTTCAAAATTGCGTTTTGAACATTTGATTTTTTTTTTTAGGTCCCTTTTCGGAAACTACTGCAGAAATCAAAATTTTGTAGAAGACCTCTATAATTTCTACAGGAAATATGGTAATTTTATTTGTTTATTTATTATTAATTTGATTTATTTTTTTCATTTTACACAATTTTAATTATCACATTTTTATTAATTGTAATTTTATTAGTTTGTTTTAATTATTATTAATTTTATTTATTTGAATAATTATTTTATTATAACGGCAGAGATAAGCCTCCCCCATAATCCCCCCTTTCCCTTTGGCCAATAGGACTGAAAATACGTAGTGTATTTTTGTGACCCTGAGATGAGCTGGGCTGGGCAGGCCACCCTCCAAGGCTTGTCACTAAGGTTTTGGGTTGTCCTGACACTCCTTTCGCTCACCTAACTCAGTGTCACTTGCCATAGAAACGCTAATATGCTAATAGATGTCCTATGCTTTCAGGAATTTAAGTTCAATGACCTCCTATCTGGATGACTGAAGATGATCAACAGATGCGGTAAAAGGAATCCATCTGAAGATCATGAAGTGGAATGAAGGGTAAAGTATGGTGTGGCTGTGGTTTCTACATCTCACTTCTTATTAAAATACTAAATCTGGGTTACTGTCTAGAACCTCAGTCATCAGAGTACAACCTTTGCGGATCTCCACCCAATACCAGCAAGATTTGCTACTTTTGGTGAATACTGGAACATATCTCACATCAGATCCTTGGACACTATCTTTCTTTTTACAAAATATTGACGATTACTACTTTAGTTCACTTATGTTTCTGTATATTTTGAATCATAAAGATAATTATGGTTCGTTAATGTTTAATGCATTTCTCCAAATTGGCCGACTTTCAGCTACCTCCTTGCTAGATTGATATTATCTCCAATAAAATTTGTCTATTGTTTTATTTTGAGAGATTTCCATTGATTTTTACTTCACCAGCTTCAAGAAATTGGAGAGAAATTTCATGTTGCGTTTTCACTGAGATTTCTTATTTAACGACCCCTCATTTCCAAAAATGAAAAAATAAAAATAGAATGAATGTATCGACATGAAATTTTATATGTGTATCCAGAACCACTTAAGAGGACACCGAAATAATTTTCGGCCAAATGGAAAGAATGGATTAGGGGGAAGCCTTAACTCAAAAATTTTCATAACCACCGATGTAATAAATGTATCGACACAATATTTAGTATGAGGATTCAGAGGCCTCTATGTAAGTACAATATGGAATTTTAGCCCAAACGGTCGATTGGTTTTGGAGGGAGAGCGAAAACTTAATTGATTAATTCAGGCTGGATGAGTGAGAAGAGTTACTTATTGTGACTCATGCCCGGGCTTTAACTAAAAGGTCATATCGGCTAACATAAGAGGCCCCTCTTTCGTCACTCTGGTGGACATGAAACCCACTCTACAAGACTTCTAAATTTTGCCACCTAGGGGTAGGAAGTTGAGTATCTGATATCGTACAGGCTCGGGACCTTCGCTTTACGTCCCATTCGAAGGATGGCTTGCATAAAGTTTTTTCACACCCCACATATAAAACTTAAGGGCCTCAGACGGGTTTCGAACCCGTGATCTTGAGCTCAGTAAGCAAGCATGCTACCTCTGAGCTACCGGCCCCTTTAGAGAGAGGATAACATGGCAATCAATATAAATTCAATATACAGAAAATATTCTTCCAGAAATGGTTAATTTCCGGAATGTTAGGAGTTTGAATTTGAGATATAGTTTTTGAACATGACAGTAAGAAATAGGTCAAAAACAAAGCCAAAAGTGTGGGATTCTTCGAGAAAAAATAACATTTAAATTCAAATTTACGAGTATTCTTCAGGGATAATTTATTTTTTCCATCTTTACATCGCAATAGTTCAGTTATTTATCTCCCGTGACACAAAGTTCACAACAACTTAAAATTCCTCTCATGTATTGTTTAAAACAAATTAGTTGTGTTTAGTTAATAATTACAGACCCATAACTAACTTATAAAGGCCCCTTCAAGAAGGTATGAATTATACATCAGCCGGCTGAATGGGCTTTTTGGGTTGTCAACATAAAATGGTATATATTTGTCTGGAAAACAAGTATATTATACAACGTAACATCGTATACCATAATATCTGTTGTACATAGAATATAATATTTCAGACTAGATTCCAAGCGTTGAGCCAACAAGAATACAACGTAAGTAACGAAGCTAGTCAAAAAACTTGAAGAAGAAACCAAGAATAAAATATTTCATAAAAGAAAAAAAATTGTCGGTGAATCACCGGTAATACACTTCACCAGCTCAAATTAATCAATTACGTTCTCGCTCTCCCTCGAAGACGGTTCGACCATTTGACTCCTACTAAATATTGTGTCGACACATTCATTACATCGGCCGTAATTAGAGTTTTTGTGTTAAGTCTTCACCGTAATCTCTACCTATCCTTTATTCAATTTGTTTAAAAATCAATAGGTGTCATTAGGTGGCTCTGAGAACACTTATAAAATTTCATGTCGATACATCCATTCTATCGGGAGTTATCATAATATGATCTCAGATTATAATATTATTATAATCTGTCAGAAATTCGAAGTTGAGTTTCCAGCGAAATGTTTTCCAACACCCTGATTACGAATATATATATATATACTTAGTAAACAACTTTTCCCTCAGCACAACAGGGGTAAGTCCTTAAATTGCTTTCAATTATGATTAAAGTTAATGGTGAGTTATATCAAAGCCACTTAATTAACGAAAAGTAACATTAGAATATATTTATAGAAAGATGAATTGACATAAACAGGGACAAACACTCGTTAATAGGCTTTCCATATAGCGACTTCGCTACAAACGTACAAATTCCTCAGAACAGTTAGAGACTAGTACGACTCTTTACTTATTAGGCAAGACACGAAATTCTAGATGTGTACAACCCAACCCTTTTAGGGCGATACTAATAAGTAGATAATAAATAGATTTAGGATTAGGAGGGGGGAGGCTTAACGTAAAGTCTCTAATGGTTGCTGTTGTAATGAATGTATCGAAAATTCTAAACTTCATAAGGACGACACATCAATTTTCAGCGGAATCAAAAAACATAGCACAGCTGGGGAAGTAGAACAGAGATATAGTGAACGTCAGTTATACGGATTTCAAAGCAGCACGAGTCGAAACGAATCTCAGTTCATAAGGAATAATTTGTTTCCTTCTTACTTGCTTGTGAAATGAAAAGACTGCTTGTGATATTAAGTCCTATTTGGTTGGGAAATTAAACCTGTTCAGGCCTTGAAAGAGAGAAGTTTAACCACAAGGACTCTGCGCCCTGGTATCCAGGTCGTTCTAAAACCAAGTTGAGGAGGAAGTACTTTAAGTCCACTTCCGACTTGGCCTCCAGCTAATATACCACGGGGGGACTTAATTCCAGGGAGTGGGTGTGGGTGTGGCTTTGTAGACCTCTTTACCATTCTCCATTATGGCATCAAATTCCTCAGAACAGTTAGAGACTAGAAACTTTTAATTAAATCTCAGTCTGTAAACTAGAATTTAGTTTTGAATAAGGCTGTAAGATGGAATTTACTATTAAAAAAGTGAATGATTAGCCTGGTACAATTTTGTAGATAATTTATGTAATGCATCTTTCGCTTACCCCACGCTCTTTATAGTTTGAAAACAAAAACAGGAGCGTAAAGAGCCTGCTGCTTGAAATCGAATAAATCCAGGATCGTGAGATTCACCGAGGATCATGTGATCCACCCAGAACCGACAGATCCAACCAAGGACTATGTGATCCACCCAGAACCGACAGATCCACCAAGGACCATATGATCCACCCAGGACCATATGATCCACCCAGGACCATGTGATCCACCCAGGACCGACAGATCCACCAAGGACCATGTGATCCATTCAGAACGAACTTAATGTCACCTTGTCATGTTTTCACCTCCAAGGTAAAAAACCAAAGGGGTAATGAACCCGCGATCTTGAACTCAGTATGTAAACACTCTATCTCTGAGAAGAACAAAGATGGACATAAATTACCTCATATGACAATAACACTTTTTTATAAAGTGAGTAAAGTGATTGTCTTCCTGTTCAAAAGTTGTTTTATTTTACAACCGGTTTCGCATATTCTGCATCAACAGGTTGAAGAATATGCGAACCGGTTGTAAAATAAAACAATTTTTGAACCTGAAGACAATCACTGTATTCACCTTAGAGAGAAACATTCTGTAACATTGCTAAACATTGAACATTGAAAATGTTTAACATTTTATGTGTTACCGTTTCAGTGCTCGGTTTTCTCCTTGGAGTGTCGCAGTATCATGTTATGTTATATATAGAGGGCGCCGCTCAGAGGTAGTCTACTGAACTCAAGATCGCGGATTCGAAACCCGGTCGAGGTCCTTAAATTTTTTGTTTCGAAGGTGAAGAGAAGTTAAGCGATGGTCCTGAGCCTGTACGAGGTCAGGTAATCGTTAAAGACCCACTATCAATGTGAATAAGCATGAGTAGGTAAAATTTAGGACTCCCACAGTAGAGTCGGGTTCATGTACACCAGAGCGACGAAAAAGCGCACTGGTAGTAGGCGATATGACCTCGCAGTTAAAGCCTTGGCACGAGTCAGAATAACTAACTGTTATAAATATTTAATGTTGTGATTCATTAATGAACAAATGATTTTCTACTCTGCCTGTAAGTGGTTAGTACATGAGACCTTGAGGAGATGCCGCGGCACCACCGTACATTACTTTCACTATCCCAGTATGGACACAATGGACAACCTTTATACTCCAGTAGAGTAACTTCACGTATCTAGGTGAACAGTATTATGATATGTAATACTCAATAGGCTCTTTGTTCATTATACTCTCCTAGACACGGAACACGACGCCACCACGACTAGGTCTTTATCATACACTCTATATCCGATTTTAACAAATATTCCGGCAATAAAAGGTGTCATACGACGTTAAGAAGGTTTCAGAAGTTTAAGAATGTTTAGGTTAGGAGTTTAAGAAGTTTAAGACACGCAGTAAAGATTATTCTCGTTTTCCGTTCTTCTCGTTAAACTTTTGCTCCTCTGGAGAAAGATGTATCTTTAGGAGGAGTCAATGAGGAATTTTATAGGAAAAAAGACGTCTATGAATCAAAGAACACGAATTAATCAAGTTTTCGCTCTTCCGTTTCCGCTAAAAGTAATCGCCCCTTCGGGCACACCTTCATTATTATATCGGATATTATTGGAGGTTTTGTATTGAGCCTCCCTTTCGTCCGATTCAGCTGAAAATTAATACGTGTCGTCCTTTTTTGGTTCTAGCTCCACACATAAAATGTCATGGTGTAACATTATTGCATTAAGTTTTAAATGCAACACCCCACCTCTGATCATCCCCCTCCAGCCCATTGACCGATTCAGCTCGAAATTCATTGATGTCGTCCTTTTCGATTTACATATAGAATTTTGTGTTAATACATTTTTACTTATTCAGGTATACGAAGTATAAGGGAAGTTATGAAATAGGTTAGAAAATCAATGTTTAGTTTTTCACGTTTTCAGATTACTTTTTATTTTATTTTATTATCGATATTTACAATCGAGGATGCCGATAACTCAGTGGTATGCGTGCTTGTCTTCTGAGCTCAAGGTCGTGGGTTCGAAAAACATTAGTTTATTTGGGAGGTAAAAAAAACTTAAGCACGCCGTCCTTTGGATGGGACGTTAAGCGATAGTCCCGAGCCTGTACGATGTCAGGTATTCGTTAAAAACTCCTAGGTGAATAAAAATTTAGGTTAGGCAAAATTTAGGATTCCCATAGTAGAGTCGGGCTCAGGTCCACCAGAGTAACGAAAGAGCGCTCTGGTAGTAGGCGATATGACCTCGTAGTTAAAAGCCCGGGCGTGAGTCATAATAACTATCTCACTAAAATTTACAATAATAATATAACATAATTATCATGGATTATAGGACAAAATAAAATAATGAATGGCAGTATTCTGTGTCTAAAAATGAAAAATACACCCATCTGTGAGTTTGTGATTATCATAACTAACCGCAGTAATGAATGTATCGATATGAAATTTTATATGTAAATCTAAAACCTCATCCGGACGACACCTATCAATTTTCACCCCAAGAAAAGAGGAGAGGGGGCTCAAATCAAAAACCCAGTTGCCAAAATAAAGAATGTATGAACACGAAATTTTGTAAGAGGGGAGAGCGAAAACTTAGTTGATTCGCGCTGGGGATGTACATTGCCACCAAAAAATTATTTTTTATTCATTTATGGTAACAGGGGGTCAGAAACACTCAATTCTGTTGAAAATTCAATATTTCTGACTGATAATTTAACTTCCCCTATACTCCGAATAGTAAGCTGGGCAAAAAACGAATTATACAAGAGGTTCATGCTGAACTACTGAATCACGCAAGGGCTAGCTGACTTATTCAGTTAGGATACGAACGTGCCATAGCAGCTATGTTTTCAGTTATATATGAATAATTATTTCAACTCACCCCAGTCATAATGTTTTCAAATTTTAACAGAAATTTAAATTTTAAATGAAGTATTTTTTGATTAGTTCCATTTTTAAATTCAAAAAAAGTTTCAACCGCACTGCGATCTCGCTCAGCATAAGCAAAATACTAACAAAAATATATTTTTTTTAAAGATATTTAACAGTACTTTTACGTTCAAAAGCACATATTAAATATTAAGAGGTGAAAAAACCTTGAGCATGCCGTCCTTCGGATAGGCGATTGTCCTGAGCCTGTACGATGTCAGGTAGTCGATAAAGATCCCTGCCCTAGATGAACAAAAAAATTTGGGTAGGCAAAGTTTAGGACTACCATAGTATAGCCGGGCTCATGTTCATGAGAGCGAAGAAAGAGCATTCTGATAGTAGGCGATGTGACCCTGTAGTTAAAGCCGGGCATGAGTCACAATAACTATTAAATATTATTAAAAAATATGTTATTATCTTATATTTGTTTTTGTATTCTAAGATTTAATATCGGTTGATGTATATAATTTAAAAGTTATTATGATGTACAAAATTGCATCCAATTGCCATCGGTTGATTTGGCTGAAAATTAAATTATGTCATCCCTATTTGGTTCTGGTTATACATATAAAATTTTGTTTCAATTCATTCGTTCTATCGCGAGTTAACATGTTCTCAATCATGTACACACACACAGAGACAGAATTCTTTCCTTCATTTTTGGAATCAGGGGGTCGCAAAACATAAAATTCTACTGAGAATTCGATATCGAATTTTAGCCGATTTCATTACTTCCCTATACATCGTACAGCTGGGAAAGTAAAAAAAAAAAACAGAATTGTTCCAAAATTGGGTAAAACTGTGTTAAATATGTAACTGAGAAATCAACATCTAAACGATTAATATTGAAAACATCTTGAGCACGCCGTCTTTCGGATGAGACTTTAAGCGATGGTCCCGAGCCAGTATGATTTCATATACCACACTAAGCGAATACAAATTTAGGGTAGACAAAATTGAGCACTCCGTTAATAGAGTACGGCTCATGTCCACCTGAGTGATGAAAGAGTGCTCTATTAGTAGGCGATATGACCTCTCAGTTAAAGCCCGGGCATGAGTCAAAATAACTAACTAAACGATTAATGACTCAAAAATAAATGAAACATAAGAACTGTAATTAAGATGTATATTGTACTTTCTTACGTCATCCATCGTCAGCACAAAGTTGAACAGTAACATTTAAGTTGGTCGGTATTTATACAATTCTGAGTTTACCTGAGGCTGTGACTCTCCTTCCCCAAAGGGAGGCACCACAGACTAGGGAGAGGGAGCCCCACTGTCTTAACGGAAAAACCAACTTAAAACCAGAAATTCCGTTGAAAACTCGATCTCAGATTTTTCACAATACAAACATAAGCAAGTTGAACATTATGAAAGGAACTCGACTCTCTCCGACATGGAACCACCAATGTAGTCCTGGAAAGTAATGAAAACTGACTGGGAGCTGTATTTTCTTTCTTCTCTCCAAATTTCCAGGCAGTGGGGATGTTTACTCAGTCCGAGCAACCTACCATAAATAAGACTTTCTGTAATGAAAGTGGCCCTCCTCCAAAGACCGGGCTTTACGGCGACCTATTGGATTCAGCCTGTAAACAGACAATGGGATTGGCTACAGAAGAAAGGTCTTAACATTTTTAAAAAAATAAAAAAAAGTTAAACTGTAGAGGTATATTATTATTTTCTTTACTTTCTGTTTGTTTCTTTCGTTTTGACTTATTTTCTTCGGATTCCGGGTAAAAAAAAATTTTAACTTCAAAAACAGGAAGTAATTTTAGCGAATTTCTAGACCAGAGTTTGTATAGAGGGTAGCGGAGCTGGGGGACAGTATCTTAGTTAAATTGTCGGGGGTCCCCGTGTTTCATTTTAGTGTCAAACACAAAAACTACAAAAAAAAAAATTAATCGTGCCTTATTTTCTCCATGACTTTTTTTAATGAACGGAAGAAATGAGAACTACATGAATGGATAGAGAAAATTGAGTTTTAGCAATACATTAGAAATGGTGAATAATTTGTAATATTCTTTGAAAATAGGCAGAAAGAGCGCTCTGGTAATAGGCGATATGACCTCGTAGTTAAAGCTCGGGCATGAGTCATAATAACTAACTAGAAATATAGATATATTTATTGGTCATTTCTGTGCGAAAGATCACTTCACTTTTCAAAAATGTTAGTTTAATAATTAAAAAAAAAAAAAATATATATATATATATAAATATATATATTCATATTATTAGGTTTAATTCATTTTAGTGTTTTATTTTATATCTGTTTTTAAAGGAACTATTTTTTTATTATTTTTTTTAGTATATTTATAATTTATTATATATATTTTTTTAAACAATTAATTCCTAATGTTTTTAAATATGTTTATAGGTTTATTTAGTTATTCAGAGACATTGTGTTGTATGTTATCATATTATTTTGTTTTTAATAAAGATGGCCGAGCAAGCGTGGGACGCTATCTTCAGTATTATCATGATCGTTGGGACACCTGAAGGTGTTTTAGTTGTGTTGTTTTGATGTTTGGTGTTTGTATAAGGTTGATAGAAATAAACTGAGTTGAGAAAATTACAGTATTAGTTTAATTGACTTTATTCATAGATTAAATAGGCGCCCTAAAAAATATCAAAAGTGTGGTTACTTGCCCAGCGCGAATTAATCAATTTTGTTCTCCTATTGAATAATTTGTACAGTTGGGGGTTTTGTCAATAAGTCATAGAATAACAAACGAAAATAATAATTATTATTATTATAGCTGTCAATGTAATAAATGTATCGACATGAAGTTTTATATTTAAATTCAAAGCCCCTTAAGAGACGACATCTATTACATCCCCGCAAAATCGGCCGAAGAGGAGAGGGGGATGAGAGGAGATGGGACTCAATTCAACCCTAATAACTGCCGATGTAATGAATATATCGATACAAAATTTACTGTAAGGATTCAGGAGTGCCAAAGTTAACTAATGATGTTTAGCTCTAACGGTCAATTGTTTATGGAGGGAGAGCAAACACGTAAATGATAAATTGATGCTGGGGAAGTACATCGCTGGTGATTCGATGATTTTTTTTAAATTTATATTTTCATTTTACGTCCCTTGAGTTGCATCCTTAATCAACAAAAAATCTAATAATTGCCGTTGTAATGTATGTATTGACACGAAATTTTATATGTGAGGAGGTGGGATTCAAAAACAGGTTTCTCACTCAAGACAAAAATTTGGGAAATCAGGAAAAACGTTTTTTCTTTTTTTCTTTCAGATTGTGACCTTAATTTTTTTTTTCCAGAGGTGTACTTCGGTATTGTCTTTCCAGTGCCAATAGGTTTCAAAAATGTTTTTAGTATTTCTTAAAATAAACAGAGAAATGTTTAGGAGAAACCTGGTTATGATCCAAACACTCCATATCTGCAAAAAAAAATTTTCATTTGTCCTTTAAATTATTTTTTATGAGCAGCAGATAGACAATTCAGATAGTCGACTGATATGGAATAGGAAATAAACAAAAAGGTGCAAGTGAAAAATGTCTGTTATTGTTTAAAAAAACCTAAAATCATTAAAATAAATCAACAAAAAAGCAGCTAAACACGGACAGCCACCTCATGCTCGAGGCAATCGCATTCTTCTTTCTGGTGTCCATCATCCATTGAGAGAACTCTTCGGTATTCGTCTCCCAGTTTTCACCAAACACGAGACACATCCTGCCTTTGATGCACAACTGTTGTTGGAGAAACCTACTTTTGAACCAAATCCATTTTTTGAAGTAGTTTTACGATGAGAGAAAACTATTTCTGAATCATTACAGTTACACATACCGAAAGCTCTCAATGAGACAAAAAAAACGCCATATCAAGATACTTTTCTAAAAAAAATGTGAGAAACCTGTTTTTGAATCTCACCTCCTCATGTAAATTCAAAGCCCCATAAGGACAACATCTATTAATTTTTAGCGGAATCGGCAGAAGCGGAAAGGGATCAGAGGAGATAAAAACCCAAATAACTGCTGATGTGATGTTTGTATTGACAAAACTTAATTGATCAATTCCTCCTGGGGAAGTACATTGCCGGTGATTCACCAACAGATTGGCCAAAGGAAGTTTTTCTTTGGTTGCTCGACCCAGTGAAGAAGCTTACACTGAGAGAAGGGAGGGTTTAGGATGAATTGAAGCTTTAATCCTCCAGTCTAACACCGAGACAAGATAGAACTAGAAAAAGGAAGAGGATCTCCTTATCTGTAGGAGCTCAGTATAGTTCTACAGATGAGATCTCCAGGCGCTAGGCAACCAGAAGAGATTAGATCTCCAGGCGCTAGGCAACCAGGAGAGATTAGATCTTATACAAGGGTTCCCTAGGTCAACATAGGCAAAATGAACACTAACAGAAAAGAATATTTTTGATGTGTAAACATATTAGCTCTCGGTAGGGGCTATGTCAGATCGTAAGTCTCGTTGATGTGCATGTCTAAGTGTGTGTGCGGACAGTTGCGCGCGCAGCACATACACACAACTACACACTTCTTTATCTGTGAAGTGATTTTTGAGCATTTCTACGTTCATGGAATAAGAAAGAGTGTAATATATGTCGACTGCATTTGACTTATTATATGGTACTTTTAATGTAGTAATCATCGACGAAAGTGTAAAACATTTCGACTGCATTATCGTGTAATATTTTTCATCACATATGAATGAATGTAAAGGTAAATATATAATAAAACCAATAACATTGTATTTTTACAACATTATTGATCATATTTACCGTTGTAGTGGATTTAACTAAAATATCAATATTACGAACTATAAAATGACCTTTCGGTAAGAAACTTTTACATAGGTTAAGATGCTTTGATAGCTTAAATTTGTCACAATAAATACATTTTTGAGAAAATAAAATAATATAGCAGTGTACATCTGAAAAAATATAATTATTTTAGCTATCGCAAACCTATAATTCATATAAAAAAGAAATTGATGAACAATAAATTTGAAAGTTTAATTCCTCATACTATTTTTCTTATTGTAACATTATAAAACAAATTTTAATCAAAATCAGTGCATGACAGCAAATTTTTGAAACTAAAGCAGATGTTTACACATCAATTATCCTAAGTACCGCGTCACTCACACATGTTGATTTTTTTTTAGATATGGACTGTCCACGATTGGAAGGCCCTGTGGGGGTTGATGGTGAGAGAAGTGGGGGGTGGAAGGTCACATGAGCGCTCTATTAACTGTATCGAAACAGTTGCTCTACCTGAGCCATTCTTTACAAGACGGCTTTTATGAAGCCATCCTATGTTTTCACGGACATTTAAAAAAAAATACTTTCATTAGAATTTTTGTGTTAAGTCCCCCTTTTCTTGGGTCGTGTCGATAGCTTTAGTTTTTATTTTATTGACAAAGTTCCATAACACATATCCTCTTTTAAAGTCTATTGAATCTACGTTTTGTTTAATATTTTCAGTACCAATATAATTATTTTATTACTTATATACTAATTTATTTTATTTCTCTTAGTTTATTTTTCAAATGTATCATTTTCTATTTTTTTCAACCCCCGACGCAAAAGAATGGGTGTTATAAGTTTGAAGCCTTTGTCTGTGTCTGTGTCTGTGGCATCGTAGCTCCAAAACGGCTGAACCGATTTCAAAGCGGTTTTTTTGTTTCAAAAGCTGATATTTGCGAGATGGTTCTTAGCCATGTTTGGTGGAAATCGGGTATGTTGTTTTCAAGATATTCAGGTTTCATCACAGCCTGTGTAGGGATCTCGGCCTCCATTACAGCTAGATACTTTGAGCTCAAATGTTTATAAAGCCAATTTAATTCTACCCTGTCTCTTTAGTCAGATCTCATTATGAGTAAGTTCTTCCCTCAAAACTTATGAAGTTTGCAAACTTTTCTCTGATTGATAATTCCTTATCACTGAAAACGTTCTTGGTAACACCAATGACCATTAAGAGTAATCTACTAATAGGACGTCCATCAAAAAGTAATAAATAAAAATCTTTACTAAGAACGTATTAATTTTTTTCTCCTTTCCAATATCTGTAACACTAGAAGAATGCAGTGATTGCAGCTTTAACAATGCAGCAATTCCTGTAATTATTGCATAAACTTAAGAAATAAAATAAGAAATCGCAACTTAGAAAGATTTTTTCTGAAATCCGAACGACTCATTATGACTTATGGCCGGGCTGTAACTACGAGGTCATATCACCCACTACCAGAGATCTCTTTCGTCACTCTGGTGGACATGAGCCCGACCCTACTGTGGGAGCCCTAAATGTTGCCTTCCCAGTTACCTAGAGACCATGTTGAGCTCAGTAGGCTAGCACTACAGTTTAGAGTACTTACGTACCTACTTTAGTATCTGGTGAAGAGAGAAACTAATATTCAGTTCGTCAAATAATGAGGTCCATACAAATTTTCGATATACTCCTTATGTTTATTTGATAAGCTAGTATAATCTTCATGCATTATTAAACGGTCTGTTCCAATTCTGCCAATTGTATATACAAAGTTCAACAATGGACCAAGTGTAATCACCTGTGGGACTCCTTAAGTAAGTGACTTTTTTGTTCTTACTTATCTGGAAGGACTCAAAGAGTCGAAGCTCAAGGTATAACTGGTGTAATTGTGAAGTCTAAGGATTGTATAAAATAGCTAGGGATTGTATAGTTAGTTATTAAGTTACTATGACTCATGCCCGGGCTTTAACTACGAAGTCAAATCGCCTACTAGCCAAGCGCTCTTTCGTCGCTCTGTTACCGATTCTACTGTGGGAGTCCTAAATTCTGTCTACCCTAAATTTTATTTCACCTAGAGTTGGGGGTCTTTAACGAGTACCTGACATCGCATAGGCTCGGGACTATCTCTTAAAGTCCTATCCAAAGGACGGCGAGCTCGGCTTTTTTTTTTTACTTCCCGGATAAAATAAGCTAAGGGCCTCGGCCGAGTTTCGAACCCTGGTTTAACAGAAATATTAATATCAATATTAATTGTGCAGTTTCCCATAATACGTGACACCTGCTTGTTGCCGATAAGCCCCTGTGTTTATTACACTACCTTATGTCAATAGTTTGCTTCAATTCTATAATTTATGTTTAAAATGCAGAGCAAGGGGCTCAACAAACACCCTGCGGAACTCCATAATTTACTAGTTCTGAAGGTATATATGAGAACTAGCGCTATCCACAGCTAGTTTGGCGTGGGTAGGTGGAGTGGCCCGATGAGACTGGAAGGTCCTTGAACCCGTCCACACTCCACGTGGGCCCAGGTGAGTTCAGACGCCACATTCAACTTACAACATCACTTAACAGAAGGTAAAACCCTCTAGCCGGAAACGGAATTTTTTTCTAATTGTTCAAAAATAATAAAATAACCATAATAAAAAAATCGTGTTTCATATTCAAAAACATCATCTCAAACATAGCTTTCATTTTTATTTTTGGCAGAGTTTCTCCACAGATATGAGGATACCTTAAATCTACTTTTTAATCATTACTTTTTATTATTTATATACTAATTTATTTCTCTTGTTTTTTTAAATGTATTCTTATTAACAATATATATATGTTTTCTTTTTCTTTTTTATATTTCGCACATCGTTACCTGATGAAGAACATGAAAAATATTTATCTTTTAATTCAATTAGAAAATATACCTATCTACTGTATAATATTATTATTTTTGTACTCATATTTTCAAGTATTTATTTATTTAATTTTTCAGTGGTATTGTTAATTCTAATCCATATGTGTCTGACTCTAAGAGTTAATATCTGTTTATCTATCTAATCTATAAGCTATCTTAATGTAAACATTTTTATGATGCATCATATTACCATTTTGTAGTTCAAGGGAAATTAATAATATTATTATGGGTGTTCAAAAAAGGATGGCAACTATTAATTAGTACGTCGTAACCATAATATCCACAGCTGTTAATGTCATGTAGAAAGATAACCGATCAAGAGCGATGCGTCATAAAAAGATATGTTTATATAATCAAAATATATAAACTGATAGAGGGCGCAGGTAGTTCAGAGGTAGCTTGTTTGCTTACTGAGCTCAAGATCGCGGGTTCAAAACCCGGCCAAAGCCCTTAGGGTTTTTATCTGGAAGGTGAAAAAATCTAGAGCCAGACGTCCTTAGGACGAGCCTGTACGATATCAGGTACTGGTTAAAGACCCCTAACCTAGGTAGGCAAAATTTAGGACTCCGATAGTAGAGTCGGGCCCATGTCCACCAGAGCATGAGTCCCAACAACTAAAATAACTATAAACAGATATTAAAACTTAGAGCCGGACACGTATGTGACTAGTAACAATTACAGAATAAAATAAAAACGAATAAATGAATAATAGAATATAAACTAATATAAAAATAATAATATTAATAAATACAGAGATATAGTTTTCAATTAAAATTTTAATCCATCCAAATCTACGAGTATATCCAGTCCTTCCAATCCATAGTCCTAAGAACAATTGTCGACGCACCCTGCCATGTATCTAATCTCACCCCCTAATGACCTTCAAATTCCTTTTGTTAACGATCTCATCAAGTCCCGTTTCCTAAACATCCATTCAAAACTTTCCATTTACACAAATCCTTCCCAATATCATCCCATTCCTATCCAAACAATCCTCGCTGAAGATTGAGGCTGTCTTGGCTGAGAGACCTTTCCTCTCATGTAAGGAGGAGTGCTGACATTCGCCAGTTTCTTCCCTTATGTATTCACTTACATTCAGCTGAGCATTCAGCTCATTTTTGTTGATCGGTCTGCCACCACTGCTGGTCAGAGGATGTGGAGCGGGGTGTCACCCGAGCTACACCGTGACCAGCATTAAATTGGAGGAATAAGGTTGGCTTTATCACGGTATCTCGATTTGGGGAAGTCAATTGGATAGATCTCGCGTATTTAACTAATCCTAATCATTTTTTCAACATTAATTCTAATCCGTTTGTAAAATGTAGAAGAAAAAAAATATAAAACATAAACTTATGTTAATTATTGTGACTCATGGCCGGGCTTCAACTACGAGGTCACATCGCCTACTACCAGAGCGCTCTTTCGTCGCAGATATGAGCCCGACTATACTGTGGGAGTTTAAAATGTTGCCTATCCTTGTTTAGTTAGATGCCTTGGGTAAGGGGTCTTTAACGAATACCTGATATCGTAGGGGCTCAGGACCATCGCTTAACGCCCCATCCGAAGATCTTTCTCCTCCCAAATAAGAAAGTTAAGGACCTCGAACCCGCGATCTTGAGCACAGTAGACAAGCAAACAGGCTCTGGCGCCATCTCTATATACATATGTGCTGGGGTCTGTGTATAATTAATTCTATTTTTAGATAAATATCAAGGTGACAGCAAGTAAAAGAAAACATGTTTTATAGGTTAGGTTAGGTTTTATGACTCATGCCCGGGCTTTAACTACGAGGTCATATCGCCTACTACCAGAGCTCTCTTTCGTCAATCTGGTGGACATGAGCCCGACTCTACTGTGGGAGTCCTAAATTTTGCCTGCCCTATTTTATTCACCTAGGGCAGGGGTTTTTAACGAGTACCTGACATCGTACAGGCTCGGGACCATCGCTTAATGTCCCATCCGAAGGACGGCGTGCTTAAGTTTATTTTATCTCCCAGATAAAATAAACTACATATGTTTTTTTTATATTGTAATTGTTAGTTATTGTGACTCATGCCCGGGCTTCAACTACAAGGTTATGTCGCCTACTACCAGAGCACTCTTTCGTCGTTCTGGTAGACATACGCCCGAGTCTCCTGTATGAGTTCAAAATGTTGTCTACCTATGTTCATTTATTTAAGGTAAGGGATCTTTAACAAGTACCTGACATCGCCCAGGCCTCGGGACAATAGCTTAATGTCCCATCCGAAGGATGGCGTGCTCAAGGTTTTTTTACCTCCCAGATGATGGCTTCAGCCGGTTATCTCAAGTAAATAAATACTGAGTTGGAATGTCGTATATTAGCTAGAATCTACATATTTATGTACATATGAACCAACTAATAACTTGTAAATTATACTCAAGCTAGCCAATTGAGCTCAAGAACGAAACCCGGCCGAGGCTCTAAGGATTTTTATCTGGGAAGTGAAAAGATCTTGAGCACGCAATTTAAAAACATTTTAAATTATGTTGTTTACAAATTATTTTATCAGACTGCCTGATGAAGAGGGCAACCAAGTCGACTAGCAAGAATTAATAAAATCTGTGAGAGGTCAGACTATAGTTTATTTTAAAACCTGTAAATTGAATTTAAAAAAAAAAAAAGTTTTGAGGGCGATTTAACTTAGTTAAATACAGAATTCGTTCGGGGAAGTACATATCCAGCGATTCAATGAGAACAATTATCTTTTTATTAAGAGAGAGAATAAATACAGTTAGTTATTGTGACTCATGCCCGGGCATGTCGCCTACTACCAGTCGTCACTCTACTATGGGAAGTCCTAAATTTTGCCAACCCTTAAGTTTTATTCACCTAGGGCAGGGGTCTTTAACGAGTACCTGACATCGTACAGGCTCAGGATCTTCGCTTAACGTCCCAACCGAAGGATGTCGTGCTTAAGTATGTTATACCTCCCAGATAAAATAAACTAAGGGCCTCGGCCGGGTTTCGAACCCGCTACCTTCAGCTCTGTAAACAAGCACGCAGACCACTGAGCTACCGGGGCCTCTCTTGAAAGTAATACAGAAATCCACTTGATAAATAATTGTTCTTTCAATTAGAAATGTTCACAATATGAATGAGCCGAGACTTAGTTAAACTAATGCAATTCATTTTGAACTCCAATAACAAAACAAAGCCAAGTATTGTTCAAAAGCACAAACTTCAGAGTTTGATCAAGTTGTACTTTTATTTATTCCTTTTGTTGTTTTCCCTTTTTGGGGGAGAGGAGAGGGAGATTTATTTCGAAGTCCATTTTTCGAGGGAAAATTCGTCTATAAACTTTAAGGGGGAACCTAATGAAGAAACACTGATTGTTATAGGTTACAACTTCTAAGTTGAGAAACGCGGACATATTGTGGAAACTTGTAATAAATAGATAAAACAAACTTATTTTTGAAATATTGTCTATTCCACTAAAGATATATATACATATATAACTACCGGTTTCGGCTTTATACCATCGTCAGGTCTAGTTATGAACTAAGTCAGTTTGCAGAGAGCGACCCTTCAAATACATCTCAGGTCAAAGGCTATTAAAACTTGGGAGTCCCCCGGCTGTACCGTTAGCTAACTCATGAAATATTTCTTAACAAAACCTAGTTCTAAATTTACATAAAACAATGTCACTAGACTAATCGTGGAAAAATAACAAATAAATAAGTACAAATACAAGTAAATAATAAAAATAGAAATAAAATTAATAATAATGTTAAGATTTAGATAACTTGAAACATATATGTGGAACCAAATATTAATAACAGATAATACAAACATATAAGTATGTGGAAACAGAACTGGTTTAGGCTGTTAACAAAGGGGAATAGTTGAAATAAATTTGGTCATTCATGGAGGAACATTTGTATGAATGACCAAATTTATTTCAACTATTCCCCTTTGTTAACAGCCTAAACCAGTTCTGTTTCCACATACTTATATGTTTGTATTATCTGTTATTAATATTTGGTTCCACATATATGTTTCAAGTTATCTAAATCTTAACATTGTTATTAATTTTATTTCTATTTTTATTATTTACTTGTATTTGTACTTATTTATTTGTTATTTTTCCCGTATTAGTCTAGTGACATTGTTTTATGTAAATTTAGAACTAGGTTTTGTTAAGAAATATTTCATGAGTTAGCTAACGGTACAGCCGGGGGACTCCCAAGTTTTAATAGCCTTTGACCTGAGATGTATTTGAAGGGTCGCTCTCTGCAAACTGACTTAGTTCATAACTAGACCTGACGATGGTATAAAGCCGAAACCGGTAGTTATATATGTATATATATCTTTAGTGGAATAGACAATATTTCAAAAATAAGTTTGTTTTATCTATTTGTTATAGGTTAGGTTAGGTTTTATGACTTATGCCCGGGCTTTAACAACGAGGTCATATCGCCTACTACCAGAGCGCTCTTTCGTCACTCTGGTGAACACGAGCCCGACTCTTCTGTGGGAGTCCTAAATTTTGCCTACCCTACGTCTTTATCCTCGGCCGGGTTTCGAAACCACGACCTTGAGCTCAGAAGGCAAGCACGCATACCACTGAGCTAACGGCGCCCCCCTGATTGTTATATGAAAATAAATTAAAAATCTTGGACTAACTTTTATTATGAAAACTTCAATAATATTATTACGATAGAATACATGTTAACCAGAAGACAAATTAATGAAGTTCTGTTATAGACAGACAATGCTTCATTTCTAAACTTATAGTCCTTATATGTTCTTTTTCATAAAATGTTATATAATTTATATGTTAAATATATCAAGAAAAAAAGGGGGCAGGTAGCTCAGTGGTATGCGTGCTTGCTTTCTGAGCTCAAGATCGTGGGTTCAAAACCCGGCCGAGGTCCTAAGTTTATTTTATCTGTGAGGTGTAATATACACTTAACCACGCCGTCCTTCGGATGGGACGTTAAGCGATGATCCCGAGCCTGAATGATGTCAGGTACTCGTTAAAGACCCCTGCCCTAGGTGAAAAAAAATTTAGAGTTGGCAAAATTTAGGACTCTGATAGTAGAGTCAGGCTCATGTCCACTAGAGTGACGAAAGAGCGCTCTGGTAGTAGGCAATATGGCCTCGTAGTTAAAGCCCAGGCATGAGTCATAATAATTAATTATAATGTATGAATTTACTGGGGAATTTTAGCTTTTGAGATGAAATTTTATTCAAATTTATATTAAATCGATTAACATGAGCAGGTTACTCACCCTGGCTGTAGGAAGTATAGGGAAAGTTATGTAATCGATAAGAAGTTCCATGTTGAGTTCGAATATTCAAGTTTCCGAACCCCCGATTTTGAAAAATAATATGAACAACATAACGTTAGGATGAACAAATCAAGACTGAATTTAATATACTTATCCAGAACCCCAAAAGTATGGCACCAATTGGTTTTCAACTAAATCGGCCGAAGGAAAGAGGGGTTGGGGTGGAGCTTAAGACAAAAACCCCAATAACTGCCGAAGTATCGACGATTATATGTAAATCTAAAACCCCGCAAGAATGACACCTAATTATTCTCAGGAACAACGTGGATGCAGGGCCCAATTAGGACGATGGAGCGGGGGAGGCAACTCAAGAACCCCAATAACTGTCAATATAAGGAATATATCAACACGAAATTTAGTATGAGCATTCGAAATTACCTGAATAAGGCATTTTTTTGATTTTCAACAAAATCGGTAAATTGGTTATAATAGGAGGAGGGAAAATTTAGATGATTAATTCGAGGTGGGGAAGTACATTGATGGGGATTCACTGAAGTCTTATTAATATTTGAAGATGACGTCCTCATGAATATTACAGAAGGCAAGGACCATTTATTACGTTGATCTTTAGATATGGTCCGCTTATTTTAAGATTTCTTCTAAGACTTATCCATAATGATTTCCTCTGAAGTGAACTTGGTTATTATATTTTCTACTTGAGAAATCAAAACTGAAAGAGAGTGTTAAGTTCCGTGAGATCCTGGCCAAATGTTGAGATAACACGATCAAACAAGTAGAAATTTGAACCTACGTAACCCATTTCCGATTAACGTGGCCTAAACATTATTTTTACAGTTTTTTTTTTTTCGATAACAAATAAATACCCAATAGATACTTCCTCCTTCGAAGTATGTGGGGAATTTATGTAATCAATCACAAATTTGACTTTGAGTTTTCAACAATATTTCATGACTTCCGAGCCCTGTTTACAAAAATGAAAAAAAAAAAAAAAAATCCTATCTCTTCGTGTGTGCATACCAGAGGACACGATAAATCCCGATAGAATGGATGTATCGACACGAAATTTTATATGTGTATCCAGAATCCTATAAGGACACCTATTGTCTTTCAACCAAATCGACCAATGGGGCTTTATACGAGAACTCAAATAATAGCCCATATGATGAATGTATGATGATAGTTTAGTGTCAAAGGATGACACCTATTAACTTGTAACGAAATTGGCGGAAGGGAGGAGATGTTGAGAGTCAGCTGTTGATTTTTAGTGCAAATGGTTTTTGGTTTTGATGGGAGAGCGCAAACTTAGTTGATTAATTTGTGGTTTTTATGTTTGCAAAAAAAAAAAAAAAATGAAATTAAGACACATTTTAATTATTAATAATATATTATGAAATTAATTATGTTTATTGCTATAAAAACAGAAGTAACTAAAGAAAAATTAATTAAATTTAGAAAAAATAATTAAAAAGAAAAACTAAATTAAATTTAGAAGTAACTAAATTAGAAAATAAATGTATAAACTTGCATTTGTTTTGTTAAACAACCAATGAATGAAGAACAAAAGACGATCATCAGATGTTCTAATTAGAGTTGACCAGTCTATGTTGTGGAAGTCTGGTGAGATGAGATGTGAAGGGGGACAGGCTAGGAGTGAGAAAAGTGTTTAATCTTAAGGTGGGGTGAACCAAAAAGGTGTGAAATAATAGTGAAATCGATGCGCAAAGGAGGTACTTTTATTTATTTATATGTAAATGTAAATATTAATTATTAATAATATATATATATATATATATATATATATATTTGCCTAAAATAACATTTTATATAGTTTTAAGTAATTAGTTTATAAGATTTGTTTTTAAAAATTAATTTCATGTTTTTTGGTTTTTTCAATATTTAGTTAACAAATTTATAATGTAGATTTAAGTGAACTTGAAAGAAATAAAACTTGTTTATATATGATATTGTCTAATTTCACCAACTATATTTACATGGGAGTACTTTCGGTATTTCTACCATCCTCAGCCAAAAGCATAAGAGATAAGACAGTCTTATCTCATATGTAATAGTATCTCTCTTATCTCTTATGCTTTTGGCTGAGGATGGTAGAAATACCGAAAGTACTCCCATGTAAATATAGTTGGTGAAATTAGACAATATCATAAATAGACAAGTTTTATTTCTTTCAAGTTCATTTGAATTATTTCACAATATCTCTGCAATAATGTCAGTTTTCGTAGATTTTAAGTGTAAATAAACCCAATATTTGTTCTCTTATTCTATGCTATTCATTTTCCCTGTTAACCCAGTAAGAAATCTGATACCTTTAGAATGGATTTAACATTTTAAAAAAATTTAGAAAAACAATATGGCATTTCTTTAGTAAAAGAAAAAATACAAATGACTTTCTTCAAAATTGCACGTCTTGAACTTTTGATATTTTTTTAGGGCCCTTTTCGGAAATTATTGTAGAAATCAAAATTTAGTAAAAGACCAGATATACAAGTTCTACAGGAAATATGGTAATTTTATTTAAATTTTAATATTTGTTTATTTAATTATTATTAATATTTATTAATTAAATTATTTTAATTTATATATTTATATTTTTAACATTTACATAAATTTCTTTTCACAGCAGTTTACATAAAACTAGAACTGAACAAATGGCACACTTCCTTTAAAATCCAGTCAATGCTAATTCTACTGAATTAGGTCTTAATACACCCACTGAACATTAAAACGGGAACATAATGAGAGGGATAGCGGGCCAGAAGCCGGGAAATAGGTTTGTAGGCAATTGTTTCTGTAGTGCTAGAGACAGTGTGAGAGTCGTTAGGTGACTTCCTCCAGAGGTGCATTCCAGGGCATGGAATCTGCCATGGAGAAATGCCAATCCTCCGTTTGGGATAAAACTCAATATTTCACTTACATAGGAGCTTCTGAATCCTCATACTAACTTTTATGTTGTGTCCTTTTCGTCTCATTCCGCTGAAAAGTAATAGATGTCGTTCTTAAAAAACTTTGAATTCACCTATGAAATTTCCAGTCAATACATTCATTACAATGACCGTTATTATAGTTTTTCTGTTAAGCCTCTCCCCGTTGGCCAATTTGGCTGAAAAGCTGTGTCGTCGTTTTTTTTTTTTTGGCTGATGGTGTCACCACGGCTAGAGTAGGCCAATTGTGCACCCTGTGTGTCTTGGTCCCTACCACAGGGATTCTGCTGCAGGTTCCCTCCATTACGCGCTTTGGTTCAGTTACGACAGACCCGAAGCAGAAAAATCTCTTGGTTTTTGTTCATATGATAATCAGCCCTGTCATAGTTCTTATATCCATTCTGCTCATATTCAGGAGCTCTCGACTGCTTTTCTCTGAGAGTTCCACAACAAAGAGTTTTGAATGTCTTTGCTTTGGGACCCCTCTCCAGAACTGGATGTGTTTAGGTCAGCCAACGTTTTATTGCCACGCTTGCGGTGCTTTTAGAGGTCTCGCAGAAGGGTTCCGGTCCTACAGGTCCTGACCGGGCCAGTTGATCAGCCCTTTCGTTGTTCTTAAACCCTTAATGCCCTGGCACCCATCTCAACTCTACTCTATTTTGGTCCGTTAGGGACTCCAGTGCTTGAAGGCATTCCAGGACGATTTTGGAATCAATGTTGACAGATTACAGTGCTTGCCAATAAAGAAAGAGGAGGAGGGATGTCTAGCCCTAATTGTCGATTGGTTTTGGAGGGAGAGCAGAAACTTGACTAATTAATTCGTGCTGGGGAAGTACATTGTCGATGATTCGCCGCCAATTTTCCTTTTTATGTTTATCTGCTAAAACAAGTAAACAGGAAATGGGCGAATTTTGTAAATGCCACTTTTCTTTGGGAAGACTTGCTAAAATACTGAAGTGGTTCTTTTAAAAGAAAGGCACTCAACTAGGTAGCCATTACTGGAAACAAAAGAAGAATTAGAGGCAAATGGTGCTTAGGACAGGAATAAGTCCATTATGTTGTCTTCTGATACCGGTCCTCCTTCGACAAAGAAACACTTGGAACCCACCATACCTTAACATTGGCTAACAAACTAAAAGAACCTAACTTCACTGGAGCTTTTAACGTTTCAAGTATTCCAGTGTCTTGATGCCTCACCGGTCTAATCCCGAGGCTTTTAACCACTTTTCACCAATTGCCTTTTTTTAAATATTAAAATATATTTTTTACCTTACCAGCTATACGAAGTACAGGGGAAGTTACGTAATTGGTAAACAATTTGTTTCAGATTTTTCAATGGAATTGATGTTTACCGAACTACAGATTCAAAAAATGAAAAAAATAAACACCGTCTGTGAACACGATATACACAGCCCCACCGTGGTTCGCGGGGCGGGAAGGGCGATCGCCTAGGGCGCCTCGATGTTAGGGGCACAAGAGTTGTTGACTCATTGACCTTGATTGAAAGAATTGAAAAAAAAACTAATACTTGCGACTTATTCACGAACTTGTGGATTGGGTTACGCATACTTTTAACGATTCCAGTATCAGTAGCCAGTTGCGAAAGGAGTTTTAGCAAATTGAAATTAATGAAAACATATCTAAGATCAACTATGACACAAGAAATACTCGATGCTCTTGCTGTTCTTGGAATAGAAAACGAACTGGCCAAGAACATAAATTTCAACGATGTAATTGAAGAATTTGCTAATGCTAAAGCCCAAAAATACAACAATTATTGAATTTTTCCAAAAATTGATACAATTTGATGTCATTCAATCATTTTTTCAGATATATTATGATAATATATGTTGTTTTTATAATTTTTTTTACATATAGTATATATATATTTTTTTTCTTTTTTTATAATAAATTAATTAAAAATTTTTTTTATGAAGTTTTATTTTTTAATTATTGAAATTTTCTCTCCTTACAAGAGGGCGCAAGGTAGATTTTCGCCTAGGGCACTGATATATGTTGCGGCGGGGCTGGATATACAGACATGAAATTTTATATATGAATCCAGAACCCTCTAACGCCGACACTTTTTGATTTTCAGCCAAATCGACTGAAGGACAGTAACTTTAGTGGGAGACAACACAAAAATTGTAGTAACTGACATTGTAATGAACGTATCGACATGAAATTACATATTTGAAGTCAAAACCCAATGTGGAAATAACCTGTCAAACTTCATTTCAGCTATATCGGCCGAAGGGAAAGGGGGTTCAGGGGAGGGGGCTAAATTCAAGAACCCTAATAACTGCTGATGTAATGAATTTATGGACACAAAATTTAGTTTGAAGATTTATAAGTCCCTATGTAAGTCAACTATTGAATATTATCGCAAACGGTCGCCTTTTTTCGTTCTGGGGAAGAACATTAACAGTGATTCACTAACGATGTATACTTTTAAAAGTGTCTAACTAGATTTGGATTAATTTGCGATCGAATAGAAGTCTGTTATACAAACATGTTCGTATATTTATTATTAAAAGATGACACTGAAAATAATAAACAATAGGAGAGTGCGTCCCAGAAAGGTAGAGAGCATGTAAGGGAAGTGTGTTATGTCCTTAATAGTCAACAAACCGAAACGTAGAGCGTGTTGAAGGGACTTAACTTGGAGCCCAAACATCTTGTATCGACCAACTAGGCCATATTCAAGAATTTAGTTTGTGTGTTGACACGATATTTCGGCATTTTTTATAAAATTAATTTTTTCTATTAATTTTCCGAGAAATAGCTCTAAGGGAAGAAATAGCTCGACTCAAATACCCTCATAACTGCCAATGTAATGAATGTATCGATACAAAATTTAGTATGAGGATTCACAAGCCCACTATATATGTCAAATATTGAGTTTTATCCCAAACAGTCGATTGGTTTTGGAGAGCGAGCGAAAACGTGATTAACTGGTACTGGGGAAGTAGATAGCCGGTGATTCATCGAATTTCTGATGGATTACATAACTTCCCCTATACTTCGTACAGTTAGAGAAGTAAAATGTTGGTGACCCATCTAAGACTTTTTTATATCGACTAGAGACAGTATTTTTATATCGACTAGAGACAGTATTTTTATATTGACTAGAGATAGTATTTTTATATCGACTAGAGACAGTATTTTTATATTGACTAGAGACAGTGTTTTTATATCGACTAGAGACAGTATTTTTATATCGACTAGAGACAGTATTTTTATATCTACTAGAGACAGTGTTTTTATATCGACTAGAGATAGTATTTTTATATCGACTAGAGACAGTATTTTTATATCTACTAGAGACAGTGTTTTTATATCGACTAGAGACAGTATTTTTATATTGACTAGAGACAGTATTTTTATATTGACTAGAGATAGTATTTTTATATTGACTAGAGACAGAAAACTTTACAAAAATACCAGTATTTAGCCCTGAGTAAGAAGTAATTTTAGTTCATATCTAAGGGATGACAACTAGGAGGTGTCTGTATGAAATGATAAAATGAGCAGCATTGAACAGAAGATAGAATGGTGAAGCAATCTGAAGGGATCTGGGGAGACTGACTGACAGACAGGGGTGGGAGGGTCGGGGAGTACTGGGCTACCATCGGTGAATCACCGGCAAAGGTTGTCCCTGAAGTACCTATATACCTTTTACAGTTGTAAAGCATTTTTAAATCCTAATTGAAATATTTTTTGGCTTCAAATTCAATTTAAACATGATAAAATCAGATTTTACAATCTGCCTCAGTCTCACTAAAGCATTTCATTACCTTCAAAGTATAATTACCGTACGATTGTGTACATCAAGAAAAAATCGTCATTTCATGAAAAGCCTAGGCATTTAATGTAATTTCATGAAATGACTTATTTCTTTATTAAATGACGGATTTCACTAAGTGACTACGAGATATACATTTCCTTCGCCTTTTCATGGTTGCATACACAAACCCTTATAAAGCTCTGTCTGTCTGTCACGGCGGTTTATCTAAGAAATTATAACGCCTGAGTATTTGAAATTTGGCTTGTATGTAGATGACCTAGACGAGCAGTTTGGATGAAGTGGTCCTGCGGTCTCCTGCTGTCCTAGGCCGGGCAGGGGGCCCGCTTGCTTCATCTGGCCCCATGCCTCGTTCTTCGCTCGGTTTCAAAAACTTGGAGTAGGGTTGGCCAATATGCTCGGACGTAAGGCCAAAAAAAAAAAAAGTTGTCGCTCACCCATTAAAATGAAAATATCGAGATACCTTAATAATAAAAACAATAATTTTATTTTCGCTAAACCAATACATTGTAATAGGATAGGTCATAAGAATGTATACATTAAGATAATTATAAATTATATTTATAACTATTTGAGTCTAATACACATATGTTTAGTAATAAGAAAACTATTTAAACAAAACTTAATAGATAAATACATTTGTAATAAACAGATACATTTTTCAATTTAATAAAAATTAAGATAACTATTTTTTAAAACTCTTCCGGAAGTGTCTTTATTAGAACGATATTTCGGGACGTTCTTACGTAACAATAACAAATATTTAAAAAAATATAAATATAAATAAATAAATGTATAAAAACTAATAAATAAAAAATCATATATAAATACATAGATCCATGAAATAATAATACAAATAAGAAATACAAGACATAATAAAAATACATAAAATAATGTACAGAGAAAAATAAAATAAATTAGTACTCAAGTAATGAAAAATAATTATTAAACATAACGTATATTCGACAGACCTTTAAGGTGTGGAGGAACTCTGCACAAAAAATAAAAATGAAAGCTTTGTATCAAATATTGTTTTTGGATGTGAAACACGATTTTTTATTATGATTATTTAATTCGTTTTGAACAGTGAGAAAAAAATTCCGTTTCTGAGTAAAGGGTTTCCTCTAACATAAACATTTTTAGTTGAAGTTTAAATTTTTTATTATAGGTTAGGTTTTATGACTGATGCCCGGGCTTTAACTACGAGGTCATATCGCCTACTACCAGAGCGCTCTTTCGTCACTCTGGTGGACATGAGCCCGACTCCACAGTGGGAGTCTTAAATTTTGCCTACCCTAAATTTTTATTCACCTAGGACAGGGGTCTTTAACGAGTACCTGACATCGTACAGGCTCGGGACCATCGCTTAACGTCCCATCCGAAGGACGGCGTGCTTAAGTTTATTTTACCTCCCAGATAAAATAAATCAAGGGCCTCGGTCGGGTTTCGAACCCACGACCTTGAGAAGTGGGGAAGAGCATTAAAAAAATGTATTCCTTTATGAGTTATACTTTTTTCAAAAAGAGAAGAGAAATGTTTAGTTACTCGAAAGTTACATTAAGTTTTCACATGTTTTCCGAATTCCAAAAATGATTTGAAACTCAGCTAATAATTTTTCGCTAAAACGTTCGAATGGCTTTGGAGGGAAAGCAAAAACATATTTGATTTGATTCGTTCTGGGGAAGTACATAGGCGGAGATTCATCGACGACTTTTTTATTCTATAGTTTTGGCTCCGACCTCCAAATTATTAGCCATTATCATTACTTGACGGCTATGCTATAGTTAGCAATTGCTGACTGGGTATTTCTCGAAACGACGAGGAAATGGTCAGTACAATAGTAGGCAAGTTTATAATTAACAAAATAGAAAATGGTCTCTGGTTACTTATTACTATTGTTCTTTAAATAACTTTTTAGGTCAAACCACTAGATGACATTTCATGTACTAATAATTGTCTGTAAGTGGAGCACATCTTTTGGTAAATAACCATGGAAGAACGGTGAACCAAGGAGAAATGAAGAACACAGCAATAATAAGGATTTTTCTTGAAGATATTTCAGTTGTTATATTTCTCGCCAGGCGCTCGGCTGTGGCGCCAAAATGATAACTTTTAATTATTTAAAAACAAATAAAAACAGATAACTTTTTGTGACTCAGGCCCGGGCTCTGAATATCAATTTAAATATCGGCTACAACCAGAGCGCTCTTTCGTCGCTACCCAGGTTTGGTTTTCTGGGGTAGGAATGGATCATTCATGAGTATCTGACATTGCACAGGCGCTCAGAAAAATCGCTTAACGTCACATCCCAAGGATAGCGAGCTCAATTTTTTTTTTTTACCTCCCAGATAAATAGTGTCTAATTCCACAAAAAAAAATATACATAGTGTCACGTAAACTTATGAACTTTGAGTCAACGGTGGGTCGAAACCGGTACACTCTATGTGTATATTTTTGTGAAATTAGATAATATAAATGCTAATCACAAAAAATGTATTAGAACACTTTTAATTATTTATAATATTATTTTACATTTTCAATTAATTTAAATTACCCATGACTACTTCGAGGGTGCATGGAAGGATACGTTCATTATATATTTTTAGGGCTCCATAGGTCGAAAGGAAGGGGGTTACTTGCCCCCTATATGGAGTATAGAAGAAGTTCTGTAATCCATGTACCTAATTCCATGTTGAGTTTTCACTGAAGTTACATGTTTTCCCATCTCCTGATTCCAAAATTGAAAAAAAAAAAAAAAATTGTGTATGTGTGTCAGTGAACACAATAACTCCCGGTAAAATGAATGTATCGACACGATTTTCAGTCTAATCGACCAAATGGAAGGAGGGGATTAGAGGGGAGAGTTAACACACACAAAAATTTCACATATACATTCTAAACCCTATAAGGCCAGCTTAGTACTTGTTATTAGTACTAATGACAAGTACTAAGCACTTAGCTGACTAAGTGATTAGTGGCGGTTCACAAAAGGGTGTGGTTTTTTCACTAGTTAGTGCTTAACTTAGAGGCTAGTCCTCCTAGTTTGTTTTTGTTTCGATCATGCCCGGGCTTTAAGGCCTTACAAGGTAATATCGCCTACTACCAGAGCGCTCTTTCGTCACTCTGGTGGACTAATAATGGTAAGTTAGTATGTCGATCAGGGTCCAAAGAGGTTACTGACCCCTGAACTAGGCTCATCGGAATTCCTCAACTTTATTTTGGAAAGTTTATTCAAAACTTTTTTTTTTCTCTCTCTTACTTTCAATAAGTAAGTTTTGGAGAGTTTGAAGTTAGAATTTGAGAAAAAAGACAGTTGAAACGGGAAATTAGTTTGCCTTCAAATCTGACACCTCCAATATCCTGCTCCATTGTGTGGAGCCATGTGCCAAAATGGAGGGGTGGATGTTCTACGTCAGTCCTGTGTCTACGTCAGTACGTTAACGACGTAAGGGGGTTGTGACGTAGGTAGGTCACAATATCAAATATGTCAAATCCTTTTCCTCTCCTGTATAAACTCTAAATATGTTTCACACCTCACACTAGAATTCAGCCAATACCAATATTCAGCTACTTTGAAAGGTTCTCGCGTAGACTCCAATTACTCGAGTCGAATCGAATTACAAAATGACTCCTGCTTACTAACAATCTTGGTATTTACAACAGTTTAGTATTAATGCAGTAGCTTCAGCTGTTTGTGGACCCTGATGGTATTACAATGTTATTTACAACTGCTTAGTATTAATCCAGTAGCTTCAGCTGTTTGTGGACACTGATGATATTACAATCTTATTTACAACCGCTTAGTATTAATCCAGTAGCTTCAGCTGTTTGTGGACACTGATGGTATTACAATCTTATTTACAACCGCTTAGTATTAATCCAATAGCTTCAGCTGTTTGTGGACACTGATGATATTACAATCTTATTTACAACCGCTTAGTATTAATCCAGTAGCTTCAGCTGTTTGTGGACACTGATGGTATTACAATCTTATTTACAACTGCTTAGTATTAATCCAGTAGCTTCAGCTGTTTGTGGACACTGATGATATTACAATCTTATTTACAACCGCTTAGTATTAATCCAGTAGCTTCAGCTGTTTGTGGACACTGATGGTATTACAATCTTATTTACAACCGCTTAGTATTAATCCAGTAGCCTCGGCAATTGGTTGATAATGATGGTATTATAATCTTATTTACGATTTTTGTATTTACAACAGCTTAGTAGGTATTAATCCAGTAGCTTTAGCTGGTATTACAATCTTCCACTATTACAATATCCACTGATGGTGGTATTACAATCATATTTACCTGGTATTTACAACCGCTTAGTATTAATACAGTAGTCTCGGGAATTTGTTGACACAGATGTTTATTATTATATTCTATCCTTCCTGAATATTTTCCGGGATTGTTTCGTCCGGTTTCTGTAGTCACTTTAGTAATAACTACCGATGGAATCAATTTTCAGCACAAACGTATTATAATATAATAACCGACATATTATATCGATTGGGGTAAAGAACAAGAAAATTTAGAGGGAGAGCGAAACTTAGTTGATAACAAATAACTCAAATATTTACCCTGTAGCTTCCAAAATCAGTTCACTTTCATACAAAACATTGTTCAAATGTGTACTTCATACAAAGTTATAATACCCGAAACTGTTGGTTATATCTACGGATTAGTTCATTGTTGCTTCCCATTGTTATCCATTGTCTAATATGTACAGAAGAGAACGGAGTGAACGATAGATACGTAAATATGTCTACAGTTGTCTTGTTAGCGGAACAAACAGCGCGAAGGCTGAACTTCAGGTATCTGGTCGGTGAAAGTTGAGGGACAACAACTCGTGACGCTCCGTATGTCTGCGACTTTTTATCGAGGAACTTGGGCTAACTGAGGGTTACCACGTTTGAATTCTTAATCAGGAATATTAATCTGAGTTTCGTAGGACAAAGGAGTGGATATATCAATAGTCGGTTGATCCACCTTAGGGGGTGAAGTGCGTTCATGTAGAAACACTATAGTTTAGACTTGGTATAGACAGAGAGCAAAATATCCACCACTAGTCTGCTATCTCAAAAATTCCTTCTGTCCATCATTCCAACACCATAGTACATCTCAATTTTGATCTACAAATAATCGGTCAGAAATTCCAAAAAAAGTCCCCGGAATTTGTCTTCTGACCGACCCTCTTAATTAAAAAATTTAAAAAAAAGTGCGTATATATATATGATAACTTCTAATAAAAGAAATGTATCGACACGAAATTTTATATGAAATTTTGAATGAGGATATATAAATAAGTCCCTGAGTAATTCAACTATTGATTTTCAATCAAATTGGTAAAAAGGGAAAAGAGTTTAGAGAGAGAGCGTAAACTTAGTTTATTACAAATAATCAGAGCTGGGGAAGTATATTGTCGGTGTTTCCCCGACAACTTTTTTCCTCTGTAGTCGACGGAGTCCCTCTATTAAGTTGTTACTTGCAAGTCAACGAAAGGGATTTAGAGAACAGTGCGAAAATATAACCAATTTTGCTATAATTCTTGACTTTGGATCCAGACGTACAAAGTATAGGGGAAGTTATGTAATCGGTCAGAAAACGAATTTTCACTGTATTTCCATGTTTTCTGGAAATCCTAATTCCAAAAATGATGGGTAAGTAAACTATTTATTTTTCGCCAAAACGGACGATTGGTTTTTGGAGGGAGAGTAAAAACTTAGTTGATTAATTCGTGCTGGGGAAGTACATAGCCGGTTATTCACTGGCAACCATTTTTTTTTTCATGGGATTAGGTCAGAAAAACATGAAATTCTATTGAAAAATGAGCATCGAAATTCTGAGGTCATTTTATATAAATGAAAGAGAGTTGAACAAACTTTAATAAAAAAATTTTTTTATAAAATCATGAACACAAAAAGTTGTCGATGCATCACCAGCAATGTACTTCCCCAGAACGAATTAATCAAATAACGTTTCGCTCTCCCTCCAAAACCAGTCGACCGTTTGCGCTAATAATCAATATTTGACCTAAATCTTTATACTTTTGTTAATTTCATGTCGATGCATTCATTACACCGGCAGTTACTGAGGTTTTTGAGTTAAACCTCTATCTGATCCCCCCCTTTCCTTCAACCAATATGACTGAAAATTGATAGTTGTTGTCTTTTATAGTGTTAACTTATCTTACTTATCAAAGTTACGTCAGAGATAAGAAGAACTTCCTTTTTAAAAAGAACACTTTTTATTGAGACAATACAATTTTGAATTTATAATTTGGATTACAAAGACTGAAGTGAAACCGACAGAGTATCGACTATGACTGACCAACCTGGAGGGGAGGTCTAAGGGTATATATATTATAACCATCTCTCCCTCTCGTGTGAGTGCAAATCACGTAATTAATAAAATAAATAAAATTGAGATCGAAAAATTATTAAATTTGAAAATTATTTAAATCGCGACTTTAATTAAACAATGCCTGAATAGCTGAAAGCACTCCCACGGGAAGAACGGTTACAAGATCCTAACGGTTAGTTGACATCAGTAATTAACAATAATTAATTACTGTTGTCAACCAGAAGAAGCATGAGTGGGGGGGGAAATGAAATGAATCAAACCTATAACTTTAACATATTTATTTTAATGAGAACATATTTACAAAACAACAATTGAATATATATATAATTTGGCCGTGTGTCTGAAGGACTGAATTATAACTTAATTACGAGGTACCTCGATACGATATCCATGGCGAATGACGGCGTGATCACCCTTTCTGGACTTCCCGTAGAAATCGTCTATTCACATAGTCCCTGAAGATCTGCGTAGTTTCGAGGGCACACCAGAAGTTACACCCCCACTGACTTTGCACCGTCCAAAATCAAGGTGTGTCTCTACGACTAATTCACATATTCAAACTGATATTACTTATAGAAAAGATACGTGGTGATCCACCAAGACATGAACAAAGAATGTTAATTTCACATATTCTAACTGATATTACTTATAGAAAAGATACGTGGTGATCACCCAAGACATGAACGAAGAAAGTACTTTCACATACTGAAACTAGGCTTTACAAAGAGAGGAACGTGGTGATCCACCAAGATATGAACGAAGAATGTTAATTTCACATATTCAAACTAAACTTTACAAAGAAAGGAACGTGGTGATCCACCAAGACATGAGTGAAGACTGAATAAAACGGGGAGTGGCTTCCGATATCTGACCGTGGTAGGGGACAGTTCTCCAGACATGATTGGTCGTCGGACTCCGCCCATTTTATTTCCAGCCAATCGCATATTACCAATTAACATCTGCCTCTAGTTGTGTGAAAACCTGGAGTAAGAAAAAAAACCTTTACTGCTTATTCCTTATACACCGGATGTAGACAATTATCTTGGCTTCCTTTCCATTGTGTCTCTATTATTCTTTATTTTCGCTCCCAGCGATCGCGATTCTCTCGCAGGCATCATTGGTTCCGAGCATTCTCTTCCAAATGCAATTCTCGTTTATTCAACACCACACAACCCATACTTTGCTCCTAGCGATCGCGATCCTCTCGTAGACATCGCCAGTTCTGAGCATTATCTATAGGGTAGACATGCTACAATATCCCCCGTTCCCGTTAAAATAAAATATGTCGGCTAAATGACCATTGGAAGTCACATATTTTATTAGTTTCACTTAACACTTGCTCGTTCACTGAGCATATACACTTAACCAAATACTCAGGTATCGACCTCATTATCATGCGTGACCAAAACATGATTTTAAATTTCCTTTCGAATCGGCATGGCTTGCCTATGCATGCGTGACCAAAGCATGATTTTACTTTACGCTGTACTTCTTGGAGTTAACCCTCTCCATTGGCAAATAACGATGATTCTATTTCTAGCATACATTCACTGACTAGTTAAAACATCCAAAAAGGCCCCACGCCTCGACAATGCTTCAACTGAATTCCCATATCCTTAATCCGCTTCAACAAAAATTTGGGTTGACCAGACCCTAACCATATGCCTCCTTAGGCCTTCGACAGGTATTTACCTTCTGCCGGAACGACGACGAAATATAAAATAGAAAAATAAGCCCACTCAAATCCCATCTCAGTTTCATAAACATATGTAAATTCCGGCATCCGCATTAATCAAGTAGCGAAACCCTTTCTTCAGTTCAACAGTCAGTTCATGGCATAAAAAAATAATTAAACAAACTCCCGCCCCTTTAAATGGATTCTACAAGCATCAATGGAGTGGCCCCTTCTCCGTGTGTACGATAATTAAATATTCAATTCTGGGTATCCCCTCCAGTTTATAATATATCTCCCCCTTTAGTCATGTATGCTTCGGCACCTTGCCCTAGGATTTCTTAAATAAAATAACAAAATTGACATTTGACCTACCGTGGTCGACACTCTATCATAATAAGTAAGGTCCATACCTGGATATATGTGACAAATATATTTACAAGGCTCTCATTGGGTTAACATAGCCCATCATGGTCACTAGATAAAATATGGGTCAATGTGACATTTTCAATAGATACACACGGTCGGATACTAATACAAATATTATTTTAAAATACAAAACAAAACAGACAAATACAATTGGAAGTACATTTACCATACGTGACTACCTACAAATGTGTGTGCCATCGCCTCGCTGTCAGCCTAGTCAGATCTGCTTTACTAATCAAACTCAAATACGTAGGTAAATTCCCATGGATGGCCAATCCATACCTCTTCTGCCCCTCCTACAATTACGTTAAATTAAAATGACACCATAACCTAAATTAACTTATCCCAAACTATCAATATAAAAAGAAAAATACTTACTAATACTATTAAAAAAATATCCTATTACTAAATATAAACAAAAAATTATCCTAACTTAATATCTAGAATTTAAAAAAAAACTAACCCTAACTTATTATCTAAAATTATATCTACAACCTGGCGATTCACTTTGGAATCATGAGCTCGACTAAGGGGGGTATGCTCGATGTTAAGCCCCAGGGGAGTGCCAGAATGTCCCCGTCTGCCTTATCCTATTTACAAAAAAAAATAACTAAATAATAAATCCCGTGTCCCCAATAAATGTGTATGTGTGATTCTTTGTGTGTTGTTGTATAATGAGGTGTTGGCCGTTAGTGTAAAATAATAAATAATTCCCAAATAATAAAGAATAGTGTCTGTTTTATGTGTGTGTGACTTTGTCTAACTGTTCCTGGGATAGCTGGGGATGGACACCCATAGAGACGTCACAAATCTCTTCCCTGACTCTAGGGCCGCGATCTCGTCTGCAATAATCGCCCCCCTAACTCGGCTGAAGTAAGATCGTTAATCTCAAAGAGAGCCCTAGCGCTTCTCTAGCCTGCTTGTAAATTTATCCGCTAATACACGGCTTCTGTGATGTCATATAAAAGATTCCTCCTTCCGCTACGTCGCTGCCGAGATGTCCTAAAATAAAAATTTGAGGACTTTCCTTGTCTAAAATCTGGTAATCCTTTCCATTGTGTCTCTATTATTCTTTATTTTCGCTCCCAGCGATCGCGATTCTCTCGCAGGCATCATTGGTTCCGAGCATTCTCTTCCAAATGCAATTCTCGTTTATTCAACACCACACAACCCATACTTTGCTCCTAGCGATCGCGATCCTCTCGTAGACATCGCCAGTTCTGAGCATTATCTATAGGGTAGACATGCTACAATATATAAAGAGCTTATGCTGCAGAAAAGATAGAGAAGGATTGGTGCTATAACTCCTCCTTCCCTAAGTTCGAAGTCTCCGACGAGAATTGGCAGGAGAGTGAAGGGTAGACCGTAGTCGATGGAGGCGGCTCAAGTTCAACTGTTGGTTGGCCAGATGATTTGATGGTCTCCCTATACTTTTGAATTTTGTAAAATATAAACATACAAATACATATAGTTATAATGAAAGTCACAATAACACTGAGGTAAAGATAATCAAAAGAGTTAGTTGTTTCTTCGAACAATTCAAAAGGTTTCATTTGAACATTAAGCTGATGAATATGTGAGAAAGAGACATTTAAATTTTTGTGTTGAAGAGCTTTGTTTAAATTTAACATGACTTTTGAATTTTTATACATGTGGATAGTCCTGGAATCATAAAGAGTATCGTTAATTGACAATTTAATTAAAGTAGTATTAGGTAGAAATATAGATTCATTTTTTTCATTTGAATTAATTAATATTTTCTTAAGTTGAAAAGTTAGATACATATCTAGGTAATTTATATATTTAATAAAAGCTTGACTATTTGTAGTCAGAGAGGTACAATCCTCTATATTTTCATTAAGCACTAATTGAAGAATACATTTATTATTTACAATGGAAATATTGTTACAATAATAATTATTTTTCATATGGTTGCAATTTGCTGTAAATAACCCATCATCATTTTTGAGAATAAGAGGAGGATAAGCTAGAATTGTCCTAACCTGATTATTTATTAAAGTTGGGTATGATAAGAGAAAAAACAGTTCATATTCTTTGGATAGGACGGGAACCTCTATGAAATAATAAATTGAGCTATCTACAATTGAACAATGTACCTTACTAAGGTACCAGAGAATATCCAAGTTGTTTGTAACAAAGGTGACATTATAGTTAATTTTTAAAGATTCTAATTCTTTATAATTTATAATACTAGCATGCATAATATTTAACTTACAGAATTCTAAAGAGGTTTCTATGTCACTAATCTTATTACCTAAGTACATTAAATTGGAAAAAATAAAATTATAATGTTGGTTCATTTCAATGGTGCTTACAACAGGGTTGGAAAGTAAAGTTTGAATTTTTTTGTTGTTATTTTCAATAATTTTCATATCTTCATTAAATTCGCGAATTAATTTTTTATTAATTGCTAATTGAGATTCTACATTGTTTTCTAAGTGATATGAATTTTTCTCGAGGGTGGTTATGAGCTTGTCGTATCGTTCTTTGTCATTAGAGTCTAAATTTCCGGTAAGCCATGAAATTGCGGTTCCGAGGCCATTAATGAGTCCTCTTTTTTTGTCGATGTTGTCTGTGTTTGTTCATAAGTAGGTGATCTAATTTTTCATTTATGTAATCATAATGTTTTTTAATTAAATTAGTTTGTAATGGGTCGTTATTTTTATGATTTATGAGAGCTAATGTTGTCAGAATTTGTGTTAATTGGTCGTTGAGATTTTCTAAGTTTATGCTATGAATGAAAGTGTAAGTTTTATTAATAGAAAAAGCTGCGTCTAGTTTAATTGCTGTTATACCAGGTCCATGCGTCAAGTCAGTTATGTGAAGGGCCAGCGATTGGCTCATTACGATCACCAATAGGATGGTTGTGGTCATTATTCGTTTCATCTGCAACAGAACAAGTGGTACGCTTTCTGTTAGGTCGTTTTACTTGAGAGGGATGCACCTTGAAGGGTTTTCGCTTGTTAGAGGCTAATTTCGTTTTTGCATTATATGTAGCTTTTTTGAATCTGGGTTTTGCTTTATTATATTGTCTATCCCTTATATAAATTTCGCCTTCGGGTATCGGAACATTTTCTCTATTTTTGTTTAGACGGTTAGTTCGTGCTTCTTTTTCCTTTTCTATTAAGGTTTTAATAGCTTGATGTATTAGCTTTTTTTCGGCTTGGTATTCTTGGACTCTTTGTTCTAATATTAAATTTTGGGATACTTCCGTTTTATTTATGCCAAATGATATTTCGTTGGGAGTCAATTTCATTTGGGAATTAATCGTATTATTAAAAGCATTTAGGGCTAAATTTAGTACTCGTTTAAGGGGGTATTCTTTTTTTTCACTTCGGATGATATTCAAGAGCTCTATTAGCGTAGAGTGGGCTCTGTTTATTAAGCCGTTAGAATTTGAATATTGAGGAGTGGTAAAATGCGTTTTAATTTTATTATATGCCAAAAAGTTTCCTACTAAGCCATTTTTAAATTCAGTACCATTGTCGAATTGAATCTCGGAGGGGCTGGGGTAAGTACTGAGATATTTTTCTAGAGTTTTTACTATTTCTTGACCAGAGGCTGCTGGGAGGATGCGCGCAAAAAGGCGTTTGGAAAAGCAATCAATAAGAGTGCAAATTAGTTGGTTATCGAAATGTAAAACGTCACCTTGTAATTTTTCAAATGGTTTAATGGGTGTTGGGGTAATTTCAAATACTTGTTTAATGGGGTTTCTATCATATTTAACGGCTTTACATAATGAGCAACAATTAATGTACTGGGTTATGGTTTCTAACATACGTGGCCAATAATATTTTTTTCTTAAATTTAGATACGTTTCATGAATGCCACGGTGCGCGGTCTTGCTAACATGCTGGTTAGCTACGATTTCATCTTGTTCATTTTTATCAGTTATATCTAAGCATTTTTTAAAGTACCTTTTTATTTTAATGGTGGGATAATGTTCACGAATAATTTTTGACAAATGATTAAAAATTAAGTCATAAATTTGTTCGTCAATAGAATTTGGTATTGGTGGAGAACAGAGAATGCCATAGGAAGTATTTGGTTTTAAGTATTCTAGACAGTTGTCTTCTAAGTCAGTAGAGTAGGGATATCTAGTGGTCCAAAGGTGTCTGTTTTTATTAAATATTTTTTTAACGGTTTCTTGATTGTCGGGGTTACCCCGGGTTATTATAATTTGATTTTTTTCTGTGTTAAGACATTTTTCTTTATCTTCTATTATAACAATTTGATCATTGGATGATTCTTGAGAATGGTTTGTAGCTAAGGATTCTAGATCTTGTTCTAAAGGGATATCTAATTCTCTAGCTAAAATTTCTACTTCATTATTTGGTGGTTGGGCGATTATTTCATCTATTTCGCGATCTGAATCAAGAGCGTGACATTCCTGGGAAGGATTACGGGAGAGTGCATCAGCTACTAGATTAGTTTTTCCGCTAACATATTTAATTTCGAATTCAAAGTCTGAGAGGAGAGCTTTCCATCTAATCATTTTAGAGTTAGGCTCCTTCATATTGTGTAACCATTGCAACGGTTTGTGGTCAGTCTGTATTTTGAATTTATGTCCGTATAGGTACGGTCTAAAATGTTTACAGGCCCAAACAATTGCCAATAATTCCTTTTCTATTGTAGAATAATTTTCTTCTTGTCTGTTTAGTGTTCGAGATGCGAAAGAAATGGGTAAGTCCTTACCGTCAAAATTTTGAGATAAAACAGCTCCAAGTGCATAGTTTGATGAGTCAGTGGTCAGAAGAAAATCTTTGTTAAAGTCCGGCAGTCGCAGTATCGGTTCGTTTTGTAGTAGATCTTTTAATCTATTTATTGCGTCAGTAAAGTCTTTGTTTAAAACAACGTCCTTATCTTTACGGAGTGCTTGTGTAAGTGGATGTGCTATCTTTGCATAGTTAGGAATCATCTTACGATAATAACCAGTAAGGCCTAGAAATTGTTTAACTTGCTTTTGCGTGGTTGGTATTGGAAAATTTCTAACTGCGTTTAACTTGGCAGGATTTGGTCGTATACCATCTTTGGAGATAATATGGCCAAGAAAAAGGAGTTCCTTTTTACAGAACTCTGTTTTATCTAACTGTAACTTTAAATTGTGTTGTTTGAGTTTTCCGAAAACTACCTTTAAATGTTTAATATGCTCCTGTAAATTGTCCGAAAAGATAATCAGATCGTCCATATAAATAAGGGTGTTAGGGAGATTAGAAAAAATAATATTCATCGCCCTCTGAAAGGTCGGTGGGGCGTTCTTAAGACCAAAAGGCATTCGTAGATATTCGTAGTGGGCATTTTCAGTTGAAAATGCTGTCTTGGGGATTGACGAGGGTTCCATTTCAATTTGATGGAATCCACTTGCCAGGTCGATTGCTGAAAAATAATTTGCGCGGCCTATTTTACCGAATAAATCTTCTATATTGGGAAGGGGGAATTTATCGTTAATAGTTTTATTATTTAATTTCCGATAATCTATTACCATCCGGATTTTTCTTTTGCCGGAGGCATCCGCTTTTTTGGGTACGACCCAAATAGGACTGTTATAAGGCGAATTAGAGAGTTGTATAATTTTGTTTTCTAGGAGTTTATCAACTTCTAGCTGAATATCTTGACGATAAACTTCAGGGTAACGATAATTTTTGGTGTACACGGGAATGTCGTCAGTAGTTCTAATTGTATGTTTTAAAACGTCTGTACAAGTTAGTCTGTCATTCTCGCGTTTTATGATTTCTGGAAATTCTTGCAAAAGATTTATGATTTTGTTTTTTTCTTCACTATTCATATGATCGCTTCGTATCAAAGAGGGGATATCGCGTTTAATTTCATTACGGTTGTGTTCCGAAAAGTCAGGGCAATTAGAGGTTATTAACTTAGGGACATGTTCGGTCACCTCTTGGATTTCGTCTACTTCCATTTCTTCAGGGATTATACAATTTAACTCGGTTGACATTTTTGATTCAACGTAACATAAAGCTTTTTTGTTTTTAATATTTACTAAGCCTTCTTTTATTGTAGCATAATCATTAATTATATATTCATTAATTACGCCTATTCCATCTTTTTTATTACATGTTATTTCAATAAAATTTTGTCCTTGTTGTAAATTTAATGTTTTTTGTTTTTTTATATGTTTTTCTTTTTCGTCTATAGTGAAGTAAAGTTGAATTTCACCGTAGGAGTGTGTCAGAATTTTGTCGCTTAAATTTATGTTTGTCCCCAATCTAGTCATAGTTTCATATCCTAATAGAATGTCGTATTTGTCTGAAAAGGGGAATATATGAAATTTGCTTACCTTATCTATACCGAAGGTTTCGCGTAGGCTCAAATAGCATATTTGAAAACCTTCCTGTTTTCCTACTGGGGTTGAGACTATAAATTTTTCGTCTCTAACTTCTATAGTGGGGTTAATAATTTTTGGATTAACATAATTTTTTGCTGACCCAGTGTCGATGAGCCATTTTCGGCCGTCATTGTCAATTAGATAAGGCAATGACTTGGACACCAAATTTAAATTGAACTCGGGGGGTCTTTCGACTGCTGAATGCTGCCTAAGCCTAAAAAATGATTAAATTTCTCTGTAAGAGTGTCTAACTTGTCTTCTAGGTTATTTATTTTTTTTTCTCTATAATCATCAAATGTGTGGGGGTACTCAGGATTTTCTAAATGAGTTACTTCGTAAGGGGAATAAAAATTTTTTAACTCTGGGCGTCGAACGGTTCGCATAGATACTGTCTGAGGCCAGTTTTGTCTAAAAGGGGGTCTATTTTGATTAAAATTATGAGAAGGTCTAGATTGTTGTGTGAAAGAATTATTATGATTTGAGATCTGTGGTTTCGGGAAAAAGTTGTTGGAATCGCTTGATACTTGTGGTCTAGCGAAAGAATTATTATGAGGGACGCGATTGAATTCTTGTCTAGGAAAATAATTATTTGGTACAAAAGAATTTTGTGGTTTGTACTGGTGTTGGGAATTAGAATTAAAATTTTGTCTAGTATTGTGGTTAGAAATTGTATTTGTGTTTCTGTGTTGATTCATATGTGCTAAAATAAAAGAACATTTATTATATAAGGTATTTCTTACATCGTCTAGGGTTTGAGGATCAAATATCATGATCTGAGTACTTAGTTGATGTGGCAATTTCTTATAAATATTATAAATTATTTCCTTATCTACTTTACTCATAAATAAATTAAGAGGTTCTCCTTCCAGTCCGTCTATCTTAAGTCTTATCATAATCAAATTTCTGACTTCCTGAATCCTATTAACAAACTCAATAGGTGACTCTTTGAAGTTCAATTTCATTTGGAATATTTCGTCCTTAAGTATTTCATAGGATCGGGCATCTGCAAAACTAGTTTTTAGACTTGTTAATAATGTTACTATATTATTAATGCCACTTTGTAATAAAATATTTCTAGCTGGTCCTGCTAATTTGGATTGAACTTTAATAAACAATATCCTATGGTTGGTTTCTCTTTCTACTATATTTTCAGCGCAGACTGTTCTGTAAACATTTTCTACAATTTCGCAGAAGAATGCTAGTTCGGAGGGATCTCCGTTGTAAAAGGGAATATGATCATAATCCTCCTTACTGATTTTATAATTAATTTGAACCATGTTTACAGAAAGTTTCGCTGATTTTAAGAAGAATTTGGAAGAACGAGGAAATGATGGGTTACCTACTTCAAATAGTTCCGCGATGGCGGTGTCCTCGTCGCTAGAGGCTGCCACTTTGAAGATGAGATGACGTGATGAGATCCTGAAGTTTTCTTACGGTGGGACAAATGGTCACACCAGGTGGGATAAGAAGTCACACCCCGCTGACTTGTAGAGATGTTCGTCGCGAATAAGGCGTTAAAACGCGCCTAAGTCTCGTGGGTCAATAGAACACACTGGTACGGCGCCACAACTTGAATCGCACTACGCACTAGACTCCGGGTCAAATGGACACGTACTAGAGGTCTGTGGATCAGATGATTCGCACTGAGTACCGATGACTTAGTTTCGCAAGTTCCTGTTCACGGCGCCAGTTACGTCAGAGATAAGAAGAACTTCCTTTTTAAAAAGAACACTTTTTATTGAGACAATACAATTTTGAATTTATAATTTGGATTACAAAGACTGAAGTGAAACCGACAGAGTATCGACTATGACTGACCAACCTGGAGGGGAGGTCTAAGGGTATATATATATAAAGAGCTTATGCTGCAGAAAAGATAGAGAAGGATTGGTGCTATAACTTCAATGACATGTTACTATAAATGTAGAATAAGTTACTACACTTCGTATAGCTGGGGAAACAATTTTTTTTCCCAACGAATTCGTAGGGTGGAAAGAGTTAAAAGGAAAAAAGAAGAAAAAAAAATAAGAAAAGAAAAAATGAAGAAATAATGAACTTGGTTCCTATTAAATTTTAATAAGACTCGAGTAATAACTTCGGTTTTATGTCATTTTTCTTATTAAAACAGAGAAGGTTTTTACACAATTTATGGAAAGCCAGAAGTTCCGTGAGGCCTCCTATAATTTCAGCTATCTGAATAAGCCAGATTTTTCTCTAAAGGCAATAAAAAAATATATGCAATGTGGCCCATAACAGGACTTTTTATACAATACCACTTTCGTACAGTTCACTCGCTCTCTCTCACTCTCACTCAACAGATTTCTTTGTTTCATTGTACACGGTAGTTTGAGTGACAACATATACCTGGTAATGCCAGTATAAAATGAATTTGAGATGGGGAAGGGACTATGATCTCAGCAAAGGTGGTTGGTATAAGAAAGTCCTGTATTGGCCACATCCCATATATATATTTTTTTTCTTTAATTTCATCCTTTTTTATTAAAAAAAAATTTGAAATTCGTTGCTATGCGTTAGAATACTTGGAAATATTTCCTTAAAAATTCGTCGTCCTTGGGATGGGACGTTGAGCGATGGTCCCGCGCCTGTACAAAGTCAGGTTCTCCTTAAAAACCCTAGGTGAAATACAGTGTAAACTCCATTTAACGTCACTCGATTTAACGACAAACTTCCTAAAACATCGAAATTACTTGAATCTGATTGGTTTACCTTGTTGTCCATACAATGATACACTCTATGTAGCATCACACCCACTCTAAATAACGACAACAATACGTCATTACTAAGCAATAAACAGTACTTTCAAGTTGCCGAAATTAATAAGAACTGCAGCTGTGTACGTTCTTTTGTTTGTTATTTTGTTGCTTTATTGTCTAGCACGTATTTACCTCGACCGTCGGCATCATACGTACCGAAGATTCTAAGAAATTCGTTCGACAGCCTGGCTACAACAGCTTCACTTACAGATGAAGAAATTCTGGGTTCGGTGAGAAAAACTGAGGAACAACAAGGGTACGAAGAAGATGAGACGGATGATCCTGAGCCTCCACCAAGCATTAAACAACTCGATGCAGCGAAATTATTAGAAAAATACTTTTTGTATAACCAACTTGATCCCACAGTATCCCAAAATATGAATAAAATACATGAGAAAATACAATTAAAATACTGGAGCAGCAAAAAACGTCACACGAAGATAACAGACTATACGCAACAAGCGTTGTTATTTGTATCAATATTAATGTTTGTTGTTATACTTTATTAGTAAATACATATTATAATAGTAAAATACTATTAAATGTAATATGATATGTAGGTATTGATTTTTCTTCTCTTCATTTAACGACAACTCTCAATAACGCTATAAAATGCGCAGTCCCTTAAGTGTCGCTATATAGAGTTTACACTGTATTTATAATAATAAACTTAGGATAGGCACAATTTAGGATTTCCATAGTAGAATCGGCCTCATGTCCACCAGAGCGACGAAAGAGAGCTCGCATTCAATGTAGAGAGGTTCTGTCGTGTAAATGAAAACTCAATACTTGGCCAACGTTTCGGAAACTATTTATTTCCTTCTTCAGGGCCTACAGAATAAAACAAACAAATTAGTCATTATGGACAATGATATAACTAGATACTTAATAATAATGTTAAAAAGAGATGGAAACAGTTTTTATAAATAAATAAAAGAAAAAAAATAAATAAATAAAAAAATAATTTTTTTTTAAAAATAAATATAGATTATTTTACTACTAATTAAAAATATATATATATATATATATATATATATATATATATTTGTTATGTAACGTTCAGATTTGCGATGGCTGTGCTCTGTTGAACATCCCCGTACCTTCCTCAATGGTTTATGTCTTGGTCCGGTCCCATCCCAGAAAGTACCTCCTTCAGTCTACCTTCTATAAGCAATAGTTAGTTATTATGACACATGCCCGGGCCTTAAATACAAGGGCATATCGCCTACTACCAGAGTGCTCTTTCGTCGCTCTGGTGGACATGAGCCCGACTCTATAAATTTTGTCTACCCTATATTTTTATTCATAAATATATATATATATATTTATTTTTTATTATTTATTTATTTAATTTTTTTTTTCTCTCATTTATTTATAAAAATTGTTTCCATCTCTTTTTAACATTATTATTAAGCTTGCCTTTTTATATCATTGTCCATAATGATTAATTTGTTTGTTGTATTCTGTAGGCCCTGAAGAAGGAAAGAAATAGTTCATTGCTAAGCAAAACTATCCAACTATAACTATCAAAAATATATAATAAATAATTATATAATAAGAGATATAATAACTCTCAATAAAGCTATAATACTAGAATAGGTATTAGGAGGTAAACAAGACGTAATATCAATTATGTAAGCTAATGGAAGCCAAGGTCGCTCTAACCAATGGGCGAGCTCTCTTCAATTTGTATCGTTTGAAGCAGCCAATGACATTCCTAAGAGTGTACCAACAGTAAATATCCCAGAGAATCTTGATCATGCTGCTACTCAATAGGGATCCGATGGCCGATGGTTTGAAAAACATCGATGTTCGATGGTTCTGTATCGACATTTTTCCTGCCATCGATGGTATTGAGACAATGGTTATTCGTTTGAAATTCCGTGGAATTTTTGATGAAATTATAGAAGAAGAAGAATGTTATGTTAGGCGCTCAACTACTCAGGTTATAAGCGCCAGAGAACTTGGTGGGAAAGTTCCGCAGAAGATTCATACTGTGAAGGAACCAGATTAACGTGTACAGTGTTACAAATCAACATACCTTCAACGTACAGCAAAACATACACACACGTCCCTGGCAGAGCCTCGGCCCCAAGGCAGGGCGGACCCACGCTCTCAAATTCAGGAAAAACTTTACTTGCATAAACAGAAAGAGGTGGCACTGGGGATGTGGACAAAAACCATGTCGCCTTAACTATATATAACCAGTTCTATGTACAGTGCTACTTTGTTACAATATACATTTGTACAATTGTGCTACATTAGTGAATAGAACTTTACAAATTATTCAGACTGACCTATATTCCCATGGGAAAAAATTCCAAATCCCCGCCATCCTCCTGGGCCAACTCGCCCCGAGAGCGGGGAGTCAACGCTAAGCCTTGAGGCCCCGCTAGAGCCAGAGGACGCATCAGATACTCATTATACTTCCTCATATACAGATATTCAACACACATTCGACTATTTCCCAGTCCCAACATTGTACTAAATTTCATTAAGGATATCTGCATCCTTTAGTAAAGCCATCAGCTTATCTATGGTTTCATTTCTGTTCCCTAGTACCTCATATACGTTCCGGGACAACCCATGTTGCTCGAATAGTGACTCATAGGCTCTGCACTCTTCAATGATATGTCTGACAGTCAGACGTACTCCGCAGGTCCTGCAATCGGGTGGGTCATCACGGGTGATGAGGTACCGATGCGTTAACCGGCAGTGTCCCAGTCTCAGCCGAGCCAGGGTAACTTCTTCACGTCTCGAGCTTCGGTTGGAAGAGGCCCAAGGATTGACTAATCTTTTGGTCATCTTGAGTTTATTTTCTTCGACATTATTCCACTGCTCTTGCCACTGATCGAAAACCTCCCTAATCAGCGGGCATGCTAATTCTCTCGGGGTCAGAACCGTCGGTAACATATCGGTCAGTTCATGGGCTTCCTTGGCAGCTTTATCTGCTGTCTCGTTTCCAGAGATGCCAATATGACCGGGAGACCAAACTAGTGCCACTTTCTTACCAATGTCAGACAAGGCTTTGATGATGCAATGTACTTTGTGGGTCAGTGGATGCCTGCTGTACATGTTGTCGAGACCGTGCAGAGAGCTTAGTGAGTCAGTACAGACTATGATGAGATCCTCGGCTTCTAGGATAGCATTTTCCAAGGCTAATGAAATCGCAGTCAGCTCAGCAGTATAAATATTGGCTAGTGGGTGCAGTTTGAATTTTTGAGTTTTGAATGTTGTGGTGAAGGAGCACGTCGTTGAGTTAGGGATTCGAGAGCCATCAGTATAATATCGAGCTCCGAGGGGCATGGATGCAAGGATGGAGAAGAAGGTATGTTTTTGTTCTTCTACACTACGCCCCTGGCACGCATTGAGATATGCTTTCGGTTTTATGAGTGTCCATGGAGGTTGTTTATTGTCGGTCCTTTTTGGCATCTGATCAATTGCCATAACCGCTGTTTGCATCCTCAGGGCGAGAGGTAAGGTGGGATTGGTTGCATTTTGATAAAGGTGTTTGTACATTGGTTTGAATATTAATTTATAATTTGGATGACTAGGGTTTGGATATAGTTTGCAGATGTACTTTGTAGCGAGCTGTTGCCTTCTAGAAAATAACGGCAGGATACCGGCCTCGCAGCATATGCTAACAACAGGGCTCGTTCTGAATGCGCCTATAGCAACCCTCAATCCTCTGTGATGTACTGCGTCAAGAGTTTTCAGGGCTGGAGGTCGAGCTGAGCCATATACAAAACAACCATAGTCTAAAACGGATTGTATTAAGGCTCGATAAATTTTTAAAAGAGTCCTTCGGTCGGATCCCCAGTCTAAGTTTTGTAACAAGTACATGATTCTCATTTTTTTATTACATCGTTCTTTTAGGTCTGTTATATGTTTCTTCCAGCTAAGACGAGAGTCAAAGATAAGGCCTAAAAAGCGAGTGGATTCGATTTGGTCAATCTGGGAGTTTCCCAAGTTGATGGTAAGTTGATTTATTTGTTTTTTTCTATGAAAGTGTACAAAACGGGTTTTGCTATCGGATATTTTGAGCCCAGAATTTCGAGACCAATTTATTATTTTGTCCGTAGCTGTTTGGAGATGAGCTGCAATGTAATCCAGGTTGAGGCCCCTACATAGAATCGCGAAATCATCTGCATAGAGAAATCCTTTAACGTATCTCGTTAGACATTGAGTCAGGTCATTTATTGCAATGTTAAATAGTGTAGGACTCAATACACTTCCTTGAGGGATACCATGAAGATTATATCTCAGACAGGACCGGGTTTTTCCTGTTATTACTTGAAGTCTTCTATCTTGCAGAAAATTCTTAACAAATAGAGGTAAGTTGCCTCTAAAGCCCCAGTTGTGGAGTTTTTTGAGGATCCCATATCGCCATACCGTATCGAATGCTTTCTCTATATCGAAAAAAATTGCCACCGCGTGTTGATTGTTTATAAAGGCATTCTGTATCTCGGTGTCTATCCTGACTAGATTATCTATGGTGGAGCGATTGTCACGAAAGCCACTCTGCACTGGGTTGATAAATCCATTTCTCTCAAGGGTCCATCTCAGTCTCTTGTTGATCATCTTTTCAACGAGCTTACATAGGCAGCTAGTGAGAGAGATGGGCCTGTAACTGGAGCAAAGTCTCTTATCCTTACCCGGCTTCAGCAGTGGTATGACGAGGGAGTCCCGCCAACTTGCTGGGAATCTGTTCATTGTCCACAGTTCGTTGTACATCCTCAGCAGCAGATCAAGCGTTGAGTCCGGTAGATTGCGGATCATATCATATAGAACCTCATCAGGACCAGGTGACTTACCCTTGAGGCCTTTCAGGGCGCTATCAAGTTCCCATCTACTGAAAGGTTGATTATAGTTTTCATTGTTCGGTGACCCGAATTCCAGGATATTGTCTTCTTCCCTATCCCTGTACTCTGTAAACCAGTGATCATAAGTCCAGTCGTCGAGACAAAAAGTGCTGGCTAGTTTGTTTGCTACTTCGTGCTCGTCACAGATCAATCTTCCTCCTGATTCTAAGATGATGGGGGTCTGTGCAGGAGCAGCTTTCATGGCTTTGATTCTTTTCCACAGAAGTTCGGATGGTGTAGTAGAGTTAATATTTGCTATAAAACTGTGCCAGGATTCTTTTTTATTTTGTAGAATTATTTTTTTGCAAGCTGCTTTGAGCATTTTATAGTTGACAAGATTAGATTCAGTCATATTCCGCTTGAATTTTTGTAAGGCTCTCCTTCTTTTTCGTATAGCTTCTTTACACGCCTTATTGAACCACGGAACCAGTTTTCTGTTTGACACCCCAGAGCTTCGTGGGATGGCCTTGTGGGCAGCATTTAAAATGGTTTCAGTAAGAAGCTGACAGTTGTATTCAGGGTCAGAGGTCCATTGCTGAGAGAGGACTGCCTCCTTTCTATAAAGATCCCAGTCTGCTCTCTCGATAATCCAGCGGCCCCGCCTAGAGGCTTCTCTGACATCTAGACCTAAAGAGATCCGGATAGGAAAGTGATCACTGCCGAACTGGTCCGGAAGGACGATCCAATGAACATGAGGGAAGATTGATGGGGAACAAACTGTTACATCAGGAATAGAGAAAGTGTCATATGCCGGGCTAAGGTAGGTAGGCTCGCCAGTGTTAACTACAATCAGGTTTTCATCTTCAAAGATTCTCCCAAGCATAGCTCCTCTTGTATTCTTCGAGTTGGAACCCCAAATTGGATTATGTGCATTAAGGTCCCCGAGCAGAAGAACCGGCCGTGGGAGCTGACTGATAACATGTTTTATTTGTGCCTCAGAAATGCTGGTTGATGGGGGAAAATACAGGTTACAAATAGTAAGATACGGGGGTGTACATAGTTTGACTGCTGTGACTTGTAGAACTGTATTAATACTGAGGGGTTGTTGAGGTATATTGTTACGGAGGAGGATGAGGACTCCGCCAGCTGCTCGTTCGACCTGCGGACCATCACATCTCACCGAGACGTAACCTGCAATCTGCATACTGCAGTCCTTCTTCAAATGGGTCTCCTGGAGACAGAGGCAATCCGGACTCTCTTCAGCTATCAGTGAAAGAATATCCTCATATTTTTTCAATCCATTGCAATTGAATTGTATTAGTTTAAATACCATGAAGAAGTGATTGTTTTAAGATGGATAACTTTATTTTATTATTTTCCCTTGTTTTATTTTAATCTTCCCAACTACTTTGTGGTCCACTTCCATACTGGAAGTGCTGGAAGTAGAACTTCTACTCGAAGAAGGACGGGACTTGTTTTCGAGTTTAGTGTTTGTGGGTTTGGTTGAGACAGGTTTTTCCTTTGGCCTATTTCCCGGGGTTTCCCGGGTCTTGGATGGGGGGGGGGGGGGGGGGGAGGGTTTTGCCTGGCGGCAAGAGGAGGAGGAGGGGAGGAGGAGGGGATGGAGGGAGAAGGAGCAGAGGTTTGGGTGGGGGGGCTGGGGAGGGGGGCACTGGTCTCTAGTACTCTAGGCCTAGTGGAGAGGTCCGGCTGTCCGGCAGTTTCTCTAATTGGGTTACTATTTTTCGGTATTTCAAATATAAAGCTATCTGTTTGAATCGCACAATCTTTCGTTTCTTTTTTATTCCTAGTTATAGCATTGGCATATGAGCCGCCCAATGTATTTTGTTTTTTGAATAAAATTTTTGCTTCTCTATAGTTTATTTTATCATTAATTTGTATTGCCTTTATACCTTTTTCTTCAGCGAACTTGGGGCATTCCTTGCTCCAGGCGGAGTGCTCAAGCCCACAGTTTATACATTGGGGAGTGTAAGTACATTCTGATGAGTTTTCACAGTGTTTCTCATTTCCACATCGTGCACATATGTCGTTTGGTTTGGGACAAAATTTGGAGGTGTGATTGAACCCAAAACATCTAAAGCACCTCATTGGCAGAGGTAAATATGTCCTAACTGATATATTGAGATATCCTATTTTAATTGAAGGGGGACAGTTGAGAGTATTGAAGGTGATTATGTAAGAGTGGGTATTAATTACTTCTCCATTGAGTCTTTTAGTAATTCTTACTACATCAGTAACAAATTGGTCTGAGAGTTCTTTTATTATTTCTTGTGGTTCTACAAAGCTAAGGTCATAACATCTGATAACTCCCTTTGATGAATTTAAGGATTTATGAGGTTCCACCTGGATGTTTATATTTTCTCCTAGGTTAGTAGTATTTAGCAGGTTTTTAGACTGATTTGTGTTTTCGGTTTCAATAAGTAGGCTACCACTCCTAAGTTTTTTAATATTTTTAACGTTACCATTGGCGGCTTTAGTTATGGCTTTATTTATAAAGAATGGAGAGATCTTACTAAAAGTTTCTTCGCCTATTCTATTTATGATTATGAATTTAGTAAATGGCTCACTTATTTTTGGTTCTGGGGACTCAAGCCGAGTTCTTTTTCTCTGTTTTATTTTTGATAGGTCTGATCTAGGATATTGTCTGTCATAGTTTATTTTATCAGGTGGTTTATTAGAATCTATATCTGGCGGTTTATTCATGTTTAATATGGACGTCACAGAAAGAAATATAAACTGAACGCTATTTATGAAAATAACTAATTGAATAATACAGTTAATATGGAAGTGGATTTAAGTAGATAAATATAAAAATATAGCCTTATCTGTTAGACCGGTCAGGTTATCCTCACGGCAAGCAGGCACAGACTGTGATGATGAAATTATATATAAGTCCTATTAAATAAATAAAACAAACTTATTTTTGAAATATTATCTATTCCACTAAAGATATATATACATATATAACTACCGGTTTCGGCTTTATACCATCGTCAGGTTTAGTTATGAACCAGTTCATAACTAGACCTGACGATGGTATAAAGCCGAAACCGATAGTTATATATGTATATATATCTTTAGTGGAATAGACAATATTTCAAAAATAAGTTTGTTTTATTTATTTATTACAAGTTTCCACAATATGTCCGCGTTTCTCAACTTAGAAGTTGTTAAGTCCTATTAATCAGTACCATACTCTTTATATAGTTCATATTTTCCGTTTGGAATAATAAAACTATATCATATGAACCAATTCTCCCCAGGCTATAATGTTATGATATGCAATGATTTAGAGTCTATTAGTATCGTGGAAAGACAGGGGTTGAAATCTTCAGAGATGAAAGCTATAGCCCCACACTATAAGTGAGTAAATACTAGATAGCCAGTATCTACTCGTATCAGTACTTATACACATCAGTGCTTATAGACAACAGTGCTTATGACATCAGTGCTTATTGACATCCGTGGCTTATAGACAACAGTGCTTATTGACATCAGTGCTTATTGACATCCGTGGTTTATAGACAACAGTGCTTATAGACAACAGTGCTTATTGACATCAGTGCTTATTGACATCCGTGGCTTATAGACAACAGTGCTTATAGACAACAGTGCTTATTGACATCAGTGCTTATTAGTGTGCATTTACTTAAATGATCAAATTTAACAACACAATTAAACAAAAAAAAAAAATATATATATATCTTCGTATTTTATTGTCGATTTTACGTATAATATTATTTATTTGTGTATTTTTAAACTTTTTTTTTGTTGTTGGCCTTACGTGCGATGCATATAAGCCATGTCATTGTGTTATCTAGTTATTTATGACATCCATGGCCCCGGGAGGGAGTTCTATTTACGAAATAAAACTCACTTCCGGTTATTTGCGTACATATGTATGTTTGGAATTTTAATGTACTTCATTTGTTTCTAAATGTATATGCAGATATATATTTTTATTAGTGGTAATTTGCTACCTGCCAATTGTAGAGTTAGCACTGAAGATGGCTCATGTGGCTGAAAATTGACTCTGCCAAATAAAGATGTGAACAAGATTTGACCTTCCATCACTGCCAACCGAATACCGACTCCACAAAAAAAGCTGGAGGAAAAGTTTGTTTCCAAATTACTTTCATTGCTGGTGATTCACCGACATCCTTTTGTATTCATGATTTTTATGAATAAAAATATTTTATTAAAATCAGTCACTCTTTCATTTATGTAAAATGACATCAGAAATTCGACGCTGAGTTTTCAACAAAATTTCATGTTTTCTGATCTAATTCAAAAAATTTAAAAAAATAAGTCGTCAGTGAATCACCAGATATGTACTTCCCCAGCACGAATTAATCAATTACATTTTTGCTCTCCCTCAAAAACCAATTTACCGTTTGGGATAAAAATCTATACAAGGGTAGCTTAGCTTTTCCTTCCAAGCGAAATTGGATTGCTATACAGAAATACGAGAGAGTAACTGTAGCTGACAGTAACAGGCACATAAAAGTATAGGAGAGAGGGAGAGAGAGGGTGTGTTAGAGAGGGTGAATGAGACAGAGAGAGATGGCGAGAGAAAGAGAAGGAGTGGGAGGGTGTGTTAGAGAGGGAGAGAGAGGGTGTGTTAGAGAGGGAGGGAGGGTGAGGGTATGTTAGAGAGGGTGAATGAGACAGAGAGAGATGGCGAGAGAAAGAGAACGAGAGGGAGAGAGGGTGTGTTAGTGAGGGAGAGAGAGGGTGTGTTAGAGAGGGAGGGAGGGTGAGGGTATGTTAGAGAGAGTGAATGGGACAGAGAGAGATGGCGAGAGAAAGAGAAGGAGAGAGTGGGTGGGAGGGCGAACGAGGGAGTGAGGGGAAGAGAGAGAGAGAGGGATGGGGGTGTGTTAGAGAGGGTGAGTGGGACCGAGAGAGAAGGCTTGAGGAAGAGAAGGAGAGGGGGGGAGGGAGAGAGAGGGTGAATGGGACAGAGATGACGAGAGAAAGAGAAGGAGAGGGAGGGAGGGAGAGAGAGAGAGGAGAGGGAGGGAGAGAGAGAGGAGAGAGAAAGGAGTCATTGTCTCTGGGATGTGTATTTAAAACATACCTATCTCTGGTAGCTTGTGTGGAAGTAGGCTGTACGGGAGGGATAATTAGATGCAGAACACACCATAACAGGTGGTCCCCACACCGGAACAGGGACCGCTAAAAAACATATTTTGTTTCCGTTCCACAGTGGCTCTCTCAGCCAGGCCTATCAAAGGCAGAACAAAATATATGTGACGTGGACGTTACAGGACTTTCTTATACCAACCACACTTACAGAACACGCTTCCCACCACCCCCCCCTCCTGAAAAACATTGTACACCGTAATAAGTTACGGTGAATTATTAGAATTATTCTGAGAGGGAATTTCTTATACGCAGTAATGCCAATATGAAATGATTTTGAGGAGGGAGTGGGGAGAGAGAGTGATCTGTAAGCGTGGTTGGTACAACAAAGACCTATAATGGCTACCTGACACATATTTTCTTTATTTTCATAATTTTTCATAAAAACTACCAATAAAAAGGAAAACAAATTATAATTAGGTACGTAATACAATTTAAAGATTATGAATGAATTATTTTCTACAATTTTCATAATTTGAGGCACTATAACTTTCTTCGTATTGATCCTATCTCAAATCTGAGGATCATAAACTATTCGAAATTTAATGAGAAACATTTTCGATAAGAAACAATTTTGCGATAGGACTCGTTTTCCCGTAAATGAAAGAAATGTCTAGAAATATGTGCTTCAAAACTACATTTCAAGACGGTTTTCTATTGTTTTTATTTTGAACCTTAGTAAAGTGGTCTCAATTTTCGTTCGATTTTGGCGAAAATCTAATCAGATCTAAGTTAGGAAATGTGACTTCATTGGGAAATAATAACATGGTCATAGGTATTGCAAACTTTGATTCTGTTCTCTGGAGACAGGAAAACCAGTGTTTTTTCTCCTTATTTCCCCCCTTTTTGTGGCTTGGACCATAACTCGTGTCCACTCTTGGCAGAGATGGACAGTACATCCAGAGGCTAAGGGTGGCCCACCCCCAGGGAACAAATGAACATCCCCTGGACTAGACGGAGATAGAACTCCTGGAGAATTGGACAAGGGAACTTCCAAGATATTGATTAGAGTGGCCAGGATTTCCGGATTGGCACATTGTGTTCGCTTTTTATGGAACCTCTGTCCCACTCATCTTCCACCTTTTTCTGTTATTACTTGCCCAGCTGTGCGATGTATAGGGAGAGTTATGTCAATGTTGAGTTTTCCGACCCCTGATTAAAAAACTGATTTGAAAAAAATTTCGGTAAATATCACCGACAATGAAAATGAAATGAAAAGAAATTTTATTATAGTGGGACAGAGGTTCCCCTAAGAATAAATACATATATAGTAAAGAACAGGAAACAATGAAATATAGTATCAGTATGACGAACAAAGAAATAAATAGATAAATAAATAAATTAGTGCTACATTGGAGAACAACTAGACAATTAAAAATATATATAAGTAGAGAATAACAGAAAAAACATAAAATTAACAGCTTCATTATGATGAAAAAAATAAAAATAAAAGTATCTATATAAATAAAAGAGAATATGTAAAAAAAAAAACTATATAACTAATAAAAAAACAAAATAGATAATAAAAATCGACAGAGCATAATACTATGATGTTGATTATAAAAGAGAAGGGAGGATGCCCAGACAAGTGTGAGGAGAGAGAAGAAAAATAAAAATAAACATAATAAAATAAGCTAAAATAAAAAATAATATAATAAATGCATGATAAAAATATATAATGTGTAAAATGAATAAAAAAGGAATAATATTAGTTATTATCGAATAATGTAGGAAATATGATAAAAGAAATATAACAAAAATACAGAATAACAAAAAAAAATAAGAGAAAAAAATGGGATAAGTAAATAATGATTAGATAATTGAGATTGACGAATTAGAGAATATGGGGGAGAGATCAAAGGGGAGTGGATTGTGTAGTGAAGAGGAATTGGTATAGTGAGGATTTGAAGGAAGCCACGGAAGGAGAGTGACGGATTGGGGGAGGCAGGGAGTTCCAAAGAGAGGAGGTCTGGACAAGAAATGAATTGCGGAAGGCCGAGGAACGATGGGACAACAATTAAAAACCCCCCCAGCGCAGCAAATAACAACATTTTTTGCTCTCCCTCTTAAAAATTAATCCATTGACAATTGAAAATCAATAGATACATTTATATCGACAGTTATAGTTGTTTTGAATTGAGCCCCCCCCCTCCCCCTCCCCCCCTCCTCTAATCACTCACTTCCCTTTGGTCGATTTGGCTTAAAACTGATAGGTATCGCCCTTTCTAGGGTTTTGGGTTCGTCTCATAACGTTAACTACTCCTTCCCTTTGGCTGATTCGACTGAAAATCAATAGGTGTCGTCCTTATGGGGTTCTATGAACATATAAAATTTTGTTTCCATACGTTCATGCTATCGGGAGATATCTGGTTTACACACACGAAGGATATTTTTATTTTTTTTAAATTCTGGAACCAGTTTGAAAACTTAAGATTTTGTAAAAAATCAACATCGAATTTTTATACTGCGGAAGTAAAAGTTCCAGCAAGTCTTGGACAAACTGATAAAAAAAATAAACTTGAGGGCTACTTGCTCAAATTACTTTAAAAAAAAAAAATAGTGTGAGGATTCAGAAGCCCGCATGTTAATTAACTATTGATATTTAGCCCATACGGTCGATTGTTTTCGAAGAAAGAGCGAAAACGTAATTGATTAATTCGATTTGGAAAAATAAATTGCCAGTGATATACCTACGACTTTTTTAAAAAGAGGTGAAAAATAATGCTTAATTTTAACGCATCGCTTACGAAGAACTTAACGGGGTTTTCTCATATGAATAAAAAGGGATCAATTTCCAATTCAAAAGTAAATTTCTTTTTAATATATTGTGAAACCTGTTCTCCTGTAAAAAACCGAACACCTATAAATAAAACGACTGTAAAATATAAAATATAAATAACTTTAAAATAGTCTATAGAGAGAATGAGAGGGTTGCTTGAGGCGACAAAATTCTTTAGAACGGTACCATCCTGCATAAATTTGAAGAGTCCACTTCTAATTCTAACGGTTCTTACAGAAATGGAAGCGGGGCTTCAACAGGACCACAACAGTCTCCCTCTCTCAATTTATGTACAATTTTGGTAGAAAAAAAAAATTGTTCTTTTACTGTTATGAGAACATAAATGCAGTACCGTAGTATAAGGGTGTTCACAAGCTGGATCAATAACGGTACCTCCAAGTTCAAAATTTCATTTAATTTTCTCTTTCCGGATAAACAAAATTTTGCATTTTCCTATCAGGAACAAAAAAAATTGGTGAATCACCGACAATGTTCTTCCGCAGCACGAATTAATCAATTACATTTCCGCTCTCCCTTCAAAATCAATTCACCGCTTGGGTTAGAAATCAATATTAGACTTATGTAGTAGGTATTGTCCATATCGGGTTCTGATTTTATACTTGAAACTTCACATCGATACATTCACTACATCGGCAGTTATTAAAGTTTTTGAGTTGAGTTCACCCCTTAATCCCCCCTTCCCCTAAGCAGATTTGGACTAAAAATCGATATGTGTCGCCCTTATGATGTTCTGGATACACACATACAATGTCACATCGATACATTCATTCTATCGTGTTCACAGACATATACACGTCTTCATTTTTGGAATCAGGGGGTTGAAAACATGATATTCCAGCGAAATTTCAACAACTAAATTCTGACGGATTACAAAACTTCCCCTATACCTCTTATATCTGGGGAAGTAACATTACATGTACTTTGTAGAAGAAAAAAAAAAAAAAAAAGAAAAAAAAACACCTTAGGATGAATGCAGGTAGATTGGAGGGCATAAATGCACTTTTGTGTGCACTTATCGACCAGGCTGTTATGTATGGAGAACGAGGATGGTGTGAAGGTAGCAGAGGTAAGATATTCGCCAAGGACGCCCGCTCCCACTCCCGTCCTGTCTTAGCAGGCTCGCCGCGGCGCACTCAACCAGCCGTACAGTTCCAGCCAAACAAAACCAACAGAGCGTCCGTCCATATCAGCCTCATCCAGACAAGTGTACTACCTGAGTCGTAAATATATTATAATGAAGTTAAATATATTTACTTACCAAGGGGTAGGTAAAAATTAAATTCCGATGAAAACTCAACATCGAATTTCTGACCGATTAAATAACTTCCTCTATACTTCATATGACTGGGGAAGTAAACACAGAACCTTTTCAGCTCCAAAACCCTTCTCTATATATGTATATAGTTAAAGCTAAATGTTAAAATGGATTTTTAAAAAGAATTCTATATAAAAGGTCTCATTCAAAAATTTCCCTGAAAATTCACAATGGAACCTTGTTACGATTTAGTCGCCTCAGCAAACAGTTCCCTCTTTTTGTGGGAAACTCACCATAAAAACTGGACAAAAAAGAGTAAAATATAAGCAGCTTACGGAAAATGAAATTTTTTTTTTTTTTGCATATTTTTCCATCTTTTATAAATTTACAGTCGGAATAATTTTGAACAGTTCTCATGTAAAAAGGTATAATTAGTTCAACTCTTTGTGTCAGATAATTAGTTTAATATTTAGATGTTTCAATATTCCTGGAACCGTATAAAATGAGGTAATGAAGGATGTACGGAATATAATAAATACATCATATATATTATGTATAAATATATAAAAAATCATTAATAAATATAATAGTATTTATTTCCTTTAAACCATAACGTAGTAATTGGACGTCATACAATTTTTTACATCAAATTGGCTTATAATTCTGAGGAGGTTACCCGGCTCCGCCCGGAGTAACTTGAACCAGATTAGTAACTTCGAGGTTAATATTTAAAAAATAAAATTACTTTCATTTTTATTTACAAATAGATATTTACAACTGTTTAAAAATAAATACAACAAGCAAAGGTGCTAATAAAGAGATAATGGCAATGTCAAAATGTCATGAGGGGAGAAATCACCCAGTGGTGACACTCCCTAATAACTGATTTTCTCTCATTTGTAACTAATCACTGTCACTGCTGCTGGTAAGGAGGTCTCTAGGCCATTGACGCTCAAGCCGTCGTTGGGGAAGTATGCCAGAATGGAGGGAATATAATAAAGAAGGGAAAATATTTTTTTATATTAGGATTTAGCGACTTCAGTGACAAAAGGTACGTTAAGGTCAGTGTGAAGAGTTTTGTTGGAGACGTAATAAGGAGCATTGGCTATTTTACGAAGGATTTTGGATTGAAAGGATTGGATGCGCTGGAGATTAGAAGCTTTGGCAGAACCCCTGAGTTCAAGCCCGTAAGTCCACATAGGTTTGAGTACTGCTTTGTATATAAGTCGTTTTTTTTTTCAAAGTTAATTTGAATCTTTTGTCTAGTAGGATTCCAAGTTAGTCGTTTGTCGAGTATGAGGCCGAGATAGCGGACTTCGTTTTTTAAAGGGATGGGATTTTTGTTAAGGTACACTGGAGGGCAGGTATATTTTCGACGAAGGGTCAAGACGATGTAAACTGATCTAACCACTAACCTGTTCAAAGTCAAACGTTGAAGATATTTCTCTAAGGATTGTGAATAAGTGTTAAGTCGGATGTAATGATTTTCAGAACGCGATATTCAATTTGACTTGATCAGTTTTCCAACACCATTTTGAAGATGTGTAATAACGCACATCCCTCCCATGCTCTCCCTGTTGATCCTATGAGTTAGGAACTTATGTACCATGGGGGTTTCGCCTGCTGGGGGTTGCTGTTCGGTCCCCCCGGGGGTCGTGGGTGCCGGCGGCCCTTCCCTGCATCTCGTCCCCAGATACAAAAGGGACCTGGCTAATGTGCTTTGCACAAAGCCAATTAAAGAAAAAAAAAAAAACTTACGTACCAAGTTCCTGACACCCAGGGCATCATCTCAGTATACTTAGTCAATTTTGTCGGAAATTAGACTTACAAACTTATTTACAATTCTTACAGATTTAAAGTCCCCCCCACAAACAACCCCTCTTCCATTCAAAATTTGGTGATGTCACATGGTCTCTTTTTGAATTGGGCTTATAATGATGCAATTCGTGACATTTCATGAAAATCGATCGAAGATTCATTTTATATTTTGCCTCTCACCCCTCCCGTTCAAGTATATAGGCCACAACGTAGCCAATGATTCAACATAGGGCTAATAAGAATGGTCATCAAAGTCGATTCAGCGTGTTTTTGCACCAACTTGTTACCAACACAAGGACATAAAAAACTATAGATTTATATACTTAGAGATAATAACTCTTATTGAAGGCTATCTGTTATAGACTGTCCCGGACTTTTTTGTAAAACTATTTATTGCCAATAATTCCTCCATATATCATTTTGATATATATTCAACGGTTTAGGCAGCGTATGGAATAAATGGCGCCCGGACGGCCGTTTCACCTGTTCATCGGAAAGGAGTAGTTTTTGAGATTACCTCAAACAAACAAACAAACAAACAAACTTTCTCTCGTTATATACTAGTATAGTTTGTTATTTATGAGATAAGTCGTTTTTCTATTCTGAGATAAAATGTAATAAAAGATTTACTGTGTTAATTTTCAATCAATGATTTATTTTCCACCATTTTTCACAACATTTTTCAATCTCACTTCCAACTTTTCAATTTCCTTTTTAAAAAACATTAAGGCGTAGTCAAGGTCGACGCCGTAGATTTTCCGTGAAAACGTCGGGAAAAAATAATTTTTCATTTTCTTTTCGATGCTGCCGTAGCTCTTGCATTTGCTCGGCACTAGAATTTTTAGATTTTTTAAATTCCTTTTGGTGCGAGCTTTCTTCTGATTTGCGTTTTCTATAATTCTGCGCATATTTACAATTCATATGAGACAACTTTATTTTTTTTGTAATTTTCAATTTAATACAGTTTTTTTTTGTAATTTTCAATTTAATACAGATTTTTACATATATTTCAGTGAATATTTTTATTGTTTCACTTTGAGTTCTAGTAGTGCTCCTCAAGCTCTTTACAATGACATACGAATCAACGTCCTATCTAAACGCGTTATCACGCTACACTAATTTCTAATTTCACACAACGCTAATTCGCAACAATCATCCGCTGGCGCCCACACTACCCCGATAACGTCACAGGCAAAACAAACACTGCACAACAAACACGTACAGACATGCTCTCTATCCATTGTAACCTCAACCGTTGTTATCGCATTATTAGACTCGTAGTTACTATCGATTGAAATCAGACGGTATTTTGTAACACAAGAAAGTTTGACTGGCTATCACTGTGCTTAACGAGCGAATAGACGTTTTCACGTCAAAAACGTTTTGGTATTGATCCGAAAACTAAAACGACTGTTTTGATTGTTCCGTTTTATCTATCCACTGTCCAAGTTCTGAAGTCTCCGCAACTGATGCACGATGAACGACTTAAAATTTCCCAACCCAGGTGGTGTTGTTTATACACTTAAAAGTGTACACTGTGTCAAAAAATGTTTGATACATGTCAAGTGGGAGAAGGCCGTTCTGTTACGGCGGCCTAACCTCTGAGGAATCAGCGAATCTATTGTCTGGGTGACTATAGCGACACAGCAGCGGGAACTTGCCAATAGTTATGTAACTCCCCCCGGGAACGCAAGGGGTTCTACAGCCAATATTATATAAGCAATATAACGTTTTAACATCAACGCACAAACGTTTAATTAAAAAGAGGAGAATGTCAGATAAGCCCCATTTTCCCTTACTTCTTTTCACTTTCTTCGCCATTATTGTACTCCAACGCCGGGGTATAATCGAGTCCGGGGGACTCCCGAAGAAGAGTTAGAATTGCAAAACAAGTACGTGACTCTATCCCCTAAGACAGCTCTCCTGGGAGTCTCACTTTATCCAGGATCATTTTCCTATAAACAGTCATGATCCCTAGCCTTCCTGTCATTCTGTACTATAGATGGTAGGCAGTCCTTCCCAGTTGTGCAACTGCAACTGTCCTCAACGTAGCTCCCTGCCAATGTACTACCCAGTATAAATTATTAAACTAAATTGTTATACAGCCACTTCTGAATCCTCATACTAAATTGTGTGTCCCGTGATGTATAAAAAGAATACACACATTAAAAAATTATTAATATTAAAAAAATTAATTATATTTATTTTTCTATAAAAAGAAACTGAATTAATAAATAAATAATAAGAAACCATTTCTTTTAAAACAAATGAGTAAAAAAAAACACGGCATCAGCTGTTTTTTTAGTGTGTGTAGAGACGGGTCGAGGCCTGGGTGAATGGCGACGGTCTGAGTATGTGGAGAGTGGTGTTTAGGCTTAAAATGTAATGAACTAAATAGAATTGAATTGACGGTGAAATCGATCCGCAAAGAAGATAGGTACTGTTGTTTGTTTATATGTACAGGATATATGCCCAGAAATATATCTTAAATTTAAAAAAAATGGCCAAAATATAAAACCAAAAAAGATTGAATTAGTGTTAAGAATTTACTTTTGATTTTTTTGGTTTCAATGTTTATGGTGTTTTTTTATTTTAATAATGTAGATTTAAGAAAAAAAAACAATATTTGTTCTCGTAAATTCTATTCTATTCATTTCCCCTGTTGACCCAGTAAGATAATTTGAAAACCTTTGGATTAGATTTAATATTATTTAAAATTAGTAAAAATGGTCAATAAAAATCTCTTTGGAAATCCAAATGAAAAGTTGGTTAATTTAATTTTTTTTTTAAATACGTGCACTTTCTTAAAAACTGCACGTCTTGAACTTTGATATTTTAAGGGCCCTTTTCGAAAAATACTGTAGAAATCAAAATCTAATAAAATACCAGTTATAAAATTTCTACTGGAAATGTGGTAATTTTTGTTTATTATTAATTTATTGTTTATTTAATTATGATTATCATTTTATTATTTATTTTAATTTTACATAATTTCCATTACCACAGTCCATACATACATTACATGGGCAGTTATTAAAGTATTGGAGTCGAGCCCTTCTCCCTTGATCTACCCTCTTCTCTTCAACTGATTTTGCGGAAAATAAATAGATGAGGGTCCTTAAGGGCTTCTGGTTTCGTGTTGAAACATTACTTCTACCTGGAGTACTCGTGTTCACAAACACTTACATATAGAGACAGAGAATCGGTCGATTCCAGGTCGGAAAACATGAAATTCCGGTGAAAACTCAACATCGATTTTCTGACTGATTTCATAACTTCCCCAATACTTTGTATAGCTAGGAATATAAAAAAGAAATATCGGTAAGAAGAACCACCATTAAAGTTTAATGTGAAGATGGCTGATGTAGTGAGAAGTGATTATTTCACAGTTTGTAAGAGATTTTAAATCCTAGCCGGCTTTCGAGGTTGGGCTCATCATCAGGCAGTTTAATAAAACATTTTTTAATAACATAACCCCCTCTGAGTCAAAACAAGACAGTAATTTAGTTTTTAAAATATGTTTTAAAAAATGTATTGATTTCAGCCATGACGATTTTCGCTCTCCCTCCAAAACCACCAACGTTCGGGTTACAAATCGATAGTTGACTTACAAATGGACTTATAAATCTTTATGCTGAAAATCAATTATGGGATTCTGGGTACACATATAAAATTTCGTGTCCATATGTTCATTGTAACGGGAGTTCTCGTGTTCAAAGATCAGAAAGGGTCGGAAAACATGAAATTCCTGTGAAAACTCAACATCGAATTTCTGAAAGATTAGATAACTTTCCCTATACTTCGTAAAGCTGGATAGCCTCCTACCAGAGCGCTCTTTCCTCGACTCTACTGTGGGAGTCGTACATTTTGCCTACCAAGGTTTATTCAACAGGCTCGGGACCATCGCTTGAACGACGTGCTCAAGGTTGTTTCACCTCCCAGGTAAAAAATCTAAGGACCTCGGCCGGGGTTCGAGCCCACGATCTTGAGCTCAATAAGCTAGCACGCTATGTATGGCGCTCCCAGCCATCAGAAGTTATCGCAACCAATAAAAATTCTCCAGACAGGCACAAAGGGTAGTACGATCAGAATTTGACCTGATCTCGGACGCCCCCCCCCTCCCCCCCATCTTTGACTACGCCACTGGAATTATTTATTACTCCTCTAGCTGCATGGTTTTCCTTCCTTCTATTCTTGACTTAAGTCCTTTATTTGAGGACAAGAGGAGAGTCTCATGTATATTTATGTAGGCTCCTCGCAGCTATTACAAAACATGACAGTTCCATCTTCCTTTGTACTGAGATTTTTATGACTACTGAAGGATATTTAAGACAAAAGAGAGAATAAAATAAATGAATATACTGAAAAAAATCGATTCACAACGAAACAAAGACAAAGGCATTTTTCTACTTTAAAATGAAAATTTAATATATTTATTTAAAAACATACTTAGAATTGAAGTTATTTTTTACTTCCCTAACTAAACGAAGTAAAAGAGAAGTTATGTCTCGTTCAGAAATTCGATGTCGATTTTTCATAGGAATATCATGTTTTCCGACCCCTGATAATGTCCCAGTATTAAATAACCTTTTAAGTCTTTGCTCTCCCTCCAAAACCAATCGATCGTTTGAGCTAAAAGTCCATAGTTGACTTAAATAGAAGCTTCTAGATCCTCATTTTGAATTTTGTGTAGATGCATTCTTTGCATCGGTCGTTATTGGAGTTCTGCTCGTTTCCCATTTTCGGCTGATTTCGCGGTGTCAACATTATTAGGTTTTCAATTTTCATAAAATTTCGTGTTAGTACTTTGATTACAACTCTGTGTTAAATCCCTCCCCACTCCCCCTCAACTCTCTTTCCCTAAGGCCGATTTGCATGAAAATCAATAGGTGTCGTCTTAGTGATATATAAAATTTGGTTTAGATACATTCATTCTATTGGAGTTATCGTGTTCACAGACACACACAGACTGATAGAAATTTTTAAATGTAGAATGAGGGGCAGGAAAACATAAAACTCCCATAGAATTAGCAAACAGAACCTCGGGGAACTAAAAATTCTATATCAACACGATATATGTATACCCAAAAGGTGACACCTATTGATTTCAGCCGAATCGACCGAAGAAGCTGTACTTGATCCTAATGACTACTGCAATAATAATAATAATAATAAACGTCTTTATTTCTTTTTCTTTTTACAGATGTACATTAATAATAATATTGACCGACAATACTCATGGTCAAATTGACCGTCTGAGGGGTTATCTCTTCTATTTCTACTCACACATATATAAAAGTGACAAAATAAAAATAAAATAATTCAAATACAAATGCAGTAATTAACTTAAATGATAAATAAAAATAAAAAACATCTTCCTGTTTATATATTATTAATAATTAAATTCTGAAACTAGCTCAAATCTATAATTTCAGGCGGCTTTGCAATAGTTAATTAAACTTTTGTAATTTCGTCCATTTACATATTCAATAAACTGAACATAGCTGAACTCTCTGCTTTACTAAAATAAATGAAACGAAATTCTCTTAAGATGGGGCTATGGCAATAAAGTGAAACACATCTTCATCTTGCTTGTTATTACACATGGAGCAAAGTTTGATTTCCTTAGTGTAAGAATACTTATTTAAATAAAGAAGTTCACCTCGTACCTTAATAACTACTGTATATAAAGACTTATCGACATGAAATGTTATTTGTGGATCCAGAAACCAATAAGTACCGACGACACCTGTCGATTTTGAATAAAATCTTTGCCAAATGAGATCAGAGGGGAGCTCTACACAAAAACCCTAATAACCGTCGATATCTACGAATTTGCACTGGGGAAGTAGATGCTGGTGATTTACAGACTTTTTTACTTTCCCAGTTATAGGGAATGTTATGTAAGAGTGTCATTGCATGCCAAATTGGCCACTTTCGGACATAACCACCTCACAGTTCAATGCAATTTGAATTTATCTGAGTTGTTTAGTAAAGTTATGTAAAACAAAGTGTAAAATATTACGCCTCAACAAGCAGTAAATTTTTACAAATTTTTGATGTTCCCAAATCTTATAATACCTTTACATATCTTTAATAACTTTACATACAATACATATTGCCGGGAATTCAGAAGGGCCATCTTCATTTTAAACTTAATAAAATTATCTAAATGAACCAACAAATAAAATACGCTATATTCCCACTGTTTTATTTCCAACCAGAACCGGTTCTAAACGCAACTGCGTCATCATCAGTGGCACATCCCAGAAACCGTCGGAAGACAAAGTATTTTATTTATAAAAAAAATATATACCTATATTCAGAAGGAAGTTAAAAAAAAAATAAAATTAACCTATTTCAAAAATATGAACAAAAAACCAGCATGAACCATTATGAATGTTAGTTATTATGACACATACCCGGGCTTTAACTACAAGTCATATCTCCTATTACCAGAGCGCTAATTCGTCACTCTGGCAGACATGAGCCCGACTCTACTATGGGTAAGGACTCCCACTTTTGCCTACTCTAAATTTTTATTCAACTAGGGGTAAGTGTCTATAAGTTTTTTGTATAAGTTTTATATAAGTTTTTTTTTTACCTCCCAGATAAAATAAACTAAGGGCCTCGGCCTGGTTTCGAACCCACAATTTGGAGCTCAGTAAGTAAACATGCATAACACTGAGCTACCGGCGCTCCATGTTTCTATTTTGAATCTCCAATTGTTCAAAAGATGTACGAGATTGAAAACGTAAAAACATTTCTTACAGCTCTGGCATACTATACCGCATAACACCAATATGCAGATAGAAGAAAAAAGTAGTTGGTAAATTACAAATTAATCAATTAATTTTGCTCTCCCTCTCAAACCAAACCATTTTGGCTAAAACTCAATAGTTGACTTTTGAATACTCATATGGTATACAAAACGGAACTTGTCTCGGGCCATTCTAGATCAACAATGACTACATAGGATGACCTACTGTCTAACATAAATGTTTCAGTTCGTAAAAATAATAGTGTAGAATTTGATATTTTTTTATACATCACATCTACCAACCCAACAGAAATGTACTGAAATAAGAGATGTGACAACATAAATACAAGGAAGGTTCTATACAGTTCAGTAGGATAGGGTCGAGGGGAAGACAAAGAGGACACTTTGTCAAGGAGCCTGGAGCCTGGAGCCTAGAGCCTGGAGGAACAATGGGACCAACCAGACCATATTTCTCTTATTTTTAGGTCATATTTGTCCTTGGCCAAGGTCAGAGAGACAAGGTTGTAACCCTTTGTTTCAGACACATCTCTCATCACCCTTTCACTTCCACACTTAAACGAGGTATAGAGGAAGTTAGTAATCGGTCAGAAATTCGATGTTGAGTTTTTATTGGAATTTCATGTTGAGCCCCTGATTCCAAAAATGAAAAAAAAAAAAAAAACTGTTTGTCTATTTTTCTCTGAACATGATAATTCCTGATAGAGCGAATGAATCGACACGAAATTTTATATTTGCATCCAGAACACTATAAGAACATCTATTTATTTTCAGCCAAAATTGCCGAAGGGAAGAGGGGGATTAGGGGAGGGGTATAGGGGAAGTTATGTAATCGGTCAAAAATTTGATGCGGAGTCTTCAACGGAATTTCTTTTTTTCCAACATTCTAACTTTAAAAAAAATAAAAAATAAAATAATCAGTCCGTCTGTGAACACGATAACTCCTGATAGAATGAATATATCAACAAGAAATTTTATATCTGAATCCAGAACCTTCTAAGGACGAAACCTATTGATTTTCAACAAAATCGGCTAAGGGGGAGCTTTAGAAATTTCATATATAAATTCAAATCCCTATAAAGACAACACTTATTTAATTTTCAGCGGAATCAGCCGAAGGAGAGGGGGATTAGAGTGGGGCTTAACTCAAAAATCCCAACAACTACCGATGAAATGAATGTATCGACCTGAAATTTTATACTTCAATTGTATAGACATAAAATTTGATAGGAGGATTCGGAAGCCACTATGTTAGTCAAATATTGAGTTTCGTCGATTGGTTTTGGAGGGAGAGAGAAAACGTAATTGATTAATTCTTACTAATGACCGACGACTTTTTGAAAATGGTATGCGATTTTAATAAAAAAAATTATTGTTTTTGCACACTTTAAAAAAAAAAAATTAATGTATTTTTATACTTACAGATAAATAAATTGTTCTTGGGTGTAATGCAACTTACCTGAAAAAAAAAAAAATATATATATTAATGGACAATGCACACAATTGAGGGGTTAGAAGCAAAGGGATGTAAGTAACAAATCGGCTGAAATTGAGATATGTGTGTTAACATCTTCCTTGACACCTACCCTGACTACTGGCTAAAGATCAGAACGATTGTTAGTACCAGTAATGCTGTTACTAGTGGAAAATACCTGGGTAATACCTGAATTTACGATGTAACTATAACTTTGAAGATAATTATCTCGAAATGACATTTTTGTCACTTACATCCCTTTGCTTCTAACCCCCTCAATTGTTCATATAATATATTATTATACACATAATATATTATTATACACATAATATATTATTATGCATATTATGTATCTGCTATGTTGGAAAGTTAGAGTCTCCGAAGACAATAAGTCGCTGAAAGATGTGAAGATCCAGAATTCTTTTTAATTGTTTTATTATTATTTAGAAAGAGATATTTACAACTGTATGGAGAATATATACAAGAAGCAAATGTGCTAAGGGAGAAAAAATGATAATGTCACTTCCTAGGCACTGAGTTGCTCTTGCGCCAATAGCCTAGAGACCTCAGACCAGGCAGTGAGAGTGATTAGTAATAAATGAGGTCTCTAGGTCATTAAGGCATCGTTTGTGCTTGGATTTAGCTAATTCGGTGATAAAGGAAATATTGAGATCAGTGTGAAAGGTTTTGTTGGAGACGTAAAAAGGAGCATTGGCTATTGTACGAAGGATTCTGTAGATTGGAAGTTTTGGCAGAACCCCATAGTTCAACTCCACATGCTTGTGTATTGTGTTATAAGCACAAGGTTAGCATCTCTGAAGACATGTGCGCACCTCAAAGATATGAAGACCCATAATTTTCTTTCTACGAAACATAATTCATACTCATGATTGGGTAACAAAGAAGATGAGTTTCGCACGGCAATTTGGCAAAATTTCTCTGCCGTTGGATGTTGGTTAGAAATTGCACTCAGTCAGTAATAAGGGTGGAAAAGTAGGGCCTGGAATATCAAAGTGGAACATCATGGTGGAGCAGAAATGTTCCCTTCAATCACTCGGCCTGATTTTATTCAGAACTAGGAGATTGCCACAATGGCGGATCCACAGTTTGGGGGCCTCCGGGCTTTTCCCATGAAGCAGGCCCCCTTCAGAAATTTGTTGAGGAGAAAATTTTGGATGATGTTATGTTGGGGAAGGGCAATGAGCAAATAAATATTAAGAGAGTTTTCATCACCGGCAATGTACTTCCCCACCACGAATCAATCAACTAAGTTTTTTTTCAATTCATCAATTGCATTTTTTTTCCGCTTGCTTGAAATCATTAAATAACAATTCATTTTTACGAATAAAGGCATCCTGTTTTATTTTGCACAAGTAACATAAGTTTTATTTAGCATGAAATTGGGTATTTGTTTTATAGATTTATTTTTAAACCCTACCCAATTTTATGCTGAAAAAAGAGTTTTATTGACAAATTTGATCCAATTTTTTTTTTTTTCGCAGAATTTTTCGTTGCACATTTTTGCATGTCTTGGCCTTTTTATCGCACGTTTTTTAATTTTTTTACTGCACGAAATCCGGGCTCTAGTGATAGTCTTCACAGACATCCAGGACTTTTTTTTTAAATTTTATGTAATTATCTTTTTATACTCATATCTTTTATAAAATGAACATAAAAATTCTTGCACACGTACTTCATACAAATAACGAATAAAATATTATGAAAATATATCAAAAGGAGGCATTTTTCTTTTAGTTTCTAGTTTTTAAATATGCAATTGGGTCATCAAAAAAGCTTTTTGTTACCAGCGAGTCTTGAAAAACATGATTTGACATCAGAATGACCTATAGTTTTTTTTGTTTAAAAAAAATAAAATTATGAATGGGGCTTTGAGTAAAGAGTTGATTGAAACACAAATTGAATGTTTAATAGTAAAAAAAAAAAGGGAATTAATTAAATAAGTTTTCGCCTTTGGTTGAAAATCAATTGGTGTCTTTTACTCAGACTTCTCAATGCTTATACTAAATTGAAACGAATGTACACATTACGTATGAGGGTTCAAAAGTCCTTGAGTAAAACACCTTCACTGATTTTAAACCAAATTGTTAAATTGGTTCCCTTTGAGGCGATGATGTGAAAACTTTGTTGATTAATTCGCCCTGGGGAATACATTTCAATTTTCAAATACAAAAGAAGGGACTCAACTCATAAAGCCCTTTTAACTGCCGATGTAATGAATCTATGGAAATGAAATTTTATATTTAAATAAAAATTCCATATGGACACAACCTGTTCATTTTCAGCAAAATTGGCCAAAGGGATGGGGTTCAGAGGAGGGGGCACAACTCAAAAATCTTAATAACTGCCGATGTTATGAATTTATCGACACAAAATTTAGTATGAGCAATTCATAAGCTTCTATGTAAGTTGACTAATGATTTTCAGCTTAATCGATTAATTAGTGTCGGGGAAATTCATTGCAGGTGATTCACCGACGACTTTTTTTAATATAATATGAAGATGGCTGATGTCGTGAGAAGTGATTATTTCACAGGTTGTAAAATAAGTAGTGACTCAAATGAGGAAAACATATCTGTCCCCATCCATGAAATTTTAAATTGTTGTTAGATAGTTTTTATATAAGTTTATTTTGAGGGAGCCGGTAGCTCAGTGGTATGCGTGCTTGCCTTTTGAACACAAGGTCGTGGGTTCGGAACCCGGCCGAGGCCTTTAGTTTATTTTATCTGGGAGGCACGCCGTCCTTCGGATGGTACGTTAAGCGATGGTCCCAAGCCTGTACGATGTCAGGTACTTGTTAAAGACCCCTGCCCTAGGTGAATAAAAATTTAGGGTAGGCAAAATTTAGGACTCCCATTGCAAAATTTAGGAGTCGGGCTCATGTCCACCAGAGTGACGAAAGAGCGCTCTGGTAGTAGGCGATATGACCTCGTAGCTAAAGCCCGGGCATGAGTCATAAAACCTAACCTATACGTTTATTTTAATTTTTTTAACTCTTATTTATTAAAACATTTTAAATTATGTTGTTTACAAATTATTTTATCAGACTGCCTGATGATGAGGGCAACTTCGAAAGCCGACTAGCAAGAATTAATAAAATCTGTGAGAGGTCAGACTATAGTTTATTTTACAACCTGTGAAACCTTTTTATATAGTCATTTATACATAGTCACTAAGCAATTTTCTTTTAAATTTTAGGAATGGACTTCCAGTTGCTCCGTTGTAGCATTTTTTAAATACAATTTCTATCAAGACAAGTATAAAGAGAGGACTCGGGGAAATGGATCTCTTTGGTTGATTAGACATGTCAAATACAGAAGATACACAGAGGTTATGGTCGGGCCTCGTATCAGTTTATGGATGCCCGGTTTTTCAATAACTCACCAGAAATCTCTCTTTGCCCTAATCAGGCATCGTCATCATCCTTGGCGGCACAGCTCCATTCGAGCCTTGGCCTCCTCCAGAGACCTCCTCCCAAAGATTCCTGTCCAGCGCCAGCGTTCTCCAGTTTTGCATCCCAAGGTTCCTTGCGTCCCCATCGACTCCGTCCATCCATCTCTTCCTCGTCCTCTGTTTCCCTCCGGGATCACTAGCATCAGTCTTCGTGGGGTTTCAGCCTCCTGCATCCTCTGCACATCGCCTGCCCATCAAAAATTATTTAGAAACTAATCGGTCGAAGCAATGTATCCCGGTTAGAATCATCTGTAATAAACTAAGTTGTTATCGATTTAGCTGAAAATCTGTAGGTGTCGTATTTACGATCTTAGGTCGCGGACTCGAAACCTGGCCGAATGAGACCCTTAGGTTTTATATCTGAGAGGTGAAAAAACCTTTTGCACGCCGTCGTTCGGATGGGACCCCTTAGGTAACTAAACCGTACAGGCTCGGGACCATCACTTAACGTCCCATCCGAAGGACAGCGTGCTTAGGTTTTTTTTACCTTAGATAAAGGCCAGGTTGAGCTCAGTAAACAAACACGCTTCCCACTGAGCTGCCGGCGTCCATAATTCGTTGCTGCGGGATACAATTTAACATTATTTTGCAATGTTTCCTACGGAAATTTATTTTTTCTTTCTTTAAGGCGCTATAAATTTTGTCCTATTGATGCTATCTCAAATGGACTTATTAGCGAATAAAAATTTAATAAGGAATATTTTTGGTAAGAAAAAATATAAATAACTGTTTTCGGGTAAATCACGGAAATGTCTAAACATGTGTGTATCAAAACGACATTTTAGGACGGTTTTCGGCACTTATTTCGGCGAAAGGGAAGGGGAAAAAAGAGGGTGGGCGCTCAACTCACAACGATGAGGATTCGGAACCCCTATGTTAGTCAAATATCGACTTTTAGCCCAAATAATCGATTGATTGTGGAGGAAGAGCGACAACTTACTTCGTTCTGAAGACTTTCCCTATAGCAAGAATGGTTGGTCCCATTATTCTCATGACCCATTTCTCCCACAGTTATATTAATGACTATCAAATTAAATCAGCAAAGTGCAATTAATTAGCTTTCTACAAAGTTAGTTCCTCCACTAACTTTTCACCATGAGTATTTTTCGAAACATCTAATTGACAAACAGTTCAATAGCAAAATGAATTGTTTATTCAATAGCAATTTCATCAATAATTCATTATCAATTGTTACTAACTGAGAGAAATTGTTTAACTAAACTGTTTTAATATTCTTCATTGATATAATACCTTTCACTAAGATTATAAATAAAAAATAGAAAGAAAGCATTAATTGGAAATGTATTCAATAAAAATTTAAATTAAGGTCACCAGACACTTAGTCCTTCTATAAAAAGGGCTCTTTTCATTTTTATTTCTCATCATTTTTTTATTTTTGGCCTTAACATTTCGCCACAGCCAATCTATTCAATATTAAATTTATACTTTTGCATTCACCGACCCTAAAAACTGCACACTACTACCATATATGTCAGTGTTGTTTGATGCCAATAATGTGGTGTAGCAAAAAAGCTGTGTTACCAATTTCTCTACAGTGGATAACATTGTTAATCTTTCTATTTGGTACTTGCTACAACTCATAATCATGTGCTCCAGAGTCTCGACCTCGTCACAATGGCTACACTTGCGAGGTTTCGGTCAGACCTATTCTGTGCAGATACCGTGGTTAGCTCTCAGTCGGCAAATTGACCTACAAAAGTCCTTTGTTACATTTTTCCCATGAAACCATGGTTTGAGCTGAACTTGTGGATTAATGCTCTTATAGAATGATCCTTTCTCCGAAGAAGCGTACTCCGTCTGCCAATCGAACCACAATCTTCTCCTCACCTCTCCAAACAGGACTTGCCCAGGGCAGTCCCCTCTGAGACTGCTCTCCTCGCCAAACTGTCCGCCATCTCATTGCCCTTAATACCCGCATGTCCCTTTATCCAAACAAACCTAACTCTTGTTCCTTTATTCTCAAGCAAGCAGACACTTTCTACGATCCCCAATACAATGTTGTTGGTATTCTTATAAGTGAAATTGCTTAGTTGCCCTAACGAGACTTGACTATCGCTTAAAATAACCAAATTTCTAATTTCATCCATCTACAAAGCACATTTGAGGCCTCTAAAATAGCTATAAGTTCGGCGGACACCACAGAGAAACAAGTATTTCTCACTACAATGAGAATGATAAATTTAATTAAATTTCCTAATCTGTAAGATTTAAAGATGTTTTCTCTGTAAATACAATAATAAATGATTTAGAGATGAAACATTTTAATGTATGCTTTCTGAGAGAGAATTCCGAGGTCCCAAAGCCAGGTAATTATCGTTCTAAATTTAATATATGCTTTCTGAGAGAGAATTCCGAGGTCCCAAAGCCAGGGAATTATCGTTCTAAATTTAATATATGCTTTCTGAGAGAGAATTCCGAGGTGCCAAAGCCAGGGAATTATCGTTCTAAATTTAATATATGCTTTCTGAGAGAGAATTCCGAGGTGCCAAAGCCAGGGAATTATCGTTCTAAATTTAATATATGGTTTCTGAGAGAGAATTCCGAGGTGCCAAAGCCAGGGAATTATCGTTCTAAATTTAATTTTCACTTTAAATACTAACATTTAATGTTAAATATTAATTATTTCCATTTCTTTAAAGATCATTCGTTATTTATTACTTAACATGCTAATGATTGTTAGAGATATTTTCGCCAGAGACCTTGTGGAAGTTCATTGTAAATACTACTGAATAAAACACTTAAACGAGTCAAAAAATCCACTATATTTATATAAAAGACACAATATATTTCGCTGGTTAGAGCATTGTCAAGTGTACAGGATACAGACTTATAAGTGGATGGAACAATGTGGATTTTTTGACTCGTTCTAAGTTCAGTAGTATTTACTAATGATTGTCTTTTGGGTCTATTACAAATTCGATTTTGAGAAACGCGAGACTTATTGCAGAAACTACCTTGAAATATTCTATAACTATTGACATTTTCTATAACATATTATTCCACAACATTCTTTGTACATATACTACCGGTGTAATAACGAATCTGGCAGTATATGTTTAAAACTTTTTTTGGAGAAGACAATATTTCAAAAATAATTTTTTTAAATAATTTATTTTTACATTCCCGGCTGTCCGTAATGAGCGGGATGTTATATAGTTATAACGATGTTTAATTTTAATGAGAATGTTATGCTCTCCAACCATTGTCTACATAACATATCGTCAGGAACCTCATAAGAACGACAACTATTGATTTTGAGTAAAATCAGCCCGAGGGGAGGCGGGGTGGGAGATTAGTGAAGGCTTCCACCCAAAAGGACCCTAATAACGGCCGATTTAATGAATAAATCGACCGGAGATTTTATAAGTGGATTATAGCCGTCAAAACGGCCGAAGAGAACGAGGATATATTAGGAAGAGCAACAACTTAGTTGAATAGAAATAATTCGAACTGAGGAAGTACATTACCGATGATTCACCTACTTTTTTTTTCAGCCAAATCGGTCCAAAGAACCCCTTCTTAGTGGTTATTAGTGGGGAGGGGGGCTGGTTCCTTATAAAAAAACTATTAACTGTCGAAGCAATGAATATACAGACATAATCCCTGTATAAGTGAATGATTTGTATCTTTTGCCAAAAAAGGTCGATTGATTTTAGAGTGAAGAAAACTTGGGATTCCCTCTCTTAGCATCGTAACCTCTCTGTAACCTGCCTCTCTGTGGAAGGGGGACGGGAGGGAGGCGATGCGTTAAAGTCGATGTTTTCACATATTTTAAAGTGTCCCTAGATTGGCGTTTATGACATCTGGATATTTTAGTCACTGAGCTTTTCATGTCATCCTGTAAAAACGCATATAACGACAAAATCTACGCAAAAAACTGTAAGTACTTTTTCATTTCGAAATTCCTCCGAACCAATCATAATACAGTCAAGGAAATGGGCCGAAATGTAGCCTCATATAATTATCAGTCGAGAAGATAAGGCCACGAAATTATAATAAACCTACTAATTAATTAGGAAATTTATATTATGTGCCCTTCGGGGTCAACTGGCACATAACAATAAATAATGTAAGAATTTATGTGGTAATTAATGAACAATCGAAACTTTTGATCACATGAATTATATGACAGATTTACTACAGAAAATAGAAACGAATAAAACGATACGATAAATTAACTCATTGAAAAAAATTCCATTCGACTGAACAATTGTTACGGCCCCAGCTCCTATAAGATGTAGAAAAGCTACGAAATCTATCAGAAAATCGATGTCGAGTTTTCACCGGAATTTCATGTTTTCCAAACTTCTCATTCTAAAAATAAAAAATAAAAAATTGCTGTCTAAAAATATTTTATATTTAAATTCAAAACTTTATAAGGACAACATCTATTCATTTTCAGCCGAATTGGCCAAAGGGGGAGAGGGGATTCGGGGGAAAGACAACACAAAAACACTAATAACTGCCGATGTAATGAATGTATCGACATGAAATTTTATAATTACATTTAGAACTCTATAAGCATGATACGTAACCAGTTTCCATGAAATCCGCCGAAGAGATAGAGAGGTTCAGAGGAGTGTAATGAATGTATCGACATGAAAAGGATGAGGATTTAGAAGTCCCGATGTACGTAAACTATTGATTTTTAGCTTAAACGTTCAGTTGGTTTTAGAGAGAAAAACATTTAGGCCTAGAACATACGACCTATTTTAATCGGCCGATTTTACTCTTCCTCAGATAATCAGACATGGAGCACAATCTATGAAAGTGATCTCCCATTGCGAAACAAAAACGTACTGGCTATGTTATTATTAGGAAAGTTTTGTAAAGGAGGGGTGCAAAACTCAGAAAAAGCCTCAGAGCTTGTTCTAGGAAAAAATAAAACGGTCAAAAGTCGGTGACAGTCGGTGGAATGAGAATAGGCGCTTTCCGACTAATAAAAGTCGGTCGGGTGTTCTAGGCCTTAGTTGATTTATTCATGCTGAATATAAAATTCTGATGAATATTCGACATCGAATTTCTGACCGATTACATCACATCTAGTACTACATAGGTATAGTAAAGAGGGACAGGTCTTGATGAACTGAGTGACGTAGTTCTGGAGCAGAAGAGGGGAAAGCATTACAGCTAGTGGAACGAATCATCGTTCCAAGCCCGCAGACTCATCTAAAGTGAGCACCTCTCCGCCCATAAACCTCCACACTTGATATACAACTAATCATCTTATTTTTATTATTGTTATTATTATTATTTTTTTTGTTCTTATTTTTTTAATAACAGTTGTTTATAACTCGCTAACTGGTTATAAAAATGGAGCGGTTCTAAAATGCGCAACAATTAACACACAACAACAACAACAATTGTGTTCCTCAGTTCAACTCCCACATTCCACTTTTCTCTCTCTAGATAATGTCTAAACGCTTATCACAATCAGCGACTAACGGACTCTTGAATGAGAATTTTCTTTCTCCTAAGAGTCTGTATAATAATAACTCCGTGAAGAAGATGATCTCTGAAACAGCATCCATGCCATGGCATTTTTTGGCTCTTCTGTATTTTCAACTTTCTTATACATTTTGTATAATAATGTATTGTAATCGGGCAAAAATCCAAAATAGAGTTTTTAAAGAAATTTCACTTTTTAACGGTTCACCCCTGAGTAAGGTTTAAACTTTTTCGCGATAATGTCTGACGTAAACGATCTGTGTGAAAATAGTAGTAGTCTATCTGTGTAAATGTATGTTAGTTATGTTAAGCCTCGCCCCTAATTTCCCCCTTCCCTTTGGTCGATATGGCTGAAAAACAGTAGGTTATACTGTTAGAGGGTTCTTGGTTCACACATATATCAGATGGAAATAGTACAGACATGGATGTTTTTTAACCGCTTCCGCTAACTTCACTTGAAAGGGAATGGAAACATTCTCCATATCTGGGGAAAAACGTCCGACAAACATGCAAATTTTTTATTCAATGAAAATGACAAGTATCGAAACGTGAAACTGAAGTCACAAGAAACTGTTTTTACAAGTTGCATGAAACTGGGTTTCGATTTACCTTATTTTACGATCATTTTGAAACAAATGGTTGCATGCAACTTCCGTTTCAAGTTTCATAAAACTGGTTTCTCCAGTGTGCACCGCGCCTAATTCAAAACGATTGTATCACTGAACTTGAAAATTGACATGAAGATGTCACACGTGCTAACTTAAATCTGAGTATATTTTTCACATGCATACAATCGTTTCGCGGTAGAGCACACAACTTTCACAAACTCATTGACACATTCATGCGCAGACAGACATCATCGCAAAAATGGTCAAAACGTATTCAGGGGACCTTGAAACGTGAAAATCCATGTTGAAACCTCGAACTCGGATTTTCACACGATTACAATACTTTCTTATACTATAGGTATAAATGTAGTAATAGAGCGAAGGTAAGATTCAAAATTTGTTCTGGGAATTTTCGAAAAGCCTCAGAGCGTAAACCTCAAGTCGGGCCACCCCAAAATCCATTCCTAGTACCGTTGGAGGTTTATACAAATTCAGACATTTTCGTGTGATGCCAGGACAAAAAGAGAACGGACATATATCGTCAGTCAGTTTAGATATTTAAAATTTCCCGCAAATCCGTTCAGCTCTTTGTAACCATTATTTCAGACTATCGGGACTCAGGAGAGCAGAGGTTCTGTAATTCCACATTTTGACCTGGGAGAAGGTTCTCAAATTTGGCTAACTGTTGATACTTAACATTAGTAAGTTTTGTAAATTGGATACCAAGGATTCATAATGCAATCTGTTTCCCAAAGTTGGAATTTGGAGAAGAGTCAAGTTAGAGTCTGGTTAACATAGCTGCATATTCATGAGCTCCCAAGGCAACCAACGTGGGTCGACCCCATGGCCTGCACAGCACACAGCAGCGGTGACACTACAGCAGTACAGCAAGCGGCTCAGGCAACTCCGGAACAAACTTTCCCAGCTCGAATCAATCAACTAAGTTGTCGCTCTCCTTCTAAAACTATTGAAGCAGCTTGAGTTGAGCGTTCCTACTCTCATCCTCCCGTACTATTTGGCTCATTCCACTGAAAATTAGTAGGTTAGACAGTTATTGTGAGTCATATCGCCTACTTCCAAAACACTCTTTCGTCACTCTGGTGGACATGAGCCAGACTCTATAATGGGAGTCCCTAAATTTTGTCCACCCCAAATTTGTATTCACCTAGGGGTCTTTAACGAGTACCTGACATCGTTCAGGCTTGGGACCATCGTCCCATCCGAAAGACGGCGTATTCAAGGTTTTTTCACCTCCCAGATAAAAAACCTGAGGGCCTCGGCGAACCTGCGCTCAGTAAAAATTCAAAAAACTGATCCTTATTGGAATTTGAATATCGTTATAATGTTCATTCCTTATATCGACAGTTATTAAGTTTTTGTGTTGGGCCCCCTGTGATCCCCGCCTCCGCTTCGGCTGATTTCGCTGAAAATTAATAGATATCCTTATGAATTTACATACTAAATGTTGTATTGATACATTCATTTCTTCGGCAGTTATTTGAGGTTTCGTATTAAGTCCCCCCCCCCCCCCCCCCCCCCCCCCCCCAAGCCTCCTTTCCCAGCAGCCGATTGGGCTGAAAATCAATAGATCTTCTTTTGGTTGTTTGGATACACGTATAAAATTTTATGTCGATTCTATCAGAAGTTTCACATACAGACACATAGGATTTTGTTTATTATTTTTTTTGAAATTAGTAGCTCAGAAAACATGACACTCTGTTGAAAACTCAACAACGAATATCTCACCGACACATAACTTCCCCTATATAAGACTTCCACATATAAAAAACTAACTTCAAAAGTGTCTGAACCTGTACTGCTTCACGGAAACGACCGAAGCGATGGTCAACAATTTAATCTTTGAATTATGCTTCTCCGAATTTTGCTTTTGTGAATAAGGCATGCCAAAGAACATATGTTAGACTAATTTTTTTTTTTTTTAATAACGTTTAAAAGGTCCAAATATAGTGGCGGGAAAATTCTAAAAAAAATAATTTCATGGAATAAAAAAGCATTCTTATATCCATCTGCATATTTTTTTTTTCTGTTTTTTTTTTTGTCTTAGCAGACATGAACATGATCAGCAGAATAAATATTTTGAAAATGTAATACGATTATTTATTACTTTAACACATGTTTTTCAATAAATAGAAGTTCATAAATTCATTGAAGTGTTCAAATATACATATTTTTGGATTAAAAAAAAAAAAAAAAAAAAAAAACAACGGACCGAACAAAACAAAATGCGATTTTCGGTATTTCTTTTGGCCAAAAAGGCTCCGCTAATGGTGAAGCCCCACGTTCCACTGATTCAGTTCCGGAAAGGGAAGCGTGCCGGGAGCAGATTAGCCGGCCCGGGGGCGGAAGAGGCAAGGTTGAGAAGTACTGGAGGCGGCTACAAGAGCCTGGAGGAGGGACAGCTGCCGGCAAGGTTCAAGAGGCAAACCCTGGAAGAGACTGAGATGGAGGCTATCAATAGTGGGGGAGCAAGCCTGATAGGGGACCCCGGACCCGCACGGGGGCGGTCACCCCCAACCACCCTACCACACAAGATAAAATAAACGGTTGGATCAACAGTTTTTTTTTTTTTTCTTCCCCCAACATAGATAACAACAGGGGCGCCGGTAGCTCAGTGGTATGCGTGCTTGCCTTCTGAGCTCAAGAACGTGGGTTCGAAACCCGACCGAGGCCCTTAGTTTATTTTATCTGGGAGATAAAATGAACTTCAGCACGCCGTACTTCGGATGGGACGTTAAGCGATGGTCCCGAGCCTGTACGATGTGAGGTACTCGTTAAAGACCCCTGCCCTAGGTGAATAAAAATTTAGGGTAGGCAAAATTTAGGACTCCCACAATAGAGTCGGGCTCAAGTCCACCAGAGTGAGCGCTCTGGTAGTAGGCGATATGACCTCGTAGTTAAAGCCCGGGCATGAGTCATAATAACTAACTAGATGACAACATTTCCTATAGGTAAAGAAGTCGTCGGTGACTCAACGGCAATGTATTTCCCCAGCTCAAATTATTTTCACCAATTTGGCTGAAAAGTAATAAATGTCTTACACCAGGACTTCTCAATACTTTGAATAAAATTTGGTTTCAATGATTTCATTGAAATGACAGTAATTAGGTTTTTTAGTTAGGCCCAGTTCACTATGAGCACAGTTCACATACCACCTTCATTACATCCACGTCTTTAATAAGGCCCTGAAGAAGGAATTAGAGTATCCGAAATGTTGGCCACATACTGAGATTTTTTTCTTTAAGTGTTAGAACGAAGGAATTAGACGTAACCAGAAACTTAATGATTTCTTAAAAATGACTAAAAACTCGTTCTAGTTGGTTATTATTAATTGGTCATATCGCCTATTACCCGAGCGCAAAATGTTGCCTAAGGTCTTTAACGAGTAGCTGTCCGATTATATAACTTCCGTGCAGAAGTAATAAAGTCTCACCAGATTTGTGACTGGGACTGAAACGACGACACACAACTGTGAGTGAAGTAGGAAGGACCGTTATGTACAAACAAACACGGGACAACCGAGGTGGAAACAAACAACCTTCACTTGTCACTTTCACACAAACAAGACAACTGTTAACTAACTCAACTATTTAAAAATAATGAAGTGTCCACTAATAATAGCTAAGCAAACAAACGTAAGGTTTTTGAGATAACAAACGTATTTCTAAATAAATAGAATAAATACATTTATTTATTTAACTTTGGGGATACCTTCAAAGAAAACGAAACGGACAGTCTAAATGCAGTTTGTCAACGACGTCCACTCTTTGGAAACTGTTCGCTTTCGACAAAGAAACTGTAAAGAAATATCGTTCCTCTTAAAATGCATTTAAAAAAGTCATTGGTGAATCACCAGCAATGTTCTTCCTCAGTACGAATTACAATAAAAAAATTTAAATTTCAACTAAAAATGTTCATGTTAGAGGAAACCCTTTTCACTGAAACGGAATTTCATTCTCACTGTTCAAAAATAATAAAATAACCACAATAAAAGAAAAAATCATGTTTCATATCCAAAAAACATTATTTGAGGTTAGGTTAGGTTAGGTGTTATGACTCATGCCCGGGCTTTAACTACGAGGTCATATCGCCTACTACCAGAGCGCTCTTTCGTCACTCTGGTGGACATGAGCCCGACTCTACTGTGGGAGTCCTAAATTTTGCCTACCCTAAATTTTTATTCATCTAGGGTAGGGGTCTTTAACGAGTACCTGACATCGTACAGGCTCGGGACCATCGCTTAACGTCCCATCCGAAGGACGGCGTGCTTAAGTTTATTTTACCTCCCAGATAAAATAAACTAAGGGCCTCGGTCGGGCTACGAACCCACGACCTTGAGCTCAGAAGTCAAGCACGCATACCACTGAGCTACCGGCGCTCTCAACATTATTTGATACAAAGCTTTCATTTTTCTTTTTGGGCAGAGTTTCTCCACACTTTAAAGGTCAGTTGAGTGTACGTTATTGTTATATTTGTTAATTTATAATTTTTTAATTTATTTAAACTTTTTTATATATTCATTTATAATTGATTATTCTATATATATATTTTTTTTTCATATATTGTTATAGTTACATTGTTTTCTTTTTTTTCTATATCTCGCACATAGGGACCTGATGATGGGACGTAAGAACGTCCCGAAACATCGTTGGGATAAAGACATTTCCGAAGAATTTTTTTTTTGAAAAATACTAGTTCTTAATTTTTATTAAATTGAAAAATGTCTTAATTTTGTTTATGTACTCATATATTTTTAAGTATTTATTTGTTCAGTTTTTATTAATTTCATTTTACTTTTTTTAATAGTTTTGTTATTACTACAAATCACAGATGTGTTAGACTCAAGTAGTTATAAATCTAATATATAAGCTATCTTAATGTATAAATTCTTTTGACGTATCCTATTACCATGTATTGGTCTAACGGAAATAAAATGTATTGTATTGTACTCAACTACGTTTTCGCTGCCCCTCTAACACCAATTACTGTTTGAGCTAAAAATTAATAGATGACTTACTCAAGAACTCTGATTCCTCACACTGAATTTCGGGTTGTTACATTCATTCATAGGGAGTTATTAGAGTTTTTGTGTTAACCTTTCTCTTCCTTAGAACCAATACAGCTGAAAATGAGGTGTCGCCCACTTGGGGTTCTGGATATCGTGTTCACAGCAAGTTTTACTTTCCCAGCTATACGAAGTATAAGGGAAGTTATGAAATCGGACAGAAATTCGATGTTGAGTTTTCATCGGAATTTCATGTTTTCCAAAAAAAAAAAAAAAAAAAAAACTGAATGTCTGTGGCTATGAATACTGTAACTCTTGATTGAATTCATCTACACGACATTTTATATTTAAGTATATTCTCTTAACAACGGCAAAAGGGAAGGTGGGATCAGAGGAGGAGAGCTAGACTCAAAAACCATGCTCCCAAAAACTGCCGACTGTACTCGGAACTTTTTTTCAGAAATTTTGGAAAATCTTACATGCCATCATCATATATAGAGAACCAAGAAAGTGGGTGCCGGTAGCTCAGAGATAGCGTGTTAGCGCCTACTGAATTCAACATCGCGGGTTCAAACCCGGCTGAGGCCTTTAGGTTTGTTATATATGAAGTAAAATACTTTGAGCACGCCGACCTTCCGATGGGATGCTAAGCGATGTTCCCAAGCCTGTGCGATGTAAGGTACTCTCACAGAACCCTACCTCAGGTAACTAAACCTGGGTAGGCAAAATTTAAAACTCCCCCGGTAGAGTGGGGCTCATGTCCACCAGAGCGACGAAGTGTTCTGATAGTAGGCGATATGACCCAAAAAGAATCTACAGTTTAGGCTAAAAATCAACATAGTGACTTCTCACACTGAAGTTTCTGTCGATATGACCGTTTTTTTGTCTTAAGTCCTCTGATCCACCCTCCCCTTCGGTCGGTAGTTAATAGTTGTCCTCCATGTGGGAGTTTTTGAGTTAAGCCTCCCCCCTAAACCAATTTCAAGTTCATTGCTACAATCGTTTCTGAGTTTGGAAATTGTCAAATAAACGTGTTCCGGGGACCATGAGACGCATAATTCCTGTGAAAACTCGATCTCAGATTTTCGAACGAATACAATACTTTTTTATACTAAAAGTATAAAATAAAACGTTTAAGTATTATCGAAAATAATAATGATAATAACAATGTTTTGTTTGGCTAGATGTTGTCTATCTAATTTGATATCAGATGAGATCCGTCTGTCAGAAAGCCCGCCAGCCATATTTGACTGTCCTAAGTAATTGTCCCAGTTGTCTGGAGAATTTCTCATATGTCAGTTCCTTGGGCATTTAACAAATGAAACTGTTCTGAATGTCAGTGGGGAATTAAATTAATTTTACATTTCATCTAGATACATATGTATATAGTTCTTATGAAATGACATTTCATTCCCGTACAAACATTGGACGATCTCTACTCACTTGATAAATATTTACTATGGACTCGCATTCTCACGTTTCGCTCGCCAACAAGTCGCCTCTCGCTCTCATCGGCATTCAGCCGCTGTATGAGACGTTGTTAGTTTTTTTAAACCATACGCTAAATCTCATTGGAATAGTGAACATTTCTTTCAAAAGAACAGGCATGAACTATAGTTCGATATGCACCTGTTTACAGTTGAAAAAATAACGATATCGTCGGCTTCAAAGGTGACTAAGTGCCAAGCACAATATTTTATGCAGCACTTTGCCACCCGGAATATTAAGAAGGTTTCTGCTGGCAAAATTTAGAGATCATTATTTTGCTATTTTTAAATATTTTTTGGACATAACTTGCATGTTCTACTCACTAATATGTGTTCTATATTACTATTAGATGATTTTGCAACAAAAATCCGTAAAATTGGAGTTACGTCACTTTTGCTTGTCAGCCGACGGTGAATCACCGGCAATGTGCTTCCCCAGCACGAAGTTATCAATTACGTTTGTACCAATTGACATCAGTACATCGGGCGGTATTAGGGTTGAACTCCCTCCTCATCCCTTCGGGCGAATTTCGCTGAAACGTAATACGTGTCCTCTTTACATACTTTCATGTAGATATATTCATTATATCGGCAATTGCTAGAGTTTTTGAGTTCAGATCCCTCTTCTCTTTTGCCAATTTCGCGTAATTTTATTAGGTGTCGTCCTTATGGGGTTTTGAAAATATAAAATATCATGTCAATACATCGGCAGTTATCAAGGATTTTGTGTAAACCTCCTCTTCTCCCTTTTCCTTTGACCGATTTGGCTGAAAATTAATAGGTAGTAGTATTTGGGTTTTTTGTTTGGCACGCAACAGCCAGGGTCATAGCGCCAATCTAGCGTATTTTACAGTATCACTCACTATATTGTTATGTTCTATTCATTTTGACTTTCTACGAAAATATAAATACTTATTTTGTTCTAGTCACATGTACAGACCACAACCTCAGGGTTATTTTTATTGGAATGATTATGGGTGAAAAGTGATATCATAAAAAATACGCAAGACATTTAAACTTTTAAAATCCATATTTTAATTTAATTACCTTTTTTTTTTTAGTTATTAAGACAAGCTTACAATTATTTTTTATTCAACCGTATTATATTTTTTATAAAATATACAAATTATCAAATGGAAACTGCGCATTGATTAGCTTACTTGCTGTATACTTTCATTGATGAGATGATTTTGGCTTCTTAATGATCGAGCTCCATGTGGGTACCTCCACGTTGGTCTCATAAGCTCATCCTCATGGCTTCATTTATACTTTTGTTACGTATCCGTGTAGCCATCATCAACTTTATTACCACTCACTCCATAACTTCACTTGTTTAATTTTTTCTTCTTTTTTTTTCTTTGCGCACACAGAGAGATCACTACCTCCTCTCTCACTTTATTACATACCACTCCATTGTTTTTTCGTACCATGGCTCTCCAGATTATATAATACCTAATCAGTATCTCATTATAAATTTATTTAAAATTTACTTAGCTCCGATATTTTTATTTTTATTTATTTTTTTTTTTTATTTATTGTGAATTTATGAGTTCTTAATCCAATTATCATCAACATGTGGTATCGATTAACTTTTTTAGTCAATCGATATCACTCTTTTTTTAATGAATTATATTACTACATACCAAATAGATTCACCCCCCCCCCCCCCCCCCCCCCCCCCTTAATTTATTATTTAAAACCATAAAGTCATGTAGTTGTCAAAACGACACACTACAATATATATATATATATATTTTTTTTTGAAGAAAATAATAAAAAATAAGAAAAATAGGTGGTCATAATATGAAGACATATAATTGGAGGCAGATCAGAGCGGACCAGAGAGACAACATGATGACGGACCGACTATCCCGGGGCCCAGCTAACTGACTCTAGGAGAACGGCACATTCCCGCTGTGATCTGGGAGCAGTCACAGTGAGGTCTACGTGACGAGGCCAAACACACAGCTATTACAGTGTAGTTGAATTTTTAGGACAGAGCTGCAAAGCATATCTTATAAGACTGTAGTCCTATGTACTAACTGCCAAAGCATGATAGGTAATAAATAATAAAATTACACACACCTACTTTTTTTTTATTTTTTATTTCATTACTATTCTTTTCACTCATTTTTTATATATATTCTTCCTTGTTGTTTTGTAACTTTTTTTTTCCCCCCATTTTTTATTATTATTATATATTTTGATATTTTTTATCTATTTTCATAATTTATGTAGTCTATATGAGATTCTGGAAACACATATAAAATTTCTTGTCGATATATTCACTTTATCGGGAGTTATACTACCATCACATAATTCAACATCGAATCTCAGACAGATTACATATCTTCCACTTTATTTCGTATGGCAGGGGAAGTAAACGTGATTTTTTCAAGACATTATGTCTTGACTGTGAATCCAATCCATCGATTTAGTTGAAAATGGTCAGGTCTTTGAACTTATTGGTTTCTGGGTCCACATATAACGTATGTTCATAGAAATACAGCCGTTTTGTCTAAAAATCAATATTTGACTTACACAGAGACTTCTGAATCCTCATTCCAAATGTCAAACCGATACATTGATTACATCGGCAGTTATTAGGGCAGTTTGAGTTCAACTCCACTCCTTCCCTTGGAACGACATCAATTATTATTAATTGATACACATTAATAGGTGTCGCCCTTATGATGATTTGTCGATACATTCATTACATTTGGATTTATTGAAGTTTTTGAGTTAAGCCCCTTCCTAATCCCCCCCCCCCCCCCCCCCGTCCCCTCACACGCACGACATACAGGAAAAAAAAACTTTATAGCCAATAAGACTTGCCAAAGTAAAAACAGAACTTTCTTTAGAATAATCTTGGAAAAATCTTGTGTAATCATTTATATTGGAATTATTGCAGCTATTTATTTAATTATTATTACGAAGTATAGGGGAAGTTATGTAATCGGTCAAACATTCGATACAGACTTCTCAACGGAATTTCATGCTTTCCGATCTTCGGATCCCAAATATGAAAAAAAAATACTGTCTGTATGACAGTGCGTCTGTTTTGTGTTTCTGTGAACACAATAATCTCCGATAGAATGAATGTATCGACACGAAATTTTATATGTGAATCCAGAACGGTCCAGTCTCTAACGATGACACATATTGATTTTGAGTCAAACTGACCAAAGGGATGAATTTATCGAGACAAAATTCAGTGTGAGGATTTAGGAGCCCCGTATGTAAGTCAACAGTTGAATATTAGCGCAAATGTTCGACTGTTCTTGGCGGAGCGAAAAGTTAATTAATTCGTATTGGGAAATTCACTGCCGGTGATTCACCGACCAATTTTTTAAAATAATCTTAGAAAAATTGGAGTTTCTATGATGCAATTTTCCTAACAAAGTTTAACAATTCATAGTGAAATGGCATTCAACGTTAACATTTTTGTTGGAATTCTTGTATTTACTTATGTTATAATTATTTTTTCTTTGATCCCGACAGCAGCAAGCCAATTCTATCTAACATTTCTATTGTTAAATATTGTGATATTTATGGCGATCTCAGAATTAGAAATGATCTGACCTCTCGATGTAGTGTACTTTTGGCTTGAGACCAATGCCGCCTGTTGACTTCTTCTGTCCTTTAGATCCCCAAATCTATATAATAAAAATGACTGGCTAATTTTGCTAAGCGCAAAACTCGAGAACGGCTGGACCAATTCGGCTAATTTTTTTTCTTCAAATATTTGTTTAAGTCCGAGGAAGGTTCTTATGAAGAGTTCTTAGCTGTTAATTCTAGGGATGGCGATCTAAGATAGATTAATCGAAGAATCGATGTTTGGGGTCGTATTGATCGCTGTGAACAATGAATCGATCAAGTGAATCGATCTCAGACACCCTAAAATCATTTACTTACCGTTTCGTTTTTTGTTTTTAGTGCGTGTTATCAGAATTTAGAACTGGTTTAAAATGATAGGTCATTAAATCCATATTAAATTCCTAGCCATCCAAAGGAAGATGTGCTCAATGTTTTTTCACATCTCAGATAAAAACCTAAGGGCCTTGCCCTGGTCGAACCCGCGATCTTGAGCTCAGAAAGCAAGCACGCTTTAACTGAGCTACCGATGCCCTCAAAATATATTCTATTATATGTATATTTCTATAGAAGTTAAAGAAAATCTTAGAGAACTTAAATTTGCTAAGCGCAAAACTCGAGAACGGATGGACCAATTCGGCTATTTTTTTTTTTCAAATATTCGTTGAAGTCCGAGGAAGGTTTTTATGAAGAGAGTTTCTAGCTGTCAACTGGAGGGGGGGGAGTTGTGAGGGGAGCCTGAGCATAAAAATTGCTCTAGCGCATTAACGGATGGAGGGATTATCATGAAATTTCACATGTAGTATTCTTAAAAGCCAATTTGAAAAAATTGAAAAATCGCTATGTGGCGTCCATAAATACTGAACGGGAGGGGGGGGGGGGGGGGGGGTTGTAGGTGGGGCCTAACCATAAAAATTGTTCTAGCTCATTAACTGATGATCTGATTGTGATGGAATTTCACATGTAGTATTTTTAAAGGCGAAATAGAAAAATACACTTCTCATATACTTTGTGAAGCTGGGCAAGTAACAACTGAAAGGCTCAACCGGGTTTCGAACCCGCAATCTTGAGGAGAGTAGAGAAGCAGAATAGCCGTAAATGTATAGTAGTTTAAATTATGAATGATATGAGGATGGCTGGAGAGGAAGCTGAGATAGGAGTGAGTGAGGGCAGGAAACAGTTCATTCAGGTGGAACAGCTGTCAGGTGAGCTCGGACATCACACCCCACTGTATAGTGCTTCGGGGCTCAAGGCAAGGGGGCTTAACGTCCTCCAGGGAATTTGAGGTAACCCATTGGTAAATAAGCAACTAAGGGTGAGTTCAACAATTCAACAAAGTGTCTTTAGTCAACTAACTCATGACCGGGCTTTAACTACGAGGTCATATCGCCTACTACCAGAGCGCTGTTTCATAGCTCTGGTGGACATGAGCCCGACTCTACTATGGGAGTCCTAATTTTTGTCTATTCTAAATTTTTGTACCTGACAACGTACAGGCTCGGGACCATATCTTTACGTCACATCCGAAGGACGGCGTGCTCATATATGAACAATGTTTTATTGATGTATTATTATTTTTTACCATACAATAATTTCGAAGACACGTTTGAACAGGGCTTAAGAGGATGCTACATCCGAAATTTCATCAAAATCGAATCAGTACTTGTTACAAACACACCGACAGACAAAAATACAAATTTATATATATACACTTATTGAAGGCTATCTGTTATGAATGGAAGGCCGTTTATCCTCCGATTTGCTTCACATTTACCATCACTGCTCAGCTCTCCTTTGACAAACCGTAAAGATGTATATCCTATGTTCACCGGAAGGACATAAGCTTCACAAACCTCAAAGAATTATCCAAATCGGTTAAGAAGTTTTCGAGAATACCCCAAATACACAAACAAACAGACTTTCTTTGTTTATATATTAGTGAAGAGTTGTTAGTTATTGTGACTCATGACCGGGCTTTAACTCATAAGATCATATCGCCTACTACCAGAGCGCTCTTTTGTGACTCTGGTGGACATGAGCCCGACTAAATTCCTAAATGTTGCCTACCCTAAATTTGTATTCACCTTTTTATTCAGGGTAGGAGTTTTTAACGAGTTCCTGGCATCGTAGAAGTTTGGGATCATTACTTAACGTCCCATCCGAAAGATGGCTTGCTAAAGTTTTTTTTTTTTTGCCTCCCAAATAAAATAAACTAAGGGCCTCGGCCGGGTCAGTAAGCAAGCACACATACCACTGAGCTACCCGCACTATCCAAATATTAGTGTAGAGTGGGCTTCGGTAGCTCAGAGGTAGCATGTTTGCCTACTAAGCTCAAGATCACGGGTTCGAAATTCGGTCAAGGTCCTTACGTTTTGTTATCTGGGAGGTGATAAAACGTTGTGCACGCCTTCCTTGTTAAGTAACTAACTATTAGCTTGCCTACCCTAAATTTGTATTCACCTTTTTATTTTGATCAAGTTTATAGATAAATATCTGAGGGCGCCGGTAGCTCAGTGGTATGCGTGCTTGACTTCTGAGCTCAAGGTCGTGGGTTCGTAGCCCGACCGAGGCCCTTAGTTTATTTTATCTGGGAGGTAAAATAAACTTAAGCACGCCGTCCTTCGGATGGGACGTTAAGCGATGGTCCCGAGCCTGTACGATGTCAGGTACTCGTTAAAGACCCTACCCTAGATGAATAAAAATTTACGGTAGGCAAAATTTAGGACTCCCACAGTAGAGTCGGGCTCATGTCCACCAGAGTGACGAAAGAGCGCTCTGGTAGTAGGCGATATGACCTCGTAGTTAAAGCCCGGGCATGAGTCATAAAACCTAACCTAACCCTAGATAAATATCAGGGGAAAAGCCAGATGAGCTTTCCAAAAATTCAAAACAGCTGACTGATGGTCTTTTGAAAGTAACATTTTTATTGATGTATTTTTATATTAAAATACATACTTGTTGTATCTTATATTTATGCAGAATAGATAACATTCATGCATTATTAATACATAAAACCCGGCATCCAATATATAATCATGAAGAACCGTTATCTGAATCACAGTATCCAGGTTATTTTATTTTTAAACGATCTGATATCGTTAGTACAATGTTATCCTAGAATATCTTGTATTCCCTTTACTAAGAGGTTATAAAGAAAGAAGGTTAAGAAGGGAATTAGTCATGAGACCTATGTCTTATAAGCATTAGGCAGAAAGTATTACATCTAAAAAAAGTTGTCGGTGAATCACCGGCAATGTTCTTCCCCAGAACGAATTAATCAATTAACTTTTCGCTCCCCTTTCAAAACTAGTCAACCGCTAATGTTCAATATTTGACTTACTACTAAGTCGATAAATTCATTACATCGGCAGTTATTAGGGTTTTTTCAGTCCCACTCCTCTGATCCCCCCGATCATTCCCTTCGGCCGATATGACTGAAAATCTGCAAGTTTTGTTATGGGGTTCTGGTCACACATATAACATTTTGTAAAGGAGTCTATGATGAATGTAATGATTTCGTAACTTCAAATAGGAAATTTTGTGTGGATAATACATTCATTACAACGGCAGTTATTAAAGTTTTTGTGGGTGGCCGTGTGGACTAGAGTGTAGGCTCTGGTTGAATGAACTCACCACGAGCACGGGTTCGAATCCCATTCGGGGGAGAATTTTATCAGCCCACCCCTGTGGTGCCAAAAAAAAAAAAAAAAAAAAATGGGCTACACTCCCCGCCCTATCAAAATAAGGAATTTTCATAATGGTGGGCGTTATATAACAAGTTCCTAAACGTTCCGAAATTAAGCTTAATGCTGCCAAAACGAAGGCGAAAATTGTCTCTCTTCGAAGAATTGACACGACCACTTTGACAAAACTACAAGTGTACAACACTTACATTAACTACATTCCTATCCGTGAAACAATTAAATATCTCGGCACTCATTTGGTCAGAAAATTAACATGGAATCACCACATAAACAACAAACTCACGCAAACATATACCAGGCTATGGCACCTCTACCCCGTCATCAACAGAAGATCGCCACTCAAGTAGACTTGCAGCATTCTCCTCTACACATCTCCCTGTTCACCTATGCAGCACCCATTTGGCTGGGCATAAGAAAACTTACGAGATTTGAAAACATGGTTCTCCGTTTGGCAGTAACCGCACCTTGGTTCGTCCGGAACACCCAAATTCGTTAGTATTCCAGACATGGCAGACTTCCTACAGGAAATCACCATGTCTCAGCACAAAGGCCAATCTTTGGTCTCTGGTGCCCAATTTTATCAATTGGGCCAACCAACCCAAGACAAAAGCCTCAAGCCCCGCCTTTATCAAGACACTGTATAATGAACATAAACAATTTTTTTTTTCTATATAGAGTGCTTTGTGCACTGGAAACAGAAACAAAGATTTATTTTAAACATTTTGTGAATGTAACTAGAGCCTGGAGGGGCGGGACATTGGTGCAAAAATATTTTTCCAGTTTACATATCCCACCTCTGGAGAGAAGGATGGATTTTAATAGCTCCTATCCTCCACAAACCTTCTGGAAAATAATTGCTTGGGGAATAAACGGCCCCCGGGTCGTCCTTTCACTGAGTTAGATTAGCAATGAAACATTCGCATAGAAGTTATGCCCCCCTAAAAGTCCAACATTCACTTTTCTTGTAGGAAGTCTGTTTTCATGCCGGGCAAGAGATAATATTGCCCTTTTGTATAGATTTGCCTGTTTTAGCCAATATTAGCTTCCAAAAGGTTGCTGAGAAGAATATATACAGTAAAATCCTTTTATAACGATTCCTGATATAATGATTTTCCAGATATAACGATGTAAAACCCGTATCTAGTTTGGTTTGCTATTTAAAAGTGAAGAAATAAATCCGGATATAACGATGTTAGGTATAACGATATTCCGTATAAAACGATCTAAAACATAAGAAAAAGTTGTTTTTTCATTCCAGTTATAACAATATAATATGTATGTATATGCGCACATACATTCATAATTGGATAAAACAGTATGAGTTTTGAACGGATGAAAAATACGAACATTATAGAAAAGGGTTTTAAACACGGTTCTTGTTTACTCTTTCCAAGCGCAATGAGTCGTACCATTTCCAAACGTACCATTTCCCCCTTGTCGAATTTTCTTCAAATTTCCTTCTAGTGCGTATATTCCTAGTTTCAGAAACTTCATAACCATGTAAGCAAAAATTTATACTTAAAAAAAAGCAAGGCAACTAAAATAATTGATTTTTTTGTGGAAAGTTAATACATAGATATGTAATCATGTGTATTCATACATTTATGTATACAGTTACAAATGTATGTAAGTAAATTTTATGTAAATGTTAAAAAGTAAATAAAAATATGTAAACTTTCTCGTTACGATCATTGTAAAACACCTTTTTTTTGCACTAACAAGCCCATACATTGTATGTAGGTTTAACAGTTTAGTTCTGGATATAACGTTTTTCGGATATAACGATGTATTTTTCTTAGTCCCTTGAATATCGTTATAACCGGATTTTACTGTATATGTATCTTCAATTTTATGGCGCCTCTAGTATATCATAAAGGTACTTATTCATCAGAAGTATAATAGTATGATGATCCTCTATACACAGCAAATGAAGGGGTAAAAAACGAGTTGTCCGTGAATCAGCGGCAATGTACTTCCCCAACACAAATTAGTATATAATTTCCGAGCAAAACCAATCGACTGTTTTGATATATTCGGAAGAATAATATGGAATCGTCAAACAGGATAATTATTGGAAACAAAGAGCATAATCAAGAGGAATAAGCGGAGGCTGGAAACAAGAAAACGAATCAATAAAAGTTGATGAAAATTTTTAGGAAAGAACGAATAGATATTTAAAGAATTTTAAGAAAGAAAAGTCAGAATGTTATCGAGAAAATATGGAAATATAAGAGAAACAAGAAATAGGAGTGGGAGTAGTGACGTCAGCCCAAAAAGGTACACGATAATAGTGTATATTTGAGTCCAAATTAAAGAAATAAGCGGTTAAATAGACAACAAAAGGCACACAGAATTAAAAAAATACATTTTATATTTTTATTTAATTAATTAGAATCATTATTATTAACATTTCTTAAGAATTTTATTACAATTTTGGCGAGAGGGCGCCGGTAGCTCAGTGGTATGCTTGCTTGCCTTCTGAGCTCAAGAACGTGGGTTCGAAACCCGGCCGAGGCCTTTAGTTAACTTTATCTGGGAGGTAAAGCAAACTTAAGCACGCCGTCCTTCTGATGGGACGTTAAGCGATGGTCCCGAGCTTGTACGATGTCAGGTACTCGTTAAAGACCCCTGCCCTAGGTGAATAAAAATTTAGGGTAGGCAAAATTTAGGACTCCCACAGTAGAGTCGGGCTCATGTCCACCAGAGTGACGAAAGAGCGCTCTGGTAGTAGGCGATATGACCTCGAAGTTAAAGCCCGGGCATGAGTAATTAAACCTAACCTAACCCAATTTTGGCGAATCCCTTGTGTGGATAAGTAATTTCATTTATTTATTTTATTATTAATATTAAACCTTTTTTTACATTTTTATTATAGGGCCTGCTCTCTACTTAAATTTCTGAAACTTATTTATTTTCATTTTTTACCGAGTTCCCAAATCTACAAACGTTTACAACTTCCTATGTGGCCGAAGGAAAGGGGAGATCAGAATAGCGGGCTCAACTCAAAAACCAAAATGTAATGAATGAATCGATACGAAATTTAACAGGAGGATTATGTTTCAGACAACCATTATTTTTTTTTTAGCCAAAACGGTCTATTAGAATCAGAGGGAGAGCGGAAACTTAATTGATTTATTCGTGGTGGTGAAGTGCATTGCCGATGTATATAAAAGACTGACTCAGGACTTGGGAAGGTGGGTGGGTGTTTGTTGATTGTGGAGCTTACTTTGGAAAATTTGAGCTTGATTCTACTTGATGGGCTTTGCAACAAAGGTACAAGGACTCAGCACTAAGTCACCCACAAAACAAAGAAAAGTTCATTTTCGGAGCTTTTGTACCGGCTTATAAGCGTCTTTGAATAGGCTTTATCAGACATTTATTTCTGACAAGTGAGTATGGACTTATTTCAAATTTCACTTTGTTCAGTTGTATAGCGGTTAGACCACGGTTGACAGAATTTATGAAATAATTCTACCCTCACAGAATGGTGTTTGTGTATGTCTATGTTTCTGTGTTGTGTGTGTGTTTGTTTGTGTGTGTGTCTATGTGTGTGTGAGGGCGCCGGAAGCTCGGAGGAAGTTACGCAATCGGTGAACCTTTCATAAAATTTCATATCGACCTGCTCATATCAAAAATGAAAACAAAATGTCTGTCTATATGTATAAGACGAATCCCGATAGAATGAATGTATCGACATAAAATTTTATATGTGTATCCAGATCCCTGTAAAGATGACATCTATTGATTTCCAGCCAAATCGGACAAAGGGAAAGGGAGATTAGGGGAGGTTTAACACAAAAGCTCATATAACTGCCATTGTAAAGAATGTATCGACATGGAAATTTAGTCTAGGGCCCATATGGGCTAGAGCGTAGGACTTTGCTTGAATGGACTCACCATTTTTTCGTAGATAAAACTTCTCTCGCGGCTCCAATATACGTAGCCCGCCCCTGTGGTACCAAACTAAAACGTTCACCACGCCGTCCTTCGGATATACGCTGTCCTTCGGATATGACGTTGTGATGGCCCAAGCCTATACGATGACAGGTACTCCTACCCTAGGTGAATAAAAATTTAGGATAGGCAAAATTTAGGGCTCCCATTGCAGAGTCGGGCTCATGTCCACCAGATCGAAAAAAGAGCGCTCTGGTAGTAGGCGATATGACGTCGAAGTTAAAGCCCGGACATGAGTCACAATAGCTAACACCCCCGCCCTCTAACAACCCAAAGAGAAACATTTACACAAGGGTGGGGGTTGTTAAAAAAAAAATTAATACGAGAATGCAAAAGTCCCAATGTAAATTAACTATTTTTTTTTTATTTTTTTTATTAAATTAGTTTAATTCACGCAGGGGATGTACATTACCGGCGATTCACCTTTTTTGTTCAGTTAAGCATCAAGAAAAATACGTTTACAGTACTCAAATCAAGTTCTTTTACTAATCCAACTGCCTTCTAAATAATATTAAATACTATGGTTTGTTACACTTCCACCCCTAAGCCACGTTAGCGTTTTTACAAGTATCCAAAATAGTTTTTTAAATACGCGAAAAGCGTATGGTTTGCAGCGAATTTCATTCTAAAAATAATTTTTATATTTTAAAATGATTTTCTTCATTGAAAAAAAAAAAATTAATTTTCTATTCTTTCTAAGAAAAACTTTTCAATGCAATACAATTCGTTCAGAAAAAAATATGTGCATATGACAATGAGTTAGTTGAGGTAAGGCCGGAGTAGAGGTTGTATTTCTGGCGGGTATTGTCCTCGACTGGCGGGAAGGCTGTTCCACTGACCTTGACAACAGCTGATTGTTGATTTTTCACGGATCACTTGTCAAGGAGCCAACCAGAAACTTCACCTTTCTTGTCACAAACTCATTTTCTAAAGAAGTGGGATAGGCGGAAACTTGTATCAGGGGGTTAATTAGTTATTATGACTCATGCCGGATCTTTAACTTCAAGGTCATATCGCCTACTATCAGAGCGTTCTTTCGTCGAGTACCTGACATTGTACAGACTCGGGACCATCGCTCAACGTCCCACTCGAAAGACGTTCGTACTTAAGTTTCTTTTACCTCCCAGATAAAATAAACTTAGGGCCTCGACCGGGTTTCGAACCCGCTATCTTGAGCTCAGTAAGCAAGCACGCAAACCACTGAGCTATTAGGCCATTAAGCATTTATAAAGATGTTTCTGTTTTACTTCCCCAATTGTACATAGTATAAGACAAGTTATATAATTGGTCTCAAATTCAATACTGAGTTTTCTCCATAATTTCATGTATTCCAACTTTAGAATTAAAAAAAAAAAAATCATCTCATGTCCTATGTACAGGGGCGTAGCCAGGGGGAGCAGGGGGGGGGCGTGCCCCGCCCTGGCCAGATCAAAAAACCAAGATAAAAATTAAATAAACTAAAAAAAATAGTTTTTATTAAAAATGGATTGCTTGCAAGTTACCAATAGGATCTTCAAATTACCCGTGCGTCTGATTCCTAAATCAATAATCAGCTGTTACATAAATGTACATGTACTTAAGTATTACAGTCAGTGTTTACCTCAGGGGGAGCTTTTAGAGGTCCGAGTCTCCCAAATTAATAACAAAAAGTCTGTAATAAGTAATTTCAGAGGTAGGTACAGGGTCAAATAAATATTGATTTTCAGCCAAATCGGCCGAAGAAAATGGGTGGTAAGGGGGAGGCTTGATACAATAACATACATTTCTGTGAACACGATAACTCCCGATAGAATGACTATAATATAGTCAATATTATTGACTTCAAATTTTATACGTGTATCCAGAACCCCGTAAGGATGACATTGATTTTCAGGCAAAGCGGCCCTAATAATTACCGATTTAATGAAAAAACAAAATTTAGTATGAGAATTTGGAGGCCTGTATTTAAGTCAACTAATTGACTTGAAATTCCGGTAAAAACTCAACATTGAATATTTTGCCCCATTACCTAACTCTCTGAGAAGGCAGATTTATCAACGTGACCTAAATGCCTGGATATATAATTTGAAAATATAGAACAACTGTGGGTTAATTGGAGTTTGGGGACCTCTGGTGACAGTGCAGACGTGGGTGGGAGGTCAATTGTGGAGACCTGGGTGACGCACAAGTGGAGAATCCTTCTGGTCCGCTATTTGGCATTCACACGGAGTTGCTGCCCCATCTTTGTATTCCGTTCCTCTTCTCTTCACCTCTCTTTCACTTCGCTTCCAATATATCCATCCTACAACTTTCTATGTAGCTAGGTGGTCATATCATAAAAAAATCAACTACCTACATTTTTACTTCCCTAGATACACAAAGTATAGGGGAAGTATATGAAATCGGTTTAAAATTCAATGCTGTTTTCAACGGAATTTCATGTATTCCGACCTCCAGATTCCGAGCATGAAAAAAAGGTCTGTCTGTGTGTATCGGAGTGTGTGTGTGTGTGTGAACACGATAACTCCCGATAGAATGAATATATCGACACGAAATTTTATACGTAAATCCAGAACCCTCTAGCAACGACACCTATTGCTTTTCAGCCAGATCGACAAAAGGAAATGGGGAGATTTAGGGAGTTTTTTTTTTTTTATTTAAATTTTTTATTTACAACTATATAGGTTAGGTTAAGTTTTATGACTCATGCCCAGGCTTTGACTACAAGGTCATATCGCCTACTGCCAGAGCGTTATTTCGTCACTCTGGTGGACATGAGCCCGACTCTACTGTGGGAGTCCTAAATTTTGCCTACCCTAAATTTTTATTCACCTAGGGTAGGGGTCTTTAACGAGTACCTGACATTGTACAGTCTCGTGACCATCGCTTAACGTCCCATCCGAAGGACGGCGTGCTTAAGTTTATTTTACCTCCCAGATAAAATAAACTAAGGGCCTCGGTCAGGTTTCGAACCCACGATCTTGAGCTCAGAAGACAAACACGCATACCACTAAGCTACCGACGCCCTCTACAACTATACAGGGTGTATCGCAAGCAGATGACAATACTCGGGGGGGTGAATGCCCCACTCAAGTACGCTAAGAAACCGGGGTAATAAAAATCCGTTTCAACTTAGTGTAGAAATAAATGAGATTTTAAATTTTTTTACGATAACCACGTTTTTTTAGCAAAATGTCCGTAAATATCACTTTTTGGTTAAAGTCAAGTGAAATCTGACTACACTGTCGTAATCTACGTTAAATTTCCTAATAAGTGACATGTTTTTTGACATGAAAATCGAAAAGAATAAAATAGGAGGCTAACGTTTATTTCAAAATGAACACCTGTTTAAATTTTTTGGCAAAGTTTCAGTTTACCGTAATTTGTTTTCTCCATTTGCTAGGATGTTCCAAATTCACCAAAAGTTAGCAAAAATATGGCTCTTTAAAAATACCTAATGTTGTTCTCTTTATTGTCGACCATAGCCGGAATGAGACAGCAGAAAAGATGAAAAACATGGGTAAACCTAACATACACAAAGCGAGACTTTTTATAAAATTAACTAATTCATTATTTCCAAAAATTTGAAATTATCACATTATTAATTTTCAGAAATAAAAAAATGTTTTGTATTGTATTGTTTTGGAAAAATTATAACAATTGCTGGAACTGACCTCCTTTTTCTCGTACAAACAGTTGACTCCTCGTTAGAACGGATGTGGTGGACCGCTGAATCTGAAGCCTGTTTGATCTCATCTCCTCACAAACCTCTTGAATTCTCGCGATTAATTGGTCCCTATCATTAATAGGTACGCTGTACGGGACTTTAGAGTGTCCCACACATAAAAATCTAAAGGCGTCAGGTCCGGCGACTCCGTGCCGGCCCTCTCGCAGGTCCATACCGTCCAATCCACCTCCGAGGGAAGTTTTCGTTCATCCATTCCGTTATGACTCTTCCATTATGGGCTGGACATCCATCCATCTGCCACCAACATCCTTCTCTAGCTTCTGGTGGGATTTGTTCTAGGAGTGGAGATACTTCATTCTGCAGCAGAGTAAGGAAGCCAACTGTGTTCAGTCGATTGGGTAAGATAATCTGGGGCAACATGTACCTCCCTAAAACACCCAACCACACATTTACACTGCACTGGTATTGAAAATGTGCGTCCTTTACAGCATGTGGATTGTTTTGTGACCAGACATGAGAGTTGAAGATTCCAGCACGTGTAAATGTAGATTCATCGGTCCACAGTATGCGAGCAGGAAAATTTCTATCTGTGCGACACTGTTGAACAAACCACTGAGCAAATTCCATTCTTGATTCATAATCATGAGGCAGCAACTCCTGGATAGTTGTAAGGTGATACGGACGCCTTTCGTCATCCCTAAGGGCCCTAAAAACAGTAGAGTGAGATATACCAAGTTGATATCCAACGCGCCGGGTGCTCGTGGACGAATCATTGTCAAACCGCTCTAAAATATCATCGACATCCCTTCGTGGTCGACCGGCATAATTAGCAGGTTGTCTTGGAATCGAACCAGTTTCTCCCGATAGGCATTTTCTATAGTTCGCCGATCCGGCCATCTTTGTCGATTTGGGAATAGATTACGGTAAATTTGTTCTGCTAGCAGACCGTTGCCTCCAGCAGCCCCGTAAGCATAAATCATGTCTATGTATTCCCGCGCTGTGTAAAAAACCGGCATGATTCTCTTAGACTAATGTCTCTCAACCGAATCTTTGCATAAAACTGTTTATTGGATCTAATAATGTTTACATTAGCTAATACGTCTAACGTTTGTTTTCAGTTTCAAAATCCATTGAACAGATTAGGATTATTTTTATTTTTTTTTACTCTCTAATCTTCGACAGAAGCCAACATTAGGGAAAACAAATATAACTTTATTTATTCAGAGAAAATAATTAATTAATATTTCAGAGAATAATAGTAATTTGGTGAATTTAGAACATCCTAGCGAATGGAGATAACAAATTACGATAAATTGAAAATTTGCCAAATATGTTGTTTTACTTTTTTCAGCACAATGTACAGTACAAAACTTTTTTTATCTCTGAAAATAATTTCAAATTTTTGGAAATAATGAATTAGTTAATTTTATAAAAAGTCTCGCTTTGTGTATGTTAGGTTTACCCATGTTTTTCATCTTTTCTGCTGTCTCATTCCGGCTATGGTCGACAATAAAGAGAACAACATTAGGTATTTTTAAAGAGCCATATTTTTGCTAACTTTTGGTGAATTTGGAACATCCTAGCAAATGGAGAAAACAAATTACGGTAAACTGAAACTTTACCAAAAAATTTAAACAGGTGTTCATTTTGAAATAAACGTTAGCCTCCTATTTTATTCTTTTCGATTTTCATGTCAAAAAACATGTCACCTATTAGGAAATTTAACGTAGATTACGACAGTGTAGTCAGATTTCACTTTACTTTAACCAAAAAGTGATATTTACGGACATTTTGCTAAAAAAACATGGTTATCGTAAAAAAATTTAAAATCTCATTTATTTCTACACTAAGTTGAAACGGATTTTTACTACCCCGGTTTCTTAGCGTACTTGAGTGGGGCATTCACCCCCCCGAGTATTGTCATCTGCTTGCGATACACCCTGTATATATACAATATATAATATGCAAATGTGATACATAATAAATAAATGTCTTGGATGTTGAAAGAGAAATAATTCAGAAATGACACTCCATTATCTTGTTATTACGGATGAGAAAGAGGAGTTAAAAATATATTTAAAAAAAATAGTGAGATAAAAAAGAAACATAAAACGTTGTAGATGATTAGTCTTCAATCCACTAGTAGGTCTCGAGGCCATTGCCGCCTCAGTCTCCGAACATCAGGTTATTATGGCAAGTCTGCGGACTAAAGGATTAGGGTGAAAGGAAAGGGTAGAATGGAATTTTCTGTAGCGGAATTTAATTACATCCCTTACAAAGGGAATCTGCAGGTCATTGTGAAGAATAGCATTAGAGACGTAGAATGGAGCGTTTGTGATTTTACGAAGGATACGGGATTGTAGGGTTTGGACTCTATAAGAATTCGAAGGTTTAGTTGAGCCCCAGAGTTGAGCTCCATAAGTCCATATCGGCGTCACTAATTGGTTGTAAATGAGTTTTTTATTACTTAATGTAAGTTTGTAAGTCTTTTAAGTCTAGTATGAGGATTCCATGTCAGGCCTCTGTCTGTCAATAAATAATCCAAGGTAGCGGACCCGAATCGCAACGAGAAGGGGTGTGTTATAAAGATAAGAGAGGCTTAACTTAAAAACTTTAATAACTACCGTTGTAATGAATGTATCGACACAAAATTTCATATTTGAAACCCCATAATTACGCCGAATTTGCAGAGGGATCGGCAGAATGGAAGGAGGATCACAAGGGGTATAACATCCTATTTGACCTTATTTTTGTATCGTATGGATGGCCCTAGAGTAAAATTGAGGTCTCCTCTTCAGAAGGGGAGCACCTTTGTTGCCTGGAGGGACCAGAGATCTGCCAATTTCGAATTGACAATAGAACAGAAGAGGATGATGATGGACCAGAATGAAGCTTTGGGATTCAGGAGAATTCCTTAATTAGGAACGGTAGAGAGGCAGACAGGATAAAGCAGTGAACAGTGAGGAGTCTCGACTTCAAAGGCAGGACCGCAGCCTGGCAGGGGGGATCCCTGGAAATTGGAGGGTGTCTGATCAGGTAAATCGTGGATAATCAAATTTTAATACCGATAGGTATATTAATATTGGTTAATAAGGGGCGCTGGTAGCTTGCTTTCATACTGTGTTCATGATCGTGGGTTCGAATTCCAGGACAGGGATGGGGAAACTACGTTGCGGGGATCAGAGGAGACTCAACTCAATAGGATTCGAAAACGTGAAAGTCGACAAGCATTTTCTTTCTTTCTTCGATTTGTACATTTTTGAGGTGTAAGCATCTTAGCCAGACTGTAGAGAGTAAGTCTAGTTGATGTGCATGCTGCGAAACTGTGTGTTGGATGGTTGCTCACTTCTTTATATGTGATATCAGCTGTTTTTGAGCATTTCCATTGTATTTCTAAAACATTATTGATTATATTTACCGTTGTAATGAATTACTAAAAAAACTAAAATATCAATATTACGAACTATAAAATGATCTTTCGGCAAGAAACTTTTAGGTCGGTCTTAGTCTAAGGAATCAGTCTCTCCGGAGAGTTGCCATTTATCACAATTTTTTCTTATGATCATCGCTACTTTCAAACTAAACCCTTCCAGGTACCTCACCTATATCTTTCAAGGACATATACACAATTAAATTCGTAACTTTCTGTTGGCAAGAAATTGAAAAATATAATGCCCTTCAGGATTCTTTTTGGAATGAGATCAATGAATTTCTCAACAGTAAAGAAGCCTCGAAAAATAAAAATCTTGCTTTATAGCTTTGTGTTCTAGACTTACCTTGAAAGTTAAAGTTAGAAGGAATAACAACCCCTAAAAAATATAAAATCTCATGTCGATACTTTCATTCTATTGGGAGTTATAGTGTTCACAGACAATTTTTTTTTAAATTTTCGTCATTTTTGACCGATTACATAAGAATTTTGGAAGATAATTTATATTGGACAGAGACATTGAGACTAATATCCATTCAGTATTATTTAGATTAGCCTGGTTCAAGCCTGAAGATAGTCGGGACTGATGTTTTCAAGAAGGTCAGTTATCTGCCCTTCCTCTCAAACTGTGAGCTCTACTTAAGTCTAACAAGAGTTCTGGTGGAACTTAGTGTGCCTCCGGGCAGAAGGTCCTCCGCTGTCCTTCGTCCCATTTTATGTAAAATTGTGTCGATACATTCATTCTATCTGGAGTTATCGTGTTCTCAGAAAGTTTTCGAAATACCTGGGAATGTAAAATATTTGTCTCTCTATATGTGTGCTGCGGCGCTTAGAGGTCACTCAAAGAGCAATGGAGAGAAGCATGCTGGGAATTAAGGATAGAGTACGAAACTCCGAAATAAGAAGAAAGACAGTAGTACGGGACGTGAAGGATGTGGTGCTGCAACAAAAGTGGAAATGGGCTGAACATGTGGCGAGAATGGGAGAAGGAAGATGGGCCAAGAGGACGACAGAGTGGTACCCGATATACCTGAAGAGAAGAAGAGGAAGACAACAGGTGCGGTGGCGGGACGATCTGGACAGGTTAGCAGGGAGTCTCTGGCACGGGTCGGCCTGGCACAGGGGTGTATGGAATAAAATGGGAGGCCTATGCCCAAAGATAGGCCTAGTTTCCAATTTGTATAGATGTATATTTATTACTATTATTATTGTGAACCTTAAGGAAGAAAATAAAAAGGCTATTATTATTATTATGTGTGTGTTTGCGTCTGTGAACACGATAACTCTCAATAGAATGAATGTATCGACATGAAATTGTATACGTAAATTTAAAACCCCATAAGAACGACTTCTTTCAACGGAATCCGTTGAGGGGAAGGGATGATTAACTCAAAAACCATAATAATTGCCGATGTAATGGAATGTGTCCACATGAAAATTGGAATGAGGATTCAGAAGTCCCTGTGTAAATCAATTATTGATTTTTAGCCAAATTGGTAGTTTTGGGGAGAGAGCAAAAACTCAATTGATTAATTCGTGTTGGGGATGTACATTGCCGGTGATTCATTCATTTTTTTACCCGATGTGGAGGCTAGTTTGTGAGAGAAATTCGCATTCGAGAAAGCAATTAAACTTGGTTCGATACAAAGTTGCTTGATTCATGACGGTTACTCAATGAGTTGGAAAACCAGAATTAATTATCTACATACTTATGTTAGTTTGAAACAAACTCACTGAAAAGTACAAATTCCACAACACTCCATTCATCTTCTTTAGTTTATTTGTTGTTTCAGTAAGGTTGCATCGTTATAAACCTTATTAAAGCATAAGCTACGTGGCGTCACAAACCACCGGCCTCAAAATCACTTGAAAATGTATACTTATATCTAAAATTTTTGAGAAAAAACTACCTAAAAACAAGACAATAATAAGACCTATATGGACATACGGACTTGAACTATGGGGCTGTGTTGTCATCTTACATCTAGCGTATCCCAGTACTTCCAATCCATAGTCCTAAGAGCAATTGTCGACGCACCATGCCATGTATCTAATCTCACCCCCTAATGACCTTCAAATTCCTTCTGTAAACGATCTCATCAAGTCCCGTTTCCTAAACTTCCATTCAAAACTTTCCATTTACAAAAATCCTTTTGCCCAATCTCTGTAATCCCATTCCCAACCCGACAATCCTTCCCGAAGATTGAGGCTGTGCTGGCCGAGAGACTACTGTTTAGGACTCATGATCAGCTCTTCCCAACCCTCTCGGTCTGCCACCACTGCTGGTCAGAGGCTGGCAAAGCAAAGTGGTGCGGGGAGAGATCTCCTGGCTACAGCGATCTCATCTACTTTAATCAAATTGGAGGAATGAGGATGGCCTCAACGCGATGGTGTTTCGGGGGATCTCGAGTTGAATTTGTTTATTTATTATTTTGTACCTTTTTAATTATTTTTATTATATTATTATTAACCTTTTGTATATATTTTACTATTGTATTGTCATCAAATTTACTAATGGTTTTATTTACCATAAATATATGCTCAATAAAAAGAATATGTTATAATAATTTCTAGAGGGAGCGAAACCCGGCCGAGGCCCTCAGTTTATTTTATCTAAGAGGTAAAACAAACTTAAGTGATGGTCCCGAGCCTGTTCAATATCAGGTACTCCCACGGTAGAGACGAAAGAGCGCTCTGGTAGTAGGCGATATGACCTCGTAGTTAAAGCCCGGGAATGAGTCATAATCATTTCTAATATAATGTAACTTAACGGTACTAACAGGGCAGATAACGTTACTAACCTGTTTAAAGTTATTCCGGGCGAAGCCGGGTAACCTGCTAGTAGACAAAATTCCATAAAATAAGTTAGTTTTATTTATTAGTTAATTTTACATATTAATAATTAATATTTCAATTAAATTAATTATTAATATTTCAATAATTGCATTGATGTCAATCCATTTAATGGTTTGAGTTGTGAAGGCACGGAGCCGACAAGATGTGTATACGTAGCACCACGTCTCAATTGTAAATTATTACGATTTTGCAAAATTTCGAAATGGTCCATCTCCATGTCGAACAGAACTTTCATAAAACATCATTCAGTGGTTCTTGTCTTAGGTGTATGACAAGGATTTAGGGCATAAAAGGCAAAGATCGCAAGAAAATGTAATCCAAGTCTACAATAAATGTTTAGGTCCCTCAAAACGATCGTAAAGGTTCGGCAGAATTAGCTATATATCTTAATCTCCTATTATATATTCATGAGTGGAAATTCAAATGAAGGATTTCCCTAGATAAGATATTGGTGGTAATAATGAGAATCTATGTATATAACATAATTCAAGTACAAAATGCGATAAGTTTGTACATAAACTACGATAAAGACCTAAGTCCGTTAATACTAAACGAAGCGTTTGTTAGTAATACCACCAGGCGTTATCAGACTTTACCGTGACGCCAAGTAATAAATAACTTTAAATAAGGTCCAAGGTCTGACTTACTAGTTATTTGCATTTAAAAAAAGAATAGTAATGCATCTTTTACTGACCTTTAACGCGGATTATAGAAGTAATGTCAGACGGTCTTACCTGTAAAAAAATGTATAAATTATTAAGATGACATTAATTGAGAAAAAAAAAAGAAGAAAAGAATTAAGATGCTGGTTATTGATGAAAAAAATAAGAAAATAATTAAATGCTAATAATAAGAAAAAAAAATTAAGATGCCAATTTTTGAGAAAGAAATAAGAAAATTCAACGAATCTTATCTAGATTATTGTGTCATTGGCTTCTGACTCTAAATATAAAATTTCATGTCGATACATTCATTACATGTTTTCGAGTTTAGCTCCCCCCTTATCAACTCTTCTATTCTGTCGATTTCGCTGAAAATTAATAAGTGTCGTCCTTATAGGGTTCTGAGTTCACATATTAAATTATAATCCCCTCTCCCCTTTGGTTGATTTGGCTGAAAAACATAGGTGACGAAGTTAAAGGGTTTATTATATAAAATTTCGTGTTACATTCATTCTATCGGGAAATATCGTGTTTACAGACACAAACAGCCACACAGACTATTATAGATTTGTTTTTTTCTCATATTTGGAATCTAGAGGTCGGAAACTATAAAATTCCGTTGAAGGGCGCCGGTAGCTCAGTGGTATGCGTGCTTGCCTTCTGAGCTCAAGGTCGTGGGTTCGAAACCCGGAAATTTAGGGTAGGCAAAATTTAAGACTCCCAGAGTAGAGTCGGGCTGATGTCCACCAGAGTAACAAAAGAGTGCTCTGGTAGTAGGCGATAAATTGGTCAAAAACTCGATGCGGAGTTTTCAACGGAATTTCATAATTTCCGAACTCTAGAGAAACTATTAAGTGAAAATGATAACCTCATCCTTGTTGACTCCAAACGTTACCTTAAATACTAAAATAATACAATTTGAAAGACCGAAGACCTGCATTCATACACTCAGATATATAATCCCGGCAACCAGCATTTGATGATATTATGAATTGCAAGAGTGCAATATTCAAGTGCACTTTAGTCTTATCCAAGAGTAATAAAGAGAAACCGTTTGAGCCCTTCCATTCTAACTGTAGGTATGTAAGTAGAAAGTGAGCGATAAAGCACGACCGCTCTCTGTTAGGTAACCAGCTTACGTTTGTTTTTATTATCTTCTATTTTATTTAAACATTATACAAACTTGTGTAATTCTTTGTTTAAATATTTAGCAAGAAAATATATTACTAAAGTTATTTTTAAAACAGTAGTATGATCCTTCATTTGATACTAGGAGGTTACCTGTCTTCGTCCACAGTTACTTGAAGCAGATTAGTAATAGTTATGTTATACGCACGGTAAGTTATACAATTTAATAAATAAGCTGAAAATGACAAAATAAATTTCTGCGATATAGTGGAAAACTTATAAAATAAATAAGAACAAAGAATTTTATATATAAGAATTTTTACATAAAGAATACCGGTTCCGGCTTACGCCATCGTCATCACAAAGTTCAATAGTGAAGTTTCATAGGTTGAAATATTTGTAGAATTTTTACATTTTTTTATTTCAGGATACCTGAAATTACCTAAGATAGGGGTAACCCTATAGGGTAAGTGCCAAAATTAGGTGCCGCCATTTTTTTTTTTAAACTATGAAAAATGGATTCCTCGTTCAAAAATCTAAGATCCTACATTTTTAGAGTGGGAATATAAAAACTCTTTAAATTATAGCTATTTTAATAAAAAATCCCATTTTTTTTTTTTTTTCATTTATTTATTCTACAATCTGTACAAACAATAACAATAAGCAGAAGTTGTTTGATTTGAACACAAGAAAAGTAATTTCCAAACTAAATTTAAAAAAACAAAAAAACTTTAAAAATCATTTATTACTTTATTAATACTTTAAATATTTTAATATTTTTGTTGTTTACTTTTCTTGTTTTCAAGAAATTAAGTAAATAAACCTATGTATAGGTATATAATATATATATACTTCATATATTATTATAATGTTTTTTTTGTAGGAATATTGAGGGTCAGTCCTCGATAAAATTTATCGAGGACTGACCCTCAATATTCCTAGAAAAAAAAAAAAAATAAATAAATAATAATAATATATGAAGTATATTAATTTAATATACTTCATATATTATGAATTATTATATTAATATTATATATTATTAGAAATACGATTTCTGTGTGTAGCTGACTATCTTTCTGTAATTTCGATAAACTTTGGAACCCGTGAACAGATTTCGATGCGATTTTCAGCTACATTTAAAATATTTTTCAAGGATGGATATATTATGAATTATTATATTAATATTATATATTATTGAAGTATATTTATTTAATATAATCGCTTCCGGATAGTAAAGCATGATGATATGTAGCCTAAAGCCATCCTTGAAAAATATTCTAAATGTAGATGAAAATCGCATCGAAATCTGTTGACGGGTTCCGAAGTTTATCGAAATTACAGAAAGATAGTCAGCTACACACAGAAATCGTATTTTATAGAAGTAGAGATAATTTATTTTGGTGTATAAAATTGTATGATGTATCCAATTACCATAATATTATTATGGTTTAATGGATATAAATATTATTCTTACTAGGAGGTTAAATCAGTAGGTGCCTTTGACCTACTGAACCTCCAAAGAGAGAGATACTACGAGTATAATATGCTTCTCTAAAATAACTCAAATGTACATTCTCCTTTCTAGTTTAAATCATGCTGAGCCAGGTCATATTTTGACCTAGAAATCTGACCTTTCGCCCGGTAGAAAGGTGAAAACACGACCTGAACTCGGCTCCATTGGCTAGATGAGCTGTTACCAGACGAAGTTAGGCTGCGTGAACTGAATTTTTTAGTAAGACTCGGAGCCTTTCTGATTATCTCATAAGATACAACATTCAGTTTTTTTCCCCCTCACGTTGTTTCAGTTTCAAGATTTTTTTTTTTTTTCTTTTCCTGTTCTTGTTTTTACCATTGATGGAGACATTTGATTAGAGACATTTTGTTATAACGTAGATTTCTAAGTCATGACCTATTTTTCGTTGGAAAAAAACTCATGATATTATACTTCCCCATCTCGAAAAGAATGTACGGGAAGGAAACTCACTTTGCAGCGAATAACCGGTTTGTCCACAGTCAAAAGAGTTGATTCTAATCTAGGACCGGACAACAAAAAAAAGAACAACACTTCTTGACCAACCCCATGGGACACTGAGGACAGTGAACAGGTGCTTAGTGGGAATATGGATATGAGATGGAAAATGGATGTATCGATACGAAATTTTATGTGCGACCAAAACCCCATAAGGACAACACCTAACGAGTTTTCCAAATCGGGCTATGGGGAGACAACTGCCGTTGTAAGGAATGTATCGACACAAAATTTCATATAGAAATTTAAAATCCCTAAAGGACGACACGCAAAATTTCCAGAAGAATCGGCAGAAGGGGGAAGGGGATGAAGGAGGGGGGAGAGGGGGTGGGGGGCTCAACTCGAAAACCTCAATAACTGCCGATGTGATGAATCTATAAAATGAAATTTCATGTTTAAATTCAAAACCAAATGAGGACATAATCGGTCAAATTTCAGCGATATCGGCTGAAGGGAAGGGGTGGGGGGTTGAGGGGAAGGGGTTAAATTCAAAAACCCTAATAACTACCGATGTAATGAATTTATCGACACAAAATTTATTATGAGGATTTAGAAGCCCCAAAGTAAGTCAACTGTTGAATATTAGCGCAAACGGTAGATTGGTTTTGGAGGAGGAGCGAAAAGTTAATTGATTAATTCGTTCTGGGGAATTACATTGTCGGTGATTCACCGACCACTTTTTTTTAATGTAGTTATTGTATTTTATCCCATTTCATGCAAGGGATAATCTTTCAAAGATTGTCAAATCTTAAATAGTTAATCTGATTTGATTTGATATATGAAATTACTCATAACTCACTATCTCTTTTTATACATCACCCAGAACCTGCGCCAGGCAAATGCGCGGAGTCCCTAGTTATATTAGAAAACAATTTTTTATATATTTCTATTTGTTTTTATATAATTATTTATAAATACCTACATAAAAATATACACAAAATAATAATGACGATAAGAGCAGTAAACATAAAATAGGAAATAAATAAAAGAAACCAATCAGGAGGGAGGGAAGCTTGTAAAGTTTTCATAACGCTTATAATGCTTCTTTTGATTGGCCGAGCTCATCTCTGGATAACACACAGCTAGATCGACTCCACTAAATATGTCCTAACTTAGTGATTGAACTGGTACGCTAAATAGTTAGAGTAGAATGAAAATAATTTATAATCGGATATACGCTATGAATAAACTTGGTCGAACCTGGAACTTATGGAACAGCATCCAAAAAGATTTAAAGAAATTACAACGAAGCGAAAGGGAACGACATTCAGAAAAGTCCAGTATTGCTAGAATCTATTTCCACGGTACTCAGAGTTTTGGTTTTAATTTTGAAAAATGTAATTGAATAAACGAATCAATCTTGGAAATCATATTGTTGTAAGAAAGTTTATGTAATCTAATGACAATAAATCTGCGTTCATAGGGAATAAAATTGTAAGTCTAAATTCGTAACTTTTCAGGGGAGTACTTTTTTACTTTTGCATTAATCGTGGTTCCATTTTTTGGAATAAATAAATTATGTTTGCATCGTTATTAATCATATACCTTCTAAATATATAGGAGTGAATGAAAATTAATATTGTTAATCCTTTCATGGATTTCCCCTCAGTTAACTAATCATTCCCCATCACTTACCTAATTATTGACCACACTTACCTAATTATTAACCATACTTTTTGAAATACTTGTGAATGATGCCTCTCTAAAGTTGAACAAGTTGATTTAACCGAAAACACCCTCTTCACTTGGAATAGTTGAATAAATGGTCTGCCGTAGTGAATAAATGCAGTTATCTCGTGAATGATTCCTCAAAGAAGTAGATTAAGTTGATTTAACCGAGAACATACACAATTTTACGAGATACCAAGAAACCCACATCTTTATAATTCCGAAAGTGTTAGAATCCTGAGCTCCCAACTTCTTCACAATGCGCAGATGGCTTGGGAGATGATCACAGTACACTTAACTCATTTTGGCCATTTTACGACTTAACAACTTATTCCCTGTGACCATAGTAATAAGGTGGGTAATGATTTTCTAGATAACGTAACCCTGAAGAGAACGACAATGTACGTAGATATACGCTGAATAGTCTCGTCGAAGTCCTTTGAACATAATCAGAATATCGGACCTTCAGTGGAGTATAACGTTTATATCAAGACTTCCATGGCAATATAACTCAGTGAAATGTTTGAGGGGAATAAAAGATACAAAGATTCCAAAATTCGAGATTTTGGATAAAAAAAATTACATTTTTGGAATAAACCACAACTTGAAATTAAATTGAAGTGCTTAGAATTATATTTTTAGAGGATGGCCAAAAGTTGAAGCGATCTGATAATAATGAGAGTTACTTCCAAGTTGGAAGTCGGTGAAAAGGAGACACCCTAGCAACGGGTTTGAAACGCTACACACCTTACTGTTATGAGGGCGCCGATAGCTCAGAGGTAGCGTGCTTGCTCATCGAGCTCAAGATCGCTGGTTCGAAACTCGGCCGAGGCTCTCAGTTTTGTTATCTGGGAAGTGAAAAAACCTTGAGTACGCCGTCCTTCGGAAGGGACGTTAAGAGATAATCTCGGGCGTGAACGATGTCAGATACTCGTTAAATACCTCTACCCAAAGTGAATAAAAATTTAAGGTTGACAAATTTAGGACTCCCGTAGAAGAGACTGCTCATTTTCACCAGAGCAACGAAAAAACGCTCCGGTAGAAGGCGATATGACCTCGTTGTTAAAGCCCGGGCAGGAGTCACCTTGCTGACTGCTGTTTCCAAAATCCTTCCATTTGTAGCTCATTCAAATAATGTCTTCCCATTCCGAAGTTCAGTTATATATTGTGACTGGCATCACACAAGCTAGGGCCATTGCTTAACGTCACTTCCAAAGGTCGGCGTGCTCAGGACTTTTTCCTCCCAGATTGAAAAATCGAAGTTCATTTTGACCGGTAAAAGGCAAGTGAAATCTCTAAATATTGTCGGAAAATTTGACAACATTAGAAGAAAAGTTTGAAAAAAAAAATAACGTTTTCGATAAATGTTGTTCAAGGGAACTCTTCAATCTGGGGGCTGATCTGGGTAAATATTCCCTTCATTTATCATGTTAATAATGATATATAACTGTATTATAAATTCAGGAAAGGTCTCGCTAAAGTCTGACTTGAGACTGATTAAAGTTCCTCTAATATTTCTCTCAAACTCCACTCTCAGTCACAGCTCTCAAGAAATTTGTACTAACGGTCCCATTTCTCTTAATTTTTCATGAAACTGAAAGATTCAGTACTTACATTCTCATGATATACAGTCTTCAGAGTTGTATTTCATGCAAATTTGTTGAACAAAAATCATATTACATCAGACCATGTAATCATAATGATCTGTGAAAATGTCGTCGGTGAATCACCGGCTGTGTACTTCTTCCAACACGATTTAATCAATTAAATTTTAGCATTCCATCCAAAACCATTGTGCTGGCTACAAATCATGTCTTATATAGGAATTTGCGCATTCACATGTTGAATATCGTATCATTCATTAAGTCGGCAGTTATTAGGATGTTTGAGTCGAGCCACTCTTCTCTGATACCCCTTCCCGTCGAGTGATTCCGCTGAAAATTAACATGTATCCTTCTAATGTGGCTTTGAATTTACATATGAAACTTTATGTCGATACATTCATTAGAACGGCAGTTATTAGGATGTTTGAGTCGAGCCACTCTTCTCTGATACCCCTTCCTGTCGAGTGATTCCGCTGAAAATTAACAGCTATCCTTCTAATGTGGCTTTGAATTTACATATGAAATTTTATGTCGATCCATTTATTAGGTGTCGATACATTCATTAAAACGGCAGTTATTAGGATCTTTGAGTCGATCCACTCTTCTCTGATACCCCTTCCCGTCGAGTGATTCCGCTGAAAATTAACAGCTATCCTTCTAATGTGGCTTTGAATTTACATATGAGATTTATGTCGATCCATTTATTAGGTGTCGATGCATTCATTAAAACGGCAGTTATTAGGATCTTTGAGTCGATCCACTCTTCTCTGATACCCCTTCCTGTCGAGTGATTCCGCTGAAAATTAACAGCTATCCTTCTAATGTGGCTTTGAATTTACATTATGAAATTTTATGTCGATACATTCATTTTGGGTCGATAAATTCATTAAAACCTGCAGTTATTAGACTTTTAATGTTAAGCCTCCCCCCAACCCCCTTCTCCTTTGCTATTTAGCTGAAAATCAAAAGGACGTTACTATGATTTATACGAATAATGGCTGGAGCGTCAGAAAGAACTCATTGTCCGTCCTCTACTTCTTGATTTTGACATATTGACATTGTCCTGTTTATATATTCTGAAGAGTCTGACCTATGTCAAACAGACAGTGGGGTAGTACAGTCTGGTAGAGACGGCAAGCCAGTACCAGTTGACCTAGGTGAATACAAATTTAGGGTAGGCAACATTTAGGACTCCCTCAGTAGTGACAGGCTCTTGTTTACCAGAATGACGAAAGAGCGCTCTGGTAGTAGGCGATATGACCTCGTAGTTATAGCCAGGACATGAGTCATAATAACTAACTAAATATATCTGATGAGTAGGCTCTAACCAAGGTACCCACAGCCTCACTTTGGAATAGCACCTCCGTTTTAATAATAACTTTGAGGACTACACAACCGGATGGGTGAAGTACCACTGAGGAAGACACAACCGGATGGGAGAAGTACCACTGAGGAAGACACAACCGGACGGGTGAAGCACCACTGAGGAAGACAAAATAGTTTTGGTTCATAAAACAAATAGTGGGAAGACAACCTCTCGTTATATCTCGTCCCACAACATGATGATATGAATGAAAATGATATGAAAGTTAGTGGACCTGTCTGGACAACACCAGGCGAACCTGCTAGTATAATATCTTGATGGACAAGACTGTGGGAGAGTAGGCGAAGGAAGTAGAGCGGGGGGGGGAGGGAGGGGGGGGGGGGTCTTGGTAAACTTTGCTCTAAATGCGGAGAGATCCTTTGGGAAGCTTTCAAAAGGAGTGTCAACACGATATCTTATATCGGCGGAGCTCCGATCTGGCGACCTGAAGGAGGACACAGAGACAGGTCCTAGCTTCAGGCGACCTCCAACCAACCAGCCAGCCAGCCCACATCACATTTCATTACATCTACACAATATCTTACTCTTCTTTCTCCAATGTCGAATCTATTTGACAAACCTTATTTTGTGCATATCTCAGACAGGGATATTGCGGTACTGCTTGGTACGGGACTGGGAGATATTTCATTCTCCATTCTTGGAGCTTATACATGGAAATTGACTTCAACAAATGCCTTAGATCGGTTGGTAGCTTCTCGAGGGACACCTCCACCCTCCAAATCCATGAAGACCTAAATGTTGAGATCCTTCTGGACTATATAATAAATTTCAGTAAAAACTTTTTACTTAAGTGTGACAAAAATCAAAACGTTTTGGTAAAGAAAATAGGGAAAACTCAGGGAGGGAAACAAAAATATCCGTTCACGATTTTAAATTATAATCTCTGTTTGAATGTTTATTCATTTACTTTCTATTCATTTCAGTTACTTTGTATGTTTTTTTTTTAAGTTTTTTAAAATTTACTCTTAAGCAGTAGCATTGTTTTTAATTTAACTGATTATTTTTTATTTGAATTTAGTGTATAATGGTTAAGAAACCTTATTGTATAATTGTACCTCTGTAAATGCGACTGTTATAATAAACATTTCTTCTTCTGACTTACATATGAGTACTTCCTCAGAGCGACTACGTTTTCGCTCTCTCTACAAAACCAAAAGACAGTTTGGGCTAAAAATCTACATTTGACTTACATGAAGGCTTCTGAATCCTCATACTAACTTTCAAGTCGATGCACTTATTGGCAGTTATTAGGGTTTTTGTTTTTGAGTTTAGCCACATAGTCAGATTCCCCTTTCCTTCGGCCGATTCCGCGGGAAATTGAAAAGGTTCGTCCTTATTGGGTTTTAATTTAAATATAAAAGTTCATGTGGGTTCATGCAGGAAATTAGAATTGAGCTCCCTCCATTGATCGCACCTTTCCCTTCAGTCAATTCTGCGGAAAGTTAATAGGTATTCGCTCTTATGGGGTTTTGAATTTATATACGAAATTTCGTGCACTTAGACAAGATATATATTTTTTTTCATTCTTGCAATCAGTGGATCGCAAATCATGAAATTCCGGTGAAAAATGAACATGGAATTAATGACCGATTAAATAACTTTCCCTATAGGCTATAATGTTGGGGAGTGAAAGAACTCGAACATACAGACAACCAACCTTCTTATGGTTTTTTTTTTTTTTTTTTTTTAAAGTTCCGGGATAACGATGGAATCTCTTGTACTAATTTAACTATGTTTTTCCTTTCTCTATGACGGCTTGGACTAAAAACCAATATTTGACCCACAGTCGCTTAATTACATTGGCAGTTATTAGGGTGAGTCGAGCCCTCCCTCCCTTCGACCGACTTCGTAGAAAATTAATAGAAGCCATCCTTATGAGCGTTTGAATTTAAATAAAAATTTGATGCCAATATATTTTTTACAACAGCAGTTTTTAGAGTTTTGTGTTGACCCACCCCCCTGATCACCCCCTCCCCTTTGGCCGATTTGGCAAAAAAACTCAACAGGTTCTTAGAGGGTGTACACACATATAAATAAAGTTTCGTGTCGATACATTCATTCTATCGGAGTTATCGTGTTCTCACAATTTTTTTTTTTTTTCATTTTTGGAATCAGGAGGTCGGAAAACATGAAATTCCATTGAAAACTCATCTTCAAATTTCTGAGAGATTACATAACTTCCCCTATATTTGGTATAGCTGGGGAGTGAAAACTCAGAATGTAATATTAAATTTGAAACTAACATTTTGCCGAGGGCAGTTGCTTGTAGGACGACTAGAAGTTGGTTATTGTTGAGGTGACACAGTCGGTTGAAGATCTCCTGGCTGACATGTCAGAGAAGGATCTGTTGAAGAGGGTCACCCTATGTCTGTAGATCTGGAAGCAAAGTGCCGAGTCTCTGGCTTCCTGGTCTTCAGGGACACCCGTGAACCTCTCTTACACCTTCAGCCACTTCCAGCCTCTTCTGTACTATATCTGTAGAACTGGAAGGAAAGTGCCGTCTCTGGCTTTCTGGTCTTCAGGGACACCCGTGAACCTCTCTTGCACCTTCAGCCACTTCCAGCCTCTTCTGTACTATATCTGTAGAACTGGAAGGAAAGTGCCGTTTCTGGCTTCCTGGTCTTCAGGGACACCCGTGAACCTCTCTTGCACCTCCAGCCTCTTCTGTACTATATCTGTAGAACTGGAAGGAATGTGCCGTTTCTGGCTTCCTGGTCTTCAGGGACACCCGTGAACCTCTCTTGCACCTTCAGCCACTTCCAGCCTCTTCTGTACTATATCTGTAGATCTGGAAGGAAAATGCCGAGTCCCTGGCTTGAGCACTGAAACCCGTAAACCTCTCTTGCATCTTCAGCCACTCCCAGCTTCTTGTAGGACGGGCTGATGTGAGCATCTATCGGCCCCTTATGTATGCGTTCTGTACCCTCCTCAGACTGGTTATACATGGTTTCGGATAAGGGGGGTATTCAAAAATGATTTTCCCCTAAGCGGCTATAGAAGTATTTTCTTTATTTAAAAATGTGACTATAAAAATGGAATGTCTTCTCTTGAATAAATAATACATCTAAGAACACACGATCCCATTCATATGTATTTGTCGTACTGTCTATATTTGTATGCAAAGAAAATACGACACGAAAATACCACATTCTTTTCCTGCCACTTTCAAAAGGAAACTAATGTTTATTTCAACAGAAAATGTACAAAGAAACATCAAATAAATAACATATCATTGTTAAATAAACTGAGAGTTAGGGCGACGGCGGGGCAGAGGTAGCGTACACATGTTCAAGTGGGTTCCAAGTTCGAACTCCGCCAAGGCCCTTAGGCCCCCCCACATAATATGGAACACACCCCTGACCCAAATAATCCCTGGGTAGGCCAAATTTAGGACTCCTAGTCCAGAATCATGTCCACGAGAGTGACGAAAGATAGACGATATAACCTCGAAGTAGTTGAAGCCCAGGCATGAGTCACAAACACTCCTAGTCCAGAATCATGTCCACGAGAGTGACGAAAGATAGACGATATAACCTCGAAGTAGTTGAAGCCCAGGCATGAGTCACAAACAAAACAACTTTGTTTAAATAAATACGTGAATAAACAATGCTTATAGTCATCAGTCAGTTAACTGAAAAGTGTCAATTTAGCAATCTGGAAACATTAATGATTCAGTGGGTGTTGCAACAAAATAGTCATCACCGTCAAGTTCCTGAGCAGTAATCCGGCCGTTCGCCAGATAGAAACGTCCGGTAATCCGGTGCTTTTAGGAAGCAGTTAACAAGAAATATGTTTTTGTATGATAACAGTATTCCATTGTGTAAACAAAAACCTGGTTTTCCGACACCCTGATTTCAAAAATAAAAAAAAAAAAAAAATTACATAGGCACACACGCAGGGAATTACATATGTAAATTCAAATCCTTCTAAGGACGACACTTACAGATTTTCAGCCAAATCAGCCGAAGGGAAGGGGGGGGGGGAGGCTTAACACAAAAACTCTAATAACTGCTGTTGTAATGAATATATTGACACGAAATTGGATATTTATATTCAAAATTAATTTCAATAATAATTTTCAGCAGAATCAGCCGAAGAGGAGGGGCATCAGCGGGGCTCAACTCAAAAATCCCCATAACTTCCGATGTAGAGAATGTATCGACCTGATATTTTATATCTCAATTCAAAAACACTTATCGATTTTTCGAAAACCGATTAAAGGGAAGGAGGGCAGAAAAGAGGGGTTCGACTCAAATGACTGCCGATTTATTGAATGTAATCGACACCAAATTAAGTGTGAGGATTCAGATATTGAGTTTTAGTCCAAACAATCGATTATATTTGAAGGTAGAGCGAAAAAATAATTAATTAATTCGTACTGAGGAAGTACATAGCCGTAGATTCACTGAAGACTTTTTGTTTTTTCATTTTTGTAATTAAGGGGTCGGAAAACATGAAAATCCGTAGAAAATTCAAAATCGAATTTTGGACCAATTACATAACTTTCCCTACACTGCATTGCTGTGACAGTAAAACATGACTTAGAGAGATAAACAAAGTTAAGTTGATTTTGTGCGCTGTGGAGTTGAAGCCAAGTTTTAAGTGGTTACATCTATCTCTTGGTTTGAATCTCCCCCTCCCTACTTCCAGGAAAAAAAATTCCTAGGCGAATCACCGGCTACGTACTTCCCCAGCACTAATTATACAATTACGTTGTTGCTCTCCCTCCAAAACCAATCGACTATTTCGGCTAAACTCAATACAGCAGACTCTCCCTTAAGGCGGGTTTTCCTAGCCAGCGTTTGTAATACGCAGCGTGAACTGAATAGAGAATTTCACGTCGGCAAGAGCGTATTTTTTATCAAGCTGCGCATTTCTGTTTTCCTAGGGAACGTTATATTTTCCAGTAGTATTTAAACATTTTGTGACAATGAGCCGTTTAGGACCAAAAAGGCTAAAAATATTTGCTCTTTCTCTATTAAAAAAACATTTGGCGGAGAAGGATGAAGAAGTAAGAATACTGCAAAGTTGCGTAAACAGAAAAGCTATCAGCAATGTATTTTTAAAACGAGAAGAAGAGGGATCTTTTAATATATTGATTAAGAAGCATTTGCTTGACGAGAAGAGAAGTTTAAAAGCTATTTTAGATTTACCCGTGAGCAATTTAATTCGATCTTGAATGACATCAAAGATATTAGAAAGATATATATTATTAGAAAGATATATATTTAAAACAACTGATACGTTCAATTAACTGCTCGTCCTCTTCAGCAGAAAAGGGTATTTTTTTAGATTTTGAATTTTTTGACATTATAATTTTATGAAAATTACTAAAAACAAACAACCACTATCAGTACACTATCACAAAATATATGAAGACACGCCGCGTACAACACAATAGACTCCTCTGAATGCAGTCGGTCTTACCACGCTCGACGTACAACGTTGGCGTGGAACGTATTGCGTAGGAGAACACAAACACTAAATTCCTATTAGGTAGTGCCGGCGTGTTGCGCTGGGCGTATTACGACGAACGCGGCGCACAAAACTCGCTGGCTAGGAAAACCCACGTTTATGCCGGGACCGACGTGACGCCGGATAACAAAAAACGTCGGATAACGGAAATCATCAATTAATGAGAAAAAATATATCAATTAAAGCATAAAAAAAAGTGTTTTTAGGTGAGTTAAGGAATAAAACACGTAGGTATTTTGTTGATAACACTTATTAAATTCGACAAATATGTACATACCGAACATTGATATTTACAACAACAACGTACATATGTATATTTATCCAAGCATTAAAAAGATATTTTGAAATCTGCGTATAATTACATACATATTTAAAACAAAATTTAAAATTCTAAAAATTTATTTATAGGGTATTAGTGAAGTAATAAAATATAGTATTAGCGTTCCCTTCATTATAAAAACAATGTTCATATGCATTTATGTACAATAAAAATACATGAAAGATTCGTGAGTTACGAAATTATTATGTGCTCGTAAATACACGTGGCTCTATATATAATTGATAATCTAATAATTGAATGTTAATTTTAGTTTAACAAATTTGATATTATTTTGCGAGCGCCGGATAAGGGAGAGTACTGTATTTAACTTCCATTATCCCTAGAATCCCAATACTAAATTTTGTGTCGATGCATTTATTACATCGGCAGTTATGACAATTTTTGAGTTGAACCCTCCTCTTTGGCCGATTTAGCTGAAAATCAATAGGTGTCAGAGGGTTGTGGATACACATACGAAATTTCATTTAACCAGGAGTTATTTTGTTCAAAAACACTGATTTTTGGAATAAGAAGGTTGGAAAAGATGAAATTCCGTTGAAAATTCACATCAAATTTCGGATCGATTACATAACTTCCTCTATACTTCATATAGTTGGGGATGTAAAACTTGAGACAGCTAATCAATACTTAGATCTTATTAATTCATAAAAAAATTGTTTAACAAAATACCAGGAGGTAAATGAAACTTCGATAACTTTGGAACAAAGAGGAATTTAGATCAATCACCGTTCCTTCTTTAGAGATATTTTCTTTCATTAGAAGGATCTTTGATCCTTGAAAGCTTTGATCTTTGTACAAGTTTTATGCATTTAAATTAACTGTGATCAACAGACAAGGGTTACATTCTACATCAGCATCTATCTACTGCTACCTGATGAAGACATTCTTCTGCTCATCATCTACATACAAAGAGAAAAGAATTAATGAAAATACTTTGAGAAATCGATATGTAGTTAGGTGGAAATAAGGCAGACTGGGATGTAAAGTAGAATCAACAGAAATTTTAGGTAAAAGTAAGTGTCCGCTCTCTCTCTCTGATTAACCTTTCATTCCCTTCCTCCCCCGCTCGTCAATACATATTATCTCTATTTATTATATTATTTATGATTATTCAATAATTTTTTTTTTTTAATTTACAAACAGATATTTACAGCTGTATAAAAATAAATAACAAGCAAATATGCTAATGGAGAGATAATGGCAATGTCGAAATGTCAAGAGGGGAGAAATCACTCAGTGGTGACACTCCCTAGTCACTGATTTCCTCTCATTCGTAACTAATCACTGTCACTGCTGCTGCTAAGAAGGTCTCTAGGCCATTGACGCTTAAGCCATCGTTAGGGAAGTATCTCAGAATCACTGACCAGAGAGGATTATTGTGAGAACTAAAAAGAGAAAATAATTTTTTATACTTCGATTTAGCGTTGGAGACGTAATAAGGAGCATTGGCTATTTTATGAAGGATTTTGGATGGAAAGGATTGGATGTGCTGGAGATTGGAAGCCTTGGCAGAACCCCAGAGTTCAAGTTCACATAAGTTTGAGTATTGCTTTGTATTTAAGTCGTTTTGTTTTTAAAGTTAATTTGGATCTTTTGTCTAGTAGTCTTAGTAAAAGTTTATAACATCTGTTCATTTCTTGTCTTTTCAGGCTCATGTGAGAATTCCAAGTTAGTTGTTTGTCAAGTATGAGGCCTAGATAGCGGACTTCGTTTTTTAAAGGGATGGAATTTTTGTTAAGGTACACACTGGAGGGCAGGTATATTTTCGACGAAGGGTGACTGAAGGGTTATCAGATGTTCTTGGAGTGATCTGAATGATAGGACTGGGTCGAGATGAGGAGAGAGGATAGCAGTATATCCAATAAATCAAATAAGTAAATATGATAATAATATGATAAAATATAATATAAATAAATAATATATAAAAAAAACATTCATCTTATATAGCTAGGAATGAACTTACCAACATGGGCTTAGTTGGAACTGTCAAAGAAGCGAAATCAATAACGTTGCCGAGGTCGCGGGTAGCTCAGTAGTAGTGTGCTTGCCCACTGAGCTCAAGATCGCGAGTTAAAACCCGGCCGAGGCCCTATCTGGGAGGTGAAAAAACCTTGAGCACGCCGTCCTACGGATGAGACGTTAAGCTATGGTTCCGAGCCTATACGATGTCAGGTTAAAGACATATTCTAGGTGAATAAAAATTTAGGGTAAGCTAAATTTAGGACTCTTCGTAGAGTCGAGCTCATGCCGACTAGAGGGACGAAATAGAGATCTGGTAGTAGGCGATATGCCCTTGTAGTTAAAGCTGGAGTATTTTTTTAAAAATGTATTTATTAATCTTCCAAAATATATATTTTTATAAATATTATTCATTATTTTTTATTATTACTTGCCCAGCTGCACGAAGTATAGGGGAAGTTATGTAATCGATCGAAGATGTTGAGTTTTCACAGACCATGAACACGATAAATCCGGATAGAATAAATGCATCAACACGAAATGTAATATGTGCATCAAGAAACCAATAAGGACAACACCTATTGATTTCCACTTTTAATTTTCAGTTAACAGTCGATTAGTTTTGGAGGGAGAGAGCAAACACTTATTCCAGTAACTCGTGTTGGGGAAGTACATTGCCGGTGATTTACCGACGACTTCTTTAAATTAATTTTATTCCAAACCTAGTCTGGGCGTCCTTCCCTCTTTTTTATAGTCAGCCATTAATGTATTCTGCTCTGTCTATTTTTAATTTGTTTTCTTTTTTCTATACATTTATATAGATATATTTATTTTCCTTTATTTCCTTTATAATTAAGCTGCTTGTATCATATTATGTTAGGGGCTGTTCACAAACTACGTCACACGCCTAGGGGGGGGGGGGGGGGGGGGAGGGGGTTTATAACTCATGTGATGATTGTGACGGTGGGGAGGGGGGGACTAAACAAAAAAATTACCACGTTTATTATTACACTTTAAAATAAGGCGTAGACAATTTTCTAAAACTTAATTTCATGCAAATTTTTTTAACGTTAGTATTTTAATAAATTCATGTTATTAAAGTAAAATAACATATTTAAATAAAATACATTTTATGTATAAAATATTGTACATATATTTAACATACGAATTCTACCAACGTTATATTTCGAGGTGCGTCAACAAAACAGTTATTTTTTATACCGACAGAAGGTAACCTATAAATTACTGCGCGCGCATGCGATTTCCTTCTCAACTTTCCTTGTTTCGTTGTACTCCAACAATCAAGTTAAAGAAAGAAAACGATTGTTTGAACGTGGAAGATGTGTGAACCTAACTGGTACGAAACTGGTGCTAAAACCGATTTGGGAGGAATCGTAATATTCCTCAGTCTTCTTTCATGATATGAATTATCCCGCTTGAATAATCGAAATGTTAAATACTTAAATCACTGTTCTTTTATTTAATTTATGAATACAGATGAATATAATATGTATGTCGTATTTATGATAAATTTAAGTTGTATTTATGATAAATTGAAGTTTTATTATTTTTAAACAATTTACTTACTAGTACTTTTGTTTAAAAAAAATTTCAGTTTAAATTTGGGGGGGGGGTCATGAAAAAATGACGTCACGTTTAGAGTGTGTTCAATTAAATGTGACCAATTGTGACAAGGGGGAGGGAGGGGGTTAAAACACCTCAAAGTTGCGTGACGTAGTTTGTGAACGGTCTCTTTATTTATATACATACATATTTGTTATTGAACAGTTTTACTCCACTGTACCACTAATTTATTTATTTTCCTTTATTTTTTTTCTTTGTAGGACATATTGCTATTTTATTTTATCATTTTATTTTATTTTTTACTTTGTATATTTTCTATGCAGACCTCGGCCCCAGAATAGAATTATTCAAAATTAAAATTTCATTTCTCTTCCTCTCCGTCAGCCCTTCTTCTCCTTTGGCTGATTTAACTGGATGTCAGTAGAATGTACAGGGCCTTTCCCAAGGCTACCCCCCTGAAGTCCGCCCAGACAAGATGAAGGTACATTGTCTGAGCTAGAAGTGTGAGTGTGGTAGAGGTAGGTCCATTATGTTGGTAGATAGAACCGATATAAAAGGAATCCACGGGGTCCTTCACCTCAAGAGGACAACTCGGACCAGACTAGGGCTCTGGTCAACAAATGTGACCAGACACTCACCGCATCGTTCGCAAATACAAGGCTACTACATTTCATCTTTATAAATAAAACAGAAAGGAGGTGACTGTCAGTATCTTGAACATTTTCACTTCCCTAACTAGGTATATTTTGTAGAGCGCATAGGGGAAGTTATGTAATCGGTCAAAAATTCGATGTCAAGTTTTCTCCGGAATTTCATGTTTTACGACCCTTTGATTAAAGGATGAAGAAAAAAAGTCTTCTCTGCCTATAAGTTTGTAAACACGATAATTCTCAAAAGCATGGATATATCGACATAAAATTGTATATCCTGATCTCCTATAAGGACAATCCTATTATTTTCGGCAAAATTAGCCGAAGGAAAGCGATCTGAACTCAAATCCCTATTAACTATGGATGTAATGAATGGCAACACGAAATTCAGTATGAGGATTCAGAACAATTGATTTTTAGCCAAAATAGTCAATTACATTTAGAAGAAGAGCGAAAAGTTAATTGATTCACGATGGCTTCTTACTTCCACAGCTATACAAAGTATAGGGGAAGTTATGAAATCGGTAAAAAATTCGATGCGGAATTTTCAACGGAATTTCATGTTTTCCGACCTCCAGATTCCAAATATATAAAAAAAAAACAATTTCTGTGTTTCTGAGGACATATACAAAGAATAAATGTATCAACACGAAATATTATATGTATCCAGAACGTTCTAACGACGACACCTATTGATTTTCAGCCAAATCGACCAAAGGGAAGAGGGGATTAGTGGAGAGGCTTACCTTAAAAACCCTAATAACTGCCGTTGTACTGAATGTATGGACTTGAAATTTCATATTTGACCCCCAAAACCCAATAAGAACATAACCTGTCGAATTTCAGCTATATCGGCCGAAGGGAAAGGGGGTCAAGGTGGAAAAGGAGAGCAATTTAAAAAAAAACTAAAAACTGCCGATGTAATGAATTTATAGACACAAAATTTAGTGTTAGTAGTAGAATATTAACGCAAACAGTCGATTGAATTTGGAGGAGCAGTGAAAAATGATTGATTAATTCATTCGGGGGACGTACATTGCCGGTGATTCAACAACAAATTTTTTTTTCTTTTATGAATTTGGGGGGCTGATTTTTGATAATTTCCACCTGACATCATTAGCTGAGGAAAATATATATAATATATATAAGAAATTATTTTATTATCTATTTTTCTGAAATGAAATTTATAATTGAATGTATTTAAGAAAATGGAGCTAATTTCTAAAAAAAAATTCATTAAATTTTTCAACGAACAAAAATTTATAGAGAATGGCATTTCAGGATACTTGCCAGTCGAGTCATTCGCCCGAACTGTTTGTAGCGTCATAATGGGCAATATAATTTTTATCTTCTTTACCTATAACGGGTATATTATAAATAAATATTTCAGAGGTAATATTAAAAATAGGTTGATGGATTAGGTCGTGATCAGATGCGAGGCTTTAAGTCGTGCTTAAGGTCCATAAAATATATTTGAATTGAATATAGCTGTAAGTGCTAACCGCGTTCTAATTGACAAAATCTTTTTAAGAATGTCGGTTCGCCTCAAACTACTAGTATTCTTTTAAAGGTAATAAACCTGAGACCTTCTCTAACGATGGTTAATAATACTATAACACCATCAATAATAATAATAATAATAATAAAAATAATGTACTTCTCCAGGACGTTAATCAATTAACATTTCGCTCCCCTTCCAAAACCAGTGGACAGAGTGCGCTAATATTCAATATGTAGTGGACTTACATTAAGGCTCCTAAATTCTTATACTAAATGTTTTGTCGATCATTACATCGGCATTTATTAGGGTTTTTGAGTTGAGGCCTCTCTGATCATTCCCTTCCCTTCTGCCGATTCCGCAGAAAATTATTAAGTGTCGTCCTTATGGGGTTTTGGATTCACATATAAAATTTGGTGTCGATATATTCATTCTATCGATAGTTATTAGAATTTTTGTGTTAAAACTACCCCTAATCCCTCACTTTCATTTATTTGTTTTGGCTGAAAATAGATAGGTGTCGTTGTTAGAGAATTTTTGATTCACATATAAAATTTCTTGATGATACCTTAATTCTGTCTGGAGTTATCGTGTTCACAGACACACACAAACAAAAATATTTGGAATCTGGAGGAATCCGGAATCTGGAACACATGAAATTCTGTTGAAAATTCCGCATTGAATTGAACCGATTACATAACTTCCCCTATACTTGGGAATTAAAAAGTAGTCGGTGTACTTCCCCAGGACGGATTAAACAATAAACTTTTCGCTCCCCCAAAACCAGTCGACCGTTTGGACTAATAACCAATACTTGACTTAAATAGGAAATTTCAAATCCTCATACTAAACTTTGTGTCGATACATTCACTATATCGGCAGTTGTTAGGGCTTTTGAATGAAGCCCCCCTTGAATATATTTGTGTATTCTCCCTCTCTAAGTACCTCTCAATAGAATATTTTACAGAAACAAACCGAGCACACCTAACGGTGCACACAATTTGGAGTGAGAATCCCCTCCTTGATGTTCAAGCAATTCACGTTGTGGGCACAGGGTTAAATATGAATACATTTCAAGCTCAATTTCAGAAGGCCAGCTTAGTTATTATGACTCATGCCCGGGCTTTAACAACGAGGTCATATCGCCTACTACCTGAGGGTTCTTTCGGGGTGTTCCAAATTATGCTTTATTTACCTAGGGAACAAGACATTGTACAAGCTCGGGACCGTCCGAAGGACGGCGTGCTCAAGTTGTTTCTCATCTCCCAGATAAAAACAGATGTCGGGTTTCGGACCCGCGATCCTGAGCTCAATAAGCAAGCACACTGCCTCTGAGCTACCGGCGCCCCCTCTAGCTTGTAGTATAATAAATAGTACCTAGAAGGATACAATGCGAATATATTTTTTTATAGAATCTAATATTAAACAGTCTTACCACTCAGTTTTATAACGGCAATAAAACTGACTTTAATAATGAAAAAAATTAAAAATATTTTTTTATAATATAAAAAGACAAATTAACTGCAGTTAAAAGAATATTTTGAAATAAATAAAAGTAAAACCCTCTTTTATAGTTAACAATAATTTTGAAAAAGAATTAACGAGGCGTTATAATAACTAAAGATCCTTTATTAAAAAAAAAAAACAATAACTTATATATTAATGTATGAGTTTAGCTCATAGAAAAAATATAGGTAGTTTTATTTAAAGAAAAGAAAAAAAGTAAAAGAAAGAAATGTCTTCAGTGAATCACCGGCAATGTACTTCCCCATAACGAAATAATTCCCTAATAACTTTTCGCACCCTCTCCAAAACCAGTCGCTAATATTTAACAGTTAACTTACATCGGTATTTATTAGGGTTTTTGAATTGAGCTCCGTCCCTTTAACCCCTCCGCAACCCTTCAGCGGATATCACTGAACTTTGACAGGTATGTCCTCATTGGGATTTGAGTTTAAATATGAAATTTGGTATCGATATATATTCATTGTATCGACAGTTATTGGGGTTTTTGAGTTGAGCCCGCTCGGATCTCTCCTTCCCTTCTGCCGATTCCGCTGAAAATTAATGTTTTCACAGACACATTCATTTTAGGAATCAGGAGGTCGCAAAACATAATTGTAACATAAAGATACACAACTTCCATATATTTCTTATAGCCTAACCTATTCATTTTCATCTCAAAAAGCCTAATAAATGTATTAACACGAAATTTGGTTTAAAAAAATGAAAAGGAGGTCCCTGCGTTTTTTTTTATTTTAATTTTATTTTGCCATTTAATGTTTACAGAAATAACTAAAAGTTATTACATCAATCGGCTACATCCTCCCAGAAGACAAGGTCTGAGTATGGGAGGGGGAGCAGTCAGCAAGGACAGTACGATCCCTAGTAGAATTATGTAATAATAACGATGATGATAAACATGAGGAATATTCTCTTAATATAGAATAAAAATAAAATATAATAATAAAAAATAATAAAAATAAATAAAATAAAAAATAAATAAAACAACAATTATTAATTTTTAAAAAATATATAAAATTGAATAATTAAATATTGTTATTTATATTATATAATTTTAATATAAACACTGGAAATAGCGTATAACGACATCGGATGTAACGACGAACTGTCTTTAGCGACCAAAAATATCTGCCCTATGCCCCATACTAGATATCCTTATATATGTAAAATGAACTGGATACAACGACTTTGGTTACAACGAGGTGATTTTTCGGAACCGTGGCCATAAAAAGATCAGTTATTACGACTATTGTTCCGGATGTACAACACGAACCACACAGGCTGACGGTTGTTATTTATGTCTAAAAGGAAGTATTTTTCAGTGGAAGACAAATCCGTAATTTGTATGCGAATCAAGAGTGGGTGATCATTGGTCAATATCAACGATTTGGAAAAAAACAAAGATGAAATTGAAGCGGCTATCTGTAATGGCAAATGGTTCAAGTCACAAAAAAACCAAAAAACCACTCACGGTGACCTCGAAAAAACACTTTTGGAATGGTTCCAAATGCAACGAAGTCGTAACATCCCGATATCCGGGGTTCTTCTCTTAGCTTATAAAGATTATTCCGGATATATCGTACATATACTACAATATTGATTTAATTTTTTATCCCGTATCGGAAAATCCGAGGCGGCTTATAAAGAACTAATTTTCGTTCTCCCTTCACGGTCGTAATACGCGAATTCCATATATGTATATATATATATATATATAGTACATAGCCCCAGAGAGAGAACGGAATAATAATGCCGTACTAATCAGAGTTAATGGAACTTAAGAGCGACTCAACTTGCTGTGTTTGAGTCTCTTAATCCACTCCATGAGCTTAAACATAAACTTTTCAAAGGACTTGATTGATTTTCTATTTCTGATTTTATTTCTTTGAGAAAGTTATTGAAAAGATTTGAGAGAATAAATGGTGTCTGTTTGCTCGTCCAAGTGGTGTGTGGTCTGTTTACAGTAATACTGGTACAATGAGGAGTTCGTGTTGGATGTCGGTGAGGGGCGGAAAATAGAATAGATGGAGCATTGAGAAATGATAGTCAACTATTGAAAGAACAGTGGATTGGTGTTAGCGGGAGAGCGGAAATTTAGTTCTTCCTGCTAAGGAAGTACACTGCCCGTTTATACACCGATTTGCTTCATTTTTGTCATCACTGCTCAGCCCCCGTATAAAGCGTGACGATGTATAGCCTATGACCACCGAAAAGAGATAAGCTTTACAACGGTGAAAGAATTATCCAAATCGGTTAAGTACTTTTCGAGATTACCTCAAAACAAACAAAGAAACAAACCTTCTCTGTTTATATATAAGTACAGATATGAGGATTAAGGAGCGAGGAATGGGATGGAAGGAAGCGACGCGACGCGGCAGATTGCGAAACTCACCTGGTCCAAGGTTTCGACATAGTACCCCCACCATGAACCAGCCTCGAGTTTTGTAACATCGCCCAGCCCAACAACCCACCTCGTCCTCTCTCCAAGTGCAGCTGTTATACTGGTCGACTGTGGTTCCATCTGGGTCGATCGACAGCAGTTGACTAAAGTATAGGTTACCTTTCAGCAGATTATTGTTTATTGTTGCTGATGGAGTTTTGTGGTGATATACGAACCAAAATAATATGACCCAGTTGGTAATTATGACAACTACGAGGTCATATCGCCTACTACCACAGCACTCTTTTGTTACTCTGGCGGACATGAGCCCGACTCTACTGTGGGAGTCTTAAATGTTGACAACCCTAAATTTTTATTCACGTAGGGCAGGGGTCTTTAACGACTACCTGAACTCGGGACCATCGCTTAACGTCCCATCCGAAGGACGGCGTGCTTAAGTTTATTTACCTCCCAGATAAAATAAACTAAGAGCCTCAGCCGGGTTTCAAACCCACGATCTTGAGCTCAGAAGGCAAGCACGCATACCCCTGAGCTACCTGCGCCCTCCAACGGAATTTTATAATTTCCCACCTCTGGATTCCAAATATGAGAAAAAAACAAATCTATAGTCTCGTCTGTGAACACGATATTTTCCGATGGAATGCATATATCGACGCCAAATTTTATATGTGAACTCAGAAACGTATAAGGACGACACTTATTAATTTTCAGCGGAGTCGGCAGAAGAGAAGGGTTGATCAGGGGGGCTCAACTCGAAAACCCCAATAACTGGCGTTGTAATGAATGTATCGACATGAAATTTTATATTTAAAGTCAGAAGCCAATGAGACTATATTCTAGATAAGATTGTCTGTCATCCAAAGGACAGCATGCTCAAGTTTATTTTATCTCTTCACCCCTGAAATACCTAAGGGTCTCCCCCCCCCCCCCCCCCCCCCCCCCCCTCCCCCCCCCCTTATCTTTCTTCAATTATATCGACACGAAGTTTTATATGTGTATCCAGAAGCCTCTAAGGGCTACATATATTGATTTTCACAGTCTAATTGGCCAAAGGGAAAAGGGTGAATATGGGAGGTTAAACAAAACAACCCCTAATAACTGCCGAAGAAATGAATGTATCGATACAAAATATAGTATAAGGATTCAGAAGCCCCAATGAAATCAACTGGTAATTTTTAGAAAAGGGAGAACGAAAACGTAATTGATTACTTCTTTCTGGGGTTGTATATTGCCGGTACGCAATTTAACTTTTACGATATGTTTAAAGTAATGAAGCAGTCGGTTTTATCCAGATAATATCTCAGTTGAATTATCCAGGGCCCATAATGGTTTTAGAGAGAACTGGACAGACCTTGTCACCACTGCTATCAAAGAGCACTCAGAGACTCAACACAAAGTGACCTGAAGGACCCTTCACGGTACAATGAGAAGATTGGTCTGATGTACAATAGTTAATCTGAATGGTCGGGTCACACCAAGGTGAAAATAGGAACTGTCCTACATCAGGGCTTTTGTCCAAACATATTGTATCATTATAAATTGAGCAAAATGGATTAATTTTGGTAATTTCTAATACTGATTGATTGGAGGGGCGGGTTTAGTGCCCGTTATCTAAAGCCCCTCGCAAGCATTTAACTACTTAATCTCCTACCTCATTAATGAAGCGGACGATCCATTCTAGAGAACGCCTCATCCAACATTCTCCATGGGAGATGTGAATACCCTTCACATTCGCCCAGGATGTGTAGCATGCTCCAGGAGGAGTGTCCAACCCGCGGCCCGCGAGATTCATCACAATTTTACAAAATATGTTTTTTTTTGTGCAATATTTTTGTTTTTAGTGAATTGTTTTGTAACAAATAATATATATATATATATATATATATATATATATATATATATATATATATATATATATATATATATATGGCTGGTGTATTACACCTAGGGACCTAAGCATTCAGTGCTTTTATCCCTTCCCTGGAAGCGCTTAGCTTCCCCCTTATTATATTAACTATATGCCTATATTTATACTATACTTATACTACCTGAACCAAGCCCTTCATGGAGTGCTCAGTCTCCCAGTTTCCTTAATGAACCTAAGAATCCTCTCATAGTCCAATCTTTTAAAATCTTCCTCTGCGATTGCATCTCTACCAAAGATGTGGAATCTCTTTCGCGCATATCCGGAGCAGATGCCCAGGAAGTGTGCCTTGTAACAAATAAACTTCAAAACTGTTTTTGTTTTATTACGTTGCTTCTGTTTTTATACATACTTAAAAGTGGGGAGTATTGCTTTGCAGCGACCCCCCGCAGGATCACGCTCGATAACTTTATCACGCTGTTTATTGCTAGGCATACCTAGATATGCGCAGTAGAGCAGTGCTTTTTCGTTTTATTCCTTCGTTTCTTTCGAAAATGAAATTTACCAAACATAAATCACGCTCGAACGTAACGGACGAAAACCCGCAACATCAATAATTACGATGTGCAAATACACGCATTGAGATCGATTTGCAAAAGCTAAGTGAAAGAGTTGAGAAACAAATATCTCACTAATTAAATATTATTCGATCATTTCATTATTATCATTATCATATTATCTATGTTTATGTGTATGAATAATAATAAAAACAATAATAATAATTCATTGTTTTAAATTTTCACTCCAAAAAATTTTTGTAGTGGGTACAAATCTAATATGCGGATATATAATTTTATATGCGGCCCGCGGGATTATAATGCATTTCCAAAGTGGCCCGCAAGATCATTTGGGTTGGCCACTCCTGATCTATCACTTCAAATCTACAGAAATGATCCGAAACAAGACCCATTATAAAGAGATGTTTCTCATATCCATATTCCCACTAGGCACACCTGATCACTGTCCTCAGTGTCCTCTGGGGTTGGTCAAGAAGAGTTGTCCGGTCTTCTAATCAACTCTTTTGACTGTCCTGTACTGGTTGTACTCTCCAACATGAGTTTCCATTCCGTAATGCCAATTCCTCCAGGACTGTTTTGCAATGCTCCTTCCTGATCCTGGGTCTATAGGTGCCGTTCTTAAGGGAAACAGGATACACATATAAAATTTCATGGCGATACCTTCATACTATCGGGAATTATCGTGTTCACAGACACAAACATAGGCTGTCAGGAATGCTTTTTTTTAATTTTTGGGGAGTTGGAAAACAAGAAATTCCAGTGAAAGCTCAACATCGAACTTCTGACCGATTAAATAACTTCCTCTATACCTTGTATTGCTGGGGAAGTAAAAACAACAACTTTCTCAGTTTCAATGGTTTAGAAAAAGAAGTCTGTCTGTGGGCACTCTGTGTGTCTGCGAATACGATAACTCCCAACAGAATCAATATATAGACACGAAATTTTGTATCCAGAACCATCTAAGGATAATACACGATTTTCAGCCAAATCGAGCAAAGACGATGAATTAGGGGGAAGGCTTGAAATGAATGTATTTACACGAAATTTCATATGAAAATTTAAAGCCCTCTAAGGACTGTTTTTCAGCGAAACTGGCCAAAAGGAAAGGAAGGATCAGAGGGGGCTCAAATCAAAAACCTGAGTTTGAGGATTCAGAAGCCACTACGGTCGATTGGCTCTGGAGACAGAGCTATAATAAGATGTTGTGGGGCGAGATTTTTCATAGAAGTTAGGCCAGTTGTCCTTTAACCGCTACACTGTGTGGATGGGATGTACCACTGATGATGACGCTGTTGTTGAAAACCGAGAGAGCAATAAAAGTAAGTACATAGCAGGCGGATTCACCGACAATTTTTTCCCGTTTTTTTTGCCATTAAAGTCAATCATTTCTTGACTATTACTTTTCAAATCAATTTCACCTCCGGAATTTACTGAAAAAACTAAATGTCACGTATGAAAAAAAAAAGTTATTTTTGAATAGGGTAGGTGCTAAAAGCAGAGTTGGGCAAATATTATTTGAGATAACGGATAAATGAGGTTATTCGTTACTTTTTTTATCTTAGAGGTTCGGATATCCATGATCCGTTATTCGAAGATGTTAACAAATAATACACGTTATTCTTATTTTTTATCTTTATCTTTTATCTTTATGTTTATCTTCTGTCTTTATAAAATAATCATTCGAATAAAAAGTTCATTCGATGGATAAAAATTTCATCCGACGGATAAAAATTTCATCCGAGGGATAAAAATGTAATTTTGAGATAAATGAAAATTTATTGGACAACAAACATTTTGAAAGGAATTAAAACTTAATTGAGCAAAATTTAAAATTTTTTATTTTAACCATGACTTCAAAACAACACTTTTTTCAAACATTTATCAACAGATAATCTATTTGTTTTTGGGGCATCCGAAATGGACGCGAAGGAGAAAAGTCGCTCCACTGGTGCCGAAGATGGTATCGCTTTCCACTTGTGCAATTAAAATCAAAGTACTCAACAAAGGCCTTCGATAGTGACGACATATCATTATGGCACTGTCCCCCCTCCCTCTCTTGAAACAACCTGGAAAAGTGTACTACAAATAAAAAATATTTTTTGGGGCGAATAACGAATAACGGATAAATCAAACTTATTTCGAATAACGGATAATCAATCATCCGTGGTTATTAAAGTAGCAGATAACGAATGAAAAATTATCTTTTATTCGTTATCCGAATGAAAATTTATTCGAATATGCCCAACTCTGGCTAAAAGTATATTCTAGATCAGACTTTCTGATATAACAGTATCGTAATTGCAATTGCATCTGTTCTTATTATTTTCATTTTGATTGGCTAACTGGACGTTACATAACGAAACATTTCTTATGTTATAAACAAAATATTGTTTCAGTAAATATTAAATGAATAGAATATTATGTTAACATCTCTCGACGTTATAATATAAATAAAAATAATAAGAAATGGAACAACCGTTAGAGAAAGGCATACTGACAGTAAAAAGGATATAAAAATATTATAGAGAGTGGATCAAAAGAGAATGGATCCATAGAGAAACATTAGATGAATGGAGGTAATTACATACCTTCTCATAGAGGTAGGTAAAATACCTGAGATATGTAAAGTACAAAACAGTTCAACACATTACTCGAGGCCGAGAGTTTGACTTCAATTCAGTTGATATATATTATTTACTTATAGTATTTAATGCGTTCAAATTTACCAATGAAATACATTTCAAAATTCTTGTCTGAAAAACTGTGCCGCCTATCGCTAAGCTGGGAAAACGATCTCTCGACGCTGACGCTTGTGATGGGGCATTTTTTGTAGCTGCTTGTAGATCCAATCCAATATCTTCACCATTATACTTTTTGAATTGGCCATACCGGGTTTTTTTGTCAAAACTGTTGTAAATTTGTCGATTAACAAATGTATACAATTCAAACTTACATATAAATTTTCTTATTACGACAAAATATGCAATTTTGTGCAGTAAAAACCTAAAACCTGCAATTTTGCCAAACAAGTTAAAAACGTGCAATTTCGTATAAGTCGTTTTGCATTTACATATGAAATGTTGTGTCTATTCAATACAATGGCAGTTATTAGAGTTTAACATAAGCATCTCTGCTAATCCCCCTCTCCTCTTTGGCCGATTTGGCTGAAATCAAAAGGAGTCGTCCTCTGGTTCTGGATGAACACAATGTTGTCCATTCTAGGGGGAGTTATCGTGTTCACAGACACAGGAAGAAAGACACACAGACACAGGGAGAGAGACACACAGACACAGGGAGAGAGACACACAGACACAGGGAGAGAGACACACAGACACAGGTAGAGAGACACACAGACAGAGACAGACACAGGTAGAGAGACACACAGACACAGGTAGAGAGACACACAGACAGAGACACACACAGACACAGGTAGAGAGACACACAGACACAGGAAGAGACACACAGACACAGGAAGAGAGACACACAGACACAGGAAGAGAGACACACACGACACAGGAAGAGAGACACACAGACACAGGTAGAGAGACACACAGACACAGAAAGAGAGACACACAGACACAGGAAGAGAGACACACAGACACAGGAAGAGAGACACACAGACACAGAAAGAGAGACACACAGACACAGAAAGAGAGACACACAGACACAGAAAGAGAGACACACAGACACAGGAAGAGAGACACACAGACACATGAAGAAAGACACACAGACACAGGAAGAGAGACACACAGACACAGAAAGAGAGACACACAGACACATGAAGAAAGACACACAGACACAGGAAGAGAGACACACAGACACAGGTAGAGAGACACACAGACACATGAAGAAAGACACACAGACACAGGAAGAGAGACACACAGACACAGGTAGAGAGACACACAGACACAGAAAGAGAGACACACAGACACATGAAGAAAGACACACAGACACAGGAAGAGAGACACACAGACAGGTATTTGATTTTCATTTTTGAGATCAGGATGTCGGAAAACATTAAATTTAAATAACTCCACTTCTAATTTCCAACTATAACATAACTTCCTGGGGAAATAAAATGTAGTTATGTTTTTTTCAAAATATTTATAGTCTGGATGATGATGAGGGAAATCTTGAAAGCCGGCTAGCATTATAAAATCTATGAGAGGTCAGACTATATTTTTATTTTACAATCTGTATAATAAGGCCACCACATCAGCCAACATCTACTATATATGTAATATATGATCATCGAAAAATGCATATAAAGTTATTTGAATAGTCATTCAAAATCCATGGTCAACCAGTCAGTTGTTTCCGTGGTGTAGCGGTTATCACATCTGCCTAACACGCAGAAGGTCCCCAGTTCGATCCTGGGCGGAAACAGTTTATTTTTTTTTAAATAATATTTATTTTAGCTCATTAAATTTTAAAAATTACATAATTTAAATGCTCACTCATCATATTAAATTGTTTTTTTTTATAATTGCTCTACAAGAATCTGTTTCGACTCCTTTTCTATTTTAAAACGTCAGTACCTAACAAGAGATTTAGTGCCATATAAAACATTATCAACAACAATAAATAATAAAAACAATATAACAGTTCACCTTAAAAAAATTAAAAAAATATATTATCAATAGATAGCATGTTATCGCAATCATACCTGATTTTTTCCACTGATAACGTCGGCTGCTATCTATAATGTTTAATTATTGCATTAACTCTATGATAAGACTTATAGAACATAAGTTATCTCTTCTATTTTTATTGAGATCAAGTAACTTTATTGTTAACTGTTATCAGTAAGCTAGATGAAGTATAGTAGAAGGCGATGAAAAGAAGGACGTTCAACTCATAAACTGCCCATGTAATGAACATATAGACATGAAATTTTATGTTTAAATTCAAAACCACATAAGTACGGCAAATATTGATTTTCCGAGAAATCGGCCGCAGGGAAGGGGAATCAGAGAAATGGGCTAAACCCAAATAAATCCTGATGTAATTTATGTATCGACACATAATTTAATATGAAGATTCAGAAACCTCTAGGTAAACTATTAATTTGCAGCCTACACGGTCGATTGGTTATAGAGGGAGAGCAAACATTTAATTGATTAATTCGTGCTGGGGAGGTAGATTTCCGGTGATTCAACGTCGACTTTTTTATTCATATTAATTCGAGGAAAAAAAAAATCCTAGTTGGAGAAAACGAGAGAATGTTGATGTTGTTACATTAAATATGAAATTTCATGTCGACAAATTTAATACAACGGCAGTTATAACAGTTTTTGTGTTAAACCTCCCCCAAATTACCCTTTTCTCTGCTGAAAATCAATAGGTGTCATCCATATGGGGTTCTGGACACACAAATACGATTTCAGGCTGAGACATTCATTCTGCTAGGAGTTATCTTATTCACAGGCATTTTTTTACTTCAACCGTAAAGTAGTCATTCTTATACCCAGTAATGCCAGTATGAAATCATTTTGAGGAGATCTGTATAAGAAAGTCCTGTAATGGCCTAACCACAATTTTTGAAATCAAGAGGTCGGAACACATGAATTCCGATGAAAATTCAACATCGAATTTCTGATCGATTACATAACTACCCTTATACTTATGTTCAGCTTGAGAAGTAAAAACTCGTTAACAAATGTGAAGGAAACTGGGAATGTTTTTCAAGAAAATGTATTAATTTGAATTCAAGGCTAGCCTTGCAAATGGCTCATAAAGATTTTAATATTCGAAAGAAAGTGTTACAAGTTAAAACATGTCCTCATCATTAAAGTTTATTAAGCGAAAGTGTTACCATTAAACATGGCCACAATAAGAAGAAACAGGCAACATACCTGTAATATTGTTTTTAAACTTTATAAAAGTCTTACAGGAGATAACGTATGGTAGGTTATAAAAATAACTGGTTATCTTAACAAAAGATGAGGACGCCAGTCTTCTGAGCTCAAGAACGTGGGTTCAAAACCCGACCGAGGCCCTTGGTTTCTGGGAGATAAAATAAACTTAAGCATGCCGTCCTTCAGATGGGACGTTAAGCGATGGTCCCGAGCCTGTTCGATGTCAGGTACTCGTTAAAGACCCCTGCCTTAGGTGATTAAAAATTTAGGGTAGGCAAAATTTAGGACTCCCATAGTAGAGTCGGGCTCATGTCCACCAGAGTGACGAAAGAGCGCTCTGGCAGTAGGCGATATGACGTTGTAGTTAAAGCCCGGGCATGAGTCATAAAACCTAAGATAATAAAAGATCGTCGGTGGATCACCAGCTATGTACTGCCCCACAACAAACCTTTCGATCCTCCTCCAAAACTAGACGACCGTTTAGGTTAAACATCAATAGTTGACTAAAAAGATACATTCATTAACATTGATATTTATTAGAGGTTTTGAGTTGAGCCCTTCTTATGATTTATTCTTTGGGTCTATTCACCTATAAATTGTTGCAAATTCAAATTTGTGCTGAAAATTAATAGGTGTCATCCTAATTGGATTTTAAATTCAAATTTGAAATTTCATGTTAATACACTTATTACAACGGCAGTTATTACAGTTTTTGTGTTAAGCCTCCCCCTAAACCCTCTTTCCCTTTGGCTAATTTGGCTGAAAATCAATAGGTGTCGTTCTTAAGGGATTCTGGATACACATATAAAATTTCGTTTCTATATATTCACTCTATCGGGAGTTAGAGTGTTCAGATGCACAGGCACACCCACTGACTGAAAATTGTTTTTCATATTTGGAATTGGGGTGTCGGCAAACATGAAATTCCGGTGAAAACTCAACTTCGCATTTCTGAAGATTACATAACTTTCCCTATACTTCGTATAGTTGGAGAAGTAAAAAGACTAATTTTACACAAAAATTCATTCTATGGGGAGTTAGTTGTTGACCGACCCCATGATTCGAAAAATAGGAAAATAAATTCCTGTCACGAAATTTCTCTTGTGTATCCAGAACCTCATAAGTATGACATCTATTGATTTTCAGTCAGATCGGCAGAAGGGAAGAGGGGGTCAGAGGATGGCGTTCAATTCAAAGACCCTAACTGCCAATGTAACGAATGTATGGAAAGAAAATTCAGTATAAGGATTCAAAAGCCACTATTTAATCAACTATTCAAAGGTAGACTCGTTTTGGGGGGAGAGCGAAAACTTACTTGATTAATACTGCCGGTGATTCACCATCGTCTATCATCAACTTTGTCTCGCATTGAAAGAAATGTCGGCATCCCTAACGTGGAGATTGTCTGGCGGATTAAACATGGAGGAGACTCCATAGTTGAACTTCCTTCGATCCAAGAATCAGAGAATTAGTCAGAAAAGGAAGTGACCTTTCCTAGCTAGGTATCTTCTAATAATCTGACTACAACTCTCATTTATCCCTTTCTCTAGTTCCAATATCCAGGCGCGAATCGGGGGGGAGGGTACGCTTTTAAACACAAAATAGATGAAGTTTAACATAATATTCTTCACAGCATCATACTTACACAGTATTTAACCAATATTATTTATATATCGAAGGATTTATAAATTATTTAATGTTTTAAAATGTATAAATTTAAATTTCCCTCTTAAGAACTAAAGAACCTATGAGAACGCCGGTAACTCAGTGGTATGCGTGCTTGCTTACTGAGCTCAAGGTCGCGGGTTCGATACCCAGCATAGGCCCTTAGGTTTTTTTTTTATCTGGGAGATGAATAAACTTTCAGCAGATAGTCCTTTGGATGGGACGTTAAGCGATAGTCCCGAGCCTGTAAGATGTCAGGTACTCATAGACACAAATTTAGGACTCCCATAGTAGAGTCGGGCTCATGTCCACCAGGATAGCCAATGAGCACTCTGGTAGTAGGCGATGTGACCTCATTGTTAAAGTCCGGGCATGGAGTCACAATAACTAACTTTTGTTATGTACCTCTCTCTTAGCGTTAATATACAGTTTCATTGGCGTAGCTAGCATTATTCCCTGGGGGGGAGAGCGGGGGGCAGCCTGTCAACACGACCGAAATAATAAAACAATAGTTTATATTTCACAATCATATTTTTAGTTTAAGTTTAATTAAACTTAATTATTAACAATCATATACCAGACACAAAATATTAAAATTTTCATGAGTCTTGTCACCCAGTCTTTTACAATAAGTAGTAGTAGTAATAAGTACCCTCAATTAAATAAACCTTAATTTTCTTTTTTTTTCAGTAAATCGGTCCAACATTTTTTCAGCTGAAATTTATTTTTTACTATTCCATTCTCGTTCAGTTGATAGCACTAAATGTACTCTAAAAAACAATTATTTTCCCTTTTTACGACTTTCATTGAATACATTCTAAAATATGCAGTTAGCCTTAATAGTCTTTTTATTTTAGTAAACTTTGCACCGCCTTGCGGAGTTTTTGGGAGATTTTAAAATTGTCGTGCGTTTTTTTGTGACACGCACGACGATGCGTTCGCTAAACTCTTATACTTCGCCTATTGGCAGGATTCGTTCCAAACGTTTGACTTGGAACTGAAGCGTTCTATATCCTTGTCTTGACTGTTATGTTTGTCTGTGGTGGAGTTGTCGTTATGTATAATAATATTTTTTAATTAGGTACATTAGATCGCAATTTTCTGGGCATTCTGGGGGGGGGGGGGGGGGGGGGGGCAACCCTGCCCCCTAGCTACGCCGAAGTATAGTTTCTCCATTTACCTACTAGCTGCTCATTTTCTCTTATCTTCATTGGTCAACATATATATCTCTTTAAACATATCCAAATTGTATAACGAGTATACATATAATTCTTTAACTAACATATACACATAACCGTTTCTGTAAAGATTTTATTCTTAAAGAATGTATAAAGTTGTGACCAATGGAGTGTACAGTGTTGAAGGTCATATATTCTTTTGTAGGAAAATTAGAAAGTATAGTTATTTTTGAGTTCTTCATAAAGAAGAATATAGGCATTAACACGAAGTAGTTGTCAGAAAGAGAATGTTACGAATCGATATCCATTCGCGTTCCGTACGATGTGTAATGAGAGTCGATAGCATTGGCTTCCACGCCCAGAACTGCATCCAATCAGCGACAGGTGTCAAGAAAGTGAATTAATTATGAAAATGGTTATGTAATTAGGATTGTTGTGTTTTTGTGAAGGTCAAATTCTCAGTTTCAGGAAAAGAGTGAAAAGATCACTTTGGAGTTATAAAGAGAGAATATCTAGAAGGCATGTTGTGACGATGAAATGTTGTTTGTCTTGGTTGAAGAGCCGGATTGACAAGGAAACTTGGCCTCAAGACGCTTTTTGTTGGGATCAAGCATTCTGGACACTAAGAATACTTGAGTCAGGAGGAACTTACCTCTTGGATTCTCGAAGTATCCCCATAATGGTAGTCCCAAAGCGACGGCAGACAACCCGAAACATAGAACACTCAGAGCCAAGACGGCAGTGGAATAGAGAGCCGTTGACTTTCCCTCTTGAGGCATCCTAGATGCACCATGGTGAACACACAGACACGTACTGAGTGTGGCGTGCCCCCACCGCCGCAAGGCACCTGGCACCGCCCGGTAGAGGGGGCATCGCCTTGTTACACCGGTCCTCGCCCCCCCCCACCATCTCTCTGCATGCAGCACCGCTATGGACAACCATCGGTCGGTGTTCCCGCGTCCACCATCCAACCACTTCCCAAGCCCGACCTTTCTGACCTCCTCAGTCCATTGATCTTTTCGGCTGATCAATAACCATATGTCCCCGGTCACATTCATATCACGGTATCGCGATGTAGTGAAAAACAAATAATAAAAAAACTCCTCCCTGATTCACCGGCAATATACTTCTTCAGCTCAAATTATTCAATTAACTTTTTGCTCCCCTTCCTTTTCTGTCGATAAATTCATTACGTGGGCGGTTAGAGGTTTTGAGTTAAGCATTTGGGTTATTCTCTGAAACTAAGGAAATCGCGGTCCCAAGGACTTTGTGACTGGTGTGATATTATTTTTGGAATTTTTCTTTTTCCATGAGGTGAATAATGGCCTAGGGGACTTTTTCAATAATTTATTATCATTCTAACCCTTGTTTTTGTGTCAATAAATGTATTTCAAAATGGTGGATTCTCAGTCCCTCACTATGTCCCACACTCGAGGCTTCAACAAGCTCACACCTATCCATAATCACCTAAAAATTAGATGAATGTACATATAATTTGTCAAATTAGGTCTCTACTTTTGGTTAACTTGGGGAATTTAGTGTAACATGGTTTATAACTCGTCAAAAATAATTAGGATATCCTTGTCCCAAGGGGTTTTCATCAGTCCTTCACACATGTTTGAAAATGGCGCCAAGGCTATGCCGGGTCACTTTTCTACAATTTGAGAGGTCGGCAACACTTATTCACTTCACTCCTAAAAGTTGCTATTAAACTTACGCCTTGGCTTTCTTATAATCATTTTTTAATCAGAATTTCAAGGCTGAATTTGTGGTCGCTCGATCATCCACCTCAGTCCCTCAACAACCTGGATTTTGTTTTAGTAAGTATAATATTTTAATGTTGTTAACTTCAGTGCATGTATTATGATAGGCTATAATTGTGGCTGAACGTTGATTTCTCCCAAATTAAATGGTAACGTGTAATCTACGTTTTACTAAAAATGTCTCAGTCCCTCACATTTCAGTCCCTCACATTACCAGATTACGAAATACATGAATCACGAGGCCATTTTCGTCCACCAATCTCGGAATTTGAAATTTTTAAGGGACAATTTGTCCCTAGCTAATGAAATTTGTATTTCCGCCATGTCTACCAAGTCCTTCTAAGAGATATCTCAGTGCCTCCTCCGCCCATTTTTTCAGTCTCTCACGCTACTTCTCAGTCCCTCACAACCCCTCAGTCCCTCCACATGGACAATTTAATTTAATTTAATCTTTCTCATTAACTATGAATCTCTACGAAATACTATATATTTATATAATAAATGGATTCATTGACACGAAATTTTGTATGTAAATTCAAAGCTGTATAAAGACGACACTTAATAATTTTCAGCGGAATCAGCTAAACGAGAAGAGAGTTCAACTCAATAACTACCTACCGATGTATATGGGTAATTCCATGAAAAGACAACACAGTAAAGAACATGGAATGTCTCAAAAATTCTGAGAGTTGGCAGAAATGTTGTACCCATTGGTAAATAGCTCTCTGAATTTTTCAGAGAAAAGGGTCCACTCATAAACCCTAATAACTGCCGACTAAATGAATCTATCAACACAAAATTTAGTACGAGGATTCAGAAGCTACTATATAGGACTTTACGAAGAAGTCTCTTGTGCTTGTTCACATAGTTCTCCCTTTGTTTGGGGCTTTTTTGTAAAAAAAATAAAGAAAGAAGAAAATAAAGTGCTTCCTAACTTATCCGTTGTTCATCAGAAATAAGGGAATGTTTATAAGAAGGGAATTATAATAATTATTTATATTATAACACAAAACATTCCAATTATAACCTTGAAAATATATAATTATAGGTCTGGATGGTTCGAGTCAATGACCGGGTTACCATATATCTTGAGAATGTACGTGGAGGATCCCAAAAACAAATTATACCATTTAGCTAACGTAGGATAATAATATGATGGCATTGGTACGAGGTATTTGTCAGTGAATAACCGGCAGTGTAATGCCGAAATCAGTAGTTTATGTAGAAATGTCTGACAATAACTAGTCGGTGAATTACCGGCAGTGCAATGCCGAAATCAGTAGTTTATGTAGAAATGTCTGACAATAAGTCGTCGGTGAATCACCGGGCAATGTACTTCCCCACAACGAATTAATTATTTATCAACTTTTCGCTCCCTCTCATAATTGACGAATTATATAAGGGCTCCTGAATCTTCATACTAAATTTTGTGTCAATAAATTCGATCACACAATATAAGAGATAAATTAGATTGATCCAACTTTCATACTTTACTCTTGGCCCATAATAAGAATGATATCTCAAACATTTTTTATTATTTAATCAGCGCTCTGAAACTTAGAGCATTTATTATTAATGAATAATTTATTTCAACTTATATATTATATTCAATGCCTACCTCCCCACTCCATATTTACTGTCTATGATACATTATTATTATTCATTTGTAATTACTTATTTTATTTATGTGATTTATTTATTTTTATAAAGGTTCCTTTATGTACGTCATTATTGTTTTATATGTGTATTCTTTTATATGTGACATTATTATGCTAATATTGTAAAAGTAATGGTCACTGATTCCCGTTAAACTATAAAAATTATAATTATTATTATTATAAGAGATAAATTACCTACACATAATATAAGAGAAGTTACGTAATACGTAAAAGAATCGATGTTGACCGGAATTTCATGTTATCCAACCTCCTGATTCCAAAAATGAAAAAAAAAAAATATATCTTTGTCGGTGAATGTGTATGGATGTGTCTGTGTGTGAACGAACACGATAACTGCCGATGTAATGAATGTACTGCCACAAAATGTTGTATGAGGATTCAGAAGCCACTATATAAGTCAACTATTGATTGATAGACCAAATCGTTGATTGGTTTTGGAAGGTCATCGAAAATCTTGTTGATTCAGTAGTGCTTTTTGTGTTCCTGAGGAGAGTTTAGGGTGTTTATGCTTCATTGATACTAGATGGTTTACGAGTGAAGGCAATGTTCAGCTCAACATATCTGTGTGAGATTTCATTTTCCAGTATGAAACTCATTAAAAACAAGTACAGGAACCGGTTGACTGATGAACATTTGGACAACTGCATTCGAATGGCTGCTATAACATATGAGCCTAACATTAAAAAAATTGTTGATGACAAAAAAGAGTGCACCCCCTCACATTGAACTATGTTTTTCTAACGCAATTATTTTGTTATATACATTCTTATGATATTAATTGCAATGTAAGAAATTGCATTTAATTATATTTAATATAAACTAGAAATGTATATTTATAGGTTATAAACAACTGTGTGATTTAAACAAAAACATGTATTATTTCCTTTGTTGGGTAGCTCACAGTAAAGTTTATGAGCTATAATGTAGCTCAGTCGCTTAAAAGTTTGGCGACCACTGCAGTAGACCTTCATTAACACAAAAACTCTAATGACTGCTGATGTAATGAATTTACTGACATGAAATTTTATACATAAATTCAAATCCCCATAAAGATGACCTATCGAGTTCCAGTCAAATCGGTGTTGGAGGGAGAGTGAAAACTTAGTTGATTAGTTCGAGCTGGGGAAGTACATCACCAAGCTGCTTGGCTGAAACCTCAATACTGGTTATATGTATAATTAGGTATAACAAAATGAACGTTGGCTCGGTTCTTCACGAACACACCGACCCATCCCATCCATATACATACAGGTACGTTGATAAACCTCTCAAGGCACATTTACCTAGGCACTGAACAAACTTGTAACTAGCTGAAGTTGGTTCCAAGTTCGCCAGGGACCGAATATCTTCTTCTAACTTCAGATTAACACAGCAGTACGTTGACTTGAGCCTTTGACCTCAAGTAAATGGGATATCTTAATAGAATGTATTTTATTAAAATTATTATAACAAAAATAGTGGTCGGTGAATCACCGGTCATGTACTTCCCCAGCACGTATTAATCCATCATGTTTTCGCTCTCCCTCCAAAACCAATCGACCGATTAATCTAAAAATCAATAATTGAATAACATCTTCTGAATCATATACATTTTGTGTCGATACATTCATTAGATCGATAGTTATTAGGGGTTTTGAATCGAACCCTTCTCTGGTCCCCGCACCGTCCCTTCGGCAAATTTTGCGGAAAATTAGTAGGTGCCGTCCTTATGGGATTTTGAATTTAAATATGAAATTTCGTGTCGATACGTTCATTCTATCGAGTTCACTGATATACACCGACATTCTTTCTACAATTTTGGAATCAAGTGGTCGGAAAACATCAAATTCAATGATAACTCAACTTCGAATTTCGGAACAAATATTTACCTTTTGAATATTCCTTCTACCACCTGTAGAATAGGTTAAAAAAGGTTAAATACCTTTAACTTGATTGGTGAGTTAGTTATTATGACTCATGCCCGGGCTTTTAACTACTGTCACTCTGGTGGACATGAGCCCGACTCTACTATAGGAGTCCTAAATATTGCCTACCCTAAATTAATAACGGTCTTTAACGAGAACCTGAAATCGTACAGGCTCGAGAACATCCGAGGGACGGCATGCTTAAGTTTATTTGACCTCTTAGATAAAATAAACTAGGGCTCTCGGTCAGGTCTCGAACCCACGATCTTGAGCACAGTAAGCAAGGATGCGATGACAACAGCGTTGGGCGCGATCGCCAGATGACCGAACAACCTTCGCCTATTTCCCAGACGTCCAGACGCGCCTTGACTCTCCATGGGTACAACCAGACCATTGGACGTCATAGATGCTATCAGGTCACGGCGACTTCAGCGCCAAGCTCTTCTTATTTAAGAGGAAGAACAGCCCTGCCTGCTCGTGTGGCGGCGTCGAGACTGCGGAACACGTAGTTCTCGAATGCCCGCTATATGACGTGCCCAGGGCGGCGCTGATTCGCCAGACAGGATCGTACCTGGGACTGGACCTGCCGGGACTGATGACAGAGGCCTACCTGGCTGGCTTTTGGTCGATTCGTCTCCTCCCGGTGGAGAATCAAGAAAGCCTTTTAACTCGGTGCCGGGGGCCCCACCGACCACCGACAGGCGTGCGGCGGCTGCCCCCGGCTCCGGGACACAGGCAGAACAGAACCCCCGAAAAGATCCCGAGATCACTCGGCGTAAAGAGACGGAAAAACGCAATAGGGTGATAAGGCCGACCCCCCTAATGGGTTAGGAGCACCCCAAAAAAAAAAAAAAAAGTAAGCAAGCATCCATACCACTGAGCGGCGCCCCCTAAATTATAATCTTTTAATTGATATTTTTGAGAAAGGAGAATTTTGACTTTGTAATAATATCCTAATACTATTTTTTAGAAAATATATTAATTTTGCTCAAGTGTACATATTTTTGGCGGAAGATCTATTTATTATGTCTTTGATCATTTTGTTATTTATTACAAGACACCCAAATAGTGCTTACTGTCAATAAATTTAACAAAAACTAGTTACCTTTTATTTTTATAGTGTAACGAAAAAAAATAAATTGTATGTAAATAAAAAAATAATTGTTTCCGCCCAGGATCGAACTGGGGACCTTCTGCGTGTTAGGCAGATGTGATAACCGCTACACCACGGAAACAGCTACTCAAACCTGATATGAATTTAATTAAATTAACCTGACAACTTTTTACATCTTCTACTTAAAAATCGCTTTAATTTATTTGTTTTATATTTTTTATTCATTGACATTTTAAATAGTATACCTTAACTTAAGTACACATTTTTATTCATTGACATTTTAAATAGTATACCTTAACTTAAGTACACATTTTTATTCATTGACATTTTAAATAGTATACCTTAACTTAAGTACACATTTTTACTTATACGAAGTGTAGAGGAAGTTATGTGTTCTGTTAGAAACTGAATGTTCAGTTTTTATCAAAAGTTCCCCCCCAAATTCCAAAAAAAAAAAAAGTAGTGAATTTATCGACGCCGCTGTGAGTCAAATATTGGTTTGAGGTGGTGAGCGAAAACGTTAATATTATTTCGTTGTGGTGAAGTACTTTGACGGCGTATTTTTTATTTTTTAAATTTTTTTTATTTTTGAACGAGTCAATTAATAATAAGTATTACATAGTTAACTTAATTATAAGGGAATCTTAACTAACCTCGTTCCCACACTTATAAAGAAATTCACCCTCACTTGAAGAAAGATAAACCCAGAAATAAAACACAGTTCTTTTCCTTAATTACTCATTTTTAAAATTTCTTTATATCTTACAACTAGAAAGTGGTCTTTATAAAGGAACGGTGCTCCGACTTTACTACTAAAAACAAAAAGAAGACGTCTTCTAATTAAAAAAAAGTCGTCGATAGGCAATATATTAAAATGTTGTTTTCACTCAAAACTCTTTCCCCCTTCAGACAATTTGCATAATAATAAATAGATGTGTTTAACATTCCGGGTGCTTGATCTACATATTAGATTTCATGTTGATGATTTGGACTTGAATATGAAATTTCATGTCGATAAGTTCATCAAAACGGCAGTTATTAGAGTTGTCATACCCCACCCCATCTCTAATCCCATTTTTTCCTTTGACGGATATGACTGGAAACAAGGGTAAAATTTCGTGTAAATATATTCATACAATCGAGCCCACTGCTCACTGCTTATGCACTGCTCACGTTTACCCACTGCTCACTGCTCACTTTACTCACTGCTCACTTTACCCACTGCTCACTTTTACCCACTGCTTAATTGTGTTCACAGACACACACAAAGGATATTTCCAGAGGATTATACTTGAAATTTTTGTGAAAACTCAACATGGAATTTCTAACCGATTACATAACTTCTCCTACTAACCCGCGTAATTTACAACTTCTAAGTTGAGAAATGGGAATTTCAACTTCTCCCCTTTGTTATCACTTTAGAACCAGTTCTCTCTCCACATATGTATGTATTTAGTGGTTAATTATGTTCCATATATCATTTATCCAAGATGATATTTATTATCACTATTGAGGGGTGAGTGCACAATTCAAAAACACTAATAACTGCCCATATAATAAATTTATCGACACAGAATTTAGTAAGAGGATTTAGGAGCGCCTATGTACGTCAACTATTGGATATTAGGGCAAAGGGTGGACTGGTTTTGGAGGGGTGGGAGGGGGGGGGGCGAACAATTATTGGATTAATTTGTTCTGGGGAAGTACATTGCCGTTGATTCACGAACGACTTTTCTCTCTCCTTTTTTTATCATTTTTAGTAATAATACTACCAGCAGGAGAAAAACTTATTTTAAAATTCGTTGCTAGAATAGATTAGAATTACTTGAAAATACTTCCTATAGAAATTTATTTTACATTCTTTGGGGGACTAAAACACTCATTATATTTGTCCTGTCTGAAAATTTGAGGGCATTTAATTTATTGGAAATTTAATAAAAAACATTTTTGGTAAGGGTACATTTTTCGATAGGACCAAACTTTTTCGCGTAAATCGGGTAAAAGTCTAAAAAAAAAAGGGTTTGAAAACAACATTTTAGGATGGTTTTCGGCAAAAATACATATTTGAAAAAAATATGTTTTTAATTTTTCTTCGAAGTGATTTTTGATTAGATTATAAATATAAGCGGTATTTTATTGGTCAAAACGTAATCAGGGGCCCTTGAAACGTGACATTTCGTTGAAACACCATTTCGGGTTTTCGCATGAGTGGGTAACTTCTGGAAAAGTACCACATGTAGGAGTATCTACCGAATCTGCTGAACTGCACTAGCGACTTGGTATAGTCAATGTAGGTCACATCAGATAAAATCAATGCAGTGTAACTGATTCATAACGTCACGAGGCTGAGATATGGAGTGGAGTTCCACTGGTTATTGCCAGTGCCATTATCAAATTGAAATTGACTGAATAAATCATCCAAAATGCAAAATTGCTAAGGTCAATGAAATTTGGAAAATATATTTATGGACGCTAAGGCAAGAAAAATTAATAACAAAATTACGTATGGTCAGTGGCGTCGCGAGGTTTTGTGTGGGCTATGTGCCCCCACCCCTTATACCTGAATTTTTTGATCCTTTGATCATAAGAAAATAAAAATAATAATGATAATAATAAAATAACAAAAATTAGGGCTTCGTTTTTGCCACAAATATTAAAAAGGCGTTTTTATTTTCTTAAGAAAGTTACACAGAATCTCGTGGTTATTGTTTTTTACAACCAGAATTTTGTGTTTCAGATCACAAATTATAGTATTCTAGTTTTAAAAGAAAAATCATACCTTAAAAAGAAATTTCAATTGGTACTGTTACGTTATCGAAGTGGCAGAGGCCTGGTGGAACTGACAAAAATAATGAAACAATAACTGTATCGTCCGATAGATACTGTATATATCAACACAGTAATCCATAGGTACGACACCTATTGATTTTCAGGAAAGGGGGGGGGGGGGGGGGGTTAGGGGGAGGTTTAACACAAAATGAAATTCTATTTTTCAAGTCAAACCCTCTTGAGGCAATACCTGTTAATTTTCACCAAAATTGGCTTATGTGAAGAGGGAGTTCAGAGAAGGCGGCTCAACCCATAATCCCCAATAACTGCCAATGTAACCCTATAACTGCCAATGTATCCCTATAACTGCCATTGTATCTCAATAACTTCTGATGTATGCTAATGAATTTATCGACACTACATTCAGTATGAGGATTTAGAAGCCCCTATCTAAGTCAGCAATTGATTATTAACTCAAAAGGTTGACTGGTTTTCGAGGTAACAAACAGTTAATTGATCAATTCGTTCTGGGTAAGTACATCACCCCGTGATTCACCGACGTATTTTTTTTACTTTTCCTATTAATCAGTACGTTCTGTTTCGCTATTCCAGTGTTAGCATCTCATCAAAATGATTTGCATGTAAACACCGTCAAGATCCGCTGACTCCTACATCCTTCGCTGACATCTCCGTCGGTAGGATTCAACACGGAATACTCTTCCTAATTTCCATATGTTAACAACAATGGGTACACGAAATATAGTCTATTTAGTTCCCATTTGACATTGACTCACTAAAATTATCGTCGTATTTTCAACGAACTAATTACCTAAAACATGCATTGTGACCTGCTAAACGTAATTACGCACGCCAATCTCCAGGGAGACTATTTTCACATTAATATTACTTCTATGCTATACGAAATATAGGGGAAGTTATGTAATCAGACAGAAATTCGATGTTAAGTTTTCACCGGAATTAGGTCAAAAATTAAGTAAAAATGTCCTGTTTGTCTATGTGTATGTCTGTTTGTGTCTCTTTGAACACGATAGCTCCTTATATCAACAGGAAACTTCATTGTATGTATAGTGAGATGTTGTGGGACGAGATTTCTCTCCGACTTATTGAAGGTACTTGTAGAACTGTGGGGAAGTACTTGAAGGAGTACCACTCAACATGAGAGAAATGTTGCATCTTGACAATCTACTTCCGAGCAAACATACGACTTACTAAGACATGAAACGATTTTTCAAACATGAACCTATATTGGCCTACATTTTTTCTTTGTCTGGACACTATTGTACTGGAGAGGGAAGAAAAAGAGATTTTTCTTTACAAGAAACAAAAAAGTCATCATCGGTGAAGTACTTCCCCAGCACGAATTACTATTGTAATCAATTAAGTATTCGCTCTCTCTCCAAAACAAATTGATTACTATAAATCAGTTATTGACTAATACAGGGTGTACATTTTATCTTGACCCATGTAAATAACTCAAAAAATAATGTTTTTCTCAAAAAAAGCTTGAGACAAAAAATGTAGAGTAGAATTGACCGCATTATTTGCTGTAATTTAATTTTTAAACAAATGAAAATTTTTGACGTTTTTTTATGAATTAAAAAAAAAAAACTTTTTGACCGTCAACATATTTTTTTTTTTGCATATTTAGATTCCTTGGAGAAAATTAAGGGAGGTTGAATGAGACATTTTCTTGTTAGACTAATATTAAACCTAATAAATGAATTTTATTGTAGTAAATGTTCGAACTGATGTCCTGCAACTTCAATACATTTATCGAAGTTGTTCCGGAAAAATGCTCAAGGTAATTCCTTATTAAGAAAGTCTTGATATTTCTGACCATTTACATTTCCGTCGATAAAAAAGGGACCAATTACTTTGTCATTGATGATTCCAGCCCATACATCAACTGACCATGGATGTTGTTTATTCATTTGACGAAACCAGCGAGGATTTTCTGCACTCCAGTAATGCATATTATGCCTATTTACTAATCCAATATTGGTGAAAGTTGATTCGTCTGAAAACATTGTGTACCGAAAAAAATCACAATTAACTTGAACTAGTTCACGCGCCCACTGACAGAATATAACACGGTTACTAAAACCTTCACCAGGTAGAGCTTGATGAAGAGAAATATGGTAAGGGTGAAATTTATGGTTCTTCAATATTTTATGAACACTACCAACAGAAATCCTAGAATCTTGAGAAATTTTTCGGAACAACTTCGATAAATGTATTGATGTTGCAGGACATCAGTTCGAACATTTATTACAATAAAATTCATTTATTAGGTTTAATATTAGTCTAAAAAGAAAATGTCTCATTCAACCTCCCCTTAATTTAAATATGCAAAAAAAAAATATATGTTGACGGTCAAAAAAAGTTTTTATTTTTAAATTCATAAAAAAACGTCAACAATTTACATTTGTTTAAAAATTAGATTAGAGCAAATAATGCGGTCAATTCTACTCTACATTTTTTGTCTTAAGCTTTTTTTGAGAAAATCATTTTTTTTTTTGAGTTATTTACCTGGGTCAAGATAAAATGAACACCCTGTATAGGGGCTTCTGAATCCTCGTACCTACTTAATTTTGTGTCGAAACATTCAGACAGTATTAGAATCTTTGTTTTAAGTTTCGCTCCTAATCGCCTTCAGCTCTTGGACCGATGAAGCTGAAAATTAATAATGTCGTCCTTATGCGGTTTTGGATAAAATATCGTGACAATACATTTATTCTCTTGGCAGTTATTGTGTTAATACACCCCAAGCACACCAACACCGATTTTATTTAATTGGAAAACATGAAATTATTTCCCTGTACTTCTTACATCTGGGGAATCAGCCGATGGTGAGGGGTAATGAGAGGGGAGGCTCAACTCAAAAATCTTTAATAACTGCCGTTGTAATGAATGTATTGACATGAAATTGTATACGTCAATTATACCCATTTTTTTCAGCGATATCGGCCAAAGTGAAGAGGGAATCTGAGGGGTGGCACAATTCAAATACTCCAAGAACTGCCGATGTAATGAATATATCGACAAAAGGTTTAGTATGAGGATTCAGAAGCCACTATATAAGTCAAATACAGTGGAATCCCGATTATTCGTATTTCCGGCTAATTCGTACAAATTTGCCGGTCCCCAGAGAAAATCCCGATAAGTGGTATAAAAACAATGCATTTCAGACCCCTCGGTAATTCGTATTATTTTTATGCTCGAGGTCACTTAAAACGTCTTATATTTCGTATTTCCAGCTTAAAAACCTCTTTCATTCGTACTGTTTTCAAGAGGTGGAGAGAGGACAGTGAGAGACCAGAGAGCAGAATGAGTGCGAGATAAATGTTTTCTAGGAAATCACGTGATTCCTACAGAACCAAAGGTGAGAGCGAGTGAGAGAGACAAGTTTTCTATGAAATCTCATATAATCTCATCTTATACTCAAAGGAAATGAGGAGAGGAGAGGGGGAAAGTTTTAGCAATTTTATTGATCTTGTCTAACATTTTTTCGAACAAATGTTTGAATGGTGTTTATTTAATTTTTTTTTTTTTCGGGTGCTCCTGACCCCTTAGGGGGGTCGGTCACATCACGCTATGTTCTCCCGGCTCCTTACGCCGAGGGATCTCGGGATCTTATCGAGGGTTCTGTTCTGCCTGTGTCCCGGAGCCGGGGGCAGCCGCCGCACGCCTGTCGGTGATCGGTGGGGGCCCCGGCACCGGGTTAGTAGGCTTTCTTGATTCTCCACCAGGAGGAGACGAACCGACCAAAAGCCAGGTAGCCAGCCTCTGTCATCAGTCCCGGCAGGTCCAGTCCCAGGTACGATCCTGTCTGGCGAATCAGCGTCTCCCTGGTCACGTCGTATAGCGGGCATTCGAGAACTACGTGTTCCGCAGTCTCGACGCCGCCACACGAGCAGGCAGGGCTGTTCTTCTTCTTAAAGAAGAAGAGCTTGGCGCTGAAGTCGCCGTGACCTGATAGCATCTGTGACGTCCAATGGTCTGGTTGTACCCATGGAGAGTCAAGGCGCGTCTGGACGTCTGGGAAATAGGTGAAGGTTGTACGGCCATCTGTCGATTGCGCCCAACGCTGTTGCCATCTTTCTACGATCCATTCCTGGACACTGCCCCTCAGGCGCTCTGGTCTCGCCCGTACTTGCATCTCCCTTTCCAGGGCTTGACGCAAGGCCATGTCCGTGTCTGCTTCTATTGGTAAGCCGCGTCTACAGATGTACGAGGCGACGGCCCCATCCAAGACAAGGTCTATGGGTGGGGCCCCCGCCAGCACCTGCAGCGCAGCCGTGGAGACTGTACGGTAGGCTGTGTTTATTTAATCTAGAACATATGTACATATTTTTTATTGCATGTATTGTTTATTGTATAGTTTAGTATAAAACAGTGTTTATTGCATAGTTTTTATTCTTACCACATTTTACATCCTTCTTAATACATACATATTTGCATTAATTCGTTTTTTAATTTTTTATATTTTGTATTCCTGATAATTGGTTATCCCGATAATTCGTACCAAACCGTCAGTCCCTACGAATTATCGGGATTCTACTGCATTGAGTTTTAGCTCAAACGGTCATTTAGCTTTGGGGGAGCGCGAAACGAAATTGATTCATCGACGACTTTTTTTTTTTACTTTTTGGAATCAGGGAGGCTCGAAATCATGAAATTGGAGTGAAAACTCAACATCGAATATCTGACATTATACAGGGTGTCCTTTTTAGATGGCCCGGCTGAATTTCTTTTAAACCGATAACGTTATAAAAAAAATAAAAAATACGTATTTAATATTTTTCAGTCTAGTTTAATATTTCGAGTTATTTTTGAAAAAAAAATTGTACGGGGTACCCCAGGACCAATACAACTTTAAAATTTCAAATAGGACCCTATACCTTCCGACACATCATTTTAAAGGATTTTTAACGCTGAAATCAATGGTGCAACCTGATTTTAAATTGGCCAAAAAATTATAAAGTTATGGTTCAAAATTAAAAAAACAAAACATTTATTTTGTTTCGGTATTAATTCCAATAAACCGAATTTGCTTCCTAATTTTAGTAAAAACGTTAAATTGCTTTTATTGTTTACATTCACTGTCATTGTTTACCCAAATGGTCTTATGAAAGGGAATTTTAATTCCTGGAAATAAACAACTTTTACACTGTCATTGTTTACCCAAAGGGTCTTATGAAAGGGAATTTTAATTCCTGGAAATAAACAACTTTTACACTGTCATTGTTTACCCAAATGGTCTTATGAAAGGGAATTTTAATTCCTGGAAATAAACAACTTTTACACTGTCATTGTTTACCCAAATGGTCTTATGAAAGGGAATTTTAATTCCTGGAAATAAACAACTTTTACAACAGTATCTACTTCCTTTCATTCAGTATGAATCAGCCAGTCAAAATGAACCGAAGGATGCAGTTTTCCCATCAGGAACAAGTTGATATGTACTATTGTTTTATTGAAAGTGGCGGTATTGCTCGCCGTGCAGTCGTGTTGTACTCCCAGAAATTTCCCCATCGTCCCCAAGTGAACCACAAAACGTTTATTCGTGTTGCTCACAATATGAGGAGATTCGGATCAGTTGTGGGTCCATCAAGAAACCGGCAGCGCAATTCCGACGAGGAGCTGGATATTTTAATGTATGTTATGGAAAATCCAAATTCTTCTCTCCGAAATACTGGAAAGGTTTTAGGTTTTTCAAAGAACAAAATTAGAGATGTATTCCGGACTTATAATTTTAAGCCCTATCGCTCTCATCTTGTCCAGGGGCTTCGGGAGACTGATTATGACAGGCGTCTAATGTTCCTTGCACAAATGTCGATTTGGGAAGCTCAAGAAAGCATTCTCCCATACATCCTATGGACTGATGAATCAAAGTTCACCACAAATGGTGTACTGAATCGTTGGAATTTTCGAACGTGGGCACAGGAAAATCCCAGAGTATCGTATTCTTGTCGTCACCAGGTGGTTCACAGCATCAACGTTTGGTGTGGACTTCTCGGAAATAAATTAATTGGTCCTTATTTCTACCGAAACAATTTAAATGGAGCTCAGTTTCTAAATTTCTTGAGAGAGGAATTACCAACTTTACTAGAAGAGGTTCCTCTGCAGCAACGGCAAAGAATGCTCCTGCAGCTTGATGGATGTCCCGTATTGTTTTTTTTTGTCTTTTAATTTTGAACCATAACTTTATAATTTTTTGACCAATTTAAAATCGGGCTGCACCATTGATTTCAGCGTAAAAAATCCTTTAAAATGATGTATCGGAAATTTTAAAGTTGTATTGGTCCTGGGGTACCCTGTACAATTTTTTTTTCAAAAACAACTCAAAATATTAAACTAGATTGAAAAATATTAAATACGTATTTTTTATTTTTTTTATAACGTTATCGGTTCAAGAGAAATTCAGCCGGGCCATCTAAAAAGGACACCCTGTATAACTTTCCCTATACCTCATATGGTCTTCCACTCCACACCTGGCTACAGTCGCTAGGATCTAGATTCACCGGCTTCACTATAAACTATTATGAAGACTTGGTGCATCCTTCAGACAGCAGAAGGTTGAATCCCAGAGGTCGCCTACGTAGCTGGTTCATTGGAACAATTTTACACAATTGTGCCTCATCAATGTTAAGTTGATTATCTGCCATCTAGGTGGGTTTTAGTTTAAGTAAAGTGAATTACATATGGTACCGGTCAACGAGGGCCAAGGTTGTACCTTACTGAACCAGCGCATCCATTTCAGAAATATGACACTTTTAGTTTCCTTCCCACACAAAAAAGTAGTCATTTCTGTCTGTGTAGTCTAGTCTCTTGACAACTCACCTCCAATATTCTGGAGTGTTATTCCATGTTTTCCAATCCCCAGATTCTCAAAATTAGAAAAAAAATACGAAGGGGCTCCTAAATTATAATAAATTTTGTCGATAAATTCATTACATCGGCAGTTATTAGAGTTTTCGAATCCTCCTCTGAACATCCTTCCTTTCAGTCGATATGGCTGAAAAATTGATATCTGTTGTTCTTATGGGGTTATGGCCGCACATGTAAAATTTCTTGTCGTTACATTCATTCTATTGGGAGTTATCGTGTTCACAGACACACAAATAGAAATATTTTTTTTTTATATTTGGAAACTAGAGATCGGAAAACATGACATTCCGTTGAAAACTACTCACCGAATTTTTGACCAATTACATAACTTCCCCTATACATCGTATAGATGGAGAAGTAAAACAAAAAACATGTTTAACTTTTATATTGTCCGATTCCACAAAAAATATATATATTTTTTATATTATTATATTATATTATTATATTTTTTTATATTATATTTATTATATATATGTAACGTGTTCTATTTCAAGTGACTTTTGTACTTTGTGCACACGAAACAGGTTCACTTTACGTATATACTTTTGTGGAATTAGATAATACAAAAGTTTAACAGGCGCCAAGTTGAGGGCGCCGGTAGCTCAGTGGTATGCGTGCTTGTCTTCTAAACTCAAGAACGTGGGTTCGGAACCCGACCGAGGCCCTTAGTTTCTTTTATCTGAGAGGTAAAATAAACTTAAGCATGCCGTCCTTCGGATGGGACGTTAAGCTATGGTCCCGAGCCTGAACGATGTCAGGTACTCGTTAAAGAACCCTGCCCTAGGTGAATAAAAATTTAGGGTAGGCAAAATTTAGAACTGCCACAGTAGAGTCGGGTTTATGTCCAACAGAGTGACGATAGAGAGCTCTGGTAGTAGGCGATATGACCTCGTAGTTAAAGACCTGGCATGAGTCATAAAACCTAACCTAAAGTTAAACAAGTTGTTTGTTTTTATTTATTTTAATCAATATTCAGCCGAAACGGACGAAGGGAGTGGGGTTATTCTCAAAAACACGAATAACCATCAGTGTAATGAAAGTATCGAAACAAAATTTCGATTGATCCAGAGAGAGAGGGATTACTTAATTAATTAATCTCTTCTGGGGAAGTACACTGCCGGCCGGTGATTCACCGACGTTTCTCCATATTCTCTTCATAAAAAAATGTGAATTATAATTTTTTTAATAAAATCCTAAGGATTTTCTAGGAGTATTAACAGATATTACGAGTTAATTGAATTATCCTGCGAATTGCGAAAAACAAAAAAATTATTTATATTAATATATTAATTTAAATATTTATGAAATGTAAATTTTTAAAGTATTAAATTTATTTCATAACATTAGGTACCTATATTTTATAGTTGTTAAGTGGGCGGAGATACGAGTAGTGGATGTTGGACCAGCTCCTGTTAGCTCTTTTCCGGCATTTCTTCTAGATGTGTTTTTCTTTCATTTCCAGGTTATATGAAGAAAAGTGGGTTATGTAATTGGTCAGAAATGTTGTCTTGACTTTTCACAGGAATATCTGTCTGTCTGTGAACATATTTGTAGCCCATAAAGTCCAAAACTTATTGATTTTCACCCAAATCGGCTGAAGAAAAGGACTTAGTGGGTGCTCAACTCAAAAATACTAATAACTGCCGTTGTAGTGATTGTATTAACACAAAATTTATTATGAGAATTCAGAAGATCATGTAAGTCAACTTTTGATTTTTAGCCCAAACGGGATTGGGGGAGATCGATATATTAATTGATTAATTCGCGCTGGGCAATTCATTACGACGGAATTTATTAGAGTTTTTGTCTTGTGAAATGGCTGAAAATTGTCTAAAACATGTCTTATGGGATTCTGGAAAAGAAGTAATTTCGTGTAAATATATTCATTCTATCGAGCGTTATAGTGTTCACAGACACACACGATGGATATTTATTATTTCCAGAGGATAATACTTGAAATTTAGGTTTCAACTCAACATGGAATTTCTAACCGACTACATAACTTCTCCTACTAACCCGCATAATTTACAACTTCCAAATTGAGAAATGGGAATTTCAACTTCTCCCCTTTGTTAACACTTTAGAACCAGTTCTGTCTCCACATATGTATGTATTTAGTGGTTAATTGTGTTCCATATATATATTTATATTTATATATATATTTATATAGATAATATTTATTGTCACTATTGAGGGGTGGGTGCACAATTCAAAAACACTAATAACTGCCCATATAATAAATTTATCGACACAGAATTTAGTAAGCGAATTTAGGAGCGCCTATGTACGTCAACTATTGGATATTAGGGCAAAGGGTCGACTGGTTTTGTAGGCGGAGCGAAAAGTTAATTGATTAATTTGTTCTGGGGAAGTACATTGCCGTTGATTCACCGACGACTTTTTTCTCTTCTTTTTTTATCATTTTTAATAATAAAACTACCAGCAGGAAAAAAACGTCGGTAGGCAATATATTAAAATGTTGTTTTTATTCAGAACTCTTTCCCCGTTCAGACAATTTGCATAAAAATAAATAGATGTGTTAACATTCCGGGAGCTGGATCTACATGTAAGATTTCATGGATTTAAACCTAAATATAAAATTTCATGTCGAAACATTCATTACAACGCCAGTTATTAGAGTTGTTGTCATACCCCCTCCCCCCTACCCCCATCCATCTCTCCCCTTATCCCACTTTTTCCTTTGACGGATATGACTGGAAACAAATAAATTTCGTGTAAATATATTCATTCTATCGAGTGTTATAGTGTTCACAGACACACGAGGGATATTTATTATTTTCAGAGGATTATACTTGAAATGTTTGTGAAAACTCAACTTCGAATTTCTAACCGATTACATAACTTCTCCTATCATACTATTAACCCGCGTAATTCGCAACTTCCAAATTGCGAAATGGGAATTTCAATTTCTCCCCTTTGTTAACACTTTAGAACCAGTTACGATAAATTAATTGATCAATTCGCGCTGGGGAAGTACATTGCCGATGACCCCTTTTTCAGGTCATTGTCCCGAAATATTGTCAAAAAAAAGGAAGAAATTTAGTTATTGTGACTCATGCCCGGGCTTTTAACTATAAGGTCATATCACCTACTACCAGAGCGTTCGTTCTCTACTATGGGAGTCCTAAATTTTTATTCACCCAGCAGTGGGTTTAACGATTATCTGACATCGTACTACAGGCTCGGGCCCGTTGCTTAACATCCCATTAGAAGGTCGGCAACCTTACATTTATTTTACCTCCCAGATAAAATAAACCAAGGGCCTTTGTCGGGTTTCGAACCCACAATCTTGAGCTCTGTAAGTAACCATGCCTACTACTGAGCGACCGAGCCCCTCAGCAACATGCTATCTACCATCCTAGAGAAGTCTTGTAAAAACAAGCTCCTATTTCCATTTATAATATTTACCTTTTTATGACATAACGGAAATAATATTATTATTATATCTTTACTTACCTTTTTTTTTTTATCTTTGTGTATTTTTTTTCATAAATGGCTGATATACACTTTTCTCATTGGTGGAACTGCATGGATGCAGCCTAAAAACTATATAAAAAAACAAAACTATGCAACTCACGTAGTATGAATATGAGTTGGGGATGTACAATAGGCTCTATCCTGGCTCACATCATTGGGAGAGTACAGTCCCTACTCGGTAGGGTCCAGGTCAGTCCCTCCTTACCGCTCCATATCTATTCTAAGTGAGTCGTGCTCTAACTATATCTCTGGTCACAGAGAATAAATTGGTAAGTCTAAATTCGTAACGTTTCAGGGCAGCACTTTTTTACTTTTGCATTAATCGTGTAGATCCTGTTTTTGGAATAAATAAATAATAAAAGGTTTTGGAATAAATAAATAATGTTTGCATCATTATTAATCACATACCTTCTAAATCTTTAGAAGTGATAAAAATGAATATTGTTAATCCTTATTTGGATTTTCCCTTAGTTACTTAATCATTCCTCATCCCTTGCCTAATTATTGACCACACTTACCTAATTATTTACCATACTTTTTGAAATACTCGTGAATGATGCCTCTCTAAAGTTGATTTAACCGAAAACGCCCTCTTCACTTGGTATAGTCTGCCGTAGTGAATAAATGGTTAAATGCAGTTATCTCGTGAATGATTCCTCAAAGAAGTAGAATAAGTTGATTTAACCGAGAACATACACAATTTTACGAGATAGGTACCAAGAAACCCACATCTTCCGAAAGCATTAGAGTCCTGAGCTCCCAACTTCTTCACAGTGCGCTGATGGCTTGGGAGATGATCACACTACTCTTAACTCATTTTGGCTATTTTACGACTTAACAACTTATTCCCTGTGACCATAGATATATCCCATTACGTTCAATAGTACCATGCAATAGATAATAAGATATTTTGGTCAAGTTCATTACTAATCCATCTTTCAATTAGGGTTGTTATGTATTGATATGCGATACATCAATGGAACTGTTGTGCTAGTATTGAACTTTTGTGGTACTATTGAACTGCTATGATACTAGTGAACTGTTTTGGTACAATTGAACTGTTATGATACTATTGAACTAGTATTACTTTGAACTGTTGTGCTAGTATTGAACTTTTATGGTACTATTGAACTGATATGATACAATTGAAATGTTATAATACTATTGAACTGTTATGATACTATTGAACTGTTATAGTACTTTGAACTGTTGTGCTTGTATTGAACTTTTATGGTACTACTGATACTAGTGAACTGTTTAGGTACAATTGAACTGACAAATTATGATGAAAGGGATTAATAAAATGTTCACTCTGAGAAATATACATATATATTTTATTAGGCCAATACAATCTGTGGCCGTACAACATTCAACATTATGTTCTTTTTCATAAATTAATCATATTATTGTTTCGTTCATTTCTTATCAGTTTCAAGGATAAAAGCAATATAAGAGAAAAATATAATGCTAATACTACTTTTATATATGGTATAATAGTATATAATTTTTGATATAATAAATATAAGTATTACCTCAAAATACATTATTTAATTACAGTCTTAAACAATTTTTATTTTGTTTTGTGTGCCAGTTAAAATTTACAGGTGTCATAAATATATTATTGTAAAATTCTTTTGTTTTTGATTTTATTAAGAAAATATGCTTTCAATGGATGCAAACTTCAATACAGAAAATTAATATACATTTTTTGAAAAAGAGAAAAACTTTTTTTTTTTTTGGAAAGCATACGTCTAATAGCACAACTTTATTCAGCTTAATCTTTATACATTTATCAGAATAAGTATAAAGTACAAAGAACAAACAGAAATAAAATAATTAAAAATAAACATTATACATCGATTATATCGATACATTTTATAGTTTGCACTGATTACTTAACTGTCATGAAAATCGTTGTAAATCAATATTTAATCAGGGACCGAAATTGTACAGATTTTTTTAAAACTTTCTTAACAATTATAATTATTATTATAAAAGTTCCAATCAGAACAGTTACAAAAAAAAAGTATAATGAAATATAAATATACTACCAATTTAAAAAAAATAAATATTAGGAACACTTTTTAACAAAAATATACTAAAATATATAGGAAATTATTTATATTTATGCTTATTATATTAAATAATTATTATATTTAAATTATATATATTTATATATTTTTTTTAAACATGTATAACATAACCTGGTTGATGTTCACATTTAAGATTGTTTTATCTTAGAAAGCAACCTTTTTTTTTTTTTTTTCTCCTCTTGGACTGACGTTCTTGGCCATAAAAAATTAAAAATTCAATTAAATTCTTTTTGTTTTTATTTTTTTCCCGGACGATAAGAGCCAATAAGAACCAGAGGGACACAGTCCAGGCCCCCCGGGGACCCAGTCAGCCATCCGAAGAGGCCTGGAGACGGCACCACCGGATCACTATATAAATTTTGCAATGACTAATTTGATTTATATTTATTTTTATTTTAATACTTGGAAAAAAAGAAAAAAAATGTATTGTCATTCTTATGGTTACGCTTGATGAATTAAAATGTTTTTATTATTGGTCTTTATGTAGTCGTAGAGGATGATACAAAGTTGAAACTTTAAATAATGTCTGATTTAAGCAACGTTAAATAAAATTAGTACCTTATTTGTTTAATAACTTTTATGATATAATTTCTAATAAATAAATAAAAAGAGTTTATAAATTAAATAGTTCCTAAAGAATTAATTTATATTAAACATGAATAAATAAAGGTTTAACTATTAGATTCAGTCCCTGATTTTTTCAAAATATTTTTATTTATTTTTAGTATGGTGGTACAGGAACAGGGAAAATTAATGAGTAGGTATATTTCTGAATTTCTTTTAATAATTAATAGAATTACATGAAAATCATCTTTAAATAAATAAAAATTAATAAATTATAATAGATTCCTTTGTGCATGTTTTATAGTTTCAGGATAAAGGGGGAGAGAAGGGTACACATTTAAAGACTAGAATAATCCGGGATGAGGATTTTTTGATTTTTCGTTTTTTATATTTTTTTCATTTTTATTTTTGTTTTTTTGTTTACAAAAAGAGCAAAAATGGTGCCAAGTTGTTACTGGATTACTTGCCCCACTTCTGGAAGAGTCCTTTCCTCTGACATCGACAGTTGGCGCCCCACAGGTTGCAGCGACACGTGGAGTTCTGACAGCAGTCACCTGGGCGATGATCGCAGTTCCCTCCTCGTCGGACACACCCTCGCCTGTAAACGTAGATACGAGACGCCCGCCTGCTCATATTAGTCTATTTGTTACAGTCTACGTTGAGACTCATTTATCATTGTCAATTGGTTTGAGAAAATGAAAAAAAAAAAAAAGAGTCACCAAAAATGTACTTCCCCAGTGTGAATTAAGTTTTCGGTGTCCTTACTCAGGGACTTATTATAATAATCGTATATTAATATCCTTATTATATTAATATAATTATATTAATATAATTATATACGATTATGAATCATCATAAGAAATGTCGTTATATTCCCCGGTTTGACTGAAGTTTGATCGGTATCATTCTTATTGGGTTTTAGATTTACATATAAAATTTCGTGTCGATACATTCATTACATGAGCAGTTATACCAGGGTGTTAGAGTTGAGCCCTCCCCCCCCCCCCCCCCCCCCCCCCTCCCACCCTCTCTTCGACCGATTTAGCAAGAGCCCTGTTTTCTTTAGTGTGAAATGTAAGCGTATACAATGGAAAATGCCTTGAATGGAAAAAGAAAATGATAGAATAATTGACGACGGGAAATCAATTGGCAGACAACAGGGGAGGGTGGGAAAACCGGAGTCTAACAAACAAACAAACAAGTTGTTGTTGTTCATGGGGCCGGAATCAAGTCTTCATTGTTGCCGTGAAATAAAGAGAATCGCCATGTTCTATGTCTCCATTGCTCAGGACTTCCTTATACCAACCACATTTTTACAAGTCTCTCTTTCTCCCCCACCCCCTGTCAAAATCATTTCATACTGGTGTTACTGGGAATAAGAAAATTAAGTGTTGACGTCAGCAGTATTTTTCCTTCATTGTACAGAGTAATACTGTGAGTGACTTTTATATGCCCAGTAACTCCAGCATGAAATAATTTTGAGATGGGGAGGGGCAGAGAGAGTGATCTGTAAAAACACGGTTGGTATAAGAAAGTTCTGATATGGCCACATCACATATATTTACTTCGTTTCTTTATTTTTACTTTTTCACTATTTAAACATAACTTTGAAATATTTTCTATGGACATTTATTTTACTTTTTTTGGGACGCATTACTTTGGTTAACGAACGGCCGATTAGTTTTGAAGGTAAAGCGAAAACTTGTTCAATAGATTCGTGTTGGTGAAGTACATTTGCCGACGACTTTATTCTTCTTGTCTTCCACTTTTTTTTATCCACTCTCCATATATTCCCTTCACTATACAAGCCAAGAACTAGCCTTGGGCAACCTTTTGTCTGAGTTAGGAAGATATTAAATTACCTACCTAGAAGCTACGTACGTTCAAACGTAGTCTAACCTATATACGTAGCCGCTCATTAGAGATATCATCCCATTTAAAGTAAAGAGTTTTCGGATATAAACTTTCTTAGGTTTAGGTTTAGGTTTTATGACTCATGCCCGGGCTTTTAACTACGAGGTCATATCGCCTACTACCAGAGCGCTCTTTTCGTCACTCTGGTGGACATGAGCCCGATTCTACTAAATTGTGCCTACCCTAAATTTCGTATTCACCTAGGGTAGGGGTCTTTAACGAGTACCTGACATCGTGCAGGCTCGGGACCATCGCTTAACGTCCCATCCGAAGGATTGCGTGCTTAAGTTTATTTTATCTCCCAGATAAAATAAACTAAGGGCTTCGGCTGGGTTTCGAACCCACGATCTTGAGCTCAGAAGACAAGCAAGATACCCCTGAGCTAACCGGCGCCCTCTGTAAACTTTCTTGTTGAGTGCAGCCATAAGAGAAGATCTAAACATCCCATTGACAGGTCCTTGCTAAACGTTTTTTCAGGTAAAGCCAATATCGGCATCTACAAAGAACAAACTAGCGATTGGAATCCTTTTCGCGTAAATCTAGTAAAGTCAAGTAAAAAGAACAAGAGTTTCAAACGATATTTTTGAAAGATTTTTGGTATCTCACAAACGGAGCGACATTCAAAAAAATATATATTCCTTATAAAATGTGCTTTTTTCTTTCCTCTACAACATCTATTTGAAAAATGGTCTAAGTGACATTTTTAAAACTTTGAATAAACTGTGCATTCAGTTCTTAACTGATTTGAAACATCTATAATTTATCGAAACCGGAAATATTTTGTCTTCTGCTTTTATGGTGAAAGTTGCTGTTAGCAAACCATATAATTGAATAAATATCTTAATTTCAAGGTGACTATTGATATGTTTATTAAGTTACTTGTTCATGTCACCAAAATGGTATAAGTGATTTCCCACTAGATCTCAGCTCTGGCTAGGATTTCACTTGTACAACTTTTTTCCTGAACAGAACTATCATTTTTGTACCCGATTATGCACTTAACGAAAAATTTCCAAAAATGTCACGAACTATTTTGATTCTAACCTCGTCATATATAAACGGTATCATATTAGGTGACAAAGTAAAGTCATCTTTATGTTCAACCGGTTTCTGCAAAAATCTAATCAAATCTAAACTAGCACGTGTGACTTCGTCACTCAAAATTTCAAGTTCATAGCTACAAGCGTTTTTGAGTTAGAAGCGCTCACAGAGTACCAATCACATACACATAGACATTATCGAGAAAATGGTCAAAACATATTGAAGAGACCTTGACACTAGAAAATCAGTTTTCGCAATTAGAATACTGAAAGTATAAGAAAGGAAAAATGTGAAATTTATGTAAGGACAGATAGACTTTCCCAAAAATAATATAACAGGCTCTGAATTACGCTATAAATTGTGCCGATATTGCTTTTACCTGAAAAAACTTTTAGCAGGGACCTGTCAATGGGATGTTTAGATCCTCTCTTATGGCTGCACTCAACAAGAAAGTTTATATCCGAAAACTCTTTCCTTTAAATGGAATATTATCTCTACGTAAAAATGAGCGGCTACGTATATAGGTTGGACTACGTTGAACGTACGTAACTTCTAGGCGGGTAATTTAATATTCTTCCTAACTCAGACAAAAGGTGGCCCAAGTCTAGTTCATGGCTTGTGAAGGGAATATATGGAGACTGGATAAAGATCGAAGACAAGAAGAAAAAAAACATTAGCGCGTAGTCAAAGTCCACGCTGTAGATTTTCTGTGAAAACGTCGGGTTAAAATCATTTTTCATTTTCTTTTCGATGCTGCCGTAGCTCTTGCATTTGCTCGGCATTAGACATTTTAGGTTTTTTAAATTCCTTTTGATGCGAGCTTTCCTCTGATTTGCGTTTTCTATAATTCCGCGCATATTTACGATTCATATGAGACGACATCTTTATTATATATATACTCTCATCCCCCATTTCTTTTTTTTTTTTTTTTTTGCAGAAAGTTAATAAGTGATCAGAGTGAAAGTTATTATTCCCACTAATCCCCTTTCTCCTTGGAGGATTTGTCTGAAAATCCTGTTTCCTTATTGGGGTTCTGGATACACATAGGGGGAATACGCAATGAAATGGACGCGTTATGAAACGGACACTATCGATATCTTAAAAATTTATCAACGAAAATATGAATGTCTTTTGGTTGTTGGCAACACAGATGACCATAGATAAACCCACAATAACGACAGATTCCGGCAGCCATTATTTTGTTTACTTTTTCGCACGTTGTTGAAGCGCATGAGTTTTGTAAAAAATATTGTATTTTTGCAAACTGATTTAAAATTCGGTAATAACTTAAGCTACAATTGTGATTGTTGTATTTGTTGTGACATATTCTCAAGAAGATACGGAATGGTGAGTTACAATCTTATCAATACTTAATTATATTGAATTTGGTTAAAATGTTTTTAGGTTAGATTCGCAATGAATCGGACAGGCACCGACGCATTGAAACGGACGTCCGATTCAATGCGTCGGTGCCTGTCCGATTCATTACTCCTGCATACTGTAGTTTCTTATAACTGGTTTTATTTATATTTTATCACCAACAGATGCCGCCAAAGAAGAGGATTCGTCCAGAAAAAGCTGCAATAGAGTCTGCTGTGGAAGAAGTACTAAAAAAAGGACAGTCAATTCGCTCAGTTGCATCAGCATATAAAATATTGAAATCATATTTGGCGGATATTGTTAAGAAAGCTAAAGGCTCTTCAACTACGTTCACTCATGATCCCAATATTGCAAATAGAAGAATGTTTACCCTGGAACAAGAGGAACAACTAGCAGATTATTTGAAAAGATCTTCGAAGATGTGCTATGGACTAACTACAACCTGAGAAGAAAGAGCTTGCTTACCAATTTGCAGCTGTAAATCATGTAGCCCCTGAAAAGTGGATTGAGCGACAAAAGGCTACAAAAGATTGGTTTCGTGGGTTCATGAAAAGAAATCCATCATTATCAGTACGCAAACCAGAAAATACTTCCTTATCCAGGGCTACATCTTTCAACCAAGAAAATGTTAGTAAGTTTTACGAAAATCTTGCAAATATATTAAATAAAAAGATAATTGAACCTCATAAGATATGGAACCTTGACGAAACTGGATGTTCAACAGTGACCAACCCGCCAAAAGTAGTTGCAACCCGAGGGTGTAAACAAGTTGGACAGGTGACATCGGCAGAGAGGACAGTTAGTCACAATGCTTGGATTCATCAAATCCTTCTGGTGGCACCGTATCTCCTGTATTTGTGTTTCCTAGAGTCCATTTCAAGGAATTCATGTTACGAGGTGGTCCAAAAGGGTCATTGGGTTTATCCAACCGAAGTGGTTGGATAACTGAAGAGAGTTTCTACAAGGCCATGATACACTTTATCAAATATGTGAAGCCATCTGAGGAAAACCCTTGTTTATTACTATGTGACAACCATTCTAGCCACATAACAATTGACATTGTTGTAAAAAAAAAATGAAACCTACTTATATTGTTGCCAAATTGAAACTAAGGCTAAGAAGTTGAGAGTCTAATTATTTTATGTTTTTTTTTTGTAATTGTTTATTTTCTGATCTCAGTTTATGTTGTACCAAAATGTCTGATTTATTTAAATAAAAGTTATTGTGTAAAAGCAAAGAATTTGTGAAACATTGAGTATTCATGTGGCTCAAACTATGGCATTGGTTCCTAGTCCGTTTCAAGACACCCATTGTCCTATTCAATGCTACCTGTGTTATGAAACGGACATAAGTGAGTTAGAAAAAATCATAATATTTCTTACAGTAAATTCAATTTTCATAAAATATGGTGTATGAATAATTATACAATATTATCTCTGAATTCCTTTAGGACAGTTAACGAGTTCCTAAGTTTTTAACTACAGTATGTAATAATACTTCAAAGTTAAACGTCCGTTTCATGGCGTATCTCCCCTATAAAATTTTGTGTCGAAACATAGTCAGACTTTTTTTTCATTTCCTGAACCTCCCTTGGAAACATGGCGTGTTTCATCAAAATAAGTCGGGAATCAAAATTTGAGTTGGTCAGGGTTCACACCAGAGGAAGCGATTTTTAAATATATAAAAGATTCACATTTTGAAGATGAGTTAAATATTTTGGTTTGTATCCTTGAGATTTTAATTTGAATAATATATTTGTTTTTTTTTTATCTAAGGACCATTCATTAATTTATTTGCAATCAGTTAGTTTTAGTCATTATGACTCATGCCCGCTCTAATTACAAGGTCATATCGCCTACTACCAGAGCGCTCTTTCGTCACTCTGGTGGACATGAGCCCAACTAAATGTTGCCTACCCATGTTTAGTTACCTTGAATAGGGGTTCATATTCGAATACTTCCTCGTCCCTTCGTCAAGTCACTATGAACCCAGGATTCATTGGTAAGGGTCTTTGACGAGTATCTGTCATTGTGTTTCTTAACGTCCCATCCGAAAGGACGGCGTCCTCAAGTTTTTACACCTCTCAGATAAAAAACCTAATTTCGGCCGGTTTTCGAACCCGCGATCTTGAGCTCAGTAAGCAAGCTACCTCTGAGCAACCGGCGCCCTCTTTGTGAGGTCCCCATAACTTTCTTTTTCTTAACTTTTCCATGTTCAAGACCGTACAAACTTTGAAAAGGGAAAGTTTTTTCAAGACAACTCCGTCTGAGAATGTCAAATGGTCCCATTCTCCGAACCTTAAGATTCCCATTTTCAGAATTCAGAGGGACTGGAATTTAAAATATAGAAAATAGATTGGGACGCCATAATTTTTTTTTTATTGTTAGGATAATATTCGATTTCTTCTACTTCCCCAGTTATACAATGAATGGGGGAAATTTTGTAATCGGTCGAGTTCAATGCTCAGTTTTCCACAGCGTTTCATGTTTTCCGAGTTGATTCAAAAAATGAAAAAATATATATATATATGACTGTGTCTCTGTGAATACAACAAGTCTCGATAGAATGAATGTATCGATGCGAAATTTTCCAGTCAAATCGGCCAAAAGGAAAGGGGGGATTTTGAGGGATGCTCAACACAAAAACCATAATAGTTGCTGTTGTAATGGAATATATTAACACGAAATTTCATAAGTAAATTAAAAATTTTAAAGATTTATCAGGACAACTATTAATTACAGAAGAATCAGCCGAAAAGTATAGGGGATGAGAGAGAGACTTAACTCAAAACTCTAACAACTGCCGTTGTATTGAATGTATCGACACAACATTTAGTGTGAGGATTCAGAAGCTACTTTGTAAGTCAAATATTGAACTGTTTTGGTTTTTAAATATTTTTTTCTAAATTTAATTGATTAATTCGTATTGGGGAAGAACTGCGAAGCCGGTGATTCACCGACGACTTTTTATGTTTTCCTTTCGGAAAGCTTCACCGATAATATGAATCTTTTAATAAACAATGAATAATACTCTTTAAACATAAACAAAAGAATGTTATATGAAAATTATTTCTAACTTTTATCACCAATTGACAATGATTTTTATGATTACTGATTTCACATAAAATAATAATAGGCGGATGATTATTTGATTAAAAAACAATAACAAAAACATTTATGATGTATTCAATGCATAAACCTCATAATTTCATTTGAAATTTCTTTAAACAATAATTGATTTGAAATAGCTGCACACACATAACGTTGTTCAGTCATTAGAACATGCACAGCTGTTTAATGCACTTATTTAAAATTAATGAACTTGGAATTAGGAAGTTAGTGCATTAAATTGAGGTTTTGTCGACTCATAATTGCATAGCTAATTGCAGGATAAGCAAATTATACTCAATATTTGTAAAATATGTTTCTGTAAATCCGATGGATGATACAAGCTATGCGAAATCAATTGTTTCCTGATATCCACCCCGTGGCCTAAAAATATAGGCAACAGGAACCTCTCCCCTCCTGGATCTGTAAGAAGATATTTTCCATTTCTCGACGAATAAGGTTTTGCGGTCTCCACCCAGAAAGAGAGAAAAAAAGAAAGAAAATCCGGTTAAATTACACTTTTCTCTTTAACCATCTAAAGAAATTCCCACCTAGCGACTTTGAATAAAATGTAATTTTAAAATTAGGTATTTATTTATATTTGAAAAACAACTTTTTTTTTGTAGATTTCGTTCTCTTTTTTCTATTTTTCGCTCTTTGTGACCAATCGCGTAATCGCACAGATATATCATCCTGAGAGATTGTTATTATTACTTAACCTAGAAGACGCCGTCCTTTCGTCGTCGCATTAAGCGATGGTCCCGAGCCTGTGCAATGTCAGGTACTTGTTAAAGACCTCAGGTAACTAAACCTAAATAGGCAAATTTAGGACTCCCACAGTACAGTCGGGCTCATGTCGACCAGGGCGACGAAAGCGGGTTTTGGTAGCAGGCGATATGACTTCGTAGTTAAAGCCCGGGTATGAACCACAATACTTACCTAACTAACTATTATTATAATTATTATTAATAATCGCATATGTGTTTGTATTATATTATTATATTTATTTTATTATATATTTATATATTATATATTTAATATCGCTAGATATTTATAATTTATAAGTTATTTTGATGTACAAAATTTTATGAAGTATCCAATTACCTTAATAATACGCATTAATTATATTTAAGCCTCCAAATGGAAATATTTATCATTATAAAAAATAAAAAAAATAACGTTATTAATTAACGCACCTTGTAATTTAGGTAAGATATAATTGTTAGAAATTACTAACATTTCTTTAACTCGAAAAATAGTGTATGTAAACAAGAACAATAACTTTTTTTTTTTTTAATGTTTAGGATCTCTTGTGGTAGACAGGAGTGCTGCCCCATGGAGAAATTGTTAAGTAACAGTTTCCTTATGCCAGTTTGCCGCCAGGTCTGCTCCAGTCTTGTCTTGCACTCCCGCGCATGCCAGAACCTGGTCATGATATTTTATTGCAGTTTATTTTTTTCTAGTAAATATCTCAGTCGATTTTAAATTCCCTTATATCTTTAGAAATATTGTATATTTAAATTTATAGTTAGTTATTATGATTCATGCCCGGGCTTTAACTACGAGATCATATCGCCTACTAACAGAGCGCTCTTTCGTCACCCGACTCTACTGTGGGAGTCCTCAATTTTTTATTCAGCTAGGGCAAGGGTCTTTAACATGTACCTGAAATCGTACAGGCTCGGGACCATCGCTTCCGAAGAATGGTATGCTTTTAAGTTTATTTTACCCAGATAAAATAAACTAAGGGCCTCGGTCGGGTTTCGAACTCACTACCTTGAGCTCAGAAGGCAAGCATGCATTCCATTGAGCTACCGGCGCCCTCTTTAAATTTATATAATCATTATCTTATTGCAGTCAAAATTAATGAATGTCTTCATTTAGAAAAATAATAATTTACATATTTTACGGAGGTAAACGCTCCTTGCCCCTTTTGACAAACGACTCAACAGTGTGTTCAACATAGATATTAATCTGAAATATATACTTTTGAGCAGAGGCAAATTTAGAGTAATGGGCAATTGGATTTTGTGCATTAGCTATTCAATAGCATACTGTACTTAAGTAAACCCATGCATAGCAATGTTGATTTGAATTGCAGATAATAAATGGGAGTGCAGAGTGAGTTGCATAACGTTGAGTTGCATCTGTGAGCTAATATCCCCGAGGATCTGCTCTACCTAATATGGGAGGAGTGTCGGCATGTTTTGCATTGGTTACATGTGTTGGTTATCATCAAACCAATGAGTCCCTACAAATACTCAAATAACCTGTCACTAGAAAGGATTCTCCAACCAAAACTTTCCTTCTATAAAAATACTTTTGCCCAGTCTCTGTCATCCCATTCCCATCCTGACAATGCTCCCCGAAGTTTATGGCGATGCTGGCCGAGAGACATATTGTATTGAAGTATGTAACTATTATTTAAGGTGTGCTGGGCAACGGTTAGTTTCTTCTCCATGTATTAATTTTATTTATTATATATTTTGAATTTGTATTTTTTTTCCTTCCTCAGCTATACGAAGTATAGAAAAAGTTATGTTTTCGGTCAAAAATTCGATGCCGAGTTTTCAACGATTTTTAATGTTTTCCGACCTCTAGATTCCAAATATGAAATAAAAGAGATGTGTGTCAGTGAACACGATAACTCTCGATAGAATGAATGTATCGACATAAAATTTTATATGTGGGTTCAGAATCCTCTAATGACGAGACCTATTGTTTTTCAGCCAAATCGACCAAAGAGAAGAGGAAGATTAAGGGGGGTGCCTAAAGTAATGACTGCTGATAGAATGAATGTATCGACACGAAATTTTATATGTGTGACCAAAACTCCACAAGGACAACATCTATCAATTTTCAGCCAAATCGGCTAAAGGGGAGGGGGGATTAGTTAGGGCAGAGGCTAAACTCAAATATTGAATGTATCGACCCAAAATTTCATATGTGAATTCAAAATGCAGTAAGAACGACACATTAATTTTCAGCGGAATTGGCAGAAGGGAAGGGGGTATCAGAGAGGGGCTCGACTCAAAAAAACCAGTAACTGCTGATATGAAAGCATCGACATGAAATTTCATATTTAAAGTCCAGACTCAATGAGGACACAACCTGTCAAATTTCATCGATATCGGCAGAAGTGAAGGAGGGATTCAGGGAAATGGGATCGATTCAAAAACCCTTATAACTGCCGATGTAATGAATGTATCGATACAATTAGTATGAGGATTTAGGAGCCCCTACGTAAGCCAACTATTGAGTATTAGCGCCAACGGTCGACTGGTTTTCGGAGGGGGAGCTATTAATTCATTATGGGGAAGTATATTGGTGGTGATTCACTGACAACTTTATTAATTGTAATTATTTTTGTATACATTTTACTTATTTTTTGTACATATATTATTTATTGTTTTGTACCTTTATGTAGACATAATATAATACTTATATATACTTTTAGTTACGCCATTAACTAGCGTTTCCCATCCTTGAATGGAGAAAAACATTAAATTAATTTTTTGAATCAGAATAGCAGTAAAAAGTTGCATTATGAGTTATTCAAAATTATGTATCGTATTTAGTTTTCAATTTTAGCACTACTTTTATATCACTTTAATTTAACTTAATGATTATTATTATGATTATCTGACATTATTATAATTGGACCAGAAAAAAAGTAAATTTTTTTTTCATCTGCTCGTTGACTTATCTTATTTTGACCAATTTTAGACTTTCTAGTAACCAAACACTCCAGATAATATCTAGAGGACTATATTATAGTCCTCTTAAAAATCTTGAAATAAGGTTCAATTTGAATTTCTGCTATAGTTTATTAACTTCAATAAACACTATTAATCAGTCTAGACTGATATTGAACTAGAATTATTTTGCAATTAATTCTCAATATTTTAGAAATATTATTTGAATTATATAAGTAATGTTGGGTTAAAAACTGCTTGATATATTCTCAAAATAATTTCTTAATATTGAAACAAATTCATGACTAAAAAATTCTAAAATATTCTCTGAAGTTTAGTCTGAATATTGTTTGAATGATTGAAAAAAAAGATTCATTTCAATATTGAAATGAGGGGGGAAAAAACGCGGACATTTTAATATTGTACGAATATTGATATTCAATATGGGGCAAATATTCGAATCTTGATTTTCAATATTCAATAAATATTTAGGAAATATATGGGGCTATAGGGGTAGGAAAATCACAATTTAATAAAAAAATGTTTGGAGAGTAACAGAATATTATGATATGGTATTTTATTATCCCCCATATTCCTCCCTTAAACACCCTCCCCTCCCAATTTTTCCTTTCTCTTCGGCGGATTTGGCTGATATACATTAAAAAAAGTTCGTTGGTAAAACATTAGCATGTCCCCAGAACGAATTAATAAATTAAATTTTCGCTTTCCCTCCAAAACCAGTCGACCGTTAGTGCTAATATTCAACAGTTGATTTACATAGAGGCTCCTAAATCCTCATACTAAATTTTGTGTCGATAAATTCGTTACATCGGCAATTATCGCTCGTATTCACAGACACACAGAAAATTTTTTTTATATTTGGAATCTAGAGGTCGGAAATTTCGTTGAAAACTGCATAGAAGTTTTGACCGATTACATAATTTCGTATAGTAAAAATTTCGTGGTTTTATTATTTTTCTGTGATCTGCCATTTTGGTGAATATGCAAATTTTGCTACTGTGGAACAAGATTCTCAAAAAATGTTGGAGTTCCTTTTCTAGATGAGGAGGCTGGGAAGCCAACAACGGCTCCACAACACCATCCGTATACGTCCCCCCAGTCATCTCTTCTTGTCGTTCATGGAGATGAGGAGGCTGGGGAGGCAACAAGGGCTTCACCATCACTTTCCCAATGGTGCTACAGTTCCCCTGGAGATTCACCCGTCCGTTCTGCCACCGGAGAAACAGGGGTTAGAGACTGCAGGTTGACACTGATAACATGAGACATTAACTGATGTAGCTAAAAGCTTTTTGTTGTCTCACTACTAAATCAAGTTAACGCAGTTGCTCTTCCTGTGTGGTTCCAGTCAACCTCCTCGTTGGGTGTCACATCTCTTCAGATGCAGCGTGCTTGCCTACTGAGCTTAAAATCGCGGATTCGAAACCCGGCCGAGGCCCTTAGGTTTTTAGGACGTTAAAAAGCGTTAATCTATGTTTCCGAGCCTGTACGATGTCTGGTACTCGTTGAAACCCCCTACACCAGGTGAATAAAACCTGTGTATGCAAAATTTTGGACTCTTGTCCACCAGAGCGGGCTCATGTCCACCAGAGCGACGGTAGTAGGCGATATGACCTCGTGGTTGCCCGGACATGAGTCATAATGACTAACTATATCTATATTTTTACTTCCTCATCTATACAAAAATAGGGGAAGTTATGTAATCAGTCAGAAATTTGACATTGAGTTTCCACCGAAATTTCACGGAATGTAGGCTTTGGAAAACATGAAATTATGACATATTATAATATAATATTATGTATGTGCATATGTACTTCATATATCTGGGGATGTGAAGAATTAATGGTAAGCTTTGAGTAGCATTACTTGTACAGCGAGGTAGTTAATCCTAACATTTCGTGCTAGGATTAACATTTTTTGATATTTTCCTCCTGATAATTTTTTTAACATTACATTTTCCCGGAGCCTTAGTTCTGCTGTTACATACATCTTCTTTTAAATTTCCTTTTTTTTTTTTTAGTTGGAAGGGAGAAAATTGTAAACATTTTTACCCCTTTTAAAAATGTTAAAACCGTTGCTTTTCCCTCCCACTATCCATTCTGTGTAAGGTAACTTTATTAAAACAGCTGATTTCCTTCAAAATGAAGGCATGAAGGAAATTAAAGGCGATGTACCTACTTCCCCAGATCGAATTATTTGTAATATTAGGTACAGGTCCTTATCTGGTTTTGTATGTTCATATCGGTGGAAAATTTCTATTCGCTGCTACTGATAAGAATATAATAAACTTAACTCGAGGGTCAACCTAATTGAAATACGAGTAGGTTCTTTAGTACTCTTTAATAAACTGTACAAGAGGGCGCCGGTAGCTCAGTGGTATGCGTGCTTGTCTTCCAAGCTCAAGAACGTGGGTTCGGAACCCGACCGAGGCCTTTAGTTTAATTTATCTGAGAGGTAAAATAAACTTAAGCATGCCGTCCTTCGGATGGGACGTTAAGCGATGGTCCCGAGCCTGTACGATGTCAGGTACTCGTTAAAGACCCCTGCCCTAGGTGAATAAAAATTTAGGGAAGGCAACATTTAGGACTCCCACAGTAGAGTCGGGCTCATGTCCACCAGAGTGACGAAAGAGCGCTCTGGTAGTAGGCGATATGACCTCGTAGTTAAAGCCCTGGCATGAGTCATAAAACCTAACTTAACCTAACCTAAACTGTACAAGAGAAAAAAAAAGGTATTTGGTGAATCACCTGTAATGTACTTCTCCAGCGCGAATCAATCAACTAAAATTTCGCTCTCTCTCTCTGAAACCGATCTACCGGATTACTGAGGGATTATTTGGGTTTTTGAGTTAAACCCCCCCCATCTCTAATCTCGTACATCACTCCGGCAGATTTGGGCTGTGTATTATATGTAGCATGTGTATTGTGTTTTGTGTTCACATATAACATTTCGTGTCATATACAATTTACTTCGGCAGTTAGGGGGATTTTCGTATTGAACCCCTCCTTCCATTTGTCTGATTTAGCTGAAAATTGATGTGTCAACACTATGGGGTTTTAGATTTACTATATATGTACTATATATTTATAATAATGTCAAAATATAATAAATTTTATATCGATACAATCATTACTTTGTCAGTTAGCGGGTTTTTTGAGTTAGGCTCACCTCTATTCCCTTCCTTTCCTTTGACCGATTTAACTGAAAATCATAAAACGTCGTCCTCATGTGCTTCTGTATCAATTTATACATAACTTGTAATAACATTTTGAGAGATATTTTAATGTAACAGACACATAAGATTTTTTTATGCGTTTTTGTTGTATTCAGATAGGGGAAAAAGATAAAATTCCTGTAAAAAAACTTAACATCACATTTTTCGCCGATTACATAACTTCCTCCATACTACTGAAGAAATTTTGAATAATAACGAATGAGCTATGAGCTAGAGATGATGGTTCAAACGGCTGGTTCGATACTTAGAGTGATATTTATAAAATTTATAAGTATTTATTTATTACTTTATTTAATAAAGTAAGCAGGTCTGTTAAAGTTTATAGTTCCAACTTTGAACTCCACTAAGTTCTATTTAGAAGTGCCGTTATAGGAAGAAACTATTAAGAGTATTAAGTTCCTATTTTAGGGTAGGGGTCTTTAACGAGTACCCGACATAACGTAGGCTCGGGACCGTCGCTTAACGTCCCATCCGCAGGACGGCGTGTTTAAGTTTATTTTACCTGCCAGATAAAATAAACTAAGGGCCTCGGTCGGGTATCGAACCTCCTCTGTTCATTGTATATATTGTTTTAAAATAAACAACTTTACCTATTTGTATATAAAACTATTCTATCTGTACAACAAATGCTACATCCGACATAACACGACCATACCCAACATGATACATGACAAGAATACACTTCGCAAACACAGGCAACGATCACGCGACCTGAAAGAAAAACGAGAGACGAACAGTCTGAGGAGACAAAAACGATTGCATGTCAGCACGAATTTCTCTCTGTCATTATTGACCATCTCCAGGAATCAATCACTGAAGTCTGCCGAAAGTTCACGAAGTGGAGGCTTCGTCTGAACGCGAGGAAGACCGCAGCTAAGATATTCGCTTGCCGCAGGTTTTCCATAAAAGAGAAAGTCTGATGACCTTCCAATTCAGTAGAATCCTAAGAAACAGCTAAAAGACTGAACATTCTCCATTCATTTATTAATAGAAGCACTCCACCAGTTGACTTAAATTCAGAATCCTGGATGTAAGTCAACTGAACCTGGCAGAGGCCCTTCGGTGTATCTGGGAAATGGAAAAAAATGTTGAGCACGCCGTCCTTCGGATGGGAGGTTAAGCGATGTTCTCGAGCCTGTGCGATGTTAGGTATGCGTTGAAAGTGAATAAACCTGGGTTGGCAATATTTCGAACTCTGTAGAGTCGGTCATGTCTACCAGAATGACGAAAGAGCCTCTGGTAGTAGGCAAAATGACTTCGTTGTTGAAACCCGATGATGAGACACAACAACTAACTTACATTCATTAGATCGGCATTTATTAAGGTTTTGAGTTGAACCAATCTCTAATTCTCCTTCCTTCCCATCGGCCGATTTTACTGAAAATTAATAAGTGTCGCCTTCATAGGGTTTTAAATTCACATATGTAATTTCATGCCAATAAATTCATTACAACGGCAGTTATTAAAGTTTACATGCCAGGCCCCTCTTATTCCCTTTGATCGATTCGGCTGAAAATCACAAAACAGCTGTTTCCATAATGCATTCTGGATACGCATATAAAATTTCGTGTCGATATATTCATTCTTATATCGAGCTATCGAGACATACATATTCACAGACAGCAACAACAGTCATATTTCTATAATCATTCAGATGTGGTTTTTTTTCAGAGAAATTCAGAACATTAATAAGCTTAAATAACAGAAAAAAATCGTGTATTACCATTCTATAATTTGGGAAGGGACGTTACCCACTCTACCAGATAAGGCAATCAACATAGACAACTTCCTTATCTTATACGAAGTTGAAAACTTCGCAAAAATGTTTCAATTTTTTCTGGAAAAAACTTTTTTATGTGTCTCTAATTCAATTTTTTGAATGATCTGAGCTGAATTACTTATTTCTCTGATGAATGCAGTTCTGAAAGCGACTATGTATGATAAGGGCAGTCACCTTATCACCTAAGCGGTAAGAAGATTTTGTTGCAAATGATTCTGTTCTGCTATTACTTTCCCCTCTGAAGTACAGGGGAAGTTATGTAATCGTCCAGAAATTCGATGTTGAGTTTTCACCGGAATTTCATGTTGTCCGTAACTCTCATACCAAAAATGAGAAAAAAAAAGTCTGTGAGCACGATAACGCCCGTTGAAATGAATATATCGATATGACATTTTATAAGTGGATCCAGAACCCTATAAGGAATACATCTACTGATTTTCAGCCAAATCGGTCGAAGGAAACGGGGGATTATAGGGGAGGCTTAATATAAAAAATATAGTAACTGCCGTTATAATGAATATAGTGATGCAAAATTTAGTATGAGGATTAAAAAGTCACTATGGTCAACAATTATTTTGTAGCTAATCGGTTGATTTTGTAGGGAAAGCGAAAAATTAATTGATTAATTTGTTTTGAGAAGGTTGCCGGTGATTCATCAACATTTTATACTTACCCAGCTATACGAAGTATAAGGGAAGTTATGTAATCGGCGAAGAATTCGATGCAGAGTTTTCAACGGAATTTCTGTTTTCCGACCTCCAGACTCCAAATATGGAAAAATAAGGCTTGTCTGTCTGTGAACATGATAACTCCCGATAGAATGAATGTATTGCCACGAAATTATATTTGTGTATCCAGAACCCTCTAACGACGACCACTATGAATTTTCAGCAAAATGGACCAAAGGAAAGCGGGGAATGAGGGGAAATGCTTAACACAAAAACTCTAATAACTGCCGATAGAATATATGTATCAACACGAAATTTTATATGTAAACTCCCAGAACTCTCTAACGACGAAACATTAATTCTCAGTGTAATCGGCAGAAGGGAAGGGAGGGGGTTCAGAGGGGTGACAACGTAAAAACCCCAATTACTGCCGATGTAATGATTATATCGACATGAAATTTCATATTTGAAGTCAAAACCTAATGAGGACATAAATTTCAGCGATATCGGCCGAAGGGAGTGGGGGTTCAGAAGAAGGGCACAATTCATATAATGAATTTATCGACGCAAAATTTAGTATGAGGATTTAGGAGCTTTCAGGTCAACTATTGAATATTAGCGCAAACGGTCGACTGGTTTTGGGGAGGGGCTTTTTTTTTTTTTTTTAATTTTTGGAATCAAGTTATCAGAAAAACATTACATGTAAAAGTAAACGACAATCATGACAGAGAAGGCTAAGAGACACACTTAAATTTCTTAAAAAGGTGAATGTGACTGAGAGGGTTTGTGGAGAGTACCTGGCATTAGTTGGAACATGAAACATTCCTGTCTGATAACAGGTTCTTTGTGACCTCTAAGTACTGTCAGTTGGTAATGTTGACTCTAGTCTCACTAAATTACCAACATTAGCGGAGTCACGGCTATTGTCATGTTCCGGTTTTTGTAAACATACACTAGTCTGTTGTTGGTTTTTGCGCTTTTTTACATCCCAGCTATCAGAGCCGGATATGCGGGAGAGGGGTACTTGCTCTGATGAGGGAGGGAGGGGGGTGAGTTTTGTGCCATTAACCAAGCAATATACATGTACAAAAAAAAAGTAGTTCTGCTTTTTTAAGAGGTGACAATTTAAATATGAAATTTTAGGTCGATATACTCATTAACGAGTACCCGACATTACGCAGGCTCGGGACCGTCGCTTAACGTCCCATCTGAAAGACGGCGTGTTTAAGTCTATTTTACCTGCCAGATAAAATAAATCGGTCGGGTTTCGAACCTCTTCTGTTCATTGTATATATTTTTTAAATAAACAACTTTATCTATTTGTATATGTAACTATTCTATCTGTATAACAAATGCTACATCCGACATAACACGACCATACCCAACATGATACATGAATAGAATAGACTTCGCAAAAACAGGCAACGAACACGCGACCTGAAAGAAAACGAGAGAACAGTCTAAGGAGACAAAAACTATTGCATGTCAGCACGAATTTCTCTCTGTCATTATTGACCATCTCCAGGAATCAATCACTGAAGTCTCCCGAAAGTTCACGAAGTGGAGGCTTCGTCTGAATGTGAGGAAGACCGCAGCTAAGATATTCGCTTGCCGCAGGTTTTCCCTAAAAGAGAAAGTCTGATGACCTTCCAATTCAGTAGAATTCTAAGAAACAGCTAAAAGACTGAACATTCTCCATTCATTTATTAATAGAAGCACTCCACCAGTTGACTTAAATTCAGAATCCTGGATGTAAGTCAACTGAACCTGGCCGAGGCCCTTCGGTGTATCTGGGAAATGGAAAAAACCTTGAGCACGCCGTCCTTCGGATGGGAGGTTAAGCGATGGTCTCGAGCCTGTTAAGTTCACGTTGAAGGTGAATAAACCTGGGTTGGCAATATTTAGAACTCGGTAGAGTCGGTCATGTCTACCAGAATGACGAAAGAGCCTCTGGTAGTAGGCAATATGACCTCGTTGTTAAAACCCGATGATGAGACACAACTAACTTACATTCATTACATCGGCATTTATTAAGGTTTTGAGTTGAACCAATCTCTAATCCCTCCCCTCCCATGTCTGATTCATATAGGGCTTTGAATTTACATATGACATTTCATATCAATATATTCATTTACAACGGCAGTTATTATAGTTCTTGTGATAACCTGCACCCTATTCCCTCAGCCAATTTGGCTGAAATGGGGGCTCAACCCAAAAATACCAATAACTGCCAATGTTATAAAAAACAAAAAAAAACTTCGACAGTGAGTTACCATCAATGTACTTCCCCAACACGAATTAATCAATAAAAGTTTCGCTCTCCCTCCAAAGCCAATCGACAGTTTGCGCTAAAACTTAATATTTGCCTTACATAGTGGCTTCTGAATCCTCTTACTGAATTTTGTGCCGCCGAAGTAAAGTGGGGGATCAGAGACGGGGGCCTAACTCAAAAGCCCTAATAACTCCAGATAATGAAATACTCGTATATCAATACAAAATTTAATTTGATGATTTCGGTTAATTGCGTAAACTCTGTCCCACCATTCAGGGGAACTTAGGAACTTTAATGCTTAGTAGATTAATTGGAGTTGGGGAGGTACATTTCCGGTGATTCACCGAGTTTTTTTTTTCCTTTTTCTCTGGTAAAGTTCACTAAAGAGCAAATAACGATTCTACTTGAATTTCAATGAGGCAGCCCCCTCAAGTTGTTCACTTTAATTTATTCTTTTCAGTACACCAAACAGACACCACTTCGCTTTTTGAAAAAGATTCAATTGAAATCGGCCTTTTTTTGCGTGTCGAGTGGGGAAGAAATTAGGGTTTTTTTGTAAAAGAGATTTCCCATTGAGTTTTTATGTGAAACCTTCTCAACCTCTTGTCTTATTTACCGACTTATCCCCCTCTCCGACTTTCATCTTCTAAAGAAAAAGTTCATTTTCTTTTACCAAGGCGGTAAATATCTAATATTGTACTGTATGGGATTGGGAGGCGCGACTGACTGTCGTCGTCCCATCTACATACACGAGCCAGCCAGCTACATATATAGGTATCAGTATTTTTTAAGTCATGGCTGAAGATGGTAGCAATACGGAAAGTACTCTCCCTTATTATATATATTTATGAAATAGTGAATATTTTTTAAAAAACATACATTTTTTCTTTACTTTTTATTAAGTGATTCACAAAAATGTTAAGTAATGTCTAATGTTCAGGTACATTTTTACTTTCCCAGCTGTAAGTGGCTGCTGGTCGAGTACCTACTGTGGGCGAAGATGACATCATCTTCAAGCCACTGTTAATGTTGTACTGAGTTTGTTGTTTGTAGTCTTATAATGGGCCGTTTTAGGTAATTTAGTTATCTCTGTGGTCTGTCTCAGGTAGTCTGTTTGTCTATGAGTTCGGTCTCAGGTAGTCTGTTTGTCTATGAGTTTGGTCTCAGGTAGTCTGTTTGTCTATGAGTTTGGTCTCAGGTAGTCTGTTTGTCTATGAGTTTGGTCTCAGGTAGTCTGTTTACAGGTGTAAGTAAGTGGTAGAAGTTGTTGGAGCGAATATATCAATGTCTCATGTCTGGTTGTGTATGTATAAGTATAATGTATGATGTATCTATGAGTATTGTATCCTATGTCCCAGGGGTCCCAGAGAAGAACCAGAATCTGGCAGGGACTGGCTTCCGGTGCTGGTGACAGTAACCACAGCCACTACGAATCCAACCTCAGTTGGTAGTGCAACTTGGAAGCAACCACCCCCGTTGTACCATTTTAGCTAACTCTGTAAGAACCACCCGCCTCAAGGTCCAGAATGGAGACTGTCCCGGAATGTTAAGCAGTTGCCTATCATCCCTACGGTTTTCCACCTACAAAATTAGCGGGGGGGATTGGTCTCTTAAAATGTAGGTAATAGGGGAGATCCTATCCCCCCCCCCCCCCTCCCCCCCTCCTCATCCTAGCTTCTACTGGACCCTAGGCTGCTGAGCACTGAAGCCGACAGGGACAGGTCACCATGTGGCGGGTGACTGGTGCAGCAAGGTGTATATTGTCATGAAATCTGTACAATTTCCATATTCACATGGGGTACTCTGTTAACCAGTTGGACACTCTGTACAGAATTAGGGCCACTTAGCCCCGCCTCAACCTACAATGATCCATTTGACAGTCCATTTACATGTTTGTCTGCTTAACTCGGATTAACAGCGTTGCACTTCATACTGGACAACCTGTTAGGCTTTCCTTCAAATATTTTTTATTACCTCCCCATATATACAAAGAGTACGAGAAGTTATGCAATCTGTCAGAGAATGTTGAGTTTTTACTGGGAATTTCATGTTTCCGGTTTACGAGCGAAGAAGCTTTGTGGAATAGATATCTTGGTGGGCTTGTGTAAACACCGAGGGACCTAAGCATTCAATGCTCTTATCTCCCTTCCCTTGAAGCTCTATTAAGGGAGTCTTAAATTATACCTGACATTGCAATTAGGACAGCTATTTAACATCCACTCGGAAGGACGGCGTGCTCAAAGTTTACCTCCCAGATAAAATACCTGAGAACGAATGGTTTAACTGGAAGTAACTACCGTAGCACATTGTCATAATTTCATCTATTATTGATAAATATGCATTGACTTAAAACTAATATAGACCATAGATATTTATAAAAAGATAATAAGTATATTTATTCTCTTTGGTGAAGAACGCATTGCCGATAGATCTTTCCAATACTTACTTCTGAGCAGCTTCGAGTATATTTTCCAAGTCATTTTCTGAATAATCCTCAAACCCCGTGCCATCTGTAAACAAAAAATATAGAAATATGAATATGCATAGTAAAATACCTACTACTGTCAGCGGAGGGGGGTTGAAAAAAGTGTGGTTGGTATTAGAAAAGTGAGATTCTGAGGAGAGTCCATTTCCTGCTTTTTGTTTTTAACTTTGAGAAATGCTTTAGATCAAGAGTCAATTCAAGTCATTAATTTGGTTATCAAAAAATCCCTAATGTGGTCAGATGACCAAAAATCGTAGAAAATGGTTCAAATCCAAAAAAGCCGGTAGTCATTTTGTAGGTTACTTAGCCCTGACGACTTATTGTATTTTCAATGGAATCATCGGCATCTTTTTCAGAAAATGAAACAATGCACAAGGTTGAATTCCTGCCGAGTGGACCCTCCAAGTCTCGCTGAGCACCTCAATAAAACCTCTGGCCTTCCTTTACTTTAGCGACACTTGTGACAGTTTCAATTTTATTTTAATTTTTTTCTTGGGGAATGAAAATTTTTTTGAAAATTTATTCCAATCTCTGAAACAACTTTTGAAGTGAAACGTCTTCAGCGAGACTAGTGAATCTAGTGATCAGCGAGACTAGTTATCATCTCGACATAAAATGATGGATGCCCGCTCATGGTTGTCCATAGTGGGCGGCTCATGGTTGTCCATAGTGGGCGGCTCATGGTTGTCCATAGTGGAAATACATCTGAACCTGGAGATCTATAGAGATATGTCACTATAATGGAGGTCGGGACGTTGACAATGTCCACAAGGGAACCTCTTTCTCCCTTCTTATCTCTTCTTCCTCCTCGTTTCTTGCTATATAAAGTAGAACTCTTTACAAAGTGTCCTATATATTTGTAGTTTTGTGAAAAGGGAATATGATAGCTTTGTGTGGGTAGCTCATATCTGTTGCTATGACAACTCACACATTGAGAGCTCCGAGTTTAGGTTCTTATATTATAAACTCTGAAATCATAATATTTCAGTTACCATGGTTATTTAAACAATATCCATGGCTCTAAAAAGGCAAAATTTAGGACTCCCACAGTAGAGTCGGGCTCATGTCCACCAGAGTGACGAAAGAGCGCTCTGGTAGTAGGCGATATGACCTCGTAGTTAAAGCCCGGGCATGAGTCATAAAACCTAACCTCTAAAAGTGTATTTATAAAATAGAATAAAACTCATCGTTTGACGGGATTCCGTGCAACCAAAGTTCTACCCTCTAGCCCACACGAACCAGTAACTGCAGAACTCGTTCATTGGCTTCAGGATACCTACTTCTTGATTTTGGGTCTACCAACCCAAAATTTCCTAGCGATACATTAGTTAGAGTTTTTGTGATCTCCTTTCCATATTCCTCCTAATCCCCCCCCCACTTCCCTTTGGCCAATTTGGCTGTAAATCAATGTGTCGCTCTTATGGGGTTCTGGATACGCCTACTGAATATCGTGTCAATACATTCATTACATCGACAGTTATCAGAGTTTTTTTGGTTAATACCGCCTTCCCCTAATCCCCCTTTTAAATGGTCGATTTGGCTGAAAATCAATATGCTTTCACAGAGACACACACATACAGACAGGATTTTTTTTTTTTTTATTGGAGTTTTTACAAAGCTCCAAATGGATATCCAGGAGGGAGGGGGGGGGGGGGGGGGGGGGTTAACCATTTCCCCTGAAATTCAACAAAATTAAAACTTACTATCGAACCGAACTAACTTTTAATGAGTCGTGGATTGGCCTTGAACCTCATGTGGTTGGGAAAGTATACTTTGGATGCTATCTGACTTTAGAAGCCTCATCCAAACTTCAATGAACGGGATCAAGTAAGCTAATTCAAGCTGAAGTGGTCAATATTAAAGCTTCGGGAGAGTTTTGATGTGCTGCACTAAGCTGAAATGTCTGACTTTACTTTTCCAACTGTTTTACTACCCCCCATTTGAACAACCACTAACTTAACTCTCCATTAAATGAATTTATCAACACAAAATTTTATATGTGTATCCAGAACCACATAAGGGCATATTGATTTTCAGCCAAATCAGTCAAAGGAAAGGGAGTGTTTAGGGGAGTGGGGATTAACCCAAAAGACTTTGATAACAGTTATTGTCGATGTAATGAATGTATCGATACGATATTCAGCGTATCCAGAAACCCATAACACACCTATTGATTTACAGTCAAATCAGCCAAAGAGATGTGGGGAGGATTATAGGAGGGGATTAACCCAAAAAACTCTGATAACTCTCGATGTAATGAATGTATCGATACGATGTTCAGCGTATCCAGAAACCCATAAGGGTGACACCTACTGATTTACAGTCAAATCAGCCAAAGAGAAGTGGGGAGGATTATAGGAGGGGTGGAACTCAAAAACTCTAAAACTGTCCATGTAACTTTCCGTCCAGAAAATTTTGGTTAGTGGTGTGGTAAAAAAAGGTTTAATGTTAATGAAAAATAATTAAATAAATATATAATTTGAATAAAAATATAAAAATTAAATTAATAAACAAATAATTGAATTAATAATAATGAAATAATAATACAAACAATAAATTACCACATTCCCTGTAGAAATTTTATAACTGGTCTTCTATTTAATTTTGATTTCTACAGTAATTTCCGAAAAATATCAAAAGTTCAAGACGTGCAATTTTTAAGAAAGTGCACGTATATTAAAAAAATTTAAATTAACAAACTTTTCATTTGGATTTCTAAAGAGATGCCATTTTTAATTTTTTTCATTAATATTAAATCTAATCCAAGGGTTTTAAAATTATCTTTACTGGGCCAAAAGGGAAAATGAATAGAATAGAATTTACGAGAACGAATAGTTTGGGTTTATTTTTTTTAATCATCTACATTATACAATAAAAAAACTAAACATTGAAACAAACAAAAATCAAAAGGAAAATCTCAAAAACTTAATTCTTAAAAACTATTTCAATTTTTTCTTTGTTTTATATTTTTGGCCATTCTTTAAATTTAAGTTATATATTTCTGGGCATATATTCTATACATATAAACAAACTACAGTACCTTCTTTTCGGATCAATTTCACAGTCAATTCACTTCTATTTGGTTCATCACAACTTAAGCCTAAACACCACTCTCCACACACTCAGACCGTCTCACCATCCAGACCTCGACTCCTCTCTCCACACACTAAAAACAGCTGATGACCGTGTTTTGTTTTTTTACTCATTTGTTTTATAGAAAAATAAATATAATTAATTTTTTAATATTAATAATTTAATCATTTTAATGTGTGTATTTTTTTTTATAGATCACAGTGGATTCAGAAGACCCTGCGTAAGAATGTAATTGATTTTTAACACAAAACGATCTTTTGGTTTTAGAGGGAGAGCAACAACTTAATTGATTAATTCGTGCTGGGGAAGTACATCGCCATTGATTCTCCGACGACTTGTTCTCCTATAAAATGGCCCCCTCATATCAAGTTAAATAATACCTGAATGCATTATCCCTTATATAATATCCCTTCGAGCTGAAGAGGCGCATAGATATTATCCAGAAAATGTCAAGTTGTTATTAGTATTAAAAGTAACTGAAAGAGGTTGAAACTTAAATTGCCAATTAAAGTTTAAAGGCCAATTAAGTAGCATATTAAAAAAATATAGCATAGCTATTTAGCGGTAAATAGATAAGTTTATTGTCAGACCGATGAAATGTCAATGGGGGAGACGATGTGGGGGGGGTGCAGCGTTGCCAACACTTGCGATATCTCCCTGACGGTTCTATCCTTCCTCCTTCTTAAACACCCTAAATTTGCTACAAAACTTAATAATATATTATATTGCTATCAAGAAATACAACTAAATAAAGCTGATAATGAAGTGAGGCCCAGAGAATGGCGACTGTCCCTGGGAGTCCCTCAGCTGCGCCACACCTAGAGGTTGGCATTTAGCACCCCTCACCCCTCGTTTTCTCTAGCCATGAAGAAATACAGATGGGGGTCATGCTGGCCGTGCGGGCTAGAGCGTAGGGCTTTGGTCGCATGGTCTCACCATGGTTTGCGGGTTCGAATCTAGTCCGGGAGTGAGTTTTATTTCGTAGATAAGAACACCCTCCCGAGGCCATGGATGTAGTAAATAAAAAAAAAAAAAAAAAAAAAAAATATTAAACACTAAATCAGGATAAAACTAAACGCATTAAATTAATAATCAAACGTATTAAATTATGGCTGGGAGGGACAAAGAGTGCTTATGTACATAAAGTTTTGTTTTGTACATGATATATATATATATATATAAATTTTATTGTATTTTTATCATAATTATTAACCATTTTAAAGTTGCTTAATTTAAGGTTAATAAAGGACAATAAAAATATTGAACCTAAAAATATTTAAAAATTATATTTTATTAATCTGGTACTTAACTGTTACTTACAAATGTTACCAGTGGGTTTGTGATAACTTTGGAATTGTCGAACACGTTCAGTTGAAGTTTTTGCCATTTTTTAATATCAAAAACTAACTCAGGATAAAAAAATATATTAAAAATTAATAATCGAATGTATTAAATTATTATTTTAACGCATAAACCATATACAAACACGTAGCACACAACAGCTGATGCATTGACACCGAGCCAAACTCCTAGTTGACTTGTACTCATCCCCCTCTCCTTGGTGTTTCATGTTGTATTTTTTATGTCGGAAGATTCTGGTTCACTAGTCTCGCTAAAGAAGTTTCACTTCAAAAGTTGTTTTAGAGAAGTTGATTAAATTTTCAAAAAAAAGTTTTCGTTCCCCAAGAAAAAAAATAAAAATAAAACTAGAAACTGTCACTAGTGTTTCTAAAGTAAAGGAAGGCCAGAGGTTTCATTGAGGGGCTCAGCGAGACTTGGAGGGTCCACTCGGCAGGAATTGAACTAGGAAGTAAATAACTAGATAACATATTGACATGGCTGATATCCATCGTACATTAAGCTAAACAAAATAAATAAAATAATGCAGATATTAATCAACGTCATAATAACTAACTATAAAAACAAGTTTTTCAAAACTATACTTTATATTTTAATTTATATATATTAAAGAAATAAAAATGTTTATGTTGCATTGATAATTTTATCTATATGTTTACTACTGTCTCTGCAACATAAAATTCGATACCTTATATTATTCATATTCCCATTTTTTTTAAAACTGTTTTTATACATTTTTTTTTTTTTTTTTCGTTAGAACTTACACTTCCCGAAAAACATAAAGAAAAATACCCTATTTTGGTGGGAAAAAAATAAAAATATTTTAAAGGGCATTTTTAATGAATTTGTGTGAAAGTAGAATATTTTAAGAGGGGCTGGTGTAAAGCATGACATGAATTTCAAAACGGAGCCACGAATGAAGGGTCTCCCTTTGAGAATGGAAATGAACCTCAGTGGAGAAACCGACTCACAGCTGTGATCGTCAAATATAACTTCAAAATGTATTTATATTTTTTGGGAAAATGCCTCATTCTGTGATGTAAGTCTGTCTGAACATTACATAACCTAATAATGTAAGTTGTATATTATAATATATATATATTCCTAATTGCGTAACAGGCCAATGAAACCTTACAAAACATACCACTCACAGTCAAAGTGGTTTTACTAATGCATCATTATATCAAAAGTGAAAGAAATTTTCTTTTGATCACTTTTGATATAAATCCCGTAACTACGACGGTAGATATTGTGGCGATAGAAGACACAGAGTAGACAGCATTCAAGCATTTATGGGCGCAAGACAAGAAGTGGAGTATCTACCGTGGAGCTTAAGAATCAAGCCCATTGAAAGCCTCCAGCCCACACTAAAATTTTAATTATATTACAATAAAATGTAGATGTTGATTAGCGACTGTAGATTCTAATTGTAGGAATATTGAGGGTCAGTCAAAGATGGAAAAAAAAACACTATTCAGATGCCAACCAATTGTAGAAGCAATAAGAAATCGCGTCATCCCAGCTGGTTTTCAACTAATTTCACTTGATGTTGCCTCATTGTTCACCAATGTACCCATTTCTGATGTCATTAACATAATACGAGATAACTGGACAAAACTAGAACCATTCACCCCCCTTTCCAAATCCAATTTTATCGAATTAGTCGAACACTGCTGTTCTAATGGGTACTTTGTATATAAGAACACTTTTTTCAAACAAGTATTTGGCACAGCCATGGGTAGTAGTCTTGGACCGATTTTAGCCGATCTCATCATGAACCAACTATTAGACTCCACTATACCCAAACTCCCCTATCAAATTCCCTTTTTGTTTAAATACGTGGATGATATTATTACTTGCATTCCACCTAATTACTTGACCCAAACCCTTGACATATTTAATTCTTTTCACCCCAGATTACAATTCACCTACGAACTTGAAAATAATAATTGCCTTCCTTTCCTTGACACCCTAGTTATTAGAAATACTGATCACTCATTGTCTACCAATTGGTTTATCAAAACCATTAAATCAGATAGGTATTTTCACTTTTTTTCACATCACTCATTCTCCCAAAAAATAAACTTTGCCAAAGCGCTAATTAGTAGAATGATAAGACTTAGCTCCACAACTTTTCATAGTGAGAATTTAGATCAAATTAAAAACATTTTGGAAAAAAATGGATACCCACGCAAAATAATTCGAAAAATGCTGACAAATAATCTCAGCACACTCATTAATAACCTACAACCCATTGAAAATCCTTCTGCCACTGTTAAATACTATTCCATTCCGTACATTGCACAATTGACTGAAAGGTTAACAAAAATACTAAAAGCTGAAAACCTTATAATTTCACCAAGAAACTATAAAACCGTTAAATCCCTATTCTCCCAAATTAAAGATCCTACCCCTAAAAGTGACCAATCAGATCTTATCTATCAGATTCCATGCTCAGACTGTCCAGCATCTTATATAGGTATGACATCCCAATATTTAAAAAAGAGAATATACCAACACGAGTATGATTGCAAAACTAAAACTGATACTGATAACTGCAGCGCTCTAGTCCGACACCATAGTCAGAACAAACATAATTTTGACTACATAAACACTAAAATACTCCATAGAGAACACAATTATCATAAGAGACTGACATTGGAAATGGTGAATATAGCTAAAACACTTGATACAGTCAACTTCCGCACAGACACTAATAACCTAAGTAATTGCTATGCCAATTTACTTAGCAAGAGCTGACACCATAGTTCTGTCTCCAATATCTAAATTATCTATTTTTTTTTTATTTTTTTTATTTTTTTGTGTATTATATATATATTTTCTTATTATTTCTTAATTATCTATATATATGTGTTAGAGTATACAGACACCAACAACCTTAATAATACATATTTATATTACTTTCAACATTTCTGCTGTAATGTGACAGTTATGACGGGGTTTTCCGAGCTCCTGTACCTGTTTCCTTCAGCACCCTAGTATTATTTTGTACCATTTCATTGCAATGTAAGACTCCATCCAGTGTACATGCCTTCTCCCCAACCCTGCTTATTCATAGTAAGTCATTTTAATGTTTACTCTTTATTATGTTCCACCTATTTGTCTATTTCCATTATTAATGTTTATGTTTAGTAATGTATTCATATTTAATTTTAATGTTTAGTAATTATTCATAGTAAGTCAGTTTCAATTTTTAACTTGTTATAGTGTATTTTTAACGTTCAGTAATGTTTATCAACATAATTTTTTTTTTTTTTTGCTTATTTTTGATTCTAATCTTGATTTCCCCCCCATGTTTGTAGGCCCTGATGATGATATAAAATATATCGAAACGTTGGCATCTGAATAGTGTTTTTTTTTTCCATCTTTGACTGACCCTCAATATTCCTACAATTACAATAAAATGTAATACTTAAATTATAGTAATCTCTGTTAGTTGCTCTCTTTGGTAGCAATACCAAAAGTACTCCCATATATATTTTGTAAAATAGACAATATTAAAAAAAAACATACAATTTTTCTTTATTTTTTGATATATTAATGGTCTGAGGAAAGTTGAAATATGACCATAAGTCTGTGAAATGAGTTATATGAATTAATTAAGTTAACCCGAGGTTGGCAGTTAAACGGTTGGGTTAACCACATTTGATCGATTATTCAGTGGTTTCTGTTCATAACCAATCCATAACAGACAATTGGCAGGAAATCCAATTTGGTATTTGGCGACGGAGGAAGGCCCAATCCATATTTCATAGGTAGGGGAGATATCCCACCATTTAGCTGGTTCACTTCACTTCAATAATTAAGTTCACTATGCTCCTGTTATCCAGAGTTGGATTAGAGAGAGGATTATGAATCTTATTTGGATATATATTTTTGACAATCCATCAACTATTGAAAATAGTAGTATCGGACAATAGGCGTGGGGGAGCGCCACGCGTCATGAATCAATAGACATATACAGAAAAAAGGTTGTCGATGAATAGGGAAGTAACGGAAGACTATGGACCTCCAATAGGGATCAGGAATGAGCATTGTGGAAAGGAAACACATGTTGGAGCGAACAACCATGTTGTTGACAGTCAAAAGAGTTGATCAGAGGACAGGATAGCAAAGGAAGAACAACTCTTCTTGACCAACCCCAGAGGACACTGAGGACAGTGATCAGGTAGCATGAAGTGATGGAAGAAACCAGGCTACACATCCTGGTTACTCACATCTCGTATGGAGAATCTTCGATGAGGCGTTCCTCAACCCAGATGTACCTTACCGTTACTATTAGTGGCTTCTAAATTCTCTTACTAAATTTTGTATCGATACTTTCATTACAACGACCTCGTCCCTATTCCCCCTTTTCCTTTAGCCGATTTGAACAAAAATCAATAGATGTCATTCTTATGGGGTTTTTGGTTATAAAATTTCATATTAATACATCCTTTTTATCAGGAGTTATCTTGCTCACTGACACAAACAGATAGGATTTTTTTCTTTTCATTGTTGGAATCAGGAAGTCGAAAAACATGAAATTTCGATATAAAACTCAACATTGAATTTCTGACCGATTACATAACTACCCCTATACTTCATATTACTGGAGAAATAAAAGATATTTTTCAGCACATTCAAATTGCAAAATTTAAAATTTTAATAAGTTACGTAACTGAGTGACGGTGGGAGGAGTGACCTACCTCTTCAACAGAGAAGACAGCTGTAGTGTCTGCAACGAAGACCGACCGGACGACATCCACCACTTCTTCATGGAGTGTCCAGCCTCCAGTCAATTAAGAAAAAAGTACCTGGTAGAAGCACTAAAGAGCCCGCAACCTCACAAGACCCTTTTCAACATTACAGGCAACCAAAACCTCAATAATATCATACTGTACATAGTATAGGCGCTAAAAATGAGAGGACATTGAAGTATTTAAATAAAATACCATTTCAATAGAAGTTTTTTCACTATTTTTTTTTCATTTGTTAATTAACGGTTAGGTTCTATTACTCTATGTTTTATTATTATTATTTTCTATTTTCATTTATTTACTTTTTTTTAACTGAATAATGTATATATCAGGCCAAACCCTGAGCCTAAAAGATGTATTTCCTAAAGGCTAATAAAGAATTGAATTGAATTGAACCTCCCTCGAAGAAGAACTGGAAATGGGGGGTCACAAAATTTTGGCCTAGCTACTGTATATCCTCTATTTATTAAAATACAATTTCATATATTCATTTACCCATTTATTTTCAAGATAAAAACTATTTTAGTTGAAATATTTGCTTTGAGATAATGCTTTGAAACAACTAATTACAAAGTTGGGTACGGAGAAATGGGGTTAATCACCCGGTTTGTTGTTCGTTAACGACCTGAAAAACCATTAATTTTCACTAATCTTCATATCAAAAAAAAAAAATTATAAAACATAAGCTACATGAAGGGTTTACCGCAATTCAAGTGAACCTGAACCTCATCTACTCTTACATTTCACCAAAACAAGATTTTCAACCAAATCGGTTTGGTTTCAGAGGGAGAGCGACAACAAAACTTATTTACTGGGGATGTACATTGCCGGTGATTCACTGATAATTTAAAAAAAAAATTGTTTGCCTTAAAAATATTGAAGAAAAAAAAAAAACATCCTGAAAAAAGATGGAATTGCTTTTGCCCGTATGAAATTGAAACATCACGCCCACCTTTGAAACCCTGACATTTTTTTAATTAAAGAAAAAAATAAATGTAAAAATAACAACATTGAAAAACTTGACATTGGTGAAACTTTTACATAAAAGATGTATGGTATAAATAAATTTTTCAAAAGGAGAAAAAGAAAGAGACTGTGTATCTTCTGGTAATGGGGTATTGTTAAATGAGTTCGCTGGGGTCGTGGTAGCCGTGTGGGTTAGAGCGTAGGGCTGTTGGTATCATGGACTCGGGTTCGAATACCGTCCGGGGGAGAGTTTTTATTTCTTAATTTTATTTGGATACACATAAAATTTCGTGTCGATACATTTATTCTAACGGAAGTTATCATGTTCAAAGTCACACACACACATAGACAGAACGGCAAGTATACAAAAAGTTATGTAATCGGTCAGAAATTTGATGCGGAGTTTTCAATGGAATTTCATTTTTTTTTCAACTTTCTGATTCCAAAACTGAAAAAAAAGTCTGTCTGTCTGTGAACACGAAATTCCCGAAAGAATGAATGCAGGGATACGAAATTTTATGTGCGTGAGGACGACACCTGTTAATTTTTAGCCAAAACGGGGAAAGGGAACGGGGGATTGGGGTGAGGTTTAATCTGAAAACTTTAATAACACCCGATGAAATGAATGTATCGACCTGAAATTTTATTTTTAAATTCAAAACATAAGGATGGCACCTATCAATTTTCCGTGTAATCTGTTGAAGGGAAAGGAGATCAGAGAAGGGGCGCTCGATTCAAATACTCTAATAACTGCCGATATAATGAATATGTCGATACAAAACTTATTCTAAAGAATTTATGAGGATTCAGAAGCAACTATGTAAGTCAAATATTGAGTTTTTTTTTTTTTTTAATTTTTGGAACCTAGGGTCGGAAAACATGAAATGCTGTTGAAAATTTCGCATCAAAGTTCTGACTGATTACATAACTTCCCCTATACTTCGTATAGCTGTGTAAGTAAAAACGCGTGTTAACATAAAATTAAACACACTACGTTTATCCAAGATTATGCCCATAAAAACTAAAGAATTACCCCACGATAACAGTGCAAAACGAGCACAGTTTTGTTGCCATTAGGATAAGACAAAAGTAGCAATTTTAGAGATCCTCGAGATATTCAAATCAGACTGAGCCGAGGGGGAAGCGCTAAGAATTTCCTGGCAAATTTGCCCAAGAGGTCTCTTGGATATTTCCTTGATTGTCCTGTTGTGGTATTTACATCCCCCACTGCAGAGCTTTCATTTAATTAAAGCCCCAAATAGCCACAACTCTACCAACCCTTCTTTACTACAACATACTCCGCTTTATTTTTCTCATTTTACTTCACCAGCTATACCAAGTATAGGGGAAGTTATGTAATCGGTCAAAAATTCGATGCGCAGTTTTCAATGGAATTTCATGTTTTCCGACCTCTATTTTGCAAATTTGAGAAAAAAACTCAAGTATCACCGGCAATGTACTTCTCCAGAACATATTAAACAATTAAGTTATCGATCCCCCTCCAAAACCAGTCGATTGTGTGCGTAAATATTTAACATTACTAAATTTTGTGTCGATGAATTCATTACATCGGCAGTTATTAGGGTATTTGAATTGAGCCTCCTCCCCCGGAACCTGACAGTTATTAATGTTTGGAGGAATCGTTAGAAAGAGAGAGTGGTCAGAGGGGAGCTCAACTCACAAGCCCCTATAATTGCCGAAATAATGAATGTATCGACATGAAATTTTATATTTAAATTTTATATTAACCTGTCAACATTTCAGCGATATCTGCTGAAGGGAAGGGGGTTCAGGGGAAGGGGGGACTACGTCAACTGTTGAATATTAGAGCAAAGAGTCAACTGGTTTTGGAGGGGGGGGGGGGGGAGAGGTGAAAAGTTAATTAAATAATTCTTTCTAGGTGAGTATATTCGGTGATTCACCGACGACTTTTTGAATCTCTGAAACTCTTTGAATTTATTATTGGTTATTAGAGAAGTTATAGATAGGCAAGGTGCTGAAGACGTCGAAGTCGTTAAACGAAGACGTCAAGTGTGCGCGATGTGTGAGGAGAACATGACGCTCCAGGAGCATTTAATTAAGACCATGTGATCTAAGCTATATGCACTACGGCCCTGTTGATTAGCTTCCCCTACCTCAGAGTCTCTATCTGACATAGGATACAGGGAGATACAAGGAACCGGACACCCTCAGGACCAGTAGATCGGCTGTAGGCCAAAGGTGAAGTGTGGTCACCCGGGAGGAGGCAGACCCTTGGCCAGAGAAAGAGGGACCTGAGACGAGCAGGGACCGACCAGAGAGGAGCTGACCACGGACTTGTGTCTGTAACGCCAAAGAAAAAGAAGACAAGTCGACAAGGGGGATCCGCCTCAGCTTAGAGGCTATTAGCCGCTGATGGTATTTTCTAGAAAACTTCTCTATAAGACTGACGATAAACACTTTGATGTAAGCTAAGTTGAAGTCCGAACTAACTAACTGTAAGTTAAGTCCGAAAGTTGTTGCTCTTAGGTCCACAACCCCGACATTAAGTTATTAATTATCTGGAAGTTCATCAAAAGCTTAGAGTTGGGAGAAAAGGCTTCCCAAGACGCAGAATTACTTAATAATAATTTCTAACCCAAACAGGTCAAAATTAAAATTAATAGCAGATAGGCAAACCAAGGCAGTTTAAAACGGTGATGCAATGGGAAGAAAGAAGACAATTTCATTGGGGCGAAAATTCGGGATGCACCATAATATATACTGGTGCGCTGGTGCTTTACACCTAGGGGACCTAAGCATCCAATGAAAGACCCAGTCTTCCAGTTTCCTTAACGAGTCTGAGAAATTCTCCCATGGTCCAATCTTCTATAGCCCTCCTCTATGGATCTCATCTTTGCCAAAAATGTGGAATCTCGTTCGAGCTTATGCCCAGGAAGTGAGCCGCCGTCTCGTCTTCTTCTACACATCTGTCACAGGTGGGACTGTCCTAGAACGGACCGTGATTATGAAAACTGTTAGGTGCCGAAGCTCCTTCTGAGGCCTCCCGGGATATTCCAACTACTGGCTATAGTCCCATGAAGGGCCTGCACTATAGTTTTCCTGTCATCCTACCTGGAAAAATAGCAGTTGTGGAGCAGAATGTGGAGGCATAGGTTGAATCCTTACTGATATGGGGTAAGCGAGATGAAGGGGTGGATTGCAGACAGGGACTGGCTGTCGTCATCCGAGTAAGAATAGGATAATAGATTGAAGAGAGTATCGGAGGATGCGGTCATACATCTGCCTTTTAATCTAGAAGAGTTGTATGGTACACTTACAGTTATCTCTCCTCAAGTTTATCAAACTGAATGCAAAAGATTAAGGAGATAGATACTTCTTTATATCTTCTTTATAAAGACGCTCTGACAAATTCCTTTCCATGAAGAACACATTCCTTGCTAGGAAGAAATGTTGAGCTCAAGAGACTTCATTAAGTTGCACTGCTTTTGAAAGCAAACAATTCCTTTGTAATCCTTTTGAAAGAAACATATTTCATATTTTACATCAAAACTATACACATATGGAACGGGATCTTATCGTCTGGCTCATATTTAAATAATGGAACTGCCACTGCTTCCAGGTAAAACACAGGAAGAAGGACGTGGGGTACTTGACGCTAAGAGTATTTCAACTCTACGTCAAGTGCGGTGACAACTTCAGACCGGTAGACGGCACAAAATCAGAGATGGGTCTGTCTGTTGACAAGAACCTCAAGTCTGGGGGCTTCTTCGTCTAACTGAATAGAAAGCAATTAGTCTGAGGTGGAGGACAAAGAAGGAAGAGGGAAGGACAAGAAGTGACAAAACAGTCTACAGGAACGGTTCAAGAAGCCTCTAGGGGTTCACAGTTTGCACCAGGCCGCCCATCCAAGGAAGCCATCACTTTCCCTGTCTCATATTTATTACTATATAAAAATAAAAATTAATAAAAATAATTCATGTCGAAGCATTCATTATATCACGACTAAATATCTAATCCAAAATATCTTAGCCAAAATATCTAATTAAAAAATATCATAGTGTATAATATCTAAAACTTAAATATCATATTCTATAATATCGATTTAATAATATTGCTCGTTAAAATAATTATCATGACTCAGTTGGAAATGGAATGTTTATGCCTAGTTTAATACGTATAACTTGTTTTTCTCTTTACAATTATATTCAATTCATGGCCTGCGTAATGGTAAAGTTTTACCCCTCGTATATGTTTTAGCTCGTAACAAATTATCTCGTTTGTACACAAAGGTCCTTGAGAAATTAAAAGAGTTGGAGCCTGTTCTGAAGCCAAAGACTTTGATCGTTGACTTTGAACGAGCATTTATTTCTACATTCAAAGTGTGTTTTGAGAACTTGGACTGTTTCACTAAAAGGACCGAAGGGAGGGTCAACATTTTATTTCTTCTGATACATCAACTGGATTTACTCAGTAAACTGAAATTTTGTACTGAGCATTTTAAATCTTTCAATTTTTTTTACTGAGCATTACATTTTTCACCGAGTGTTCTGAAATTTCCTACTGCGCCTCATTAACCGTGTTATTCGATTAGCTTACTAGGCAATACATTTTTAGTTATTGGGTTAAAATTTTATTTAGTGTTGCATTTTACTATGCAACTGTACCCTAGGGTCGTGCTAATATTAAATTATAATAATATATTGTAATATTCCTTATTTTATTTATTCATTATAAATTTGCCAGTTATAAAAATTATTCGATCTTTGTTTATTTTGTAGTTAGGAATTTTGTATGTCCATTTTTTGTGAAAAGTAGGTAAGAATCGATCTTTACTAATTCTAGGGCGCTGTTTCCGATGGTGGCGATCGTATGTCTCTAAACCAATCAGAAGTCTTTATTTTAAAATTAAAAAAATGTAATGTCGACAATTGCTTCGATCCAAACTATCTTACAGACAAGAATTGCTCATACGATCGTTTAAATCAAAATTAAATTAAATGTGCATATATCGTATAGTTTAGAATGTTTGGCTCTCAGAAAAAATGGGTTCACCTAGCGTATGTCACATTATAACCACATTACAACCTCCTCTCATGTCCCTGTGACCTGTAGTGTTGAACTTTGATTAAAGACCCAAACTATCGTATATCCAGACTTCATCACAAAGTCCAATTAAAAGTAAAACATTATTTTTTTTAATGATGTAGTAAATACATTACATAAGGCGTTCAGCAAAAAAAGTTGCAAGTCAGGAATACAGTAATTCAGTTCAATTCATTTGAAACAATTAAAAAAAAAAAGTGTATTTTGCGTTTTTCCAAAACACAAGAAAATGGACATACGATAGTTTGGTTCTAAGGTACTGATTTTTGATTAGATAGGTATTTTGGATTTGATCCTTGGACATGGAGCTGGCAGTTATTGGGGTTTTTGAGTTGACCCCCCTCTGATCCTCCTTCCCTTCTGTTGATCCCACAGAAAATTGGTAAATATCGTCCTTATGAGGTTTTGGATTCACATATAAAATTTCGTGTTATACATTCATTCTATCGGGAGTTATCGTGCTCACCACAGACACACTGAATCATATATTTTTTTTTTTCATATCTGGAATCTGTTCGTTGAAAACTCTGCTTCATGTTTTTGACCGTTTACATAACTTCTTCTTTACTTCGTGTAGCTGGGGAAGTAAATATCTTAATATCCCTTCAAAAAAAAGTTCTGCTAAGAAAACAGAGAGAGAGAGAGATATGGCTCATTACGGTAATGGCCTCTCTCTTTAACTTCCCTAAATCGATATTCTCAAGAAAGAGTGAATAATTAAAGTTGGGGCTCTAAAAAGAAGTACACTCTCTTTGTGGGCGGCCTAGCAAAGCCACTCATCCGATAAGAATTTTTAATTAATTTATTCTTTCGAACTTTTACATTAAAAAAATTCAATTTCAAAATAAGATAGAGACCAACAAATTATTTAAAAAGTCAGATTTAATACAAACCATATTTATTTTAGACTTTATAGGCTGGGCTGGCTAAAGGATATTGGCTCCCTGGAGCGAGAAAAACTAGTATAATGTAGCCCCCCTCCCTAAAAACACAGTTTTCATATAAACATGTTTACTATATTTTAATAATTTGGAGAAAAAAAAAACAAGCAGGTTCTCGGATGTGTGTTTCGACTAAGTGCGACCCTTGAGGTCCACACGGCAAACTTCTCAGCATGATAATTTATATCAATAGTAATAATATCACAATGCAGGCATTTTATTCAGTACATAATTATTTATTCTGTTAATTGAATTTAATCTATACATCTATTTTTAATTGTGATGCAAAAACACATATGTCACATAAACTATTTTTTAATTTTGCTTTTACAACTACATGTAAAATTTCATGACAATCCGATAATTCGTTAATGAGGTAGAACTATTTTTATGCTCAGCCTCCCCTCAGTCCCCCCTCCCCTTAAGAATTTTGAGACCTTACACACCCTATTTTTCAATATGGCTTTTAAGAATACTACATGTTAAATTTTATTAAAATCCGATCATCCGTTGATGAGCTAGACCTATTTTTATGCTTAGCCCACCTCACAACCCCCCTTTCCCTTAAGAATTTTTGTGACGTCACATAGTCTGTTTTTCAATCTGGCTCTAAAAGATGTTACATTGCCACCAGAACAAATTAGATCGGATAAATCTTTTTCAAAGTTCCTAAAATCCATTTTTTTTAGCAGTCAAAAACGGGTGGACCGAATTTGATGAAAGTTTTTTCAGATCATATACGCTTCGATTGGCACCAAAGTGGAGTCGATATCATTTTTCATTCGCGAGATATCGTGACCACGCACGTACATACACACACACATACTTCAGAGTATAAACATACCGTAATGACCTTGAAACAAAAAAATATGATGAAAATTTTGATTTCTATTCTCATTACATCCATTACAATAACTTCCCTATATGCTGGGAAGTTAATAAGTTTGTTATTGTGACTCATGCCCGGGCTTTAACTATGAGATCTAATCGCCTACTACCAGAGCACTCTTTCGTCACTGGTGGACATGAAGCCGACTCTACTATGGAAGTCCAAATTTTTTTCTACCTAGGTTTAATCAACTAGGGATCTTTAACGAGTACCTGACAACGTTCTCAGGCTCGGGACCATCACTTAACGTCCCATCCGAAGTACTCAACGTTTTTTTCACCACCCATGAGCTACTGACGTCTTCAAAAAATATGTGATGCGGACATAAAAGCAGTTTCTTATACCAACAATGTTTATAATACTGGGTATAAGAAAGTATAATATGTTGGCGTTAAAACCCAATGAAGGGATAACCTGTCAAATTTTCAGCGATATCAGTCATCATAAGGGTGGGTTAAAGGGGGCTCCATTCAAAGACTTTAATTACTGCCGATGTAATGAACTTATCGACACAAAATTAAGTATGAGGATTTTGGATCCTATGTAAATAAACTATTGAATATTGGCGCAAACGGTCGACTGGTTTTGGAGGAGGGGGCGAAAGGTCAATTGATTAATTCGTTCTGGGGAAGTACATTGTCCGTAATTCACCGAATCTAATCGATTACGTAAATATTTACTTAGTTGTATATTTACAGACGTGAGGAACATTGAAAGTTGTATTGGAAGGATGTTATTTTGAAAAGTAATGTAGAAAGTGTTAGCAGGAGAATTGGAAGAAAGTCCATTTTTTAGCCAGCTGAAGTTAACGACAGGCCGCCAGTTGAAAGAGGATACAGAGCGGTGCTCCGAAGAACCATTTGGAGGCTGATGTTAGCCCCAGATACTCAGGCAATAAGAAAGATACCGTACTCTGTACACTAAACATGATTTATATGGTAGATCCTGGTTTTATTGGGGCTATTATCCCCCTATCCTTTATATCAATGGTCTGCTCAAAACAGCCCTTCTCTCTGTAAGTAAGCAATACATGATATTAATATATTTGGAGTCAAAATATAAATATTGTCGAGAAAAAAAAACAGACATTTATCATCCCAGAGAAGCTTAAGAAACAAAAAAAAAGGCGTCGGTGAATCACCGGCTACGTACTTCCCCAGCAGGAATTACTCAAATAAGTTTTAGCTCTCCCTCCAAAGCCAATCAACCGTTTGGGCTAACAATCAATAGTTGACGTACATAGTGGCTTCTGAATCCTCATATTTAACTTTGTGTCGATTTAAAAAGTGATTATTAATGTTTATTTTTAGTAATGTATTCATATTTAACTTTAATTTGTATTAGTGTACGTTCATGCTTATGGTTAACAATGTATCTATATTTAATTTTAATGTTCAGTAATGTATTCATAGTAAGTCAAGTTCAATTTTTTAACTTGTTATAATGTCTATTTTAATGTTCAGTAATGTTTATCAACACACTAATTTTGTTTGATTGTGATTCTAATCTTGATTCCTCCCCATGTTTGTAGGCCCTGATGATGATATAAAATATATCGAAACGTTGGCGTTTGAATAGTGTTGCCTGTTTTCTTCCATCTTTGACTGACCCTCAATATTCCTACTATTAGAATCTACAGTCGCTAATCAACATCTACATTTGTGTCGATAGTTTCATCGATGAAATTTGACATTTTATGTCCTCATTGCATTTGGACTTTAAATATGAAATTTCATGTCGATAAATTCATTATTGTAGTTATTGGTGTTTTTGTGTTGAGTCCCCCCTCTGATACCCCCTTTCCATTCTGACGATTCCGCAGAAAATTAATAAGTGTCGTCCTTTTGGAGTTTCTATTTCGCACATGAAATTTTGTATCGATACATTCTTTACAACGGCAGTTATTAAAGTTTTTGAGTAAAGCTTCTCTCGTAATTCCGTCTTCCCCTTTGGCCGATTTGACTGAAAATCGAAAAGTGTTGTCCTCATGGGATTTTGGTCACACATATAAAATTTCATGTCGATATATTCACTTTGTCGGCAGTTATTAGAGTTTTTACGTTAAGTCTTCCCTTTGGTCGATTTGACTGACTATAGATATCGTCGTAAGAGAATCCTGTATTCACATACATTAATTTGATACATTCATTCTATCGACTGTTACACGATAACAGTGTTCATAGATAAACAGATAGACATTTTTTTTTTCATATTTGAATTAGAAAAGGTCGAAAAACATGAAATTCCGTTGAAAACTCCTCATCGAATTTTTCACCGATTACATAACTTCCTCTATACTTCGTATAGCTGGAAAAGTAAAAAAAAAACAAAAAAACTGCAAATAAATAACTGATGAAGAAGAGGGAATGTCAGTTGTAACGAAGGTAAGCTCTTTTACTCCATAGAATATATAATATCAAATGAATACTGGGCGAGTCTTTAGTGACAATGAAATACGTGGGTGAGTGGTTAGCGAGGAGAGTCCTTAAAATGACGAAAATTAGTATTCAGAATCTCCATCAGGCACCAATGGTGATTTAATTTGCATAAATTTACATTCCTAAAAATGGAATTTATACAAAAGGCTAACACACATTTAATTATTTTTTTGTATGACTAACAAATTTGAATTCGTCATATTTTTTAAACTTCAAATGGAAAAAATGTAGGTATATACTCGTATATATGCATACTCCCCGTCAAAAAAATCGCAACACCTTGAAATTTTTGAATTTCACTAGAAAACCTGGTTTTAGGTTTTATTTTCGAAACAAAAAAGTTCAGATGTTCAAAATAAACAATTTTTTTTTTTTAAAGAATGAACTGAAACTTTTACAAAATCTTTTAATAAAAATAAACAAATTAAAAAAATCACTTCTTAAATTTTCATTTTTTATCGCAATTAATAAGTTTTATGAGTTAAAAGAACATTTTAATAAGAAGTAGCGCTTCCTCTGGCTTTAACAACTGATTCCATCCTTTGTGGCATACTCATAAAGAGGTTTCGAATAGAAGCTTGGCATTATCATGCATATGCAATGATTCAGAGCCTATGAAAGGCATAAAAGGCATTAAATGATTTTGAAGAATCATCTCCACATATCTCAAGTCATTCATGCCTCTCCTTGGATTGGTATCAACTGGGTACGTGCCTCCCATGAAATGCCACCCCAGAAGTTGATAGACCACCTTCCAAATGCCACAGTTTCCAATGTGCACTGGCTGAACCGTTCTCCAGGTCTTCTCCAGACTCTTTCACGACCATCTGGACTATTAAGGACCTGTTGTTTTATCAGTGAATAAGACTTTCTTCGATTTCTCAACAGTCCAAGATTGGTGTTGCCTCGCAAATTTTAGCCTCACTCTACGATGTTCTGCAGTGAGAAGGGAGCCTTTCATGGTTCTTCTTGAGTTGAGGTTTGACTCTCTCAGTCTTCTGGTCACAATTTACTCTGAGCTCGATATTCCCCGGATACCAGCAATCACGTTTTTAATGTCAACAGCTGTTGAATTGCACTTGCAGTTTGATAAAACGGTCATCTATGCGAGTGTTGATTCTGGGGCGTCCTGAGTTTGGTCTTCTCAGCTTGAGTCCCCCTCTGATCTGATCTGTTCCCCCCCTACCCTTATATGTGGCTATATCGAGGAAAATTCAAATTCTGGATACACTGTCATAATGAAATTATAAATGAAATTACCTCATTTCCTGTAGAAATTATAGTTGGTCTTCTACTAAATTTTGATTTCTACATTAATTTCCGAAAATGATCCTAAAAATTTCAAATTTCGTCATGATTACATAATATTAAAGTTAATGCATTTCAAGAAAGGACTTACACAAAGACACCAGCTCATTAACAATGAATAATAATACTCCCTCTAGAACAATAATACTCCCTTTTCAAGTGTTTTAATTAAGAAATGAAAGAAGTTAAGAAAAAAAACAAGCATTTTAACAAGATAGAAATGTTAAATTAAATAATAAGAAATATATTCTCACAGGAGAAGACAAAAGAGAATGTCATGAATCAACGAGTTAATAAGTTTATTAACTGGAATTTTAATTAATAAGAAATATTAATAGAAATAACATCTTTGAGGGCGCCGGTAGCTCAGTGGTATGCTTGCTTTGCTTGCTTACTGAGCTCAAGATAGCGGGTTCGAAACCCGGCCGAGGCCTTTGATTTATTTTATCTGGAAGGTAAAATAAACTGAAGCACGCTGTCCTTCGGATGGGACGTTAAGCGATGGTCTCGAGCCTGTACGATGTCAGGTACTCATTAAAGACCCCTACCCTAGGTGAATAAAAATTTAGGACTCAAATAGTAGAGTCGGGCTCATGTCCACCAGAGTGACGAAACAGCGCTCTGGTAGGAAGCGATATGACCTCGTAGTTAAAGCCCGGGCATGAGTCATAATAACTAACTCTGTTGTTTGACAACAACAACGTGTCATAACTCCGCCAAATTCAGCTCCACCTCCACCTAGCAGATAGATCCATTTTACATCTATTTTCCATTTTATGTGGAAGGTAAAATAAACTGAAGCACGCCGTCTTTCTCATGGGACGATAAGCGATGGTCCCGAGCCTATGCAATGTCAGGTACTCGTTTAAGACCTCTACCCTTGGTGAATAAAGGTTGGGAAAATCTAAGACTCCCACAGTCCATCAGAGTGACGAAAGAGCGCTCTGGTAGTAGGCGATATGACCTTTGTAAAAATAACAGGAGTTTCATATACCAACCACTTTTATATCAGTACAAACTCTCACTCTGCCTCCCCCTCTCAAATTTAGTCAATATGTATACATTTTTTTTTTTTATTTTTTCGAAATTTACATCGCTGGGACGCCCCTAACTCTAAATCCAATTTTCCTCATTGAGTAGATGCATTGGAGACATGTATAGGAACTTCACTTCTGTGGTGTCACGCTAGAGCCACTCAGTATTCAATCACATTTAGGTGACACAGAATCCTAAGAAAATGATGTCTGCCTGCTCCACAAGATATACTGATGGGATTGCCTTTCTCAGCAGGACACGAAACCAAAGAAATAGCTACATATTGATCTTATGTATACCTCAAATGGCGCAGCCAATGAGGGCTGGTTTTTTGATTGGCTTAGCAAGCTGTGCATGATTATACCAACCACTTTTGTACACATCACTCTCCCTTTCCATCCCCTCTCATCTTCAATCCAAACGGGCGCTACTGGGTATAAGAAAGTATTGTGTTGGCATCAGCAGTTTCTTTGTTTCATTGTATAGCGTAATATAGACATTCTTATATCCAGTAATGCCAGTATGAAATGAATTAGATAAGGTTGATGGGAAAGTGATCTGTACACAAGTGGTATAAGTTCTGTTAAGTTAGCGGTCCTAAGCACACGAACTGAGGTGCCCGCCGCTGCAAGGCACATTCTAGCTGTAGACGGCAGCGTTCCTAAGAACGTAATAGCTAGCTGTTGTGCTCAGCGGTTCCAAGCACTTACTGGGGTGTACGCCGTTGCAAGGCTGATACTTCCTGTGATCACAAGCGTTCTTACCCACTGGCTAGGATGTCCAGCGATGCTAAGTATTCACTAGCTGTGGTTTCCGCCATTGAAAGGAGCTACTAGCTGTGGTGCCCAGGGGTCCTAAACACTTACTAGCTGGGATGTTCGCCACTGCAAAGCAGATACTAGCTGGGGTGTCTGTCGTGAAGGAGTATAAGCCTTTTTCCATATGAATAATTGAAAATTATAACATCATGAATGAAGAATTGAATAGGATTCGGATGAGACATATAAGAAGATTAGTCAATGTTCCCGGGGCAACACCGGGTATTGTTGCTAGTTTTTTAATAAAAAGCTACTAATAATAATAAAATCATATTTTTAAATTGTGTATATGCTGTAACATCCTATTGTCTAATTTGAGGGCACATTAGCGATAGGACATTTTAGAAGAAACATTTTTGGTAAGGAGCAATTTTTCGATAAGATTAACTGTTTTCGAAAAAATTCAGCAAACGTCTAAACAAATTGGTTTCTAAACAACATTTTTGGTCAGTTTTCAGTTTGTATTCGCAAATGGAGCAAACTTAGAAAAAATGTATTGTTATGTGGTGAAATGCATATATACCTTTTCTTATTCTCTACAAGTTTTGTTTGAAAAGATTTTTGATTAGATCTTAAACATAGGCGGGATCCTTTAAAATATAGTTAGACTCCGAAATAAAGTGATCATATTCTTTGGTGTTTGGGCAAAAGGGCTTAAGTCAGGATAAGTCTTGTGATCCAAAGGACAAGTGCATTTAACTATTTTTACCATACGTTAACTGATTGTTGGAATATTTTACTTTGTTTATATTTAATACTTTTATAGAAATAATTTTTTTTTTCTTCGATTTATGACCTTATGTTGAGGCCTATCGGCCAGCTACCATGGAGAACATTTTGGAATTTTTCACAGGCACATTGGTTTAAGGACAAATCAATTAAAGAAGGACAATTATATGAAGTAGCGCAATGCCCCACACAGCACAGTCATGAAGGAGAGCAGCAAGCCGATCCGGCCACTGAAAAGCCGGACGCCAGAAGACCACACAGCAGAGGAGCGGAGACACCGAATCGACCGCGACCCATCAGAGTCCCCAACCAAATAATGTTTCAAGTAACATAAATGTGTTTTACCTGATTTGCAGGAATTTTTCAAAACTTCAGAAATTCCCCTCCTAAAATTCAGATTTTCTGACTTAAGCCCTTTTGCTCAAACACCCGAAATTTTTCGTCTAATCTAAAATCTAGTCAGATCTACATTAGCACTTGTGATACATTCATTTGAAATTTCGAGTTTAAAGCTACAATTGTTTCTGAGTTAGAGCTCTCACTAGGGCGTTCAAATCACACAGCCAGACACCATTCCAAAAATAGTTGTTCTTGGATTTTCGCACGATTACTTCAGGAAGTAAAAAAAAAACTGCGGTGAATTTGCAAACAACTAAGTTTTTACTCCCCCTCTAAATGTTTTCCTCCGGCAAATTTGGCTGAAAATCAACAGATTTCTTACTCAAGAGATTTCTCAGTCTGCCTATCAATTCGTCACACCGGCAGTAATTAGAGTTTTGAGTGGTACCATCCTCTTCTGATTCTGCTTAAAATTTGCAGAAGCAGTCTCTGGTTTTATATCTTCTTATAAAATTTCTGAGCCTAAGCTGGCTTTAAAAAATCCACTCTTTGTTAAATGTTCTCATAAAACTGGACTTTTCCGTGCATAATTTCCTCTGATGTCTGTGTACTCTCTTTCCTTTAATGAACAGATTGTATAGAGCCGGCGAGGAACCGTAAACAGAGCCGATTATACAGGAGGATAATCTGAAGATTTTTAGGTTTGTGTTTATCGGGACTTTCATCTGTGAATTAGACAAAATTTATATCTTTCATTTTTTTTTTAAAATATCCGATACCCACAATTCCAATTCCGATGAACAAATGAGGTTCGGATTAGCGTGGGTTCGAATTTCACGGGTAAAAAAAAATGCTCACAATTAAGTAGGTAATGTTTTGGTCCAAACACTCTAACGGCTTTAAATCTCTCTCAGAAATGAAAGCGGGCTGGGGACGAACACAGATCGCTACAGATTGATCGGCACTATCCTGACTACGAACTTTAAAATAAAAAATGAACAATGAACAGAAAATGCTAACACTACTACATGATTAGACAATGGTCATTTGACCGTTGTATTGGACCATAATCTCTCCTAGCTACCGTTAGTATTTTGGTTGATATATAGTTTTTTTTTTTTGTTTTTTTTTTGTCGCTGGAGGTATTTAAAAAATAAAATAAATGTATAATAATAAATAAACAAACAAATTCTTAATAATAAAATAAATGAACAAAAACACATTCTTGAGAAAAAAATAAATAAACAAATGAATAACATTTAAAAAAATAAAATAAATGTTTGGGCCTACTTTTGCTATGGGTAAGGCGGATAAATACATAGGTGAATTTCTCCCCACCCTTTGCACCTAGGGTACAGAGTACAACCCTAGCCATCTCAGTTTCGGCCCCGGCGTCAACGTGTGTGGTTGACCCTGGTCGTTCTCGTGTTCAGTTTCGGCCCCGGCGTCAACTTGTGTGGTTGACCCTGGTCGTTCTCGTGTTCAGTTTCGGCCCCGGCGTCAACGTGTGTGGTTGTCCCTGGTCGTTCTCTCGTGTTAGTCTCAAGTTTGTGTGAGTCTAGTGGAGTACCAAACTAATAGTTGTGGGTGTAGGACGGCCTTCCCGTTCTGTATCAGGTTCTGGTTACTCAAAGTGTGCCTATCGTGTAAGAGTACGGTTTTACATGCCATCTCTTGTGGAGTCATAGCCATTCATAGTGTTATAGTAAAGCCCTGTTCTTTCTGTATAGCCTGGCCAGGCAATATATGTAGTTCAATTATATCAGTGTTCCCCCACCTTATGTATCTTATAGATTCGACTGGACCACAGTGCAGACTGCAATCTGTAAGTACATAGTTTAAGGAAATATTAGAATAATAGAATTTGCCTCAATTCATGTTAAGGATCAATGTTTTGGTCCTGAGTTGCCTCAATTTATGTTAAGCTGGTCTTCTCCCGGAACCAGCTCTATCGAATACAGTCCACTACAGAGAGCTTGCCGTGTTTACAAAGTTGTGCGTAGACATAAATAAACAATGTAAGGCAAATTTTCATCTAATGAAGTAAAAATAAACAAAACATAATTAAAAATACATAAAAATAAATAAAATGTATCTCCTATCTAATATATTTGATGATTTGAAGACTACAGTCATCTCCTATTAATATATTTGATAATTTGAAGGCTACAGGCATCTTCCTATCAAATATATTTGATGATTTCAAGACTATAGGCGTCTTCCCATCTAGTATATTTGATGATTTGAAGACTACAGGCATCTTCCTATCTAATATATTTGATTATATGAAGACTACAGGCGTCTTCCCATCTAATATATATAACGATTTGAAAACTACAGGCATCGTCCTATTCAATATATTTGTTGGTTTGAAGACTACAGGCATCCTCCAATCTAATATAATTGATGATTTGAAGACTACAAGTGTCTTCCCATCTAATATATTTGATGATTTCAAGACTATAAGCATCTTCCTATCTAATATAATTGATGATTTGAAGACATCTTCCTATCTAATATAATTGATGATTTCAAGACTACAGTCATCTTCCTATCTAATATAATTGATGATTTGAAGACTACAGGCATCTTCCTATCTAATATATTTAACGATTTGAAGTCTAATTTATATTTGTCTCCATTACTCATGGGTGTTGGTTGGCAGCCTGTATGCAAATATCGCGTCTCTAATAATTATATACTTCAGTCTCTCCAACGAGAGAAAACAATTAAATAAAAAATAAAAATGTGAGTGAAAATTCTTTAAAATTTCAATTTGCATATAAATGAATATTTTCCTTTCAGCCATTTGAGGAGTCAGAACAGCATATCCAATATTGACTCTCCGTAATGAGATGGGCCTACGTTTTAATTTGTTTTTATAAAATCCAATCATCAATCTCTTTCCTTCATTTTCGGATTTTCCATATCTGTATACTGAAGAAGAAAAAAAAATCTTTCTTGGATTTAAAATGAATTTTCCATTATAAATAAAGAATAATTTTGTTTAGGGAATTAGTTTTAAAGAAGGTCAGTGCTGCCTAAAGCTTTTTTGTGAGGTACAAAAAGTACACACATTATGAATATTAAAAAACTTTTAAATAAATTAGTTATTTTTTTAAAAGGAAAAGCACCAAAATGTTGATTTTTTAAAAATAAAAACAGCTGTTTAAGATATTTTTTTTTTCTTTTTTTTTTTGGCTTCGGCAGACACCACACTAGCCATTGCTATTCTTAAAACTACACTATAAAAGATAATTCTGCTAAAGACGGGATACTGGAGGGAGGAGCCCAGTTTAAGATATTAGTAATTAATTTTGTAATTATAAATAAATTAAAAACAACAAAAGATGGTCGAAGCAACAAAAGCCGGTCGTGCCATATGGTGGACAGTCATCGAGCAGTATTAAAAGAGACATGAACCAAGTGACATCACAGACATGAGTGTATATAGTACAAATGTACATAGTTATGACTGGGGATTTTTTCATGATGAAGTAGCCATCAATATAATGAATATAATAAGGAATGGTATGATTTATAGAAGATAGAAGGACGATTGTGAGAGAGCTCCAGAATGAAGGTGCTGTTTTTTTAAATTAAATTAGATAAGCCCAAACCTGCCCTCCAGTGTACCTCAACAAAAATCCCATCCCTTTAAAATACGAAGTCCGCTATCTAGGCTTCATACTTGACAAACGACTAACTTGGAATCCTCACACGAGACTGAAAAGACAAGAAATGAACAGACGTTATAAACTTTTACTAAGACTACTAGACAAAAGATCAAAATTAACTTTGAAAACAAAACATAAGTCGACTTATATACAACGCAGTACTGAAACCTTTGTGGAAATAGGGACTCGAACTCAGGGGTTTTGCCAAGGCTTCCAATCTCCAGCACATCCAATCCTTTCAATCCAAAATCCTTCATAAAATAGCCAATGCTCCTTATTACGTCTCCAACAAAAAGTCTTCACACGGACCTCAACGTACCTTATGTCACCGAAGTCGCTAAATCCAAGTACAAAAAATGATTTTCCCTTCTTAGTTCCCACAATAATCCTCTAGTCCGTGCCCTCCATTCTGCCATACTTCCCCAACGACGGCTTAAGCGTCAATGGCCTAGAGACCTCCTTACCAGCAGCAGTGACAGTGACAGTGATTAGATACAAATGAGAGGAAATCACTAGGGAGTATCACCACTGGGTGATTTTTCCCCTCTTGACATTTTGACATTGCCATTATCTCTCTATTAGCATATTTGCTTGTTGTATATATTTTTATACAAATGTAAATATCTTTTTGTAGGTAATTAAAAAAAAAAAAAAGATACGCCCAAAGAAGAGTGGCCACAAACAAAATATTGAAGTAATTTCAGGAATTAGTATTATAATTTTTGTCTATAATTGATTTTTATTTTCCGAATTTATTTTTCATCTTTATAATGTAGGTTAAGTGTTAATAAAGCCAATATTTTGTTCTCGATTATATTATATTCATTTTCCCTGTCAACCAAATAAAAACAAATACTTTTGGATTAGATAAATAAACATTTTTGTAAATTTAGAAAACTTTCTTGGCATCTCAGAACTATATTGTAGAAGAAATCCAAATGAAGTAATTACAAATTGAAATTTATTTATTTACGTGCATTTTCTTCAAAATTTCACGTCATAAAGTTTATATTTTTTATATTAGGACCCTTTTCGGAATTATTCCTTGAGTCAACATTTTCTGGAATCAGAAAGAAGCAAAACTTTTTGTATGTAAATGGATAAACAAATTGATGTGTAGAGTATGTTTGTACCGGAGATGAGACTGGAAGAGCAGCGTGAAGGGATATAGCCTGGAGAGAATGAAGACAATGGAAGCTCCTCTGTATCTCTCTATGTTCAACTATACATCTATTGTTAACTAGACAAGTCCACAGGAAATTACACATCTTCAACCGTTTCATCACTCAGGTCTGTTTGATAATGTATAATCAATGTAACATATGATCTGTGATACATTCGTTAAGAGCAATTAAGAAATATTAATTAAAAGCTCAGAATAGACGGGGCTCTATAAGATATTTGGTCACGAAGTATCGTGTGCGGCATGTTGTCGTCCATGCTGATGTTTGCACAAAGCCAAAACTTGTCCACTATGTAAATATGTTTACTTTCTTACACCTATAGTATAAAGAAGTATTGAAATCGTGCGAAAATTCGAGATCGAGGTTTCAACGGATTTTCACGTTTCGAGGTCCTCGGAGAGACTATCCTCATTTCTACAACTTATTGGAGATAGAAGAGGCTCGGGCACCTTGCACTAAATAATAGCTATTTTGATGTAAAAGATCTCTCAGCCATCACCGCTTCAATTTCGGGGAGGACTGTTGGATTGGGAAATGGATGACAGAGATTGGGCAAAAAGGATTTTCATGGAAGTTGACCAAACAGGATTTCGTTTAGAAAACGATTAGAAATATAATTATGGTGCATTGATTATTGTTCTCAGGACTTTGGATTGGAAAGACTGGATACGCTTGATGTTAGATGGCTTAGCACAACCCCTTGATTCAAGTTTATATAAGGGTCAACTGAAATATAATACAAATTACCTGATAAAGTCATCAAGAACAAGTTGGAGAAGCCGCCCACCTGTTGTCATAAGACCTTTATATAGACTACCAGAAGTTGATGAGACCACCAGAGCAAACAGGTGGAGCTGTCTCTCCTTTCTTGTACAGACCATAATGGAGGGGATCTCCAACTATGCCAGAACTCCAACAGATCCTTCATCCACCTACAGGACGTGAGCAGAGTCGCATACCTGTCAGCGGAAGTCGGTGAGAGCTCCTTCAGAGAGTGTACTGATAAGAAAATGTCAACAAATAAGAATAGTACTCATGAGTGAAATATTATTCATCACTTATATCTTTGTCCATCACTCATTATTCATTTAATAATTAGTATTGTTGTTAATCTCTCTTATACTTATGCAAAATGTAACAGGTTTATTTATTTGCTAGCATCACATTGTTTGTTACTTTTTTTCTTCTTTTTACTTCCCCACCTATACAAAATAATGCCAAAAATTCGATGCCGAGTTTTCAACGGAATTTTAAGTTTTCCTACCTCTAGATTTCAACACAAAATTTTATATGTGAATCCAGAACCCTCTAACGACGACACCTATTGATTTTTAGCCAATTCGATGCCAATGGGGAAGTACATTGCCAGGTGATTCAGCGACGAGCTCTTTTCTGTTTTAACAAGCATAATACTCTTGAAAAAATTCTCCAAATCATTTCCTCAAGCGAGAAATACAATTTGTTGAGCAAATGCCAAGTCTTTCATTTCAACAACCAGAGGCTCACCCAAAACACGATGAACTGTAATGTTCATAACAGCGCCTTCAGGATTAATTTCAACTTGTTTTGATTTTTTTTTTTCCCCCAATCTTCATTTGAAAGTCGAATTTTTCTGAAGAATTCACCGTTTAAAAGAAAACTACTTCTAGTTTGGACTGAGAGTTATATTGTCCTTTTTATAACCAAGAATAAATAAGATACTCCAAAAACATTTACCATTAATACTATTTTGTTATTAACTGTTTACTGCTATATTCCGATCATAATAGCATTTATGGTTCATATCTGTTTTAACAATAAGTTTAAATTAATTAAAAAATTGAGGAGCTTCTATACAATCTGTGAGTACCACCAATTTTCTACTTCTCGAATGTGTTCCTGCGAAGAATGAAACATTGCTCTGGAGTTATACATTTCTTATGAATAGATAATATTTTATTCAAGTAGTTAATAATGAGAAATAATAATCCTCAATCAAAATTATCGAGAATAATGAGTGTTATTCATTTCTCATTACGATGAACGGTGCATAAAATAAACATTACTCATTTAATAGATGATATTATCTCAATTCTGATAATATTGTTTATTATAATAGGCGGCAACCCAGTGAAGATGGGATGTTCCTATATAGCCCAATAGTTGTGCACGAAGGTGGAGAACATGGGAGTTAAAATTGAGTAAAGAAAAATAAGATACAGCAGAAAATAAACAACATTCACGAATTCCTTCATAACTTAAGGTAGACTATGTTCAACTCCTTTACGGCACGACATAAGCAGATAGCGCTAAACGTAATCATTATAGTAAGCAACCTATTGTGACTCATGCCTGCTTTAACTATCGCATATCGCCTACTACCAGTATGCTCTTTTGTCATGAGCCCGACTCTACTGTCGGAGCCCTAAATTGTTTCCAACACAGGTTTATTCACCTATGGTAAGGGGTCATTAACGAATACCTGACATCGTACAGGCTCGAGATTATCAATTAACGAACCATTTGTAGGAGGGCGTCCTCAAGGTTTTTTCACTACAAGTGCTATCCAGTGTTATAATATTTCGTTGGATACACCAAAAACAAAAGTCAAGTCTTTAGAGTGAGATTTAATCATAAGTCAAAGATGGAGATAAAATTGAGTAAAAAAATAAGATACAGTAACGGCCAACTTAGCTGTTGCTAAATCTTCCATACAAAGCTCGTTCACATTACAACACCATGTTACTCAAATTGAGAGCTGGTGCAACATTTGGAAACCTAAACTCGACACTGACAAATCACAACATATAACATTTACATTAAGACGAGATACATGTCCCGGCGCTCTTGTCTTCAACAAGCCCCTCCCTCAGACTAACACCGTAAGATATTTAGGACTTACACTAGCAGACTACTGACATGGAACCCTCATACACTAAACAAACTATTTATAATACATTATTGTCTTCTGCTCAGACATCCAAAATTACTCTTAACACAAAAGCGTAACTTCTACACATCCTACTCAAACCACTCTGGATGTATGGCTCGCAAATTTACGGTTCGGCCAGAATATTTAATCTGAAACGTATCCAGATTTTTCAGTCAAAGACACTCAGACTCATTTTGCACCATGCCCACCATACGTAAGTAACAGAACACTCCACAATGACCTCATGATGAACACAGTACACGACACAATTTAGGACCTTTACAGATGTTTTCATAGCAAATTGCATTCACACCCAAATCCATACATGCACTCACTTTCTTCATCACACTTGCCATACAATCCTCCCAGGAGATTGAAGAGGAGATGGAACCGTGACTTACTATAATCCCAAATTGCAACCCTCCATTTCTTGAAACCATCATAATACCCTTACATTTTTGAATTTCGCCCTGAACAGCTACCGCTGGGTGGCCTTCCTCTCTTACGCTGCTCAAGCGTTATCTATCATCAATAAGACAAAAAATAAAAATAAATAAATAAATAAAAAATAAAATACAGTAGAAAATGAACTACATTCACGAATTCCTTCCTAAAATAGGTTAGGGTTTACACTTATAACTCCTTCATGAAAGAAATTAGGCAAATAGACCTAAACTTAATCATTATAAGGACTTATCATGCAACGCGTTATAATTTATGTTAACAATGCAGGAAAAATATAATTTAATACGTCTGGTAAATTTAATGTCTGAAAAAGTAATAAAAGAATATAAAAGTATATAAAAAATAGGCAATAAAAATGTATCCATATTTTTTTTCTGAACTAACAACTAATGTGAGGATCATAAAGTACGAGTACTATTGCATGCCCACTAAACTCTGGGATCGTACTTTATATAGTAATAAATTCCTTGAGTAAATTGCTTTCTACATCCTCAATTGATATCCAATATGCATCTTCTTTACTTCCCCCAAGATGGGCGAGCCAATGAGAAGGCACAAAAGAATAATGACACACATTAATTAAAACTACAATTCTTAAACACATTTCTATTGTCATTGAAATCTATTGTTTGTCTTATTTTCTCTTATTATTTCGCTATTATTCTCTCCCTTCTTACGTTGCAGACATTTTTATTAGTTTTATCTAAATTAATTTGAAGGAGTCAGTAGCTCAGATATAGAGTGTTTGCCAACTGAACTCAAGATCACGGGTTCGAAAACTGGCCGAGGTCCTTAGGTTTTCAGGGCGTTGAGTAATGGTCCCGAGCCTCTACGATGTCAAGTACTCGTTAAAGACCCCGTACCGTAAACAAACCAAGGTAGGAAGAATTTAGGGCTCCCACATTTTTTGCAGAGATATTGTGAAACCATAAAAATATAAAGAAAAAACGTGTTTTAAAAAAAAAATATTGTCTATTTCACAAAATATATATAATATGGGAGCACTTTCGGTATTGCTACCATCTTCACCCCTTTTATCGCCAATAATATAATTCTCCAGACTCTGTGTATACGTACCTATTTCCTCAAAAAACTATGTATCTTTATTTTATGTATTTTTTATTTTTATTTACATATTTATTATTTTCATCATTGATTTATTTCATATATACATATATATTTGTATTTTAATCAGCACATATTATTTCAAAAAAAATTTCTTTTATTATTAAAATTTCAATTTGAGACGAAATTTTATTTTTAATGTTTTCCATATTTTAAGACATGACTGTACAGGAAGGACAGAAAAAATCCCGTGGGGCTGAAGGAAGGGTACTGTTTGGATTGTAAACTGGTTGAACTTCCATTTAGTATTTGTAAAGTCGTGGCTGAAGATGGTAGCAATACCGAAAGTACTGCCCATATTATATATATTTTGTGAAATAGACAATATTTTTTTTTAAAACATACATTTTTTCTTATATTTTTTTACAGTAGAGTCGAGGTCATGTCCATCAGAGCGATGAAAGCGCGCTATGGCGGTATGAACTCGTAGTTAAAACCCGGACAAGAATCACAATAACTAAAACTAAATTCATTTTCGACATTGTTTAATGATGTATGTTTATTAGCGATTTTTAAAAAATACCTCTGGTATTAAAACTATGCAAGTGGCGCTTCATTGACGGATAAATAATTAAACTTCTATTAATCTATCTATCTCTCTGGCGCTACAACCCTAGTGGGTCCTGGCCTCCTCAATGAGCCTCCGCCATTCGGCTCTGTCCTGTGCAGCTGCTTTCCAATTTCGCTGACCAAGAAGCTCTCTCGCGTCAGCTGCCACACCATCCACCCATCTTAGCCTCGGTCTGCCTGCTCTTCTTGATCGGTACAAAGGCTCCTCAAGGACTGTTCTTGGCACTTCGCCCTCTTCCGTTCGGGCTACATGGCCTGCCCAACTCAACCTTCCCAACTTCACCACCCTCACTACATCAGCCTCACCAAACAGCTCGTAGATTTCCCTATTCTTGCGAATTCTCCAAACCAGTCCGTCCTTCACAGGGCCGAAAACCCTTCGAAGAATTTTCCTTTCAAATATCAACAGGTCCTTCTCGTCAGACTTGGATAGGGTCCATGTTTGACTGGCGTAGATAAGGACTGGACGGATCAGGGTCTTATAGAGCCGGAGTTTGGTATGCCTGCTCAGTAGAGAGCTTCGCATATGCATCAGCAATCCAAAATAGCATCGATTCGCTGCCGTAAGTCTTTTCTTAATTTCGGCTGATGTCTCGTTCCTGGTGGTGATTTGAGAGCCCGTACGTAAATTCTTTGACCCTTTCGAAGGAATATGGGCCAATCGATATGCTTCGGCTATGGGGGTTCGCGTCTACACCTGTGTACATATATTTAGTCTATTGATACATTCTGATAAAACTATGGAAAATAGTTCTCATAGCGGAGAGAAAGGGGAAGAGAAAAACTTCTTAAGTAAAGTACATGAAAAAATGCATTCGGTCTTCCAAAAATTGTCTTCAATAATATTTAAAGGGACGTTTCGACTCAAAAGTTCATTTTGAGTCTTTTTTTAATGCTGGCATTCCTTAGTTAAAAGTTATGTTATCTTTAGGTCTAAGGAAACAGTCAACATCTATAAAAAGACAAGTTAACTGAAGTGTATCCGAAAGTTGTGTCAATAGCCTGAAGATATCTGAGAGACCGAAGTTGACTAACCTGCTATCAACTCAGAATTTACTTAATATGAAGATGGCTGACGTAGTGAGAAGTGATTATTTCACAGGTTGTCAAATAAAATATAGTCTGACCTCTCACAGATTTTTTATTTGTATTAGCTAGCTGGCTTTCGAGGTTGCCCTCATTATCAGGCAGTCTGATAAAAGGAAATTTTTTTTAAAATTTAACCTAATTAAAATAATTTAGTAAATAAAATTTTAATTTGAGTAGTGACTCAGATATTTATGATCTTTATTATAAGACATTTAAAATTTTATTTACTAAATTATTTTAATTAGGTTAATTTAATTTTTTTTTTAAATTTTATCAGACTGCTCGATGTTGAGAGCAACCTCGAAAGCCGGCTAGCTAATACATATCAAAAATATTTAGAGGTCAAACTACATCTTATTTGACAACCTGTGAGACAGAATTTACTTTGGTTTATTTTATACAATTTGATTGTTTCTTTAGGAAATAAATAAAAACAGAGAAATTATTTATACAGGTCAATCAGAAGGTAAATTTAAATAACGGATAAAAGAACACACATCTGAAATAAGGGGAAAAAACTACATTCACTAAACATCATCAACGATATGGGTCACATACTCAACGAAGCAACAGGTATAAAGTGCCTCCACGGGGGCCATGGTGTCCGTGCGGGCTAGAGCGTAGGGCTTTGGTCGCATGTTCTCACCATGGTTTTTGGGTTCGAATCCCGTCCGGGAGTGAGTTTTATTTCATAGATAGAACTCCCTCCCGGGGCCATGGACGTCGTAGATAACTAGATAACACATTAACATGGCTAATATGCACCGTACATACTCAAAAAAAAAAAAAAAAAAAAAAAAAAAAAAAAAAAAAAAAAAAAAAAAAAAAGCCTCTATCTTTGTGGAAAATTACAGCTTGACTCTGAAATGTGAATTGTTTTAACACCCAAACTCATCTCAAATTCCCACCACTGTTAACGCCACTAATTTAATATAATATATTTTTATTAAAAAGTGTGTATGCATTTTTATTTTTCTTCTTGTACTTTGATATTATCTCATGAAGGCCATATTTCTTGTATATATATAATGTATTCCACTATATCCCCGTTTTCTAGTTTTTAGCTTAACTAAATGTCTTTCTATTATATTTTCTTTATTTTTGCCTTTCATTTTATTTACTTTATTAAATTATTGCCAAACCAAATATTTATAAATATTATGTTTAGGTCAGCTGACTTCTTTCAATTGATCCTACTTAATAATTAAAAATTCCTAAAGAATTCCGCTTACCCGCTTCTCCTTTACATAATTACTGCAGTTGCATCCTGGAGACATTACCAATGCACCTGACATCAATGATATAGATTCCTACTTTTTATTTTATATTTTCCTCTCCATCGTTAAACTGCGAGGAAACCTCATCAAAATAAAGGTTTAACAAACATTAAACACTCTGTCTTATGGGCAACCGATCCGATACATTCAAAAAACTGATTTTGTAGACAAGTCCTAAAGGAATTTATTTAAATACGCCTCTTTTATTGAGTAATATAAATTTAAACACAATAATAAAATGTCTAGAAGAAGGACTAATCAGAGTGAGTTCTTTAAGTAGCTATTAAGAAGAAACGAGAGGGTGCTTTCCTGGCTGCGCATTTTTCTATCATTTATTTTATATACTTAAGAAAATCCTTCAAGATTAACGGTTCCTGAAATGGGTCTTTTTTAATTTGAAAAAGGCATTGGTTAATTGCTTAATTCGTTCTGGGGAAGTACATACATTGTCAGTAATTCACCCACGTCCTTTATCTTTCTGTCGTTTAACCAATACAAATCTACCTACCTCATTTGATGTCTTTCTATTCTCTTTTCTTTATGCTAAAACGCGGGGGCCTTTTAGGTTTTAAATTATATATATATATATATATATATATATATATATATATATAAAATAATAATAATAATAATTTTATTCGGGTGCTGCGCCAGATACAAAAGGTGTGTGCACTTTTATAAATAATATAAAGTTTAATAATAAAACAGAACAAAATAAAATAAATTTGTTTTTCCCATCTAGCAGAAACTAGTAGGCCTGAGTGGTGGGGAGAAATTTTCACACATCCACTTCAATCAGTAACTTTAAATGGAACTTGAAAAACTGAGTTTCTGAGTAGAAAACGGTGTACACGTCCCATCACTAACAACCAACTTCCATTATTCTTGTTTTGAACTTATATGAAACAAATAAAATGAAATTTAGAGGATATACACATAAGTTAGTTCCGTATGAAACACAGGGAACAGGCTTATTTTTCACACATCAAAGTACTGGCTCAACTCTATCACTCTGGATAGAACTGCCATAAAATTAGTTTCAAAAAAGAACATTTACATGCAGGAGTTGAACAATATGTAATAAAGACGTATACCTCTTGCTGATATCCTGTCGTATCTAATGTTCCATTAGGAGCAACTTCGGTAGCTGCGCCTTGTTCCATTGCGGTAAAAGGTGAAAACATATCTTGACAGAACAAACGAAACATAGCCGATTACAGTTCACCTTGACCGGACGCTACCACTGGAGAGTGTCCGACACTTTTCGCCTTAATTTTCCAATCATTACCGCTAATTATATAATGCTAATGGCCACAACAGCCGATGCGTCGAAAAAAATAAAAAACGTACATGATTAGCATTTATCTCATGTTAATAACATCCCAAATAAACCCCTAACATTCTTTTTATGCAGTTAAATATGAAAACCGGTCGGGTCGGAAATAAAAACAGTGGTAAGATAATGTCTTTTATTTTTTCTGATTTAGGTCAAAAAATAGCAAGGAAGTATATATGCCCATAAATATGTGAGACAAATGTCAACCATTGGTGACCTAATTCAGGCCACTCCCTTAGTATTAAGCACAGGATAAAGGGAGAAGTGAAACTGTCAAAAAGCTACCTTACATTTTGGGATATTTGAATCCCTTGGTTTATGAATTCCCCTTCATACCAGATTGATAAGCCCCCGTCATTCTTGGGGCTTATAAGGCCCACCCTTTTAAAGGGGGAGAGAAACAAAAAAATCCAACTTTGAGATGCTGTCAGAAGAGCGACTTTCTTCTGTGCATTACCGGAGTGGACCTACCTTAATGGAGACTACGAACTTGAAGAAAACAAAAGGGGAAAGTTTGTGGAGCCCATGGGGGTTGAAAGAAACTTATTACCGCGTCAGCTAACCAGACGCCTCATCGGAGGATACCACTCCTTAGAAAACAGAAGATCGGAAATTTTATAAGGAAAAACCCCACATTCAGAGGAGGAAAATCTCATTGTACACAGGACCGATTGTCTATGGAGGGTATCAAGTATTGTTATAAGGCGGGTATTATCAAAATTGTTAATAGGATCTTCCAGCTTGCGCGTTCTTGAGGTCAAGGTCAACAGCAACGAGTGCCTGTGTGGTGTCAGGTACTTACAGACCCCTATCCTAGGTGAATAAACATAGGTAGGCGACATTTAGGATTCCCACAGTGGATTTGGGCTCATGTCCAGAGCGACGAACGATCACTCTGGTAGTAGGCGATATGATCTCGTAGTTAAAGCCCGGGCATGAGTCATAATAACTAACAGCAACGATTTTCACTTGCAAGAAGATGAAGTGTCTGTCTATGGCCGAAGATGTGGTTTCGAGTGTAGTCTCTAAACTCTTGAGCTTAGTCAACAGGTTTTCTCATGGGAAACGCTAGAACCAGTCGCTAGACGCTAGATCAGTCTGTCTCATGAGCTGAAGTACCAAACAGGTAAGAATATTGAATTTCCGGCAATTGATTTTTGATGAATCGTAGCACTCTCCAACTTCAGGTTTAAACCCGGGATCGCAGTAGTCGACCAATCAGCATTGATGATGAAGTTCTGATGACAGTAATGATAAAGGCGAGTTACATCACTTTCCTCTTCCAATAGCATATTTTGGAAAAGATGGAACAAAGTAGAACGACATTGAACAAGAGAAAAGGGGAAGGCCTCTGGCTCAGAATATTATCAAGGCTAAGCTCCGTGGGCTTTCGAAATTTGTCTAAGATCACCTAGGTAATAATCCAAAGCAGTTGACAGTTTGGGAACAATTAATAAAAAAGCAAAATTATGAACATTATTTTGACTTGTGGCAGCAATAAGAAACAAATTGGGGGACAAAACAATGAATTGCCATAAGGATGTAACCTACAACGAGCTCAAGGCATAAAGCATTAAATTTTCTTTTGTAAAATAATTTATCTTGTGAATCAAAATTAAAAAGTTCATTACCATTGCAACAATATTTTTTTGTTAAATAAACTGTTTCTATGTTAGTTATGACATTTTCTTATCCATATATTTAGTTCCATAAAATAATTATAATTCCCAATTGTTGTATTACTGCAAAACATTTTCGCACCTAAAATGCTTTAGAAGCCTGTAAGACTCACATGGCACCCGGGGGGGTAATCTGATAGGATGACGCATAACGGGTTAATGTCCAAATGCCTCTATAATTGTTTTATAAACTGTTTGTTTTGAGTTGATAATTTGTATTCAGTACCAAGTGTGCCTTAAAATCACTATACAGTCCATATCGATTATAACGTTTTATTATCTCTATGAGTAAATAAAAGAAGTTGTTTTGGTCCAGAAATTGTCACTAACTTTTATTTAAGTAGGTACTTAAGAAAAATTAATACTTAAGGTTAAGCCTACTGGCCATCCGAAATTACTGTTATTCTAGCTCCAGTGTCTGAGTTGGTTAGATAAAAAATAAATGTTTTTTTTTCTTTATTATGTGTACTTTATTTAGCGTGTACTGCATGTTAAACAACATATTGACCAAACAAAAGGAACAGACCAGACTCAGATAACATGTCACAATATTGAATGACAGAGGGGGGAAATTGAAGGTTATTGATCTAGAATGGCACTCTAATCCAAAAGTATTATATGAGTATTTATTTGATAACGTTTTAGCGGATGTAGTGGAGTTACTATTTAAATAAGTATTACAAAGGTTTCAATCCAACGTACATTATTTTATTTATTATATGAGTATTTATTTGTTAACGCTTTAGCGGATGTAGTGCAGTTACTATTTAAATAAGTATTACAAAGGTTTCAATTCAACGTACATTATTTTATTTATTATATGAGTATTTATTTGTTAACGCTTTAGCGGATGTAGTGCAGTTACTATTTAAATAAGTATTACAAAGGTTTCAATTCAACGTACATTATTTTATTTATTATATGAGTATTTATTTGATAACGCTTTAGCGGATGTAGTGGAGTTACTATTTAAATAAGTATTACAAAGGTTTCAATCCAACGTACATTATTTTATTTATTATATGAGTATTTATTTGTTAACGCTTTAGCGGATGTAGTGCAGTTACTATTTAAATAAGTATTACAAAGGTTTCAATTCAACGTACATTATTTTATTTATTATATGAGTATTTATTTGTTAACGTTTTAGCGGATGTTGTGGAGTTACTATTTAAATAAGTATTACAAAGGTTTCAATCCAACGTACATTATTTTATTTATTATATGAGTATTTATTTGTTAACGCTTTAGCGGATGTAGTGCAGTTACTATTTAAATAAGTATTACAAAGGTTTCAATTCAACGTACATTATTTTATTTATTATATGAGTATTTATTTGTTAACGTTTTAGCGGATGTTGTGGAGTTACTATTTAAATAAGTATTACAAAGGTTTCAATCCAACGTACATTATTTTATTTATTATATGAGTATTTATTTGTTAACGTTTTAGCGGATGTAGTGGAGTTACTATTTAAATAAGTATTACAAAGGTTTCAATCCAACGTACATTATTTTATTTATTATATGAGTATTTATTTGTTAACGTTTTAGCGGATGTAGTGGAGTTACTATTTAAATAAGTATTACAAAGGTTTCAATCCAACGTACATTATTTTATTTATTATATGAGTATTTATTTGTTAACGTTTTAGCGGATGTTGTGGAGTTACTATTTAAATAAGTATTACAAAGGTTTCAATCCAACGTACATTATTTTATTTATTATATGAGTATTTATTTGTTAACGTTTTAGCGGATGTAGTGGAGTTACTATTTAAATAAGTATTACAAAGATTTCAATCCAACGTACATTATTTTATTTATTATATGAGTATTTATTTGTTAACGTTTTAGCGGATGTAGTGAGTGAGAGTTACTATTTAAATAAGTATTACAAAAGTTTCAGTCCAACTTACATTATTTTATTTATTCCACAACTAGGTTCAGGTGGTGAATCTAAACATACATAAACCAAAAAAATTGATTAAGTAAGATAACCAGAATTTACGTACTGTTACAGTTTAAGTCAACAATATACAATAAATAAGTTAAGATAAGATTTTCTCTCTAGTTTTTCAAAAACTAGTCGAGTGTGGGGCCCTTGCTTACACAAATTTGACATTTTGTTAACTAGAAAAATGATTGTACATTCGAGTCGTCTGATTGCGGAGGGTCGATTAGGCCAATATAAGGTTGTGCTATTTTTAGCTGTTTCCTCAGACGGGGACTTATCAAATATGTAGCAACATCCCTTCAGCGCATGAACCAAGGTCATATAATTGAAAAATTAATTTCCTGGGCTTTCAGATAACAGAGACAAGAAGGATAAGCTAAAGATACTGGAAATGTCACCAAATGCATCTTCACCGAAAGGTGGAAGCTGAAATAGGCAGAGTGCACAAAGGGACAGTAGACTGTAATAAAATAAGAAATCAGGCAAGTAAAATAAAATATATATATATTGGTACACTCTTTTCCTAATTTTTAATATATAAATGTCAACAAAATGTCTGTAGTTTCCTAAATATAGTTCCTCTTTTCTCTTTTTCATTTTCTAGACTGCAGCTATTTTCGTTTTTATAGTTAATAACTAATCGTACATTTGCAAACAAATATAAGCAAAGAACTTGTTTAATATTTGTGTTGTCCAATTTCACAAAACATTTGTATATTTTTTTACCTTTTTAACGTCCTTATATACAAAACAAGCTACTAACTCGTAGTCGGAAAAGCATATCTGAACCCTAAAGATCAATAACATTTAATAGAATTACGTTAAAAAAAATAAGTGGCGTATACATTTTGGAAAAGTACCGAACTGGTCAAGATAATCCTAGAAATGCACTGTTAAAATTTGCCCTATTGATGGCGTAAGCCGAGACAGGAACACTATGTATATATGTAGTTTTGTGGAATTGGACAATATAAATGTTAAACAAGTTCTTTGTTTTATTAGTTTTTTTACCGGCTCATACCGGCCGGCGTGCCTCAAGGGTCAATATTAGCTCCTCCCTTATACACGATGCACACTTTGGGCTCACCCATCTTAACACATTACAGCCACATGTAGAGATGACACCCCCATTTTAGCCTCTCACCGCATCACTCAAACTACAGCAACACCTCATCAAAATTGAAGTTTGAAGTTAATCTTGGAAAATTAAGTTTTAATGTCACAAAATGTCAACATTTAACATTCGCCCTCCGGCGTGGTAACTCATTGAAAACCAGCCATTATCTCATACCTCTACAGTTGAATATTTAAGATGAAACCTCAACAGACGACTTAGACAACTGTACAGTACTTGAATGGGCATTCTGAACCAGAGCTGGGCATTATTGAAATGTATTTGAAATATACGGATATTTCAAAAAAGTATTTTGTTATTTCAAATAAATTATGTCTAAACAAATTTATTTGGAATAAAGTATGAAATAGTTATTTCTATTTTGTTATTGAAAATAATGAAATAACGGCAAAATAAATATTTCCCAATAGCATCATGTTTCTATAAATAATTTGATGTAGAAAAAATATACACAAACAACATAATGTTTACGGTTTGGATAATCCTCCCTGTTGATCGGTCACTATCGCTGAACCAAAAGTATTAAGTCATATCAGTTGTTATTCTCTTCGTGATTACGTCCAGGAACGATTAGTATCAGTGTTCGTGGGTTATTTTCATTTGCAACCATGACTGATGCGCCTCGACAAAGTTCTTTGCCCGATGAGCTTTTTGCAAAAAGACTGCTACTGAGGGCAATCAGGCTATTGAGGGGTAGAACATTATTAGTTACTTATTTCAAATTTCTGAAAAAATTTGTTATTATGTTCATTATGTTTGGAAAAAATTAATTAAAACTGTTGTTCATTACATAAATATCTTGTTGTTTTGCTAAAATCACAATTTATTTCTTCCCATTATTTCAAAAGGATTATTTCAAATAACCGAAATAATTATTTCATTTCATCATTATTTGAAATAAACATGCAATAATGGTTTGTACAAATGTTTATTTCAAATAAGATTAGTTCAAATAACGTTACTTCAAATGATTATTTTTTATTTTTATTTCAAATAATATTTGGCCAGGTCTGTTCTGAACTATTAAATAGACAAAAACTAAATTATTACACCTACGTTCTCCGACCTCTTAGAACTTACGGCTTACAAATATATGGACAGCAATCGTGTCGAACATCAAATGAAAACAGATTTTCAAGTCAAAACGCACCAACCAGTGACCCAAATGGCCACCATATGTTAGCAATAAGACTTTACACAGCGACTTGAACATCACATCATCAGACACCTAAACCTACTTTTCTATACCAATATTTATTTACAAAACCAATCCGAAAGTTCACAAAATTTTAAATCCAAATCTTCAAATCCCCAAGAAGGTTAAAGCGAGATGAGATCCCCTCATCGTTATAAGGGTTCACCGCTAGGCGTTTTAACTCCCAAGCTTTTCATATATAATTTTTTTTATCTTAGTATATTTGTCAGCCAAGGCGCTAGTTGTACATTTTTTTGTATAATTGTAACTCAAAAAAAGTTAATACCAAAAAAAAAAGTGCTAGAAATAGCTTAAGCTGTCTCTATGTATTAACTTTTGGGTGCATTCTGTCCACTTAAAACAAAGATCTTTTTCTGATTATCTAATGAGTGGCTTTTTGTATTTCAGCTCGCTTGCTGGTTGTGTAATACAAAGATATTAAGTTTTGTATTCGGGCAAGTAAAAAAAAAAAAAAAATATGTCGTTTCTGTCCTGCTTTTTGTTTCAACGAAATTCTTCTCTCAAATTGATTACATTTTTCTTAACATCATTTATAACAAACACAGCTTGTTATGGTCGTGCGAAAATTCAACTCTATGATGTAAATCAAGTGCAAAATTGTCATTATAACTAAGATAGGCGATCAAAAGAGCAGAAATCAAGGAACAGTTCTCCATAAATACTACAGAATATTGAGAAAAAGTATAAATTATTTATTTATAATATTATACGACTCCTTAAAGGATTTTGTTATTGAAAAGAGCTGATTTTGACCATTATCAATTTTCAGAATCTTATATATATATATATATATATATATTAATTTTGGAATATTGTCCTTTGAGCGCCCAGAATAGTTTATTTAGATGGTGTAGCTTGCTTTGATCAACTCACCATCGTCTAGATATGAGGGGGGACTTGCGACGGCAAGGCTCGCGAAGAGTGCGACGAGCGTAGCCAAGATGAGCAGATGAGGTCGCATCCTGGCACAGTGTATCTGAAGGAGTGAGGTTGGCGGTGGGGTGGTCGGCGATCATATAGTAGCCACCCTGAGACTGCGCGCCGCCCTTCTCACTCCGCCGCCCCCATCCATTGCTTCTCATTCACACTCACAATGAATGACCAATACCCCCCCCTCTCGGATGGGTTCTTGGATGAGGAGTGAGTGTGACTGGCTATTTAACCTGGAGGGTGTGATTCATATTTTAGGTCCGTTTTCGACGTAAAACAACCTTCAAAAAAAATATTTCACATAAAATGTGCTTTTTGGTTTTCTCAAAAAATTTTTGTTTCGAAAGATTTTTGATTGTCATAAATATAAGCGGTATCTTCTAAAATGTACTTAGGCCTCTGAAGTAATGTGGTCCCAATTTTCGTCCGATTTCGGCCAAATATAATCAGATCTAAATAGTAAACACATGTGACATATTCATTTCAAAATTCAAGTTCATCACAAGACACACGGACAGACATCGCGAAATTGCTCATCATTCAGGGGATCTTGAAATCCCATTGAATATTCGATCTCGGATTTTCTCACGATTACAATACTTCATTATGACAATTGTGTAAACGATTTTTTTTAAATTTATATAAAATAATTGAGGAACGTTTTACAGGTTGGCAGGAGAAACTCCTGCCTCGCACCTCTCTTCTGTACGCTGGATGTAAAAAATTCTGAGAAAATTTGATTTCCTACATCTATTTTTGATTATTCATCTGAAACTCTCTACTCGATTGTACCAACATTTTTTTAACATGCGGTACAATTTTTTAAAAATTGGCAAAATAACGCTTGCTCATCTTTTTACACCGGTTTATCAGAGAAAAAAATATATATGTTGTAAATAAAAACTTTGTTTTCCGAGTTATTTTTATGTTATTTATGTTTGAGGGTGCATGCCTAAGCGATGGGCTACAACGCTTGCTGTAATCACTCCAAAATTAACAACAAAATATTTTTGTTACCTACATTTAAACAGTTTCATAAGATTTGTCACTTAAGTATGACATTATTTTGCAAAATGTCAAAAACGTTCGATGCTCATCTCCCACCTCCTTCCCTCTTGGACTCAGTTTGTCCAAAAATTCTCAAAACGAATTGAATTTTGTACCTTCTTGATCATCCATTATTTTTATTTATGTGAGTTTAATCACATAAAAATCATTACCAGATGACAAGGATGTCTGCCGTATTTACTTACACCAAACAACAAACATTCGCAATAATTTGTAAGCATGGAATGGAAGGAGAAACAAAGACTATTGCTGAATTAACAATAAATATTGCGTAATATCTGTACGTATCCTGCATAATAATACATATTCAGTAATTTGAAAATTAAAATTTTAGTACAGTTCAAATTTGATCAATTCCGTCTCCTTAAAATTATTCTGAAAAAATATTCTATATGTGGTTACAAAAACCGTAGAAAAAAAAATTAAACCCAAAATCGTCGGTAGAGTCATTTTGTAGATAACTTGGCCCTGAAGAGAATGTCATATTGTACGTTTACCTATGTCTAGTAGGTTCTTCGGTACCATTTGCACAAAATCAGAAATCGGACAGAGTTGAATTTCTGGTATGAGCATCCCTTCCACTTCACCCAACCTTCCAGCCTTATAACAGGTTCTGTTTTTATTTTTATTTTTGTGTTGGTCTTATTTAGAATATATTTAGCATAGTTTTCATATAACATGTTCATATCCTTATTAGCACTGCCCCTCGCCCTATTTATCTTCATGTTGGTCTTATTTAGGAATTTAGCATTGTTCTCGTATAATATGTTCATATCCTATAGAGACAAAAGTTCTGCGATTTTGTTCCCAAACCGTGTCTATAGACCTGAATTTGTCCCAGAAATGTCTATAGACATGTCGAGCAATTATATATAGACATTGTCTAGATACAAAATCCCTCGACTTTGTATACAAGTGTATACAAGACCTAAGGGACTCGGCCGGGTTCCGAACTCGCGATCTTTGAGCTCAGTAGGTAAGCACGCCATTGGCGCCCTCCGGAGGTGATTTCATCCTAAGTGTTGTAACTCTCTCAGGTTGAGCAATGGAACGACCATAAACACTCTCGCTCAAGTAGGTATAATAAAGTCTATGAAAAAAATTATATTTGATGAATAGTACTGTTTAAACGACTAAATACTACAAAATTCTCCGAGTCAATAATATTTTGCAATTAATAGTAACTTTTACTTCCACAGCTAGGTATACAAAGTATAGGGGATGTTTTGTAAAAGGTCAGAAATTCGATGCAGAGTTTTCAGTGGAATTTCATATTTTCCGATCCACTGATTGAAAAAATTAAAACAAAAATTATGTATCGATGTGTTCAGATAAAATGAACGTATCAATACGAAATTTTATATTTAAATTCAAAACTGAGCTACTGGTGCCCCCTGAAGAAGATTGATGTGGACTTCATCTAGTCTCTCTCAGCTTTATCATCCTCAAATTCTTCAAATTATCCTCCACAATGTTTGCCAAATATTCTCAATCCTCTACTCACTGCACTTTGACCTACAAAAACCCTAAAAATAACTTAATAAAACATGCCCCCTCTCACCCCACCCACATGCTTCGCCCTTTATATTAACGTGATATAAAAATATTAAAAAATATAAAATGTAGCAATATTAAAAACTGAGAACATTATATTGCTATTTGGGACGAAGAAGGCATTCCAAGGATCAATGGAGCTTTTTTGAGGGAAAATTATTTGTTCTTTGATCAGAAAATATGAAGCAAAAGAGAAAAAATATATATGAATGACGCTATATCAAATAAGGGAGCTACCCAAGTTGGAGACTAGCCTCCTAAGAGTCGCAGCCTCCAATCTCTGGGAGATAGGCAGATATTGTTTCTTCTTTATCCCAGGTTGGAGACTAGCTTCCTAAGAGTCGCAGCCTCCCATCTCTGGGAGATAGGCAGATATTGTTTCTTCTTTATCTCAGGTTGGAGACTAGCTTCCTAAGAGTCGCAGCCTCCCATCTCTGGGAGATAGGCAGATATTGTTTCTTCTTTATCTCAGGTTGGAGACTAGCTTCCTAAGAGTCGCAGCCTCCCATCTCTGGGAGATAGGCAGATATTGTTTCTTCTTTATCTCAGGTTGGAGACTAGCTTCCTAAGAGTCGCAGCCTCCCATCTCTGGGAGATAGGCAGATATTGTTTCTTCTTTCTCTCAAGTTGGAGACTAGATTCCTAAAAGTCGCTGCCTCCAATTTCTGGGAGAAAGGCAGATATTGTGTCTTCTTTCTCTCAGGTTGGAGAATAGCTTCCTAAGAGTTGCAGCCTCCAATCTCTGGGAGATAGGCAGATACTGTTTCTTCTTTCTCTCAAGTTGGAGACTAGATTCCTAAAAGTCGCTGCCTCCAATTTCTGGGAGAAAGGCAGATATTGTGTCTTCTTTCTCTCAGGTTGGAGAATAGCTTCCTAAGAGTTGCAGCCTCCAATCTCTGGGAGATAGGCAGATACTGTTTCTTCTTTCTCTCAGGTTGGAGACTAGCTCCTAAGAGTCGCAGTCGCCCATCCCTGGGAGAAAGGTATTGTTTCTTCTTTCTCTCAGGTTGGAGAATAGCTTTCCAAGAGTCGCAGCCTCCCATCTCTGGGAGAAAGGCATATATTATTTCTTCTTTCTCTCAGGTTGGAGACTAGCTCCTAAGAGTCGCAGTCGCCCATCCCTGGGAGAAAGGTATTGTTTCTTCTTTCTCTCAGGTTGGAGAATAGCTTTCCAAGAGTCGCAGCCTCCCATCTCTGGGAGAAAGGCATATATTATTTCTTCTTTCTCACTCAAAAAAAAAAAAAAAATCTTTGAATAAGTACGTTTTTTCTTTTTTTCAAATTACTTTTCCACATATCATTTTCTTTCAATTTACTGTAGTATTTACAAATTTACGTATAATAAAAATAATCCGCACTGCAGTTCTTTATTAAATTATAGATATGGATTATACTTTATTTTAAAAGCCATTATCTAAAGGGGGTGAGTTTGCTGGGTTCATCTGTTCCAATCACAACATCTCTTCATATTTCCATATATAGAGCCATTATAAAACAGGAGACCCCGTCCTCATTGTCTCCCTACGTTTCTCTATATTCCAGCTACCTTTGTCTCTCCTCCCAGGAGATTAGCAAAGCACACCCATTTTGTACAATCTTGGAACGAGGCCAGCTTGGGATGTCATATCATTTCATGGTTTTCTGCTTGTTAATTGTTATTCTGACACAATAGGTGCGGTGGACTAAAGCTCTTTGCGGCTCCTATCGCTTTAATACTTAAACTGCTGGAACCATAATACTTCACCAGCTAAACGAAGTATAGGGGAATTTAGGTAATCGGTTCAAAGGCATTTATGTTTTCCTACCTTCTAATTCCAAAGTGAAAAAAAAAAAAAAAATGTGTGAGTGACCCGGTACTCACGAGAATTGATGTGTAAACAACCGTTTTGGCAAAAAATCAATAGTTGTCATACATAGTGAACCTACTTAATTCCATGCCGATACATTCATTACAACGCCATTTATTAGGGTTTTTGAGTTGAGCTTCAAGAAAGAAGTTTGTTTTGTTTATATACTTCTTTTCCGAACTAATAGTTGTTTCGTTCGGTTGTGCTGTTTCAAAGCCATTAGCAGAGATGTGTTCCTTTCTTTGATAGAGAAAATTGCCTGTCAGCAAACAAATGTTTTTCCAACTCCAGAGAGGATTTTCTCAATGGCATTCAAGACTGTGTTTCAAATCTGTTCGGATCAGACCGACCAATTCACGTTTAGTATAACTCAGGGCGAAATACTGAACGAGCAACCGAGAACAACCCTAAATATAAATATCCCAGGTTACGCATGTAACACATCGAGTCATTTGAATATGGGTTCGAATCCCACATTTGTGACGCCTACTTTATTTAAGTATAATTGAATATTGGTTTTATTTAAAGAAATGACAGTATATACTTCAAATACACTTCTCTACAATTTTTGAAAGCTTGTACATTTCAAGCTTTATATAACCTTGTATGTTATTTCTTTGCCTTGTATATTATATAATACCCTGTGAAGTACCTATAATCAGAAATATTGATTGCAAAAGAATATGGCTGTGATTTTGGCCTTTTTGCGAAATGCCCAAGCCGAATCGATTAATTCCTTGAAGCACTTGAATTCCTTGCAATCCCTTAAATTCTTTGAAGCCCCTTAAAAACCTTTAAGATTTCTTGAAGCCTTTTTTTTTTTTTTTTTGGCCTCGGCAGACACCACACTAGCCATCCATGTGTTATTATATCTAATTATATATTTACGACATCCATGGCCCCGGGAGGGAGTTCTATCTACGAAATAAAACTCACTCATCAACCTCAACCATGGTGAGACCATGCGACCAAAGCCCTACGCTCTAGCACGCACGGCCACCGTGGTTGAAGCCCTTTAAATTCTTTGAATCCCCGTAAATTTGTAAAAAAAAAGTTTGGGTAAGTCGCTTGGCTATCCATATTTCGTGACCAACGTTGTTGTCATTTTCCAACTATCCATTCCTGGGCAATGTCCTTGCGACGCTCTGGTCTGGCTAGGCGTAAAGGCTCATTAATATCTGCTCCTAAAGCCATATTGTTTCTTTAGTAGCACGAGGCAAAAGATTAGAAAAAGTTCATTGCATGCTCCATGAAAAAAGTTGCTACTAAAATTTATATATATCATTAACAATTTTTTCAAACATCAAAAATTCTGGACGTCTGACTGATATATAACGCGGAAATTTTCGGTACTGGACCACACCATGGTCTATTTGATATTGAATTATTTTTGAAATTATCATGCTTTTTTGTTAAGTGTTTTTCTCATCCATGTCAATTTAATTTTCATATTTTTTGATCGACACCGTACTTTTTCCTCACTTTTTTCGCGTCAAAAGGTTTAGAGTCAATAACTATAACCTAAATGATTATTTTCTCTATACTTGTAAGTTATAACAGGTCCGATGTCAATTCGCAGAAACGTCATATTTCTTCGTATGGTAACTTAATATGGACGATTTTTTATTATTCTTTCAGCTTGAAGTTGACACCAATCTAGATTTTTTTTTTTTAATAATGAGTCTGAATTCTTTTTTATGTTCGAAGTTTTTGCCTTAAATCCCTGAACCATAATTCGAGAGAATTTAATATTTATTATTAGGGTTATAAAGATCACTTAGTTTTACTTTGTCCCACTAGGTATCACCAGCGTTCTACAAACATTGAAAAAGAACTCAAGTGCTATCTATACATATTCTGAGGTACTAAAATGATTTTATTTGGATTTTGTGGAATAAAAAGAAGGCTATCAAGTTGCTACTTATTATTCACTATTCCGAAAATTCAAATTGCGGAAAAATACAAGATGAAAAAAAAGGAAGTTATATTTAGTTCAATAATAATAATAAATTTATTTCCGTTAAACCAATACATGGTAATAGGATACATCAAAAGAATTTATACATTAAGATACCTTATAAATTAGATTTATAACTACTTGAGTCTAACACATCTATGATTTGTAGTAATAACAAAACTATTAAAAAAAGTAAAATGAAATTAATAAAACTGAACAAATAAATACTTAAAAATATATGAGTATATAAAAAAAAATTAATACAAGATACGTTTACAATAAGTAGACACATTTTTCAATTTAATAAAAATTAAGATAACTATTTTTCAAAAAAACTCTTCGGAAGTGCCTTTATCCTAACGAAGTTTCGAGACGTTCTTACGTCCCATCATCAGGTCCCAATGTTGAGATATAGAAAAGAAAGAATACAATGTAACTATAATAATATATGAAAAATAATATATGTATAGATTAATCAATTATAGAATAACATTCCGTTTCAGTGTAAAGGGTTTCCTGTAACATAAACATTTTAGTTGAAATTTAAATTTGTTTTTGTATCTATTGACTTCAAGAAGTGGGGAAGGGCATTAAATAAATAAATTCCTTTATGGTTATACTTTTTTCAAAAAGAGAAGAGCAATGTTGAGTTATTTGAAAGTCTTCTTTCTTCCTGGTTTCCTAATTATCAGAATAAATAATAGATACTAAAAGTTTAACTTTTTAGAACGCACAGTGATAAAAATTGAATGAATTATAATTGGTTAATAGTATTAAGAGTAAAATTAGAATATTTTTTTGATTTTGAATTATTTTCATTGATAATTACAGAGATGGGTGATGAAAGGTGCAGAGGAGCCCTTAGAGCCATCTAGCGGTTGAGTGGAGAACGTCGAGTCAGATTCATCATATTCTGCTATTTTTGGTTCCATGTTTTAAAACAAATGCCATTCATTCATGAATGAAGAACAATATTGATGCCTAACTATAATTTTTGGAACAACGAATATTGTGCTGTATTGTTAGAGTAAACATTTTATTTTAATATTATAAATATTGATAAGAAATAATACATGCAGGGACTGTGCGACCATAGAGACGAACTAGGAGGCCACTCAGGTGGCAACATCGGGGGGTGGCGACATCTGGGGTGGCAACATCTGGGGGTGGGACTATGGCAGTTAGGTGGCGACATCTGGTGGTGGCAACATCTGGGGGTGGCACTATGGCAGTTAGGTGGCGACATCTGGGGTGGCACTATGGCAGTTAGGTGGCAACATCCGGGGGTGTCAACATCTGGGGGTGGCACTATGGCAGTTAGGTGGCGACATCTAGGGGTGGTTTTTTTTTTTTTTTTTTTTTTTTTTTTGTGTGGAGGGAGGTGAAAAACCTTTGATAGGCGAACATATGACAAGATGACAGTAGTCACTGGACAGTGTGAGAGTCTCCCTCATTGGGACTACTCACTAAAAAACACCTCCCTGTATCCTCTCCTGCCTCATTATCCCCGTGGAACCGCTATCACGCATTACTTCACGGGGGAGGCTCTAGCTGACGCTCTCCCTCAAAGACAACTAAGCATTACTCAATTCCACGCTTCTCCATCTCTCGGAGCTTCCTGAGGACTTCCGCAGCATACCCGCCGACCGCAGTCCACTTCTCCTGCGACTCCAGCATGCAGCTCACTAGGGTCTCCGGCGTGAGCGGCTCACCTAGAACTCTTTCGAGCTCATGACGCTCCTCGCTGAAGCGAGCACACTGGAAGAATATGTGCTCAACATCTTCCCTTGCTCCGCAGCAGTGTGGACAGTCCGGGTCTTCTACTCGTTTAAATCTGAACAGGTATGCCCGGAAACACCCGTGCCCAGACAGCAGTTGGGTCAGGTAGTACCCTACTTCACCGTGGGGCCGGTTTACCCACTTCTCAATATTCAATATTAATCGGCGGGTCCACCTGCCATTCAGTGAATTTTTCCACCTTGTTTGCCACTGTTGCAGGCTGGTCTTCCTTTCTTCCTCTCGGATCTGTATTTTTTCTGCTTGATCGGTCGTGCGTCGCAGATAAAGCCTCTGGCGCTCTTCCGCAGTGATGTCTATCGGGGGCATTCCAGCTATGACGCACACAGCATCACCGGACACGGTGCGAAATGCGGCCGTCACTCTTATTGCAGCTATCCGATGCACAGCCGCCATCTTGCTTCGGTACGTTGCCACCTTAAGGGCTTCTGACCAGATTGGAGCTCCGTAGAGCAGTACCGAGGAGGTAACTGAAGCCAGCAACCTTCTCGCTACTTGTCTTGGTCCACCCGCGTTAGGCATTATCCGGGACAGTGCTGCATTGATGTTCGCGGCCTTTTTGCTGGCTTGCTCGATGTGATACTTGAAGGATAGCCTTGCAACCAACATAATACCGAAGTAGCGGATGTAAGGTTGTGACGGGATGGCATGGTCACCAACCTCAAGGGTGATGGTCTCCCTCTTTTTCCTGCTCGTTATCAACACTGTCTCCGTCTTATGTTCTGCCAGTTGTAGGCCTACTGACTTCATCCACTCATGGATGAGTACCATGACATACTCGAAGTCGCTATTTACTTCGTCCAGGGTCTTATCAGTAATGACGACTGCCACGTCATCTGCAAACGCCACTAGCTTAACGTTCGCTGGTAGCGGCAGTCTCAATAAGAGATCGTACATCACGTTCCACATGAATGGTCCGAGTACCGATCCCTGGGGAACGCCGCCCGTCACATTATACTTTTCGACTCCATTCTGCGTCTCATAAATTAGCACCCTGTTATGGAAGTAATCGGCGACTATGTTCTTGAGGTAACGTGGCACGCTATGTCTCCCATCTGGCTGAATTAAAGGCATTCTTGACGTCCAGTGTAGCTACAAGGCAGTAGTGTTTGCTACCGCCTTTCCATCGTTTGCCAGAGATCGCTTCCTTAGCAATGTTCGTCACCGAATTCACTGCGTTCAGCGTCGATCGAGCCTTCCTAAAACCGTACTGGTTCTCAGAGAGTCCGTTGCCTATGGTTTCCTCAAGTCTGTCCAATAGGATTCGCTCCAGGACTTTGCCAGCACTATCCAACATGCAGAGAGGGCGGTATGACGATGGCTCGTCTGGAGGCCTTTTCCCCTTGGGAATGAGCACTAGTCTCTGCCTCTTCCATGGTTCTGGGAATATTCCCTCCCTGAGGCATGCGTTGTACATCTCTAAGAACATATCCGGCTTAGCACTAATAGCAGTTTTTAGCGCTATATTTGGAATACCGTCTAGTCCAGGTGCCTTGCCTGTTCTCAGTCTTTCACTAGCCTTCCTCAATTCATCAGGGGTTATCGGAGGGATAAACTCGCACACAGCCACTTCTTCGCTTCGGAGCTCTTGTTTCAGTTGTTGAGGGAACAATGTCTTCACGATTTTCCTCAAGAGCGTAGGACAGGTCGGCATGGGCATAGGGAAGCTCTTCAGCCTTTTCATGACCGTTTTATACGGTGTTCCCCATGGATCCCTGTCAACTTCATTACACAATTCTTTCCAGCATTGCTGCTTGCTGGACCTAATGGCAAGCTTCAATGTTGTTCGCGCCAGTTTGTATTTTAGTTGCAGCTCTGTGCAATTATCTCTACCACGTGCTCGTTGATATAACCTCCTGTTGCAGTCCTTCCGGAGTTGAGCAATGCCATTATTCCACCAGTAGACGGGAGGATGTTTATTGTTCCTTTGATTCCTAGGCATTGAAGCATCGCAGGCTCTCTTCACACACTCCATGACATGTTTCGTTTCGGTTTCCGCTGTGCTTTTTTGGCTGGTGTTATCCGTCATTACAAAACGAAAAGCTTCATCGTCAAATGCCTTTGCCTTCCATCCTGCTATCTTTCGGCTGCCTGTTGCTCTATTTTTTGGCTCGCATGATACCTGCCACAGAATTGCCTGGTGATCGCTATTTGTGTAGCATTCGCTCACTTCCCATTCCGAATTGCTATTGACTAGTCGACCGCTGACGAAAGTCAGGTCAACTATGGACCCTGTATTTCCCCTGCGGAATGTGAACTCGTCACCTTTGTTGAGTAGCACTACATCCAAAGAAGCAAAAGCCTCCAAGAGTGCCTGCCCTCTAGTATTCGTTTCTACGCTGCCCCAATCCTCAGCCCATGCATTGAAGTCTCCGGCGATCTCCAGCGGACTGTGCCCCCTGGCATCATCGACCAACCGGTCCAGAAAGTCTTCGAATTCCTCAATCTTTGCATTGGGAGAAGCGTAACAGCTATAGAAGTGGATACCATCCATCTTCACCCGCACGAAACCAGTCTCTGGTTTCTTCATAGTCTCCTGGAAAGGTCGCCCTCGGCACGACCAAACTGCCGCCCAGCTAGAGTTATCTGCTGCCCAGGGTTGGCTATCGACATTTTTGTATTGCTCAGAGAGTATAGCTATGTCGATATTCTTTTCGCGTACTGTCTGCCACAATAGATCTTGCGCAGCTTCACAATGATTGAGGTTGAGTTGTAGGATCCTCATTTTCTTTTCGTCGCTGTCCGCATTGCTTCGGCGAATAGTGGGCATTTCCTACTACCAGCTACATGATCTTTCTTTACCTTGTTATCTTTCTCCAGGCAAAGTACACAACAAGGATTGTTAGTGCATATGTCCGCTTGTGACCATTTTTCCCGCACTTGAAGCCATCCTGAGCCCTATCAACTTCGCTTTTACAGTTCCGTGATAGGTGTCCAAAATGCCAGCACTTGTAACATTTCGTGAGGCGCGTTTTTTCTCTAATACGACAGTTTACCCAACCAATGCGGATTTTACCATCTTCGACAGCCTTTCTGACGATCTCGGCTGGGAGGTTGGCCACTGCAGTTTGAGTGCCCCCGTAAGCTTTTCTAACAGATTTGATCGAGTCGAGCACTATCCCGTTTACGTCCTTGAAGTGCCTGGTTAGAGCCTCTAGGATGTCTTCTTTTGTTGAAGCTTCATCCAAATCTTTGATTTCCACTTCAATGTGGTGTACACGGCTACCTACTTTCGCGTCCTCACCTAGAGCCGCTCCAATAGATGATGTAAAGTGGGCAGTTTGCTCAGTAGCGGACTTATCTAGTATGAGGATCAGGCCTCCGGACATGGTTTTCCTGATCCTATGTACTTTGTTCCCCAACTCTTCCAAGTTAGGGTATTTTTTGACTTTACTTAGGATTTCCGCAGACGACAGGCTGCCCTTCTTCTGGATGATAATCGCTCCACTGAGTGTTGGCTTCGGTCGCTGCTTCGGAGGCTTTGGGATTTTCCTCGGCCTCTTCCTGTCAACATTCTGCCATTGCTCTTCCGGCGGCCGGGCACAGGATTGGGTCTCTGGTTTTTCTCCCGGCTTAGGAGAGTTTCTTGAGTCCTTCTCCTTCTTCCTCTTGGCAGTGACATCCCTTAGTTCTGGGCTGTCTTTCTTCCTCTTCGTTTTTTCTGCCGGAGTTCCCAATCCAGCAGGAGCAGCCGCCTTGAAGATTGGAGATGTCTGCGTCCCCCTAGGTGTCCCTGGAAGTTGCTGTTCCTTCACTCCATCCTTGGCTTTAGTAACTTCTGCATAATTAACCCTGGCATAAGCGCTTTTTACAGCCTTTGCCATAGTATGGATCTCCTTATGGTTGTTCTTTTTTCCTGCTAAGAACTTAGTCAGCACATCTATTTTGAGTCCTAGCCACTCAAACGCTTGCTGTCCCTTATCCTCTGGCTTCTTAGGCACTGTTAGGCCCGTATGTTCCATCTCCTTGTCCAGCTGTACAAAGTATAGGGGAAGTTATGTCATAGGTAAAAAATATGATGTTGAGTTTTCAACGGAATTTCATGTTTTACAACCTAGATTCCAAGTATGAAAAAAAAAATCTGTCTGTCTGTGCGTCTGTGAACACGATAAACCCCGATAGAATGAATGTATCAACATGAAATTTTATATGTGAATCGAAAATCCTATGACGACGACACATATTGATTTTCTGCCAAATCGTTCAAAGGCAAGGGGTTGATTAGGGTATAGGCTTAGCTCAAAAAGTCTAATATCTGCCATCATTGTGATGAATGAATCGACAATAAATTTCATATTTGAAGTCAAAACCCAATGAAAACATGACCTGTCAAATTTCACCAAAATCAGCCGAAGAGAAGGGGGTTCAGGGGAGGGGGTCCTGCCGAAGTAATGAATTTATAAACACAAAATTTAGTAGGAGGATTTAAGAGCTGTGGAAATATATTATAATTGTGCTAGACCATTATTATGTTTATATATATATTTTTTTGTCGCTGTTATGTCACAATAAAACCTAACTTTCCTTCTGCGCTTTGCGAGTTTATTTGGGTTTAACGCCCTTATATTCTTCAACAGGCCTTATTGATCAGGTTACGATTATGTAAGGATGTCAGGGATTTTTTTTTTTTAAACCAACAGGATTGGAGATATATATAAATTAATTTTATTTTAGAACATTAATGACAAAAAATGGTAACCTAAACAAATATAACATTAGCAAAATCAAAAATAATTAAAATTTAGACCTAATAATAACATAATTCTGGCATAATAACATTATTTCCTTTTGTTTCTGTTGGTCCATTTATGCAAACTACTTGCAACTTTCTGTAAGTCGATCTAAAGAAATAAATGTATTAAAAAAAAGGAGCTCCTAGGTAATATTAAAGCAAATTGGTTCTGGAGGGGGAGCAAAAAGTTAGTTGATTAATTCGATCTGGGGAAGTACATAGAAGTTACCTTACTAAAGTACAAATCGTCAATACGCCCTCACATTTGAAATAGGAACAATAACAACTGATTTAGCGCCTCAAATGAAGTTCCGAAGTATATTTCAAGTTAGTTATTATGACGCATGCCCGGGCTTTAACTACGAGGTAACTCTGCTAGACATGAGCCCGACTCTACTGTGGGAATCCTAAATTTTGCCTGCCCTAAATTTCTATTCACTTAGGAAAGGGGTCTTTAACGAGTATCTGACACCGTACAGGCTCGGGACCATCGCTTTACGTCCCATCCGAAGGACGGCGTGCTTAAGTTTTTTTCACCTCCCAGATAAAATAAACTAAGGGCCTCGGCCGGGTTTCGAACCCACGACCTTGAGCTCAGAAGGCAAGCACGCATACTATTGAGCTACCGGCCCCGCAGTATAATGTTAAAATTGTAACCCATAGCAACGAATTTCAAAATATTTTTTTATTAGTTTTTATTGAAAAATATAAAAAAATTAAGAAAAATAAAATTAATATGTTATGACCATAACAGGACTTCTTTATAACAACCACAACTTAAATACATTTTAATTACATGTTCATTTTTATAAAAAAACAATTTATCTGTCTATTTTTAGTCAAATTAAAAATATATATATATATTTTTTTCTTTTCTCTTAGCCTTATGTTCGATACATATTAGCCATGGTCAATGTCTTATCTAATTTTTACGACATCCATGGTCCCGGGAGGGAGTTCTATCTACGAAATAAAACTCACTCCCGGACGGGATTCGAACCCGTAAACCATAGTGAGACAATGCGACCAAAGCCCTACGCTCTAGCCCGCACGGCCACCATATAGTGTACTTATTACCAAGTAAAGAGGTTCTAATTACTTCCAATTTTCCCCAAAATCTGATCAGATCTAAGTTAGCGTCTGGTATTTTTTTATATCGAATTTCAAATTGATTGCTACAATAGTTAGAAAACACAGAGTTTCAATCACAAACAAATAGACAGACATCAACGCAAAAATGGTCACAATCTGATCAAGGAAATCTCCATTGAAAACTCAACATCGAATAATTTGTGACCGATGTCATAACTTCATAAAGCTGGGTTAGTAAAACATAGGGCAGAGAACATGGAACCTTTCTATGACGATATCGGATTGGGTAGATATGATTGCATTCCATTAGCTTGGTCTGTTAGAAGACTGAGGGGCTATCTCCGGATGTAAGAGGTAAGACTCCATGGACTGTTAATTGAGTGGGGCGTGGTAAGTGGCAATTAACTGGAGTCTCTGGAGAACGTGACAGATCCAACAGCGTCTTGTCAGAAACACCAACTCGCCAGTACAACTCACAACTCACCAGCTAGTGCTCTCACAAACGAGAACAACTCTCATGGGAAAATTAGCCAGACAGCCCTTCACTGCTGAAAACCCTCACACCCTCCCTTCTCTAATTACCTCCAACCATTCATTGTTCATCTTGGAGGAAGTCTTCTGCCCTTTAATAGAATAATGAGTTTTCCTTTAGTAATTAAATTAGTCGCGTAGTCACCGATAACAGGTCCTACCATATTAAATATATAATATATATATATTATATATTTATACTGTGATGGTTCGTTTATCCACACATAAATGAAAATAAAAAAGTACAGTAAAATACCGAAGGAAGGTTCTGGCTAGGCTATATTCATGAAGTGATGAAATATTTATTCTTTAAATTGTATAATTGTTATAGGGTTGTTAATTAAAAAGTAATTGTTATCTAAAAAGATATTATTGTTTAAATATTATTTATATAAAATAAATTAACAAAAAAATTATATAATAAGTGATAAAGAAAGATAAGAAATGTACAAAGTATTAAAAAATGGAGGAACCAATGAAATTGGAGTAGTTCGGAGGAGAAGGAGGTGGCTGACTAAAAATGGAGGAGGCAGAAGGAAACAAAACGTGGAGTAGACAGGTGTCGAAGGTTGTGGGTGTGTGTGGTCGAATTGTTGAAGAGAGAGATGTGAGGAATTGGGAGTCGGACAGTGAAATGAGGTGAAGTGATGAAGCAGGAGTAAAAAAGAAAATCATGATGGAATTTGGAGAATTGAAAAGTGGAAGATGACGGGCAAGAAAGTGAACTCCCCAGGAGTTGCAGAAAGATTATAAGACTGAGTTCCACCAGATGGGGCGAGGATGCATGCAGTTTTTTTTATTCGATTAATTATATTTTGTATCCATGCACTAACCATAAAATTGAGAAAAATCAAATGTTTTAATAAAATAAAAATTATCAAATGTGATACCCTTTTTTTACTTTTTTTATATACTCTTGCTCGAGATAATATTAATTTTTCTATCCATGTAACAACTGTCACAATATATATATATATATATATATATATATGTACGTATATTAAAACGTGACGTTGTTGAGGATGCAGCAGGCTGGAAGGAAGCCTAGAAGGCGGGTGATGATCCTCTTCAACCGGCCAGGGGTGACCAGGACGGACTGCCACAATGAACGGAAGGAAGACATGTTATTTTACTTCTCCAACTATACGAAGTATAGGGGAAGTTATATAATCGGTCAAAAATTCCATTCGGAATTTACAACGTAATTATGTAACCTCCAGATTACTAAAATGAAGAAGAAAAAATTCTGTGTGAGAACACGAAAACTTTTTATGTATCAACACGAATTTTCGTACATGTATCTAGAACCTTCTAACGACGACTCCTATTGATATTCAGCCAAATTGATCCAAGGGAAGAGAGGGATGTAACAACAATTTATCGACACGAAATTTTATATGTGGGACCTGAACCGCCTAAGGACAACACCTTTCGATTTTCAGCTAAATCGGCAGAAAGGAAGAGGGATCAGTTCACCCCAAAAACCCCAATAACTGCCGAAGTAATAAATGCATCGTAAAGTTCATATTTAAAGTCAAAACCCAATGAGGGCATTACCTGTCAAATTTCAGCAATATCGGCCGAAGGAAAAGGGGCTCAATTCAAAAACCTTAATAACTGCCGATGTAATCAATTTATAGCCACAAACTTTAATATGAGGATTTAGGAGCCCCAAAGTAAGTCAACTGTTGAATATTAGTATTACATATATTATTAGTTTTACATACTCAAAGTAATAAACATGGCAAACCCAAGACTTCCCAAGGCCCTAGCTAAAGAGGTGCTCTGGTTCCGACGGATAAATAACTATATATCGGACTACAATCTGGGAGATAGCCTGTCTGTTAATAACATCGAGATATGAAACACACTGTTATCAAATATACGGAATAGTTTAAAAGAGCATTATCGCAATCAGTTCAGGGAGGAAATTAAAAACTCAGACCGGTACTTGCTAGGTAGGGACCTGGAGTTCCACGATTCAGTTATTAGTTACTAACAGAGTGACCTACCATTGTCAAGTATTAGATTAATAATTAAACTTAGAGGTGAACTGTTGCATCTAAGCTATGCACCTATCAATCAATTTGCCTCCGAAGATATGGACTTTGTATGCCCAATGTGTTACAGCCCCTATAAAGAAGATCTATATCACTTCCTCATTACCTGCCCCAAATATGATGATTTAAAAAATAAAATATTTAAAAACACCATAGATACTTCATTTATGTTGGAATTATTAAATGGTAAAGACTGGCAACTACTGGTAAAATATAACAAAAAGGCTTACAATCTCAGAAACTGTGAATTAAATAAATAAAGAAATAGGAACAAAGTTATATATTATTTTATTTTTATTTGATTTTAGAAAGAAAAATTTGTTGTGATTAAGTTTATAAGATTGAAAGTTTATAAGATAATATTTTGTAAATGGAGACTCCTCAAGACGGCTTAGGTCATTGAGTTGGTCTTCATAAAAGGTCACATTATTGTATACATGTTTTGTATGTAATTTTCTATTATGTTAATAAAGACTTTACTACTACTACTATTAGTACAAACGGTCGACTGGTTTTGGAGGAGGAACAAAACTTCATTAATTCGTTCTGGGGAAGTACATTGCCGGTGATTCACTGACGACATTTTTTTTTTATTCAAAGCTTAGGAAAACGCAATACTCTCCCCGTACACGACGAGTAGCTGAGAAACTGAAAGGTTATTTGCCAATTTATTTAGTTAATTACTGTATCCATAACATATATGAACAATATAAGTTAACTTTATCTTGCAATCTTTTCTTGGTTGGTGACTTTAATAATTCATGATCCAATGATGTCTTCTATATTGGAAGCTTTCACCAATCAATAGTCTCCTGGCTTAGCCAACCTACGAAATTCTTTCTGTAGAGAAGAGCTGCCATAGACAATTTATGGCCACAGTAACTAATTATAATACTAATTATTAGTTACATTATTTTGAAGTATAATACGGAACTTTATTGTATATTCTTTGAGGAGCTAAATAAGTTGTTATTGTTCCTATTTCAAATGTGAGGGCGTATTGACGATTGGTAATTAGTTAAGGCGATATGACCTCGTAGTTAAAAGCCCGGGCATGAGTCATAAAACCTAACCTAACCTAAGGTAACTTCTATGAATTCCCCAGACCGAATTAATCAACTAACTTTTCGTTCCCCTCCAGAACCAATTTGGTTTAATATTACCTACGAGCTCCTTTTTTTTAATCCATTTATTTCTCTAGATCAACTTACAGAAAGTTACAAATAGTTTGCATAAATGGACCAGAAACAAAAGGAAAATATATATATATATATATAGTTAGTTATTATGACTCAAGGCCTGGATTTAACTACAAGGTCATATCGCCTACTACCAGAGCTCTCTTTTGTCACTCATGATGGACATGAGCCTGACTCTACTGTAAAAGTCCTAAATTTTGCCTACCCTAAATTTTTATTCATCTAGGGCAGGGGTCTTTAACGAGTACCTGACATCGTACAGCCTAGGGACCATCGCTTAACGTCCCATCCGAAGGACGGCGTGATTAAGTTTATTTTACCTCCCAGATATAATAAACTAAAGGCCTCGGCCGGGTTTTGAACCCAGGATCTTTAGCTCAGAGAGCAAGCACACAGACCACTGAGCTACAGGCGCCCTGACATATATTATACACTTTTGAGGAGCTATCAGTTGTTTAGTACACTGGTCCCAACTCAACTCTGAGATAGCTTCTGTTAGTTGGAAATTTAATAAATAACGATTTTTCGATAAGATTTAACCGATTCCACGTATAGCATGCAATCATCTTAACCAATGTGTTTCAAAACGACATTTTAGAACGGTTCTCGACACTTGTCTCGCAAATCGAGCCACCATCCAAAAAATGTAATAATATAAAATATGCCTTTCAGTTTTCCCAACAAATTTTGCTTAAAACTATTTTTGGTTAGGCAATAAATATATAAAATGGGGCCGGTAGCTCAGTGGTATGCGTGCTTGACTTCTGAGCTCAAGAACGTGGGTTCGAAACCCGACCGAGGCTCTTAGTTTATTTTATCTGGGAGGTACAATAAACTTAAGCACGCCGTCCTTCGGATGGGACGTTAAGCGATGGTCCCGAGCCTGTACGATTTCAGGTACTCGTTAAAGACCCCTACCCTAGATGAATAAAAAATTTAGGGTAGGTAAAATTTGGGACTCATACAGTAGAGTCGGGCTCATGTCCACCAGAGTGATGAAAGAGCGCTCTGGTAGTAGGCGATATGACCTCGTAGTTAGAGCCCGGGCATGAGTCATAAAACCTAACCTATATAAAATGAAATTTTTTTAGGCCCTGAAGTAATGTGTTCATAATTTTTGTCCGATTTCGCTCAAAATCTAATCATGTGACATCTTCATTTCAAATTTCAAGTACATTGGTACAGATAGAAAGCACTCCTCACACAGACGGACATATTCGCAAAAATTATTCAAAACCTGTTGAGGGGATCTTGAAACCTGAAATTTCATTGATGGATTTTCGCATGATTTCAATATTTTCATAAACGATGGCATACGAAAGTTAAAAAAAAACAGTCAGAGAACATGGAAAAACCCTATATATCCTATTTTTTAACCCCCGACGCAAAAGGTGAGGTGTTATAAGTTTGAAGCCTTGTTTGTGTGTCTGTCTGTGGCACCGTAGCCCCAAGACGGCTGAACCGATTTCAAAGCAGTTTTTTCGTTTCAAAAGCTGGTATTTGCGAGATGGTTGTTAGCCATGTTTGGTAGAAATGCCTTCCAGGTTTCATCAGAGCCTGTGTAGAGATCTCGGCCTCTATTACAGCTATAGACTTGGAGTTTGGGCTCAAATGTTTGTAAGGCCAGGCCCCTCCCACCCAAGCCTCCCTCCTAAGCCCTTCAAGGCCCCCTCCTCAAAAAAAAGCCTTCTCCACCAAGGTTTCAGTAAAAAAAATGAATGAAAAAGTTTTTTTTTTTTGTGTCGGGGGTTTTTAAATTTTTAATCTAATGTTTTATTTATTATAAATATGTAATTATTATTTAATAATTCATGAACCAATGACGTCTTCTATATTTGAAGCTGTAGAGAAGCTACCACAGACAATTTTATGATTAATAACTATAATAGAATTGAATAGCGTATTTGATTGGAAAATCCTCACTCCCTCTGTATGCGGATATAGTTTTTACTTCCTTACACATTAGTATAAGGAAGTATTGGAATCGTGTGAAAATCCAAGATCGAGTTTTCAACGGATTTTTTTCAAGGTCCCCTGAACAGGTTTTGACAATTTTCACGATGGTGTCTGTCTCTTGCATGTGTATGTATGTAATTGAAAAGTTTTGTGCGCTCTCTTGAAATAAATGGTTACAATCGTAATATACATAAGAATGAGGTGCAATCATGCAGCCCACGCCTTGACCCTCATCAGCCCTCATTGCCAGTGTCAACATTCAGTCCGCTGAATTTCTATGCTGCTGTCTACATCATGTAAGTAACTATCTACTTGTATAACTCTACTGCCCCAGCTAAGGGGAAGTACATATCACTAGTGATAATGATGTATTATGTATTGTCAAATAAGCAGAGGGGGCTAACCACCAAATTAGGTTCTCTTTTCCCGCCAAACTATTTTATTGTAAGATAAAAGTTGTCTGTAAATCACCAGAAATTTACATTACAGTTTATTAGGAAAATAAGTTTCCGCTCTCCATCTTATTAACTCTTCTTCTTTTCCAGATTTCGTTGATAATCAGAAGGTTCTTACGTTTAAATTTTATATTAAAATGTTCATTTTATCGAGTGTTATTAGGGATTTTGAAGTTAAGCCCCCCCATTGATTGAATTTTGTGTCGATGCATTTATTCAATCGGAAATTAACGGAATTTAACCTAAAAGTTGTACAAGGAAAGTTACGTAATCAGTAAAAAAACCGGCAACCATGCGACCAAAGCCGTACTCTCTGACACGAAATTTCATGTGTATCCAAAACCTCAAAAGGAGGGGGAGGCTCAACTCAAAAACCCTAATAACGGCCAATGTAAGGAATATATCGACACAAAATTTTATATGAAATTACAAAACCCCACAGGAAGAACATATATCAAATTTCATCGAAATCGGCCAGTTGAACCAACGGGGGAGGGCTTACGACAAATCTTTAATTTTATATGTAAATAATTACAAAATCTCATATACCACCAATCGATTTTCAACAAAATCGGCCGAAGGGGAGAGGGGGATCAGAGGGGGAGCTTATCACAAAAACTCTAATAACTGAGTATATCAACAAGAAATTTAATATTCAGATGCCCCTGAGATAGACTCCTATTGATTTTCAACCAATGGTTTCAAAGGAGTGTGAAAACTTAAATGATCAATTCGCGCTGGGGAAGTACATTGCTTGTGATTTACTGACACTTTTTTTTTTTCCTGCCTCACTTTTCTTTTTATTAAATTATTTTTGTTCTATTTTTAAGAAGATATGAGAAAGATGCCGTCCTTGGGCGCCGAATGGTTTCTAGGCTCAGTTTTACGGGGGTTCATTACATATATAAAGGAAAATGGGGTGGGGGAGGGGGGGAGGGTGGTGGAAAAATGATTATGAGGCCCCTGTCGGAATGAGAAGAGCGCGGGAAACTGGTCTATTAGTTCTCTGGCAAGGCCGGGGGAATTCAATATCGGAGGGGGGCTCTGGAGGAGAGTTGAGGAATCCTGGATTCCAGGCCAGGGGGAACATATCTCATTTCCTGAAGGAGTCCAGGACCAGGGTATTTCATATTCACCGCAAATGAGACGGCCTCAATTCCAGACTTTTTCCAAAGGTCCTGGAGGGAAATTAAAAGGGTTGGGTAGATCTGGAGTGGGTAGATCTGAAGTGGAAAGCAATCATCTCCACCATTTGAGAGGTGGGCAAAGTAAGGTCCTTTTTACATGGAGCCAATTCTATCTGAACCATCGCTTTGTGGCTGCTCTGTGTAATTCCAGTCAACTGTAAAATGGTTATTAATCAATTAGAAGCAATCTTTCTGTAAATAGTTTTTAAAAGGAGATGGAGTTAACTGAAAGTAGATGTTGTCTTTTCGGACGTTAGTAGGGTAAAAAGGCGTGTTCTGGTACAGCAGGAGTGAGAATGAGGAAAGCAGAAGACGGGATCAACCATAAAGTTAGTTAGTAGAGTAAAAATGTGGAATATAGAGCAGAAGGAAGAGTGAGTGAGGACGGGAAAAAGAGGAAGGGATAGAATGAATCGCTAAATAGACATTTATTAATATTTATACATTCTTGTACCATTAACATAAGAAAGTATTGTAATCGTGCAAGAATCTAGAGATTTTGGCAGAAAATCAGAAAAAAATGAAGACCTCTTTATCTCGGGACCTAAGTACATTTTACAAAATACCTCTCAAATTGCACCTCTTATATGAAATACAATTTTTCGAAGGGCGCCCGATTTGCGAGATGAATGCTGAAAACTTCCCTAAAATAACGTTTTGAAACCCACTTTTATTAGTCGTTTGTTTGATTTACGCAAAAAAACTGTTATTTACTATAAGTCATTGCAATAAATTTTAAAATATATTTTTATTATTGGTAGTATTTCGCTAAAAAGGATTAAAAGTAAAGGATTATCTTATACCAACCACTTTTGCACAGATTACTTTTCCTGTCCCTATTCTCTCTCAACAAATTCATTTAATATTGGCGTTACTGGGTATATGAAAGTAATGTGTTGGCATCAGTGGTATTCTTTATTATTATTGTTATTATTATTGTTTCTTTAGATGTTAATATGATGAAAAGACACGTTGTGATAAGGAATGAGGAAAAAGTAGCGAAATAGTAGAAGAGACGTTGAGGACGTTGTCAGGTGAATAAAAAATTTAGGATAGGCAGATTTAGAACTCTCAGAGTAGAGTCGAGCTCATGTCCACCAGAGTGAAGAAAGAGCGCTCTGGTAGCAGGCGATATGACCTCGTTGTTAAAATCCCTGGACAGAATTACTAACATTGAAACTAACTTTGAGTTTCTCTACCTTGTGACACATACTCGAGAATATATCTAGTTGTCAGTATGAATACACTACTAGCTCCAGAATACCAAGAAGAGAGAGATTTGCTTCCTTATTAGTCAGAAGACTAAAGGAGAGAGATAAGACCCACATCAGCTCCATCTCTTTGGAGGTTCCTCGGGGACCTGACGGCAGAGAGACGACATCGCCAGGGAAATTAGCAAAACGACCATCCCGGAGATAATTAGCTCAGCTCTTCTGTTAGGACAAAGATGAAAGAGTTCCCCAGGCTGACGGGAGTAGAGAGCGGGCGGCACTCCGCGCGGATTGCCATCTAGCATCAGCCGCTTTGGTAGAAGTACCTATTTATATACCTCTTCTAATTATACAAAATGGAAACAACATTTTTGAGCAATATTTCGTGAGTGTATTCTAAAGATTAAAATAAAAAAATTTCTCTTTATAAACAAACTATAAAAAGTCGTTGGGTAATCACGATAATGTACTTCCCCAGAACTAATTAATCAATTACGTTTTCGCTTTCCCTCCAAAATCAGTCGACTCTTTGTGCTAATACTCAACAGCTGATTTACATAGGCGCTACTAAATCCTCATACTAAATTTTGTTTTGATATATTCATTACATCGGCAGTTATGAGAGTATTTGAATTGAGCCCCCTTCCTGAACTCCCACCGATCCCTTTGGTTGATATTGCTGAAATTTGACAGGTCATGTCCTCATTGGGTTCTGACTTCAATTATGAAATTTCAAGTTCGTACATTCATTACATCGGCAGTTATTGGGATTTTTGTGTTGAGCCTCCTCCTCCCTTCGGCGGATTCTGCTGAAAATTTCAGGCTGCCATTGCAGAGTATTAACAGGCCCTCTGCAAAGGAAGACTTCTTAATTATGATAGGGTCCAGTAGGTCTCATCCCGGGGCTTTACCGTTTCTGACCCTCTCAATTGCCATATCCAAGTCCTGTTTATCCAACACCTGGGTTGATGAGGTATCCGGGGATAATTCCGCTTCTACCCTTGATGCAATATCATCCGTGCTGTCTTCGGCAGGGTCATCAGACAGAAACGACCTCCGAGTAGTCTGTTAAAGGCTTCTTTTTTGCTAAGGGCTGAGCCATTGGGGTCCGTTTTTGCAGAAAGAACCGTTGCCGTTCCACTTTCTGTATCGCGACTTTGTAGGGGATGCCCCACGGGTTCTTTTGGCTTTCTCCCATCTGTCCCTTTTAGCCGAATTCATTTTAATTGTATGTATCCGCTTTTTTTGATAGTATCTAATCTTTAACGGCTCCTTGAGGTTTGGATCGTGGATTCGTTGGTAAATCCTCGTTGCTCTGTTAACCTCTCTCTTGCCTTCCGTCAGCTCCTAATTCGATGGACTCTATGTTTACACGTAACTAACTATGAGAGTAATAATTGGACTCGCACGATTTTTTTTTTAAATTTCAGTTAAAAAAAATTAGTTTGACCCCCCCCCCCCCCCCCCCTTATTCCGTATTAAGGGGCTAATTACGGACAAAATGATTTTTTTTTCTCTTTTCGTTCCACCTCAGGAACTCTTCTTAGTTTGAACGGGATAATGATCTCAAAGAAGTTATCCTTCTGAGTTTTCTCGGATGACTCCCAGGAACTGATATTTGACCAATTACTTGCCGCTCTGGTCTTAATGGTCAGAGCAAGGGGGGGAAGGAAGGGTACTTGAGAACTTCGGAGTTTCCTACAAAAACAGGCTTTTAATGGTCATCAGGCAAGACGAAAAATCAGAAAAATAAGATGGTAGCGAAGTCCAAGAATAAGGATGCTTATTAATACTGTTCACTTCGCTGTATTCGCTGCGCGTTAGACTGCGGAATGCACCTACAAACAATTATCGGCATATATCGCTGATTGAGAAAGTGGTCAGCGAATCATAGCAAACTTTCTTCCATAGTTCGTTTACCTGTCCAATTATTATAAATAATTTTTTAAAAATTTAGTGGTCGAGAGCGCAGCGTACCAAGTTTATCCAAACTTAACGAAGCCCATCTCCGACTTACTTGTTAAATAAGTATGTGATAAATTGTATCAGTCCAAAAATATATTTTATTTAAACGACTATTTTCGGAAATTAACTGCCATCTTGGTCAACATGCAGCTAGACCCTGAGATGCGTCTATAACGTCTACAACCCCTTCTCTACTTGCAGTTTGCCCACCCTTGCTGTACACAGTAATGCAGTAATGACGCCGGCCACTAGACACAAAGTTGGACCCAGAGAAGCTGGGCGGCAGCTCTTCACTCCAAAGTGGATTCTGCAATTAACTGCCATCCTGATCAACATGCAGCTAGACCCTGAGATGCGTCTAAAACTTCTTCAACCCCTTCTCTACTTGCAGTTTTCCCACCCTTGCTGTACACAGTAATGAAGTAATGACGCCGGCCACTAGACACAAAGTTGGACCCAGAGAAGCTGGGCGGCAGCTCTTCACTCCAAAGTGGTTTCTCTTGTCTTCCGCGGAGCCCCTCTTACAGTTCATCTAATGATTCTCTAATCGTTCACGTTCAGAAGGACCAGTCTCTTCTCTCCACTTACTTCAGATCCAAACTTCTGACTATATATAGATGTGAGAGGCTCTGCCTGGCTCAGATAATGTATATAAATTATATGTTTATGTTTAATTAAACGAGTAATGGGCTTTTAAAAACAACTTTAACCACAATAAAAATCATTGGTGAATCACCAACAATGTACTTCACCAGAACGAATTAATCAATTAGCTTTTCGCTCCCCCTTTTAAACCAGTCGACCGTTTGCGCTAACAATAAGGGAAAGTTATGTAATCGGTCAAATATCCGATGCATAATTGTCAGAATTTTATTTATTCCGGATAGTGGATTTTCACCAAAAATGAAAAAAAAAGTCTTTCTGTGAACATTGTAACTCCTGATAGAATGAATGTATCGACACGAAATTTTATATGTATCCAGAACATTCTAAGAACAATCTCTACCTATTGAGTTTTGGCCTAATCAGCCAAAAAAGAGGGAGACTTAACACAAAAACTTTAATAACTGCTGTTGTAATGAATGTATTGACACGAAATATCATATGTACTTTTAAAGCCCTATAAGGATAACACCAATTAATTTTCAGCGGAATCAGCCGAAGGGGAAGTTAGGATCAGAGGGTACCTACATCGCTCAAAAGTTCAATAAATGTGTTGAGATTTAATTTTATATTAAAACTCATAACCCCGTGAAGATGGCACCTAATATTTTCCCCAAAATCGGTCCAAGGTAAGGGGGACTCGACTCATATATTCTAATAACTACAGGCATAATAATGTATCGATACAAAAGTTAGTATGACAATTCAGAAGGCACTGTCTAAATCAAATATTGTGTTTTATCTCTTTGTTCATCGACGACTTTTGGGTAATGGGTTCAAAAATCGAAATCAAACTTTTCAACATATTTTTGTGATTCAAGTTCACTCTACACCATTTTTACACTATTTTTGAAAGGAAACATGTGTGTACGTACGTGGTCAATTCTTCCTGCACGATATCTAACGAATGAAAAATGATATCGAATCCTCTTTAGTGTCAGTCAAAGGTATCAACGTAAAAATGATCTAAGAGAAATTTTATCAAATTTCAGCCGTTTTTTTTATTTAAACAAAAATACTGCCAAAAGAGTGGATTTTAGGAATTCTTGAAAAAGATTTATCCGATCTAATTTCTTCAATCGATACACAAATAGCACCCCTTTGAGCCAGATTGCATTCGCATATCAATTAAAAATCTATGTATAGATTAAATTCAATTAAATGAATAAATAGTTTTGTACTGAATAAAATGCCTGCTTTTTTGTGTTATTATTATTGATATTCGTGCTGGGAAGTTTGCCGTGTGGACCTCAAAGGCCGCACTTAGTTGGAATAATGCCACCTTTGTATTGTCATAGTAATTTCCTCTGATTTAGGGTGCAAAGAGGCGAAACACTTATCCAAGAACCTGCTTGTTTATTTTTGGAATCATCGGGTTGGAAAACATGAAATTCCGGTGAAAAGTTAACATGAATTTGTCGGTTCCGGATTTTCCTTCGCATGGCGGGGGCTGTAGCTACACCACTAGACCATGTGTTAGCTCTTCCAGATGCACGACTACCAGTCGACAGATTCTCCTCTCTAACAAGAGACAAGGAGAGTTGTGTGTTATTGCTCGTATCTGGCTTTGAGCACGTTTCGGCATCTTCAGCTATTTCTTATATGCCCCCTTCAGTCTTGTTACCTCAGCTGGATAACTTTCATTCTATAGCACATAGGTACAAGGTCACCTAGGGTTAATAGCACAAAAAGATACGTATAGAAGACACTTTGACTTTTGACAGAGAATTTTACTTATAGGAGTATAGGGGAAGTTATGCAATCGGACATAATTTAGTAAGAGGATTCAGAAGCCCCTATACAAGTCAACAATAGATTTTCAGCCCAAACGAACTATTGCTTTTGGATGGAGAGCGAGAGCATAACTGGTTAATTCGTGCTGGGGAAGTACATTGCCGGTGATTCTCTATATATTATTTTTCTGTTTATTTCCTTTATTATCAACCTCTGAGCCTGCCCTAATGCGAACAATACCGATTTATTATCTTGAGCCACTCTTAGTTTTCCGAACACTCAGTCATTAATTACTAATATTTTTTTTCTTAATTTTACTTCACCAGCTGTACTAAGGATATAGGGGAAGTTACGTAATCGACCAAAAATTTGATGTGGTGTTTTCAACGAAATTTCATGTTTTCCGAACTCCAGATTCCAAAAATCTCATTGTGTGAACACAATAAACACTCTGTAAACACGATAACTCCCGATAGAGTCAATGTCGAAATTTCATATATGAATCCAATTTTCAGCCAAATCGATCAATTTCATAATTGAAGTCAAAACCCAATTTGAAGACATAACCTGTCAAATTTCAGCAATATCGACCGAAGGGATGAGTGGTTCAGGAATTGGAGCTTAATTCAAAAAGCCTAATATCTGCCGCTGTAGGTACTTAATTTATCGTCACAAAATTTAATATGAGGATGCAGGAGCCCGTATGTAAGTCAACTGTTGAATATTAGCACAAAGGGTCGACTGGCGATAAGTTACATGATTTATATTTATACTAGATTCTGTTGAAGGCCGGTGATTCACCGACGACTTTTTTAAATAATTTTTCGTCCTGAGTTATAATCAAAAGTGACTTAAACCGCAATTTTTCTTCTTTTTCTTTTGACACTTAAAAAATGTTGTGAAGTTGAAACTGTGCAGCTGAGAAAACTGAGTTAGGTGGTTACATTTACCCTTTGTGCGAAGTGGAGAGCATGGAACCAGCCAAAGAACTAACCTTGTTAACTTCAACTGACTTTACGCTAGCCAAGACAAAGACAAGGGGTCCAGGTCTCTTGAAATAACCAACTGGTGTAATAAAAAGGTTATTATAATTTTATTAAAAAGTTATTTCTTGTAATGCGATTGAAGTGGAAGGTTTTAAATGAAATTGAGGCAGTCTGAGAGGGCTTAATGATGGAAATGGGACAGAGGAAAATTGAGGAGAGTGGAAAAAACCAGACATTAAATTTTATTCAGAGAGAACATTATTTCTCTTTAATTTTCTATAACGCTCTCTCGAAACGAGAATTATATCGAACATTTGTGTACCTAAGGCTGGTCGATTGGTCTTCCACGGGGCCAACACAATACATCTGCGAAACTAGTATGCTACTTGGAACGAAACATTATTAGGAGCAGCATTTCGAACATTTTTTAGAAGGCCACCCGGTTTTTTTTTTTTTTTTTTCCGAGGGCTGATTGTATCACCGCGGTCAGAGTAGGCCCTGTGTGTTGGTCCCTATAGCAGCCCTACCGATGCCCATATTGTGTAGGTGTTTGTTCATATGACAGTGTCCTGTGATCAGCCCTGACATAGCTCTAAGATCCATTCTGCTCATATTCAGGGCTCTCGGCTCCTTTTCTCTGAGGGTTCCGCTACAAAGAGTTTTGAATGTCTTTGCTTTGGGATCCCCCCTGTGATTCCTGGTCAGCCAACCATTTATTGCCGCCCTTGCGATGCTCTTAGAGATCCCGCAGAAGGGTTCCGGTCCTATAGGTTCTCTGTCAGCTCCTGACCGGGCCAGTTGATCAGCCCTTTCGTTGGCCTCTAACCCCTGATGCCCTGGCACCCATCTCAACTCCACTATATTTTGGTCCGTCAGGGACTCCAGTGCTTGAAGGCATTCCAGGACGATTTTGGAATCTATGGTGACAGCTCGCAACGTTTGCAGCGCTGCTTGGCTGAGGCCACCCGGTTTGCAAGATTCTCGCCGAAATCCGTCTTATAATTACTTCTTGAAATACATTTTTACTTTCATAAGAAAGTAAGGTATAAACCTGTAATAGTGCGAGAATCCGAGATCGAGGTTTATACGAATTTTCACGTTTCAAGTCGACTGTCTGTGCGTGATGTGTGTATGTGACTGGAAAGTTGTGAGCGTTCACTACCCCAAAAACAATTGTTGCTGTGAACTTTAAATTTTGAATGAAGAGGTCACATCTGTTAACTTGAATCTGATTAGATTTTGGACTAAAATTCAGACCACTTTACGCAGGGGCCTACGTACGTTTTACAAGATACCGCTTACGTTTATGACCTAAACAAAAATATTTTCAAGCAAAACATATAAAAAAAACAATGTATATATTTTGTATCAAATAGGATTTTTCGCAGATCGTCTGCTTTTTGAGATACATGCCGAAAACCGTCTTGAAATGTAGTTTTGTAAAACATATTTTTATAGTTTCCTTTATTCCGAAAACAGGTAGTCCTTTCGAAAAATTAATTCTTACAAAAATTGTTTCTTATAAAATTTCCCATCGTCAATAGTCCTCAGATTTGAGATAGGATTAATATGACAAAAGTTACAGCGCTTGAAAAAACTAAAAATAAATTTCCATGGGAAATATTTGAAAATAAACTTTAAATTGTATTGCTCACCAAAGAACCATAAGATATTTTTCAATATTGGTAGTTTTTATGGAAAATTATTAAAATTAAGAAAAAAAAAATAAAAAATACGTAATATGGCCATTACTGGACATTCTTATACCAACCATGCTTACAGATCACTCTCTCTCCACCTCCCCCTTCTCAAAATTATTTCATACTGGCATTACTGGGTATAAGAAAGTCACTCTCAGAATTACGCTGTAGAAAGAAACAAAAACTACCGCTGATGCCAACTCATTACTTTCATATACCTAGTAAAACCAGTATGAAATGATTTCGAAAAGAAGAGAGGGTGAGAGAGTGATCTGTAAACCCTTGACTAACCTCCCAGAAAGTCCTGTAATGGCCACATCACATAATTTTAAACGTTTGCTTGATTTACGCAAAAATGTATAATCCTATCGATACATTGCTTCTTACCGAGAATGCTTATTAATAATTTTTCTATTTAAGGTAGGACCAATACATTTTCCTATTTGAGGTAGAATCAATACATTTTCCAATTTGAGGTAGGACCAATACATTTTCTAATTTGAGGTAGGACCAATACATTTTCCTATTTGAGGTAGGACCAATACATTGTTGTAGGGAATAGTTCAAAGCAATCTGTAAATTAGAATCCAATGGCAATGAATTTTAAAACTTTTTTTTTTGCCTCTGAGCTCGTGTTTTTATAGGTATTTTTAATCTGGGAAGTAAACAATCTTGAGTATGCCGTCCTTCGGATTTAGGACTCCCACAGTAGAGACAGTCTCATGTTCACAAGAGGAACAATAGGGCGCTATAATAGAAATTTACTTCCGTCCTGTCTGGAAAGCATCAAATAACTTACTTTTTCAAGTCAACCAACAAGTTTCAACATGAACCGAAATTCTTCCTTCGCAATTTTCAGTCTGTTCGGATCTAACTGCCGAGGACGAGAGGAAACTGGGAAGCCTTTCGTATCTATATAATGTTTAACCTCATGTTTTACGTTCCTCGGAAACAAATAAGGTTTAGTTAAATTTGGATATAGGTTTAAAAGTTCCGAAAATGTTTGAGCCTTTGAGAGAGTACTAATAATATCGTCTGTATATATTTCAGACACAGTGCCGATTGTACACAATTTCGTTGTATTATCAATCAAGGCTTTTTTGTTTAAATCCACACTCAAATTAAAATAAGGTAAAAAATCTGCACCGAGTATACCTTTAGATATTTTAGCTTCTTTAAAGGGCCACTGGAACTCCCTGCGAAGTCCAAGGTTGATTGTCAAGGTTCTAACGCCATGAGTAGGGATTTCCATACCGTTCGCTGCAAACAATTTAAAATCTGTTGAGAGTTTAGAAACTTTCTTACAAGGAATGATGGAAACATCTGCCCCTGTGTCGACAAGAAATTTTTGACCTGTGTGAAAATCATTAACAAATAAACGATGATTAGTAAGAATGGGCCTTGAGATACCTGCGGCAGCGCAGTTGCCCTGAATTGCTACTGCCCTTTGTCGTTTCCCTGCGTTTTCCACTGGCAGGGGGGCGTACATTTTTCAGGCAAACATTTTTTACCAAAACGAAAATGGTAAAAACAATATTTGCCATTTCAGTTGTACCGACCTCGACTTACGCTACGAGATCGACTCGGAGCTTGGAAATTTCCTTTTCGAGTAGCTGAATTCGGTGTTGTAATTCACCAACCTCCGGAACCTGGGTATTTGGTTTCTGTGAGACTGTGTCCTCCATACTGACTGTAGTTTTCTGTCCCGGACACACACAAAAAAAAACTGTTTACCTGATCACTCGCGGTCACAAAAAAAATCACTTCTTGCTATGGCCCTTTTTCAAAAAATCACCTCAGGGTCAATTGTTGAGTATTTTATACCAATATATAATAAATAATTTTTATTTCATGAACAACTCTTTTAAACTAACTAAATATATTTTTTATTTTCTAAATCTCATATGATCTTTTTGTAAATCATCCAAGCCACTGCCTCCTACATGTTAATATTTTCAAAAATTTTATTACAGGTCCGAAAGAGCTATTATGGGTTTGCTACCTACAGATGAAGAGGTAAGCTTTACCTATTATATACATATACATATATATATATATGTATATGATTATTTAATTATTCCATAAATAAATAAATGTTCATTCAGAAATGAAGTTGGCTTCAATTTAATACTTATTATTTGTTCATTATTCCAGAATTTTACCGGCTTATTTTTGATAAGGACCCAATTATTCATGATAAGGACATTGATCTTCTTATGAGACATAATTTAAAAGTCACTTCTTAAGATTTGTTTAATTAAAAAAAAAAAATAGAAAATAAAAAAAATATCTTGGATTCTTCAAATGGATAAACTCGATAACATTTTCATACAGATTCTTGACGCCTATACATGACGCCACAATTATATATTTGTAATTTGATTCTTGAGGCCTTAAATTATATATTAGTAATTTGATACGTGACGCTTTGAATTATATATTTGTAATTTGATTATTGACGATTAGTTATTTCAGACTTGACGCCTTAATTAGTTATTTCAGACTTGACGCCTTAGATTATACTATTATTATGTGATTCTAGACGCCTTAAATTATATATTGGTAATTTGAATCTTTATTCTTTAATTATATATTAGTAATTTGATACTTGACGCCTTAGATTATACTATTATAATGTGATTCCTGACGCCTTAAATTATATATTTGTAATTTGACTATTGACGCCTTAAATTATATACATATTAGTAATTTCATGCTTGACGCCTTAGATTATGCTATTATAATATGATTATTAAATAAATTATAGGTTAGGTTAGGTTTTTTGACTCATGCCCGGGCTTTAACTACGAGGTCATATCGCCTACTACCAGAGCGCTCTTTCGTCACTCTGGTGGACATGAGCCCGACTCTACTGTGGGAGTCCTAAATTTTTCCGCCCTAAATTTTTATTCATCTAGGGTAGGGGTCTTTAACGAGTACCTGACATTGTACAGGCTCGGGACCATCGCTTAACGTCCCATCCGAAGGACGGCGTGCTTAAGTTTATTTTATCTCCCAGATAAAATAAACTAAGGGCCTCGGTCGGGCTACGAACCCACGACCTTGAGCTCAGAAATCAAGCACGCATACCACTGAGCTACCGGCGCCCTCAAAAATAAATTATATAATTGTAATTTGATTCTTGACTCCCTAAATTATATATTTGTAATGTGATTCTTGACGCCTTAAATTATATATTTGTAATGTGATTCTTGACGCCTTAAATTATATATTTGAAATTTGATTCTTGACTCCCTAAATTATATATTTGTAATGTGATTCTTGACGCCTTAAATTATATATTTGTAATGTGATTCTTGACGCCTTAAATTACACTTATGTGATTTTTGACGACGTTGGATAATTAAGTTAGGATTAGAAAATTTCTAATTTAATGATACACAACACGATTGAAATGCCACCTTTCTGAGGAACAGATAAACATCTTTTCTATGTGCCTCCCATCCTACGGGGTGAACGCAGATAGTTTTGAAATAGTTTCACAGCATTTCTTCATCCAGTAAACAAATTAGCTGTTAAGAATTTTATCCTGAAAAATTTTAATGGACTAAAAATTCTGAATATATATTCTAATATATAAGAGGATCTAATTGACTTCAAAAAGTTCACTCAGGATCTATATTATACTGTCGAAAGTCTAAGTACATATTTTCAATCTCACTTGGATCAGACAACTTTTATGAAAATCCATTATGGCGGAAATTAGGAATGTTGTTCCAGAACAGTATGGCTACTGTCAAAAGTATTATTAAATTTTCAATTTCACTCTGAGTTCTAAAGAAATTCAGCATGGTGACTGAATTTTCAAGTAAAATATATCCTATAACCACCTTCGGAGAATCTACTTTCATAAAAAAAAACTGCATCCAAATCGGTATTAGAATTACATGGTAGGTAACGTACAGCCAAAGAAAGAAATGTTCAGGTCGAACCTCTTTTTTTTGGTGGCGGGGGTGTAAAAATGAATATATATCAGAAGTTTAACCCTAGAATTCTACCCTTATTTTTCTAATATTATTTTTATACATAAGTCTTCACATATTACAAAATAGTTCATTTGTAAAATATAATAATTTATTTAAAAATTCGTCGGTGAATCACGGCTTATGTACTTCCCCAGCAATAATTATCCTATCAAATTTTGCTCTCATTCCAAAGCCAATCGACAATTTGGGCTAAGACACAATATTTGACTTAGGTACATATTGGCTTCCGAATCGTCATAATAAGTTTTGTGTTCATTACGTTATTAGGTCGTTTGAGTCCACCACCTCTTCTCTGGTTTCCTTCATCCCTTCGACCGATTACACGGAAAGTTAATAGGTGACATTCTTATAGGGTTTTAAATATAAATAAAAAACTTTATGTCGATAAATGCATTACAACTGCAGTTATTAGGATTTTTGTGTCAATCCCCCCTATTCCTCTTTTTTCCTTTGATCGATTTGGCTGAAAATTAATAACTGGTCGTCCTTATAGGGCTTTGAATTTACATAAGAAAATTCATCTCAATACAATCATTACAACGGCAGTTATTACAGTTTCTTTGTTACACCTCCACTTGAGGGCGCCGGTAGCTCAGTGGTATGCGTGCTTCCCTACTGAGGTGACGGTCGTGGGTTCGTAACCCGGCCGAGGCCCTTAGTTTATTTTATCTGGGAGGTAAAAAATAAACTTAAGAACGCCGTCCTTCGGATGGGACGTTAAGCAATGGTCCCGAGTCTGTACGGTGTCAGATACTCGTTAAAGAGCCCTAGGTGAATAAAAATTAGGGTAGGCAAAATTTAGATCTCCCACAGTAGAGTCGGGCTCATGTCCACCAGAGTGACGAAAAGAGCGCTCTGGTAGTAGGCGATATGACCTCGTAGTTAAAGCCCGGCCATGAGCCATAAACCTCTCCTCTAATTGACCTTTCCCATTCGCCAATTTGGCTGAAAATCTAAAGGTGTCGTCGGGTTCTGGTTACACATATAAAATTTTGTGTCGTTACATTCATTCGATCGGACAGAGATTTTTTTCCATTTTTGGAATTTAGAGGTTGGAAAACATCTAAATTATATTAAAAGCTCCGCATCAATTTCTTACCGATAACATAACCTCCCTTATACTTCGTATAAGAAAGTCCCATTACGGCCACACCAGATATATCTTAAATTGTACGATTATTTGCCAATAAATCGAAATTTAAGGAATCGATAGTAGTCTTGGGTTAAAATGACTCGATAGTCGTGCTTGTGTTTCTACCCAGAACCAATATCGAAACTTACTCAATACCGCTGTGCTCCAAGATTTAAAGTGGATTGTCCTTTACAAGAGATTAAAGAAAAAGACCTATGGGTTGACATATAGGAAATGAGATTGGAGTGGCGTTGCCCCATCAGGACAGACAATCACCGGTTAGATCCCCACAAAGTACACCAGTCGCCGACGGCAACAAAGAACCGACAAATTCACCTCCTACTCACCAAATTGTAATCAATAGTCAGAGAGGTTTTGGAGTTGATATCACAACTAAGTGGGTTCTGTATGAATACTTCCTCCAATTTTTTCTCTCCAAATTTTTATTCCCCCCCCCCCCTCCCCCCCCAACTATACAATCGGTCAATCGGTTACACACTGACACCAAAAATGAAAAGAAAAAAAGGTCGGTGATTCACCGGCAATGTACTTCCCCAGAACGAATTAATCAATTAATTTTGCTACCCCTCCAAAATCAGTCGACGGTTTGCGTTAATATTCAAAAGTTGACTTAAGACCCATTTACACGCTCAAGACATTTGCACAAACTGGTTGCGCAAGCCAGTTTGTGCAAATGAACTGAATAAAATGTTGCCGTTCACACGTTCAGTTTTGCTTGCACAATTGTGAAGTGAGGAACCTTGAAAATTGTAGTTTGCTGGGTTCAAAATGGAAAATTTTAACGAAGAACTAATTCTTGCATCGGGTGTGGTTTGCATTATAACAAAAAAGATCAAATTGAAGGCGAATAAAAGGAAATGGTCTAAACCATGGTTGCTAAAAAGGGATTTGTTTTCTCATACCAATTTAATAGCTGAATAACGCAGTGAGCCTGATGATTTTCGCAACTATTTGCGTATGGACGATGCCACATACCAGCATTTGCTAAATTTAATTACATCAATAATTTCAAGAGCAGACTCTGTTATGAGACGTGCAATTATCTCACATCAACGACTATCAGCTACGCTGAGATTTGTGGTAACAGGGAGAAGTTATGAAGATTTAAAATTTTCCACATGTATTTCCAAACCAGCTCTAAGTGCTATAATTCCAGTAACATGCGACGCAATATACACGGCATTAAAACACACATTTCTAAATGTAAGTTTATTAAATGTTAATAAAAATTCTAAATAAAATGCGATGCGCATGCCCAAGGTTGGAACTGAGGCTTGAACATCGTTTAGACGCTCATGCCGATACACCAACCTCAAGCCGATTTTCTGTCAAGACAGATTTTACTCAAGCCAAACTTTTGGCTTGCACAAACTTCATGCCTGCGTTCACACGCAACGATTTACTTGTACAAACTGGCTTGCGCAACGGCATGTAAACGGGGCTTTACGTATGACCTCCTAAATCTTCATACTAAATTTTGTGTCGATAAATTCATTTTCAGGCTCCCATAGCGAAATTTTTTTTATTATAAACTTTCATTACGATGGAGCTGTGTAATAATAAAATTTCAAGTTATTATCAGTAATGATATTACACTAAGGTACAAATAAAAATCAATTAGGACATATTCAGTAGCTATTTCATGAAGTAACAGTCAACAATTTAAGGCTATAATAACATCAGACCTGCTTCCCCGAGAATAAACTTAACTTTTAAACTAAGTTTGAAACTTGTCAATTTTTGTAGGATTATGAAGTCCTTATGAATAACTTGAGCGTTGGGAAGGCCGCAGTAACCTCAGGGCTGCCTTGTAGCTGCCTGTCCTGGGTCTTCGGGAGTCTGTTCGCATGATGACCTTCCGTCCCGCTTCGGGTCTTCCTGGGTTTCACGGAGCCAATGAGTTGTAAATTAATTTATCTTAATTTTAATAAAATTAAAATCTATATCTAGGTACTTCATATTATTGTATTAATTTACACAATTCTTATTATTATTGTTCTTCTCATCCAGATCCCCTGAATAGGTTTTGACCATTTTTGCGATGATGTCTGTCTGTGTGCAAGTGATTGGAAAGTTGTGTGCGCTTTACCGCAAAAACGATTGTAGCTATCAACTTGAAATATGGAATGAAGGGTCACATGTACTAACTTAGATCTGATTAGATTTTGGCCGAAATCGAACGAAAATTAAGACTATTTAACTTCGGGGCCTAAGTACATTTTACAAGATACCGCATATGTTTATGATTTAATCGACAGTTGAGTTTTTGCTGATGCGGCTAAAAATTGATGAAGCTGATATGCTTATTACAACAGCAGTTATTGTGGTTTGTGGTCTGACGTTAATCCTCCCTCTGGGAGAAAAATGTATGTCTGCCTGTGTGCCTGTGAACACGATAAATACCGATCAAATGAATGTAACGACAAGAAATTTTATATGTGTACCCAGCACCCGACGATACCCTTTGATTTTCAGTCAAATCGGCGAATGGGAAAGGGAAATTATAGGGGTGGTTTATTTGTTATGACTCATGCCCGGGCTTAACTATAAAGTTTTATCACCTACTACCAGAGCGCTCTTTCGTCACTCTGGTGGACATGAGCCCTGACACCACACAGGCTTGGGATCAACGCTTAACGTCACATCTAAAGGACGGCGTGCTCAAGGTTTATTCATTCAGGAATCAGGGGTCGGAAAACCTAAAATTCCGTTGAAAACTCATGAAATTACATAACTTGGTATAAAGAAGAAATAGCAGTTTTTCTATCAACTTAAGATACTCTTATCAACTAATGAGACATTTCTTCTCAACTGCAATCTTAACGAAACAATTGTAAGAGCTTCATCATTTTTTTCTTGAAAAAACTCTTCAGAGCACCCCTTCCTCCAACCCCTATCTCCCTTATCCCCCCTTCCCTCCAGAAAAGTCTAAAGGAAGACCGTATTGTGAAGTCTCCTTAAGGGAGGGAGGGAGACGGGGGTGGTTTGGGGGGTGAGACAGGCGCAGTAAGGACCCCCTCCCACCACTGCCCCCTCAGGTTGGGGCCCCCCACACAGTGAGTCGGCCCCCCCTAGGGCCTCAGCGCACCACCGTCTCAGAGGTAAGCCACCGTCTCCACTTACACTAACCACTCAGTCACTACTTTTCGTTCGTACAAATTCAGAAAAGGTGGTCAATACCTCCAGAGTGGTGCAATATGTTTTTTTTTTTTTTTTTTCAAAAGTCAAAAATAGTTTTAAAAAAAGTTAATCTAATGTAGTCATTTTAGCGTTGGTAATATATATTTTTAAATTCCAAATGTGAATTTGTTTCTTTGAACATAGCTATTTTTGAAAATGAGTAATTGAAGGACATTATGAACAGGTTTCTGTGATTAGGTTTTTTCATATTTCAATGATTATTCCAGAGTCGAGCATTCAATCTATCTTTGGAGTAAACCACCATATCGATGTTTTACAAAATAAAAACTACAGGCTGACATCATTTTTTGCTCAATTTGATCTTGAAAGCACTTCTGAATAGCTGATCAGTTGTATAAGAATTCTTTGATTTTCTTCTTACATCGATGTACAAGAGTAGAATATTAGATCAAGAAATTTTAAAATGGTTGGTATATCTTAAGGATTATTAACAATAGAGTAATGCAACATAGATTTGCTCTAAAAAATTATGGTTTAAATAATATTTTTGAATTTACTCAAAGGTATCTGTTAGGGGACTCGGAGGCATACCTGTTGAATCTTCTAAGGGCGCCGGTAGCTCAGTGGTGTGCGTGCTTGCCTTCTGAGCTCAAGATCGTGGGCTCGAAACCTGACCGAGGCCCTTAGTTTATTATATTTGGAAGGTAAAATAAACTTAAACACGCCGTCCTTCGGATGGGACGTTAAGCGATGGTCCCGAGTCTCTACGATCTCAGGTACTCGTTAAAGACCCCTGCCCTAGGTGAATAAAAATTTAAGGTAGGCAAAATTTAGGACTCCCATAGTAGAGTTGGGCTCATGTCTAGCAGAGTGACGAAAGAGCGCTCTGGTAGTAGGCGATATGAATTCGTAGTTAAAGCCCGGGCATGAGTCATAAATTTGAGATAATTTGTTGGAACAATTCATTGTAATACGTTGGATTTATTAAAAAATTGGTTATTATTAGATCGGGCTATCTTCCATGCCGTCTATTACCAGTCACCCGAACACGGTTTTTGAAAATTTGAATGTCACTTGGGAGATTACGACGAATCAAATGACGTATAGATAATTAAAATAAGTCCAGCCGTTTAGGCTATCCAAGGGAAAAAAATAATAGGTTTTGTGCCTCATGTCCGAGTTTTAACTTCGAGGTCATATCGCTAGCTACCAGAGCGCTCTTTCATCGCTCTGGTGGTCATGAGCCCGACTTGACTATGGGAGTCCTAAATTTTGTCTGTCCTAAATTTTTATTTACCTAGGGAGGGGTCTTTAACGAGTAACTGACATCGCACAGACTCGGGATCATCGCTTAAAGTCAAGGGTCTTGGCTGGGTTTCGAACCCGGAATTTTCAGCTCAGTAGACTATGAAAAAATAATATAACACATACGAAATTATGAAGAATAATATCCTCCCTCCGCGTTCCACAGTCGGGTAAAATGACGTAGGTACAGTTTTATGACTAAACATATAAGTTGGAAAGTCATACAAAGTTAGGTGTAGCAGTTTAGGTGGATAAATATGTACATAAAGTAGTAGGTCTCTCAGCCACCACCGCCTTGGTCTTCGGGGAAGGTTGTTGGGGCCCGAACTGAATGACGTAGGGAAAGGGCGATGAGGGATTAGAGGAGGAGTAGATTCTGTTCGACGTTCCGTTGTGATATGCTACCATGGTGAACCTCGATTATATATGCCGGTAGCTCAGAGGTAGGGTGCTAGCCTACTGAGCTCAAGATCATGGGCTGGAAACCCGGCCGAGACCCTTGGGTTTTTTATATGACGTTGAGCGATGGTCCCGACCGAGCCTGTACGATGTCAGGTACTCGTTAGAAATCCCTCTACCCTAGAGCTGACAAAACCAATATAGACAACATTTAGAACTACCACAGTAGAGTCAACCAGAGTGATAAAAGAACTCTCTGGTAGTAGGCGATATGACTTCGTTGTAGCCCGGGTATATGTCATAATAACTAACTTACCTAATATTTTAGGTAGTAACTTGATAATAATTCGTTGATTTTAAACTGTTCATTATTGAACATATCTTTTCCCCCATATACACGAAGAAAAGAGAGATAGAGGGAGGCGGGGAATGTGTTTTTAGGGGCCACCTGTGAGAGGAAGACGAGGAGTGGGTAGCAACAGTTAGAGAGGACCGAAGGAGGAGACACTGTTATCTTGACAAGGGCGGGAAATAGATCACAGAGGGTTGGGCTAGCTTGGAACCAGTGACCATGGAATAGCCTCAACAGGGGAACATTTAAGACCCGCAAATACCTTCTTCTAAAAGTCGTCAGTGAATCTCCGGAATGAGGAGGCAACCTGGTCTCAATCTACGGTATCACAAGCGTCTACACTATGCAATGTTGCGCAACATTGTATATAGACGGTCTCAGGTCTCCCATTTCGCATGCATTTCATTATTGAAGTGAACGGTTTTGTAATGACGTTCGACGTTTGCTTTCTTCCCAACTGCTACACTTGCATTACAAAGTAAGCACACATATTCGTCCTTTACCTAGGTAAAAAAATACCTAATCAGTTTCCCATTCAACATGAAAATGATAAGTTTTTTTTTGCTGGAACTCGCCATTATTAGAACAGTAAACGTAGTCCGAAGTATGCATAAAACATAAGAGAAATATAATAACCTGCACTCACGATCACACACCAGTCACTGACTGACAGACGCGCGGGACGCGTAGCGGGGGTGAGTAGTGCAGATTAGCCAACCCAAGCGCTGCGTCTGAAATTTCCCCACGAGCTACCAAAAACTTCCCTGCGAGCTACCTGTAGCTCGCGAGCTACGGTTTGGCGACCACTGGTCTACTGGATGTCTATAGACATTTGCTAGTCCCCGGTCTCTGAGGCCAGAATCGCGAGACCCGGTCTACCAGTGTGTACTAGGCTTTACCGTGTCTTACCAGTTCGAAAAGAATTTGGGTGGGGAGGGGGTGAGTTTCGTGTTATGGCCGATAACAATACTTTTTTTTTTTTTTTTAATTTTGTAAATAACTATATAAGAGCTTATAAAACAAAGAGATATCAGATAATGTTATAAACAAAAGCGGAACAACTTCCTTCTCTTTGTGAGACCACACTCAAATGAGGTTCAAATCGACCCACATTTATCTCGTGAAAAGCCACAACGCCCCTCAAAAAATAATTTAAGTGGCTCATTCTTCGTCCATTGTTTATAATTTTTCAAATGTGTGAATCACGAGCGGCCCCGATCTGCCGCCTAACTTGTCACTATATTCCCTAGTAAACAGTATGTACGTCCAGTAATCTTAGAGAAACCGCCGGTGAGCCACATGTTATTTTATCTTCGTTATTTCTAGCTTTAGCAAAAAAATGTATGGAACACAACATGTTTGAAATAAAAATGTCTTTCATTATGATCCAGTAACACATTCACATATAATCAATGCTAAACTTTGCCTCTTTTCAGTGATTTTGAATTCATATGTATCCTAAAAGGCGTGTCAATACATTCATTACATCAGCAGATATTAGGGTTTTTGAGTTGAGCCCCCTCCCCTTATCCACCCTTTCCCTTCGGCTGATTACGGAAAAATTAATAGCCGTTGTTCTTATGGGTTTTTGAATGTATGTCGATACATTCTTTCTTGTTGGTAATGTCTCACAAACATACAGATAGAAAATTGTTTTGTTTTTTTTATTTTTGCAATCAGCGTGTCGGAAAACATAAAATTGCTGTGAAAACTCAACATATGAGTGTTTGTTTTAAGCCGCCCATCTTCCTTTGGCCAATTTGGATGTAAATCAGTACGTGTCGTCCTTATGAGCTTCTGGATACACATATAAAGTTTTGTGATGATACATTCATTCTATCGGGAACTATCGACATAAAATTCCGGTTGAAAACTCGACATCGAATTACTGACCAAACTTCTATAGTTCGCTCCTTTTGAAGTTCTTGATACACGTACTAAATGTCCTGTTGATACATTCGTACGTCGACAGTTGTAAGAGCTTTTGGGTCAATCTCCCCCCATAAACTCTCCGTTCCCTTTGTGGATTTGTCTGAAAGGGGCTTATAGCTTGCGTATGTAAAAATATTTTTAGCCTTCAAAGGATAGCAGTCACTGTTTGATTTATATTTTATACTTATAAAACCACTGGCTTTACAAATTACAAAATATGAAAAGACTTTATTTTAATTATCATCATTCACAAGCTTCGTCTAACAAGTAACAGCTAACAATCTTCTGGCGGGTGGGCTCGAGTGTTGCCACAGTAAAAATATCTAACAAACAATACTAATCAACGAACAAGATGTAGAGAAATATCATAAAAACTTCAAATCCTGCCTTTGCCTGCGCTGTTTTATCAAAACATTAATGGTTATTTGTTTCTTAAGCTTCCCTGGGATGTTACTATGTTTCTTTTTTCCGTCATTTTTTTTTTTCCAGAAGTGTCTTCTTTTTTTCTTTTTTGACAATATTTCGGAACACTTCCACGTCCCTTCTTCTGGTCACTATGAACCAAAGTTCATACCTATAACCGAATAATAACTACAACCTTTCATACAGCCGTGACCAGAAAAAGGGACGTGGAAGTGTTCCGAAATATTGTCCAAAAGAAGACACCTCTGGGAAAAAAATACTGGAAAAATGAACAAATTAATGTTTATTAGGAAAAATAAAAATATTTTCCCTCTCAACTATACTAGTCAAGATTACGATACCCAGAAGGAACAAGATTTTGGAACATCTAAACATTGCTCCTCTCTTTTTGACAAAAGAGTGACTAATAAAGGAACTGATTTTTTTAATGCACTTCCCCCCCTTCTTGAAAGTAATAGAGACAATAAAAAAAATCAAATTTCAATAAAAAATGTTTATGATAAAGGAAACGGAACTTTTTTCTCACTATTCAAAAATAATAAAATAACCATGATATAGTTCATCCGACCATCGGGCAGTCTCTTCATATCCATTTAAAATAATATATATGTATATATTTATTAATTATCAAATTTCCCATTTTAATAGAGTTTAGGATCGCGTTGTTTACTGTGGATTACTGTGACAGAGATAATCTCTAGTTCATGTCTGAAAAACAGGATAAAATGTCTATTCGGAGTTAATGTTGAGGAAGCCTGAGTTTCGTGGAACAATAAACCAAAAAAGTCCTCTTATTACGCTGGAAAAAAAAACTTTCATATAATTGGCATCGTTTTTTTTCTTCAATTTTTGCTTACCCAGATTTTATGAAGTATAGAGGAAGTTGTGTAATTGGTCAAAAATTAGATGCGGAGTTTTTAACGGAATATCATGTTTTCTGACCACCAGATTCGATTAATACGAAGAAAGAAAATTAATCAATAAGGCTTTGCTCTTCCGCCAAAGCCAATCGACCGTTTGTGGGAAAACTAAATATTTGATTTACATAGCGGCTTCTAATTCCTCATATTAAATTTTGTGTCGATACATTCAATACATCGGCAGTTACTGGGATTTTTGTGTTGAGCCTCTGTCTGATTCTCCCCTTCCATTTGGCCGATTTGGCTGAAAATCAATGGGTGTCGTCTTAAGAGGGCTTTGAATTTACATATGAAATTTCGTGTCAATATATTAATTACAACAGCAGTCATTACAGTTTTTTCCCCCTTTGGCTGAAAATTAGTAGGTGTCGTCCTTAGAGGGATCTGGATAAATTTCGTGTTGATATATTCATTTTATCGGGAGTTATCGTGTTCACAAACATTTTCTTTTTTAATTTTTTTCACTCCCCTATACGAAGCTGGGGATGTAACAGCTGATTTGTTGTTGAATGATCAAAATAAAGAAGGCATGAATGGTACTTCCCCGAGCAACGCCAGGCACCACAGCTCGTCCTTAATAATAAAAGTCTAGGATGGATGTCTATAGGGCCCAAAAGAGGACAGGGAGGGGGCGGATTTAGGAGGCGGTGAATCTTTGCAGTAACAGCAATATCCGTTAATCAAGTCACAGTTGAGCCAAAATGAGCTCTCTCCAGATATACTGTTGTACCTATTACAGCAAGGCGTAGTCAGGCAGTCCTCCGTAATTTACAGAAGCCTTTGTAGCCCCAGCTAATCACTGTATATATATACACATGTATTACAGTATATGCATGTATTACAGTATATGCATTAATTATAGTATATCCAAATTAAATAATACAAATTGTGAAACCTTTTGTTGATCAGCAGACATCCGTGAAAATATGTTGCGTTGAATAGATTTAATTGAAAACTAATTAAATATTACCAGCATATGTAAAAAGTGAACAGATGTAGCGTGGGTTGAGGAAAACTAAGAAATTAGGATGTTAGGCTGATCAGATGAGCAAAGGAAAGTGGTACAAATGTAGAGTAGATTGAGGGAAATTAGGAGGTTAGGCTGATCAGGTGAATAAAACAAAGGAGTACATTTGTAGCGTGGGTTGAGGGAAATGAGGAGGTTAAACTGATCAAGGGAGCAAAGCAAAGGAGCATACGATTAGTGTGGGTTTAGAAAAACGAGAAAATGAGGATGTTAGGCTGATCAGATGAGCAAAGGAAAGAAGTACAAATGTAGCGTAGATTGGGGGAAATTAGGAGGTTAGGCTGATCAGATGAGGCGCCCCTCCTCGTCCCCGCCACCTTCTCTCTCTCTCTCTTCACCCCGCTGCCTCTCGCCTCTGTCGCTACTCGAAATGTTATTTATCTATGTTATTTCCAACTGTAGCGCAAAAATGTATAAACAAACAAATGTTTAAAATGATATGTTTCCTAGGCTTCCAGGCGATGAATGAACTACAAAATTGAGAACAGTGCCTCATTAAGGGCCCCGGGCTTCCTATAATTCAACACTTTTTAACATTTTTAAAAGTCGTCGGTGGACCACCGGCATTGTACCTCCCACAATGAATAAATAAAACAAACCTATTTTTGAAATATTGTCTATTCCACTAAAGATATATATACATATATAACTACCGGTTTCGGCTTTATACCATCGTCAGGTCTAGTTATGAACCTCCCACAATGAATTAGTCAATTAACTTTTCGCTTCCCCGCCAAAAATTGTCGACCGTTTGCGCTAATATTAAAAAATGAGGTTTTGACTTTTAAAATGAAATTTCATGGGGATACATTCATTACAATGGCAGTTATTAGAGGTTTTGAGTTAAGCTATTCCCCTAATCCCTCTTCTTGTCTTGGCCATTCGATACATTCATTCTATTGTCAGTTATAATAGTTTTTTTGTTAAGCCTCACCCCTAATCCCCCTCTTCCCTTTGGTCGATTCGGGTGAAAAACAATAGGTGTCATCGTTACGAGGGTGTTCTGGATTTACATATAAAATTTCGTGTCGGTATGTTCGTTCTATCCGGGAGTTATTGTGTTCAGAGACACACTGACAGCAATTTTTTTCATATTTGGAATCTACAAGAGGTCGGAAAACTCGAAATTCCGTTGAGAATCCGCATCGAATTTTTGACCTATTACATAACTTATATTTCTTATAGCGGGGGAAGAAAATTCTGAAATTGAAATTGCAGTAAAATGTTACCTCAGTTATATAAAGGTACAGTGTCCATTTGAGCAGTTCGGGCCAGCCTTGTCAAACTCGCCCCCCTTTATGTCATGAAATCGTTGTTTTTAAATTTCAAAGAATTTCCCAGGATAAGGGTAACAGATCTGACAAAAGTCTAAACTTTATTTATATCAGAGAATATATATGTTTCGGGTGGAAAGGGGTCCTAATGCCCGGATCCAGGAGTTCAACCTTTCTCATTGTTCAATTGTCTGCAAAAGATGTCGACGATTTTATTCAACATAATATGTTCACCCTGAAGATGTCATTCTCTTCAGGGTGAAGTTGTCTACAAACTGACTATCGGTGTTTTTTTGTTTAAGCTGTTTCCTGCGTTTTTCGTCATTGGACCAGATGAACAATTTTTTCACAGTATTAATGACTTTTCACACTTCCGAAACCAATTCTTGATTCTATGTAGTTTCAGTCTATCAATTTTATTCAAAATAACGAATAACGAATAATTAATAAAACTAATAATATCATTCAGGGATAATAAATAACTCAGTTTTTAGTTATTCGATTGATGAAACGGATTTATTAGAAGAAAAATTGTTTTTACAATTACAATTTTTTTATCCATTTATTTTTACTTTCTTATATGTAAAGGGATCGAAGGAAAGGGGACTCGACTCAAATACCCTAATAACTGCCGATGTATCGATAAAATGTGATAATGAAAATTATGTAAAATAAAAATGATAATTCTAATAAATTAAAATAATTGAATTAATAATAAATAATAAAATTACCACATTTCCTGTAGAAATTATATCTCTAGTCTTTTACTAAATTTTGATTTCTATAGTAATTTCCGAAAAGGGCCCTAAAAAAAATATCGTAAGTTCAAGACGTGCAATTTTGAAGAAAGTGCACGTATTAAAAAAAAAAATCAATTAACAAACTTTTCATTTGAATTTCTTTTAAATATAATAATGAGATGCCATATTCTGTCTAATCCAAAGGTATCAATTATCTTACTGGGTAAGCAGGGAAAATAAATAGTATAGAATAAGAGAACAAATATTTGGGTTTATTTACTTAAATATACATTATAAAATCAAAAAGCAAGATTGGAACAAAAACTATTCAGAAGAAAAATCTTACAAACTAAATTCTTAAAACTATTTCAATCTTTTTTTTGTTTTATATTTTGGCCATTATTTATATACAATGTTTTATATTTTTGGACATAAATATTTTGTACATATAAATAAATAAAAGTACCTCCTTTTTGCGCATCAATTTCAAAGGTTTTTCCACCTTTTTAGTTCACTACATCTCTACTCAGACCTCTCACCTCCACCAGACAACTTCGACTCGCCCACACTATTTAGAACAGCTGATGGTCGTTTTTCACTCATTGGCTCGTTTCAAAACAAATGCGACTTCATATAATTATTTAATAATTTAGTTATTTCACTGTTTTTATACAAACAAATATAATTAATTTTATAATATATTATTAATAATTAAAATGTGTGTAATTTTATACATCACAATAAGTATGAGTAACAATATTATAGTATGAGTACAACTATTTTAAGCTCAAACGGTCTAAATAGAAAGGAGAGCGAAAATGGAATTGATTAATTTGTCTTGGGGAAGTACATGAAGTGATTCACGTTTTTTTCAGTGTTTTGGCCACAGCTACTTGCCTACAAATCCGTTTACATAACAGAAGAACCGGAAACCCAGAGCTATTGTAGGGCTGCAGTGACGTTGCAGTGTCACCTCTATCAATGTACTGGCCTAATCAAATTGATAGCCTACATCTCTCTCTTTCTCTTTTTTTTACTTTGATCAGATTTATAGCAAAGTGCTTAGAGTAGCACTTTCTCATCTGGTATAGGGTCTGGTGTTAGCTGCAGTTTGTGTGCTGCAGTGTGTATCCATGAGGGAACTCTGTCATGTGTTGTCCCACCGTCAGATAATTCCTGGATTACCGAGGCCCCCCTTAAAAAGGTATGTACAGTCACTTCTGTGTTCAACTTCCAATGTTCCTCTCCCAGAATTGGAGCGCTAGTGTACCCCTTCTACACTCAAGTTTTATAATTTAAATTTTAATTCATCTTTACTCACAGACTTACTGGCCAGCAAGACGAAAAAATTGTCGGTGAATCACCGGCTATGTACATCCCCAGGACGAATAAATTAATTACGTTTTCGCTCTCCCTCTGAAGCAAATCGACAGTTTTGACAAAAACTCAACATTCTAAATTTTGCGACGATACAATCATTACATCGGCAGTTATTGGGTTTTTGTGTTAAGCCTCCCCCGTAATCCCCCTTCCCTTTGTCCGATTTGGCTGAAAATGCATAAGTGTCGTACTTGAGTGAAAGCTACAGTTGCAACCTACGTTGTTAAGAAAAAAAAATAAAAAAAAATCGTCTGTCATTTAGAATTATTTTATTTTATTTTTTGCTTCCTCTGTATATATTGGTTTCATTTTATTAACAGACTCTTAAAAAAACCTATTCCCATGTTTCTTTGTTTATTAGTGGACAATAGACAGATTTCCTGTTTTTCTGACTACGGAGGCGACTTTCGTTGTCCGCCCGATGTATGTATGTTGTTTGTTTAATATGAAATACCAAAAGGTCTTTTTTTAAATATATATTTGTGAACAATAAAATGGCATGCTGAAAATAAAAAATGAAAAAATTAATTTAGATGTCAAAAAAAGATTATCTTATACCAACCACTTTTTTACGGATCACTCTCCTCCCCTCCTTCTTCTTAAATTTATATCATACTGGCATTACTGGGTATAGTTAGTCACTTATTGTGACTTTAACTTTGAGGTCACATCCCCTACTATTAGAGCGCTCTTTCGTCGCTCTGGTGGACAAGAGCCCGACTTAACTATGGGAATCCAAAACCCCATAAGGACTATATTAAATAAGTAATACATATATATTTTATGGAGGGCTCCGGTAGCTCAGTTGTATGCGTTCTTGCCTTCTGAGCTCAAGATCGTGAGTTCAAAACCCGGCCATTGTCCTTAGTTTATTTTATCTGGGACGTAAAATAAACTTATGCATGCCGTCCTTCGGGTGGGACGTTAAGCAATGGTCCCGAGTCTATACGATGTCAGGTACTCGTTAAAAACCCCTGCCCTAGGTGAATAAAAAATTTAGGGTAGGACTCCTAATGCAGTCTCGTTACTGCATCATGTCCAAAAAAGTAAAAAGATGGATACGTTGGAAAGTATAGAAATCAAATTGGAAAGGAGGAAGAGAGAGTCCCCCCTCCTCAACTCTAGAGAGGGGATGGGAGGTTTGTCCAGTCTCACGTACACCGTTCTCCCAGTTGTGACTCAAAAGGTGGACAGGGATAACTCGTCTGTCCCCATCCATGATATTTTAAATTGTTAATGTTTTAGATTGTTATTATTATTTTTTTTTTTTATTATATTATTTAGTTCTATTCAAAATTTTTAATTTTTTATCAGGTATGTTTAATCAAAAATTGTGTTTTCAATTTAATTAATTATCTTTGCTATTTATATTACATATTATATTATGGATGGTTCTTTTGTAGACTGCCTGATGATGAGGGAAACCTCGAAAGCCGGCTAGCTATTACTACCAATAAAAGTCTGTGAGAGGTCAGACTATCTTATATTTGACATACTGTGAAAAAAAGAAACTAGTGGTAAAAAAAATATGTTAGACTGATACCTCTGTATAACTTATTTAACAAGTCCACTACATGCGCCTACCACCAAGAAATATATAGCTAATAATGTCCAGCCAGATCAGGGAAAGGGATATGGAGAGGGGGCCCGAACTAAAATTAATTTGCGCAGGGAAAGTATATCGACGACTTTTTTTTTTATTCGGAAGTTAAAAAAAAAAAAAATTTATTGGCTCAGCACACTTAGTGCTCTACACATTAAAAGAGAAACATAAAGTATATTATATACAAGGGGTTATATAATTTGTTGGTATATCTGAGGTTTGAGTCGCCTGTTGGGGGTGGTCCGACCGAGGGTGAAGAAGGTAGCGGCCGGCACATCGACAAGACCATCGTGAAACTGCTGTGAAACCTGGGTGATATGGTCTGCAACTTCCGACACTCCCAACACGCCGGATTTGACTGTTTCGGTCGAACCTAGGGGCCTTTACTGCCAATCGGAGAACCCTGATTTCATGTTTTGCTGGCCCCCAGCCTGACAGGGCAAGCGTATGTGAGCAGTGGTCGTAGTAATAAGTTGTAATGAACTTTGTGCTTGAGTGGAGTGTTTCTGTTAATGAGTGGGAAGTTAAAAATGTGGGCTAAGTGGAGGCGGGCACAACCAAATCACACTTCGACACTATTTACGAAGCACCCAAAAAGGATTAATTTACTAAATACATAGCAATTAGGTTGGCCGACAATACAGACTGTTAACTGGTCCATTAGTGTGGAGTGTGGGTCTGTCTGTGGACCGTGGACCGTAGCCAGGACGAGAGATTGATGAAGCTGCATCTCGCAGGTCCATTCATCACTCCCCACTCCCCACTCCACCCGACCAACAGCTCTCTCCACTTTTATATTAAATCTCAGCCAGAGGTCTGACTTATCGTCCTCCGCCTGTCTAATAGCTTATCAACAGCAATATATGAAAAATGTTTTAAAAAACCACTTACCCCCTCCCCCGAGGGTTGTCATTGTCACATTGTCCATTATAGCAGGGACCCAAGGCTACTTTGGTTGACAAAAAAAAAAAAAGTGGCCGGTGAATCACCGTTAGTGTACTTCTCCATAACGAATTCATCAATTAACGCTTCTCCTCCAAAACCAGTACCCATACTCAGGGGCGTAGCCAGGATTTTGAGCAGGGGGGCAAAGTTAGGCTACGAAGGTGGGGGTATAGACTCCCGGGGGCACAGTCCGCAGTTTTCGTGGTTAGCGTTGCAGACTTTTTGTTATTAATTTGGGAGACTCGTACCTCTAGAAGCTCCCTCTGAGGTAACCACTGACTGTAATACTTAAGTTGACTTTACATGAGCAGCAAAAATGCAAAGTGCAGCAGCAGCAAATCCACGCTGTGGTTTCTGTGCTTTTACACATCCAATAGCGTGCATTTTCTGCTGCTACGCTTTGCATTTTGACTGCGCATGTAAAATCAGCTTTAAGAGTATAAAGTATAACATAAATGACGATTTTGAGCGAGGAAATGAAATGATCGAATTCATATATATTTAAAAAAATATAATATGACTTCTTTTGTACATGTACATTTATGTAACAGTCATTGCCGAATTAGGAATCAGACGCACGGGAAATTTGAAGATCCTGTTGGTAACTTGCAAGCAATCCATTTTTAATAAAAACAATTTTTTTAGTTTATTTAATTTGTATCTTGATTTTTTGCTCTGGCCAGGGGGGGGGGCACGCGCCCACCCCCTGCCCCCCCCCCCCTCCTGGCTACGCCCCTGCTTATACTTAATTTCATGTCGATAAATTTATTTCATTGGCAGTTATTAGTGTTTCTGAAACAAGCCCCCCTTCCTTTCAGTCAATTTCGCAGAAAATTAATAGGTGCCGTCTTTATGAGGTTTTTAATTTAAATATGAATAAATGAATAACTTTATTTCTTATAAAGAATTATCTTACAGCAAGGAGTTCGATACAGAATTATAAATACATTGATTCAATAACTTATAACAAAAAGAACACACAAAATAAAAAAAACAAAAAAACAATACTTATATTAATAAAAAGGTAAAATTAAAATTAAAACTTTTTTTATTTTTTTTATTGGTCTTATGTACGATGCATATTAGCCAAGTCGCTTATAACGGTAGTATCTAGTTATTTATAACATCCATGGCCACTGGAGGGAGTTCTATCTACGAAATAAAACTCTAAACAGACCCGGACAGGATTCGAACCCGCAAACCAAGACCATGCGACCGAAGCCCTACGCTCTAGCCCGCTAGGCCACCATGGCCCCCAAACAATACAAACTACTTACATACAGTTTTCTAGAAAACTTTATACAAATACAAACCGATAAATACGTATATTATCTTCTCAACACTTACCTCCCCAACGAAAGTTGAAGAGAAGATGGAACCGCGACTTATTGCCACCTTGAATCATATTTCGACATTATTGTCCTTTATTTTATCATCTCTCTTACCCATCCATCAAAATTGTGTTTCAATTTCTTTTTATTTATTTTATTATTATTATTTTATTTTATTTATTTTTTATTATTAATTTTGTTTTTGTCCTAATACCTAATTAAGATAAATTTTCGTCCCGAGGTAGCCTTCCTCTCACCCGCCACCATATCTATACTATACGTACCATCCATAGATGCTGGTTGTTGCACCCCAGCAACAGTTGTATCTTTATAAATAGAAGACAAAAAAAAAAAAAAAAACTTGGACAACTAACTCTTTGTCTTTATTCTTTTTGAAAAATAAAAATTAAATCCACAGGTAACTTTAGTCTTTTAGAATTTTTCACTTGAAGCTTGTTAGGACAAACAAATAAATATGATGAAGCTTCTGTTCATCTGAGACTAATAGTAAGTTGCGGAGATGTGCCTGTTGCTGAGAGACATCTACCGGAACAACTCCCAAATACCTAGCCAGGTATTGAATTTAAATATAAAATTTCATGTTGATATATTCTTAACATATGAAGTTATTGGGTTTTTTGACTAGCCCCCCTCTGAGCCTCCCTTCCCTTCTGCAGACTGCGCTGAAAATTAATAAGTGTCCTCCTCATGGGGTTTTGAATTCATATATGAAATTTTATTACAACGGCAGTTATTTGACTTTGTGAGTTAAGCCTCAGCTCTAATCTCCCCCTTCCCTTTGTCTGATTTGGCTGAAAAACGACAGGTGTCCTAATAAGGTTTTTAATCTCCGGCATTGTACTTCCTCAGCTCAAATTAACTGTAATAAAGGTCCGCTCTAAAGGGAGGGGGGAGGGGGCGTTTGTCCATCCCACCCCTTAAATTTAAGCAAAGAAGAAAAAACACATCATGAAATTCATAAAATTAAAGAAATGTAGGTACTAGCAGGTTGACCGAGACTAACTTTAGGCAAAATTTATGATTCCGAGAGCGAAGGACTCATTTCCAATGGAGCAGCGAAAAGCTGTAATCCTCGTATTGCGATATACGTCGCATCTAAAGTCCAGGGTCTTACAAAAAAACAAGCAGTACATTTTCTTTACTTTAAATTCAATCGTAATAAAATTATTTACAAATTTAAACTAAAATTTGTAATTTTGAAGAAAATATTAGAAAGAAGAGAATTATGATTGGTTCATGTATTGAAGGGTTCCGTAGAAGTATATCCTCAACGGTTGATGACATTATTTTTTGTATTTATTTACTTGTAAGTCATAACTATGCAAACTGTTTAGTCAACAACGTTCATAATGTAAACACACGGCTAATCCCTCTCTGCGTCTGATACTCAGTCCCCTGCTATAGTTGCCCGTGAGAGGACCTATTTATTGCCGTATTTTATTACGGGCTTCCTTCTTTTTTGGACTTGCGATCTGCCAGGGTCCCCGTTCAGCCTTGTCTTCGTTCGTCCGACGAGCTTCGTTCTTCTGATCTCACCGTTCTTCGGGTTCCATCATCCTTCGAAGATCATCATTTTCGTTTGTATTTCAACTTCACTATTTTCACCACAGTGTTGTCAACATAAAGATATTTATCATTTTATTTTTATTTTCATCGTGGGCTCACGTTAATATTTTCAGTTTTAATTACATACTGGGTATTCAAACATTGTTTCTTACTCAACTACTTTTGTTGTGGGTAGTCCATAGTCGATTATATTATATTTTTTATTATATTACTTTCAGTGATTACTTTTTAACAATATAAATTTATATATATACTTTTTTTTGTTTTAAGAATTGATATTCTGTTCGTTTTTATTATAGATCCGATAGGTCCGATAATATATAATAAGTATTTACCCAATCTTTTTGACTTATTTTGATAAGAATTTCTTTTCAAACTCAAGTTAATTTTTAATTTTATTTTGATTAGCAAGATTTATCCTTTTTTGCGTCATTGAATATACATATATATACTAGCAGTAATACCCGGCGTTGCCCGGGGAACTTTGACTTTTCTCCCAATATCTCCTATAAGGCTATTCAGTTCCTCGACAGTACATTCATGATGTTATAATTTTCAATTATTCATACGGAATAAGGCTTATAGTCCTTCAACTGTAGTAACGCTAGCTTTGGAGCTAAAACTAATTTATTCAAAAAGATTTCTCATTAATCGTTGCAATGGTTTTCGAGTTACAAAGATTGCGTGGGTGGATGCTGGGATGGACCAGATATTGAGGTACTAATACGCCTATAACCTTCCACAGACGATGACGAACAAATTTTTAAAAAAATTAATGAAATGCATGAAGCCGTTCGTGAGTTATAGCGGTACAACGCACAGACATCTTCAGCTTTATATATATGATATATACATTTTTTTTTCTTTCTTATAATATATAATTTTTTTTACATTGTTCTCAGTATTATTATTATTGTGTGTCCCCTTTATTTTTATTCTCCGTTTCCCTATCATGTGCTTGTCCAATAATTAAGAAGCTCCGGCGAAATTAAATTTATTTGAGAATTTCCCTATTCAAAAAGAATAGGGAGCCTTCAATTAAATACAAACATAATTGCACAACGAGCGGCTGGGCTGACATATTTACATAGTATGAAGAACAAAATGAGTATATAAAAAAGAAAATGTGAAATAAATAGGTAAATAAACGAAATGACATGAAAGGCTTGAGGGAGGGAAAGCAGCCAGCGGTGGATCTCCATGACATCACTTGATAACAGATCTCTCTGCCTAACTCTTGGGAGATTGGCGGGTAAATATGGATTTAAAATTTTGCGAAGAACTTCCTGATTTGTGTGTAGGTAAATTTTGATGTATAAACGTTCGTGAGTGACTAATCTGAAGTTACTTTTAGGAGTACTGTCTGTGAAACTTGCTCCAGTTTTTCTCTAGCGTAGGATTCAAAGAGGAAAATTAATTCTAGGAACAATTTAGAGGAAGCACTTTTCGATTTCCTTTCATCCTGTTGGTGATAATCGCAGAAAACAATTAAAACAAGAGTTTATTTTTCTTCAAAATGAGTGTTGTAATCATAGAATTATTCAGGAATTATCGTTAATCCTTTCAATGTAATCACGGTTAATATTATCAACCGCTTATTGTGATCAAAATGGCTTGGAATGGGCCCACCTAATATCAATGCATTGAATTTTTTCAGTTTATTGTTATCGATATTTCGTGTATTGTGATCAATGTCGAGATCTAAACGATGAATTATTTTTTAGCTGGTTGTTCTGAAAACCAGCTATTGCTGTTGTGATCGTTCTCGGACCCAGTTCTTTGTTTCATTTTCTGGGAAGCGAAAAGACTGGAGCTAAACTGAACATCCGCTTCTCCCACCACAGCAGTCAGAGCTGTGTGTTATTGTCTTATCAATCAGTAAGTCAAATTTCGTGCAAACTCAAATTGTTTTGTGAAATTAAAGGATTCGTATTTAAATAAACGAACAAATGTTGAAAGGTCATGATCTCAGTTCTTCAGAAAAATTATACATCTTAAGATTGTACGATCGCCTTTTTACGGATAAAACAAGTTTTAGATTGTACATATGGCACCTTTACCGGAACAGTGACCTAACTCAAAAAATTTCGATTTTCAGGTTAAGAAGTGTTCGGTCATAAATTGTCCATATTTTTACTAGAAAAGGACCTAATGCAAAATGCTGGATATTTTTCAACAAAAAAAAGAACAAGTATGGTAATTTTTGAAAAGCATTAATTTTCTTGCGGAAACAGACCTAAGCTCAATAGGCCACTGTTAGGTCACTGTTCCGGTAAATGTGCAATTTTCATTATTATTAATGCGATTCATATTATTATATGTACATACATCATATTATACATATAATATATATAATATGATGTATGTAAAAGATGATTTATGTAAATACATCATATTATGGAGAAATACTCTACATACATATGTATATGTACAATAAAAATGTATATACATAGGTACTTATTAGTTTTGTTCCTAAAGATTTATATATTATTGCACATAGGATGTACATATGTAATATGTATCTAATAAACATTGTTTTTTATATACATAATTTTGTTTGTTTTTGACTCCCCTAATGCCTTTTGCTTATTGTTATCAGTCGGTTAAGGTTATCACTTTGTCAGGGTCCCAAAGTGATCACATTAAGTGGCGTGTACTGTTTGTTTGTAATATATATATATATATATATATATATATATATATATATATATATATATATCAAAATGTTCTGTTAAGAATCAAGAAAATATGACAGTGAGTTGTGTCTAACTTTGGACTGTGGATTAGTGATGGGAGCCTCCCATGGGCCTCTGATGAGTGCAATGAGGACCCTCTTGTACCCATGACAAGAATGGAGTTACCATGACAACCCATCCTCATAACCTCTTCTGTCTTCTCTAACCCTGTTACCCCCTCAATAATCACAACATTATTCTCACTGTACAGATCACCCTTCTAAATAACTAACTCAATTGGGTTCAGACTTATTGAGTTAGCTCAGTGGAATAGAAAATATTTCAAAAAAGAAGTTTGTTATATTTATTTATTACAACTTTCCACGAGGTTCTTGGTGAGTTCAAAGTCCATTTACTTTCTCAGCTATAATATAAAGTCAGTCAGAAATTCGATGTAAATTTTCACTGGTATTTCATATTTTCCAACACCCTGACTCCAAAATGACAACTCCAAGAACTAACGAAGTTATAAATGTATAAATAGAAAAATTTATATGTGAATCCAAAACCCGATAAGGACAATCTATCAATTTTCAGCCAAATGGACCAGAGGGAAGTTGGAGATCAGGAGGGGGCTCAACACAAAAACCCTAATAACTCTTCATGATACAGAAAGTTTTCAACCGAATCGTTAAATTGTTTCTAAGGGGATGGTCGATGTTATGAATGTATCGATATGAAATTTTATAATTAAATTCAAATCCCCATAAGGATAGCACTTATGCATTTTCAGCAAAATCGTTCCAAGGGAAGGGGGGATCAGAGGTGGACTCAACTAAAAAATCCTAATAACTAGCGATATAATGACTTGAAATTTAGTATGAGGATTCAGAAGCCACTAAGTAAATAAAGTATTGCATTTTAGCCCAAAGGGACAAAGGGAGAGCGACAACGTAATTGAATAATTCGTGGTGGGGAAGTACATATCCGGTGATTCACTGACGACTTTTTCATTTCCATTTTTGGAATTAGGAAAACATTAAATTCTGTTGAAAATTCAGTATCGATTTTCTGACCGATTACATAACTTCCCCTATACTTCGTATATAGCCGGGGGAAAGTAATACCATTGGTGAAACAAAAAAACACTGGGGTGATATACGGGGTGGCTCCATGTGAAGACAGGGCGAGCCCACCCCCGTCCTAGAGCCGGTCCGACATGTACGTATCTGTCGTGAATGTCACCCCTATCTGATAACATATGTTTTCTTGTCTCAGATCAATACCTGTTCGTCTCCAACCCGTCCGTCTATGCACCCATCGGTCGAGTTTTTGCAGCCCTCTGCCAAACTAATGTTTTCATTCCTGTGTCTGTCTGTAAATCTGAAATGCAAATGACTGATGGACCAACAAAAGAACTTAAGAAATCTACTTAAGATCCAAACTATCTATCTACCTTTGACGGTCTACAAGTATACAAGCATCGTTTGCCTTTGAATAAAGCCCAAATGGTTCATTGGTTTTGGTGGTACAGCAAAAACTCAATTGATTAATTTGTGCTCACCGACGATGTTTTTTCAAATGGATACATGGAAAACCTTTTTGATTTCACGGAAAAGGAATAAGTGTTTTTTTCATGGAGTTTTGAATTCAAATATAAAATATCATGTCAATATTATTACATCGGCAGTTATTGGAGTTTTTGAGTTGAACCCCACTCGGAACCCCCTTACTCTCTGGCCGATTACGCTGAAAATTAATAGGTGTCGTCGTTATGTGCTTCTGGATATATTTATATAAAATTTTGTGTCGATACATTCATTCTACACACACACACACACACACACACACACCTAGACATTGGCAACTGTTTCCCCCTTTTTAGCGTTGCATAGTGTGAAATTTATGAGTTTTGATTTTCAAAATTCGAGTCCCCGCTCAATTATTGATCAATTTGGATGAAACTAGGTGCAAAATATTTGTGAAAGCTGACTTTTTATCAGGTAACTGCAGGTTTCACAATCTCATTGATTCATTATCCATTAAAACTACCAAAAGTGGCAAAAATAGCCAATATATTGAATTTGGACCACTTTAGGCCAAAATGACAACATTAGGACCATTTTTGGCTAAAATAAATATTGAATTCGTAATCAGCGACCCAAAAAACATTAATTTAAGTTGTGAAAATCCGTTAACAAAAAAAAGTAAATTTTTTAAACATTTTCGCGGGGTTTTGGCAGCTGTCAATTGGCATTTTCGCTCTTGATTGTTCAACCTGAAGTTACCTGATAAAAAGCCAGCTTTCACAAATATTTTGCACCTAGTTTCATCCAAATTGATCAAAAATTGAGCGGGGGCTCGAATTTTGAAAATCAAAACTCATAAATTTCACACTGACGCATCGAGGGCCCGAAAAACATGGAATTCTGTTGAAAACTCAACATCGAATTTCTGACCGATTACATAACTTGAAGTAAAAATGAAAGAGTGAATATAATGTTCATGAAGCGCTAATCTTTATGGCTGACGATCTCTGATTATTTTGGTAGAGCGCTCTTTCATCCCTTCAACGATAATGAAACTGTGTTTCTTCCTTTTCCATCTGTCTGAATCTTTTGTGTAAAATATTTTCTTTTTATTCTCTCGTATTTCAATTTTTTTTTAGTTCCTCCAGCTATAAGAAGTATGGGGGACGTTATATAATCATTTAGAAATTCTATGTTGAATTTCATGTTTTCAGACCACCTGACTCGAAAAAAGTTATCAAGAAAGTTTTCGCTCTCCCTTCATAACCAATCGACCGTTTCGGTTAAAAATAAATAGTTGACTTACATAAGAACTTCTGAGTCCTTATACTTCATTTTGTGTCCATAAATTCATTAATCGGCAGTTAATAGGGTTTTAATGTTGAGTCCCCTTCAGTGATCCCCCTTCCCTTCGTAAAATCTCTAATAACAGCCATTATAATGAATGTATTGACATGAAATTTTATATTTAAATTCATAACCCCGTAAGGACAGTATCTATTAAGTTTCTGTGTTTCTTAAACTTCTCTGGGATGTTCCACTTTTCGTTGTTTCCGGCATTTTTTCCTCCAGAGGTGTCTTCTTTTTTCTTCGTTGGACAATATTTCGGGACAATTGCAGGTCCCTTCTTCTGGCCACTATCATAGTGACCAGAAGAAGGGACCTGCAATTGTCCCGGAATATTGTCCAACGAAGAAAAAAGAAGACACCTCTGGAGGAAAAAATGCCGGAAACAACGAAAACTATTAAGTTTCCCCAAAATCAGCTGAAGGGAAAAGGGGGATTAGAGAAGGGCCACTTACTTTACTTTCCCTGGCACTAGGGTCCTTGTAGAACCTGGGCCTCCGCAACGATCTTCCGCCATTCTTCTCTATCCTCGGCCTCCCGTCTTCGTCTTCTCACGCCCATCGTTCTGAGGTCGTCCTCCAGCCAACGTAAGCGGGGTCTACCTCTTCTTCTTTCTCCTCCCGGGTGTCCCCGCAGTATCCCCCTCGGCAATTTGTCTTGCTCCATCCTTTGTAAATGCCCCAGCCATCGCAGCCGCCCCTGCTTTACTAAGGCCACCAGGTCCGGGCTCTTGTACAGGTCCCTCAGCTCCCTATTGGTCCGTATCCTCCATCTATTCCCCTCTGGAGTAGGGCCGTATATCTTCCTCAATACCTATCATAACCCACTATGTAAGTCAAATATTGAGTTTTAGCCCAAATGGTCAATTGACTGAAGGGAGAGTGAAAACGTAGTTGATATGTGACAGTAAGATGTTATGGGACGAGATCTCATATAAATAAAATACGTCTCCCCTCTGTTTTATTTTTGACCAGAACCGGCTTTCAACGCAACAGCGTCATCATCAGTGGTACATCCCACCCACACCGCGTCCTTTAACCGCGACGTTGTTTGGGTGGGATGTACCACTGATGATGACGCTGTTGCGTTGAAAACCGGTTATGGTCAAAAATAGAACAGTGGGAAGACAAAACTTTTATTCTATGAGAAAACGTAATTGATTAATTCGTGCTGGGGAAGTACATAGCTAGTGATTCACCGAATACTTTTTTTTATTTATTTTTGGAATGTGAAGATCGGAGATGATGTAAGGCGTAAAGTGAGACTAAAGATATTAGCAGTTAACTGTTGATGTGAGCCATAAAATAGGGTGTGAAGTTGGGAGAGGACAGGAGAGGACGGAGTTAACAGTGTTACCAGGAGAGTGAGCCGTCTAATTAACAAGGAATCGAATTAGGTAAAGTCCCTCCCCGGTCTCTGCCTTCCTTAGATTGGTAACACTGTTACAGCTCAGCTCAACTCAACTCCTCATAACTGTCTCCAGTTCCTAATCAGGTCCATGAAACAACAACAATCCTCACTAACTAGCACTAATCACAACCAATGTCAACAGTCTCCCAAAACCATCTCCACACTAGCAATGAATCTCCGCAAGTAGAACGACCTCCCTTATTTTAAGGGGATGGTCTCATAAACTAAAGACCGTGTGGACACCGCAGACAAGTCAGGCCTGTATTATTTGTAAAAATTGAAACTGTTTAACTTCCTCAGCTATACATAGTATAGGGGAAGTTATTTAATCCGACAGAAATTCAATGCGGACTTTTCAACGAAATTCCATGTTTTCCGATCTCCAGATTCCAAATATGGAAAAATGACTGTGCTTGAAAATGAAATGAAATGAAAATAAATTTTATTCTAGGACCGATGTCCCCTAAGAATAAATACATGAAAGTCACTGAACAAATAGAAATAATATAAAATATAATTAATTAGATAAAAGTGCTACCAGTGGATAGAAACAAGAACAAAATGAATATAACTAAATAAGAAAACACAATAAAATTAAAATAAAATTAATAATGATGAAATAAGTAAAAAAATAAAATAATAATACAAAATTAACAGCTTCATTATGAAAAAATCATACGAAAATAAAAGTATCTAAAGAAATATATGAAAGATTAAATAAATTAAAAAATATATATATATATATATTTTAAATTATATATATATATATATATATATATGGACGGGCATGCTTAAGTTTATTTTACCTCCTAGATAAAATAAACTAAGGGCAATGGCCGGGTTTTGAACTCACGATCTTGAGCTCAGAAGGCAAGAACGCATACCACTGAGCTACCGGCGCCTCTTGATTTATATATATGTATTGTATATATTGAAATGATTTTTGATTCTATGAATTTAATTTTATTTTTTTAAATTGCCCCACGTTGGGCGCCAATGAAATGAATCTTAATCTTTATGAATTAATTTTATTTTTTAAATTGCCCCACGTTGGGCGCCAATGAAATGATTCTTACTTACTTTGATTTATATTATTCCTTCTTTAATTCATAAATCTATAAAAAAAAACAGGAGTGGCATTCTTTTCTTATTTAGAGTGTTTATGTGAAAATAAAGGAAAAATGATAACTACAATTTTTAAATCATAATGTTTTATAAGTGTATATTTTTAATTTCTTTTTTGTAAATGGTTAAAAAAAAAGGTTACGGGGTTAGTGAACTATTATAAATTTTTGACAATACATGAAATAAACCTCTTATGAGTTAATTTAGACAGAAAAAAATGTACTCTTGGCAAATGACACAAACTAGATGATTATAAACATGGATTAGAAATTTCTGGCAACTCACGGCACACTATATCCTCTTTTGAATCTTTCCTTCTTCGTCACCCTCCTTTCAGCCTTATCCTCCTTCCATATATAAAACTTAACTTCTCGGGATTTTTCTTTCTTTCACTTCCACGACACTCCTTTATATAAATTTGCTACCTTCCATCTTCTATGCTCCTTCTACACTCTTCAAAACACCCGACACCTCCTCCAAGTTCCTCCAAAAACAGACTACACCTCCTCCAAGATGCTCCAAAACTCTACTACCACGAGTCGGCTCCTTCTGCCCTTCTCGCCATCTTTTCCCCCACCCAATGTCATCAGGTTAGTCTTTTCTTTTACAATTAATCATATTCTTTTTTCTTACTTTTAATATCTTTTGCCAAGATGTACCTACATTTTTATTTATTTGTACTTACTATTTTTTTTTTTCTACTATTTTTATAAAGAATAACAATTTCTTTTATTCTTTGTGACCCCCCCATTCTACACGTCACATATCCCCTTCCTATATACAAAGAAATCTGTTATTCTTTACAGCCCTATGCATACAAATACTTTGAACCTTTTGACACATATTTTATGTAAACATTTTTTTTTTTTTTTTTTTCATTAATACACTATTTTCTTTCTAACATTTTTAAATACTTATGCAATCAATCCTCTAACCAATATTATAATTATAACATGTACAATTTCATAGAAACCATTTTTTTTTTTTTTTTTTTTATATAAAGGTAACTAACAAACAATATTTTTTTTTTTTTAAAGCAATAATACATTAACTAGCAAACAATATTTTTTTTTTTTTTTCAAAATATAATATAATTTCAATAAATAATTTTGTTTTTTTTTATCATAAAAAAACATTAAAATATCAAAATTTTTTTCTGAGTGGAGAAGGCACTAAACATTTTTTTTTTTTTTTTTAACAATATCACATATAACCATAAAATTTAAGAACATGTATAACCAAAAAAAAAACAAATTCAATTTCATAAACTAAGAAAGAAAAACATATGATTAAGCGAGGCTTATATGACCCAGACAAGCCGATCCACACACACATGGAGCAAGATCTCTCATGGTTTTAACATATAAGAGGTCATACTTGATCAAAAACAAAATTGCCATAGCAAAGACCGACAAGTCACATAATGATGATTATTATGTTATTATTATTATTTTTACAACATGACACAAGACTTCAATAAATTATCTTAAACAAAATATCAAGAATCGAATTATATTACAATTTTTTTTAGCTAGATATCGGTCATTAGGTCAGACCTACATGCATTGTTTATATGGGTCAAACTATCATAATCCTATTTGAAGTGTGTACTACCTCTCTGTTCCACAGAATCCCGTTAGTTGCAGTCCGTCTCTCCACCAGAATCTATCTTCCATCAACATGTTGGTTTAGTGATATCAGTTTTATAAGTGACCGTACTACCAATTCAGATTTTATTATATTTTGATTTTCCTATTTCAATAGTTTCGACTTCTCAATTTAAGATTTTTTTTTAAATCTTTATTTCCAAGGTGAAAAACACACAACAAAGCTATTATTTGATACTTCGTAATAAAAACAATTTATTCATTAGCTGATTACTTTTAATTTATAATTTAGTTTTATTTTTAATTATTATGATTTAAGAAAAATATATTTATAAAAACACAAACCATAGCCATAAGTTCATTTAAAAATCCAATTACGAGTTCCTTGTTATCAAAAATAATCCATCGGTTTATCTGAAGGAAACTTTTTTTTTTTTAAATTTCTTGTGATTTTTAATTTTCTTTAATTTAGTGTGATTTTTAATTAACTTTATTAGTTCTGGGATTTTAAAGTAAGCACTTTGTTTCTGTTTATTTTCATATTTGTACAACTTTATCTTCCGATATCTAATTCTCCTAGAATTTGGCTGCAACATTACTTTAGCTTTTCTTTTATTAGTTTTCTTTAATTTTTTCTTATCACAACTTTCTTGGCAAATAGGGCCCAAATTTCCTTTACAAATTTTCTTATAATTTATTTCTGTTAATTTTACTTTCAAGATAACGATATTTTTGTTTTTTATTTTATCTTTGGATATTTTTGACAATTTATAACTTTTTCTAATAAAACCTAGCCGACATAATGCATTAAACGGAATATAATCTTTATTTATTTCTTTGTTCAATTTTATTTTTCTATTTTCCTTTCTATTTGATTTGCTTTTACTTATTTCTAATTCATTTTTCTGAGCATTACCTATTTCATTTAATTTCTTTTTCTCATCTGTTATTAATTTATTTTCACATTTATTTTCAACTTCAATAAGATCTGTTTTTGTCTCCACTATTATTTCGGTATTTTTTTTTTCATCGGTTTTATTCTGGAGCGTTTCCATTCTCACTTGTTCCACGGATGCATTAACGTTAGCATTTGTCTCTAGTATCCCCTGGTGAACGGTTTTAACTATTATATCTAGTTCTTCAATCTTGTTTTTATTTACATTTATACTTTGTTCTAAATTTTTTTTTACTGTTATTAAATTATTTTGTTGTTCCCCCCTTAGTTGCTCTATATTTTTACTTATTTGTATTTCAAAAAACCCAAACCTTTGCTCAACCGACTCGATTATTTCTTTTTTATTAGTTTCTATCTTACAACTTAACTGTTCCATACGATCCATCATTTGATCAAATTGGCTCGGATTAAACGGATTATCGTCTTTCTTTTTATTTGCTTCCTCATCCCCCGAATTCGACCTTCCTATAAGCGGACTCATGACTATCATAGAATTTTCTCCCGTTCCTTCTACAAATCCAGATTCCCGAACATCGCTATCTACGTTCCGGAGTCCTAATCCGCCGAGGCCACTCCCGATTCCGTCCATTCCTGCAGCTAATTCTCCCGCCTCCCCATCGTAAACAAACTCCGGACCTTGCTCTCCCGCCATGCTATGGGTCGACTCACCTGTGTCCTCGTCCGCCATCTTGCTTCACAATGCTACTTATTCAACAAAAAAAATTACAAGATATTACAGATCAAAAAATATTCTTAATTCTAATCAAATTAAACTGTACTGAACTACATTAAACATAGAAATCTATATATTTTCACTTTAATTGTTAGATTTCCCTTTATTCGCACACTCTAATTGGCCACTTAGTTGGGCGCCAATGAAATGATTCTTATTCTATGAATTTAATTTTATTTTTTAAATTGCCCCACGTTGGGCGCCAATGAAATGATTTTTGATTCTATGAATTTAATTTTATTTTTTTAAATTGCCCCACGTTGGGCGCCAATGAAATGAATCTTAATCTTTATGAATTAATTTTATTTTTTAAATTGCCCCACGTTGGGCGCCAATGAAATGATTCTTACTTACTTTGATTTATATTATTCCTTCTTTAATTCATAAATCTATAAAAAAAAACAGGAGTGGCATTCTTTTCTTATTTAGAGTGTTTATGTGAAAATAAAGGAAAAATGATAACTACAATTTTTAAATCATAATGTTTTATAAGTGTATATTTTTAATTTCTTTTTTGTAAATGGTTAAAAAAAAAGGTTACGGGGTTAGTGAACTATTATAAATTTTTGACAATACATGAAATAAACCTCTTATGAGTTAATTTAGACAGAAAAAAATGTACTCTTGGCAAATGACACAAACTAGATGATTATAAACATGGATTAGAAATTTCTGGCAACTCACGGCACACTATATCCTCTTTTGAATCTTTCCTTCTTCGTCACCCTCCTTTCAGCCTTATCCTCCTTCCATATATAAAACTTAACTTCTCGGGATTTTTCTTTCTTTCACTTCCACGACACTCCTTTATATAAATTTGCTACCTTCCATCTTCTATGCTCCTTCTACACTCTTCAAAACACCCGACACCTCCTCCAAGTTCCTCCAAAAACAGACTACACCTCCTCCAAGATGCTCCAAAACTCTACTACCACGAGTCGGCTCCTTCTGCCCTTCTCGCCATCTTTTCCCCCACCCAATGTCATCAGGTTAGTCTTTTCTTTTACAATTAATCATATTCTTTTTTCTTACTTTTAATATCTTTTGCCAAGATGTACCTACATTTTTATTTATTTGTACTTACTATTTTTTTTTTTCTACTATTTTTATAAAGAATAACAATTTCTTTTATTCTTTGTGACCCCCCCATTCTACACGTCACAATATATATATTGTATATATATATAAATCAAGAGGCGCCGGTAGCTCAGTGGTATGCGTTCTTGCCTTCTGAGCTCAAGATCGTGAGTTCAAAACCCGGCCATTGCCCTTAGTTTATTTTATCTAGGAGGTAAAATAAACTTAAGCATGCCCGTCCTTCGGATGGGACGTTAAGCGATGGTCCCGAGCCTGTACAATGTCAGGTACTCGTTAAAGACCCCTACCCTAGGTGAATAAACATTCAGGGTAGGCAAAATTTAGAACTCCCACAGTAGAGTCGGGCTCATGTCCACCAGAGTGACGAAAGAGCACTCTGGTAGTAGGCGATATGACCTCGTAGTTAAAGCCCGGGCATGAGTCATAAAATCTAATCTAACCCCTATAAATCATGATTATGGAGGAGAAAGAAATCTAGCCCAGGCTTGTCATAAAATTAATTTAAGAAAAACTGATGAAAAAAAATAAATAAAATAAAAGGAGAGGAGGCTTGGACAAGGAAAGAGTTGTGGAGGGTGGAGGAGCGATGGGAGGGGATGAAGAGATCTGAAGGACGAGATCTGGGGTGGCTTTGGTGGACTGTGTTTGTGTGTCTGTGAACACGCTAACTTCCAATAGAATGAATGCTTCAACCAAACATTTTATGTGTGAACCTAGAATTTTTTAACTAGGACATCAGCCAAATCGACGAAAGGGGAAGGGGAAATTGAAGAGAGGCTTAACTTAAAAACTCTAATAACTGCCGTTGTAATCAATGTATCGACACAAAATTTACTATTTGGACTTAAAAACCCATACGGACGACACATAAATTTTCAGCAGAATCGGTAGAAGAAAGGGGAGGATCAGAGAAGGGACTCAACTCAAAAACCGCAATAACTGCCGATGTATGGGACGTATCGACATGAAATTTTATGTTTGAACTTAAAACCCAATGAAGACATAACCTGTCAAATTGTAGCGATATCGACAGAAGGAAGTGGGGGTTCAGGGAAAGGGGCACTATTCAAAAACCCACCATACATAAACAACAGAACACTTCATAACGATCTCATGGTACACACATACCCAAAACAATACAAACTACTTACATACGGTTTTTTAGAAAACTTTACACAAATACAAACCGATAAATACGTACATTATCTTCTCAACACTTACCTCCCCAACGAAAGTTGAAGAGAAGATGGAACCGCGACTTATTGCCACCTTGAATCATATTCGTTATTAATATTTTTCAACATTATTGCCCTTTACTTTATTATCTCTCTTTCTACCCATCCATCAAAATTGTCCTTCAATTCCTTTTTATTTATTTTATTATCATTATTTTTTTATTTTTTTTGTCCTCATAATTGAGGAGTTTGGAGCCAGAGCGGACCAACCCACAATTTTTCGGAAAATGAGTTATTACCATCCTGATGTTGGCATAGGTTCCCTTTTTCAAAACCAGTGTGGATCACTTAGTTTCTTCACTTCAGTGATAGATAGTAGCACTTTAAGTTTAGTCCACAAGTATTTTGTGCATATATTTTCAAAGTCACAATGGATCATACGGCCTTCAAAAACTTTATAGAACACAAAAAGGGATCACTCATCCAATACTATTCTAAAATTTCAAATATAAATAAATATTTGGGGCCCATTTATGGAGATAAAGAAACTGTACTCAATTTTCAATTGCCATTTTCTACCTGTTCAGTTTCAACCAGTTGGTCCGCTCTGGCTCCAAACTCCTCAATTAAGATAAATTTTCGTCCCGAGGACCTACCACTGGGTGGCCTTCCTCTCATAGGCCATTCACGCCTCCATATCAATACGTACATCATAGATGCTGCCACAGTAGAGTCGGGCTCATGTCCACCAGAGTGACGAATGAGCTCTCTGGTAGTAGGCGATATGACCTCGTAGTTAAAGCCCGGGCATGAGCCATAAAACTTAACTTAACCTAGATGCTGGTTGTTGCACCCCAGCAACAGTTATATCTTTATAAATGAGGGCGCCGGTAGCTCAGTGGTAAGCGTGCTTGACTTCTGAGCTCAAGGTCGTGGGTTCGTAGCCCGACCGAGGCCCTTAGTTTATTTTATCTGGGAGGTAAAATAAACTTAAGCACGCCGTCCTTCGGATGGGACGTTAAGCGATGGTCCCGAGCCTGTACGATGTCAGGTACTCGTTAAAGACCCCTACCCTAGATGAATAAAAATTTAGGGTAGGCAAAATTTGGGACTCCCACAGTAGAGTCGGGCTCATGTCCACCAGAGTGATGAAAGAGCGCTCTGGTAGTACGTGATATGACCTCGTAGTTAAAGCCCGGACATGAGTCATAAAACCTATCTTTATAAATAGAAGACAAAAAAAAACTTGAACAACTAACTCTCTGACTGAAAGTTTTTTCATTCTTTTTCTTTTTGATATTCTGTTCTTTTACAATGGCCAAATGGATTAACAATTTTTAAGAAATGTACGTATATTAAAAAGATACGATTTATAATATACAATCATATGTTTATGTACTTATTGAATTATCAGCTGGCAGACTGGAAATGTTCGTTATTATGACTCATGCCCGGGCTTTAACTATGAGGTTATATCGCCTACTACCAGAGCGCTCTTTCGTCACTCTGGTGGACATAAGCCCGACTCTACTGTGGGAGTCCTAAATTTTGTCTACCCTAAATTTTTATTCACCTAGGTCAGGGATCTTTAACGAGTATCTGACATCGTACATTCTCGGGACCATCGCTTAACGTCCCATGCGAAGGACGGTGTGCTTAAGTTTATTTTACCTCCCAGATAAAATAAACTAAGGGCCTCGGGCGAGTTTCGAACCCGGGATCTCGAGCTCAGAAGGCAAGCACGCATACCACTGAGCTAACGGCGCCCTCAATGACAATGTTATTTGGTTATATTTGTTTTATCCGCTTCTGCGATACTGTCGTTGTTCGGGACATGTTCGAAGCGGCCTGCTGGAGAGTAACTATCTAGCGGTGTTGTCGTATGGCGTTGTCAGGCGATGCAGCATCTGGACATCTTCCCAATGTCGGCATTCATACTGTGCCAGAAGAACCGTCCTTGTTCGAATCGCTACACATTCATTACATCGGCAGTTAATACCTATAGTTTTTTATTTTGTGTAAGCCATCCTCCCCATTTCCCATGATCCCTCCTTCCTCTCGGTCGATTTGGCTGTAACTTCAGATTATGGGGTTTTTGATACACACATAAAATTTCGTGTCAATACAATCATTGTATCGGGAGTTATCCTGTTTACTGACACAAACAATTTTGATTATTCCATTTTGGAGTCAGAGGGTTGGAAAAATATAAAAATGTGAAACTGAACATAGAATTTTTGACCGATTACATAACTTAAAAAAAAAAAAAAAAAAAACACAAACAAACAACAAAATGTATTTGGACCAGCAAAAAAAGGTGCTATACACAAATATATAAGAAAATTAAGGGTTTAAAATAGGAAGTCCTGGTACAGTCTTTGTTTGAGTCGCCTCCCAGGAGTAGGCGCTCCTAGACTGTAGTGTACAGCCCCGGAACAATGCACAAGGGCTTCGTGGTGGTTCTTCACTAGTTTCTCGATGTGAGCTGCAAAAAGAGGAACACCCAATTCTTCGTGGATTTTGTGATTCCTGACAAACCAGGGTGCGTTTGTTGCTATTCGGAGTACTTTATTCTGGAATGTTTGTAGTCGTTTCATGTTAGTGTTGCTGGTACCGATCCAGACTGGGCAGGCATATGTTAGAAGTGGAAGTAGGAGTGTCTTGTATAGCAGAATAGTACACGTGTGTTTAAGTGGCGTGTTTCTGTTTATGAGAGGGTAGAGGGTGTTAAGTCGTGAATATGCTAGCTGTAGTTTTCTGTTAACGTGTAGTTTCCATGTGAGTCGTGTATCTAAAAGTACTCCAAGATAGCACACACCCTGGTCCTTAGGATTCCAGAGAATCGGGAGGTCATCAATTTGCAGCTTGATTTGTTCTTCTATGGAGAATCTGCGAAGAGTGAAAATTTTGGCTTCGGTCTTCCCTGCGTTCAGTTTGAGCCTCCATTTTGAAAACCAGTGAGAAACTTCTGTCAGGGCTTCCTGGAGCTGTTCAATGGCGACGGAGAGGACACCATGCTGACAGGCGATCATTGTGTCATCGGCATAGGTGGCTAATGTTGCCGTGGGAATTTCGGGGATGTCTTGCATGAACAAATTGAAAAGTAGAGGGCTCAAAATAGCACCTTGAGGGACCCCGGCTCTTATTCTTTTCTGAGTGCTCATTGCGTTGCCCACTTTAACTTGAAATGTTCTGCCGTGGAGAAAAGACGTAATAAGTTGAACAATGTATCTGGGTGCCAGGCTTTTCTTCAGTTTATATATCAGCCCCTCATGCCAAACGGTGTCGAAGGCTGCGGCTACGTCCAAAAATACGGCGGCAGTGTATGTCTTCGCCTCAAAGCCATGGACGATCATTTCGGTCACCCGTTGGAGCTGCTGAACCGCCGAGTGCTTGGCTTTGAACCCAAACTGGTGGGACGGTATGGTGCCTTCTAAACATTGATGAAGTCTTTTATAAATTATCTTTTCGAAAAGTTTAGACATTGAGTTTAAAAGACTTATTGGCCTATAGCTTTCGGGGTCTTGTTTCGGCCTGCCTGGCTTATGAAATACAACCACGAATGCATTTTTCCACGTGTCAGGAAAGTATCCCCTCCTTAAACAGCCATTGAACAGCCCTGTCAGATATGCGATGCTTTTTGGAGGCAGGTTTTTCAGGACGATGTTGGGGATGAGGTCTTCACCAGGGGCCTTCTTGTTGGGGAGTCTCTGAATGTACAGTGTGATTTCGGATGGGTTCGTGTACTGTATGTGTGGTTCTGCGGTGTGGAGTGGAGTGGAAAGAAATTCGTGGACTGTGTGGAGTATTTCGTGATCTTGTGTGTCATGAGTTCTGAATTTCTGTTCAAGGTGTTGAGCCACTAGCTCACTCTTGTCTTTGTCCGTTGTTACAGTAGTCTGTCCGTCTGTCAGGGGCGGGAGGCCGGGGTCTTGTCGGAGGAGGCGTCGTGTTTCCTTCCAAAGGTTGCTGTCTCCAGGTGTGAAGTCGCTGGTGTATTGTCGGTATCTGTTGATTCTGTCATTGTCCAATTCCCATCGTATTACTCTCGTCAGTCGGTTCAGCTCTCGTTTCTCTTGTGGATCGCGTGTTCGTTGCCAGTGTTTACGGAGTGTATTTTTGTCGTGTATCATATTAAGTATGCGTGTAGGGGTCTTGTTTTGTTGGATGTTGCGTTGGTCCTTGTAGTGGTTATATGTTGAATTGTGTATCGAGGTGTAAATAGCTTGAGTGAAATATTTCAGTGAGTCGTCTATGTCTTCAGTATTGTCGTAATGCAAAGGGATGCCTATGTTTTTGTCCATCTCCCATCTAAACGCGTCCCAATCTATTTTCCCCTGTATCAGTCTTGGCAGATGTTCTGCCTGTTTCGGGTTCACTTTGAAGGTACACACGACTGGAAGATGGTCTGAGTCGAGTTCTGTCAGTGGTTCGTGATAAAGGGGCAAAGTAAAATTTTGTACTAGTCCAATGTCCAGGATGTCTGGGAGGTATCTCTGTTGTGTAGGATAAAATGTCGGTTCGTCCGGTGCTGATATCTGTACGCCCAGGTTATTAATTATGTTTAATAGTCTTGTCCCGTTGTTGTTTGTCCGTCTACATCCCCAAATTGTGTTTTTACTATTTAGGTCACCTAGTAATATGGTCGGCCCCCCAGTGAAAATGTGTTCAAAATCTGTCTGGTGAATTCTGATGCCTGGTCGGTGATATGCTGAGATTATGTTAAGTGTTCTGTTGTTGTCGAGTGTGAGTGTGGCCCCAACGGCTTCCAGCTGTTGAAGTGTGGGTAAGAGAAGCTGAGAGTGTGCGAGGTTCCTTTTTATACAAACAGCGACGCCTCCAAATCTGGTTTGTCTGTCTTGTCTGTATATGGTGTACCCTTTCAACTTGAATCTGTCGGTATTATAGAGGTGAGTTTCTGTGATACAAATGATGTCGATGTCGTAGCGAGTTAAAAAGTCCGAGAGTATTGTTCGTCTGTTTTTTATACCGTCAGCGTTCCAGTTAAGGATGGATAAATTAAGAAAAATATTTAAATTAGGGTCCACCATTGTTAAATGAAAATGCTTGGGTGAGGAGATTAGATAAAAATGATTTTATGATAGGGATGAATGGTTTGAGAAAGGTGATTAGTGTATTGGTGAGGTCAGTAATGTCGTTAGCTGGTTGGTTGTCTTGGCTGCTGGGTAAGTTAGGTTGAGGTCGAGGTTGGAAGGGTCGGGGTCTACTTTGGTCGAACCAGCTGTTCGGTCGGTCCGGGGTCTGTCTTGGGGGTTGTCCTTTGGGTGGTGCATTGGGGGGATCTTGTCGTTTAGGTTGGGTCTGTCTGGTAGTCCTGTCTACGTATGTCTTGTAGGAAGCACACCCTCTGTAGCTGGCTGGATGGTTGCCCTGGCAGTTGGCACACTTGGGAGAGTCTACCTTCTTCTGTCTGGAGGGGCATGCTGTGAAGTGGTGGTCCTCCCCGCACTTCACACATTTGGGGTCCAGTCGGCAAAAGTTTTTGGTATGACCAAATGATTGGCAGTTTGTGCACTGCACGACACGGTTGGAACGTCGGCGTGGCTCCACTTTGACAACTGTATAGTAGAGCCGCGTCAGTTGGAAGATGGCCTCTCCAGATGGGGTGTTCTCCAGCTCAACTGCACAGAGGGGTGTGGGGCGTCTATCGTGGTTCAGGATCCGGGTCACTTTTATAACAGGGTATGTCGGGGTCAGTTCGTCTGTTATTTCTGTGTCGGTCAGTGAGTAAGGAACTCCCCGTATAATTACGGAGAGTTTCCTGTCCTCGGGGTTGACGAAGGTGTAGTATTTCACCTTATTGTCGTCATAAAATTTCGTCACTTTGCGGTAGTCATCAGTCGTTGTGAGGCTGATCTTTATTTTTTTGTTGCACTGTTTGGTTTCAAACGGCGAACAAATCAAACTTTTCAACTCGGTAATAACCAGTTGATAATTATCAGCCTCACAAAGAAAGATGGGAGGGATCTTGGTCTGTCTGTTAGGGGTAGGCTGTCCGTCCGGCTTTGTCGGTTGGGTTGTCTCCTGTCCGTCTTGGAGAGTGAGAAGTGGCTCATATCTGTTCTGTGTTGGCGTTGGTGTGGGTGTTATATGTAGAGTATATCGGTTCCTCTTCAGCTGAGGCTCCTGGGACATGGCTCTGTTATCAGGGACTACTTGGCCGCCGTCTACTGCCATTGATATCCCAGAGTCCTCACAGCTTGAAGAGAGTTGCCTCTTAGCAGGTAAAAAAGTGGATATCATCTCACCTGTTCCGGCTACATTGTTTATTTGCTTGATATCGGCAAGGTTAGAATTTTGATTAGTTAATTTATTAGATTGTTCACGTTTCGAAACGCCGGGTTTCATTCTCACCCAAACAGAGGGGGAACTTCTGAGTGTCTTTGTCACTGTTTGGTAATAAAAAAAACTTATAACACCGTCACAATATTAATAATAAATGTTAACAAACTTTAAAACGTGTTACGCACTTTATAGCCAAAACAGCTGTTAAAAAAAAAAAAAAAAAAATATTGGAACTCATTTTTCAAATCAGGAGTGAAAAATCTATTAAGATCTATTGAGTCATGAGAAGAATGGAAATTTCTTCATTGCTGAATCTTTATGGAATTTAATGTCCTGTGTCATCAATCTATGGGTCTCGACAATGCGGCAGAGCAACCTCGAAGAATGAAAAGGAAGAGTAATGAACAATAACACAAAAAGTGTTGAAACTTGAAATATTCACCCTCTTAGCTTTCTTATATTTTCATATTTGCCCAGCTATATGCAGTAGAGAAGTTATGTAATCGTCAGAAATTTATGTTGAGTTTTCACCGGAATTTCGTGTTTTCCGACGACTTATTTTTTTTTTTTTTATTTATGGAATAAGTCGTCCCCAGCAAGAAGTAGTGTAGGTAATTGACTACTTCTTGCTGGGGACGACTTATTCCATAAATAAAAAAATAAAAAATAAGTCGTCGGAAATGGTCTTCGCTGACGTGTACGATAAGTGTTTGAGAGCGGGGGTTTTCCCTGGTCGATGGAAAAGGCAACGTCTTGTCCTGATCCCGAAGCCGGGAAAGCCCCCAGGTGATCCCTCGGCATACAGACCCCTCTGCCTCCTTGATACAGCGGGGAAGGTGCTGGAAGGCATCATCCACGAGAGGTTGCAAGAGCATGTGGAGGCCGGCCTAACCGACAATCAGTACGGGTTTCGACCAGGGAGGTCAACAACAGATGCAGTGGAAGAGGTGAAGAATCTGGTGTGTGCAGCAATAACCGGGACGCTAAGGAACCGGAAGCACTGCCTTATGGTCACGTTGGACATCAGCAATGCGTTCAACTCGGCTCGGTGGGACAAGATCTGGGAGAGCCTCTTACGGGACTTCAAGATCCCCAGGTACCTGATGAAGATCATCAGGAACTACCTAAGCGAGAGGATGCTGTTCGCGGACACCACTGACGGAACCAGGGAATTCAAGGTCACTACAGGAGTTCCACAAGGGTCAGTCCTTGGCCCCACACTGTGGATCATCCTGTACAATGGCTTGCTGAGCCTGCCAATGCCAGAAGACCTTACCTTGGTGGCGTATGCTGACGATGTAGGGATCGTCATAGTGGCTGATGATCTGGAAAACCTGGAACGCAAATTCCAGGCTGCCATGGAGCGGATACACCATTGGATGAGCTCTGTGGGCCTTTCCCTGGCCATCCACAAGACGGATGCAGTACTCTTCACCGGGAGGAAGGCCAGAACCAACATGTCACTGACCTTCCAGGGTTATACCATCGAGACCCAACCGGCAATCAGGTACCTGGGAGTAATGCTGGATCAGAGGCTCACTTTTAGGGAGCACCTCAGATACGTGGGAGCGAAGGCCGCCAGGACATCGGCGGCGATTTCGAGAATTCTGCCCAACGTCGGTGGCCCTAGGCAGAGCAGGAGCAGACTGCTGGCAGGAGTCAGCACATCCATCCTTCTGGACGGGGCCCCGACATGGGCAGATGCAACGAGGATTCCCTCATACCTGAGGCTGATCGCCCCCGCTCACAGGCGAAGCGCACTGAGAGTCGCATGCGCCTACCGAACAGTTTCTGGTGGCGCTGCCTATGTAATTGCTGGGCTGCCCCCCATTGACCTACTGGCACGGGAGCGTACGCGACACTTCAAAAGGAAACAAGACCCGGTTCACTTGGAAGAGGTGGTGCAGCGCTTCGACCGCAGGGGAAACCGGGTCTTCTATCAGGACGCGGGGGCCAGCCATGGTCCAGCAGAGCCAGAGAGGGCCAGGACAATTAGGGAGTGGCAGGAAGAATGGGACAAGTCCACAAAGGGACGGTGGACCCATCGGCTCATCCCTCGAGTCGAGCCTTGGCTCACCAGGAAGCATGGGGAGGTGAATTACCACCTTACCCAGGTACTCACGGGACACGGTGGGTTCCGGGGGTACCTCCACAAAATCGGGGCAGCAACAACACCAGTCTGCCCCGCGTGCCTTGGTGAGACGGAGTCGGCGGAGCATGTCCTCCTCAAATGCCCCAGATTTGAGGAGGGAAGGAAAAATCTGGAGTGCAGCATGGGCGCCCCACTGACTGCTACCAGTTACGTGGACGCTATGCTGCGCTCCCAAGAGTCGTGGGATGAAGGCTGCGATTTTGCAGCGCTCTTCATGGGCGGGTTGGCCCTTCATGAGAGGGCTGACAAGGAACAGTAGCGGTAATAAAACAGAAGAAGGGGCGTTACCAGCCACCCTTCCTCCCTTCCGCGAAGTAATGACAGATCGTCAGTTCCGCGGAAGGGAATCAGGATCGGCAAGGAGGGGGTTTTAGTGGGTATGTTGAATCGGCTCGAGTCCCACACTATCCAGGGCTACCTTCCCTGGATGTGCGTCACAGCATTTCTCCCTCCAATGCAAAAAAAAAAAATAAAAAAAGTTATAAATCTAATTTATAAGCTATCTTAATGTATAAATTATTTTGACGTATCCTATTACCATGTATTGGTTTAACAGAAACAAATTTATTATTATTATAACATCGGTAGTTATTAGGGTATTTAAGTCAAGCCCCTCTTCTCTGGTCCCCATCCCTTCAACCGATTTCTTGGGAAATTAATAGGTGTCATCCTTATGGCGTTTTGAGTTTAATTATAAAATTTTATATATGCATTCAGAAATCTCTACGGACGACATCTATTGATTTTCAGCCAAATCGGCCAAAGGGAATGGGGATTAGGGGGCTATGAAGATTCAGAAGTCAAATATTGAGTTTTAGCCCAAATTGACCTTGGAGGGAGAGCGAAAACTTTTTTTGAAGGTTCACGGTAACAACTTTAAGGTATTTAAAACTTTCTACTTGGTCGAACTTGTGATCCCCCTCGTCCCTTATTCCTAATTCCTTGCTTTGCCATTCTATCATAATTAACAATTTTACATAAATTGTTTCATTTTAACCAACAAAAAGTGAAACAAATAAAAATTATTATAGGTTATTATAATTTTTTCATTTGCTATAGGGCAGGTTAATCAAATTACATTTCTCATGTATGTGATTGGAAAGTTGTGAGCACTCTACTACATTCGACAAGTTATCGCTCATGTTTATGACATAACCAAAAAACTTTTTCAAAACCAGTGTGGATTACTTAGTTTCTTCACTTCAGTGATAGATAGCAGCACTTTAAGTTTAGTCCACAAGTATTTTGTGCATATATTTTCAAAGTCACAATGGATCATACGGCCTTCAAAAACTTTATAGAACACAAAAAGGGATCACTCATCCAATACTATTCTAAAATTTCAAATATAAATAAATATTTGGGGCCCATTTATGGAGATAAACAAAATGTACTCAATTTTCAATTGCCATTTTCTTCCTGTTCAGTTTCAACCAGTTGGTCCGCTCTGGCTCCAAACTCCTCATTTGGTATAAGAAAGTCCTGTAATGGCCACAAGACTTAAGTTTTCAAATATTTTAATCACGTGAAAACCCGAGATCGATGTTTCAACTGATTTTCACGTTTCAAGGTCCCCTGAATACATTTTGATCATTTCCGCGATGATGTCTCTCTGTGCGTATGTCTGTGAGTATGTGATTGAAAAGTTGTGAGCTCTCTGCCACAATAACGATTGTAGCTATGAACTTGAAATTTGGAATGAAGGGGTTACATGTTCTAACGTAGTTCCGATTAGATTTTGGCCGAAATCGAACGAAAATTGAAGCAACTTTCCCTCGGGACCTAATAACATTTTACAAGATACAGCTTATATTTATGACCTAATCAAAAATCTTTTCGTAATAGTTGTAGAAAATATTAAAATACATAACTTATATGAAATATGATTTTTTACAGGTCGTCCGGTTTTCGAGATACATGCCGAAAACCATCGTAAAATGTAGTTTTGAAACGCATATTTTTAGATATTTCCTTGATTTACCCAAAAACGGTTAGTCCTATCGAAAAATTAACTCTTACCAAAATTTTTCCTTATGCAATTTACAATCGCTAATACGTTCTCAGATTGGAGATACGATCAATACGACAACGGTTATAGAGCCCCGAAGATTGATTGAAAAAATATGTGATGTGGTCATTACAGGACTTTCTTATACCAACCACGCTTACAGATCACTCTCTCTCTCTCTCTCCCCCCCCCCCCCCCCCCCAATCCTTCTCAAAATCATTTCATTTTGTCTCTTTGTACAGCGTTATCTCGAGAGTAGACATTCTTATACCCAGTATGAATTAATTTTGAAAAGAGGGAGAGAGAGTGATCTATAAGCATGGTTGGTGTATAAGAAAGTCCTATAATAGCCCACATCATGTTATATATTTTTTTCTCTTAACCTAAAAAATGAATTGTTGTTGGTCTTCTCTGCTAGTTCTTATCCTGATGCAAGAAAATAATGCAGAAACAATAGAGAGGGGCCGGGTAGGATTACAAAACCAGGTTCCGTTCTAAATATGCAAATATGGGGAGACTTAGTGAGACTAGAGCTGGAGCCCACCACAGAGGTAGCCCCACACTTCTTATGATAACTCCAACTCTATCTCCCGTCCGACAATGTTTTCATTTCTCTTATTACAAACCCAAACTCCCACAACTTGCCTTTTTTGCCCATCTTCATACAGGCACAACTGGGCTAATATTACCGGCAACTTATACCCGGCTCTGTTGCTTGGCTCACTCTCAACAATTTTCTTTAACAATATTCTCTTCCTTGACTATCTAATTAGTTTTCTTACTTAATACTTAATACTAAACACGTAAAAAAAAGAACATTTATGAATGACGCGGTACTCACGAGAAACATCTGCTTTAGTTTCAAAAATTTGCTGTCATGCACTGATTTTGATTAAAATTTGTTTTTTTCAATGTTACAATAAGAAAAGTAATATGAGGAATTAAACTTTCAAATTTATTGTTCTTCAATTTCTTTTATACTGAAATTATAAGTTTGTGATAGCTAAAATAATTATATTTTTTTAGATTTACATTGCTATATTATATTCTTTTACCACAAATTGAACTTATTGTGATAAATTTAAGCTATCGAAGCATCTTAACCTTAAGGTTTCTTCCGAAAGATCATTTTATGATCTAAGAACGCAGGGCACCACGGCTGCGATTTGCCTTGCAACGGCGCACACCCCAGCTTAGAACCGCCGGGCACCACAGATAGTAAGTTCTTAGGACAACTGGGCACCACACCTATTACGTGCAACGGCGGACAACACAGCTAGTGAGTCCTTAAGACCGCTGGACACCACAGCTAGTATTATACAATTTCATGTCGATACGTTTATTACATCGGCCGAAATTAGGATTTTTTATTCGACCCCCCCTTCTCTCAACTCCCTCTTCCCTTCAATGGGAGTGCACTAATACCGGAATAATCGCTGATTAATGAATACATCGGAGTTTATATGTTGATCCAGCAAAACTGGTCAGGAATGGTTAGGGAAGGTTCGCGAACCCCCCCTAACCATTTTTGACCAGTTTTGCTGGATCCACATATAATTTTCGTCTATCCATATCTAACCATCACAGGTGAACAACACCTACGCACCCCTAACCAATTCGATAATGTAATTCCTCAGGGTGAATTAATCAACTAAATTTCCTCTCTCACTCTAAAACCAGTATATCTTTTATATAGATTTCGGCTGAAATTAACAGATGCTGTCCGTACGGAGTTTTGACATCAATTATAAAATTTCATGTCGATACGTGCATAAAATCGACCAAAATTACGATTTTTGAGTCGACCCCCCTTGTCTGAACTCCGTCTTCCCTCCGAAAAATTTATCTGGAAATGAATAGGTGCTAACTTTATGCCGTTTTGAACTAAAATATTAAATTTCGTCGCATTACTCGTGGCTGTTTACCTCCTTCATTGAAAATAATTTTTGCCATTTGTGAATGTCTATTTTAAGAAGACGTGGAGGGGGAGAAGATAGAGAGGGGAGGGGGGGGGGAGAGAGAGTTGGTGAGAATGGGTATGAAAAGTTGAAATACTGGAAGTGATAAGTTAGTTGGTCGGGTGATAAGAGGGCTGTCGGAGCTTGGAGGTCCCATGATAAGTAATTATCAAGAGACTTGTCGAGCAAACTTAGATTGGTTGGACGCCTTGCAGTCAAGTCCTGTCCCTAAGTTCAACTTTTCATAGTTGAAGCTCGAATCATCTCTGCTCCTTTAAAAAAAATTCATTATAATTTACTGATACCAAAAATCAATGCAAAAATATAACTATCTAAATACGACTCAAAATATTATATTTCCCTAGCTATACGAAATATTGAGCAAGGACTCAACACAGAAACCATAATAACTTCTAAACGTATCGACACTAAATTTAGTATGGGGATTCAGAGTTCATCGACTTTTAGCCCAAAAGGTTTTTGGGAGAGCGAAAACATCCTTCGATTCATTAAGAGAAGTTTCGAGGTTTCGGACCTCTATGCTGTAATATGTGACTTGAGGATGTGGATAACATTAGGGTGTCCAGATATCCCTGATGTTCGTCTTCTTTGCGCGTCCCATCTACCTCTGCTCGTACAGTTGTCAGAATTGTTGTATAGTAGTGCATAGTACATCGGGGAAAACTCCAATCTCGAAGTAACTAAAAACAAAACTATTAGATATTATACAAATCTTGTCGCTTAACGTGGTTTTCTAATTGGAAGTTGATGAGTGAGGCTGATTACCCAGAGTTGAGTCGATTCATAGCCTCCTGACGACGGGTAAAGATGGCAGTGCAGCGTGATTCCGGGAATGACCGCTAAGGGTTGCAACACGGCTCACATGCGACCATCCCCGGCGCAACGCAGCCGTAAAACATAGATGCCCTGGTCCCGAGCTCTCTCGGTAAACTCCGATAAGGTAGGTCGGGGGAACAAACCGATCGCCCCGGCGAGTGGCGGGGTCCTACAACTGGCCCTAGCACCATGGATATATTTTAAATATAAATTAAAAATACCTATTTCCTCTCTACGCGGTGGACGGGTGGTGTGGCCCCACAGGGGTCTGGTACACCCGGAGAAAAAAAAAAAAGTTTTCTAATTGGAAGTTAAAATAAAATCCTTTAAAATCTATCTTCAACTAGAATTTTTCCTCTCCATCGAATACGTCAAACCCAAACATCCAAATTGATAATATCTATATTCCCTGAAATACTTCACAACAAGCATTAAAATATCTTGGCTTACACAAAACACACAAGGCACACCCACATCTCTTCAAAACTATCGCAAGCATACCAAAGACTCTCACAAATGTATCCACTCATTAACCGCAACACTCCTATCAAAATCTTGTACACATCACTATAACATATGCTTGCCCAATATGGTTCACCGCATGCAAAACGGCATAGTTCTCAACGCACCGTGATTCGTGAGAGGCAGTATAATTCATTAAAAACTGAAAATAGCTGAAAATGGACACCGTCCTGTGAACTGTGACTGAGACGTTCCTCCAGAACCTGTCCCTCAGCCGTGGAGCCGTCCACTTCAACATTGGACAGCCCACCGCACATCACCGACTGGACATAGCTCCTATGGACACCGTCCTGTGAACTCTGACTGAGACGTTCCTCCAGAACCTGCCCCTCAGCCGTGGAGCCGTCCATTCAACATTGGACAGCCCACCACACATCGCCGACTGGACATAGCTCCTATGAACACCTTCCTGCGATCTCTGACTGAAACGTTCCTCCAGAACCTCCCCCTCAGCCGTGGAGCCGTCCACTTCAACATTAGACAGCCCACAACACATCGCCGACTGGACATAGCTCCTATGGACACCGTCCTGCGAACTCTGACTAACACGTTCCTCCAGAACCTCCCTCTCAGCCGTGGAGCCGTCCACTTCAACATTGGACAGCCCACCGCACATCACCGACTGGACATAGCTCCTATGGACACCGTCCTGTGAACTCTGACTGAGACGTTCCTCCAGAACCTGCCCCTCAGCCGTGGAGCCGTCCATTCAACATTGGACAGCCCACCACACATCGCCGACTGGACATAGCTCCTATGAACACCTTCCTGCGATCTCTGACTGAAACGTTCCTCCAGAACCTCCCCCTCAGCCGTGGAGCCGTCCACTTCAACATTAGACAGCCCACAACACATCGCCGACTGGACATAGCTCCTATGGACACCGTCCTGCGAACTCTGACTAACACGTTCCTCCAGAACCTCCCTCTCAGCCGTGGAGCCGTCCACTTCAACATTGGACAGACCACCGCAAACTACGACCCAAACTACCATAGGACATTTTAGCCCCATAAAGTTATTTATTTTGTTTATATATTTATTTTGTTTTTTGTATTATATTTTATAATTTTTGTGAAAAGCACTAGAATGCCAGCCCAAATAAATTAACTACTTTCTTCTGTGTGTCCCTTGTTTTATCAATAATTCTCCCCCCCCCCCCCCCCCCTCCACCCAATAATTTGTATTCGATGTTTCCATATCAATTTATACTGTCTTCGAATGGGCTTTTGAATATCCGGTCACTCTAGCTAACATGGGTGCGAAAAATAACTCCCACAGTCAATCAATCAAATAAAGAATAAGTGAATTCAATCATAATGAATAAATAAAGAAGAAAAAAAGTATTTTATGCATAATATCTCGATGGAAATATCTGGTTATCTCCCTTCTACTCGTTCCTCGTCATTTACACAAGGAAATTAGGTTTAAAAAAAATAAGAAAAATAAAAAGCTATTTAATGAACAGAAGTGTTTGTTACGGAGAAGGAGTAAGGATAACTGATTTGAACTAGGTGGGTTGGTCAATGTTTAAGTCATGAAGGCATTGGATTATACAGGAGGCTGTGGCCATACATCAGGTCCTTGGCTATCTGTCTACCTTCAGTTCGTATACGTTAGAGTGGAGGTAATGAAAGTGGAGTGTTCAGACCAGACGGAACACTGATAAGAAGTCCAGCCCCAAGAGTAATGGAATGGAAGAAAAGATAGTCTCAGGTAGCCGTTCATTAACCATGACTCAAGTGCTCGACTTGAGGGATCCTTATAAACATGTCTAAAAGCTATGAGAAACTCAACAAGATGTTTGGAAAAGTTACTCGCATCGTCGAGGTTTCTGTTGAAACCGAAGGATCTTCCCGAAGCTCTGTTTTTCAATTCTTCTGCGTTAAGGAACGACTTAGATTCCAAAATCATCCAGCAATGCCTCTGCAAACCCTGGAGTCCCTGTCGGACCAAAGCAGACTAGAATTGAGATGGGTGCCAGGACATGAGGGATTTCAGAGGGCAACGAAATCATCATTCATCAACTAGCCAGGTCAGGAGCTACCAGAGGAGCCTCAGGACCGGAATCCTTCTGCGGGATCTCTAAGAGGGCAGGGGCGGCAATGAAAAGGCTAACCAGGAAACACATCCAGTTCTGGAGAGAGATCCCTAAGGAAAGACATTCAAAACTATTTGTTGCGGAACCCTCAGAGAAAAGAAGTCGAGAGCTCCTGAACTAAGACTGTCATATGAACAAACAACATCTGCACAATATTAGACATCGACAGGAATCCTATGTGCAGAAAATATGAAGAGGGAAATGAGACTACGGTTCATAAGATTCTTTACCGGAGATGTAAAAAATCTTCTTATTCGTCACGGAATGGAAGAAACCCAGGAGGTTCTGGAACCTTTAAGTCGAGTTCAGTCAAGATCAATGCACCTAATACGCATTTTTCAAAAGAGTTTACATTTCCGTTGCATTTTGTATGCTGACATATTCTTGTTTTCAACTGTCACACAACTTGTTTGCGATTTAGAGATACATTATTGAAAAGTAGTGCTGTAAATCAGAATAATTAAATAAGCCTCGCAGAGTTTTCAAGAGACGGAGAATAAGTAAATTTCAAAGGGTAAGAAATTGCTCACTTGATGAATCCACGATTAAAGCAATTCCCAAATACATCAATATAAATGAAGTTAGTGTATGCTTGTAAGTTTGTTCCAACATGGCGCCTACGCAGCCATGAAATGTTCAAGGAATTATAAATTCTCCCTTAATCCTCCCTCTCCCTATGGCCGATTTGCCTGAAAATCAGTAGGTGTCGTCTTTATGGGGTTCTGTGTACACATAAAATTTCATGTCAATACATTCATTCTATCGGGAGTTATCGTGTTCACAGACGTATACAGACCGATATTTTTTTTTTTACTTTCTTTTGGAATCGGTATCGGAAAACATGGAAATCCGGTAAAAACTCAACATCAAATTTCTGGGCCATTACATAACTTCCCCTATACTTCTTATAGGTTGGGAAGTAAAATTAATGGCTGCCTCGCAGAATTCAATTTCTCCAAGAATACTATATTTTTGAAGAGTCCTTGTCAATTCTTTTGAAATTATTAAAAGGAAACAAAAAAAATTGTGGGGTCCTATATCTGCGGTATGAACCCCTAAAGTTCAGGTTGCCCCTAGCCATAAAACTGGCTCAGATCTCCCATTTCATGACATTAGATAGAACAGCGAGGGGCCTCGCTGCCTCACTCATTTCAATTACTTAGGCAACCCCCATCCCCTCCCCTCTTAGATTGGTTTTTCAACTCAAGAGTACTATATTTTAGAATTCAAAATTTCATGAATATAGCTCGAACGATATAGACACCACGGTGGAACAAACATACACTACTTAAAGTGTACACTGAGCTCAAGCTCGCGAGTTCGAAAACCGGTCGAGGTTTTTTGTCTGGGGTGTAAAAAAACCTTGAGCATGCCGTCCTTCGGATGGGATGTTATGCGATATTCCTGAACCTGTTTGATGTCAGGTAATCGTTTGAGACCCTTTTTTCTTTGCAACTAAACTTGAAATTTAGGACTCTCAATCGGACTCATGTCCAAGCGATATGACCTCGTAGTTAAAGCCCGGGCATGAGTAACTTAACTTTATTTATTTAGATCTTCGTGGGAGATCCGTTATAACCATGTTCAGGCTGTGAGAACCCGGACAAAGAGAACGTTGCAGAGTTTATCTCTCTAGATGGACGTGCCTGGAGATTCCAGTCATTCCATTGGTCTGGGGGGGGTGTCTTGTGGTTTCCTCCTCCAGAGTTCTGACTACATACCAGGACCCCCTCCGTCCTGGGACAAAGCAACATCAGGGACGCCCTAATACATTTGAGGATTACTCAACCAGTCTAACTATGTTTGCTATTCATTGGTACACCTTTATTTTTGAATGAAAATCAGAATTTTCGAAAAGTGGTAATGTCCCGATAAGACTTGCACAGTTCACAAAAAGCAAACAAAAGTCTTTTTGTGCTCTTTATCGCCATCATTTCAGACAGGTTTCCGATTAGTTGGGCATATTCTGACAAGCTGCAGTTCTACGTTTGTCTAGGCTATTATGGACCAAACAAATGGGACTGCAAGCAAACTACACAAAAAATATGTCTTTTTAGAGACTATTCTTTTTTGGTAGGATTTGTTATTCAACTGTGCATTCTAATCAGCTGCTACTTTATGCAAACATTGTTGGGTATAAGATCTTTTATAAGAACCGAATAATATGAAGAACTATATTTCATAGGGGACCTCAATATTTCCACAGGAGCAAGTGGACTGTATTTTATGGGGTGAATTTATACATTAACTAGCTAAACCCGCCATTCGTTGCAATGGCTATTTTTGTAATAAAAAAAATAAAAATTAAAAGTTGTCAAACCACTTTTTAAAACGTTCCAGCGAAGTGTCAAACATAACTCATATGTTTGAGCGCAATAGCTTCGACAGTTTCGCATCATATAAGCCTCACACAGACGGACATTCATTTATTATATCAATAAATATATAAAATTTGTAAATAAATGTATTTCTTTATTATATTTATTTCTTTATTTTATTCATTTATTATATAAATAAATATATAAGATTTGTAAATAAAAATTCAATTTTGTTTTTATTTTTACTTTATTGATAGTAAAAAATATTATTGATGTAATGTCATTATTAATCCAATTATAGGCCAATTCGTGTAATAATTTTTGTTCCATAAGCGAATGGACAAAATGCAGGGGTGGGTACGGGGGGTAAGGTAAGGGTAGGGTAGAAAGAAGTCTGAAACATTTCAAGAGCTCTATAGAATCCAATACAAAAAGGTTTCTTGCGAATGCGTGCAATGATTTTTGTTCCATAAGCGAATGCACCAAATGCGGGGGTGGGTGCGTGGGTGGGGTAAGGGTGGGATAAAACTATGTTCTAAACCTTCTCGGTGATCGACGGCACAGAATTTCCATTTCACTCGGTACAGTGCAGGACATCTTCTTCGTCGGTCTAACTTCAGGTCCAGGCTTATTAGGGTCTCGTTATACTTCATAAGTCATGTAAGAGAGTTCCAATGTCGACACAGAGTGAGGCTAAGTCCTCACTAGGACTATGGTAGGTCTAGTCGTTGGGGCGATCTCCTGCACACTAACTGGCTTACACTCTTAGCTATGTCCTGACTCGGGAGGCTATCCTTACACACTGCCTTGACATTGGGTCAGTCCCCCATACACTTTTGAAAAGTTTAATTTGAAAAGTCGATTTCTATTCTTTCGCTAAATGATATTAAAGATGTTTGTTTTCAACAAATTATTTCCAATCTCTGAATAAAAAAATAAAAATAAAAAAAAGTCGTCGGTAAACCACCGGCAATGTACTTCCCCAGTGTAAATTAATGAGGTAAGTTTTTGCTCTCCCTCTAAACCTAATTCAACGATTTCGTTGAAAATCAATGGTTAGTTATTGTGACTATGAGGTTCGCCTACTACCAGAGCGCTCATTTGTCGCTCTGGTGGACATGAGCCCGACTCTACTGGGGGAGTCCTAAAGTTTATCTATCTAGGTTTACTCACCTAGCGTAGGGGTCACTACCTGACATCACACAGGCTCAGGACCATCACTTAAGGTCCCATCTGAAGGACGGCGTGCTCATGGTTTCGAACCTGCGATCTGAGCTAGCACCTCTGAGCTACCTAATAGATGTCTTACTCAGGGACTTATGAATCATCGTAAGTTTCGTGTTGATCCATTCATTACGTCGACAGATATTACCATGTTTTGTTTTAGGTTCCCTCTTCTCACCTTTTGCAAATATAAAATTTTGTGCCGATACAATCAGGAATCTTAAGGACGATACTTATTAATTTTCAGCGGAATCATCCTAACGAGAGGGGGATTAGAGAGGGCTCGAACAAAAAATTCAAATAACTGCCGATGTAAATGATGTGGCATGAAAATTTACATTTAAATTTAAAATTCGGTAAGAATGGCATTTTTTAACCTTTCCTCGAAATTAACCGATGATTCACCGACGACTTTTTATATAAGAGTTTTCAGAAAAATACATATTGTTTTTCTTCAACAGGTAGGAAGGCTTGAGATGGGGTTGGTGGTGGGGTGGTCGAGGTAGGCCAGTACATCCCCTCGATCAGCAACGATTTGTTTTTACTTGTACGGGGGAGGGAATCTGTGTTCTGGAGCTACTGATGTTCTTCCACCAGATTCAGATGTAGAGATAGTCTCCTCATTGAGTGATTCTAGAAAGAGAGCAGTTAAAGAGAGATAGAGATAGCTCTGCTCATACACAAAGAGAAGGACTTTATCTTTGTGACAAAGGCTCCTTGTCCATTTTCCGTCTCTTCCACCCCACCCTATCTCCTTTGTGTCCTCTCACGGAAATTGTCTCCCTTTTCTGCATCCTAGCCTCTCTTTAGTGCAATTAGACACTCTTTGACATTGAGTTCGAGTTAACCAATAGACTCCAAATTGTCTGTTAACTCTACAATATCGTGGATTCAGTGACGTTTAAACCAATGCAAAGACTTAATATTCAAGTTTTTTGTTTTTTTTTAATAGAAAATGCTAATTCCAAAATTTTATTAATTTATTAATTTTATCCGCACACACACGACTCAGACACACATGCACATCCTTACTTTTCAAAACACTGATACTTACACTCTTAACCTACGCTTGCCCCGTATGGTTCTACACCAGCCACACCAATTATTACAAACATTTCAAAACAATGTCCTCCAGATAGCGGTGAAAGCACCCTGGAATATCAGGATCACCAAAATCCATCGGGAACTGGGAGTTGCTCCTTTTGCAGCCCACATCGAAAAACTTATCCGAAGCTTCCATGAAGGTCTGCCAGCATGCTCTGGAGCGGTCCACTACAGTCTCGGCCAGCCTGTAGCTCTCAGACTCCAGCCGAGGCTGTACCAAGACTTTTTATTTTGATTTTAATTTTCATGTTTCATTCGAGTATAGTACTGGTTCGAATAAAAATGTTTTTTTCTTCTTCTTCTGTATTATAAATAATCCCTTTTCAAACTCATTTCATACTGGCATTAATGGGTATATGAAAGTAGTGAGTTGGCATCAGCGGTACTGTTTTGTTTCATTGTACAGCGTAATTGTGGGGATGAATTTTTTAAACCCAGTAGTGCCAATATGAAATCTTTTTGAGAAGGGGAAAGGAGAGAGAGAGAGAGAAAGAGAGAAAGAGAGAGAGTGATCTCAGCGTGGTTGGTATAAGAAAGTCCTATAATGGGCACATCACACAGAAAACTGTATAATTAAATTATTTTTAGTTCCTGATGCGCTAAAACTTAGTCGTATTGATCCTATCTCAAATCTGAGGGCTCTTTAGCGATATAAAATTTAATAATGAACATTTTTGGTGAGAACCAATTTTTAGATAGGAATAACAGTTTTTGGGTAAATCAAAAAAATATATAATTCAAAACTACAGTGAAGGGTGGTTTTTGGCAGCTATCTCAAAACCCGGACGACTTGCGAAAAATAGTGTTGTATATAAAATGTCTCTTTCAGTAATTTCTACAACTTTTACCTGAAAATGTTTTTGATAATGTCATTAATATAAGTGGCATATTGCAAAATGGACTTAGGCCCCTAAGTAAATTGGTCTCCATTTTCGTTCTATTTCGGCCAAAATCTCATGGCTACAAACATTTTCGCTGTAGAGCGCTCACATCTTTCCAATCACTTACACATACACTCCACGCAAACAAACATGCACAGATCATTGCGAAAATGTTCAAAATTCAGGGGACATTAAAACGTGAAAATCCATTGAAACCTCGGCCTCAGATTACAATACTTCGTTATTATATACTATAGGCATAAGAATGTAAAAATGAGACCCCTCTATGTTTCAACTTTCCGAAGCCACCTGATAGCCCTATGGGAAAGTTCCATTCAACTCCAACCTCTTCATATATTTTTTTTTAATTGCTCAAGGGTGCACCTACCCATCTTGGTGATAAATCACACAGCTGGTTGAGGGAAACTCGAGGTTGAAATAATGTTCGGATGGTAGGTCTGTAACTCTCTGTAAAGATATAAATTTCAGAAAATCGAGAATTCGTTGCAATTCATTGCAATGCCGGGAACCGACTCCAAGGCAGATTTATTAACTTTCTTTTTTCTCATTTTCTTTCATTCGCTTGTTTTGTGTATATTTGTTTGGAAGGGGTGCAAATGAATTACAAATAAATTCAATCTATGTAATTTAAGTTTTCGGACCGCATTAATTACCTAATTTTTCATTAAATTTTCAGAAGGCTGGAATTTATACAAAGTTAATAGAAAGTTATGTAATCGGTCAGAAATTCGAAATTGAGTTTTCACCGGAATTTCATGTTTTCTAACACCCTGATTCCAAAAATGGAAAAAAGTCTGTCTGTTTTCTTATTTAATAAAGATAAAGTGTTTCAGAGGGCGCCGGTAGCTCAGTGGTATGCGTGCTTGACTTCTGAGCTCAAGGTCGTGGGTTCGTAGCCCGACCGAGGCCCTTAGTTTATTTTATCTGGGAGGTAAAATAAACTTAAGCACGCCGTCCTTCGGATGGGACGTTAAGCGATGGTCCCGAGCCTGTACGATGTCAGGTACTCGTTAAAGACCCCTACCCTAGATGAATAAAAATTTAGGGTAGGCAAAATTTAGGACAACAACAGTAGAGTCGGGCTCATGTCCACCAGAGTGACGAAAAAGCGCTCTGGTAGTAGGTGATATGTTAAAGCCCGGGCATGAGTCATAAAACCTAAGCAAACCTAACCTAAAGTGTTTCACTATGAAAAAGCAAAAGCAAATGACTGACTTTTTTGTTAAACAATAAACATGACTTTTTAATAACCTACATGACATTGATTGAGTTTTGTTATCAGGTACGTCCTTTTATTGTATAATAAACTTATTTAAAGCACTACTTGTGTGTTGTTTTTTTAGTGCCTTCGGCCTTTGTTTAACCATTATCGGCAATTTGGCGGCTTATCCGCGAAATTCGACTATCCGCGGTATCCACGCCAGTCAATCCCGCGGATAATCGGGAGTTTACTGTACCTCATTCCAAAAGGGTATTTAGTCCAGACGTTGGCTACAAAGACCAGTGTGAGATAATCAAAGGTACCTCAATCCAAAAGAGCATTTCGTTCAGACAATGACCACGAAGATCACGATTGATCAGCGAGAAGTGAGGAAATGGTCCACTTCACTTCCATATGGTAGGTTACGAGTACGTCTGGTTCTTCCGTCACCACAGTGATAACATTCTGCTCACCAGATATAAACGTGAAATAATCTCATTCCAAAAGGATATTTGTCCAGAGAATGACCCCGAAGATGAGGATTGACCAGGGAGAGGTGAGGAAATGATGGAGTGCATTTCTATTCGGGAAGCCGTATCTTGCATTAATACTTTTCCGTGGACCTTTGTTCCCGGTGAAAGGCCTTTCACCCATTTACCACTCACAGATAACACCGGTCATTCTCCTCACGTCCCGCCCTTATAAAGTGCCTCCACACCCCCCTCCCGCCCTTCCTTCCTACATAAACCTGTTATTTCCTCACGTACCAGCTTAGCTACCGGGGGGGTCTTCATACCTCATATCTGCTTAAAAAAATAAATCTCAGCTACTGGTATATTTCTTCTTTAATCTGTCTGAAGAGACATCTCATGTAACGGAAGATTCCTTATTTTTATTTTTGCGGGTTCTTCTTTATTTCTATACATATAAAAAAAAATCGTCGGTGTAGCACCGGCTATGTACTTCCCCAGTATGAATTAATCCCAATCGACCGTTTCGGTTGAAACTATATATATATGACTTACTTTATGTCGTCGATACATTCATTACAACTACAGTTATTGGTACCTACTTGAATTTGCATATGAAATCTCGTGTTAATACATTCATTACAACTGCAGTTTTTGTGTTAAGCCTTTGTGTGTCTGTCTAGTTGTCAACACGATAACTTCTGATAAAATGATTATTTCAACAAAAAGTTGTATAGGTTAGGTTAGGTTTTATGACTCATGCCCGGGCTTTAACTACGAGTTCATATCACCTGCTACCAGAGCGCTCTTTCGTCACTCTGGTGGACATGAACTCGACTCTACTGTGGGAGTCTAAATTTTGCCTACCCTAAATTTTCATTCACTTAGGGTAGGGGTCTTTAACGAGTACCTGACATTGTACAGGCTCAGGACCATCGCTTAACGTTCCATCCGAAGGACGGCATGCTTAAGTTTATTTTACATCCCAGATAAAATAAACTAAAGGCCTCGGTCGGGTTACGAACCCACGTTCTTCTAGAGGTCCGAGTCTCCCAAATTAATACGTACCAAATTATGAAACAAATTTATCTCTTTTATCATAAATAAAAAATATATGTTTAAGTAGATAGGTACCCTAAAAATCATTCCCTCAGTGTGTCCCAACCGACAAATTGGAATAGATTCAAGCATCTAATTCGAAAATTTTCTTAAAAACTATCTGCTATCTTATTATTTATTCATATATAATAGTACTGAGGGTGCCGGTAGCTTAGTGGTATGCGTGCTTGACTTCTGAGCTCAAGATCGTGGGTTCGAAACCCGACCGAGGCCCTTAGTTTATTTTATCTGGGAAGTAAAATAAACTTAAGCACGCCGTCCTTCGGATGGGACGTTATGGGACGTTAAGTGATGGTCTTGAGCCTGTACGATGTCAGGTACTCGTTAAAGACCCCTACCCTAGATGAATAAAAATTTAGGGTAGGCAACATTTAGGACTCCCACAGTAGAGTCGGGCTCATGTCCACCAGAGTGACGAAAGAGCGCTTTGATAGTAGGCGATATGACCTTGTTGTTAAAGCCCGGGCATGAGATAATACCTAACCTAACCTATATTAGTACTGGTTGTATATAAATGTGTATATAAATGTACCTTCCTTCTACCCAATTTCTTGTTCAATTTTACATTGGGTTTCCATGTCACCCTTACTTTGTGCAAAATATTCAGTCACTTAGCGGCATTGACCCTAAAATGTATCCAATTCGTGAAAACTGCAACATGTTTGTAAATTATGCGTTTTAGAGCATTCAAGTATTTTTGCACATGACGGAGCTATATTTTTCAGAAAAGTATATTTAAAAAAACTGGAATGGCCGGTACAAAATGTTATGGATTCCATCTTTCTTATATGTTTATCCAGAATGTCATACGGACGACAATATCCGGGAGAGAGAAGGGGCAGGGTGGAGAAGGGTGCTTAACACAGAATCCTCAATATCTGTAGAAGTAATGAAAGTACTGACAGCAAAGTTTATATGTAAATCTAAAACCTCACAAGGACGATACCTATCAATTTTCAGCCAAATCGGCCCAAGGGAAGTTTAACTTCTTCAGAGGAGAGGGACTATTGTTTTTCAACCATATAGGTGAAGGTGGTTTTCAGAGGGAGAGCGAAAACCTAGTTGGTTCATTCGCACTGGGGAAGTACATTGCGGTTTATTCACTGAATACTTTGTAGTATAATTTTGGAACGGTTGTGCCAGGGGATAGTGCTCAGGGTTTCATAGAGTCCTCTCTGCTCCGTCCTTCTGCAAGAGACATTGTAAGATCCGGATCTGCATTATTGGGGGAACCTAGTTGAGTAGAAAATGGGTCTCTTGAGGGCTCTTACCATCCCAAATGCCCTAACCATTTTACAATTACCTTGTCAAGTTCCTCTCCTTTCCTTTTTTTTTTTTATCCCTTCCCAAATCGTCGAGAGATCGACCTTTCCCCTCCCCTGGGAAATCCTATCCCTCTACTTCCACTTTGCCCACTACCCGACAATAGCAGTGTCGCCTGGATAAGCACCTATTCCAGCTCTTTCCACTATTCAACTTTCTGCGGTACTCCCTTTATAGTACTTCGCCCATTTCTCCAATTAGATCTCTTTTTTTTTACTCCCCCCCCCCCCCCCCCCCCCCCCAACTAAACAAAGTCTAGAAGAAATTATTGAAGAAATTTGAACGCGAGTTTTCACTGGAATTCCATTCCCTGATTCCTTAATAAATGATCCGTGTGTCTGTGATGATAACTCCTAATAGAATGAATCTATCAAAACGAAATTTTATATGGTTATCCAGAACCTCTATATAAACACCTATTGACATTCCGCCAAATCGACCAAAGGAAATTATTATAGAAGGGGCTTAAAAGAAAAACTCAACACAAAAACTGTTGTCGTAATGACAGTACTGACACACAATTTCATATATAGTTCGAAATCCTATAAGAACAGCATCTATTAATTTTCCATAAAATCGGGCCGAAAGGAAGGGGGATTCGACCCAAAACTCCATAAGGACAACACCCATTACTTTACAGAGGAGTGCAGAGAAGGGAAGAGGATTAATACAGAAACTCTAATAACTGCGGATGTAATGAATGTATCGACATGACATTGAGGGCACCGGTAGCTCAGTGGTATGCGTGCTTGCCTTCTGAGCTCTCAAGATCATGGGTTCGAAACCCGGCCGAGGCCCTTAGTTTATTTCATCTGGTCCTTCGGATGGGACGTTAAGCGATGGTCCCGAGCCTGTACGATGTCAGGTACTCGTTGAAGACCCTTATCCTAGGTGTATAAAAATTTAGGGTAGGCAAAATTTACGACTCCCACAGTAGAGTCGGGCTCATGTCCACCAGAGTGACGAAAGAGCGCTCTGGTAGTAGGCGATATGACCTCGTAGTTAAAGCCCGGGCATGAGTCATAAAAGCTAACCTAACGTCAACATGAAATTTAGTATAAGGATTCAGAAGCCCCTATGTAAGTCAACTGTTGTGTTTAGGCCAAAGCGGTCGACTGGTTTTGGAGGGGGAGCGAAGAATTATTTGATTAATTAGTTTTGGAAAAGTACATTACCGAAAACTTTTTTAAAAACATTTTTCGTATCATGGTGGAAAACATGAAATTCCGTTGAAACCTCAACATCGAATTTCCGACCGATTGAATAACTTCCTCTATACCTACTTTGTATAGCTCCATCTTCCAGGAAGCTCGGACTAAGAGCTTTATCCTTGTAATTTCTTAAAACTTCCTCCTCCAACGTTTTAAAACATTATTTACAATTTTTCTATATCAGAGCTAACATATCACCACCCAATTCATTGTTCGAAATGATCATTCATTTTTAAAATGGCTAAAGTGAAGTAGAAGACAAAAGATTTTCAAGGCCCGATTTGCGGGATTTTCTCTTTGAAAATTTAATATTATTTCAAATGAAGATTTATAAAATTATATAATTTTTTTTTTTGTCTTAATAATGGGGGGTTCCCGAGCCATCAGATATCCATGGGTCAGCCTCGTGGGCCCTATACGTAACCGAGTTAAAATTACTTCTTCTTTCCTTGTTTCTCTTATTGAAGTCATCCAAACTCGAGTGGAGCTTTTGATGATTCTTAGCTTATTATCGGTCTTACCGAGCCACCGAATCTGCCATTTGATCCAGACTCTTTCCTTGACGTAGGCAATGAAGTCACTTACAGGGCCATCAGTATGTTTTGGACAAGGAGATGTTCTGAATACAGATTCCCCATGGCCAATAGAGCCGACAGGGAGTCACTACAGACTATAAGTTGGCTTCCATTGGGGACAGAGACGTTCAGACTCTTGCCAATAGCTAATAATTAAAAGGAAGGAAAGACAAATAGGTAGATCCTCTCATCAAAAACCACCAGTTTATTTATGTTCAACTGGCCATCTTAAATAAATTCTTATTATAATAATAATAATAATTATTATTATTATAATTGATCAAAAATAAGTACATTTTGTTTTGTATTGTACTTCATATTAATCCGTTCTAGGGTTATCACCCAAGTGATCAGGGACGAAGAGAGGAACGGGTTTGGATAGGAAAACCTAAGGAGATATGAGATTCTGATTTTTAATATTTTTCATTCGCCGTTTGAACATCAATGAAAAAATTCAAGTAATTGAGTTTTTAACAGAAGACTATAAAGAAGAAAAAAAAAACGGAAATAAAACAAAATTAAATTAAAAAGTGGAGCTGGGGTGGGTTGAGAAAGTGTTAGTAGAACTGAAAGAGGGATTCAATCAGGTTGAATGAAATGAGAAAGTAGAGAGAATGAGTGTTGAAGAAGTCTTCTAAATAAGATTAGATGAAGGAAAACGGTTTGGAAAAACATCTCAAAGAGGTCGGAAAATGTGATAAAGGAAGTTGTCTTGAGAAGATGATGATCTCTCCTCATCTGGGACAGGAACAAGGAAATTAGTGAACATACAGAAAACGGAATCACAATCAACACGAGTTGGTGGACAGTTACGAATACAACCGACTATAGACTAAGGAGAATCCAGAGATAAAAGAAATAAGTATTCGAGTTTATCTAAACATAAATTTATTGTAAATAGTTCGATGGAGAGCCGCTGTAACTGGGCATATGTATACGGGCAATCCCGACAACTTCCCCCACCCCAACTCTCACCCCGTTCGTCTATCACCTAACATGTACACCCTTCTTCCCTCCGTACCGGCATAGAGGCGGAATAACTAATGTCGCACGAAGGCGGCCGATGGGCATGACAAGACGTGAATTGAGGGTGTTATGAAAAATAATCTCACACTGTTTGTCAGACGACTATCCTCCCACCCCTTGCCCCGTTCGTCAATCCCTGAACTACATGTACCCTATGTTATGCATATGTGCCCATAGAGGCAGCCACGCAGGCGGCCAGTGAACATGACACAATATAAATTGAGGTGAAAACTGATATCACACAGCTTGCCAAACCGACGACTACTCCCCCACCCCATCCTCATCCCATTCGCCAATCCCCTAACCTAACCTCCCGCTCCTCCCTACCTGTATGGCCGGCCCTGCTTCTAGTGGGCTCATGCATAGAAAGATAACAGTGTAAAGAAAAAGAACAACTTTTCTTTGCTTCACGTAATTAATAATAATATCCGCTAAAACTGTCCCTATTTTACTTCCGCAGCGATATGTACCACTGAGGAAGTTACATAATCTGTCGAAAATTCGATGTCCCCTGTTTCCAAAATTAAGTATAAAATTTCATGAGCGTATGGACATGCGCAATAGAGTGCATCGGCACATTTTATATTTGGATTCAGAAGCCCATAAATAAGACACTTACTTGTTGAGCCAAAGAAAATGAAGGTTTAGTGGGAGAGCAGAAACTTAATCTAATATCATTATAAAGATCGGATTGAATTGAAATAATAAATGAATATGAATCACTGGAATTATGAGTTAACCAAATGGGTGAATAGATGATGAAGAAAAAGAGACAAGAAATATAGGGAGAAGGGGAGGTAATATGAAGAGGAAGTCATCAGTGAGAGGGCTTATCTGATCTAAGAGGCTCAGGGCGGGCGTTCCAATATGCCGCCAGTCCGGAGGGAACCTGGAGCGGGCTTAAGTAGGGGAGGTTCCAGATGAAATGGAACTAATATGAGAGATCTTCAGCTCATCCACATCAGTATTGGCATGGATCCAGCGGCGTCCTCTTGGAAATGAAACGTTTCAATGTTCCCTGCACATCACAAGAGGGCGCTTGCTCCCTCATCAAAATGTATCCTTTATGTCTGCCCCTAAAAGTCGGTGAATCACGGCCAATATACTTCTCCAGAACGAATTAATCAATTAACTTTTCGTTCTCCTTTCAAAACCAGTCGACCGTTCGGGCTAATAATCGACAATTGATTTACATAGGGGCTTCAGAATGCCCATACAAAATGTTGTCTCCATTCATTACAATGGCAGTTATTATAGTTTTTTTTTGCCAAGCCCTCCCCCCGCCCTTAATTCCCTCCTTCCTTTTGGTCGATTTGGCTGAAAATCGATTGGTGTAGCTCTTATGAGGTTCTGGATATACATACAAAATTTCGTGTCAATACATTCATTCTATAGGGAGTTATCGTCTTCCCTGCTACTGTAATCTAGCAACAATATTTAGGGAGTGCCGGTGATGACCAGATCCTCTTACCTTCAACTCTCCTTTCCTTCTTGGCCGGCCTCCACTGCTGGACAGTGATTGGCGGGGCGAGGAAGGCAGGGGGGATCACTCGAGCCCCCGCGGCCTCCCCTGCCCCCATTAAGTTGGAGGGATGGGGATGTAGTCCAGTCATTTAGTTGCTACCAAGCAATAACCAACTGAAAATTTGAACTTTTCATATTTTTTGGAAAAAACCCTAAAATGCAAAGAGCTCTATCTCGGGAAGTATTACAGCTACAAGTTTCGTATTAGTCTCAAAACTTAGATAATTTAAATAAGTAAAAAAAAATCATTTTTATATTTTTTTGTCAGACCGATACTTTAGGAGATATTTGGAAAAAACAGGGACAAGTCCAAAAATGTAGCGGTTTTTTCAATACGGCGGCGCCCGCGGGAATTAGAAAACTTGAATTTTTCAACACTATACCAACCCAGACAACATATCAAAAAATTGAAACTACCCTAATTTTTGTAACCATTCATGCATTTTTAGGACAATTTGACTGGACTAATGACAGAGAACGGGGGCCTTTCGAGGGGTCTCCAGTTGAAGGACTTTCATGTTGACTTTATTTTATCCTTATTATTATTGTTTTATGTTTATGTTTATTATTATTTAAATTGCAGTGACCATTATTATTTTATTATATATTATGTATGTATATATATTTTTTTATTATTTTTTTTTTTGCCTATATTTAGTCTTCACAGACACACAGGATTTTTTTTTTCATTTTTGGAATGACTCTGAAAAGATGCAATTCTGATGAAAACTCAACAGCGAATTTTTGACCGATTACATAACTTTCTCTATACTCTGTATATCTGGGGAAGTAACAAATCATATTTGTCTTTGTGTGAGAAACCTACCGTGTAGGTAGACAGTGTTCACCAGAGCGACGACATAGCGCTCCGGTAATAGGTAACCTCGTAGATAAAGCCCGGGCATGAGTCACATTAACTAACATCATCATTTTTGAAAAAAATTAACGATTTCTATGTAATTATAAAATAGTAGTTAGTTATTGTGACTCATGTCCGGGCTTTAACTACGAGGTTATATCGCCTACTTCACCTAGGGCAGGGGTCTTTAACGAGTACCTAACATCGTACAGGCTCGGGACCATCGCTTACTACCGTCCCATCCGAACGGCGTGCTTAAGTTTGTTGTACCTCCTAGATAAAATAAACTAACGTCCTCGGTCGGGTTTCGAACCCACGATCTTGAGCTCAGAAGGCAAGCTCGCATACCAACCATCGGCGCCAAACATTTTTCTATGAGGGCGCCGATTTTTAAAAGTTGCGTTTTATGTAAAATCAATTATTGATTTTACATAAAACGCAACTTTCAAAAACCAATATTTCGAAAACTATTGCTCATACAAGAAAACTAAAAATACCGGAAAACCTAGTTTTTTTGTGAAGAATTTGAAAATCCTAATTAAAAATTTGTAAAAATTAAATTTTTTTACGATTTAATTTTACTGAGATGTGTTGTGTCAATGTTTAAGCCTATTTCTGGTACGTGCTCTTTTACGCTATTTTTAAATTGTCTCCCAGTTTGACTTACATAAACGAAATTACAAAAACTACATTTTAAATAGTAAACCCCACTTTTTTCTTCTGTTTTTATTTTTTCTTTAGTGCTGTTGAGATGTTTGTATAATGTATTATTTGTTCTGGAACCTATCCAACAGTCCTCTTTTTTAAGTACCTATATCGCTTCTGTAAATGTTAGCAATACCGAAAGTACTCCCATATTATATATATTTTGTGAAATAGACAATCTTTTTTTTACATACGTTTTTCTTTATTTTTTATCAATTATTTCAAAATATCTCGGCTAAAAATGTTAAGTTCCCTTAGAAAGTTAAAGTATTGAGTATAACTGGGGATACTTCCTACTTTTATTGAATACTTTTATACTTAAAAGTACATAATTGGTTCAATATGAAAAGATACATGTGAAATTGGCAGGGGCGTAGCCAGGATTTTGAGCAAGGGGGGGGGGGGGGGGGGTCGCCCCCACTCTTCGCCCGGTTTGCGGATTGAGGTCTCTATGAATCCACTCCCAATTTGGGATCCCCCCGAAGGGACCCTAATTTAATAGGGAACGTATTCCAGTCAAAGGTAATGAATTATATTTGTCATATAGTTTCGAATATTTATACAATCTATATAATAATTAGGATAATAATAATTATTATTATTAATAAAAAATTAGTACCGTATTGGTTCCATTTTTAATTTATATAAAAGTTAGGAAAGTTACGACTTAACCCTTAGTGTTGACACCCTATTTGACACCCTTATAAAATAGTACATTAATCATATTTGAATATCTAATAATGATGTGGTGTGATATCGACTCACCTGTCAAAATCACTTACAGAGACCCTTATCATGGTGAGCTTTCATCTCCATGACGACCACGTCTCGATGACCATCCCAACCTAGCTATCGTCGTTGTGTATGCTCTAAACCTCCCAACTATATCGTCGTCCATTCAATATAATAAAACATTAGTGTTCTTAAATCAGTTTATAGGTTTAGGTTTTATGACTCATGCCCGGGATTTAACTACGAGGTCATATCGCCTACTACCAGAGCGCTCTTTCGTCACTCTGGTGGACATGAGCCCGACTCTACTGTGAAAGTCCTAAATTTTGCCTATCCTAAATTTTTATTCACCTAGGGTAGGGGTCTTTAACGAGTACCTTACATTGTACAGTCTCGGGACCATCGCTTAACGTCCCATCCGAAGGACGACGTTTCACTAGAATAGTTTTTTTGACAGCTGAGGTAACCATTGACTGTAATACTTAAGCTGACTTTACATGAGTAGCAAAAATGCAAAGCGCAGCAGCAGCAAATGCACTTTTAGAATATAATGACTCACAGCCAATAGCGTGCATTTGCTGTTGCTGCGCTTTACATTTTTAGTGCGCATGTAAAATCAGCTTTCAGAGTATTAAATATGAAGATTTTGAGCGAGGAAATGAAATGATGGAATTCATGTATATTTTAAAAATGTAATATGACTTGTTTTATTCATGTACATTTATACAGCTGATTGCTGATTTAGGAATCAGACGCACGGGAAATTTGAAGATCCTATTGTAACTTAATAAAAACTATTTTTTTAGTTTATTTAATTTTTATCTTGGTTTTTTCCTCTGGCCAGGGGGGGGGGGGGCACATGCCCTCTCTGGCTACGCCCCTGCCTACTACCAGAGCGCTCATTCGTTGCTTTGGTAAGACGTAAGTCAGACTCTACTATGGAAGTACTCAATTTGACACTAAATTTCTATTTACTTAGAGGGTAGGGGTCCTTAAAGAGTAGGTACCTGACATCTCGGGTCCCATCCGTAGGACGGCCTGCTCACTGTTTTTTTCACTTCCCAGATAAAAAAAAACCTAAGTTCCTCGGCCGGGTTTCGAACCCGCAATTTTGAGCTCAGTGAGCAAGCACGGCTAAAGGCGCCCTCAGATCTTGGCTCTGCTCTTCACTAAAAGGACCCACAGAAGACTGAAAATGGCGTTCTTTCAGAATACATGATATGAAAAGAACAAACTCATATATCTCATACAAAACATATGAGCATCATATATCAGAAAGAACACAACGTTGACCCTCTCCTCGTTGTTTTAGTGACGCTGTACAAGGTTGATAACCTGATCATTTGTTATTTGAAGGCTTTATCCACATTCCCTGAGCTCTTTGGGAAATGTTCACATACACTAGGGAATGTCACATTTACCGCCTACTGGCTTTTACCGAGAGACAACACAAAAACTCCAATAACTATCGATGTAATGAATGTAGCGACACAAAATTTAGTGTAAGGAGTCAGGAGCCCTATAAGAATATGTATTTTGTAAAACAAAAGCCATAAATAAATATACGTTTATATATCTATCTAGAGGGCGCCGGTAGCTCAGTGGTATGCGTGCTTGTCTTCTGAGCTCAAGATCGTGGGTTCAAAACCCGACCGAGGCCCTTAGTTTATTTTATCTGGGAGGTAAAATAAACTTAAGCACTCCGTCCTTCGGATGGCACGTTAAGCGATGGTCCCGAGCCTGTACGATGTCAGATACTCGTTAAAGACCCCTTACCCTAGGTGAATAAAAATTTAGGGTAGACAAAATTTAGGACTCCCACAGTAGAGTCGGGCTCATGTACACCAGAGTGACGAAAGAGCGCTCTGGTAGTAGGCGATATGACTAATCTATATCTATCTACTTAATTCGTTCTGGGGAAGTACATTGCCAGTGATTCATGACAAAAAAACAATCATGACCACATCAAGTTGACCTATAGGCAGGCCAGCTTGTATCAGACCTGAGCCAGGTAAGACCCCCCCATGAGGACCCTGTTTCCAAGGCTACGGCAAACAGTATCTTACTAAAGGTATTTACTATAGAATCGATAGCCCCCCATCCCCAGAAATTTGTTTCGGGTAAATCATCAACAATTAAGAAATTTAACTTGTTTTTTTTTTAATTTTCGGCCCAGAACATATTTAATAGAAGAAGTTACACGCCATAAAAACCCACATAACTACTGGCATCTAGGCGTATCAATGACTTTGCTTCTTTCGGTCCTTCGAATTTCCGTCTTGATCTGGATTCGAACGTGGTTTCAGTCACCAGAAATCAGTGATGATATGAAGTTCATTAGTATATAAAGTGGCAGTTATTCAATGTTAACTTAAGTCATGTCTCATCGTACTGGCATTACGTGATATAGGAAAGACACTCACACACAGGACGCCAGTATGAAACAAATTTGAGTGGAGAGGCGGAGTGTACAAAGGTGGTTGGTATAAAAAATTCCTGTTATGGCCACTTTACATTTAATTTTTTTTAGTAATAATAATTATTGAAACAAAAAGTATCACTTATGCAGAGCCGAATTATATATTTTTTTTTTTAGTTTAAATAAATTTTTTAGTAATATCTGAGGATGTTCTTGTTAGGTAACTATCCCCATCGTCGTGTAGTAACGTCATCCGCATACAATCGTCTAGTAATAACGTCATCCGCATACCATCGTCGATTACTAACGTCATCCTCATACCTTTGTATCGGGAAAGCCGGTAAAATTAGCTGACGTCGGAAACAGATCCGCCTGACTAGAACACGTTTATTGGGGACCTGCAACTGACATCTCGTCAGGGACATTATATCTGAACAAATGCTTTTATATAATCTGAATCAATCGATGGAGGAAGTACTTTATCACACAACTTAAGTACTGAGTCGCTTGTAAAGTAGGGTACTTTAATTCAATAGTATACTAACAGGGTCCCCGGCTTCGCCCGAAGTAACTCTGAACGAATTGATAACATTACCTGCCACTATAAATTTGAACTAACATGACTTTAGAAATAAGTTTAAATTATCAATGATTTTGAGACTGACGGTTTTGTAGAATAAGAATGTTATTCATGAACATTCGACCAACAATATTTGGGACCTACATAGCATAAGATTCAATCGGGCTTATAAGGATGCTACAGATAAAATTTCATCAAAATTGATTCAGGATGTTCTTGCGCTAACTTGTTACAAAGACACGGACATACAAAACAACAGATTTATATGTAGAGAAAAAAACTCTTATTGAAGGCTAACTGTTATAGATAGATGTCGCGGATTTTTACAGAATTTTTCCATGCGTCATTTTGAGCACCCAGCCGAGGCCCTTAGTTTATTTTACCTAAAAATAAACTTAAGCCCTCCGTCCTTCGGATGGGATGACGTTAAGCGATGATGTCAGTTACTCATTAAAGACCCCTGGTCCTAGGTGAATAAAAATTTAGGGTAGGCAAAATTTAGGACTCCCACAGTAGAGTCGGGCTCATGTCCACCAGAGTGACGAAAGAGCACTCTGGTAGTAGGCGATATGACCTCGTAGTTAAAGCCCGGGCATGATTCATAATAACTAACTACATATATCTTCAACGGTTTAGGCAGTGTATGCAATAAATGGCGTCCGAACGGCCGTCTCTCCTCCGGCGTCACTCTTACAATCACTGCTCAGCTCCCTTTCGATAAAGCATGAAGATGTACTGCCAATGTCCATCGGAAAACAATAAACTTCCCAAAGGTGAACAAATTAATCAAATTTGTTTAGTTGTCGAAATTACCTCTTCCCTTCCATCGATTTCGCGGATAATGGTGCTATCCTTATGAGGTTTTGAATGTAAGTACAAAATTTCATGACGATACATTCATTACATTGGCATTTTCATTGGGATTTTTTAGTTGAGTTCCTCACTGATCCGCACTCTCCTTCGGCTGATTGCGTTGAAAATTAATAGTTGTCGTCGTATTAAGGTAGGAGGTATTGAATTCACAGGTGAAATGTTGTGTCGATATATTCATTGGAACGGCAGTTATTAGAGTTTTTTAAAAGAAATCACAGATGTTGCCCAGCTCAGGTTGAAGACTGAAGGTAACTATTGTTGCGGATAGAGCACAATTTTTTTTTTATTATTTATTTTATTTTGTCGTATCCTCTATTGGGCCCCATCAAACCACGACGGTTTTTGAGTTCGACGAGACACAAAAGTTGAAGACTTCAGATTTACTAAAGGGGTGCCCGTAGCCCAGAGACAGAGTGCTTGCCTACTGAGTTCAAGATCGAGGGTTCCAAACCCTGGGTATACTCCTTTAAGGGGGGCTACGGTTGTGTTGTATACAAACACTTGGGTGGGTGGCGAAGTTATGTCTAAAACAAAAATGCTAGCTCTGGTGGACTATATGAGAAATAAAATATAGAAAATTTAAATGACTCGTAATGGAAGCGAAAGGCGATGATACTTCTTCGCAGATCAGGAGGGTTCTCCAGCTAAAATAAGTCGGGTAAACACACTTACCTGGATCTGCAATAGTTGTACTTTTGATGATACGTCTGGGTGCAGCAGGAGGCAGAAATCATAAACTATATTGGAGCTTGGTCATAAAACATGTAACTGAGAGGGGAACCTAGACAGGTGTAGTGCACACTCTAGACGTCAGATGAGTAAGCTAATTTAATTAGTTTAGCAAGGTATCAAGAGATAGCCCTCAATAATAATTGAACTAAAAGGCCGCAACACCCTGCGAGGCCATTAAGCTTTTTATCTGGGAGATGAAGAAAGCTTCAACACGCCCTCCTTGGAATGAGACGTGAAGCAATGTGACTGTACGATGTCAGGTACTCGTTAAAGAGTCGATCTGACCTCATAGTTAAAGCCCTGGCATGAGTCTCAATAATTAGTTATTGGGACTCATGCCCGGGCTAATGTAGTATACTGGTTTAGCTCTCTTTATTGTCTAGGAAGAGCAACAAATAAAATAAAAGTGTAGACAAAAATAAAAGAAATAAAACCATTCAATTTTAAGCAGAGAAAAAAAATATATAAGAAAATTCTAAAAAGAAACTTTTCAATGGAGCATTTCAAATAAATTCAGCAAGCAAAACGGCTTTGTGAGTAAGAGTGCTTAGCGAAAGATCAATTGGGAAAGAAGCAGACCATGGCGGGGCAGAAAATGGAACAGAAGAGGATCCGTTCTAAGAATGAAGTCTCTGAAGAGGTAAAACAAAAGAGAAAAATGACAGGACCCACCTTTCCACTGTTCCTTCCTATTTCTACAGATATTGACTCTAGCACTCTTCTCCGCTAAAGAACAAACAGAAAAAAGTCGTCGGTAAATCACCTAGAGTATGTACTTCCCCAGCACAAAGTGACTTCTGAGTCCTCATACTACATTTTATGTGGACTCATTTATTACTTCGGAAGTTATTATGTTATTTGAGTCGTGCCCCCTTCTCTGACCCCCTTTCCTTAGACCGATTTTGCGAAAAATTAAAAAATGATATCCATATGAGGGTTTTGAATTTAAGTATAAAATTTCATGTCGATATAATCATTAATGGGATTTTTGAGTTGAGCTCCTCTCTGCCCCCCCCCCCCCCCCCTCCCAATGGCTGATTCCGCTGAAAATCAATAACTATCGTTCTTGGAGGATTCTGGATACAAATATAAAATTTCGTGTCGATATATTTTCTCTATTGGAAATTATTGTCTTTTCACACATTCAGTCAGAATTTTGTTTTTTCATTTTTGGATGCAATGTTCGTCCCCCTGAGGGAATTATGTAACTAAGATTTCGCTCTCCCGCTAAAACCAAGCTATCGATATAATAAGTGTCGTCGTCTTTATGGAGTGTAGGATTTAAATATAAAATATTTTTTCCCTTCCTTCTGGCCGATTTGACTGGATGAATATATACAATTTTGTGTAAATATATTCATTCTATTGTGTTCACAGTTACAAAGACACACAAACAGTAGAAATATTATATAATAGGGGGGGGGGGGGGGGGGGGGGGGGGGGGGGGGTCGAAGATGTATCACCAAGTTACCGTGGCAAACCTGCCACAACCTTAACTGAAGGGTGTGTTGGTTTTGGGGAAAGAACAACAGGCTAAAAAATATGGGCCAACTAGAAACATGAAGCGGATTATTTCTACGGTTGTTTCTTAAATTACGAAATTACTTATAAAATGGGCACAGTTAATGTACATTGTACATAAGTCTTTACTTCTCGCCAATTCGTTTGACTCTCGTCTGTCCGTCTGTCTCAGCAAAATATTTCCTAAACTATACTACAATGTATAGATAACAACATTTACATATATGTTATATGTGGAAGAAATTAAAAATAATTAAATTACCTACGCATCTCGAATTTCAATTGAGAAAATAAACTATTATTCTATTAACTAGAACTATTCAGTATTTTCGAAACGTTACAAGTTTAGCCATTTATATGCCTGAAGATTGGTTTTACTCAGATGAAGTAGACATCTGAATTGAGCGGGAAACTGACTGTGAGTTTATTAAGCCCAGGAAAATGGCAGTATCTCTTTCCCGCCCTAACAGGTTTACCAATAATGCACCTGGAGTCTCACACCTGGGTGCTCTGTCAATATTTTGGCGAAAAACACCTCTTACAGAAGATCTGTAGGAAGGAAGTCTGTTAAGGAAAATCTCTTTTAGCTTCCTATTTTATAGTAGATTAAAAAAAGAAAATTCGGTTTATGGAGCACCTACGTACTCCATTAGTTTTCGTTAGCTATTCGGGGGGAGAGAAAAGGCTGTACAAAATGTTCTAAAGATAATTTTAATTAAATTATTAGAAGAAGGGATGTAGTTAATGGCACACCAGTATTAGTTCAAGCTGAAACAAAGTGTTAGAGCCTGCTCCAACTACCTCGAAAAAGGTAGGGCAATGTTCTTCCTCAGCGCGAGTTATTCAACTAAGTTTGCGCTATTTGGTTGCTCTAGAAAACAACGAAGCGGGTAAAAAAATATAATACAAGTATTAATATTATTATGAATATTAAATTGTGAAATAGCAAAGGCATAGTTAACCTAAAGAACACATGTGTTATAAATACTGATGATGGGAGTGCTTCCCGAAATGTTTGTAATTAGTTATTATGATTCATGGAGGGGGCTTAACTACGAGGGTCTATCGCCTACCAGAGCGCTCTTTCGTCACTCTGGTCGACATCCGACTCTATAGTGGTAGACCTAAATGTTGCCTACCTAGGTTTATTCACCTAGGATAGAGATCTTTAACGATTATCTGACATCACACTGGCTCGGGATCATCGCTCAAGGTGTTTTCACCTCCCGGATAATAGGTCACCCCTAGGGATATATCGATACAAGTAAAGTATCGATACTTTTATCTGATACCAAGTACTTTTGGTATCGATACTTTTCTTCTGATATCAAGTAGGTATCGAATAGATATTACTTGTATCGATTCAAAGTACTCGTTTCAAATTTCAACAATTAAAAAAAATCATATAAATTTTTCAATTCGTCAAAATCGTTCACCGTTTAATTTCTTACAAATTTTTTTTATTTGTTGTTGCAGTAAAATACTGAACTCAAATTCCGGTCCACGGACAAATGATCCTCGTATATATCGATGGTGATAACCTCATGTGTGATGTGATCACGCAGTCTGCGTGATGCGTCCTTATTTCTTACCTTATTTACAATAAATGGTTTATCGTTTATGAAGGTATACGTTTGTTTAATTTTGAAGAGAACCGTGAACATGATTACGATTTCATTATTTTATTTTATTTTTACATTCCATTTTGTCAATTACATATTATAATAAAATAAAATAAAAATGATAGATAAAAAAACTTTTTTGAACACTTAGCTCACAAAGCTCTCTTTGTTGAACATTGTGCTGACGATGGCGTAAGCCGAAACCGGTACACATTTAAGTATATGTTTGTGGAATTAGACAATATAAGTGTTCAAAAAAGTTTTTTTTTTTTTTTATCTATCATTTTTATTTTATTCATTAGTATTTTCACTATATCAACACAGAACGCAAAAAATGTATTCGGACACATATTATAATGCCGCGTCCTATGGCGAAAGTGTGGATTTATTACACTAAGAACGTTTCGATCTGAGCGACTTGCAAAAAGTGTTTTAAAATAGTGAAATATTGTCGAAATACGAATAGGTATTTTCCCTATGCTGTTTATTAATTTAGATATAAAATTTAGTGTCGATACATTCATTACTTGTTGTTGCAGTTACAGAGGTTGAGTTCCTCCAATCCTTCCCTTCCACTTGGCTGAAAATTAAACGTTTATGGGTTCTGGATTTACATATAAAGTTTCATGTCGATCTATTAATTCTATCAAGCGTTATGGTGTTCACAAACACACGAACTCAGAGACAATTTTACAGACAGTCTCCAGTTATATGAAGTACATGGGAATTTATGTAATTGGTCAGAAATTCAATGTTTTCTCACTGGATTTTCATGTTTTCCAACCCCCTGATTCTAAAAATAGAAAAAAATGTCTGTCTGTGTGTTTCTGAACACGATAACTTCCAATATATCGACACTATAATTTTTAATGTGTATCCAGGACCCCCATCAGGACAAGACCTAGCCAAAGGGAAGGGGGGAGGCGACTTGTGACCAAAAGAGACGTGAAAGTGTGCCGAAATATTGTCAAAAAAAAAAAAAAGATACCTCTTGAAAAAGTCAATATCCCAAAGATGATTTCGAATATGTCGAGGTGTACAAGTACATGATACGGTCGGTGATACACCTTTCACATCTTTCTTTGATCTTTCTTCTTCGAGGACACCCTATTGGGGCTGTCCTCTTCCGTTTCCCTGCCTCCTGCCATGTCATATCCTACGATCCTCCTCCCAAGGAGCCCCATGTACTAAATGAACCTGTCACTCCTTCTTCTCCCCCGATTTCCTCTTCACATGGCTCCTGTCCGTACCATATTTCAGTTAGCCCATCATTTTTCTTATTATGTCATTTCTGACCTTTTCCCAAGAATTTTTGCAGATTGTCTCCAGAAATTTGGGGACACTTTTGTGGATGAGTCAGATCCCAGAAATTTCCGAAATCTATACTAATACATAAATGTTTGTGTATTTGAGGTAATCTCGAAAACCACTAAACCGATTTAGTTAATTGTTTCACCGTTGGGAAGTTTATGATTTCCGGTGGACAATGTTCACGCTTTATCAAAGTGGAGCAGTGATGGTAAATGTGATGCAAGTCGGAGGAGAAACGGCCATCCGGGTGCCATTTATTGCCGTTGAAGATATATCAAAATGATGCATAAAGGAATTGTTGACATTAAATTCTACAAAAAAAAAAAAAAAAAATCCACGACAGCATATAACGAGAACAGCAAATCAAGAGTTTTTGTCTCTATATTAGTTTTGTCTGTCCGTATGTTTTTAAAAAGTGGGCGCTTGAACATACTGAATCAATTTTGAGGACATTTTTACCTGTAGTATTAATATAATCCCGATATTTTCGTGGCGTATAAAATATTGTTGATTGGATTTTCATAAAATTTCACGAGTAGCATTCTTATAGACACAAACCACCGGCCTCAAAATCATTATTTCTAAAATCAATCCACTTCAAGTTACTAACCTGCGGTGTTACTCCGGGAGAGGGCGGGTAACCTCAGAGCGCTGAAGTCAAACAGTCTTAATCCTGTATCAGTTATACAAAGTATATGGTATTTATGTAAATTCGGTGCGGATTTATTTTTCAAAGCAATTGTTTTCCGGCCTCCAAATTGAAAATTAAAAAAAAAAAAAATCAGTGTGTCTGTGGACACGATAACTCCCGATTGAATGAATGTATCGACACGAAATTTTATATGTATATCCAAAACCCTCTAAGGGCGACTACTGATGTTCAGCAAAATGGTAGGGTGTGTGTCAGAGGGGGCACAACTCAAAAGTTTGAATAACTGCTGATGTAATGTATGTATCGACAACTATTAATTTTCCGCGAAACCTGTCTAATAGGAGGGAGGGATCAGAGAAGATGGGCTAATGTGCTAGTGAAAGTATCGATACAAAATCTAGTATGAGGTTTCAGAAGCCATTATGTAAATCAAATATTGAGTTTTAGCGCAAACGGTTGACCGGCTTTGGAGGGAGAGAGAAAACGTAATTGATTAATGGTGATTCATCGACTACTTCTTTCAATTCACTTTCTCAAGGATTTTGGTCTTTTAAGTTAAAAAAAAAATAATAATAATAAATTGTATTCAGGTTAGATATCAACATCAAAAGTTGTCCACCAGAGTGACGAAAGAGCGCTCTGGTAGTAGGCGATATGACCATGTAGTTAAAGCCCAGGCATGAGTCATAATAAACTAACATTAAAAGTTGTAATTTTTGTTTCTTTCTCTTTTCTCTTATTTTTATACAAGCAATGTAGACTTTTGTAAAATAAATATTGTTCTATTTTTCACTTTTCAAGTTTTGATTGAAATTTCACCATCGATGTTTTCAGACTGTTGTTGTTACGCTTTGATATTATATTCAATATGTAAAACATCGATAATTTTATATCGATTCTCATCTCTATAGACAGTAAAAAGTCTGTTGTGATTGAATAGACAGAGAAACAAATATATATATTTTTTCTGATGCGGACAGGGTGCTCACGGATCTGAGGATGCGTGCAGGTAATAAGAGGAGAAAGATGAGGGGGCTGTTATTGGAAGGAGCCAGAAGGGAGGGGAGGCCCTTTGAAAGTACGATAAAGAAGGAAGCCAATCTAAAGAGACCTTTCTGCTCCAAGATACCTTCTTTAGGGAACCAACCACCGGAGAACATTTTTATATTTAACTAAACATTCAAGAAAACTGAAATAATTAACATTGCTACTGTCAGCAGATATCTGTATTGGTTCTCGGTAAGTTCACCGCGAAACAAATTCGTTCAACGGCGAATCCGTCTAAAAGACATTTGTCTAATAGTCAGTTCGTCAAATAAATATATAATATATTATTACGTTTAGTTTTTGTCTTCTCAAAAGCATTAGCATTTACAAACGTTTCGGGAAGTATGTGGGGTTATAGAACCTACACATTGTGTTAATGGAGGAATTTTATAAATACATTGAGAAATTAATAATTATATTAATAAATAAATTTTTAAATAAACATTAATAAATTCGATAACAATAAAGGCATTGGATTTTTGACGGTTTTTGTCATTCTGCAATTAGTAACAAGTGGTTACCATAACAAGCAACAAACATAGAACTGTGGTGTATAAAGTGATACTAAATGAATAACAATTGTGTAAATGATAATAAATAAACTGGTATAAGTGGTGTTATTATTTAAATAAATTAGATATTATTGTTGTGTAAGTGGACTTATTTTTGTGTTTACCTTTACATTAACCTTTGAGTTTTTTTTTATCATAAACACAGACAATGAACAATTGATGAATTGCACTCCCATCATTATCATTCCCTGATTTTTTTTTTTTTTTTTTTCAATGTACAAAAATAACAACATACGATGATCGTCAGTATCATGAATTATATTAAAGTTTAACAATTATAAATTACAAAAATGCCAACCAGCTTGCTTGATTGCTTCACGCAAATGGCGTTGCACTTGTGGTGCACTATGCCGTTAAAATCGTGAGCATGACCTTCTCATTCGACCGCACTTGTCGAGCTTTTATACCACTCGTAAACCCTAGTTTTACTCATAGCAGACTCACCAAAAGCAATATTTAGCATTTCTAAAACTTTGCTGCACTTTATTCCATTCTTATAGCAAAATTCTCTGAACCATTTTGTAAATTCGCCGATCGTATCAAAACATAATATGTTTTGTTTGAACACACCTCGTATATAAATGTTTAATTATTTTCCAAATATATATTATTTCAGAGCTATTATGTTCACAGACATGGGACACATAGACAGACTGGAATTTTTTTTTTTTTTTTTTTTTTTTTCAGTTTTTGAGTCAGGATGTCAGAAAACATAGAATTCCGATGATAACTCAAAATCTAATTTCTGACCGATTACATAACTTCTCTTATACTTCGTCTATCTGGGAAAGTAAAAAGTGTCCTTACACAGCTGTGAGACAGCAACAGTTTGCTGTTTCAGAGATTTATTAGCGTTATTACGGCCATCGGATATATGAGATGAGCTATTTTATATATGTCCCAATAAAATTAATGGGTGGCCTATCTGGGGTAGGATTTAGGATGCACAGGAGCCCACTTCATCTTCCACTAATCCATGATTAACTGTTACTTATCTGTATTATCTAAGGGATGAGAACACGATTACTGTAGTATAAACTAGCAGTTAGCTACTAACGTTATTTAAACCCCACCACATTAAATATTACCACTTATTCTTGAACGGAGATGTAAAATTTATGTTCTTTTGAATCGTGATTTGATATAATTATAATATTTATTTCCTTTAAACCATAACATGGTAATAGGATACGTCGTAAGAATGATGCAACAGATGGGAAATAAAAGTTAATACAGATAAATCACAGCACATTACATTTATATGTCGACGGGAAACATTCTCCGCCGTTTTTATCTACGATAAGCCCCTCCCTCAAACTAATACTGTACGATACCTAGGACTGACAGAATGGAAGACTGACATGGACACACGTCTCACACGAAACACGCTGAACCGTGGACTCAAAATACCTACACTACGAACTTCTAAATAGACCAAAAAAATTGGACATAACACAAAAAAGGAACTGTTACACTTACTTACTGAGACCGTTATGGACAAACGAATCACTGAAATATGGTTCAGCAAAAACATCCAACATAAAACGAATTCAGGTGTTTCAGTCAAAACCCCTCGAACTGATAACACAGTACCCACTGTACATAAACAACAGAACACTTCATAATGATCTCATAATAAACACATCTCATAATAAACGCAACAATACAAACTATTTACATACTGTTTTTTAGCAAACTTTACACAAATACAAACCCAGAAATACCTTGAATCATATTCGTTATTAATATTTTTCAACTTTATTTTTCTTTATCTATCATCTCTTTACTACCCATCCATCAAAATTGTCTTTAATTTTTTTTTTTCTCACAGGTTGTCAAATAATCACTTCTCACTACATCAGCTATCTTCTTATTAAAGTCACCTCGTTACGCTACTAAGGCTACAAAAGAAAAAATCCAGTCTACGCTAAGAAACCTATCGAAGATCTCTACAGCGAAACTTCAGCAACTATTTTATTTGGGAACCTCAATAGAGACATATGGTTCAACCGATAATGCCTAAAATTAAAAATAACGCCAAATTATATTGGTAATACAATTAAATTCCTTAAAATAAATAATTCACAATGAAATCGTTCAATGTTTTATTAATAACGAGTTAAAAAGCAAGTTTATGTTACGTGATCTAATATCTTGTCTGTATGGTGTTAGGAAGAGACTAGTGGAGGCTCTTAATCCTTTAGAATGGCACTGTTTTGATGACACGGTGTTAGATCTGGTTTATACACAGACACAACGTAAACAGAACCTAGTTTAAACCAAAATAAACAACCTATAAAAAAATCTGTGTGAGGTCATACTACATTTTATTTGACAACCTGTGAAATAATCACTTCTTACTACATCAGTCATCTTCATATTTGAATTTTTTTATTTTTGGTTCAAATAATTGAGACAAATTTTCGTATCGATGTCCTACCACGGGGGGCCTTCCTCTCACACGCCACCATGTCTACTGATGTCCATCATAGATGCTGGTTGTTGCACCCCAACAACATATATATCTTTGAAGAAAAAAAAAAAAAAAAAATACTCTTTGCATGCACTCTAGCATTTGTGTTCTGTTGCAGGGGTATGGCCGAGAGTCCGCCGACGGTGGGGGGCCTCTTCAAGGTGTGGCTGGCTCGATGTCGCACCTCCAGGAAACTCGTCCTGGTCATAGTCGCCATAGCTCTCCTTTTAGACAACATGCTCCTCACCACTGTCGGTAAGTATACTCCCGCTCGGTGAATCATCGGCTATGTACTTCCCCAGCATGAATTATTGTCTACAGTAAAGGGTGGATTTAGGATTGCCCTGAACGACATCCAAGTTGAGCAGGATCTCTCCCTTATTGGATGATGTTTTTTAAGTTAGGATTATCAGTTTGTCCAGTCTTTGTGCTTCATAGTGGCTCCCATGAAACCCTGACAACCGCTATCGGCAGTCAACCTCCTTATCTTCATTGCTTTGACAATGGTGTAACATGGATGTAACATAAAATAAACACTAGGATTACAAAAGAGAAATCTAATAATAAAAAAAAATATTCTTATATAGATTTTTTATAATATTATCAATTCGCTGTAAATATTTTAAATTCCTTATTGTAATGTATAAAAAAAATACACACATTAAATTATTAATATTAAAAAATTAATTATATTTATTTTTCTATAAAAAGCAACTGCATTAGTAAATAAATAATATGAATGCCTTTCCTTGTAAAACAAATTAATAAAAAAACAAAATACGACCATCAGCTGTTTTTAGTGTGTAGAGACGAGTCGAGTAAAGATGGAAACTTGTGTTTAGGCTTAAGATGTGATGAACTAAATAGGAGTGAATTGACAATAAAATTGATCATCAAAGAAGGTACTGTTATTTATTTATATGTACAAAATATATATGCCCAGAAATATATAACAAATTTGAAAAATGGCCAAAATATAAAACAAAAAAAAAGATTGAATTAGTTTTAAGAATTTAGTTTTTACGATTTTTCTTTTGATTTTGTTTCAATGTTTAGTTTTTAATTTTATAATGTAGATGTAAGAAAATAAACCCAAATTATTTGTTCTCGTAAATTCTATTCTATTAATTTTCCCTGTTGGCTCAGTAAGATAATTTGAAAACCTTTGGATTAGATTTATATGTTTGCGAAATTTATAAAACATGATGGTATCTCTAAAGAAATCCAAATGAAAAGTTTGTTAATGTAATTTTTTTTAAAAATTACGTGCACATTCTACAAAATTGCACGTCTTGAACTTTTGATATTTTTTTAGGGCCCTTTTCGGAAATTACTGTAGAAATCAAAATTAAATAGAAGACCAGTTATAAAATTTCTACAGGAAATGTGGTAATTCATTGTTTATTTATTTAATTATTTTAATTTTACATTAACATTTTTTTTTACCACAATATATATATATATATATAGATATATAATAATAATAATTTTAAAAAAGTCGTCGGTGAATCACTGGCTAGGTACTTCCGCAGCACGAATTAATCAATTACGTTTTTACATAACTTCCAAAGCCTATCGACAGTTTGGGCTAAAACTCAATATTAATTTGTGTCATTTTCATTACATCAACAGTAAATAGCATTTTTGAGTTGAGCCCTCCTCCCCTTTGACTGATTCCGCTGAAAAATTAATAGGTCTCTTATAGGGCTTTGAGGGCGCCTGTAGCTCAGTGGTATGCGTGCTTGATTTCTGAGCTCAAGGTCGTGGGTTCGTAGACCGACCGAGGCCCTTAGTTTATTTTATCTGGGAGGTAAAATAAACTTGAGCACGCCGTCCTTCGGATGGGACGTTAAGCGATGGTCCCGAGCCTATACGATGTCAGGTACTCGTTAAAGACCCCTACCCTAGATGAATAAAAATTTAGGACTCCCACAGTAGAGTCGGGCTCATGTCCACCAGAGTGATGAAAGAGCGCTCTGGTAGTAGGCGATATGACCTCGTAGTTAAAGCCCGGGCATGAGTCATAAAACCTAACCTAACCTAGGGCTTTGAATTTGCATAAAATTTTCGTGTCCATACATTTATTACTAGGACAGTTATTAGAGTTTTTGTGTTAATCCTACCCCCTTAATCCGTATTGACCCAAAATTTCATATGTGAATTCAAAACCCCGTGAGGATGACACTTATTAATTTTCAACCGAATTAACAGAAGAGAAGAAGGGATCAAAACTCAAAACCCCAATAACTGACGATGTAATGAATTTATCGACATGAAATTTCATATTTGGAATCAAAATCAAAAGAGGACATAACCTGTTAAACTTCAGCGATATCAGGGTTTTTTTCCGTTATGAATAAAATTAAAATAAAGATGCTGTCGAATCAGGTTAAATTTGGAGATTTTGATAAAATTCCAAAAGCTAATGCACTCTACCAAAGTATTTCGGTAAAGTTAGGAGATTCAATTAAATTGGTGTTGTTTCCATGGGCATTTGCCTGAAATTTATTGCCATCATGTTTGGATCTTCCCAGTGGCGCAGTGAGTGAAACGGCGTTCTTCAGGAAGCCTCCATAGTCTATCATTCTTATAAACTCCCAGAAAAATAACACTGATTAGACCTCTATGGAGATGGGATAAAGTGACAGAAGAGGTTACAAAAGATGTGGGAGGATTTGACATATTTCACGGGGGCTATCTAACTAAACAAGTGGTACACTTGATATCGACTGCTAGTGACATCCTCTATGAAAACGTCAATCCTCACACTTCAGCCGCACTTCATCCTGGGCGGAAAAATAAAAAAACTAAGCTTATTTGAATCCACAGGGATCAGCTCATCTCTTCTGAAAAACATTTCAGAGTTTATTGTCACTAAAATAAAATAATTGATTTGACGTAGATGAAAGGTACTTCAAGTCAGTCAGGGACTTTTTTTTTAAGTCAAGGTTGTCTGCAAGAAGAAGTCCATTTGAAAAGTGCGTTCGTGGCAATGAAAGAGATTCCTTCATTAAAAGGGTGCTTCTGGTGATACACAGGTGGTCTGCTGCGGAGAGCTCTCCGCCAGTTCAAGAGGGCCGAAGACGAGTTTTCACCTTTCAACTATCTCAATAATGCCAGTCTTCAAACCCAGAATTCTGCATTAACGTGTATTAAAGTTCTTTAGTACTTCTTTTTGCTTCCCCAGTTGTAGAGGGAGGTTATGTAAAAGATCAACTATTCGTTGCGAAGTTTTCAACGGAATTTTATGTTTACCGACCTCAGATTTCAATTTGTGTTTGTGAACACGATAACTCCCAATAGAATGAATCGGGAACATGATATTTACTGTGAATCCATAATCTTTTAACGACACCTATTGATTTCAGCCAAATTGACCGAAAGGAAAGGAAGGAATATGGGGAGGCTTAATAGAAAAACTCTAAAAACTTCCGATAGAATGAATGTGTCGACACAAACTTTCATATCTGAATCGAAACAGTATTCGCCTAAATCTAAATTAATATTATCAAACTAGCCCCCTTCATATACAAGGTGGCTCTCTTGAAAGAGCCTCTTAGAAGAGCTCAAGTGGCGGACAGGTGCTCAAGCAGACAGTGTTTATCGTCCTGGTAACACGAAGTGCTGGGCCTCAAAATGGCAACAATGTCAAGTGTCGTCTTGTAACTACCTAAGGCTATTCTTCAATTATCAAAAGAAAATATACATCTACCTTATTTTTTCATTGTTATCTGCACGCTAAATAATTTTAAAAAATAGTCGGTGAGTTACTTCATCTTTTACTTCCCTCACATAAATAAATCAAGTAAGTTTTCGCTCTCCCGCTAAAAATTAATAGTTGATACCCTTAGGGTCTTCTCAATACTCGATACGATTTTGCGGAAAATTAAAAAGTTTTGGCCTTTATTTCACATATGAAATTTCATGTCAATGAATTTGACTGAAAATCCACAGGCGTTGTCGATTTGGGGTTTTGCCCATATCTAACATTTCCTGTCGACACATTCATTCTAACTGCAGTTATTAGAGTTTTTGTGAAGCCTCCCTCTTAATCCCCCCTTCCCAATGGTCCAGTTGGCTGAAAATCGATAGGTGTCATCGTTAGATTAGATACTATCATTTTTTCGGGAGTTATTAGTCACACACACAAACTTTTTTTTTTAAATATTTGAAATCTGAGGTCGGTAAACAAGAAATCCCGTTGAAAACTCCGCATCGAATTATTGTCCGATTATATAACTTCCCCTATACTTTGTATAGCTGGTGCGGTAAAATTCAATATTATTAACTAATAAAATGAAATGAATCTAAAGAGGAGTGTCTTGAAATGAAGAAAAGCTTTCATCATAACAGGTTACTTCCATGGAGGGAAGTCACTTGAAATTCACTCGAGTGAAACCGCCCTCAAAAGTTTCTTTTTCCGCCCACTTCACTCTTTTTCCTTTTTTTTTTTTTTTTTTTTTTTTTTTTCACTTAAAGAGAAAGAAGTGGAGTGAGTGAGTTTGACAATTCCAATTTGAAAAGTGGCCGGCAGAGAGGGCGGTGAGGTATTCATGAGGTGTTCCTCCCCTCGTCCAATCCTCTCAGGGTGGCTAGGTCATGCATTAAAGACCAGAGGAAGCAAGTGTCTGCTCCATTACTGCATTAACAGACTATCCTGTCACCCCCCCCCCCCCCCCCCCTTAGAAAATAATTGATGAAACATGTCTGTCTTCTTGGGAACGTCCTTAATTAGACGAAGAATCCCTGGTGGCTCTTTATATGTCGGTGAATCAGCGGCTGTGAACTTCCCCAGCACAAATTAATCAATTACGTTTTTGCTATCCTTTGGGCTAAAACTCAATATTTGACTTACATAGTGCCTTTTGAGTCCTCGTACTAAATTTTGTGTCGATACATTCATTACATCGGCAGTTATTGGGATTATTGAGTTCAGCCCCCTCTCCTTCAATTGATTCCGCTGGAAATTAATAGGTGCCGTTCTTATGAAGTTTTGGAAGGGGGGCGAAAAATTAATTAATTCGTTCTGGGGACGAACATTACCAGTGATTTACCGACGATGTTTTTTATTTGACTATCCAGTCAATATATCGCTCACCGGCGGCAATAGTGGCACATCTCAAAAATAGCAAAATACGTACTAATTCTTGTACCAAAACTTGAATTTAATGCTCTTTCTTCCAACAATACTGCCACAAAGGTAGTTCCCATATTTTCCGCGGGGTGGCGAATGTGTCGGTAAGGCATTACACAAATTTCGTTTAAAAGCTGCAGCAAAACCGGCACATTTCCAATGTGTCCTCTGACTTTGGTAAGAGACGTTACTTTGTGTGTGCGCAATAGTGGCCCTTCTGAATTGTGTCGGTATAACATCAGTGAATAGCATCAATTTATTTCTGCAATAGTGACACATTTTGAGTTATGCCAATATAGACTTTCCTTTTTGTTTGTTTTTCTTATATGTGTCACTATAAACGGTGGGTTCTGTTTATTTTTCTTACTTGTGCCAGTATAGATTTTGTATTTCGGTTTTTTTTCTTAGTTGTGCCAGTTTAGACTGTGTTTTGTTATTTATTTGTTTTTGTTGTGGCATAAAGACAGTGTGTTTATTTTCAATATGGATTACAATAGCCGGGGTCAGAAGATGTTATCAATTATAGGAGTTAGATAATGTATTTTACATCAAGGTATTTTTAGCATTATTCTTGTAATATTCATTTCACAAAATCCATTTTATCAAAATAGGTTGCAAAAGGTTGGTAATGAAGAACCAAAATGGAAAGTGTCTAGTCTAAACCTCATTGACAATAATAAGGTTTCAACTGTCGAGTCTAAATGCTGAGCGAACTTGTCACAAGTTTAGCAAAAATTCTATGGGAGAAGACTTCAAGCTCAGTGATGCTACCATAATCAGAGTAGAGAAGGAGCACATAGACTGTTTTTTCTATAAAACTTCTTTCAAGGATGTTGATTTCAAGATAGTCAAAATAAACGAAAGACGCACAAGGACACCACTTTCTCCTTTACCTGCTTTCCAATTAAAGAGAGCTTACAATAACACAATACCAATCACAAAAAAAAAAAAATACGAAGACCTTATGTATGTATTTATTACGAACCAATGCAATTTAAAAAAGTCACAGCCATTTTTATGATAGTTTAAGTTGTGAAGTAAAAGGACAATAATTTAAACATTGGTTAGAATAAGTTTTCATTGAAAGAGCTAACCATAACAAGTAGCTTCTATAATCTTTATTTGAAGCCTAAAACATGTACTGTTGTGTATTATTTTTTACTATGGTATTTTTCTAAATAAAGCAAAACTATACGAACCGTCTGTTTTTATTTGGAACATATGAAACAAACTATTTCCATCTCATCCAAATGGCACAACATACGTTTTTATTAAAAACTACTCAAATTAGTTTAATCAATAGTGGCACATCTATTAAATTTCGCCATTTTGAAAAGAAAATTGTAGAACTTAATATAATCGATCAATAAGGACTATGAAAACAAACCAGTAATCATAACAAAACTTAAAATTTTTGTTGATATTATTGTTATTTATATCAATGTAAATTACTGCGACTAGTAATCTTCATTTCCTCCAAGATACCTATTTTTGAGTTGTGCCACTATTTCCGCCGGTGAGCGATATCTTTTATTGTTTTGTAACCATGAAATGGTCGAATTATCATAACGGCACAATGCAGTGACGGAGACAGAAACTGTATTTCAGAATATTACAATTATTAAATGTGTATTAATTATAAATCAACCCAATGTTCTACTACGGAACCTTTCATTGTATAATCCTATTACACTTCAGTTAAATTGTTTAATTTCCTGCCAATCCGAACTGCCTTTTCAAATCATTGGTTCAGAGGAGTACTGGAGGATATTTCACTGTTATCCTTGTGTTTCTGTTTGCAGTTCCTATAATCCCGGAGTTCCTGTACGACATCAGCCACCCCAACGAGAGCAGCCTTGCCTCTCATTTGGACGAAGCTCCCGTAACGCCAAGTCCCAATCCCCCCACACTTCTAGACATCAACTCCACCGACTACTTCCCAGGTAACCTCCATATACTCGTACAGCTAAAGTTTGTCCTTGCGGGTGCTTGTTATAACGTCTATTACATAAACATAATCATTCTTCTTATTGTTATGAAACAAACCCCCGAATAACTTGTTGTTGTGATCAATGTTCTGAAAATGGTTAGTACACTCTTCAATAAACTAGTTTAAGAAGGAACTGTCACCTCAAGAACTGCATTTTCTGAACCATTCCATTCAGTCGGTACATACAATATACAAGTATTGTCAGTTACTTTCATATATTTTTTTTATGAGAGGAAGTATTCTCATAGAAATAAAAGATGTTGTCTTCCCACTGTTTTATTTTAGACCAGAACCAGTTTTCGACGCAACAGAGTCATCATCAGTGGCCAGTTGTCTTTTAACCGCTGTGCTAAGTGGGTGGGACACTGATGATGACGCTGTTGCTTCGAAAACCGGTTCTGGTATAAAATAAAATGGTGGGAAGACAATGTATTTCATTTCTATGAGAAATCTCGTCCCACAACATTTTTACTATCACGTATGGAGAGGAAGTATTTATTTTGAGGCACAACTATACAAAATATGTTAACCTTAGATTTAGGTTTGAAGGAATATAAAATAGTGAATATTCCATTCCAATTAGCTATTAATATCAGGTTAAGTTAGCCGCGAGGTAGAGACTCTTCTGTTGGATCCACCTCTTCTGCCTCTCCAGAAGTGAGAGGAAGAGAACCCCGATGCAAAGGAGTATGGAGCGATACTGCTTTCTGTGCTGACAGTCAGAGCAATCAGAGGAATGAAGGTGCGCCCATTGAGCGAATGACCAAGTTGTGCTGGCGCTAAAGACCTCAGTTGTCGATGCACCAAAATAAAACAACCAGCGGCTCAGGTGAACGGCAAGGGAGAGGAAGGTCTCTCAGTGGTGAACCTTCCTGTTTCATTTCAAAGAAGCAGATGATGGCCTAGAGAAACGTTGGTGTGTCTGATGGTTGTGATGAATTCGCGGTGCGTACAGTTTTCGAGTCTTGTATTGAAATATTTATATTATTTTCATGTTCGAAGTCTTTGGTGCCCCATATATTTGTAAGCCATATGTCAAGATAGTTCGGAGAAGATAGGTGTAACAAGTTTTTGTCCAAGTTTTCGATAATTTAGAACGCCCAACAAAACGCTATCTAAGTTTTCGGTCTAATGTAAGTCGTGACGTTCTATGAATATGAAGGTTCAAAGTCGGCTGTTTTAGAATGAATACTGGAAGGCTAATGTTACATTTAGCCGCCTTTTTGAAGTTCTGCTTGCCGGTCTCGATCAAAAGCCTGAGATATACCCAGGAATACCCCGACTGCGTATAGTTTTCGCTTTAATGCAGACGCTGTGTAGTCGACTACTCTGGGCAGTCGGTGGATGGTGGAGTGAGAAGAACGAAACCCAAACTAGTGATCGGGAAGATGAGGCGAAAGGGTAGAAATGAGGCGTTTATAGACAAGTTTTTCGAAGATCTTGGAAAAGAAAAGTCTGATAGGTCAAAAGGAAGAGGATCATGTTCTGTGAGATCCTGAAGGTAGATGAAAGATGGATAGGAAACATGTCAGCTTCCTCTTCGTCCGTCGCGGCCGATTGGTTGAGAGAACTTTGGAAAATTGGTCGATAATAGCAAATCAATCATTGCCTTCAAATACAAATATCTTGTTTATAATATGTACTTTAAAAAAAAACAAAGTTTAGTTAAACCATTTCAGTGTTCATGGTATTTTAAATTATGTTTTTTTTAAATACATTAATAGATTTTTCTCTAATAAAATATACTAGATGCCCCTATCCAATTTCTGAAAAAAATAAATAAAAAGTATAGAGTCCAGAATGTATATTTATCGATAATTTGCTATCAAAACTGCGCTTCCCTTTCCACGAACAGCTGTCCAAATATCACTTTTAATCAATATACCAATTTTACAATTAAGTAAATATACACGTATTTCTCCTTTAAAAAATATATTTTTCTTTGGTGAAATTAATTTTTGAACCAATTTCTTAATCAAATATTTGCTTATTTTTTAAATATTACTTACATTCACCATTAACATGGATTTTCAAAGTTTACTTCTAAAAAGAAAAAAAAATTATTAATTTTCTAAGGTTTCAGAAATTAAAAATTGAATTAAAGTTTGAGTGTCAAGACGGTTAGTATCGTCTCATCCCGTACTATTTAATATACATAAAAATTAAGTAGGTGACTGTGTGGGCTAGAGCGAAGAGCTTTGGTTATCAATCCCACCACAGCCATGGGTTCGAATCCCGTCCGAAGGGAGAATTTATTATTACCCTCACTCTCCAGACAACACTATGTCATCTCTCGGTCGAGTTTCGAACCCACGATATTGAGCTCAGAAGGCTTTGTTTATAATATTTTAACGTATTATACATGATTTGAACAACAATGTATCCTACACTTTTATTTACAATATAAAAAAAATATAACTGTTATTTAGATACACAAATAGCATTTGCACACCTGCACATTGACTTCAAATTGTAATGTTTAGCTGAAATTTTCAATGTTAAAATTCATATTATTGGTCATATATATATATATATATATTTTTTTTTTTTGTTTCCAGATAACAGCACAGAAACGCTGGAGAAGAACCGTCGACACAAGGACCTTGTAGATGAGACGGTGTCGGTGGGGCTGATGTTCGCTTCCAAGGCCTTTGTACAGCTCCTGGCCAACCCATTTGTCGGACCTCTCACCCATAAGTATACCTGAAATAATAATTATATTTATTTACATAAACAGTTATTAAATCTTAGGTTATTAATAACAATAATAATAAATTAAAAAAAGGGTATTTTTCCATTATATTTCAGGACGTTCTCACGTCCCTCTTTCATTCAGGTCTCAATATACGAAATGTAAAAAATAGATTAAAATAAAAAATAATATTAATAACAAAATATTACCTATAACTAGCTAATAAAAAATAATGATATTAGTAATGAAAATATGAAACAAAATGTAATTTCGATAGACGTTATGAGAGGATATTTGTGGAGGAACTTTGCCTAGAGAATAAAAATGAAAGCTAAGTATGAAATAATGCTATTGTATATGAAACACAACTTTAATATCATTTATTTTATTCTTTTTGAACAATGAAAAAAAAAAAAAAAAATCCGTTTCCGGGTTTCCTGTAACAAACGTTTTTAGTTGAAGTTTAAATTTCTTTTGTTGGTTCTATTGTCTTCAAGAAGTAGGGAAGGGCATTATAAAAATGAATTTCTTTATATTATGAATATTTTTAAGAGGGAAAATATTTTTATTTTTCCTAACAACCATTAATTTTTTAAATATAAACAAAGGCAGAATTTAAAGTTTTTTAAAAATATTTCTCTGCAGTGTGCTTTTATTAATATTGTTTAGTTATTATTAAGCTTTCTAATGTATTAAACCATAATTGATTATTGAATAGAAATAGGCTTAATGTAGAGTAGTCAATGTTTCCTCTGGCGATTTGTTTTTACGATTACGATGTAAGAAGGATACCGAACTCAGTTTTTTACAGATAACAAACAGTATATTCATCCCATGTTGGTTTCTTATAAATATGGAGACCTAGGAATTTTATATTATCTTTAAATGATACGGACAGAGTACTAACAGCTAACGGTGGGTTTTCATTTGATAATTTAGACATCGTTATGAAGTTTAAAATTGTTTTAGATGCACGGTAACACTAACTCATTGATAAGAAGCTTGTTAATTCAAAAGCTTTAGATATGGATGCATTCAATAATTAGTCAAATTAAATTTAGATTATAAGGTGTTGAATCGTTATATTTTATGGTTATTGATAAGGTAATATACTAAAATTGAAAATTACATTGTACCTGATTGAAAGCTCAAAATAGTTTCCATAGGGTGAGCGCATACATACTCGTTCATTTGAAATCTGCACATGACATGTTTTTGTTGACAGGATCGGGTACTCCATCCCCATGCTTGCTGGTTTCATCATCATGTTTGTTTCTACGATTAGTGAGTAAAAAAAAAAAAAGTTTAATTGAATGGTTCGATGACATATATATCTAGTTAACTGCCTATAAAAAATGAACGTAAATTGTAGGTAGGCCTGTTCATAACCACATATCCGAAATGACGGTAAGGATTCGAATCCTTTAGTGGAGGTTACCGCCCAATAACGAGTTTATAGACTGTTATAATGTTAAGTTCCGGAAAAGCACAATGTTAATGTCGTGGGTTTACAACAGAAAGGCACTTAGTCATCCTTGCTTTCATGACATTTTTATCATTATTTTTCTTTAATAAAATCTATTTTGAATGGGTAAAACATGTAAAAAACATATTATTACCAAGCATATATGTACTTTTTCAATTTTTTTTTACATCAGTTCATGGTTGTGAAACTACTGACATACTAAATAAAAGCCGAGGAAACGCTAGCATGAATAACTTTATTTGGATTACTGATCCCGATCTTTTTACTTATGAACATACCTATTTACTATTTGTATTAGTTGTGAAAAACTACCTAGATTACTAAAATCTTTATTTTGAGTCTGAGAGAAGATGCTTTTTGTTATTAGTCCGAACATAGAATGTAATCAGTTTCAGAAAAAGTAATTTACTCTCGGGCAACGCTGGTTTACCTGCTAGTTATATTAGAAATATAAAATCTCTTAGCACCCCAAAACCAGTGGTGTAACAAGGAGAATGAAAACAAAACGAGAGGGCCTGTCTTACCGCACCAGGAAGGTTAATTATCAAAGCAGATACAAATTTAGGATCCAAGCGGTGGTCTGACGTAAATCAAAATTAAGCAGTGAATAGATTTTATCTAATTGTCTCAAAATTGACTAATTTTCATTATTTGCTGTCGGTTCCAGAACGTCCAAAACGTAGCGTTATCAGCCAAATATCTAACTTCAGATTTTTTTGAACTTTGTGACCTAAGTCTCAATATGACTGAAAAAAAAAAAAGACAATTCTGATGTATTTTTTTCGGCATTATCTCCATGTGTCTAAATGTTTTTTGTTTGTTTATTTTTTTCCACCAAAATCAAGTTGTGTATGTAAAAAGAGAGCCTGCCTTAGTTTTCGATATTTGAAACGAGAATTTATTTTGTTCTCTTATTACCAATGAATCAAAAATGCAGATATGAGGGGCCACTTCATATTCTGATACCATCAAAAGCATTTAATAAAAACATTTATTGTTACACATTTTTATACCATTAGTTCGGAAAATTAATAATTAAGTACTTAACAATGAGAAGAAAAAAGAAAATCATTGATTGAAGTGGTTTGTATTTAACTACTACATTATTTATGTAAATTGTAAATTCTATTGTGATATTATTTTAACTTTTTTATTTATTTTCAGTTTTCGCTTTTGGAAAAACCTACGTTGTTTTGTTCATGGCTCGTGCTCTTCAAGGGGTTGGTTCCTCATGCTCCAGTGTTGCTGGTATGAATTAATTATAAAATATTTAGATATGTTTAGTGTTTTTGTGTAGGAAGATCACAATTAAACCATATTTTCTAAATAAAAAAGAAAGTAGCCTATTTATTAAATCAAGCTTTTTTAACATGTTCCCTTGCATTTTTAAAAATTTATTTTGATTATACTCAGAGCAGGATTCAATAAGAAAGATTGTCGATTTTCAAATCGGCCAAAGGAAAAGGACAACTCAAATAACTGTCGATATATTGAATATATCGCTACGAAATTTAGTATGAGGATTCAATAGCTCCTGAGTAACGTATCTATTTATTTTGAACTAAATCGGTGGATTAGTTTCAGGTAGACAGTGGAAACTTAGTCTATCACAATTTATTTAAATATCATTGTTGATAATATTTTCTTTAGTATTTCAGTGTTAGTGTTTCTATGGAAATTATTCTGAGGGCGCCGGTAGCTCAGTGGTATGCGTGCTTGTCTTCTGAGATCGTGGGTGCTCAAGATCGTGGGTTCGAAACCCGACCAAGGCCCTTAGTTTATTTTAACTGGGAGGTAGAATAAACTTAAGCACGCCGTCGGATGGGACGTTAAGCGATGGTCCCGAGCCTGTACGATGTCAGGTACTCGTTAAAGACCCCTGCTCTAGATGAATAAATATTTATGGTAGGCAACATTTAGGACTCTCACAGTAGAGTCGGGCTCATGTCCACCAGGGTGATGAAAAAGCGCTCCGGTAGTAGGCGATATGACCTCGTAGTTAAAGCCCGGGCATGAGTCGTAAAACCTAACCTTTATTTAATTATTCTTCCTCCAAATTGGTTTATGGTCACTGAAGTAAGAAACATAAATTTTAGACTCAATCTTTTCTACGAATCTTGCAAAAACAGTGTCTATATTTGTGCCACGTTTATGTTAATCTCTTGTAGTTAACGTAATCAATGGCCTAACCCTCTCTTCTGCAAAATTACAATTGAAATCTCCATCCAAAATCAAAGGTCACATCACATTCAAAGATTGAGGAGTCATATTTATCGATACAAAGCCCGCCAACATTCATACATACCCACCCCTCCCAAACCTTCTTCCTTTCCTATTGCTGGTCGGGGAGGGGATAGTGAATATTTCGTTGCAATTTCCGTGTCGTAACGTTTTTCCAGCGAGACCAACGGCTCCTGTATGAAAAAACAGAGTTACTGATATGATTTGTGCTTCAGGTATGGGAATGCTTGCTGAGAAGTACCCTGACGACAAGGAGAGAGGTAACGCCATGGGTATAGCCCTTGGAGGGTTGGCCCTTGGTGTCCTCATAGGACCACCCTTCGGCGGGTTCATGTACGAGTTTGTTGGCAAGACGGCACCATTTCTCATCCTCTCCGCTCTCGCGCTTCTTGATGGTGGTAAGTTCCTTTAGTTCAGTAGTACATTTGTTTTAAGTTCACTTGGACCGCTAACCTCGCAACTCACCAAGTCCAAAATATCATTGCAATTATTATTCTGATAATCCTGCTTTGGAATGTTGAAAACAAATTTAATGGTCAACCATTCACGATGATGAAGATATTTTTTTAAGGAGGAGAGATGAGGCTTGTGGTCGAATAAAAACAACTTGTGGAATTTCTGCCAAGCTTTCGGCACTGAGTGTGCCTTGTTCGGGGTCTGTATTATATAGGTAACCTTTATGTAGATATGAATAAAGGTTATAAATGATAGGTATTATAAAGGAAAACAAATATGATGAATGAATTTGTTATGTCGCGGCTGAAGATGGTAGCATTACCGAAAGTACTCCCACATGAGGGATGAGGGAAAAATTGCAAAAAACCTATACAATTAATAAAACACACTTTTCTAATTATCTTTTCTTATCAGTTTTTTCTTATGGTCCCTACGCAATTCCTTGATTAAGGTAAACAATGTAGCTCTAGGGATAATTACCGTTTTTTAACTTCAAAGTTTGGATAGTGCTAGTTTTGCATTTGAATTATGGAGAATGCTAGTTTTGTAACTGAATGAGAAAGAGAATGAGAGTTTTGCTTTGAAATGTTTGAATTTGCCAACAAAAACTATTGTATACTTACTTATTTCATTATTTTTTTGTCTACTTTTAACCTAGATGTTAAGAATAGGATATAAATTAATTATTTACCACATGCAATAAAAGATTTTAATTAGCAATTTTGAAATAAAATTAACAATAATTGAGTAGGTGATTTCCAAAACCAGCCATTTGTCCGTAAACAACTTTTGGGATAATCACCAAAAACTGATAAAAATTAACTGTTTTAAGTTGAAGTTCCGATTTTTTTTTTACTTTATCTCTCATCTTGCAAACGTTGCCAAATATATTATGGCTAAAAAATTTGCTATTTTTTATTTAAGTTTTCTAATAGCTACTTTTGGCACTCAACATGAGAAATGGCTGGTTTTGGAAATCACCTACTCAATTGTTAATTAATATAACTTTTAATTATTAAAAGTTAAAAAAAAAATTAAAAATATTAAGTAATTCAACTATTCAAACGTTTAATGCTGGCAACAGGGTCTTCTAACAGTTGGCACGGTTCATACGTAATTTCTTGTTCTGGCATAACTTGACCGTTGTCAATCAAAAATTATATACAATATAATAAAAAACATTAACAACATGTTGTTACTACAATGCAAAAGTTTATGAGACAGGTAACAATAACCGGACTGATTGCAACCTTTCGAATGCGTGCGCAGCAAAATGACTGCTTCTTATTGGTCAGTGGAGAATGTGAGTTTTGTATTGCACTGAAGGATGGAGAATGTAAGTTTTGTATCTAAACCTGTTTTTCAATGCTCAAAATAGGAGGGAAAATGTGACTTTTGAACAGTACTACACTTAAAATCAGGTGTACTTCAACATTGTGGTCATGAAAAAACCGCCAACTTAATTTTCACAAAATGTGGAGAATGTGAGTTTTGCTTTTACACCCCTCACATAATACTTACGTATATTTTGTGAAAATGTACAGTATTTTGAAAAAGGTAGGTTTTTCTTTATTTTTTAAAATTTACTGTTTGCTGACGATGACATAAGCCAGATCCGGTAGAATTAGACAATATATCCTCGTATATATCAAACTACTTTGCTTTTATTTTTTCACTACATCGTCACAGTTTGCAAAAATATAATCGGACAATTAAGTCTAGGATTAGTCCTTCGTATCCCAAATGTTCCAATCCTGGTTTGTAGTATAAAAACAAATTTAATCACCAATCGCTCGCGACGATGACGATTAAATTTTATTTGTTTAAATTATGTTAGTTAATTAACAATAATTTTTTTATGTTTCCAGTGTTACAACTGCTGCTTCTCCAACCAGGAGTTGTTAAACAGGAAGTTGAGAGCACCTCACTCAAAACTCTCATCACTGATCCTTATATTTTGGTTGCAGCTGGTATGTGTTATAATTTAATAATATGTTAGTTATTATGACTCATGCCTGAACTTTAATTACGAAGTCATATCGCCTACTACCAGAGCACTCTTTCGTTACTCTGGTGGACATGAGCCCGACTTTAGTATGGAAGTCCTAAATTTTGCCTACCCTAAATTTTTATTCAACTAGATTAAGGGTCTTTAACGAATATCTGACATCGTACAGGCTCGGGACCATCGCTTAACGTCAAGATTTGTTCACACTTTTAAAAAACCTAAGGGCCTTAGCCGGATTTCGAACCCCGATCTTCAGTTTAATAGGCTAGCACGCTATCTATATAGCAATATTCTTTTTTGTTCATTGACAAAGACTCACATTGTCAAAACACTTCACTGTTGAGCAGTAGGGAAGCATATCGAAAAGAAATTATCGATAATCATATTTTAAAAAATTGATGAAAACTGACATTATTGCAGAGATATTGTGAAATAATTCAAATTAACTTGAAAGAAATAAAACTTGTTTATTTATGATATTGTCTAATTTCACCAACTATATTTACATGGGAGTACTTTCGGTATTTCTACCATCCGTCTTATCTCTTATGCATTTGGCTGAGGATGGTAGAAATACCGAAAGTACTCCCATGTAAATATAGTTGGTGAAATTAGACAATATCATAAATAAACAAGTTTTATTTCTTTCAAGTTCATTAAAAAATTGTGTTTTTATATTAAAATATGCGAAAATATCGGGATGTATAGAATTTGTATTTATTTCAAAAATATATTATTGATGAAAACCCCGCCGAAGCCTTTAGGTTTTTTATCTGGGTGGAGAACCTTGAGTGCGCCGTCATTCGGATGGGACGTTAAGCGATGATCTTGAGCCTGTGCGATGTGCTAGTTACTCGATAAAGCCCCTACACTAGATGAATAAACCTAGGTAGGCACACAATTTAGGGCTCATGTCCACCAAAGCGAATAATGTGCGCTCTGGTAGTAGGCAATATGACCTCGTAGTTAAAGCTCGGGCATGAGTCACAATAACTAACTATTATCGATGAAAGATTCAAACATTTTTTTGAGTATATAAAATTTATAGTAAAATACAAATAATGTTTTATTTATTTATGAATATGATGTTTAATATATGTAAGAAATGTGTTATATGTAGGTGCTATAACGTTCGCCAACACGGGAATAGCCATGTTGGAGCCCTCTCTCCCCATTTGGATGATGGACACGATGGGAGCTGGACGATGGAAGCAGGGGGTCACTTTCCTCCCGGCCAGCATCTCCTACCTCATCGGCACTAATGTCTTCGGACCCCTCGGACATCGAATGGGCAGGTCAAGTATTTTATTTTTTTTCCTCATATATTACAAGTGATAAGGGCAAAACACTATACACAAGGCAGTTTCATAATATATTATTCATCGTACTCAATTAAGAAAATGTTTGTTAAATGAAGACTAATAAGAAGACCAAGAAACTGGTGACAGTTGAGATACCAGTCAGGCTTGGGTCATAATATTGGTTTTTTTTATACGGACATATAGATAACACATGGTAGTAGGCGAAAAAACTTCGTGGTTAAACCCCGGGCATGAATCACGAAAACAATCAAACAATAATTTTGTTATTTTGTTGTTTCTTTGGGTAATTCTTCATTACATGATGTAGGCTATCCGTCAACGTCGTCGGTTCCGTTTGCGTATAATTTTAATATTAAATATTTTAATTGGAAGTAGTATTACTAATAAATATATACACAACAGTTGACAAAGAATGGTGTATACGTATAGGAGGGGGGGGGGGGGGGGGTGAAGAATTTAGGCTAATCAGGTGTGCGTATGCGCCCCCTCCTTCTCCTTGCTACACCTCTCGCCTTCTTCGCTACTCGAGAAGTTTAGATTTTTTAGTTTCTTCAAGAAAATCTTTCTCTATACAGTTCAAAATAGCCAACACTCAGCCATCTCCTTAAAATTGTATTTATAAAGATAATAATTGTTTATTTATGAGTATTTACATCAGCCTAAAAAAATGAAATATACATACACTTTTAATTATAATCAAACATTCGACTCCGAGTAGACCATTTAAATAAATATATGCCTCACCATCTTTAATTAACTCTATTTGTTATTTATACACTTGTAGAGGTACCAGATTTTGTTAATAACCCAATGTTTTAGTGTTATTGAGCAATTAGTTAAGGAAAAAAATGTGAAAAGAAATAATTGAAAGTGAGGGACCACGCGCCCCTGTCCTGACGTTGTTCCGTTGCAGTTACCGAGTGCATCACACAACTTCAACGAGAAGTACGGTGTCGTGGTCCATTTGCCGCTCGTGTGCATCTGCCCTCTCATATATTCCAACCTCCTTGCTCAGGATACTGCTCAGGAAACGTACAACTTTTACACACTGACTGACTAAAATTTTGAGCCAAGAACGGTGCGCAGAGGTTTTAAATAAGTGGGGTTAAAAGGGATGAATGGGGACAAATAAGTTTTAAAAGCCTCTGGGAGCATTGAGCTAATATTCTACGTGTAGATTATTTAGTAAAACCGAATGTTCTACGTGACAAACTCTTATAGTATCCGAGTTTACTATAACCATAACTCCTATGGTTCTGAAGTATAGGGGAAGTATTTAGTCGGTCAGTAATTACACGACTACTCCTGATAGAATGAATGTATCGACACAATGTAGTCTTGAGTTGTTAAAATACAAAAATGGAGTGGAGGGGGGGGGGGGGGGGGGGGAATTGGGGAATTGGCTCGCAAAGCTTCACATTCATTTTCATTCGAAAAATTAAAAACATGATAGAAACCACACGAAAGCTAATCTGTTCTAAATAAATATTTTCTTAAAATTAAAATTTATGTCTTTTGAGAAAGAGATATAAACATTGTAAAATGTAATGCATTTACTTTTCTAGATGGTTGGCAACACTTCTTGGTCTAATAATAATTGGAATATGTCTCATGTGTGTAAGTATGTTCAGTTTTAATTATAATATAAGTTCGAACTATTTCGTAAAGCCAGACCGGTGAATCATTTCCCTCAGACCGTTAAGTGTCGCGGACGTGAGCAGCGATGTTGCCGCTTGTTCTTGCCAACAGCCTTGGGGTCCTATTTTAAACCTGGCTTTGTCACAATTATCCCTTGAATTATCTGTTTATCGTTTTCGGTAAATAGCGTTGTTTTCTGCCGTTTGTATTTCATAAGAAATGTCTGTGCACAAGACTGCAAGAGGTCCTTCGCGCATCACTAGGACGTCTTTCCCAATTTAACGTCCATATTTCTTTATCCTCAACGAAACTGACTTACGAGCCTCTGCTCTATAATCTAAACATATATTTTGTGTATTTTTTTTATCTTATTTTATTTATTTATTTATTTTGGACTTTATTCTCAGTTTTAGTTTTAAGTATTTTTTTATTTTATATATTTAATTTATATAGTCATGATATAGTATCATTATCAATCTCAATTTTAGACTTATGAACTTGTATATTGTAAGTGTCCCACCAGATTCAGTTGTATCGAGGTGATCCGTTTATACAATAAAAATATTATTATAACACATTATACATAAATATAAAAGGCTTTCTCTGATTGGTTCTTTTTCAGATTCCGCTGGCCCGAAGCATCAACCACCTGCTGATTCCCAATGCGGGACTGGGCTTCGCCATTGGGATGGTAGACAGTTCTATGATGCCACAGTTGGGCTATCTGGTTGATATTCGCCACTCGGCTGTCTATGGTAGTGTCTACGCCATCGGGGATGTCGCATTTTGTCTTGGATACGCCATTGGTAAATTTCCTCTTTTTTTTTTATTTTAAGAATATGATTAGTCAAAAGGAAAATTGAAACTGATCACTGTACATTTTGTTGAAAGTGTGGTCTATTTATTCATGCGCAGGCAGTTATTATCTCAGTCATGACAGTTTCGCCTTTTTCTTCTGCCCGCACCCTTGTCAATCGGTTCAAATGTGGCTGATTGGAACGAGGAGCGATTGGGAACGTGAAAGATACATACGAAATCAGCAATAGCAAATCTGTCCAAATGGATTATATAATCAAAGAACTGACTAATACAACGGTAGCATAGTTCATTTCCCAAAACTTAGATCATATCCTATAAAAGATATCAATATTTTACAAATCAACTGAACTTTGGAGAAGCTTACGTTTCTGTTATTCATTCTTATGTTTCTCGAGTAAATTATTTCTCAAGGGCATTAAAGTTTAATTTTTAACGCGATATACGAAAAAAGCTTCATATGGTACGAAATCTGGGCAAAATAGAAAAATTCTCTGGCCGCTTGGAGCCAATAGGAGAACAGCAAGAGCATGATGTTGCCTTGACCACAGTCCAACGTTGCCACCCTTCTCGCTCTGTTGTAGCATTGCACTCCTAAGTCGCCTAACATCTAATGTTTTCCCTTTTTTGTTTTCATTGATAAAACAATTTTTTACTATTATTTCTTATGAAACGGCAGAAAACAACGCGATTTACCGGAAACGATAAACAGGTAATTCAAGGGATAATTGTGACAAAGACAGGTTTAAAATACTACGTTAACTTTAAATATAAAGTAGATGTTGATTAGCGACTGTAGATTCTAATTGTAGGGATATTGAGGGTCAGTCAAAGATGGAAGAAAGCACTATTCAAACGCCAACGTTTCGATATGAGCTCTGATCAGGTTGAGTCCTTGTTAAGTTCTCTCTACTCTGACTAGCACGACGCTCTGTTCTGATCTCTTCCCATGTATGCTGTTGTGCTCTGCCAACTTCATGTTCACTTGTCTTGTCTCTCACTCTATTAAAATTCAATGCCAGGTCTCCGGGTTGTCAGGTTCATTCCATCAGCACTTCATTATTCATCTATTTTTATTTTACTTTTCTTCTATATTACGAGAATATTTCTTATTTTAGTCACTTTTTCTTTTTCTCATTCTTTTTTTTTTTTAATTATTATTATTGTATTTTTTTATTTTTTACTAAAGATACTATTGTTATTTATTTTTGTATTTTTCTTTTTTTTTGTATTTCTTCTCTCTATACTATGTTAAATAATTGTTAACAGTGTTTGTACAGTCCTAGCTGACTGCTCCCCCTCCCACACTCAGACTCCGTCTTCTGGGAGGAGGTAGCCTATTTATCCTGTAATATTTATCTTTTATTTGTAATTATCTAAAGGCATTAAATAAAAAAAAAAAAAAAAAATATATTTTATATCATCATCAGGGCCTACAAACATGGGGGGAATCAACATTAGAATCACAATTAAACAAAATTAGTGTGTTGATAAACATTACTGAACGTTAAAATAGACATTATAACAAGTTAAAAAATTGAACCTGGCTTAATATGAATACATTACTAAACATTAAAATTAAATATAGATACATTCTTAACCATAAACATTAACGTACACGAATACAAATTAAAATTAAATATGAATACATTACTAAAAATAAACATTGATAATGGAAGTAGACAAATAGGTGGAACATAATAAAGAGTAAACATTAAAATGACTTACTATGAATAAGCAGGTTTGGGGAGAAGACATGTACAGGATGGAGTCTTACATTGCAATGAAATGGTACAATAATACAGGGGTGCTGAAGGAAACAGGTACAGGGAGCTCGGAAAACCCCGTCATAAATGTCACATTCTAGCCAGAAATGTTGAAAATAATATAAATATACTGATTGAAATTGGAGAAATATGGTGTCTACTTTGGCTAAGTAACCTTTTTAATTAACAATTACTAAGGTTGTTGGTGTCTGTATACTCTAATAAACATATATAGATATTGGAGACAGAACTATGGTGTCAGCTCTTGCTAAGTAAATTGGCATAACAATTACTTAGGTTACTAGTGTCTGTGTGGAAGTTGACTATATCAAGTGTTTTAGCTATATACACCATTTCCAATGTCAGTCTCTTATGATAATTATGTTCTCTATGGAGTATTTTAGTGCTTTTGTAGGCAAAATTATGCTTGTTCTGGCTATGGTGTCGGGCTAGAGCGCTGCAGTTAGTTAAATATAAACTAAAAGACTGGAATAGACAATATTCCAAAATATTTCTTTTATTTATTACTGGTTTCTACAATATTTCTTAACTTAGAGTTGGACGATCAATATTGGTAAAGGTTGATATAATTGATATATATTTTAACATTTGAATGGCATGAACTCCTACGCAACTTAAGGGCGCAATCTCCCAGAGAGTCCATTGTAATATCTTTGGATATGTTGATTTCTAGGACCGGCTATGAGTGGTACCCTAGTGAAGACAATTGGTTTCGAATGGATGCTCTTCTGTATTGCTCTCCTCAACTTTGCCTACGCTCCTCTTCTATTCATGCTGAGGAACCCACCCACCAAAGAGGAGAAAGAGGTAAGGAACGTTTTTTTATTAACATTTAATAATGATAAAAACATTAAATGTTATTATTATTATTATTATTATTATCACCAGGGCTGTGATTTGTATGCAATAAAAACAGCGAAATATGCACATAAGTATATATGCAAATATATTTGGCAAAATATGCAATTTATGCAAACTAAAAATATGCGAAAGGCTGCAAGGGACAAAAGTACCTACATAATAAAGTAAACTACAGAAGTAATAGAAAATCTTTATTAAATAAAAAATATATAAGCAAAAAAATAGAGTGATATAAAAAATTATTTGAACAGAGAAAAACTTAATCGTCTTACAATTACACACTATAACTTTTTTTAAATTTTCGAACAAAAAGGATCGCCTATCGGGTCTCAAAATTGATTTGTATCGACTGAATGAGCGCTCCAAATCAATTTAAATAACGGGCGCATAATTGAAAACCCTAATATCCATTGTGCTCAATTCAACCCCTGACTCTTCTCTCACCACCTCCACTTCTTTTCACCCAGACGTTTAAAACTGAACTGATCGAAAAGAATAAGTAAGACGGGGTAAATGGGCATAAAAATCAGTTCCGAGAATAAATTATTAATAAATAAATAATTAAGTCAGAATAATAAATTCGCAATATGAACACAATGAATTCAAGAGAAACATTGGAGTTCCTGGAATGCACTCATGTCAATAAAAGGCGCGTACTCCTGGCCAAACAGAAGCAAATTTAGTGGGGAAATTTTGGGAAAAAGTGGGATTAATTTTTATTAATCGTCAGTTTACAAAAAAAAAAAAAATGACTAGAATAAAAAAATAATAAAATAAATATGTACCTACCTACTTTACAAAGTCTATCCTTGAGCTGCCGGAAAAACTCAAAAATAGGAATAAAAATATGCGAATAAGGTTGAGATATTCAAAAGTTTGTATTTTTAGCGATATATGCCTTAAATATGCAAAATAAAAGTAGCTTTAATTGATTCTGTATGGGCCAAAACGTAAATATAATGTTAAAAAAATGTTCTATCAACTTCAGCATCCTGTTTAAACATTATATTTACGTTTTGGCCCATACAGAATCAATTAAAGCTACTTTTATTTTGCATATATCGCTAAAAATGTAATATTATAATCACAGCCCTAGTTATCACCTTGACCAACATTAAAAACGTCGTCGGTGAATCATGAGCTATGTAATTCCTCAGCAAGAATCTCCAAAACCAATCGACTATTTGACTTACATAGTGACTTCCGAATCCTCATACTGAACTTTGTGTGTCGATACATTCATTACATCCGCTGATATTAGGGTTTTCGAATTGGGCCCCCTCGACTAATCAATCCCCCCACCCCCCCCCCCCCCCCACCCCCTTTTCGAAGAGAAGCATTTTCGTTGAAAACTCCGCATCAAAATTTTAACCGTTACATAACTTCCCCTATACTTCGGGGAAGTAAGCATTCCTGAGAACACGATGACTTCCGACAGAATGAATTCGACACGAAATTTTATATGTTTATCGAGAACCCTCTGAGGACGACACATATTGATTTTCAACCAAATCGGGCAAAGGAAGGGGGGATTATGGGGGAGGCTTAATATAAAAACTCTAATAACTGCAGTTGTAATGCATGTATTGACACGAAATTTCATATGTAAATTTAAAGCCATATAAGGACGACACCTATTAATTTTCAAGGGAATCAGTCGAAATAGAGGGCGGGATCAGAGGAGGACTCAACTTAAAATTTTAATAACTGCCGATGTTATGAATATATTAAGTAATTTTATATTTAAATTCAAAACTCCATGGATAGCACCTATTAATTTTCCGCGAAGTCGGTCAGAAGCCACCGTATAAGTAAGATATTGAAGTATTAGACCAACCAGTCGTTCTGGGGAAGTACATAGCCGGTGGATCACCAACAATTTTTTTTATTATTATTAGTGTTTGACTCATTGGAGTGCCAGCCTAGAGAGGTTGGTAGTGGGCATCTTTATTCTTCTTCTACATTAAAATAAAAAACCCATCACTATAACAATGCACTACTTCATATGTACAAGTATATACATATATATTATTTATATATATCTTATGTTTCAGTTGCTTAATTTGGGCGAGAAGTCATCGGTTCGGTACGTAACATATCAAAATGAAGATGATGAATGAGGTATACTGGTCTACGGTTAAACGGATACACTTTCCGTATAACCGTAGTTCTCAAAATTACAATCTTGTACTATTAAGTACTGGCCAAAACACCACTTTTATTGTTCAAAATGTTACACACTTCCCCCCATAAATATCTCTCTCTCTCTCTCTTACTTTCTAAATGTGTGTGTAAAAAAAAATAATTTTTATTTTATTATATACTCCGGCGCCGTGATCAAAGCATTTTGTGATAATGTTAAAAGTTAATAATAAATAAGAAAAATTTATTATTAATCTATTATGATAAAAAGATGACAGTATTGACACAATGATTATTTCAAAACTGTGATAATTAATAATATAATTGTCGGCCCAAAGCCAAAAATATTTACAGATACTGCACTTTTTTTAATAAACGCACTTATTTTATTTTTTTAATTGATTGTTGATAATAATAGTTGTAACAACTTTTAATATTGATTAAAAAAAAAAATAGTTTGAAAAAATTAAAGTAAACTGATGTATATTTATGTATTTCAAGGCATATTAACTTTTTGTATTTTATTTATTTTTTTTGTGTACTTGTCTTATAGTCTTCTTTCGTTGTTGGTACTTGACGGATAAGGTTTCACCTACCAACCAATCAAATTCTTCGTTAGAAACGTCTCTCAAACTAAGAGATGTTATAATAGTGAATATTATTGGTCAGTATTTGTAAGGTTAGTTTTAATTTGAATGATTAACGTTCCATCCAGTCAAATTTCTTGAGTAAAATGTCTTATCAAGTAAGAGATGTTACAACAACGAATTCTATTGGATGGTTTTGATATTACTTATTATCCAATGAAATTCCTTGTAGAAAGGTTTGTCACAAATAAGAAATGTTACTACAGTGAGTCTTATTGGACAACGGGTGGATTAATCAGACTAAGACTAGCCTACTCCTTCAAATACCAAATGCGAAATTGTTAAAAACATATTATAATTGTTTTCTCAACTATTATTATTTCATTATGTATAATTTTATATTTATTTTATTCAACAATATGGCCAAGTAGGCCGTATAGGGATTGGAAAAAAAAATGATAGGGGTGCAGTTAGGTCAAAATTATAGAGAAATTCGTCCTGCTCATGCGCGATGAAATTCTCATGTGGTGCCCTCGGCCGGCGGCGGAAGTGAATGGCTGCACTCCGCCAAATTGAGCACTCGACTCACCGAGGTTGTTGAAAAAGTTCGCCACAATTTTTAAAAATTTTATATTGAAAAAAAATATATATATATATAATATTGTATATTGAAGATTTATTGAGAAAAAAATGTAATTAAAAATGGTTATAAGCACCATCTATCGCACAACTGGACTTGACCACTAGCAACTGCTACGTCTTTCAAGACGTTAAACCATAAATTTTGTCGAAAAAAAAAAAAATTGGACTATTTCGTTCAACGAAATAGATTTATGGGCCTCTCAGAGAATGAAAGAAGAGTAACCCGCTTATAAAAAAAATATATATATTTATTTCTTATTTTAATTTTTTTTTGTGTATTAATCTTTTTGTGTACTAATCTTGTGTGTTATTTTTTTATTTTAAACACTTCAACGAACATTCAGTTACACTGAAATGTCATTTGTGAAATGACAATAAGATGGCGTCAATGTTATTGTAAAAGCATAACAATATTATCTTATTAAAAAAAAAAAGTGTAAAAAAAACTTAAATAATAATAATTTAAATAAGTATATGATGAATACATTATTATAGTTAAGCTGGTATGGGTCCGAACTATCAATGACGTATGCCAACCGGCACGCTGTGGTCCTGGGAGGCTCGTCTGATAAATAATAAAATATATATTTATTGTTGTCACACTATCGTATTATATATCATAACTATACATTACATGTTAACTATTGGCTATGTTGTTGTCAAAGCTTAAACATTCCTGTATCTACTTTAATGGTGTTCTTTGCTGATAATGTGGTGCAATAAAAAAACTATTGAAAAACTCAGATGAATTTCTATATTTATTATTCCAGTGTAATTTTCAACAAATATTTCACTTTTTTTACCTGTTTGATATGATTCTGACGATCATTCCTGCCTGCGTTAATATTCGCTATGTTCGCTCATCATTCATAATTCTCGGCTGATAAATACATTTGAATGAAGATATTTTACCCAGTGTTAACTATTTAACCTTAAGAAGAAGTAACTGTCTCCAATTCGATTGAGGTCGTCTCCTTGAACGAGAGGAGGTTCAATTCAAGAATATTCTCAATTTTTTGTAATAAAAAAAAAAAAGAGTTGTGGGTGAGTCGTCGGATATGTACTTCCCCAGAACAAATCAACAAACTTTTGGAATTTCTGACAAACTTTCGGCCCTGAGTGTGCCTCCTTCATGGCTTGTATTGACATATATAAATTAATAACGAGTTGATGTATGCTAGATTTGAGTAAAATTCATGACATTAAAACTATTTTTGACAAAACCAGTAATTAATATTTAAATTATTTACACCAAAAGAAACTGAAATATTACCTATATCTAAACAAAAACAATGTCCGAATACATTTTTTGCGTTATGTGTTGATATAGTGGAAAAACTAATAAATAAGATAAAACACTTTTTTGAACACTTCTATTGTCTAATTCCACAAACATATACTTAAATGTGTACCGGTTTCGGATTACGCCATCGTCAGAGAACGTATCAAAGAGCACATAACTGATATTGTAAGGAAAGAGGAAAAATCTACATTTGCGAAACATATAAATGATATGGGACACTCATTCAATGAAACAACCGGCATAAAATACCTCCACTTATGTGAAAAAGGTAGACCATTAGATTCTCTGGAATAGCTAGAAATTAATAAGACTCGAAAAAATGGGAATTGTTTGAACGACCAGACACACTTCAAATTTTCTCCTTTGTTAATCCCTCTCAGCTAACAAATATCCATGGCAATATTAACCTAGGTTAAATAATTTTCTACTTAGACATATAATAGCTATATATTGTACAGTACAAAAAAAAAACCGGTACACATTTAAGTATATAAAATTCTGGGGGTATTGAGGGTCAGTCAATGAAGAAAACACTATTCAAATGCCAACGTTTCGATATATTTCATATCAACATCAGGGCCTAACAAACATGGGGGTATCAAGATTAGAAAAATATAATGGGTGATCGATTAAAATTATATATAGGTACATAAATATACATTCACTCATACAACTCCACATAAATACATATATACATCCTAATACATTCACATACATATACACATTGATGAACAACAAGGAAACTTACTATGAATATAGATGGTTGAGGAGAAGGCATGAAGACTGTGAGGTCTTACGTTCAACTAAGGGTACAGAAGGGTCGAGGGTAACAGATAATAAATCCGGGGAAAACCCCAGTTAACGGGACTTAAATTTGAAGAGAACTACTTACTGGCTAACAGATATTTTACTATGTTGAGAAAAAAAAAAAAAAATCAAAACTCATAATTATATAAATAGTAACATAATTTAACTTATTAATTAAATGAAGAATTTTAGACAGAAGTGGCACTAACCGAAAATGAAATAATACATAATAAAGAATAAATCGACACACAATGAAATTAATCTAAATTTTAAATATTAAATATAATTGGAGACAGAACTATGGATTCAGCAGTTTTGAAGCAAATTGGCATAAATGTTGCTCAGGTTATTGGTATCAGTGCTGACCCTCAATACCCCCAGAATTTTGAATTCTACAGTCGCTAGCAAACATCTACATTTAAGTATATGTTTGTGGAATTAGACAATATAAGTGTTCAAAAAAGTGTTTTATCTATCATTTTATTTTAAACAAAAACAATTATAAACTAAATATAAACGTTTATAATGCCGAAAGTTTGGCAACAAGTTTGTTTCATTCGACCACAAGCCTGATCTCTCCTTACTAATACATCGTTGGATAATCCCTCCCTAATTGACTAATTAAAATCTATATTAATAAAGCTGAAACGGGGTTTGTTTGTTTGTATGTATGTATGTTTGTTCCAGCATCACGCCCAAACCGCTGGACGGATTTTTATGAAACTGCCCATGTAGCATTCTTTTGAGCCCGATTGAATAATAGGCTATGTGGCGTCCCAAAATTTTGATCGGGAGGGGGGGTTGTAGGGGGGGCCTAAGTATAAAAATAGTGCTAACTCATTAACTAATGGTCAAATTGTCATGAAATTTCACACGTAGTCTTTTTAAAAGCCAAACAGGAAAAAAGGTGTGTGGCGTCCCAGCGTTTTGAACGGGAGGGGGGGTTGTGGGGGGGCCTAAGTATAAATATAGAACTAACTCTTTAACAGTTGGTCGCATTGTCACGAAGTTTCACATGTAGTATTCCTGAAGACCAAATAAAAAAATAGGCGGTGTGACGGCTCAAAATTTTTTACGGGAGGGGGGGTAGTGGGGGGGCCTAAGTATAAATATAGAGCTAACTCATTAACTAATGGGCGAATCGTCATGAAATTTCACATGTAGTATTTTTAAAAGCCAAATAGGAAAAAAAGGTGTGTGGCGTCCCAAAGTTTTGAACGGGAGGGGGGGTTGTGGGGGGGCCTAAGTATAAATATAGAGCTAACTCTTTAAATAGTGCTAACTCATTAACTAATGGTCGAATTGTCATGAAATTTCACATGTAGTATTCCTAAAGGTCAAATAGAAATATTAGGTGTGTGACGGCCCAAAATTTTGAACAGGAAGGAGGGTTGTGGGGGGGGGGGGCTAAATATACATATAGAGTTAGCTCATTAACGGTTGGTCGTATTGTCACGAAATTTCTCATATATTATTCCTGAAGGCCAAATAGAAAAATATGGAGTGTGGCGTCCCGAAGTTTTGAACGGGTGGCGGGGTTGAGGGGGGGGGGGGGGGACTAAGTATAAATATAGAGCTAGCTCATTAACGGTTGATCGTATTGTCATGAATCGGATTGTCATGAATTTCACATGTAGTAGTAGTAACTATGTATTCGCTGTGGGGTTCACTGTTGCAAGACATTTACTAGCTGTGATGTCCAGCGTTCCTAATATCGTACTAGCTGTGGGGTCCGCTGTTGCAAGGTACTTACTAGCTGTAGTGCTCAGCCCCAGCGTTCCTAACTATGTACTGGCTGTGGGGTTCGCTGTTGCAAGGCACCTATAAGACATTTACTAGCTGTAATGCCCAGCGTTTCTAATTACGTACTAGCTGTGGGGTCTGCTGTTGCAAGGCGCTAGCAGTGTGGCCCAGCGTATTTCACTCGTAGGTACTAGCTGTGGGGTCCGCCGTTGCAAAACTCATACTAGCTGTGATGCCCTGTGTTTCTAACTACATACTATCTGTGGGGTTCGCAGTTGCAAGGCACCTACTACCTGTAGGGCCCAGCGTTCCTAAAAACGTACTAGCTGTGGGGTCCGTCGTTGCAAAAGCATACTAGCTGTGATGCCCAGGGTTCCTAATATCGTACTAGCTGTGGGGTCCGTTGTTGCAAGGCATTTACTAGCTGTAGTGCCCAGCGTTCCTAACTTCGTACTAGCTGTGGGGTCCGTTGTTGCAAGGCATTTACTAGCTGTAGTGCCCAGCGTTCCTAACTATGTACTAGCTGTGAAGTTCGCTGTTGCAAAGCACTTACTAACTGTAATGCCCAGCGTATTTAACTACATACTAGCTGTGGGGTCCGCTGTTGCAAGGCACTTAATAGCTGTGATGCCCAGCGTTCCTAACTTCGTACTAGCTGTGGGGTCCGCTGTTGCGAGGCACATACTAGCTGTGGTGACCAGCGTTCCTAACTACGTACTAGCTGTTGGGTCCGCCGTCGCAAGGCACATACTAGCTATGATGCCCAGCATTCCCAACTACGTACTAGCTGTGGTGCTCAGCGTTGCAAGGCACATACTAGGTGTGGTCACAAACGTTCTTAAGTACGCACTGACTAGGACGTCCAGCGATGCTAAGTATTTGCTAGGTGTGGCTTCCGCCGTTGAAAGGCGCATACTAGCTGTGGTGCCCAGGGGTCCTAAAAACTTACTAGCGTTAGAACAGCTGAAGGACTATAAGCCTTATTCCGTATGAATAATTGAAAATTATAACATCATGAATGTACTGTCGAGGAACTGAATAGCGTTATAGAAGATATTGGGAGAAAAATCAAAGTTCCCCGGGCAACGCCGGGTATAACTGCTATAGATTTAATATTTGTTAAAACTGATGGAGAACGACCGGATTATCTGAATCCTACACAAAAATCAAAATAAAAATGTTTTTCAAAAAATGTGCGCTATTTAACGGTTTATAGGCTTAATAATTGTTAAAACTGATACGAGAGATTCAGATTTATCCGGAAAGTCCCATCCGAAGGACGACGTGCTCAAGGCTATTTTCAACCTAAGTGAAATTTCACCTACCCAGGTTTATTTATATAACATACGTCTCATTATCGAGTACCTCACATTCGAAAAAGTCCTGGAACATCGCTTAAAGTCCCATCTGAAGGACGACGTGCTCATAGTTATTTTTCACTTCCCGATTAAAACATCTGACCTAAGTGCCTCAGCTAGATTTCTAAGTGGCGATCCTGAGCTCGGTAGACTCCATTCTTCAAATTTCTCGCTTTTTAACGGTTTATAGATTAAATATTTGTTAAAACTGATAGAGAACGACCGGATTATCTGAATCCTACACAAAAATCAAAATAAAAATGTTTTTCAAAAAATTCACGCTATTTAACGGTTTATAGGCTTAATAATTGTTAAAACTGATACGAGAGATTCAGATTTATCCGGAAAGTCCCATCCGAAGGACGACGTGCTCAAGGCTATTTTCAACCTAAGTGAAATTTCACCTACCCAGGTTTATTTACATAACATACGTCTCATTATCGAGTACCTCACATTCGAAAAAGTCCTGGAACATCGCTTAAAGTCCCATCCGAAGGACGACGTGCTCATAGTTATTTTTCACTTCCCGATTAAAACATCTGACCTAAGTGCCTCAGCTAGATTTGTAAGTGGCGATCCTGAGCTCGGTAGACTCCATTCTTCAAATTTCTCGCTTTTTAACGGTTTATAGATTAAATATTTGTTAAAACTGATAGAGAACGACCGGATTATCTGAACCCCACACAAAAATCAAAATGAAAACGTTTTTCAAAAAATTCGCGCTATTTAACGGTTTATAGGCTTAATAATTGTTAAAACTGATACTACAGATTCAGATATATCCGGAAAGTCCCATCCGAAGGACGACGTGCTCAAGGCTTTCAACCTAAGTGGAAATTGACCTACCCAGGTTTATTTACATAACATACGTCTCATTATCGAGTACCTCACATTCGAAAAAGCCCTGGATCATCGCTTAATGTCCCATCCGAAGGACGAAGTGCTCAAAGTTATTTTTAACTTCCCGATTAAAACATCTGACCTAAGTGCCTCAGCTAGATTTCTAAGTGGCGATCCTGAGCTCGGTAGACTCCATTCTTCAAATATCTTGCTTTTTAACGGTTTATAGATTTAATATTTGTTAATTGACAGAGCCATAGAGTGTGCTGGTTTCGGATTATGCCAACGTCAGCACAACGTTCAGACTGACTTTAAATATGGTGACACCGATCCACTATGGAAGAAAAATGCCAAAAAAAAAAAGATGTATGTATAGATATGAACACAAATTAAAACTTGTGTACATTGTGATATAATCTATATTAATAAAGCTGAAACGGGGTTTGTTTGTTTGTTTGTTTGTATGTATGTTTGTTCCAGCATCACGCCCAAACCGCTGGACGGATTTTTATGAAACTTCCCATGTAGCATTCTTTTGAGCCCGATTGAATAATAGGCTATGTGGCGTCCCAAAATTTTGATCGGGAGGGGGGGTTGTAGGGGGGCCTAAGTATAAAAATAGTGCTAACTCATTAACTAATGGTCAAATTGTCATCAAATTTCACACGTAGTCTTTTTAAAAGCCAAACAGGAAAAAAAGGTGTGTGGCGTCCCAAAGTTTTGAACGGGAGGGGGGGTTGTGGGGGGGCCTAAGTATAAATATAGAGCTAACTCATTAACTAATGAGCGAATCGTCATGAAATTTCACATGTAGTATTTTTAAAAGCCAAATAGCAAAAAAAGGTGTGTGGCGTCCCATAGTTTTGAACGGGAGGGGGGGTTGTAAGGGGGGCCTAAGTATAAATATAGAGCTAATTCTTTAACAGTTGTCGGATTGTCACGAAATTTCACATGGAGTATTCCTGAAGGCCAAATAGAAAAATAAGGTGTGTGGCGTCCCAAAGTTTTGAACGGGAGGGGGGGATGTGGGGGGGCCTAAGTATAAATATAGAGCTAACTCATTAACAGTTGGTCGGATTGTCACGAAGTTTCACATGTAGTATTCCTGAAGACCAAATAAAAAATAAAGGCGGTGTGACGGCTCAAAAGTTTTTACGGGAGGGGGGGTAGTGGGGGAGCCTAAGTATAAATATAGAGCTAACTCATTAACTAATGGGCGAATCGTCATGAAATTGCACATGTAATATTCCTAAAGGTCAAATAGAAATATTAGGTGTGTGACGGCCCAAAATTTTGAACAGGAAGGAGGGTTGTGGGGGGGGCTAAATATACATATAGAGTTAGCTCATTAACGGTTGGTCGTATTGTCACGAAATTTCGCATATATTATTCCTGAAGGCCAAATAGAAAAATATGGAGTGTGGCGTCCCGAAGTTTTGAACGGGTGGCGGGGTTGAGGGGGGGGGGGGGGGGGGGGGGTATAAATATAGAGCTAGCTCATTAACGGTTGATCGTATTGTCATGAATCGGATTGTCATGAATTTCACATGTAGTAGTAGTAGTAACTATATATTCGCTGTGGGGTTCGCTGTTGCAAGGCACCTACAAGACATTTACTAGCTGTGATTCCCAGCGTTCCTAATTACGTACTAGCTGTGGGGTCTGCTGTTGCAAGGCGCTAGCAGTGTGGCCCAGCGTATTTAACTACGTAGGTACTAGCTGTGGGGTCCACCGTTGCAAAACTCGTACTAGCTGTGATGCCCTGTGGTTCTAACTACATACTATCTGTGGGGTCCGCAGTTGCAAGGCACCTACTACCTGTAGGGCCCAGCGTTCCTAAAAACGTACTAACTGTGGGGTCCGTCGTTGCAAAAGCATACTAGCTGTGATGCCCAGGGTTCCTAATATCGTACTAGCTGTGGGGTCCGTTGTTGCAAGGCATTTACTAGCTGTAGTGCCCAGCGTTCCTAACTATGTACTAGCTGTGAAGTTCGCTGTTGCAAAGCACTTACTAACTGTAATGCCCAGCGTATTTAACTACATACTAGCTGTGGGGTCCGCTGTTGCAAGGCACTTAATAGCTGTGATGCCCAGCGGTCCTAACTTCGTACTAGCTGTGGGGTCCGCTGTTGCGAGGCACATACTAGCTGTGGTGACCAGCGTTCCTAACTACATACTAGCTGTTGGGTCCGCCGTCGCAAGGCACATACTAGCTATGATGCCCAGCATTCCCAACTACGTACTAGCTGTGGTCACAAACGTTCTTAAGTACGCACTGACTATGACGTCGAGCGATGCTAAGTATTTACTAGGTGTGGCTTCCGCCGTTGAAAGGCGCATACTAGCTGTGGTGCCCAGGAGTCCTAAAAACTTACTAGCGTTACAACAGCTGAAGGACTATAAGCCTTATTCCGTATGAATAATTGAAAATTATAACATCAGGAATGTACTGTCGAGGAACTGAATAGCGTTATAGAAGATATTGGGACAAAAATCAAAGTTCCCCGGGCAACGCCGGGTATTACTGCTAGTAATAAATAAAAGCAAAGAGCTGATTTAACTTTTATATTGTCCAATTCCATAAACAAGTTGTTTGTTTGTATTTATTTGATTAGCTTTCCACTATATCGACACAGATCGCAGAAATGTATTCCATCGTTAATGAGGGAACGAAGCCCGGCGCCGGGGAATGGGCCTCATTTCCTCCCGCATACGGATTTAGTTAAGCATGTCAGAAACTTTCAGGAAATTAACAATATAGTCTAATAAGAATAAATTAAAAATTAAATTGTTCTTAATACAACACAGAAATTACAAGAAGAGCCTGTTGTAGGCCTATAATAGAGAAATTATTTAATTAAGACTTTTTTCTTTTTAACACTGATAATGCCAAATAATAAACAATATTTATTTCTACAGTGTCTCCTGTAAAATTTGTCCAGTGACAAGAGCGTTTAGCCAATTAATAAATATTTTACTTAGAGCGATCTACAGGGACCTTGGAAAACTATAAGTGCATAACAAATATGTAGATGAGTAACTCACATTACTTCTCAAAGAATGTAGCGAAAAACGTTCTCTAATTGGAGCCGTCCGAATGTTATTGAGGACGTGATTTCTTATAATTGTTTGTATTGTCAAATAAAGTATAGTTTATAATTTAATAGTACAAGGTTGATCAAGAACACTTAATTGTCTTTATAGTCAATTTCAATTTCTTTTAGCCCTTAGAAAATATATCTTTTAGACAAGGAGTTCAGCCTGATATATACATTCTTGAACATTAAAAGGAAGAAAAGCATTAAAACATCATAAAAATAAAATACAAGCAAATAGAACATAGCTCATAATAAATAAATAAATATAATTCTTGAAATAAAATTGTATTCTAATTAACGTTCACTAATTTCTAACGCCACCACTATGTCACAGGTTGTAAAAGAAAATATAGACTGACCTCTCACGGATTTTATTTATATTTGCTATCCGGCTTTCGAGGTTACCCTCATCATCAGGCAGTCTACAAAAAACCCATCATTAAGCAACATAGAAAAAGGTTCTGTTGGTTACAGTCCATATATAAAAATAATGGCAATAAAGAATTAAATCAATATAAGGACAATAAATGAATAAAAAGTTACAAAATAAGATGGATATAAAGAGTTTAAAAATAATTTTACCTGATAAAATAATTTTCAAAATAACATAATTAAAATGTTTTATATAATTTTTTTTTTTTTTTTTTTCACCTTTATTCCATAATTTCCAACTATGAAATATATCACAACAAGGAAATATAATCACAAAGACAAACAGAAACACCACTTGAGTCTCTTGATGAGACGGCTGGTCAACACCACCGCCTCCTCAGGGGTCCTCCTCAGGCAGGAGGTCACGCGGCCAACGACGATTCAGTCGCCGAGGAGGCCCGCCCGGCAAGGACCGGACCGAAATGGCTTCCACCAGTATATTCGGATGTGACGTGAACTTGTTGTGCAAATTTGTGTATAATTGTTGTCTAACTTCGTGTAAGAATGGTATGTTCAGGTCATGATGTAATGTTATGTTTGATACGTAGTATGGGCATTGTGTGATTGTTCGGAGGATTTTATTTTGAATGGCTTGAATTCTTTTTGTGTGTGAGGGCTTAGCTGAACCCCATACGTCCAGATAGGCCTGATAACGGTCTTGTAGACACCCAGTTTGTGGTTGAGGCGAAGTTGAGATCGCTTGTCTAGTAGTCTTTTGAGTAGTCCAAATCGCCGTTTCATTTTCTGTCGAGTCTGTGTAACATGTTCATTCCATGTCAGTCGTCCCAAGTATCGTACGTCTTTGTCATGCTTTAGAGGGACATCATTCAGCCATACAGTTGGGCAGTCACCGCGCCTCAAGGCGAATGTAACATGAAGGGATTTGATCTCATTTATTTTCACCTTCCACAGACGCAACCAAACAAAATTAAAAAAAAAAAAATTAACATTTAAAAAATTAAAATAAACTTGCAAAAAAAAACAAAAAATTAAAAACTAACAACGTTAACAATTTAAAATTTCATGGATGGGGACAGATATGTTATTTCTGTCCTCATCTGAGTCACAACTGGGAGAACGGAGTACGTGAGAGCAAATATAAATAAAATCTGTGAGAGGTCAGACTATAGTTTATTTTACAACCTGTGAAATAATCACTTCTCACTACATGAGCCATCTTCATATTTCCATCACTGTAGAATACGACACTATTGAGATTATTATTTGTCTTGATGTTAAAGAGGCTTTTGTCAGTGCTTCTCCCAGATACTGGTGAAGGATGGACACTCCATAAAGAAGTGGATGTAGACAGGACGATCTTTGTTACAGACACCATACAGCTGTTCCCCCTGTTGAAGAGATTAGACACTCCTCACTTCACTCCCAAATATATTTATTTTTACACATCGGGTTAACGTTTTACCCATTCTGGCATTTTCAAAACTATATAAATGTTGGTTTTTTTTGGCTTGATATTTATCATTTAGAGGTATGGCAAGAAATGATTTTTACCATTATCATAATATTAAGATACTTCTTCCAATTTTATAGTTATGACACATTATTCCTATATAATATACAGTATAGTGTGAAAACATCAAAACACATTTTTTTTATTGTGGCTTGATTTGTGTCCTTTTCAGGTATGGGTATTTCATATTTTTGCGAAATGCCTAGAAATACTTTTTACCATTATCATATGATACTTCCTCCACTCTTTTAGACATTAAACACTAAAAAATATATTTTTGATTATTTAAACTTGTAGAAAACTACTCCATTAAAAAAGTCGTTTTTTTAGTATAAGTATACCGGAAATATTGCTCCAGGTACACTATTATTTATATATAATATTCAGGGTAGTGGGAAGAAATCAAAACACATCTTTTTTTTAACCTTAATTTGTGAAAAACACATTCATACAGTGTTGTTGATATTTCGGTTTCAATTCGATATGATAAGAGGCTACCATGAGTAGAAAAGAACATTTTTTAAAACTAAATCCAGCTAAAAAGGTCGAGGTAGGAATATAAGGTTTAGATCGACCTTACGGTCCCAAATCTAACAATATTTATGAAAATTCGATTAAACATTGATGTTGGTAGTTCGGATTCAATGAGATATGATGAATTAAATAAAATGATAGATAAAACACTTTTTTGAACACTTATATTGTCTAATTCCACAAAACTTGTGGAATTACACAATATAAGTGTTCAAAAAAGTGTTTTATCTATCATTTTATTTTATTTATTAGTATTTCCACTATATCAACACATAACGCAAAAAATGTATTCGGACATAGATATGATGATCTTATATGAGTGAGGATGAACAACTTATACATTCTTTTAGTATATTTTCACTTTACCTATAGTATGATGATGAAAATGTAATTCTGCGAAAAATCCGAGATCAAGTTTTCAACGGATTTTGACGTTTCATTTTCTTTTGAACACAATTAGACAATTTTCGTGACGAAGTCTGTCTGTGATAGTGTGTGTGCGTGTGACGTGTTTGTAAGTGATTGGGGAACAATGTGACCTCTTGATCATGGATATAGTATAATTAAGTATTTTAGTTGTGAGAATATCCGAGATCGAATTTTCAACGGATTTTCACGTTTCGAAATCTTCTGAACACGTTTTGACCGATTTCGCGAAGAAGACTGTGCAATGTGTGTTCGTGTTTGTACGTGTTGGTGGTTGGATACTTGTGACCGTTCAACTTGTATGTATATATATATTTTTTGGTAGTTTTCTAACAAAAAGATTATATATAGAAAGGGAAAGAAATGTATATGAAGTTTCTCGTATAGGTCGTTCTTATACCAACCCACTTCTGTACAGATCTTCTAGATTGCACCAATTCCGGCATGATTTCTGAAAAAATCTTAAGACTCGTTATGCTGGTAGATCGTGTGATTGTGATGTTGGTATTTTGGATTCAATTAGATATGATAAGAGGCTACCATGAGTAAAAAAAAACATTTTAAAAAAAAAAATCGTTAATATTAATAGTTCGGACCCCCCCTTTCTGCAAACTGGTGAAATGTTTTGAAATATTTTTAGGTTTTTATTTGTTTTATAGTTTTCTAACATATTTTAAAACAGATTAACTGCATATAACTTATTACTAGTGTATTCCTTTCTAACAATATAGATCAGATACTGGAGTCCAAGTATTTTTTTTTTAACTGTATATACGTTTTGTTAAATATTTTCAACTAAATAATGTAAGAATTGATCCCACCAAGAATTTTTCATTTGTTTATATTTTATGGTAATATTTACAAATAATATTTATTTTACTATCGATTTCTAAATGAATAATAGGTTGCAGTTAGTTGCGGTTATCTATGTTTTGTGTTCTACTCACGTGTGCTTTGGTTACCTGCTTATTTTTTGAAAATTTAAAAAATGTCTGAAAGTGTACTTACGGAGTTAGACTGTTTTTCCAAATTAGAATTGAAAAGTAAAACATTAAGGTCTCATGGAGTTTCCCAAATAGTGAAAAGTGTTTTACAGAATGTACACAAATCTGAGCATGCAACATATCTGATGATCAAAAGACTAGTTAGAGGCCTTGGAGGAAGTAAACTATACTTTAAACAAGGTTGCTATGCTTCTTTTGTTGCATTTTTACATTTACTACCAGCTGACTTTGATTTGAAAGCTTTAGAAGATATTATAGCATTGGAATTACAACCTGGAAGTGGTTCTTCTAAACAAGATGAAGGTGAGGCATATCTTGGACAAATCTTAGCATATGGAGCAATGATTGATTCAGGATTTTTATTAATGCAAGAGAAGAGTGTTCGAAAAGAGATTATCTTAAAGATTTTTGAGTTGAGTTCTAAGAAATCATATCTTCATAACGCAGCCTTCACATTTTTATCACTGTTTGTTGAAAAAACAGGAATTGTTATCACTAATGAAGATATTATAAACGATTTAAAGGAATTAAATGTGAATACCTTAGATAAACTTAATTATTTACTGGCTGTATCAGAATTTTCTGAAAAACATAAAACATTGAGTAGTGTTTTAGGTATTGGCTCATTTTTCGACAAGAGAAATATAAAAAAATTAGTTTCTCTTATGAAGAAGAGCGATGATATGAGAAATTTAAAACATGTTTTCTTTGATAAGTTCGTTCAGTGTTCTTTGAAATATCCCGAATTTATAGCGTCATTTTGGTATACCTTGTGTGAAGAAGTTGAAACAAACAAAAGTATAACATCTAAAGGAAAGGGAAATAAAAACAGTTTGGACGCTTTGATATTGCATATTTGTGAAAAACTGTTTGTGCATCTTTCTGATTGGACCCTAGTTCAAGAAATATTGAACAAAACAGTACTATCAATCATTATAAAAAACAATACTGTTAATAAGTCTTTAGTTATATCCCTATTAGACAATTGCTGTAACATTTTGAACAGTGCACCTGATTCTGTCAAACTCTGTATTCTTAAAAGGATCATAGTGGAGTTGGAAGCTGTTCATTTTGATAAATTGACAAATAGTAAAACTGTGCGGAATTTAACCATTAGTTTATCTTTTGAAGGAATTAAGGAGCTCTCAGATGTATACAGATCTATGCTTGAGAATGACGGCATGAATAAAACAACAGCTTTAAGTTTTTTTGAACATCTCATAAATCACCCTACATGTCTCAGTGAAATTTCTTGGAGAGCTGCGCAACTAGCCTTCTTACTCAAACTTGGATTTTCTGTTAATTCTAATGTAAGTAAAGAACTTGGACGACTTATTCAGCAAAGTTTTTTCAATTGTTTAGGACATCGTTTTCCAAGTGTTGAAACTTTAGATGAAGTGATCAGTGAATTAATTGTGGAACTTAAACAGTTAATTGCCTCAGATAATTGTTCTGTTACATTTGACGAAGAAAATATGCAAGCTTGGGATGAAGTAATATCTCTGAGGAAGAAATTTTCTCATGATATCAAAAACAATAAAAATAGTGTTATAATGATTGCTTTAAAAATTATCTTAGGGTATACTGGCTTATTGCTTTTAAAAGAACCAATTACCGCTCAAAACAACATTCAAGATATTAAAAAAATGTACAGTGAAGTAAAAACAAATGAAATCAAAAAGGATGAAAATGAAGTTCTGTGGATTGAAGTTTTGATAGATCTATTTTTAAACCTTCTCTCTAAGCCTAACTATCATCACCGTTATATCATAAAATTAGTTTTCAAATCGCTTTGTCCTAACTTATCAGAGAGAGCATTTTGTCAGATTATCGAAGTTATAGATCCTTCATTTGATGCTCATTCGTCCAGAGAAGATGAAGAAGGAAGTGATGAAGAGTCTGCAGGCGAGGAAGAAGTGGGAAGTGGAACGGAAGATAACAGTCAGAAAGAAGAAAGCGAAGAAGAAGAGGGAAGTGGAACGGAAGATAACAGTCAGGAAGAAGAAAGCGAAGAAGAAGAGGATTTGACAACTACTGAGAAACTTCGTCAAGAATTAAGAGATGTGCTCACACCCAACTTTTCGGATGTTGAATCCATTGATTTGGATGACATGGATGAAGAAGAAGGTAAACAATTGGATGCTAAATTATGTCAGATCTTTAGAGCCAATTTAAGAAATAGAAAAACCAAAAGAGAGAAAAAATACGATGTGGATTTGTCTCATTTTAAAATGCGCGTTTTAGATTTGCTAGATTATTGCGCTGAAGTGTGTTTACCTCTTTCTTACTGGTTCAAAGCCGTAGGTCCTTTGGTTGACTTACTCTCATTGTCAGTGTCCAACAAGAAGTACACCTTCATCAAGCCCAGGATCAGCAGTATGATCAAGAAACTGCAATCTTCGGAAACCACTCTGGATGTTTCCATAGAAGAAGCTTCACTTCTACTTAAAGATTTACTCCAAAAAGCAGCTTTGTCCTCGGGAATTTATCCTGATATTAGACAAGAGTTAATTTGTTTAGTAAAATTCATATTAAAATCAACAAAATCATTTGTAGATAAGTTAAAGCCAAAATCATTAGAGAAAAATGAGTTATACCAAAGTGTTAAATCATCTCTGGAAGACTATTTTAAAAACAATAATCTTCAAGGAGATGTATATCTGACAGTAACGAACATTGGCTGGGATGGAATTTACGCAATGCTGCCAGAAATTATTAAATTCTCCTTTGATCGCGAACTAAAAATTAATAAGAGAATTATGGCCCTTCATATAGTTACTCAGGTTTTCAAAAATCCTCATTACTCCAGTGAATATTTCAAAAAATATTCAGGAATTTATTTGAATAATGCTAAAATTGTATTTGAAGAAGGTATTTCTGAAACGACTTTTCAGGATGAGTGCAACAATAAATATGTCTCTGACCTTCTTTCCTTATTGGTTTATTTACTACAAAAAAGTAGAAGATTAGATTTTTCTCAATTTTTAGATTCGGAAAATTTAAAAAAGATTTTATCCGAACGAATACCTCAATGGCCAGCGTTGAAGGGGGACCGGAGAAACTTACTCCACAAGTTGTGCACCGTGCTTTCCATTAGTCACGATTTAATAAATAAAAATATGGGAGAGTCAATCAAAAAGAGTAAGACTGAAGAGGATTCAGATGAAAATATGGCGGAAAATTACAAAAAACAGAATAAGAAGAAGAGTGAAGTGTCAGATTCAGAAGGTATGAAGTCGAAAAACAAATCCATTGAAGTAGATACTGAGGAAAATGATAATTCAAGTGGAAGTTCCAAACGGAAGAGAGGTAACGACAAGAGGAAGTTGAAGAAATTGTCAAAAAAACTTAGAATGAATAAAATGGACGAAGGGTTACAGAACTGTACGTTTGTAGGCAATGGGGTGTATGAAGAGGTGTTGTAATTTTGTTATATATACATGTAAATAAAGTAAATAAAATTGTTATTTTTTAACTATATATTTTTATTCGAATTGAATTTTCTCAAGTTCTCCAATTTAGGGCATGAAGGACAAATTGTAAGTTAATGTTATTAAATAATTTTTGTGTAAATCACTATGTGATGAACAAATTTGTTCATCACATAGTGATTTACACAAAAGTTTATTGTTGATTAGTCTTAAAAAATCTTGGTAGAGACGAGGTTTGAGCCTCCTACCTAGTGTCGTTTCTCCCAGCTTGGAGTGGTGATGAGTGGTCGTAGCTAATAATCTGTAATATACTTGTAACAAAATGGATAAATTATCATATAAATTACATTTTTGCAGTCTATCGATATAGTGGAAAAAGTAATAAAAACGAATTCATTTATATTGTCTATTAGCACAAAAATACCTAGTATATTGTAAGTACTAAGTTCAAATATAACATTTTAGTTTGCTAGGTTGGCATATATTTATACAATTGTATATATTTATACCATTATGGGCCTGATTCCCCCTGCAGGAAAATATTTGGTTTTAAACATGTTCTTCAAAAAACCTAGCAACAAGTAATTAAAATAAACTAAAGAAATTGTATTCGTAATAAAGTATGTATTGAACATATTACGTACTTCATTACGAATAACATTCTTTGAATTACTTAAATTTCTTATTACATTTATTTCTAATTTTATGTTTGAATCCAAATATTTTCACAGTTAGGACTTTCCTTGAGCCGAAACCGGTGCACTATATGTATATATTTTCGTTGAGTTAGACAATATAAATGTTACAGAAGTTATTTGTTTGCGTAAATGGGACCCTGGGTTTTCACATGCTGCCCTCCATGTCAAGATCGCTGTCTCATGAATAACTCCTCTCCCCCTCTCATTATTATTTTTTTTTTTTTTAAGCTGTGAAAAGATGACTGGAACAATGTTAATTATTAAACCTTTTTGATTTTTGCACTTACCAACGAGAAACGAAAAATATTTCCAGAATTGGAGCATTTTGTACCTAACAGCCTAGTTGGGTGGTCTGCCTATAAGTTCCTCCTTTGACAGCTGTTCCAGCTTCTCAAGAAATTTGATCAGACATGAGAGGATGATGAGACCTAACAGTATAATTTGTTAACTGTTTAGTTCAGTTAATCATGGTATGCATGATTTTGATAGATTGTTTTTTTTCTGATTTCTCAATACCAAAACCACTTTTGAAACGATTGCTCTATTGGAACATTTCATATTTTTTTAGTCTGGAGGGGGGAACACAGATCTCAAAGTAACCATAAAAATGATTATTCTAAATTCCCTAGTAATCAGACACAATCATAATAATGATTTTTTATGTTTCTGATTATATTTATATAACTTTTTTTTTTTCATTTTTGCCAAAAACCCTTCTCAAGGAAGCTCACTAATTGTGTAGTTATTGCAATATAAGCGGAAGCTATTTGCCACCACTGTTGCCTTAATTTTCTCAAAACGTTTTCATTTCTCCTTTCTTTTCAAAAGTGAAATACTTCAAGAAAATAATATGCTGATTACCTGTCTAAAATAAATTAATCTCTTATATGAAAAATAAATATGTATCTTTTTGGAAAATTGTTGCATAATGTAGCCGTGCCTGCCAACTGTGGAACGCCAACACTAGATGTACGTTTTTTGTCTGTTTTGTTAAAAAAAAAAAAGTCAGACTGGATTTATGAAGAATATCATTTCTCAGTTCTTTGTGATCTTGCAGACTGAACATATTGGAATTAGGGCTGTTTTTGAATTGCTATTCATTATAATACGAAGTAAGTAAGTTTATAATGCATTTATTTAAGTTTATTGTTAGTAAGGTTTTAAATAATCGCATCAAGTATTGCATTTTTGTCTACTAGCGATCAGGGAAAGAATATTTTATATAATAGTTTTTTATTTGTTTATCTCAATAAATATTCCTTATAAAAATTCTACAGTGTAAATAATTATACTGTAAAAAGTAAATATGTTTTCATCAGTGTTAACCATTTTGTACTTCTTACGTTCTAATCTAAAATGTCATGTCAGGAAGTTAATATACCATGGCCAATGAACGTAGAACATTAATTATGCACTAATTACCAATGGATCTGTTATTACCGATTGTATAGTGTCCTAGCATTATTTACTTTTTATAGAAATGAGTCGCAGAAAAATAGAGGTGGAAGAAAGGGAAGAAGATGCTTCCAAACAAATGAAAATGGCTTCCGATACTGCTGATGAATCTAAGCCAATTCTCGACGACATGGCACCCGAAGAAATAGTAACAAAAGGTCGTAAGTGTAAAGCGGTCAGCGCCCAAAAGACATGCGAATTACTCAAGGCCAGAAGTCCTATTCGTAAAGGGCGACCTAGTAAGAAAACTGAAAATCAATCGGAATTCATCAAAGAAATAGGTAATTTGTATTTATAATAAGTACAGGGTCTTGCCTTGATTTTGTCTGCCCAGATTTAGAGGTTTTTTCAAGAGTATCTGATTTTGCACTGGCTCTGGGCATTCGCTCATTTGAAAAAGGGCATAGCCAAAGTTTTCTTACCTTCCGAATAAATAAAAAGTCTAAGATGAATCGCTGGCTATGTACTTCCCCAGAACGAATTATTCAATTAACCATTTCCTCCCCCTCCAAAACCAGTCGACTGTTTGGGCTAAATATCAATAGATGACTTACATAGGGGCATCTGAATCTTTACACTCAATTTTGTGTTGATAAATTCATTACATTGGTAGTTACTAGGGTTTTTAAGTTGAGCCTCCTTCCCTTCCTCCGATTCAGCAGGAAATTAATAGGTACCGTCCTCATGGGGTTTTGAATTCAAATATGAAATTTCATATCGATCCATTCATTACATTGACAGTTATTGGGGTTTTTTAATTGAGCCTCCCTCAGATCCCCCCTTTCCCTTCTGCCGTTTCCGCTGTTAGATAAGTATCGTCCCTATGGTGTTTTGAATTTTATGTTGATACATTCATTACGACGGCAGTTATTAATGTTTTTGTGTTATGACAAATTCCCCTTCTTCCCTTTGTCCAACTCATGTACCACAATAACTGCCAATGTATTGAATATATTGACACAAAATGTTAGTATGAGTATTTAGAATGCCCTTGTATAAGTCAACTATTGATGTTTAGCCCAAATCGGCCATTGGTTTTGGAAGGAGAGCGAGAGCGTAATTAATTGATTAATTCATTGAAGGGGGAGTTCATTGCCGGTGGTTCACCGACAATTAATGTTCATTTATTTGGCCTTTTATTTATATTTTAAAGTATACTTTAATTTTATTTATATTCTGTGACATTACAATAAGTTTTAAGGGGAGCTGAAGGTAACGAAACCTGAAAAAAAAACAGGAAACGAAAGTTTTTGAAAAAAATGTATTTTTTTGTGTAATTTTAATATATAGAAATTTTGTCGATTGAATATTAGTGTATTCTTTGTGTTCCGGGTCAAAATTAGCAAAACGGAACAGTTATGGAATCACTTCTGTGTCCGTCCGTCTGTCACAGACGATTTTCCCTGAAACTATTCGGCGTAAAAATTTGAAATTAATTACAGAGATAGAATGTGAGGGTGGTCCAATTATAGACGTGAAGTATAAACAATTTAAATTTGATTCTGGGGGTAAATTGGGAAATGGAAAAAAAAATCAGTCATTGTGTAGGGTGTCAAATGAAAGCTTATTGAAGCACGAATTCAACAATAAATATAATGTATTTTTTATGCATTTTTAAAAAACATTTTTCGGGAAAAACGCTTAAAAATTGTTGTCCCTCACCCTTATCACCAAAAGGATCGCTGAGAAAAATCTAAAAAAATTCATTAACATCGAAAATTAGGTGTAGATTAAGCCAAAATGATCAGGTTTGAAAAATTCTAGCGTGATCAACTGTTATAAACAATTTAATTGTTTATTTCCTTATAACTGCTGAACCATTGGTTTTAGAGAAAACGTTTTTCGACAAAAATATTTCTCACTATGTAAGGAACAACTTTTGTCCTTACACGTTTAATTTAAGTGCGGGGCTGATGGCACGGAACACAGTATAGTTTCCATTTGAGCGATTTTTTTTTTATCTAGACCTCGATACCCTCAGAATCGGCTTAAAACTGTTTTTTTTTTTTTTTTCTATAGAAGACATTGGAGTGGAAGAAAGTACAATATCAACAGAGGACAACAGTTCTTCCTGTGGAAAAACTGGGTACTTGGGAGATTTTTTGAACACAAGTTCAAAGTTTGATGAACTGGTGAGTCTGATGAAAGAGAAAGAAGTGAGCATTGAAGAATTGTTACAACTTGCTACAGAAAAATCTGGGAAACAGACAAGCAACGACAGAGAGTCAAGTGTGGAGCACAGAGGGCTACTTCAGGACACTGCTAAGGGTCGCACAATCAAAAAGGCAGTTGCCAAATTAACTTTTAAATCAGCTACCCCTAAGACTGTTCCTCTTAAGTTCAAAGAGAAACCATCAAAAATTGGGTAAGTGGATATGTTTAAGTATTATTAAATATAGAACTATTAAATGGGAACCATATCAGGCAACGCCATTTTTAATTTACGAAACGATTCAAGATGTAATAAGATCTTCAATTTAGGATCACATTCGACCAACTCAAAACGGAAACAGTCCTATGTACTTCCCCAGCACGAATTAATCAACTAAGTTTTGCTCTCCCTCTAACACTAATCGATGGTTTTAGCTAAAAATCAATAGTTGACTTACACAGGGAATTCAACATTCTCATACTAAATTTCGTGTATTTACATTCATTTCATCGGATTGGAGTTTTCAGCCCCCTCTCTGATCATTTGCCTCTCTTCAGCCTATTTTGCAGAAAATTAATATATGTCGTCATCAAGGGGTTTTGAATTTACATATGTAATTTGTTGTCAATATATTCATTACATCGGTAGTTTTTAGAGTTTTCGTGTCCAAGACCCCAAACTTCCCCTTCCCTTTGGCCCATTTGGCTGTAAATCAATAGAAATAGTCCTTATGGGATTTTAAACATAATAAATTTCATGCCTAACTTTAAAAATTTTTTTTTTTTAACTTAAATTACACTCAACGTTTTAGCAAGATGTTCCTCTCAGATTTTTTTTTTTGCCCTGAAACCGTGTCTACGATTAGAATTGTTCTATCTATATGCTGAGATAGTATAATTTGTAAACCCTTCAATGTCACAAATCGCGCATATCTCTGAAATTTAGAGAATAATAATCTTGTATCTAATCTCTAATTACATTATTTATTTTTTGTTATTACTTATTATAATTTTAATCCAGAAATTCCAGAAAAATATATTATGAGTGCCTTATTTTCCAAAATTAAAGAAATATTTATATTATGAAAACTAAAGGTGACATGAAATTTTATATGGTAACATACAATTGCAAATTGTTCAGTTGTTTCTCTTTTGACAATTATCATAGAAATGTTTATTTTCAAACTGATTTGCGACTTGATCTTGTTATAGGTAACGTTTAAGGTGTTGCTTTTATTTTCAATTGGCCTTCCTAGACATTGTTTAAACAACACAAAATGCCAAACGTTTGGTTTGTTTTCTTTTTGGGTCATCGATATTTGTAAGAGGAAAATAGTTCAATAAACATGGATCCGTTTCGTTCATAAGTTTTAGACAAGAAACATTTTTTTTTTTACTTGCATTATGTGAAATTCTTTTTATTGTACAAGTCTGATCAAAAAATGTTATTGGGCGATGATGATTGTGGAGTATTCGACAAAAAGGTTAGGTTTAAAGAATTTCAAGATAATTGTGAAAAAAACAGTTAAAGATAGTCGGCTGTTTTCTTCAATTATCATAAAAACCTTAACATGATTATCATAAAACCAACTTATTTTTGAAATATTGTCTATTACACGAAAAATGTATACAAAAACTACCGGTTTCGTCATTACACCGTCGTAATGTATAGTTATAAATAATGTATAATGTTTATAATTATTATAAACAATATTTCAAAAAGAAGTTGTATTTATTTATTATAACTTCCCATAATATGTCGCAGTTCTTAACGTAGAAGTTGTAAACAAGTTTCTCAGAATAATTTAATTTCAAAATTGTACTTCTCTATATATATTTTTTTTTTTTGACCAGGCGCATACGAAACGCAACATTTTGCGAAAAATTATTCATTTTTAGAATTTTTTCATATATATATATATATTTTTTGTATTGGTTGAAAAATTGGTGTTTTCAGGTGCCATAATTCGGCTAAATAAATTTTATTTATTCTAACTTTTTTCATTATTTTGACTTTGCTTTTATGACCCTAAAGTAAAGAACGTACATACATCCTGGATCGACCTGTATCAATTTTATAGTTTTCATTTTAAGAAATGTTAATGTTTTTGAGTTCTGTATGTATTTGGAAGGTTTAAACTTGACCATACCCTCCTGTAACTATTTCTTTGTGACTGTCAATGAACCGGACTCAACTGCCCACGTTTAATTAGGATTTGGGTCTTTAACGTTCACTGTGAAGGTTTTTTTTAAATCTCCCAGATAAAATAAACCCAAGGACCTCGGCCGGGTTCGAACCCACTGGAGAATTATCTCTATAATGTTACTTCCCAAGCTCAGCTTTATGAGGTATAGGGGCAAGTATTCAAACGGTCAGAAATTCGATGATGAGTATTAGTTTTTTTTTTTTTTTTTAACAATGGAATTCCATGTTTTCCAACCTCCTGATTCCAAAAATGAAAAACAATGTGAACATGATAACTCCTAATGAATGTATAGACACGAAATTTTATATGTGTATCCAGAATCCTCTGAGGATGACACCAATTGATTTTTAGCCAAATCTCGGCCAAGGGGAATGGGGGATTAGAGGGGGTAGGCTTAACACAAAAACTGCCATTGTATGGAAAGTAGTGTCACGAAATTGTATATGTAAATTCAAATCACTATAAGAATGACACTTATTAATTTTCAGCGGAATCAGTCGAAGGGGAGAGGGGATCAGCTCAGATACCCTAATAACTACCGATGTAATGAATGAACTTGAAAGAAATAAAACTTGTTTATTTATGATATTGTCTAATTTCACCAACTATATTTACATGGGAGTTGTTTATTTATGATATTGTCTAATTTCACCAACTATATTTACATGGGAGTACTTTCGGCATTTCTACCATCCTCAGCCAAAAGCATAAGAGATAAGACTAAGTTAATATTACAGAATGTCAGCCTCTCGAGGAACCCCTTACCCTCCCCCCTGGTGTTCCCCATGACGTCAGACATTCCTAACTAAGCTAAATTGTCAAGCTGTGAGATATTTTATGACAAGGCGGTCCCCATATTTCAAATGTGTGACCCCTTCTAAGATCTAGGTATAGCGCATTAACAATGAACAGACAAATAATATAACATTAACAAATCAAAAATAATTGGTTCCAATTACATCCTAATTAAAATTATTATACTGTAAATTATATATAATTGGCGTGAATCTTGCCAATAGATGTATATATATATATATATATATATAATTTACAGTATAATAATTTTAATTAGGATGTAATTGGAACCAATTATTTTTGATTTGTTAATGTTATATTATTCGTCTGTTCATTGTTAATGCTTTATACCTAGATCTTAGAAGGGGTCACACATTTGAAATATGGGGACCTCCTTGTCATAAAATATCTCACAGCTTGACAATTTAGCTTAGTTAGGAATGTCTGACGTCATGGGGAACACCAGGGGGGAGGGTAAGGGGTTCCTCGAGAGGCTGACATTCTGTAATATTAACTTAGTCTTATCTCTTATGCTTTTGGCTGAGGATGGTAGAAATACCGAAAGTACTCCCATGTAAATATAGTTGGTGAAATTAGACAATATCATAAATAAACAAGTTTTATTTCTTTCAAGTTCATTTGAATTATTTCACAATATCTCTGCAATAATGTCAGTTTTCATCGATGTAATGAATGTTTCGACACAAAATTTTGTATGAGGATTCAGAAGCCACTATATAAGTCAACTATTGATTTTTAGCACAAACAGTCGGTTGGTTTTTGGGAAAGAGCGAAAACGTAAATTATTAATTTACGTTGTTTCACCGACGATTTCTTTACTCTGCCTTTGTTTCTCCATAATTATTATTTTTTATTTTATTTTATTTGTTCTCAGCCATAATAAAATAACGAAGAAAAGAAAAATGAAGAGGAAGATTGAATTATCAAAACCTTTTATAAGTGATTCCGATGAGTCCGGAAGTTATGAAAACATCCGAAAATTGAAGGGCGGTGACCCAATGATTACCTCTGCAGAAAAATTTCACGAAGAGGAGACAAGTTGTGAGTCTGAGGTGAGTTTGAAGGATGACAAACCGGCTGAGCTGGAGAATTCTAGTGAACTAATTGCTTTTAGTTTTGACAATAATATTGACCCTGATATTGCAAAAGAGCTTCGAGATACAGTATCATTGTTGGACAAAAGTATTGATGTATTGAATACAGGATCACCTTTCGAAGTTCTGAAATTAATTAGGGATCAAGATAGTTCGAAAAATCTTGATAGACAACATTCTCAGCTTAATAAGTCTAGTGATGTGTCTGAAGTACAGGATGAGACTGAAGAGCCTAACGATTCTAATGAAAAGCCTGATTTGAATGGTATGAACCATGATAATATTGAAGGGGAAACTGATAAAAAATTGATTAAAGAGGAAAATAGATTAAGCAAAGCAGAAGAAGATGAAATAGAAATTTCAAACAATGAAGAAGACTTAATAGCGAAAGTTCATGATCATGTTTCTGAAAAAATAAACGAGGATAATTTTGAAATAAAGCGTGCAAATCTGACCACACTCGAGTCTTGTGAAACGGATGAAGTCAAAAAGAAGCGAAATCTTCAAATATTTGCTGATAGCACGAGAAAAATGAAGGTGCTTTGTAAAAAAAATATTTTGAATAAATCTGAAAGAATTAGGTGGGGCGAAGATGAATCTAATATTAGTGAAGAACTTATCTACTCAGACGACGAAAAAGAAGGACCCACTAGCCTGGTCTCGCCAGATACTCAGGTAAATATAGATATATCACAGACGAAAGAGACAATTTAACATATTTCTCATTTAAAATTGTATTCTTATTATTAGTAGATAAGTAATTTCGTATGATATAGATGTAATGGGGAAGAGTGGATTCCAACAAACTGACTTAGTATCGGGGATAAATTTGAAATAGAATCTTATCTACCGTATAAGAATTATCCCCTAAAGTTTTTAATAATACTTCTACAGCTGTTGGGAAGTTAAAAAATAAAACATGTGTGCAGTTCACACGCGGTAGAAGGGAAACCTTCAGAAAACGAAACTGCGAGAGAATGAGACGAATGCAGTATCAGGAGAGGGATAATTATAGGTTTTTTTAATTATAATATTGGTACTAAGTTTAAAAATTATTTTATGTTTTATTATTCAAACTCCATGTTTTTAATTTCAACAAATGACACGAGTGGCTTATGGTAACTAAAGTATGAAATAAATGTTTCCTTAATAAGTTCTTAAAAGTCTAAAAAAATTCACAATTCCAAACTTTTTGGAGGGAGAGGAGGAGGCGATGGAATTTTTCATGATTATCTTTTTTGTGTCGCAAGACTAGAGAAGAAGCATTATCGGCAACTTTTTTTTCTCTTCACTGTCAGTTACAAGAAGTCCTTATATTAGTAATTCAAACAGATGACTAAATAAAACAACTGTTATATATATATATATATATATATATATATATATATATATATATATATATATATATATATATATATATATATATATATATATATATATAGATATATATATATATATATATATATAGATATATATATATATATATATATATATATATATATATATATATATATATATATATATATATATATATATATATATATATATATATATATATATATATATATATATATATATAGATAAGGCAATAGTGTCGCTTTTTCGTTTCATCGAGTTTCAAATCACAACGGTGCTAAAGAAGTTTTCACTTCAAAAATCGTTACTTCATAAACCCCGATTTAGATTAGTTATCTATTAATAATAAGAATACAATTTTAAATGAGAAAAATGTTAAATTTTTTAATGTATTTTACACTTAATATCTGAGGGGTAATAAATAAAATGAGCTTTTTCGAAATATTGTCTGTTCTACTACCGGTTTCGGCATTACACCATCGTCAGGTTTAGTTATAAATATGCTAAGACAAGTTTGCAGAATGCGAGCGTGCGGCCTGATGTGCGATAAAGGGACATCAGGTAGGTAAGCTACGGTTTGAGATTTCAACTAGGAAATCCTCGTGGCTTACAGTTAGGCATTTGTTTGTTCTGAAATATTTACTTCCCAACCCCAAATATCAACTTCCCAAGTAAATAATTTTTATCTATTTTATTTTATTTACAACGACATATCTGTGGTCACAGGGAATAAGTTGTTAAGTCGAAAAATGGCCAAAATGAGTTAAGTGTACTGTGATCATCTCCCAAGTCATCTGCGCACTGTAATACTTTCGGAATTATAAAGATATGGGTTTCCTGGTATCTCGTAAAATTGTGTATGTTCTCGGTTAAATCAACGTAATCTACTTGTTTGAGGAATCATTCACGAGATAACTGCATTTAACCATTTATTTACTATGGCAGACTATTCCAGGCTGTTTTCGGTTAAATCAACTTACTCATCATTCACGAGTATTTCAAAAAGTGTGGTTAATAATTAGGTAAGTGTGTATAAAAATTAGGTAAGTGTGGTCAATAATTAGGTAAGTGATGGGGAATGATTAGGTAACTAAGGGAAAGTCTAAGAAAGGATTAACAATATTCATTTTCATTCACTCCTATAGATTTAAAAGGTATATGATTAATAATGATGCAAACATAATTATTTATTCCAAAAACTGGATTTAAACTTTTAATGCAAAAGTAAAAAAGTGCTGCCCTGAAAAGTTACGAATTTAGACATCAATTTATTCCCTGTGACCACAGATATAGTGCGCGGCTGTACTGGTGAGATATGTGACTAAAGAGGAGTCCAGGCTAGACCTGGAGCAGGTTCCTCTGCCAAGCCCGCTTGAGGCGTCTTGATGGATTTGTCGGTAGAGTGTTAATGGATAAATATTGAATAAGTGGATTAGCTTGACGATGTGTCAAGTTTGTCGTGAATATTTTGATAGTGTGTCCTCATGATAACAGAGGGTACATTTGGGATGTTAAGGTCATTATGTAATGTGAGGTTGGAAACGTAAATTGGCGCATCGGCAAAATGGCGTAGTATAATGGATTGTAGTGAATGAAGGCGTTGTATGTTTAATTTTTCGGCTGATCTCTGGACATCAATCTGGACTTACGATATCGAGATATGTCTCGATCTCGCAAGTCCAGATTGGTTTCAGTATAGTGTTGTAATATGTTAAGTTTATTTTCAAGCGATAATGTCGATTGTCGTCCAAATCGTCTTTTGAGGTGTGTGCGTTTCTGATGTGGATTTGTCCAAGTGAAGCGTCGTATCTAAATGAAGTCCTAAATATCGGACAGTATTAGATACAGGAATGACCTGGTTGTTAATGTACACTGTGAAGTTCTCTAAATTTGTATCTTCAATTTTATTTTACCACCGTTATTGGAAGTAAATATTTCATAACAAATACCTAACTGCTACAGAGGGCGCCGGTAGCTCAGTGGTATGCGTGCTTGACTTCTGAGCACAAGATCGTGGGTTCGAAACCAGACCGAGACCCTTAGTTTATTTTATCTAAGAGGTAAAATAAACCCTAGCACGCCGTTCTTCGGATGGGACGTTAAGCGATGGTCCCGGGCCTGTACGATGTCAGGTACTCATTAAAGACCCCTAACCTAGGTGAATAAAAATTTGGTGTAGGCAAAATTTAGGACTGCCACAGTAGAGTCGGACTCATGTCCACCAGAGTGATGAAAGAGCGCTCTGGTAGTAGGCGATATGACCTCGTAGTTAAAGCCCGGGCATGAGTCATAAAACCTAACATAGGGATATGCAGTATTCGCACTCAGCAACCTTGTCAGTATATTTATAACTAAACCTGACGATGGCGCAATACCGAAACTGGAAGTTCTTTTATACATTTTTGTGTGGAATAGATTAATATTTCAAAAAAGAAGTTTGTTTTATTTATTTATGTCAACGTTTCTCAACTAAGATTAAGTTGTAAGAGGTAATATCTAAAGTTCCAGAACATTCAATTTTTTTTTTAAATTTAGTCCTGAAATTTTTTTTTTGGGCTAAATTATTTATTTAACTGCATATAATTTGATATGCCCTGCAGATGTTACAGAATGATCCTACTGAGAATTTTTCGTCTACAGAAGAAACAAATGACCGTTTAGAGGAAATACATTGTGATACTTCACCTCTGAATATACCTGTTGAAGAAGTGGATGTGTTGATAGAGTCTTCATGTATGGATAGTTGGACGGAGATAGACCAGGATATAAGTCGCGATATGAAGGCTGCAACAAGGTTTGCTTCCCATACCAAAAGACAGCTGTTGAAGAGAAGAATTTTACTAAATAAAATCAAAAAGGAAAAAACAAACGATCTTAAAGTTAAAAATGCAAAATTGAAAATGTGCATGAAACGAAACAGAGCTACAATCCGGGAACTTTTAAAGAAACAAATAATTGAGAACAAATCCGATATTAAACCTAATTCGGAAGGAATCAGTGAAAAATTGTCTCAGATTTCAGACAATCTGAACTTTTCTTCGTCAAATATGAAGGATATAAAATTCAAAGAATTTACCAATTCTTTGGAAAACTCTTCAGAAAGGTTAGTTGTTATGTCTTCAGGATATAATTTTAAATTTTATACAGATGGATTAATGTAATGTTTACTCTGTTGTAGTATTTTGGATACTGACATTCCGATCGTTGAGGTGTTCCACAAAGATGAGTGTTTACATGGAATATTAGCTTTAAACGATGGACTTGATTTTCATAAGTATTCCTCATCAGAGGTTACCAATAAAACACCTCTACCCAACTCGTTTTTCTTATCTTCTAGTAAGTAAAAAAAGTGTTATTTTAATACTAACGGTTCTATTTTCGCACATAAAACTTCATAAATAATAAAAAAAATCATTTATTTTTATAGATAAAGCGAAGACGTTTCTTCGATCTCTTTGCCGTGAACATCTGACAAAAAATATGTGTGATAAAGCAATGATTTGCAATAAATCTCATAAGGTATATATTAAAGCTTATAAATAGTTATGGAATTAATAGAAAAATCGAATTTTTTCAAGTATTCATAATTTTATATTATAATCCTAATTCATTCCTTACAACTAGTTTTGGTAGAAATTATTAAAAATCACGGCCATATCTCTTGAAATCAGAAAGCGAAATATTTATTTCTGTTGAAAATTGCGACTGATTAGAATACATTTATTTATTTACATTTTTTTTTTTTTGTGAAATATATTACAAATTGAGGTTGGCATAGTAACAAAATACTTCACAATTATATTACCCAAGAGAGCAAGCTCTCCCCCTTCTATGAATTATTTCATACTGGCATTACAGGATAAAAGAATGTCTACTCTCTAAATTATATATGTTTCTTAATTTGTTAAATTAAAGTTCGTTGCTATGAGTTACGATTTAAAAATTACTTGTAGACATTTAGTTTACATTCTTTGGAGCATTGTAACTTTTGTCATATTGATCCTATCTCAAATCTAAGGACTTATTAGCGATGGGAAATTTTATAAGAAACAATTTCGGTAAGAATTTATTTTTCGATAGGACTAACCGTTTTCGGGTAAATCAAGGAAACATCTAAAAATATGTGTTTCAAAACTACATTTCGGCATGTATCTCTAAAACAGGACGACCTGTAAAAATGTTATATAAATTTTGTATTTCAGTGTTCTCTACAACTATTACTTGAGATTTTTGATTAGGTCATAAACGTATGTCTTTAAAATGTAGTTAGGTCACGGGTGAAAGTGGTTTCAATTTTCGTTTGATTTCGGCCAAAATCTAACCAGACCTAAGTTAGAACATGTGACCTCTTCATTCCAAATTTAAAGTTCATAACTACAATCATTATTGCAGCAGACGGCATCGCGAAAATGGTCAAAACGTATGAGGGAACCTTGAAACGTGAAAATCAGTTGAAACCTAGATCTCGGATTTTCTCACGATTACAATACTTCCTTTACTATTGGTGTAAGAAAATAATAAGTAATACATTTATTGACAGTTTTCCACAATCGTGAGTCTTTTTCACTTTCTGAAAAGTGTATTTTTAATACATAAAAAAATAAATTTTTGAGATTGTTCCGACTCTGCTCTCTTTAATTTATTTCAATCTTCCCCATTAACATTTTGTTTTTATATGTTTGACTAATATTCATTTTTCAAGTAATTTTAATTTTTTTTTTTAGGTTAATAAAGAAATTTTAAATTCTTTAAACGAAAACGATTTATGGTTCGTTATAAATTTTGTTTTGAGAATATCTGAAAAAGTATCTCAAAATTTTTTTGAATCTGTCCTTGAAATACTAGGGACGAAGAAACAAACTGAGCGTATTTTTGAAGTTTCTAGAGCACTATTTAAAATTCAACATGCGGATCTTCACTATTTGAAGACATGCTGGGAAGGTATTTTTGAGACATTACATAATTGTGGATGTGGAAGGTAAGGATTTGTATTTTTTTTAGTATTGTCTTCAAAATATATATGTATTATATAAGACGACAGAAGCAATATTCTTAATTATCTAAGAGATTTCATTGTCTTTCAGAATAGAAGCCATGAGAGAAGTATTAAAATATAACTTGGCTGCTCCTGAGAAACCAAAATCAGAGGTATTATTTAAGTTGAATTACTATATTGATTAAAATACCTTAAAATTTAATATACAAACTCTTGGTTGAAAGAAAAAATTTAATTTTAAATCAACTGTTTTGCACATATTCACTTGGTATATAGTTGAGAATTTCTTAATAAACGAGGGGTGGGGGGGGGATCTATTATTCATATATTAAAGTCATGTAATATATGTTATTGCTTTAGGTTATCTGGTTAATAACAATGATTGCTAAAGATATTTAATGGATTTTATTAAAGACGTCGAAGACAATGGTATTAGAGTTCTAAGGCTTAAAGCTATAAAACTTATTTTTCACACAATATCCGAATTCGGATTTGTTTTTCATTAGAGGGCTTTGACTACATAAATATATTTTTAAACTATGGAGTTTCCCAGCAGATTGCTCTTAGCTCCTTGATTGTTTTTACATTTCATATTCATGTTTTTTTCTTATTCCAGACGATCGTAAAAATCCTGGGAATGTGGAATATTTTAAGTCCTTCCTTTAAAAACTCATGGAGGATTCTTGAATGTCTTACTGATTTTGAAGGATTCGTATTGCCACCACTCATTTTGTCCAAAGTGATCACTGAAATTCTTTCGTCAAATGATCTTCCCGACAAAAAGTCCATCTATGTCAAGTTGACTCAGCAAATTATCGCTCTCCCCTCTGTTAAATTAAAACAAGTCTGTTATAGAATTTTGAATGATTTCCTTCAAGTACTCATTAAAAATGAGTTTCATCAAGAGGAAAAAATATTACGTAATAAAATTTTCCCTTTTTATGAAAATAGTCGAAAACCATCTTCAGAGGCAAGATCTTTTAGTCCAGTGAGGACATCTTCGCCTAACCGACCCCTGAGAAGATGTAAATCTATGACAACATTGACAATGGTCAAACAAGAACGGCCGGAAGACTCCACTGTTCACGTTCATGAAGCTGAGAAAATGGAGGCTGCTGTAACTCGGTCCTTGGTCACGAACAATTATGAAAAGGTGGTGAATATTTTAGTTAATTGTTCAAAAAAGAAATTTGCCATCAATCTGTTGCAAAATGTATACAATCATTTAAAAGAAAAAAATGCCCTCATTATAATGAAGAATATGATCAATAAACTTAAAAGTTGTAAGTATATATTTTTTTCACTGATTAAATTGATTAAGAAATGAGCATGTGTGCTCTCATGTAGTTATTTTTGTCGAAGAGGGTCTAGAATATAACACTACACTACACATAGCAGAGCTAAATATTTGCACAATAGTACACAAGGAGTGCAGCACAACTTCCTTCTCAGAGAACTAACTGAAAATATTGACTTTTGGCTGTTTTTATTAATTTGTGACTTAACAAGTTAGGATTAAACAGCAACTTTTAATTAAATTAATTACTCTTTGACTTGTCATCATGGCAGAAGGTTAAGTAGAATTTGTTAGTTGATGCGGTTTAAGCCTAACCTCTTTATTGAAGTGTTGTGTATTGTTAAAATTTAGCAAAGTGGATCTAGAATTAAATTAAATTTTACAGATCCTGCATCATATGTAGAAGAAACAAAACAATTATTTGGTATGATAGTTGTCACATTTATGTTACAACATGTCAAAAAGTATGAATGGAAAGAGGCTTTCAAATATTATTGTTTAATTGAAGATAACAAAATTAATAAATGCACTATAAAGGTAAATATTTACAAATAACTAGATATATGTTATAAAATAAAGAATATAGTTTGAGATTATTTACTATTTAAAACTTCTTTTATTGATTTCAGCCTCTATACGATACATCATTTAATCCAGTTAGGTTGGCAATAACTTACTCTGAAATAAATTTTTATAATAATCGTCATAAAGAGTCTATAGGCATTCTTATAAGTGAGTAATGAACATTTCATTTGAAATTTAGAAATAGAGGAATTCATAAGGTGATAAAATATCACAACACAACTAGTAGAGAATAATATAATTGTTTTTTCACACGGTGACATCATATCACTGATGCGTTATTATATCACCAGCTGGTACAAGAACCCCAGAAGTATTGAAAGAGCAAAAGAGTTTAAATTATCAACTTTTTTTTTTTGCGGAGCCTCTTTGGAACATTGATATTGCGGATCTTCAAACTGTTTTATACAACTAGTATCATTCAAATTCGAAGTTATCGACTTTATCTCATCTGTCCCCTTCCGATATCAATGTCAATTCTTTTTTTATTTTTAACAGAAGTGTTTGGAAAGAATATCATTTAAAAATTATCTTGGCGACTAAACTTGTTTTTTGAAAATAACTTTACTTGCCCAGCTATAGGAAACATAAAGGAAGTAATGTAATCGGTCGAAAATTTGATGCGGAGTTTTCAACGGAATTTCATTTTTTCCGACCTCTAGATTTCAAATATAAAAAAAAAGTGTCTATAATAGATAACTCGCGATAGAATGTATGTATCGACACGAAATTTTATGTGTGAATCCAGAACCCTCTAACGACGAGACCTATTGTTTTTTAGCCACATCGACCAAAGAGAAGGGGGGAGCTTTAACATACTTAAATAAAAACTCTAATAACTAATTTTTTTTTTTTTTTTTTTTTTTCCGCCCAATCCTTGATTAGATTAATTTTTGAAAACTAATGAGAAGGGAACAAAATCGTATAAAATCAGCACGTAGTTAAACTTTTTTTTTTTTTTTCTGATAAATTATTTCGTGCTTTGCAGATATGAAGTTGCTTAACCCAAATCCTTCCGAGTGGTTGATTAAGGGAGGCTCTACAGAGGATTTTAAGATTATCAATGTAATGATAACATTTTTGATGTCAAAATTCCAATGCAACAAAATAACAAATATTGCAACAATGCTATTCAAGTCAGTCCTTGAGGTTCAATCAAATCTTAATGAACCCATTAGTAAGTAAATACACATGTATACATACACTTTAGTTCCTTAGCTGTACGAAGTATCTGTATGCAATTCGATGCGGAGTTTTGGAGGAATTTGCTATAAAATGTTTTGCTATAGTTGATTAGTTAGTTATTATGGCTCATGCCCGGGCTTTTAACTACGAGGTCATATCGCCTACTACCAGAGCGCTCTTTCGTCAATCTGGTAGACATGAGCCCGACTCTACTATGTGAGTCCTAAATTTTGCCTACCCTAAATTTTTAGACACCTAGGGTACGGGGTCTTAAACGAGTACCTGACATCGTACAGGCTCGGGACCATCGTTTTAACGTCCCATCGGAAGGACGGCGTGCTTAAGTTTATTTTACCTCCCAGATAAAATAAATTAGGGGCCTCGGTCGGGTTTCGAATCCACGTTCTTGAGCTCAGAAGTTAAGCACGCACACTAACCTCCTTTTTCTAATATAAAAGCTTATTGTTTGCTTCCATTTCTATTTTCTTGGCAGAGGTCATCCACCAATATCATATCATTTCTAACATAACTACTTTCGTTTAATATTTTTGTTATTATAATTACCTTAACTACGAGGTCATATCGCCTACTACCAGAGCTTTCGTGGCTCTGGTGGACATGAGCCCGACTCCTAAATTTTGCCTACCCATGTTTAGTTACCTAAAGTAGGGATCTTTAACGAGTACCTGAGATCGTATAGGCTCGGGACTATTGCTTAACATCTGGTGGACGGCGTGCTTACGTTTTTTTTTCCCCAGTTGAAATGAACTAAGGGCCTTGGCCGCGTTTCGAACCCACGATCTTGAGCTCAGTAGGCTAGCACGTTACCTTGATTTACCGGCTCTCAAATATAAAATATTGTATTGAACATTTTGATATTAATTTATTTTATATTATTTATTAATAAAAAATAAAATACAAATTATTATTCACTTCATATGTGTTTGTATTCTCAGACTTAATATCAATTGATGTATATAATATATATGCTATTTTGATGTACAAAATTGTAACAATTACCATGTTATGGTTTAACAGATATAAATAAATACATCTAGACCTTTTTCGGCCTTGTCGACTATCTTTCTGTCGGGAGACATAATTCACTTGTATTAGTTGTACACATTTTCTGTATTATTTATTGAAATACTTAACTAAATGGTCGTTATATGCCCAGATATAGGTGAGTACTATGAGCCACTGTTGTACGACCTGTTCGAGATGGTGGCTCAGTACCCTGAGACTGCCCTGAAGCTGTACATCCGAGTGGCTGCCAAGGACCCTCATCTCAACCTCTTCGGACTCACATACCGGGCGCTCCTTGTCCTTGCCTATCGCCACCGTCGTCATTCTGTCATCAAGGACCTCTTCTACAGAGCCATACAGGAGTATGTCTATCCCATATTTGAGGTGATTAAAAAAAAGTGTCACGTATTAATCAATTTTGTTTTCGTTCTCTCTCCAAAGCAAATGGGCTAAAATATTTGACTTACATAGTGGCATCTTAATCCTCTAGACAAATTTAGTGTCGATACATTCATTACATCGGCAGTTATTAGGATTGTTTAGTTGAGCCCTCCTCTGATTCCCCCCTCCCCCTCCGATGATTCCGCTGAAAATTTATAGGTGTCGTCCTAAGAGGGCTTTGAATTTACATATGAAATCCCATGTCAATATATTAATTACAACAGTTCTTATAGCTTTTGTGTTCAGCCTTCCCCCTAATCCCCCATTTGCCTTTGACCTATTTTGCTAAAAATCAACAGTTGTCGCTCTTAGAGGGTTCTGAATACACATATAAAATTTCGTGTCGATACATTCACATACAGACTGACTTTGTTTTCAATTTTTGGAATCAGGTGGTCGGAAAACATGAAATTCCGTTGAAAACTCCGCATCGAATTTCTGACCGATTACATAACTTCTCCTATACTTCGTTGAGCTGAGGAAGTAAAATATATTTTTATTATTCCCATGTATCACTTCCCCGGCTAGGATGCCCCAACCAATGCTCCCAAGGTATTTTTTCCTCTCCCTACCCAGTGCTCCAAGGGATCTTGTGAAGAACTAACCTAGACAGAAGCAGTATTAGACCACTTTCGACAGTTGCTGCCTTAATGGCTATGGTTTTAAGTAAAGACTCTACATAGTTGGAGAAGCTTGATTGATTTTTTTAAGCGATGGTAATTTAAATGTGTATTGCACCCAGGCATTGCTCGGTTAGTCATGTTTCTGACAGGTTATTAACTTTGTTAGATAGTCCGAACAAAAAATAACAACTATTTAATCCCCCTTCTCTCCTACACATCGCCTATGTTTGAACAGGACTTATAAAGATGCAATATGTGGAAAGTCTTTTAAAAATTCCAATCTACCCTTGAAAACTCTAGCATTCTAGTTGTTGACTTTCTCAAAGCGTGGGAGTGTTAAAAACCCTGCTAATGTAATGAATGTATCGACACGAAATTTTATTATATGAAGATTGTGAAGTCCCTGAACAAGACCTTTTCAACCAAATTGGACGAAGAGAAACGAACGTCGAAGTGGAGTTTTAATATTACCTGATTACAACTAATTCAATCTGGGGAAGTATATTACTACGAATGATAATACAACTTTTCTTGGAATTGGATGATATCTAAGGCCAACCTCACATTAGGCAATTCCGAAGCGACGCGACTGATACTCAAGTATCAGCCATTGGAGTTGCCTGTGGGTATGATACCCGTTGGCAACTTTTCTCCTCACACTGAGGATACTGTACAGCGACTAGGATCTCTTCATTCTCCATCTAGCCGTGGCGAGAAGCTGAGTTGTTCACCATGTCAAGTGAAGATTCTTCAAGTGATGAAGATGTCGTTGTGTCTTATTAGTATTATTATTATTCTAGAAAAAGGAAAATCCGAAGATTATGGCGCCATCCTTACATCGAAAGGAATGTTAACTATTTGTTGGTGCTAAAGAGCTAGAAAAGTTGGATTCCAAGTTTGTAGCATTGTACCGAATGACGAAAGAATCATTCCTACACTTGATTGGCATTGTTTCTCCATCCATAAGACAGAGGAAAACACAAATGCGGGAATGTGTGAGTGCAGAAGAGTGTGTTTATTAGCGATTGCGAGGCGACGCAGGAGACTCAAGGGAAGAGCGACCTTCCTAGCAGGTCGCTTGAGACTGGTAGGATACGGGTAGGATATGCGTCTCCTGGGAGTGGCGTCGTTTGTGTGTCCCCACCACTCAACATAGGAAGTGACTTCTAAGATACCCTCAAGATACTTGAGTATCAGTCGCGACGCTTTGGAATTGCCTAATGTGAGGTTGGCCTAAGACTTTGAAAATGTCTAAAAATTGCAATAATTTAATATTTCAGGGAAAAGATAAAACAATAATGCTGTTAACATCATTTTTGGAAGAAGAGATGACTATCTACATTACTGAATGGATCGCCTGGTTCGGGGAGAAGATGGTAGAAATAGGACGACCTTTTAGTGGACACAAGGTGTTCATCACTTTTAAAGTAAGTTGCCATTTTATTTTCCAACTCAACCATTCTATTGTTACGGATGGTACATTTTTGGACTGTTTTCTTCTACAAAAAGTATGTTTAAAATTACAGTTTTTTACTTATAACTAATCTAGGGATATGAGGAGATTTTGTACAGATTATAGAATATATAAATGAGAGAGACAGGGTGTGGTGGGGTAGCCTCGGCCGTTGCGCCTCTTTCCCCCATTTCACCAACCTTTCATTTCTATTTAATTCATCTTTACCATAATTACATTTCAAAAATTCAAATCAGAACCTAGTATTTATCGATATTTTATCTGTATTTCATATTTCAGTCTAACGTAAAGCTTTGCGACTTCCTCGACTCGAAGAGCCTCGGAGTGCCGGCCATCCTGCGGGAGGTGGACCAGAGTCTCCCTGCTGCCCTCACCCGACTGGACGGTATCCTCAAGAAGCTGCCCCTCCAGGCCAAACAGACCAACAAGGATACCTTCCTCATTGACCCCCCCGCCCTTCACGCCTTCATACAGAAAATTGTCAACGAGTAGTTCAATTGGTGAATGAATTTTTTTTAAATTATTTTTAATTCAACTTTGAGGTAGTTCAAGATTATTATTTTTTCTCTCCTTTTTTAAAATTTGTCATCGTTATGGTGTCATGGAAGGATGGTTTGGGTTACAAGAATTCAAAAATGAATATGTATGTCAAAACATTAAGTGAAAATATTTAGAAAAAGAATAGTAATCGACAGTATCTTTACAGTGTTGATGGAAGTCGAGGTTCTGTCATGTAAGGAAGTTAGCACAGAACTCGGCCAACCTGTTCGGAAACTATTTCCTTCTTTAGGCCCTAACAGAATATAACAAACAAATTATTGTATATATATTTCTTTAGTGTGTATTTCCGAAACGTTAACCAAATTCTGTGTTTACTTCCTTACACCAGAATCTCGTGGAGCGGTAAGGTGAGTGAATTTTGTACATTTTCAACATGGAAAATTGAGTTAAATAGAATTCACCCTCCTTTTCTGCTAGAAAATGTGATTCTGTTTGTTAAGACTAGCTTTAGATCAAATGTATGTATATATTGTTTTTTTCTGACAACTTTGATAATACAACCCTTATATAACTATTTGGACTATGGAGATTCTTAGTTCCTATACAATATTATATATTGTATCAGTTCTCCCATTTATTTTTTGGTTGTGTATGGAGATTGTTAGTTCCTATACAGTATATTAATACTGTATCAGTTCTCCCATTTATTTGTTGCCTTCTCAAAAAATAATAATTACCAACATTTCGGGAATCACATACATCATTCAGACTCTGGTCTGAAATTTTTTTTTTTTAACATTTAGTCAACAAAAAAACATTGTATAATGTTCAAATTTTATTTCAGTCTAACAATTATAGAACACAAAACTTCCAACCAACTTACAATGTATGTGTTCTTTAAGTTATATATACCCTCCGCTGACCAGAATCCTCTCTTTATAGAACCTGCGTAACATTTATATTTGTTTATCATATATTAATTTACTTGTATTAAACTTAAAATATCAAAATTAAAAAGTACATATTTGAAAATTCTCCGATGATGATTCCCGAAACGTTTGTAATTACTGTGAGAAGACAAAAAATAAATGGGAGAACTGATGTTGTATTATTATATTGTATATGTAACTTTATACAATTTCAATGTAAAAATTAGCCTTGCGAAAGTGGCTAAAAGTCGATGAGTACAAATAAAATTTTAATTTACATGCAGTAAATTAAAATATTGCTTTTATATAGAGTAAATTTTAATACGCAATACTTTATAATATTATATAAACTTAGTAAAACATGTATTTGTTATGTAGTTAGTACTGTATTTGTTATGTATCTTCGGATGTTGTAAAGAAGAAAGAAGTACTCGGGCCATCTTCACATTTAAGTTCACAATTCTCACTTAACACAATCTCCTCGAACCACAGATTTGTCGCCAAGACGGCACAATAATATTATCGATGAACGATAATTATTATCATAAATGATAAGATTTTATTGGAAGAAGTACCAAATAAATAGACTTTCTGTATCTATGCGATAATAAGACGTTGTGGAATGAGATTTCTTATGAAAATAAAATACGTTTTCTTCCCAATGTTTTATTTCGAAACAGAACCGGGTTCCAACGAAACTGAGTCATCATCAGTGGCACATCACCAGTATAATATGGAGTCTAAATGGACACTTACGACTCCATACTCTACGGGGGTTGATAAGCCACTGATGATGACGCAGTTGCGTTGAAAAGGTTTTGCTCGAAATAAAAAGAATGAATAGAAAGACGACAAAGTCTTCAATTTCTATGAGCACGATTCTTCTCTTTCATTTACACAATATTTTTCATTATTAATTGCGTTTCTATTTTTTAATGTATATATATATATATTTTTATATGACATTCTATAATGTTCTATAAATGATTGTTTCTGTTTGTATTTCAAAATGAACCTTTTAAATAACAGTTCAATTTTAGTTCAAGATGTATTTTTGTGTATGTTTTATCTATATTTAAAGAAGAGTTTTTTAAATATATATTTTATTTTTCATTATTGTATTTGTTTATTTTTTTACTCCCACTTTTTTTTTTTTAACTTTGTAATTTTATAGAAGTTTCAGTTTTCAGTATCTTCAGTATATATCAAATTAAAATTGATATAGTATTTGTTTTATACATTACAGTCTTTATTAACAATAATAATATGTCAAATTCATAGTAATCAACCTGTGTTTTATTTGTCTATTTCATTATTCCTCGCCTTTTCCACATTTCTACTTTTTCACGAGACATTATAATAATTAATTAATTATTTTATTTTTTATTTTAATAGGAAGAAATATGCCTTGAGGCGTGGGGACTGTCCAACCATATGGCTGAATAATGTCCTGAAACATGACAAAGAGGTACTTAGTACACTCTTGACGGATGACTGATTTAAAATCAAATTACTATTCTTAGAGAAGGCACCCAAAACCGGTTTTTCATCGACAAGTATGATCAGAAGATAAAGTAATGGCAACAAAATTTGGACAGTTGAGGGGGAGACAGTTGCCAGATGGTGCGGTCAAGGTTGCCAATTGGCCAGATTACTTCAAATAAGCATGATGAGGATGTTAATGATCTCCGGACTGGTGTTTGCGGAAACATTTCCGAATCCCAAACTGGTCAAAGAGGAGTAGGTGAAGTACAGAGCTTTGATTTTGCTGAAAAATTATAGGTATTGTCCTTATGGAGTTTAAATATAAAAATTAATATCGATAGATTCATTATATTGGCAGTTGAGGCCCCCTCTATCTTTTCTGCTGATTCCGCTGAAAATAGATGTGTCGTCCCTGTAATGTTTTAAATTCAAATATGAAATTTTGTATAATTTTATTAATTAAAACGTGTTAGGCCTCCCCCTTTCCTTGGGTCGATTTGACTGAAAATTAATAGGTATAGTTAAAGGGTTCTGGATTCACATTGAGGCTTTCAGAGCAGAAGCAAATTCGGAATGGACTACCTGTTCGTATATCAATTAGGAAATGGTCCCCTTTTTATATTCTGTTTGGTGACATCAAATCTACCGAAGCGCTATTTCAGTGACTTCCAATTGAGATAGAATCAATGTTGCATTGATGATCTTGTCTGAATGTTTTTTTTTTCTAATTACTATTATTCATCATTCATTCCACACAAAACCGGTCGCCTGCGGAGAGAAAAATTTGATTTTCTACTTTTTAATGTACCTACTATAATTTAAATTTTTGAAAACTTGTTTATTTATATTTCTTTATTAGAATTGATCAGTTCCTTCAGGAATCTGAGGCTTTTAATGGATGAAAATACATACATAAAATACAAATTTAAGTAGGCCTATTGAAAATTACTCTTTTTTTTTTTACAGATCTTTATTATTATGTTTCTGCACAAATTATTTTTATCTTGTCTCGACAGTTATTTGTATATATTGACTGACAAATAAACATAAATAATAAAAAAAAATATATTAATTAATATTGCATATATCTATAGTGTGATTAATTTTTGATTACCCATGAAACGAAAATTTGTCTATTTGATAATAGTAATATAAATCATTTTAACCATGACAAACCAGAAATTAGTTTTATGAATACACTTTTTTCCATTATCAAAAAATATTTGTATCATGAGAACTAGAGTTAATACAGAAATTTTATTTGCACAGAGCAAAAATCTTAATTGAAGGATTAGTATTTTTATTAGGTACAAAAAAAATTTGTTGAACAATTATTTATTTGTATATTTTTTAAATTGTCCTTATATGTTTAATTAATTTTGATATTTGTTTATATATTTTTTTCTTTCAACATGCAATAATGAGAATAAATAAGGTAATTGTTGTGGGGATGCTGGCAACACTGTGTGACGGTGTATTGAGTGGCGGCAGAAGGGCCCGGCTTTTCAGTCCACCCCCGCACTCTGTCAGGAATACAGTCCTACAACCAAAGTCAATACAGCAGTCCTCCTCGGGCCGTGGTCCCTCTCGAAGGGGCCCAACTCGGCTAATTCAGGCAAGTAGACACCTTAAAAAGAATTTTTTAAATAAAAAAAAATAGGCCTAAAAGTTGTATCTGATTTTAGGAAACCGTTTAATTTTGTACGAATATAAAGGGTTGCCATTTTAATAATAAGGGGTTTAAAAGGAAAGTTTACTCTTATTTTGAAAAAAAATATGTCCCTAACCCTTTTAGGATGTACTGCTGCATGTCTTCAACCCGGCTTCGTTGCATCCGCGTACTTAGTTTTTTTTTTTATTAACTTAGTTATTAATCAGTAATTAATAGTGCGAGTCTAAATCTGAGCTCTGCGGTTAGGACAGTCAAACTTCAATGTCCTTATATATTTTTTTTCTCAAAAAATATTTCAAATGGATCACACATACTAGAATAACCTATAAAGTTTCTAGAACAACAGAATAAAACTAGATTCTGTTATTTATTTGTTTTTGACTGCAGACATGTTTTGTATCAATGAAGTAAGCTTAAAGCAACGTTTCTCAAATTAATATGAATTAATCTTTTATTAATTTATGTCCTATTCCTATTTCATTCAAAGGCCCATTCTTTAAAATATGAATATAATAATGTTTATTTCTTATTTAAAATACTATTTGGTACATAATTAATTTCTATTTTTATGTTACATTACAGTCAGTAATCCTCTGTCCCTAAGATTCATGTATGATTCATCTGGATTTTTTTTAAAAAATATACTTAGTTTTTCTTTGGAAATTATATATTTTTACTTATTATTTACTTTTACTTATTTATTTATTTAGGTTTATTTGCATTACAATTGGTATTATCAAAATATGTATTTATTGGATGTATCAGTATTTGTGCGGAAACAATAGTATATTTCAGTCTGAATTATATATCCAGGAACAAATATAATAAAAATACCTTTTTTTTGTTAATTTACATATCGATGGCATAAGTGGAAAAACATCGTATTCTCGGACAGCAGAACTATATTTTTCACTTTAATTTTTGTAGCTGCATCTCTTTCTATGGCTTGCGATACTTGGCATTAAAATGCATTTAGGAATGAATTAATTAATACTTTAACAAGTGCACTTATAAGATATCCTAGTATCGAGTATACAAATACAGTGACAGTGGTCAGGGCCATCTGTCAGCAGAGAGGGTCTTCATAAAATGCCTTAAACATTAAAACGAAATAAGTATAAAGATAAATCATGAAAATAGTTGAACAATAAGTAAAAAAAAATGTAATTAATGTAAAAAATATATATAGGTAATAAATAAAGTAAAAAAAATAGACATAAACAGCAAATAGAAGTATCAATAACAATTGTAATAAAATGGAGCAATAGGGAAGATAAAACACTTATAACACAAATAAGACATCTCTTTTAATGTCGCCAATATTCAGTCTTTTTTGAGGGTTTATCATTTAAGACATCGATTTAGTAGTTTAGGCAAAAATTGCAGTTCTTAGTTTGAATTAATTTTATTTATTTTTTAATTATACTTTTCTATTTAAAAAAGTAATAATTAAACTTCTTTATTATTTATTTTCTATTTGTATATTTATTTTTTTCTTTTGCGGTGAGATTACTAACCTGCTTGGGATATAACCCAAAGGACGAGGACGGCTAGAAGTCTTTCTCCCTCTTTCTGCTCTGAATCAATACTTGCATAAGTATGGAAGCTTGTCCTGGACTAATGTGCTCCTCTACCGTTCAATAGACTTGATTTATGCATGCTCAATCCACTGTTTTACACTTTGAAAAATAATGATTTAGAAATGTTTAGAGAGTAGTGACCTCTAGTGGTAGTTTGCGACACTCAGTCGAGGAGAAATGGAGGGAAATTTAAATGTAATTTCTTAGTTTCTTATGTTAATTTTGAAACTCAAAGGGTTACAAAAAACAATTTACATTTTCTAGTATACATTGTAAATTGTAAGGTTATAACAAAAACAAGGAAGTTTAAAGTCAATACTTGACACGAATAATAATGATTACAAAATTTGTAATGTCAGTATTTGTCTTATTAATAGGATAAATGCTAGCAAAATAAGCAATAAAATTGGAACTATCTAATAACAATATAGAGAATAATAAACAACATGATAATTGCGGGCGCTGATAGCTCAGATGTAGCTTGCTGGCCTATTGAGCTCAAGATCGGGCGTTCGAAACATGGCCGAAGCCCTTAGGTTTTTTCATTTGGTAGATAAGAAATCCTTGAGCACGCCGTCCTTTGGATGGGACGTTAAGCGATGGTCCCGCACCGGTATGTTTTCATATACTCGTTAAAGACCCCCTATCCTAGGAGTAATTCAACTTAGGTAGGCAAAATTTAGGACTACCACACTACAGTCGGGTTCATGTCCATCAGAGTGATAAAAGAGATGGTAGTAGGCGATATGACTTTTTTTGTTGACATTTTACGTCTCAAGGTCTTCTGTTTTGACCATTTTCGTGGAGATGTCTGTATGTATGTATTTGATTGGTACCCAACCCAAACTATCAATTGGTTTTGGAGAGTGATTGAAAACTTAGATGATACTGGGGAAGTACATTGCAGGTGATTTGCTGACGACGTTTTGAGATACATTTTGAGGAAATCGCAAAATTATTTATTTATAATTTGTTACATGTTCCATGATGTCAGTTGAGCCACCTTGATGTAAATTTTATTCTATTTCTCGAGAATAGAGTTTGATGAAGTGGCAGGCTATATTAAATGTTTGACAGATTTAGTACACAAGAGTGGATGAAGAGGCCGTGTCAAATACAGTTCACTCCGGGTACAGACTCTATACAACCCGTCCATTCAGCGGCCTCGCACTTCTCATTGACACTATCAATATTAGACGGAGCAAATATTACATTAACTTATAGTCATATAGACTTAGATTAGTTCAGACCTAAAGACCTTCTTGATTCATTCGTACCATCGCTGCTGAAACGAGAGGAAATAAACGAAATGCGTGGAAAAAAGAGCCACGAGCAACGTACTTCCACAGCGTCAATATATGAACTAAGTTTCTGCTCACACAGAATTCAACTGAACGATTTGACAATAGAGGTCTTATACAGGAACATCTGAATCATCCTACTGAATTTCTTGTTGATCCATTCATTACATCGACCGATTTTAGGGTTTTTGAGTTAGGATCCCTCTGATCACCCACTTCCCATTGGACGATTTGGCTGAAAATTGGTTGGTCAACCTTATGGGATACATTCATTCTGTCGATAGTTATCGCTTTATACGTAGTTTTCAACGGATTTCTTGTTTTCCGACTGCTAGATTTCAAATATGAAAAAACAATTATCTGTCTATTTGTGTGTCTGTGAACACGATTACTCCCGTTACATTAGAATGAATGTGTCGACACGAAATTTTATATGCGAATCCAGAGCCCTCAACGACGACACATTGCTTTGAGTACTCATACGTCTCTCTGGTCAACATGAGCCCGACTCTACTGTGGAAGTCCTAAATGTTGCCTACCTAGGTTTATTCACCTCGGTGAGGTGCCTTTAACGAGTACCCGACAGCTCATAGGTTGGGGACGATCGCTTAACGTCCTACCCGAAGGACGGTGTGCTCAAGGGCCCTAAAGAATTCACAAACTGTACTATAGGAAATAGTACAAAATAATGTTTTAATATTTGTCTTTTCTAAGATGCTTCCACCCCCCCCCCCCCCCCCCACATGTTTCTTAGTACAGTATAAATCAAAATTTGTGATTGGTGAAAAAAAAGAATGTTCTCAATATTATCAAAGTAATTATTTTTATTTATTAAAAAAATATTGTCTATTTCACAAAATATTAGTTTTTCTTTATTTTTATTAAGTGTTTCACAATATAAAGTATAAATATAATTATTATAATAAATATTGTTGTATAAAAAAAATAAAAATAGTTACCGTTTTCGCCGCCCCCAAAATTTGCTGCCCTAGGCAGCTGCCTATCCATTATCTTCTAAGGGCTCGGTAATTATTTCTTTTAAGAAAGCTAAATCCAGTGTAGATGTAATCCCATGGAGACTTCAATGTGAGCGGATCTTATTGTTGGACTGGGCTGTGTAAACTGATGCCGGGGCGAGTCTTGAAAAACCATTAATCAGAACGACAAAGGCCCCCCCCCCCCCCCTATGACCCTCCCGGATGAAAATATCGGCTAATACAAAAATTTCATGTTTCCCCCTTCTCTATTGTATGTGAAATCCGGATTACTGAATATGAAAGCTATCGACCAAATACTCAAACTAAAACGTAAACTAGCAAGGTTCAAAGATTAATTTTGTTGAGCTCAGTGGATTGAAAATTCAGTGGTTAAAGGGCTTTTGAGGTGTAAAAGTGGAATCATTAATATTGGCTTTATAGAAAAAAAAAGCAAAAAAGTAAGAATCTTCAAAGCAGAAAATTACAAGACTTTTGTCAAAGGAATTGAGACAATCTTTGAGTCTACTAGCCTACTGAGTTTAAGATCTTGGGTTCGGCCCTTATAATCCCCGGGCTTGAGTCATAATAACTCAAATTTTTTATGTACTCTACTAAATATTGAGGAATATTTTTGGTGTTAACCGCAATTGTTTTTTACACAATATAGTTGTCAAACGCCATATTAGTTCATTTTTACATAAATGTTGGCAGAAAAAAAAAATCGATGAGTCCCTTTATAGGGGTTATCGTATTTCAATGTTTCAGAAACAATGCAAAGTAGTTAGTTATCGGTCCCGCTCCCCTCTCATGTCTACTCATCTTGTCAGTTCTTCCCCAGGTCGAATTGTTTATAATCAATTGTATCTGCTCTCAATCTAAACGCTTCCTCTTCCATGAAAAATCTCATAAGGACGACACCTAATAATTTGCAGCGAAATTGGCCAAAAGAGAGGGGGATCGAAGAGGCGACTCAACTCTAAAATCATATTAACTGCCTATAGTGAATGTATACACACAAAATTTAGTATAAGGATTCAGAAGACCATATGTAAGTCAACTAATGATTTGTAGCCATAACGGTCAATTTTGGAGGGAGAGCGAAACCGTATTGATTAATTCGTGCTGGGAATGTACATTGTCGGTGAATCACCTACGACTTTTTTTTTATTTTTATTTGTTCTCAACTTAAACCCTTTATTGATGTGATGTTCGACAGAGTTCTCCTGCCTACCTTACAACGAGTAACTCATGTTGTTATATTTCTCTTTATTTGTTCTCAACTTAAACCCTTTATTGATGTGATGTTCGACAGAGTTCGCCTGCCTACCTTACAACGAGTACCTCATGTTATATTTCTCTTTATTTGTTCTCAACTTAAACCCTTTATTGATGTGATGTTCGACAGAGTTCTCCTGCCTACCTTACAACGAGTAACTCATGTTGTTATATTTCTCTTTATTTGTTCTCAACTTAAACCCTTTATTGATGTGATGTTCGACAGAGTTCGCCTGCCTACCTTACAACGAGTACCTCATGTTATATTTCTCTTTATTTGTTCTCAACATAAATCCTTTATTGATGTGATGTTCAACAGAGTTCGCCTGCCTACCTTACAACCAGTACCTCATGTTGTTATATTTCTCTTTATTTGTTCTCAACATAAATCCTTTATTGATGTGATGTTCAACAGAGTTCGCCTGCCTACCTTACAACCAGTACCTCATGTTGTTATATTTCTCTTTATTTGTTCTCAACATAAACCCTTTATTGATGTGATGTTCGACAGAGTTCTCCTGCCTACCTTACAACGAGTAACTCATGTTGTTATATTTCTCTTTATTTGTTCTCAACTTAAACCCTTTATTGATGTGATGTTCGACAGAGTTCGCCTGCCTACCTTACAACGAGTACCTCATGTTATATTTCTCTTTATTTGTTCTCAACATAAATCCTTTATTGATGTGATGTTCAACAGAGTTCGCCTGCCTACCTTACAACCAGTACCTCATGTTGTTATATTTCTCTTTATTTGTTCTCAACTTAAACCCTTTATTAATGTGATGTTCGACAGAGTTCGCCTGCCTACCTTACAACGAGTACCTCATGTTATATTGCTCTTTATTCTTTCAAATGCTATACCTGATGAAGATTCTCTCTGTGTTTAGGAATGGAAGTGTTACCAGAAGGAAACAATTTCCGGCTTGTTTCAGAAGAAGAACTTCCAGACATTCTCAACATTCTTGCCAACTATCTTCCATACTCACTTAAGGTAAGTTTTTACATTAGTGTTATTTATTTATTTTTTAAAATCGCTGATTGGTTGAAACTGTTTAAAAATAGAACTAAACATAAATTGGCTGGAGGGGGACAAAACTATCATCAAAACAAATTTATTTATTTCTATAATTAATGCCTGAATACATTGTGTTGATTTGTGACAATATAATGGGAAAAATAATAAAAGCAAATAACTTGTTTAAATTTTATAATATCTAATTCCACAAAAGTATACACATATATTGCTTTGGCTTACTCCATCGTCAGCATAAAGTTCAAATGTGAAAAAGTGAGTTAAGCTTTACCAGAGGTTGCCGGTATCTCAGAGGTAACGTGCTTGCCATGCTGTGCCCAAGATCGCGGGTTCGAAACTTAATAGTAATTTTTTTATGTGGGAGGTAGAAAAAAAACCTTGAGCACGCCATCCTTCGGTCTCGAGCCTGAGAGATGTCAGATACTCGTTAAAGACCCCTATCCTAATGTAATTAAACCTGGGTAGGCATAATTAAGGACTCCCAAAGTAGAGTTGGACTCATGTCTACTAGAGCGATGAAAGAGCGTTCTGGTTGTAGGCGATATGAACTCATAGTTAAGTCAGCCGGGCATGAGTCATACTAACTTATAGTTCCACTGTTGAGGGCAAAGTTCAACTTCAGTTTGTGCTATTGATGTAAACCGAAAACGTTACACTATATTAGAGATGTTTTCGCCAGAGATCTTGTGGAAGTTCATTGTAAGTACTACTGAATAAAACACTTAGAACGAGTCAAAAATTCAACTATATTTATATAAAAGGCACAATATATTTCGCTGGTTAGAGCATTGTCAAGTGTACAGGATACACAGGAACTACCATACAATATCACAATTTAATAAGAAAAATTAAATAATATATCTCAATATTAACTTACTACCTATATCACAATATTAACTATATCTCAATATTAACCTATTAACTAAGTCTCAATAATAACCTATTATCTATATCACAATTAAAACTAAAGATGAATGATTTAAATCAGTTTGTTCGTTGAGTAGCTTGTAATGTGTGTCTTTGTTGTATTTGTTGATTTCCATGGCTTCTAACAGAGATAACTCCCTTCCTTTAGAAGCCAAGTGTAGTATGTTGGGTTTATGTGGGTCTTTGGGTTGATGCTCTGTTTCTGTGAGATGTCTGTAGAACGTGGAGTTATTGGAGGCTGTCTGTTTGAGGTGTTCCTTGTATCTTATGTTAAAGGTCCTTCCTGTGTGTCCAATGTATATAGCATTGCATGGAATACTATATACCCCACTTCTCTCCAGTATGTCTGTCTTGTCCTTGGCATTGAAGATCAATTTTCCCAGAGATTTGGGTGATGTGTAAGTTGTATAGATGTTGTGTCTGTTTAAAGTGCGCTGTATTCTGTGTGTTAGATTGCCGGTGAAAGTTAAAGGAGTGTGTGGACGGGGGTGGCTGTTACACTATATGTATATATTTATGTGGAAACAGACAATACAAATGTTAAACAAGTTATTTACTTTTATAATTACTGTAGAACCCCTCTTAACCGGCCTCGGATCAACCGGTCCTCAGATTTCTTGAAAATAAGGAAAGGGAGAGGAGGAAGTTACCTTTTTCTTTGAGTTTTGTTGTTGCCTTTGCCCGGTTTAGATCTGTTAAATAAACATGAGTGAGTTAGGAAAACGGAAACTTGTGATGGTGTCGTTTGAAGCATGAAAGTGATAAAAAGACTTGACAGCGGGGAATCGGTAAAAATGCTCTGTGACGAGTTTAGTCTTGCCGTTTGGTGCACTAATAAAAAGCCAGTTTGTGACATCGTCGATGAAGCTCTTTGGATGTGGTTTGTTCAAGAACGTCGCAGAGGAACCCCCATCAGTGGCCCAATTTTGATTGAAAAAGCATAATGTACAATAAAATGAGTTGCAATAACCTCTTATTTGCTTGTTTATTCATGATACCTGATGAAATATGTACATATGTAGGTTCTTTTTGAACGAAAATAGATTTTTTACGGTAACCTCGGATTAACCGACCATGGTCTCGGTCCCGACCAGACCGGTTAAGAGGGGTTCTACTGTATTTCATTCGTGTGTCATAACTTACTAGCAGGCTTTAACTACGAGGTCATATCGCCTATTACCAGAGCACTCTTTCGCTCTTCTGACTCTACTAAGGGAGTCCTAAATTTCGCTTACCTTAAATTATTGTTTACCTAGGATAGGGATCTTTAACGAGTACCTGACATCGTACAGGCTCGGCACTATCGCTTAACGTCCCATCCAAAGGATGGCATACTCAAGGTTTTTTCACCTTCTTGTTAAAAAAACCAAGGGCCTCGCTACCTCTGAGAGAAATAAGTTTCCCCAACGGTGAAAGAATTGTCCAAATCGGATAAGTAGTTTTTGAGATTACCTCAAATACAGAAGCAAACTTTCTCTCTTTATATATTAGTTACATTAGATTCAACTAACGTAAAACATACATTATGAATTTCATTTAAGACGGGGGAGGAATATCTGGATAACATATCACTTTAATGGTTTGCAAGAGTTTGAAGTTTTCAAGAAATCTCTACAATCTATCACTTAATGTACAGATCACGTAGTTTGAGAAAACGTTCATGTAGATGAAGGGAGTAAGTCCTGAGAAAACGTTCATGTAGATGAAGGGAGTAAGTCCTGGCTGTGTATTTCGTATCGCCTAATATAAATAGTCCATGTTCAGGGAGATACTTTAGATAAAACATGACTTTGAAACCCAAAAGAGTGTTGAGTGACACTGACTACGCGTGTTTTGAGTGATTCAAAAAAGGAGAAAAAAGGTCTGTCAGTATTTGTCTATGAACACAATAGCGCCCGATGGAAGGAGTGTATCGATACGAAATTTTATATGTGTATCCAGAATCCTATAAGGACGACAAATATTGATTTTCAGCCAAATCAGCCTAAGGGAGGGGCGAGGCTTAACATTAAAACTTTAATAACTCCCATAATTAATAACATTTATGAATTTTCTGTGAAATCAGCCGAATGAAAGAGGGGGAATCGACTCAAAAAACCCTAATAATGGCGATTTAATGAATGTATCAACATAAAATTTTGTATGAGCATTTCAGAACCTTGTATGAAGTAAGTCAACTATTTTTTAGCCCCAACGGTCGATCAATTTTAGTGGGAGAGAGACAACTTAATTGATTATTTCGTTCTGGTAGTACATTGCCGATAACTTTTTTTTCCTTTAATTTGGCTTACCCTCTTAAAGTATGAAGATAAATTTGGTACTTTTTGGTTCAAGTTGGACTTGTGTGATATTGGTTCATGAAGTCTGGAACGAGGATGCTGAACAAGTGATTGGTGATTTGGTTCAAGTTGGACTTGTGTGATATTGGTTCATGAAGTCTGGAACGAGGATGCTGAACAAGTGATTGGTGATTTGGTTCAAGTTGGACTTGTGTGATATTGGTTCATGAAGTCTGGAACGAGGATGCTGAACAAGTGATTGGTGATTTGGTTCAAGTTGGACTTGTGTGATATTGGTTCATGAAGTCTGGAACGAGGATGCTGAACAAGTGATTGGTGATTTGGTTCAAGTTGGACTTGTGTGATATTGGTTCATGAAGTCTGGAACGAGGATGCTGAACAAGTGATTGGTGATTTGGTTCAAGTTGGACTTGTGTGATATTGGTTCATGAAGTCTGGAACGAGGATGCTGAACAAGTGATTGGTGATTTGGTTCAAGTTGGACTTGTGTGATATTGGTTCATGAAGTCTGGAACGAGGATGCTGAACAAGTGATTGGTGATTTGGTTCAAGTTGGACTTGTGTGATATTGGTTCATGAAGTCTGGAACGAGGATGCTGAACAAGTGATTGGTGATTTGGTTCAAGTTGGACTTGTGTGATATTGGTTCATGAAGTCTGGAACGAGGATGCTGAACAAGTGATTGGTGATTTGGTTCAAGTTGGACTTGTGTGATATTGGTTCATGAAGTCTGGAACGAGGATGCTGAACAAGTGATTGGTGATTTGGTTCAAGTTGGACTTGTGTGATATTGGTTCATGAAGTCTGGAACGAGGATGCTTAACAAGTGATTGGTGATTTGGTTCAAGTTGGACTTGTGTGATATTGGTTCATGAAGTCTGGAACGAGGATGCTGAACAAGTGATTGGTGATTTGGTTCAAGTTGGACTTGTGTGATATTGGTTCATGAAGTCTGGAACGAGGATGCTGAACAAGTGATTGGTGATTTGGTTCAAGTTGGACTTGTGTGATATTGGTTCATGAAGTCTGGAACGAGGATGCTGAACAAGTGATTGGTGATTTGGTTCAAGTTGGACTTGTGTGATATTGGTTCATGAAGTCTGGAACGAGGATGCTGAACAAGTGATTGGTGATTTGGTTCAAGTTGGACTTGTGTGATATTGGTTCATGAAGTCTGGAACGAGGATGCTGAACAAGTGATTGGTGATTTGGTTCAAGTTGGACTTGTGTGATATTGGTTCATGAAGTCTGGAACGAGGATGCTGAACAAGTGATTGGTGATTTGGTTCAAGTTGGACTTGTGTGATATTGGTTCATGAAGTCTGGAACGAGGATGCTGAACAAGTGATTGGTGATTTGGTTCAAGTTGGACTTGTGTGATATTGGTTCATGAAGTCTGGAACGAGGATGCTGAACAAGTGATTGGTGATTTGGTTCAAGTTGGACTTGTGTGATATTGGTTCATGAAGTCTGGAACGAGGATGCTGAACAAGTGATTGGTGATTTGGTTCAAGTTGGACTTGTGTGATATTGGTTCATGAAGTCTGGAACGAGGATGCTGAACAAGTGATTGGTGATTTGGTTCAAGTTGGACTTGTGTGATATTGGTTCATGAAGTCTGGAACGAGGATGCTGAACAAGTGATTGGTGATTTGGTTCAAGTTGGACTTGTGTGATATTGGTTCATGAAGTCTGGAACGAGGATGCTGAACAAGTGATTGGTGATTTGGTTCAAGTTGGACTTGTGTGATATTGGTTCATGAAGCCTCGAACGAGGATGCTGAACAAGTGATTGGTGATTTGGTTCAAGTTGGACTTGTGTGATATTGGTTCACGAAGCCTGGTACGAGGATGCTGAACAAGTGATTGGTGATTTGGTTCAAGTTGGACTTGTGTGATATTGGTTCATGAAGTCTGGTACGAGGATGCTGAACAAGTGATTGGTGATTTGGTTCAAGTTGAACTTGTGTGATATTGGTTCATGAAGTCTGGTACGAGGATGCTGAACAAGTGATTGGTGACAAGGATTGTATGGATTCTTATAGAGAATTGTTCCTTCACTGTTAAAGAGAGGGCGGGGCAGATGTCGTGCCCAGAAGTAGTTAACTCCGTGTTGTTCGCAGCACCTGGAATGAGAGCACGCCAAATCTAGTCGCCTGTCTGGTGTTTCCTGCCACTTCTGGGGCATCTGTCTGTAACATTGAACAACAACTATTGGACAAACAAAAGTCTCATATTCTCTCATATTAAAAAAAAATAAAGTCGGTGAGTCACTGCCTATATACTTCCCCACTTCAATATTTGACTTACAAGGGGCTTCTGAATCCTCATACTTAATTTTGTGTCGATACATTCATTACATTGACAGTTATTAGGGTATATTAGTTGAGCCCCCTCCATCGATTTTGCTGAAATCCTTATTGGGTTTTGAATTTAAATATAAAATTTCGTATCACTTAGTCTCCTGACTAATCCCCCCAAATCCCTTTAGCTGATTTGGTGAAAATCGATAGGTGTGGTTCTTGGACGGTTCTGGATACACATATAAATTTTCGTTCTATTCATTCTACAGAGAGTTAACATTTTCACATACACACAATCAGGATCTTCTTTTCCATTTTTTGAATTGGAAAAACATTAAATTTCGTTGAAAAATTCTCACCTAATTTCTGACCGATTACATTACTTATCCTATAGGTACTTCAAAACACCAAATTGAGCCATTATAATTTCCGTTCTTGTGTCAATAAACCAATGTTGTTGTTGATTCACATATGATGATTTTTTGACGTGAAAACGTCTATTCGCTCGTTAAGCACAGTGATAGCCGGTCAAACTTTCTTGTGTTACAAAATATCGTCAGATTTCAATCGATTGTAACTACGAGACTAATAATGTGATAACAACGGTTGAGGTCACAATGGATAGAGCATGTCTGTACCTGTTTGTTGTGCAGTGTTTGTTTTGCCTGTGACGTTATTGGGCTAGTGTGGGCGCCGGCGGATGATTGTTGCGAATTAGCGTTGTGTAAAATTATAAATTAGTGTAGCGTGATAACGCATTTAGATAGGACGTTGATTCGGGTGTCATTGTAAAGAGCTTGAGGAGCACTACTAGGACTCAAAGTGAAACAATAAAAATATTCGCCGAAATATATGTAAAAATCGGTATTAAATTAAAAATTGAAAAAAAATTAAAGATGTCGTCTCATATGAATCGTAAATACGCGCGGAATTATAGAAAACGCAAATCAGAGGAAAGCTCGCATAAAAAGGAATTAAAAAAACCTAAAAAGTCTTGTGCCGAACAAATGCAAGAGCTACGGCAGCATCGAAAAAAAAAATGAAAAATGATTTTATACCGACGTTTTCACGGAAAATCTGCGGCGTGGACCTTGACTACGCCTTAATGTTTTTTCTGTTTGTTTGTATATTTGGAAGAACAGAACATAACAAGTTTTGAAAAGTCTTCAACTAATGCTAACGTCCATTTAACTTCCTCAAGATATCATTATATTCAAAATGCATCCTATTATTTCTGTTTCAAGACGGATAGTTGAATTATGCAAATAACTATTCGTGGAAGGCACCACTAAATAGCACTGTCTTTAGACTAGATAATTTATTAAAGACATATGTGATGAGTTATTTTGAATTCTACCTAATCTCAGTACTGTCGCTTGTTACCCAAAGAAGGTATTTATTTATTTGTTTCTGACAGTGAAGATAGTATCGATTAGATGAAACTTGTTGCTATTTGATGTATCTAGTGTCTAGACGCGCCTTCCTGATTAATGATAGACTATTTGTTGTTCTCTTATACACAACAACAACCTCACAATGTGCTCAGGTTAACTTTTCACTTCTCCTGTTATACAAAGTATAAGGGAAGTTCCTTAATCAGCCAGAAATTCGAAAGAAAAAAAAAATCCTGTTTTTCTATGTGTGTGTGTCGAGCAGAGGCTATCAGCCTATGAACGCAATAACTCCTGGTAGAATGAGTGCATCAACGAAAAAATCTGAATGTGTATCCATAAACCTGAGGACGACACCTAGAAGGTGGGGGCTTAACACAAAAACTCTAATAGCAGCCGATGTAATGAATGTATCGACTTGAAATTTTGTATCTAAATTCATATCCCATATGGACGAAACCTATTAATTATCTCCACGAAATTGCCTGAAAAGAAGGGGGGGGGGGGGGGGGGGGGGCAATTTTGCGGAGATAATTAATAGGTTTTTCTTAGCCCTACATCAGTCTCACTACCCATACCCACTGGGCGCAGTTCTCCGGAGATATCTCCAGGGGCCCGTATGTCTGGGCACAGTTCTCTGGAGATCCCTACTCATCGGTGGTCCTTTCATCTCTCTCGTCGTCTCACTCAGTCCGGTGTTCCTTCGAACGGCCCGATCGCTATTCTGTCGGATGGAGGCGAAGTAGACAGCTTAACTGTATCAGCCTCTGGTACCTGTCGAAAGAGGAGTTTCCTAACTTTTTGTAGAGACTGTGGAAATCTTGTATTTGTTTTTTCTCTATCACGAAAACAAACGGACACAACACTCGGCAAAATGGTTCCGATTTGTTCTTCGAGCCATGGGACCCCTATAAAATGTTGAGACCGAAATGAGTTTACCATCTAATGAAAGTTCCAAAAGACTGGTAGACCATTTCAAGCGGGCCAGGAAGAAAATGGGTTGACAATATAAGATAGAGGGAAGAGAGGACCGGGGACAAACAACGAAGAGCAGAGGCAAACTTATTTAGAATCGATCCACAGAGGTCTTCCATAAAAAGCCACATAGTTTTCACTAAAATAACAACAATATTACCTCATAAACCGATAATGTTGATCTCTTCAGAGAGTTTATTTTATTTTATTAGAGCTCTATTGGTGGAAGAGAGCAGCGAATCAGAACCTTTAGGACATGAGACGACTGTTGGGCCATCATGAACTCGGCCTCAATGACTTGACAACATGGCAATCTCCGCTTATCTTTATATTTACGATAAAATGGATTCAAGTTATTTCGATCTACGTCTAGGATAAGGATAGTATATTCTACGTCTATATTTAACGACTTCAAAGTTCCTTTTGTTCAAGTCAAATCACGTAAGTTCCGCACGAACCTTTCGTTGCACAACAATCCTCTTGCAAAATCTTTATCATCACGCTCACTATCTCTACAATCCTCTGAGGCGGCATTGGCCTCGTGATCTCATTTGATGCCATGTTGAAAGGGGGAGCTGGTGTTGACCGATTTCTCTCCTCATGTCCCTCGGCCCGCTCTTATGCCCCTTTTTCTAGTCTTCCTCCACTGTTGGACATTTTGGTCCAGTACAGATCTTCCGCAGCCTCCCCCGCTCCATTAGTTGATAGCAGTGTGCGAGAGTCCTACTGGTTCTCTCTTCGTCGATTTTCATGTTTTTAAATTTTCTTTCATTTTATATTTTATTTTTATCATTTATTCGTATTATTTTTATTTTTCTACATATTTATATTTTTGTATATATATTTTGACGTGAAAAAGTCTATTCGCTCGCTAAGCACAGTGATAGCCGGTCAAAGTTTCTTGTGTTACAAAAAACCGTCAGATTTCAATCGATAATAACTACGAGACTAATAATGCGATAACAACGGTTAAGGTCACATTGGATAGAGCATGTCTGTACGTGTTTGTTGTGCAGTGTTTGTTTTGCCTGTGACGTTATCGGGCTAGTGTGGGCGCCGGCGGATGATTGTTGCGAATTAGCGTTGTGTAAAATTATAAATTAGTGTAGCGTGATAACGCATTTAGATAGGACGTTGATTCGGGTGACATTGTAAAGAGCTTGAGGAGCACTACTAGGACTCAAAGTGAAACAATAAAAATATTCGCCGAAATATCTGTAAAAATCGGTATTAAATTGAAAATTGCAAAAAAAATTAAAGATGTCTCATATGAATTGTAAATATGCGCGGAATTATAGAAAACGCAAATCAGAGGAAAGCTCGCATCAAAAGGAATTTAAAAAACCTAAAAAGTCTAGTGCCGAGCAAATGCAAGAGCTACGGCAGCATCGAAAAGAAAATGAAAAGTGATTTTATCCCGACGTTTTCACGGAAAATCTACGGCGTGGACCTTGACTACGTTAACCCTTAATGTTTTTATGTTTTTTTTTATTTATTTATTATATTTTACTATTGGCTTATTTTATTTATCCTATCGTCATTTGTCAAGACTTAAATTTTGTATAAATTGTAAAAAAAAAAAAAATCCCATAGTTCAAATTGCAATTTTGAGAGATTCAGACGAGGGGGTACTCAAAAGCTCTAATAACTTACTACCTAACGAATGTATCAACACGAAATTTTGTTTGAGGATCCAGAAGTCCTTGTGTATGACAAGTCAACCAAATCCGTAAACTTGTTTCAGAGGGAGAGCAAATACTTAGTTGATTAATTCGTGCTGGGGAAGTATCCTGATTCACGGACGACTTTTTTATTTTTTTAATTTGGTATGTTTCGTTGTCGAGTTACACCGGTGAGCGCACTATTTCAGATTTTTTTGGGGGGGTTTCAAGAACTCCAAAAGTTTCTATTTTTATGGAATCAATGATTGTCTTCATTGTATCTTATTGTTTTGTTTCAGTTTCACCAGACCATCCAGACCTACCTGAAGGACCGGGTCTGGGAGTTCTTCTTCTACGTCTCCAAGACATGGCCACAAGATCCTGTCATCCTCCACTTCCCGGGCATGACGGCCACTGTGAGTTGATATATTGTGATAATTATTTAAATTATACAAAATAAGATAAATAATTAAAATTAATAATAACTAAACAAATAATAAATATTATTAATACAATTAAATAAAAAAAAATTAATAATAATTAAAAAAAAATTTATATATTATCACATTTCTTGTAGAAATTATAGCTGGCTTTCTACTAAATTTTGATTTCTACAGTAATTTCCGAAAAGGGCCCTAAAAAAATATCGAAAGTTCTAGACGTGCAATTTTGAAGAAAGTGCACGTATTTAAAAAAATTCCAATTAAGAAATTTGTAGCAACACTTCTTCTAAATTTAATAAAGGCATCTCTTTATTATATATTGTTTTTCTAAATTTTCAAAAATGTCCAGTCCAAAGGTATAAATTATCTTATTGGGTTAACAGGGAAAATGAATAGCATAGAATAAGAGAACAAATATTTGGGTTTATTTTACTTAACTTACATTATAAATTGAATCAAAATATCGATATGAAACAACAAAACAAATTACATACAATAAAAAAAAATCTTACAAACTAATTATTTAAAACTATATCAAATGTTATTTTGTTTTATTTTTTTGGCCATTATTTATATTAATATTATTTATGGCATGTATATGTACACATAAATAAAAGTACCTTTTTTTGCGCATCTATTTCACTGTTATTTCACTCCTATATGGTTCGTCACACCTTAAACCTAAAAACACTTCTCTAGACTAGACTGTCCACCTTCACTACTCAACTCCTCAGACTTCTCACCTCCACAACCCAACTTAGACTCTTCCACACTATTTAAAACAGCTGATCGTCGTCTTTTGTTCTTCAATCGTTGTTTAGTTCCAAAACAAAATGCAAATTCATATATTTATTCACTAACCAAGTTACAGTTGACTCGCGATAGTCCGACACGCTCGGTAGTCCGACGCCGCGCCGTAAGAGTCATCGGTCTAGTCTGTATTGTGATTCACAGGATCGTCGTATCTCACGTATCGCCGTTAGTTCCTCGCTGTGTTCAGTAGCAATAACGTGAGTGTGCTCTATTTGTGATATTATTACAGTTAATCCTACGTTTTTTATTATTAAGTGCGATGGCAAGTACAAGTGGAAGCAATAAACGTAAGCATAAAACATTAACTCTTCCTGAAAAATGGGAAATTATTAAGAGGCATGACCGCGGCGAAACTCCCACGGCTATTTCTCAAGTTTATGGTATAGGGCGTGTACAATGTTGTGGAGGATACACTGACACTTTGCGATGATATAAATATTCCACAAGAATCATCGGAAGAATTAAGAAGATGGGTCTTAGACGACAACCTGGGCGCTGACTTAACGGATGAAGAGATAGTGCAAGAAGTAACATCTGATACACAAGACGACATAATCGAGGAGGCCGTGGAGACGAAATATACAGTCACTTGTGATGAAGCTATGTCGGCTGCTAACACTTTAATACGCTGGTGCGAGGAACGTGAGCTTGACGTGAACAATGTGTTCATTTTAAAAGACATTCAAGAAAAGGCTATGACTCATTGTATGCGTAAAAAGAAACAGAAGACCATCACAGATTTTTTTAAATCAATTTTCCAAACTTATACAATGCAAATTCAATTAAATAGAGCCAACCTTTGGTAATCCGACAACCCCGCGGTCCCGTAGTGTCGGACTATCGCGAGTCAACTGTACTTCATTTCTAACAGCTTTTTTTTTTTTTTTTTTTTTAAATATAATTAATTTTATAATATATTATTAATAATTACAATGTGTGTAATTTTATACATCACAATATATATATCTTCTCTCCATTATACTTGTATTCATTTGTATATATCTTAGATATCGCAACTCAAAAAGGAGTAGAAACAAATTATTCATAACTTTTTGGATTTTTCTATTTGGGGTAGAGGAGTATCTGTAGAGGAATGGTCATGAAGGTCTCGACGAATTCATCATAGAGGTCAAGAAGGTCTCGACGAATTCATCATAGAGGTCAAGAAGGTCTCGACGAATTCATCATAGAGGTCAAGAAGGTCTCGACGAATTCATCATAGAGGTCAAGAAGGTTTCGACGAAAATCATCGAAAACTTCATATTGTTACTTCCCCCGACATATAAAATATAGTGTAGTCGGTCAGATTTTCGATTTTAAGTTTTCACCGGTATTTTATGAAATTGCTGTGTGTGTCTGTGAACACGATAACTTGCGATCAAATGAATGCATCCACTTGTAATTTTATATTTAAATTCAAAAGGGCGGCGGTAGCTCAGCTAACGTGAGTTCAAGATCGCATGTTCGGAACCCAGGCCGAAGCCCTTAGGTTTTTTTTATCTGGAAGATGAAAAAACCTTGAGCACGCCGTCCTTTGGATGAGCCGTTAAGCTATGTCTCCGAGCCTGGAATTCGGTGTACGGAGAGAAGAAAGCTTGTTGGTTTAAATGAATTTATATTTAAAGAACTACATTTTATTTTGTAATTATCTGTTTGGAAATGGGGGGAGAAGAAAATGAGTTGCACAGAAGTTGTTAGCAGAATGATTACTACAAGATTAAGTGATTAGTAACCCGCAGAAAGTCCTGTAGATGAGCTCTGTTTACGACCAGCTGGTTGAGCGGCTTAACGCTCTAGCTACCACATAGATGGTACACAGAAGCTAATTGATTTTTACTGATTTACTTGAGAAAAAAAACAAAAAAAGTAATAGGACCGGCAATGTACTTCCCCAGTACGAATCAATTACGTTTTCGCTCTCCCTCTAAAATCAAAATACAGTTTTAGCTAAAAATCAATAGTTGACTTACATAGGGACTTTGGAATTCACATACTAAATATTACATCGATATATTATTTTTGTCTTTTATTTGGCCGATTTGGTTGAAAGTCGATAGTCGTCCTATTGTGGCTCTGGATACACATACATTCATTCTATTGGGAATGTTCACAAACAGTCGGCAATTTGTTTTTTAAGTTAGCCAGATATACGAAGTATAGGGGAAGTTATGTAACCGGTAAAACATTCGACGTCGAGTTTTCAACGGAATTTCATATTTTCCGACCTCCTCATTACAATAATAAAAAAAATATGTTTATGTTGGTGAACATAATAACTCCCGATTATCGACATGAAATTTCAAAACCACATATAAGTGGTGTCCCCCCAAAGGTGGGATCAGGGGGTGGCGCTCAACTCAGAAACCCTAATTACTGCCGACGGTAATGAATGTATTGAAACAACATTTACTATGAGGATTCTGAAGGCAACTGAAGAATTCAAGCTTAAACGGTCTATTGGTTTTGGAGGGAGAGCAAACACTTCATTTATTAATTCTTGAAAGTAAAATATGAACACACAATCATTATAATAAATTAATAAACTTTATTAACTTGATATTGAACTAATCTACTAATGAATGTTTATTTTTGTTTAATAGCAGACGTACTAATTGTTTAAAAAAATAGATCGACTATCTTACAACTATTATGTTCTTGGTCATGTTTTTATTTTATTCAGAAGCAATTATAAAGCGTGGGATATCTTGAAATCGAAATCAGATAATTGATATATTCTGAGTGGATTTTAAAAATACCTACAAAATCTTAATGGTGAATTTTGTTGGTTTACATTGATTAGCCTCTGCTGAACAACCCATTTACGATTATGTATAAAGATTATACACACTGGTGAATATTGTAATCTCCTGAGGGCTAGCTAGCAACTTTCCAGGAGAACGCTTGGTACCCTAGCTAGAGTTATACAATAAATGGACTTCTGTCTTTTCACGTTTGTTTCTTCCCTGATCTCATTTGGCATTGCCGAAGCAACTGACTAAGTTAAATGATAGGCTCTTCAAAGTAACTTAACTCTTGACTGGGAATACTAATTTTTGTTATTTCTCCTGAATACTAAGGAATGTTCTTGAATTCCTAATTTCTTTAAGTACCCTTAACAAGTTCTGAAAGAATTTTAAAGTCACCGTGGTGTCCATAGGCGCTAGTAAACCTCGTTTTGAGCATGCTAGTAAGCCACATGAAAATGAACATTTACTATACGAAGTACAGGGAAAGCTCCATAGGTTGCGTGCTTGCCTACTGTGTGGGTTTAAATCCGGCTGGGGGCCTGAGGGTTTTTATAACTTTCAGCACGCCGTCCTCCTTCGGAGGGGACGTTAAATGGCCTGTGCGATTACAGGTACTCATTAGAGACCATCGCTACATAACTAAGCCTGGGTATGGAGAATATAAGACTCCCACAGTAGAGCTGCAAGGAAAGGGATGAGAGCGCTTTGAATGCTTAGGTTCCTAGGTGTCTACATCAGCCCCAAATATTATATCGGTATTAGTTATAGTGACTCAAGCTCGGGCTTTCACTACGAGGTCATGTACCGACTCTAGTGTGCGAGTCCTAAATTTTGTGGAAAAAAAAAAAAAAAAAAAAAATATATATATATATATATATATACGAGGGTAGCCTAGTTAGATAAGTACCCCACCTGACATATAGATGGCGGTTGTTGTTTGTAAAGTACGAACCTTATAAAGCTTAAGTTTGAAGAACCTACGTTGTTTAGTATTTGTTTGGCAGCCATCAGTAGTGAACGCTCTCAGTGAATTTGTAAACATGGAAGAAATTGGTCATCTTTATGTGATACAATACTTTCATTTGAAAGTTCTCAGTCCAACCAATCTCAAAGCCGAGCTAGATTCTACTCTGGGAGAATATGCTTCTTCGTTTACAACAGTAAAATAATGGGTGGCAGAGTTTAAACAAGGACGTACGAGTTGCCAAGACGAAAATCCACAAAATGGTGTAGGATGACCGTCGACTGAAAGTGCGCGAGCTAGCAGACATGGTAGGCATTTAAAAAGTGCTGTACATCTCATATTGACTGAAAATTTGGACATGAGAAAGCTGTGCGCAAGAAGGGTGCCGGGTTTGCTCACAATGGAACAAAAACAGCGTCGTGAGGATGTTGCAACCGAGTATTTGGCGATGTTTCACAGCAATAAAGCCGAGTTTTTGCGTCAATTAACAACCATGGATGAACATGGGTTCATCGCTTCACACCTGAGACGAAGGAACAGTCAAAACAATGGACTGAAAAGGGAGAAGCGGCTCCAAAGAAGGCGAAGACAGTTCCATCTGCAGGCGTCAGTTTTTTGGGATGCGCGTGAGAAAATCTATATCGATTAACTTCAAAAAGGAAAAAACAATCAACTGCGATTATTATGCGAACTTACTGCAGCGTTTCAGTAATGAAATCAAGAAAAAACGGCCGCATTTGGCGAAAAAGAAAGGGTTGTTTCATCAAGACAATGGACCAGTTCACACATCCGTTATCGCGGTGCCCAAAATCAATGAGTTTAAGTTCGAATTGCTTTCTCACGTACCCTATTCGCCAGATTTAGCCCCCTCGGATTATTTTCTCTTTCCAAACTTGAAAAAATGTCTCGGTGGTAAAAGATTTGCCAACAATGAAGAGGTGGAATCTGCGGTTGATGACTATTTTGAGGAGTTCGACGGTTCTCACTATAAACAGGGTATCGAAGCTATTGAACATCGCTGGGAAAAGTATATCGAGCTAAAAAGAGACTATGTTAAGAAATAAAGATATTTTTTCTTAAATTTTTTGGTTTTTCTTTTTAGGTCGAATACTTCTGGGACTACCCTCGTATATATTTTATGAATACTAAATTCAGTAAAATTAAAACTAGACAAATATTATCTGATTATAACCATGATAAAATTAACGAAAAGTAATGGTTTGCGTTATTATCAGGGTAGTCACGTTCTTTTTTTAACGTAATGTTAGTATATTCTGGTTTCTGGTTCTTCATGTCCCCATCAGGTTGGGGTTGTGACTAAGGGATGGCGTGAGTTTTTGTTTCCGTGACCCTGTGAATTTTTCTTGGCTGAGTGGAAGTTGGGTCAGTGGAGCGAGCGTGCGGATGATAGAGTGAGCGCATGAACTACAGTGAGCTCTTGGCATTATTATGCTAATCCAAGTGTAATAACACTTTATGTATGAAAATCCAAAGGGGTCAGTTGTTATGCTTGCAGGATTTTAAATTCACCTAATTAGGCAACCTTTCATATAATATATGAGTGTTAGTAAAACAATATTTGAATATTCCCAAAGGTCAGCTCATATAGTTTTTACTCTTTGTCGCAAAATCTGTACCTTAGCAATAATAATAACCCCATCCTTTAATTATAAGTAATGTTTTTGATAAGATCCAATTTTACGATAGGACTAAACGGGGAAATCAAGAAAACGTCTGAAAATATATGCTTCAAAACAACATTTCAGCACGGTTTTCGCCATGTATCTCAAAAACCGGACGACCTGGGAAAAACCGTAATCTATATAATATTTGTGTTTCATTTTTCTCTTCAACTTTTACTTGTAAACATTTTTGATTTGGTCATAAACATGAGCGGTATCTTATAAAATGTACTTTGGCCTCTAAGTAAAGTCGTCTCAATTTTCGTCCGATTTTAGCCAAAATCAAATCAGATCTATGTTAGCAGATGTGACTTTTTCATTCCAAATTTCAAGTTCATAACTACAATATTTTTTTGTGTTAGAGCAATCACAACTTTCCAATCGCACAGAGACAAAGTGGGTCAAAACGTAAAATCCGTTGAAAACGTGCGGATTTTTGCACGAACACAATATTCCTTATACTATTGGTATAAGAAAGTAAAAAAAACCAAGCCTTCCTACTCTAGCGACTAACTTGGTAGCCCCTCTCTAGGCTGAAAAGACAAGAAATAAACAGAGATTACAAATTGTTACCAAGACTACTAGACAAAAGATCTAAATTAACATTGAAAATAAAACGACTATTATACAAAGCTATACTGAAACTTATGTGGACTTACAACCTTGCAGTCTTCAGCACATCCAATCCCTTGTCTTCAATTTTAGTCCGGCTCGGCATTTACTAAAAACTCATTATTATTGTTTGTTTTTGGAATTCAGTAGCTTATTTCTTCGATTATTGGTTTTAACCTTTCTTTCAATTTTTTTGGTTTTTGTTGGATAATTATTGTTTTTGTAATTATTATTTTATTTCCTTTATGATACCAAGTTTTTTTTCCTACAGTTTTCTGGTCTAATGGGGTTGAGTATCATCGTCAATATATTCAATATTTCGTAAAACGAAATTTGTTTTATTTATTTAAAGCACTTATCTATCTATTGTATTATTTCTATGATATAATATTTACGTAGTGTATCTTGTTAAGTAATTACGTTTTAGAATAATGCTATAGTATTAAAGAAATTAGTCATATATCACGAATTAATCAATTAAGTTTTCGCTCCCTCTTCAGAAGCAATCGACTGTTACTTTACAAATTAATATTTGACCTTACATATAGGTTCTGCATCCTCATGTTAAATTTTGTGTCGACACATTCATTACATTGGCAATTATTGTTGAGTCCTCCTTTTATTCCCTCATTCCCTTCGGATGATTCTGCTGAAAATGGATAGATGTTGTTTTTATGGGATTCTGGATACACATATAAATATTGCCAGTACATTTATTCTATTGGGAGTTGTCATGTTTAAAGACACAAACGCATAGACAGAATTGTTTTTTTTCTTTTTTGTCTTCAGTGGTCGGAAATCATGAAATTATTGTGAAAACTCATGTTGAATTTCTGCGCGATTACATAACTTCCTGTAGCTGGGTAATGTAAAAAAAAATAACACTTTTAAAGTTCAAATTTAAATGTATTTTCCCTTGAGATCCTTCATATATTATAAATTCTTTAGGTTATATGAAAACGTTGGTTTGCTATTTGACTGGGATGACGGAAGCCATGTTTGAAGACTGAAGCCTTGTCAGTACTGCACCTAATTATCCCATTTCAATTTTCTTTTGAGAAAGATGAAAGCTTGTAAAATCAAGTAGGCGGGTCGTTGGCGCCGGTAGCTCAGTGGTATGCGTGCTTGCTTACTGAGTTCAAGATGGTGGGTTCGAAACCCGGCCGAGATCCTTAGCTTTTTTATCTGGGAGGGGAAAAACCTTGATCATGCCGTCCTTCGGATGGAACGTTAAGCGATGGTCCCGAGATACTCGTTAAACACCTCTACCCTAGGCGAAGATTGGGGTTTTGGTCTCACATATAAAATTTCTTGTCGATACATTCATTCTATCTGGAGATATCGTGTTCACAAACACACAGACAGACCGACATTTTTTTTTTTTTCATTTTTATAACTTAGGGGTTGAAGAACTTATGGAATTTTTGACCGATGCATAACTTCCCCTATACTTCATATAGCTGGGGAAGTAAAACAAATATAATGTGTGTATTATGTGAGGGAATAAAGTAAAAAAAATCATTCATTTGTCTTTCTTCAGTGTTCATCGCAATCTTCAAAATAGTAAGGGATGAGAGGTGGTTTGATTAATTTTTTATGATTTAATTTTATTTTTTTATTTTAGTTAGTCGATTATAAAGTTCATTGCGCACCCTATTACAGTTATTAGTATGGAATAATACTAAAATTGTCCAATATTATGTTTGAGAAACACTATATATTCTGATGGAGCTCACCATTTGACCTCGTAAAGAGCGGAGTTATGGGAGGGCTGGAGGGGGTCTGTATCAATACAAGTTCTTCTATGCTTACTCCGTTCCTCTTCTATACCATTCGAATTGGTAAACTCCGCAGTTTTTTCTTGAAAAGAATATAAATCTTTCGAACTCGGAGTAAGGGATTTGAATAATTTATTAGGTAGCAAAAGAAATGTTCTTAAAGACCTAAAATATACGCCCGGTTATGTTGATTTTTTATTATAAATGATGTACTTAGAGGGATTTACAACATTACAATGCACTCCACACTATTATATATATATATATATATATAAAGGTTTGTGTGTTCGTTCCAGGCGCCCATGTCCTGGAATGCTCACGGAATACTCAGGGTGATCATAGTCACGGAAGGCTCTGGGTGTCCAGGAGAAACGATAGACTACTCGATGTATCTGAATTTTCAGGCAATATAATGGGAAATGTTGAGTAGCAAATCATTTTAATTTGACAAGGAAATTTTGTACTTTATCCCCAGCTATACGAAATATAATAATAATAATAAAAAATTTATTTCCGTTAAACCAATACTAGGATACGTCAAAAGAATTTATACATACATCTCATAAATTAGATTTATAACTACTTGAGTCTAACACAAGTATGATTAGTAGTAATAACAAAACTATTAAAAAAGTTAGTTAGTTATTATGACTCATGACCGGGCTTTAACTACGAGGTCATATCGCCTACTACCAGAGCGCTCTTTCGTCACTCTGGTGGACATGAGCCCGACTCTACTCTGGGAGACCTAAATTTTGACTACCCTAAATTGTTATTCACCTAGGGCAGGGATATTTAACGAGTACCTGACATCGTACAGACTCGGGACCATCATTAACGTCCCATCCGAAGGACGGCGTGCATACATTTATTTTACCTCCCAGATAAAAAAAACTAAGGGCCTCGGCCGGGTTTCGAACCCGGAGGCAAGCATGCATACCACTGAGCTACTGGCGCCCTCTCTATTAAAAAAAGTAAAATGAAATGAATAAAAACTGAACAAATAAATACTTAAAAATATATGAGTATATAAAAAAAATTAATACAAGATACGTTTATAATAATTATACGTTTATAATTTGGGCGCAAAGTCCGCCTTTGGCGATTGGCCGAGTCATTTGTTCAATCCTTCACTGGACGTTACACATTTTTCCAAAAGCCCTAAATATATCACTTTTCGGACTTTGGACCGCTCTAAACGGACAAAATCAGGATTAGTAAACTGGAGATGAACGTTTAAAGCTCAGAAAAGAATTTGTAGCAGATAACCAATTATCAATAGCCAAAATGAATGGCCATGTCGGCTCATTGAAATAGTGAGAAGAGATAAAACGGATTGTTTTAACATCCAACAGGATGGCTGCTGATTGAGCATTGAACGTTAGGTTTAGTCGTTACAGTGCACTGGAACCAGATAACTGCTATATTTCGGGCTTTAGAAAAAATGCAACCTAGAAAGATAGGATTGGACAATTTAATCGGACTTAGCGTTCAACAGATATAGACAGAGTGGCGCCGTTCGTGATTAACAAACATTTTGTGACATTGAAAACTACCACTAGTAAAAATTTTGAGGGCGCAGGTAGCTCGGTGGTATGCGTGCTTGCCTTCTGAGCTCAAGAACGTGGGTTTGAAACCCGACCGAGGCCCTTAGTTTATTTTGTCTGGAAGGTAAAATAAACTTAAGCACGTCGTCCTTCGGATGGGACATTAAGCGATGGTCCCGAGCCTGTACGATGTCAGGTACTCGTTAAAGACCCCTGCCCTAAATGAATAAAAATTTAGGGTAGGCAAAATTTAGGACTCCCACAGTAGAGTTGGGCTCATGTCCACCAGAGTGACGAAAGAGCGCTCTGGTAGTAGGCGATATGACCTCGTAGTTAAAGCCCGGGCATGAGTCATAAAACCTAACCTAACCGTTTATAATAAGTAGACACATTTTTCAATTTAATAAAAATTAAGATAACTATTAAAAAAAAAAAAACTCTTCGGAAATATCTTTATTCCAACGATGTTTCGGGACGTTCTTACAGTATATCTTATCATCAGGTCCCAATGTGCGAGATATAGAAAAGAAAGAAAACAATGTAACTATAACAATATATGAAAAATAGATATATAGATTAATCAATTATAAATGAATGTATAAAAAAGTATAAATAAATAAAAAATTATAAATGAATAAACAAAACAATAACGTAGGTACATTGGACTGACTTTTAAGGTGTGGAGGAACTCCGCCCAAAAAATAAAAATGAAAGCTTTTTATCAAATAATGTTTTTGGATATGAAACATGATTCTTTATTGTGATTATATTATTATTTTTGAACAGTGAGAATAATAGGGGAAGTTATGTAATCGGACAGACATTCCATGCAGAGTTTTCAAGGGAATTTTATGTTTTCCATCCTCCAAAGGGAAAGGAGGGATCAGAGGGGGGCTCAACTCCAAAAATCTTAATAACTGCCGATGTAATGACGCTGTAAGGATGGCATCTAATAATTTTCCATGAAATCAGACTAAAGGAAGAGAGGGGGGAGAGAAGCAGGGCTCGACTCAAACACCCCAAGATAATAAATGTATCGATGCAAAATTTAGTACGAGGATTTGGAAACCACTATGTAACTCAAATATTGAATTTTAGCTCAAAGGGTCGATTGACTTTGGAGGGAGAGCGAAAACGTAATTGATTATTTCTTTCTGAGGAAGTGCATAGCTGGGGATACACCGACGACTTTTTTTTTTTTTTACAAAAATAATTATTGTCATATCGTTTTAAAGGCAGTTCTGAAATACTGAGGAAGTATTTCTTGCGAAATCCTCAACTCGGAAACGGAGTTTTTTTCTCATTGTTCAAAAATAATAAATTAATAAAAAAAAATCGTGTTACATATATTCATTCAAAACATTATTTGAAACATAACTTTCATTTTTATACTTTTGGCGGCGTTCCTCCACAGATGTCCTTTTCAAGGTCTGTCAAATCTATGTTTTAATCATTATTTTTTAGTATTTAAATACTAATTTATGTTATATCTCTTGGTTTTTATTTTTGTGACCTGATGAAGGGGCGTGTGAACGTTCCGAAATGTCGTCGGGAAAAAGGCACTTCCGGAAAAGTTATACAAAATCATTATCTTAATTTTAAGTAAATTAAAAAAAGTATCTACTAATTAATAGTATTATTTCTGTAGTTTTATTTTATTTTCAAGTATTTATTTATTCATTTTATTTTATTTTTTTGTAGTATTGTTAAATTTAATCCATGTATGTCAAACTCCAAGAGTTAAAAGTTAGTTATTAAAGAGTAGAGTTAATACTGTTTATGTACTTAATTTATATGCTCTCTAGAGTGCCGGTAGCCCAGAGATAGACTGAGCCCAAAATCGCGAGTTCGAATCCCGACCGAGGCTTTTAGTTTAATTTATCTGGGAGGTAAAAAAACTATTTAAGCACGCCGTGCTTCGGATGGAACGTTAAGCGATGGTCCCGAGCCAGTGCGCTGTCAGGTTCTCGTTAAAGACCCCATTCCTACCTCAGGTAACCTAAACCTGGGTAGGCATAATTTAGGTCTCTCTCATAGTAGAGTGGGGCACCAGAGTGACAAAAGAGCGCTCTGGTAGTAGGTGTTATGACCTCGTAGTTAAAGTCCGGACATGATTGATAATAACGGTGAGTAACCTGCTAGTAAGCCATGACTTTATGACTGGGCCCACTTGAATCTGCAATTACCTTCGTCAGACCCCTAGACCTGAAGACCCCTTTATTTGTAGCAGTACTGTCAGAGACAGGCAACTGACAAAGGATTGGAAATTATGTAACGTTTGTAACCTGTGGAATTGGAAGGATGTTGACGTCAAGGGTTTGCTCTCATGGCTTCTCCCTTTCACCTGAGTCAGCGTTCTGTCTCCAATGTTGAACATGTAGACAGGGTATTTCAGTCTTCGTCTTGGATTGTAAGCAGTGTGGCTAATTTGAAAACATATATGTACCACTGGTAGGTAATAAGAGAGAAACACCACTAGTCCGCTGTTAATGTTGTAATTCTCTATTTACTGAGACTCTATTGAACAGAAGGTTGCACCTCCACTATCATCACTTAATAAATATTTAACCTTATTAGTTTCAATATTATTAGGTTAGGTTTTATGATTCATGCCTGGGCTTTAACTACGAGGTCATATCGCCTACTACCAGAGGGCTCTTTCGTCACTCTGGTGGACATGAGCCCGACTTTACTGTGAGAGTCTTAAATTTTGCCTACCCTAAATTTTTATTATCACCTAGGGCAGGGGTCTTTAACGAATACTTGACATCGTACAGGCTCGGGACCGTCGCTTAACGTCCCATCCGAAGGACCGCGTGCTTAAATTTATTTTACTTCCCAGATAAAATAAACTAAGGGATTCGGTCGGGTTTCAAACCCACGATCTTGAGCTCAGAAGACAAGCACGCATACCACTGAGCTACCGGCGCCCTCTCAGCATATAGATAGAATCTAATCGTATAGACGGATTCATGGCAAAAAAATATGTGAGGAACACCTTGCTAAAACGTTGAGTGTAATTTAAGACGACATATATTAATTTTATTCAAAAAGGTTGAAGAGAGGCAAACGATCAGAGGCATCAGAGAGGGGTCTAAAAACTCCAATCCGATGAAATGAATGTAAATACACGAAATTTAGTATGAGGATGTTGAAGTCTCTGTGTAAGTCAACTATTGATTTTTAGCTAAAACCATCGATTAGTGTTAGAGGGAGAGCAAAACTTATTTGATAAATTCGTGCTGGGGAAGTACATACGAATGTGATCCTAAATTAAAGATCTTATTACATCTTGGATAGTAATCTCAATAGTATTATGTTGTAATTTATGAAATGTTCTATTTGTTATTACTATTTTTTTGAGTTAATTATTCAACTCGAAAAATAATGAATGTAAGCAACCAGAATAATGTTAAGTTATTTAAACTTTTTGATAAGAATGTTTTGGTCGGATAGAAGCGCTGTCTTCTGGGGAAACTGGGAAGTGACAGCTTCTTTGGCCAGTTTCCCGTCAGGCAGCCTCCTTTGTCACTCCTCCTCTATCTCATCCCCCCCTGTCGGCAAGCTGTTTTATTGCACTTTATTTCGTTATTTTAAACATCCTAGTCAGTTGTCATAAATCCTGAAATATTCTAAATACCTATTTAAATCATTACTACATTTTTTTTTTTTTAACTTTCCCGGCTATATGAGGTACAAAAGAATTAATGTAATCGGTCAGAAATTCGAAGTTGAGTTTTCACAGGAATTTCATATTTTCCGACCTCCTCATTCCAAAAATGTATCTGTGTATCTATGAACACGATAATAGTTGAATGAATATATCAACATGAAACGTTATATGTGTATCCAGAACCTCGATAAGGACGACCCCTATTGAGTGTTAGCCAAATCGGGAAGGGAGGATTAGGGAAGAACTCTTAATAACTGCTGTTGTAATGAATCTATGGCACAAAATTTCATATGCAAATTTAAAACAACATAAGAACGACTCGATTCAAAAACCCTAATAACTGCCGATGAATGTCGACACTAGATTTAGTATTTATATTCTATTAAGACAAAAGCTGCTTTGCCCCGCCGCCACGCCACGAGTACCCCCCCCCCCCCCCCCCCCCCCCCCCCCCGATCGTTATTGACACTGGAATCGTTATTGACACTGGAGACTCAGAAAACAACCGTCATTTTTAACCTTGCAATCGGTTGGCAGGAGTGTAAAAGCCAGCCATTTTGAATATTGAATTATTTGTCTGCGTCGTCATATTTCTTGTATTTTTGAAGAATGGAAAGTTATGGGTTTGTCGGCCTGCTATCAGTATGCTGTTATCAGTAGCTAGTATTGGAACTGTTCTGACAGATATTCAGGTTCAGGAACTAGGAACTATTGTAGAGTCCAGGAACGGGTCAAAAGATTTGTTATGGGATTCTGCTGGAAATTTTACATCTGCTCAGTAATTGAATTTTCGTGTTCTCTCTTTTTTTTTTTTTTACCCAATTTCGGTACGTGAAGGGGGATATTGTGTATTACAATTTTGTATGGTATGTTATATTATTTGTTCTCACGGAGAGTGTAAACGACTGCAACGAATTTAAGGTTTTTTTTGGTTTTTTATTTTCTCCACACAAATTTTCAAATCCACACAAAAATCAGGGCTCCGACAGGAGGAAAAAGTATTCGGTGAATCACCAGCAATGTACTTCCCCAGAGCGAGTTAATCAAGTAAGTAATAAATAATATCATGAAATATTCCTGTACAAACTGTATAATGAACCTTCTCCATATTAGAAAATGTATATTTCTTAAGTACTCCCTTACCGAAAGTTGAAGCTTGTGAGTTTATTTTATCCGCCATTTTTTTTTTCAGAGGTATTTTATTGGATCAGAGGAGGGGGGGGCTCGAATCTAAAACCCTAATAACTGCCGATGTAATGAATGTATCGACACAAAGTTGATTGAAATTTTCATTGTAAATTCGTTCTGAGAAGTAGTATAGTATATTGCCGGTGAATCAGACTATCTCAATTGAAACAATAGCCCCCCTGGGCTAGGATTAGTGTCGACGTTTAACTTTGAGACTACTTACCTAACTGCTTGGCCCCCTGCACAAGCGTGCATGTTTCCAGCATTGCGGTAGTTGTTGCCTCGAGACATACTGTCGCCCTCATAAAGCCTTCTATCCCCTGGCCTAGTCAACAGATTCACAAACAAGATTTTCTCTCCTATTATTAAAATAAAAAATATATTGCAAGAGTATCTTTAATCTTAGTTATTAACCGCCGACGCAAAAGGAGAGGTGTTATAAGTTTGAAGCCTTTGTTTGTCTGTCTGTCTGTAGCATCGTAGCTCCAAGACGGCTGACCTTTCATTTCAAAACCTGGTATTTGCGAGATGGTTCTTAGCCATGTTTGGTGGAAATCGGGTATGGAGTTTCCAAGATCTTCAGGTTTCATCAGAGCCTGTGTAGGGATCTCGGCCTCTATTACAGCTAGAGACTTGGAGTTTGAGCTCAAATGTTTATAAGGCCAAGCCCCTCCCCCCTAAGCCCTTCAATTTTTATTCACCTAGGGCAGGGGTCTTTAACGAGTACCTGACATCGTGCAGGTTCGGGACCATCGCTTAACGTCCCATCCGAAAGTCGGCGTGCTCAGGGTTTTTTAACTTCCCAGATAAAAAAAACATAAAGACCTCAGCCGGATTTTGAGCCCACTATCAAACTTTTTGTAACGCTTACATTTTATTATTATAAGGGAAAGAGGAAAAAAAAATATTTTTTTTTCAGTTTTTTTCTCTTTGTATATCGTTGCTCTCTTTGTTTAATACAAAGCTATATTTTATTTTTATATTTTCCCTTCACACACAATTCTACTTAAATTTGCCCTTTTGTTAGTATCCAGTCTTTGTGGATGCCATTCTTTCTTTTCTTCCATGTTTATATCCCATCTTTTTTACTTCCCGATCTATACGAAGTATAGGGAAAGTTATATAATCCGTCAGGAATTCGATGCATAATTTTCAAGTGAATTTTATGTTTGCCGTCCTCCTGATTTCAAAAATAAGAAAAAAAAAAAGAATTGTCTGTCTGCCTGTGTGTCTGAGAACGAATTTACCGACATGAAATTTTATATGTGTATCCAGAATCTTATTATTATGACGACACCTATTAATTTTAATCGGAATCGGAGGGGGGGATCACAGGGGAACTCAACTCAAATTCCCTCATAACTGCCGATTTAATGAATGTATCGACACAAAAATTAGTATGAGGATTCAGAAGCAACTATTTAAGTCAAATATTGAATTTTAGCCCAAACGGTCGATTGGCTTTGAAGGGAAAGCGAAAACGAAATTGATTAATTCGTACTGGGGAAGTACATATCCAGTGATTCACCGACTACTTTTTGTATTTCATCCCACCGCTCGATGCAGCTCTGACTGTCTCTTCTGCTAAACGACCACATTTTGGTACTGACTACTTCCCACTTATCAACTTGTTCCTCCCACTACATCCAAACTTTAACTTCGACCTCCTCATTTCTGACTGAATGGGAAATAATACCTGCAACTTACAAAAATTGTATTAGAATCAAAAAAATAATCCAAAATAAATAAATGAATAGAAAATTAGACAGAAATTTTGATTTTTTTTTTCTATAATCTTCCCTCAAAGATTTCCTCCTGATTTCTGACCGTATGGGAAATACTTGTAACATACATATAAATCGTATAATAATGTTATGTGATGTAAAAAAAAAACTACACACATTGTAATTATTAATATATTATAAAACTAATTATTTTCCTCTGGCCGGGGTGTAAAAACACATAAGTCAACTTCTATAATTTTTCAGAATAGAAGGAAATAGGTTACACACGAACAAGAAAATATAACATTTTTACTTTGTTATCAGGCACACCTCTCCTTATCTCACAAGCACTGCTAATATGACTTACCTCGTTAAAGCCAAAATAAAATTAAACTATTTGACTTATGTATCGCAATAATCCGGTAACCGCCAATTTTTGACTTATGTGCTTTTACACCCCGGCCAGAGATTTATTTGGATAAAAAACAGTTGTTAGGAGTGATGGTACTCCGAGAGTGCGCACACCAGACCTTCTCTCTTTGGAACTCCCTGCCTCCCCCAATCCGTCACTCTCCTTCAAATCCTCACTATTCCAATTCTTCTTCACTAAACAATCCACTACCCTTTGATCTCTCCCCCCTATTCTCTAATTCGTCAACCTCAATTATCTAATCATTCAAATTACTTTTCCCCCCCCTTTTTTTTTCTCTCTTTTTTGTCTTTGTCATTCTCTATTTTTATTATATTTCTTTTATCATATTTCCTAAATTATTCGATCATAATTATAATCAATATTATTACTTTTTGGTTCATTTACACATTAATATATTTTTATCATGCATTTATTTATTTTTTTACTTAGAAGTTACTTAATTAGTGAATAAATATATGAAGATGGGTTCGTCGCATTTGTTATAAAACGAAATGCCACAACCAATGGATGGAGGCAAAAGACGACGATCAGCTGTTCTAATAGACTGAAACAGTCTAAGTTGTGTTGTGGTGAGAAGTCTAAGTTGAGATATGGAGGTGGACAGTGTAAAGAGAGAAGTGTTTTTAGGTTTAAGGTGTGGAGAACCAAGTAGGAATGAAATAACAGTGAAATAGATGCGCAAAGGAGGTACTTTTATTTATTTATATGTTTATATGCCCTAAATAACATTGATTTAAAGAATGGCCACAATATTTAAAATAGAAAAGAGACTAAAATAGATGTAGAAATTAGTTTGTACGATTTTTTTTAAATTGTAATTTGATTTTTTTTATGATATTGATATTCTGATTTTATTTAAAATGTATGTTAAGTAAAATAAACCCAAATATTTGTTCTCTTATTCTATGCTATTCATTTCGCGCATTTCCTGTTAACCCAGTAAGATAATTTATACCTTTAGATTAGATTGAACATTTTTGAAAATTTAGGAAAGCAATAAGGCATCTCATTATTATATTTAGAAGAAATCCAAATGAAATAATTATTAATTGACATTTTTTTAAATACGTGCACTTTCTTCAAAATTGCACGGAAATTATTGTATAAATCAAAATTTAGTAGAAGACCAGCTACAATTTCTATAGGAAATGTGGTAATAATATTTATTATTTTTTTATTTTTTTAAATTATTATTAATTAAATTATTTTATTTTCCATTATTTATATTATTTTACACAATTTTATTTAATTATCACAGTTTAAAATGAATAAAAAATTAGACCAAAAGCAAGATTTCTATCTATTTTTTCCTATAGTCTTCATTAAAAGATTTCCTCCTGATTTCTGACTGTAGGGGAAATATTTGCAACGTACAAAAAATAGATAAAAAAAAATATGACAAAAGCAGGGATTTTTCTCTTTTTTCTTCTATGATCTTCATTTAAAGATTTTCTTTAAGCTTTCAAAAGTCAAAACAATTATTTAGTTGGTTAAAGCTTTGGGTTCTATTTCTGTCTTTATATGTGCAGTGGTTTAACTTCTATCCAAGGTTCTTTTGATGCTCCGTTCTGCTTCAAGTTGTTCTAGAAAGATAAAGATATGCACCATGGCAAGTCAGGCGCTGGCTCAGCTGGAAATTAATTTACAAAAGATTATTATTTCAAAGACTTGAATACATTTTATGGTAATTTTAATGAACAGCAGTTGGAAACTACACATTAACAGAAAACTACAGCTAGCATATTCACGACTTAACACCCTCTACCCTCTCATAAACAGAAACACGCCACTTAAACATACGTGTACTATTCTCTTATACAAGACACTCCTACTTCCACTTCTAACATACGCCTGTCCAGTCTGGATCGGTACCAGCAACACTAACATGAAACGACTACAAACATTTCAGAATAAAGTACTCCGAATAGCAACAAACGCACCCTGGTTTGTCAGGAATCACAAAATCCACGAAGAATTGGGTGTTCCTCTTTTTGCAGCTCACATCGAGAACCTAGTGAAGAACCACCACGAAGCCCTTGTGCATTGTTCCGGGGCTGTACACTACAGTCTAGGAGCGCCTACTCCTGGGAGGCGACTCAAACAAAGACTGTACCAGGACTTCCTATTTTAAACCCTTAATTTTCTTATATATTTGTATATAGCACCTTTTTTCGCTGGTTCAAATAAATTTTTGTTGTAATAAACAGTAGACATGACGGTTTCTTCTTCTGTATCCTTACCATTTGAAATTTCTCTGCTTCGCTGGACAGTTTTGATAGTACAATTATTTTATATACTTAACTATAAGAATATTTATTTTCTAAAAAACAACACTCATTGCTACAGAGGTTGTAATCTTTTGTGCAATGAAGATTTATTTATCTATCTATAAAATTTCGTGTCGATATTTATTCATTCTATTCAGAATTATCGTGTTCACATACACAGACAGCATATTTTTGTCACCAGGGAATCGGAAATTATGAAATTCCAGTGAAAACTCAATATCGAATTTCTGACCTATTACAAAAGGTCCCCTTTATTTCGTATAGTTGGAGATGTAAAAGTTACTATTATTTGGAAAATATTATTGACTCAGAGAATTTTGAAGAAAATCCAATTCATAAATGGAGGTTGAAAAATGATATCTTGGTAATCTTATATATGTCTTCTATGAAAGGATTTATTTGAACTTCATGGTAAATATCTGATTTCAACAGAACATTTCATAACATGCACATCCTAATACTTACCCGGAGGTAAAGGGCACCAAGTCACAAAACTGTAATTTTTCAGGAAAACAAGTTTTTGATTTTTTTCAACTTCATTTTCAGGTTTCTTCGCTAATAATAAGAATTGCTCTATGCAATTTTCGTTATTTATAGTAATAGGACATAGTGCTTTGTACCAATATATAGAGCGAAAAATCTACGTCGCAAACATGCTGCCAACTACATTTCATAAGAAAATGTAAAAACATGACTACAAGCGTCCATTACCCCTAAAAGCCAGCCTTTTGTCGTTAAAACGTTATTATTGACTTTAATATGTCTACTTGAGCCAGAATGTCGTTCCATTGCTCCATTAGCTCTCCAGGATAACATCATCTCCAGAGGGCGTCGGTAGCTGAGAGATAGTGTTCTTGCCTCCTTAGCTGAACATCGCGGGTAACTAAACCTAGATAGGTAAAATGTAAGAATTCCCAGAGTAAAGTCGGGCTCAAGTCCACCAGAGCGGCGATAGAGCGTACTAATCACCTCCATTTGCCTGTGTAATATTGTTAACTTGGTATTGAAGCTTTACTTTCTTATTGCAAAATAGTATAGTAGATTGAATTTGAAACATTATAGGTCCAAAACATGTAGGAAATGTGGCGGAACCTCTGTTCCTCATTTTCACCCCGACTGACCCCCCATAACTAACAAATCTTACAGTGGTTTCATGTTGTTCGCGTGATCTTTCCATATGAATCTACATCAGATGCATGTTTGCAAAGTATTTATGAGATTTACGTTAATTAACAAGGGTTCAATGCATCCTAGATAGAAATATTTAAATTTTAAATAACAGTAAGTTGAGTGGGATTTAAATATACGAGTATTATAATAAGGGATGAGAAATTTATTTGTGGCATTTGAAGGATAAAAAAAAGGGGTCGGTGAATCACCGGCAATCTACTTCCCCAGAGCGAATTAAATAACTTTTCGCTCCCCCTTCCAAAACCAGTCGACCATTTGCGCTAATATTGAACAGTTTGACTTAAGAGTACATAGGAGTTCCCAAATCCTCATATTAAATTTTGAATCGATAAATTCATTACATCGGCAGTTATTAGGGTTTTTTGAAATGAGCCCCTCAGATTCCCCTTCCCTTCCTTCCTGATTCCTCCTGAAAATTAGTGTCCTCCTTATGAGATTTTGAATTCACATATAAAATTTTGTATCGATACATTCATTACAACGGCAGTCATTAAAGTTTTTGAGTTGATACTCTCCCTATTCCCCCCCCCCCCCCCCCCCCCCCTTCCCTTTGGTCAATTTGGCTGAAAATCAATAGGTGTCTCCAGAGGGTTCAAGATTCACATATAACATTTTGTGTCCACATTCATTCTATCGGGAGTTTTCTTGTTCACAAAAGCGGACCTTACACGATCAATAATACTATCAATATTCTAAAATATTGACAGTATTATTGATAGTGTAAGGGCAATACAGGATGGAATGATGACTATTGAAGAAATCTGGATCGTTTGATATCGGAGCATCAATATTTTTCTGCCTCTGGCCATGCCTCCAAAGTGGTGGGGATAAGAGGGGATATTGACAATAATATTGACAGTGTAGGGTCTAGCACATCAATACGTCAGTGTCCAGCGGTTGTCTTTTGTGTGAACATCTTGTAATATAACCTTGTAGTACATATATAAGTGCATGACAGGTTTCTATTACAGCTCCACTTATATTGGAGTTGGTGACATGATAGCGGAAAATTTTAAGTCCTCAAAATATGTTCCTGTAGCGAGATATCTCAAGGTAACTGCTAGCCTTTCTTCAGGTGATATACAATTTCTCATATTTGTATTTTGCCTTTCAATGAACGGTTTGACTATTGACAACAACTTATGAAATAAATCGTCACTCATTCTAAAATAATTTCTATAGTCTTCTGCATCGGTTTTGAGACTTTGCTTAAGAAGGCAATGTGAGAGTACTTTTCACGATTTTTTAGCCAATCTTTAACCCAGCGCTTGCGTTTCACAACACGTTTTGTACCGCAAGCTAAGATAATTGCAGCACACGCCATAATACGGACATCCTTTGCGGACCTAGAACTCATGATGTGTACAAGTCAACAGCTGGCCAAATATTGAAAAAATATTGACGAAAATATTGACCGTGGGGGTTAACAATATTGAAGGAGATTGAAGAAAATATTGACAATATCAGGATTGACAGTATTATTGATCGTGTAAGGTCCGCTAAACACACACACATACAGAGAGAAAGAATTTTTTTTCATATTTGGAATCTGCAGGTTGGAAAACATGAAATTCCGTTGAAAACACCGCATCGTATTTTTGACCGATTACAGAACTTCCCCTATACTTCGTATAGCTGGGGAAGTTAAATGTCTTCTTTTCGACTGAAGCCTCTCAAATATGAGGCATGAAATATGTGGAAAGGGATTATTCGTTTTCCTCTGTTTTATGGTAGAGTCATTATATTGTGTAATTGCCTGCCAGGTTTATGGGGGGGGAGGGGGGAATCACTCAATCACTCTTCCCAATATTTTTTACTTCCCTAGATTTACGAAGTATAGGGGGAGTTATGTAACCAGACAGAAATTCGATGTTGCGTCTTCGCACGGGATTTCATGTTTTCCGTTCTTCTGAATTAATTTATTCGCTCTGGGGAAGTAGATTGCCGGTGATTCACCGATCCCTATTTTTATTCTTCAATTGCCACCTATAAATTTCTCATCCCTTATTATAATACTCGTATATTTAAACCCAACTCAACTTACTGTTAAAATCTTATTTAAAATTTAAATATTTCTATCTAGGATGCATTGAACCCTTGTTAATTAACATAAATCTCATAAATACTTTGCAAACATGCATCTGATGTAGATTCATATGGAAAGATCACGCGAACAACATGAAACCACTGTAAGATTTGTTAGTTATGGGGGGTCAGTCGGGGTGAAAATGAGGAACAAAAGTTCCGTTTATATGTTTGGACCTATAATGTTTCAAATTCAATCTACTATAATATTTTGCAATAAGAAAATAAAACTTCAATACCATGTTAACAATATTATACAGGCAAATGGAGGTGGTGTTAGTACATCTCGTTAACACCTCATATATCTATCTATATAGGACATCATCCTTAGCATAAATTGTGAATTTATGGGCTTCAGGCCCCTAGTTACTAAACAATTCACTGAAGGCAGTAGTGACAGTGTATGATGGATGGCATGTTTAATTTTAGTGATGGTTAATTATAACCAACTGAAAATAATAATTAGTATTGACAGGTGATAATTGATTCATGGCAATGGTTGGCTAGTCCATGAGCACTTAAGCCACACTTAATAGTATTACTACCCAGTTATACCAACTTATGTAATCGGTCAAAAATTCAATGCCGAGTTTTCAACCTGCTGATTCCATAAATTAAAAAAAAAAAAAAAAAGGTAGGTGAATCTATAATGTACTTCCCCAGAACGAATTAATTACATTTTTGCTCCCCTTCCAAAACCAGTCGACCGTTTGCGCTAATATTCAACAGTTGACTTGAGGGTGACGGTAGCTCAGTGGTATGCGTGCTTGCCTTCTGAGCTCAAGGCCGTGGGTTCGAAACCCGACCGAGGCCTTTAGTTTATTTTATCTGGGAGGTAAAATAAACTTCAGCACGCCGTCCTTCGGATGGGACGTTAAGTGATGGTCCCGAGCCTGTACGATGTAGACCCCTGCCCGAGGTGAATACAAATTTAGGACTCCTACAGTAGAGCCGGGCTCTGTCTACCAGTGTAACGAAAGAGCGCTCTGGTAGTAGGCGACGTCGTAGTTAAAGCCCGGGCAAGAGTCATAATAACTAACAGTTGACTCACAAAGGGGCTCCTAAATCCTCATACTAAATTTTGTGTCGATAAATTCATTACTTGGGCAGTTATTGGGGTTTTTGAACCCCCTTCTCTTCCGCTGATTCAGTTGAAAATTAATAAGTGTTGTTCTTATGGGATTTTTTGAATTCTCATATGAAACCCCCCCTAATCTCCCCCATTCATTAGGTCAGTTGGCTGAAAATCAGTAGGTGTCGTTAGAGGGTTCTAGATTCTCATATTAAATTTATTGCTGATAAATTATTTCTATCGAGATTTATCGTATAGGCACACAGACAGACATTTGTTTTTTTCATATTTGGAATCTGGAGGTCAGGAAACATGAAATTCCGTTCAAAACTGCACCGAATTGTTGACCGATTACATAACTTCTCCTCTACTTCGTTTAGTTGAGGAAGTAAAATGTCAATGTGTCTGTGAACTCGATAACTGGCGATAGAATGAATGTATCGATACGAAATTGTAGGGGAAATTGAAGGGAAGGTGCGATTAATGGCGGGGCTTAACAGAAACACTCCAATAACTAACGTTGTAACGCATGTGTCGACACGAAATTTCATATGTACATTCGAAGATTTAAAAGGATTACACCTTTTACGTTTCGGGAGGATCAGTGGGGGCTTAGCTCAAAAATCACAATAACTGCCGATGTAATGAATGTTTCGACAAAAAATTTAGTATGATCATATTCAGAAGCTACTATGTAAGGTCATATATTGAATTTTAGTCCAAAGAGTGGATCGGATTTGGAGGGAGAGCGAAAACGTAATTGATTAATTTAGTGCTGGGGAAGTGCATTGCCGGTGATTAACCGACTACTTTTTTTAGTTGGAAATAGCTCCATAAAGATAGAATATAATTGTTGTACCCCTCCATTAATAGATAGGTTCTATGAATGTTAATTCAAGAAACAAATTCTATCATTAACACAGAATAGATTCAGTTTTGACGAGGAACCAAAATTAAAGTGCTGATGATTCTTTCTATTGCGTGCTATTTCCATAGTCCGCGGTGAAATTAACACGAAAGTGGTCATAGAAATTAAAGGAACAGAAGCCAATATTCGACTGTACTCTTACTTCTTGCCTCAGTTTGTCATTTTCACGATTCTTTCCAGTTAGCTAAATTGTAAGTTAATGTGTTTTTTTTCTTCTACTTTTAATGTGTAAACATCTTACCACGCATCCCCCCCCCCCCCCAAAAAAAAAAAAATATATAAATAAATATATATCGGGGTTTTATGTTGACCTTATTGGATTCTCGATACAGATATACAATTTCGTTTTGATATAGTTTTGATATCTTGCTCACAGACCCATATACACATAGACAGACAGACAGATTTTTTCTCATTTTTTGAAATCATGTAATTCCAGTGAAAACTCATTTACTCATCAAAGTTTAATTAAACAGAAAGGTGAGTGGATCTGTTTTAATTTTTTTCCTTAGACAGTACAATATAAGAGATTTTTCAAGGTGATAATTTAAGTTTCATGCCTCCTAGTGTACCATCTATGGCTGACCTTGCTTCTTCTACTGTGATACTGGAGGCCGGGGAACTCGAAGGTAAATCTGTGTCAGGAGGGAGTTCGACCTTGGCCCCACCCCCGCCCGCACTGCACCAATAGTCCGCCTTCAACCCAGCCTAGCCACCCCCAAAGTCTCCCCCCCCCCCTTTTCCCCCAACACAAGTTCTTATGGAGATGCAATTCAATTTTATCTGAGATCGAAAATTACAGTAATTTTAATGTATTTTTGAAAATAGTTTCTAATCTTGAGTTCATGAAACCAGCCTTCTTCTAAATGAGATGCTGTCTGTCCGCGAAAAAACAAAACAAAGAGTGATGTCTTATTGGGGAAAAATATAATTAATAATAATGATAGAGTGTGCCTGTAGTTTAGATTGATAGCCTTCTGAGCTCAAGATCGCTGGTTCGAAACCAAGCCGAGGTCCTTAGATTTGTTTTATTTGGGAAGTAAAAAAATTATGATCACTCCGTCCTTCGGATGGGACATTAAGCGACGGTCCCGAGGTTGTACGATGTAAGGTACAAGTAGGACTACCACTGTAGAGCCGAGCTCATGTCCGGAGCGAAAGAGCGTAGTAGGCGATATGATCTCGTAGTTATAGCCTGGGCTTGATACACAATAACTAACTTATAATAATAATCGAAATAATAATAAACCCTGAACAGCATGAGTGGAATAGGTAAAAAATAGTGTATAATAAGTGAAATAAATAAATATAAATAAACGAATAAAAAAAATAATGAAGCTAACTATAAAATAAATAAGAGGGCGCCGGTAGTTCAGTGGTATGCGTGCTTGCTTACTTAGCTCAAGATCGAGGGGTTCGAAACCCGGCCAAGGCCCTTAGTTTATTATATCTGGGTAAAATAAACTTAAGCACGCCGTCCTTCGGATGGGACGTGATGGTCCTGAGGTTGTACGATGTCAAGTACTCGTTAAACAACCCTTATCTTAGATGAATAAAAATTTAGGGACCTTGTTTGAGTTGAAGTCCGAGCATAAGTTATAATAACTAACTAAAATAAATAATTAACACCTAAAAAGACGTTAATAACACATTGCTCTGTCGTTCCCATAGAGACACGAGAGGGCCTGACTGAACCTCCCGCTCCATCGTCCAGCCAATAAACTGTTCAGCAGTGGAGGCAAACCAAGGACATAATTATTCACGTATTATAGATTTTGAAAAATAAATGAAGGGAACATGTTCATGGCTAGGTGACTTGTGGTATGTTTTCCAATTGCTGACAGACAAAAGGTTTGTACTGGTATCAAAACAGTAACCTACTATGGTTCACCGCTCGTTAGGAAAGTGCCTAGTTCCCTTTGGGACACCGCACACCTCGTTATTCTAGTCAGTCCTCTTTGATCTTTCACAGTGTCTCATGTCTCTTGTGTATGATCCCAATTGTACATTTTGTTTACTCATTCCAATCATGCTGCAGTCCAAAGTGTATCTGTAATTCGATCTAAATACATCAAAGTTTCAGCCGGGAATTTTAAATGGGTAGGATTCGGAAGCCACTATGTAATTCAAATATTGAGTTTTATCCAAAAATATCTATTGGCTTTGAAGGGAGTTTGTTGGGGGTGAAACCTGGGTCCTGACTAGGAGGGACGAAGTCTTACTCAATACGTGGGAGAGGAAGGTATTGAGGAAGATATACGGCCCTACTCCAGAGGGGAATAGATGAAGGATATGGGGAGCTGAGGGACCTGTACAAGAGCCCCGGACCTGGTGGCCTTAGTGAAGCAGGGGCGGCTGCGATGGCTGGGGCATTTACAGAGGATGGAGCAGACAGATTGCCGAGGAAGATACTGGAGGGACACCCGGGAGGACAAAGAAGAAGAGGCAGACCCCGCTTACGTTGGCTGGAGGACGACCTCAGAAGGATGTGTGTGAGAAGATAGAGACGGGAGGCCGAGAATAGAGAAGAATGACGGAAGATCGTTGCGGAGGTCTACAAGTACCGTAGCGCCAGGGAAAGTAAAGTAAGTTTGAAGGGACGTTGAAAACATAATTAATTCGTGCTGGGGAAGTACATAGCATGTGATTCACTGACTAGTTTTCCTCTTTGGGAGAGAGGTGAAAATTATGACTTTTTTTTTTGTTTTATGGGCGACCATTTCCCCTAACTCATTGTGTGTTGTGGGTGCCCAGGTAGTGAGGGCTACTCCCCTTGGACCATTCAGCTGAACTGCCCATACATACCCCAACACGGGAGAATGGGTCGTTATTGGAAAACACTCCCTCCAGAGGACATTCCTGTCAATGGCTCCGTTGGCATGCCCCAATGATCTCTTTCTCTTCTTTCTTTCACTTACTCTCTTTTTTTACCTTGGTCGATCTGAAGAAACTGAGCGCATTACTGTGGTGCTAGACTCTCTCTTATCCGGCGGTTTTCTTGGGGAGTTTTTTTTTTTTTTTTTTTTTTGTTACCTCTTCCTAAATTTAATACTGTTTCAACTGCGATGAGGAGGAGGAACAAATTCTTTTTTTGGACCAGTAATACAATAAGTACTATTCACAAAGTTTGAAATGAAACATGGAAATTAAAATTAAAATAAAAAGTCTTAGTATAGCTTTTTTTTTTTTTTTTTTTTTTTGCAGGAGGGGGGAATGCCCTTTACGCACATCCAGGGAAGATAGCCCTGGATAGTGTGGGACTCATACCCACTAAAAAAACTCTCCAACGATTCTGACGTTCCCTACCGCGGAACAGACGGCCTGTCATTACTTCGCGGCAGGGAGGATGGGTGGCTGGTAACGCCTTGTCTTGGAGGGCCAACTCAGCCGTGATGAGTGCTGCAAATTCGCTGCCCTCATCCCAAAATAGGGTAAAGCCTTACTGCAATCTGCTAGGTACAGGCTGTCAGAGATTGTAGGGCACCATTGCAGAGCAGGCTGGTAGATCTTCGTGGAAGTTCCGGGTGAGTTTCACGATGTAGGCTGTAAAAGGAGCAACTCCAAGTTCCCGATGGATTTGAGTATTCCTGATAAAGCAAGGGTGCGTTCGCTGCTATCCGGAGGACCTTGATGTTTATGATGTTATGTTGGTGTGGCTACTGCAGGACCATACGGGGCAAGCTTTTAAGAGTGAGTGTTGTATTCTTCATTTTATGTGTGGGTAGATGAGCCTGAGTCGTGTGTGTGCTTGTTGCAGTTTCATGTTGATGTGTAGGCGCCATGTTAGTCGTGTGTCAAGGTGCACTCCAAGATAGCGCACACCTTGGTCTTTAAGATTCCATGGAATTGGGAGTTGATCGATTTGCAGCCTTTTGAGGTGTTCTAGCGAGAAACGGCGTAAAGCGAACACCTTCGCCTCCGTCTTCCTACCGTTCAGGTTGAGCTTCCACTTTCGAAACTATTGGACGATTTCATCCACCTGGATTGAATGGAGTTTTGGCAGAGGATGAGCATGTTGTCATTGTATGCCAGGGAACGAGCCAGCTGCATGGCACCCATACCTAATTATTTTCTCAGAACATGAATTAAGGCATCCCATTTCTTTAATTTTTTCTCAGATCCTCTAATATAATTGTACACCCTCTCTTAAGTTTTCGTAATTTCTTCTAAATGTGTCTCCATTCCGTCAATATTTCGAGACGAATCCAGGCCCTGTGTAGATCTGATACCATACACAGAACTGAGGATGCTGATACCATAGTACCACCCTGGATACCCGGCCAATACCTTGGTCGTCCTCAAGAAGGTCCGTAGAAAGACTCCTTGCTGGTCTGAAGTGCCGATGAGCCGGGTGAGACCCCTTTCGACTACACATTGTTCTTCAGTTTATACAGAAACAGGATTATTTAATGTTCAGTCATTGCCACCCTTACATTAAAATAAAAGAACTTAAGAATAGTACAAAACAAGCTTTTCTACTTTTGTTATTGTCAATAGATACGAAAAAAACATTAAAAATAAATCTCAATAATAATTTTTATGAAAAGGTTTTTTTTTTTTTGGCTTGTTAAATAGCCGCCCTTAGCAGACAAATATATTTCCTCTCTTATAGAGTGAACTGAGGTTAGTAGGGCTGGAATCCTGCCAACCACAGCTACCCCAGTTAACAGATACTTTTGGGGACTTCTTGTATATCTTGTAATATCTACTGGGAGTAGATCTTACTTTTAGAGAAGATTTCATACAGTAGCCAATACTGAGGCTTGCCAACTTGTTATAATTTCTACTTGGTACCTTAGTTCTTCTGGAAGTACGCTGTGAGAGATGGTTTACATGGTGGAAATTAGGTTGTCGGAGGAATCGTTGACTGGGACCTGTAGGCGGGTTAAGTACAATCATTTTCAAAAATGGCCAACTTTCCGAGGGTTGCAATTTTCAATCTTTTAGAAAAATAGCCACTATAACATATTATTCGCTGATTGGCACACTTAATAACGGACTTGCCATTCAGCTCTAGGAATCGAATATATGTCATGTAATTAATCCGAATATACCAGATACATTTCAACACGGGATGGATAGAGATGAAGAGACATCCTTCGGTAGGCAGGCGCCGATGGCACAAAGAGAGTCCATGCTTGCTTACTGAGCTCAAAATCGAGGGTTCGAAACCCGGCCGCGCCCCTTAAGTTTTTTTTTATCTGGAAGGTGAAAAACCCTTGAGCACGCCGTCCTCCGGATGGGACTTTCAGGTTTGGTTCCAAGTCTGTACGATGTCAGGTACTCGGTCGTAAAGATCCGTACCCTGGGTGAAAAAATATTTAGGCTAGGCTATATTTTGGACCCTCATAGTAAAGTAGAGTACGGCTCATGTCACAAATATAATTAAAGAAAAATTATATATTTATTTTTATCCATGTACATAGTGTAAATGCTTCATTGTCAGAATAATAAATGTGAAGCATAAGGAGGCCGAATTTTGAAAAACCAGTTACATGAGCGAAATATGTTTTTGATGCTGCAACAATTTTGATTTATGTTCTGATTTGTTCTGAAATATGTTTTTGATGCTGCAACAATTCTCATTTATGTTCTGAAATATGTTTTTGATGCTGCAACAATTCTGATTTGTTCTGAAATATGTTTTTGATGCTGTAACAGGGATGGTTTATTTATTCTGATTTTGGAGTGCTGTAGCTCTGGAACGGTTTATCCGATTTTCCTCGAGGTGGAACTAAACTGAACGTTTTTGGGGGTAGAATATAAACATGAAATAAAAGCCATATGTACTCTCTATGAGCCTGATATGTGGGACACCCTGTATACAAATAATTCTGTGGTGAAAAGGATAACATGGATGCTAACATAAATAGCTTCAGGATATGCAATCTTTGAGGGAGGCTCTGCATGTCAATGTTCCAATATAAAGGAGAAATCTGGTGACATTTCCATATAATAAGGCAGGTAGAAACCGGAATGTGAAATACTCTAGAATGATTAATATTTGAGAAAAATGTTAAGGACGATGGATCGATCTTAGATTCCTGAGTATTTAGTTTAATGAGATTTACTTATTTTTCTTACTCCTACGCCCTAAAACATTTTGAAAAAACTGCGAAATCCCGAATTTCACTTCCCCATCTACGAAGTATAGAAGTTATGTAATCGGTCTAATAGTCTGTGCTGAGTCTTCAACGGAATTTCATGTTTTCCGACCTTCAGATCCAAAAACAAAAAAAAAATGTGTGTCTTTCAACATGGTAACTCCCGATAGAATGAATTTATCGACACGAATTTTTATATATGAATTAAGAACCCTCTAACGATAACACTAATTGATTTTCAGCCAATTCGACCAAAGGGAAGAAGGGAGCCTTAACACAAAAACTCTAATAACTGCCGATAGAATGAATATTTCGATGTGTGACCTGAACCCTATAAGGACAACACTTATAGATTTTCAGCCAAATTAGCCACAGGGAATAACTACAGTTGTAATGAATTTATCGACACAAAATTTAGTATGACGATTGACGAGTCTATGTAAGTCAACTGTAGAACATTAGCGCAAACAGTCGACTGGTTTTGAAGGGGGAGCAAAAGGTAATTGATTAATTCGTTCTGGGGAAGTACATTGGCGGTGATTGACCGACGACTTTTTTTTATTTTATGTTGTAATTTTAATCTCTAAATCTATAATATATAGTATTTGACCTCCTATTTACTAGGTGAATTTTATTTTATTGTGAACCTTGTTGCCTTTTGAGTTGGGCCACCCCCTTGTGATTCTCCCTTCTCTTCAGCCGATTCCACGATAATCAACCTTTGTGAGGTATTGAATTTACATATGAAATTTTTTTTTACATATACAATTTTGTCTCATTATATCGGGAGTTATCTTGTTCACAGACGCACACACACACAGAATATTTCCCCTATACTTCATGTAGGTTAGGGAAGCGAAAAGTAATAATAATAAAATAACTGGTTATTGAACATGGCTGGAAATGAAGTTCAGTTATCAGGGGCCGAAAAGCTGAGCCGGACTCGGCTCGTGTCACCTCGGCTTTGTTCGGGAACTCCGCTCTCAGCCGGCCGGGCCCCCGATGTCTGCAATTGATAGTCTGTTTGGTGTCTTATAAATAATGATATTATAATTAGAATAGAATGTGTTCAGTGAATTTTTGCGGGAGATATGTTTTAGATTTTCGAATTCAACATTTTCCAATGGAGTCTAAGAAGAAAATGAGGTGTCTTCATTCAGCTGGCATATAGGACTCGAAAATTTTAGGCACGCTTCTTCATACAATATTGATCTCCAAAACCCACACAAACTAATTTAATTTGTCTTTCTGTTCCGATAAAAATTAACAAAGTGTGGTCAACATAACGCGACCAAAATACACTATTATTTTTAAATTAAGTTTTCTCCAAAATGTTCTATCCATGAATATATTTACAATAAGAGGATACAGCCCATAGGTAGTCCGCCATCCTTCTTATATAATTTATTTTATTTATTATAAGTTTCCACAATAATATTTATTTAATTTATTATAAGATTCCACAATATTATTTATTATAATATTCCACAATATTATTTATTATAATATTCCACAATATTATTTATTATAATATTACACAATATTATTTATTTTATTTATTATAAGTTTCCACAATATAATCGCGTTTCTAAACTTACTAGTTGCATATTCATATATATTGCCAGTATCTAGCTTGTTGATGATTTACTAACATATGTTCTGTTTGCAGCCGAATGGTGAGCTGTACGAGAGTCTAACGGTGTTCTGTCCAACGGATCGACTGGAGTCGCTGGAGCTGCTTCAGACCGAGTCGATCTTGATCGACTGGACGAGACCGATCTATCTCAACTTCACTCACCGGGCCATCATGGAGTGGATTGAGGAGTTCTACACCGGCCGAGGAGGTACCCTGGAGAAGGTGGCTGGTGACATTTACACTCTCACCGAGGACCCGCCCGAGGAGCTTAATCTTGACGAGTAAGTGTGTCTGAAAGATACATTTGTTAAAGATGTTTCTGGACTGAGTAATGTGTGTTTCCTTACCCTTGTTGCAGAAACGAAAGGGGGAAGTCTTAATCACTCGATAAATGATACTTAAGATTTTTTGCAGAGATATTGTGAAACACATAATAGAAAGTAAAGAAAAAAACGTTTGTTTTTTTAAGAAATATTGTCTATTTCACAAAATATATATAAAATATGGGAGTACTTTCGGTGTTGCTACCAGCTATCAGGAATCCTAAATTTTGGCCAGCAAGGTTTAGTTTGCGAGAGTGACGAGTACAACGCACAGGCTCGGGATAATCGCTTAACGTCCCTGCCAAAATACGGCATGCTCAAGATTTTTTTTTTGCCTCCCAGATAAAAGAATACCTAATGGTCTTGGCCGGGTTCCAAACCCGCGATCTTGAGCACAGCGCTCTCTATGCGCTCACGACAGACGTCATTTTTAATATGTCATCTTGTAGATAGATTTTTCATATTATAGATAGATTCGTTTGATGAAACCTATGCTAAAAAAGGGAGGGAGGAGTCTCCCGAAACGGAAGTCGATTGTCTTGAAATAAATTGGGAGGTAAATATCTGAATAAAATATTACAAAAAATTCTTTTGGGAAATATCATAAAGGAATTTATGCAAGGAATTGTTGGAAAATTGTTATTTGAAACTGTACCTAGCGTGTTGTCAGGCAATGGTAAAATGAGTTGAAACATGAAACAATAAAACACGAATTAAAAATTTTCATAAATAAGTATTTAAAAGTATAATTGCAGGGGGGGGGGGGGGGGGGGGGGGGGGCTTGGTTCGGCCATTTAGAGAAGTTTGTTGTATTTAGGATGAAGTTTGATACATTCAACAACTTCAAAACTAACACTATTTAATTGATGATTAATCTCTATTTTGATTGTTTTTTATTTACCAAAATCCATCTGTTTAACTATACTTTCGGTCGGTCAGTTTGTCTAAAAATTGCTATAAAGTCCCCAGAGGTAAATCTTAATCACAATCTGTCAGCTGGGTCAACAAAGCTACATCTTATATATTTTCTTTCTGCAATCGATCGGCATTGTGTAGGAATATTGAATGATTAATGAATTGTCGAATATTCGTAATGTTATTATGAATAAATAAATTCCGAAATAAGATGTCGCCTTTTACATCGCGATGGTGTTTCAAGGGATCTTGAGTTGAATTTGTTTATTATTATTATCTTTGTATATATTTTACTTATTGTGTATATGTATATTATTTATTATTTTGTACATATCCTTCATCGTATTATAGAGCCATTTTCATTTATATTTGTAACTATTATTATTCTTTTATTTTTCATACATTCCTTACCTTACAAATTGCATTTATTATTTTACGTCATAGTCATCAAATTTACAAATGGTTTTATTTTATCGATTGTAAATATGCTCATTAAAATAAAAATTGAAAAAAAAAATTGGGTTCCGATAGTTTTTTTTTTTATTCTGAAATATGTGCTTAGCGAATTGTCTAGATATTTTCACTCAACAACTTTGACATATAAAAATTAAATCATATTCTTGAAATAATTTATTTGTGATCGTATATTGTATATAAAAGCATTTATTTGACTTATTTTCTTATATATATATATATATATATATATATATATATATATATATATATATATATATATATATATATATATATATATATATATATATATATATATATATATATATATATATATATATATATATATATATATATATATATATATATATATATATATATATATATATATATATATATATATATATATATATATATATATATATATATATATATATATATATATATATATATATATATATATATATATATATATATATATATATATATATCTTCTTATATATATATGTGTTTGTTCTTGTGTGCAGGTTACAGGGGACAGATTGCGAGGTGCAAGAGCTACGAGAGGAGCATGCGAAGGCGATCCACGATCTTTATCCCGCGAACGACATGGAGTCAGTGGAGGTGTTTCGACGTCTGATCCGGGCTCTCCCAGCCTACGGAGTGTTCTCCGGAGGGGAGCTGGCCGCCTGGATGGTACAGTCCTACTATGGGGCCATGTTCTCAATGCAGACCCGTCCCGAGTACCGGAGGAAGGGCTTTGGGATCCATCTGGCCTACCGCCTCACGAAGAGTGTTCGCGAGCGGGGCTACGTCCCCTTCGTGGTCATCCGTCCCGAGAATGATGCCTCTCTTAGTCTCTACAATAAGTTGGGCTTCAAAAGAAGTTATCAGACGGTCCGTGCTGTTCTTCGGCCTCCAATTGAATCGAACGCTACTGATGTTCAAGACGGGGAAGAAGAACCGAAAAAAGAAGGAGAAGAAGAAGTAGTAATTGGAAATTCGATAAATCATGAGGGGGGTTTGAAACAGGAGGAAGAGAAGTAATTGTAAACACAGGCAGCATTGGCGCACTTTACCAATAATAAGAAGAATAATTAATTTTAAAATAGTGATACAAAGATAAAACGTGTGAGGGGCATTGGGCTTGGAATTTTTAATAAATGTGGCGCAGCATCCGAAACCGTATCTCTATGAAAATAGATATTTATTTGTTGTTTTTATTTCATTATGACAAATAATTTTTTATAAATATTTAAAATTGGAAAAGTACTGGTGGGGGAAATCTGCTTCTAGTGAGGCAAAATGAACAACTTCGAAAAACAGAAACAAAAAAATTGTAAAATTATGTACAAAAATTGAAAAATATATATTAGAATACATTTCTGCGATCTGTGTCGATATAGTGAAAATCTAATAAAATAAATAAAAACAAAGAACTTGTTATCTTTTATATTGTCTAATTTCACAAAAATATATACATAAGGTGTACCGGTTTGCGCTTACACTATTGTCAACACAAAGTTTGAAAGTGTCACACGGTGTAAGTCGAAACCGGTTCACTTTCTGTGGAATTAGACGATATAAAAGTTGAGCAAGTTATTTGTTTTTATTTATTTTGGAAAATGTATATTATCATACCATTTTAAGGCGTTTTTCCGGCGATCTGTCTCCGCTGGTTGTCCTGTTGAGGTTCTGTGTTTAATTCCTGAAGACATAATCTGTTGTTTATACATGAGTGGTGTCTCGTTTAGAGCACGGAGTAGAAACCATCAGAGTAACTAAAGATGTACTGTAATGATAGAAAAATGTAAATTTTAAAATTTAATAACATTATTTTCTTATGTAAAACTTATTTTACCATCTTGAACTACGGTTTCCCGTACTGCGACACAAATACATGAGCAATAGCTACATTTAATTAATGTATTTATTTAGAGTCAAATTTCGAAATCATTCTCTCCTTTTAGGGCTCTTTACTCGTATAGTGAACCAGATTCAATAGGTAATGTTTTACTAAGGTAGAGATTAGGGCAGTACTGAACGCTGAAATTTGTATTTGTTTAATGCAATTAAAATACATATCTTGGGGTGGGGAAGCCATCTTACCACCTGTCAATTTTCATGGATATTTTTATATAAATGACCTTTTTGGTAATTTTTAAAATTTTAATTGCTTGTTTTCGCTCAGACAATAGAAAGTAAATCTTTTCGTTGATATATGATTCAAAGTTCATAAAAATCTACTCGTGGCATCGTGGCTTCACCAAAGATATCTGAAAAGTATTTATGATCATTATAAAACTGATTAATCGAAGATAAAAAATATACAAAATTGTTTGCAAAAAAAAACATAAAAAACATTAGTAAACGAGGCATGATCTGAATTTTACCATCGATATACTTGTTATGAAAGTAAAAAAAAAACAATATATTGGTGACATGAATGAGAAAAATATTGAAACGGTGATACGCTTGGGAAACATTTGAAAATTGTCATTGAATGTTAAACCAGGACATAGGACATTCGGTCCTAGTGACGAAGGATGAGAAGCTAGAGAGATTGCCAGGCAATTGAAGAAATTAAAGAGAGGCTGCACAGTTTTGCGCCCAAGTATGTGTTAATGAACGTAAGATGATCTGTATCACTGTGGCTTTGAGTTTACTTTTGAAATTTTGATTTTATCTTCTTAATGCAATTTGAGTAAAACTGTGGCAATAGTTGACTTTTTAAAATATTTTGGGACTTGCATGGGACCATTCAACTATGAGGTTATATCGCATCCAGCCAAAGCGCTTCGTTCCTAGGTTTGGTGTACTTAGCCCGACTCTACTGTGAGAGTCTTACATTTTGCGTAATCAGTACTTAACCCGACTCTACTGTGGGAGTTTTACATTTTGCGTAATCAGTACTTAGCCCGACTCTACTGTGGGAGTCTTACATTTTGCGTAATCAGTTATTTTAATAGGGTAGAGGATTTATTGACCTCGCATCTGTGGTACATATACTAAAAATAGTTGACTTTAAATAAATATATTTATCAAATACACTAACTATTGTGTATTTTAAAAATAACTTTTTCAATATAAGAAATAGAAAAAAATGTAAGTTTAAAGCTCATATCATAGAGGTGCCATTTTAAAATAAAGCTTTCATTGCCCAAGTACTGAAAAAGTTGATCGAAATTTAGCTGAGCATTATCTCAAAACACCATTTCTCACATTATTAAAATTACTTATAATCTATGAAAAAAAAGCTTTATAGATTTTTCCTCGTTTCGATGATATTTAAATTCTGAAAAATAGTATTAGAAAAAAAACTTAAATAATGTTGGAAGTGAACTTCAAAGTTGGAGGCTCGGTACTTACCGAAAGGACTCATGATGACGTACTGCCTTCTTCCTAGGGTTGCATCACAGATTTTTGTATAATTATTTTTTTATAATAATAAGTAGACTTAATTGAGGCAGATCAAAATGAATAAAAAAAACTTCAAAGACTTAACTAAGAGCGTACTTTGAAGTTCATTTTCACTTTTTTTTTTTTTTTTAAGATACACATTAGTATTTATTTAAATTATTAAATATTTAACGTACTGCTAAGCTATTCAAATTTATATTGCGCCACTGCTACCTGTTATTTTCTTTCAGGGAAGGACGTAATGTGTAATTACATTCAATTATAATATTCAAATTTTAAAACTAATCCCTGTACATTTTAATTCTACATTTACTTTTTTTAAATTTTACTCACACTTTTACTTGCCGAAATGAGTAGAATTCTTCCAATAATAAATCAAAATAATTAATTTTCAAAAGCTTAACAAATAAGTCTTGTGTACATCATTATGATTTCTCTGAAAGAAAACAATTTGTTAATTCTGGAAGGTTTTAATGTTACCGTAACAATCTGTGATAATCAAACAAACGTTTGTCTGTCGAAAAACGTTTTACTTATTTTTTTTTTATTGTTTGCAATAAGACTAAAGCTATTGTGATTTTCATAGAATATCTGTATTATTATTTAAAATTATAGGCTAATGAATTGTTTTTTTAGAAATCTTTAGAAAAAAATTTGCAAAAACGTTTTTTTTTTCTTAAATATGAAATGACAGAATGAGAAACGATTTATCCTAAGTCCACGCTTTTCTTTAATATTTAATTTTTTGACTGATGTTTGTCAAAGAATGTATTCCTTTCCATCATTGATTTTTTTAGTATAATCAGTGAATTGGAATTATTTTAATATATATATCTATTAATTTTTTTAAATTTTTGTTGGAAGACTTTTGGAAATTACAGGGTGTATGTATTGTCCAGGGGAAAATAATAAGATAGATGTCAGACTGCACAATTTTGTTCTTGTATCAGCCACCGACCGGTCTCATGGTTATGTTGAGCCATCCATCATCTTGTGAGAAGTCTACATCTCTCTAACAGCTGTTTTTAGGGTTCCGCAGCCTCCTAGCGTCTGAAGTTTACAGCCGATGATCGTTATGAATTTTCATAGGAAGATAGATGATCTTGTGAACGTATATATATTTATGTAAAGTAATAATTCGAAGGTACCTCTACATCAGGACAGGTGTATAACGTGAGGAAAACTGCAAATTAATATTTTTTTAAATTTTCAGGATGTGTTCCTATTTTTTTTATATAATTTTTTTTTTTTCCGCACCAATTAAAAATGTTGCCGTCCCTGTTCTCCATTAGGGATAGAAAAAAAAAATCCGCATCCCATCAAGGAGGATCATTGTTGAATAAATCTCCTAAAAACCAGCTCAAACCTTTTTTTTTTTTAATTGTTCGAAGCACTGGTCGCTTGCTACTAGCTTTCAAAGCTATAAAAATGTGTCCCCATCTTACCTTCAGAATTATTTTACCTAAAAATATGAAAATAGCTTATAAATACATTCATTTATTGTGACTCATGTCCAGGCTTTAACTGCGTGGTCATATCGCCTACTACCAGTGCGCTCTTTCGTCAATCTGGTGGACATAGCTCTACTTTAGGAGTCCTAAATTTTGCATACCCAGGTTTATTTTTCTAGGGGTCTTTAACGAGTACCTGACGTTGCACAGATGTAACTATGGAACCATTTTTGTGCGTTGTCCAACACGAACTTTGCTACTCTCCCACATCTGTTCTAGTTGCAGAAGACATCTTTCTACTTCCATCCAAGTTGGTACACTTGTTAATAGTGCAGTTTTTGATAATGTTTGGATCCGAAATAATCCTATAAAATAGTAACAAAGCTGACTTATTCTCAATGTTTTGCGTGAGAACTTCCCCAAACAACATAACCCAGGTTCTTGCAGGTCTGCCACTCTGGTGGCTCTTGACACTTCTGCCAGGTCCTTTGCTTCATTATCACGTTGGGCTTCCTACTGCTTGAAATTCTTCCGACATCCCCCAAAAACAAATCTATTAATAATTTGTGTTTTTCTTCAAAATGTCTATACTTTAATTAATTTTTTGCCAGTAAAGTCTAGGGATCGAAAATAATTAAACCTGGTGTTGTGTGCTTAAATAAATGAATGCAGTTTAATGAAAAACAAAACAAAGCAATTAATTAATTAGTCATGAGAATTAATACATTTAATTGTATATATCTTTTAATATTTAATGATTTTAATTGAAATTATTTATTTAACAATAAGGATTACTTGTCAACGTTATAGAAATAAATAAATTGAAAAAAGTCGTCGGTGAATCACAGGCAATTTATTCCTCTTGCGCGGATCTACCGATTTAGTTGAAAATCAATAAGTGTCTTTCTCAGGGACTTTTGAATTCTCATACTAAATTTCGAGTTGATATATTAATAACATCGATGTTTTTAGAATTTTTGAAATGAACTCTCTCCTTCCCTTTGGGTGGTTCGGCTGCAAATTGATAGGCGTTGTTCCTACGGAGTTTTAGATTTAGATATAAAAAAAACATTAATTACAGTGGCAGTTATTCAGGTTTCTGTGTTAAGCCCTCGCCCTAATCCTCTCTTTTGGTCAATTTGACTGAAAATTATTGATTGTCTTTGTGTGACTCGGGATATGGGCACTCATATATTTATTCAGGTCCAAGGTTGGTTTGGCCTGATGCTATATCGCCAATTTTACAGCAGATAACCTTCTTCTGGAACCAGTTCATCTTCTTGGTTAACTCTTGTCCGGCTTCCGTTTTTTCCTGTCTTTTAGCTGTGCCTTATAATACCTTTTAGCCGGACAACCTCCAACCAACTCAGGAGACATTTCACAGTCATTCTTAGTTTCCGTCCCTTTTCCACGCTAGTTCCCTTTGTCTTCTTCATTCTTAGAGTTGACAAACTTCTTCCATTTTTCTTCTTCTTTCAACACGTTCTTGTTTCTGCTGCTCTTCTTCTGTCTTTGCGGCTGTACCCTCACTGTTGAACCAACAATACTCCCGCCGGATGGGGTCTAGATTAAGATGCTTTTCAGATGCGATTGCACTATATTTCCTCTTCATGAGTCCTCTTGACGCTCGTGATCAGTTGCAGTGTATACTGAGGACAAATTTCGCATAGTACGAAGCGGACGACGAATAGGAAACAAAATATTGGAATAGATCCTATCTACCTCACAAAACTGAGGACAGTCTCTTCCAATTATTTTTCATATTTAGTTGGTGTTGAAACACTTGTAAAAAGAAAGACAACTGAAGATATAATGACTATGTGCAATGCATAACGACTGATCGAAGCAGGCTTTGAAATATGTATAATTTTCTGTGTTCAGTTGTATTATTTGATTTGTACCTATTTATTTATGTGTAATTATATTGTAGTTTAAATTTTCTAGATACATTTATGTACGTATAGGTAGTAAATAGCTTGATATATTTACATCCACTTCCAACTTAGGTGCAGACAGACAGACTGTGTATATATTATATTATTAACAATGGGTAATATATGAAAAACCTTCAAGAGTTAATTATTTATATGTTAGAAATTTTTAAATTACCATCCAATTTACGAGAGTCAGCTTTACATAGATATTATTAAATTATCCTTTACAAAAATTAGTATTTTGAAGTGATTAGCAATTTTGATACTATATTAAAGGCCCTTAAATTTAAGAAAGTGTATTAAAAAATTGGCGACAAAAAAGTTACTTATTTTCTTAAGAATGATACACCTTCATTTCTTTATTTTTGTTAATAGCTTTAAAAATTATTTTTTAGTTTCTCATTATTTAAATTTTTTCAAATTCATTTCAAAAAAATATCTTACAGAAATTAAATTGATTAAGATGAAGAAATATTAAAATGCAAATTACTTAATAATAATTATTCAGATAAGATTTTTAGTTGGTAGAGATGCTAGATATTTTAGTTTTTTCTTGACTAAGAGAAAATTAGATAAGCTTTTTTTATGCAGTTTTGTAATATTCAATAATTATAATTCATGGCAACAATAATTTTACCTATATATTTTTTCTTTTAAATTTTGAGTACAAAAGGAGGAAAAAAATTAATCTCTCGCAGATTACGTAGTTTTCCTGATATATGTATGTAAGTACATATCTTTAAGAATTTTGCGTACGTAAATAATCCTTTACGAATTCAATTTTGTATGCTCCTTGCCATGTATATTTTGTTAAAGTTACCTATTTATTTTCTAACTTATTGAACAGAGTTGTGAAACTCATAATAATATTAACTTTTGAGTTGTGTAAGGAGATATATATAATAATAATATATTTGTTACAGCTCTTCAATTCTCCCAATTTATATATATATATATATATATATATATATATATATATATATGTATATATATATAAGTTATATCCACCTTTTCTGCCAATTTACTTAAAAATAAGGCTGAGGTCAGCTTAAGATAAGCTTCCCTCCCAGGACTCTCTCCCCACAGATTAATTCTATCCTCAGTGCTCGTACCGATCAGATCGTTTCTGTTCATAGTACCTTTGTTTTACTTTTTATAATTAAGAATAAGTTATAATTAGAGCAATTAGTGTATTTTGTAATCTAAATAATAAAGTTCTTTAATTATAGACGTTTCGGAACATACGCTCATCATCAATATCTGTGAGTTATTTGCTGTTCTTGTTAACAATTTTGCTCATATAAATCAAAAAAAAGTTTTCCAGAATATATTTATTGTATAAATATGTATAATATGTTCCGCAAAAACAAAAATTTAATTAATATTAGAAAACATGTCAAGTATAAAGAACAGCAAAAAAATTATATATACTGGTGATGGGAGTACATCCCGAATCGTCTCTCTCTCTATATATATATATATTTAATAATAATAATAAATAGGAGAGTTGTGGAGCTGTAATAAGTATTATTTATTTAATTGTTGTGTACCATATGTTTTTTACTTAGTGTATTATGTAGAAGGAATTTGAGGTTCGGTCATGTAATTGGAAACTCAATATTAGGCCAACGTTTCGGAAACTATTTATTTCCTTCTTCAGGGCCTACAGAATGCAACAAACAAATTGGTCATTATGGACAATGATATAACTAGATTTTTTCTCTTTTTAAGATTATTATTAAGTATCTAGTTATATCATTGTCCATAATGACTAATTTGTTTGTTGTGTCCTGTAGGCCCTGAAGAAGGAAATAAATAGTTTCCGAAACATTGGCCAAATATTGAGTTTTCATTTACACGACAGAACCTCGAATTCATTCTACATTGAAGATTCTGTCGACTCTATTAATCATTACTTACTATGTTCTATGTACTATGTTCTATTTACCATTTTTTTTAAATTTAGATTATGTTTTTTATTGAAATGAAATCAGTTTACTGTCTAAATCTAACATTATTTATTTTTAGATATACATACGCTATATCTTGTAAGGTGTTTAATCATTAGAAAATGTAGCAAAGAACAAAAACATTCTAATCTTCTTCACCCTCCCTTTGTATAATCTCACAATTTTCAATCTATAATTAGAAAAAGTTAGATGAAAAAAATATATATACAATATTAGAAAATGAAATAATAATTTTCATAAATCTTTGCTAAAAATTAAAACTTCAATATATTTTTCAATTAAATATAGAAGGAGCATTAAAAGAGGAACTATAAAAAAAAAATTCCGCAAGAAAAGTTTCAAATGTAGTAACCTATTTGTATTAAATTTAATTTTTTATTTTATTGATATATTTCTGCTTTTACTTTTAATAAATTGTTTTCTCACTTCAGAATATGAATACACTATAAAAAGAAAAAAAAAAAAAAAATCTTTATGCTCATCTTCTCAATTTTACTTTGTAATTTATTTTCCACATTACCTAATTGTCTGGACTCCAGGTTATCTATCTCTGAAGAATGAGAAACGAAGTACCCCGGTACCGTAAGTACCATAAATCTCAGTCGAACAATAATAAAAGTAGTCGGTGAATCAATGTATTTCCCCGGCTTGAATTAATCAATTATGTTCTGTCTCTCTTTCTCTCTCTAGTTATTATGACTCATGCCCTGGCTTTAACTATGAGGTCATATCGCCTACTACCAGAGCGCTCTTTCGTCACTCTGGTGTACAAGAGTCCGACTCTACTATGGGAGTTATAAATTTTGCCTGCCCTAAATTTTTATTCATCTAGGGGCAGGGTTCTTTAACGAGTACCTGACATCGTACAGGCTCGGGACCATCCCTTAACGTCCCATCCGAAGGACGGCGTACTTAAGTTTATTTTATTTCCCAGATAAAATAAACTAAGGGCCTCGGTCGGTTCTAATTGTTTTTAGTTCCTCAGCTTTACGAAGTTAGGGGAAGATATGAAGTCGGTCAAATATTCGATGCGAAGTTTTCAACGGAATATCATGTTTTCCGACTTCCAGATTCCAAATGACGGGGTTAGAATCAAAATGTTCCAAGTGGCATTTTTGAAAATTTTTCGTTAAGTGCATAAATCGGGTACCAAAATGATAGTTCTATTCAGGAAAAAAATTGTACTAGTGAAATCCTAACCAGTGCTGAGATCTAGTGGCAAATCACTTATACCATTTTGGCGACATGAACAATTAACTGAACATATAACTAGTGACCTTGAAATTAAGATTTTTATTCAATTTTATGGTTTGCTAACAGCAACTTTCACCATAAAAGGAGAAGACAAAATATTTCCGGTTTTTTTGAATTATAGATTTTTTAAAACAGTTAAGCACTTAATGCTCAGTTTCTTTAAAGTTTTAAAAATGTGAGACCATTTTCATTCTAACCCCATCAAATATGAAAAGAAAAGACAGAACACGATAACACTCGACAGAATGAGTGTTGATACACGAAATTGTACAGGTGAAACCAGAAGCCTCCAACGAAGACACCTATTGATTTTCAATCAACGACCTAAGCGAAGGGGGAGATTAGCCTCCCGACTTAATAAAAACATTTTAATAACTGCTGATAAAATAAATGTTTCGACACAAAATTTCATATGTGAATTCAAAACACCATAAGGACGACACTTATTAATTTTCAGCTGAATCGGCAGAAGGGGAGTGGGACTCACCTCAATGACTCCTATGTAATGAATTTATCGAGATGAAATTTCATATTTGAGGACATAACCATATTTCAGCAATATCGGCCGAAGGAAAGAATTGGGGTCAATTTAAAAAAACGTATAACTGCCGAAAATTTAGTAGCTCCTATGTAAGTCAACTATTGAATATTAGCGCAAACGGGCGACTGGTTTTGGAGGGGGAATGAAAAGTTAATTGATTAATTCATTCTGGGGAACCCAGCCAGTAATTCACCGACGACTTTATTTTTTTCAGAAAAACTTTGAAATCAGTAGGTCGGAGAACTTGAAATTCCGTTGAAAACACAACGAATTTCTGACCGATTTTATAACTTCCCCTGTGCTTTGTATAGCTGGGGAAGTAAGAAGTTAGGGCAAGGCTGCACCAGAGCCATCTAGCGGAGGCTCATCAAAGGAGCCCATGGTAATTACTTCTAAGTTAACTCTAGATCTGAATTATAAGCGTTCTCAACTTGGCCTCAACCACAAACTGAATGTCTACAAGACAGTTATCAGACCTATCTGGACATACGTTGGGGTTCTCCTAAGCCCTCTCACCAAAAGAATTCAAGCCATTCAAAATAAAATACTTCGAACAATGCCCACACTACGTTTCGAACATAACATTACACCACAATCTCAACACAATTCTTACAAAAAGTCATTCAACAGTTATACACTAATTTGTACAAAAAGTTCACCCGAACACAAAATTGTAAGGGGTCTCGGCTCGGCAGGACCGAGATGGTGGAAATAGGAATACTTATCATGCTTTGTAAGAGCTGAATAAGGTGGAACTATATTTTTAGTGAGGCCCCTATGACCTCAATAGTTCCCAAGGAGCAAGTTAGGGGGTGAATTATATATTAATAAGGGTGGGAAATGGTAGTAAGATAGAATACGTACCTTAGCTATTGTCTTGAAAGAAAACCGTTGAATCTCGGCACAGAATTCTTCAATTCCACACTACAGTCATATCTGCATCACCGACCTATCTTCGACTGGTCAGCCTACACTGCTAACGGGTCTCGTATACTTCATACAGTCATAGATTACCGCTCCAATGTCGACACACTACCCTCCACGACGACTGAATCGTCGTTGGCCGCGTGACCTCTTGTCTGAGGAGACGATGGTGCTGACCAGCCGATTCACCAAGTGATTCAACTGATTTTTTTTTTCTTTCTTTTTTTTTTACTTTTTTTAAGTTCATATTATCTTATTGTGTTCTCAAAGTTGAAAATTGTCATATAAATTATGACAAAAAAAAGATCTGAATTGCTATAGGATTGTAATTTTTAATACTTTTTCCATGTAGGAAAACAGTCAACTCGTCCCATCCATAACTATAGAATAGCCTTGTTCTTGCAAATTGTGTCAACGGTTTTCGCATAAATGGAAAAAACGACATTCCACGCTCTCTCATTTCAAAACTGTTTCCGGCGTAGATCTCTAAAAGCGGGCGACGGTCGAAAAAATATATTACATATAAAATATAAAAATAAAAAAAAGATATTCTAAAATACGTTGCCATGCGTTACAGTAAATTATTTTTTTTATAATATGAAGTTGTTGTTTTTGACTTATGCCAGGATATAGGTCTTAATCAAGTACCTGACCAAAAACAGTAATAAGTAACAATTTTATGGATCAATCGATAAAAATTTTTATATATTAATTCAAAACCTCAAATACGAGGCCTATCAATTGTCAGCCGATGTCTAATTGCGAGCGACTCCCCTGAGAATGCAAGTTCTGAAGAGTAATTTAGAAATCTAAACTTCCCCTATATTTTTATTAGCTAATATCTAATAAATGCTCAGAAATTAATTATTATAATTGAAAGTTGTTCTGGTCAATGTTTTCTAGATAGTTTGCCCCCTTCTGTATTTATTTTATATGGAAAGAACAAGTAAAAGTAAACTTTTTAAAATAGATTTTCGACTGAATAAATAATGACAAATAAATTTATATAAATATAGTTTATTTGTTAAAAAAATAAATTTAAAAATAATAACAATGGTATGGCAACACTGCTGAAAACTTTTCTCTAGTTGTGTAGGTGCATTTAGTGTTATAATATTATCCGAAATGGTAAGTGTTTATAATCAAGATTTATCTCTTCAATCTTTCGTGATTGCTCTTCTTAAACATGAAAGTATATGAATTTTACCCCATCTTAAGAATGTAGAATAGATAATTTGTAAAACTTACTTGTATTTTTGTAGTTATATGATGGGGAATAATCATGTGCCCAAAGGTGCAGGTTATGAATCATAGATACCTAAATGTTATATTGGAAATTTACTTTTTTTCCTTAGTGGCCTTTATTAAGATTGAGTTATAACGTTGTTATAAATGATAATAGCCTAATAGCTTAGTTTTTCTTTTATTTCAACATTTCTTGCTATATTCATATACTTTTTTTTTTTTTTAGTGGGCGTATTTTTTTTAAATGTTCATTTCATTTGTTTTTAATTTTTTTTTAACTTTGTTTAATTTTTATGTTTTATGAACTCGAATTAATGTGTATTGTTTTAATTGACAGCAACCTCAAATAATCTTATTGAAAGAAGGGACTGAGAGTTCCCAGGGGAAGTCTCAGTTAGTTTCCAATATAAATGCTTGTCAAGTGGTGTCTGACTGCATCCGAACCACCCTCGGACCCCGGGGCATGGACAAACTGATAGTGGATTCAAATGGGAAAGCCCTTATATCAAACGATGGAGCAACCATTTTAAAACATCTTGACATTGTTCATCCTGCTGCCAAATGTTTGGTTGATATCGCCAAGTCTCAAGATGCTGAGGTAAATTATGCTACACTATTAACAAGTTGTCTTTCTTTTTTTTTTTATTGGAATTATGCCTGATGTTATGTTTTAACAGATAATTTATTTCTTATATTAAAATTCACGTATATCATTAATAAATTAAATAATTTTAATTGGAGTTTGGTCCGTTTTTCGTGTTTTAGGACTTGATAGATATAATTAGACTCAAACCATTGCATTGTTGACTCATGCCCGGGCTTTCGTCTTTCTTCGGATCAATACGTTGGCTTTTAAAATGATATAATTTGTACAGAAGAGTGAAATTTTTATTTACACATTTGGTTAGGAAATTAATAGTTATAAGAATAAATGGGGGTCCTGTGCGAATGTTTAGGCTGAGCATCAAAATTATGGACCCGCCAATGAGAGAGTATAGTCTCATTGAATTGTATTAGTCGATATCAGATAATTATGTTCCAATTTATATAAAATGAAGAGTGAAGACGTGTGGGTAGTTTTATTCAATTTACACGTGACTGATTTCTTCCTCTTTTTTTGGAGAACCGACAGGAGAGTCAACATTTCGACCACATATTCTGGAATAGTATCTGAAATGATTTCTTATTAATACAAATACAATAATATATACTTCAGGAGAACCTGTACTGCTTAACAAAAGGACTAACTGGAGATTCCAAATTTTATGATTTCGAATAAATGTGAGTTTTATATGATTTTTTTTTTTTCGTATTATGTATTCAAAGAAATAGAATGTTGACCCTACCGTTCTCCCAAATATCGTAAAAAGTCAGTGGCGGATAAATTGCGAAAAAGTAGCAAAGTGTGTAAGTTTATTCTTTGCAAGAAACCTCCGTATAGGCGCGCCCAATTGTGTAAACATTTCAAACTCTTTTGTACAAATTGTACTTGTACTTGTTTCCTCTTGCATGGAAAGCCCTCTTTGACTAAAGCATGTCACATCCAGTCGGTGGTACGCTAAACCATGAGAGGTACATGAATTGAGTAGATGTAGACATTGGGTACTCTGAGTATAGCTGTCCAGATCAAGACTACTCCAACAGTTTCTTCGTTACTTTTCCCGGGTATTAAGATACCTTTTATTTATTTTATGTTACTCAACTTCTCTGATCATCACTACCCAAAACAAAAAAGTGGCACTCAACGACTACAACCGTGCGCATAATGGGAACTTGATTATTGTCTCTTTTTGATTATTTTAATGTAACTTTAATTGTTCCAATGTTCTATCTAATGAAAATTAACGAAACTTGATGTGTGAAATGAAGGGTCTTTGATTCATTGAGTAATTGATATTGATTTCCAGTAAGTTGCCCTACTGAAAAGAGAAATGGAGGGAAGACAACTTTGTTTTTTACACATAATTCGAGCTGGAGACACTTATTCCCACTTTTTGTAATGCGTTATGGGCTTTGTTTCAGGTTGGTGATGGTACAACTAGTGTTGTTCTCCTGACCAGTGAGATCCTGAAGCAGCTGAAGCCCTACGTAGATGAAGGAGTCCATCCGCGAGTCATGATGAGGTCACTTCGCAAGGCCACTCAAGTCTCTCTCGACAAGATACACACTCTCGCAGTCACGGTAACCCCGCTTATTTAGACTTTAGTATTCATTTTCCTATTATTTTTATTATTATCGCGGTCTTACGATCGCTTTTGAGAACTTGTAAAGACTTCTCTCAACATAACTTTGATATTTCTCACTTTGCTCCCTGAGTCACTCACAGAGGTTCCCAAGTAGAAAACATTTCATTGTTATATTCAATATAAGGAAATATTGTAATCGTGTGAAAATCCGAGATCATATTTTCAATGGAATTTCACGTTTCAAGTTGCCTTGAACTATATGTATGTGATAGGAACTTTGTTAACGCTCTAACTCAGAATCGATTGTACCAGTATTCTGTATGAAGATGTTACATATGCTAATCTTATTAGATCTGATTACATTTGGGTCGAAGTGAGACAAGAATTAAGACCACATTACTTAGGCACCTGAGTACATTTTACAAGAAAAAGAACATTTTCTATTAAATACATTTTTTCGAAGGCCGCCTGGTTTGCGAGATACAAGTCGTAAACATTCGCAAAATTACATCTTGAAACATAATTTTTTTGGGCGTTTACTTGATTTACGCGAAAACGGTTAATCGTATCGATAAATTGGCTATTACCAATAATGTTCCTTATTAAATTTTCAACCATCAATATGCCCTCGGTCTATTCATTTAGTGCATATAGCCAGTTGTAGCACATAATAATGGTGTTTTTTTATAGATGTTTGAGTGCAACCTCGAAAGCCTGCTGGCACAAAATAATAAAACCTGTGAGAGGTCAGAATACGTTTTTTTGTTTTGCAACCTGTGAAGTAACTTATTAAGGTGTTTGACTCAACACAATATAAGAAAAAACTATTTGCCTTTGATGAATTTTCGAGAAATTTTCTGAGTTATTATTTTCTTAATGGAGATAACCCTACTGTGTCGCATATTTTTCATATGGAGCCGTGTAGTTATTGGAGTGTTCTTTGTTTCCATGGTTTCACCCTTTGTCCGAACACTATTTTGGAACAACGACGTTTTCCCTATAATTACAGTTTTATGTTTCAGATCGAAAAAAGCAATACCGTTGAACATCGAGCTCTTTTGACCAAGTGTGCTGCCACTGCACTCAGTTCAAAATTGATTCATCATCAGAAAGATTTCTTTTCCAAAATGGTGGTGGATGCAGTTCTTCAATTGGATGACCTTCTTCCATTGGATCTGATTGGTATTAAAAAGGTCCCTGGGGGAGCTTTGGAGGTATTTATTATTTATTTTATCACATTATTCAATAATGCACATTTATGTCGGTGTAGTGTTCATGTTGAGAAGTGGCTAGAGGGAGCAATCTGATGAAGAACGGTTGAACAGTGCAATTTTTAACTTCACAAAAATTAAATTTGCTTTGAAATCATCTCATCTGGCGGCATGCTCAAGATTTTTTTCACCTCCCCGCAATATTGAGCTCAGTACTTTTTTTTTATATTAACATAAATTGCAGTTATATGTTAATATAAAGTTACATTTAAGTTAAGTGAACTAAACTAGTTTTTCCCGGACGGTTTTTTTTCTTACCGGGGGAGTAATACATCTTGGTAAATAGAAAATATAAATAAAGGCAAGTCTATCTTCCAAATGTTTCTTTTATTTTGCTAAGTCTTTAAATACAAGATCATATAGCCTACTACGCGCGCTTTTTTGTCACTCTGCTCAATATGAGCCCGACTCTACTATGGTAGTCCTAAATTTTGCCTACCCTACATTTTTATTCACCTAGGGTAGGGGTCTTTAACGAGTATCTTACATCGTACAGGCTCGGGACTATCGCTTAACATCCCATCCGAAGGACAGCGTGCTTCTTAGGAAAATTTCGACGTCTTAATTATATACCTTGATATTATCACTGTTTTTATTATTATTTGATTTTTTTTAGGAGTCTCTGCTAGTGGGTGGCGTTGCCTTTAAAAAGACCTTCTCTTACGCTGGTTTTGAGATGCAACGAAAACAATACATCAATCCAAAGATAGCCATTCTAAACATAGAGTTGGAATTGAAAGCAGAGAGAGACAACGCAGAAGTGAGGCTGGATACTGTTGAAGTAAGAAATCAACATCAACACATTTATATTTTTTCTTAGTTTTTTTTTTTACTTCCTCAAAGAGATTGAATGAGGGGCATTAAACGGAGATCTTAAAGCTACATCTCTTTGAGACAAGGCTGGGAAGGATTCTTCAGAAATTATGATCTCTGAAGTCCAAAGCAGATCAAACACTGAAGAAAGAACTGTTGGGAGATAACAGTCCTGAGAAACAGTTCTGATCTCCTTAACATAATAGGAGAGAGCAAGACACATATCATCAGGTGACGACATTGATACGAAATTTTATATTTGGGTTCAGACATCCATAAGTAACACACATGTGGCGTTGAAAATCCACATAGGTGGATTAGAAGGGCCAAACTTCAAACTTAATAAATAACACTTCATGGAATGAACATTTTTATATGAAATTTTATATGTGGATTCAGAAGTCAATAAGTAAGACAGTAACTTTCAGGCAAGTCAGACGAAAGAAGAAGGTTGTAGGGGGAGAGCGGAAACTATTACATATAATGCGAGTTTTTTACATATAATGCGAGACATTGACGATTTTGTTTATTTGCAGGAATACCAAAAAGTAGTTGATATGGAATGGCAGATCCTGTACAACAAACTGGAGGCTATTGTCAAGTCAGGAGCTCAGGTTGTCCTCTCCAAGCTTCCTATTGGAGATGTTGCAACACAGTATTTCGCGGACAGGTAAACTTACCTTACCATTCTATCGTACTTAACTTCTTCTAGCTCCTAACAACGTTACCAAAGTCTTTCTTTTACAGTAATCAGAATCAATTATATTCTTAAATTACTATACTAGAAAGGAACAAAGCTATAAAAGTGAAAAATTTGAAGAGAATCGATGTCTCCCTCTTGTGTTAAGTCCCTGCGCAAGGGTCGGCAGCGCCTCTCACGTGTCAACAGCTAGGAAACATACTATTTTGTTTTCAAATTCATGATATTTCTTACTTCCCCAGCTACACGAAGTATAGAGGAAGTTATATAATCGGTTAGAAATTCGATGTTGAGTTTTCACCAAAATTCCATGTCTTCCGATATCTGTCAGTGTGTGTTGTGAACATGATGACTCCCGATAGAATGAACATATCGACATGAAATTGTATATGTGTATCAAGAGCCCCACAAGGCCGATTCAATTCATTTTCAGCAAAATCGGCGAAAGGGAAGGGTGGGGTTAACACAAAAACTCGTAATTGCCGTTGTAAAGAATTCATTGACAGAAAATTTCATATTTAAATTCAAAACCACATAAGGACAACACCTATTAATTTTTAGCGGAATCAGGCGGAGGGAGAAATTTTCTTTCGGGTGGCCAGAAATAGAATGTACGACTGTTTCAGGTAATGAGTGCTAACCCAACTCCTACAAAGAGTCTGCATAATATATAATGGGGTTGAAACCCAGCCGAGGTTCTTAGCTTTATTATCTGGGAGGTGAAACAATCTTGAGCTCGCTGTCCTTCGGATGGGTCGTTAAGCGATGTTCTCGAGCCTTTACGATGTCAGGTACTCGTTGATGACCCCTACCCAACGTTACTAAACATGGATAACCAAAATTTAGGAACCCACACTGATTCTGGCTCATGTCCACCAGAGCGACAAAAGAACGCTACTGTCTGATAATAGTTGAAGCCCGGGGATGAGTCACAATAACGTAACTATGATGACCTCAAAGGATGTTCTCAACATATTTGTCTTAGGATTAAGTTACTCCCTGATAACGGTGGATAACCTCCTAGTTTTTCCCACAATTTAATGTTATGATGATTGTATGTGCGGGATTGATAAGCATGTGTATCTTTACAGGGACATGTTCTGCGCGGGACGTGTGGCCGTAGAGGACATCAAGAGGACCCTGAAGGCCTGCGGTGGGATCATGATCTCGACCACTAAGGATATGGGAGCTGATGTGCTTGGAACCTGCGAGCTCTTCGAAGAGAAACAGATTGGAGGAGACAGGTAGTTAACTATGTCTTCATTATGTTAATTTAAGTTGAAGAGTGCGAGGGGGGACAAGGAGCATCAGGTATTATTACTAGTAATAGCAGTTCCAGATGCAAATTCTTGTTTTTTCCTTCATCAGGAATCAGCTTGTACATAAGTCATATCGACCCAAGTTTTCTAGTGAGCGCACGGTTTCTAAAAATGTATCATTAAAACCGAAATTGGCTCATGAGTTGGAGGGAGGGGGGTACGAGTAAGAAATTTCGTGTCTGAATTCACAGGTGTCATCTACTGTTTTTTGGTAAATTTAATTAGGTAAACATTTTTGTTCATTTTTTTTTACTTATATGTATATCAGTCAAAAAAAATGTAAGTTAATCTTGTAACAATATTGTTACTTGAAATATTAAGCGTACATATGGGGAGGTTACTAACTCATTTTATTATCAATTTTACGTTCCCAGCTATATGAGTTATAGAGACAGTTGTGTAGTCTGTTAGAAATTCTGTGTTAAGATTTTCAGCGGAATTCCATGTTTTCGACCCTCTAATTGCAAAAATGAAAAAAAAAATCCGATCCGGCTCATAGCCTCTAAGGCCAACCTCACATTAGGCAATTCCGAAGAGACGCGACGGATACTCAAGTATCTTGAGGGTTCTTAGAAGTCATTTCCTATGTTGAGTGGTGGGGAGACACAAACGGCGCATAGACCCAGGAGACGCATATCCTACCAGTCTCACGCTACCTGTCAGTCACTGGTGAACACGTGTTCAATATAAAATTTGTGGATGAAATTGAAAAACGCCATGAATTGTACAATTTTAATTTTTATCTAGAGTAGGAATGATTCTTTCGTCATTCGGTAGAATGCTAGGAACTTGGAATCCGACGTTTCCAGCTCTTTAGCAGCAACAAATAATCTGTAGTTAACATTCCTTTCGATGTAAGAATAGCGCCATAATCTTCGGATTTTCCTTTTTCTATTATAATAATAAGACACAACGACATCTTCATCACTTGAAGAATCATCACTTGACATGGTGAACAACTCAGCTTCGGCTAGATGCAGACTGGAGATATCCTAGTCGCTGCACAGTTTCCACAGTGTAAGGAAAAAAATTTCCTACGGGTATCATACCCAAAGACAACTCAAATTGATGATACCTGAGTATCCGTCGCGTCTCTTCGGAATTGCCTAATGTGAGGTTGGTCTAACAGTTGTCCGTGCCTGATCTAGAGTGAGTTAGTTCCATTCCCAGTCCAGACAATTCCGATAGAACTACAAATCACCTGAAAGTGATCTAAGCTGCAATCAAAGGAAATTATAAAAATGAAGCTCATTCAGGTGGAACTTGAAGAACAATATGAAGAAAATAATATATAAATAGATTAAAGTCTGATGATAAGATTGTTGTCATCTGTTCGGGAAAAACCTGCCAAAAACATACTTACTTGTTTTTTTTATTTTTTAGGGATTTAGATTGAAGAGGTTAAATTATGACGAGAAGGGCTCTTTGAAGTATTCATTCCTTATAGAACATTACTCTTACTGGGATGTTATTCAACTTTTATGATCTTATTTCTCCCCATCATCGGAGAATTACGCTATTATTTCTTTCATTTCTTACAGTGATAAATTGTATACATATTTTGATAACTTCGAGAGTTTTTATTAAAGACTGTCTCCATTTGCGCGAGGTTGTTTCCCTTCATCTATCTTATTGCTTTTAATTGTTTCCATCAGCATGATAAAAAAAAAAAAAACGGTTAAGCCACTGCACGGTTAATCCGCCCTTGGAAAATCAGGAATAGAGTGTACTTATTACTTATTATTCAGTGTAATTTGGAACGCTGTTGTTTCCAGAGATCCAAAATGAGCCTTTTTTTATTGTTTTCCAGACCACTCTTACTTACTAATAGACACTAGTGATGTATTGTTTTCTTAAATAATTTCAGATACAACTTGTTCAATGGTTGTCCCAATGCAAAAACATGTACTCTAGTTCTTAGAGGAGGAGCTGAACAATTTCTTGAAGAAACGGAAAGGTCGCTTCATGATGCCATTATGATCGTTAGGAGGACTATCAAAAATGATTCTGTCGTTGCTGGTAACTTATTTTGAATTTTTTCATTTGTACATATTGAAAGGAGGTTGCATGCCTTGTAATTTAGTGTCGTGTTAAGAATAATAATTGTATTAAAACCATAGAATACAGCAGCCAAAAGAAAGAAAGAAAACATAGCCAAGTTATTGCATAAACATGCCTTTCACTGACGTTCGGGTCTTTTGTTGAAATAAACTTATGTAAAATTTTAAATCTACATGCCTAACAGAAGTTTTATATAAATCCGTTCAGAGGTTTTTGAGTTAGGCCTTTAACAAGAATATAGAGGGTAGATAAAAAGACACGGAAAATAAAGTGTTTCTTTTGACCTGAAACGCAAGGATGTATATATGACGGGGTTAGAATCAAATTGGTCTAAGTGACATTTTTAAAACGTTGAAGAAACTGTGCATTAAGTTCTTAACTGATTTCAAAAATCTATTATTCATTGAAACCGTAAATATTTTGTCTTCTGCTTTTATAGTGAAAGTTGCTGTTAGCAAACCATAAAATTTAATAAACATTTTAATTTCAAGGTCACTATTGATATGTTTAAGTTACTTGTTCAAGTCACCAAAATGGTATAAATGATTTGCCACTAGATCTCAGCACTGGCTAGGATTCCACTTGTACAACTTTTTTCCTGAACAGAATTATCATTTTTATACCCGATTATGAACTTAACGAAAAGACTTTCACCATAAAAGCAGAAGACAAAATATTTCCGGTTTCGATGAATTATAGATTTTTTAAATCAGTTAAAAACTTAATGCACAGTTTCTTCAAAGTTTTAAAAATGTCACTTGGACCATTTTGATTCTAACCCCGTCATATCGTATCCCCATATCCGTAGAAAATTTTGAAATCAAATACCAAAAATTGTTGACTCAGAAAGTATCATAAAGGTTTCTTTTATCTTCCGGATATGTGAGGAAGCAGAATTACAAAGACAAGGAAGCTAAAGCCATTCTGACGATGAGCGCACTCTTCGCTTCTCTATATTGGTTAGTAAGTTTAAAGTTTTTTTTTTTCAGAAAATTTCAGGTATAGTTTTCATTAAATGATTATTGTTGTCTGTTCCAGGGGGCGGTGCTATAGAGATGGAATTGTCCAAAGTACTTCGGGACTACTCGAGGACCATCCCGGGTAAGGAGCAGCTTCTGATAGCAGCAGTGGCCAAGGCATTGGAGGTTATACCTCGCCAACTGTGTGACAATGCAGGCTTCGATGCCACTTCCATCCTTAACAAACTCAGACAGAAACATGCCCAAGGTACTATATCTCCTACATGTTGACACTATAGGTTAGTATTTATGACTCCTGCCCGGGCATTTAACTACGAGGTCATATCTACTACCAAAGCGCTCTTTCGTCACTCTGGTGGACATGAGCCCGACTCTATTGTGGGAGTCCTAAATGTTGCTTACCCTAAATTTTTATTCACCTAGGGTAGGGGTCTTCAACGAGTTCCTGACATCGTACATGCTCGGGACCATCGCTTAAATTCCCATCCGAAGGACGGCATTCTTAAGTTTATTTTACCTCACAGATAAAATAAACTAAGGGCTTCGGTCGGATTTCGAACCCACGATCTTGAGCTCAGAAGGCAAGCACGCATACCACTGAGCTACCGGCGCCCCTTTATTATATCAAATATATATATATATATATATATATATATATGTATATAACTAACGATTAAAATAACATGTTATCCTTGGCTAAACCACAATTATATTATTTTTTTTTTCTCCTGAAAATTGAATTTTTTATCTTACGGACAGAGAATTTATATTTCCTGATGTATTATGTATAGGTTCTGTATGGTCTGGAGTTGACGTCAGTCTGGAGGACATCTCAGACAACATGGAGAAATGTGTATGGGAACCGGCCGTTATTAAGATCAACGCACTGCAAGCAGCCTGTGAGGCGGCTTGTCTCATCCTCTCCGTGGACGAGACTGTGAAGAACCCAAAGTCAGGCGGTGGTGGTCAAGGAGACCAGCCTGTACAGATGGGACGTCGGGGACCTATGTGATCCAGTCCGTAAGTGGTGTCCACTTCCTGGGTCAGGGTATAAGGGAGTGTGCCAACATTAAAGTTAGAAGGATAAAAGAATACACACACTACTTGTCAATATTTTCAATATATCGGTCAAAATTACACGACTATAGTTTCGCCTCTTACGGCTTTATCAAGTGAACTAAACACAAATTAGGCAATGTGACAACAGTAACTGTAAATAACTAGTGTAGATGATAGTAGTAGACCAAGTCTAACCTAAAATAAGTGAATAGAGAAAATTATTGAATATTAAATATAGAATATAATATATTCATAATCTATTGAAACATGTAGAAATTAATAAATTAGGAAAAGTACACTCGCATTAAATAACAATTTTTCTTACTATGGGCAAAAACTATCTTAAATATTCAGGTTAAGTTCTATTTGTTTGTTGAGCATAATAAAGTTTCGGTTTTTGTTGATTTATTAACTTCTAGAGCTTCTAATAGGGCTTTGATGCCATAAGAAGCGACTATAGTCGTGTAATTTTGACCAATATAGTGAAAATATTGACAAGTAGTGTGTGTATTCTTTTATCCTTCACAATACGAATTTTCACAACGTAGACCTGGAATCAGTTCAACAATTAAAGTTAGAGAAATTTAATTTGCTTGAAATTTGTGAAACAAGGTATATCAATCATTATTAAAACAAGGATTGGGTCAGTAGAATATTCGGTGTAGTTTACGCTTAACTTTCATGTATATTCAGTGAGTCAAAGTTGTGTTTATTCGGATCTTTTTATCATGTATGGTAACGGCGGAAAGATAGCAACCTCCTGATGTTGCGCCCTACCATCAAAATATAAGTTATCAGTTTAATTTTCTCTTCATACTAAATGTAGTCTATGTAGAGCTAACAGAGAAGGGATAAGATAAATTGGTCTCTAATTAGAGACTAATATTGCAAGTTATCTAACGTATAATACAAATTGTGACCAAATTTCGAATTATCCAGCGAATATATCTGTACAAGCAAGTATATTATTCACGAAATATTTTACCGTTATTTTAATGTGTGTTTTGGGAAATGTTCAACATTACAAGCCTCCATGCCGTCGGTCATATCGCTCATTTGCTGCAACAACGATGTAACTCAAAAACTGATTTTCCAGGAGAACTTTTGACCTGTAATATAACTTGATGCACACAATAGTGACAACCTGCCCTCTCTCGGCGAGCAGATGTGTCGTTCTACCCGCTAAAAGTATATCTGAGAATGGTTCTTCCTATGTCCATAACTCAAAAAGGTCCATTGCTTAGTATGTCGTTGAATATGCTGCATGCTTTCAAACTGATGCTTCAAGACAGCCATTTTGGTAATGAGGAATTTCCCTGTGTTTCTCTCCTCTTCTCAATCTATTGCTTTATGGTTGAAGTATTTGTGAACAAAAGTCATTTTCCTGTAACAAATAAGTGAATGAAATGGTGCAAATTCGAGCCATAAGCCACCAGATTATGTACGTACTATCTGTGCTGCAAATCTCCGAAAGATGTTTGGTACCATTTTTGATGAGACCGTCTTTGTTAGGGAATGTTCACGTCAGAGGCGCCAACTATAGCCTACAAGTCTAAAACCAATTTTTGCGGTTATTTTTCAAGAAGACATTTCCGGGAGTGCTTTTTCCCCTTCGCTTTAGATTACTTGACATACATTTGACTTGAGTTGAGTTACTTGACGTACATTTTACCAAAGTTTCAATTTCCAGTCAAAGTGCATAGTATGGCTAAAATATGAGGATTCGCCAACGTAATTATTGTTGTATTTTTTGTAAGTAATTTTTAACATTTATTTTTCAGATTGACCAAGAAATAACTCAATTTCATCGTAACATCATTGGAGATCGCAGTTGTTGTCACTTCTCCAAACTGTCTGTCACATTTTGCTTATAAACGCTTTAATAACATCTCATTTACTTAATATGTTGCATCTCCGAAGAATTTTTTACATTATGTCTAATATAATTTATAAAATAAAATTTTCATTCTTTAATGTTTTTATTGAATTCCCTGCTAATTCCTCGCCAAATTAATTAAATAAGTTAAAACGGTAAGTGCAAGGATAACATTTTATAAAAATAAGGGCTTTATAGCTATATTCAAATATAATGCATTATTAGTTTAGTAACCACCTCATTTCTTATATAATACGTATTATATAACTTTTTAAATATAAAATTACTATTACATTTTTTTAAATTTTATTATATTATTGACAACAATAGACATCCGCCCCAACTCAGGGATTTCCCCAGGAGGTCACGATGTTACAATCTTAAGTAATCTCAGTCAATTTTTGAGATTTGTATACAAATGACAAGCTAGCAAACTTAAATGTCACTTTTGAACTTAGTGCTGACGGTACACTTTATGTACGTATTTTTTGTGGAAATTAGACAATATAAAAGTTAAACATACAGATCGCAGAAATGTATTCTGACAATTAGAATACATTCTCCTGTTTCTGGCCAATGAGAACGCACACCTCCTCCCCCCTACTTTCAACATATCATCAACTCTGGACAGCAGCCTATGCTTATAAAACATTACCCTTTATTATAAGAAGGAAAAGCAAAAAAAATAATATATAATAATAGGAGAATAAATAACGTTAATAACAACAATGAATATATCTTATTGTATAATTTCAATAATATAATTGTAAATTTTAAAAACAGTACTCGACTATCAAAATATAATCATACATTATAAAATGGTTACCTGTAAGTTCTGAATGTTTTCGAGATGTACAAGTTAACAACAGAGAATGTGTGGCCTCTTCAGAGAAGGGAAAAGAAAACAAAAAAAGACAAAATAAAACTTCATACCACAAAATTTAAAGTAAATAAGAAATAAAACACATAATCGTTGACTTATTTTAAAATATAATTCATTATGGAATATAACTTATTGACTGGTAAAGTTAAATTTAAATACCTATTTTCATGAAGAAAGCCAGGAGTCTGAGTCTCCATTTCTGGATGTTATTGACAAGAACGAACCTTCCAAAATTGTAACTACTGCACTACCAAATAGTTTAGAAGTTGTTCGAATATGAGAGGTTTCAAATTCAAATTTCATATACTATATATATATATTCAATGTAAATAAAATTTAAGTTAAAGAAAAAAAAAAACACTTCTATATCACTAATAGTTTAGTTCATATAAAGTTGTCCCAGCGAGATAACATCAGTCACCAGTTTTTTCTCAGAACTCACAACAGCTGAAGTAAAAAAAAAAAAAAAACTTGTATTTTTACCACGGTTTAAGATGAAATGTGAAATTAAAAAATAAATAAATAAATAAATCGCAAACCGGATTGTTTGAATTGATTTTAGTTAAATTTAGAACTGCCACAGTAGAGAGAGACAAAGAGCGCTCCGGTAGTAGGTGATATGATGTTAAATACAATTGAATTAGATATTTCTATCTTAAAAGATCTCGGGTTCGAAACCCGGTCTTTTTTTTATCAAAGAGGTGAAAAACCTTGAACGTGTTGTCCTTCGGATGAGACGTAAAGCGATGGGTCCCGAGCCTGTATGATGTCAGGTACTCATTAAAGACCCGGTTAAATTAATTAAAATTTAGGGTAGGCAAAATCTAATACTCCCATAGTAGATTCTCAAGTCCACCAGTCGAAAGAGCATACTGGTAGTAGGCAATACGACTTCGTAGTTAAAGGCCGGGCACGTCACAATAACTGTACACAATCTCAAATCTTCTAGCTGTTATAAGACTGGGATAAATACGAACTGGTGATCGTGTGTATAACGTTGGAACACCACACACTGTATTCGTGTTCAAATACACTGGTTATCTACAAAAAACCTCTCAAAATGAGCACATTTTATGAATATATTTCGCTTGGTAATTACTTCTATTTTGAAGCATTTTCTAAAATGAACTATTTTTTTTCTTTTGAATACAATTACATAATGAGGACATTGCGTTTATTTTTAATTGAAAAATAAAAATAGAAAAACAACGCAAAATTAAATCAAAACCTCATCATTAAAATTATTTTTTTTTATGTACAAATATATACAAAAACAAAGTTTACAAACACAATTAAAAGGAAACAAAAAAGGTATCGTTTAATTTCCTAATATCCACAGATTAAAAATGATTAATTGTCCAAAGAAACAACTAAATATAAATATATTGAAACTTGAAAGTAAAAATAAACAAAAAGAAAAACGAAATATTTCCTAAAAATCCTTTGAGACCCCTTGAAGGTTCATAAAATACCTTGATAGAAGACGCAGGACGAGACCGAAGACATCATTGGAAAGCTCTGCAACCACCACGGGAAGTCTTCTAAGTGCCTTTTGAGTTCGTTTTTTTGTCTGCATTTATTTTGAATTGAAATTTTTGTTTTTGAGGTTATATTATGAGTGTGACCCACCTCGATAAATTGGAAAAGTTGATGAATTTCTCTGTCTTCTTCTGCTGAGCACCGGAGATTCGAAAGATTTTCAACTTCATTATGGTGTACAAAATACTCATCAAAAACACTTTTTTTTTTCTTTTTTTTTTTTTTTGAACAGAAAGAGAACAACCAACCAATAATGGCAAATAATCGTCACTTCTTCTTCTGGTCTTCAAACATTTCAGTTTTGAGACTGCCATAAAAATCTGAAATCACCAAAACCCCATAAAGGGACATATAGCCAGATTACAGTAAAATAAATATACTTGAACACATTTTAATGGCATTTGACTGATATCAATGAGTATGTTAGTGATTATTTGAAATGTTTTCTGGCTAAAAAAAAAAAAGTGACTCGGTAAGTCCACAAAAAATTTCTCTTCGGCAAAAAACATAAATAAATAAAACAAAAATTATAGAGTAATATTTAAAATTAAAAAAGAAAAAAAATAATATAAGAATCACATCTCAATATTTATTATTAAAATACCTGCGATGAGTTTCCCGGCTTCTTTATTTCGCTGCAAGCCATTCCTATATTCGGGGGATAACGTACATACATTATCTGCTATATAAACTTGTGACAAGATGTTAAAAAAAGCTTATATAGTATTTAAATTTAAAAAAAATAATAAACAAATATCAGAACGATTTTTAAAACAAATTTGAATCAAAAAATTCAGCGAACTATTTGTAACGGATGAAAATTGAAAAAAAAAATCAGGATAGGTAAATAAAGTGTTTAAGGTACTCTGTACACAGAATGTTAAGGGAACATTCTAGAATTTTTCTTTGATCCAGACGAGACGTAATTGTCCTCCATCCTTTAAAAAAAAATTGCAATAGAAAACTGGATAAGAACTAAAACACTATATTAACTGAGAGCACAAAAATGTCCGAATTGTGGAGAAATAACGCGACATTCGATGAGATACGGATCATGTCGAGTACTCCTCTTTATCTGCGGGGGCCGCAGAGTTATATGAGATCCGTGTTTCCCAAGATATAGCAAACCAACAACAGGTACATGATGTCTGTTCAACTTCAACAAAAGTAAGGCTAGATGGATGCAGTGATGCACTCGAATAAGTAGAATCTTTCGCCAGTCAGAATCGGATGAATAATATGCAGTTTTGGATTGGACTTTGAGCATATCGGACAGATGAGCGTATCTATAACAGGCACGCCACATAGCAGCGCCTCCCTTAGCAGACCGTTATCCTCACTCTGCCGAAAAATGTCAATATTTATATGCATTTTGCCGTTTAGTGTCGCTTTGAAATGTATTCTACTGTAATCGTTAATATATGTTTTTACAATTCTTACAATTAGTTGCGACCATGTAATATATGCACAGAATACATAAGAAAAAAATGTCTAACAATTTCTTAATAATGGCAGGAATGCAGAATACTTCCAACTGGGTGAAGCGATAAAATATTTCATTCAGCGCAGTTACTGAATCGAACCAGTCAGAAGTTTAAACAATTGTCCAACTAGTTAGAAACTGTTTTCGGCATAAATAAATCCAAATAGCGTGTTTTTAAATTAATTTCCCAAAGTGAGTGGGCCACGCAGAGCCTGTAGTTCGTATGAAGGTGTAGCAACCCGTAGCCGCAAAATAAAAAAAATTACTTTTTTTTTTTTTAATAATCATCTTTGTCGGCCATAGATGGGAAGACGCAGCAGAGGGACAGATCTGAGGTCCCGCCAGGCCACCAATCGCCAGACAGTTTTCATTTTTTTAAAGGCCGCGGCACAGCTTCCCACTCAACCACAGACGGTGAAGGAAAGGAGTAGCGAAGTCAAGAAGCCGCAGCCCTCGAAGACAGCTTCCGTCGCTTCTGGTGCCCTAAGGGAGGAGCCAGAACTGTCCCGGCCTCTGTCCTCAGACAACGGACATAGTACCGCCATTAAATCAACAGAAAATGTCAAAACGGGAGGAGAATCACCCAGCGGTGACACTCCCTGTCGGGCCCAATGGAGCAATGGCAACTCTAATCCAATGCGATGGCTGTGGCTAGCTGCTGAAGCCATTAACGAAAAAAAAAAAAAAATCCAGTGGTAAATGAGAGCTGATGTTTCAGGGACCGTCATTCCACACTCATATATCCGGTATGCTCTCAGAATCACTGATATCCTCTACTGACTACTGGCCGATCCCTAGCCTAGTTTTACCCACAAGATAGATAGAAATAAGAGTGAAGGTTACATACTAACATCTTAACCGAAGAGTTAACCAAAAATGTTAATTTAATGTTGAAAATAGCAACAACTGCGAAATGCATTTTCTTCTACAAAAGTGCCAGTAATATTATTTCGCCTATCTTCGAGTTCCAAGTAGAAAAACATTTAACAGCCACTCTTTCAATCTTTACCAATTAAATATTTAAAATTAACAATAAAAGTCATCAACATAAAAATAAATAAATATCAATGAAGAGAAAAACAGAAAATGAAGATGATTGCAAAAGTGACTGCGCAAAAAGTAATAATATAATATAATAAAGAGGCACAAACGAATTGTTTTTTATTTTAATGAATGTCGAATTTGACAAAAAAAAAATTTTTTTTACAAAATAAACATAAATCTTTAGATATCATCAAATACCTGACTTATGGAATGTAGATGAGATGTGGGTTCTCGGACGCAGGACTTACAAACTGCCACGGCTCAAAACTCCGGAGGAGTACGTACGATTTGGCAAGACGTCACGAGGGGTGACCTCAATAATTATTTTCGATGAAATAATTTGTTAACATAATGGACAATATTAATATAAGAGAAATACATGAAGAAACACTTAAATTGTCTCAGCTTATTACAATCTATTATAGAAGAGTTACTCTTAAAATGGCATAACAAAAAAAAAGTTTTACAGCCAAGTTGAAGGTATGAACCGTTGTTGGGGGCCCCCCAATGGGTGACAACCCCATGTCAAAACGTTCTCATCAAACACAAGTCAGGATAAAAGTGGGGGAGAGATTGAGAAACAGCAGGTAACCATTGCTCACGGTCCCACCTGGCCTACCTCATATCTATGAAAATAAATTAACCTATGTGGTCTCCTACGAAATAAATGTGAACCTGTTACAGAATATGTATTTATAATTCGATAAGTAATCAAGGAAATAACCGGGTTTCATAGAGGATGCTATGAAATGCTTAGAATTCATAAATAAACTCAATGATCGACCAAATTTTCTCTTCATTAAATACTGGTCCTACTCACTCTGGATTTTTTTTTTTTTTGCATACCTATGGAGAGGAGGCAACGTCTCCTACAATGATTGTAGTATTCTCAAAAATTAAACTAAACGATTGGATTTGTATAGGAAAAATACTACGATTTGCATCAGCACCTCTTGAGTAAACAATTTTGAACGAACCGACAGAAAAGCCGGAAGTAACCATGAAAAGTCTGAGTGAAAATGTCTAATCACAGAAAAAACAACACTTTTGCTATAAACTATTATAGTCATCAAGGAGGCAACGGATATATGAATACATAAAAATATTTGATATAAAAAATTACGAATAATCCGGCAATATTTACACAACTATTATGACTGTTAGTTTATTATTATTGTTTTTTACACAATACTTTTGAAATGAAATTTGCTAATTTTTTTTCTTCTAATCTATTATTTTGAATAGACAGTTGCTCTCTTTCTCAGTTATTAAAAAATAATAATAATAATTGATATACAGATATTAGAAAATGTTCAAATTTAAGAACAAATATGTGCACAGTTAAAAACCAGAGGAATAAAAAAATAATGACAGGACATAAGAAATATATGGCTCAACGAAATCATGCAGAATAATTCTACCTCCGAGGGGATGTAGGAATAAGAAAAATTATTAAACAAATTTGCCAAATTAAGAGAATAGTTGCAGGATCTAAACTAAACATCTTTAAAATGCAAATCTGAAACTTCAATATTTTAAAAATAAAACACCTATCAAATGTTTAACGAAAATTTGCGAAGTAGCTGCAATTCAAGGGTTTAAGTCGTTCATCGTTTGTTGTATCTTGAGAAGAGAAATTCAAGAGTACCGTCTTAGATTTCTCTACAACTAAATCGCGCAATTTTTTTCTTATTTTTGAATTGAATAACATTTGGAACAAGGTATTTTATTTTATTTCGGCAGGGAAAATAAACAAGTTATTTATATTGTAGTCTTGTAATACTTGTAATTTATTTTTTAACGTTAATTTTGTAGAAAAATAACGAAGTTTCGAAAAGAGCCTCATTTATTCAAATATCTACCAGACTTTAGATTGCGAATCAACATATTTTTTCGGTATGTTTCTATTTGGTATTTATCCAAATTTGGATTAAATGAGGGTGGGGAGGGCATACATTTGGGCCAATCACTCACCTTTTTGGGGTCCCTCTGAAAAAGAAAACTCAAATGTGACTATACAGTCTCCTCTCAACACAGCCACTTTAAAAAACAACTTTTTACTTTCTCCATACACAATAGCTAATCCTAGACTCTTAGAAAAAATTTTGAGCCCGCCGTCCTTCGGATGGGACGTTAGATCCATCCGTCCCGCGCCTGTACGCTGTCAGGTACTCGTTAAAGACCCCTCCACCTCCCTCTAAGTAACTAAATCTGGGTATGCAAAATGTAGGACCCCCTCCCCACTGTAGAATTGGAGGAGATATGACCTCTTTGTTCAAGCCCGGGCATGAGTCACAATAACTAACTAAAAGGCGAAGCGATTCAATATCAGCGCCTGAATTCAAATCCTTTTTTGTCTGGAGGGATGTAACGTCTTACTGGACAGAATCCACGCTTCGGTCCCCCCAGCACCCGAAAAATGTATACGTATTTTAAATCATACAGAAAATTTTCATCGTTATAATTTACAGAAGGGCGCCAATAGCACGAAAGGATTTTGCTTGATTTCTGTGAATGGGATCAGTTACTTTGAAAAATATTCTTAAGAAAAAGAGTTATTCAGGAAATTTCAGGTAAGAATTTAGATAAGTTCAATTTTATGTTATCTTCTGGATTGAGAAGACTTTGAATAAGACACCTATTTATTTTCAGCCAAATCGGTAGATTGATTTGAGAGAGAGAGCTAAATGAGGATCAATTCGCGCTGGGGAATGAGTGATTCAATTTTATTTAAATTATATATTATACGGATTATAATTTATACAGAAAAGTCAATTTACATTGAGAAATTATCTCACGAAATTTACACGAGATCAGTCCAAGTAATGCTGTCGGAATAGGAAAAAAAAAGTAACAATATCTGAATCAAAAGAGGGAACAATTAAATAAGGTGTGAACAAGAATATCTCGGCGAAGTAGCAATATTTACATAGAATCTATTGAAATTCCTATTGTATGGAGAAAGTGAAGGAATGGACTTAGAGCTGTGATGTGTCATGGTTGAGAGGAGGCGGCTGTGATCCTGTCTCCACTTACCTGTGGGTATCCATAACTGACCGCTCTTTTTGGGCTACCTTCAGTGTCGACGGTGGTAGTCACTGCTCTTCTCTGTCAACAAAAAAAATATTATACTATTATACTTATGATAATTTAATTTAATTTTTTTTACAGAATTTTTCTTTACTTTCCGTTATGTAATCGGACAAAAATGTGATGCGTTTTTAACCTCCAGATTCACAATATGAAAAAAAAAGTCTGTGAACACGATTACTCCCGATAGAATGAATGCATCATCACACAATTTTATATGACTCCAGAACCCTTCAACTATGACACCTATTGATTTTCAGCCAAATCGACCAAGAGGAAGAAGGGGGGATTAGGGAGGAGGCTTAACTCAAAAACTCTTATTACTGTTGCTGTTATGAATGTATCGACACAAAATTCCATATGTGAATTCCAAACTTCATAAAAAAACAACACTTATTATTTTTCAGCAGAATCGGCAGAAGAAAAAGGGGGATCAGAGGTGGTCTCAATTTAAAAACTTCAATAACGAGGTCATATCGCCTACTACCAGAGCGCTCTTTCGTCACTCTGGTGGACATGAGCCCGACTCTATTGTGGGAGTCCTATGTTTTGCCTACCCTAAATTTTTTATTCACCTAGGGTAGGGGTCTTTAACGAGTCCCTGACATCGTACAGGCTCGGGACCTGTCGCTTAACGTCCCATCCGAAGAACGGCGTGCTTAAGATTATTTTACCTCCTAGATAAAATAAACTAAGGGCCGGTCAGGTTTCGAACCCATGTTCTTGAGCTCAGACGGCAAGCACGCATACCACTGAGCTACCGGCCCCCCTCTTTTCATTTATATATTCCTTCTTTACACTATTTGTGTGTAGCTGTAGTCAACGACGGTAATTAAACAAATCTAGATAGAGATTTTAACAGAAAAACAAACATTAATATGAAGTTAATATCAATGACACTATACATTTATCAATCATTTTTATGGAATACTTAAATTATTTATGCAGAAATCGTTTACCAGAAGAGCGGACATGAGTTGAAACAAAAATAATAAATTGCAGCCATCTTCAAAATTTCTATTAAACATAATTAGTTATATGGTGGACTCGGATGGTTGGGAGTAAAGAAAATAGATGAATTATAGTGGGAACTATCATCAAAATCTACTTTATTCTCTTAATATTCCAAAAAGGAGCAATTATCAATCAAATGATGCCCAATTTACTCAAGCAAACAAGTACTGAAAAATAATTTTACAATCTTTCATAAACGTTTTTCTAAACCTTTTATTTCCCATTTTTTTGCGACAGCACCACTCTCTCACTGTAGAATGAAAACACTGTTCTACATGATATTATTTTCTAGGGGAACACAACATTTAAATCTGCTATCAAAATGTCCTTTGAGGCACAGTTTTTTTTCAACAATTTTGCGAATTGGTTTCGCAGAATAGTTGATTCTTTTTCGGTTGGTGACATGTCTGATACATTTTCTTGAACGTTTAAATCTGGAATACACCGAGTGTAAGAAAAATATACTCCTCGCTAATATAGGTCCGAAAATAATTTCATTCTTTCTGAAGAACTACCACTGGGTGGTCTTCCTGCCTCATATTTTAACAATCATGGCTACCTGGTGACCATGACAACAACAGTGACCAAATATTACAAGACAAAAAATAAATAAAAACAGGTAAAAAATATTCATCGGTGAATCACCGGCTATGTACTTCCCTCCACCACTAATTAATCCATTACGTTTACGCACTCCCTCCAATGCCAGTAGATCATTTGGGCTACAACTCAATATTTGACAACATAATGATTTCTAAATCTTCATACTAAATTTTGTGTCGAGATATTCATTTCAACTGCAGTTATTAGAGTTTTTATGACAAGCCTCCTCCCTCCCCCCTTACTTTTGACCGATATGACCGAAAATCAATAGGTGTCGTCCTTAGAGGGTTCTGGATAAATTCCGTGGATACATACATTTTATCGACAGTGATCATGTTCAGACACACACACACAAACAGACATACATTTTTTGTTTTCTAATTTGAAATCTGGAGTCGGAAAACATGAAATTCCGTTGATAACTCCGCATCGAATTATAAACAAAAGCATATAATTAGAGTATAAATAAAGCTATTAAATAACAATATAAATAAAGCAACTAAATAAGAGTATAAATAAAGCAGACAGGGGGGGAGAGTAATGGTTTTATTGTAGTTGCAATGTCTACTACTAATAATAATAGGATGTGTTTTGGAACCAACCTCTTCGTTCGTGGCGCTCCTCCTGCCTGGCACGTTTTCTATCCTTATCTCTGCTGTCAGCTCTCTCGTGGGATCTTCTGAAATTAAAGTGTATCATCTATTAATTTTCGGACTCTGCCAGGCTAATTTTCTCCACAAGCAGTACAGGATATCGCATATGACGCAAACATGTTTTTCTTTCTCTCATTGAAATGTTTCATGTCCTAATACATTTCTGCGATCTGTGTCTATATAGTGGAAAGCTAATAGAATAAAGAAATTGTTTAAGTTATATATTGTCTAATTTCACAAAAAAGATGTACATACACAGTGTAACCAGTTTCAGCACTAAGTTCAAAAGTGGCATTTTAGTTTGCTTGTTTGTCGTATTTATAAAATCCTCAGGTTACCTGAGATTATCTAAGATTGTTAAACCCTGTCCCTTCGGGAGTCCTACATTAACATACCATTTACAAATATTTGTACACAATAGTATAAAGAAAAAGCAAAAATAAAAAAATATATAATATTGAGAAATTCAGGAGTAGTTAGTTCTTTGTTCATCTGTCGGTCCATTTTTTTTTTTTTTTTAATTTTTCAATATACTATATACTAGCAGTAATACCCGGCGTTGCCTGGGGAACTTTGACTTATCTACTATTATCTTCTATAAGTCTTTTAAATTCTTCAACAGTACATTCATGATGTTATAATTTTCAATTATTCATACGGAATAAGGCTTATAGTCCTTCAACGTCAAACACCCCAGCTAGTAAGTTTTTAGGACCCCTGGGCATCACAGCTAGTATGCGTCTTTCAACGGCGGAAACCACAGCTAGTGAATACTTAGCATCGCTGGGCATCCTAGCCAGTGCGTACTTAAGAACGCTTGTGACCACAGCTAGTATGTGCCTTGCAACAGCGAACCCACAGCTAGTACGTAGTTAGGAACGCTGGGCCCTACAGGTAGTAGGTGTCTTGTAACTGCGGACCCCACAGATAGTATGTAGTTAGAACCACAGGGTATCACAGCTAGTATGAGTTTTGCAACGGCGGACCCCACAGCTAGTACGTAATTAGGAACGCTGGGCATCACAGCTAGTAAATGTCTTGCAACAGTGAACCCCACAGCGAATACATAGTTACTACTACTACATGTGAAATTCATGACAATCCGATTACCCTTCAATGATTCAGCATTATTTTTATGCTTAGCCCCCCCCTCCCAAATTTTTGAAATGTCACATAGTGTATTTTTTTATTTGACCATCAAGAATACTACATGTGAAATTCCATGACAATCCGATCATCCGTTAATGACTTATCACTATACTTATACTTAGGCCCCCATCAACCCACCCTCCCCTTCAAAATTTTGTGACATATACACCCTATATTTCTATTTGGCTTTTAAGAATACTACATGTGAAATTCCATGACAATACGACCAACCGTTATTGAGCTAGCACCATATTTATACTTAGGCCCCCCCCCTCCCGTACAAAATTTTGAGCCGTCACACCGCCTATTTTTTTATTTGGTCTTCAGGAATACTACATGTGAAACTTTGTGACAATGCGAACAACCGTTAATGAGCTAGCTCTATATTTATACTTAGGCCCCCCCACAACCCCCCCTCCCGTTCAAAACTTCGGAACGCCACACACCTTATTTTTCTATTTGGCTTTTAAAAATACTACATGTGAAATTTCATGACGATTCGCCCATTAGTTAATGAGTTAGCTCTATATTTAAATTTAGGCCCCCCCTTCCCCCCCCCCTCCCGTACAAAATTTTGAGCCGTCACACAGCCTATTTTTTTATTTGGTCTTCAGGAATACTACATGTGAAACTTCGTGACAATCCGACCAACCGTTAAAGAGTTAGCTCTATATTTATACTTAGGCCCCCCCACAACCCCCCCCCCCCCTCCCCTCCCATTCAAAACTTTGGGACACCACACACCTTTTTTTCCTACTTGGCTTTTAAAAATACTACATGTGAAATTTCGTGACAATCCGACCAATCGTTAAAGAGTTAGCACTATATTTATATTTAGGCCCCCCCACAACCCCCCTCCCGCTCAAAATTTTGGGACGCCACACACCTTTTTTTTTTATTTGGCCTTCAGGAATACTACGTGTGAAACTTTGTGACAATGCGACGAACCGTTAATGAGCTAGCTCTATATTTATACTTAGGCCTCCCACACAACCCCCCCTCCCGTTCAAAACTTTGGGACGCTATACACCTTATTTTTCTATTTGGCCTTCAGGAATACTACATGGGAAATTTCGTGACAATACGATCAACCGTTAATGAGCTAGCTCTATATTTATACTTAGCCCCCCCCCCCCCCCCTCACCCGTTCAAAACTTCGGGACGCCACACACCTTATTTTTCTATTTGGCCTTCAGGAATACTACATGGGAAATTTCGTGACAATACGATCAACCGTTAATGAGCTAGCTCTATATTTATACTTAGCCCCCCCCCCCCCACCAGTTCAAAACTTTGGGACGCCACACACCTTATTTTTCTATTTGGCCTTCAGGAATAATACATGCGAAATTTCATGACAATACGACCAACCGTTAATGAGCTAACTCTATATGTATACTTAGGCCCCCCACAACCCCCCCTCCCGTTCAAATTATTGGGCCTTCACACACCCTATTTTTCTATTTGGCCTTTAAAAATACTACATGTGAAATTTCGTGACAATCCGACCAACCCTTCATGAGCTAGGACTATATTTATACTTAGGCCCCCACACAACCCCCCCTCCCGTTCAAAACTTTGGGACGCCACACACATTTTTTTCCTATTTGGCTTTTAAAAATACTACATGTGAAATTTCATGACAATTCGACCATTAGTTAATGAGTTAGCACTATTTATATACTTAGGCCCCCCTTACAACCCCCCCTCCCGATCAAAATTTTGGGACGCCACATAGCCTATTATTCAATCGGGCTCATAGGGATGCTACAGGGGAAGTTTCATAAAAATCCGTCCAGCCGTTTGGGCGTGATGCTGGAACAAACATACATACATACATACAAACAAACAAACCCCGTTTCAGCTTTATTAATATAGATAATATTATAGTTATAGAAATAAAAGACGTTGTCTTCCCACTGTTTAAACTATGAAAAATCTCGTCCCACAACATCTTACCATCACAAATGAGTATTATAGTTAATTATTGTGACTCATGCCCGGGCTTTTACTATGAGATTATATCGTCTACTAGCAGAGCCCGACTCTTTAATATGGCAGGAGTCCTAAATTGTTATTCACCTAGTAGGGTAGGGGGTTCTTTAACGAGTACCTCACATCGTACAAGCTCGGGACAATCACTTAACGTTCCATCCGAAGGATGGCGTGCTCAAGGTTTTTCCACTTCCCAGAAAAAAAAAGACGTAAGGGTCTCGTCGGATTTCGAACCCGCGATCTTGACCTCATTAAGCAAGTATGCATATCACTGAGCTACCGGCTCGACTGTTATGTTGACAAACTCTCAATATACTAACCTCTTTTCGTCTCTCCTTGAGGACCTCTCTCGTTCTCTATCTCTCTCACTTCTTTCTCTTTCTCTTGGCTTATCTTTGCTATCTCGGTCCCTTTCTCGTGTAGTTTCTCTAGTGTTATCTTTTCTGAAATGTAAGCACAATGAAAATGAATAGAAAATATGATATATAACATATGACAAATACTATATGATAGTTGAAATGGTTCAACTAATAATAAATAAATATAGGAAAGTATATCGTAGCTTAGTCAGATTGGATACATACTAATGAACATGATTTATGCATATTTCTCGTCTTATCTGCCCATTCAACTTATTTTTTTATTTTGACATGAACCCGCGCTTGAAAAACTAGATGTGCGATCTGCACTTGAGTGCCAAGGACATAATAATAGCAAATGCAAAAATGATGCGGACATCTGGACCGTACCTGGGCAGAGAGAATAGACGCATGCTGAATGCTCAAGATCAACAACATCCTGATCTTAGGAACAAAACGGGGTACACGAATATAGAGACACGGACTAACCTACTTTACTAAACACAACATGTTCTTTTCCTAAGTCTGGTATTCAAATAACACTGATGACCACTCTGGTACGTCAGTATAATATATACTTACGATGAGGAGTGTCTATCTTCCTCCTTCTTCCGGTCACCTCTGTCACGGTCTCTTCGTCTCTCTCCCTCTCCATCCCTTCGCCTTTCACCTTCTCCGTCCTTCCTTTTCTCCCCTTCTCCATCCCTTCGTCTCTCTCCGCCTTCCCCCTCCTTCCGCCTTTCTCCTCCATCTCCGTCCTTACTACGTCTTTCTCCATCTCCGTCTCTCACTCGGCTTCTTTCTTTTCGTTCCTCCTCCCGGCGTTTTTCTTTCTCCTCACGGTCCTTGGCTCTATTCGCCTGAAACAGACAAAACAGGTTATTTTACCTCAATTGATTTGGAAGGAAGTTACCCCTAACAGAATATGGAAACTAGCATCGGTGCAGAATCAACTTCTGAACTGTTCATGACGAAGGCTCCGAAATCAGCTAATCCTTGAATGTAACACATTCTTTTGACATTTTCATGTATAACATCCTTGTGTTGATCGTCATGAAAACAGATCGAATAATTAAAGACGCCCGTGCACACGCACACAGAAGATACGTAAAGGTAGTGGATTTCCATGGAAGGCAGATATTCACAACTTTTATTTCTTCCTCAGCTACACAAAGTATAGAGGAAGTTATGTAATCGGCCAGTTGAGTTTTCACCGGGATTTCATATTTTCCTACGACCATAAATGAAAATAATTCTGTCTGTGTGTGAGTCCGAGAACACAAGTCTCGAAAGAATGAATCTAATGTCACGAACTTTTATATGTACATCCAGAACTCCATTAGAACCCCTATTCATTTCAGCCAAAGGGAAGGGGGGAGACTTAATACAAAATCTCTAATAACTGCCTATGTAATGAATTTATCGACACAAAATTGAGTATGAGGAATCAGAAGCCCCTATGTAAAACAATTATAGATTGTTAGCCCGGTCGACTGGTTTTGGAGGAGTGCAAAATAGATTAATTTGTTCTGGGGAAGTACAATAACGGTGATTCACCAACTTTTTTCGCCTTTTCATGGCAAGTAATATTGGCTAGATACCAGAGGCTCTGAGAGGTAAGGCGATTCTATTCTCAACGGCATATTATGGCTTCTATCCAATGCTTTTATAGCTCAAATACAACCAATCACAGTATAATCTGTTTCTAACAAAAACTGACAAATTCGTGAGTTTACAGCGAAATTATAATTTTTTTAAATGTTATCAGCTCCACATTCCCTCCTTTCGTTGGTATGATTTTTTAGATCTTCTTTTTTACGAAAAAAATTTCAGTGCGAATTTTTTCAAAAAATTTGAATATTCCATGTCAAATCGGCTCGCCATGAAAGTCCACCACTTACGTTTTTCTTTATCCAGCTCTTAACCTCTGAAGAGACTATGAATGAACAGTAGCCGACTGGAAAGAAACTAGGTCCGGTGTGTCGAAGGACTGAATCGGGATTCCGTCCCACAACAATGATAAAGCGGTACACCTCTGCAACGATGTTACGCAATAAAGAATCTCGATGTGCATTGGGGGTGGGGTTCATGAAATGGATTGAGCCAGGTATCGTTTCTCCAAGAAGTTTTAAAGGTATCTGGTAGAAATGTGATAGTATTCAAAATGTAGATTACTCAATAAAATCGGAAATTTTTATGATCTACGTACAACGCTGTCGAAAAGTACATATAAACTAACCGAATATACTAATGAACCAATCCTGGGTATACGGTTAACAGAAAAGGTGTTTACCATGATCTCCTCGAGGGATGCCCTAAGTTTGGCGTATCCGACATGCTGTTTGCCCATGAGATGGTCGTCTATCCTAGACTGAGCATCCCCCACGATCAAGAAGGCTCCGCACACCTCACATACCTCCATCTGTTTCTCCTGGGCGGCCGCCAGCTCTGCAGTCTAAAATAAGACAATCACACTAAGTTTAACTAGGCAAACGTTTCGTCAATCAAAACAAGACAATACAAAACAATTAATTGGTCTATTTTTAATTAGACTCGTCTAGTCGGAGAACTGCAGTTAAATATTAAATGCATTGAAAATTTCTCAAATAAAATATATATATTTGGAATAAACAGCTCAGGGGTATTCACATCGGGACCTTTAGATACCTGTACTCCGTTAATCTGTGCTTCAACGAAAAGTTAGTTAATATTACAGAGCAGATCGTATACCTGGTTCAGACACCATTCTGAACCGTGGAGAGAGCGAGCTGCTAACAGTCATAACTAAAATGGCACCACAGAAAGCCAGACTCTGGTAAAGTCCGATGCTGGGAACAGAACGAAGTGTCCCAAGCCCTCTCTATTCCATCCATGGAACTAACTCACTTTCAAATAAATTAAACTTCAGTTGTACGTCCCTGCATTTTTGGAAGGTTATATTCCATAATTAGCGGGATAAGGGCGAGTTTCTCCCTGTTACTATTACTAATTCCAATAATATTTTACTCAAATTCCAAAAACAACTGAACAATAACAGAGGATAGGTACCGAAAAAACTACATTTTTTAGGAAGTCCAGCAAAACATGGATTTAAAATTCCCGGACATTACCCTGATTATATTTTTTACACTGATGAATTTAGATTTACATTTAGGCGCAACAGAGTAAAATAGTACTAAAAACTATAAAAAAAAGAGAGAGAAGCAACGGGACAAACTATAACATACTCAATATAAACATTTTGGGAACAAAAAAATTAAATAACTAAAAACATTTATCAGAATGATTTTGTAGAAATCTTTTTTACCCCACAGTACAAAATTTGACTTTTTCTGAATTTATTTATATTGAATTTCGTGAAATATGTCCCAGCCTACTCACTACAAGTAATATTTAAGATTTTTTCTCATTACATTGTGTGTACACACAATAGGCCTACTCTGGCCGCGGTGACACAAATCAGCCCCTCATTACATGTACTATCTATTCAAGAGCCGCAATTGACTCTTGTTGGATTCCAAATAATATACAAGTTTCTAATATGAAACCTACCTGAGACCAGGCGCTATTTTCATTCTGCTTCTTGAGTTGCTCTCTTTCCTCTTTGAGTTGATCGCACAACTTCATGAGACCTTGCGCCTGTTCAACATTCCCTTCAATACCCGCAGCTTCCGCTTCATTCACCAGAGAGTTAATCTTATCCGTCAATAATCTGATTTGATCATCATTTCGTTGAGTTTGCGCCGCTGAGATAGTGGACTGCTGAAAAAAATTACAGTGTTTTATCAATTGACTTTTTAAAACAAAATAAACGAAAGAAATATAAACATGAAACGATAACTCACGGGTTCATTTTTGTTCATGAGCGCAAGCCTTTGTTTACCCTTCGTTATCTTTCTCTCTACTTCATTGAGCATACTTTGAGCGAATCGTATGAACTCGTCTTCATATGACTGTTTTTTGTAACTGTTCGATTTTTCAAAAAGGTTCTTGACTTCATCATCGTGAACTTTAGGACATGTACCAAGATCGGCACGTGTGTTTACAAATAAATCGTGAGGGCAAAATTTCACCATGTAGTATTTACAAAACTGAAACAAAGCAAAGTAAAGTTACAATACAAGAACAATAAATAGACATATAAACACCAGAGGAGTACAAACAAACATAAAAATGTTCAGCCATAAAAGCGAAAAAACAACTGGAAAGAAAACACAATAAGTATGAAAGATGAGTTATTACATTAAGACAAAAGACAGATAAACAATCTACAATTAATAAATTCCAAATGAGTGTACCTCTGGATCCTCCCAATTCAACTCTTTAGTTTTCTCTGTAGGCGCTAAATTTCTATATCTTCCCATTAACTCATCGAGTAAAGCCGCAGCAGCTTGCACCGCCATTTTTGTATGTATAATTTTTTCAATAGCAGCCACTTCCAATAATGCCTTCACAATACCAAAAGTATAACCATGAAGGCACTGACAAACTCTATAGTAATTAATTTGCAAGCCATAAATATAAAACTGCTGAATGTAATAATTTTTAATTATTAATAATCTAATGTAAAATTTTATTCTTTTATTGTAGAAAACTTATTTCAATGTGTTGTACATAAATTGTTTTCTAAATGTGAACATGTATTTTTTTTTTTTATTGTTGCAGATAATTTTGTATTTGGGTTTTTGTGCGAATTATAAGAACAAAATTTATTTTTATTTTGTGAGAGATTACTATAATCTTGTCATACCGGACCCTGGATTACTTAACAAAGGGGGTGGGGTTATCTTAAAACAAAAAGGACATGATTTTTTAATCTTTGAAATCTCTATATATAAATATAGCGTACCTTTGGTTTTTTTCTAATTTTTCGAAATAACTAATAATGTTTCTGACAATTATCGTATTACAACTAAAAAATATATTTTGTGATTTTTAAACTATATGTAGGGTACTACTGCATTAACAAAGCTTTTTTTTTAAGAATAAACCAGAAATATTGCTACAGGTTTACAATTCTTTATATATCATATACAGGAGTGGGTTCGAAACCCGACCGAGGCCCTTGGTTTATTTTATCTGGGAGGTAAAATAAACTTAAGCACGCCGTCCTTCGGATGGGACGTTGAAACGATGGTTCTGAGCCTGTACGATGTCAGCTACTCGTTAAAGACCCCTGCCCTAGGTGAATAAAAATTTAGGGTAGGCAAAATTTAGAACTCCCATAGTAGAGTCGGACTCATGTCAACTAGAGTGTCGAAAGAGCGCTCTAGTAGTAGGCGATATGACCTCGTAGTTAAAGCCCTAGCATGAGTCATAAAACCTAAACCTATAATATACAGGATTATGTGAAAGATTAAAAAAGAGTTTGTTTTTTTTTGCTCGATTTTTGTTAGTTTGAGATAGGCGCACTTTTGATTTTTTTTTTTTTTTTCAAATTTTTGGATATTCCTAGAAATGATTTAGACCATTATCATATGATTCTAACTACATGTTTTTTTCTTTGACAGACTAAAAAATATATTGTCTGGCTATTTAAACTGGTTGTATGATAACTATTGCATTAATTAAGGAAGCTTTTTCTTTTAGAATAAACCGGAAATATTGCACATGGTACACCATTCTTCAAATATAAAATTCAGGACAGTGTGAAAAAATCAAACTTTTTTTTGCTTTGATTTGTGTTACTTTGATTTTTTTTTTTTAATTTTTCGAAATGCCTAGTAATGTTTTTGGCCATTATCGTATGATACTAACTACAAGTTTTTAGCTATGACACACTAAAAAATATATTTTGTGACTATTTAACTAGTTGTAGGATAATTATTGCATTAAAAAAGCTTTTTGATTTTCTAGGGCCTCTTCATATTCTTTCTGACTATGTAAACTGGTTATAGGATAACATTTGCATTAAAAAATCTTTAAAAAAAAAAGAAACTAAAGAAATACTTACGAAGATGATACGTGAAATGTTATTTGTTTTAATTAAATTAAGGTTTTAGTATAAAATGGACTTTTCTCAAGAATTTTTCCCATGACTGGTCGTCTTTTTGTGGTTCGCATTGCCGCCATCTTTGTAGGCTTATAATTTACAAAGGATTATAGTAAAACATTTTATCTTTCCTCTCCTCTAAACTCAATACTTTAAGTGATTCTTGTAAGAACATAAGAGGATATAAGTTTCATCTGAAAATATTTGCAAATACGATTGTTGTATATAAAAAACTATAGAAGATGATTGTGATGCGTGTTGTTTTAAAAGTAAATGGACGTGTTCCCTTTTACTCCTTAGAATATTTATAAATAAGCCAGCTTCTAATTTTTTTATTGGATTTTCTCTCTATTTTCGTTCATAATTCATAATGTTCTTATATCTTTATTAGAAAAATCTTTTTCTTCTTTGGTTAAAGTGTTTATGTTAATTTATATAATATATAAATTAACATAAACACTTTAACCAAAGAAGAAATGGATTAAAAAAAAAAAAAAATTTCAAAAAGAAATTCATAATTACCTACACATTTTACTTGTAATCGGTGCAATGGCTTATTGATATTGACTTTGAAATGAAAAAAAAGTTCAGAAAATAAAAAATGAAATGAAAAGGCTGCCGCCATGGCAACAGTTCTTTCAATTTTTTAGTATTCTCTATGCTCAAAACTTGCTATTAGATCTAGCAGAAAAAAAAAGTCGTTGCATCACTGAACATGCACTTCCCTAGTACAAATTAATCAATTAAGTATTCACTCACCCTCCAAAACCAATCGACCGTTTGGGCTAAAATACAATAGGTTATTTATATGGACTTCAGAATCCTTATACTAAATTACCACCCTAATCCTTCCTCTCCCATTGGTCGATTTGTCTGAAAATCAATATAGTCTAAGCTCCCATGGCACTAAAAGGTACCCCAAGGAACGCCTCAAATTTGAATGGTGAAAATGCTTGGTGAAAAAATTTACTAAGTACATTGCTAAGTACATTTGCTAAAACTCAGCAATTGTAATATAGAATATTATTATTTTTTCAACAGTTATCAAACTTCCAAATCATCGAGTATATAATAATTCCCTACTAATATTATTAAAATGTCACTGTCAGATGTATGCGATAATTTTTTCAGCCTGATTTAGGTTAGATTTACTATTTTAGGTATTAATTAACAAACATTTCCAGACTCGAAATCGTTATGAAATGTACTTTTATTAAAATTAATCATATATATAAAGCTGAAAATGTCTGTGCGTTGTACCGCTATAACTCACGAACGGCTTGATGGATTTGATTAATTTTTTTTAAAATTTGTTCGTCATCGTCTGTGGAAGGTTATAGGCGCATTAGTACCTCAATATCTGGTCCATCCCAGCATCCACCCACGCAATCTTTGTAACTCAAAAACCACTGCAATGATTAATGAGGAATCTTTTTGAATAGATAAGTTTTATCTACCGGAAGGTTAAGGTCTATTTTTTAATCAACCCCTGGTCCATCCCAGCATCCACTCACGCAATCTTTGTAACTCGAAAACCATTGCAACGATTAATGAGAAATCTTTTTGAATAAATTAGTTTTAGCTCCAAAGCTAGCGTTACTACAGTTGAAGGAGTATAAGCCTTATTCCGTATGAATAATTGAAAATTATAACATCATGAATGTACTGTCGAGGAACTGAATAGCCTTATAGGAGATATTGGGAGAAGAGTCAAAGTTTCCCGGGCAACGCCGGGTATTACTGATAGTTATTATTATTTACTAATTTGTTCAAAGAGAAATAAGTTGAATAAATTAAGGAAAGACTGCTGATGACGTAGAGTAGATGATAGAGATGGAAAAAGGCAGTAATCTGGAGACAGTTCATCCTTTCTGCCCTAGTTGAGAGTAGATGAGACAGATAAACAAGAGCCGGTAAAGAACGGGCGAGGCATAGCTACTTTTCTTTTATTATATACAATGATATATAATATGTATATAATAAATATGAAAAGTCAAATTCCCCGGGCAACGCCGGGTATTACTGCTAGTAATTTATAAAAAAGGTCTACCAATTTTTTTTTTTTTTTTTTTTCTATTTTTAAAGATACAACTGTTGCTAGGGTGCAACAACCAGCATCTATGATGGTATTGATAAGTTGGGGTGAATGGCATGTGAGAGGAAGGCCACCCAGTGGTAGGTCCTCGGGACGAAAATTTATTTTAATTATTAGGTCAAGAACAGAAAAAAAAATAAATAAAGAGAAAAAAAAAAATAATAAATAAAAAGGAATTGAAAGACAATTTTGATGGATGGGTAAGAGAGATGATAAAAGTAAAGGAAATAACAGGATTTAAGGTGGCAGTAAGTCGCGGTTCCATCTTCTATTCAACCTTCGTGGGGGTTTTTGTCGTAAGTGTTGTGAAGATAAAGTACGTATTTCTGGGTTTGTATGTGTGTAAAGTTTTCTAAAAAAACATATGTAAGTAGTTTGTATTGTGTCGGGCACCAAATGATAATTAACAAAAATTTCTCAAACTTCATTTTAAAACAAAAACCAAAGAGGTGTTATGAAGTGTACTTTCATGAAAAAAATAATTTATAAGAAAAGGTCTGTTAGATGTTAATTAACAAAATTTGTCAGCCAGACAACTTTTATCAAAAACGATACATTATTTTTTCAAAAAGTGAACTATTTTTTTTTAGCTTTCAAAAATTTATTAAAAATATCAATTAACAAATTTTTACTAGTCTGGCAGGGGTAACATGTTTTTCAAGCATTTTCACTTTTCAAACTTGGGAGCTTGGACTAATAGGCGTATATGAGGTGTCGAATTCATTCTATCCACTTATCGTGTACACACATTTTTTTTTTTCAATTTTTGGAGTCAGCAGAACGGAACACAAGATATTCCAGTAGAAACTCAACATCGAAATTCTGACCGATTCTACTAGTTCCTCTATTCGTAAAACTGTGGAAGTAAAAACGTTTTTTATATAAATTTTTATAAAAATTGATTGAAATGGTGCTCATTGGCAGCCAACATGATGATACTTGCAGGATAAAGAAGTCAAGTTCTCTACGGAAATTACAATTTCCATTCTTAACAGGAATTTCGTTTGGCTACGATTTCGACTCAGTTTGAGGTCACAACAGGAATACAAATATAATATATAGTATGGTTGTGTTACGTAACAACTTCCGTAGAAATGGATATCAAATTAGTTGTTTTTTTTCCAGAGCAGAAGGAGGATAGACGTGAGAAGGGGACAAACAAGTTGGGGAAAGCGTCGGTTCCGGCGAAGGCGAGTTGTCTTTCTGGCAGAGTCAGTCTTCTTCCGGCATCCTCCGCAGACCGCCTCCTCACATCTCTCATCTCTAGAAGGTAACAACCATCTATCTATCTCGCACTTGCAAAAATTCGAGATCAAATTTTCATGGGAATTACAGTTTCGAGGTCCCCTGAAAATTTTCTGACAATTTTCGCTATGAGTACTTGCGTCTTTTGTGTGTGTATTTGACTTTTTTGAGCCCCTACGATTGTATGAATCATTTCATATTTATGACCTAATCAAAACTCTTTTCAAATAAAAGTTGTGGAGAAAAGTAAAAGTCATTTTTCATATGCAATACATTTTTTCGAAATTCACCCAGTTTTTGAGATATAAAACCGTTCAAAAATTTAATTTTGGAACCCATTTTTTTAGACGTTTTCTAGATTAACGCAAAAAGGGTTAATCCTATTGAAAAATTGGTCTTACCAAAAATGTTCCTTATCAAATTTCACATTCATTTACTTTTTCATTCACTTTCAGACACAACACTTGTCCACCAGCTCGTATTAACAACCAGCCCATTCCTACATCTGACACTGTACAATATTTAGGAATTCATTTAGACAGACGTTTAACTTGAATAACTCACATCAGACTGAAACGCACAGAACTCAAAAGACGATTTGGACGACTGAAATCAATCATCGGAGGACGATCGGCATTATCTGTTGAGAAGAAACTTCACATATACAACACTATACTAAAACCAATCTGGACATACGGTATCGAAATATGGGGATAAGCCAAAAAATCATCAAACATACACGCCTTCAGTCACTACAGTCTATTATATTATCCACAAACACACTCCCCACTAATCCACCAAGACGCACAGTATGAAATTATGAGTTTTGATTTTCAAAATTCGAGCCCCCGCTCAATTTTTGATCAATTTGAATGAAACTAGGTGCAAAATATTTGTGAAAGCTGGCTTTTTATCAGGTAACTGCGGGTTTCACAATCAATGAATCCATTCAAACCACCAAAAGTGGCAAAAATAGCCAATATATTGAATTTGGACCGCTTTAGGCCAAAATGACAACACTAGGGCTACTTTTGGCAAAAATAAATATTGAATTCGTAATCAGCGACCCAAAAAACATTCATTAAAGTTGTAAAAATCCGTTAACAAAAACTTAGACAAAAAAATTAAAATTTTCGTGGGGTTTTGGCAGCTGTCAATTGGCATATAATACCTTGATTGTGAAACCCGCAGTTACCTCATAAAAAGCCAGCTTTCACAAATATTTTGCACATAGTTTCATCCAAATTGATTAAAAATTGAGCGGGGGCTCGAATTTTGAAAATCAAAACCCATAAATTTCACACTGTGCGACGCCTTAAGCGACTAGCTTGGACTCTTCTTTGGTCACGTACCTCAGCAGTACAGCCACACACTTGTCAGTGCTCAACATCACAATTAATGATGACAAATGTTATTTCGTTGTAAATATGTAAATAAATAAATAAAATAAAATAAAATCACCTGAGGACCGATGTGAACCAACAAGAACTCCCCAAAAAATGTACAATAAATTTCTGTAGGAAATATTCCACAGAAATGTTTTACATTTTATTATATCAACATATTTTTATTATTGGTAGTTTCTTATTCGAAAGATTACAAAAATATGTTGTGGTGCATCACAGTACTTTGTTATACCAACCACTTTAGTACAAATGATTCTCCCCCCATCTTCCCCCTCTAAACTTCATTACTGGGTATATGAAAGTCAGTCTCCAATCTCTGTTAAAGCAATTTTGATATTTTTATTTACCTTGAAGTTGACCACAGGAAGCCCTGTTGAAAGATTTTAATTTAGATAGAATACAGATAAGGTGACTAAAGTGGAACCTGTGCTGGCTCACTCTGTCTACTTTATTGCAGAAGAAATAAGATAGGACATTTGGGAAATCCCTTTATCCCAAGGGCTTAGGGTAGGGTTCCTTCTGAACAGTTTGTCCTTTATACTGTCTCAATGTAGGGCTGAATAGGTACCATCTAGTCTACAATAAGAGAGCTCAAACGTACACATGTAGACAAATCAATCACCATCAATGTCGAGGACCACTCCAACTATACAAAGTATACGGCGTTATGTAATTTGTCAAAAAATCTATGTTAAGTATTCCCCGGAATTTCATGTTTTCCGACTCCTGATTCCAAAAATGAGAATTGTCCGTCTGTGTGTGTCTGAAAACACGATAACTCCCGGTATAATGACACGAAATTGTGAATCCAGAATCCAATAACGACGACGCTTATTGACTTTCAGCCAAATCTATCAAAGGGAAGGAGGGATTAGGGAGGAGGCTTAACAAAAAAGCTGTAATAATTGCCGATAGTATGAATGTATCGATACAAAATTTCATATCTGAATTCAAAACCCTATAAGGACGAAATTTATGAGTTTTCAGCAATATCGGCAGAAGGGAAAGGGACGAAAGGGTTCAAAAATTCATAAAACCCTAAAATTTCCTACGTAATGAATGTATGAGGATTTATGAGCCCTTATATAAGTCAACTATAGAATAATTGCACAAACGGTCGACTGGTTTTGGAGGGGGAGCGACAAGTTAATTGATTAATTCGTTCTGGGGGAATGCATTGACGGTGATCCACCGATCACTTTTTTGTTGTTTTTAGCCTCTGAAATGGTCTAATTTTAATTTATGTTTTCGCATCCCACAAATATTTGTGAGCATATTCAGACTTCCTTCCCCCCTCGAAAATATTTCATCGAGAACCCAACAAGGATGACATATTTGGGGGGGGGGGGGGGGGGGGATTGACTTAACCCAAAATCTTTAATATCTGTCGATGGTGTATGTTTTAGAGGGTGAGCGAAAACGTGATTGATTATTCGCGCTGGGCCAGAACATTGTCAATGATTCACTTACAAATTTTTTATCTGAGAGGGGTTGAGCACGCCGTCCTTTCGATGAGACGTTAAGTAGAGTTGGCCAACTCATGTCCACCGGAGCGACGAAAGAGGTCTCTGGTAGTAGGCGATATTACTTCGTAGTTGAAGCTCGGGCAGAGTGACGAAAAGTGACAAACAAAAACACTTTTTAATGTTGTTTTTTTCATAATTTATTTTTATTTCAAAATATATACAATTTAAAAGGGTTCTGTAAGTACAGAATAAAGTTTACAAGCATCAGTTTTTTTAAATGAAAATGTGCTTGCCTTCCGATCTCAAGATCGTGGGTTCGAAACACGACCGAGGCCCTTAGTTTATTTTATCTGGGAGGTAAAATAAACTTAAGCACGCCGTCCTTCGGTTGGGACGTTAAGCGATGCTCCCGAGCCTGTACGATGTCAGGTACTTGATAAAGACCCCTGCCCTAGGTGTATAAAAATTTAGGGTAGGCAAAATTTAGGACTATTACTTTATAGTAGAGTCGGGCTCATGTCCACCAGAGTGACGAAAGGCATAGGCGATATGACCTCGAAGTTAAACCCCGGGCATGAATCATAATAACTAACTAACTCATAACACAAATAATTGTTAGCATAATATTATTACGTACATACGAGCTACAGTCGAGGGTTGTTTGGTACGCCCTAAGCTAACACAACAAGCTGAACATAGTTCAGGTCTCAGTCTCAGGTTTAATTAGATTGGTAAGTTTCATAGTTAGACTAATATTGAGTAAAAAAAAGTTATCGGTGAATCACCAGAAATGGGTGGGGGGGGGGGGTTCTTGTTAATTCTTTCCACCTTTCGATGGTAAAAGTTATGAATTTTAATTACAATATTAAGATACAGTGCTAAAGCACTAACTAAAAGTACCGACGGGAAGGTTCAGCATTATATTCTCAGGATCCGCAGAGAATTAATAATAATTACAGGTAAATAATAGAGTATAACATATCAGAGCGCTCTATCGTCGCTCTGGTGAACATGAGCCCTAGTCAACTGTGGGGGTCCTACCCAGGTTCCTATCCAGGTTTAGTTACCTGCTTGAGCATCTGATATCGTTCAAGAACACAATCATCGCTTAAAGTCTCATCCGAAGAACGGCGTGCTCAACTTTTTTTAACCTTTCAGACAAAAAACCCAAGCACCTCGGCCGGGTTTTGAACCAGCAATTTTGAGGTCAGTAGGCAAGCTCTGAGCTAACGACAAACTCATACTACCTTTGATATGTTTTAATAATAATAATTTAAAATATTTAAATAAATGTTACTTTATTATTTTTTGATTAATTAATTGTATTTATTTTCAAGTATAGTTGGTCGCAGAAAATTTTGTAAAATATGTTAAATTGAGCCTATTCGGCTATGACCCCAACTTTTATTAGATAGTTTTCACTGAAAAATAATAGGTGTCTTCCCTATAGCCATATATGTATGTCTGTGCATTCATTATACTATTTCATGCCGCTCTCTGTAGATAGTTATTGTGACTCATGTCTGGGCTTTAACTTCGAGGTCATATAGCCTACTACCAGAGCGCTCTTTCGTCACTCTGGTGGACATGAGCCCGACTCTACTATGGGAGTCCTAAATTTTGCCTACCCTTAATACTTCTTCACCTAGGCTAAGGGTCTTTAACGAGTACCTGCCATTTTACAGGCTCACCATCGCTTAACGTCCCGTGACGGCGTTCTTAACTTTATTTTACCTCTCAGATAAAATAAACTAAGGGCCTCAGGCCTCAATAAGCAAGCACGCATATCACTGAGCTACCGGCGCCCTCTTGTTGATATATTTTGACTCTAATCTATTCCAGTGATTGCCCCTGCTAGGAAATGTGATATTATGTTCCCGGCCAACTGTTGCATAACAAGAACCAAGAAAGTCCCACATATGAAAGTGGTCTGGTTACTATTATAATTTTGGTTAAATGCATTTTTTTTCATTTCACCTTATATTAATTCGGTTTGGTGACGCCAAATCTGCCGATGCACTTTTTCAGCTACTTTTTTTATTGACCTTATGTACGATGCATATTAGTCATATCTCTATAACGATGTTATATAGTTATTTACAACATTCATGGCACCTGGAGGAAGTTCTATTTACAAAAGAAAACTCACTCCGGACAGAATTCGAACCCACAACCATGGTAAGACCAAAGCCCTATACTCATGCCCGGGCTTTAAATACTAGGTCGTATCGCCTACTACAAGAGGGCTCTTTCATTGCTCTGATGGACACGAAACCGACCCAACTTTTGGATTCCTAAATTTGGTCTATCCTAAATTTTTATTCACATAAGACATCGAACAAGCTCGGGACCATCTCTCAACATCCAATCCGAAAGACAGCATGCTCGAGGTCTTTACACCTCTCAGATAAAAAATCTATGGGTCTCTGTCGGGTTTCGAACCCGCGATCTTGAGCTTAGTATGCAAGCACGTATACCACTGATCTTCCGCCGGCCCCAACGACCCCACTTTACGTAAATAATTTAAAACGTTTTAGTTATATATCAGTTTTTCGAAAAAATGCTTTATAATTGAAAAGTAGAAAATAAACTGTCGGAATTTATTTTTTTAATGGGTATTATTGATATTCGCAACCAACACTGAGTTCGGGACCATCGTTTAACGTCCCACCCGAAGGACTTTCTTACACCTACCATCATCAATCTCTCTCCACATCCTCCTTCTCAAAAACATTTCATATCGGCCTTACTGAGCATAAGAAAATCACTCTTAAAATTACACTGTTTAATGAAACAAAGAAAACCGCTGACGCCAACACATTACTCTCATATACCCAGAAATGCCTGTATGAAATGATTTTGAGAAGGGGAGGTAGAGGGAAAGAGATCTGTAAAAACGTGGTTGTTATAAGAAAGTCCTGTTATAGCGACATGACATATTTATTTTAATATTTTTGAATTAACACAAATACTTGAATTGTTACAGGGCAATGAAATTATTAGAAACAAACAAGGAAGTAAGGAGTTACTGATATCTATATCTATGGGCTACTTTTGTCGAATTGGATTGGCATCCCTCAGAATAGTCAAGAAACTGTCTTTTCGGTGAAGTTTGTAACTTGAGGCAGGTATAGGTAGGAAGGATAGAAAGGTTAAGGATACGGAAATAAGATTTGAGAAGGGAAAGTGTTGAGAGAATTTAAGGGCGGGACCTTGTCACTTTCTACATATCTTGTCCTTGTATATACCTGACTGTCCATATACCTGCCTGTTCATATACCTGACTGTTCATATATCTGACTGTTCATATACCTGACTGTCCATATACCTGACTGTCCATATACCTGCCTGTTCATATATCTGACTGTTCATATACCTTTTTTTTTTATTTTTATTATTGCTCTTTATTTTTTGGGTGCACCTTGCGTTTGTGCAACATTACCCATCTATGTTTGTAGAGAGAGCTCGGGATCTGGTTGACTCAAGTGAGGTTATGGCGGGCCGGGGGCGACCACCGGACGACCAACGTGTGGTGATCAGTGATCCTCTCGCCAGGAGCCGACAAACCGGCTGAACACCGAGTAGCCGGTCTCCGTCACCAGGTATGATCCGGTCCCGCGAATCAACTCTACCCTGGCCTGGTCATACAGCGGGCAGTCGAGGACTCCGTGTTCTACAGTTTCGATGACCACACTTGAATAGTTTGGGTTGTTCTTCCTTCGAAAGAAGAAAAGTTTGGAGTTAAAGTCTCCATCCGAACTTCGTGACCAACGTTGTCATTTTTCCACTATCCATTCCTGGACAATGTCCTTGCAACGCTCTGGTCTGGTCTGTCCGCTCATCTCCTCCTCAAGGGCTAGGCGTAAGGCATATACCTGACTGTCCATATACTCCTTAGACTGACAGGAACCCGCCACATCTCATAAAAAATAGATTAACGATTGGAAGTTTCGAGGAGCTGAGAGACATTTTGTCATCTCCATATTGCTAACGACCAATTAATTATCAACTTCTAATTACCTAGTGTCTGAACTACCCGTTTGTGTTCATAGTGTCTTGTAACTGATATTGTGTGTACGGTCACTCTGCAGGGTTGAATTCATGGGCAGATCTTTTGAAATGGGATATTTTGTCTCTTTTCTGCTCTTCGGGGAATTCTTTAGGAGTTGCAGAGAAGGAATGAAATGGAAAACAATTTTGAAACTGTTATTTTTATGTATTTATTTGTGTACATTTTATTTTCTCCTCTGCTCAGTTTCTATCTTGTCATTGTTTTTAAGTTCAGTATTATTTTTTTAAGGCAGCCTTCTTTATACCCAATTATTTTTCTGCTCATAAAAAAATAAAAACAAGAAACAAAGCAATGGTTTTGATTTTCGATTTCCATGTACTTGTTGACGGTTTTGGAGATACCACCCTATTTGCATATACCCACTAAGTATTCGTATATACCCACTATGCGTATATACCCACTATGCGTGCGTGTACTTTTTTGTGGAGGGGGGGGGGATTACCTGAACTAAAAGGGTTCGACAACTTTTGTTACCTGACTGCACCTAACTCCGATTCCATTTTGCGTACGGAAAAAAAAACCTGCCATCATGCAGATATACATAATTTATGCAGATTCGGATAGTATACATCAGGAGACCAACATACTCGTAGTTCCAGTAGTATTTGAACTTTTGCCAAACAAGTTGCTAGTAACTTACGAGAAGATGTTCCGCCTGATTGAAGCTCTACGAGAAGATGTTCCGCCTGATTGAAGCTCAGGTGCCTGATTGGAGCCCTGAAAAAGTGAGTATTGACTTCAAACCGGCTGCAATATCGGCTCTGAAAAAAATCTTCCCTACCCCTCAAGTGATAAAAAGAGTGTACGTATAGTGGGTATATTTCGTAGGTGTACGCATTCTGGGTATACGCAAATAGGGAGACGGTTTTGGAGTCCGAAGCTCCATTTCGCAAATGATTCCTTTTAGACTAAAACAAAATTCCCTCCAATAATTCCATTGATAGTCGTTTCCCAAAATATAGTAATACAATTATATGATAATTTTTTTAATACATTTTATTATTAGTAAGAATGAATTTAAGCATTGTATTATTTGAGTATTGTAGTTTTGACCGATACCAAGAATAAAAAGTGGTACTTCCCCAGCACGAATTAATTAAGTTTTGGCTCTCCCTCCGTAACCAATCGACCATTTAGGATAAAAGTTGACTTACATTGGGGCTTCTCAATCGTCATACTACATTGTGTGTCGATTAATTCATTACATGAGCAGATATTATGGTTTTAATAATATCGCGATTATCCATAGCTAGGACGTATGCCTACTATAAACAAAGTATCGATATAATTTAAGTATCGATACTTTGAAGGCATTGAGGTACCGTGTACATCATTAGACATGTGTACATCCTTTGGACAGGAAGCTACGTGAAATTTTGAATGGCATCTAACGGATACGAAAATTAAACAGTAATCTATAATTGGCCGAGACTCGACGAAAACTTTTTTTTTTTTTAACGGATGTTGTTGACGTCTTCATTTCACTTTCTGTAATGTTTTTTTTTTTGTATCTCTCAAAAACTTTCAAGATCAAAAAACACGTGGTATGTCTGTCCGTCTGTTGAAGGCTATACGAGTCTTCAACAGCCTGGAAGAAGGAGACTTTCATTGACAGTTGGCAAGTTATATACTAATAGAGTTTAGGGAAAAAAGTACTTTGGCGGAAAGTAGGTACTCCAGAGGCACAGCTGACCAGTGAATGGCGAGGATGTTCCTGGTAGCTGCAAGGTTGTCGTTACACAGAGAGCTGTTGTCCAGACGTCAGGACAGTTCGACAACAGCCGTCCAGCCAGCTGCAGTGTCTCCCTCTAACCCGGCCTGCACCTCCGCCCCTAACGCAGACTTACATTATTGCAACTTCACTTCGACTGACAGACGTCTTAACAACTTAAATAATTATGATCTAACTTATCTTTTTATTATTTTTTATTCACTTTGATTTAATTTTTTTATATTTGTTTTATTTTCTGTTTTATTTATTTTTTATTATCATTAAGTTTTAGTTAGTAATTGTGACTCATGCCCGGACTTTAACTATGAGGTCACATTGCCTACTACCAGAGAGCTCATTAGTCTCTCTGGAGGACACGGGCTATAGTCGGGCTTAAATTTTGCCTACTTTGGTTTATTTATATTGATGACATGATTCATACGGTATATGAATCTTTAACAAGTCACACAACTCATACAACTCACATTTTACAGACTCGGAATCATCGCTCAACGTCCAATCCGAAGGATGGCATGCTCAAGGTTTTTTACCTCGTATGTAAAAGACCTAAGGGCCAGGTTTTGAACTAGCAATATTGAACTCAATAGGCAAGCACGCTCATGTTAAGTTTTATAATTTTAACAATTGAAATAAATGTTGCATAGAAAATGTATTAATTTTTTTAATTGACTATATAGTGGGCCGATCAAAAAGGGATTGCCCCTGTTTTAAATTGCCTGGGGGTTCAAACTAAGCTTTTAGGTTTCCTATCTGAGAGAGATAACAAAACCTTGAGCACTCCGTCCTATGGAGTGGACGTTAAATGGCTGTTATGAACCTGTATGATGTCAGACCGACCCCTTGTTTAGAGAATACCTCCAATAAGATGCTGAAGACGCTAGAACCACGTGCGGTGGACCTTGTAAAGAGAGTGAAATACGAAACTTAGTTCAACTTTCACCCATACCACCTGTGAATACGGAAGTGGGGCAGGCAGGCACTATGCCTGTCTGCAGTATAGATGTCTATCTGCCCTCCATAAACCTGATCAGCTGATGGCTAACTATTGTATCTTAGATAATTAATGTACTCTCTGTATGTTCCGGAAGTAAGAGTGACCTGCTTCGTATCAAAAGTTCTCCTCTCTACTCTCATTTGTGTCTTACAATCGTATTAGCAAATAATTGTTTGTTGTCAGTCTGTTTGTCAATTGTTAACTTATTATCTAAAACAAACGATGATTTGTTTTCTTTTGTCAGATGATGATTGTTTGTCTATTATAATTGGCTATTAATTATCTGGGGAAGGGGCTTATATCGAAACACGGAAGGTGTAAGGTCTTCCTGTTTAATCAATATGATGTTTACATTTCGCATGTCGTCGTCTCTGTGTCTGTGAACACTATAACTCTCAATAGAATGAATGTATCGACACGAAATTTTATTTGTATATTCAGAACCTCACAAAGATGACACCTATTGATTTTCAGTCAAATTGATCAAAGAGAAAGGGGAGATTAGGGAGGGAGCATTAACAAAAAAAAACATCTAATATCGATTGACGAATTAAGGCATCCTGATTAATATACAGAAATTTTATCTTTCACAAAATTGCACGTTTTTAACTTTTTGGCAAAATTGTACCTTTTGGGTTTCTACTGCACAAAATACAACAAACACGTATTTTGTCGTAATTAGAAAATTTATTTGTAAGTTAGTTTGAAAAGGTTTGTTAATTGACAAATTTACCACAATTTTGAGAAAAATCCCAGATATGACATCTCAAAAAGTACAATGCTGCGATAAATGGTTAAGATATTGGATATAAGCAGCTACAAAAAATGCCCCATCACAAGCGTCAGCCTCGAGAGATCGTTTTCCCAGCTAAAGCACATACTTGGCAAGATTGTCTCTAGATTCCGTACACCCAGATTCCGTACAGCTAAAAAAAACTCCCAGGTTCCGTACAAGTTAAAAAAAAAAAAAAAAAAAAAAAAAATCATCCCAGATTTTGTACAACCTTTTTTGATCACTGTAGACATTTTCCATCACAATTTGTAGAGACTTTGAACTCTCTATACTATTGCATAAATATACAATAGTATAGGTTTGTTTAAAAATGTTCATTTTTTTATTTTTTTTATTATTTTATTTTTTATTTATTATTATTTTTTTTTTCGATTATTAATCTAACTTTATCACATAGGAAATTTTTTTCAGAAACTTTCCAATATCACCATCTTGCTCATATTTTAGAGTATTATTTTTAACTCTTTAGGTATAAATCCAGAGATCCTACAGTCATTAAAAAAGTTGTACGGAATCTGGGATGATTTTTTTTTTTTTTTTTAATTTGTACGGAATCTGGGAGATTTTTTAGCTGTACGAAATCTGGGTGTACGGAATCGGGGGGACACCACTTGGCGACAGTCGTGAGACAGGAGAAAACCCCATGGGGGTTGAAAAAGGGGACAGTTTGAATTGTAAACTAGAAAAACTTTCATTCAGTATTTGTTAAGTCGTGGCTGAAGATGGTAGCAATACCGAAAGTACTCCCATATATTTTATATATCTTGTGAAATAGACAATATTTAAAAAAAAAAACATTAGTTTTTATTTATATTTTTATTGATAATTAATTAGCCCAAGAGGTTGATTGATTTTGAAAGGAGAACAGAAACGTCGTTGATTAATTTGTGCCGGGGAAGTACATTGCCGGTGAGTGGGGAGATCTAAAAGTTTCTGTGAATTACAGATTTTTAATTTAAACTTCTTTTCTTTTTTTTAGGAAAAATGAAAAAAAAAACATTGAAAGTACTCATAATTAATACATGATGAAAGGTTTACATATAAAAACACCCTTTTACAGAAGGACATTCTTTTGGTGAAAAAAGCTGAGGAAAGCTTTTCCTTGTCTATCTCTCTTCTCTTTTGAAGAAATTCTGGCTAACCTAGACTTCCTCTACACATAATTAAGTTGTTTATCATTACTATAAACGGCATGGATTTAATTTTTTTTAACAGTACTTTTTTAGATTCAAGATATATCTGAAAAAATACAATTATCCTCAAAAGTAAAGTGGTATTTATTTACGTCTGTTTTCTGTCAACACCTAATCAGTTGTAAGTTAGGATCATCATCCTTCTTAACCTTCTTATCTCCCCATATCCACAGGCCAGGATCTCTGCCAGGCCTCTCTTCCGCTAAGAACAGCGTGATCCCCTACACTACACGATTTAGAATAATATAAGATAGTTTAAGGAATGAGGAGAGGTGAGAGCAAGGGACAGTGATCGGTACAAACTGTTTTTTTTAATTAAATTTTTTTTCCTCCTTTTTAATAAATAACTACTGACTGACTTCTGAGCTCAAGAACGTGGGTTCGTAACCCGACCGAGGCCCTTAGTTTATTTTATTTGGGAGGTAAAATAAACTTAAGCACGCCGTCCTTCGGATGAGACGTTAAGCGATGGTCCCGAGCCTGTACAATGTGAGTTGTATGAGTTGTGTGACTTGTTAAAGATGCATATACCGTATGAATCATGTCATCAATATAAATAAACCAAAGTAGGCAAAATTTAAGCCCGACTTTAACATTTTTCGTGACGCTATAACTTTAGTTATATTGGTTCTATCTCAAATTGGAGGGCATGTAAGCAATTGGAAATTTATTAAAGAACATTTTTGGCAGGAAGCAATCTCATATGATGTATAAAAAAACACACACATTCAAATTATTAATATTATAAAAATTAATTAAATTTAATTTTGTATAAAATCCAAGAAGCAACTAGTAAATAAATATATGAATGCATTTAGTTTTAAAACAACCCATGAATAAAAAAAACAAAACACGACCATCAGCTGTTTTGAATTAGTGTAGAGGAGTCGAAGGTGAGAAGGTCTGAGTTGAGATGGAGTGAGAGTTTAGGCTGCAGTGAATTGATTCGAGTTTTAATTGAAATAGATGCACAAAGGAGGTACATTAATTATTTATATGTTTTATATGCCCTAAAATAACATACATTTGAAGAATGGTCAGTATTTAGAAAGAAAAGAGACTAAAACATAAATGTAAAAATTAGCTTGTAAGATTTCTTTTTGTAGATATTTTGATTTATTTTTATCTCTTAGTTATTAATTTTATTATGTAATTTAAGTAAATAAACCCAATTATTAGTTCTCTAAATTCTATGCTATTCATTTTCCCTGTTGGCCCAGTAAGATAATTTAAAAACCTTTGGATTAGATTTAATAATTTTAAAAAAAATTAGAAAAACAATATGGCATCTCTTTAGAAATCCAAATGAAAAGTTTGTTTATTGATTTTTTTTTAAATTTACGTGCACTTTCTTAAAAATTGCACGTCTTGATATTTTTTTAGGGCCCTTTTTGGAAACTACTGCAGAAATCAAAATTTAGTAAAAGACCAGATATATACAATTTCTACAGGAAATGTGGTAATATAATGTTAATTAATTATTATTTATTTAATTATTATTAATTTTATTAATTCAATTATTATTTATATTTTTATTTATTTAAATTTTACATTAACATTTTATTATTAATTACACTCGCAAACCGAGCCACTTGCAAAAATTCGTATTTTATATAAAATGTACCATTTAATTTTCTCTAAAACTTTTATTAGATAAGATTTTTGTTTAGGTCATACATATAAGCGGAATCTTCTATAATATACTTATGCCTCGAAATAAAGTGGTCTTAATTTTCGTCCGATTTCGGTTAAAATTTAATGAGACCTAAGTTAGCACAAGTGACATCTTGTGCATAGTTCATAGCTAACATCGTTTTTGAGTTATGAGCGCTCAAAAAGTTCAAATCACCTAACACGTGAAAATCATTTGTAGACTCGATCTAGGATTTTCGCACGATTACAATGGATCACAAATAAATTTATCGCAAAAATATTTCGCAGCTATTACATGCTCTGCAGGTTAAGATAATACTGATAGCTTCTCCCGTGGAGGTTTCTATTATGAATAGTTGATGCACGATGGATGTAAAACGTAAACATTTGCCGAACAATACAAACAACAACAGACACTTCGTAACTTTCTTTTATTTTTTAACATTTAAAAACATACGACTGAAAAAGCCCTGTAGTGGAAATGATATTTTTTAATGTTGAAGAATTATTTAAAAAATAATCGCATTTCGTTCGCAGTTATATATTTTATAAAATAATTCCTCTCCGGTATTTTTCCATTGGTAGTTCTTGAAGATATACTATGAAATATGAACGCTTTTAATGTTTAGCTAGTTAATTGTGGATATATCTATATAACTATAAAGTTTATATAAAAATAATCTATTATGATACTTTTTGATGGAATAAAATGTTTTTAGATAATGGCCTGTAAAAAAATCAAAGTCGGTTTTTTTGTCAGTTATAAAGACAGTATTGATGGTCTTAAAGACTTTTAATATAACATGATACGGATTTGTGATCAAAGAAATAAATCGTTCCGACCATTACAGACAAAACTATGTCCTATGACGGTGACCAGAGCAGACGAGAGAAGCCTCTAGAGACATTCGAGTGAAAGATTCTGCGGACTGTGTTTACACTAACACCACTCTCCTTCGACTGGGCTTCTCTATATAAAACAGCTGATCGCCGGCATTTGTTTAGATCGTTAGTTGTTCTCCATTCATTCTTTAAACAAAAGCGAAAGGTCCATCCTTGTATATTTGTAATCACTAATTAATTTATTAATAACAGCTGTTTTTATGAAAACTTCTACATTTTAGCTGCTTTTATACGAAAAATCAACACTTTCGATTCTTTTCTCAAAAAAATAATAATTAATTATAGAATATTTCAATAATTCTCTGGTGTTTGGGCAAAAGGGCTTGTCAGAATAAGTCTTGTGATACAAAGGATTTAGTGCATTTAACTATTTTTACCAAATGTAGCTGATTGTTGGAATATTTTACGTTCTTTATATTTAATACTTTATAGAAATAATATTTCAAGTAACATAAATGTGTTTTACCTGATTTGCAGGAATTTTTCAAACGTTCAGAAATTCCCCTCCTAAAATTCAGATTTTCTGACTTAAGCCCTTTTGCCCAAACACCCGAGAATTATAATGTGTGTATTTTTTCCAACACAATACAAATTCAAGGAAACAATCGTGATGCAACAGCAGCCATCTTAGTCTAGTTGATATGAACGTTACCTAGGTAATAGGTTGCATGAACCTGAATACTGGCAGAAGGCAGGAAGTTGAAACAACTCTACTTAAAAGGCCTTCTTTCTGAAGTAATAATACATTCTTGATTATAAAAACATGTATAATTGGCAGCAAAAATGGGCATGGCAACACTTTCTACATAGATAATGAAAGTAGGTAATATACATTATGTAAATAAACATTATACAAATATTATCGTCATATTTAACAACAAGGTATGCGTGCTTGCTTACTGAGCTCACGGGTTCGAAACCCGGCCGAGGCCCTTAGTTTATTTTATCTGGGAGGTAAAATAAACTTATGCATGCTGTCCTTCGGATGGGACGTCCCGAGCCTGTACGATGTCAGGTACCTACTCCTTAAAAATCCCAACCCTAGGTGAATAAAAATTTAGGGTTGACAAAATGTAGAACTCCGACAGTAGAATCGTATCGAATATGTATATATATATATTGTGACGTATCAAGTTACACACATTGTACAGACGACCATCAGCTGTTTTAATAGAGTGGACCAGTCTAAGTTGTGTTGTGGAGGTGAGAAGTCTGAGTAGTTGAGATGTGAAGGTGGACAGTGAGTTGTTTTTAGGCTTAAGGTAGTGAACCGTGTTGGAGTGAAAAGAACAGTGCGCAAAGGTACTTTTATTTATTTATATGTACATAATATGTATATATCCAAAATATAAAATAATTATAAATAATAGTCATAATATTTAAAAAGAAAAGAGACTTAAATAGATATAAGTAATTAGTTTATAAGATTTTTTTTTACTGTAAATATGTAGTTTGATTTTCTTTATTTATTATTGATAATACAACGGCAGTTATTAGAGTTTTTCTGTTAAACCTCCCCTTTAATCCCCCCTTCCCTTTGGTCGATTTGACTGAAAACCAATAGTAGTTGTCGTTGGAGAGTTCTGGATTCACATATAAAGTTTCGTGTTCATACATTCATTCTATCGTGTTCACAGACACAGGCGGACGTATATAAGTATATTTTTCTCATGTTTGAAATGTGGAGGTCGGAAGAGATTCCGTTGAAAACTCCTCTGACTGATTACAGAACTTCTCCTATAGTTTGAACAGCTGAGGAAGTAAGAAGAACGTTCCAGTGTATTTCTGTCCTTGGAAGTGAGATAAAATATTAAACACCAAAAGTGACTGACTTCCTTGATTTATTATGCAGGTATTAATATTGAGACAGTCACAGAAGAGTATTGACAGATATTCTTCTCAAGGAGGATCATCTTTATTCCTACAAGATGATCTTTTTTATAAAAGATATTTGGGAAGACAATTCTCTCAATCCGCCTTATTTTCACTGAAGAATGACTTAAATTGATAAGAAGCTCAGGATTTAAATCCCCTTCAATTAATTATCTGTCTGAACAAAGTTATTTAAATTTTTTGCCCGGTTATTGCATCAACCTCAAGTTATGGTGATATAGATGTAGATAAATGGCCACAATATTTAAAAAGAAAAGATACTAAAATAGATGTAGAAATTAGTTTATAAGATTTTTTTTTAAATATAAATTTAAAATGTAGTTTAAGTAAATAAACCCAAATATTTGTTCTCTTATTCTATGCTATTCATTTCCCCTGTTGACTCAGTAAGATAATTTATACCTTTGGATTAGATTGAACATTTTTGCAAATTTAGGAAAACAATATGGCATCTCATTATTTGGAAGAAATCCAAATGAAAAATTTGTTAATTGAATTTTTTTTTAATTCGTGCACTTTCTTTAAAATTGCACTTCTTGAACTTCGATATTTTTTTAGAGCCCTTATCGGAAACTACTGTAGAAATCAAAATTAATTGAAGTCCAGCTATAATTTCTACAGGAAATGTGTAATATTTATTATTTATTCTTTTTGTTTATTTAATTATTTTAATTTATTTTAATTATTATTTTATTTAACATCTTTTCCTTTCATTATCACAATTTTGGCATCACAGCTGATGAATATTACTTTTCTGGCTATACCAACTATAGGGGAAGTTATGTAAAAGGTCTGAAATTCCATGTTATGGAAATTAAGCAAATGAACAAATTTCTGCATGTGTGAGTGTCTGTGAACACAACTCCTAATAGAAAGATCATAATGACACGAAATTGTAAAGTGTGTTTTATTACCAACATGGAGAAATGAAAAAATCTAAATCTTGGACTAATTTTTGTTATGAAAACTACAATAATATTATTACAATAGAATACACATTAACCAGAACACTAATTAATGAAGTTCTGTTATAGACAGGCAATGCTCTAAACTTATTATTATTTTTTTTTCCGAGGGTTGATTTGAGTAAGCCTATTGTGTGCCCTGTGTGTGTTGGTCCCTACAGCAGCCCTGTATCTTTGATATAGTCCAGGATTCTTCTGCAGGTTCCTTCCATTACCTGCTTCGGTTCTGTTATGGCAGACCCGAAGCAGTGGAAACGTCTGCTTTCTAGGGCCTCGCACCGGCTTAGAATATGAACCGGAGCCTCATTTCCTCGCCACATTTCCTGCACAGAAGGTTTCTAGCGATGCCCATATTGTATAGGTGTTTGTTCATATGACAGTGTCCTGTAATCAGCCCTGTCACAGCTCTTAGATCCATTCTCCTCATATTCGATTTTTTCCATGCTCTAAACTTATAGTCCTTATATGTTATATTTCATAAAATGTTATATAATATAGTAGTTTCCGAAAAGAGTCCTAATAAAAAATATCGAAAGTTCATGACGTGGAATTTTGAAGAAAATGCACGTACATAAATAAAATTTCAATTAATAATTACTTCATTTGAATTTTTTCCAATATGTATAAAATTCTGAGGTAAAATAAACTTGAGCACGCCGTCCTTCGGATGGGACGTTAATCGATGGTCCCGAGCCTGTGTATACTATGTCAGGTACTCGTTAAAGACCCCTTTTCTAGATGAATAAAAAATTTAGGGTAGGCAAAATTTAGGATTCCCACAGTAGAGTTGGGCTCATGTCCACCAGAGTGACGAAAGAGAGCTCTGGTAGTAGGCGATATGACCTCGTAGTTAAAGCCCGGGCATGAGTCATAAAACCTAACCTAACCTATAATATTGTAATGTAAAAAATGTACACACATTAAAATTATTATTATATTAAAAAATCAATTATTATTATTTGTATAAAAACAGCTGTTAGGAGTGAAGTAACTTAATTAGTGAATGTTTAGTCAACAACGTTCGTAATGTAAACACACGGCTAATCCCTCTCTCAGTCTGACTCAGTCCCCTGCTATAGTTGCCCTAGAGTGGACGTATTATAAGTTTTTATTTTTTATTGCCGTGTATTATTACGGCCCAAATCGACCAAAGGTAGTGGGAAGATGGACAAAAACCCTAATAACTGCCGAATTAATGAATGTATGAATCGAAACGAGACCTTTTATGTGAATCTAGAACGCCATAAGGACGTTACGTATCAATCTTTATCCAAATGGGTCGGGTGAGAAGTGGGGGATGAGTGGCAAGAGGGGGATCAACTCAAAAATCCTAATAACTATCGATATAACGAATGTATCAACAGGAAATTTAGTGAGTTTCAGAAGTGCCTCAGTGAGAGCTCAAACTAAAGATCATAAATTAAAATAAATAAAATAAAGAAATGATTATCTCTGAAACTTTGAGCTTAATTAGCTACTTATAATGTTTTTTCCAAAATGTACTTAGGTGATTCACATTCTCAGTTAAGCCCTATTGGCTTGAACCTCTTAGAATAGCCCCACCTAAAGAATAGAGTGGACTTGTGGGCGGCCTCACCGCTGAAAGACCACTCCATTCGTCTCAATCCATCTTCCTTGGAGATAGAACACAAGCGAGCCGCTCACACAAGTACGTTCAGTGACGTAGATTCCTAGGATTTAGTGGAGCTGTGAAACCTATTACTTCCTCACCTGAACGAAGTATAGAGGAAGTTATGTAATCGGTCAAAAATTCGATGTTGAGTTTTCACCGGATTTTCATGTTTTTCGATACGCTGATTAAAATGAATCGCCGGATATGTACTTCCCCAACACGAATTAATCAATTATGTTTTCGCTTTCCTTATTTAGGGACTCCTGAATCCTCATACTGAATTATATGTCGTTACATTAATTACATCTGAAGTTACTATGGTTATTGAGTCGAGCACCCCTCCTCTGATCCCCCTTCCCTTCGGCCGATGTCGCGGAAAATTAATAGCTGCCGACTTTAGGGGATTTTGAATTTTAAAATATAAAATTTCACGTCAATAGATTCATAGTTTGCGCTAAAAGTCATAAATTGGCTTTTGTATGGGCTCATAAATATTCATACTAAATGTGTCCATAAGTCCATTACAGTTATTAAGGTTTTTGAATTGAGCCTCTCCCCTAAACCACCCTTTTCTTCGACCGACATCGCTGAAATTTGTCAGGTTATGTCCTCTATGGGTTTCCACTTTAAATATGAAATTTCATGCCAATCCATTCATTACATCGGCAGTTATTAGAGTTTTTATGTAAGCCTCCACCCTAATTTCCCCTTTCCATCGGTCGATTTGTCTGAAAAACAATAGGTGTCGTCGTTAGAGTGTTCTGGTTTCACATATAAAATTTCATGTCGCTACATTCATTCGAGGTCGGAAAACATGAAATTCCGTTCTTTGACCAATTACGTAGGTAATTCATATGTGATAGTAAGATGTTGTGGGACGAAATTTCTCATAGAAATAAAATACTTCTTCCCACTTTTTTATTTTAGACCAGAACCGGTTTTCAGCTCAGCGTTGAAGGACAATAACCACTGAGCTGTGTGGGTGGGATGAACCACTGATGATGACGCTGTTGCGTCGAAAACCTGTTCTGGTCTAAAATAAAAAAGTGGGAAGAAGTATTTTATTTCTATGAGAATTACATAACTTTCCCTATACTTCGTATAGCTGGGGAAGCATAAAAATAAATATATATATATAGGTTAGGTTTTATGACTCATGCTTTAACTACGAGGTCATATCGCCTACTACCAAAGCGCTCTTTCGTCACTCTAGTAGACATGAGCCCGACTCTACTGTGGAAGTCCTAAATTTTTATTCACCTAGGGCAGGGAGGGGTCTTTAACGAGTACCTGACATCGTACAGGCTCGGGACCATCGCTTAACGTCCCATCTGAAGGACGGCGTGCTTAAGTTTATTTTACCTCCCAGATAAAATAAACTAAGGGCCTCGGTCGTTTTCGAACCCACGTTCTTGAGCTCAGAAGGCAGGCACGCATACCACTGAGCTACCAGCGCCCTCTATATATAATATATCAATATCAATGATAACAAGCTGTTAAAGATGTGAGAATTAAAAATGAATTAAATCCTTGAAAGTGAACCCATTTTCCTGGCTTTATTAATTTCCAGCTATTGGAGACAGTTCCAGGGAGTCACAGTGACAGTTAATCTCTTCTGAAACTGAATATTAATATCTGCATAATTAATCACTAAAGTTACTCTAGATGTTTAGTATTTTATCTGACTTCGACGAACAGAAAGATAGCAAAAGTTTCTTTCTTCTTGTCAAACTCAAACTTGTACCACGTTAATTCATCGTTTAATTCTTCCCAGCTTATTAATTTATAAACTCTTTACAAGAGGTCCTTAATATAAATAATTGTATGCCTTCATTTAATTTGGTTTTCTTGGAAGGGAATTTCTATGTACTGTATATTATTTCCCTATAATTTCCGTTAAGATGTACTTTACGTCCCCAGCTATACAAAGTATAGGGGAAGTTATGTAATTTAAAAAATGTATATCAAAAATGAAAAAAAATGTATATGTGTGTGTCTGTGAACACGATAACTCCCGATAGAATGAATGTATTTACATGAAATTTTTATATGTTTATCTAGAACCCGCTAAGGACGACACCTATTAATATTCAGCCAAATAAGCCTATGGGAAGAGGGGATTAGGGGGGAGGCTTAACACAAAAACTCTAATAACTACCGATGTAATGAATGTGTCTTCATGAAATTTTACATTTAAATTCAAAATTTCATAGGATATCACCTATTAATTTCCCTCAAAGTCAGTCGTAGGTAAGGGAAGGGGGGCGAGAGACATTTCTGGGGAAGTACATTGCCCGTGATTCACCGTCGATTTTTTTCTTCCGTTTTGGCAGAATTTAGGACTTCTATAGTTGAGTAAGACTGACGAAAGAGCGCTCTCGATATCAGCCGAAAACGGTCCTCCGTATCTTGATACCCATTTCTTTAGACGATTGCTCGATTTCTGTTAAAACGGTTAGTCCTATTGAAAAATTGTTTCCTATAAACAATGTTCCTTATTAGTTGTTATTCCTAATTTCAGTTGTCTACATTTTTCCTTGAAAACATTCTCAAAAGTACTGTCTGAAAATGACGCACATAAAAGTAACACCAAGATCACTGTCCATTTTGGAACTGTCGCTCAACTCAGTTTTAATAGGCGATATAGTTAAATCCCGGGCATGAGTAGCAAAACTAACTAACGTTTGTGTGGTACATTCATTATATCGGCAGTTATTGGGGTTTTTGAATTGAGCTCCCTCTGATCCCCGCTTTCTTTCAGCCGATTCCAGGGAAGAATAATATGTGTCGTCCTCATAGGATTCTGGAAACACATATAAAATTTCGTGTCGATACATTCATTCTATCGGGAGTTATCGTGTTCACAGACACACACACACACACAGTTTTTTTTCCGTTTTGGAATCAGGGGATCGGAAATAATACAATTCCGGGTGATAACTAAAAATCAAATTTCTGACAGATTACATAACTACCCCTATACTTTGTACAGCTGAGGAGGTAAAAAATAAAATAAAAAATACATAAATAAATAAACAGTATTTGAACGTTAAAATGTGTCAACTAGAACACGAGATTCTCGACAGAGGGGAGTGATAAAGGTATTGGCAGAATGAGGTGTGGATGTTGACACAGGCAACAGTAGGGTGGTTATCGCAGGGGTTGACTGTGTGTGTTTAAGGGATGCTCTCATTAGTGAATTGTAGAGAACTGATTAAGGCTCAATCAACATAGAGGCTAGTACCCTTGTGAACGGAACGGACTCTGTTTGTGCCTAGATCTGGGAGGGCCTCATTTCTATCAATGAGACTCTACAGTAGGGAAGGGTGATAGTCGATACTACATAAATATCGATAGTTCCAATGATAGTCTAAGTAACTATCGAAATGAATTTCCCTTCATTAAAGGGGATAAGTTTTGAAGAAAGTTACCTATTTTAGAACTTTTACTTTGATGATGAGAAAAGTGAAGTACATGTAAATGTACTTTGCGCAAAGTTTTATTCAAAACTAGTTGCAACACATCCAATTTAAGGGATCACCTCTTGAGACGCCACCAAGAAACTTATAAACCGGCACCCAAGACCAAACAACCCACTGCAGAAGCTGCATCACTGCCTACTGTTCCATAAAGTTTTACAAAGTATTTTCGTCAGTCGGTAATTAATTTTTTGATATTGTTTTATAAAAGTTTTGATTGAAATAAAAACTGTTGAATCTAATGTCATTGCACCTACTTGATTGTTTTTTGATTATCTACAATAAGTGTTTTTGAACTTAATGTGTTAATATTCTTGCCAAGTGTTACACTTAATGCGATTATTTTCTACAGAAAACGTTATTTCCATAAAATAAAAGTTCGATTTGAAAGAACAATTACTTATTCGATTGATATTTTTATTCTCTTTTCATCCTCCATAACATTGAATAATTTAAATTAGGTAGATGTAAAAAATAAAAATGGAATTGGAAAGTATTTTGCATGAAAAGCGGAAACTTACTAAATAATCGACACTATCGATAGTTTTCCACCGGTAGTATCGAACTATCGTTAGTTGCCAACTATCGACTATCGCTCATCCGTACTCTACAGGCAAGGTTAATATAATAGTAACTAGTTATCATTATTATTTTAACCTTGCTCTACAGGCAGCTCCCTCATGTTGCGGTTTTATTGGCTTACCAGGGCGGGAGGGGGGAAGCACGGTTGCCATGGTCCCATGTATGTCCCACAATGGTGAATCGTTCACTAAGTAGCTACTTCCCCAGAAGAATGAATTAATGAACTAAGTTTTCGCCCTTTCTTCTACACCAATCTAAACTGATGAACTAAAAGTGAGTAGTTGACTTATAAAGAGGCTTCTGAATCCTCATATGAAATGTGTCGATACATTCATTTCACCGGCAGTTATTAGAGTTTTTGTGAAGACCCCCTCTAATGTTCCCTCCTTCTCTTTGACCGATGTGGCTCAAAATAGATAGGTGTCGTTATTGTTCTGGCTACACTTATAAAATTTCGTGTAGATACATTCATTCTATGGGGAGTATCGTGTTCAAAGACACACACACACACACACACACACAGACACTTTACTTCTTCAGCTATACGAAGGATAGGGGAAGTTATGTAATCGGTCAGAAATTTAAATTTTGCGTTTTCACAGGAAGTTCATGTTTTCATACCACTTGATTCCAAAAATGAAAAAAAACAATTGCTGTCTGTGTGCCTGTGTGTATCAGTATGTGTCTTGTGATGTATAAAAATACACACATTCAGTATTAATATTATAAAAATTAATTATATTTATTTATATAAAAAAATAAAAAAACAATGAAGCAACTAAATAGGTGAATAATAATATGAATGCATTTTGTTTTGAAACAACCCATGAATAAAAAACAAAACACGACCATCAGCTGTTTTTAATGACTGTAGAGGAGTCGATGGTGTGAGGTCTGAGTTGAGATGAGGTGAGAGTTTAGGCTTAAGGTGTGGTGAACTAAGTTGTAGTGAATTGATTGTGATTAATTGGAGTTTTAATTGAAATAGATGCACAAAGGAGGTACATTTATATGTTCTATATGCCCTAAAATAACTTAAATTTGAAGAATGGACAGCATTTAGAAAGAAAAGAGAATAAAACATTAATGTAAAAAATTAGGTTGTAAGATAACTTGATTTTTTTTTTATGTCTTAGTTATTAATTTTTAACTCTCTAGTTATTAATTGTATTATGCAGTTTAAGTAAATAAACCCAATTATTTGTTCTCTTAAATTGTATGCTATTCATTTTCCCTGTTGGTCCAGTAAGATAATTTAAAAACCTTTCGATTAGATTTAATATTATTGAAAACATTTAGAAAAACAATAAGCCATCTCTTTAGAAATCCGAATGAAAAGTTTGTTAATTGAGTTTTTTTAAAATATACATGCACTTTCTTAAAAATTGCACTTTTGATATTTTTTTAGGTCCCTTTTCGGAAACGATTAAATTTAGTAAAAGACAAGAGATACAATTTCTACAGGAAATGTGGTAATTTTATTTAATTTAATTATTTATTCTTTTTGATTTATTGTTTATTTACTTATTATTATTTCAATTATTAATTATTATTTATATTTATTTAACAATTACATTGTTTTATTTAACACAGTCTATGAATAAAAGACACAGAGCTGTTGTCCTCTCACGAGTTTATTTTGCAAAGCCAGCTTGAAAGCTGAAGTCTAATGAGACCATCTTCAGTGCTAACTTACAGTTACAGTGTCATTTATTAAATACAGCACGCTCACAACAACCTCCAAAAATTCCTCACAGTCTATGAACACGGTAACTCCCGATAGAATGAATGTCTCGAAACACATGTTTATATGAAACCTATAAAGATGACACCTCTTGATTGTCAGCCAAATCGGCCAAAGGGAAGGAGGGGAATACAAGGTGACAACAGAAAAAACTCTATAACTGCCGAATTGACATGAAATCAGTTTGTCTTCGTTACAGACACCACAACTCTCCTCCTTGTTGAAGAGGTAGACACTCCTCCCACCGTCACTCACCAGCCTTTCTGAACACAGCCGTATCTGGGAAATTAAAAATGCCCACAATTTCCTAAAATGTATTTTTTCTGTTGCAGATGTCCCATAGAGTGAGCTGGTGGTGGATTTTTACTCTTATCGGACTAGGCCTGGTCAAGGCACACATCCACATGATTCGCCTCGTGATCCTGGCAGCAGCAGGCCTCATGGGCATGTACCTCCTCCACAAACTTGCCCAGGACTTCTCTAAGATACAGAGCGGGTTCGGCAGCAGCAGGATACCTGGCATCTCAAAGAGGTCTACTAATGAAGTAAGCTATTTTTCATTTCCACCTTTTACTTACATTGTAAAATCGGTAAAAATAAAACCATAAATAAATGATAATAAGCAAAAGTATAATATAGTTTGTTATTGTAACTCATGCCCCGGGGCTTAACTATCGAGGTCATATCGCGGTATCGGGCGACGAAAGAGCGCCCTGGTGGACATGAGCCCGACTCTACTATGGGAGTCCTACATTTTGACTACCGAAAATATTTATTCACCTAGGATAGGGGTCTCTAATCCTGACATCGTACAGGCTCGGGACCATCGCTTAACGTCCTATCCGAAGGAAAAAATTTTATTTTTACCATTGTTATTGAAAAAAGATAACTAAACCTGACGATGTATAGCGCCGAAACCGGTAGTTCACGTGTATGTTTTTTTTTGGAGGGGGGGAGATAGTCAATATTTCATAAAAGAAGCTCGTTTCATTTATATATAGTGTACGATATTGTTACACTAAGCACATGTTTAGTGTGGAATTGGATAAAATTAATGTTTAACAAGTTCTTTGCTTTTATTTATTATTATTATTTTTACACTAAATCATGAAAGATCTGAAATGTATTCGGAAGTTCATATTAGTCTTCTTCAGATAGTCATCTTCAGATAGTCATCTTCAGATAGTCTTCTTCAGAGAGTCATCTTCAGATAGTCATCTTCAGATAGTCATCTTCAGATAGTCATCTTCAGATAGTCTTCTTCAGATAATCATCTTCAGATAGTCATCTTCAGATAGTCATCTTCAGATAGTCATCTTCAGATAGTCATCTTCAGATAGTCTTCTTCAGATAGTCATCTTCAGATAGTCATCTTCAGATAGTCATCTTCAGATAGTCTTCTTCAGATAGTCATCTTCAGATAGTCATCTTCAGATAGTCATCTTCAGATAGTCTTCTTCAGATAGTCATCTTCAGATAGTCATCTTCAGATAGTCTTCTTCAGATAGTCATCTTCAGATAGTCTTCTTCAGATAGTCATCTTCAGATAGTCATCTTCAGATAGTCATCTTCAGATAGTCTTCTTCAGATAGTCATCTTCAGATAGTCATCTTCAGATAGTCATCTTCAGATAGTCATCTTCAGATAGTCTTCTTCAGATAGTCATCTTCAGATAGTCTTCTTCAGATAGTCTTCTCCTTTCTCACAAATTAAACGTTGATAGACGATCTACCTGGGCAAGAACGAAAGGAACTTCTTAAGACTATTGTCTTGTCTCATGGCTTGACCTGGTATTTTGATGCGATTAACTATGCTTCACGGAGGAGTTAAGGCGAGGTATTTCTTGAGCCCATCTTCAAGTGAAGAGACAAAACCTCGGTAATTCCTCTTCGGGGTCCATTCCAACACTTCCTGCTAGTTCATTACCCGAGGGATCACAGTAAATCAAGGGGGTGGCATTTCTGAGCTAAGTGAAGGTTAGACCCTTTCTGGGATTAGGGCTTTTTACTATCCCTAACATCCAATTTGTATTGTTCAAAAATTGTAATATAACAAAAATTATAAGATCTTATTAAACTTAATTGATTACGCTCTACGTCATGAGTAATTTTATAATATTCTTTACTTACAACTTGATAGCTTTTATTCATTCTACTTTGAATAATAATAATTATTATTTTATAATAATAATAATAATAATAATAGTCTTACATTTACAATATTAATATTTCTCCTTCACACAAGGCTATAAGAATAATAAAATAAAATAAAGAATACATTAATTTTGTTAAATCGGTACAAAGCTATAAGTGAAAATAGAGTGCAAAATATATAAATGAAATTAATATGAATTTAGAATAGAGAAATAAACAAATATAATAATATTGACTAAGAGAGAAAAAAATAAAATTAGTATTATAGAAAAAAATAAAATAAAAAATGTATAAATAAAATAAGTAAATACAAATTAATAATATAACAAGGAGAGTAAATAGGTATTGGGGACGTACGACTTCCCTTCACACATAGAGAAATTAACAATTATAATAATTATTGAAGAATGCGTATTGTACAATCATCTAGTATAATAAGTGAATTGTACAAAAAAAAAAAGAAGAAGGAATGAATAAAACTAATCAAAATAAATGATTTGATATTGTTTTCTATTCAGAGGTGCGGAGGATCTCCGCATTTCAGCACCATAAACACAAATCACAATCCTGCTCCTTCATACAGACCACAGTTGTGGTATTATTTAGAACTAACTTCTCTGCGGATGTAAAGTTGAATTAATGAAATATAGATTCTGATCATTTGTTAGGTTTTACTTTCCCAGCTATACGATGTGATGTATAAAAATAATATACACATTAACATGATTAAAATATAAACATTAAAAGATTAATTATATTTATTTTTATATAAAAAGCAATTTTATTTTAAAACAAATTAAAAAAAAAAAAAAACAAGGCCATCAGCCGTTTTTTTAGTGTGTGTTGAGAGTGTCGAGACCTGGGTAGAATGGCGACGGTCTGAGTAAAGGTAGACAGTGGTGTTTAGGCTTAAGTGTGATGAACTAAATAGGAGTGTATTGACGGTGAAATTGATCCGAAAAGAAGGTACTTTTATTTGTTTATATGTACAGGATATACTTATGCCCAGAAATATATAACTTAATTTTTAAAAAATGGCCAAAATATAAAACAAAAAAAGATTGAATTAGTGTTAAGAATTTAGTTTTTAAGATTTTTCTTTTGATTTTTGTTTGTTTGCATGTTTAGTTTTTTAATTTTAATAATGCAGATTTAAGAAAATAAACCCCCAATATTTGTTCTCGTAAATTCTGTTCTATTCATTTTCCCTGTTGACCCAGTAAGATAATTTGAAAACCTTCGGATTAGAATCAATATTATTTAAAATTATTAAAATGGCATCTCTTTAGAAATCCAAATGGAAAGTTGGTTAATTAAATTTATTTTTTAAATACGTGCACTTTCTTAAAAATTGCACGTCTTGAACTATTGAGAACTATATTTTTAGGGCGCTTTTCGAAAATTACTGTAAAAATCAAAATTTAGTAAAAGAAAAGAGATACAATTTCTACAGGAAAAGTGGTAATTTTAATTATTATTATTTATTCTTTTTTGTTTATTTAATTATTATTATTTCATTACTATTAATTATTATTTATATATTTATTTATTTATCATTTATTTAAGTTTAACACTTAAACCCTTCTCTCTTTATTACCACAACGAATTATAGGAAAAGTTATGTAATCAGAAATTTTATGTTGAGTTTTCAACAGAACTTCATCGGTGAATCACCGACAATGTACTTCCCCAGAACGAATTAATCAATTAACTTTTTGCTCCCCCTTCAATACCACTCGACAGTTTGCGCCAATATTCAATATACATAAGGGGTTTCTAAATCCTCATACTAAATTTTGTATCGATAAATTCATTACATCAGCAGTTATTAGGGTTTTTGATCGAGTTCTCTCCCTTCAACTCCCTTTGGAATCTGGAGGTCGGAAAACTTGAAATTCCGTTCAAACTATATTATTCTAACTAACTAACTTCGGATGTAATTTATTTATCAACATTACCCCATGGCAACACATTTTTTTAAAACTTTTTTATTCAGAACTGTGGATTGTATTGTGTTTCTTGTATTTAAAGGACTGGCTGATGGAGAGGTTCCCCAACGACACCCAGACCATGTCGGGGCTGCTTCACAACGACCCTATAGGCTGCGCCAGGAAGTACGTCTGCCATATCTCCTCCAAGTCTTCGGCCAAACGGACCACCACCCAGAATAGTGTTCTCTCCATACTCCGGTAAGCTTTTATATCGACCTCTAATTCTAGGACCCTCACCCAGAACAGTGTTCTCTCCATACTCCGGTAAGCTTTTATATCGACCCTCTAATTCTAAGACCCCCACCCAGAACAGTGTTCTCTCCATACTCCGGTAAGCTTTTATATCGACCCTCTAATTGTAGAACCCCCACCCAGAACAGTGTTCTTTCCATACTCCGGTAAGCTTTCATATCGATCCTCTAATTTTAGGACCCCCACCCAGAATAGTGTTCTCTCCATACTCCGATAAGCTTTTATATCGACCCTCTAATTGTAGAACCCCCACCCAGAACAGTGTTCTCTCCATACTCCGGTAAGCTTTTATATCGACCCTCTAATTCTAGGACCCCTTCTCTGTGAAAATTCAAATAATGAGATATTAGCGCCGAACGAAAAAACAAAACGAAAACAAAACAGGTTTTTTCTATACATAACATTCCCCGAACCTGCAAAAGTATCCTTTTGTTCCTTCAAAATAAGGCACATCCGAAATTTCTTACTATTAAGCAAAATGAGCTCTCAAAAACAACAAATTGTATTAACTTGCCTTTTCGCAAATACGGGTTATTAAAATTAGACCATCCATGTGCCAAAAATGAAATAAATTATTTTGGGTTGTGTAAGGAGATTCTGAATTGATATATAATATATTTATCACAGCTACATTTCTTCCATGTTTTTTTTTTTTTTTTTTTTTTTTAAATAGTTTCGGGAAGCACGCCCATCATCAGTATCTATAATTTATTCTTTATGTTAATATTTGTTTTCATGTCAATCAATAACTTCTTTTTACATAACATATTTATTGTGTCGATCTCTATATTTAAACTCCAAAATTGTCATTATGAAAAAAATATTAACACAAAGAATAAATAAATTGTAGATTCTGATGATAGGAGTACTTCCCGAAACGTCTATAATAAAAAATCGGAGAAATTTAGCTATGATAAAATTTAATTTAAATACAACTGTGCCTTGAAGGCATGGCCTCTGATAAACAAATTGGATAAGAAATGAACATATATGCAGAAATATGCATTTAATGTATGTTTTGGTCTCTCAGAAATTTGTCATAATTTTTTCTACTTTTCATGAAGCACTGATGAGGCTAAGGTTGTGAAAATCTAGATGAAAGAAACTAGTTAGTATCCAACTCAGTGCTTCTCAACCTTTATTTCTTTTATGGAATAATGAGGAGTGGAAAATGTGGCGGTACACGAAGATTTTTCAAAATAAACACCTGATTTGTTTAAATAAATGTAAATTTTATTATTTATTTTTAATACAGATATGAACAATAAGGCAAATATATGTATTATAAACGTAGAATATGATAATAAATAGTTTCTTTAAAAAAAAAAAAAATTATTATATTAATGAAATATATAACTTCATGTTATTGGATTATCTCAATTATATTTGGTGGCAAAAAGTGCAACGTTCAGTTCATGTTCCTCCATTACCACTTCTAAATTGAGAAATGCGAATTGTGAAAATTTATAATAAATAAATAAAACAAACATTGTTTTTTTAAATATAGTCTTTTCCATAATTATACGTATATTATCGGTTTCGGTATTACACCACTATCAGGCTTAGTTATAAACTGACTGAGACAAGTTTGTTGAAAGGGAATCATTTATATAAGTACATGAGGTATGTAAGGGAGGTTTGCATTACAAGTATGAAATCCCCGTTCCTTTAGAGTCGGGAGTTCTATAATTCAGAACAAATTCCTAACTGTAAAGACAAGGGGATTTCCTAATTGAAAGTCCAACCTCTTCCTTGTCTACCTTGATGTACCAATGTAATGATTCGCCTTCAGCTAACTTGTCTTAGTTTCTAACTAAACCTGACGCCCAAACTATTATTTTATGTCTACATTTCTTCTGGAATAGACAATTATTCAAAAGTTTGTTCTATTTATCCATGATTATCAGCTATGATCTTTATTATGTACTAAATATTATAGATATAAACATATTCACATAAATAAACCTTTATTGGGAGCCATGGTGGCCGTGCGGGCTAGAGCGTAGGGCTTTGGTCGCATGATCTCACCATGGTTTGCGGGTTCGAATCCCGCCCGGGAGTGAGTTTTATTTCGTAGATAGAACTCCCTCTCGGGGCCATGGATGTCGTAAATAATTAGACAACACAGTTACATGGCTAATATGCATTGAACATAAGGCAAAAAATAGAAGAAGAAGAAAAACATTTTATTTGGACCAGTACTAAGTATGTACTTTACACAAAATGAGCAAATAAACAAGAAAATTATAATTAAAACAAAAAGTCTTGGTACAGTCTTGGTTGCAGCCTGCGAGCTACAGGCTGGCCGAGACTGTAGTGAACCGCACCAGAGCAGGTTGGCAGACCTTCATGGAAGCTTCGGGTGAGTTTCTCAATGTGGGCTGCAAAAGGAGCCACTCTCAGTTCCCGATGGATTTGGGTGTTCCTGATAAACCAAGGTGCGTTCACCGCTATCCGGAGGACTTTGTTTTGGAATGTTTGTAATCGTGTTATGTTAGTGTGGCTAGTGCAGAACCATACAGGGCAAGCGTAGGTTAAGAGTGGAAGTATTAGTGTTTTGTAAAGTAAGGATGTGCATGTGTGTCTGAGTGGTGTATTCCAGTTTATGAGTGGGTAGATGAGCCTGAGTCGTGTGTGTGCTTGTTGGAGTTTTATGTTGATATGTAGGCGCCATGTTAGTCTTGTGTCAAGGTGCACTCCAAGATAGCGCACACCCTGGTCGCCTCCGTCTTCCCACCGTTCAACTTAAGCTTCCATTTTCCAAACCACTGGCCGATCTCATCCACCTGGATTTGTAGGGAGTCGATGGCCGCTTCCAGATCTATGTTTTGGCTGAGGATCAACGTGTCGTCAGCGTAAGTCGCCAGGGTTGCAGAGACTGGTTCTGGCATGTCGTGACAGAACAGATCAAACAAGAGTGGACTGAGGATCGCACCTTGTGGGATTCCCGCTGATATCTTCTTTCTGGAGCTCAGTGTGTTGTTCACCCTTATTTGGAATGTTCTGTCACGAAGAAAAGAGCTAATGATGTTCTGGATGTATTGCGGAGGCCAGGTCTGTTTTAACTTGAAGAGCAAGCCCTCGTGCCACACGGTGTCGAAGGCAGCTGCGACGTCCAAGAAGGCTGCTACTGTGTACTGCTTCCGCTCAAAGCCCCCCACAATGGTCTCAGCAACTCTCTGTAGCTGATGGACGGCTGAGTGGTTTGATTTAAACCCAAACTGGTGGGCAGGGATGGTCCCTGCAGTCTCCAGATGACGGAGGAGCCTCTTGTGAATTATTTTCTCAAGAAGTTTTGAGAGGCTATTTAAAAGGCTTATTGGTCTATAGCTGCCTGGATCGTTTTTTGCCTTACCTGGCTTGTGAAATGTTAGAACAACGGCGTTTTTCCAGTCTGCAGGAAAGTAGCCGTGGCGAAGACAGGCGTTGAACACACTTGCCAGGTAGGCTATGCTCTTCGGAGGAAGCTTCTTCAGCACCAGGTTGGGGATGATGTCTTCACCGGGGGCCTTCTTGATGTGTAGTCGTGTAATGTGGGCGTGTATTTCTGATGGTGTGGTATGCTGAATGGGTGCTTCGACTGTGTGAAGTGTATTTGAGAGGTATGATTCAACTGTGATGAGTGTTTCATGATCGTCAGCGTCTGTCGTTGTGAATTTATTTTCCAAATGGGTCGCCAGTAATTCGGTTTTCTCTTTGTCAGTTGTGGCAGTCATTTGTCCGTCAGTTAAGATGGGTAGGGGTGTCCTTTGGTTTAGAAGTCGTCGTGTCTCTTTCCATAAGTTGTTGTCGCCCGGAGTCATATCAGTCAAGTATTTTCGATAGTTCGCGATTCTGTCTTTGTCAAGTTCCCATCGTATGCGTCGGGTCAGGCGATTCAGTTCTCTTTTCTCAAGGGGATCTCTTGTTCTTTGCCAGTGTTGTCGTAGTGTGTTCTTTGTACGGATCATATCCATTATGTGTGTTGGTGTCTTGTTGTGGAATAGGTGTCGTTTGTCAGTGAAATGTCGGTATGTTGCTTCATGTACTGAGGTATGTATGGTTTGTGTGAACGTCCTAACTGCATTGTCAATGTCGTCCGTCGTGCTATAATGATGGGGGACCCCGAGACAGTTCATTCCGCCTTCAAACGTGGCCCAGTCGATCTTCCCCGTGATCAACCTTGGAAGATATTCCTCCTTCTGTGGCCGTGCTAGGAAGGTGCAGATAACTGGGAGATGGTCTGAGTCTAAGTCGATCAGTGTCTCGTGAAACAGGGGCAAGTTAAAGTTGTGTATCAGTCCTATGTCCAGTATGTCGGGTTGGTATGTTCGTTGAGTTGGGTAGAATGTCGGTTCGTCAGGTGTCGATATTTGTATCCCCAGGTTTTCTGAGATGGATTGTAGTCTAGTCCCGTTGTTATTCTGTCTTCTGCATCCCCATAGCGTGTGTTTGCTGTTGAGGTCCCCGATCATTATAGTCGGTAGTCCTGTGAAAATATGTTCGAAGTCAGTCTGTACCAGTCTTGTGTTCGGTCGATGGTATGCTGATATGATATTGAGTGTGCCGGAGAGTGTGGTGAGGGTGACTCCAACTGCCTCCAAGTTCTGGAGAGGGGGAATGTTAATCTGTGAATGTTTCAGGTGTCGTTTGATGAAAATGCCAACACCACCGAAACGTGTCGGTCGGTCCAGTCTATATGAACAGTAGCCAGAGAGTTTGAGTTTGTCTGTCGGTTTGAGGTGGGTCTCAGTTATGCATGCAATGTCGACATTATATCGTGATAAAAAGTTGGTTAATGACGGTTGCCTTATCTTTAAGCCGTCCGCATTCCAGTTTAATATAGTTAAATTTTGAAAAGTTCCCAGATTAGGGTTTGCCATGATTCATCGAAAAAAGGTTAGTGAATAAATTGGATAAGAATGCTTGGATGTGGGGGATGAATGGTTTGATGAGGTTCATGATGAGTCCAGTCAGGTCAGTCGTTGCCTCAGAGCTAATTCCATTGTTTGCAGTATTAGGTTGCGGTGGTGTTGGCCTACTTCGATTTTTGTCAAACCAAAAGTTCGTAGGTGGTTTGGGCTCCGGGGAGGTAGGTGCGTATGGTGGTGTATTGGGTGTGTTGGCTGAATGTGCTTGTGTGTGTTGCGGAGGTTGATTAGTATTAGTGTGAAATTTTTGGCTTGCGGTGGTGCCTGCGGAAGCTGACTGTAGTTGCCGTTTCGGTGGTCGTTTCAGACAGCCTCCAAAGTTGGCGGTATGGTCGCCCCCACAGTTGGCGCACTTCGGTTTGTCAGTTTTTTGGAAAGGACAAACTTTATAATGGTGATTCCCTGCACACTTAACGCAGGTCGACTCAAGGCGGCAGTAGTTCTTGGTGTGCCCGAATTTTTGACAGTTCATGCATTGAGGAACGTGCAGGGACCGGCGTCTTTCCTCCACGTGGATCCGACTGTAATATAGTTTTGTAAGTGAAAATATGGCTTTTCCCTGATCGTTATTAGTCAGTTCGACTGCGCACAATGGCGTGGGCATTTTGTCTCTATTGTGCAACCTGGTGACCGAAATAACTGGGTAGTGAGGGAGCAATTCATTTTTGACGTCTTCTTCACTGAACGCGTATGGCACACCTCGGAGAATCACCGATACATTTTTAGTTTCTGGATTAACATAAGTATAATAGTTAATTTTATGCGTATCGTAGAATTTTGTCAGGGCCCTAAAATCGTCTGACGAGGTCGCTTGAATTTTAATTTTTTCTTTTAGGCATTGTTTGGTTTCAAACGGTGATGTAGCCACCTTTAATATGTCAGCTGTTATTTCTTTTAGGTTATTGTAACCTACAATAAAAATTGGAGGTATTTTAATTTTTTTACTATTTTCGAAATTTGAATCGGCCGGTTGGGGCTTGGAAGTGTCTAAATTGGTTAGAGCGGAATACCTGTTAGAAACTATGACTGGTGAGTTGTAAGATTTATTCCTCTTGGTGACGGCGAGGTGTGAGGCGGGTGTCTCCTGGTCAGGCTGGTCTAGGGTCCTCTTCTTGCCGCTAAGGCCTGGATGGTCAACGGCCATCGATGCTGTGGCCAGGGGCTGGTGTGGTACCTGTTTGATGTTACTTGGCTGGCTGTGGCTGGTCGTGGGCACTGGTGCACTCTCTTCAACCCAGGAAGAGCGCGCCCCGCTGCAACTCATTCCGTTTGGTGAAAAGGTCCTCTCCCTGATACTTTTCACTGTTTCACGTTTTTACAAACACAGTAAAAACCGCACTATTAATTATTTTTTTGAAGAGCAATTTTATAACACTATTTTTGTTTAACGTGAACAGCTGATATTAAGGCAAAAAATAAAAATAAATAAAAAATAATAAATAACCTTTATTGGTAGGAAACATAACACTAACTGAATTATTGAAACAGAACATATGTTAATTAAACAAATGATGAAATCATATGTAAATATACACATCAACTCTCCGCCGGTAATCGAGAAGTTAGTATCTGGTTGACATGCCTGCGCCACTCGTCTCCACTGTCCAGCCTCACTCGGTACTGGACACTACCTTCCCGTCCTATGATGCTCCCAAACTTCCATTTGTCCCTCTCATTGTAACACCTAACTTCAACCCTTTCCCCCAACTGGAATTCTCTTTTCATATTCTTCCCTACATCTTCTCTCCTCACTTCTTTCTTCGGCACCATGAGATCCAGTCGGGTCTTCACCTCTCTTCCAAACATCAAGAGGTAAGCGTTCGTTCCTGTTGCGTTCGGAGCTCTTCTTTGCTGCACGCGTGGGTTCGGATCCCATCCTCGTCGCCATGATAGTATGTACTAAATATTATAGATATAAACATATTCACATAAATAAACATAATACTAACTGAATTATTGAAACAGAACATAATATGTTATTCCCATTGGTTCTATATGTTTATATTTCCATTGTTGGCCTCTTGGCGGCACACTAACAAACCTTTCGCTACACACTAATACGACGAGGCACAGCTGCTGAGAATCACTCATCTAACTAGTGGATAGCCTAAAGAAGAACTGGACTCGATAAAACTAGTTCTCGTTCAAAAGTAAAATAGTTTCTTCCCGATTAGGAGTTCGCTAGAAACTATCTTGAAACATTATATAAATGTATTTATGTTCTTTCGAATCTTATCTACTTTTCTTTTTATTACCTAATAATTAAAAAACATGTTTTTATGTAAACCTTATGTGACTTTATGTAAATTGATCTATAGACAACAAATATATTAAATGTATAAATTGCCATTCATTTTTAAATATAGCAAAATCTAATGTAAGTTTTCATTTTTCTGCATTGCTGTTGAGTTCCCAAGTGAGCAGCACCACACCAAAGGAGCATTTTTCGTTTTAGGATGTTCTGGATGTTAGAGAAATTTGTTTTCGTTCATAACAACAAGCGTTAAAAGATTTAAGAAAAGGATCATAAACTTATTATATTTATGTCTTACATTTTCGATATTATGTAATAAAAAAGTATTAAAAAATAATTAAAAAAATTAATGAATAATAAATAAATGATTTTACATCCCCACAAAATATATGCCATTTTGTAATGAATAATATTTTAATAAATAATAATTAATACAATTTAATAAATATATAATATAATCATATATATAAAGCTGAAAATGTCTGTGCGTTGTACCGCTATAACTCACGAACGGCTTGATGGATTTGATTAATTTTTTTTAAATTTGTTCGTCATCGTCTGTGGAAGGTTATAGGCGTATTAGTACCTCAATATCTGGTCCATCCCAGCATCCACCCACGCAATCTTTGTAACTCAAAAACCACTGCAATGATTAATGAGGAATCTTTTTGAATAGATAAGTTTTATCTACCGGAAGGTTAAGGTCTATTTTTAATCAACCCCTGGTCCATCCCAGCATCCACTCACGCAATCTTTGTAACTCGAAAACCATTGCAACGATTAATGAGAAATCTTTTTGAATAAATTAGTTTTAGCTCCAAAGCTAGCGTTACCACAGTTGAATGACTATAAGCCTTATTCCGTATGATTAATTGAAAATTATAACATCGTGAATGTACTGTCAAGGAACTGAATAGCCTTATAGGAGATATTGGGAGAAAAGTCAAAGTTCCCCGGGCAACGCCGGGTATAACTGGCTATAATAAATAATTTTAAAATAAATTATTTAAAAAAACATTGTGTGATTCCAATATATTTTAATTTTAACAATTAAGAAAAATTGAATTTTTTATTGATAATGATTTGTATTTCTTCCTTTACCAGTTTATTCTCTGGAGTGATGAGAGGCCACATAGACAATCTGTGTTATGACGAGAAACAAGTAGTACAGTGCTGCCATCTATCCACCCACTTTGCTACCTTTATGTAACTTGAATTAATTTTTAAAAAGTCGTCGGTGAATCACCAGCAGCGTACTTCCCCCATCTCGAGTTATTCAATTACGTTTCCGCTCTCTCACTCTCTAAAACCAATCCACCGTTTTGGTCAACACATCTACCTTATAATTATAACTTGTACAGGGACTTCTGAATCCTCATAATAAGGTTCGTAATTATACTATACTAGTTATTAGAGTTAAGCCTCCCCAATCACTTGACAATAAATGAATCGATGTCATTATTATAAGGTTCTGGATACACATCCGATGATCGTATAACATTTCGTGTTGATACATTCAAACTACCGGAAACAATCTGTTCACACACATACACTCAAAAGACAGACATTTTTATATTTATTTTTGAAATCAGGAAGGAACTGATTTGTTCTGAAATATTTTCTTTCCCCTTTTTCAATAACAGTGTGGTAAAATTAAAGATACAATTATTAAATCCTAACTAGATAAACTATATAATTTATATGAGATATGCTTGAAATAATGTTTGTGTATTTGACAAAAAGATTACTGATAATGATTAGTTTATTTTGTTAGAATATGATAATTTTACAAATTTGTAATAGTAGTAATGTCGAAACCGGTAGTTTATCTAATATATAATCTTGTTAGAATATGATAATGTTATAATAATATATAACATAATATATAACATTATCATATTCTAACAAGATAAACTAATTTATACGTAATGATTAATATAGTCGACAGTATCTTTTCAATGTAGAAGGAATTCGAGGTTCTGTCGTCTAAATAAAAACTCAATATTTCGCCAAAGTTTCGGAAACTATTTATTTCCTTCTTCAGGGCCTTATAATGACTTGAGTGGATGTGTGTGGTGAAGGTGTGGAGTTAATGTCATAATGTATACGTAATCACACAAACTCTCAACACCTTCACCACGCACATCCACTCAAGTCATAATAAGACCCTGAAGAAGGAAATAAATAGTTTCCGAAAAGGTTGACCAAATATTGAGTTTTCATTTACACGAAGAACCTCGAATTCCTTCTACATTAATTTATACGTAATTAGTAATCTTTTTGTCAAATACACAAACATCATTTCAAGCATATCTCATATAAATTATATAGTTTATCTAGTTAGGATTTAATAATTTTATCTTTTATTTTAGTTTTACAACTGTTATTGAAAAAAGGGAAAGAAAATATTTCAGAACAAACCAATTCCTAACTTTAAAGACACGAGGATTTCCTATTTATGGGACGAACCCCTTCCTTACGTACCTCATGTACTTTAAATATGATTCCACTCATCAAACTTGTCTTAGTTTATAACTAAACTTGATGATGAAAAAATTAAAAAGTACAGCTCTCATATTTTACAAGCATCTATATGATAGGAAAATATTATAATAAAAGAGATAGGTACGTGTCATTGGGGTAAAAAAAAAAAAAGAAAATAAGTTGGTTGGTAACGACCAGTTGGGTTCTCTCAGCAGCGATAACACATCCTTCAGAAAATATTTTCTTGTAGAACGATACTTTCGACAATAGTGAAAACATGTAAGAGTTCTTCACTACATTAGAACTTCCTGTAAAAGGAAAACAAAATACTGTGGCTTATCTAGGAGAGCTAAGGTTCTGCTTCTTTTACAACAATTAGAATACTAAATTACCACGTGAAAAATGCTAAGTAGAAGGCATGCAATCGCCTGCAATTTTTTGGGTGGCTTTCAAAATGTAAAATTTCCAACAAACAACTTTATGCATTGAATTTAATTAATGTATGCACTATTTTGGCAAAATAAACAATATAGTTCATTCACTTGGCTTCTCGTGAATTAGACATACAGTAAAATCCGGTTATAATGATATTCAAGGGACCAAGAAAAATACATCGTTATTTCAGGAACCAAACTGTTATAAGAAGTGCGTCTTCTAGATCTTGATGTTGGCTGCTTCTAAGTTTTTTTTTCAAAGTCACATCTTTTTCAAACATTTCTTTGATTCAGTTTCTGGATTTCCAGATAGACTGGGAAATTCGAAGCACCGACACTTTGATTGTTTTTCCTTTCTCAATTCTATTTTTGATTTTCACTTTTTCTTCAATAGAAAATGCGCAACGTTTGTTCGAAGTCATTTTCAATTCAATTTTTAAACTGTCACGATCCCTACGGAGGCAAAGGAAAGACTAATCTGAAACTAGGAATATACGCACTAGAAGGGAAGAAGGGAGTTCCAAGAATATTCTACAAGGGGGAGAAATGGAATGCATTGCGCTCGAAAAGAGTAAACAAGAACCGTGTTTAAAACCCTTTTCTATAATGTTCGTAATTTTCATCCGTTCAAAACTCATACGGTTTTACCCAATTATGTATGTATGTGCGCATGTACATACATATTATATCGTTATAACCGGAATAAAAAAACAACTTTTTCTTATGTTTTAGGTCGTTTTGTACGGAATATCGTTATACCTAACATTGTTATATCCAGATTTATTTCTTCACTTTTAAATAGCAAAACAATCTAGATACGGGTTTTACATCGTTATATCCGGAAAATCGTTATATCAGGAATCGTTATGAAAGGATTTTACTGTATTTAGCTAAGGTTTGAAAAATAAATGACGTGTCGTTCCTGTGTTTACATGCCGTGCTTTGTGCACTTATTGTATACAACGGAGGCCCCCTCTTGGGTTCAATGTCTACAACTAGTCTACTTCCAATACCAAGTGTTCCCATCTTTCTAGTAAGAGTTTAATAATTTGAATGTTTTCGTGCTAAGTTGGTGAATTGCCCCACTGTGCTATGGTAAAATTCCGAAACTGGTAGTTTATGTACAAAATTTCTTGTGAAATAAAATGTGATTTATTATTTTTTGAAATACCACATTTCCTGTAGAAATATGATCTCTTTCTTTATTTAAATTTTGATTTCTACAGTAGTTTTTCGAAAAAGGCCCTAAAAAAATATTATCAATAATTTAAGACGTGCAATTTTTAAGAAAGTACACGTATACAACAAAAAAATTCCATTTAACAAACTTTACACTTGGATTTACAAAGAGATACCAATTTTTTAATAATTTTAAATAATATTAATTTCTAATCCAAAGTTTTTCAAATGATATTACTGGGCCAACAGGGAAGATGAATAGAATAGGATTTTAAGAGGACAAATAATTGGGTTATTTTCTTTATTTACACATTATAATCAAAAATCTGAACATTGAACAAAACAAAAATAAAACGAAAAACAAAATCATTAAACTAAATACTTAAAAACTATTTTTTTTTCTTTTTGTTTGGGCATATTGAAAAATATATATTATTAATTGTACCTTCTCGACGCCTCTACAACACAAACCAGACCCCGACAACTCTTCACACTTCAATTCCACCCCAGTCAACTTTCATCTAATTGTTCAACTTCACTATATTTAAAACATATCAATTCACGGTGCACCGTTCCAGAGCTAGCTCACGACTCTACTGTCTCCATTTGTTTCACAGCTGTTTTCTTTTTATTATGTCCCTTGTTTTTTTCAAGACCTTGATATATATATATATAATATATACCTTTATATTATAATTAAAAAAAACTACTTTTTATTCATAAAAAAAATGTTCCGTAGTTTACATCACAATACATTATTTAAATAAATAAACGAAGACATACACAATGTGTCTTTCTTCTCGTATGTATGTATATGTCATGTACATACATACGAGTAGACAGACATTTTACCTTCCCAGTCATACGAAGCGGAAGTTATGTAATCGGTAGAAAAATTCGATGCGGAGTTTTCATGTTATCCGATTTCTAGATTCTAAATAGTGTTTGGTGTGTGTCTGCGAACACGATAACTCCCGATAGAATGAGTGTATCAACACGAAAATTTATATGTGAATGCAGAACACTGAAAGGGCGACACCTATTGTTTTTCAGCCAAATCAGCATAAGGAAAGGGGGGACTAGGGGATGGGTTTAACCCAAAAACGATATAACTCCTGTTGTACTAAATGCATGTGACACAAAATTTATATGTGAATCCAAAACCCCATAAGGAGGACACTTCGAGCAATTTTAAACAGAATCGGCAGAAGGAAAGGAGGTCAGATGGGGGCTCAACTCAAAAACCCAAATAAAATCGACTAGAAATTTCATATTTGAAATCAGAACCAATGAGGACATAACCTATCAAATTTCAGCAATATCGGCCGAAGGGAAGAGGGGTTCAAAATATCTAATAACTACCGAGAATTTAGGAGCTTTTATGTACGTCAACTGTTGAGTAATAGCGCAAGCGGCTGACTGGTTTTGGATGGGAAGCGAAAAAATAATTGATCAACTCGTTCTGGGGAAGTACATTGCCGGTGATTAACTAATGACTTCATTTTTGTCGTAAAACATGTAATTTTCGTGAAATCAATATAATTTCTGCCTGATTATATAACTACCCTAATACTTGGTTGGGGAAGTACAACTAAAGTAAATAGAGACTTGAGATGAGATGAGAGAGAGAGACGGATCGTAAAGTTTAACAATAAACATTGAACTCACTTTGAAAGGAAGACAGACAGTCTTATCGAATGTCCGCTTCTCCATCAGACTGAAAGATAAACTAACAGTGGAGGTGGGGTGTGAAGAAACTGGAACACAGTGTTTGGGCCGTCTCAACGACTAAGTGTAAGATAAGTTATGTAACCTGTAACGTAAAAACTTCTATGCGCAGTTTTTAACGGAATTTCACGTTTTCCGACCTCCTGATTCCAAAAATGAAGAAAAAATCGTCTGTAAACACGATAACTTCCGATAGAATGAATGTATCGACACAAAAATGTATTTGTGTATCCAGAACCCTTAAAGGACGACACATTTAATTTTTAGTCAAACAGGCCTAAGGGAAGCGAGGATTAGGAGGGAGGCTTAACTCAAAAACTCTAATAACTGCCGATGTAGTGAAAGTATCGACACAAAATTTAATATCAGGATTTAGAAGCAACTATGTAAGTCAAATATTGAGTTTTAGAACAATCGGTCGATTGGCTTTGGAGAGAGAGAGAAAACTAATTGATTAATTTGTGTTGGGGAAGTACATAGCCGGTGATTCACCGACAACTTTTTTTTATTCTTGGAATTGGGTCAGAAAGCATGAAATTCCGGCTGAAACTCATCAAAGCTGGGAAGTAATTTAGATTTTCATTGAGGGATATATTTTTCTTTCCAGACTCTGGCAACACTGGACCCTTTCTACAGTCTGTATAACTGTACAATGTACAGTGTACATAGCAGTACAAGAGGGTTGAGGTGAGTCCTGAGGAGGGCCCTCAAGATGAATGGGGTGGTGGGTATTCATGAATGTAACCTAGCTTTAAGTTGGGTTCCATTTAAGTGGATCTACCCCTACAAATAGCATCAGTCCTTCTGTTTACCATAGAGATACCCTTGAACTTAATGCCGAGCCGTTAGCTACCGCCCCAAACCAAATCACTAAAATGGGGATCATTTCATGTTTACAGTCTTATAATCGTTGTTAGTCTCCCAACAACATCACCATTCTACCGGCAGTTATCGTCTTCATAGACAAGTAGAGGTAGATAAAGATAGAATATATGTGTTTATTCCCCCCAGCTATACGATGTATAAGGGAAGTTATCAATAAATCGATGTCGGCCTTTACAACGGGACTTTGTTTTCCGACCTCCAGATTCCAAATATGAAAAAACAAAATTCGTGTATGTGTATGTGAACACGATAACTCCCGACAAAATGAATGCATTGACACGAAATGTTATATTTGAATCCAGTTCCTATAATACCTATTGATTTTCAGCAGAATTAACCAAAAAGGAGGGGGGATTAGGGGGGAGGCTTAACACCAAAACTGTAAGGAGAAAACTATATTCTTGCGGCAAGAAGATATTTTCTTGACATTATCTTTTTACAGAATTAAATTAAAACATATTCCTCATACTTTGTATAGCTTGGTTAGCGAAATGCTATTCTCATCGAGAGAATCACCTAGTGGTGTCTACTATTCCCTATCACCTAGTGGTGTCTTCTATTCCCTATCACCTAGTGGTGTCTATTATTCCCTATCACCTAGTGATGTCTACTATTCCCTATCACCTAATGATGTCTACTATTCCCTATCACCTAGTGGTGTCTACTATTCCCTATCACCTAGTGGTATCTACTATTCTAGGGAATGATAGGTCACCTAGTGGTGTCTACTATTCCCTATCACCTAGTGGTGCTACCATTTCCTATCACCGACACAAAATACAGAATAAAGCTTTTTTGCCGCAAGAAGGAATTTCAAGAACATTTTTTCTTGCCACAAGAATATTATTCTTGGCGCAAGAATTTTTTTTTTTTCATGTATAATAACTGCAGTTGTATGAATCTATCGACACGAAATTTATTATGTTAATCCAGAACCCCATAAGAACAACACCTATGGATTTCCACCGATATAGGCCAAAATAACGGTGGGTTCAGGGGAGGGGGCTCAATTCAAAAACCATAACAACTGCTGATGTAATGAGTTTATTGACACAAAGTTTAGTATGAGGTTTTAGGAGTCTCAGTGTAGACGTCGATTGGGTTTGGAGAGGGAGCGAAATTTAATTGATTAGCTCGTTTCAGCCAGTGATTTTTTTCATTTTTGGGATCAGGGGGTGAGAAACATAAAATTCCACTGAAAGTTTAACATCGAATTTCTGCCTGATTACATAACTTCCCGTATACTTCTAAAAGCTGAGGAAGTAGAAACAATAAAAAACTATTACAAAGCCCCCTGGGCGCAACTTTTTTTCAATACCCCCCCGCCCCTCTATCTCTGTCTGTGAATAGAGCTCAAGGATACATTAGCAGAGAGCCGATCCAGGATTGAGCCGATATCCTATATCCTGGAGCCTATCCTGAGCCTGTAATTGAGGAGCTCTGTCTGTATGGTAATGAGTACTTACCGAGTAGAGATCATCTCTCTCAAAGAGACCACATCACATTCTAGATATCACAACCTGTCATATCCAGCATTGCACCTTTGAGTGCACCTACTTTTAAACAATTTCATGGTGTTTCCAGTGAAAATATGGGCAATCTTTCGGCTCTGTCTACATTGGTTTATTTCAAGTTTGGCCAAAATCTTCGAAAATCACCAATATATGTAACTTTATATTTTAATAAATCTTCTTATTAAAATATTCATGTATAATATATTATTACATCATCACTTCTCCCAATGCGTTGTCGCCTTCTCAATTTTTATTTTTTTTATACTTTTTATTATTATCGTTATAATTATTTTCTCATTGTATACATAGTTATCGTTTTGTACATATTCTTCATGACTTCACGGAGACATTTTTCTTATTACTAGGTTAGGTTAGGTTAGGTTTTATGACTCATGCCCGGGCTTTAACAACGCCTACTACCAGAGCACTCTTTCGTCACTCTGGTGGACATGAGCCCGACTCTACTGTGGGAGTCCTAAATTTTGCCTACCCTAAATTTTTATTCATCTAGGGTAGGGGTCTTTAACGAGTACCTGACATCGTACAGGCTCGGGACCATCCCTAAACGTCCCATCCGAAGGACGGCGTGCTTAAGTTTACTTTACCTCCCAGATAAAATAAACTAAGGGCCTCGGTCGGGTTTCGAACCCACGACCTTGAGCTCAGAAGTCAAGCACGCATACCACTACTATTTTATTATATTAAAAATATTATATATTTATTTTTTTTATTTTTTTTTTCTAATTATAATTGATTTTCCTTTATTTTTTTCTCTCTTGTATTTAGTTATCATTGTACATAAATTGTTCCATTACCTATTGTCAACAAATTTACTTATGGTCTTTACCGATTGTAAATACGCATAATAAAATATTTCAAATCAATTTATTAAATTGAAAAAAAGAGGGATTAATTTACAGAGAAAGGCATTAGGTAATTTATTTGTTTCTTATTTACATTCAATTAAACAAACATAGGAAAACATTTCCAAGTTTTTTTTTATTTAAAGCAAATAAACTTTATTTTTTTATTGAAATATTTAATGAAGGCGGTCATCGAAATATTAGGAAAACATGTAATAGGTCGGAGCTGCATATACGGAACATTCCCATAGGGCTGTTTGTGAGCTGTAGAATGTTTGAGGAATGCAACGAATTCGATTGGTATTAGTACTGTAAAAGTTGATTATACAAGTTCACAATTACCAATCTCCATGAGGAATATTGAAATTATTTATCTCCCAAAATGTATTCAGTGAAATAGAATTGGACAATTCGAAATTTAATACATTTTGAAAAACGCGGTGTCTATTTCTATAGAACTAAATGACTGTCACCGTAGCATATGAGCAATGAAGATTCAAATGATGAAATGAAAGAAACATCGACTAAGAATTATACTTTCCTCAGGTATAATGAAACATTTCTCTACGAATTAAAAAAAAATCAGTTTAATTAACAATAAACTGAGCCCCGAGCTTACAAGAGGTGAAAAATAATGACAGGTTGACTTTGGTTTATTTCTATTTTTTCTAAAAAATGGGACCCTATTTGATATGAAAATAACTCTTTCCATTGTGGACTGGAAAGACACCAGTGCAACGTAGCAACGCTGGAAACGTCAAATGTCCCAAAGCTGCGGACTCAGGAGAGACGGATTGACATGCAACTTCTACCCTTTGCTCAACTGAGGTTGCAAGGTTGTGGGCGGCATAAACACTGTAACAAGTAATAATCTAACGGAATTGTTGATATAAGTCTTTGTTTGTTGTTCTGTGCAGGACGTTCAGCTGGCTGGACAGCGGCGGGGAGTGGAGCCGCGCGGAGAAGTTAGGTCGGAAGCTGGGGCGGCGCGGCGGTTGTGAGGCCGCCTACCACAAGTGTTACTTCACAGGAGCTCAACTGGACAAACTTATGTCACATTTGCACTGAGCCAACATCTGGTGGCTCATGTTGGAACATCATTATTTATATGGCATTGTTGGGTCATTTTAAGTTGGCAGATGAGGCCTCTCTCTGTTAACGTTATCACTATTGTTCACTTGTTTTCCAACAAGTTCACTGAGAAGGTTACTCACATGTAGTGTTATGATGGCCTCACCTGTCAATCTAAAATGAACTATCTAAACCTGTTGGTTTTTGAAAAACTCTAGTAAGGTGCCACTGCATTTATCTTACCATTAATATAAAAATTAAGATACACAATACAGTAATTTTAGGTCTTATTGTTAAAGAAAAAACTAAAAGCTTTTTTAATGAGCAATTTTCAATGTTGTTAGTTATTATGACTCATGCCCGGGCTTTAACTACGAGGTCATATGGCCTACTACCAGAGCGCTCTTTCGTCACTCTGGTGAACATGAGCCCGACTCTACTGTGGGAGTCCTAAATTTTGCCTATCCTAAATTTTTATTCAACTAGAGCAGGGGTCTTTAACGAGTACCTGACATTGTACAGGCTCGGGACCATCGCTTAAAATCCCATCCGAAGGACGGCGTGCTTAAGTTTATTTTACCTAAAATTAAAAATGTTTATATATAAGTTCTAGGTGCCTTTCCTGCACACCTCATCACATTCCTTGCCTCTCTTACACAATCATTATCCACTTTCTTAGGAATTGTTATTGTTCCACTTCTCCAGCCTTATCTTTCCTCTCCAGCCTTATCCTCAACACCGACCAGTCCATGCCTGACTCCTGGAGTGTGTAGATCTCTCTCTTACTTTACTTAGTCAATATAAGTCTTATGAGTTTGGTACAATAAAGTGTTTAAAAAAAAAAAACTCCATTGGTATCACACCATAATTTATATATATACATACGTATAAATATATATATATATATATATATATATATATATATATATATATATATATAAGTACTCCCAATTATACCCTTATGTAAACAGGATTACATGAACCAGTATGTAAACAGGTCTAATACAACAATTATGCATATTAATGGATATTTGTTATATAGTTTACCTATGTATTGGTATACCTCATTATAGCTAATTGAAGCGTACATGCACTACATTCACCCAACCGGCATAAATGGGAGGGAAACAATTCCATTCTCATAATAAAAGTAGACGTTGTGAGGGGTCCTTAGGGCTTAGTTAAAAGTGGTTCAACTTCATTCCATTGAGAAATTGTATCAATAAAATTAACTTTATTGGCGAATAGAAAAGAAATAAAGAAAGTTACCTATATAATTTTGACATGTTTTATGGACCTTGGAATCTGGGAAATCTGTTTTTTACATTTGTCAAATCGTTCTTATATCCTTGAAACTGATCAAAGGATTTTCACCAAATTTGAAACACTCTAACATAAGAATTGTATTTCTATTGGACCAGTAGCAGCTTTCAAATTAAACGCTCAAGGGGTTTTGGAATATACTTGCTACGTGTTTAAGTACAAGGAAAACAACACTCATTGGGGCAAACTAAAAAAAAGAATAAACGTTTATAGATAGATATAAACTGATGTCCATGGCAACTATATCAACTGAGGACATTTATCAATTTATGAAGAAATATACATATATATATACGTGTGTGTGTGTGTGTGTGCAGGTCGTAGCTTTACGTAACTTTTCCACAGTACAAAATGGTATATTATACCGTACTAAAACTTATTTTCAAAAAACAAAAAACCACAGTGACCACTTTTCCAAAGTATTTTTTTAAAAAATGATGTTTTTTAAAATGTATAAAATGCCTTCTCTTTAATCAATTCCTCTTTTTTAATCTACACCAGCAATTAATTTTAGCTTATAAAAAAATTTCCATTGAAACTCTTTTTTTTTTGTTTGTGGTGCGCTGAAATTTTCTTCGGTTGATAAGAATAAGCTCATCAAAACAAAATCTTAATTTTTCTTGATTAACAAATAGGAAAAATATAATTTATGTTATTTGAAGTGAAATAAAATTGTGTTTTGAGCAGTAGAGGAGGCATGACGTTTCTAAGCTGACCAATTGAAGCGTTGAGTATCAAACGTGGCAAATCCAAAATTTAGGGAAATTACGTAATAACTTATTTATCTTTCCCTCTCCACTCTTCGTTTCCATTTTTTTTTTTTTATAAATTCAAATTTTGACTCATAAGAGAAGATAAGATAGGTGAAACAAATAGTGGGGCAATGAGTTATTAATTATAATTAGTTATAAAATGGACTTAACTGGTTTTGAACCAAACGGTGGACTTAGGTCGGTTTTGAAACTAAAGGCTTGGGACAGGGATGTCTTCGCAACAAAACAAAATAAATGAACTAAAAACAATAATTAGGTTTAATTATTTATCACATAGGCTTGGAGTTTCCTCCGCAGTTTTATATAGTAAAATTCTAAAAATTATTGTAAGCAACAAGATGCTTAATGAAAGATGGACAAGAAAGAACCGGGATGATAACCTGACACAAGAAACCTTCCTTCAACAAGACCGCTTTGGCAACCGAACTCCTGTACCTCATAGATTTTACTAAGGGACTTAACCAGTTTTGAAGCAAAACTGTCATGGACTTAAGAGCCTTTTGCTACAAAACTAGGTGTGGACAAAGATGGTTTTGCAACCAACACCAAACTATTTAACTGACTTGGAGCGTCTTTTGCAACAAAAGTAATATCATAGAAAGTAGAATTGCATTGTGAACAACTTACAGTCGATAACTCATTTTTCGATTCTTTGGACTTAGCCACGTTTGATATTCAACGCTTCAATTCCATTCTCGCGGGCATTAATAATTTATGTTATGTTTTTTCCTTCTGCTCATTCTCTAATTTAAGAACACCTACTATTTTTCATACTTTAAATTGTGTTATACTATTATTGAGTGCTGTATATGTAATAAAATTAGAAAATATATTTTCACAAGGAACTCTGAATTGCTCAAAAAATAATAATAAAATAAATTATTCATATATTAAAACAATTTTTTTGGGGGACATAATATACTATATTATATATAGGATTAAGTTTACTTTTGTGTAGTAAATATTTTATTTTTTTTTATTTGTATTAGTCCATTATGGAAATGTTTCTTATTGTGTACACTTCTTGTTATTACTCGTCTATACATAGATGTAGGCAGTGCCATTTTGTGAATAATTACGTGTACATATTGTGTATATACTTATATAAATATACTTTATTCAATGAATAAAAAAGATGTTTGAAATTAGAGAATGTTTTCTTATTTTCTTTCTTATTCAATTATAAAGAAAGATCGAAAGTTATACCTTCTCCTTCTTATAATACCTCCTTGTCTTTAGCCCTTAATATAAAATATATATTATATTAAGGGTTAAAGACAAGGAGTAAATAATATGTTCAGTCATATTGACAAACAATTTTTTTTTCTTCTGGTAATCAAATAAACATTTAGAAAGGTTGTAGAAAGGGATGGGGCGGGGCGTATAGAATTGTAAATTGAAAAAAAATTTTGGTTGGTACACATAAATAAATATAATGAGTCCTTAAATAATACATGTATTTCATATTTTATAATAATAATATTTACAAATTTGTTTTTTAAAAGCAGAATATTATTATAATGGTCATTTCCTTCGTTATTTTGGTAACATTGTCCACAAAATTAACTTTTTAGTTTCAGATCATTCATTTATTTACAAGAATAACTTGTAAAACATTCTGAGTTGGGTATGTATTCATTTGAAATTGTTTAAAATATTAATTATTGAAAAAGACAAATTCAATCATTCTTGAGTTGTGTAAATAGTCAAAGACAAAAAATTGTAGCTACATGAAACTCGGATTGTATTTCTGTCTTAATGACAGTTATGAACTTAACATAGTGACCGGTTCCAGAAGAATATTCGCGCCGCGCGGCATCAAAAAGTAGCTTTTGTGATTATTTTAGTATGATATCAAATGTCTGATTCTGAAAATATCACCGAAAAATTCTTCCCATTAACATGTTAAAAATTGAACATTCTTCTGTATAATGAAATAGGGTATCCATTAGTTGATACTCAAGTGATTTTAGCTCTGATGTGGCTTAGGGGGAATCAAGGATCTACCTGAAAGAAGACTGAGAGCTTGTCTGTATAATTATTTATTTACAGATGTTTAGAAGAACTTTACTTAATAAGTAACACAGATGTATTAGTCTAACATAGTTTATTTTTTACAACTAGTTTCATCAGTCAAACTGCCATCTTCAGGTGAATCTGAATATACATAAACCAAATTAGTCTAGAATTTACGAGCATTCACAGCTCATGGCAATCATTAATATTAAATGTTAAAAACAACAATGCAATTACATAATTAACATTGCGTGTTAAATAAAAATATTTTTATGTAATTGCATTGTTGTTTTTAACATTTAATAATTTTTTTTTTTTTTTTTTTTTTTTTGGCTTTATGTACGGTGCATATTAGCCATGTCAATGTGTTATATATAATTATTTAAGACATCCATGGCCCCGGGAGGGAGTTCTATCTACGAAATAAAACTCTCTCCCGGACGGGATTCGAACCCGCAAACCATGGTGAGACCATGCGACCAAAGCCCTACGCTCTAGCCCGCACGGCCACCATGGCCCCCCATTTAATAATAATGATTGACATGAGCTGTGAATGTTCGTAACTTCTAGACTAATTTGGTTTATGTATGTTTAGATTCACCACCTGAAGATGGCAGTTTGACTGATAAAACTAGTTGTGGTAAAAAATAAATCTATGTTGGACTGATCCATCTGTATTACTTATTTAACAAGTAAATCCACTATATCCGCCTACTACCAAGCAATATAAAGTATAGTTATTTATTTATAGATGTTTAGAAGAGTTTTGCACTTTACGTTTACAAGTATATATACAGACGACAGTGGCCGTGAGGACCTCGGTGGTCGAGTGGACGCAACGTCCGCATCAATATTTTACATTCAACATTGCATCTGACTACTGATGGTCCGTTTGGAATAGGATGGTAACCTGTAGCACGTCGTTAATAACCAAAAGAGTTGAAGCGACAGAATATTAAAATAAATAAAAAATCCGGTGAAGACTTAAAATTGATTTTCTGATCGATTATAAACTTCCCCCATATTTTGTACAACTATAGTAATTAAATAAATACAAAATTTGGAATGAATCTGGTAATGTTAACATTTACAGAAATACTGTCCAAGGCTAATACCTTTGCGACTAACAATCGTACAGCTGCCCGTCATTTCGCCCAACTAGTTGTGGTGCCAGCTGTTGTCTCTTACCAATATCCATAATAATGTTATAAAGGTTCTTGTTTTACACTGCAATACAACATACCACATAAAATAAGTGATATAAAATGTAGCAAAGCCCGGACAACACCAGGTACCTCAGCTAGTTATAATAAAGAGACTGTCGCTACATTAAAAAAATAATAATTAGACAATTATAATTTATTACATTTCATTTATAGTGAAAATATATTATTACATAAAATGAGCAACTTCACAATACAGCAGATTTTAATGATCCGATAAATCTCAGGGTAAAAATATACAGAGAAGGGTTGTGGAGGTTTACTTTGCAGCCATGACAGTCAGATGACACACATACTGAAGATGCACATCATTATGAGGGTCACGAGAGATCTCTACACTGCATCCAACCAACCTCATCAATATTATATTACCTTCAGAGAGGATTCGATCTATAGAATATGTAGTTTCTATATATTCAACGTAGAGAATATTTGAATATTCTACAAGTAGGATATATAAAGTAACACGTACATATAAGAGATACTTAGATAAAGAACATATACTAAATAAATGAAAAATACATAAAAGACTTCAAATATAATTTAATTTTTTTTTATTGCACTGCCAAATATTAGAAAGTACCTCAACATTTGTATTAAAATTTTATTAATTATTTGATCTTTGAAGAGAAAAATTGTAACAATAACTGGTAAGAACTATGATAAATTAATTGGTATGAGACAATTACCAATCTTTTGTTTTTTACTGTAACACATACAAGTTAACAAATATTTATATACAAATAATAATATCTATCTATATAACCATCGTGCTATACACTAATTTGCTTTGATTTATTTATTAAATTATTAACAATCATACATACATAATTTAGTATCTATATTTCATTCAAAACTAAAAAAATAGGTATAATATTTAAAACGTCCACCATATTACACTCCACTCTACTTCAAATCTAAAAGTATTCTATATCTATAAATTAAATTTAAATAAATTGTTTAATTATAAATGCGATATTTAGGATATATAGAAATATAAATTACAATACTTGAATGTATATATATTTTTTTCCAGTTATGTACACTAGATTTTTTTTTTTTTTTTTTTGGTCGTGCTGATTTTGAGACATTAGATGCTTGGTAGTCCGAATTACTGAACACAAAGGGTTGGCCCTTCGTATTATAGGAACAAATAGTAAAATGCCGAATATCGATTAACCAAAACCCGGTGTTCAGAAAAATGGTAGCCCAGTACTTCATTTATAGAACCAATTGACTGTTCATTAATTATCTATTTGGTACTTACCTCTGAAAACTCGCACACAAGAGTCTAAATGATACCTGATGGTCCTGGGTTCAACTATAAGAGTAAGATGAAGGATATGGGGGCCGTGTGGTGAGCTTAGGTCATTGGTTGGATGGACCCACCACTGTTGCGGGTTCGAATCCCGTCGCATTTTGGTAAATAACCCCGGTCCCTGTGGGACCGAAATAAAAACGAGCTACACTCCCCCGCCCTCAAACAGTCTAAAGGATGAATTTCCATTCGGTGGGCGTTATACAAAAAAAATATAGATATAACGTCTCATAGAGAGATATAAATTCAAAGGAAAACATTTATAGAAAAAGAAATTACTTTTTTTTCGCCCAATAAAGCGAGAACTTTTTTCGAAGTTCCCTATTTAAAATTTCATAAAACATTTCTATCTATATTTTTTTGTTTTCTGATAAAACAAACGAATGTAATGGGATACGACAGGATTACCAAGTTCTAGTGTCTCCAAACAAATTATTATTTTTAATATTTTCTTTTTAGTTGAATTAGCCATGTTTCAGAACTAGTTTCCAACTTTTTAAATGCCCATATTAATGATTGACAACGATCTTGAGGCGGGATGGCTGGAATTGTTGAAGAAATTATAGAATATTCAATTAAATTGAATTCTATATAGGTACCTCGTAAGATATTCTGACTCGCGGAAAGCCTTCCCTATACTTTATTAGAAAGTCTTCCCTCTAGAATGTGCTAGTATATAGTATTAAGCAATATGAAAGTAACATCTTTTTTTTTCAGTTTATTTTAAACTTTTTTTTTCATATAAACAATTATACAATGAGAACCTTCCTTAAAGATAGGATCAATCGTCCACCAAATTTTTCTCTATTTTCTTTATCAAAAAATAATCATCAATTTTTTAATACTATTTTTTTAGGTCCTAGGGGGGTCTTTAACGAGTACCTGATATTGGACCATCGTTTAACGTCCCAGCGTACTTTTTATTTTCACCACCCAGACAAAAAAAAAACGCAAGGGCCTCGGTCGAGTTTTGAACCAGCGATCTTGAGCTCAGTTACCTCTGAGGTACCGGCGTCCTATTGAATAAAATATAATTAAACATTTATTAAAAATAAAACCATTTGAACCCTCCCTGGAAGTTAATAAAACCTCCCCAATTAAATATCATAAAAATTATTTTCCCATTTATATTTCATTGCCAATTAAATTCTTCCTTTCAATGTAGTTCAATTTTTATAATGTATTCACAATTTCACATCAGATTTTCCCAAAACGCATATTATAAGGTCCACGAACACTTTTATAATTTAAGCTAATTTCGTATACTGGTGCAAACGAGTATCATTCTGTGGCGGTGGTTCTTGTTTGTTTGTTATTTATTTGGTATTTTTTGGAAATTTTGTTAATTTTTGTTGCATTGCGGAGGTCCGCTTGACTTTTACTGCCATTAATTCACGTAGACATTTTTAAAAATTAGAATTTGGTTTAATTTTTCTTAAACTTTCGGTAATCGGACGATTGAGCCTACAACCAGAAATTAATTGAATTTGAAAAAAAATTAAAAAATTCAAATTTCTCTGAATTTTGAAAATATTATTAGTTTAACTTGGTTGGAACATTTGTTTTACGATATAAGACCTAAAGGACCAAAGCCAGTCTCTCAAATTTCAGGAGTTTGCTTTTTCTTACAGCCCCAATTTGTGCCTCTTTCTAGTATCTTCTTCCAATCATCCCTTCTCATAAAAATATTATTAACAAATATATATGAAGTTATAGAACATTAAAGATTAGTTATCACAATATTACGTGTTGTCTTATTTATTATTTTTGATTATTTAATTTGTTATTCTATTTACTTTGTACTTCTCTAAATAAACATACAACCTACAATAAATATGCACATTTTGTACCCTCCTACATTATGTATTTATTTGTTTTTAGAAAAATTAATTCAAAATATTCAATCGTTGGTAAAAAAGAAACAAAAAAAAAACTGCGTTTGTAACTAAATATTGCACGAAAATATAAATAAGGTTTTGACAATAAGATAACTTTTGTCGATAGAAAGCAAATATAAATAATATATGAATAAAACAAACTTATTTTTTTGAAATATTGTCTATTCCACTAAAGATATATATACATATAACTACCGGTTTCGGCTTTATACCATCGTCAGGTCTAGTTAACTAGACCTGACGATGGTATAAACTTTAACTAGACCTGACGATGGTATAAAGCCGAAACCGGTAGTTATATGTATATATATCTTTAGTGGAATAGACAATATTTCAAAAAATAAGTTTGTTTTATTCATTTATTACAAGTTTCCACAATATGTCCGCGTTCCTCAACTTAGGAGTTATAAATAATATGTAATACGAAAATGGTAATACAGTTTTGAGGGTGTGTCATAAATAATGATGTCACTACTATCTTGATACTGAGTGCGTTCGTATTTATAATACTTTCCCATCTTGGTTGCAGATGAAAATTAGTTTATTCACCGTAACTAGGCCCATTTTTGCTATATATTAATTTTTTCAGCATTGTTATGATGTTTTCGTTTTTCTTTTTTCAATTGGACTTATTCTTGCATAGAATAAATCACGCCAAAGTTCTCCTGCGGCTGATGGTAAAAATCTGAAACAGATGAAAAACGTTACAATACTCCAACTAAAAAAAAAAAAAAAACCTAAAGTTCCCCTCTCCATTTCCTGAATGCAATATACATAGGTAATAAAAACATTTTAAAATTCACTTAAAATGTTTATGGTAGAGGTAATAATTCCGTTACAGAGCTGTTCGGTAACGGAATTATTTTTTCTTTGTTCAAAAAAGAAACAAAATAACCATCATATAAAAGTCATGTTTCATATAAAAAAGCTCTAATTCATACTTTCATTTTATTTTCTTGGCAGGGCTCCTCCACCAATATAAAGCTCTATCGCAATTACTTTTGTTATTCATTTTAAAAATTATTTACTTTATTTTTATTTGTTAATTATATATATATATTTTTTTTCTTCAGAATATCTACCGTTATAGTTAGTAGTTGTCCGCGATTTTCCAACTGATTGGTCTAATGCAAATGTCATAAAAAAAAATAAATAAGAAAAGAATGTGCCCTAATTTTTTTTTTTTTTTAATGAAATAACATGTAAACATTTGGTGTATTTATTGCCAACTCTAGTATAATCCTACCAATCAAAAATATCATTATCAAAAGCCGAAAACGAGGAGACTTTTCAACATTGAGCTCTCTTCAATTCAACAAAAAATAATTGAAATAAGTAAGTGTTGTTCAAGATTTTATACGCCTTATACTTGAAAAAATATATATCACGCAACATTTAGATTTCTTGTTAAATAAACATTGACGAAACATTCATTAAAAATATATTCGCAACTCGCATATTTTCAAATAAAATCCGCTGATTCTATAAAGTTATGATACTCAGTATACGTACATATTTTTAAAGATGGCACAACTGAAATGTTATGATTATTCGATGTTTTTCTAGAATATAATCACTTCGTGGCGCGGTATAATCGATATAGAAGATGTAACTCAACAATACCTAGTATTAACTAACTATATCGTTATATACATTTTATATAATATAGGTTTAGGTTTTAGGTTTTATGACTCATGCCCGGGCTTTAACTACGAGGTCATATCGCCTACTACCAGAGCGCTCTTTCGTCACTCTGGTGGACGTGAGCCCGACTCTACTGTGGGAGTCCTAAATTTTGCCTACCCTAAATTTTTATTCATCTAGGGTAGGGGTCTTTAACGAGTACCTGACATCGTACAGGCTCGGGACCATCGCTTAACGTCCCATCCGAAGGACGGCGTGCTTAAGTTTATTTTACCTCCCAGATAAAATAAACTAAGGGCCTCGGTCGGGCTACGAACCCATGACCTTGAGCTCAGAAGTCAAGCACGCATACCACTGAGCTACCGGCGCCCTCTTTATATAATATATATAGACACATATATATATATTTTTTTTACTTCATTTAATCGCTCCGTAATATTGTAGTGATATAGGATTCTTCTTAAAAAATATAAATATAAAATGTTTTTTATAATAAAAAAAATAAATAGTATCTATTTATCTTCTATTATTGTTTTAAAATATATTTATATACATATTAATCTCATTTGACTGTTGTCATACCTTTCAGTGGATACCGTCGTCACTGGCCGCTGGTCGAGTACTGTGGGCGAGCGCTTTCGAAGTGAAGACATCATCTTCAAGTCACTGTTAATGTTGTTCTGTTCAGTGGCTTGAAGATGATGTCTTTACATCGAAAATGCTCGACCAGCAGCCAGTGACGACGGTATCCACCGAAAGGTATGACAACAGTAACATATTTACGTGCGGAACTAACCCCTCAGATTATATACCAATCTCATTTGAGTTTATATTGTAATATATATTTTTTTTTTTTGGCCTTATGTACTTTGCATATTAGCCATGTCACTTGTAAAGGTGTTATTATCCATGGCCCCGGGAGGTAGTTCTACCTATGAAATAAAACTCACTCCTGGACCGGATTCGAACCCGCAAACCATGGTGAGACCATGAACGACCAAAGCCCTAAACTCTAGCCCGCTCGGCCACCTTGGCCCCCATTGTAAGACATAATCTCTGTTCATTTATATAATTTATAAGCTGTTGAATATTATTTTACGTAAATTGGTTCAAAGTTGAATACGAGTATAGACAAAACTATTAATCCATACAAATTAGTTTACGGGTTTATTTTCCGCTTTAACAAATATGAAGGATATTATAAACTTGAGAGAATTTCCCCGAAGATAAATCTCTTTTGTTCACGTTGGGGGATCATATTGCGGGATTAACCACGAAACTTTACATCAAGCTCCCTTACCTTAAATTTTGTTCAACTAAATATAATTCTTTTAAAATGAGAGTGCCAATTTATTTACATTTTCTCAAAAATCTCTGAGTTTAGGCGAAAATCATAATTATAACTTCTTTGGAACTTTCTCTATAGAAACAGTGAATAATCTGGTTTGAAAAGCAAATATTGTCTCGAGGATGCTACACTGAGTTTAAGAGTGAAGTAAAGAAGTTGTCGATGAATCAGCGGAAATGTACATCCCCAGAACGAATTAATCAATTAACTTATCGCTCTACCTCTGAAATCGACCCAAATATACCGTTTAAGCTAAAAATTAATAGTTGACTTACATAGGGGCTTTTGAATCCTCATATTTTGTTGTGCCAACACATCGGCAGTTATTGGGGTTTTTGAGTTGAGCCCCCTTCAGATCCCCCTCTTCCGTTCTGAAGAAGGAAATAAATAGTTTCCGAAACGTTGGAAAAATACTAAATTGTTTTTATTTATACAAAAGAAACCTTGACTTCCCTCTCTACAATGTAAAGATACTGTCGACCAAATCAATCAAAATATTTGTTTTTCTTTTCTTGAAAAAGTTCGTTTAATGGACAAATCCAACTTGCAAAAAGGACGACATATATGGCATGAGAAAAACACGCTGTATTAAAATATCATATATTTTACGAAATAAATTACAATATGAACTGGTTTCGATCTACCATGATCATCGGATCAAAACCGGTTTACACAGTAACTTATATTGTGAAACTTATTTTCTTATTAATTTTTTATATAATTTCTCATAAATCAGGACATACATGAACAGATATATTGTAAAATTTATCACCAGTAGTATCCGTTTGGTCAAACTAACCAGGGTCCTATTACAGGACCTGTCTAAAGCCCTCACATTAATATGAAGGATGTATACTAAAGGTGTTGAGATTACCTGGACATTATAGCCCAACCAGGATTTATAGCTTGACATCCTTCTACCAGCCCCAAGATATACATCCCAGAGACTCAGAGGCCCATAATACACATTTGCTATTAAAGAAGAAATAAATAAAATTGGTTATATACTTTACTGATCATTTTTAAAACACATATGGCAATGTTGAGGGGGATGAAGAAAACGTACTACATAAAACACATAATGTAACATTGTACTTTACTTTTTGGGTTGTATAAGGAGATACTAACTCATACATAATATATTATTACAGCGTAACTTCTCATAAAAATACCAATTACAGACGTTTCGTGAAGCACTCCCACCATCAGTCACGGTGCGCTGGAATAGTGTATTATGCTCTGTTGATTTTTATTAAATTTGTTTTTTACTTTCTTCATACTTATATAAATTATTTATTATATACATTCTCCAATTTATATAGATACATTTATTTTCGTTTATTTCTCCATAATTATGCTGTTCATTTTAATTTTTATTTATCTATATCCACTTTGACTCTGTATTATTTATTCATTCATATGTTTCTCATCAGTTGCCTCAATATCGTACCCTTCATCAACATCTAGTAGCACTTTATTATTGCCATAGTCATTAGTTGTTTCTTCTACTACTGTTTATAGTAATTAAGTTGTGCTAAGTCCCTTCAACTTTCCCGAAAGTACTAACTTGGATATATAATATATTTTTTCTTATCCGGTACTTCCCTTCTTATATAATGTTTGGATTTAAGTTAATCTTGCAGATATTATTATAGTTTAATGCTAGATATCTTGATGATGATATCTTCTTCGTACCGATGAACAAATCTTACAAATATTTTTTAGAAATATTATAATGAATTATGAAGGAATCATGCTAAGGCACACCAAACTTATGGAGAAATTAGTAATTGTTATTCATTCACGAATATGGCGGACATCCTGGCTCCCTCAGGAGGGTTGGAATATTACTCAGCGAAGTGGGAATAAATCAGTAACTGTACTTCAGTGATTGGTATTCTACGTGAAAACACACCAGAGAACATTGAACTCAATGCAGAAGAACAGATCTGGATAGCGCCAATCAGGCATAACCATTTTCCGGAGAGTGTTAGGGTCTATTCAGTAGCGTCTTAAGGGAAATAGGATCCGACTGAATGGGGCAATTACTGAAATGTAGGTGCTACCATCCAGACTAATTAATAGGAGGTATGGACCCAATCAACTTCATACATTCGATCAGAACCGGTAGGTACAATGATCTTGTCAATACAACAAGTAAACTAATGCGGCCAAATGAGGGAAGCAAAATTAACAGAGGAAAAGGCTGAGCTCTTTTTCGGTTGAAAAGAACTTTCTCAAAGTATGAAATTAAATTTGTATACTGAGGTCGACTAAGAATAAATACCAAAAAAGTCAAAAGGAAAATAAATATCAGTAAGTCCGAAGAAATATATGAAAATATTGCTGCAGTGGGGAAAAATAACATACAATAATAAACATAAATAAGGAAATAAAAGAAAAATAAATGTATCTATACAAATAAAAATACAAAAAGGAGATACATTTAAATCTAAGAGAGAGATGTTTTATTTTTATGGATAAATAAATACAGATAATAATAATGATGTTGAAAATACAAAGGAAGGGGAACGAAAAGCTAATGGGAGGGAGATGATTGTTTATCGAAGAGGAATTGAAGAGAGCCAGACGGATGAAGGCAGGGAGTTCCAGAGAGGGTTGGACAAGGAACGAGTTGTGGAAGGCAGAGGAGGATGAAGAGATCCGAAGGGAGGGATCTGGTGTGGCTTTGGTGGACGGAGGACTTGAATTGGAACAGAGAGGATTCGAAGAGAGCCAGACGGATGAAGGCAGGGAGTTCCAGAGAGGGTTGGACAAGGAACGAGTTGTGGAAGGCAGAGGAGCGATAGGAGAGGTTGAAGAGATCCGAAGGGAGGGATCTGGGGTGGCTTTGGTGGACGGAGGACTTGAATTGGAACATTTGGTAGAGGTAGTGGGGTTTTTTGGATTTTAGGATTTGGAAGAGGAAGGTTCTGGGTTAGAAGGTAGTCTCCGCGGCAGAAGGGTTAGAGCCGTTTCAACTAGAACCAGGGCAGGGCAAGAGTATGGACGTAAGCCTGAAACTGCATAGTAGGACGTAAAATGAAGAAACAGATACTGTCTGCACTGTACAAGTAGAAAAGAGATACAGATTCTTAGTTAGTTATTGTGACTCATGTCCGGGCCTCAACTACCTACTAATAGAACGATCTTTTGTTCACTGGTCGACATGAGCTCAACCCCACTCAAGTCTGGGAGTCCTAAATTTTGCCTGCCTAGGTTTAGTTATCTAGGGTAGGGGTCTTGAAGGAGTATCTGAGATCGTAAAGGCTCGGGACCATCGCTTAACGTTCTGTCCAAAGGACGGCGTGCTCAAGGTTTTTTTTTTACCTTCGAGATAGAAAACCAAAGGGCCTCGGCCGGGTTACGAACCCGCGATTTTGAGCTTAATAGGCAAGCACCGGCATCCTCAGTTCTTTAGTCCATTGTACGAAGTATGATAAAAAGAAGAGAGATGCAATAGTAAACAAGAAAAAACAAATGCTTACTGCATTATAAGAAGTGGGAAAAAGCGACAACTAATACTGCACTCCAAGAAGTGAGAGATGTTTACTGCATTGAAGGATGGAGAAAGAAGAAACGGATACTGCACTTTAGAAAGCAGAGAAAATGAAAAATTCTTACTGCTCTATAAACAATAAGGATACAAAATAGAAGTTGGCGAAACGAATTCATTCTCAACTTGAATCCTGGCAGCATCGATGTAAATTCGAATTCTATTATGTACTGTGTACTAGAATTGATTTCAACGAGATAAATCAAGGCCAACTAAATCTATAACTAACTTGGTAATTATTATTATTATTTTTCTCTCTAAATAAAATAATATAGTTGTCTTTAATTTTTTACTTTCTACTTATTAATTTTTTTTCTATATCACTTAATATTTTATCCAGTTAAATAATTTTATGAGCGTCTTATCAACTGTTCTATGACAAAACTTTTTTTTTAAAGAAGGATAAAAAAAAATTACGAAAAGTAGTAACATGAAAGATTTGGGGGATAATGTTGAGATATTCGAAATCTAATTTGGACTCGGATTCGAGATTGAATCCCAGGAGAATAGAATTCGTCCCACCTCGGGCAAAAAGAATACCTAGTGAACAGTATGAAGTAAAAGTAGAGACAGATACTGTACTTTAAGAAGTATGAAGAAAATATAGAAACTTACTGTAGTAACGCAAGAAGAAAGTATAGATACCAAGGTATCGTCACTGTTAGTTTTTCTTTTTTTATTCCTCTTACTGTCTTGTCCGCTACATAAACTGCTGACACGTCAGGAATCCGGGATCTACAACACAATTTAAGAATCATTACTCATATAAATAACTTTATTAAATAATAATACATATGAACAATTAGGTTGAGAGAACTCAGAATAACGTGGCAATCAGCCAAATAGGGGGTTCGAATCTCCACGTTGGTGTTGAAAAACATTATCATCTTTGTGCCGACTACACAAGAATGTTTAGAACTGGAAACAAGTTGGGAACGTGATGGAACTCACACAACTTGTCGCTACTGAGAGGTCGTTTTCAAAGTAGAACATAAATAAACATTCACAATAGTTCCGCAAGAATAATGTTACTATTCTGTGTCTGTCAATACTATAACTCCTGATGGAATCAATGTATCAACGACGTCTATTGATTTTCAGCCAAAGCGGCCAAAGAAGATTTGGGAATTAACACAACAACTCTAATAACTGCCGTTGTAATGAATGTAATGACACGAAATTTCATACGTACATTCAAATCCCTTTTAGGACGACACCTATTGATTTTCAGCCAAATCAGTCAAAGGGGAGAAGGTATTAGGGGGGAGGCTTAACACAACAACTTTAATAACTGCCGATGTCATGAATTTATCGACACAAAATTTAGTATGAGGTTTCGGAAGACATTATGTAAGTCAAATATGTTGAGTGTTAGCCCAAAATGTCAATTAGCTTTGGAGGGAGAGTGAAAACGTAATTGATTAATTATTGCTGGGGAAGTACATAGGCGGTGACTCACCGATGAATTTTTTTTACTTATATTGATCATAATATTCTCAATCGAGAATATATTAGGAAAAGACTATAAGGAAAATATAATAATATACGGAAAATATAATAAAATAAGGAAAATATAATAATATACGGAAAATATAATAAAATAAAGAAAATATAATAATATACGGAAAATATAATAAAATAAGGAAAATATAATAATATACGGAAAATATAATAAAATAAGGAAAATATAAAAATATACGGAAAATATAATAATATAAGGAAAACAATTGTTTACTTATCTTTAATTGTTTAATTAATGATCAGAAAATAAATTAAAGGAAGTCCTTCCGGAAACGTCTATTTGCTAGGATGTAAAGACCAAAAAATAAATTGAGAGAAAAATATATACTATTATAATAGTATATAGTATACTATTATAATAGTATATAGTATAAATTCAGAATCTCTTCACACAACACAAAAGTGACACATAATAATTATTCACAATTGTAATAAAAAAATATTAGGATATTTTGGTACCTAACTTAAAAGAAATTCTAGTAACAATGGAGTGTTGTTGAATTTTACTCTTAGTTTCGCAAATATTGTTCTCCTAAAATTATGAAATGAAATTCAGCATTTGTGTCAACAATTTCATATAGCGGCCAGGAGTGTAACTAAAAATATTCAATTGTTCTAGAAGTATTCCCTATTCCTAAAACCATTGACGAATATAACCCTAAAATAACCCAATTCCGTTGGTTTGTTATTCCGGAATTTACAAATAGGTACAAATATATTATTATACCAATTAAAAACTATTTTACATAATAAATTTTAACAAATCCAAAATGTCTTTGTTCGTCAAACTCAAAGTAACTATCCAAGGACTTTTCCTCACACAGAATGTATATTTCACATTACATTTTTTGCTTTGGTGAGTGTTTTTAAATATGAAATCTTTCAACAATTATTTACTTAAATAAATTATTTAAATTGAAGTTTTTAATAATGTAAATTGATGTACATAAAACATTACTTTACTTTGATTACTATTTCTCTTTCATCATCCTCTCTCTTTCTTTTTTCGCAGAACCACATCTTTCCGGGCGATGGATAGGTAACACCGGAAGCATGGATACAACAAAAATATATCACACTTTGTATGTTAATATATTGGAAACTAACAATCGTGTAAAGTAATAAATAATACATGATTAGATAGCTTATATAGTCCCATTTATAACAGAACAAGTTTTAATCCTCCGCCCCTTAACCCTTCGATACAGTAGCCTTAGAAAGTTAAGCTAAATTTCGCAGCACCATATATTATACATAATAAATAAAGAAAAAACATTTCTCTCGTTTTATTTCTTAAAAATTGGATATCTGAAAAAAAATATATGTGATCTTAAAGATCACTCTCTCCCCTCCTCACTTCTCTCTCATTTCATACTGACATTACTGGGTATACAGAAGTAGTGAGTTGTCGTCAGCGGTATTGTTGTTTCATTGTTGGAAAGTAGAATGGTCGGTGCGTGTGTCTGTGAACATGATAACTGCCGATAGAATAAATGTATTGACACAAAATGTTACGAGTCTTCAGAACCCTTAGAAGGTTTTCAGTTAAAACGTCCCAAGGGAAGTATGAGATTAGAGGAGTGACTTGATTAATTTGGTCTGGGGAAGTACATTGCCGGTGATTCACTGTTGAGTTATTTTTTCAGTGATTAATCTTGCTACGGGACGAAAAGCGCTGCGTTAGACACAGCAGGCTAGCGCTACCTGTAAGGTGAGCAGAGAGACTCAACCATACCTTAATTATCCGCTCCGGGCTAGTTAGTGATACAGTGTAAACTCCATTTAACGTCACTCGATTTAACGACAAACTTCCTAAAACATCGAAATTACTTGAATCTGGTTGGTTTACCTTGTTGTCCATACAATGATACACTCTATGTAGCATCACACCCACTCTAAATAACGACAACAATACGTCATTACTAAGCAATAAACAGTACTTTCAAGTTGCCCAAATTAATAAGAACTGCAGCTGTGTACGTTCTTTTGTTTGTTATTTTGTTGCTTTATTGTCTAGCATGTATTTACCTCGATTGTCGGCATCATACGTACCGAAGATTCTAAGATATTCGTTCTTTTGTTTGTTGTGATTACCTTGCACTTGTTTACATCGGCTGATAGACTTGTATAACCAAGTTGATCCCACAGTATCCCAAGATATGAATAAAATACATAAGAAAATACAATTAAAATACTGGAGCAGCAAAAAACGTCAGACAAAGATAAGAGACTATACACAATAAGCGTTGTTATTTGTATCAATATTAATGTTTGTTGTTATACTTTATTAGTAAATACATATTATAATAGTAAAATACTATTAAATCTAATGTAATATGTATTGATATTTCTTCTCTTCATTTAACGACAACTCTCAATAACGCCATTATATGCGCAGTCCCTTAAGTGTCGTTATATAGAGTTTACACTGTAATTTCAATCTAAAAGTGAAATTCTACATTTTTTTTACTATTTATCCGAAAGTGTACCATTTTGTACTCAGGCAATATATAGCCCAACTGGTAGAACCTATTAATGTTCTGTACTAGCTAAGTTTTAGAGAGTGGGAGGTAGTGTGAAGTTTTAGCCTGATTTCTTGAACCTAAGATGGATGTGAAGAGATTGAAGAGCCGCAATTAATCTTCTGCTGACAAGTTAGAGGAGCCATGTGTGCACTTTTTGGCTGAGTGCTTTCGGTCCTTCTAAAGGACATTTGGGCATCCATGGATCCCATTTTATTGCTATTTCACTTAGGTTTACTGTTTTATGATATTCTCAAATTCTGCAAACACACATATCTCAAAAATATTGAAACAATCATGATATAAAAAACCGTGTTTCATATCCAAGAAAAGTATTTGAAAGGTAGCTTTCATTCTTATTTTCTTGGCAGAATTCCTCAACAGATATCCTCCTATAAGGTCTGTCGAATTTACTAATATTAAATATTCTATCCTTTATTGCTTCTTAATTTTTATTATTTTTTAAAATATTTTATATTAGTTATTATTTTATCATTTATTACTATGTCAACCCTTCTGCTTAATGTTTCTAAACAGATTGTACAACAAATAAAATGAAAAAAAAAATCTAAATTTTGTGTCGATAGTCATTATTACATCGGTAGTTATTATGGTTTTGAATTGAGCCCCCTCCCCTGAAAACCCCCTTTCCTTCAGCCGATATCGCTGGAATTTGACAGATTGTGTCCTCATTGGGTTTTGACTTTTGACTAATATTATTATTTTTTTCTTTATTTTTATATTTTGCATATTGTGACCTGAAGATGGAACGTAAGAACGTCCCGAAATATCGTCATGAAAAAGACAGTTCCGAAAGAATTATAAAAAATATTTAAACTGTATCTACTGTATTTATTAGTATTATTAGTTTGTAATTTATTCATTTATAATAGTTATTTAATAGCTGTTCATGTATCCAATTTATAAGCAATCTTAATGTAAACATTCTTATGACGTGTCCTCTTCAACATATTTTGGTTTAACGGAAATAAATATTATTATTATTTTTATCAATAACTCCATCAATTATTATTGAATAATCTAAAGGATGGTAACAATAAAAACTCTCCCACAAGGAATATATCCACCTGGGATTCTATGGATGGATTCTGATCACAGGAAGGTCAAATCAGGTAACGGAAATGTGGGTTTAGAGGAATGTTTGTGAATTATAAATAATTGAGCTGAGGAAGTACATAGCTGGCGATTCGACCACTAAAATACTATTATGTTACGATCGAACCAAAAAGAAAGATTGAGGACTTGAGATCTAGTCTACCATAAGAGCGCTCTGGTGGGAATGAGCCCTACTCTATTGTGCGAGTCCTAAATGTGGCCTATCCAAGTATAATTAGGTACCTCAAGGTACGATCTGATCCTACGAATCAACTCCTTGCCCTGGCTGTACAGCAGACTCTGTGACCTGATAATATCTTTAATATAATAACGTTCAGTGGTCAGGCTGTATCCACGTAGAGTCAAAGAGTACCCGGTGGTCCGGGAACCATGCGTACATCGTTCGACCACCCAAATTTTGTGATCAATGTTATTGTCATTATTCCGCTCTGTTTTGGTCCTCCCGCGCATCTCTTCTTGGAGAGCTACACGTCAGATCTCATCAATATCTGCACTTAAAGGCATATAGAAGAACGAGGCGCCACATACGAAGCACCATCCAAAACCAAGTTTTTTGGGGCAATGTTATGATGTCGATGCCACCAAGAACTAGATCCCGGACATCGGTTCCAGTTATCACAGCCACTACGAAAGCAACCTCAGTTGGTGGTGCCGCTTGGAAGGCTGTAGTAGTACCGTTTTGGACCTAATTGGGTACTCCGCCCAGAGGCCAGGAATGGTGACTGGCCCGAAACATTAAGAGACAACAGCGTACTTTACTACAACCATGAATACTCCGGCGTAGACTGTCTTGCGTTAACTAGCACCTGACATCGCATGGACTCAGGAACGCCGTTAAACATCCAGAAGAGACGGCGATCTAAAGGTTTTTTTACCTTCCACAATCATTGTTAATAATAGTACAATAGTAAGTTATTGTAAACATTCAAATTTAGTAGCACATAAGTCCAAATATTGAAGTTATGATTAGATGGAGTCGAAGAAAATGCCATTAAAGTAGATTATCATAAATTCAATTTTGAGATAATTTGTGGCAAGTTATTTCCCAAAGTCAATTCGGGTTGGTATATAATCTGTAACATGTCTACCCTCGTCGCGGATGTCAAGTCTGGGGTCTTCCGGAACCTCACCTCATCTCCTACCCACATCAACCCATCTATATTTATCTCAATAATTTCCCAATAACCTTATACTCATGATTATCAAACCTCTTCCTGTTTAAAAAAGTAGGTTGACACTACACTACAATGTGTGTCTTTAACACGATTATTCATCATATAATGAATTTTATATCGTAACAAAATTTTGTATGTATATCCAGAACCCCATGAGGATGACACCTATTAATTTTTAGAGCCAAATCAATCACAGGGAAGGGCATGAGAGAAGGGGGATGGACTCAAATACTAATAACTGCCAATGTAATGAATGTATCGATACAATTTTCAGTCGATACGGGCGTTGGCGTAGCTACGGGACAGGGGTGGGCACGCATCCCGTCCAGAATGCCCGGTGCCCCCCAGAAAAGTGTGATCTAATGTACCTAATTGAAATGTAAGCTATTGTTTTATTATCTCGGTCATGTTGACTGGCTGCCCCCCCCCCCCCCGGGAATAATGCTAGCTACGCCAATGTCGATTGCTTTTGGAGGAAAAGCAAAAACTCGATTGATTCGTGCTAGGGAGATTTTTTTAAAGTCTTTCTTGCAAGTACATAATTTTATTGAAAGCGGTAAAGCTCCTTAATAGGCATGGATTTGCCTCCAAATCCTCTTCCCAAGCCCTCGCGAATGTTTTAGACACCCTTTGATTCCACAGCTAAACCATCCCATTCATAAAAGGACTCCTCTATAATTCAATTTTCTTCAAAATTCGATTTAATTTTTTTTTTTTTATTGGAGAAAAGTTCAATCCATTTTAAGCTTTTAGAGAGTGTGAGAGCAGCTTTATTCAGATTTGACATTCACTGCTAGTTTCATTCATAAAAGTTCAATCAACAAATTTGTGTGAATGACATTTTCATGAACAAAATTAGCTGATTGAATAAGGGCCTCTCAATAGAGAGAAAACATATTTATTTATATATTTTATTAACAAATATATATTTCCAACTGTAAAAAAACATATATACATTAAGCAAATGTGCTAAGAGAGAGCTCTCTTAGAAAATATATATTTCAAATGTGAGGAGAGGAGAACCCCAGGAGTTGACTTCAATTTAGGTACTATTTTAAAGTTAGTTAGTTATTATGACTCATTATTGCCTACTACCAGAGCGCTCTTTCGTCACTCTAGTGGACATGAGCCCGACTCAACTGTGGGAGTCGTAAATTTTGCCTACCCTAAATTTTTTATTCACCTAGAGCAGGGGTCTTTAACGAGTGCCATGATCGTACAGGCTCGCGACCATCGCTTAACGTCCCATCCGAAGGACGGCGTGCACTATTTTAAAGGATACTACATGTATAGGAAATAAAAACATGTAAAAAATAATTAATATATTATGATTATATATAATAAAGATCTGCAACTTGGATCATGGGATAGGATGGAACTTTCAAATTCTAGTATCTTCAATACTCTTCAACTTCAAGATGAGTGTTTTTTAATTTTAAATAATTATTTTATTAAAGGAATCATATTTCTTTAACAATTGGTCGCGCAATTTGAAAATCAAACCTTCGTTAGATTCCTAGAAAGTTATATAAACGATAAGAAGTATATAAACAATTAATTATCTACTAATATCTCATTCTTTGAATTATGAAATGTTGCAAATTAAAAAAAAAAATATATATATATTAGAATGGATATAGACAGGCGGAGGAGGGGAAGACTCCTCTTAGTGAAGTAGATGAAAAAGCGCATTCGGTCATCCAAAAATTTTATTTATTACTATTTAAGGTAACAAAAGGTCATCTTCAGCCCTTTGTTAATGCTGCTCTTTAGTTAAAATTTATGTCAACCTTAGGTCTAAAGAAACAGAGTTAAATAAATCTCTAATTTATATTTTATTGTTGTTTTTCAAATTTTCATAATTCAAAAATGAGATGTTAGCTGTAATATTTAATTTTATATATATTTCTTAACGAATATACAACTTTATAGGTATCTAAGGACGGTTTCATCATACAAATGCCACATCAATTGTAAAAAATTAAATAAATCATCAAAATTGAAAATCAAACATTTTGAAGAGTTAAAATTTTAGAATTTGAAAATTCTATTCTAATTCATAATCCTATATTGCAGATTTTTATTTTTTTTATTTTACGAACACTACAATTAAAATGTTTCTGATATTTAAAAAAAAAAAAAGTGTTATTACAAAAATGTTACCACTAAATGAATGAGTGCTTACTTTTTTTCCCAATGTTCGACGCTGGAGGCTGGAGGTGTGATGAAGAAGGGGTGTATTGTCGTCGTCTTGATCTCGGGGTGAAACAGACGGAACTCTTCTCGCAAGGACGCCATCATACCTGCCGTCCCCCAAAAAAAGATAATAATAAATACAAATTTAAAAAGTAACAGATATACATAAAATGAATAAATCGTAAAACTGGTAATGATACAAATTCAAAAAATATATATAAATATTAAAGCAAGAAATGCCATAAAATGAATATTCACATCGAAAAATAACAGAAGCACACCATAATATTATGGTAATGGGACAAAAATATATTCGATATTGATTTTGAATGTTCAAAGCTCTGAGCTCCTTTGTGTTTGTCAACATGATAATTCTGGGTAGAATAAATAAATTGACAAACAATTTTGTTTGTGGATCCAGAAGCATGTAAAAGTCAAATTGGTCAATGGAAAGTTGGGCTTAGATGTGTGCGTAACTTCAAATATCTTGCCGTAATAAACATTTTGTGATTAAATTTTATATGTGGGTTTAGAAATCTATTATTAAGATACCTACTGACTTTCAGGCAAATTAAGTAAAGGAGAAGGAGAACATAGAAGAGGAGCGGATAATGTTTATAAAATATGAATTCTGAGCTCAAGAGCGTGGGTTCGAAACCCGACCGAGGCTCTTAGTTTATTTTATCTGGGAGATAATATAAACTTAAGCACGCCGTCCTTCGGATGGGACGTTAAGCGATGGTCCCGAGCCTGTACGATGTCAGGTACTCGTTAAAGACTCCTGCCCTAAGTGAATAAAAATTTAGGGTAGGCAAAATTTAGGACTCCCACAATAGAGTCGGGCTCATGTCCACCAGAGTGACGAAAGAGCTCTCTGGTAGTAGGCGATATGACCTCGTAGTTAAAGCCCGGGCATGAGTCATAAAACGTAACCTAACCTAAAATATGAATTCGAGTCGGGGAAGTAGATTGTCGATGATTTACCTTTAACCTCCTGTATAAGAAATACTTCACCCCAAAAAATAAATAAAAAAAGGCGATGGCCCGAAAAAAATTTACCATGTAAGCCCTCTGTAGAATTAAATACCTAAATATGAATAAAATCTTCGCAACAAGAGTGACAAAATTGAGGACTGAGCAGCAGTATGTTTCTGACACCTTAAATTTGGAACGGATATAATATCGGATAAAATAACCACCAGCTAGTTACGAGAGTTATAAGACTCATGCCCGGCTTTAACTACGAGGTCATAATGCCTCTACTACCAGAGCGCTCTTTTGTCGCTCTGGTGGATATGAGCCCGACTCTACTATGGGAATCCTAAATTTTGCCTACTCAGGTTTATTCACTTAGAATAGGGATCTTTAACGAGTACCTGACATTGTACAGGCTATGGGTCGTCGCTTAACATTCCATCTCTCACCAGTGTAACCTTGATAACGAAAAGTGATTGAAAAAATGTTCAGAATTTATTTCCGTAATAAGCAGCAAGAAACAATCTCAGTTACCGTCTCAACTTATATTTTATAGTGTCCACAGTGTTATGAAACAAATAAATAATAAAAAAATTTATAAATAATAAACAAAAAAAAAATCATATTCCCTATATTAAATATAAATTTTATATACCTAAAAAAATAAGGAATAAAAAATTAATGTTATAATTTACATTCATATAAGAAAAAATATACACAAGAATGACTTACTCATTATCTGGTGAATTTCTTTTTAAGAATTACATAGATATTCTGTAATTTGAACTAAATATAGTACTAAAATAGGAAGTTATCGAAACGAGATAAATCAAAGTTCGGCAATATATTTTTCATGTGGTCGATCCCAAACTTATTTGAAGGTCCGGAAGACCGGACTTGCTTGAATAAGTTCAATATTATTTTTGTTAGTGTTTCACCAATATTCAGGCATTATCAAAACTTTTGTGACAAAATAAACAATTTATAACCATTATATTTATTATGGTTGTCAATATTAAAATCTCATCAATTAAACACCATGTTATTAATTAAAATGTGTCTGCTTTAAAAGTTTTAACATCAACATCCCACTTGTACCTTCTGTTATCAAGACACGATATCAAAATTTTTACGAAAAACTCCATCATCACGCCAATCCACTTATTCTGCAATTATCCACGAACACTCTCCCCACAAATCCGCCACGACGTCTCAAGCGGGCATGGCAGAGGGACCTGCTCCAGGACTCCTCTTCGGTCACATACCTCAGCAGTACAGCGACACACTTGCCACCGCACATCATCACAATCACTAGTGACAAATGTTGTCGTTGTGAATATGTAAATAAATAAAAAAAGTTTTAATTCTTCAGGCGACCAATTTTGTTGCTAGAATTGAATAATTGTTGTGGTATTTTTGAATTTGACGAACAAAACAATTAAATGATCACAATGCCTGGTATTGTACGCAACATCCGCCATATTGTCATCCGCCAATTACCAACCATAGACTATCGACTACTATTATAATTTAAACTTCAACTAAAAATGTTAATGCTAGAGGAGAGACCCTCTATTTGGAAAAGAGAATTATTTTCTCTTTGTTCAAAAATAATAAAATAACCATGATATAAAAGTCGTGTTTTACATACAAAAACATAATTTGATACAGTTTATTTTTTATGTATTATTTTTATAGCTATCACTATTATTATATTATTCTTCTATATTTCGCAACTGAGGATGGGACGTACAAATGCCCCAAAAAGTATATCATCCTAAAAAATACCCTTTTGTAAGAATAATAAAAAATACTTATCATAATTTAAATAAAATAACTAACTGTATCCATTGCATTTGTTAATATTATTATTGTTGTACTCGTTTATTTTCTAGTATTAATTTATTCTTTTTTTATTTGATTCATTTTATTTTTTACAATTATTGTTATTAACAATCACATGTGTTCGACCGCAAGAGTTAAAAACAGTTTATGTAGGTATCTAATTTATAAGCTATGGTTTTATGACGCCTGCCCGGGCTTTAACTACGAGGTCATATCGCATACTACCAGAGCGCTCTATCGTCACTCTGGTGGACATGAGCCCGACTCTACTGTGGGAGTCCTAAATTTTGCCTACCCTAAATTTTTATTCCTCTAGGGCAGGGGTCTTTAAGGAGTACCTGATATCGCACAGGCTCGGGACCATCGCTTAACGTCCCATCCGAAGGACGGTGTGCTCAAGTTTATTTTACCTCTCAGATAAAATAAACTAAGTGCCTCGGTCGGGGTTCGAACCCACGATCTTGAGCTCAGAAGACAAGCATGCATACCACTGAGCTACCGGCGCACAATGTGAAATTTATGAGTTTTGATTTTCAAAATTCGAGCCCCCGCTCAATTTTTGATCAATTTGGATGAAACTAGGAGCAAAATATTTGTGAAAGCTGGCTTTTTATCAGGTAACTGCGGGTTTCACAATCAAGGTATTATATGCCAATTGACAGCTGCCAAATCCCCGCGAAAATTTTAAAAAATTTTAATTTGTTTTGTCCAAGTTTTTGTTAACGGATTTTTACAACTTAAATGAATGTTTTTTGGGTCGCTGATTACGAATTCAATATTTATTTTAGCCAAAAGTGGTCCTAATGTTGTCATTTTGGCCTAAAGTGGTCCAAATTCAATATATTGGCTATTTTCGCCACTGGCATGTAATACCTTGATTGTGAAACCCGCAGTTATCTGATAAAAAGCCAGCTTTCACAAATATTTTGCATTTAGTTTCATCCAAATTGATCAAAAATTGAGCGGGGGCTCAAATGTTGAAAATCAAAACTCATAAATTTCACACTGTGCGGCGCCCTCTATAAGATATGTTGATGTATTTATTTTTATGAAGTCTCCTCTTGTCTTGTTATGGTTTAACGGAAATAAATATTACTACTATTATCAACAATAATAAATGGACTATCAACAATGGATAAATTGTGATAACCCATACATGACATAAAAGCCACAAAAGTAAGCTCTTGAAAATAGGATCAGTAAAAGCGAAGTTTTTATAATTAGATGATTTCACAAAAGGTACAATTTCTTTGGAAGTTTATTTAAATTTACAATTTTTATGGAACTGACTAGTCAACAGATTTTGTGCTTTCAACGTTCTGAATCTCTTCTAAAACGCAAAGACAAATATTCTAATTTTCTAGTCATACTAGCGATATTTCTCATAATTTTACTGTTCTGTCAGTACTCTATGCTCAAGTTTACATTTTATAGAAGTCAGAAGAAAGACATGTAACCTGTTCTTATTTGCATTCCTTTCTTTTCACGCTTCTGACAGTTGGTAGATTTGTTGAGGGGGGCATGAAGTTGGGCACTGTTCTAACGCGGCGAGGCGGGGGAGTGATTTCTGTACTGAAAGGAGCTTCTCCCCGGGGAATTGTCTAAAGTGATCTCAGACCTGTCCCCTTGGATATAAAGTTGGATGACAGAGAGCCGTCTCTGCTGTATAAGGATGCGGGTGGGAATCTGCAAGCCCAAAGTCGTATTAAAAAAAAAAGTTAAGGGGATTTCTTCAGCTGAAAAGTAGAGTTCGGAGGGGATTTTTTTTTATACATTTGAAATTTGTTCAACTCAGTCCCGAAGAGGAAGAAAAATTAAGGGAATTTTTAGTAAAAGAATGTGCTATAGCAAAAATTTTGTTCGAGTTCATTCACGAATTTAAATATGGACTTCCCACTCTGGTGGTGGAAGACCACAGACTACACAAAGTACTGAAAACCTCAACACGATTTGACGTTTTTAGGATCTAACAAAAAAATATGAAGTACCAAATTTAAAAATGTTTGCTTTAAAATTACAGTGAAATTAAACCGAAAAGAAATAAAAATCATATATGAAAATCAAAATTTAGAACCAACCTTGACCGAAGAGGGAGGTTAACAGACTTGTAAGATACTCACTTTTGTGTACGGCTCCTGAAACAAACACGAGACGATCCTTCCGATAAATAGAAATGGATAAGAAAATATATACAAAGTTATATATATAAATCTACTTTTAGAAATAAAAATCTATTATTTTAGAGAGAAATAACCTTTTTTTTTTTTTTTTTAAAGTTATTTATTCACTATTTTTAACACTAATATTACTTTCAAAATACGAGTAGTAAAAAATATAAGAATTGATGCAAGCTAACATCGTTAAGCCTCCCTTATAAAAAAATATAAATATAACTCCCGATTACGGTGGTTTAAATCCAAAATTTCCTTTCAGATACAAGATAGGCAGAGCCAAACGTACTTCCAAGGGGGAAAGTCTGAGTGGCGACAGAAGGGGAACTCCTAATAAGTCAGAAAAATCTATGAATGTGGCCGTAAATAAGTTTTAAATCAGCTAGCAGACAATGTAACCAATTAACGTACAACCTGATGTATAAAATATATTGAAGGTTGGATTTTTTAATATATTTATTCTTTAAAAGTAATCATATAATAATCTATTTATATATAATATATTTAGAGGGCGCCGGTAGCTCAGTGGTATGCGTGCTTCGACTTCTGAGCTCAAGGTCGTGGGTTCGTAGCCCGACCGAGGCCCTTAGTTTATTTTATCTGGGAGGTAAAATAAACTTAAGCACGACGTCCTTCGGATGGGACGTTAAGCGATGGTCCCGAGCCTGTACGATGTCAGGTACTCGTTAAAGACCCCTACCCTAGATGAATAAAAATTTAGGGTAGGCAAAATTTAGGACTCCCACAGTAGAGTCGGACTCATGTCCACCAGAGTGACGAAAGAGCGCTCTGGTAGTAGGCGATATGACCTCGTAGTTAAAGCCCGGGCATGAGTCATAAAACCTAACCTAACCTATAATATATTATTACAGGGTCACTACTCCCATTTAATTGTTGTCTTCACAAAGAATAGCAATTACAGTTTCGGGATGCACTCCTATCATCAGTATCTTTAATACATGTGATCTTTACGTTAACTATTCCTTTTTTCAACCAGCATCTCCTTTTTACAGAACTTATTTATTGACACTTCCATATGTAAACACCTAGCCTGTAAAAGCAAGAAATAAAAGAGAGAAGTGATGCAGTAATATTTTTATCGAAATATATTCGTATTTTATATGCAGTTAGTTGGATTTATATGGATTAAGAATCTTACACAACCCAAAAAGTAATAATTTATTTAATTTAGAATAAATAATCAAGAAAAAATTAATCCTCCAGGTACCACCTCTATTTTTTTGAATTCTGGTTCCTTTTTGAAAATGTGAATTTTCGTGCACTCTGTCCAATAGAGTAGCAACCTAATTTCATATTTTAGTACTTTTCAAGCCTTTATTTCACTCAGAAGATAGTGTTGTGGATGAAAATAGACATACCCTCGATTACTGATTTTTTTACGAAGTGATGTCTACAATAAGGTAAGATTCACTTATACTTTTAATTAATATGAAAAGGAATGTTGAAATAATTGTTTTGTGTTAGTGCTGACCAATATGTCATCATTTAATATGGTCTATGTATAAAACTATAATATATAGAACAAAGTGAAACTATTAAATTTAAATAACAATAAACAATAATAATAAAAATGAAATAAAATAAAGATAAACATAAGATGTCCTTCAGCTCGAGACCCCTCGAAACACCCCCCGGTGTCATCCCCATCCCTCCAACTTAATGGAGACAAGGAAGGCAGCGGGGGGTGGTTCAAGTGATCCCTCCCTGCCCTCTCGCCCCGCCAGTCACTGTCCAGCAGTGAAGGCAGGAAGGAAAGAAGAGCTGAAGGTGAGAATGGTACATGAGAGGAGAACCTGGTCACCACCAGCACTCTCTAATAGTTTTGCTAAATTATAGTAGCAGGTCTCTCGGCCAGCACCGCCTCAGTCTTCAGGGGGAATTATCTGGATGGGAATGGGATGACAAGAATTGAGCTTAAAACCTTTATAAGAACAACTCCTATTCATTTTCAGCAGAATTCGTCAAAGGGCACAGGGGGGATCTGAGGGGCTCAACAAACAATCCCAATAACTGCCGATGTAGTGAATTTATCAACATGAAATTTAAACTCAAAACCCATAAGGATGGTACCTATTAATTTTCCGTGGAATCGGTCGAAGGGAAGGGGGACTTGAGAAGAGGATCTCGATTCAAATAACCTAATAACTAATAATGACATGAATGTATCGACATGCAATTGTATACGTGTGACCAAAACCCCACAAGGACAACACCATTCAATTTTCATCCAAATCGCCCAAAGGGGAGGGGGGATTAGGGGAGAGGCTCTACTCAAAATCTCTAATGGCAGCCGTTGTAATGAATGAATCGACGCAAAAGAGCCCCTATTTAAGTCAAATATTGAACATTAGCGCAAACGGTCGACTGTTTCTGGAGGGGGAGCACCAAGTTAATTTATAATTCTATCTAGGGAAGTACATTGCCGGTGATTCACCGACGACTTTCTTGTTTTATATTTATAATTGTAATAAGCAGAATTATTTTAACATCTGTAATACTAACGAAAATGATCCGATAATAAAGCAAGAAAGGAAATAAGTTGAGTAGATGTGAGAAGCGAACCAGTGTTGTGATGAGCTGTGGACTACGATAAGCAAATGAACTGAATAATGGGATCATATCTCTACCGTATCCAAGTTCAGGTTGTGCTGTCTCCTGTTGTCATAGAGCTCCTGCTATTAAATTTACATATTTATCAAGTTTACACAACAGTATATGTTGATAAAGCCCAGGTTGTTACGATACTATCCGCAAACACAAACAGACGAGAAACAATACAACAAACGTCCATAGTTCAACTCTACAAACCTAATCCTAGCTTTGTGTTGAAATTGCCTTCCAGAGAGAAGGTAGGCAAAGTCTGAATTAACTTACCATTCATGGTGTTTTTTTTGCACTACGCTGTATAAGGGAAGTTATAAAATCGAACAAAAACTCGATGTTGTGTTTTACCGCAATTTCTTTTTCATTCAAATTCTAAATATAAAAAAAAAAATCGTGAATCAGCTCTGACTTCCCCAGAATGAATTAATAAATTACATTTTTTGCTCCCCCTCCATAACTAGTCGACCGTCTGCGCTAATATTCAATAGTTGACTTACACAGGTGCTCCCAAACTCTCATAATAAATTTTATGTCGATATATTCATTACATCGACAGTTATTATGGTTTTTGAATTGAACTCCCTCTCCTGAACTCTCTTTCCAGTATGGTGATTCAGAAGACCCTGTGTAAGTATTGATTTTAAATCAAAACGTGATACCAACTCTTGACATTCTCGCACGTCCCGAGAACAACTATAAAAACTTCCCCATATGATTTTTCGTGATGGTAGTGCAACTTAAGTTACTAGGTGGCACTACCATCACGTCACTGTCCCCAAACCTTTTTAGGCCCCTGGCGAGCGCGTGTTCTATCCGGGGCTGTTGAGCGGTCGGGAATCCGTGCTAGAGGGCACCTGGGGTCAGCTGACGCCTGACCCTACCCTTGATCGGCTCCTGCTCCCTCAGCAGCTCTGGGTTAAGGGGCCACTAGTTGGAATCTTTTGATACAATTGGTCCAACTAGTGTGCCCTGCCCAGCACGCTCGGGGTTCGACATATTCAAAAAAAGAAAAGGAGAAGTAGAGCTACGAAAGACAAACGAAGAAATCAGTCTACCATGTATTCAGTTGAAGCCAAGGGAATCACGTCAACATCCTCCACACCTCTCGGTGTCTTTTTTGGGTGGCCAGCTCACTACCCCCTTCGACATAAAACGTAATTGATTAATTCGTGCTAGGGAAGTACATGAGCGGTGACTTTTTTATTTTCTTTGTGGTTTATTATCATTACTATAATAGGACGGTGTACCTGTGACGGCGTACTTGGTGGCGGTGTAAGGAGCAATGTTGGCTGCCGCAGTGAAGGAAGCCGCAGACGCCACCCCAACGATATGACCATTCCCCTTGGTCAGCATCCCAGGAAGAAAAGCCCGGATCGTCTGAAACACACAATCAAATAACACAATGTTATTAATGATAGTTAATATTTTCTGCAACGATAGTGTGTAACACTAAATAAAAGCGTATGTTTTTTAAAAATATACTACGAAATTTTTTTATTTTTTTTTTGGAACAAAAGGTCGAAAAACATGGAATTCCTTGAAAACTCCGCAACGAATTTTTGACTGATTATATAAATTCTTCAATGTAGAAGGAATTCGAGGTTCTGTCGTGTAAAAAAAATTCAAAATTTGGCCAACGTTTTCGAAAACTATTTATTTTCTTCTTCAGGGCCTACAGAATATAAACAAACAAATTAGACATTATGAACTATGATATAAACAGAGACTTTGTCATATCGTGATATAAACAGATCATTGTCTATAATGTCTAATTTTTTTGTTTATATTCTGTAGGCCCTGAAGAAGAAAATAAATAGTTTTCGAAACGTTGGCCAAATTTTGAATTTTCTTTTACACGACAGAACCTTGAATTCCTTCGACATTGAAAAGATACTGTCGACTCTATTAATCATTATAACTTCTTCTATACTTTGTATAGCTGGGGAAGTGATATAACCCCGATATCAACTTCAGCGGAGAAAAAGAGGACTTCCACCTCATGAATGGAAGAAAGATGGATGGAAGAGCAGAAGCAGCAGACAGAGGGAAATTACGGAACTCCTATATCAAGGTGGACAACCTTAATGAGAATCCTGATAAATAAATCCTTATTCCAAGAGTTCTGACAAATACAAATATATTGCGTTTAAGAATGAGGTGGTATTGATCTAGGTCTGACTGAACTCAAATAAACGAAGTAAACATGCTAGGTACGGAAAACCTTTGTAAAAACATCTCTCTAGCTTGATTGGACGGTGAGGACCTAGCAGTGCGGAAACATGAAAAAAAAGGTTTGTTTGATTTAGATTGAGTTAAAAAAAGGCACTCAAATATATATATAGATCTCGAAGTCAGATATAACAGAAATGGGGTTACACTTCCATTGAGTCAAGGCAGTCTGCTTGGTAAATGTAGACATTAATTTTTTATGTCTCACCGATCAGTGTTGTCATACAAGTTGTTGAACCCATTTTTTTTTTATTGGCATGCTATCATTTTTAATCTTTTGGTTCATCCAAGGGCATTTAACCCAGAACCCATTCAACTTTCCTCCGGGGTTCTTCAGGGAACAAAGTTTGGTCCCTTGTAACTTATCATATATATAAAGCTGAAAATGTCTGTGCGTTGTACCGCTATAACTCACGAACGGCTTGATGGATTTGATTAATTTTTTTTTAAATTTGTTCGTCATCGTCTGTGGAAGTTTATAGGCGTATTAGTACCTCAATATCTGGTCCATCCCAGCATCCACCCACGCAATCTTTGTAACTCAAAAACCACTGCAATGATTAATGAGGAATCTTTTTGAATAGATAAGTTTTATCTACCGGAAGGTTAAGGTCTATTTTTTAATCAACCCCTGGTCCATCCCAGCATCCAATCACGCAATCTTTGTAACTTGAAAACCATTGCAACGATTAATGAGAAATCTTTTTGAATAAATTAGTTTTAGCTCCAAAGCTAGCGTTACTACAGTTGAAGGACTATAAGCCTTATTCCGTATGTATAATTGAAAATATAACATCATGAATGTACTGTCGAGGAACTGAATAGCCTTACAGGAGATATTGGGAGAAAAGTCAAAGTTCCCCGGACAACGCCGGGTATTACTGCTAGTTTTTGATATTTCTGACTGCTTCCATCTTTATGTTTCGTCTGATTTACGCGGATGATCTTAACTTTTGCCTACTAATAATCTACTGATGTTTGGTTAATTCAGGAAGACATACTAAGATTTATATTTAGTGCTTTTAGCTTTATAATATATAAAGAAAAAAAAAAGTAATAATAAAATATATATATATATATATATATATATATATATATATATATATAGGTCTGAGGTGTATAGAGGATACAATAAAGGAGCTAAAATAGAACCTTGTGGTACTCCTGCTTTTATCTGTCTTTATGCTTTATGTAATAAAGACAGGCATACCACAAGGTTATATTCTAACTTTTTTATTGTACAGTCTATACCACCTCAGACATTCCCCTCTCCTGTCGCCTAATGACAGCAATATACGCCAATTTCACCGCCATCTTAGCTGTGGCCCTTTACTGTGTATAAGTGCATATTGAATAAATATTAATAAATAAATGTATCGAATTAACTTTTAAAACAATGGGTCAAATATGTAAAAAAAAATGGAATATATAAATAATGGAATAAATTATGAGCCTGATATAAAATAAAAATGGTTAAAATTGATTGAGATTTTCATAAAAACATCTATACAATATTAAGCTGAGGAAGAAGTATGTATGTAAATACATATAAATCCATCCCCAAGTTTTAAAGGATAAATGTAAATAATAATACTAATATTATTGTTATACTGAAGGATTTTGGGCCTATTAATATTTCAATTCGCTGTATGGTTTCTCTGTCAAAGGTATAACAAAGTGTATTATATTGAGAATTTGAACGGCCTTATAAATACAATGAATGAGCTAGCTCAATTTACTAATATCTTGATTCTGATTGCAGGGTAGAAGATATTGAATGAATTAGTTATCATTTTCAATTAATTGTAGAATTATTAATATTTTGATTAATAGAAGTAAAGTAATATTCCTCTAATAATAAATGAGGCTGTAAATAAAATATAGAAAATTGATCCTCATAATATGGGGCTATTTATGGTATAAAAGTTAATTTCTAGGAATATATTGAATGTTATCTGATTCATGCCTGGGCTTAAACAACTACTGCCTACTACCAGAGCGTTCTTTCGTCTGGTGGACATGAGCCTGACTCTACTGTTTGAGTCCGAAATTTTGCCTGTCTACATCGGCAGTTACTGGTGTTTTTGAGTTAAGCCTCCTCCCCCGAATCCTTCCTTTCGTTCGGCCAATTCCAATGAAACTTTGTATGTGACATTCTTATGGCGTTTTGAATTTACGTAGGAAATTTTCCACCGATATATCCATTACCACGGCAGTTACAAAAGTTTGAACCCCCATAAGGATAACATATATTAATTTTCCAGAAAATTGGCCGAAGGAAAGGGGCTCAAGGACCCTAATAACTGCTGAAGTTATGAATGTATCGGCTGTCGAAGAGGCAGACCTCATGGCTATACTTATATAAGTTTGACATACAGTAAAAAGAGAGCGACGGTAGGCGTGGTTGCTTACTGAGCTCAAGATCACGGGTTCGGAACCCGGCTGAAATCCTTAAGTTTATTATCTGAAAGGTAAAAAAAGTTGAGCCTGCCGTTCTTCGGATGGAACGATAAACGATGGTCCCGAGCCTGTGCGATGTCAAGTATGCACTTGTTAAAGACCCCTACCTCAGATAACTAAACCTGCGTAAGCGAAATTTAGGACTCCCTATCGAGTCGGGCTCATGTCCACCAGAGTGACGAAGGAGCGCTCTGGTAGTAGGCAATATGACGTTATAGTTAAAGGGCATGAGTCATAGTAACTGACTAAATAGAAGCAGAAACTCACCCAGAAGTGTGCCATGACGTTGACTTGCATCATGCGGTCGAGCTGTTCGTCAGATACGCCCAGGATGTCCGAGCTGGACACGATGCCAGCATTGTTGATCAGGACATCCACCGGAGCCAGAGACTCGGCCAGTTTGCCAACTTGAGCCTTGTCTGTGATGTCGCAGGAATGGGCAGTGGCGCAGCCCTTCCTCATTGTATTGCAGAGGGTGGCCGTCTCTTCTGCACCGGACATGAGGATGTCCACACAGGACAGGCGAACACCTTCCTTCACCAATCGGAGGCAGATTTCTCGTCCGAGACCTCTCGCCGCCCCAGTCACCTGCAAACATAATCCGTTTTATTAATACATAATACATACAAGTTGTTTTATTTTTTAAATTTAAAATAAGTGATGTGCCATAACAAGCCTTTATTGTCCTAATAAATTAATTTCATACCAGCGTTACTGAGTATATGAAAGGTGTCAGCGGATTTCGTTGTTTCATAGTTCATTGTGTTATCCTTTTTATTAAAAACTTACGACTATCAAAATATATTTTTAATCTTTCATTGTTTCTTTCCGTTGGGACCTTTTATCTAAATGGTATGGGTAAATCAGTAGCCAATTAGGTCCAAGCAATTTTTATTTTCTAACGTTTCGACCTATATTGGGCCATTATTAACTAAAATGAAAAGAACGGACATTGATATAAAAACATTTTTAAATAGTTATTATATATTATTTGCTTTACATCTTATTTCTAGAAATAAGATGTACAGCAAATAGGATATAATTGCTGTTTAAAATTTTTTTATATCAATGTCCGTTCTTTTCATTTTAGTTGATAATGGCCCAATAAAGGTCGAAACGTTAGAAAATAAAAATTGCTTGGACCTAATTGTCTACTGATTTACCCATACCATTTTTAATCTTGTAACCGTGCGGTACAATTTAAATTTGAAAGCATTTTTTTGGTTGGAAATTTATTAAGAAACATTTTTGATAAGAACCAATTTTTCGAAAAGGGTACACCATATTCGCGTAAATTACGCAAATGTAAAAGAAAATGGGTTTCAAAACAACATTTTAGAACGGTTTTTGCTTTTGCCTCAAAAACCGAGTGACTTCCGAAAAAAAGTATTTCATATAAAGTGTGCCTCGTGGTTTTTTCTATAACGTTTTTTAGTAACAATTTTTGTCATAAATATAAGCGGTATTTTTACTTGAAGTAAAGTAAAGTGGTCTTATTTTTCGACCAAAGTCTAATCAGATCTGTGTAGCGAAAATAATCAGGTGACCTTGAATCGTGAACATTCGTTTAAAAATCGATCTCGAAGTTTTTCACGATTGCAACACTTCCTTTTACTATAGGTATATTAGGTACCTGAAAAACTGAAGAAAAACATTTTTTTATTACTCAACTTTCCCTACGTGAAAGTAAAAACATACACTGTCCGGTACTGTTTTCTTGACAAACATAAGTAGGTATGTTGTTCTCCATGAAGGCTACGGTTGGAGGGTGATTAGAGTTGTGTCTCCGGACAAACATGTCATTATGGTATTCCCAGACTGTCTGAATTAAAGTTCATTTATTTTAGTTCCACCCATTACCTTCATACAAATCCCCAGATCCTCCGCACTGTGGAGATCCCCTTTAAAATTCTCAAGGACCCCCCCGCAATCCTTATTATTGCAGACCAATGCAAGGACTTTAGGAAAAGTCGACTTTGCCATCTTATGATTTCTCTAGCAGTAGCATGGAGGGTCATAAATCAATCTTAATTTTTTAAGAAACTTTTTGAGTACAGAATCTTACCGGAGTTCGAAAATGAGTTTGTTCTGACAAAAAAGGTCAATATATTCGTTAATAGCGAGGGACTATCTACAGGCTGCCATCCTGTTGAATGAAATATTAAATTTAAACTTCTATAGATGTCGATATGCTCTTTCGGTTGGTAGGTAGCAATGCTATCCACCACTGAGTCTCCACAACAAACTATTAGAAGTCAGGTACTGGTTAAAGACCCGTACCCCAGGTGAAAAAAACCCTGGGTTGGCAAAATTTAGGGCTCCCACTGTAGAGTCGGGCTCTTGTGTTCACCAATAAAATAGCACTCCGGCCATATAACCTCGTAGTTAAAACCCCAGGCTCAGTCACAATAACTAACTACGATTTTTGTGTTGGAAACGCTTATAACAGACAAATATACACACGACCGAAACACTTTGAGGTGTGAGGTTTGAGTACACTTGAATACATATTCCTCTTTGTGACAATTTGGCCGATGAATACGCCTTAAAATAATGCCTGGTACAGGAAACGAGTTGTGTTGTGTGAAATTTTCATTGTGTTGAATATAGAACAAAGATGGTCAACCTAATTGATTTTTCCTTCATCATAATGGCTCTTTGGTCCATTCGTTCAGTTGAAAAGGTTGTTTGAAATTCTCCTAAAGGTTTGTGGTCCCCGCATAAAGACTCTGATGAACCTATTGAATATCGTTCACAAACCTTGGGTTCGTCCGTTCACAAACTCGACACGGGTCAACAAAGGTACTTTCTCAGCTATCTGAAGTAAATGGTCACAAAGTCAGATATTGAATTTTCACCGGTATTTCATGTTTTGAATGCAAAAACCTTGAGAACGCCGTCCTTTGGATGGGACGTTAAACGATGGCCCCAAGCATCTGAGTTACTTGTTAAAGACTATTCCTACCCTAGGTGAATAAAAATCTAGGTTGGCAACATTTAATACTCCCTCGTAGAGTCAGTCTCATCTCCACCAGAGCTACGAAATAGCACTCTGGTAGTAGGCGATATGACCTCATGGTTACAAGCCCGGGCATGAGTCACAGTAACTAACTCTGGAAATCATTTTCAAACCTATTAAACTCGATCTATTATTGAACTCTTAAATAAGCCCCACAACTCCTTTAGAGACTAAATAATTTTTCATAATTTTCTCTAACTCGATTACTGGATGAATTATTAATATATAGACTTATTTCTGTCAATTTTAACTTAATCTTCATTAAATTAGGTTTAATTTGAAAATGTGGGTTGGACAGTTCAGCTCCCCCCTCTCCTTCTTTGTTATAGTACAGTTAGACCTTTGAACAAAGTATAATATAATTATTGAAGTTATTACAAACTTTCAAAATGTTCATATTTAAGTGAACAAACTAGGTAGGTACTAATTTTAAGTTGAAAGTTTGATCATTGCTCCAATAAAGAAGTTATTAGATAATGATTATACTAGCCCAATTATTTTTACTGTTCAATACAAAGTTGGTTAGGAGAGGAGAGAAGATGGTTATAAAACCTTTTTGCGTCATTCAATTGGCGGTGATTTCACCAACTTGTTAGCCCACAAACCGCCTCTTAGTGGAGAAAGTGAAAAACAGTGGGTAGACCTTCTCTAGAAACGTGACCACCCTTCAACTCTATTATATCTAACTATTTTGACAATCAGTTACTTATAATATATAACAATTATTATAATGTAAGAACATTTATTTAAAAAATAATAAAGAATAGTGTATGCACTCGCCAGAAGTGAAACGTTTTCATTTTTTTATTATTTGATCCATAATTATTATTTTTATAGGATTTCTCAATTAACTCAAACAGTTTCATTTATTGACTTTTTAAAATTTTTATTGATTGTTAAATCAACATTATTTTCGTTCTTTGGAACATCAGAAATCACTAAATTTGATTTCAAAGTATAGACAATAGGCCTATGGTAAAAGAAATCTGTTCTGAGAAACAACGAAAAAAGGTTAAAACGAAAGTAGTATAATTCTAATTTAACATTATGCTTATTTTTAAACATACCTGCACTACATTCAGGTTTCATATTGAAAAGTAGCACTGAACCTCCGCGAAATACTATAAAAATAAATAAATGAACTTCGATAACACAATTGTAACCATCACAGCCACGACCAGTGTTGTCAGAAATTTATACTTGATGTACTCACGTATTAATTTAATATTAAAAAAAAAAAAACGATATATCCAGTAAATACTGTTCAGTGTGACTTAATTAATGAAGACTTAAATAAATAATTAAGGATTTATTCAGATAGGTTTGATGTAGTGTGGCATGGTGGGGTGGGGGGGGGAGGGAGGGCTCTGTTTCTGTTGCTTCAAGTTTCGAGCAGGCGTGTGCGCGCGCACGCTCTTTCTTTCTCTTTCTAACTCTCCCCTCTCTCGTCACATAATTTCGTAATTCATTTACCAGCTTAGTCCCCAAATAGGCAATGCGCGTAAAGAAGTTTCACTTCAAAAAAACTATTTCGGTTTCCAGTGCTCAAAGCACTCTACACAGGAAAAAAAGAATACATTTCAAGCTGAATATAAAACGTCCTGTTAAAGGAGAGGTTTGTGTTTTGTTTGTGCCCAGCCAGATGAGTGCTGCGTAGGTGAACAGGGGTCTGAATAGAGGAGAATAGAGGAGAATGCTGCAAGTCTACTTGAGTGGCGATCTTCTGTTGATGAGGAGGTAGAGTTGCCATAGCCTGGTTTGTGTTTTGTTTGTGCCCAGCCAGATGAGTGCTGCGTAGGTGAACAGGGGTCTGAATAGTGAAGAATAGAGGAGAATGCTGCAAGTCTACTTGAGTGGCGATCTTCTGTTGATGAGGAGGTAGAGTTGCCATAGCCTGGTTTGTGTTTTGTTTGTGCCCAGCCAGATGAGTGCTGCCTAGGTGAACAGGGGTCTGAATAGTGAAGAATAGAGGAGAATGCTGCAAGTCTACTTGAGTGGCGATCTTCTGTTGATGAGGAGGTAGAGTTGCCATAGCCTGGTTTGTGTTTTGTTTGTGCCCAGCCAGATGAGTGCTGCCTAGGTGAACAGGGGTCTGAATAGTGAAGAATAGAGGAGAATGCTGCAAGTCTACTTGAGTGGCGATCTTCTGTTGATGAGGAGGTAGAGTTGCCATAGCCTGGTTTGTGTTTTGTTTATGCCCAGCCAGATGAGTGCTGCCTAGGTGAACAGGGGTCTGAATAGTGAAGAATAGAGGAGAATGCTGCAAGTCTACTTGAGTGGCGATCTTCTGTTGATGAGGAGGTAGAGTTGCCATAGCCTGGTTTGTGTTTTGTTTGTGCCCAGCCAGATGAGTGCTGCCTAGGTGAACAGGGGTCTGAATAGTGAAGAATAGAGGAGAATGCTGCAAGTCTACTTGAGTGGCGATCTTCTGTTGATGAGGAGGTAGAGTTGCCATAGCCTGGTTTGTGTTTTGTTTGTGCCCAGCCAGATGAGTGCTGCCTAGGTGAACAGGGGTCTGAATAGTGAAGAATAGAGGAGAATGCTGCAAGTCTACTTGAGTGGCGATCTTCTGTTGATGAGGAGGTAGAGTTGCCATAGCCTGGTTTGTGTTTTGTTTGTGCCCAGCCAGATGAGTGCTGCCTAGGTGAACAGGGGTCTGAATAGTGAAGAATAGAGGAGAATGCTGCAAGTCTACTTGAGTGGCGATCTTCTGTTGATGAGGAGGTAGAGTTGCCATAGCCTGGTTTGTGTTTTGTTTGTGCCCAGCCAGATGAGTGCTGCCTAGGTGAACAGGGGTCTGAATAGTGAAGAATAGAGGAGAATGCTGCAAGTCTACTTGAGTGGCGATCTTCTGTTGATGAGGAGGTAGAGTTGCCATAGCCTGGTTTGTGTTTTGTTTGTGCCCAGCCAGATGAGTGCTGCCTAGGTGAACAGGGGTCTGAATAGTGAAGAATAGAGGAGAATGCTGCAAGTCTACTTGAGTGGCGATCTTCTGTTGATGAGGAGGTAGAGTTGCCATAGCCTGGTTTGTGTTTTGTTTGTGCCCAGCCAGATGAGTGCTGCCTAGGTGAACAGGGGTCTGAATAGTGAAGAATAGAGGAGAATGCTGCAAGTCTACTTGAGTGGCGATCTTCTGTTGATGAGGAGGTAGAGTTGCCATAGCCTGGTTTGTGTTTTGTTTGTGCCCAGCCAGATGAGTGCTGCCTAGGTGAACAGGGGTCTGAATAGTGAAGAATAGAGGAGAATGCTGCAAGTCTACTTGAGTGGCGATCTTCTGTTGATGAGGAGGTAGAGTTGCCATAGCCTGGTTTGTGTTTGCGTGAGTTTTTTGTTTATGTGGTGGTTCCATGTTATGAATGCAGAGATATTGTTTCGAGGTTAGGAATGTAGTTTATGTAACTGTTCATCATGTGTAGTTTTGTCAATATGGTAGAGTCAATTCTTCGAGGAGAATTATAATTGTGAAAAGTACACACCAAACAAATGAGCTGTAGAAAAAATGTTTGTGAGATAATGACATGAGGGGAGAAACCACCCAATGGTGACACTCCCTATATCACTGAGGTACAGCCACTCACCCACTGTCACTGCTGCTATCTGGAGGGTCTCTGGACAATTGGCGCTTAAAGCAAAAGGGGAAAGAAAAGACCTATAAACGTAGAATCCATTTCCTGGCTTCCCAGATTTTTTATTTGTAATTCTAAAAAATCCACACCCTCCTTCCCAGGCCTTACTGCTCTAATGCCAACGCTATGACATGTGTGCCTGCAGAGAGCGGCCCGGGCGTGCGGTTTCTTGTCCTCTGGTCCGACCTCGCCGCTAGTTGGTGCCCCGGGGTTCTCTTCTCGGTTTCCGTCTTTAATTTTGTACATCAAGCATAGGCATCCACCATGGCCAATTCGCATTGACCATGAGGCCAAAAAAAAAAAATCTAAAATATGCAATGGATCAAAAATCAATTTATTTAGTGCGGAAAGTCATTAATATTGTCGTGAAATTTTTTTTTATATGTTGCTATATTGAAGTCTAGGGGAAGTTATGTAATCGTACAAAAATGATGCTGAGTTTTCATATGAATTTCTTGTTATTCGGCTTCATGATTCCAAAGCTGAAAAAAAAAAGTCGGGATTTTGGGGAAGTGAAGAGCACGAATTATGGGATTATTGTAGGAACTAAGAGAAAAATGGGATTATTTATATCTGTTTTACAACTTCGGTGATGAGATTGGAGACATACGGATGGATTGAAGGGATTGGATGCCTTGGCTGAGCCTCATATTTCATTTCCTGATAGGTTTTAGTATATAACATTCGTTTTGTTTTGAGAAATAATCTAGATCTCTGGTCAAGTAAAAGTTTGTAAAAATTCTTATTTCTTGTCTTTTCAGTCTTGTCTGTGGGATCCAGGTAAGTCTTTTGCTAAATAGAAGACCTAGATAGCGGACTTCGTTTTTTAAATTGATGGGATTATTGTTGAGCTGCGCTGGAGGGCATATTTGTGACGAAGTGTCCAGATTTCGTGAACTGATTTCTTGTCGTTCAGTTCTCCACTTTTGGTTACAAGATTAAAGGAATATCAGGTGTTTTTGGAGGTTTCTTGATGATAGAGCTGGATCAGGTTGAGAGGGAAGGGTGGAACTGAGTCGAAGGATGGGTAGGGGGATAGCGTGAAAAGGATGGGACCCCCCCCCCTCCGGGTATCAGAATCGGTCGAACGCTTGTTCAACATCGAGTACTGGTTTTGCCCTACAATGACGACTACAACACAGTGGTACTGATGTAAAGCTGTTTTGGAAAACCGAATATCCATGAGGATAGTATTTTGGTTTTCAACATTTTGTACGAGGATTCAGAAGTCCATAAGTAAGACACCTATTAATTTTCAACCAAATCAGTAGATTGATTTAAAGGAAGAGTGGAGACATATTGAAAACCAGCCACTTCTTCAGTGAAATATTTAGAACAAATCTTCGACAGGAGGCAGTCTTAGAACCCTCACACAAGACGAGACTCCTGAACATCAGTTTGAAAAGAAAAACTAAATCGTTACCTTCTCCGACCTCTTTGGACTTACGGCTTACAAATATTTGGGTACAACACAAGCTTCGGATATCACACCCATAGACACAACCATCAAACACTTACACCAACATTGTCCGCAAAAAATTTAATCAAAACCTACCCCAAAATCCCCCAAGAAGATCAAAGAGAGTTCGGCACAGAGCTCTTTAAGAACTGATGCCATGAGGGTGTTTTTCCTCTCTCAAACCTTTCATGTCATACATATGTACATTTTTTATGTATGTCAGGCAGTCGCTGGTTGTGCAAAAAAAACATTAAAGCCGTAGATTTTCCGTGAAAACGTCGGGATAAAATAATTTTTCATTTTCTTTTCGATGCTGCCATAGCTCTTGCATTTGCTCGGCACTAGACTTTTTAGGTTTTTTAAATTCCTTTTGATGCGAACTTTCCTCTGATTTGCGTTTTCTATAATTCCGCGCGTATTTACGATTCATATGAGACGACATCTTTAATTTTTTGGCAATTTTCAATTTAATACCGATTTTTACATATATTTCGGCGAATATTTTTATTGTTTCACTTTGAGTCCTAGTAGTGCTCCTCAAGCTCTTTACAATGACACCCGAATCAACGTCCTGTCTAAACGCGTTATCACGCTACACTAATTTCTAATTTTACACAACGCTAATTCGCAACAATCATCCGCCGGCGCCCACACTAGCCCGATAACGTCACAGGCAAAACAAACACGGCACAAAAACACGTACAGACATGCTCTATCCATTGTGACCTCAACCGTTGTTATCGCATTATTAGCGATTGAAATCTGACGGTATTTTGTAACACAAGAAAGATTGACCGGCTATCACTGTGCTTAACGAGCGAATAGGCGTTTTCAGGTCAAAAATTAGATTGAGGAAGTCGGAAAATTCAACTTCGATTTTTTGGCAGGCCCGGGCTTTAACTACGAGGTCATATCTTCATATAGCGACAAACAAACGCTCTTGTGGACATGAGTCCGACTCTACTCTGGGAATTCTAAATTATGCCTACCCAGGTTTAGTTACCTGAGGTAGGAGTCCAGTACCTGGCATCGTACAGGCTCGGGACAGCTCGCTTAACATCTCATCCGAAAGAAGCCAAGGTTTTTTCACCTTCCAGATAAAAACATTTTCGAACCCACGATCTTGAGCTGAGGAGGCAAGCACCGCTATCTCTGAGCTACCGGCACACAGTGGGCCAGATCCCAAATCTAGCTGGACAAAAGTCCGAAAATGAAATGAGAGATTTCGGGAAGAAAACAACCTGGTTCAACAAGTAGTGTGTGAGAAAGAAATAAACAAAGGGAATTTGAGAGGACAAAGTCAATACAGCGCAGCGATGAAATAAACAAACCATGCAAACAGCCGCATTATCTTGGAGGCGAGGTAGTTTTACTCCATCACTTACCTGTGAGTATCGCTTCCGAACATTACTGATTTTTTCTTCATTATTCTATTAACTAAAGATCAGTACTGTTAGCTGCGCAGTGGAGGTTTGGAGAGAGGTGCTAACATTTATCCAGCATATAACAGAGTTCGTAGCGTAGTATGTAGTAGTGTTTTCCGCATCCAAAAGACATACTAGTCACAGTAACCTTGACTTGTCGCTCTAATTATAATAATTAAAAAGTAATTTACAAACCATAGTGTTATTCGTTATTTTTCTGTATTTTAATGCCCTTCTGAATGATTGAAAAATTATAATTTATCAGTAGCTTATTCACCCGTCATTTGACCCGCTAGATTCGGGATCTGCCCCACTGTGCGGCGCCTTCTCATAAGTTACACACTTGGAGTATCTGGGAAATAACACAACGTAGAGAGACGTAGATGCAGAGAGACGTAGATGCAGAGAGACGTAGATGAAGAGAGACGTATATGTCTGGAGCAATAAAACCATGATGTTTGTTGAATTTCCTTTTCTCTCATGCTAATATTCGAAATGAACCCGGAAGGTGACAGAAGTCAAGGAGGAAGACACCGAGAGATGGAATAGTTGGTATAAGGGAGAGTGCAGAGATAGTAAGCAGATGTAAAGTTCTTGTTTGCAATCTTCTCCAGGAGAGAAAGCAATGAAGATGCCTTTCTTTTTCTATAGTCAGCCAGCACATGCTAAGATCTGAGTCACGATCTCAGTCTGACGTTAGACTATGTGAAAAGCAACTCCATTATCGTGGCTCTTCTGTTGGCATGAATTTATTATTCGGTTTGAACGACTGAAAATAAGTAGTCATAGAGAATATCTTATATGGTTCTCAAGTATCTTGTTTCTTAATTGGGTCGAAGAAACCACCCCTATAAGACATTTTATGAAGAATCTTCTGAATAAGGGCTGGACAACCTTTTATTTCCCCGGCTATAACAAGTATAGGGGAAGTTACATAGTCGGGGAAAAAACTGGATGTAAAAAAGTACGAATTATTCAATTACATTAGGGTAAAAAATGAATAGTTGAATAGTAGGAGAATTTCTGAATCCTCAAACTGAATTTTGTGACTATATATTTATTACAATGGCAATTATTAGAGTTAAGTCTCCCCCCTAATCCTCCCATCCTCTTGGCCGATTTGGCTGAAAATCAATATGAAGATGGCCGATGTAGTGAGAAGTGATTATTTCACAGGTTGTCAAATAAGAAGTAATCTCACCTCTCACAGATTTTTTATTTGTATTAGCTAGCCGCCTTTCGAGTTTGCCCTCATCATCTGGCAGTGATATATATAATTTTTTGAAATTAACCTAATTAAAATATTTTAGTAAATAAAATTTAAAATTTTTTATATAATAAAAATAAACTGTAAATAAATAAAAGGATCTAAAAACATTAACAATTTAAAATTTCATGGATGGGGACAGATAAGTTATTCCTCTTTATTTATTTACAGTTTATTTTTATTATATAAAAAAATTTTTAAATTTTAATTACTAAAATATTTTAATTAGATTAATTTCAAAAATGTTTATTTATCAGACTGCCTGACGATGAGGGCAACCTCGAAAGCCGGCCAGCTAATACAAATAAAACATCTGTGAGAGGTCAGACTAGATCTTATGTAATGGATGTCGACCTTAGAGGATTCTGGATACACATATAAAATTTCGTGTCGCCACGTACGTGTTTTGGAATCAGGAGGTAGGAAAACATGAAATTCCGTTGAAAACTCAACTTTCAAATTTCTGACTGATTATATAACTTCCCCTATACTTGGTAGAGATGGGGAAGTAATGAAACAGGCCTCAGTTCGCTACAATGGAGAGGTTGTACTCGGCCAAACTTTACCTGTCATTTAAAAAATAAACGTGTGAATAATCCCATTAGTACTCTCATAGTTATATGTAAACATTGTGTGTGTGGTCACCGGTAGTTCAGTGGTGTGCGTGCTTGTCTACTGAGTTCAAAATCGCGGGTTCGAAACCCGGCCGAGGCACTTTTTTTTTTAATATATAAGAGGTAAAAAAACCTTGAGCTCTCCGTCTTTCGGATGGGACGTAAAGCGATGGTTCCGAGCTACTTATTACCCATTAAGACCCTGACATGAGTCAAAATAACTAAATAACTATTAATTGTAGTTTTTATGAAAACTTATAAAAGTAAAATAAAGTAAAATTCACAAATTAATCCTCCAAATCCTTGAAGACCTAAACGTTGAGCTCCTTCTGGACTACATAATAAATTTAAGTAAAAACTTTTTAATTAAGTGTGACACAAATCAAAACGTTTTGGTAAAGAAAATAGGGAAAACTCAGGGAGGGAAACACAAAAATATCCGTTCACGATTTTAAATTATAATCTTTGTTTTTGAATGTTTATTAATTTATTTTCTATTCATTTCAGTTACTTTGTATTTGTTTTTTTTTTTTGTTTTTTCTTTAAGAGTTTTTTAAAATTTACTCTAAAGCAGTAGCATTGTTTTTAATTTAACTGATTATTTTTGATTTGTATTTAGTGCATATTATACACTATATAAGGGTAATGGTTAAGGAACCTTATTGTATAATAACCTCTGTAAATGCGACTGTTATAATAAACTCTCTTCTTCTTGAAAATCATTTCATACTGGCATTACTGGATATAAGAAAGTCCCTCTCAGAATTACGCTGTACAATGAAACAAAAAAATACCGCTGACGCCAACTCATTACTTTCATATACCCAGTAAAACCAGTATGAAATGATTTTGAGAAGTGGGAAGGGGAGAGAATGATCTGTAAGCGTGGTTCCTGTAAGTCCTGTAATGGCCACATCACATATATTTTACTAAATGAAGGCTTTTTGTGGACTGCCTGATGATGAGGGCAACCTCAAAAGCCAGCTAACATAACCGATATTTTCATATAACTATTCGCAGTAATGATTAATACATTGTAATTATGTGTAGTTGCAGGCTAGGGCTGCTACAAAAAGCCATGGAACCATTAGGTGCCACGCAGTTGGTACTTCTTGCACATCCTGGAGAATGTAAGATCATTAAGTCGGTGAAAAAGAACATGAGAAGCCTTATTCCCAATTTCCCTTTTTCAGTTCCAATTCCGTTTTCTTAGATAGAAGTCCCACAACGAAAGGCAATTTACAGCTCGCTTCTCTCTTCATTTCGTGTTCAGCACCTCCATCTTCACACTCACGTCCGTATACCTTCCAAGCACATCTCACTCCATGGGGGGAATGAACACTTAACCGGGGGTATTGTTATGTCGTCCATAGATCCCCATCAATGTACTTCCCCAGCCCCAATCAATTAAGTTCTTGCTCTCCCTCTGAAATCAATTTACCGATTTGCTTGACAATCAATAGGTGTCTTACTCAATGGCTTCTGAATCCTCATACTCAGAGCCGTGCAGACCCTATGGCGAAGGCGTGCGAGGCAGACAGGTGGCCAAATTTAAGCCCATAATACTGCCGTCAAAAGGAGAAAGGCAGTAAGTCGAAATTTTCGAGTTTTGAGATTTTGGTATCAGTGGGATCAGAAAAAATAGTTCTATTTAGCTAAATAATTACAAAAAAATTAAAAAAAATTATAAAATATAAATATTTACTATTATTTACGAAACTAGTTACTGCTTTTGAAAACCTGCATGGCTGTGCAGTTGAAAAGGAGTATGAGAAAATAAAAAATTTACTGCCTTTCTCCCAAATATGAGACTAGATTTTTGCCATAAAACAATATTAAAAGTGAACAGAGCATTCTGAAATTGTTGAGACGCAAAAGACTTCAACCCTTAATTTCTCAAAATCAGTTTTTCAGAGTTACTGCCTTTCGCCTTTTGACGGTAGAATAGGGCCGCTAGGCCGCCTTAATTTGTCTTTTCCTTATTTTAAATCTATCGTAAACCAAGTATAGACGAGAGAACAAAAAGAAACCAAATCCAAGAAATTAGAGAAAAAAAAAAAAAAAAAAAAAAAAAAAACTTTATTCGGTTCAGCGCAAGGGGCGCTATACACAATTAAAATATATATATATATATATATATGTACATATTGCATATTATTAAAATGCCGGGGCTTCAGACGACGATGTAGCAGAGGTTCCCCAATGCCAAAGGTAGCGGCTCCAGAAACACTCTGCAGCCCAGCCCTGAATCTTGTTGCTAACTCCAATATGAAGTCTCTAACGTCGGGAACACCCAGCTCCCTGCGTATCTGAGAATTCCTTACCATCCAAGGCGCGTTTACAGCAAGGCGGAGAACTTTCTTTTCGAACCTGTCAAGGAATTGGGAAAAAAAGGGAAATATGGGTAATCAAAAGGCAGCCTGCTTTTGTAGAGAGACTGACGAGCCTTTCGTTATTATCAATCGAAAGTGGTCTCTTGAATTGTATTGACACAAAACGTGCTGCAGAAAATGTTGCTTCCATTACGGCCAGAAGTTCTGTAATGGCCATATCAGATATCTTTTACTAAAAGAAAGTTTTTTTGTGGACTGCCTGATGATGAGGGCAACCTCAAAAGCCGGCTAGTATAATCGATATTTTCAGATAACTATTCGTAGTAATGATTAGTACAGTAATAGTAATTATGAGTAGTTCCAGGCTAGGGCTGCTACAAAAAGCCTTTGATAATAATTTACTTTTATTTAATAAATGACTATTTGTGATAAATGTTTCTAGTTTTATTTGAAAAAAAAAACAAAAAAACTTGTATTTCTTAAAAACTACTTTACTAAACTAAACGTTTTGCTCTTAAAAAAAATATGTTTTTTAATATAACCTATATCAAACTTTATTATAGAAAGGTAGGTTTTATGACTCATGCCCGGGTTTTAACTACGAGGTCATATCGCCTACTACCAGAGCGCTCTTTCGTCACTCTGGTGGACATGAGCCCGACTCTACTGTGGGAGTCCTAAATTTAGCCTATCCTAAATTTTTATTCATCTAGGGTAGGGGTCTACGAGTACCTGACATCGTACAGGCTCGGGACCATCGCTTAACGTCCCATCCGAAGGACGGCGTGCTTAAGTTTATTTTAGCTCCCAGATAAAATAAACTAAGGGCCTCGGTCGGGCTACGAACCCACGACCTTGAGCTCAGAAGTCAAGCACGCATACCACTGAGCTACCGGCGCCCTATTATAGAAAGTAAATTATATATGTAAATTTTATTACCTATCATTATTATGTACATAGGTAATAATTATGTTTAATAGTTCATAATATAATGTTTGAAAATATAATATTGTTGTCTTTACACATATTGTTAATTTCCTTGCTCAAGTATTTATTTGGAAAATAAAAATCATTAACTTATTCAAAATGTAAAGGGAAAAACATAAAAACATTGGAGTACATTGTGGAGGGGGGCGGCGTCATCGTTATTTGCACACGGGCGGCCAATACTCGTTGGACGACCCTGCTCATACTCAATATCGTGCCGATACATTCGTTATATCGACAGTTATTAGGATTTTTAAGTTGTGCCCCCCCCCCCCCCCCCTCCCTTCGACTGGCTTTGTTGAAAATTTACAGGTATTCTTCTAAATGAAACCACATACAAGATTTCGTTTAGATGCATTCATTACTTCGGCAGTTATTGTGTTCATAGACTTACACAGGAAATTTTACAATCCTGAAGTATTAAATTATGTAATCGGTCAGAAATTCGATGTTGAATTTTCACCGGAATTACATCTATTTTCCGATCCGATCAGGTTTTTGAGTTGCGCCCCCTTCTGAGCCTACTCTTCTCTTCAGATGATTCAGATAAAAATTCATATCTATCGACCTTATGTATTTTTGAATTTACATATGAAATTTCGTGTCAATAATTTCCTAATTCGCCTCCTTTCCTTCGGACAATTTGGCTGAAAATGAATACGTGTCGTGCTTATGGGGATCCGGATAAGGGGAGATGAGGGCTAAAGGAGATAATAAATACTCAAATAACTGCCAATGTAATGAATGTATTAATACACAACTTCATATATGTAAATTCAAAACCTCATAAGGACAAGAGCGAAAATTTGATTGATTATTTTTTTTTTTTAATATCTTTTTATTAAGTTGCATTTATAATTAAATAATGCACCGAAATTCTGGAATCGAGGCCACTCTAAACCTTACGTTATACCAAGGGGTATAAATAATTCCAAATTGGGCCCTTAGAATATAAAATGATGGAATCCATTCTCGGCAAACTTTGCAGTAGTCTACTTCCAGAAGAGCGATGTACACACATCTACTTTTTCTCAGAAAAAAATAATTTGTAAAAACCAGATTTCATTCTCTCCCATCCAACTTCTTTCTTTTTCTCACTTCACATAAAAGAGAAGTAACCTCTCCAGGTTTCTTGGTAAGACATTTCTTTAAGCTGTGATATATAAAATTACACACACTCAAATTATTAATATTATAAAAATTAATTATATTTATTTGTAGGTTAGGTTAGGTTTTAAGACTCATGCCCGGGCTTTAACAACGAGGTCATATCGCCTACTACCAGAGCGCTCTTTCGTCACTCTGGTGGACATGAGCCCGACTCTACTATGGGAGTCCTAAATTTTGCATACCCTAAATTTTTATTCATCTAGGGTAGGGATCTTTAACGAGTACCTGACATCGTACAGGCTCGGGACCATCGCTTAACGACCCATCCGAAGGACGGCGTGCTTAAGTTTATTTTACCTCCCAGATAAAATAAACTAAGGGCCTCGGTCGGGCTACGAACCCACGACCTTGAGCTCAGAAGTCAAGCACGCATACCACTGAGCTACCGGCGCCCTCTATTTATTTGTATAAAAACAGTGAAGTAACTAAATGAGTAAATAATTATATGAAGTCGCATTTTGTTTTAAAACAACCAATGAATGAAAAACAAAAGAAGACCATCAGCTGTTCTTGTTGGGACATTGATGTTTATTGAAACATCTGTTATTATTATTATGTTGGTCTCGTATATTATACATGTGTTATAAAATCAGTCTCAGTTTAGAAATGTAAAATAAAGTGAAAATATGTTGTGCAATTTTGTTGTACTAATTTCTTAACAATTGGGGAACGAGGAAAAGTTCAAAAATGTGTGCCGGGAAATTAGAAACGTTTAATAAAAATACTGACGATATTGAGGAGTATTTAGAAATCGTAGAAAATATTTTTGTTGGGAACGATGTTCGGAAAGAAAAAATGGTTCCAATTCTGCTGGGAAGCATTGGGAAGGAAACGTATTCGTGGCTGCGGGCAGCATGTGAGCCTGTCAAACCTGCCAGTATGGACTACAGCACGTTGGTGAGGCTATTAATAAATCAGTTTCGTCCTAAAACTGTGGAAATTGCGGAGCGTTTCAGACTGCATCAGTGTAAGCAGGATGTAGGTGAGTCCGTTAATACCTTTTATTACAGACTCAAAAGTAAAGCACGTTACTGCAACTACGGGGACTATTTGGATGTGACACTGAGGGACCTTCTGGTAATAGGGTTAAATTCGGTGAACATTCAGTCCAGGCTGTTGATCGAACCCGATTTAACCTTGCAGAAAGCTCTGGACATAGCCACGTCCTTAGAGTTCTCCCTGGAGGAAGCTTCGGTGTTGAAGAACAATGAGGTGAGTGGACTACATGCATTACGTAAAGGTACTCTAGATAAGAAAGGTAGCGGATATATGGACAGCAAAGCTAATTTAGTTTGTTATTGTTGCGGAAAAAAGGGACATATCAAGATGGATTGTCAATATAAAAATAGTAAATGCAGTAAGTGTGGGCGTAAGGGACATCTTCGCAAAGTTTGTAGAGCCAAAATTAGAGTGAATGAGGTAAGTGAGGAGTCCAGTGACAGTGACCAAACGGATAATGAGGTGTGTTTTCAAGAGGTAAACCATGGCCAGCTGAATAAGATATCGCAAAGCAAGCCTATGTTGTTGCCAGTTACCATCAACGGGAAGCGTGTCGATATAGAGGTGGACACCGGGGCGGCTTTGAGTGTGATGAGTATAGGCGAGGCCAAGAAGCTGATGAAGGTCGAAAGGCTGTCACTGAAGCCAACCTCGGTTACTTTAAGGACCTACACTGGGGAAACTATAGTACCGGAAGGCAAACTTAAGGTAGATCTGGTCTATAAAGGGCTATCTTATAGTGGATATTTTTATGTTTGCCCGCATAAGAGTAAAACACTTTTAGGAAGGGACTTTATTCGTAAGCTCCCTATACAATGGAACGAAATCAACACAATTGATTTCAGGAACTATTTAAGTATCAAGAAATTTTCAAAGGTTTTTGATGTTTCTTTGGGTAAGGTTGTTGGCCTCAAAGAAAAACCATCGTTAAAAGAAGGAGCTGTGAAAACATGCGACGGGTGCCAGCTGAATCAAAGAGAGCCGGATAAAGTCACAGTTCATTCATGGGAGTGGCCGCGGGGTCCGTGGCAGCGGCTACATATAGATTATTCTGGGCCGTTTATGGGAACATCATTCTTAGTGGTAATAGATACCTACTCAAAGTGGCCGGAAGTTTTCAAGATGAGTTCCACAACCTCCGACTCCACGGTAAGTGTACTAAGATCTCTTTTTGCAAGGTTCGGAATACCTGAACAAGTGGTCACGGACAACGGGCCACAGTTTGCAGGGGCCGAATTTGAACAATTCATGAGGAGAAATAATATCTTGCACCTCAAATCCGCTTCATATCATCCGGCGACGAACGGACAAGTGGACCAATTTATGCGGACTCTTAAAAGAAGCCTGCGGGTCATGAAGAACCAGGGAGGCACGTTGCAGAAGAAAATAGATATATTTTTGCTGAGCTATCGCGTTGCCCCTCACAGTACTACCGGACAGGCTCCTAGCGAGTTGCTGATGGGGCGACTGGTTCGTACTCGGCATGATACCATGCGGGAGAGTGTGAGGTCTAAAGTCGGTAAGAAGCAAGAGGCCGCGGGACTAGCTATGAAGAAAGAAAGGGGATTCGAAGAAGGAGACGCGGTATTGGTCCGGTCATACAACGACTCGGCCAAGTGGAAACGAGGAGTTGTAAAAAGGAAGTTGGGTCAAAGACACTATGAAGTGGAGGTAGATGGTGCCATTTGGAAGAGGCACACTGACCAACTCCAGTGGGATCGAGGCAGGGCTAACTCTCTGAGCAGACCTCCTGAGGTGTTGATGGAGTCGAGCACTTCAAGGACTGGATCTCGGGGGCAGCCAACAGCTCAGGAAGACGTGGCTTCTGCAGCCTGCAGAGAGGAGCGGACTGAGGTGCCGCAAGCTACCAGGTGCAGCACCAGAGTCCGGCATCCGCCTAGCAGACAGACATACATCAGGCCTGGGGTACAAATAGGCCGGCTGTCATCAGCGCTGCTGTGGAAGAGTTGTTGGGACATTGATGTTTATTGAAACATCTGTTATTATTATTATGTTGGTCTCGTATATTATACATATGTTATAAAATCAGTCTCAGTTTAGAAATGTAAAATAAAGTGAAAATATGTTGTGCAATTTTGTTGTACTAATTTCTTAACAGTCCTAATTAGAGTGGACCAGTCTATGATGTGGAAGTCTGGTGAGATGAGATGTGAAGGACGGACAGGCTAGGAGTGAGAACGGTGTTTAGGCTAAGGTGTGGTGAACCAAAAAGGTGTGATATAACATTGAAATTGATGCGCAAAGGAAGTACTTTTATTTACTTATATGCAGGTACATAATTTATATGCCCAAAAAATATAAAACATTGATATAAATAATGGCCAAAATATAAAACAAAAAAATATTAAAATAGTTTTTTTTTAGACAATTTTTCTTTATAGGTTAGGTTAGGTTTTATGACTCATGCCCGGTCTTTAACTATGAGGTCATATCGCCTACTACCAGAGCGCTCTTTCGTCACTCTGGTGGACATGAGCCCGACTCTACTGTGGGAGTCCTAAATTTTGCCTACCCTAAATTTTTTATTCATCTACGGTAGGGGTCTTTAACGAGTACCTGACATCGTACAGGCTCGGGACCATCGCTTAACGTCCCATCCGAAGGACGGCGAGCTTAAGTTTTTTTCACCTCCCAGATAAAATAAACTAAGGGCCTCGGTCGGGCTACGAACCCACGACCTTGAGCTCAGAAGTCAAGCACGCATACCACTGAGCTACCGGCGCCCTCTTTTTTCTTTATATTTTTAGTATTTACAATCAGTATAAACTATAAGTAAATTTGATGAATGATAGAAATAGTTTTAAGAATTTAGTTTGTAAGATTTTTCTTTTAAATAGAAATTAAAATTTAGTAAAAGACCAGCTATATAATTTCTACAGTAAATGTGGTAATTTTATTTAAATGTTATTATTTGTTTATTTAATTATCATTAATTTTATTAATTCAAATATTTAATTTCATATTTATTAATTTTATTTACATAATTCCTTAACACAAATCCTATAACCCGCACCAGACATACATTCATCCTACACTAAATATTAACATTTGCAAACTGCCCATGAAACATTTTGGTCATTTTTATTTTTGGTGGAATAGAAAGTTTAACTTCTACTAACTGCTACACGAAGTACAGAAGTTATTTAATAGGTCGAAAATTTGATGCGGAGTTTTTAACGGAATTTCATGTTTTCCGACCTCCAGATTTCAAATATGAAAAAAATATTTCTGTCTGTCTGTCTGTGAACACGATAACACCCAATAGAATGAATGTATCGACACGAAATTTTATATTTGGACCCAGAATCTTCTAGCGAAGAAACCTCTTCATTTTCATCCAAATCGGCCAAAGGGAAAGGGGAGATTAGGGGAGAGGCTTAACTAAAAAACTCGATGTATCGATATAAAATTTCATATGTGAATTCAAAACCCTATAAGGATTTTCAGTCGGGAGAAGGAAAGGGGGGGGGGGGGATCAGAGGGGGCTTAATTCAATAACCACAATTACTGTCGATGTAATGAAAGTATCGACATAAAATTTCATGTTTGAAGTCTAAACCCAATCAGGACATAACCTGTCGAACTTCAGTGATATAAGCTGAACAAATGGGGGGTTCAGGGGAGGGGGTTCAACTCAAGATTCCCAATCACTATCGATGTAATAAATTTATCGACACAAAATTTAGTATAAGGATTTAGGAGCCCCATATGTATGTCAACTATTGAATATTAGCGCAAACAGTGGACTGGAGCGAAAAGTTAATTGATTAATTCGTTCTGGGGAAGTGTGTTGCGGGTGATTCACTGACTTACTTCAAGTTAGCTCTCTTCATAGTTGAAGAAATTAAATCTAATGGAGAGAAAGGTGCTCAAGTAGTGTCAACCACATTACTGTTTAGTTTCAACAACTAGAACCGGTTTTCAAAAACACTCAGTTGTATAGTTCTATCATCTCAAGAGCCCAGACTACCTCAGATCTTGTCAACTCTCCAATATACTCTCAAGTCTACTATCACCACAATTATGAGATAGTTAGTATGACTCATGCCCGGGGGTTCGACAACGAGGTCATATCGCCTACTACCAGAGCGCTCTTTCGTCACTCTAGTGGTGGACATGAGCCCGACTCTACTGTGGGAGTTCTAAATTTTGCCTACCCTAAATTTTTATCTACCTAGGGCAGGGGTCTTTAACGAGTACCTGACATTGTACAGGCTCACGACTATCGCTTAACGTCCCATTCGAAGGACGGCGTGCTTAAGTTTATTTTAACCCCCAGATAAAATAAACTAAGGGTCTCGGCCAGGTTTCGAACCCACGACCCTAAGCCCAGAAGGCAAGCACGCTTACCACTGAGCTACCGGCGCGCCCTCCCAGAATTATTATTTTATTTATTAATTTCTCCTCATATATTTTTTTTTACGATTAAACGTTTTATTACTACATATTCATCCTAAAAATTATTTATTACCTATCATCCTTGTTAATAAATAAAAAAAAGGTGGTCGGTGAATCACTAGTAATGTGTCTCCCCAGAACAAATTAATTAACTTTTCACTCCCCCTCCAAAGCCAATCGACTGTTTGCGCTAATATTCAACATTTGACTTATATAGGAGCTCCTAAATCCTCATACTAAAATTTTTTGTCAATAAATTCATTACATCGACAAGTTATTAGGGTTTTTGAATTGAGCCCCTCCTCTTCCCTTCGACCGATATTCCTGAAATTTGACAGGCTATGTCCACATTGGTTTTTGACTTTAAATATGAAATTTCATGTCGATCCATTCATTACATCTGCAGTTATTAGAGTTTTTGAGTTAAGCCTCCCCCTATTCTCCCCCTTTCCTTTCGCCGATTCGGCTGAAAATAAAGGAGTGTAGTTCTTACGGGGTTTTGGTCACACATACAATATTTCATGTAGATACATCCATTCGATCGGCAGTTATTACAGTTTTTGAGTTAAGCCTCTCCCCTAATCCCCCCTTCCTTTTGGTCAATTTGACTGAAAATCATTATTATCATCGTTACAGAGTTCACATATAGAATTTTGTTCTATCGAACATTCATTCTATCGGGAGTTATCGTGTTCAGAGACACACAGACTTTTTTTTTTTCATCTGGAGATCGGAATAAATGAAATTCCGTTGAAAACTCGGCATCGAATTTTTGACCGGTTACATAACTTCCTCTTTCGTGTAGCTGGGGAAGTAAAAAAAACAAAAAACAATTTAACTATGTAGAGTACTCAAGTGTGAATATTGATTGCAGATGACATTTAGTATTTAATTGTTAAGTTAATCTTTGTTTATTTCTTATCTATTGTTTTATTTATTTATTTTTTTAAATTTTTATTTTTATAAGTATTTATTTATTTATTTACATTATTTTATTGATTTATTGTGGTTTATCCATTTATGCAAACTATGTGTATCTTTTTGTAAGTTGATCTAGAGAAATAAATGGTTATTAGATTAGTATTAGATTAGTGTGTATGTTTTGCTGTACGTAGAATGGATGTTGATTTGTAACACTGTACACGTTAATCTAGGTCCTTCATAGTATGAATCTTCTGCGGAACTTTCCCACCAAGTTCTCTGGCGCTTATAACCTGAGTAGTTGAGCGCCTAACAGAACATTCTTCTTCTTATTTAGTATTAGAACATTTTCTTCTGGAACTATGTTTCGAATAATTTATTTATATTTTATCTGAGCGGAACTGTTTTTCTATACTGTTATTATTGGTGTAAATCTAGACGTTACTTTTTGAATAAATGATATACACTATAATACAGAGGGTGAATGGTAGTCAGATGAACATTTTAAAGGGGATAATACTATGGAAGACTAAAAATGTCCTATAAACCATGGTCGGATTCTCAATCATTTCAGGTTATTGCATTTTTTTCGTGTTTTTTACCTAGTACTTGTTTTTTTTTGTTCAATAAATCGGTTTTACTTAGGCCCCCTTTACTCTAAAATTACTCTTGATACCACCATCCGATACCCCGTTGAATTGCCTACTAACATTCTATTACATGAGCCACACAACATGAAAGGATGAAAAAATACCTTCTTCTCAATTTTACTACCCCAGAAGTATAGGGGAAGTTATATAATCGTACAGAAATTTGATGCTAATTTCAATGTTTTCCCAATTTCCAATTCCAAAAATGAAAAAAAAAAATGTCTGTTTGTCTGTGAAGACGATAACACCCGATAGAATAAATGCATCAACCTAATATTGTGCATGTGTATCCACAACTCTATAAGGACGACACCTATTGTTTTTCAGTGAAATCGGCCTAAGGGAAACGGGGAAGAGTGGGGGGGCTTAACACAAACATTTTAATAACTGCCATAGTAATGAATATATTGACACCAAATCACATATGTAAATTCAATGTTCTATAATAATAATAAACTGTCTTTATTACTTTGCCAAAAATACAAATACAATTCAAAATTATGGATAACATTTTGACAGATACCCCTGGTACATACCATCGGGGCAAGTTCAAAGGCTATAATTTTTACTTTATTTTCTATATATAACAAAAGATTCAAGTAGCATAATTTAAAAAAATAAGAAAGTTAATAAATAAAAATAATGCCTGCCTTTACATTTTAAATACAAAAAATAATATTATTGAAATACTCTACTCATAATTTTCTTCTTTAGATTAATTAGTAAATTTAAGTCTATATGACCAGGGCCTTACAATACTTCAGAACAACAGACCAGCTTTCACCATTCAAATACCGCAACAATTCACATTTTGACAAATAATCATGACTAAAATATATAATCCTATATTTCCGCAAAGCTGGACAACTGCACATAAAATGAAAAACTGATTCTACTTCATCTGTAGCACACAATGAACATATTTGTTGATCCTCTTTGTTGTGCCTTTTATAATTCAAATTTAATAACTCCGTTCTTATTTTAAATATCCAGCTAACATCTTCCATCATTAAATTATCATTAAAATATGCAGCTTCATTTATTAAATCATCGGTATTAAAACTATAAGTTCTAGGCCTTGACTTCTGCTCTTTCCAAATCAGTCAAAGTAGAGGTCCGATGTGTCCCAGTGTCATGACGACTTCATCGAATGGACCTCAATGTTATATAAAGACAACAAATAATAATTTTCAATGGAATCAGACGAAAGGGACAGGGGGGTAAAATACATTGTCGTTAAATTCGTTCTACTGGGAGTTACAGATGTTCACAGACACAATCACCCATTGACATTTGTTTATTTTAATTATTGCAATCTAGAGTTCGGAAAACATGAAATTCTGTTGAAAACTCCACATCGAATTTTTGACCGATTACATAACTTCCCCTATACTTCGTATAGCTTAGAAAGTAAAAGTTTTAATGGATACTTTGCTTTCATTTTTATTTTCTTGGCAGAGGTTGTCCAGTAAACCTCTTAGGTCAATCGTAATACTTATGTTTATTTAATACTTTTATTAGTTATTTATTATATACTTTATTGTTATTTGTTTATATTTATATATATGTATATGAATTACATACCATCAGGGGCGTAGCCAGTATTTTGACCAGGGGGGGGGGCAAAGTTAGGTTACAGGGGGGGGGGGGGGGGGGGGGGGAGGTTAAAAAGTAAATTCATTTTTTTTAGCTAACTTCAAAAATTCATTTAACATATCAATTAATACATTTTTTCTAGTCTGGCGGGGGTAAAATGTTTTTTTTACATATTTTCCAAGCATTTTCACCTTTAAAATTTGAGATGTTTGATGGGGTACCTTCTTTTTGTGCCATGGGAGCTTGGACTATTAGGTTATCTGTCTGAATCTCTAGGCTCTTCAATTCAATTATAAAATAATTCAAGATACTTACTAAAAAACTTCCAAATATCCATGCTAATTTTAATAATTTTATGCAAATATGGAAAACAGCCAAAACGGAACGGAACTGTTAGACGAAAACTTCGTCAAAACCTCAAAACAAACTATCACGTGAACTCAAACACATTGAACAGTTACAGCGCATGGCCTGCGGCTTGCACTTACAACAGCTGATTGCTGATTTAGGAGTCAGAAGAACGGGAAATTTGATGATCCTATCGTAACTTGCAAGCAATGCATTTTTAATAAAAACTATTCTTTTAGTTTATTTAATTTTTATATTTTTATTTCTCTGGCCAGGGGGGGGGGGGGCACGTGCCCCCCCCCTGGCTACGCCCATGCATACCATATATTATAACTAAACTAAAAATTTAATTTAGCGAGCGGTAAGTACGAAAATAATGCAAAGAGACCTTACTGACCTTGAGGCGCCTACAAGATCGTACGGCAAAACGACGTCGACCTTCTTTAAAGCAAAAAAAACATTACGGACTTTTTTCAGTGAGTCTAAAATTATTTTCTTGTTTTCATTAAGTACTGTACATTGTTTTATTTTATAGTCCTGTTCAGAATTTAACGTTTACATATTTCGTTTTTAAAATTCTTAATTTTTACATTATAACATTAGTGTACCGTGGTTTGTTTTGTACAGTGGTACTGTACTGTACAATAAATAAATTTTGAGTTTTAATCACAAAGATGTCTTGTTTTGTTAACCCTATCTCAGTTCGTAGGTCGAAAACTTAGATCTACGTATACATTATGTTGTTCAAAACAATGCTGAATATAATATAATAATATCCTTCCTCAGTTCACAAAGAGCGTTATATATTTAAAAAATGTATGCAGTAGAGTCTCGCTAATCCGGACTAGATGGGACCGGACCCCGTCCGGATCACCGAAAGTCCGCATTAAACGGAATTTGCTGTAAAATGCACATGATAAATATTTTTGCGATTTTTTTTCTCATAAATACACCTTTTCCTTTCTTCAAATACAGGGGGTTAAGGAAAGAGTCGGTATTAAAAATAAAATTAATCTGAAGGAAAAGGTGTATTTATGAGAAAAAAAAAAAAATCGCTAAAATATTTATCATGAGCATTTTACAGCAAATTCCGTTTAATCCGGATTTTCGGTGATCCGGGCGGGGTCCGGTCCCATCTAGTCCGGATTAGCGGGACTCTACTGTATACATTTAAAAAATATATTTTGCTCTTTGTGAACTGAGGAAGGACAGTATTATATTATATTAAGCATTATTTTGAACAATATTTTTTAAAATAGGACCATCCTTGAAAGCCATTGTTTTGTCCTTGTGGTTCGTTGGGTCCTGCTAAGGAAGGACATCAGATACAGGGGGTTAAGGAAAGAGTCCAGATAGGGATCTTGCCAGGATCTGTAAGAAACAAAATGTGAGCAGCATGCTGAACACTGAACACTGAATACAGCCTGCCATCAAAACATTGTATAATATAAGATTATTTAAATGTATATAAACATATACATCTTCATCATATAAACAATACTATCATGTTAAAATATACTTAATGTCAATTTTTTAAAATTCAAAACAAGGAATTATTACAATTATATTTATAGTTATTGTAACTCATGTCCGGGCTAACGAGGCATATCACCGACTACCAGAGCGCCCTTTCATCGCTCTGTTGGACATGAGCATGAATTCTACAGTGAGAGTACTAAATGTTGCCTACCCTGGTTTGTTTAACTAGTGAATATCTGACATCGTACAAGGCCCAACCAACGGCCATATAACCATAACTCCACTATTTAAAGAACCTTTTTGTATTTTTTTTTTTAGAATTTAAAGCTATTTCCAACGACATGCATAAATGTGTAAAGTGCAATTGGGAGTAAAAATTATGAGTTGCCGAGAAGCATAATGCAGCATGCATTAACAAACCCGTAGTGCAGATATGAAAAATGGTGATAGTCTTGTTTTAATTCCTCCAGCTATATGAAATATATAAGTTCAAACTATAGTCACAGAGAAGAAGTTAAGTCGTAAAATGGCCAAAATGAGCTAAGTGTACTGTAATCATCTCCAGTGCCGTTCTGCGCACTGTGAAGAAGTTGGGAGCTCAGGACTCTCATACTTTCAGAATTATGAAGATATGGGTTTCTTGGAATCTCGTAAAATTGTGTATGTTCTCTGTTAAATCAACTTAATCTACTTCTTTGAGGAATCATTCACGAGATAACTGCATTTAACCAATTATTCACTACAGCAGCCTATTCCAAGTGAAGAGAGTGTTTTCGGTTAAATCAACTTGCTCAACTCTAGAGAGGCATCATTCACGCGTATTTCAAAAATTATGGTCAATAATTAGGCAAGTGATGGGGAATGATTAAGTAACTAAGGGAAAATCCATGAAAGGATTAACAATATTCATTTTCATTCACTTCTATAGATTTAGAAGGTATATCATTAATAATGATGCAAACATAATTTATTTATTCCAAAAACTGGATTTAAACGATCAATGCAAAAGTAAAAAAGTGCTGCCCTGAAAAGTTATGAATTCAGACTTACCAATTTATTCCCTGTGACCACAGATATAATCCGACAGTTCTATTTTCCAAACCATTGATCCCAAAAATAAAAATGAAAATCTTGTGTGTCTGTTGTGAACACTATAACTCCCTGGAGGATGAATGTATCTATACAAATTGTTATATGTGTATCTAAAACCCCGTACGGACAACAACCAATGATTTTCAGTCAAATCGGGCAAAGATAAGCGGTGGGTTTAATGAGGAACTTAATCCAAATACTTCAACAACTGTCGATATACTGAATGTTTCGACATGACATTCAGTATGTGTATCCAGAACCCCAACGACGATATCTATTATTTTTCTGCCAAATCAACCAAAGGGAAAGGGGGCGGGGGGAGGGGGGGGGGGGGGAGGGGGAGCACAAAAACTCCAACAACTCTCGATGTATTGAATATATCGACACAAAAACCCTAATAACTCCCGAAGTAATGAATATATCGACACAAAATTTAGAATGAGGATTCAGAAGTCATTGTGCAAGTTAACCATTGATTGATTTCAGACGGATATCATTTTATTTATTTATTCGTGCTGGGGAAGTACATTGCCGATCATTGACCGATTTTTTCCTAGGTGGCGTCATTCTGGAGAAAAAAACGACTAATCCATGGTAGCTGGACCACCCTGCATATAATAGAGTTCTATTTTCCTATTAGACCAATTTAGTTTTATAAGATGTATATTTAGAATTCTTGTTCCACAGAAAACATTCAACTTTGATAAGAGGGCACGCGAGCGCACAGAACATGACGCACGTCTCTCAAACAGCTTGAAACCTACAAGAAGCAAGTAGGTCAACTCGTTTCTGAACAGGAAACTATATTGGCCTAATAGTTAAACGCCTTGATCGTAATAGTTATAGAAGTCAATATATTTACTTGATTGACAAACTATTCCCAGCATAAGAATAATGGCAGCATAAATAAATAAATAACAGTCTTCTTTCACTGCCAACTTTCACATCTTGAAAAGGCTCTCGAGTTCCGAACAGCTATTGGATATACAGAGTGCTTGAATAGAAAACTGAACCAATTAAAATATTTTTCTTAAAGTACTACTTCGTAAGTATGAATGTACTTCAGTATGTAGTAAATGTCTATTAAAAGATTTTAAGTACTAGGAACATTAAAAAGATTTCTGAAGCATGGATATGTAAAATGTTTCATAACATTAATTGCAAAATATTGCAGAGAAGTCTGCGCAATGCTCACACATTAGAAGGTTATGTAGTTCAATTCCGGGTGGATTTTATTTCTTTGTCAGTTTCGTGATTGCATCAACTGCTGTTGTTATTAGTGCGGGGTCAGACTACGTTTTAATAATACTGCTACATCAAATATAGAAGTTATGCAATTTGTCAGAATTTCACTGTTGTTTTTCAACGGAATTTCATGTTTTCCGACCTCTAGTTTCCAAATATGGGGAAAAAATGTCTGTGTGTCTGTCAACACAACAACTCCCGAAAGAATGAGTGAATCGACAAGCAATTTTATATGTGGGTCCAAAACCCCATAAGGACGACACCTCTCGATTTTCAGCCAAATCGGCCAAAGAGGAGGGGGGATTAAGGGAGAGACCACTCAAAAACTCTAATAATGCCGTTGTATTGAATGCATAGACACAAAATTTCATATTGTGAATTGAAAACCTCATAAGGACAACACCTATCGATTTTCAGCCAAATCGGCAGAAGAGAAAGAAGGGGGGTCAGAGAAGGGGCTCAACTCAAAAATCCCCCAAAACTGCCGATGTAATGATTTTATGGACACAAAATTTAGTATGAGGATTTAGGACCCCCTATGTAAGTCAACTGTTGAATATTCATTTTGGGGAGGAGCGAAAAGTTAATTGATTAATTCGTTCTGGGGAAGTACATAGCCGGTGATTCTTTTTCTTTTTCAAATCAATTTTTAAAAAATGTATCCACAGAAATTTGTTTCTTGTACTTCTCTGAGATGAAGAAATGTTGATTTTTCCAGAGGTCTCATTTTTATTTATTATTATTTTTTTTTTTTTTGACAATATTTTGGGACACTTTCATGTCCCTTGATGATCGTTCATAGTGATCAGAAGAAGGGGCGTGAAAAGTGTCCTGAAATATTGTCAAAAAAAAATAAAAAAGACACCTTGCCCGAAAAAATCAACACTTCACAGAAATTACAAAACAATTTTCTACCACTCCCGCGCATGCCCGGAACCGTTTTCGGCCATCTATTGCTGTTTATTTTGTCCAAGTAAATACTTATATCTCAACCAATTTTAAAAGCAATAATTTCCCCACATAAATCTAGAAATGTTATAAATTTAAATAATTTTGAAAGCATTCTTGGCTTACTTAAACCCAATTAATGTTCTAATTTAAAAATATATATAATCAGCATATTTTACAATCGAAAATGGTGTTCACAAAATGAAGTGTAGTTTCCAGGGGTACCACACTATTTGCGTATACTCTTTTTTTTTTTTGGGGGGGGGGGGGGGGGGATTACCTGAACTAAAAGGGTTTGACAATTTTTGTTACCTGACTGCATCTAAATCCGATTCCATCTTGCGTACGAAAAAAAAAAATACTTGCCATCATGCAGATATACATAATTTATGCAGATTTGTGTAGTACACATCAGCAGACCAACATTGTTCGAGTAGTATCTGCACTTTTGCCAAACAAGTTGCTAGTAACTTACGAGAGGATGTTCCGGCTGATTAAAGCTCAGATGGCTGATTGGAGCCCTGACAAAGTGAATATTGACTTCAAACCGGCTGCAATATCGGCTCTGAAAAAAATCTGCCCTACCCCTCAAGTGATAAAAAGAGTGTACGTATAGTGGGGTATATTTCGTAGGTGTACGCATTCCAGGTATATAGTTTCCAGGTTATCGATTAGGTACTAGAGAGCCCATACTCTGGTTACCAGAAGTACCTAGAAATGTTATTTTTATTGAAGGACAGTAATAACACTAATTGGCCAGTAGTTAGTAGAGTGACTTGACTGTACTTTCTACCTGCAGCTTGCACAAACGACTTGTGTATCTAGGTCATCTCAAACCCGGCATGTAGAGAGGCCTCAAGGCTAAGTTAGCACCTAGATCTGTATTTAGCAGCTCGTCTGTACAAACAGTACCAATTAACAAGAGAACAAAATATTTTTCGAACCTTCACACACTCAAAAGAATTTGAGAGAGATGGAGAAAAACTGAAAGCTCAATGTCTCTTTTGGTCAACAAAATGTCAAATTCTAAAAGGCAGAGATGGAAATTTGAAAAAAAATAAATAAAAATGATAATAAATCATCTTAGAAAAGATAGTATAAGAGATTTACAAAAGTTCATTGATAGTTAACTAAGCGACGAGGTTTGAGCCCTTCCTGGTGTTGGGCCCCAGGCACCAGGACGAGGTCACCGGGTCAGCTTGGCAATGACGATGAATTTTAAAGGATTAAAGCACTTGGAAAATTAGTAAGAGACAAAAAATGTTTAGAAGGCCTCAATGCATACCTACGTCTGAATGTTTTCAAATTTTTCAATTACATATTTTTAAAGCGCTACAATTTAAAAAAAAAGGGGGTGGTTTTTCATGTTTTTCCCTCATTTTCCCTCCCCCACTTTTAAGAATTTTCGAGTGGCCAACATTGTTGGTTTATGAACTTCTGCAACGAATTCCAAGAAGTGATTTCTAGTTAATAAATAATAAGCAGTTTTTGTGACCAGAGTACCCGGATTATGAATCCTGAAATGAGATTATCAGATATTTTTAAAAGATAGATGCTTGTCGCTTTTCAGCATAACGCCTATAGAAAAGTAATCAATTCTGTAACAGTGACATAGCGACCAGTTCAAATGCCCCCCCCCCCCCCCCCCCCAGGCCTCAACTTAATTTTTTTTTTTTTTTCCCAGATATATAAAGTAAGAGGAGGAAGTTATGTAATCGGTCACCAATTTCATGATGAGTTTCACCGAAGTTTCATGTTTTCCGAAACATGAAAAAAAAAAAAAAGGTTAAAACTAAAATCTCAATGACCTGCTAATATCTGGGATGCCCAGCGGTCAGACTGAACCTACGTAGTGACGAGGCGTAACCGGAAGTCGGTAAAGATTGGTCATTTCACAGTGGGGCAATTCACCAACTTTGAAAAAATTCAAATTATGAAACTCTCACTAGAAAGATGAAAAGTCTGAAATACGAAGAGAGAAGACGAAAGTATCCAGATCTCAACCGGACGGACACCCTGCAAGATTGGCTGAAGAACCCCGTCAAAGACAAATATAAAAAACTTATAGACTTTCCTAAAGACATTCAATTAGTACTTTAATTTATTTAGAATATCTGTAAATATTTTTTTTTTACTTTTTACAATTTTTTTTTTTTTTTTTCTGCTTTTTTTCTGTCTTTATAATTCATTACTTTACTTATAATTTTTATTGCTGACATCTTGTTGTTTTCACATGACAGTATAGTTCGTAATTGAGCTGTTGTCAATTATTAAAATAAAAAAAAAAAAAAATAAAAAAATAAAAAAAAAAAATAAAAAAAAAAAAAAAAAATGGGAACAATTGATATTGGAAGTAGACTAGTTGTAGACATTGAACCCAAGAGGTGGGCCTCCGTTGTAAACAAAGGAACAACACGTCATTATCTTTTCACATCAGTTACATTCTGAAAGTGGTACAGTGCAGTTCATTTATTTTTCAAACCTTAGCTAATATGTCTGATTCAGGAGAAGATAAGTGAATAAACTATATTGTTTATTTTGCCAAAATAGTGCATAAATTAATTAAAATATGCATAAAGTTGTTTATTGGAAATTTTACATTCTGAAAGCCGCCCAAAAAATTGCAGGCGATTGCAAGCCTTCTACTTAGCATTTTTCTCTTGGTAATTTAGTATTCTAATTGTTGTAAAAGAAGCAGAATCTTAGCTCTCCTTGATAAGCGAGAGTATTTTTTTTTCCCCTTTACAGGAAGTTCTAATGTAGTGAAGAACTCTTACATGTTTTCACTATGGTTGAAATTCAAGAGTCTTAAACGAAACATAGCGGTTCGGGGAATGGCGGTTGAACTTCAAAAACGATTATCCAACAAAATCGATGAGGAAGCTCTTCCAAGAAAATTGAATAATTTCATAAAAAGTGCGGAATTGCGTTGGAAGCGCTCTGCAATTAATTTATCCAACTTTAATTATCAAAACCAAGTTTGGCTACAGAAGGACTTCGATATTCCTTCGAACCCATACGAACCAAGATTTAATTCATCATCTTCTTCTATACTCTGACCCTATAATTTCTCTAACAGGTCGAAAGTATCGTAATATTTTCCGACAGATGTGTTATCGCTGCTAGGTGAACCCAACTTGTTACCAACCAATTCATCGGATGATTCATCGTATTATTTTTTAAAATTATATTATTATATTTTCATTATTAAAACTGCTATTGTACAAGCAAGTGCTTTTTAATTTTTTTTTTTTTTTCACCACAATGACAATTATCTCTTTAATTGTAATTTTTTCCTATCATATAGATGCTTGTAAAATATGAGATCTGTACTTTTTAATTTTTTCGCGCTAATTATGTGTTTTGCCCCACTGTGCATTGTGAATCAAGTTCGGGCTATAACTATGAGGTCATAATCACCTACTACCAGAGAGTTATTTCGTCGCTCTGGTGGAGTTTGGTTTGGGACTATTGCATAACGTCCCGGACAGCAAATTCAATTATTTTGAAAGGGCCAAAAAAAAAAAAAAAGGGCTTCGGCCGGGTTTCGAACCCGTGATCATTGGCTCAGTAGACAAGCACGCATACCACTAAACTACCGGTGACCTCCTCATGTTTACACATAACTATGAAAGTACTAATTGGATTCACACGTTTATCTTTAAATGAAAAGTAAACTTTGGACAACCACTCGATTGTAGCGAAGTGAGGCCTGGGTTATTACTTCCCCAGCTCTACAAAGTATAGGAGAAGTTATGTAATCGGTGAGAAATATATCGAGTTAAGTTACTCACAAAATTAGAAGAAACAAAATAATACAGTCAAGTGTCTTGTGGATCAATTTAGGTTTTGTCTCTTTTTATTTAAATTTTTTCGCCTCAGCACTATAGAATTTTTAAAGATAATCGCCCATATAAATATACAAATTTTCGGAAATACCCTAGGACGTGGCTCTCCACATTGCCAAAAGTGACAGTAAATTTCGGGAGCTTCTAGAACCAGGGAATGTATAATTATTTTGTTCTTTTGGCCTCAAGTCTAACACAAATTTTAGTACCAAAGCTTGACCTCGTACAAGAGTTGATGTTTTTACATTTATTTATTCGGGGGCCCTTCAGCGCAACACATTTCTAATGAAACCACTCTAGACAATACGGGTAATAAATTTACGGTTTGGCTAATCTAAAACGTATTAAGGTTTTCCATTGAAAGACATTCAGACTCATTACACAAAGCCCAACAACACAGTAGGCGACACAATGCAGGATCTTTACTGACGTTTGCACATATAACTGCAATCATACACAAATCCATACATAGACTCACTTTCTTCACCACACAATCCTCCCAGGAGACTGAAGGAGGTGAAACAGTGGTTTATCATCCAAGACTGCAACCCCCCACTTCTTGAAACTTAACCATCATAATACTTCCATTAATTGTTTTTCAATTTCGTCCTGAAGAGCTACCGCTGGGTGGCCTTCCTCTCTCAGACATCTACCCACCACCATCCTCCTAATGACTGGTTGTTACGTGAAAGCATCAGAAACAAATTATTCAAAGGGAGATTTTTATTTTGCATGGCATTAACTGCGTCGCGACGCATAGTCAGATCGCCTGACATGGACATGAGCCTGACTCTACTATGGGAGTAGGGGTCTTTAACGAGTACCTGACATCGTACAGGCTCGGGATCATCGCTTAACGTCCCACCCGAAGGACAACGTGTTCAAGTTCAAGGCCCCCCCCCCCCCCCATTTCGTTGGTACGCTATTGATCGGTAATATATTGTCACGATGTCGGGCTTCGTCCCAAAAACGATTAATTTGAGCTTGGGGTAAAGACTGGAGAATATAAAGATAAAACGGGGATTTTCATTTGAGTTTCCAAGATGAGAAGTTTTCCATCCACCATCGGAATGGGATGTAATAGATCAGGTGTCTGTCTGCCTCTCTGGGCACATTAATCTGGTAACAAGACTATTTGGACGAATGGGTAGGTCTTAACTCCACTTCTGTAGGTAGAGGCCTAACCAATCCATTTTCTTATAGACCTCTTCAACAGAACAACGACGTTAAAACATTGTACCGAGTTCGGCTCTTTTCGGTTATCATCCTCCTCGGCTTAACACAAAAACTCTAATAAACGAAATTTCATTTGTGAATGAATTCAAAGCCCTATAAGGACACCTATTAATTTTCAAAGAAATCAGTCTGAAGGGGAGGGGGGGGGGGGATCAGAGGGGTTCAACTCAATAATCTAAATAACTGCCGATGTAATGAATGTATCGACATGTCATTTGATATTTAAATTCAAAATCCCATAAACATAACACCTATTAATTTTCCGCAAAATCGGTCGAAGGGCAGAGGGAATTAGAGGGGCTCAACATAAATACTCTAATAATGTTCCATGTAATGAATGTATCGACATGCCATTTGGTATTTAAATTCAAAATCCCATGAATATAACACCTATTAATTTTCAGCGAAATCAGTCGAAGGGCAGAGGGGGATTAGAGAAGAGGGGCTCAACATAAATACTCTAACTGGCGATGTAATGAATATATCGACATAAAATTTAGTATGAGGATTCAGAAGCCACTATGTATATCAAATATTGAGATTTAGCCCAAACGGTCGATCGACTTTGGAGGGAAAACGAAAATGTGATTCTTTTTTAAATGGTTTTACAAGATTGTCTGATGATGAGGGAACCTCGAAAGCCGGGTAGCATAAAATAAAATAATAAAATCTGTGAGAGGTCAAACTATATTTTATTTTGCAATGTGTGATATAATCACTTCTCACTACATCAGTCATTTTCAATTTTTCTTTAAAGGTTAGGTTAGGTTTTTGACTCATGCCCGGGCTTTAACTACGAGGTCATATCGCCTACTACCAGAGAGCTCTTTCGTCACTCTGGTGGACATGAGCCCGACTCTACTTTGGGAGTCCTAAATTTTGCCTACCCTAAATTTTTATTCACCTAGGGCAGGGGTCTTTAACGAGTGCCTGACATTGTACAGGCTCGGGACCATCGCTTAACGTCCCATCCGAAGGACGGCTTTTCTTTAAAGAGATGTTCGTTAAGAGAAGTTTCATGATATTTCCGCTCCCAGCTGTTTTATTGACCGAACGTATATTTGTTAGGTACTTAAAAGATGGTGTAAGTAACGTGATGAAATCGTTATAATAAAAGTCTCTGAAACGGAAAGTTACAAATATACTACTAGCGCTATTATAACACTTAAATGCAATACTATTCAGACAAAATATATAACATTCTTCCTGTTTTCGAAAGTGTGTTAAGCAGAGATCCCGTGGCACAATTCACAGTCTCTTGAGAAACAGAAACATGGTGCATGAGTTCGGACTGATGTAGGCGCTACGCAAGCTTTTCATGACAGTTCGCAAGATTTTTTTTCAATTACCCACTTATACGAAATTCAGGGAATGTTATGTAATAATCAGAAAGTTGACACCAAAAAAGTTGACACCAAAAGAGTTTTCACCAAAAAAAAAAGTATGTCTATGAACACGATAACTCTTTATAAACAATTCATAAACATGAAATTTTATGTGTTTCCAGAATCCTATGAGGACGACACACATTAATTTTCCTTGGAAGCGGGGATCAGAGGGAGCTACTCATGCCCAGGATTTAACTATATCGCCTATTAATAGAGAGCTCTGACAGTCTGAGATGAGCCCGACTCAACTATAGGAGTCCTAAATTCTGCCAAAACGAGGGAAAAATCACGGCAGTGTACTTCCCCAGAACGAATTTCCCAGAAACGTCTCTCGCCCCCCTTTCCTTTCCTTCGTCCGACTTTGAGGGAAATTAATAGGAGATATGAGATTTTGAATTTAAATATAAAATTTCATGTAGATACATTCATTACATCGACCGATCTTTGGTCTTTGAGTTAAGCCCCCCTTTGGTGCCCCCTTCCAGAACCTCATAAAGACGTCATCTATTGATTTTCAGCCAAATCGACAATAGGAAAGAGGAGATTAGGGGATTCGCTTAACATAAAATCTCTAAAAACTACCATTGTAATCGACACAAAATTTAAAGTGAGTATTCAGAAATCTCTATGTAAGTAAATTATCGAGTTTTAGCCCAAATGGTCGAATGGCTTTGGAGGAAGAGCAAAAACGTAATTAGTAAATTCGTGCCGGGGAAGTACATAGTCAGTGATTCAACGACGAATATTTTTATTTATTTTTTTATAATTATAAAAAAAACTTTATTTGCAATCTTTATATTATAGTAATTAGGTAAAGGTAACAATAGGCAAAAGTTGAGGTCAACAAATAAAAAAATGTCATCGGTGAATCACCGACTATATACTTCCCCAGCAGAAATTAATCAATTAAGTTTTTGCTCTGCCTCCGAAGCCAATCGGTCGTTTGCTTCTAAATCCTCATTCTAAATGATGTGTCCCTCCGTCGTCCTTTTGGAGTTTTTAGATACATAAATACAATTTCGTGTCTATAAATTCATTCTATCAGGAGTTCTCGTTTTCACAGATAAGACAAACAGCAGTTTTTTTTTTTTCATTTTGGAATCCGGGCTTTGAAAAACATAAATTTTAGGTGGAAACTCAACGGCGAATTTCTAACGGATATATACGTAAGAGCTACGTGCTTCTATTGATGGACATTAGCGAAATTAAGGTTCATTAGACATCTCCAAGAAACAAGGTTTTGTTTGATTCACCGCCTTCGGAATTGGTAATTTGTTTGCACGTTTTGTTGAAGGCCATTTTGAAGGTTATCATCGAATTCGAAAGTTCAAAGAACATGAACATTTTTGACTAAGTGCACATTTTCAATAGGATCGAACATCTAAAAAAAAATAAAAACAGTTGGTGTATGGAAAATATAAGTTTGTTTTATTCATTTATGGAAAATATATTTCTCATCAACAAGTATTCCATAAGAAATTTGTGAAAAAGGAACCTGGAAGACCTTCTTTTGAGTTTATAATGGAGTAACTTGTAACAACCTTGAGCACGTACTCCTTCGGATTACACGTTAAGTTATGCGGATAGCTGCAGAATAAAAGGACAAAGACACGAAGAAAGTGGCGCCAAGGGACAGGAGTTAGCAAAATGTACCTCCCTTCTCGGGTCGTAGATGAATCACCGGCAATTTACTTCCCCAGAAAGAATTAATCAATTAAATTCTTGCCCCCCCCCCCCCCCCCAAAACAAGTCACTCGTTTACGCTAATATTCAATAGTTGACTTACTTGTACATAGGAGCTCCTACACAGCCCCGCCGCAACATAATATGTTGCCGCAACATAATATGTAGAGGACGCAAGGTAGATTTTCGCCTAGGGCACTGATATATTATATCAGTGCCCTAGGCGAAAATCTACCTTGCGCCCTCTTGTAAGGAGAGAAAATTTCAATAATTAAAAAATAAAACTTCATAAAAAATTTTTTTAATGTTTAAATTTATTATAAAAAATATATATATATACTATATACAAAAAAATTATAAAAACAACATATATTATCATATAATTTATGGTTTCCAGATTTACTTTGTGAAGCTCCATTCTAGGAATAGATAATTAAAATGCACAATTTCTTGCTTCTCATTGCCTCTAACGAACACAAACAAAAAACAAGAAATAGCCAAATTAAAGCAAATTGCAGCAGGCAATAACTTTAATACCAGTATAATAGACAAACTAATATCTAGTAAATTAAAACAGATAACTTATCATAATATCTACCCTAAACCACAAACAGAAAAATGTAATTATTACTCTATCCCTTACACTGGTAGATTATCCCAAATAATAAAAAAGAAATTAAGTAAGCATAACTTGAATCCAGCCTTCAAATCCAACCCCAATCTGGGTAGAATATTATTTAATTCAAAAGAAAAAATAGATTTAATGGATAAATGTGGAGTGTATCAATTGGAATGCCCAGAATGTAATGCCAAATACGCGGGACAGACAGGGAGATCCTTTAAGATTAGATACAGGGAACACACAAGAAATACAAACTCCAACACTTCCTCATTTCACCAACATCTCACAGAAACAGGACATACCATAGACACACAACACAAACCAAATATAATACATATCTGCCAAAAAGGTCCACTTTTGAATTTACTGGAAGCGGTAGAAATAAATAAACTGAACAAAAATAACGATATTATAATGCTAACAATTAGAACAAATAGAACTGAACCATTCCCCCCTTCTTAATTTAAATATCAAGTAGCTAAGAGTCTGATGATTGTGGAAATGTTTTGCCAACTGACATTCAGAGAATACTATAATTTTCATTTGATGTTTTAATTTGCCTTTAAGTTCTTTGTATTTGTTTTTATTCACTTTAATATTTATTATATGTTACATTTATATAATTCATGAGTCATACCTATATAAATACCAACACTTTACTGTTAGATTCGCTTTATTAGATTTTATATATATATCATTTTCTTTCTTCTTTTTATTTTATATTTATTATTATCTTGTAAATATCTGTTTATTGGAATGTATAGAGTAACAAAAACAAGGGATTCCCCGTCATTACCTAAAAACCCCTCCTTAACTGTACCCTCTACCCTGTCAACCAATTCTGTCAGTTTGTAAGTGACTCTTGATAATGCCTTAACACGGCGAAACTAGTTGAGTATTTGAGAATATATAGTGAAGTTTGACAAAGAAATTGTGCATTTTAATTATCTATTCCTATATATTATCATAATATATCTGAAAAAATGATTGAAAGACATCAAATTGTAACAATTTTTGGAAAAATTCAATTGTAATTTTCGGGCTTTAGCATTAGCAAATTCTTCAATTACATCCTTGAAATTTATGTTCTTAGCCAGTTCGTTTTCTATTGCAAGAACAGCAAGAGCCTGGAGTCTTTCTTGTGTCATAGTTGATCTTAAATATGTTTTTATTAATTTCAATTTTCTAAAACTCCTTTCGCAACTGGCTACTGATACTGGAATCGTTAAAAGTATGCGTAACGCAATCCACAAGTTCGTGAATAAGTCGCAAGTATTAGTTTTTTTTTCAATTCTTTCAATCAAGGTCAAAGAGTCAACAACTCTTGTGCCCCTAACATCGAGGCGCCCTAGGAGATCGCCCTTCCCGCCCCGCCGGAACGGCGGGGCTGCTCCTACACTCTCACACTGAATTTCATGTCGATAAATTCATTACATGGGCAGTTCTTGAGTTAAGTTTCGCCCCTAATCCCCCTCCCCTTCGGTCGATTTGGTTGAAAAACAATAGGTGTTACGAGGATCAGTTTTTGACATAAAATTTCTTGTCAATACATTCATTCTATTGGGAGTTATCCTGTTTACACACACAGACATTTTTTTTGATATTTGGAACCTAGAGGTCGGAAAACATTAAACTCCGCTCGAAGTGTTTTTCGATTACATAACTTCCCCTATACTTCGTATAACTGGGCATGTAAACATTGTTGTTTTACATCCATAAACAAAGTTCTCAAATTTATCAATTTGTTTTTGTACGATGCCCTCTTTATTCAAAATTTGCAATAAAAAATTGTGTGTTTTACATTAACTAAAAAAAGGAGAAACGGGGTAGATAATATATTCCACCCATCGTCCCAAATTTTTTATCTCTATTTTCAACCAATCTCCCAAAACCGTAATACCTAATTTTTCTGATGTAAATTTATTAATAATAACTGGTAATAACAATATTTTTAAAAGCCCCATTTAGAGTAGAAATTGTAAAAAACATTTATTGTTTATTATTTAAAAGAATGAAAATTAAATTTTTTGTCTGAGTCTACTTTGAGACTTGATAAATAATCAACATTACAGTGAGTAACTTAATTTGAAATAGTGAGCGCTTAATGACTCGGTCAATCCAAAAACAATGACACAAACTTCCTACATCTGAGTCTACTTTGAGACTTGATAAATAATCAACATTACAGTGAGTAACTTAATTTGAAATAGTGAGCACTTAATGACTCGGTCAATCCAAAAACAATGACACAAACTTCCTACATCTGAGTCTACTTTGAGACTTGATAAATAATCAACATTACAGTGAGTAACTTAATTTGAAATAGTGAGCGCTTAATGACTCGGTCAATCCAAAAACAATGACAAACTCAAAATATGAGGAAAAACAAAAAAGTTTCTTACTGTAACTAATTTAGTTAAAAAAAACTGGTGAATCACCGGCTATGTACTTCCCCAGAACCAATGAATCGATAACTTTTCGCTCCCTCTACAACACCAGTCGACCTTTTGCGCTAGTATTCAATAATTGAGTTACATAGGGATTCCAAAATCCTTATATTAAATTTTGTGTCGATAAATTCATTACGTCGGCAGTTATTAGGGTTTTTGTGTTAAGCCTCCCTCTAATCTCCCCTTCTCTTTGGTCGATTTGGCTGAAAATCAATAAGTGTCATTGTTAGATGGTTCTGGATTCACTCACATATGGAGTTTTTTGTAGATACATTCATTATAACGGCAGTTATTAGAGTTTTTCAGTTAAGGCCCAATGCCCCCTTCCCTTCGCTTGATTTGGCTGAAAATCAATAGGTTTTGCCGGTAGATGGTTCTGGATACACATATAAAATTTCGTGTCGATATATTCATTCTATCGGGAGTTATCGTGTTCACAGACGTACGGAGTTTTTTTTATCATATTGGTATATTATTGGTGTCTGGAAGTCAGAAAACATTCCGTTGAAAACTCCGCATTGAATTTTCGACTGATTACATAAGTTCCCCTATACTTCGTATAGATCGGGAAGTAAAAACCAAAAAAAAATGCGCGGCCTATATTGCGCTGTCGTGTGGTTCGTCGCTGTCCCCCCGGCCGTAGTTTACCTATTCCTGGACTATGCAGCAGTCTCCCAGCCTCATGACAAGGAGACTGTGGTCTGACTCCTGTGAACCCCAAGTTCTGTTTCCCAATGTTCCTTATATAAGAGAGAGATAGGAGGGTTGCCACACCGGAAGAAGGGACCGGTCTCTGCAACGTTCTCTGGGGATCTAACATTCTTACAGTCTAACATCGGTGCGAACCCGGGCCATGACCCTCAGGGACTTAGATGGAGTAAAATAACAGCTTTATTATGGAAATAAACCTTTTATACTTAGCCAACTATACGAAGTATAGGGGAAGTTATGTAACCGGTCATACATTCGATGCCGAGTTTTCAACGGAATTTCATATTTTCTGCCCTCCAAATTTCAAACATAAAAAAAAATTCTCTGTGTGTGTGTATGAAGCTGTGAACACGATAACTCCCGATAGAATAAATGAATCGACATGAAATTTGTGTATACATATGTGTATCCAGAATCTCTAAAATCAAAGATTTTCAATCAAATAGGATAGAGAGAGAGAGAGAGAGAGAGAGTGGGGGGGGGGGATTGAGGGAGTGACTTAACTCAAAAACTCTAACAACTGTCGATGTAATGAATGTATCGATACAAAATTTAGTATGAAGATTTAGGAGAGTAGGTCAACTATTGATTATTAGCTGAAAGCACTGGTTTTGGAGGGGGAGAGAAAAGTTAATTGATCAATTCGTTCTGGGGAAGTACATTGCCGGTGATTCACAGACGCTTTTATTTTATTTTTTCATTTATAATTTTTCTTCTATTTATGCTTTTCTGAATTATATTATACAATAGGACACAGGGGTCGGCAACATTTTTCCAGCATTGTGCTTATGACAGTGAAAGAGAGCTCTGATAGTAGGCGATCCTCGTAGTTAAAGCCCGGGCATGAGTCACAAAACAAAATACGTAAGCTCCTGTAATGAATGTATCAACACACTATTTGTTGTGAGGATACTGTCGACTATTGATTTTAACTCAAACGGTCGATTGTTTTGAAGGGAGAGCGAACACTTAATTGATTATATTGGTGCTAGGGCGCGACATTGCCGGTGATTCACTGGTGACTTTTTTGTTTTTCTGTTCTTCATGAACTTTGTTTTCGAGTTTCATCGACATGTTCCAAATTTCATGGTCAGATTCTACTAATTTGTCGCACTAACCACTCATTAGCTGTGGTCGGTGTTGTGGTCGGCGGATCCGAAGAGAATCGCCCCGTTTCTGTTTCAGATGTGAATGGATTCTCTCTTCCTATTACCTTCTGTAGTTTATTCAGTAATCTTGGAGTTATATAACTGTTGCATGTCACGGTGATGTGTTCGTTATTCTACGCCTCCTTCTTGGTACCCGAAGATAATGGTCCATACCGTTCTATTTCTACTGGCAATCCACCCAGCTCTGTCTATGTACAAAGCGTATATGAAAACTTTAATTTTAGCTTTCATCGTCCTGAAATGTCGTTTTGAAACACATATTTTTCGATACTTCCTTGATTAATCCTGAAAAGGTTAGCCCTATTGAAAAATTGGTAAATACCAATAGTGATTGTTATTAAATTTCCTAGTTATTTTTACGACATCCATGGCCCTAGTTCTATCTACGAAATAAATCTCACTCCCGGACGGGATTCGAACCCGCAAACCATGGTGAGACCATAAGAAAGTTATACTCATTACATTTTAGTAATTACGAACTACAATTTCAAAGATTTAATTTTGATGTATAAATTTGTGAGAGGTATCCAACCCTGCTGTGGTTTGGTTTAACGTAAATAAATAAGGTTGTAGAAGGAACACACCCAGGCCAGGATATAATGAGGTTGAGGTTTGAGTCATGAACCTCAGCCCCAGCCTCTTCAGTTATTGATATTACAAGCTTTTGCCATTATTTTCGGATCTTAACTAAACTCATAATTTAGAGAACTATATAGATATTTGGAGGGATCTATTCTAAGCCTCAGATGTCTTATTTTATTCACTATAAAGGGAGAGCCATAGATACAAATGCAAAAAAAAAATGTATCACCTCAATAAATAAAGGATTTAGAAGTCCCTATGTAAGTGAACAGGTAGACTGGTTTTGGGGAGCGAAAAGTTGATAGATTAATTCGTTCTTCTTGGCGGTGATTTTATAATAGAGGATGATGCCCTCTAATCATAAATTCATTGCAACAAACTGGAAACTATATTTTATTTTTCAGTATGGTGAAATTAAAGAAATTAATGCTTGCGACAATTTAGGAGACCACCTTGTTGGGAATGTCTAAATTAAGGTATGGTTAATTATATTTTAAAAATGTGTATAGATATAGGTTTAAAAATATATCTATACTTATATACATATATATATCGGTAAGTAGGTATATATGGTGTCCCCGAATCATGCTCACCCAAAAATGTGCCCTAATTTATTGAAATTCTTTGACGACTATTTTTATTAGGCCCAGTACCAGACGCAGAATCAAGAATAGAATTTGGGTGCACTCTAAAAATTAAAAAAAAAATAAAACTGGAGCATATAACATAATTTTTATAAAAATATTGAGACTTAACTAAAATTTAAACAATGAAAAAAAAAAAAAAAAAAATGAAAAGATATTCCACAAAAATGTTTTAGCTCCAAGTCAACGTAACTCAAACTTCAACTAAAATTATTAAAAATATATGTGATGTGGCGACGTTCTTATACCAACCACGCTTACAGATCACTTTCTCTACCCCTCCCACTTCTCAAAATCATTTCATACTGGGTATATGAAAGTAATGTGTTGGCGTCAGCGGTATTTTTTTCTTTCATTGTACAGCGTAATTCTGAGAGTGACTTTCTTATACCCAGTATTGCCAGTATGAAATGATTTTGATAAGGGGAGATTGACCTGTAAGCGTGGTTGGTTTAAGATAGTCTTGTAATGGTCACACCACATATATTTTAATTTTTCTTCATTTTTTATGAAAACTATCAATAATAAAATAATAATCAAACTGCCTGCTACATGGCCTACTGCGGAAGAGGCCTGGTCGTGCCTCCCTCTGTCCCCTCGTCTGGCCTCGCCGCTCGCTGGGGCCCCATGTTTCTGCCTGGCTTCTCCGTCTCGCACCTCTTGGTCCCCCGGTGAAGAGCCTGACCCTGACATAACGGGCACTCGTGACCCTTCGCGGTTGAAATGCCCTCCAAAAAAAAAAAATAATAAAATAATAATAAAATAACATTTTATTATTCGTTGCTACGCGATACAATGTAAACGTTATTTTGAAATATTTCCTGAGGGCGCCGGTAGCTCAGTGGTATGCGTGCTTGTCTTCTGAGCTCAAGATCGTGGGTTCGAAACCTTACCGAGACCCTTAGTTTATTTTATCTGGGAAGTAAAATAAACTTAAGCACGCCGTCCTTCGGATGGGACGTTAAGTGATGATCCCGAGCCTTTACGATGTCAGGTACTCGTTAAAGACCCCTGCCCTAGGTGAATAAAAATCTAGGTTAGGCAAAATTTAGGACTCCCACCTTAGGAGTCGGGCTTATGTCCACCAGAGTGACGAATGAGCGCTCTGGTAGTAGGCGATATGAGTTCGTAGTTAAAGCCCGGGCATGAGTCATAAATCCTAACCTATCCATCCTCCTTTGAAATATTTCCTGTTGAGGCGTTATAACGTTTATCGTATTGGTTCCAACTCAAATCTGAGGACCTATATTCGATTGGAAATTTAATAAGTAACATTTCTGGTAAGAATCTATTTGTCGATAGGAATAACCGTTTTCGGGTAAATCAAAGAAACGTCTAAAAATATGTGTTTCAAAACTACATTTTACGATGGTTTTCGGTATCTCGAAAACCGGACAACCTGTAAAAAATCATATTTCATATAAATTATGTATTTCAGTATTCTCTTCAATTATTACTTGAAAAGAATTTTGATTAGGTCATAAACATAAGCGGTATCTTGTAAAATGTACTTAGGCCCCGGAGTGAAGTGGTCTTAATTTTCGGCCAAACTTCAAATCCAAGATAGCAAACGTGATGTTTGCATTCCAAATTTCAAGTTCATAGCTACAATCGTATCTGCGGTAGAGCGTTCTCAACTTTTCAATCGCATATATATTACACGCACATGGCGAAAATGGTCGAAACGTATTCAGAGGCCTTGAAACGAGAAAATCCGTTGAAGCCTTGAACTCGGATTTTCGCAAGATTACTTATACTTCTTTATACTATAGCTATAAAGGAAAACTATATGTTTTTTTTAAATATTGTCTATTTCACAATATAATATATTATATGGGAGTACTTTCGGTACTGCTGCCATTTTCAGCCACGACTTAACAAGTGGGGAAGTTCATCAAGTTTACATTCCGAACTGTCCCTTCTTCAGCCCTATGGGGTTATTCCCTGTAGGGACAGTCTTCAGCCCTACGGGGTTATTCCCTGTCCCTTCTTCAGCCCCACGGGGTTATTCCCTGTAGGGACAGTCTTCAGCCCTACGGGGTTATTCCCTGTCCCTTCTTCAGCCCCACGGGGTTATTCCCCTTTCTTCTGTACAGTAAAATGTTTTACTTCTCCAGCTTTTTGAAGTGTAGGGGAAGTTATGTAATCAGTCAGAAAGTCGACGTTTTTACCGTAATTTCATGTATTACGAACCTCTGATTCAAAAATGAAAAAAAAATTATAAAGATGTTGTCTGTCAGCGTGCTGCATGTCCATCTGAACGGAACTTCTCATCAGTAACCTCGGTTCTTCAGTTGCGTCCTTGGTACGTATGGAACTTTTCAACTGTGTCTTCGGCACTTCCGGAACTCCTCAACTGTGTCCTCAGTACTCACGGAACTCTCAACTGTTTCCCGGCTAAACCCGCAACAATTGTTCTTTTATCACCAGGTACAACCGTTGTCTTCTAAAAACAAAAACAAAAAAATTGGAGGTTCAAGGCCAATTCAGGGACGCGGGATGACTGCACAGAGCCCCCAACGGCGTCTACAGTATAAAGAGATAATTACATATAATTATCGAAGAGAGCCACCCTTATCAGCCATGAATTATTAAATAACCAATGGTTCAGTTGGTCATGATTTAAGATTCATGCTGCATAAAATACTTCTTGCATCAACTATTCAGTTATAAATTTCAATAGAAAGTTCGGCCTTGAGATAGGTCAATTCCCAAAAGACATGGAAAATGGTCTGGGTGGCATTTTTCACTCAGTTTTAAAAAACATCGACCCCATTCACATTATAATGAAAAAAAGCCGACTATATTGTCCAGTCAGGTGGTTACATCAATAACCGCCACAAGGACGAACATTTACCATGAACACTGTACAACCGACCGTCTGATCTTTCATATACAAAACTTAAAAAAAAAATTCAACTGAATTCGGTACATTAGAATATCAGGTTGACCTCTAGTTGGCTGGACGCATTTATAGGGGAAGTTATATAATATGTATGTCAAAAATTCGAAGTTGAGTTATCACCAGAATTCCATGTATTGCGATCCCCTGATACCAAAAATATATATATTGCTATATATCTATGTGTGTGTGTGGCTGTGATCACGATAACTGCCACTAGAATGAATGTAACCACCCGAAATTGTATATGTGTATCCCAAACACCGTTAAATTTCAGCGAAATTGGTCGAAGGAAAGGAGGGTTTCAGGGGTCAACTCAAAAATTCTAATAACTGCCGATGTTATAATGATTTTGGAGGGGGAGCGGAAAATTTATTGATTAGTACGTTCTGGGGAAGTACATTGCCGGTGATTTACGGACTAATTTCTATAAAACCTTTCCAAATCTTAACTTCTAAAAGTTTTTTTATTTACAAAAAGCTATTTACAACTGTATAAAAATAAATACAACAAGAAAATGTGCTAATAAAGAGATAATGGCAATGTCAAAATGTCAAGAGGGGAGAAATCACCCAGTGGTGACACTCCTTAGTCACTGATTTCATCTCATTTGTAACTAATCACTGTCACTGCTGCTGCTAAAGAGGTCTCTCGCTAATGGAGGGCACGGACTATAGGATTATTGTGGGAACTAAAAAGGGAAAATAATTTTTTGTATTTAGATTTAGCGACTTACGTAGAGATACGTTAAGGTCAGTGTGAAGAGTTTTGCTGGAAACGTAATAAGGAGCATTGGCTATTTTGGGAAGGATTTTGGATTGAAAGGATTGGATGCGCTGGAGATTGGAAGCCTTGGCAGAACCCCAGAGTTCAAGTCCGTAAGTCCACATAGGTTTGAGGAATGCGTTGTATATGTCGTTTTGTTGTCAAAGTTAGTTTGGATCTTTTGTCTAGTCGTCTTAGTAAAAGTTTATAACGTCTGCTCATTTCTTGTCTATTCAGTTTCATGTGAGGATTCCAAGTTAATCGTTTGACGAGTATGAGACCTAGAAGCGGACTTCGTATTTTAAAGGGACGGGATTTTTGTTAAGGTACACTGGAGGGCAGGTTGGGTTGACGAAGGGTGAAGAATATGTGAACTGATTTCGTTTATATTTTCTGAGAAGAAAAATATAATTCATATCGCTAAAAAATTGAAATTATTAATTTTCAAAAGAAAAAAAATTGATGTCGATAATCCATGATTCCGATTTTATCGCGCTTGTAGTAAGTAATATATGTATTTTAAATGACTTTGTTTTTTTACTTACTGTTGACTTACTGCTTCCTGGCGCTATGCTTATGCGGAAAGAGCCCGGCCACTCCCGCATATCACATCTGTCCTCCTCAGTCAGTTTTCCTTTGTATTACTTTCTCAATAAAGCAGACACAGACAGTTCAACCATCCCTTAGCTCAACCACCCCTTACCAACTTAGCGGAGGGGTTTACCATTATAGGTCTCCTCTTGTTTACAAATAGTTTCCGAAAACTGGAACAGCAAAATTCTTAACGGCATAGCTGTGTGTTAAGAACCTGTTGAACAGGTCGCTATGCTGTAAACCTGGGAATCTACTCATCAACCGGTTTTTGTTGAAGAAAAAAACAAAAAACAAAAAAAAAAGTCGTCGGTGAATCATAAGCAAAATGTATTTCCCCAGAATGAAGTAATCAATTAATTTTTCGCTCCCCCCTCAAAACCAGTCGGCCGTTTGCGCTAATATTCAACAGTTGACTTACAAAGGGGCTGCTAAACTCTCACATCTCAACTCAGACCTTCCAACCTTCGACTTGTCTACACTAATTAAAAACAGTTGATGGTCTTGTTTTTTTTTGTTTTTTTTTCATGGGTTGTTTTAAAACAAAATGCATTCATATTATTATTCACCAATTTAGTTGCTTCTTTGTTTTTTTTATTCAAATAAATATAATTAATTTTTATAATATTAATAATTTGAATGTGTGTATTTTTTATACATCACAATATAGAGGGCGCCGGTAGCTCAGTGGTATGCGTGCTTGACTTCTGAGCTCAAGGTCGTGGGTTCGTAGCCCGACCGAGGCCCTTAGTTTATTTTATCTGGGAGGTAAAATAAACTTAAGCACGCCGTCCTTCGGATGGGACGTTAAGCGATGGTCCCGAGTCTGTACGATGTCAGGTACTCGTTAAAGACCCCTACCCTAGATGAATAAAAATTTAGGGTAGGCAAAATTTAGGACTCCCATAGTAGAGTCAGGCTCATGTCCACCTTAAAGCCCGGGCATGAGTCATAAAACCTAACCTAAACTACATCACAATATAGATATATACTAACTATTTTTTATATAGTTATTCATTAAAATACTTACGTTAGAGACATATAAATGACAGCCACTGATTACTTACCTGAAAACAAGAAAAAAAATTAAGTTGAACAGTTAAATAAATTGTTTTGTAATTAACATTATTTTCTTTCATAGCAGAAGGGGCGGTGGAAATTTTTTTTTTTTTTTTCGTCTAGAACAGGGGTAGGCAACCTTCTAGCACTTGAGGGCCGTATTATGCCTTAGGCATTCAAGCGCGAGTCGCATATCAAAATAAAATAAGCAAAATAACCACTATGATAATATAAATAAAAACAGAGAACTTGTTTAACTTATGTATTGTCTAATTCCACAGAAATATATACATAGTGTTCCTGTCTCGGCTAATGGCATCGTCAGCACCAAGTTCAGAGGTGACTTATTTATTTATGTATTTCAATAGCTTTCCAGTATATAGATATAAGTCGTAGAAATGTTAAATAGAAAATGTCATATCATATGTCGTATCTATTAGTTTAAATAATTTATGTTTTACCAACACCACACATAGAGAATACTATAATTTATGTTTTACCAACACCACACATAGAGAATACTATAATTTATGTTTTACCAACACCACACATAGAGAATACTATAATTTATGTTTTACCAACACCACACATAGAGAATACTATAATTTATGTTTTACCAACACCACACATAGAGAATACTATAATTTATGTTTTACCAACACCACACATAGAGAATACTATAATTTCATTCGTTTTGTTTTGTATTTGCTTTTAAATTCCATTTAATTGTTTTTATTTAATTTAAATTCTATTTTACATTTATATAATTCAAGAGTTCTACCTATATAAATACCAACACTTTATTAGATTTCTTCTTATTATATTTATTATCTTGTAAATATCTGTTTATTAGAATGTATAGGGTAACAAAAACAAGGGACTCCCCGTCACTACCTAAACCCCCCCTCCATAACCTTCTACCCCGTCAACCAATTCTGTCAGTTTGTAAGTGACTCTTGATAATGCCTTAACACGGCGAAACTAGTCGAGTATTTAAGAATATAGTCAAGTTTGACGAACAAATTGTGTATTTTTAATTATCTATTTATATTAGTTTATATCCAGCCTAATGACTTATCTAGCCTAAGCACATATTATCACATAAAAAACGGCTTTCATAAAGCATCGCCTCTGTTTTCAGGGGGAGGTTATATATAAGTAATGAATATAGGCTCAACAGCAAGACGAGATTGGATACTTGCAGCCTGCCAAACCCGATAGGATCCTTTTTTTTAGAATACAGGAAGTTAATGTAATCGGTCGGAAATTCGATTTGAATTTTGAACGGAATTTCATGTTTCCGATTCCCTGATTTCAAAAATGAAAAACAATTTCCTGTCTGTCTGTGAATGTATGCACACGATAACTCCTGGTAGAATCATAGCGACACGAAATTGTATATTTATGTGCACCCAAAAGCCCATAAGAACAACATCTATTGATATTCAGTCAAATTGGATAAAGGGGAGGGGGAAACTATTCAAAAACTTCAATAACGGCCGACATAACACGAAATATAGTATGAAGATTCGGAAGTTTCTAGGTAGCCCTACGGTTACTAAGGATGCGAGTTCTGACGAAAATGTGTTCTGACGAATTCGTCCGAACAAACAAACGCCTGTTTTCCAATGAGAGTGTTTACACTGGCAGCGACGAACACGTCAGAACATGCACGACGTCGTCAGAACCAGTTGAGCGTTCAAACAAATTTGATTTTTTCGTGCGACCTGCGTCTGTTTTGGGTGTTTTCGTGCGTTGAATTTGGTTATTGAGTGATTTGGTTATTTCACCATAGATAACGATAAATTGATAAGACTTGTGTATGGGAACAGGTGTTTGTGGGATATGAGAGACAAAAATTATCATAACAGAGATATGATGTCTCTACTAAAAAATAACTGGTTGACATGCTTTGTTTTTCCACCAATTAACAACAATAACTTCATTAACGGACTTTCAATGAAATAAAATTCATCAAGTTCGTCCATCTTTGCTGGGCGGCAGAAACGTACTATCAGAATATCAGAAAACGCGCACAGTGTAACCGCCTTGTTCCAACCGCCTTGTGTAACCGCCAGTAATCGTAGCCTAAGTCAATTATTGATTTTCACTCAAAACGGCGTATTGGTTTTAAAGGGAGAGCGTAAACGTAACTGAATAATTCATGCTGGGGAAGTACATTGCTGGTGATCCATCAAAGACTTTTTGTTTTTGTGACTGACCGACTTCAACTGAGCGTTCTACTCTCTAGTAGACATAGCAAATGGATGGTACAGCCATTTAAAGTCCTCTCCGAAGGACGGCATGCTCAAATGTGTTTTTGCCTATTTTATGGAACTCAGGTTACTTTGCAGAGTAGACAAAGACGGGACCAGACTCCGGAGAGGTGAGTGGGATGAGGTCAAGGTGGAAACCGAGGAATACAGGAATTGACCATTTCCAGTCGAGGTTGGATGAGAAGAGAACACTCCAACTCCTGACCCACTAACAGTCTGAGTGTTACGTCAACTGGAAATAGACTCCGCATTTCTCAAGACACCCTTCGCTCTGCCATTATATTGCTATTTGTGAAGTTGCTGTCTATATCATCTGGGAATTTTAGATTGCCGGCAATGTACTCAATTAATTTTTCGCTACTCCTTTGACTCAAAGAGCAGTGTTAGACCCTATGGCGAAGGTCGCCCAAATTTTCTTTATCTCATTTTAAATATATCGTTAAATTCAAAAATAAATTTTATTTATTTAAATATTGTAAAATAGACTGGATCGGCGCTATGACCCTGGGGCTGTTGCGCGCCAAACAAAAACCAATTACTACAATAATTGTCCCTTCAAATTAATTTATCTCTCTTTTCCCCTTGGTTTCAGTTTCTTTCTGTTCTCTTCAAATAGAGTAATAAATACTCTATCGTTGACATAGCCAAATATAGAAAAAGAACAAAAAGAAATCAAAACCAAGGGGAAAAGAGACAGATAAATTCATTTGAAGGGATGGGGAAAAAAGGGAAATTTGGGTAATCAAAAGGCAGACTGCTTTTGTAGAGAGACTGACGGCCCTTTCGTTATTATCAATCGAAAGTGATCTCTTGAATCCTATTGACACAAAATGTGCTGTAGAAAATTTTACTTCCATTAAGGCCAGAAGAGCCATGCTTTGATTACAATTTACTTTCATTTAATAAATGACTATTTGTGATAAATGTTTCTGGAAAAGGAGAAAAACATAAAAACATTCGGGTACTTTAATTATGGAAGGGGGGAGGGGGGGGGGGGGGGGGGGGGAGTATCGTTATTTGCACACGGGCGGCCAATACTCGCTGACTGCGCTGCCTTTGAGACAAATCGACTTTTTGCGCTAAAAATAAATAGTTGACATACAAGGGGGTTCTTCAATCCTCATAATAAATGTTGTGTCGATACATTCATTACATCGGCAGTTATTAGGTTTTTGAGTTGAATTCCTCCACTGTTCCTCCGTTCCCTTCGGCAGATTTGTCTGTAAATCTATAAGTAAATCGCTTCATGTTACGTTCGCCTTGAGACGTGGTGACTGCCCAACTATATGGCTGAATAATGGTCCCTCAGCAGCACGACAAAGACCTTCGATACTTAGGACTCTACCTTGACAGACGACTGACCTGGAACACTTTGGTTACGCAGACTCGACAGAAAATGAAACGACGATTCGGACTACTCAAAAGACTACTAGACAAGCGATCTCAACTTTGCCTCAACCATAAACTGTGAGTCTACAAGGCCATTATCAAACCTATCTGGACGTATGGCGTTTAGCTCTGGGGTTCTGCCAAGTCCAAAAGAATTCTAGCTATTCAAAATAAAATCCTCCGAACAATTACAAAATGTCCATTCTACGTATCAAACTTAACATTACATCATGACCTAAACATACCATTCTTACACGAAGTAACTCAACTGCTCTGTACAAATCTGCACAAGTTCAAGCCACATCCGAACACACTGGCGGAAGCAATGTCCTTGCCGGGGAACCCTCCTCGGCGACTAAATCAACATTGGCCGCGTGAACTCCTGCCTGAGGAAGCACTGCTGCTGACCAGCCGCTTCATCGCGGAGACTCACAAGGGACTCAAGTGATGTGTTCTTCCTTTTATTCTGTTCATATTTCCTTATTGCGATGTATATTCACAGTCGGAAACAAAATAAATGTGAAAAAAAGATCTATAAGTAATCTATAGATAGATTAATCATTAGAGGGTTCTGGATACACATATAAAATTTCGTGTCGATACATTCATTCTATCGGGAGTTATCGAGTTTATTGATACAAAGACGCACTATTTTTTTTTTCATTTTTGGAGTGAGGAGGTCTCGGAAAACAAGAAATTTCGTTGAAAACTCAACATAGGAATTCTGACCGACTACACAACTCCTATACTTCGTGTAGCTGGGGGGGAATTAAAACAGAAGAGATAAAGGACAGAAAAATAAATTCAAGATGAGATAATTGTGGAACCAAGACAAGAAGTTTTAAGACGAATGAGATCATTGAGCTTTGGGATGAAACAAAGGGATTTAGGAAGAGAGTTTATCTCCAAGTTCAGTTTTATTTATTTTTTTATTATCGTAACGTTATGTCCTTTGTTATAACTCTAGGTAATTGTCTTGTCCATTTCAGGCTTGAGATAGAGACATTTAAAAAAAATATATGTATATTGTAGAATTAGGGGGGGGGGGGGGTGTAATTATTACCTTAATCCTTATTCCCTTTGGCCGATTTGCCTGAAAATTGATAGGTGTTGTCCCTATAGGGTTTTAGTCACACAAATAAAATTTCGTGTCAATACATTCACTCTATCGGGAGTAATCGTGTTCATAGACACCGGGGGAAGTGAAAACTTTAAAATGTACAATTGTACTTTGATATTGAAACATGAACCTCAATTCTGCAGTGTAGGCAAACTGAGAAGAAGATTAACAATATTTCCCAGGCACTTATTATCAGATATAGGGGAGGGATGTCGAAAAAACATCGCCTCAATCATCAAGGGAAATGCTAGATGATTCATGTACTGAGCATAGATGCAACAGCTAGTCGATGTCTGCGATAGCTCATAGCATCCATTCCAATCGAAGTGCTAAACGCTCTTTGTTAGTTTCCTAGCTATACCAAGTATAGGAGACGTTATGCAATATGAGAGAAAAGTTTAATTTGAAGTTTTGGTAAAATATATGTTTATTCTATACGCTGGGAAAATATATGTTTATTCTATATGCTGGGAAAATATATGTTTATTCTATATGCTGAGAAAATATATGTTTATTCTATATGCTGGGAAAATGTATGTTTATTATATTTGCTGGGAAAATATATGTTTATTCTATATACTGCGAAAAACTTTGCAATGCTTTAAAATGTACTGTGATACTCAACCTATATATCGTCCGTCTAAACGTGATACCTCATATGTGCAAGGAGAGACAAAAAACTGATTAAAAAAAAAATTCTTTATAGGAAACCTCAATTTTTTCGACATTTGTAAGTGAGATGCATATGCATGCCATGAATTGTTTTTAAGCTAGTTTGCAAATCCAAGTAAAGAATTAACGTACTTGACGGAGTTACGAGGTTTCACCACAATTTCATTTCCATTTCTTTTGCAAAGTATCACATCAAACCGTAATTCATGTTTTTTTTTTGTTTTTTTATGTCGTATCCTAGTCCCACTAGATCAATAGAGTTTTTTTTTCTTTTTTTTTGGTAAAAAAAAAAGATTTTTGGAAAAATATCACGATATTCACTATTTACTTTATCTCGACTTTCGTGTTCTTGGTAAAGAAGAGGAACAACTGAACATTCGAATGGTGGCGCTTTGTACTTATTCTCAAATCCTCTGGCAGGTGGCTCAACTTGTCCCAGCCATAACAAGTATAGGGGAAGTTATGATATCAAACGCGATAACTCCCGATTGAATGTATCTATCGACATGAAATTTTATATGGGTATCCAAAACTCCGTATGGACAACACCTATTGATTTTCACCTAATTCGGCCAAAGGGGAGGGGGAATTAGGGTAGAGGCTTAACACAAAAACTATAATAACTGTTGTTGTAGTGAATATATTGACTCGAAATTTCATAAGTACCTACAAATTATAGAAATAAATTACATATCTTCAATGAAGGAAGTATATAAGTGATTGTTTTGATTCCCTTCTTACGATATACAGCGAGGCAGAGTACGGAACCTCAGGCCGCTTTATACTCCGCTGGGGAAACACAAGGACGCAAAAAGAAAAGAAAATGAAGAATAAAAACAAAAACTTCAATCAGATTCAGAGATACCTTCCAAGGTTAGTAATTCTGTAATGAGGGCGTAGTATAGAGAGGAGGGGGGGGGGGGGGGGCTGGACCAGGAAATAGTGCCCGAGGGGCCTCCCCACAAAATCCTGCATATCGTTTTTATTTCAACGAGTTAAGGGCGCTGGTAGCTCAGAGCTAGAATGCTTTTCTACTGAACTCAAGTAGTGGGTTCGAAAACCAGGCCGAGGCCCTAAGGTCTTTTATCTGGTAGATGAAAAAACCTTGAGCATGCCGTCCTTCAGATGAGAAATTAAGCGATGGTTCCGAGTCTGTACGATGTCAGGTACTCGTTAAAGACCCGTACCCTAGGTGAAAAAAATTTAGGTTAGGCAAAATTTACGACTCCCATAGTAGAGTCGGGCTCATGTCTTCCGTCGCTCTGGTGGAAAGAGCGATCTAGTAGTAGGCGATATGATCTCATAGTTAAAGCCCGGGCATATGTCACAATAACTAACAGGGCCGCGACAACGTTCTTCCCAAATTTTCTTTATAATTTTTGAAGAAATCTTTAAGGTCCTTCTCTCGAATTTGAGTTAGTAATAGCGCTTTTTCATCTCCCTGGTGAACATGAGTCCTAACCAATACTAAATTTTTATTCACCTAGAGTAGGGATCTTTAACAAGTATCTGACAACTTAACGTCGTCAGGTTTTAATATAGTCAGTTTACTGAATGTGCATTTTAATAAACATCAGGTAAGAGGAGAGGCTTGGAATTTCAGCTTGGAAATCCCCGAGGATAAACAGTTAAGAATTTGTTTGGCTTGAAAATATTTTCTTTCCTGTCTCATAATAGTGGCAAAAATAAAAATTCAATTAAAGATACAATTTATGTATAATATATTATTATTCATTTAGTTAGTTATTATGACTCATGTCTGGTCTTTAACTAAGACAGCGTTTCCCAACCTTTTTTGGATCGCGTACCACTTGGTAGTACATCATGCTAAATTGTACCACTTCGTAAAAATGATTGTATTTCGTGAAATTTGTTATTGCGAGTGTGTTATTTTTTTTGCATTATAAATTTTATAGGTTGACCATGTATTCACATCACATAATGAGACAAATTACATTGAAACACGCCTAAACGTCATGTCGGATCATAAACTCACTCATATATATATATGTTACAGTGAGTTTATAATCCGACATGACGTTTAGGTGTGTTCCAATGTAATTTGTCTCATTATGTGATGTGAATACATGGTCACCCTATAAAATTTATAATGAAAAAAAAATAACACACTCGCAATAACAAATTTCACGAAATACAATCATTTTTACAAAGTGGTACAATTTAGCATGATGTACTACCAAGTACCGAACGAAGTATATAACCATTTTTTATTAGCTCATAGCATTATCGACCAGTAGTTTTGTCACAAAGAAATCGAATTATACCTAAATAGGAATCAAGAAAGTAGGAAATTATATAGCTTTCAAGAAATGGGAAAGGACATTAAATATGTTGATTCCTTTATGAGTTATACTTCGTCAAAAAGTGAGCAACAACAACAATAACAATAATAATAATCTTTATTGATGAGACTTAGCCCAAAATGTAAGTTACAATTTGTGAAGTATACTTATTTAAATAAATTAGTAAAGGGGAAAAAAAATCAATATACAGATATATTTACATTATATTTGTGTAAGAATAACAATAATTAAGCTTGAATATAACTAACGATTAAAGTTATATAAGTATTACCCATTTATTTTTTGCCTTCCAAGTAGATAGCAATAACAAACCTGTCGGCAGAGATGGACATAATCATAATCAATGATTAAGATTACGATTATGATTACGATTATAATAAAAACAATTGGGTGATTACTTGATTACACGATTGTAATCGTAATCACGGCCATGATTATGATTGTAATCGAGTAATCATGTAATCGTAATCATGTAATCATAATCATGAAATCATAATCACAATGTACACATGATTACACAGCGCAAACCATCGCCTTCGATTTCCTTTCATTTTAAATTGTTTTATTTTTTACACTAATAAGTAATTTTTTTAAGTTTATTACGTAACCAAAGTGCTATTACCATTTTTTTTAAATTTGATACCCACGAAATCCCCCGATTACAGTAATTGTGATTACATGATTACACTACTTGATTATGATTACATGATTACTTGATTATGATTTATGATTACATGATTGCAATCGTAATCACGATTTCTGATTACGATTATAATCATGTAATCATGATTCATTTTAGCTAGATTCACAGTGCGGTAGTATCAAGTATAAAATAGCAATGATGATTAAGTTTTATTTTCTCTGTAATCACGTAATCATTGATTACGATTATGCCCCTCTCTGCCTGTCGGGAAGCACTATCATCTTCAGTATCTGTAACCATAGATATTGTTTAGTCAACAACGTTCATATGTAAACACTGCTAATCCGTCTCTCTGTCTGGTACCCAGACCCCTGCTATAGTTGCCCGTGAGTGAACGTATTATAAGTTATTTTTTATTGCCGTATTTTATTACGGCCCTCCTTCTTTTTTTGGTTTTCTCGAACTTCTTTTTTGGACTTGCTATCTGCCAGTGTCCCCGTTCAGCCTTGTCTTCGTTCGTCCGACGAGTTTCGTTCTTCGGATCTCAGCGTTCTTCGGGTTCCATCATCCTTCGAAGATCATTTTTGTTTGTACTTTAATTTCACATTTTCACCACACTGTGGTTGCCATCAAATTGGGTATTCAAACATTGTTTATTAGGGAACTACTTTCCTTGTACCTAGTCCATAGTCGATTATATTTTGTATTATATTACTTTCAGTGATTATTTTTTAACAATATATATATATATTAATAAAGTTGGAACACCCGGTTAGAGCCATCTACTGGTGATTACTTTGAACAACTACGATTGCTAGAAAAAGCGGTAAATTTACAATTAATAAAAAACAGTTAAAATATCGAAAAGAATCGACATCTGTAAAAAATAAATGGCATATTCGCGTTCAGCACATTACTTTCATACACTAAACACAAAGAAATAAATATAAATAATTTTTTGTTACATAGTGTAATAGGTGCATGTGAGCTTTAGGTTAACTATTCCATCTGTAATCAGAATCTACATTTTATATATAACATATATTTATTGAGTAGACATTTCTATATTTTAATTTTGACTAGGTGAATGAATATAGAGGTCGATACAATAAATATGTTCTATAAAATGAAGATTCTGATTGTTAGAAGGAATAGTTAACCTAAAGAACACATGTATTATAGATACTGATGATGGGTGTGCTTCCAGAAACGTTTGAAATTGTTATTTTTTGATAAGGCAAAAAATAAATGGGAGAAGTGATGCTGTAATAATATATTATATATAAATTAAGAATCTCCTTCCAAAACCCAAAAAAGTAAATTACTATATTATAACTAGGTAATTTAAATGTTTAAAATGATGATTGTACATTTAACAAAATGATTATTGATAACATGAGAGTATTAATCAAATTGAAATCAAGAGATACCTTTAAAATAATTAACAAAAACTATTTATTAATATTTATTTATTAGAGACATAAGCACAGGACTAATATAAATAATTAATAAGATGTATCAGTCCAACATAATTTATTTTAACCACAAAGTTGTTAAAATTGTGGTAGTATTGTGGTTAAAATAAATTCTGTTGGACTGATACATCTTATTAATTATTTAACAAGTAAGTCCACTACATCTGCCTACACCAAGAAATGAACTAGTATAATATATTTAATCAAAAGTATAAGGTGGCGCCTGGAACGGTGGAGGGGATAGCAAATTGGATTTTCTAACTGGATCTACAGAATGGATTAATGACCTCTAGCCAGGCCTTATTATATTATATAGAAACATGCATCTTCCAGATTGCCTTCATGGTCCAATTGCCATCTTCCAGATGGTTCTATATGCAAATTTACCATTTCAAAATTATATACAAGGTATATTTGTTGTAGGAGGTTCGAAGTATATAATAATAAGTGACACATCAGTTTAAAAGGAATTATTGGTAGTGGTAATTTTATAGTTAGAAAAAAAAAAAAAAAAATTATGTGATGTGACCATTACAGGACTTTCTTATACCATCCACGCTGAGATCATTCTCTCTCATCCTCCCCTATCTCATAATCATTCCATACTGTCATTACTGGGTATATGAAAGTAATGATCAGCAGTATTTTTTTTGTTTACAGCATAATTTTGAGAACGACTTTCTTATACCCAGTAATGTCAGTTTGAAATGATTTCGATAACGGAGAGGGAGAGGGATCTGCAAGCGTGGTTGGTATAAGATAGTTCTGTAATGGCCACGTCACATATATTTAATTTTTTTCTTTTTTTTATAATTTTTCATTAAAAACTGTTAATAGTTAGTTGCTATGACTCATGCCCGGGCATTAACTTCGAGGTCATATCGCCTACTACCAGAGCGCTCTTTCCTCACTCTGGTGGACATGAGACCGACTCTACTATGGGAGTCTTAAATTTGCCTGCCCTAAATTTTTATTCACCTACAGCAGAGTGAATTTAACGAGTACCTTACAATGTACAGACTCGGGACCATCGCTTACTAAGGACCTCGGCCAGGTTTTGAACCCACGATCTTGAGCTCAGAAGGCAAGCACGTATACCACTGAGCTACCGGCGCCCTCAACTCTAGTAATAACAAAATATTTTATAATTCGATGCTATAATGCGATACAATTTAAATAAATGTTAAATTTTCTCTTTGTGGGCACTGGTAGCTTAGTGGTATGAGTGCTTGCCTTCTGAGCTCAAGATCGTGGATTCGAAACCCGACAGAGGCCCTTAGTTTATTTTATTAGGGAGGTAAAATAAACTTAAGCACGCCGTCCTTCGGATGAGACGTTAAGCGATGGTCCCGAGCCTGTACGATGTCAGGTACTCGATAAAGACCCCTACCCTAGGTGAATAACAATTTAGGGTAGGCAAAATTTAGGACTCCCACAGTAGAGTCGGGCTCATGTCCACCAGAGTGATGAAAGAGCTCTCTAGTAGTAGGCGATATGACCTCGTAGTTAAAGCCCGGGCATGTCACATAACCTAACCTAACCAATTTTTCCTACAGAACTATATTTTTCATTCTTTGAGGTGGAATTCGTGGATTTAATAGCTATTAGAATTTTAATAAGTTGATTAATTTCCAATCGGGTAAAATAAAAAATAAAAATCTTAAAAATTGTATTGCTCCCGTGGACTCCAAGTTAAAAAAAGGAGCGTTTTACAATTTTTAGGATTTTCTCAAATGCGACTTACTATTGGAAGGATGAATTGGTTGTGTTAACATTAATTTTTCTTTTTCCTATATTTCGTATATGTGACTGCAATAACATATAACTTGTTTTCTACAATAAATAAATAAAAAAAAAAAAAAAATAAAAAATAAGGAAAACAGGACCACCTGAGAAAACTTTTATTCAAAATGAAATATGTATTTTAGTTTTCTCTATTAATTTACTTTAAAAGCTTTTAGAATATGTCATAAACATAAACGGTAACTTTTAAGATGCACTTAGGCCCCATCAGTAAAATGGTCTCAATTTTCGACCGATTTCGACCAAAATCAAATCAGATCTAAGTAAGCAGATGTGACCCCTTAATGTCAAATTTTACGTTCATAGCTACAATCTACATCATCGCAAAAATGGTCAAAACGAATTCAGGGGACCTTGAAACGTGAAAATCCGTTGAAACCTCCATCTTGAATTTTTGCACGATTACAATAATTTCTTATACTAACGTATAAAAAAGTAAACAGATTTATACAAAGTTGGTTCGAGGTTAGGTTTGGTTAGGTTTCATGACTTGTGCCCGGGTTTCAACTACATATCGCCTACTACCGAGCTCTTTCGTCACTCTGGTGAACATGAGCCCGACTCTACTGTGAGAGTTCTAAATTTTGCCTACCCTAAATTTTTATTCACCTAGGACTTTAACGAGTACCTGACATCGTACAGGCTCGGGACCATCTCTTAACGTCCCATCCGAAGGACGGCGTGCTCAAGTTTATTTTACCTCCCAGATAAAATAAACTAAGGGCCTCGGTCGGGTTTCGAACCCACGATCTTGAGGTCAGAAGACAAGCATGCTTACCACTGAGCTACCGGCGCCCTCAAGTTGTTTCGATTTTTATAAACTTTTACATGTAGCATCCTTATAACCCGATCCAAACATAGACCAGGTGACATCTCAATATTTTTAACAGGAAGGGAGGGGGTTGTAAGTGGACCAAAATAACTTCTAACTCTTTAACGATTGATTTTATGTTCAGGAAACTTGCATATAAACACCTTTTTTTTACGTCTAAACTGTTTTCACTTTGGTGCTAATATTTTCTTTAAGTAACAAGTATTAAAAAAAAAAGTCATCGGTGAATCACCGGCTATGTACATACCCGGAAAGAATTAATCAATTAAGTTTTCGCTTTCCGTTCGAAGGCAATCGACAGTTTGAGATAAAATTCGATATTTGACATACATTGTGGCTTCTGAATCCCCACTAAATGTTGTGTCGATACATTCATTACATACAAAAAACAGTTTTTGTGTTGAGACTCCTCCTAATCCCCCGCTTTCCATTGGCCGATTTGACTGAAAATCAATAGGTATCGTCCTTAGACGGTTCGAGATGCACATATAAAATTTCATGTAGATACATTCATTCTATCGGGAGGTATAGTGTTCACAGAGGCATATACATAAAAATAGAAATATTTTTTTTTTTCATTTTTGGAATCAAAAGATTGGAAAACTTGTGGAATTTCATCCGCATCGAATTTTTTGACCGATTATAAACTTCCCCTATACTTCGTACAGATGGGAGCGTGGAGTAAAAATCAACAATCCGTTTAGGGGCCGCAACCCCTAGTCCGTCCAATCAGCAACGGTCTAGCATCTCAGACCTAAGTAACTGTAAAACTGGTTGTTCTTGTAAGTTAGGTGTTTATCCTAAAGTGTTTATCCACCTTTACCAATATTTGTTTCACGTCCCCAACTTCATGTACACAATTTTTAAATAATCAAAGGCCTTCTATTTATTTCTCCCGAATGTCAATGTTGAATTATTTGAATTACGAGGCTACCTGGTTGTCAAGTATGTATTTAATTTCTTCAATAACAAACAGCCACGATATTTATTTAAATAATGTGCCTGCATATCGATCATTTGTATTCCAATGTGCTTAACCAGAAATAAAATAATTGCGTTCAAAAAATAAATCAAAAACCAATTGCATATAAATTGAAATGAAATTTATTTATACCCTTGAGAGTTAGTTATTATGACTTGTGCCCGGGTTTCAACTACATATCGCCTACTACCGAGCTCTTTCGTCACTCTGGTGAACATGAGCCTGATTCTACTGTGGGAGTCTTCAATTTTGCCTACCCTAAATTTTTATTCACCAGCAGAGGTCTTTAACGAGTACCTGACATCGTACAAGCTCATCCATTACTTAACGTCCCATCCGAAGGACGGCGTGTTTAAGTTTATTTTATCCCCCAGATAAAATAAACTAAGAGCCTCGACCGGGTTTCGAATCCGCGAACTTGAGCTCAGTCAGCAAGCACGCATACACTGAGCTACTTGCGCCCTCCTACACCCTTGAGATGAATTGTTTTAAAAAAATGAACAACTGACACTTTGGTAACCTTCATCCAAAAGTCAATTTTCTAACAGTAGCTTGGAATATGCATACGGGCCATACCTAATGGCATAAATTATAATCCATGATGCAGTTTTTAGCCTTTTAAAATGTTACCTCAGTACAAATAGGTTGCAAAATAAAAACGTAGACTGATTTCTCATACATTTTAATATTTAGTGCTATCCGGCTTTCGAGGTTGGCATCAGAGTAGGAGCTCATGCGTGTTCGAAACTTAGCCGAGTTCCAGAAGTTTTTTTGTCTGGGAAGGTAAAAAAACACATTAAATACCCCGGCATTTTTCCCAGAGGTCTTCTTCTTTTTTTTTTTTTGTTGTTTTACAATATTTCGGGACACTTCTAGGTCTCTTGAATCAGTTCACAGTGACCAGAAGGAAGTGCCCCAAAATATTGTCAAAAAGAACAAAAAAATAATAAACCTCTGGAAAAAATCAGCCTTGAGAACCCCGTCTTTCGGATGAGATGCTGCGCGATGGTCCCGAGCCTGTACGATGTCAGGTCTGTGAGAGGTGAGATAGTTTTACTTTCCCAACTATACGAAGTTTAGGTGAATTCAGTTAATCGGTCAGAAAATCGATATTGAGTTTTCACAGGAATTTCACGTTTTCCGATCGCCGGATGCTGAAAATTAAAAAAAAAGAAATTGCTATGTGTCAGTGAACACGATCAGATGGAATGAATGTATCGATATGAACTTTTATGTGTATATCTAGAACCATATAATGACAACACCCACTGAATTTCAGTCAAATCGGCTAAAGAAAAAAGGGGTTTATAAAGGGGAGGGGCGTACTTTACACAAAAACACTATACACTGCGATATAATGGATGTATTAACACACCATTTAGAATGAGGAATCAGAAGCGGGGACCCACAGAGAACTTTTTTATTTTTTACCTGTGAAATAATCACTTCTCACTACATCAGCCATACTGTTATTGTGTATTCTCCATTTGGTGAACAAAGACTACAGTCTTACAAGATGAGCTCTAAAGGAGCTCGATGCTCAAATGTTCGACCCAAGAAGCTGTTTACTCGACTAACGTAGATTGGGTCTGTTGCTTCGTTCACTTCTTCAACACATTGTTTTGTTACAATTACGAAGACAGCCTGTTTCAGACAGGCTTCATCTCATTACATTTATAAAGGCGAGTCTCAGAAAGGTCGTGTGAACTCAGACATGATACACACCATCCAATAGTCTGTCCTTGTGAAGCTAATAGAGTAACCAGATAAAGCAGATATAGCGTTAGGCATAATGTCCAGGCATGTCTCAGCCTGGAGGGCCTCGGTAGCATGAGGCTCGAAACCCGGCCGATGCCATTAGGTTTTTCTACTGGATGCCGAGCCTCTACAAAGACAGGTACTCGTTAAAGACACCCTACCCTGGGTGCATAAAAATTTCATATTAAAACATTCGGGACTCCGACAGTAGAGTAGAGCTCATGTGCATCAGAGTCACGAAAAAGAGCTCTGGTAGTAGGCGATATGACCTCGTAGTTGAAGCCCGGGCATGAGTAGCATGATTTTATGGAGTTCGGCTGAGTATCCATCCAGTATCTATTAAAACTGTAATAACGGATAGACCAACCAGAGGTCACTTTTATAGCATGAGGCTTAACAGCGCAGCGCTTCAGTATTTAACGGAATTTTATAGGGGAATATATACAACAAAAAAACCTAATAACTGCCGACCAGAGGGAGGAAAGTTGTACGCATTTTATATATAGAACCAGGACCCAAAAATAACGCCAAAGAAAGGAGGGGGGGGGGGGACACAAAAAAGGGGCTAAAAACTTCCACATACTTACAAAATTTAGGTAAACAACACCCTCCCTTCCATTCGCGCTCCGCAGTCGGAAAAATAGAAGATTGTTTCAACTATTTATTACAAGTTTCCACAATAGTTAGTTATTATGACTCATGCCCGGGCTTTAACCACGAGGTCATATCGTCTACTACCAGGCCGACTCTGGGAGTCCTAAATTTTTATTCACCTAGGGCAGGGGTCTTAAACAAGTACCTGAAATCGTACAGGCTCGGGACCATCGCTTTTTTTCCAACTCTGTTTTCTCCTTAAAACGGACCAGCTGTTAATAATAAATTGTATAATAAACTCAAGTTGTTGGAAGGTTCTCCAGAAAATATAGAGAAGGTAGCATTTTTACCAGAGTGAATTAACTTCGGGGGGGGGGGGGGGGGGGGGGGGGGGGGGGGGGCTTAAATTGAAATTGCTCTTCCTCAAGTTTAATACTACTTTACTAACACTTATTTGGTTTTTACAACTTCAGGAAGAACAAAAATAAAAAAAAAGTAATTCCCAACTTCCTTCCTTTCGCATTATATTTTCGTTCAGGTTCAGGAAGATGTTTCATCCTTAAGGAAATTAAAAACATGGTATATTTAGTGAACCAACGTACTTAGTGAGGTAGCTAGGATGTGGTGAATCTCACTGGAATGTATAAGAAAGTCACTAAGTCAGTCACTAAGAGAGCGCCAATAGATCACAGATAGTGTGCCCTGTCTACTGAATCAACGCCGAGGACGTTAAGGGATGAAAAATTATAGATAAAGGTTTGTAATAGGTCAGAATTTTTTTTTTTTTACTGAATAGAAAATTCTTCATATTTTGAATATTTACAATCAGTATAAACTATAAGAAAATTTGATAGATGACATTAAACATTAAATACATAAAAAAAAAAAAATTAAAAATATATACAACGAAAGCATATGATTATGTACAAAATAATAGGTAAAAAATATACAAGTATACATACATAATATATAATAAAATAATAATGGTCACTGCAATTTAAATAATAATAAACATAAACATAAAACAATAATAATAAAGATAAAATAAAATCAACATAAAAGTCCTTCAACTGGAGACCCCTCGAAACGCCCCGGTTCTCTGTCATCCCCATCCCTCCAACTTAATGGGGACAGGGGAGACCGCGGGGGCTATAGTGATCCCCCCTGCCTTCTGGCCCCGCCAATCCCTGTCCAGCAGTGGAGGCAGGCCAAGAAGGAAAGGAGAGTTGAAGGTAAGAGGATCTGGTCATCACTGGCACTCCCTAAATCAGATGGCAGATCTCTCGGCCAGCGCCGCCTCAGTCTTCGGGGGGGGGGGGGGGGGGGGGGATTATTTGGATGGGAATGGGATGACAAGAGTCGAGCAACTGGATTGACGTGGGAAGAAAGGTTAGAGTGGAATTTAGAGAAGCGGGACTTGATGAGGTCAATAACATAGGGAACTTTAAGGTCATTGTGGAGGGTAAGGTTGGACACATAGAAGGGTGCATCGACAATTGTTCTTATAACTTTGGATTGGAAGGACGCTTGATGTTAGATAGCTTAGGGTCAGAAATAGGTTAGTTTTTTATCAGTATTTCATTTCTGGTTGTGAGATTCTGAAATTTTAATGATATATTTTTTAACAGTTACACTTTTCTTCAATTTATTTATACAATATGGCAAATATAGATGTTTCGGGGAGAACTCCCATCAGTAATTTTATGTCTTTAGTCGCCTCACAATAAAATCTCTAGAACAAAAACAAAATTCCTACGTCTGGCAACACTCCTTCACCTAATCCCGCTAAATAATCATTAGTGGAAAAACTGTTGAAAGAAGAGGTGAATTGTAATACAGAACTCCGCCTGAAATATGTATACTGCGCGATGTAAGATTTTCGCATGGAATAAGGAGTGTGAAATAACTGCAATTATTAGCGTTTTGGAGTTAAGCCCTCCTCCTTACTAATTCTCCCCTTCAGCTTCAGGAAACACTCATAAAACATTACATTGGGAGTTATTATAAACACAGATACACAGACTAGACATTTTTCTTTTTTTTCTTACCAGGGATTATTTAAATATATAAACTTTCGGCGACATTTTATAACTGTTGAAATAGGTAGCACGGGATATTATATTTACCTGCTTATATTAATTATATGCACTTAGATAGATCCTATACTAACCTATTTGATCTTGCAAAGCCTAACTTTGCAAGAACAGATAAAAAAAAGAAAGTTTACATTTGACTTAGAATAAATTATTATTTTATCACCGCCGACGTAATCGAACAAGAACGCCTCTTCAATCTGAGTTGAATCTACCTGAAATGATGTCATAAATGATGCTACACTTTTGTAACATCCTGAACAACATTATAGTCTAGTGTTTCGCAAGAAAGATACCGCGCCGCCAAGCTTTGAGTCTCAAGTACGTCTTATATTCTGCATGATATTTAGTCAACTATACTGCCTATCAGTGTATTTTTCTTTCACAAATTTTTTTTTTCTTCCATTATTATTTACTTTTTGGTTCAGTAAGTAAAAACGATTTCGCCCCTTCTCGCAAGTATTTTACCATAAGTTCAAAATTCCCTGAACTCATGCGTGATATCCTCATAGAAATAAAAGACGTTGTTTTCCCACTGTTTTTTTTTTCTCGATCTGAATCTGTTTTCAACGCAACCGAGTTATCATCAGTGGCGACTCTGTGAATATAAAATACAAATATGGAGAATAACTAGCAGGATACAGATTAACAAAATAAAAAAAAACATGCTTCCTTTCCAGCCAAATGAATAATGATTAATAGAGTGGACAATATCTTTTCAATGTAGAAGGAATTCGAGGTTCTGTCGTATGAATGAAAACTCAATATTTGGCCAACGTTTCGGAAACTATTTATTTCCTTCTTCAGGGCCTTATAATGACTTGAGTGGATGTATGTGGTGAAGGTGGTAAGTGTGTGTGTGAACACACACATCACACATCCACTCAAGTCATTGTAAGGCCCTGAAGAAGGAAATAGTTTCCGAAACGTTGGCCAAATATTGAATGTTTGTCATAAAATGTCTTCTGCTAATTTTTTATTTGAAGATTTCTAAATTCTGATTGGTTATTCTGGGGTAAAATACACAAACTACCCAGCACCGAATTATTTTCTATCACAATAGAAAATATTTCAGCCACTAAAAAGTAAAATGAAGGTGGGTTAGGTTAGGTTAGGTTTTATGACTCATGCCCGGGCTTTAACTACGAGGTCATATCGCCTACTACCAGAGCGCTCTATCGTCACTCTGGTGGACATGAGCCAGACTTTTCTACTGTGGGAGTCCTAAATTTTGCCTACCCTAAATTTTTATTCACCTAGGGCAGGGGTCTTTAACGAGTACCTGACATCGTACAGGCTCGGGACCATCGCTTAACGTCCCATCCGAAGGACGGCGTGCTTACGTTTATTTTACCTCCCAGATAAAATAAACTAAGGGCCTCGTTCGGGCTACGAACCCACAACCTTGAGCTCAGAAGTCAAGCACGCATACCACTGAGCTACCGGCGCCCTCAAAATGAAGGTGTATTCCTCCACGCCAGAGGTACATGATAAGTAGTGGTGGTTCCAGAGTCGACGATTCTAGTCGAACAGACGTAAGTTGAGATAGGAAGATCGATCAAAAATGGGGCAATTATAACGTTTTTATTGCAAAAAAAAAAATACATTAAGTAAAATAAAATGAATTTACAACAGTTTCTAATAACTAAACTAAAGAGGGGGAAGATTTTAAAAATTCTGGGTAAAATATAATACAAAATGAGGAAAGTTGAGTTCTTGAAAGAACGTTAACTTGAATTAACATGTTTTAGCAAAATTTAAAAAAATCATCACAACACCGTCTCATTTGAATTAATTATGACATTTTTTCTCATCCTTGTCCCTAAGATTCATAATTATTAGACAAAGGAGTCTAATTAAAGTACGCGGCTTTTGCAAATTTTATCCATACTTTATACTTTCCCCAGCTATACAAAGTATGAAATCGGTCAAATATTCGATGTTCAGTTTCATGGAAATTTCATGTTTTCCGATCCTTGATTCAAAAAAAAAAAAAAAAAAGAAAGTCCTGCCTGTGTCTGTGAATGCGATAACTGCCGACAGAAAGGATATTATTATATATATTGAGCCAGGGGCGAAGCCAGGGGGGGGAGGCAAAGTTAAGCTACGAGGGTGGGGGTTATAGACTCCCCGGGGGCACAGCCCGCAGTTTCCGTGGTTAGCAAGCATTGCAGATTTTTTGTTATTAATTTGGGAGACTCGGACCTCTAGAAGCTCCCTCTGAGGTAACCACTAGACTGTAATACTTAAGTTGACTTTACATGACCAGCAAAAATGCAAAACGCAGCAGCAGCAAATGCACGCTGTGGTTTCTGTGCTTTTAGAATTAAATGACTCACAGCCAATAGCGTGCATTAACTGCTGCTGCGCTTTGCATTTTTACTGCGCATGTAAAATCAGCTTTGCAAAAAGTATAACATAAATGACGTTTTTGAGCGAGGAAATGAAATGATCGAATTCATTTATATTTAAATTATATGACTTGTTTTGTACATGTACATTTATGTAACAGCTGATTGCTGATTTAGGAATCAGATGCACAGGAAATTTGAAGATTCTATTGGTAACTTGCAAGCAATCCATTTTTAATAAAAACTATTTTTTTAGTTTATTTAATTTTTATCTTGGTTTTTTGGCCCCCTGGCTACGCCCCTGACGGCACCTATTGACTTTCAGCCAAATCAGTAAAAGTAAAGAAGGGAATCACTTCTGTGTATGTAATCAATGTGTCGACATGAAATGTTATCATGCTTTGACAGGGTTTTGGATTTACTTATAAAATGTCATGTCAATAAATTTATTACATCGACACATATTAAAATTTTTAATAAGCCCTATTCCCCTTTCTCTTTGGCCGATTTGGTTGAAAATAAATAGGTGTCGCCCATATGAGGTTTTGGACATAAATTTCGTATCGGGACATTTATCCTATGGGACTTATCGTGTTGACATATATACGAGTACACACCCAGACAGGAAGATTTTTTTTTTCAAACTCAAAATCAAATTTTTAATTTCTTACTCTTCTCTTCTATACTTCGAATTTCTGGGGATGTAGAAGATACTGACAAGCAAAAGACTCTAATGACTGAGGGAGGATTGAAGAGATGACAGAAACACTAATTTCCAGAGAGGCTTCATCGGGTTGTCCTTCCAAGCTACTCGTAGATTAATCTACATCTCTTTTAGACTCTTCTCCTTCAAGATCTATCAATCACTGAGAATTTGTCTGAAGGATCAGTCCCGTTGCCTGTTAAGTATTATTGATAAACCCGTTTTAACTTGCCCAGCTAGGCGATGTATTAGGAAAGTTATGTAATCGGTCAAAAATTCTATGTGGAGTTTTCAACAGAATTTCATGTTGTCCTCTAGATTCCAAATATGAAAAAAAAAACGTTTCTCTCTGTCTGTGTCTGTGAACACGATGATTCCCGATAAAATGAATGAATCGACACAAAATTTCATATATAAATCCAGAACCCTCTAACAACTACACCTATTGTTTTTCCGTCAAATCAACCAAAGAGAAGGGGGGGATTAGGCTTAACTCATCTCTAATAACTGCCGTTGTAGTGAATATATATCGAGATAAAATTTTGTATGTGAATTCAACATCCCATAAGGACGAGAACGATTAATTTTCAGCGGGGTCGACAGAAGGGAAGAGGGGTTTAGGGGAGGGGGCTCAATTCAAATTTAGTATGAGTATTTAGGAGCCCCGATCTAAGACAACTGTTAGTTATTATGACTCACCCCCGGGCTTTTAACTACGAGGTTATATCGCCTACTACCAGATCTCTTTCGTCACTCTGGTGGACATGAGCCCGACTTTACTGTGGGAGTCTTAAATTTTGCCTATCCTAAATTTTTATTCACCTAGGACAGGGGTCATTAACGAGTACCTGACATCGTACAGACTCGGGACCATCGCTTAACGTCCCATCTGAAGGACGGCGTGCTTAAGTTTATTTTACCTCCCAGATAAAATAAACTAAGGGCCTCGGCCGGGTTTCGAACCCACGATCTTGAGCTCAGAAGGCAAGCACGTACACCACTGAGCTACCGGCGCCCCTAAGTCAACTAATTCATTCTGGAGAAGTACATTGCTGGTGATTCACTCTTTTTAAGTAAACAAAGAGGACGACAAACATTAATCAATAAAATACAGATTTTGAGATTTTCAAAAAGCAATTTTTCCAAATTAATCAAGTGCTTTCCTTCACCTTTCATTCATTATTAATCACTCAACATTAGGATAACTTATTTTCAGCCTAATGAGCCCAGACGCAAAAAACGATTAATTAAAAGTTGCGTCTAAAACTTCCCACTTCTGGGTCTACTTGTGACAATAAATAATCAACACTACTATGAGTAACTCTTAATTAACTATTTCCCAAGAGTACACGTTTAATGATCCGGCCAGTCCAAAAGAAAACTCGATGAAACCTAATTGTCAAAAGGAAAATCACAACTATCTTTATATAACTAAAAGAAAAATCACTATTCCAAAAGGAACAACATTACTTACTTTCTAAGAAGTTAATTCTCAACTAAATACTAAAAAACTAGATCATTAAACTTTGAAAGCAACAACTATTTATTGTTTTGTAGTTAAGGTTGATCAGATCCTGATAACCGAGGATGGTTCGTGGTTATACTGAATCCCTCCGTGCAGACAAGAGTATTTCCTAGTGACCTGATTATTCCGAACATGTGCTAACTGGAGCATGTTCGTTATTCTCTAGAGTACACACACACACGTTTCTGGTTCTGTGGCCCAGTTCACCTCAGTTATCTATCGTCAGGGCTCACCTAACTTACGTCTTCTACGAAAATCTCACCCATATCAGGATTAAAAAAAAAAAATGTGGAATCACAAATTATATATGGAATCACAAAATATATATGAAATCATAAAATATATATGGAATAACAAAATATATATGAAATCACAAAATTTCTATGGAATCACAAAATATATATGGAATCACAAAATTTATACGGAATCACAAAATATATAAGGAATCATAAAATATATATGGAATAACAAAATATATATGAAATCACAAAATTTATATGGAATCACAAAACATATATGGAATTACAAAATATACATGGAATAACAAAATTCCTGCAAATATTCGTGAATAATTGATAATGTATTTCCTCAGCTCGAATTAGTCATTGATTTAGCTGAAAATCAATACCTTATTACTCTAGAACTTCCGAATACTCATACTTGGAGTATTGTTGGACAGTTATTAGGTCAAGTTGGACAGTTATTAGGCCTCTTGAGTTGATCCCTCTTCATTACACAGTCAGATATTACGATTCAATTATTAACATATGAGCCGGTGAGAATGATAGTGGTGTAAGTCAAGTTTCCTTTATTTAGAGAAAATGAATGTTTCGTAAATTTGCTTATTAAAAATTACCTAAGGAAGATAAAAAGGCATATGGTTCAATTCTAGCCAACAATGCTTCAAGGCTTAAAACAATAAGTTGTGCAAGTTTTAATGTTTTTTTATTAACTGGTTTCAACGGACTTAAATCCATTACGCCACTTTCATTCCAAACCAAGATAAAAAGCCGATGAGAATGATAGTGGTGTAAGTCAAATTTCGTAATTTTGAGAAAATTAATATTTTGCAATTTTTATTTTTAAGCTTTACCAAGTGAGATAAAATGGAACATGTCTCAATTCCAGCCACTAAAGCTTTAAAGTGTAATAAAATCAGTTGTCCCAGTTTTTAGAATTTATTATTAACTAGTTTCGGTGCGTTCAAAACACTTACACTACTCTCATTATTAACCAAGATAAGATGTCATAAAAAAGAAAATTAACGAATTTCAAAATATTTATTCCAAATGAAATTTCATAAAACATTGACGATAATATCAATATTAATTATTAACGTAATTATTACCAAAAATCAAATTTAAAAGGCAAAGTTTATTAGCATAAGGCTTAAGCTGATAATCTTCAGAGTTTAGGTTAACGATGTTGAGTCTTTTTGTTCTTCGTAATAGATTAAGGGTCCAATATCCTCTCCAGCTACATTAGTAGTCGTGACAAGGTTTTGGAAAAAACAATGGTATAATGGTGGAATATATAGAAGCAGATCAATCATATCCCTTTTTTTAAATCTCCAACCGATCTCACATTCTTATATAACAACACCCTTGGTATTTTATGTACTTGCAGTGGCCCGCCCACTTTCGCCGGTTTCAAATTTAAAATCTGAAAATTCGTCTAATGATTCTTTGTAAAGAATTTGATATGGTCGGCATTTTTCATAACGTCCACTGCATTTTCAACCAGTTTACTTTACAATTTTCTTGGTCATATTTCCTTCTGGTACATTTTTTTTCCAATGAAGCAGTAGAAAAAAACTCACCGCAATTCATTTCACGTTCAGTGAACTTCTTCTGTCGCCTATCTGATTCCATAATGCTGTACCACTGGTAACAGCAAAAGTGTTATTTTAATTATCGCAAACCTTTTTTGTTTATCATTTATAGAAATTTAAATTTAATGTTTGTCAATCAACGTCTTGACTCTATTAGAGGAAGATTGGAAGTGAATCAGAAATGAACGTATTTACCTGCAATAAACAGATAAGAGTATAATACCAAAAATGTAAAGAAACGTTTATTTTTAATACCTATTGACTTACACCACTTTCATTCTCAACACGAATCTGGTTTTGTTAAAATTGATAATGATATTGTGTTTTTGCTGGCGATAGGTAAAGCTTTCAACTGAATTCACAATGTTAATTATTAGAGTAGTGATAAAAGAGCAAAAATTTTGTATAAACCCAATTTCGAAATTTTTTGACTTACACCACTCTCATCCTTACCGGCTAATATTTCAACCGTTCACTTGAGGGCAATATATTTATTCGGGAGGTAAAAAACCTTGAGCACTCCCTCCTTCGGAGTGGGCTTTAAGCGATGATCCCGAGCCTGTACGATGTCAGGTACTCGTTAATGACCCCTATACGAATAAACCAGGATAGGAAAAATTCAGAACACCCACTGTAGAGTCGGCCTCATGTCCACCAAAGTGACGAAAAAGCGTCCTAGTAGTAGGCGATATGACCTCATAGTTCAACCCCCCCCCCCCCCCCCCCCCCACCTTCCTCTGTTCTTCCCTTTAACCAATTCGGTTGAAAAATGTCAGATGTTTTTTTTATGGGGTTTTGAATCAACGGATAAAATTTCATGTCGATATATTGATGAGATCGACAGTTACTGTAAGAGCGGTATGTTTAGGTCATGATGTAATGTTAAGTTTGATAGGTAGAATGGACATTGTGTAATTGTTCGGAGGATTTTATTTTGAATAACTTGAATTTTTTTGATGTGAGAGGGCTTGGCAGAACCCCAGAGCTGAACGCACAAAAATCTTGGAGACTCCCAGTTCATGTTTGAGGTTAAGTTGAGATCGTCGTTTCATTTTCTGTCGAGTCTGCGTAACATGTTTGTTCCAAGTCAATCGTCTGTCAAGGTAGAGTCCTAAGTATCGTACGTCTTTGTCGTGCTTCAGAGGGACATTATTCAGCCATACAGTTGGGCAGCGTCACCACGTCTCCATTCGTTCTGGGGACTTATTTTTTTTTTCAGTATCAGGGGTTCAGAAATCATAAAATCCCGGGAAAAACACAACATCAAATTTCTGTTAGATTGCATAACATCCGTTATACTTTGTATAGCTGGGGAAATAAAAAAAAAAAACACTAAAATGTATGTAATAAAATAAAAAGGCTGAGATTTATCTACGAGCTCCCCAGCTTGGGGTCGTGTTTTCTGATTCATTTCACATATCTGGGGCCCCATAAAAAAATGGGAGGTCGAAAAATAAGGACGATCCCAACCCAGATGTGATCTAGGTATATGAGATAAAAGTTAACAACAATGGGCCCTACAAAAAGTTCACTGGAGCCGAACAGCACCGTCTATATAGTTACCTATGTCACACCATTGTCCATTGTCTTCTGTTTTACAGTTTATACTAATATTTATAACTACCTATATTAAAAGTTTGTTTACATTTATACCTCTACTGTGTGCCTTTTGTCCATAACCGGCTTTGATTTTGTGAGGTCATTTAAGCGTATTTTACGACCCCAGTCCTATCAAGTATAGGTAACGTGATCATTTATTTTTTTCTCAAAACGGGACAACTCACTAACTCAAGGGCGATAAGACTTTGTAGTTAAAGCCCGGGCATCAGTTACAATAATTAACTAACTGTATTGAACCAAAATTTCATATCGATCCCCATAAGAACGTCACTTAATTTTCAGCGGAATAGACAGGAGGGAAGAGGGGATCAAAGGGTGGGCTCAATCCAAGAACCCTAATAACTGCCAATGTTATTACTTTATCAACACAAAATTTAGTATGAGTAAACCAAATCCATATTTTGTATATATTTATTATTTTGTATATATTTATTATTTTGTATATATTTATTATTTTGTATATATTTATTTTTTTGTATATATTTATTATTTTGTATATATTTATTATTTTGTATATACTTTATATTATTAGTTTATGCAAAAATAATGTACGAAGATGAAACTAAATAAAAAAATAAATGTATATTACTATTGTTCTTGTATTTGCTTCTTATTGCTTTAGATATAAGTATACTTCATATTGTAGTCAAACAGCCATCAAAATACTACTTACCAGATCCATCCATCAAATACCTCCCACACTCAGACTCCGTCTTCTGGGAGGAGGTAGCCTATTTATCTTGTAATGTTTATCTTTTATTTTGTAATGATCTAAAGGCATTAAATAAAAAAAAATCCAAATACCTCCTTTATCCATTCCAGATGACTGATGAGGCCACTGATCCATATTCTTTTTAAATATTGTTAACTCTGAATTTTTTTATTGCATATCATTTTATTAAGTTAACTTTATAATAATACAATTTTTCATGTTTCTAACTGCTTTTCATTAATTTTGCACCATTCCACTATGTATATATATTTATATGTAAATCTACAGTGCATTATACACATCTAATTGTGTATTTCATGCATTTTTTAGTGTATTTGGATCAACTATTAGCCACGGGTTCCACGGAAATCGTGGTTTTCCCACTATCTGGCAATTTGGCCAGTTTTTCGGCGCGCTCTAGCGGCCAAACGGTTAGTCGTACAAAACATCTTCAAGACTAATAAATGTAGGAATTAATTTTGTACTTTTGCGAAAAAACGCATACTTTTTGAGAAATGGGCATAAAACTTTTGACTAAAATTGCAAAAAAAAAAACATGTTCCGGGCAAAATTTCTGTCAGCAAACTTCATATTCGTGGTCAGCGACCCAAAAAACATAGAGTGAAAAAATTACGACTGGATCAAAACTTTCCTCTAAGAATGCTAGAATGACTGGACTTATTAGCGCAAACGGTTGACTGGTTTTGGAGGGAGAGCAAAATGTTAATTGACTAATTCTTTATGGGGAAGTACATAGCCGGTGATTCACAGACGACATTTTTGTTGTCTTAGTTGGGGTTAACGGGGCAGGGGAAGTGTAAACGGTACCTTCCAGGTACTGCAACACATAATGGGGACCTTTGGACTCCAACACAGACAAGTATACGTAATTGTCGAGACACGGAAAAAAATATACAAATTATGACTACACCTATTTATTTCATAACTGGTTGATATGTTTAACATACCATTATAATAATAATATAGCAGTAGTAATACAGTAATAGTTATATAGTAATAATTATACCTATATAATTAACTAAATATAACTAACTACAAGTAAAGTCAAGCTGGAAACTCTCCCCCCAGAATAGCTAAGGTCAACATTTTATTTATTTTGCGCACCCGAATAAACAACATTTTGTACTCTCCAATCAGAAAAAAAAAGTCGTAAAATGGCCAAAATGAGTTAAGTGTACTGTGATCATCTCCCAAGCCATCAGCGCACTGTGAAGAAGTTGGGAGCTCAGAACTCGAATACTTTCGGAATTATAAAGATGTTAGTTTTTTGGTATCTCGTAAAATTTTGTATGTTCTCGGTTAAACTACTTCTTTGAGGAATCATTCACGAGATAACTGCATTTAACCATTTATTCACTACGGCAGACTACTCCTAGTGAAGAGGGCGTTTGCTGTTAAATCAACTTTAGAGAAGCATCATTCACGAATCAATTTCAAAAAGAATGGTTAATAATTAGGTAAGTGTGGTCAATAATTAGTTGATGGAGAATGATTAGGTAACTAAGGGAAAATCCAAGAAAGGATTAACAATATTCATTTTTATTCACTCCTGTAGATTTAGAAGGAATATGATTAAGGTTAGGTTAGGTTTTATGACTCATGCCCGGGCTTTAACTACGAGGTCATATCGCCTACTACCAGAGCTCTCTTTCGTCACTCTGGTGGACATGAGCCCGACTCTACTGTGGGAGTCCTAAATTTTGCCTACCCTAAATTTTTTATTCATCTAGGGTAGGGGTCTTTAACGAGTACCTGACATCGTACAGGCTCGGGACCATCGCTTAACGTCCCATCCGAAGGACGGCGTGCTTAAGTTTATTTTACCTCCCAGATAAAATAAACTAAGGGCCTCGGTCGGGCTATGAACCCACGACCTTGAGCTCAGAAGTCAAGCACGCATACCACTGAGCTACCGGCGCCCTCAGAATATGATTAATAATGATGCAAACATAAATAAAATGAAACATATTTCTATTATTATTGTTCTTTTTTTTGCTTTTTATTGTTTTATGTATACATATACTTTATATTGTAGTCAAACAGTCATCAAAATATCTATTTGTAGCCGATTATGTTTTATGCCGAATGTACAATATAATAAATAAATCATAATTTGTTTCTATTACGTTCAGCTGCGAGACCCCCCGGAACACCGAGGTCAACCCCCAGAGCTGAAGAGAGGCGACAATGAAGGGGAGAGACTGGTCACTATCAGCACTCATAGCAGGTCTCTCGGCCAGCACCGCCTCAGTCTTCGGAGAGGAAATGTAATAATTATATATAGTAATATTTATTGGATAGTTCGTAGGCTCTCATAGCCGTTGTGATAATGTGGATACCAAAAGAATGCTGTGAAGTAGGTAAGTGAGAAATACAAGACTATGTGCGGAATGTCGAAATTACAGCTAGTTAACTCATAATCTGCGAATGGGTGCAAAAATATTACGTCAAAATACACCAATTTGACTATTTGTCAATCTCCTTTCTCTAAGACCTCATTTGGTTACGACAATGTTTGACGTTTAATAAACAGAGTTTTAACTATGTTACGTATAGAGTTCACATTTCACGTACAGTAAACGTTAGATAATATGTGTTATGTTTTTATTTTTGAAATGCCGCGTATTTATATTTTTATATTAATCGGTTTTATACAATAAACAAGAAAGTATTTGTGATGAATAGTATCTTTGATGTCTATTGATATACACAAAATTTTAATATAGAATTATAGAGACGCCGGTAGTTCAGTGGTATGCATGCTTGCTTACTGAGCTCAAGATCGCGCGTTCGAAACCCGGCCGAGGACCTTAGATTTTTCATCTGAGAGGTGGAAAACTTTTGAGCACACCGTCCTTCGGATGGAACGTTAAGCGATGGTCCCGAGCCTGTGCGATGCCAGGTACTTGTTAAAGACACTTACCCTAGAAGAATAAAAATTTAGGATAGGCTGGGTATGACCTCTTAGTTAAAGGAAGGGGGGGTCAGGGAAGGAACTCAAGTAAGCACCCTAAAAGGCCATATACACGGTCAGTTAAGTGTGTCACATCATCTTGTTTTTTTGGAAAAAAAGTTTATTTCGAGCTTTGATTTGTTTGTTGAAATAATTTATAATAAATTAAATAAAAAATGTCAAGTAATGAGGAATTGTTGTTATATGGTGCTGTGGCTATTTACATTGTTGCATTCAAAAAAAGAAATCGAAGTAAAATTTGGGTTAAAGACTGGCTTTCAAAAAGGGCGAAATATTCACATATAAATATTTTGGAGGAGCTCAGGTTTCATCCTAAAGATTGCAATAATTATTTGAGAATGGACGAAGAAACTTGTCTTCAACTATATTCATTAGTTTCTCCTTTTTGTATTCTTTTCTAAATGTAGTTCTCAAACAATTAATTTTTTTTGTTAGTCTCCTTACCTGCTTTGGCATCAATTTCTTTAACTTTATTTACAAGCAACTCGTAGGAAGCGTCCTTTTTTAATGTATTGTGGTAATCTTTTGATATAGCCTTCCATAAACATTCTTCTTGCCTCAATAAATCTATAAACTCAATTAAAAAGTCTTTACTCCAAGTAGACATAATTAATTCGTCTTTTCATTTTTTAAAAACAATAAAAAACAAAACACACTAAACAATAATTATTAATAAACTTTTAAAACTTAATTTTATTTATAATAATAATAATAATAATAAACTTTATTCCATTTGAAATAAATACATTTCATTGGAAGGAGTTCAGCCAGCCTTCTTAAATAAAATTGAAAAATATAAAAAAGAATATATATAAAGTGTATCAGCTACAGTGAAAAAAAAGAAATGAAAATTGACATGGTAAAGTATTGAGATGAAATAATTATATTCAAAAAATGAAATGGATAAATATGGAAATACAAATTGAAAAATAGCTTCCTCTAGAATTTTGAAATAATGTAATCAATAATAATATTTAAAACTATATTACAATTAATCCTGAGATTAGAAAAGACTAAAAAACACGTTCACAGAAAAATTGAAAAACAAAGAATGAAACTTCCAGTAAATAGTGCCCAATATTAAACTAATTTCACCGATTTTGACAAGCAAATAAAGCCATTGACTATTGGATATTAACACTTTATCACAAGTTACAACACTGTTCTTCAGAAACACAGCCAGGCCCCGCTCACTCTCCCACCGCTTTGGTCGAGTATACTTCATATTATACTCGTATTATACTTCGTATTGGTCCAGGAAAGAAGGGGGATTCCAGTTGTCGCTGTGAAGCCAGGTTTTAGAGAGACAGATCAGGTCCAGATTGACCAGTATTTATTTTCGTGGGTAGCATCGCTATGTTGAGAGTATTGAATCCGTTTACATTGCCGAAACCGATTTTGGCCGAGGGTGACTTTGGTCCTTTACCTTTGGATTTACCAGAGGGGGCCGCGGCATTAAAAACCTCTCTATGTTCCCGGCTTTAATTTTCTCTTCCGTGAGACAGATGGATCTGAGATAGACTGGTCAGTATCAATATTATCAATGTCTGTTTCATAATCCGTGGGTACGCCGTTTGAGTCCTACGCTCTTTCTTCTGTGCTAAATTGAGATAGATCCTCTTCGCATCTTATTACAATTGCCGGACATCCTTCAACTTTACGAACCCTGATTAGGCCACTCCGAAACCAGACAAATTTAACAATTCCTAATCTTTGTAGTTCTTTACCTTTTTTAAAAAGACCATACGTATCTTTATTCATATGTTCGGATACGTAAATAGGAAGATTTGTTGATGCAGAACTAGAGAGAGAAAACAGGCCAGTATTAAGTACCTTTCTTTTGTTTTTACAAGCGGCCAGAAATTCATTTTTGTCTGAGCTTCGTACAAATTTCAAAACAATTGATGGTTCGTATTTTGAACTAATTCGTTTCATACGGTAATAGCTGCCTATTTGATCCCTTTTCAGTTCGAATCCAACAGCATTAGCAATGGTTTTGATATTTACAAAACTATCAATACTATCGGAATAAGGTACATTTTTAATTTGCACCTTATTAGAGTTTGTTTGATTTTGATATTCTTGAAATTTGACTTTTATCTGTCTAATTTCTAGTTTCAGGGATTTATTTTCTTTTTTCAGAACAAGTTGCTCTTTTTTTATTTTAATGAGATCATGATTGATTTTTTTTAAATTAGAGCTTATATTTTCTTCAATAGTGGACATCGTAGAGGAGGTTTTCTGGTTGTCAACTTTTATCTGGGCCAGGTCCGATTTGAGGGAGCTAAGCTCCTGGAACAGGTCCCCGAGACGGGCCAGGATCGCACTGCTAAGAAGGGACCCCCCACCACTCCCATCTGCGTCTCCCGTTGTCATGGTGATCCCGCCACTTGCTTCACTCTTATCTATCGAGGGCGCCGGTAGCTCACTGGTATGCGTGCTTGACTTCTGAGCTCAAGGTCGTGGGTTCGTAGCCCGACCGAGGCCCTTAGTTTATTTTATCTGGGAGGTAAAATAAACTTAAGCACGCCGTCCTTCGGATGGGACGTTAAGCGATGGTCCCGAGCCTGTACGATGTCAGGTACTCGTTAAAGACCCCTACCCTAGATGAATAAAAAAAAATTTAGGGTAGGCAAAATTTAGGACTCCCACAGTAGAGTCGGGCTCATGTCCACCAGAGTGACGAAAGAGCGCTCTGGTAGTAGGCGATATGACCTCGTAGTTAAAGCCCGGACATGAGTCATAAAACCTAACCTAACCTAACCACTCTTATCTCCCATGTTACGTAACTCCAAAAATGAATCTAGCTTCAAATCCCAAATAATATACGTATTTTATTTCACTTTTCCCTAATAGACACAAAATTAAATAGAAATCTACTTACATATTCCGATAGATCTGATTTTTAGCTTGATAATTGTACAAAAAAAAGTAATAAAAATGTTCTTGCTACCCACTATAAAGTACACTTTTTCAGAGACACAACAGACACGACCGGTCCCGTCCAAGGCTAGACTACAACTCCTTAGTTATTTATTAAAAACAAAGAAATCAAAATATACATAAAATAATTATTTTAACTTTTCATAATTGATAACGTCGGAGCATGCGCAGAATGGCTAGTTTGAAGAACTGAACTGATTCAAACCCCACACAGTCAAATAGGCTTGTCGTCAGTTCGATGTGTCACACCATTTGATGAAATTTCATCAAATCATCAGTTCATTTTTTTGGCATGATGTCATGCCATTTCTACCCCATACACGTCAGTTTGGTGTGTCAGTTCGATGTGTTCAAGCCAAACTGACCGTGTATGACCCTCATTATAACTGCCGATTTAATGAATGTATCGACATGAAATTTATTATGCGGATTTAAGCCACTATGTAAGCCAAATATTGATTTTACGGGGAATGTGTTTAGCCCAAACGGTTTCAAATTTATATTTTTTATCAATTATTGATTGATGCACAGAAAGTAAATATATATTCCTCATAAAAAACTAAATTAAAAAAATTGGAAAAAATTGAAATGTATTTGTTCCACTCGTAGGCTCAGTAGTTTTATTTCCTCAGTTATGCAAAGGATAAGGGAGGTTATATATTATATTATAATCGGTCAAAAATTGGATACGGAGTTTTCTACGGAATTTCAAGTCTTCCGACCAGATTTCCTTCCAGATTCCAAAAATGAAAAAAAAAAAAATTGATCTTTGTGTGTCTGTGAACACGATAACTCCTGATAGAAAAAATGCATGGACAGGATATTTTATATGTGAGGCAAACATGAGGACAACACCTATCGATTTTCAGCCAAATTAGCCAAAGAGAAGGAAGGGTTTAGGGGACAGGCTTAACAACTCTAATAACTGCTGATACCAGGGGCGTAGCCAGGATTTTGAGCAGGGGGGGACTCCCGGGGGCACAGCCCGCAGTTTCTGTGGTTAGCGTTGGAGACTTTTTGTTATTAATTTGGGAGACTCGGACTCCTAGAAGCTCCCCCTGAGATAACCACTCTCTGTAATACTTAAGATGACTTTACATGAGCAGCAAAAATGCAAAGCGCTACAGCAGCAAAAGCACCCTGTGGTTTCTGTGCCTTTAGAATTAAATAACTCACATCCAATAGCGTGCATTTTCTGCTGCTGCGCTTTGCATTCTTACTGCGCATGTAAAATCAGCTTTAAGAATATGAAGTATAACATAAATTACGATTTTGAGCGAGGAAATGAAATAATATATTTTTTTAAAAATTTAATATGACTTGTTTTGTACATGTACATTTAAGTAACAGCTGATTGCTGAATCAGACGCACGGGAAAATTGAAGATCCTATTGGTAACTTGCAAGCAATGCATTTTTAATAAAAACTATTTTTTTAGTTTATTTAATTTTTAACTTGGTTTTTTCCTCTGGCCAGGGCACGTACCCCCCCCTGGCTGATACATTCATTCTATCAGCAGTTATTAGAGTTTTTGTTGTTGTGAGTTATATATTGTTTAAAATAATAACTACCAATTGTAATGAATACATAGAGATAAAAATTAATATGGATTTTGGAGCCCTTATGTTATGGACTCACCAGTACATGTTGTCCCACGAGTGACTTGGACTGGGACGGTACTATGAGCTCGAACCATTCCTTGAAGATGTAGAAGAATGTCATGAACACTCCGTACACCACTTCGAACATGAACTTGATCCATTCGGCCACCTCCTTCTCCACCCTTTTCGGCCGCATCTCTGCAACATACACATACCAATTGTTAATTGTAACTACAGTAGAGCCCCGCTCCATTAAACGGACTTTGCAATAAAATGCACAAGATAAATATTTTAGAGACTTTTTGTTTCTCATAAATACACCTTTTCCTTCAGCTCAATTTTAATCTCAATACTACATAATGTATATGTATGTAGATCTAAGTTTTCGATCTACGAACTGAGATATGGTTAACAAAACAAAACATCTTTGTGATTAAAACTCTTTTTATTTTATTCTATTTTTTTTTATTTACAAAAAGCTATTTACAACGGTATACAAAAAAATACAACAAGCAGATGTGCTAATAATAACAAAACAAACCACAGTACATTAATGTTATAATGTAAAAATTAAGAATTTTAAAAACGAAATATTTAAACGTTAAATTCTGAACAGGACTATAAAATAAAACAATGTACAGTACGTAATGAAAACAAGAATAATAATTTTAGACTCACTGAAAAAAGTCCGTAATGTTTTTTAGCTTTAAAGAAGATCGACGTCTTTTTGGCGTACGATCTTGTAGGCGCTTCAAGGTCAGTAGTCAAAGCCTCTCTTGCAATTATTTTCGTACTTAACGCTTGCTAAATTAAATTTTTTGTTTATTTTTTTTTAAAATCCCGTCCGGATTAACCGGATAATCGGTGTCCGGATTAGCGGGACTCTACGTTATTGTACATAACAAACTTGTCGATGAATCACTGGCAATAATTTTCCCTAACTCGAATTAATTGTAATAAACTGTTTCCGCTCTCTCTCTTTAAACCTTCCTTCTCCGTCGCCGAATGGATACAACGATAAGGATCTGAGTGAAATTAATGGGTATCGTCTTTATGGGCCTCTGAATCTACACACAAAATCGTCCTCATGATCGCGAATTCGAAACTGGGAGACTGGGTCCTTCATTTAGGTACTATAATCAAAAAGGTAACAAAATAAGGTGGAAGCCCATCGCTTCCAGGAAAGGGATAAGAGCATTGGATGCTTAGGTTCCTTGGTGTAAAACACCAGCTGTTCTATCATTACAGTTTGTGTACAGTTGAACAGCTGGTGAATTAAAGTGTAAATAGTTTATTTTATTTCCTCAGCTATACGAAGTATAGGGGAAGTTATGTAATCGGTAACAAATTCAATGTTGCGTTGTCAACAGAATTTCATGATATCAGACCCTTTGATTCGAAAAATAAAAATTGTTGTACACAATTATAGGACCACGATAATTCCCGGTAGAATGATTTTTTTTTTTTTGTTATATAAATAATAATAATAATTTTTATTGTTTAAAAGGATCACCCCTTTACAATTGAGTCAGTGACCATTACTTTTACATTATTAATATAATAATGACACATGCAAAGGAACTTTTAACGAACTAAATAAATAACATAAGTAAATAAAATAAGTAATTACAAATTAATAATAATAATGTAACAAAGACAGTAAATATGGAGTGGGGATGTAGGTATTGAATATCAATATAATATGGAAGTTGAAGTACATTATTCAATAACAATGAATGATCTAAGTTTCAAAGCGCTGATTAAATAATAAAAAATATTGTAGATATCATTTTTATTATGGGCCATTTTTTTAGGGAGTGTCAGCGCTGGCTGACCTCTCCCAACATGTGACATAGACACTTAAGCATAGAGTTAACATATTTGCTCATTATATAAAATGTATATAGATTGCAAATAAAGAAAAAAGAAAAAAAATTATGGGCCAGGAGTAATGTATGAAAGTTGGATCTGTCTATACTGACACTCTGAGGCAGGAAGTGGCTTCTAATGGGGGAGTATACCGGACAGGATATTAACAGGTGGTATACGTCTTCCAATTCATTCTTTTTTTAGTTGATATTTTGAGTTTATTATTATTTTTTTTTTTTTTATTTTTTATTTATATATTTACAACGGCATAATAACATTTGCCATTAGCAATTGTGATAAATAGAGCAGTGTCAGGTGCGTGGCTGTACTGCTGAGGTACGTGACCGAAGAGGAGTCCAGGCTAGTCCTGGAGCAGGTCCCTCTGCCATATCCGCTTGAGGCGTCGTGGTGGATTTGTGGGGAGAATGTTTGTAGACAATTCTTGTATAAGTGGATTGGCGTGATGATGGAGTTTGTCGTGAAAATTTTGATATCGTGTCTTGATAACAGAAGGTACAAATGGGATATTGAGGTCATTATGTAATGTGAGGTTGGAAACGTAAAATGGTGCATTGGCAATGTGGCGTAGTATGATGGATTGTATTGACTGAAGGCGTTGTATGTTTGATTTTTTGGCTGATCCCCATATCTCGATGCCGTAAGTCCAGATGGGTTTAAGTATAGTGTTGTAAATGTGAAGTTTGTTTTCAAGCGATAATGTCGATCGTCGTCCGATGATGGATTTCAGTCGTCCAAATCGTCTTTTGAGGTCTGTGCGTTTCAGTCTGATATGAGTTGTCCAAGTTAAACGTCTGTCTAAATGAAGTCCTAGATATCGTACAGTGTCGGATGCAGGAATGGGCTGGTTGTTAATGTAAACTGGTGGACAAGTGTTGTGTCTGAGGGTAAATGTGGTTTGCAGAGATTTGTCTCCATTAATTTTTATTCTCCATTTGTTGGCCCAATAATTCATTCTTATTGCAGATTGTACAAAGTTCTTGGAGATTTAAGGGTGCATACATTCTTTTTGTAATTGATTTTAAGATAGTATTTGCCAGTGTGGTGAAATAAGAAGGAGTTTAAGTGTTAATCTTAAATAAATTATAGATAAATAAAAATAAAAATAATAATTAAATAAACAAAAATAATAAATTAATAAACAATACATTACCACACTTCCTGTAGAAATTTTATCTCTTTTCTTTTACTAAATTTTGACTTGTACAGTAGTATTTCGAAAAGGGCCCTAAAAAAATATCAAAAGTTCAAGACGTGCAATTTTGAAGAAAGTGCACGTATATTTAAAAAAAATTTCAATTAACAAACTTTTCATTTGGATTTCTAAAGAGATGCCATCTTGTCTTCTAAATTTTGCAAAAATAAAAAATCTAATCCAAAGGTTTTCAAACAATCTTACTGGACCAACAGGGAAAATGAATTTTCGAGAACATATATTGGGTTTATTTTCTTAATCTAAAAATAAAAAAACTAAACATGGAAATAAACAAAAATCAAAAGAAAAATCTTAAAAACTAAATTCTTAACACTAATTCAATCTTTTTTGTTCTATTTTTTGGCTATTTTTTAAATTTAAGTTATATATTTCTGGGCATATATCCTGTACATATAAAGAAACAACAGTACCTTCTTTGCAGATCAATTTCACCGTCAATTTACTTCTATTTAGTTCATTACAACTTAAGCCTAAACACCACTCTACATTTTCACTCAGACAGTCGCCATTGAACCCAGGCCTCGACTCTACACACTACACTAAAAGAAAACAGCTGATGGCCGTGTTTTGTTTTTTACTGGCATTTGTTTTAAAAGAAATGGTTTCTTATTATTTATTTACTAATTCAGTTTATTTTTATAGAAAAATAAATATAGTTTTTTTTTTTTTTTTCATTATTTTTAATAATTTAATGTGTGTATTATGTTTATACATCACACGAGATAGCCGGAGTTGAGCCAGTGCTTTGATGTGTGAGAAAGTAGAATGAATATGTCGACACGAAATTTTATATGTATATCCAGAACTGCGAGAGTAGCGAGATGTGCAGAAGAAAGGGTAAAGTGATATGGGACTCCTAAAGAAGAATTTTTATATTTATAGCGTAGAGTATAGTATTCTTTAGTTGACTATGTAAATAGAGAGAAGGAATATGGGAGGGGAGGATTCTCAAAAGCATAACCGTTTGTTTTCATACTCAAACTTTTTTGGGGGCTGAATAACAAGACGCTTCATATTCATGTAAATCACTGAAAGTAGCAGCCTCATGAATGTAATCATAGAAATGATACGAAAGGTAAAGTACTATGCTAGGGCAACGCAAGGTACTATCGCTAGTTTTAAATATAGGTTAGGTTTTATGACTCATGCCCGGGCTTTAACTATGAGGTCATATCGCCTACTACCAGAGCGCTCTTTCGTCACTCTGGTGGACATGAGCCCGACTCTACTGTGGGAGTCCTAAATTTTGCCTATCCTAAATTTGTATTCACCTAGGACAGGGGTCTTTAACGGGTACCTATATCTTTAACTAAAGGCCTCGGTCGGGTTTCGAACCCACGTTCTTGAGCCCAGAAGGCAAGCACGCATACTACTATGCTACCGGCGCCCTCTAGTTTAAAATATATATTTCAACTCATATAACTTGAAACTAATTATTCAAATTTCCATTATACCTCAAGAAACATCATACTCGCAACGTACAAAAATTGTTATATTAAACGACACGTCCCCGTATAAATGTATGGTTAGTAATATCACCGACTTCGTAGTACCTACCTCAGTAACAAGGGAATAGATATAATAATGATGTATATATGCTGTTATAATGCTATATATATGCTGTTATTATGCTATATTTATGCTGTTGCTGGTTAAATCTACTCTCTTAAATGCCTGGATTCCAAATATTAAAATATGTTATATTTTTACATGGTAGCTCAGTGGTAGTGTGCTTGCCTAAAGTGCTCAATATCGCGGGTTCTGGTCGAGGCCCTTAGGTTTTATATCTGGGAGGTGAAAAAACCCTTGAGGATGCCGTCCTTCAGATGGGACGTTAAGCGAAGGACACGAGCCTCTATAATGTCAGGTATACTCATGAAAGACCCTTACTCTAGGTGTATAAACATGGGTAGGCAACATTTAGAACTCCCACAGTTGAGTCAGGCTCATGTTTATCAGAGCGACACAAGAAGTGATATGACCTCGTAGTTAAAGCCCGGGCGTAAACAGTATATAAATATGTATATATTTATTATTTGAGGATTATTAATTGATTATATTGAAGGTACATATATAAATATATAGATAAAATATTATATTACAATTGACAATAAGGCAAGAAGTGAAGAGAATCATAAATAAAAAATATTATTAATGAGTATTAGAATATTTTAAAAGAAATTGTGAACTTTACAACAGTTCCATATATATATTGTACATTATATAATATATATTCTAAAAAGTATTGAAAATGGGACTATTGGACGCCATTATGTACATTCTTAGTTAGATTTTGATATAGCCATTTTTTGCACAGAATATACAAAAATTTTGGAACATTGAGACATGAGTCTTGTCTGACATTGACACTTCTTGCACCAAACTACAGGATTAATTGTGCAACATGTCATGTGTGGCTGGAAATATTTTAAATAAACGAAATGCACAGAGATATAATTGAACTGAATTTAATAGTAGAGAAAAATAAACGATAAAATATCAGTGAAATATTCGTACACCCGAAAAATAAATAAGAATATCAGGCAAAATAATATTATTCCTATTCAAATTCTGATTGTTTTACATAAGATCCATCTTTACTCGTATGTGATAGTAAGAAGTTGTCGGATGTGATATTTCAAAGAAATAAAAGAAGTTGTCATTGTGGGAGAATACCCGAACCGCCCCTGCCAGAGGTGGCGTCCTCACCAACCGAAGCGCCCCTGCCAGAGGTGGCGTCCTCACTGCCCGAATCAGCCCTGCCAGAGGTGGCGTCCTCACTGCCCGAATCAACCCTGCCAGAGGTGGCGTCCTCACCAACCGAATCAGCCCTGCCAGAGGTGGCGCCCTCACTGCCCGAATCAGCCCTGCCAGAGGTGGCGTCCTCACCAACCGAATCAACCCTGCCAGAGGTGGCGTCCTCACTACCCGAAGCGCCCCTGCCAGAGGTGGTGCCCTCACTGCCCGAATCAGCCCTGCCAGAGTTGGCGTCCTCACTGCCCGAATCAGCCCTGCCAGAGGTGGCGTCCTCACTGCCCGAATCAACCCTGCCAGAGGTGGCGTCCTCACCAACCGAATCAGCCCTGCCAGAGGTGGCGCCCTCACTGCCCGAATCAGCCCTGCCAGAGGTGGCGTCCTCACTGCCCGAATCAGCCCTGCCAGAGGTGGCGTCCTCACTGCCCTAATCAACCCTGCCAGAGGTGGCGTCCTCACCAACCGAATCAGCCCTGCCAGAGGTGGCGCCCTCACTGCCCGAATCAGCCCTGCCAGAGGTGGCGTCCTCACCAACCGAATCAACCCTGCCAGAGGTGGCGTCCTCACTACCCGAAGCGCCCCTGCCAGAGGTGGTGCCCTCACTGCCCGAATCAGCCCTGCCAGAGATGGCGTCCTCACTGCCCGAATCAGCCCTGCCAGAGGTGGCGTCCTCACTGCCCGAATCAACCCTGCCAGAGGTGGCGTCCTCACCAACCGAATCAGCCCTGCCAGAGGTGGCGCCCTCACTGCCCGAATCAGCCCTGCCAGAGGTGGCGTCCTCACTGCCCGAATCAGCCCTGCCAGAGGTGGCGTCCTCACTGCCCGAATCAACCCTGCCAGAGGTGGCGTCCTCACTGACCGAATCAGCCCTGCCAGAGGTGGCGTCCTCACCAACCGAAGCGCCCCTGCCAGAGGTGGCGTCCTCACTACCCGAATCAACCCTGCCAGAGGTGGCGTCCTCACCAACCGAAGCGCCCCTGCCAGAGGTGGCGTCCTCACTACCCGAATCAACCCTGCCAGAGGTGGCGTCCTCACCAACCGAAGCGCCCCTGCCAGAGGTGGAGTCCTCACTACCCGAATCAACCCTGTCAGAGGTGGCGTCCTCACCAACCGAAGCGCCCCTGCCAGAGGTGGCGTCCTCACCAACCGAAGCGCCCCTGCCTGAGGTGGCGTCCTCACTACCCGAATCAACCCTGCCAGAGGTGGCGTCCTCACCAACTGAAGCGCCCCTGCCAGAGGTGGCGTCCTCACCGCTCGTATCTCCGAAGCCTCCCGGGCTCCAGGTGGAAAGAGAGGTCGTGGAGCTCTGAACCCTCCCTGCCAAAGGTGGCGTCCTCACATTATAAAATTTAGTATGCGTGCATTAAAATTAGCCAGGATCCCTGGTACCTGCCTCTGGTATCCACAGCTTGCGTGTGGATCCTACGTTATGAAGCATCCATGAACCCCGGCATTGAAATGCTCTAAAGAACAAAAAAAATGTTACTAACCGGGCCGACAACTTTACTAACCTGCTTAAATGTATTCCCCCGCAGGTGAAGCCAGGAAACCAGCAAGTTCTGAACATAATAAATGGTACTACAATTTTTAAAATGTTTTATCAGAATATTTTGAAATTGAAAGACACCCAGGAAATATGTAATCCAAAGGTTACATTTTGGGGAATGAGACAGGGAACTGAGCTGTAATGGATGTGAAAGCTCATCTGCATCTCTATAAACTCTCCCCTATGTTCCAAATTTTCTAGTCCGGAGTTCCTGCATATGATGAAATATCTGCCCCACTAGTTTCGTAGAAATAGGTCACGAACAACATCCACGTCTTCAAGGATGGTTTTCTGGGGACTATTTTGGTAGCGCTAAAATATAATAAATTTTACATTATATTATAAAATATTTATAAAAAATATATTTATTACTTATAGTTAGTTATTGTGACTCATGTCTTATTATATATTATTTATAATTAATTATATTAATTAGAAAAAATCGTCTGTGGATTACCAACGATGTTCTTCCCAAACGCAAATTAATGAACTAATGTTCGACTTTCCCCTCAAACCAATTCGCCGACTCGGTTGTAAATCAATAAAATCCTTATACTAAATTTCGTGTTGATACGTCATTACATCGACATTTCTTATGGTTTTACAGTACCACCCACCCCCTCTGCCCCACCTCCCTGTTAATGTCGGAGTTTCGGTGAAAATTAAACATCGAAATTCTAACCGATTACATAACTTTCTCTATACCTCGTTTAGCTGCGGAAGTTAAAACTGAAGTTGTAACAAAATGTGAAGTAAGGAAGAAAAACCTCCGAAGATCTTTGGTAAAGGATGTCCTCAACTGATCTGACAAGAACTGAGGAAACATAATTAAAGAAAAAGTCCTGCTAAACACTAGCGAGGGGCTGTTATATGGGCCTTCAGACTCTGAATAACATGGGTACAAAACTCGTCACCCATTCAATGCAATCATCGATCATCTAAACATCCTGGATGGCGCCGGTAGCTCAGTGGTATGCGTGCTAATCTTCTGAGCTCAAGAATGTGGGTTCGAAATCCGACCGAGGCCCTTAGTTTATTTTATCTGGGAGGTAAAATAAACTTAAGCACGCCGTCCTTCGGATGAGTCCTTAAACGATGGTCCCGAGCCTGTACGATGTCAGGTAGGTACTCGTTAAAGACCCCTGCCCTAGGTGAATAAAAATTTAGGGTAGGCAAAATTTAGGACTCCCACAGTAGAGTCGGGCTCATGTCCACCAGAGCGACGAAAGAGCGCTCTGGTAGTTAGGCGATATGACCTCGTAGTTAAAGCCCGGGCATGAGTCATAAAACCTACCCTAACCTAATCTAAACAACCTGAACGAAGATTTTTTCTCTCCGTCAGAAATTCGATAGGGACTTTTCACCGGAATTTCATGTTTTTCGACCTCCAGATTCAAAAAATGAAAAAAACATTTCTGTGTGTGTGTATGTGAATACAATAACTCCCAATAGAATGAATGTATCGACACAAAATGTACAACTCAAAACCTTACGAGGAAATTACCTAATTAATTTAGGCGAATTCGGCCAAAGGAAAGAAAGTTCGGGGGAGGAGGCTCAACTCAGTAATAACTGCCGATGTAATTTATCGGGACAAAATTTAGTGTGAGGACTTAGCAGCTCCTGTGTAAGTCAACTATTTATTTTTTGCGCAAACAGTCGACTTTTTTCTAGAGGGAAAGCAAGAAGTTAATGGAATAATTGATAAAACATTCACCGACAATTTTTTTTTTTTTTTTTGTTTCTATAAATATATATATATATATTTTTTTTTTTTTTAATTATTGTAAACTTTATTATTCTATACATGAATATTATAGTTGGGCTGTCTATAACAATAATACCTGGCCAAGGGCCTAATTAACATGAGATATGAACTCAGGTACAATTCAATAATTGCCCTGAACAAGTAACTTTAAAGTAGATAAAATGAACATAATATAGGAAAGAAAAAAAAAAAAAAAAAAAAAAAAAAAAAATTGTCTTTTGATCAATTGATGAGAAGAAAATCATGCGGTCGCTTCTTTTTAAGTCTGCGTTCCAGTGGTAAAGGTGGTGGGTGTTCAGCAATTTCCCGGACCAGTGGATTTGGGTGGTTGGCCATTGTTGTCTGCATTCGGATGTAGGATTCTTTGAGGACCTCCGCTACTTCCGGTATTTCAAGATCAGCATGTAGAACTGTGTTGCGAACATACCACGGTGCATCGGTGATGAGTCTCATGACGCGATTTTGAGTGGTTTGTATCCTGGTTATGTGGCTTTTAGCAGCTGAACCCCATAGGCCACAAGCGTACTGCCAGATCGGACGTATCAGAAACCACATATTGCATAAACCTTCCTTTAATAATCGTTCAGCTGACTAATACAATTATCTGTATTCTGTTGAGAGAAAACGTTTTGCCATTTTGAGATTAAATGTACTCTTCCGCCAAAAAACTAGTTTTTAAAAAAAAATCTTTGCACTTGGAATTGTATATACCTACATATGTATATTAATTTTTGGAATCAGTGGATCGGAGGAAAAGATGTAATCCCCGTGAAAACTCACCATGAAATATCTGACCGATTACATAACTTCCCCTATACTTTTTATACCTGGGAAAGTAAAATTAATTAAATTTTGATTAAGGGCTGCAAACTAATTGAGTCCCAACCCATGAAAAGTGTCGTAGTTGAGTGCGGAGTTTCCAGCTGGTTCATAACCAATTATCCCTGCTTTAAATAAATAAAGAGAAAATTATTCCTCAATATTGATATTAAATATCAATGACATACATTTTATTGTTTTATTTACTCATTTATATATTCTAACTAGTAGGTTACTCGGTGTTGGAGTAATATGTTATCTTACTTTTACTGAGACATTCTACGAAGCCCGGACTAAGAATGGAAAGCTCCCCCCCCCCTCCTAGAATCATTACAGTAAAAGGAAATTAGGGGCCCCTGGAGTCTAATTTCCCTGAAAAACAGACTTTATAAAGAAAAAGGGGACAACAAAAGTTCTTTTACCATAATAAAAAAAACTCTACGGTGAATCACAGGATATGTACTTCCCCAGAACGAATTAATCAATTAACTTGCTCCCCCTTCAAAACCAGTCGACTGTTTGCGATATTAATCAATAGTTAACACATTTTCAAAAATGTATTTCTATTTAGCTCATTGGTATGCGAGCTTGCTTGCTGAGCTCAGGATCGCGGATTCGAAACCCGGCCGAGTCCCTTACGTTATTTATCTGCAACATAAGCACGCCGTCCTTCGGATGGGACATTAAGCGATGTCAGGTACTCGTTAAAGACCCCCTACCCTAAGGAGAATAAAAATGTAGGGCTCCCATAGTAGAGTCGGGCTCATGTCCACCAGAGTGATGAAAGAGCGCTCTGTTAGTAGGCGATATGACTTCGAAGTTAATGCCCGGGAGTGAGTCATAATAACTAATTATTTTAATAGCCCATAAAAAAAAGTACAATGACTTCCCCTCCATGTATAATCAATTAAGTTATTGTTTCCCTCCAAAACCAATCGTTTGGGCTAAGAATCGTTGCTTACATCGGAACCTCTGAATAATATAATATTGTGTCGATACATTCATTAGCTTATTCATCTGAAAATCGACCGATGTCCTCCGTTGGGGTTCGGGATACACACACAACATTTCATGTCAATACATTCATTATATCGGTAGTTATCGCGTTCACAAATACAAAGACTCTCCTTTCATTTAAGACCCTATTTTTCCATTATCTCCTAACTCAGCAAACCTCTGATTCCTATGGCTGGCTCCTATGAGATAGTTCCCGTCTTCCTATAAGTCTCACTCCAACTGGACAGATTGTCACTCTTCTGTTTCATCCAGTTTTTTACAATACATATATAACTCATCATTGTTATTACGTCTTACATTATTATTCATACTTGTTTTTATATATTTTTATTTCTCTTCATTATTTCCACTACTTCATTATATTGTTCTACTCATTGCCTGTTTTTAACATTTAGTATTTACTTCTAGAGACCTCTTTTATTTTACTTTATATTTATTCTTCTCTACTGGTTGATACTTGTACACTCTTGTTTATTTTTTATGTTATTATTCTTAGGGGACGTATGTACCAGAATAAAGATTATTTCACATTTCATTTCAAAGAGAATTGTATATACCTACATATGTATATTAATTTTTTTCATTTTTGGAATCAGTGGATCGGAGGAAAAGATGTAATCCCCGTGAAAACTCACCATGAAATATCTGACCGATTACATAACTTCCCCTATACTTTTTATACCTGGGAAAGTAAAATCGGGATTTTCAAAAATTGGTTTCTGCTAAAAGCTTTTAAAAAAAATATTACATTGTGGTTTCATGAAAGCCAATCGATGCCCCCTCCCACTACCACAAAGAGATGTTTTGTCTGATAACCTAAAAGAGTTTTTTGCCGAATTTCTTGCATCAAAAACCTTATTTTGACCTGCCCAACAGATAGCACTGCGGTACATCATTGGGAAGCTCTTCAAACAAATATAATTAATCAGAAAAGAGATATTTTCTAATTTTCTTCCTTTCTATGCTCATTCCAATTATTTTCCAAAAAAAAATCGGGAAAAATAATTCCTTTTTAATTAAACAAAAAAAAACGGGAGATAATGAAAATCATTTATTATATAGAGGGGAGTTCGGCGAATAGTCAGTCAATGGCGAATTGAGTTTCGGTTGATTGCATAATAAAGAGATCCTTAAATAATTGAAGAACACGTGGGGGGGGGGGGGGGGGGGGGGGCGAACTTTGACACTGTAATGGGGGGGAGATCCTTGGAAAATGTTACGCAATGTGAAATAAAACTATAAACTGTTAGTAACCTTTCCTGTCAGTAAAACAAAAAGTTGTCGGTGAATCACCGGCAGTGTCTTCCTTAGACGAATTAATCAATTAAGTTTTCGCTCTCGCTTCAAAACCAATCGACTGTTTGTGCTAAACATCAATATTTGACTTACTTAGGGGCTTGTGAATCCTCATACTAAAATTTGTTCAATACATTCATTACATCAGTAGTTATTAAGGTTTTTTGCCCCCCCCCCTCCCCCTCCCCCCCCCCCCCCCGAGCCTCCCTAAAATTAGTAGGTGCCGTCCTTAACCCGTTACGCGTCATCCTATCTGATTACCCCCCGGGTGCCATGTGAGTCTCACAGGCTCCTAAAGCATTATAGGTGCGAAAATTGTTTGCAATACTACATTGATTGCGAATTATAATTATTTTATGGAACTAAATATATGGGTAGGAAAATGTCATAACTAAAATATTAACAATTTATTTTAACAATTAATTTTGATTCACAAGATAAATTATTTTACAAAAGAAAATCTAACACTTTATGCCTTGAGCTTGTTGCAGGACATCCTTATGGCAATTCATTGCTTTGTTTCTTATTGCTGCCAAATGGACGTTCGTGTAAGTCAAAATAGGGTTCATAATTTTGCTTTTTTATTAATTGTTGCCAAACTGTCAACTGTGTGGGATTATTACCTAGGTGATCTGAAGCAAATTTCAGAAGCGCAGGGAGCTTAGACTTGATAATATTCTGAGACAGAGGCCTTCCCCTTTTCTGTTGTTCAATGTTGTTCTACTTTGTTCCATCTTTTCCAAAATATGCTATTGGAAGTCAGGTTCCATAGAAAAAGCATAAGACTTAAGGGGTTCTCACACTGGCAAAAATTTTGCTCAAAGTTTTGAGCACAAATATTGAGCTTATTTTTGTACAAAATATGGAATGGTCGTGGACCCCTCACACTACACAAAAATATTGCACAAAATTTGAGCGTCGACTAAACATTCGTGATGGAAGCACGGCGCATCGCGTTGTACTCAGCCATAGCTGCATACGTTTCTTTGCCCAGGGCAAACCCGGAGGTTGAAAGTAGCGTAGTTGTATTGTGTGCAGTGATGAAGGAGTCTTTAAATAATAATAAGAAAATAGTGTGGATCAGGAATTATTTGAAGAAGTGACCGACCCATGGTCATCGTAACCTACTTCGCGAACTGAGCTTGGAACCTACACTTTATCAAAATTTCCTCACACTGCGCTCTCATGCTACAAAATATTGACAGGTCCGCAAACATTTTCTAAACTTTGAATACCCCAAAATATTGAATATTTGTCCTCACACTCTCAATATTTTTGCACAAAACCGACATCTTCAAATTTTTGAGCGAAATTTTTGCCTTTTCTATACCTTGAAGATTGAAATCAGGAGGAAGACCCGACCTTGACGGCATATAGACTACAACTTATAAGAGCGAATTTACATTAGGCTCAGAAGTTCGTCATAGAATCGGTATTGCCAATACAACTAAATGAATATCCCTTGTGAGTCTCGGAGGCTCACATGTAAAGGGTTTTGAATTTAAATATAAAATTTAAGACGCCGTTAGAGCTACGAAGAAACTCATCTATCTCTTCCACAACCTGGCTCAACTGCGAACTGGCTTTGCTGCGCATCATGTACATCCCTTTTCGTCACAATTTCATGAGATTACTACAGTAAAGAAGTTGCTTTTTTGTAGGGAGGGGGGCTATAATTTTCAAAAATTCCCTTACGTAAGTTATAAAGGTAGCCTCTATAAAAAAAAAGCCAGTGAGTCACCGACAATGTACTTCCCCACAACGAATTAATCAATTAACTTTTCCCCCTCCAAAACCAGTCGACCGTTTGCGCTAATATTCAATAGTTACATAGGACTTCTGAATTATAATATTAAATTTTTTGTGGATAAATTCATAAAGTTTTTGAATTGAATCCCCTCCCCTGAATCCCCTTCCTTTCGGCCTATATGTCTGAAATTTGACAGGTTATGTCCTCATTGGGTTTTGACGTGAAATATAAAATTTCATGGCGATACGTTCATTACATCGGCAGTTATTGGATTTTTGTGTTGACTCCCTCTGATCCCCCCTTTCTATCTGTCGATTCCGCTGAAAATTTATAAGGGTCGTCCTCACGGGGTTTCAAATTCAAATATTAAAATTTTTACCCTGATCCCCCTCTTCCTTTGGCCGATTTGACTGGAAAATGTGTTGTCCTAATCCCCTCCTTCGGTCAATTTGGCTAAAAAACAATAGGTGTCTTCATTAGAGGGTTCCGGATTCACACATAAAATTTCCTGACAGTTCAGTCATTCCTTTGGGAGTTATCGTGTTCACAGACATACAGACAGAGAAACTTTTTTTTTCATATTTGAAAACTAGAGGTCCGAAAACATAAACTTTTGGTCGATTACGTAACTTTCCCTATACTTCGTTAAACTCGGGAATTGAGAAAAATAAAAACAAATTAAAAAAATATATAGGTACCTATATAAAAATAAAGGAAGGTAGATTGCGGAAGTCTGTAAATTGATGGAGGCCTCAAATACACGACATCTAGACGTATCGAAACGGACAGACCAATGTTGATACAAATTTCTCATGGTGTTAGAGGGACGAAATAATCTATAATTAGTTAGGCAACGGCGAAAATTAGTCGGACTGGGTCGACCCAAACACAGATGAGAGGGAAAGTTGGTACATCTCATCTATCTAAGAGCGGTCACAACACCAAGTGGGCCCTCCTCAAATCCAGCTAACCACTGAGTCAGGTATTCCCTTTTGGAGTCCGGAGGCGCCTCAATTAGTCTGTTTAACAGGCACTCAAGCCGAACCTCTTCACTGGTGCCATCCATTGCTTTAAACAACAACAAAACAATCCGTGAATCACCGACAATGTACTTCCCCACAACAAATTATTTAATTAACTTTTCGCTCCTCCTCCAAAACCAGTCGACCGTTTTGCTCTAGTATTCAACAGTTGACTTACATTGGGACTCTTTCATCCTCATACTAAATTTTGTGTCGATAAATTGATTAAATCGGCAGTTATAAGGTTTTTTTATCTGAGCCCCATCCCCTAAACCCCCTTTCCTTCTGCCGATATAGCTGAAATTTGGTAGGTTATGTCCCTCATTGGGTTTTGATTTCAAATATGAAATTTCATGTCGGTACGATCATTACATCGACATGAGTTATTACCTGTAGAAACTGTTATTCTTCCAGAAACCAACCTTAGGCTCACGCGTGTGTTGAGCCAGCATAACAACATATCAGATAAAAATTATAATGAAAAATTATAAACAAAAACCTATGATTTTTTAAAATATTGTCTATTTCACAAAATAAATGGGAGTATTATATATATATATATATATATATATATATATATATATATATATATATTTGTATTTTAATTCTGCACATACTATTTCAAAATTTTTCTGTGATTATTAAGATTTCAATTTGAGACAAAATTTTATTTTTAATGTTTTCAATATTATTAAGACTTAACTGCACATGAGGGACAAAGAAAAATCCCGTGGGTTTTGAAAAAGGGGACAGTTTGTATTGTAAACTGGTTGAACTTCCATTTAGTATTTGTTAAGTCGTGGCTGAAGATGGTAGCAATACCGAAAGTACTCCCGTATATTTTGTGAAATAGACAATATTTTAAAAAAATATTCTTTTTTCTTTATAATTTTTATTATCTGTTTCACAATATATCTGCAAAAAATGTTAATTATCAATAACACATCAGCATTTTTTTTCTATAACTGTTAAAGTTAGTTATTATGACTCACGCCCGGGCTTTAACTACGGGGTCATTTCGCCTACTGCCAGTGTTAAGTCGCGAGTTGAGTGGTTGATCGCGTCCAGCTTTGTTCCTAAAAAGTGTTAAAACTAAGTTCGCGGTGATAAAGGGACTTATTGTGAATAGTAACATTATATTCGTCATTACGCGGTTTGTCAAGGGACTTATTGTGAATAGTAACATTGTTTTCGTCATTACGCGGTTTGTTAATAAAGGTGTTGTCTAAACATATATTAAGTGTTCCAAGCGGCTTATTCTTTAACCTATTTACCCAGATCCCACAGCCACAGTCTTTCGTCACTCTGGTGGACATGAGCCCGACTCTACTGTGAGAGTCCTAAATTTTGCCTACCCTAAATTTTTATTCACCTGGGCTACGGGTCTGTAACGAGTACCTGCCATGGTTCACGATCGGGACCATAGCTTAACGTCCCATCTGAAGGATTTTTTACCTCCCAGATAAAATAAACTAAGAGCCTCGCCTGGGTTTCGAACCCACGACCTTGAGCTCAGAAGGCAAGTACGCATACCACTGAGCTACCGGCGCCCTCTATAACTGTTAAATATGTAAAACTCCGTTCAATAAATAGAAGTTTTTCTTTTCAATTTTCCACTTCCTTCTTTACAGATAGTCGCTCAAATACAAAATTTCATGACTGTACGTCAATACTGAACATCGCATGACAATTATAAGCCCTTCAATCCTCAAGGTTACTTATAGTTTTTTTTTTTAACACAAGGCGATAATTTATCAAAATTCACAATCGTTTAAAGAAAGGCCTTGGTTAGTCATATGACTAATAACTTAACAATGACATGAAAATACAAAATTGTAAATCATTTGGCGATCTTTGCTTATATGGAGCTGCCTAATAACCTTGAATGTAACTACAATAAATTGGCAGATAACCTAATAATAAGGTGTGCGCATTCCGGGATGAAAAACAAAAACCTTCATTACATCTCTCTCTCTCTCTACATACAATTATTTACAGATCTTACTGTCTTTTTTTCTTTACATTATAATCAGTTTTGTCAATCGTTAAAATTGTTATCTTGAAAGAGTATAACCTTAGTTGAGAATGATGCGGGAAATAACTGAGAGTTCTTGAATATTTTATTATTTAAAAATGGTTTATGGGAGGAATGGATCTCTTCTCGTGATCCGGATGGGAAAAGAGATAAATAAATATTAAAAGTGTGCTTAACTACCATAAACAGGAAGCTAAGAAAAAATAATAATGAAGTAGTAAATAAAAAGTAGTGAATCACCAGCTATGTACTTCCCCAGCATGGATTAATAAAATAAGTTGTTGCTCTCCCTCCAAAGCTATTCAAACCTTTGGGCTACAAATCAACAGTTAACGTACATAGGGGCTTCTGAACACTTATACTAAATTTCATGTAGGTAAATTCATTATATCGGCAGTTATTCAAAAAGAATAAAATAACCAAAATAAAAAAAAAATCGTGTTTCATGTCCAAAAATCATTATTTGATACAAAGCTTTCATTTTTCTTTTTTGGGCAGAGTTCCTCCACGCCTTAAAGGTCAGTCCAATGTACCTTATTGTTTTATTTATTCATTTATAATTTTTTATTTATTTAGACTTTTTTATATATTCATTTATAATTGATTTATATATATATATAGATATATATTTTATTTTTCATATATTGTTATAGTTACATTATTTTTTTTGTTTTTTGTTTTCTATATCACGCACATTGGGACCTGATGATGGGACGTAAGAACGTCCCGAAACATCGTTGGGATAAAGACAATTCCGAAGCTTTTTTTTAAAAAATAGTTATCTTAATTTTTATTAAATTGAAAAATGTCTCTACTTAATATAAACGTATCTTGTTTTTTTTTTTTATTTTTTATTTACAAATAGCTATTTACAACTGTATACAAATAAATACAACAAGCAAATGTGCTAATAAAGAGGTAATGACAATGTCAAAATGTCATAAGGGGAGTAATCACCCAGTGGTGACACTCCCTAGTCACTGTTTTTCTCTCGTTTATAGCTAATATATCTTGTAATAAGTTGTTTATACACTCATATATTTTTAAGTATTTATTTGTTCAGTTTTATTAATTTCATTTTACTTTTTTTAATAGTTTTGTTATTACTACTAATCATTGGTGTGTTAGACTCAAATAGTTATAAATCTATATCTTAATGTATAACTTCTTTTGACGTATCCTATTACCATGCATTGGTCTAACGGAAATACATTTATTATTATTATTATTATTATTGAAGTTTTTGAGTTTTGAGAGGTAGGGGAGATTCCTTTTGGCCGATTCCGCGAAAAATTAATAAGTGGTCCCTTTCCTTCGGTAGATTTTGCTGAAAATCAATAAGGTGTCGTTCCAATGAGGTTCTGGATACACATATAAAATGTCTTGTCGATAAGTTCATTCTATCATATTCACAGACACACAAACAGACAAACATATTTCTATAGTATTGTTTGAAAATGTTTCTGTAATTATGTTAATCCTTGGAAATATCTTGGGAGATCAACTACTTAATATTATTAGGTAATAGAAGTGAATAAAATAATAATAATGTAATAATGTGAAAAATACGATATTAAATTATAATAATGATGTGAAAAATGAAGAATAAAAAAATAAGTCCAAATAAGTGTATACAAAATTGCCTCTATTCTTTGACTACACCCCCTGACTACTTTATCATTAGGTATATTCTTCGTCATAATGAACGAAAACAACTCAATTAGTATCAACCCGAATTAATAGTAATTTTTATAACCTTCTCTGGTCCTTGTTATTGGACTATTTGACAGCTCCTCATTGGCCAAGGAACATAAAACGAAACTTTTATAACGAGTTACATGATGTCCATTTGGGATTGGGATAACTTACACTTTCCAAAGTGATTACAGGCAGACAGAAGCAAAGTCCGGGAGAGGAGTTTTCTAAACGAAGCAGAGAAGTGTCACAGTGTGATTTGTCTTCTCCGCGAGGAATCTGATCATGAAGTGATAATAGTAACGGGAATCAGAACCTCAGCCTCTTCAGGGGTACGGAATGTAATGATGAGGCAGTAGTCACAACGGGGAAATATAATGTGCAGTGGGAAATGCTTGGTGATGCACTTGAAAGAAGAATGCCTTATAGTTAGTTATTGTAACTCATGCCCAAGGTTTAACTACGAAGCCATATCGCCTACTACCAGAGCGGTCTTTCTTCGCTTTGGTGGATATGACCCCGACTCTACTAAGGGAGTCCCAAATTTTGCCTACCCAGGTATTCGTCTAGGGTAGAGAGAACTACAGAGATAGACACGATACATTATACAGTAGAACCTCTATAAGTCGAACATCAAGGGAGACGCCAAAAAATTCGAGTTGTAGAGTTTTCGACTTATGGAGGATTTCGACTTAGGCGGATTTTGATTCGACTTGTAGAGGTTAAGATTCATTCTAACTAATTTTGAGTTAGAGAGATGAAATAAATAAAAACTCAAGTTACAGAGGTAACAAACATATTTATATTTATTATAAATCAACATTATTTCAAAACATACTTAAAATAAAAAATACGTAGTATATGTAGGTATTAAAAAAAGTCAATAATTTTTTTTTGCTTTAGATAATTGTATATTATCTATTATTCCTATTTATTGTATACTCCTAAATTGTTTTCTAAGAAACAATGGTGTACATTGTCGGCAAATTCTTAAAGTCGGTAACTTATTTTTCTTCGAGCTATAGAGGTAATAAGTTTCAAATAATCGAGTTGTAGAGGTTGTGAAATAGAACATTGCTATGTTCGAGATACAGAGGTCTAATTTATTTTTTCGAGTTATAGAGGAAAAGTATGTACCAAAATGGCTTGTAGGGACTCACTGATTATTTCGACTAATAGAGGGTTGAGATTTCGAGTAATGGAGGTTTTAGGGCTTGAAGGGAAAGGAACAAATCTTTTTTTTCGAGTTTTGGAGGTTTTCGACTTATCAAGGTTCGACTTAAAGAGGTTCTACTGTATGCGTAAAGAAGCCTCTAAGGACCGACACCTATTGTGTTTCAGCCAAATCGGCCAAAGGGAAGGGGGATTGGGGCGGAGACTCAACGTAAATTTACATTTACAATCAAGGCCCTATAAGGCATGGATTAATTTTGTATTGATGATATAAATCAGAAAAAATACACTGAGGCCGTTAAGCCCCTTCAAATTTTTTTCAAAAACTTTTTTTGGTCACCATCATCATTACTACTAAAATATATTTTCTCCTGAGAAACAGAGTATGTAAACTGGAAAAATGATCTCATTGATGACAGACGTGTGTTCGGACGTTAGTCGCAGCGACTCTTCAATTTTCAAAATTATTCAGGAATAAGAACTTTTTTTTTTTTTTCGATCCAACAATTTTTTTGTGGCTGCTATTTCTCCACTTTTTGCGATGTAATACAACAGAACGTTGTTCACCTATTACCTAATAGAGAATCATAACTTCCCCGCCTTGATAAAAGTGAGCGTGCGGTTATTACCAGCTGCGCAGAGAGCCTACGCGCAATCATATTGTGACACCAGAGCCTAGCTGCTACACGATCACTTTCTGTGAGGAAATTGTAGGGAGTTGGGTCTCCAAAAGTGGTATTGAAACAACGTCAAAATGCAGCCCTCAGCCTGGGCAGAATATCAACAGGAAGCAAGTTCCTGGAATTAATTTTGAATATGCTTTCTTGGAATGGGTACCCAAGTACCCAGTAATTGGAAAATTTGGGTAAATTTCCGCGAATTTCTCACTTAATGTACATAGTTTGGCAATAAGGCAAGATTACCTTCAGCTTGCTGATTTGGCTGAGATGTTCCAAGATTCTCAAATTAAACTTTCACCCAAACATAGTTCTGGGTTTAATACTCCTTGCACTAACTGAACTTCGTGTTAGCTTTCAAAAATATGACAATTTTTAAGCACTGCAATTTTTTGCTCTAATTTTTCGAAATTACCTGAATATCTGCGGTTCTACTGAATGAACGAATTTGAAAGACGAGGAATTTGTTTTCATATCTTTGCCTCAGATCCATCTAAGAGGCGGATTGCACAGTTTTGGGGGCTCTCAGGCTTTTCCTTTGAAAGATGCCCCCTCATGAAATTTGTTCAGGAAACAATGTTGGCTAAGTTTAGGAGGGGTAAGATAGTAAATAAATATTTAAAAACCTATATTGGATCTCCTCCCTATATTTATCGTTTTTTTGTGATTATAACGATAATAAGGCAATAATTTATGAATTTATACAATCAAAGAATATTATTTTTTGGATTGTGTATGGTGATTCTTAATTCATATACAATATATTATATATTTTATTCATTTTCATCTTTTTTTTTTCATCAGTTTTTCTTAAATTAACTTAATTGCAAGCCTGGTCTAGATTTCCTCCCTCAACATAATCTTGATTTGTATATTGTTTTTACATTTATTTTATCTTCTTCTAAATTTCTTTAGATACATTTATTTTCGTATGATTTCTTCATAATGAAGCTGTTAATTTAATTACTTTTCTTTGATATTTCATCATTACCTATTTTATTTTATTTTTATTATATTTTCTTATTTAGTTATATTCATGTTGTTCTTGTTTCTATCCACTGTAGCACTTTTATCTCATTACTGATATTTTATTTTATTTGAATTTGTTGCTCTGTCCAGTGACTTCGGTCCCCGAATATATGAAACGAAAACAAAAAGTTTAGAAGCTACTTTTTAAGAAGCGAACGAAACTTTCAAATGAGTTTTCTCCAAAATCAATAATTCTGAGGTACTGTTTCGATATATTGTCGTGTCAACTATAAAGTATCGAATGTGAAAAAAACGGTTTTTCATTTTCATCGCTTGGCGGTTGCTTCAGGGGCGATGCGAATAGTGGCACAGGAACGAATGTGAGTTACCTTCTAGAAAGCCCTAAATCACAATTATAAAGTATATATGTAATATAATGCCCAGTGACAATGGTAAAGTTCCCTTATGACAGTTTACAAGAAATATTTTATAATTCAATTCAATTCAACTCATTCAATTTTTGTGTTAATGTAACGAAAATGGCATATTCGTTACATTAATCGAGATTACATTGTGTAGACATAACAACGTAAACTAACCAATCTACCACATTCGATAGTTATTGTTGCCTACCTACATGTTAACAGTATAAATACCTGTAAAGTACTGAATGTTGTAGATTCCTCATCTAACAGTTGTACATTATTTGCGCAACTGGTCTCTCTAAAGACTAAACTATCCAATATTACGCTGAACCGAGGAATAATTCTGAGAATCTAAACGCCCACGACCAAAATTATGCCCTTCTTTTAAGCCTGTATTTCCCGGAACTCTTAATTATAACTCTTAATATATTAACAGCTTTGTAGTGAAGGCGTGAACTCTATCAGCAACTTCGAGAAAACCCTCCTGATCCAGAGTGTGATGAGCCAAGTGATTGCTAAGTACTGTTATTATTATTATTAAGTCATTATTGATTTATAAATAAAATACACATATACAAATAATTCGAAAATCAAAAATCGTATACTAAAGACGACCTCTTGGTCAGATGACAATCAGAGTGCAGTCGTCATAATTTACAAATAAAGAAGAAATTAAGTACCTACATCTATCACAGCGTTCAAGTATAGAACAACAAAATACAATTACAACTCAAATTATAGGTACCTTAGCCTAAGTACATAATACATTTTATTTACGCACAAGACAGGATCTTTTCAATATTTGACCAATATTTAATTAATATTAAAAGGATAATAAATGATAAATAATAATAGGATTAAATAGTAATTAGTGATATTATATATAATATTAAAATTGACTGACCCTCAATACCCCCAGAATTTTGAATTCTACAGTCGCTAGCAAACATCTACTATTATATATAATATTAGGAAAAATAGAATAGCATTAGATGAAATAATGATTTAAATTGTATTCTGGTTAAACTATGATATTTTTGACTCGTCTACAATCATTAGCAAGAGAGGTCCAACAGCTGCTAAGTACTGTAAAATGTTTAAAACATTTTCATTTTTTATTTAATTTTTTGATTTTTTATTTTTTTTTATCTTTTAAGTTTAATCAATTAACTGAATAAATTGATTTTTTTGCATTTATAATAAATTTTGTAATAATTATTATGAAAATAAAATGTTTTTCAAAGTCAAGTGGTTTATTGCAACCCATTTCAAAGTTTATGCCTAAAAATCGGACCACTTGTATGGAGCAAAGAATCGAATGTGCTTTTTTGTTAAATAATAACAATTATTGATAAAATACTATTAGCAGCCTTTAAAAGTACAAACAATTACACATTAAATCAGTGGGAAAATTTTAAAATATTAAAACCTGATCTCATAGATAGCATTGAATCAGTTAATTGAGTCTCCTGAATAATAGTGATTATCTCACTGATCGATACTTTACAGTTGACACGACGATATCTGTTCACTAGGTAATATAAATACATTACACCGGTATCTCTGGGTAGCGTGCTTGCCTACTGAGCTTAAGGAAGCCAAGCCGAGGGCTCTTAGGATTTTTATCGGGGATCAAAAAAACCTTGAGTACTCCGACCATTCGGTTAAGACGTTAAGTGATGGTCCCGAGCCTGTGCGTTGTTCGGTACGACTCCTACCTCAGGTAACTAAACCTGGGTAGGCAAAATCGGACTCATGTCCTCCAGAGTTACGAAAGAGCGCTCTGGTAGTAGGCAATATGACCTCGTAGTTAATTAGCCCGGGCACAATAACTAACTATATTACACTCACAATGAGAGTTATTCCCGAAACTTTTGTAATTACTATTTTTTGGGAAGGCACAAAATAAATAAGTGAAATGATGCAGTAGCAATAATTGTAAAATCAGTGCATATGAAGAAACTGCAGAATTGTTTTGATGGCAAATGGAGGAAAAAATTTTATTGCTGTTATAAATGTAATATAGTAATAATAATAATAATAATAATAATAATTGTTATTGTTTAAAGGGATCACCCCTATACAATGGAGTCAGTGACCATTATATTTACAATATTAACATAATAATGACACATATAAAAGAAAACACATATAAAACAATGATGAGATATATAAAGGAACATTTAACAAACTAAATAAATAATATAAATAAATGTAAAAAAATATATATAAATAAAATAAGTAATTACAAATTAATAATAATAATATAACATAGACAGTAAATATGGAGTGGGGATTTAGTTCCGCTGTTATAAATGTATTAACAAATTGAATTTTGGGGGCCATGGTGGCCGTGCGGGCTAGAGGGTAGGGCTTTGGTCGAATGGTCTCACCACGGTTTGCGGGTTCGAATCCCATCCGGGAGTGAGTTTTATTTCGTAGATAGAACTCCCTCCCGGGGCCATGGGTGTCCTAAATAACTAGATAACACAGTGGACATGGCGAATATGCATCGTACATAGTTTTTGTGTTAAACCTCCCCCCCTAAATAACTAGATAACACAGTGACATCTTGGTTAATATGTATCGTACATAGTTTTTGTGTTAAGCCTCCCCCTAAATAACTAGATAACACAGTGACATCTTGGTTAATATGCATCGTACATAGTTTTTGTGTTAAGCCTCCCCCCTAATTCCCCCCTTCCCTTTGACCCATTTAGCTGAAAATGAATACGTGTCGTCCTTATGAAGTTCTAGATACACAAATGAAATTTATTGTAAATACATTCGTTCTATCGGTATTCATCGTGTTCATAGAAACAGACACATACATTTTTTTTTTTTTATTTTTGAAATCGAAAATATAAAATTTCGCAGAAAACTCAACGTCGAATTTCTGACCGAATTACTTCCTCTATATTTCGTGTAAGTACGCAAGTAAAAAAGTGAGAGGATTTATATGCATCATACATAAAGCCAAAAAAACAAATTGAATTATTACAGCATTGTCGTTATAAATATAGAGTTGAGTAAGAGGATAACATCTTATATATTTTGAAAAATACAAAAAAACATCTAAACATAAGTAAATCTTAGGTTTCTCTGGGATGATTACTAGGTTACTTTTTTCCCGAATGTTTAACAAAATAAACAGCTGAGAAACAACTCGTGCACATGCGCACATTCAACTGGAAATATAAAGAAGACTAGTATTTTATGTATGAATTGAAAAGTTTCGCTATGAATTATTTAAAGCCGAGGAGACTCTATACAAATATATTATTTAATTCATTTTTGGTAAATTTTACCTCTCCATTAGAGCCCAAAAGAGTTTTTTAAGAGAATATTTCAGGGCCAAGTTCACACTTAATAATAATTTAGAATTGTGACTCAGATGTGGGCCAGGAATAACTTATCTGTCCCCATCCATGAAAATTTAAATTGTTAATGTTTTTAGATAATTTTATTTATTTACCTATAGTTTGATTTTATTAATAAAAAATTTTAAGTTTTATTTACTAAAATATTTTAACTAGGTAAAAAAAAAATGTATTTATCAGACTGCCTGATGATGAGGGAAACCTCAAAAGTCGGCTAGCTAATACAAATAAAAAATCTGTGAGAGGTCACTTGACTTGACAACCTGTGAAATAATTTAGAAGTCAGTGAAGTTGTTTATATAATAGGAAAGGGGTCGCCGCTAGTTAAAGATCGAAAGTTCGGGCTGATGACCACCAGAGTGACAGATAACAATATCAACAGAGGGCGCCGGTAGCTCAGTGGTATGCGAGCTTGTCTTCTGAGCTCAAGAACGTGGCTTCGAAACCCGACCAAGGCCCTTAGTTTATTTTATCTGGGAGGTAAAATAAACTTGAGCACGCCCTCCTTCGGATGGGACGTTAAGCGATGGTCTGTACGATGTCAGGTACTTGTTAAAGATCCCTGTCCTAGGTGAATAAAAATTTAGGATAGGCAAAATTTAGGACTCCCACAGTAGAGTCGGGCTCATGTCCAACAGAGTGACGAAAGAGCACGTTTCAAGGTTCCTTGTCCCTTTCGACAATTTTCGCGATGATGTTTCTCTGACATTAGAACTTTGTGAGTGCTCTATCTCAGAAAACGATTGAAGCTATGAACTTGAAATTTGAAATAAAAATGTCACATGCGCTAACTTAGATCTGAATAATTTTTGGCAGAAATCGAACGAACATTGAGACCATTTTACTTCGGGTCCTAGCTACATTTTATAACATTGCTGGTGATTTTACTGACGATTTTAATTTGCTAATTTTCCCAATTCCCTTTTTTATTAAAAAAAAAAAGAAACAAATCAAAAGTTTGAAAATAAATGAACTTTGAGGGGGTAAAAACAAACAAAATGGAACAGAAATATTGTACAGAAATATGGTACCCTATTATTTATGATTCTGTGTGGAGGCTTTCAAAGGTTAACTCTTTTTCAATCAGACGGAGTGATTGGTTGTTTCTGTCAACAGAACGATTGCTATTCACAAATCAAGCAATTCATTAGTTCTGCATCAATTTAAACAAAGTAAAACTTATTCAAGCACACTTTAATTACACAATTAACAATAATTAATCTAATCCATTTCCCTGTCAACATTATATAACTTTATATAACAATACTTCCTTATAAGGAAGTATTGTAATCGTTCGAAAATCCGAGATCGAGTTTTTAACAGATTTTTATTGTTTCAATGTCCATTGAATAACGTTTTGACCATTTTCTCAATGATCTGGGTATATGTGGTTGGAACTTTGTTAGAACAAGTAGCTTCGTACTTGAAGAAGTCACATATGATAACTCAGAATTGAATAGATTTTGTCCAAAATTAAGACCACTCGAGACTTTAGTAGATTTTTCGAATTACCGCTTATATTTATGAACTATTCAAAAATATTTCAAAATAAAAGTAGTAGAGAACATTAAATGGCACATTTTATATGAAATAATTTTTTTCGAAGATCGTTCGGTTTGCGAGATAAATGGTGAAAACCGTCCTAAAATGTAGTTACGTTTTGAAACCAAATAACCAAATCATTATCTTAGTGGACTCATATGCAGTTTTGCTAGCCTTGACCAATGCGGGAGGCAACGGATCGCCGGATGTCCTGAAGTGCTGAAAAGCGATATACCGGCTGATGAATCGAGGCTCAACGGTTGTGCGAAAGAGGAAGCGGACAGGCTGGCCTAGGAAGACTGCCTCATAAAACAGGGCGAACACCCCCTGACTATGGAAGCCGCGAAGAGGATATTGAAGGCGGTCCAGAATGCAGTGACTCCATGAAAGCCGAGGGAAAACCGTGGCTGGTGGTGGGGGAGGCAGCCACCTCGAGGACACTCTGTGGCCTGATTCCGGCTACTGACCACAAATATCTTTAGGGAGACCTACATCGGATCGGAGTAGCGGACAACCCCTGCTGCGTCCTCTGCGAAGGAGGGGAGCACATGACGGCGCAGCATTTGACGTTTGCCCTGCTCTCCAGGACGTCAGAACTGCTTATAGAAAAGACTGCAGGGTATAGGGCTGTTAAGAGACGCATAGAAAAAAAAAAGTTTTGAAACCTATTGTTTTAGACGATAACACATCACGCGAAAACCCAACTTAGATCATAGGCTATGCAATATTCATTGTGAGGATAGGGGGGTCGTAGATTCAAAGAGTTGGCACAAGGAGAAGATTACGAGGGGGAAGGGGGGTGAGAAAAGTTACCCCTGGACAACCTGCAGTAGTAAAGAATAAAGATGAACCTGTGTAATTAGTAGGCCTGTGATTTATAGGCATTCACATATTTTTTTCTATTAACTTCAGCATCCCGTTTAAACATTATTCTTTACGTTTTGGCCCATATAGAATCAATTTAAGCTATTTTATTTAGCATATTTTTGCATATATCGCTGAAAATACATATCATTGCAAAAAATCTGCCTTTGTACGCTCCTTTTATTGAGACGAGTGCTTTCCAGGAACTTCAATGTTTCTCTTGAATTCATTGTGTTCATATTGCGAATTTTTTATTCTGTTTGTTTACTTTAATAATTTATTCTCGGAACTGTTTTTGTGCCCATTTCCCCCCTTCTTTCATATTCTTGTCTAAGTCGACAAGTTTTAAACGTTTGGGTCAACGAGCCAGGATATTGGGGTTTTCAATTATGCGCCAGGTACTTCAATTGATGTGGAGCGCTCATTCAGCTGATACAAATGAATTTTGAGGCCAGACAGGCGGTCCTTTTTGTTTGAAAATTAAAAAAAAAGTTATTCTGTGTAATTGTAACAGTTTTTTACACGATTAAGTTTTTCTCTGTTGAAATAATTTTTTATATCACTATATTTTTTACTTTATTTTTTTGCTTATATATTTTTTATTTAATAAATTTTATGTCAATATAGAGCATATAGCAGCAGCCTTTCGCATATTTTTAGTTTTTAATTGCATATTTTGCCAAATATATTCGCATATATATATGTGCATATTTCGCTGTTTTTATTGCATACAAATCACAACCCTAGTAATAAGTAATTATTTATATAATTAAATAAATGAAATTTCAATAAATTAAATAATTAATTTTTTTTTTTTTCATAATTTGGAACCTAGAAATGAGGTATTTTTTATGTTGTCATTTTTTTCCGAACACTTTTAAAAATGCATTATTTTTTAAAAATATTTTTCAAATGTTCTCACATATTAAGGAAATTATTGTAATTTTTGATAAATAAATATAAGGAAAACGACAGTCCGAAGGTCACAATTCCTGCATACATGAGGGACATTAGAACTAATTGTCGCTATTAAGAAATTATTTTGAATCGGTCACCAAGGATATATGTATAGGTTCTTAGATTCCATAAATGTGCGTTCTCTTAGATCAGGGTCGCTATCATAGTTATTTCCCTTCCCTACATTATATTATAGTTAATTTGAAATATATAATGACTGTGTGAAGTGACAGTTGATTTAAGTAACGGAATTTTCGAAAATTGTTGGTCCCTTCCCTCCAGAAAAGAAAAAAAATATCTTACTATAATTACACAGGCCAGCTACGAAAAAACGTTTTTGATTATTTTACCTTTCCTCTATGTATTGTGGCCTGCTGAATTCGAAAATGACACCGAAATTGCTGTATCACATACCGTTTTCCGGGCTGCTTTCAAAAATGTCGTTACCAAGTTTTTGGGTAACACAAAGGACACTGACTACTTAACAATTGTGGAAACTATGTTAGAGAAGTTGAAAACCGTGGGATGCTCGATGAGCCTCAAGCTCCATTTTTTGAATGCACATTTGAATTTTTTTCCGGAAAACCTTGGCGATGTGAGTGAAGAGCAGGGAGAAAGTTTTCATCGAGTTATAAAGGAAATGGAAAAACATTACCAGGGTCGCTGGAACATTAACATGATGGGCGACTACCTACTGCTGGACTCTTCACCGAGAGAACCGAAATGTTACACACAAGCGAAAAAGCTACACTCGGTCCTTCACGACAAAGAGAAAAAGGGACTTCAAGACTATTGAGTAAACATTTATAAGTAGAAGTAAAAATGAGAAAAATTTATTAAAATTACTGGTTTTCAAAGAATTTTTATTCAATTTTATGAAACCTAGTCACTTAGCGGAATCAAAAAACAGGTTTAGAGTACAGGAGAGGATTGTGAAAAAATCTGAAGTGATAAAGAAAAACTGAGATTTGTTTAAAATTCAGCACCCCAAAAATATGTACAGACAGAAGAAATTTTGAAAAAAGTTTTTGATGACTTGAATTTTGCAGGCCTGTGTAATCTCATGAAACTGGCGAAAAAACGAACGGACATACATCAGGAAAACCCAGTGCGCAGCCGAACTAAGAGGTGACTTTCTAGAGTGATCATGACTAACTGTGTATTGTATATAAACAAATTCAAGTAAAGCAGTAATTGTATATTTATATATATTGTGTATTTCATAACTTAAAAAAGATGATATAATTGTACCATATATATATAATTGTGCCATCGAAGCGGATCGTAAAGTCTTTTTGTAGTGTATTTAGCTCTTCCTCTTTTCTTCGAAGGCTGCAGACAAAGAAAGCCCGACTTGGTTTTTATTTTGAACAGGGTTTTTCCTACTTCGTATTTTCCTCTTCGCAACACATCCATAGAGTCCTCCCTGATCCAGTTGCAGTCGGTGTCCTCGGTGTCCCTCTTCACACCCTCTGCCTTCTGCTCCATGTGCAACTTCAGATTCTTCTTCAGACACACTCCCTCCCCCCCCCCCCCCCCCCCCCCCCACACACACACATACACATAACTACTTGAACAGAAAAAAATGTCTGTCTGTGAACACGATAACTCCTGACATAATGAGTGTATCGACACAACATTTTATATGTAAATCCAGAACCCTCTAACGACGACAGCTATTGATTTTTAGCCAAATCGACCAACGGGAAGGGGGGACTAGGGGAAGGCTTAACACAAAAACTCTAATAACTGCCAATAGAATGAATGTATCAACGCGAAATTTTATACGTGAGACTTAGAATCCCATAAGGACAACACCTATCGATTTTCAGTCAAATCGGCCAAAGGGAAATGAGGGAGTAGAGGAAAGGCACAACTCAAAAACTCCAATAACTGCAGATATGATAAATGTATCGACATGAAATTTCAAATGTTAATGTCAAAACCCAATGAGGACCTAACCTGCCAAATTTCAGCAATATCGGAAGGGAAGGGGACTCAATTCAAAAACCCTAATAACTGCTGATATAATGAATTTATATACAAAAATTAGTATAGAGGATTTAGGAGCCCCTACGTAAGTCAACTACTGGATATTAGCGAAAATGGTCGACTGGTTTTGGAGAGGGAGCGAAAAGTGAATTGATTAATTCGTTGTGGGGAAGTACATAGCCGGCGATTCACCTAAGTTTTCTTTTTTTTTTCTTTCAAAAAGAGTACATTTACCTTCGATAATTGAAAATTAAGTGCAATTTTTTTTACCACCTCAAAAAGAGTAAGGTTGGCAACCCTATCTGTGGGCAATCAGTAGAAACATGATTAACAGTGAGGAAGAGAAGCTCAGCTTTGGGTTGATATGTTCTCAAATAGGTACTTATTACAAACAATGAGTCTACAAATCATGAAGGTACCTTTAAGAAGTACCAGGTAACATGTAGCGATAATTCTCCATTGGTCCTTGTCGCGTCACGATTTGAAGGAAGCGGTAAAGGTAATCGATACATCAATGTCAGACTCGACCATTAGAGACAAATATGTAACTACTCAATTTCTTTTAGGTTTCCTGTTGTCCGGAGCAACGGCCAGGACCCAATTCGACTTCTAGTGCCAAGAAACTAAATGATTTGGCTTGATGAAAATTGCTTGAAGACCAAACAATCGAAATCGAGATTAGATCGCCATATTGTTCTTTATACAAAATCACATCAATTCCACAAACTTCATAAAATTTCAAATTTGTTGGTATTTTTCTCTCATCACAATTTAGAATCTTTATTGTTCTTCGCCATGTACAATAATTTTCCAGTTTTAAACAATGTAAATCATATATATAAAGCTGAAAATGTCTGTGCGTTGTACCGCTAACTCACGAACGGCTTCATGGATTTCATTAATTTTTTTTTTTAATTTGTTCGTCATCGTCTGTGGAAGGTTATAGGCGTATTAGTACCTCAATATCTGGTCCATCCCAGCATCCACCCACGCAATCTTTGTAACTCAAAAACCACTGCAATGATTAATGAGGAATCTTTTTGAATAGATAAGTTTTATCTACCGGAAGGTTAAGGTCTATTTTTTAATCAACCCCTGGTCCATCCCAGCATCAACTCATGCAATCTTTGTAATTCGGAAACCATTGCAACGATTAATGAGAAATCTTTTTGAATAAATTAGTTTTAGCTCCAAACCTAGCGTTACTACAGTTGAAGGACTATAAACCTTATTCCGTATGAATAATTGAAAATTATAACATCATGAATGTACTGTCGAGGAACTGAATAGCCTTAATAGGAGATATTGGGAGAAAAGTCAAAGTTCCCCGGGCAACGCCGGGTATTACTGCTAGTGTAATATATTACTTGGTGGTAGGCAGATGTAGTGGACTAACTTGTTAAATAAGTAATTAGATTTATCAGTCCAACATATTTTTTTATTTTTACCACAGCTAGTTTCGGCAATTTGCCATCTTCAGGTTCCAGCTGGACCCTGATGATACTCGTACGTGTCCCTTGACCTCTTCTCTAGAAAGATTCACCACCTGAAGATGGCAAATTGCCGAAACTAGTTGTGGTAAAAATAAAAAAAATATGTTGGACTGATAAATCTAATTACTTATTTAATGTAAATGTATATTCATATATTCACGTACGTCTTTCTTCTGGTTGTTGGTCAATATGTCGGGGAGATGGACAAGCTTCTAAAACACCCGAAGTTCCTAAACCGACAGAACTTAGGACAGATTTTTATTAATCTGCTACCGAATTATGAACTAATAAGGTTTGGAGAAAGTGATAAAGATTATTTGTTTAATATTTCTTCCTCAATCTTTTTGTAGATGAGATCATCGCAACATAAAATAACATATATTTGAATAAAGATTAAAGTTTAGCTATCCATTGCGTAACTCTTTCCTGGACATATAGACAAACAAACAACAAACAAACTCCTTCCTAGACATACAGACAAACAAACAACAAACTAATAATATTTCATGGGTTTAAAATTAAAAAAATATCTTAAAAATGTGTCCAACATGACTCAGGGCCCATCATTGTCAGATCTTCGGCCATGGGACTGTCAGTGTTTCCTGAGATACGAGTAATAGCAGCTCCGTAACTATAGTCCTCCTTCCAGACAGTTGCCCAAGTCTCTAGGTCCCACCATTTTGAATATTACGTAAGGATTGCTGCATCATGAAATTGCTACTTTACCCACATAAAGTTCTTGGAGAGAAAGACATTGTTTGAGAGACTCTCTCAAACGTGTGTCTACTAAGAGACAAACCGTGTTAGTCCAATTAGTACTCTCAGAGTTATGTGCAAACATCGTGTTTGTGTGATCACTGGAGAAGAAGGGAGATTCAGTAGCGACATTGTAATGTAACAATATTTTATTTTTGGAGTGAATGATTAATATTCTTTGTTGGTTAGTTATTGTGACTCATGCCCGGCCTTTAAATAAAAGGTCATATCGCCTACTACCAAAAACCTAAGGACCTCGACATATTGTACTCGCAATCTTGAGCTCAGTAGGCTAGCTCTAACTTGGACTTGAATGAAATAAAACTCGTTTATATGTGGTATTGTCTAATTTCACAGAATATATATACATGAAGGTACTTTCGGTATTTCGACCATCCTCAACAAAAAGTATAAGAGATAAGTACTTTTGGCTGAGGATGGTAGAAATACCGAAAGTACTCCCATGTAAATATATTCGGTGAAATTGGACAATACCACTAATAAACAAGTTTTATTTAATTCAAGTTCATTTGAATTATTTCACAATATCTCTGCAATAATGTCAGTTTTCATAGCTCTAACTTGGATAACAGATGGTTAATAATCGCACTTCTAGGCATTAAGGTACCCATACACGAAGCAAATCTATCGTCAGATTTATCTTCAGATTGATTTGACGATAAATCTGACGATATTAGGAGCGCACACAAAGTTCGATATATCTCAGTCGACGCAATGGAGCAGGACGATCTTTTATTGTTATCTGTTGGTGATTTGTTATGTAATTAAATTAAACGCAAAAAAACAAAAAAAACAGAGTAGTTTGGACAATAGGGTGGTTAATTAAAAAGTTAACAATTTTCGCACATCAGATTTATAAAATGTTCTAAATCATCTCTAGACCAGGTACACATACATATCACAATTTAATAAAGGAAAATTATATAAACAGGAAAGTTAAAATACCTAATCTCTTCCACTTCACTTTTGTGTTTAAAAGGTTATTATTATAGATAAACTTATTATAACCTCCTTGATTATCGCCACGATAACCACATACACCATACAATCAATTGTACAAGCAATTAATCTGTGCGATGATTGCATGAAAATTTCTTCAGATCTACAATAGATCTGAAGACCAACCAATCGAACCCGATGACGACATACATTAAACGATTCATCGAACGATTGTCGATCTTCAGATTTATCTGACGATCAATTGCTTCGTGTATGGGTACCTTTATGGACTTGAAACTTGTTTTATTTAACTGTTACAAGTGACGTTTCGCCCAAATTCAGCCTTTATTCAAAATACACAATTATAGTGTAGTTACAGAATGTATCCTATATTCAACCCAATACATTATCTTCTTCAGTAATACATTTACAGCATTTTTTTGGTTATACAACTCCAAAATATGTCAATATACTTCTCAATAATAAGGTTAATCATCTAAATATTTGGTTCAATAGCCAATCTTCCAAACTCCATTTTAAGTATGAAATATGGCAAGTAAGTTGGTGTATATTATATAAGTTTACGTTTACGTTTGGGCTAAAAATTATTAGTTGACTTACATAAGGGGCTTCTGAATCCTCATACTATATTTAGTGTCGATACATTCATTACATCAGCAGTTATTACAATTTTTGAGTTGGGCTCCTCCTTCCCTTCTGCCGATTCCGCTGAAAATGAAGAAGTGTCGTCCTTATGAGTTTGAATTCGCATATGAAATTTTGTGTTGATACATTCATTATAACAGCAGTTATTGAGTTTTTGAATTAAGCCCCTCCCCTATTCCCTCCTTCTCTTCAGTCGATTTGGCTGAAAAACAATAGGTGTCGTCGTTGGAGGGTTCTGGATTCACATATAAAATTTCGTTTGATACAATCATTCCACCGACACACACACACATACAGACAATTTTTTTTTAGTACCTATTTGGAATCTGGAGGTGGCAAAACATGAAATTCTGTAGAAAATATTTGACCGATTACATAATTTACCCTATAGTTAGTTATTATGACTCATGCCCGGGCTTTAACTACGAGGTCAAATCGCCTACTACCAGAGCGCTCTTTCGTCACTCTGGTGGACAAGAGCCCGACTCTACTATAGGAGTCCCAAATTTTGCCCACCCTAAATTTTTATTCACCAAGGGCAGGGGAGGGGGTCTTTAACGAGTACCTGACATCGTACAGGCTCGGGACCATCGCTTAACGTCCCATCTGAAGGACGGCGTGCTTAAGTTTATTTTACCTCCCAGATAAAATAAACTACGGGCCTCGGCAGGGTTTCGAACCCGCGACCTTGAGGTCAGAAGGCAAGCACGCTTACCACTGAGCTACCGGCGCCCTCATATTTCCCCTATGAATGGTAACAAAGGCGATAACAGAAGTTCATGAACCTGAAAAAGAAAGGTAATGTCTGAAGATAAGGGAAAAAATAGAGGAGTATTTACCAAGGATAAATATGTAAATCTGATGGCAGGAACAGGGTTGGAGCGGTCCCCCCGCCTATGGAAAGAAAACATTCCCGGCTTTTTCAGCTGACTGAATTGTTATCACGAATCCTCACCCGTCCCAGGTTTCCTCTATATATGCGTCCAGAAGAAAAAGGCTTCGGGGTATCTCCGGCAAGGTACTCCTATTTGATCTCACTCTTAAACCAATGCACTAAATTGTATTGAAAATGAATTGGTGTCTTATTTAGGGACTTGTGAATCCTCAAATTTGTGAATCCTCTGCCTGAAAAGGAAGAGATTAGAGAAACAATCTAATAACAACAAGGCCCATGGCGTGGATGGTATCCCTTCTGAACTGTGGAAACATGGCGGTGATGCTATCCTGGATGAACTATACCGGCTGATATATGACGTTTGGATGGAAGAAAGAATGCCGGACGAGTGGTCAGTGGCTGCAGTTTGCCCCATCCACAAGAAGGATGACGTCCTCAACTGTGATAACCACAGAGGCATTGCCTTGTTATGTACAGCGTATAAAATTCTTTCGGCAGCAATAAATGACAGAATGAAGCGACATGCAGAAGGACTCGTTGGGGAGTACCAGTGTCGCTTTAGGGCTGGCAGATCAACGGTGGACAACGTGTTTTCCTTAAGGCAGACGCTCGAGAAAAGCAATGAATATAACATCCGTCTTCACCGCTTATTCATTGATTTTAAACAGGCCTATGACCGGGTAAAGAGAGTGGAGCTGCTAAATGACCTGATAAGGCTGGGAATTCCAGGGAAGTTGGTTAGACTTGTAAGAATGACTCTGGGGGGCTGAAAGTGTCGGGTGAAGCTGCAAAATAAGACGTATGAACAGTTTGAGGTGAGCAATGGACTGAGACAGGGAGACCCAATCTCACCTGTTCTGTTCAACCTGACTCAAGAAAGAGCTGTTAGGGCCATCCGGACAAATCCGGGAGGAACTATTTATAACCGGCTGACGCAGCATATGGGGTATGCTGATGACATGGTGGTCACAGCAGGCACAATAGCAGCATTGGCCGGGACTCCTGAATATGTTTGGACTATTTTCGCCTCTGTGCATGTGTATGTGAAGAAAAGATATGAGCACTCTTAACACAAAAACAATTGTCCTAACTTAGATCTCTATAGTTTTTTGTAGGTAATTCGTTTTTTGAGATAACTGGAAAAAACCAGTCCTGAAATGTCGTTTTGAAACACATGTTTTTAGACGTTTCCTTGATTTACTCGAAAACTGTGAGTCCTATCGAAAAATTAGTTCTTAGCATAAATGATCCAAATCAAATTTCCAACTGCCAGTGTGTCCTCAGACTTAAGATGGGATCCATACGATCAGGGTTATAGCGCGTCAAAAAATTGAAAATTAGATTTCCGTAGGAAATATTTCAAAGTAAGTGTTTAAATTGTATCGTATTGAGGGCGCAGGTAGCTCAGTGGTGCTTACTGAGCTCAAGATCGCGGGTTCAAGACCCAGCCGAGGCCCTTAGTATATTTTATCTGGGAGGAAAAAAAAAAATAATAAGAACGCCATCTTCCTCTAATCAACTCTAATTCTAACGACAGTTTTTTTAGAGTTATTATTTTTTTTTAAATTAAAATATTTGTTTGACATTTCCTTTTAGAACAGACATCTGAGACAGTCTTACCGGTTACAGTCATAGTGGTTATACGAAGAAACCAACCATGACTAGAAACCAACCGCACTACTCTCAGTGTACAAGCTAGGGAAACTCTCCACACAGAGAAATATCTGTCCTTCCTACAGCCAAAACATTTTTATTATTTTTACTCCGAAGCATAGGGAAAGTTATGTAATCAGAAATTCTTTGTTGACTTTTCAATGAAATTTCATTTTTCTGACCCTTAGATCAAAAAAAAAAAAAAAAAAATTAGTCGGTGAATCAGCGGCAACTTTTTGCTCCCCTCCCCCCCCCCCCCCCTCCAAAACCAGTCGACCGTTTGTGCTCATATTCAACAACTGACTCACATAGGAGCTCCTAAATCCTCATATTAAATGTTGTGTCTATAAATTCATTACATAGGAATTATTGAATTGAGCACCCTCCCCTGAACCCCCTTCTCTTCTGGTGATTCCGCTGAAAATTAATAAGTGCCGTCCTTATGTGATTTTGAATTTATATATGAAATTTTGTTTCGATACATTCATTACAACGGTAGTTATTACAGTTTTTGACCTAAGCCTCTCCCTAATCTCCCCCTCTTCCCTTTGGCCGATTTGGCTGGAAATTGATGATGTCCTTATGTGGTGTAGGTCACATATAAAAAATTTCATTTCGATACACTCATTTTATCGATAGTTAAAACACTTTTTGTCTTAACCCCTCTAATTACCTGCTTCCTTTTGGCCAAATTAACTGAAATAGGTGTCTTCGTTCCAGGGTTCTGGATTCACATATAAAATTTCGTTTCGATACGTTCCTTCTATCGATAGTTAGAACACTTTTTTTCTTAACCCCTGGTGTCGTCGTTACAGGGTTTTCACATGGAAAATTTCTTGTCGATACATTCACAAATTTATCTTTGATGTGCTATGCAATAATATAACACTGAACCCCTCAAAAAATAATTTTAGAAACCCCCCATAGCCTTTATGTTAGTTCAAATATTAAAAATTCTTTTAAAACTTTGTTCTGAGTATAATATAAGTTTTATACATTAAAAAAAAATTAAAATTAAATTGCCCTTCCGGAGGGGGAGGCCTTTCCTAAAATGTTTCAAATAATTTTTTTAGAATTTATTAAATGTTAGTCTTGTTTTAGAACTTCACGATAGAGCTCTATACTCGATAGAAAGAGGTTTGACCGGCCAGAGCCAACATTGACTTTAAAATTTCAATTCCTATCTCTTTACAACCAGCTGGATCCTTTTGCAATTTCAGAATGTTTTGATAAGCTCCCTCTCCGTACTATCTCTCCCTCGAGAAATACATATTTTTGGCGGTTTTTGGACTCATGATTGTGTTTCTCCAGGGAGAACAGCTGGAAACAACTGGAGAATACAACAAAAAAGTCGTCGGTGAATCACCAAATATGTATATAGGTATATATTTTTTTTTCAGGAAAGATGCAACCAGAATTTCTGGACTATGTTAGCCATGATGAGAGTGGCTCGATACAAAATTTAGTTAAATCGCCCTACCTTCCTATATTCCTTGTCCTAACTGAGCCAGCGAACTCTTTATACAAATGGCGACAAAGCACAGGACCCAGGGCAACCAACGAACAGGCAGGCCGGGCCGGGGGTCAAACAACAGCGACGCCGGGCCACTCTCTCAAGTATATGTAAGCACTTAGCTTAATCGTGAAGATAGCGGGGCTTGAAGATGAGAGTGTGCATGTGAGGAAAGCCGTCCACACCCTCCGAGTCCGGGACTGTTCCAGTCCAGAGGCCCCGGCGGAGCTGCCCCAGCCACCCGAGTGCCCCACGCAGGACCTCCCCGGGGTAATTCAGAAGACACTATATATATATTTTTTTATTTACAAATAGCTATTTACAACAGTATACAAATAAATACAACAAACAAATGTGCTAATAAAGAGGTAATGGCCATGTCAAAATGTCATAAGGGGAGAAATCACCCAGTGGTGACACTCCCTAAGACACTATTTAAGTTATTATTCGTGCTGGGGAAGTACATTGCCGGTGATTCACCGACGACTGTTTAGAATCACAAATGGGAAGATTTTCTGTTAAACTTGATTTTGATTGAAATGATGGTATTGGCAGGAATGAGAGCGGAAAACAGCCCCGGCTTAATTACTTTCGCCGTGTATCATCCCAGAACTGATACAGAAAATTTATGATCCGGGACTATTGGGGGAGGGGGGGGGGGGGGGGGGGGGACTATAGGGATTGCAGACGTGGATGGTCCACTTCACTTCCTATCCACAGAAAAATAAACATTTATCAAAAATTTATAATTTCTGCATTCAAATTCATCGAGATAAAATTGTAAACCACCCCATTCTATTTTGATGTAATTTCTTTCAAAAGATTCACCAATTAACCCTGTTATTACTTTCGTAACTGTACGAAGTTCAGGGAAAGTTCGACGTTCTGTTTTCACAAGACATTCATGTTTTCTGACCCCCTAATTACAGAAAAATTAAAGAAATGAATGTAAATCACCGGCTATGTGCTTCCCCAGCACGAATTAATCAATTACATTTTGGCTCTCTCTTCAAAGCTAATCGAGCATTTGAGCTAAAACTGAATTCTGAAATGAGTCAAAGAGGAAGGGATGATTAGGGAGGGGGGAGTCAACATAAAAACTAATAACTACGATGAAAATAACATATAACAACAAGGCATTTAGTTTTTAGTTATAGTTTAATTTTTTAGAGAATGCGAAAACTAAATTAATTAATTAATTGATTATATATTATTACCGGTGATTCACCGACACAATAGTCGTCGCTAATGACCCTTAAGTCGGTGCGACGTTAAAGGATCACTAGAAAGTAACGAAACGTTTTATGTTAGGTTTTATGATTCATGCCCGGGCTTCAACTACGAGGTCATATCGCCTACTACCAGAGCGCTCTTTCGTCACTCAGGTGGACATGAGCCCGACTGTACTGTGGGAGTCCTAAATTTTGTCTTTACGACTACCTGACATCGCACAGACTCAGGACCATCGCTAAACGTCCCATCCGAAGGACGGAATGCTTAAGTTTATTTTACCTCCAGATAAAGTAAACTAAGGGCCTCGGTCGGGTTTCGAACCCACGATCTTGAGCTCAGAAGACAAGCACGCATACCACTGAGCTACCGGCGCCCTCAACGTTTCACATACGTTGTACTAATATGGGAAAGTTCCGTGCAGGTCCGCACATATTAATATTTTTTTTATTTATTAATTTATTGTTTCGGCCTTTATTTTCAAATAACTCTAATGGTTACTAGAGACCGGCTATAAGCCATTTTACTCTAAACATGAATAGTAGTCAGGCAGAAATATGAATATTACTGCTGGGATTCGAACGCAGATTCTTTGGATTAATAAACAAAGCTTTTACCCACTCATCCATCGGAAACTCCTATTTTATATCGTTGTATTTTTCTTTGTGATAAGGTTTATCAAGCATGAAGGTTACTCAGACTTCTTGTTTCTCCATGCTCTGCTGCTTAAGAAATATATTAATAAATTATATATCTGGAAATTTGCAAAAAGGATGCTTACCCAAAGGCAAAACAACCTTGAGAGATGTACATATTTTATCCATATCCTTAAGGAATCTGTAGTTATAGTAATTATAGTTAGTTATTGTGACTCATGCCCGGGCTTTACCAAAAAGGTCATATCGTCTACTGTGGGAGACTTTTGCCTATTTCCCGAGGTTAGAGGTCTTTAACGAGTATCATCGCTCAACGTTTCATCAGAAGTGCTCAAGGTTTTTTACCTCCAAGATTATAACAATATTTTACTAATATGAAGATGGCTGATGTAGTGAGAAATGATTATTTCATACCTATGAGAAGTGATTATGTCATACCTATGTCAAATAAAATAGTGTATGTACGACCTCTCACAGATTTTTATTAGTAGTAGCTAGCCGGCTTTCGAGGTTTCCCTCATCATCAGGCAGTCTGATAAAAAATTAAAAAAGGTAAAAAAAACATTTTTTTGAATGAAAACTAAATAATACTATAATAAAAAAAAATAAAAAAAACAATCTAAAAACTTTAATAATTTAAAATATCATGGATGGGGACAGACGAGTTATTCAACAACAACAAAGAGTGTGACTCAGATGGTGGACAGGAATAACTCGTCTGTCCCCATCCATGATATTTTAAATTATTAAAGTTTTTAGATTTATTTATTTTTATTATAAAATTATTTAGTTTTCATTCAAAAATGTTTTAAAAACTTTTTTAATTTTTTATCAGACTGCCTGATGATGAGGGAAACCTCGAAAGCCGGCTAGATACTTCTAATAAAAATCTGTGAGAGCGGTCATACTACATTGACAACCTATGAGACATTTTACTAACTTTTAGGGACAAACGTCTCCTTATCCTTAATCTTTTCAATTAGAATAAGCGTGAGAGTGAAGATATGTCAAAGCCAGATATTTTACATAGAAATAAAATACGATGTGACACACAATTTTCTTTAGACTTCACATTGTACGGGTGGGAAGTGTCACTGATGAAAACAGGTTCTGGTTGAAATATAACAGTGGGAAGAAAACGTTTTTTATTCCTAACAGAAATCCTAAAAATGAGAGATGAAGTACAAAGTAAGAACAATTGATGGAATTCTCCATCGTACATTCTGAGAAAATTTATACATAGAGAAAATATTAAAAAACCTTGAGCACGCCGTCCTTCGGATAGAACGAGGCGATGGTTCCGAGTCTGCACGATGTCAGGAACTCTACCCTACCTTCGGTAACTAAACCTCAATAGGCCAAATTTGGATATCCCACAGTGGAGTCGCATTCACTGGTAGTAGGCGATATGACCTCATATATATATGTATATACAAGCAGGGCTGCTTATGACATATGTGAAAATACAAATGATTCGTAGTCAAATCAAAGTTTTGCGCAGTGGGTGTGGCTACCGTGACCTGGCCTCGCCCAAATTGTTTATTAAAAAAAAAAGATATCACGAAAACCGGAACGATAATAATAGCAGAAGAAACGTATGCAAGCGATTCATACGGTTGAACAAACATTGTGCACAATGGGTGCGGCCAGCTTCGCAAACGTGGGGGGGGGGGGGGGGGTGCGCTGGTAGTGGGACCAATGAAGTGCCTAAATTCATTCAAATGTACTTTTCTTGACTCCGAGAAAATAATAAGAAAATAGTGGACTTATCTAAATGAGAATTTGGGAGCAGAAAAAAAAGTTGCCGGCAATGTACATCCCCAGAGCGAATTAATCAACTAAGTCCCTTTGCAATCAATTTACCGAATTGGCTGAAACTCAAACTCAAAGACTTCTGAACATCACATTAAATTTAGCATTGACATAAAGAAACCTGCCCTCCAGTATACCTTAACAATAATCTCATCTCTTGAAAAAACGATATCCGCTATCTAAATTAGGGTAGTCAATATTTAGGTCTCCCATTGTAGAGACGGACGCATGTCCACCAGAGTCACGAAAGAGCGCTCTGGTAGTAGGTGATATGACCTAATAGCCCGGGCATGAGTCATAATAACTAACTACAATGAAACCGATGTGGACTTACGGACTTGAACTGTGGGGTTCTGCCAATGCTCTTTACTAAGTTTCCTCCATACTGAACTTAGCATTCCCTACGTCACCGAAGTAATTAAATCCAGGTACAAAATGTTGTTTTCGTCCCCGAGTTCCCATAGAACATTCTAGAATCTTATAGAATGTCAATTTGTATAATGCCAAATTTTAAAATTCTTCTCCGAATTTCTATGTCATTGTTTTGCACGAATGTTAAGGATGAGAGATCTTTTTCAAAATTAAAATATATAAAAACATTATCTAAGAAGATGTTGATTAGCGACTGTAGATTCTAATTGTAGGAATATTGAGGGTCAGTCAAAGATGGAAGAAAACACTATTCAAATGCCAACTTTTCGATATATTTTATATCTTATCTAAGAAGTTCGATGGGCGAAGAAAAGTTGAATGCATTTGCATTACTTTCGATTGAGCATGAAATTTTAAATAATTCATGATTTCATTTTTGTAAAAAATAGAAAGGAATAAATTTCTAAGTCATCATCACGTGCATCTTCTATTGTATAGACATTAAAACATGATGTAGACTTTAAAAATAAGCGCGAACAATTTTATTATTTGTTAAATCCTTGTTTTTTTCTTTTCTCCCTTTTCCCAATTTTTCGCTGTTTATTTATTTTTGATGGAACGGGGGCCTGAGCCGCGGACCCTGAGGCGGCTGCCTCACTTGTCTCAGGGATAAACAGACATTGACTGATATACTCGTATATTATTATTATTATTATTATTATTATTATTATTATTATACAATTGAGTATACCTATTTGTAAGGAATTTAAAAAAAAAAATAAAAGATAAAGATAACCCTTGAAAATATAATTTGATTAACGAAATCCTGATTCAGAATTTTTATTTATAATAATTTAATTTTCTTAGGCCCAGTTAAATGGAATAATTTAAATTTTAATGGTGGTTAAATTAAATAACTAAACAGCATATTAACATGATCTAAATTAATTCTATTTTCTCTTTTGTAGATTCATTTTGTGCCAGGAAACAGAGAAGACAGCAGTGAGTCTCCAAGGAACTATTGACCCACAGTTGACACCAAGGATACCTCCCTTGCCTTGGTAACTTTACTCCAAGAGCGAAACCCGGGCGAGGCTCTTAGTTTATTTTATCTGAGAGGTAAAATAAACTTAGGATGGGACGTTGAGCGATGGTCCCGAGCCTGTACGATGTCAGGTACTCGTTAAAGACCCCTACCCTAGATGAATAAAAATTTAGGGTAGGCAAAATTTAGGACTCCCACAGTAGAGTCGGGCTCATGTCCACCACAGTGACGAAAGAGCGCTCTGGTAGTAGGCGATATGACCTCGTAGTTAAAGCCCGGGCATGAGTCATAAAACCTAACCTAACCTATATTTAATAAGTAACTTTGTGTTATTTGAATATGTAAACTTTATAAATTAATATTTAAATTTTTTTGAAATGAAATAAAATTGAAATTTTCAATGAGAAAACTAATTTTACTTTAGGCATTTTAAAATTGAATGAGAGTTTCGAACAATGACTTGGGCAATATTTTAGCTCTGCTAAAAAAAATTATTGTTTACATTTAAATAATGTTTTGAAAAGTTTAAGAGTGAAGTTTGAAGTTTTAACAAGTGGTGGCCGTGCCAGTTAGAGCGTAGGGCTTCGGTCGCATGGTCTCACCATGGTTTGCGGGTTCGAATCCCGTCCGGGAGTCAGTTTTATTTCGTGGATAGAACTCTCTCCCGGGGCCATGGATGTCCTAAATAACTAGATAACACAGTGACATGGCTAATATGCATCGTACATAGTTTTTGTGTTAAGTCTCCCCCCTTTCCTTCGACCCATTTAGCTGAAAATTAATACGTGTCGTCCTTATGAAGTTTTAGACACACATATGAAATTTCGTGTAAATACGCTCGTTCTATCGGGATTTATCGTGTTCTTATAAACAGACATTTTTTTTTTTTTTTTTTTAATTTTTGAAATCGAAAATATAAAATTCCGCTGAAAACTCAACGTCGAATTTCTGGCCGATTACATAACTTCCCCTATACTTCGTGTAAATATGGAAGTAAAAAAATGAGAGGATTTTAGGATATAGAGTGTGATAAGCACGAAATATTGATAAGGAAGTTATGGTACCTAATTACCAAATTTATAGAGAGTACCGCCTTTTTCAAAAATGTTTCATTTCAAAAATTAAGCCTCTGGTGTTCAACATTTCCCTAGTACTTCCTGGGGAGAAGCCAGAAATGACCTCTATCTGACCAAGGGAGCAGCTGTACATACATATTTATAGTGTAGACTTCAATTAAAATAAATAATATTAATCGCCATTATTATTCAAAGGATTTATGGCTATTATTTCCACTTTAATTAATATCGAATCCGAACACATAATTATTGAATTTTAAGAGAATTTTGCAACGGAGAAAGCGTATATTTGGGTTCTCTTGAAGGTGGTATTTTGTGCTCAGGGCTGTTGCTACAAGATTGCTTATCATTCACACAGACCAAACACAACATCAGTTGAGGAAACTTTCACAAAACATACGGGTATATTACGGAGCAGTATATCTCTCTATATTGCCTTGGTTTTGATTTACTTACTTTTGCATAATGAAATTGGAAACACTCTAATGAAATATTTGGTTCTGTCTCGTCTAAAGAAATATTTCACTATAGTCCTTTAGTTGCTTGCTGTCTCTTTTTGATTACTGTTATTATATAAAGATTAGTTGTGTAACGTCTGGCTGGCGAACTCTAAACATCAGAGTCAGGTTATTGTTCGGACGCCTGGCTGGCGAACTGTAAACATCGGTGTCAGATTATTGTTCGGACGTCTGGCTGGCGAACTGTAAACTTTAGAGTCAGGTTATTGTTCGGACGTCTGGCTAGCGAACTGTTAACATCAGTGTCAGATTATTGTTCGGACGTCTAGCTGGCAAACTGTAAACATCAGTGTCAGATTATTGTTTGGATGTCTGGCTGGCGAACTGTAAAAACATCAGTGTCAGGTTATTGTTCGGACGTCTGGCTGGCGAACTGTAAACATCAGTGTCAGATTATTGTTCGGACGTCTGGCTGGCGAACTGTAAACATTGGTGTCAGATTATTGTTCGGACGTCTGGCTGGCGAACTATAAACATTGGTGTCAGATTATTGTTCGGACGTTTGGCTGGCGAATTGTAACCATCGGTGTCAGATTATTGTTCGGACGTTACCTGGCGAATTGTGAACATCGGTGTCAGATTATTGTTCGGACGTCTGGCTGGCGAACTGTAACCATCGGTGTCAGATTATTGTTCGGACGTTTGGCTGGCGAACTGTGAACATTGGTGTCAGATTATTGTTCGGACGTCTGGCTGGCGAACTGTAACCATCAGTGTCAGATTATTGTTCGGACGTCTGGCTGGCGAACTTTTAAACATCGGTGTCAGGTTATTGTTCGGACGTCTGGCTGGCGAACTGTAAACATCGGTGTCAGTTTATTGTTCGGACGTCTGGCTGGCGAACTGTAAACATCGGAGTCAGTTTACTGTTCGCACGTTTGGCAAAGTAAGTCAGGGCTCTTCAACTTATATCTCCCGAAGGGGACAATTCGGCTTGAGATAAATATGATTTGAAAAGTTGATAAGTAGAAGATATTCAATTTGAATAGTATCGATCAAAGAGAAGGAACAGCGATGGCTTATCACCGCTCATAACATAGTTGAGCTTTCCCTCACAATAAGAATTTTCCTGTCACCAAGTTAGCATTTAAAATTGTAAAAAAAATTTCAAACTAAGATATCCTAGATGTATCAATTTATATCCAACCATTGGCGTAGCCAGGAGGGGGGGGGGGCAGCCGGTCATCACGACCGAGATAATAAAACAATAGTTTACATTTCACAATCATATTTTTAGTTTAAGTTTAATTAAAGTTAATAATTAACAATGAGGTACCATATACAAGCGGGGAGAGCGAATATTCGTGCTGGGGTTGTTCATAGCCGGTGATTCACCGATTACTTTTTTTATTTATTCTTTATTACATAACCACTTTTGTTTTGTTCTCTTTTTATTATTACTATTTATTGTTTTTTTCGTCTTTTTCAGAATGTTCACACGATATTTGTGTAATTATATGGAGGACCTCTGGTCATAGTTGGGTTGCCTTTCTCATCGCCCCAGGCTGAATATTCACAGCCCCAGGACCCAATCCATATCATTAAAGTTAACACAAACCAAACTGTTGGTTTTAGCCATTATTACAACATAACCAACGGTTGGTCCACAACTTCTTAACTTCCCCCAATAACTTTAACAACCTTCATTTTGAAAAGCAACGTTTTAAATTACCACTGTTTTTCTTTTTATGTTTTTCTCATTCAATGGGTCACGTAACATTCTTACAGAATTAACGTTTATGTCATTTGCTTCTATTATTTCTGAAAGCTGACTCAATTACCGTAATTTGCTATTTAAATTGTAGTAATTACATTTTCAATGCCTCCTCCTATTGAGGACTAGTACCTGATCACGAATGCTTTACATATATGCGATGCTATTCAATGATGCGGTAGCATTCATTCTTTAATACATAGAAGAATTATACTAATAAAACCTGGCAATATATAAATAAATGTATCCCTGAAGTAAAGTGGTCTATATTTTCGTCCGATTTCGGCCAAAATCTGAATAGATCTAAATTAGCACATGAGATTTCTCCAATCCAAATTTCAAGTTAATTGCTAACACACACACACATACAGACAAAACGTAAAGAAAATTTCCTGCCCTGGGTTGGTTACTTACTACCTATTTATGAGCTTCCATTTGAATAACTATGAAAAAGATTTTGTTTGACATACTAGATATGCGTCCACCATGATTTAGCGTCTGTGATAGTAAATTAACATATTTCATAATGTTTAATAACCAAAAACTCCATGTGCTCACCCATTTTAGCTAAATGAGCAAAAAACGTTTTTAGCGTGATGTTTTTGTTGAGGGACAATATTATTTGTATATCAAGGTAGCAGTGCGGGTAACAGTGTTAGTAACCTCGCTCTCTCTCTCATCACGTTGTACGTTGTTATGTTCAGGTTAATAAAGGGTAACGTGGTCTAAATAGTGTTCCATTTATAACCCAACAATCATTAACAGTTTTAACTCATAAATCGTTTAATATAATCATCGTTTAAAAAATGTCAGAGAATAAACAAAACAATGAAATGTCTTAACCGGTAACAGGTCCCATTGTGACACACTGACCTCCGGATTAAGTAAAATATATCACGCCAAATCTAAGAAAATAAAAAATAAATTAATCAGAGATCAAAAATTGTCAAGAGCTCAGACATGGCAACAGAGGCCCCGGAAAAAATGTGTACTACAACTAGATTCGTAGATCAAAAACACTGAGAAGCCATTAAATGAATTATCTAATTAACAGTTGGAGTAGACTTATTGAGAATATGAAGCCCTTTTCGAATGGAACCCCTATAGTTCTGAACAAGCACTCTAATACAGTAAGATTTTATCCTTGTATCCAAGCAAATTTTATGGGAGGCAACAAGAAAAATGTCTTTAGACACTCGTAATTAAAGCGGAAATATGGATCATACCTGTTCCGTGTGAATAACTATGGAAATAGAGATCGAAGAACCGAGAAAGAGACGAAACGGATGGTAATGGTCCACCAATGAAGAGATTGAACGTTTAGAGAGGATGAATGATTTTGAAATCTGAAATCAGGATATCAAAAGTGCTAATTTAAGTTCGATATGATTTTGACCAAAATCGGAAGAGAATTGAATGCAGTTTACTTCGAGGCTTATTATTTGATTTCATGTTAGTTGTCCAAAATTCTGTCTAAATTTAATAGTTGCAAGAATAAATACTGTAAAAAAATAAATATATAAGGTGTAAACCACATACTCTCCATCTAATTAGTGGTTAGATTAGTTTACAAACCTGTAATGACTCTAATTTAAACTTTCACTTGGTAGACACGTGTGGCTGGAGCAGGTTAAATGATTCATATCCGACTATTTTGATGAAATCTAGGACTGGTCACAACATGTATATGGGTCAACGTGCTCCACTAATAATGTAGACAAATTTGGTTTTTCCAAAGTTGACTGTTTTTACTCTGTTCAGATATAGGAGAAGTTATGTAATCGGTCAGAAATTCGTTGCGGAGTTTTCAACGGAATTTCATCATTTCCGATCTTCTGGTTTCAAAAACGAAAAAAAAAAAAAATGTATGTCTGTGTCATCGGTATCCAGAACCCCCCCCATAAGGACGACAGCTATTGAATTTCATTCTCGGTACGTCTGGACTCTACGTGGGTACAACCTGACCACTGGATGTCCCAGATACTATCAGGTCATGGAAATTTCAACTCCAAGCTATTCTTCTTTAAAAGGAAGAACAACCAGCAGAGTCGAGACTGCAGAACATGTGGTCCTCGAATGTCCGCTGTACGAAGGGACTAGGGTGGAGTTGATATGCGGGATAGGATTGTACCTGGTACTCGAACTACGGTAGCTGGTGACGGAAACTGGCTACCCAATGTTCAGCCCATTTCTTGCCTCCAGGCGGAGAATGAAGGAGCACTATGACCCTGCGCCGTGGATGACTGCAGACACGCTGACGCCTAAACATACAACAGCTAGCAAACGCCCCATATTTATCCCGAGCTCTCTCGTGGGTTGGGAGTGACCGCTTATCAAATAAAATATAGTATGACCTCTCACAGATTTTTATTAGAAGTAGCTAGCCGGCTTTCGAGGTTTCTCTCATCATTAGGCAGTCTGATAATAAAAAATAAATAAATAAAACAATCTAAAAACTTTAACAATTTAAAATATCATGAATTGGGACAAACGAGTTATTCCTGTGGATCCATGATATTTTAAATTGTTACAGTTTTTAGATTGTTTTATTTATTTATTTTTTATTATAACATTTTTAATTTATTATCAGACTGCCTGATGATGAGGGAAACCTCGAAAGCCGGCTAGCTACTACTAATAAAAATCTATGAGAGGTCATACATGCACTATTTTATTTTACAACCTGTGAAATAATCACTTCTCACTACATCAGCCATCTTCATATTGAGCGTTTATCGTCGCAGATGGTCGGCAGAGGTCGCTCCTAGACTACCACAGCAACAGAGAAATAATTATTTATATTTTTATTTTATTTTGAAAATGATAAATAAAATAGTTAGGCCCTCATTTTCCCGACGATTCAGCTATGGGTGTCGTGACCTCCGTCAGAGGTCGGCCACCCCCCCCCCCCCCCCAAAAAAAAAAAAAAAAAAAAAAAAAAAAACTATTGAATTTCAACCAAATCGCGCAAAGGGAAGGGGACAGACGATATAATCCTAATAACTGCCGATAAAGTGAATGCATCAACACGGTGGGGGGCCCTGGGGTTTCCTTGCGTGCATTTGTGTCGGGGCGGGGGCGTGGGGGCGACGCCGCTGGGCTCTCTGGACTGCAATAGTCCCGGGTTGTGGAGGGTGTGGACGGCAGTACACACATGCACATCCTCCCTGGCATGCCTCGCCAACAGCAAAGCAATGTGCCTAAACAATGAAGGAGACGAGCCCTGCTGTGCCGCGCTGCCCTCGATCTCCGCCTCGGCTGTGGCGCTCGTCGTGGGTCCCCGGGTCCCGCTCCCCTCCTCTTGGTCATCTCGCTCCGTTCGTGCCAGCCCCATAAATAAATAACATAAAAAAATAAAAAAAATAAATAATAATAATAAAAAATAAAAATAAAAAAAATAACAAAAAATAAAAAACATAAAAAATAAAAATGTTCCTGGTATATGGGATCTAATAAATTAGGACCCAACCAAAAAAAAAAAAAAAATGCATCAACACAAAATGGCATATATAAATTCACAACTACACATCGACGACAGCTAATAATGTTGAGGTGAATCGGCTGAAGGGAAGGCCAAGGGGATCAAAGAGGAGGCTCAATTCAATATTTAGTACAACGGCTCAGAAGTCTCGGAGTAAGATATCAATTGATTTCAACCAAATCGTTTAAATTGATTTCAGAGGGAGAGCGAAAACTTAGCATAATAATTGGAGCTGGGGAAGTACAATGGTGGTGATTTGAGAGGACTTTTGTCGATATGAAGAATGTTGAACAAGTTGAACTATGTGGAGTGATAGTAAGATAATGGGAGACTGTGTCGCCATCTCTGGTCAAGGGAGACTGCTTACTGACCAACCAATGAAAGCTTCCCTTCTATCCTCAGATAACTTTATTTCATTACTTTCAAATATTTCTTTTCTCATTACTTACACCTTCTTAATGTAATTATAACCGTTCCACATTAAATATAATAATGATTAAATTTTTTCTTATTATAAAAAAATCGTGGTGAAAATCACCGGCTACTTCCCCAGGACGAATTAATTAGTTTTCGCTCACCCACCAAAGCCAATGGACCGTTTGGGCTAAAACTCAATATTTGACATACAGAGTGTCTAGTAAAAGAATCAGAAGACACTGTGAATTTTGTGTCGATAAATTCATTATATCGGCAGTTATTAGGGTTTTTGGATTGATCCCCCATTTGTTGTTTACCTACTTGGGCTCCATTGTTACACAAGACAACGCTAATGAAACTGAGATAAGGAAGAGAATCTATATGGCAGACAACTGCTACTATGGTCTCAGCAAGTACTTCAGAAGCAACCACATATCCAGGCAGACTAAATTCGTTCTATATAAGACCCTTATCCGCCCAATTCTTTTCTATGGCTCAGAAGCCTGCACAACTTCAAAAATGAGCGAACAGAGTTCGAAAGGAAGGTTCTGCGCAGAATATTTGGAGGAGTGCAAGCAGGCTATGCATGGCGCAGACACCAACCAGGAGCTCTACGAACTATATAGAGAACCAGATGTCCTGAATATCATGAAGATTGGGCGGTTAAGATGAGCAGGACATGTTGCCAGGATGGAAGCTGAGGAAATGCCGAAGAAGCTGCTAATGGAGCCCATTCATGGAGTAAGACGGCGAGGGAGACCTAAGCTGAGATGGGCAGATGGTGTGGCAGAAGATGCCCGAAACATATTCCGCATCAGGAACTGGATGGCAGCCGGACAGGATCGAGACAATCGGCGGCTGTTGGTGGAGGAGGCCAGGACCCGTCACCGGGTTGTAGCGCCATGATTGATTGATTGATTGAATTGATCCCCCGCCCTCAACCAATTGCGCGAAACGTTAATAGGTGCCATCCTTATCGACCACTTACATAACTTCCCCTATACTTCGCATAGCTGTGGAAGTAAAATATGGAGTCTGATTCTCTTTGTACCTTTTGTATAAACCACATTCATCCCAATCTAGTCGTTATTGTACACCATCACAGAACTGCGCATTGTCAAAATTTCCTCCTTCCTAGAGATTCATACTTACGATAATAAATAGAATTGCGAAATGAGGAAACTAACTAGAGAAGTTATGAGGCTACTATCAAATGGTAGACATGAGCCAGTTCTGTTTCAAGGCTCATGGAGACGAAGGAACAACGTGAAAAAAAGATTTGGTCTTAGTGTGAAGTTTGGTTGAGTCGAGAGACCAGATGTACATTATCACTATTCGGCTGTACGAGGTCAAGATTTGTCATAGGAATTTCATGTTTTCCGACCTCCCCCCCTCCCTGAAAAAAATAAAAAAATACTACTTCCCCAGCAATAATTAAACAATTACGTTTTTGCTTCATTTCCAAGCCTTGAGTGGCTTCTGGATGTTGTTTCAATACATTCATTACATCGGCAGTTATTGGGATTTTTTTTTTTTGAGCCCCCTATCTGACCCCCTTCCCCTTATTAAAATTAATAGATGTTGTCCTCATTGAGATTTAACTTTTCGTGTCTATGATGACTATGACAGTTATTAGTTTTTTGTGTTAAGCCTCCCTCCGAATATCCCACGTCCCTTTGGTACATTTGGCTGAAAATCACACGGACAGGGAGCAATTATTTTTTTAATTTTTGGCATCAGGAGGTTGAAAAACATGAAATTCCGTTCAAAATTCCTCATCGATTTTCTGTCCAATTACTTCGTATAGCTGAGGAAGTAATGTACCATATATGCGTGATTGTTACTGAATTCTAAGTTCTGTTCCTCTTTTCTTAGTGGGGTAGTTTTTTTAATGTCACCCCCCCCCCCCCTCTCCCCCCCCCCCCTCCCCCGAAGTCTGAAGAGCCCTATTTCTAGTGTTTCACCCCCGGAGAGAGGGTTGATTACTGCGCCCCCGGATCCGTCTATTCCCCCCAGAGGACAGAGTGCGGTCGGAGCATCAGCTTCAATCAAAAGTCGTTTCGAAACGTGTCCATATATGTCTTCGGACGGGTTATAGAGTTCAGGATTGACATATAAAATTTCGTTTCAATATATTCATTCTATCGGGAATTATTATGTTCACAGACAACATCGAATTTCAGCCCGATTGCATAACTTTCTCTATACCTCGTATACCAGGGGAAATAAAAAAGAATGGTTCAGTTCATTCTTCTAAATGGACAAAAAATTCCTTTCCTTCAATAAAAACGTGTTGCAATCCCGAGAGAAAATTTTTTCGTAGTAGTATATATGTTAATATGAGTGAGTTGCCTCTTGACCCAGTTGTGGGACTTGTTTGACGGGGTTCAGCAACATTCAGAGATGGGTGGGTATGGGATGAGGTTGTGTGACCAGTGGAGTCTACCTGGGAGGAGATACACAGGGAGTCACAGACCTATGTGTCTCCAGAACCTTATAAGGACGGCAGCTTTTGATTTTCAGTCAAATCGGCCAAAGGGAAGGGGGATTAGGGGAGGGGGTTGATACAACAATTTCAATAGAGTATTAAGATTACTCAGAAGTCTCTGTATAAGTCAACTATTAATTTTTAGTCAAAACGTTCGGTCGATTGGTTTTACGGGGAGCGCGAACGCCTAATAGTTGAGTACGAGCTGGGGAAGTACATCGACTGAGATTTACCGACTTTTTTTTAACTCTAGTTTTTTACGTTACCTTAATTTAATTATATGAAAGTTTTTAAATTTAGTTTATTTGTAGAAGGGCTATTATTTTTCAATTAGTTTAGCCATTGTTGTAGAACACTTTATTTAGTTCGTTCATTTTTTCTTCTTCTTCTTCTTCTTCTTCTTCTTCTTCTTCTTCTTCTTATTATTATTATTATTATTATTATTATTATTTATATACTTTTTTTTATATAAAAAAGTATTGTAATCCGAGAATTCAGTTTTCAACGGAACTTTACATTTGAAGTTCCTCTGAAGTTTTTTTTTTATTAGGCGCATCGACTGCAGAGGCCATTACCGCCAGCACAACTATTATAGTAGATAGGGTGACATAATGTGGCTAAGGCTATCTCTCTGGGTGGCTCCAACTGGCAGAGTGGGGAGCTTCCTGTCCACCGCACCTCCGTCCTCCTGGTAGTGTGGCTCTCTTCCAGCCTCCAGGGGAGAGGCCCTATCCCGGGGTTAGCTATTCCTCCACGAATGGCACCATATCATTTGTTGGTCATATAGTCCGGTGTTTAGCAAGAATTGCAGCAGCTGGGAGATGTATAGGCCGAGCCATCTTTCAGCACTGCTCGAGAATCGTGAGGAAGAAGAAGTACTGTTGTGTAACGATTGAAACATTGTGAGCGCTCAAACTCAAGAACGATTGTAGCAAATAAATTGAAATTTAGATGTCAATTTACTCAGACGGCGCCATAACCATCTTTTGAGAGCACCGGCAGCTCAGGAGTATGCATGCTTTTGCTTACTGAGCGCAAGATTGAGGGTTCGAATTCCGACTGAAGCCCTTAGTTTATTTTCTCTGGGATTTAAAAAAAAACTTAAGCACGCCATCCTTCGGATGGGACGTTAAGCGATGGTCCCGAGCCTATACGATGCCAGGTCAACGTTAAAGACCCCTACCCTAGGTAAATAATTATATGTAAAATTTAGGACTCCCATAGTAGAGTCGGGCTCATGCACACCAGAGTGACGAAAGAACGCTCTGGTAGTAGGCGATAAGACCATGTAGTGAAGGGCCAAGGACCAGTTCCCCTTTTCACATACACAACGTTTGAAGTCGCCCTTGACACTTAAAACATTGTGTTTGTGTGTGGGAAGGCCCTTAAATTGATTTATCCATTCTGTAGTCATAAAAGTGAAATTACGACACTTTTTAAAGCCAAAAGGAAACATTGCCTTGAAAAATAATAACATCGAGCTAGATTTAAAATACATACATCTATGTTCCATCGTTATTTTCTAAAGTATCAGTTATTCTAATGGCCAATTACTCTTAAAATATGTAGGAGGTCCCTTTACTGAACTCGACCAAGAATAACAATTACCAGAAATAAATTGAAGGCCAGCCTGCAACTTCAGTACGTGTACGTACAAAGATATTTCGGGTGTAATCAATTTTTTTTTTAAGCCAACCTGAACAGATGAAACAGATATTTCTATGAATGTACTGAAATCTTTGTAACAAATAAAAAAATTCGTTATTTTAAAGAGATGATTTTTGATGATTGTTGTGGGCATGGTGACCTTTGACTTCATCAATTGACTTTGCTCTCTTTCCAAAACCAGTCCATCGTTTGCACTAATATTCAATAGTTCATTTACGAAGGGGCTCCTAAATCCCTATTCTAAATTTTGTGTCGATACATCATAACATCGGCAGTTATTTTGGTTTTTGAATTGAGCCCCTTCCCCTAAACCTAAACCTCTTCTTCCCGTTAGCCGATATCGGTGAAATTTTCCAGGTTATGTCCTCATTGGGTTTTGACTTTAAACATGAAATTTCATGTTCATACATTCATTACATCGGGAGTTATTAGTTTTTGAGTTAAGCCCTACCTGAACCCCCTTCTTTTCTGCCGATTCTGCTGAAAATTAATAAGTTTCTCCCTTATGGGATTTCGAATTCACATATGAAATTTTGTGTCGATACATTCATTACAACCCCTCCCCTTCGGCCGATTCCGCTGAAAATCGATACGTGTTGTCCTTAAAGGGTTTTAATAGTATTTTTGTGTTAGGTCATTACAAAGTTTTTGAATCAAGCCTCTTTCTTCATACCCTCCCTTTGACCGATTTGGATGAAAAACAGTCGGTGAATCATCGGCAAAGTACTTCCCCAGAACCAATTAATAATTAACTTTTGCTCCCCCTCTATAACCAGTCGACCTTTTGCGCTAATATTCAATAGTTGACTTAGATAAGGGCTCCTAAATCCTCATACTAAATTGTGTATCGATACGTTCATTCTATCGGCAGTTATTAGATTTTTTATGTTAAGCTTCTCCCCAAATTCCCATTCTTCTCTTTGGTCAATTTGACTGAAAATCAATAGGTTTCGTAGTTAGCGGCTTCTGAAATCACATATAAAATTTTGTGTTAATAAATTTAGTCTATCGGGCGTTATCATGTTCACAGACAAACAGACACTTTCATACTTGGAATCTGGAGGTCCGAAAACATGAAATTCCGTTGAAAATTCCGCATCGAATTTTTGACCGGTTATATAACCTCCCCTATACTTTGTATAATTGAGGAAATATAACAACTGAGCCTATGAGTGGAACAAATATATTTCAATTTTTTTTTTGTTTTTATGGGGAATATATATTTTTCGTCTGTGTATAAATTGATAATTGATAAGAAATATAAATTTGAAAAAAAGCTCTATGTGTAGTGGTTGGCTCTCTGAGGAATGAACAGTGATTCCCCATTGGGAGGGAAAGTGTTGCCAAGGTGCGGTGCGCCTCATTCCTCTTCTCCAAGCTGAATACCTCTTTTGGGTATAACACTTCTCTGAACAAGGAACATCTACCGACTAACACAATTCCTATCGGCCTTGTAACTTTAAAGGTAGAAATAGCACTCAAGACTTGTAATAAAATAGAACACATTTATTTAACTTAATAGCCCACACTAGAGAAACAAACCAATTAGCCTACTTTCCGTTGGTACTCTTAAATAGCGATGTTATGTCAGCTAAAAAAAACTATAAATGTAAAATTTAATATAAATAATGAATGCTTTTATAAAAAATTCGTCGGTGAATCACCGCCTCTGCACTTCCCCACCACGAATTAAGCAATTACGTTTTCTCGCTCCCTTCAAAGCAAGTCGACCGTTTGGGCTAAAAGTCAATATTTGGCTTACATAGTGGTCTATACATTCAATACATCGGCAGTAGGGATTGCAATGCTGGATCCAGCAATCCAGTTAAATCCAGCAAATTTTTGGGCTTGCTGGATCCAGCATCTGGCGCTGGATCCAGCGGTGTGGATCCGCAATCACGTAAAAATAAGTACCTATCTAACTTTTTTTTCCGCATGAAAACGCCTCAAAACTTTACGTTGCCGCTTCGTTGCGCGTTGCGCGAGCTTGGCGGGTCGAAGCAAGCGACGTTGCCGTTCCGTCGCCCTCGTGTCGTGGCACGTGCGTGTTACACCCCCTCTCTACACCGCACCGCCTTCATTTTGACAGGTGACTTTCGGATTCGGATCTATGGAGATGTTTTTCTCGTATATAAATACACGTATAGTAGAACCAGTAGCAGCAGAATCAGAAGATAATCTAATGGAAGTAGAATGCGATGGGGCGGATTCCCTGAATGTGAATCTCACATTGGAGCAAGAATTGGAGATCGAACTAAAGCGTGAGAAAGAAAATTTCATGAAACGAAAAGAAACTGGAACTGGGAAGGATTATGATAAGATATTGAAGAAAGAAATGGCACTTTATGAAAGTGAGGGAGTAAGAGCTGAAAACTTAACTTTAATTTATGACTATTTGATGACTCTCAAACCAACCAGCATAGAGGCAGAGAGAGCCTTTTCTGCAGCCGGGTATATATGCAGTTCTTTAAGAAGTAGGCTGGGAGATAACACCATCAATAACATTTGTTTCTTGAGATCTTACTTTCAGAAAAGTAAAAAAAAACTGTTACCTTATTGATTGGCTTCATTCTTTAAAAGACAAGTCGAGTCTTAAATTATATTATTAGTTTTACTTCTAAAGTAATAAGAGTTAACTAAAGAGTTTACAAGCGGGTTACGCAATTTTATTTTGAAAATTAGTGAGACTGAGAAACTGAGACTATAGTAAAATAGGTAAATGAATAGCTATTTCAGATATCTAGGATGTCAATTTATGTGATTTATGGTTATGTTCTGATAATTAATAATAATTATAATACTCGTAACTATTACTTACTATTAGAGTACTTAACTAACACCAAACATTAGTTATAACTAAAAACGAATATGTGATGTAAATGTAGGTAGTTAATTATTAAAGTTTCCAGAGTTTTAAAAAAAATTGTTTCATTTCTTTGAAAAATCGATTAATGCTGAATCCGTGCTGGATCCAGCTGGATTTGCTTTGATCCAGCATAAATCCAGCTGGATTGAAAATGCCGCTGGATTGCAATCCCTAATCGGCAGTTATTAGGGTATTTAATTGAGTTCCGTCCCTGATCCTCTTCCCTCCGACCGATTTATTGGAAAATTAATAGGTACCATCTATATGGGGTTTTGAATTTAAATACAAAATTTCATGGAATAGATTAAAATACACAATTTCTTTATCAAACTTCACTACATATACGTATATTCTCAAATATTCAACTAGTTTCGCCGTGTTAAGGCATTATCAAGAGTCACTTATAAACTAAGGTTTATAAGTGACCCTTGATAATGCCTTAACACGGCGAAACTAGTTGAGTATTTGAGAATATATTAGTGAAGTTTGACAAAGAAATTGTGTATTTTAATTATCTATTCCTAGAATGGAGCTTCACAAAGTAAATCTGGAAACCATAAATTATACAAAATTTCATGTTGAGACATCCATTACATCAGCAGTTATGGAATTTTTCCGATGAGCCTCTCCTCTGAACCCCCCTCTCAACTTCGACTGATTCCACTAAACATTCATAGGTGTCGTCCTTATAGGGCTTTTAGTTTACTCATGAAATTGCATGTCAATGCTGTTATCAAAGTTTTTCTGTTAATACTCCCCCTAATCCCCCATCTCTTTGACCGATTAGGCTGAAAATCAATAGGTGTAATCCTTAGACAGTTCTGGTTACATATATACAATTGTGGGTTGATACATTCATTCTATCGGGAGTTATCGTGTTCACCGACTCACAGAAATAATTTTTGACATGTTTAATCAGGGGATGTTTATTCGAATTTCTTACCGATATAATAACTTCCCCTATACTTCGTATAGTTGGGAAAGTAAAAAAACATATGATGTTGTGACCAACGTTTCGTGCACATTGATAACATTCGATGCTTGATTAGATGCTTAAAATCAATGTTCAACACAATGGAAAAAACAGAGGTATCATTACCGCAGTCATGTTTTTTCTGTTTTCTGACTTTTTTTTATCGTTAGTTATTGCAACTCATGCCCGGACCTTTAACTACAAGGTCATATCTGGACTTGAGCCAGACTCTACTCGAGTCCCAAACTTGCCCTATCTTGGTTTTGGTTTATTCACCTAGGGTAGGGGGGTCTTTAACGAAAGTCTGACAACGTACAGACGGGATCATTGCTTAACGTCCCATCCGAAGGACGGCTAAACGTATTTTCACCTCCCAGATAAAAAATCTAATGGCCTCCTCGGGGGTTTCGAACCCGCGAGTTTGATTCTATATTATGAAACTTCAAATGGCTGTAAACCCCTGGAATATTACAAAACACCTCAAATTGGTATATTTTTGCCTACCAGATCATTCACCCATAGACCCAACTGTCTTAAATACGGGATATATATATTCGATTGTTTACTTTCGATTAGAAGCTATCGATATTCAAATTTTCTATCAACATTGGCAACGACCTAATCACATAGCACAATTTAGCAAAGGTTGGGTAAACACAATGGTAGTCAATTTACAGATATTCAATTAGAGAAGCAATGGCGAAGCAAACGTCGGGGATTGAGGTTCCCAATGGTCAAGTGGGTATTGACATTGCCTTCAGTGCTAAGAGGAATTCGAATCCCGTCATTGCTAATATATATACATAAATAATGTTCCTGGCAATTATCCTAGATGTCGCTACTGACAGCGGCAGTTCATATGACGTTGAGCCCAAAGGAAAAAAAAATAGTCAGTGAATCACCGGCAATGTACTTCCCCAGAACGAATTAATCTATTAACTTTTTGCTCTCTCCAAAACTAGTCGACCGTTTGCGCTATCTATCAACAATTGACTTGGGAGCTCCTAATTTTTTTTTTTTTTTTTTTTTCGAGGGCTGATTGTGTTACTGCGGCCAGAGTAGGCCTATTATGTGCCCTGTGTGTGTTGGTCCCTACAGCAGCCCTGTATCTCTGATATAGTCCAGGATTCTTCTGCAGGTTCCTTCCATTACCTGCTTCGGTTCTGTTATGGCAGATCCGAAGCAGTGGAAACGTCTGCTTTCTAGTGCCCCGCACCGGTTTAGAATATGAACCGGAGTCTCATTTTCCTCGCCACATTTCCTGCACAGAGAGCTTCTAGCGATGCCCATATCGTACAGGTGTTTGACAGTGTCCTGTGATCAGCCCTGTCATAGCTCTTAGATCCATTCTGCTCATATTCAGGAGCTCTCGGCTCCTTTTCTCTGAGGGTTCCGCTATAAAGAGTTTTGAATGTCTTTGCTTTGGGACCCCTCTCCAGAACTGGATGTGATTCCTGGTCAGCCAACCATTTATTGCCGCCCTTGCGGTGCTCTTAGAGATCCCGCAGAAGGGTTCCGGTCCAGTAGGTTAACCGTCAGCTCCTCACCGGGCCAGTTGATCAGCCCTTTCGTTGCCCTCAAACCCCCGGTGGCCTGGCACCCATCTCAATTCCACTCTATGGGGGGGCACCTAAATCCTCATACGACCATTGCGTCTATAAATTCATTACATCGGTAATTATTATGGTTTTTGAATTGAGCCACCTCCCCTGAACCTCTACTTCCCTTCAGTCGATAAGCTGAAATTTGACAGGTTATGTCCTCATTAGGTTTTGACTTTAAATATGAACTTTAGTGTCGATACATTCATTACAACGGCAGTTCTTACAGTTTTTAATTTAAGCCTCTCCCCTAATCCCCCCTCCCTTTTGCCGAGTTAGCTGAAAATCAATAAGTATAACTTATGGGGTTTTGTTCAGACATAAAAAATTTCGTGTCGATACATTCATTACAGTTTTTGATTTAAGCCTCTCCCCCCTTTTTTTTTTCATATTTAATACATTAAGTTTCGGCGAAAACTCAACTTTTCTGACCGATAACATAAACTTTCTCTAAAGTTTGTATAACTCTTGAAGTAAAAATATGTAGGTAGTTTTTGCCCAATTATCTCAATTAATAGTATAAACATTTAAATTTTTTTAATGGATTACGTTTTAAAATTCGTTGTTTATTATTATTATTATTATTATTAGTTGTATATTATTATTTCTTAAATGTTAGATTTATTGAGGTCGGTTTCTACGTTTGATGCCGCAACCTGTTGAAAGTTACACACGACTCGAGATTAACGAGTAATATCGCTAGAAATGTTTCTCTTCATTTATATCTGACAATGATACATATTCTGCCAGTATAAACCTAAATCTGTCCGTCTGTCTGTCCCACTTATCAGATATAAGTATATTTACACTATGGTAACATATGAAAGCCTGGCTCCTGGCTGGTGAAAGCAGGTACCTTTGTACTATATGTTGAAATAAAAACAGGTTCTACATGAATGTTTTAGTTTCCGTGCAAGTTTGTCTTTAAAATATATCTTTAATAAATTATTACATTTAAAACGTTATATGGACATTAGCTTAAACAGCTGTTTAGCGTATAAGTCAAAATGTTACAAGTTGTACGGCCTATTCCATTCCATTAAGGCGAAAGGAGTTCCGTTTAAAAGAATCGTTTTCCTGCTTACCGAGTTCGTTCGTTTTACTTCTCAACCTGCACCGAGTTATATGATCGGTCACAAATTCGATATTATTTTTTCACCTTGAATTTCATGATCTCTGTGTACACGATAACTCCCGATAGAATGAATGTATCGACACGATCTTTTATAATACTAGGTGTGCAATACATTCTACTGTTTGCAAAAACTGAGCTGAGTCAGGCATATCTGTATAAAAAACTCAGTTAATGTTTTAATAATTATCAGTAACCTCTCACCTTGTATGTTCTTTATGAATATATTGATACTTCAAATAGATTTCAATTGAATTCAAAGGATTTTTTCTAGCCTTTTTGTAGACAACAATAGCTGTTTTTGCCCAAAATTCTTTTACTATGTGTTCTTTGTATGTTGAAGAATATTTTTATCGAAAAAAAGTCGAAGTTTGTACGTTAGAACACTGAAAAAAACGGCTCAAAAAAGTGATGTCCGATGGTAAACCGAAAAGGGCTTCGCCCGGATTTTTACACTTGAAATAGAAAAATTCTATTTTGCGCGAGAATTTTGTCTCTCAATTGATTTCAATGGGGATTTCGTTTTTCGGTAATTATTCCTTCGTGGTATGTTCGATTTCAAATTGTTTTAGTAGTAAACCATCGTCACCGTGTCCACTACCATAGTGGCAAATTTCAATGCGATCGGTAAAGGGGTTTAGGAGGAGTATGAGTACAACGAAATACATGAGTCGCCTAAGAAAAAGCTTCGTAAGCTCAGCTCAATAAAAAAAAATACTGTAATGACTTGAAACATGAAAATATGATGAAAATTTTGATTACAATAACTTCCCTATATGCTGGGAAGTTAAAAATGCTATCTGTTCGTGTGTCGATAACTATAACGATAATACGATAACTCCCGATAGAATGAAATTTTATATGTCTATCCAAAAGCTTCTAATGAAGACATCTAATGGTTTTCAGCCAAATCGACCCAAGGTAAAGGAGTATTAGGGGGAGGTTTAACACAAGAGCTCTAATAACTTCCATTATAAATGTATTGACATGCAATTTTATATGTAGTTTTAAAGCCCTTTTAGATCACCTATTAATTTTCAGCGAAGACATTTCTTTACATATTATATAAATCCAGAACCCTCTAAAGACGACATATATTGATTTTTAGCCAAATCGGCCAAAGGAAAGGAGAGAGATTAGGGGGGGGGGGGGGGGGGGTCCCAATAATTGCCGATGTAATGAATGAATGGATCAACATAAAATTTATTAATTGCATTAAATTCCCCATGAGGACATCAACTAATAATTTTCCTCGAAATCACTCATCGTTTAAAAGATCCTAATAACTGCCGAATGGGTTGGGAACAGAATTGATTTTGGAAATGTGGAAATTGATTAATATTGTTGTTTAAAAATTCTATATGTACGTCAAATTGCAAAAAACGCAGAAAAAAAAGATAATTAGAAAACGCTGGTAATTATTTTTTTAGGTAACTTCACACTGAACAAAAATAACATATTGTTTGTAAAGGATGAATAGGTTCTTTATAATCGTTTGCAGAAAAACAGAGTGGGCAATATTGAAATTCTGGAATGCGTGGGGTGAGCAAACTCCCCTTACTGGCCCTCAACTCAATAACAGCTTCTAAACTCCCTATATAAAATGTGACAGTTTGGAAACTGTTAGGGGTGTATATAACCACTCCGGGGACAAATATGACCACATTTAGTAACGACTTTAGAGTGAAGTTCATGTTCCGACCACTTTATCTTATGTTAGTGAGAGAAGAGGAGCAGAAATTACAATTCGGTAATATTCTATCATATATCTATTATTTTCCCAGCTATATGAAGTATAGAGAAAGTTATGTAATCGATCAGAAATGCTATGCGCTTTCAACGGAATTTCATGTTTTCCGGTCTATTGATTCCAAAAAAGGAAAAAAAAAATTGTGTCTGTGAACACCATAACTCCCGATAGAATGAATGTATCGTCACGAAATTTTATATGTGTATCCAGAACCCTCCAAGGACGACACAATTGATTTTCAGACGGATCAAGTCAAAGGGATGGAGGAGTAAGGAGGCAACACAAAAACTTTAATAACTGCCGTTGTAATAAATTTATTGACACGAAATTTCATATGTAAATTCAAAGCCATACAAGGACGAAACCTGTCAAGCCGAAGGGGAGGGGATGAACAGAGGGAGGGCTCAACTCAAAAATTCCAATAACTTTAATATTTCAATTCAAAACCTCATAAGAACGGCACCTATCAATTTTCCGCAAAATCGGTCGAAGGGGGGATCGAAGAAGGGGCGAATCAAATATCCTAATAACTGAGGATGGAATAAATGTATCGGCGCAAAATTTAGTATACGAATTTAGAAGCTACTATGTAAGTCAAATATTGAGTTTTGGCACAAAAAGGTCGATTGTCTTTGAGGGAGAGCAAAAACATAATTGATTAATTCATCGGCGGTGATTCACCGGCAACTTTTTAAAAAATATACATTATCATTAGCCGTATACATATTATAATCATAAATTCCCATTACTATTTCTTTGACACCCATGTATTTCGTCGATTATCAATCAACCAATCACAAGTGAACATAGAAGAGATAGAGATAGATAGATTTGGAGGGCAAGGGATGATATACGATCCTTGTGTGACCTAAGGTTCATAGTTACAGCTGTCACATGATCATGTCGCTTTCTTATTAACTGATCGAGACCGTTTGGGCTAAAAGTCAATATTTGACTTACATAATGGCTTCTGAATCCCCATACTACATTTTGTTTTGATACATTCATTAAATCTGTAGTTATTAGAGATTCTGAGATGACCTCCTCAGATCTCCCCCTTCCCTTTGGCCGATTTGGCTGAAAATCTAAAAGGTGATGTCTTCACGGGTTTCTGGATACACATATACAATTTCCTGTCGATACATTCATTCTATCGGGAGTTATCGTGTTCACAGACACACATAGTCCATTAGTGTGGGTTTCGCCCCATTCGTTTTCGTTGATTTCAAAACCTGTCCGTAGAGAGGTGCGCGAGCAGTCAGGCTATTGGACAGCGAGGCCAAGGGAACACTCAAATAGAGAAATCCGATAATAATAAAAAATGTCCCTCGAATATTGGAAGTTTCCTAATAACAAAAATAATAATAAAAAATAAGTTATTTTAATTGGATTATTTTGCCAATTAGAAGAGAACAAATAATGAGTTTTTTTTAAAATCCATCCAAAGAAAATCCATTAATTAGCAGGACCTTAATTTAACACATCCCAATAATAACTTAGGTAAACTCATTCTTTTGTAGTTTTATTTATTTAGACACCGTCGGATAATTTCACAGATTGTGTTTCTTAATATACGCTTTCGTTCATAGTGACCGGAAAAAGGGACTATCCCGAAATATTGTCGGAAAAAAAAATAAGAAGACACCTCTCACGTAGTCTGACCTCTCACAGATTTTTATTTGTATTAGCTAGCCGGCTTTCGAGGTTCCCCTCATCATCAGGCAGTCTGATAAAATTATTGTTTTTTTCAAATTTGAATGAAAATAAAAATATTTTAGTAAATAAAATTTAAAATTTTTTATATAAAAATTAATAAATAAAACCATCTAAAAACTTTAATAATTTAAAATTTCATGGATGGGGACAAATACGTTATTCCTGTCCCCCATCTGAGTCACAACTCTGATTTATTTTTATGACAAACATTTTTATATTATCAGACTGCCTGATGATGAGGGCAACCTCGAAAGCCGGCTAGCTAATAAAAATAAAAATCTGTGAGAGGTCAGACTATATCTTATTTGACAACCTGTGAAATGATCACTTCTCACTACATCAGCCATCTTCATATTATCGTCGGAGAATCACCGGCTATCTACTTCCTACTACTACCGTTTGGGTTAAAACTCAATATTTCAGTTACATAGTAGCTTCTGAATCATACTAAATTTTCTGTCGATAAATTCATTTTATCATCGGCAGTTATTAGGGTATTTGAATCGAGCCCTCCTTCTCTTTGACAGATTTCACGAAACATTAATAGGAGCCATCCTTCATGAAATTTCTTGGCAATACATTCATTACAGCGGCCATATTAAGCCCTTCTCTAAACTCTTCTCTTCCCTTTGGCTGAAAATCAATACTGCCGTCAAAAGGAGAAAGGCAGTAAGTCAAAATTTTCGAGTTTTGAGATTTTGGTATCAGTGGAATCAGAAAAAATAGTTCTATTTAGCTAAATAATTACCAAAAAATTATATAATATAAATATTTACTATTATTTACGAGAACTAGTTACTGCTTTTGAAAACCTGCATGGCTGTGCTAAGTTGAAAAGGAGTACGAAAAAATAAAAAAGTTACTGCCTTTCTCCCAAGTATGAGACTAGATAAAACAATATTAAAAGTGAACAGAGCATTCTGAAATTGTTGAGACGCAAAAGACTTCAACCCTTAATTTCTCAAAATCAGTTTTTCAGAGTTACTGCCTTCCGCCTTTTGACGGCAGAATAGGTGTCGTCCTTAGACGCTTCTGGATACACATATAAAATTCCCCTTATTTGACTGTCTTTCCCAAATAATGTCCTGCAAACGTTTTAATCAAATCTAAGAAGAACAAGAGAGGGTCAGCAGAAAAAGAACTAGAAAGAGTCACTGGAACGTCCATCCATCGTTTAGGCACGTGGTGCACACGAGGTTTATTTATTGTATATACTTTTTTCAGTTTATTTTGTGCAAATATATTCCATTTATTATGAGTTTCTAGACTTAAGTAGTTTGTTTCCCATGCTCAATCCTAGTCAATGGTGATTTAACAGTATAGTTTTTCAAAACTTTCTTGGCTAATTGAACTTTCGCCTTTGGTTTATAGAAATCCAATTATATATATGTATATATATATATATATATTAAAATCAGTAATTTACGTATCGTTTTATAGATAGGCGATCTGGCATCCCTTTCATATTTTATTCTAGAAACAATCAGTTACACAGCTTGAGAAAATTCCCGCGTATTTGAAGTAAAGTAAGAAAAATTATTTTTAATAAAAGCATGAAAAATAAAAACGACACAACACATATAAAATTTCGTATCTATACATTAATTACAGCGGCCGTGTTAAGCCTCTCCCTAATCCCTCCTTCCCTTTGGCTCAAAATCAATAGATGTCGTCCTTAGAGGGTTCTGGATACACGTATAAAATTTCATGTTGATACATTCAACTTATCGGCAGTTATAGTTTTTTTTATTTTTTTTTCATTTTTGGTATCCCGGAAAATATGAAATTTCGTTGAAAACTCCGCTCAGAATTTGTGACCGATTACATAACTTCCCCTATACTTCGTATATCTGTGGAAGTAGAAATTCTACTCCTATCCTGTATTTGACATTAGGGGGCGTTCCAAGTATTACGTAACGCAATTTTGGGGGAGGGGGGTGTTAGCGCAACATTTAATTAATTTTTGATTTTTTGTAGAGGTATTTTTCTTAAGTTTTCTTTCATTAATTATTCTAATAATTATTAATATTATTATCATAATAACTATGGTCAATATTACTCATGTAATTTATTCTTATGTTTATATTACATCATATTAACAATTTGTGGGAGGAGCCTGTGTGGGGGAGTGGGGAATAGTTCGTATTATGACCGCTGGTCAGTGTTGGACAGATAGTCTTCCATGGTCCTTCAGCCTGTTGACATCAGGGCACTTCTCAAGGCCACCAACCCACCAACTTCTCTCGTCAATCCGGATCGCCTTTCCGTGGACCTCTGAAGTCTGGTACTTGGCTCATCTGGTGTGACGGCGTCCTCAGCCTACTCCCAGATCTTCTCGGCCTTGTTTGGAGATCAGTTCATCAGCCCATCTTCCACATTCACCCCTCCACATCAGGAGAGTTAACTTTGTTTAATTTTGTTTTTCCTTTTAACTACGCCGACTGGCCCTTGTATTTGAAATGAAATATAATTATATCATTTTTCAAAATCTAGTCTATGTTATTTATTAACATAGAATTTGGTGATTCCGGCCAGGAACATATATATTTGTTAAAATATGTATTTGAATTTTGTTCAAAGATGTATTCTAATCCTACTTTGGATTTAATCATATTTTTGTACATCTAGCCATTTTCTTGTTATTGCGCACCACATACCTGCCTATAACCTTCGTGTTATCATTTATGATAGTAATCAGATATTATTATGATCTGGAAATAGGTCATAACAAGGTAAATAACATTCTTCTATCCATTAATCAGTGGATGTCTATTTTTATTTTTATGATGATAGACTCTTCTTATATTATAATCTATTTTTTAAATAGTTTATAGTCTATCATTTTCTTGTGTTAAAATACATAAATATATATTTTTTCAACCTAATATTTTCAGTGGCACTCATTTAGGTTCTTGTATTTGTTTTGATTTTACTAGAAGGTTCAATGTTTGTTTATATTCACTCTAGCTTCTTTTGTTAATTTCAACTTCAGATATATTTATTATTTTAATTTCATTTTCTTAGAAATACTTCGTTTCATTTTCAATTTTCATTTTCTTTTAATCATGGCAAGTGAGGAAGCGGATGTTAATGTTGCTGCTTTCTCCGATTCTCGGACAATAATATTAAGACGCAAACTTTATTCTTTATGTCAAGATATTAAATCTATTCGAGAACAAGGCCGTGCAGCTAAGGTAGATAACAGTCAAACGAATCTATTTCAAGCGATGTTCTCCGATCTTTCAAATCTTCGAAGTGAATTAAACTTTACAAATGAAGCGTTGGAAACATACTTTGTAAATGCTCAGAAAGGCGAGGATTATCCTACGGATAGAGATTCTTTGATTTTATCGAACTCGAAACGTTATATCTATGAGATCCTTATGATTCATACGGAGCTTTGTCCGCCTCCCAGGCCAGCTCGAGAACGAGCAGCTACTCCAACTCAAAATATTTCTGTTATCAACGACACCAGGTCGCGCCTCCCAAAAATTAATATTCCAAATTTTTCAGGCGAATTGACAGATTGGCCGCATTTCAAAGATGTTTTCATTTCTTTAATTCACGATGAACCGACACTGTCTAAAACTGATAAATTTTATTATTTAATTTCTAGTCTGAATGGTGAGGCTCGATCCCTTTTAAAGTCCATACCTGTGACGGAGGCTAATTATGACCTAGCCTGGAAGACTTTGATGGCTCGCTACGATAAGAAGCGTTTCTTAGCTACAGCCTTCTTGGACAAACTTCTCTCATTTAAATCTCACCCAGAGGTTTCCGAAAATTATAAATTATTTTTATCTCATGTGGGTGACAGTATGGAAGCTTTTCAACTTCTAAAAATTCCTCATGAAGCGGAATTTATCTTGTTTCATCTTGCTATTCAATGTCTGGACCAGAGAACAAGGGAAATGTTCGAATCCAAGCATGTTAAGGATGAATTTCCGCGATGCAACGATCTTCTGGAGTTTGTCAGAGATAGACAGCAAATTCTGAAGCTGTCTTCCAGCAAACCCGGTAAGTCGTCTTGCCCGAAGGCAACGAAGTCCCATAATAAATCTTCTTCTGTGTTTTTGACGTCCAAGAGAGCTTCGAAACCATCGGATGTGCGCACTTCAAAGTGTCCATACTGTAAATTGTCTGGTCATGATTTGACCAAATGTCCCAATTTTTTGAATCTGTCGCCGTCGCAACGCTTCCACTTTGTAAAAACCTTCAAGGGATGTAAATATCATTTAACTTCGGGTCATACTACCGACGAATGCAAATTTAAAATTAGATGTCTCATTTGCCAATCTCTTCACCATTCTTTACTTCATTTTTCAACAAACACCCTCGTTGAAGATACTAGGCCTCCATCTATGGGGACGCCTTCAGGAACTTCGAAATCGATTCTTACCTTTCGTGGTAATTCTTTTGATGTTCCAGCTCAACAAATACTTCTTAGTACTGCTACTGTTTTCATAACAGATGTTCGAGGATGTTTTCATCCCATTCGTGCTCTTATTGATTCGGGAGCTCAATCCTCATTGGTGACTTCAGACTGTGCTCGGCGACTCCGCTTGACGGTGGCGAATGATTCCCATCAGATAAGTTCTGTCGGGGACCTTAGTGTTCCGTCCTTAGGAACTACATTTTTTGAGATGAAATCTATTCATCGTAAAGCCCCTCTACTAGGTGTCCGCGCCACAGTTGTCACCAAAATAACGTCGGATCTTCCATCTATTGCAGTTCCGGAAATTATAATCAGAAAAATTAACCCTTCGATCAAATTAGCCGATTGGAATTTTGGACTGCCTCGTCCTATCGACTGCCTTTTAGGGGCCGATATTTACTATAAAATATTGGAAGGTAGACCCATTCCTATTATCGGTACAGATTTAGCCACCATTAAAACATCTCTTGGCTGGATTGTTACTGGTGCCTATTCAGTTGATTTTGAGTCCTTCCCCAGGCCATCGGTTTTGACCCTCACGACGATTCCCTTTATTCACCGTCAACTTGAACGATTCTGGGAATTGGAGGAACCTAGCATTGGAGTTGTGACTGATCCGGAAGAGGAACTTTGCGAAGAACATTTTGCCCGGACTCATCGTCGTTTGACTTCAGGGAGGTACGTTGTTGCTCTTCCATTTAAATCTCCTTCACCATTATTAAGTGATTCAAGATCGCAAGCGTTGAAGCGGTACTACAACTTGGAAAAGAAATTGTTGAGAAATCCCACACTGAGACGGGAATATATCACTTTTATGGAAGAGTATCTCTCTCTGGGACACATGGAAATCGCTTCCTCTCCTGGGAAATACATAATTCCCCATCATGGCATTTTAAAAGAGACTAGCTCAACAACTAAGTTGAGAGCGGTCTTTGATGCGTCCATGTCGTCGTCGATTTCTACCGGCTCTCTAAATCAACATCTTTTTGTTGGACCGAAACTTCAACTTGATATTGCGGACATCATGCTTAATTTTAGACTTCATCGCATTGTGTTTGTGACGGATATCTGTAAGATGTACCGCCAAATACTTATCAATGAACCGGATCGTCTTTATCAACATATTTACTGGAGATCGGATCCTGCTGATGACGTTAAAGAATATGAATTGTGCACCTTGACTTACGGGATGTCCTGCTCCCCCTACTTGGCTCTTCGCGTTCTTAAACAACTCACTCTGGATGAAGGTCATCATTTCATCCATGCGTCCAAAGTGTTACGCGAGGACGTATATATGGATGATATCATAACTGGGGCATCAAGTATCGATGAAGCCCTCAGCCTTCAACAACAACTAATTGATTTACTCATGAAGGGTAATTTCGAGCTTCGTAAGTGGGCCAGCAATTCAGAGAGTGTGCTCAAGGCAGTTCCAGAGAAGTTTCATGAAAGGTCTATTTCACTTTCGAAGGGAGAAGATTGTGTTTTTAAGGTGTTAGGGGTCCAGTGGAATGCTCAGTCAGATGAGTTCTCATATAATATCACCACCCCACGTCCTCAGTGCACTAAACGTGGTGTTCTATCTGCAATTGCGCGTATCTTCGATCCTCTAGGTTATTTAACACCGGTGATATTTTTGGCCAAGCTTCTGTTGCAAAATATTTGGAAATTAGGCCTCGGCTGGGACGATCCTCTGCCAACTGAGGTCAAACTTGACTGGGAAAATTTCATGATGGAAGTTCCCCAATTGGTGTCCATCCGTTTATCACGTTTCATCCCGGTGAAACACAGTAACGATTGCCAGTTCGTCGGTTTCTGCGACGCTTCAGAGAAGGGATTCTCGGCCATCATTTATATTAGAACGGTAACGGATGACAATGTTCAAATTTTTCTCTTGAAAGCAAAATCTAAGCTGGCTCCTATAAAACCGCTCTCTATCCCAAGGCTTGAGCTTTGTGGTGCTCTTCTTCTTGCAAAATTATTCAGCTCTCTGAAAAAATTTCGAGACAGAATTTCGATAAATCAAATATTCTTCTTTACGGATTCCGCTATTGTGTTAGGTTGGCTACATACTCCACCTCATTTATTGAAAACCTTTGTGGCCAACCGTATTGTAGAAATTTTACAGTTAATTCCTGAGGTGTCCTGGCGTCACGTGGGCACATTGGACAATCCAGCTGACGCTGCCTCACGGGGTCTCCGCCCATCTCAGATTTTACGTAGTGATCTATGGTGGAACGGACCGTCTTGGCTACAACTTCCCGTCCATGACTGGCCAAAGATCGAAAGATTTTGTAGCCGGACAACAGTTTTGCCCGAGCTTAGGGGCGGTATAATTGCTACTCTCAGTTCAAAGGTCGTCCCTGACCTTGTGTCATGGATCGAAAACTTCTCATCATTTATGAAGCTTCTCAGGACGGTATCGTATGTGCGGCGATTCATCCAGAATGCCCGCAACTCCAATCTGTGTGGACCTTTGACATTAAGAGAATTGAACGCGGCGGAGACAACCTGTATCCGTCTTATCCAAAATTGTTATTTACCTAACGCTATACACAGTGGCGACGAGGATTATGCCTCCACTAATCTCCGAGGTCTGACTCCATTCTTGGATCCCTTGGGACTTTTGAGGGTGGGCGGTCGTCTTCAACAATCACCTCTTCCTGAAGGTATGAAGCACCCTATCATCCTACCTCATCATTCCCACCTCTCTAGACTTATAATACGTCACTATCACCACTTGTATTTGCATGCTGGTCTAAATCAACTCCATGCCTTGATACGTCAACGTTTCTGGATCCTCTCAGCAAGGCGTTTAATCAGACAAGAGTTATTTAGATGTGACATTTGTTATAAGTTTTCAGCAAAGCCAGCTGAGGCTCTGATGGGCGGTTTGCCTACGTGTCGTTTTGAAGCTGGCCGAACTTTTATTAATGTTGGCGTCGATTTTGCCGGCCCATTTTCTATCAGGGAGTCTCGGAGAAGAAATTCGCCTGTTAGCAAATCATATTTATGTCTGTTTGTATGTATGACTACTAAGGCTCTTCATTTGGAACTGGTATCTGATCTTTCGACAGCGTCCTTCATGGCCACGCTCGATAGATTCATTTCACGTAGAGGGCTCCCTACTAAAATTCTGTCAGATTGTGGCAGCAACTTTGTCGGAGCGGCAAGGCATCTCTCTGACATGCAGAAATGGTTACATAAAAAATCTGTCCAAGAGGATTTGTCTTCCCATCTACTGACGAGAAGTGTGGAATGGGTTTTTAACCCTCCTTACTCACCCAATTTTGGAGGTATCTGGGAAGCCGGCGTCAAGTGCGTGAAGAATCATTTTAAACGCGTTCTCAATGATACAGCTTTCACTTTCGAAGAGCTCACCACCTTGTTCGCAAGGATTGAAGCGATTCTAAACTCAAGACCTCTTTGTGCCTTAACATCAGATCCTACTGATCTAGACATTCTTACTCCAGGTCATTTCTTGATTGGGACAGCTCTAACAACGAGACCAGAAGTCGACTTTACGGACAGTCCTGAGAATCGACTCACCAGATGGCAACTCGTACAACAAAGAGTTCAACACTATTGGCAACGATGGAGGAATGAATATCTTACAACTCTCCAACAACGACCAAAATGGTTTAGAACTACTTACCATCCTCATGTCGGTGATTTGGTTCTTCTTTGGGACAAACATTCCTCACCTGCTCAATGGCCTCGCGGAAGAATAACTGACGTCTTCCCAGGTCCCGACGGAATTGTTAGGGTTGTAAATGTTCATACTCTTAAGGGTATTTTTAAACGTCCCCTATCTAAGTGTGTGCCACTGATTCCCCAATCGGGTGACTCAGAGAAGTAATTTCTTTAAATTTTTTTTTTTCATATAAAATTTGGTGGGCGGTTATGTTAGCGCAACATTTAATTAATTTTTGATTTTTTGTAGAGGTATTTTTCTTAAGTTTTCTTTCATTAATTATTCTAATAATTATTAATATTATTATCATAATAACTATGGTCAATATTACTCATGTAATTTATTCTTATGTTTATATTACATCATATTAACAATTTGTGGGAGGAGCCTGTGTGGGGGAGTGGGGAATAGTTCGTATTATGACCGCTGGTCAGTGTTGGACAGATAGTCTTCCATGGTCCTTCAGCCTGTTGACATCAGGGCACTTCTCAAGGCCACCAACCCACCAACTTCTCTCGTCAATCCGGATCGCCTTTCCGTGGACCTCTGAAGTCTGGTACTTGGCTCATCTGGTGTGACGGCGTCCTCAGCCTACTCCCAGATCTTCTCGGCCTTGTTTGGAGATCAGTTCATCAGCCCATCTTCCACATTCACCCCTCCACATCAGGAGAGTTAACTTTGTTTAATTTTGTTTTTCCTTTTAACTACGCCGACTGGCCCTTGTATTTGAAATGAAATATAATTATATCATTTTTCAAAATCTAGTCTATGTTATTTATTAACAGGGGGTACAGAAAAACGTTACGATGCGTTACAGGGGCGGGACAGGGTAAACTAGGGAATTAAAATCTCCCAAGTTGGCAACCCTTTTCGTTAGGTTTCCGTTTCTAATTGCATTGCCAAAGGTTAAAATAAATATGTCATTTTATTTTAAGAGTTTATTAGTAAAAAAAAGCTAAAATAGGAGAATGCATGAGAAGAACAATGGTGGATGAAGCCAAAAATGTAGGTAAGGACAGGGCCAAGTCAGGAAAACGGCGTAACTAAATGTAAGATTAGTAGTAAAAGTTTATTAGGACAAATTTGAGCCCATTTTAACATATTTTAAACTTAAGCAAATGTTTATTACATTATGTGTGATTGTTTATTAAATAACAATATGAATAAATAAAATAAACAACATACGCATGTATTGCGAGTTAGTAATCTCTTGTTTTATTTATTATTACCGCAAACGCGATTAAAACAATAACAAAGGTATTTTAGCAACTTCCCGGTACTTTGCGCAACATAATTGTGACTTTTAGGTAAAAATGGTCACTTGGGTGTTACGTAACGTTTAGGGGGGGGGGGGGGGGGTACAGAAAAACGTTACGGCGCGTTACATGGGGGGGAGGGAGGGTCAAAAATCTTCAAAAATTGCGTTACGTAATACTTGAACGCCCCCTTACAAGCTTCAGCTCTTTAGAATTATCAAAATACTCCACTGAAAATATTTATAAATTATAATCAAAATGTTATTTGAATTCAAGCTCACAAAAAGCCAACAGGAAGCTTTCATTAAAAACGAAATGTGGGAATATTAATTTAATTTTTTTGTTCACATGCCTCGTCTCAATGATGAATTCTCAAGAATATAAACAATAATTACAGTACAACAGCAAAAAAAAAAAACTTATAAAGAGAAAAACAAATAAGAAAACGGTAGGTGCAAGGTTGCATTCAGGTTATATGCAGCAAACTGCATTGGGTAACTTCAAATGCAATCATATTATTGTCCAAATACATATTTGCGATCTGTGTCGATATATTGGAAAGTTAATAAAATAAATGAAAACCAGTTTAAACTTAACATTGTCTAATTCCACAAAAATAACAATTTACAAATAGATAAATTAATAAATAAAATAAATTTGAGTTGCCAATAATATAATAAAATAAAGAAAATATAATAGCAATAAATTTAAAAAAATAATGGAGTAACTTTATTCCCGTTGCTTCGTTGAAGATGTGACTCATATCGTTATATTTAGCATATGGAGATTTATCCCCTTTTTTCCCCATTTCACCAATCTAATCTTCATTAATCCTGAATCGAATAACATGTAATACTATTTTTATTTACTTATATCTATAGTATAACGAGGAACTGTAATCGTGCGAAAAAGTGAGATCGAGTTTTCAAAGGGTTTAAACTCAGAAACAATTGTAGCAATGAATATAAAATTGGAAATGAAAAGGTCACATGTGCTAACTTAGATCTGATTAAATTTTTGTCGAAATCGGACTAAAGTACTGGACTTTTTCCATTACTATCGATAGTTCCATCGATAGACTAAGTAACTATCGATATGAATTTTTCCGTCATTAAAGGAGATACGTTTTGAAGAAAATTATTTTAGAAGTTTTATTTTGATGATGGGAAAAATGCTAATTGTACTTTGTGCAAAGTTTTATTTAAAACTAGTTGCAACAGATCCAATTTAAGGGATCACCTCTTGAGACGTCACCAAGAAACTTACAAACCGGCACCCAAGACCAAACAACCCACTGCAGAAGCTGCATCACTGCCTGCTGTTCCATAAAGTTTTACAAAGTATTTTTCGTCAATTTTTTGATATTGTTTTATAAAAGTTGTTGATTGAAATACAAACTGTTGAATCGAATGCCACTGTATCTTCTTGATTGTTTTGATTATCTACAATAAGTGTTTTTGAACTTTAATTAATGTGCTGAATATTCTTGCCAAGTGTTACACTTAATGCGTTTATTTTCGACAGAAAATGTTATTTCAATAAAATAAAAGTTCAATTTGAAAGAACAATTACTTATTCGATTGATATTTTTATTCCCCTTTCATCCTCCATAGCATTGAATGATTTAAATTAGGTAGATCTACATGAAAAAATAAAATAATCATATTATAATATAATATTGGAATTGGAAAGTATGTTGCATGAAAAGTAGCCACTTACTAAATTATCTATACTATCGGTAGTTTTCCAACGATAGTATCGGACGATCGATAGTGGCCAACTATCAACTATCGCCCATCCCTATTCAAAACTGACACCGACCACACAAGGGAGAATTGGAAACTCCTCCTACACAGTAACATAATTAGGTTCTTACTGTTCTTAAATATACCTGTTACAAATAACAATGCTAATAAACGTTTTCTTATAATACATCTGGATTTATAGAGACATATGTTTCGCTTTACCTCTGTGCAGATCCTTGATGGATTATTTTATTTTTATTCTATTTTATTTAAATATTTGTTACTATGACAAATTAAACCTTTAGTTTTTCGGATGGGACGTTAAGCGATGGTCCCGAGCCTGTACGATGTCAGGTACTCGTTAAAGATCCCTTCCCTAGGTGAATACAAATTTAGGGTACGCAAAATTTAGGACTCCCACAGTAGAGTCGGGCTCATGTCCACCATAGTGACGAAAGAGTGCTCTGGTAATAGGCGATATGACCTCGTAGTTAAAGCCCGGGCATGAGTCCAAATAACTAACTATAAATCAGCTTATCTTGTTAGAATCTAATAAATGTATCATTAATTTTAGTTTTACTATTATCATTGAGAAGACGAGAAGACAATTTTTCAGAACAAATAAATTCTGTAAACTGTAAAGACACCGGGATTTCCTAGTTGAAGGTCCAACCCCTTCCATATCTACCTGATGTACCTATATGAATGATTCGCACTTAGCAAGCTAAATGAAATGAAATAAAATTAAGATTAATTTTTATTCTGGTACCGAAGTCCCCGAAGAATAAATACAAATGGAGACAAAGAGAAAGAATAGGTTAGGTTTTATGACTCATGCCCGGGCTTTAACTACGAGGTCATATCGCCTACTACCAGAGCGTTCTATCGTCACTCTGGTGGTCATGAGTCCGACTCTACTGTGGGAGTCCTAAATTTTGCCTACCCTAAATTTTTATTCACCTAGGGCAGGGGTCTTTAATGAGTACCTGACATCGTACAGGCTCGGGACCATCGCTTAACGTCCCATCCGAAGGACGGCGTGCTTAAGTTAATAATAAAATAAAATATCAGTTAGTCCTAGAAAGAAAAACAAACAAAACCAAAAAACTAAATTAGTGCCACTGTGGATAATACCGTACAATAATAAATATATATATATATATATATATATATATATATATATATATATATATATATATATTTATTTATTATTGTACTGTATTATCCACATATATATATATATATATAAATAGATTAATAAATAAATAAACACCTTAACTAAGTGGAAAATAAATATATAGTACAAAGAGAAAAAGGAGATTAATTAAATGTATAAGAGAAGGGAGGATGCTCAGACTGTTTGAAATAATATTGATTTAAAAGAAACATATGTAATACTAGAATAGAGTGAGTGAATAAATAAAATAAATACAGAGATAGTAAGGATTGATGTTAAATGTAGGGAAATATAAAGGAAGGGGATGAAAGGATAATCAGAGGAAGAGGATTGTCCATGGAAGAGTAATTGGAACAGAGAGGATCTGAAGGAAGCCATGGAAGGAGAGTGACGGATTGGGGTAGGCAGGGAGTTGTAGAGAGAGGAGGCTTGGACAAGGAACGAGTTGAGGATGGCAGAGGAGCGATGGGAGGGAATGAAGACTTCCAATCAGAAAACATTTTCAACTTTACTATTTACTACTTTAGAGTTCCACCAAATAAAGGGATTGAAGGTTTAGAAAGAGAGTGGAAACTTACGTTTGAGTCGGGGTGTGACCTTGAATTAAGAGATCGAAGGAATTTCAACAGAGCAAAAACAGAATATAAGAGATCAAAGATTTAGAGGGAGAGTTTCTCGTAAGGGCCGCGATGTGGAGTGTCTTCTTGGCACATTTGGATTTTAGCATTTGGAAGAGGAAGGAACCTAGGAAGTAGTTTCGGCGGATGGAGGGTTTGAGCCATTTCAACGCCCTGTAACAGGGCGAGATGTGAGCGTCTCTAGCAAACTAGTTTACAACTAAATCTCACGGGGGTGTAATGACGAAGTAATGAAGAATGTAAAGTTATGAGAGGAGGAGCTGAATTAATTGATAAGTGTGAGCAACTAACATGTTGTTTACCTCGCATGACCTTAAACTTAACCTGAATTGTAGGTGAACCGTGTACATATGTAAAGCAGTTTTTCCTTGTCTGATCTGTTTGCCTTGAGTACTCCATCTTGAAGAGGCAAGAAGAGATTCTACTAAAGTAATGCAACACAAGTTGTCTAATTGATCCAATAAGATTAGTTCGATTGGCGACCATTACGCTAATAAGAACAGAACCAATGCACTTAGGTAGTGGTGGTGCTGCCATCAGCACATGGGGCAGTCTAAATGAGGTATCCTTGCACTATGGTTATAGTGTAATGCACCATAGTGTAATAATGGTCAGTTGATCATTAAATGGCAGGGAGTGAGGGGGCCGGTAGCGTACTAGCTAGCGTAACTAGGGATTTAAAAATCTTGAGCATGCCGTCCTTCGGAGCGCGGTCCCTTAAGTGTTGCTATATAGAGTTTACACTGTATATAGACTGTGGCGGGTTCGCCTCAACTATTAATATATTTTCCCTCCTAACAATACTATTCATGATTACGATACCAGGAAGAAAGAAAAATTTCGAATAACTTAACATTGCTTCTCGCTTTTTCAAAAAAATTATAATCATTGAAGGAATTTATTTTTTTAACGTTCTTCCCCATTTTATGAAAACAATAGAAAAAATTGTACTCCGCATTATTTAAGGGCTGCAATAAAAAAAAAAGAAGAAAAAACCAAAAGTACTACCGAGCACTTACCCAGCACGAACCAATCAATTAACTATTGTTCTCTCTCGAAAACCAATCGATTGTTTAAGTTAAAAATCGTGAATCCTGTAACTAAGTTTTGTATCGATACATTCGTAACATTGACAGTTTTGGGGTTTTTGACTTGAACTTCCCCTTTCCTTTGACTGATTTAGCTGAAAATCAAAAGGTGTTGTCCTTACAGGTTTCTGGATACACATTTAAAATTTCATATCGATACATTCATTCTAGAGGGAGTTATCGTTCTCGCACTCACAGACAGAAGTAACTACAGTTGAGTCCCGCTAATCCGGACTAGATGGGACCGGACTCCGTCCGGATCACCAAAAATCCGGATTAAACGGAATTTGCTGTAGAATGTGCAAATTTTAAAATATTTTTAAGAATATTAGCGTAAATATTTAGCGCGCGCCGTCTTCCTTGTCGGCACTTTTTCGACGTAGCCAACTGAGTCAGTCAAGTCAAACTATCTCTTTGAATTATTTTCGTACTACGTAAATTAAATTTTTAGTTAACTAAATTTTAATTAGTTTATTTAAATCCCGGATGTCTGGATAATCGGTGTCCGGATTAGCGGGACTCTACTGTATATATATTTTTTTTAACTTTTGGATTCAGGAAGTCGCAAAACATGAAATTCCGGTGAAAACTCAACATTGAATTTCTGATCGATTACATAACTTCCTCTATACGTGAAGAATGTCTTCATCTGACAGGAGTTGTTAAAAGATCGCTCTCGTGGAAGCCGTGGTTCAATACCCTATCTGGTCCTTGGACTGACTGAAGGAGGCTGTGACAAGGGCAAGGTGATCTAGCTGTCTGTCAACTCAAGACATCGACTGTAGGTTAGCTGAAGCCATCTAATAAGATGCGTATCCAGTCCTTCCAAGTCAAACTCCTAAGTACAATGGTCAACGTACCCTTCTAAGTTATTTCACCCTCCCTTCGCCCCGTTGCCCAAAACTTCCCTTCCTCAAAAACCCTTTTGCCCAATCTCTGTCCTCCCGACAAACCTCCCCGAAGATTGAGCCAGTGCTGGCCGAGAGTCCTGAGACATAATTAAAGTAGCTATTATTTAGGGGAGTGCTGGCCATAGTTTCTCCCCTCTTCTATTCACTCAAATTCACCCTCAAGTTCTCCTCGGTCTGTCACCACTACTGGTCAGCGTCAGACTGAACATCCGGGCTGCCGTGGAGGAAGGATGGCTTAATTGCGAAAGTGTTTCTGGGGCTCTCGTAATACATTTTTTTATATTTATTGCTTCTTTTTTTTTAAGTATTATTATTTTGTATAAATTTTATTTATTGTATATACATAGTATTTTGTTTATATACTTGACCATTTAAAGAGACATTTTAACGGACAATATCACAGCCAAAGGTCAAAAAAAATTAGAGACATATTTATTTTTATTTATTTATTTTATTTACTATAATTTTATTTATTTATTTGACCAATCCTTGTACGTAATCTCATTTATTATTTTATTTTATTTTCCATCATTGTCATCAAATTTGCCTATGGTTTTATTTTACTAATAGTAATAAATATGAGTTAGGTTAGCTAGTCTACGTTAATATAACTAGTTAGTTTAGCTAGTTTCACGTTAGTATAGCTAGTTAATTCAGGTAATTATCAGTTATCATTACCGGGCAATGCCTAACTAAAGTTGACAGTAAATGGATCAGTGTAGATAAGTTGAATCAACTCACATCTCTCCATAGCATCCATCATATTCATTGTTGAAGCACAGTAGTTCTTTAACGTTCACTGACAACGACCCCTTAGGAGCTTGAAATATCTGCACTTGTGTTTCTTAAACTTCTCTGGGATATTGAATTGTTGGTTTTTTCCGGCATTTCTTCCAGAGGTGTCTTTTTTTCCCCTTTTTTCTGACAATATTTCGGGACACTTACATGTCCCTTCTTCTGGTCACCATGAACGAAGGAACGACTGGTTCATAGTGACCAGAAGAAGGGACATGTTAGTGTCCCGAAATATTTTCAGAAAAAAGAAAAAAAGAAGACACCTCTGGAAGAAATATCGGAAAAAAACCAACAATATCTGTAACCCCCAGCTGTGCAACGTATAGGGGAAGTTATGTAAACGGTCTGAAATGTTCTCCAAAAATGAAAAATAAATACATAAATAAATAACTCCCGATGAAATGAGTGCATGACAACAAATTTTAAATGTGTATCCAGAACCTCATAAGGACGACACTTATTGATTTTCAGTCAAATTGATCAATTGGAAGGGGGGAACAAGGGGTGCTCAACATTCAGTATGTAAATTCCAAACCTCATAACGACGTCACTTATTAATTTTTGCAAAATCAGCCTAAGAGATGGAGAGAAGCTCGTCTCAGAACATTAATAACGACCAACGTAATGAATATATCGACACTAAATTTGGTTGAGGATTCAGAAGTCCCTGTGCAAGTCAACTATTGATTTTTAGCACAAACAATTTATTTTGTGAGGGGGAGCAAAAAATTAATTGATTAATACGTGTTAGGGAATGTACATTGCCCGTCATTCACCAACGACTTTTTTTTAATAATTTTTTAGAGAAGACCTCAATAAAAAAATAAAAAATGACGTCATCCTACACCAGGCACTTGATTATAAAAGGCATATTTCTTAATTATTTCTTTATATCCCCCGTTCAACATGCAGACATCAATGTGGTTCTATAGCTAAGTCAGTATAACACAAGATGTGAGTATAATAAATAAAAATAGCTTATACTGAAGGTTTGTAAGGTGGAAAGACCCAACTGAGAAACTGGACACATTTGAATAAGAAAAACAAGGAAAGAAGAGTTATTACTGCAATAAATGACTTTTAGAAGTCGGCACTAAAGACTGGACCATCTAAGGCCTCAAGTCCCAATAAACCTGGGGAAAAAAAACGAAAAAATTACCTCTGTAATTTAAATAGCGAACACATCTCTGAATCATCAATCAGGTCTAGTGGGGTATTTAAAAATGTTGTACCCCCAACATTTATCTCTGGTGATGTTTAACATTTTCTGTAGAGACATTTTTTTAAAAATATTGTCTATTTCACATTGAGTTCAATTTAGTGTTTGTTAACTCATGGCTGAAGATGGTAGCAATATCGAAAGTACTCAAATATATTAATAGTTAGTTATTATGACTCATGCCCGGACTTTAACTACAATCATATCGCCTACTACCAGATCGCTCTGTTGCACATGAGCCCGACTCTACTATGGGAGTCCTAAATTTTTATTCACCTAGGGCAGGGGTCTTTAACGAGTATCTGACATCGTACAGGCTCCCAGATAAAATAAACTAAGGGCCTCGGCGGTGTTTCATACTCGCAAACTTGAGCTCAGTAAACAAGCACGCATACCACTGAGCTACCGGCGCCCTCATATATTTTGTGAAATAGACAATATTTTAAAAAAACATAGGTTTTTCTTCATTTTACTTTCCCAGTTATAAGACGTATAGGGGAAGTTATGGAATCGGCCAAAAAATTTTCAAGGGAGTTTTATGTTTTTCGACCTCTAGATTCCAAATATCAAAAAAAAAAAAAGAAATGTCTGTCTGTCTGTGAACAGGATAACTTCCGATAGAATGAATGTATCGACAAAAAATTTTACATATGAACCCAGAACTCTCTAACGACACCTATTGCTTTCCAGCCAAATCGACGGAAGGGAAGGGGGAGATTAGGGGGGAGGCTTAACATAAAAACTCTAATAACTGCTAATAATGAATGTATCGTCATGTAATTTTAAATGTGTGACCAACTTTTTACAGGTAAGTTTTTATTTCTTTGAAACGTTTTTAACAAATCTGGTACACATCGAGAAATAGTGAAATAATGTTTTTCCTTAGTCAAAAGAAACGTTTTAATTGCGACTACATTATAATCCACAACGAAAAAAACATGAGCATATTTTCAGTACAGAAAAAATATAAGTGCTAACTCACTTTGGGACCATGTATAAGAAAAAGAAGAAAGTAGTGGAAAACCCAGCGCGAATTAATCTACGAAGTTTTTCGTCTTCTTCTTAAACCAATCAATCCAATTGGCTGAAAATATATAGATATCTGACTTCTGGAGAATATATAGATACCTGACTTCTGGAAAATAGATAGATACCTGACTTCTGGAGAATATATAGATACCTGACTTCTGGAGAATAGATATATACCTGACTTCTGTAGAATAGCGAGATACCTAACTTCAGGAAAATAAATAGATACCTGACTTCTGGATTCTCATACATACTAAATTTCGCGTCGATACATCGACAGTTATTCGAGTCGCCCTATTAACCCCCTCACAGATACATAGTTAGACTTTTTTTTTCGTTTTTGCAATCAGGCAGTCGGAAGATATTAAATTCAGGTTAAAACTGCGCATCTATTTTTTGACCGATTCCATTTCATTTACTTCGTACAGCTGGGGAAGTAATTTGGTGTCATCTTTAGCGAATTTGGCTGAAAATCAATAGGTGCCGTCATTATCGGCGGGTTCTGTAGACAAATATAAAATGTCGTGTGTCGATACTTTCATTCTATTGGGGGAGCTATCGTGTTCACAGACACACAGACCGACAAGACTTTTTTTCCCCTTTTTTAAATCAGTGGTTAAAAAAACATGAAATTCCTTTGAAAAATCAACATCGAATTACTGGAACTTTCCCAATACTTCTTCAAGCTGGGGAAGTGGAAGTAAATAAAAACACTTGCTACTCGATCCCTAAACCTATAAGCCTCAATCGATCTATTTTTAAAGCCTGTCGATTTTTTTGATAATCCGTCCTACATTGGAAGTAAACAGGTGTTTATTTAGTAATTTTCATCTTATTAAGAAGGATTTTAAACAAGAATTTTGGATTTAAAAAATATATTTTACAGATAAAGAAATTAAAAGAAATATTAGAACTAAGTATAGATGAAATAAAAAATTGAATTATCCCTACAAAACATTAGTAAATTGTTTGCAAATGGAATAATTGTATTATAAATAAAGAATAAAAATGTCTGACTGCAGCCTGCTGTTAAATATATTGGTGACCCCATTATTACAGGTTTTACAGAATTCCAAGATCTGCATTAAGAAATATCTATATTCAATTTTATTTTCGATACACATTTCAAATTTAATCTGCTCTACACCTTGATTGGAATTGACATTAAAGCTATCTTACAATATGACCCATCTCTCCTGCATTAAAAAAAATAAAATAAAAAATGTCGGAATACTCACGGATAGGGTTAATGTTGTCGTTTTGGTCGAATGCCCGGAATCCCGGCTGAGCCGTGGTCGGAGTACACATCAAGACTGACAAGAGTTCACCTGGAGGAGGCAGGCAAAGGAGGGGAGGAGACGGGATGATTGCAAAATGAACCCACTCGAGCCGGGGAAGGACCTCCAGGTTTCCAGAAGGCATCCTTCCGGCATCTCTTGTCTCATCAATTTATGGTTATTTTGTCGGTAAATTGCATTCAAGCAGTGACGTAGATAACAAGGGGCGGATGAGGGGACGGCTCTAGGGCTACCCTATTTTCTTTGGTATACACATTTGAAAATCTAATCAATATTTTCCCTGGGCTTGGTGTGTCACCCCTCGGTAAGTTGGCAAGTGGCAACACTGTTGATACGATCGATAATTTGGCATACATCGATTCCGGCTTGTTTCGATTAATACCAACATGTTTTATATACTTTGTTATCACTCCTGATAATGGACTAATGTTTTATTTGGGCATCAGCAGTGATATTGTTATTATTTTGAAATGTTTTTGCATAATTACTGTGAGATTATTTAACTACCAACCTACAGTAATTGCACTCTTGATTCTCTCATTATTCTTTCTATTATATTATTCTCATTATAGTTTTATTATTCTTGTGTTTGTTTAACCTTACATCTAATTGAAATACTTTTCGTAGATAGCAGCATTATTTTGTAATGTCGAATGGTTAATTGTTACATCATTTATCCAAAATACAATATTATTCAAGTATTGTAGTTAATTTGTATTTATTTAAACCTGTTAATGCTATTTTCTTAATATATTATGTTTTTATGTGGAATGGTTTATAGGAAAACATTATTAGATAGTTTTTTTTTTGTTTTTTTGGCCTTATGTACGATGCATATTAGCCATGTCACTGTGTTATCTAGTATTTAGCTGTTTCAACTGATCAGCTGTTCACGTTAAACAAAAATAGTGTTATAAACTTGCTCTTCAAAAAAATAATTAATAGTGCGGTTTTTACTGTGTTTGTAAAAACGTGAAACAGTGAAAAGTATCAGGGAGAGGACCTTTTCACAAAACGGAATGAGTTGCAGCGGGGCGCGCTCTTCCTGGGTTGAAGAGAGTGCACCAGTGCCCACGGCCAGCCACAGCCAGCCAAGTAACATCAAACAGGTACCACACCAGCCCCTGGCCACAGCATCGATGGCCGTTGACCATCCAGGCCTTAGCGGCAAGAAGAGGACCCTAGACCAGCCTGACCAGGAGACACCCGCCTCACACCTCGCCGTCACCAAGAGGTATAAATCTTACAACTCACCAGTCATAGTTTCTAACAGGTATTCCGCTCTAACCAATTTAGACACTTCCAAGCCCCAGCCGGCCGATTCAAATTCCGAAAATAATAAAAAAATTAAAATACCTCCAATTTTTATTATAGGTTACAATAACCTAAAAGAAATAACAGCTGACATATTAAAGGTGGCTACATCACCGTTTGAAACCAAACAATGCCTAAAAGAAAAAATTAAAATTCAAGCGACCTCGTCAGACGATTTTAGGGCCTTGACAAAATTCTACGATATGCATAAAATTAACTATTATACTTATGTTAATCCAGAAACTAAAAATGTATCGGTGATTCTCCGAGGTGTGCCATACGCGTTCAGTGAAGAAGACGTCAAAAATGAATTGCTCCCTCACTACCCAGTTATTTCGGTCACCAGGTTGCACAATAGAGACAAAATGCCCACGCCATTGAGCGCAGTCGAACTGACTAATAACGATCAGGGAAAAGCCATATTTTCACTTACAAAACTATATTACAGTCGGATCCACGTGGAGGAAAGACGCCGGTCCCTGCACGTTCCTCAATGCATGAACTGTCAATAATTCGGGCACACCAAGAACTACTGCCGCCTTGAGTCGACCTGCGTTAAGTGTGCAGGGAATCACCATTATAAAGTTTGTCCTTTCCAAAAAACTGACAAACCAAAGTGCGCCAACTGTGGGGGCGACCATACCGCCAACTTTGGAGGCTGTCTGAAACGACCACCGAAACGGCAACTACAGTCAGCTTCCGCAGGCACCACCGCAAGCCAAACATTTCACACTAATACTAATCAACCTCCGCAACACACACACGCACATTCAGCCAACACACCCAATACACCACCATACGCACCTACCTCCCCGGAGCCCAAACCACCTACGAACTTTTGGTTTGACAAAAATCGAAGTAGGCCAACACCACCGCAACCTAATACTGCAAACAATGGAATTAGCTCTGAGGCAACGACTGACCTGACTGGACTCATCATGAACCTCATCAAACCATTCATCCCCCACATCCAAGCTTTCTTATCCAATTTATTCACTAACCTTTTTTCGATGAATCATGGCAAACCCTAATCTGGGAACTTTTCAAAATTATCTATATTAAACTGGAATGCGGACGGCTTAAAGATAAGGCAACCGTCATTAACCAACTTTTTATCACGATATAATGTCGACATTGCATGCATAACTGAGACCCACCTCAAACCGACAGACAAACTCAAACTCTCTGGCTACTGTTCATATAGACTGGACCGACCGACACGTTTCGGTGGTGTTGGCATTTTCATCAAACGACACCTGAAACATTCACAGATTAACATTCCCCCTCTCCAGAACTTGGAGGCAGTTGGAGTCACCCTCACCACACTCTCCGGCACACTCAACATCATATCAGCATACCATCAACCGAACACAAGACTGGTACAGACTGACTTCGAACATATTTTCACAGGACTACCGACTATAATGATCGGGGACCTCAACAGCAAACACACGCTATGGGGATGCAGAAGACAGAATAACAACGGGACTAGACTACAATCCATCTCAGAAAACCTGGGGATACAAATATCGACACCTGACGAACCGACATTCTACCCAACTCAACGAACATACCAACCCGACATACTGGACATAGGACTGATACACAACTTTAACTTGCCCCTGTTTCACGAGACACTGACCGACTTAGACTCAGACCATCTCCCAGTTATCTGCACCTTCCTAGCACGGCCACAGAAGGAGGAATATCTTCCAAGGTTGATCACGGGGAAGATCGACTGGGCCACGTTTGAAGACGGAATGAACTGTCTCGGGGTCCCCCATCATTATAGCACGACGGACGACACTGACAATGCAGTTAGGACGTTCACACAAACCATACATACCTCAGTACATGAAGCAACATACCGACATTTCACTGACAAACGACACCTATTCCACAACAAGACACCAACACACATAATGGATATGATCCGTACAAAGAACACACTACGACAACACTGGCAAAGAACAAGAGATCCCCTTGAGAAAAGAGAACTGAATCGCCTGACCCGACGCATACGATGGGAACTTGACAAAGACAGAATCGCGAACTATCGAAAATACTTGACTGATATGACTCCGGGCGACAACAACTTATGGAAAGAGACACGACGACTTCTAAACCAAAGGACACCCCTACCCATCTTAACTGACGGACAAATGACTGCCACAACTGACAAAGAGAAAACCGAATTACTGGCGACCCATTTGGAAAATAAATTCACAACGACAGACGCTGACGATCATGAAAAACTCACGGTTGAATCATACCTCTCAAATACACTTCACACAGTCGAAGCACCCATTCAGCATACCACACCATCAGAAATACACGCCCACATTACACGACTACACATCAAGAAGGCCCCCGGTGAAGACATCATCCCCAACCTGGTGCTGAAGAAGCTTCCTCCGAAGAGCATAGCCTACCTGGCAAGTGTGTTCAACGCCTGTCTTCGCCACGGCTACTTTCCTGCAGACTGGAAAAACGCCGTTGTTCTAACATTTCACAAGCCAGGTAAGGCAAAAAACGATCCAGGCAGCTATAGACCAATAAGCCTTTTAAATAGCCTCTCAAAACTTCTTGAGAAAATAAATCACAAGAGGCTCCTCCGTCATCTGGAGACTGCAGGGACCATCCCTGCCCACCAGTTTGGGTTTAAATCTAACCACTCAGCCGTCCATCAGCTACAGAGAGTTGCTGAGACCATTGTGGGGGGCTTTGAGCGGAAGCAGTACACAGTAGCAGCCTTCTTGGACGTCGCAGCTGCCTTCGACACCGTCTGGCACGAGGGCTTGCTCTTCAAATTAAAACAGACCTGGCCTCCGCAATACATCCAGAACATCATTAGCTCTTTTCTTCGTGACAGAACATTCCAAATAAGGGTGAACAACACACTGAGCTCCAGAAAGAAGATATCAGCGGGAGTCCCACAAGGTGCGATCCTCAGTCCACTCTTGTTTGATCTGTTCTGTCACGACATGCCAGAACCAGTCTCTGCAACCCTGGCGACTTACGCTGACGACACGTTGATCCTCAGCCAAAACATAGATCTGGAAGCGGCCATCGACTCCCTACAAATCCAGGTGGATGAGATCGGCCAGTGGTTTGGAAAATGGAAGCTTAAGTTGAACGGTGGGAAGACGGAGGCGAAGGTGTTTGCTTTACGCCGCTTCTCGATAGAACACCTCAGAAGGCTGCAAATCGACCAACTCCCAATTCCATGGAATCCTAAAGACCAGGGTGTGCGCTATCTTGGAGTGCACCTTGACACAAGACTAACATGGCGCCTACATATCAACATAAAACTCCAACAAGCACACACACGACTCAGGCTCATCTACCCACTCATAAACAGGAATACACCACTCAGACACACATGCACATCCTTACTTTACAAAACACTAATACTTCCACTCTTAACCTACGCTTGCCCCGTATGGTTCTGCACTAGCCACACTAACATAACACGATTACAAACATTCCAAAACAAAGTCCTCCGGATAGCGGTGAACGCACCTTGGTTTATCAGGAACACCCAAATCCATCGGGAACTGGGAGTTGCTCCTTTTGCAGCCCACATTGAGAAACTCACCCGAAGCTTCCATGAAGGTCTGCCAACCTGCTCTGGTGCGGTTCACTACAGTCTCGGCCAGCCTGTAGCTCGCAGGCTGCAACCAAGACTGTACCAAGACTTTTTGTTTTAATTATAATTTTCTTGTTTATTTGCTCATTTTGTGTAAAGTACATACTTAGTACTGGTCCAAATAAAATGTTTTTCTTCTTTCTTCTTCCAGCTGTTTCAACTATTCAAGGATATTTGAGAACCTGTGATTTGGTAGCATGTATCTGTTTTTCACTGGAACGTGTTATTTAAAAATTGATTGGGACAATATTTATCGTTATTTAATTTTTTTTTAAATATCACCATAAATTAAATACTATGAATTAGAAGTAAGAATGAAAAAAAAGTCGTTAGTGAATCACCGACAATGTACTTCCCCAGAACGCATTAAATAGCGATCGAATAAGTAATTGTTCTTTCAAATCGAACTTTTATTTTAAGGAATTAACATTCTCTCCAGTCCAAAATAATCGCATTACGTATCTTATTATGAATCTGGCAAGAATATTAACACATTAATTAAAGTTCAAAAACATTTATTGTAGATAATCAAAAAACAATCAAGTAGGTACAATGGCATTAGATTCAACAGTTTTTATTTCAATCAAAACTTTTATAAAACAATATCAAAAATTAATTACCAATCGACGAAAAATACTTTGTAAAACTTTATGGAACAGTAGGCAGTGGTGATCCTGCTTCTGCAGTGGGTTGTTTGGTCTTGGCTGCCGGTTTATAAGTTTCTTGGTGGCGTCTCAAGAGGTGATCCCTTAAATTGGATGTGTTGCAACTAGTTTTGAATAAAACTTTGCATAAAGTACATTTAGCACTTTTCCCATCATCAAAGTAAAAGTTCTAAAATAACTTTCTTCAAAACGTATCCTCTCTAATTATCGATATAGTACTATCGACTATCGCCCATCCCTAGTTTGGAACCTGATACAATTGGCCGGTATTATTCTAGAGAATAAATGTATTGACACGAAATTTTATACTTGTATCGAGAATCCTCCAAGCACGAAACCTATTGATTTCAAATCAAATCAGCCAAAGAGAAGGGGGTGGGGGATTAGAGGGAGAATAACACAAAATATTTTAAATGGACTTGAAAAATAAAATAAAACTTGTTTATTTAATATATTGTCTAATTTCACTAACTATATATACAAGGGAGTACTTTCGGTATTTCTACCGACGTGTGAGTCTTATCTCTTATGCTTTTGGCTGAGGATGGTAGAAATACCGAAAGTACTCCCATGTATATATAGTTAGTGAAATTAGACAATACATTAAATAAACAAGTTTTATTTTATTTTTCAAGTCCATTTGAATTATTTCACAATATCTCTGCAATAATGTCAGTTTTCACAAAATATAGCTAAATTTGGGCAAAGATAGTTAAAAGGGGCTTGGGCCTCTGCTTGCCTTTTCTTGTTTGTCCCATTTCATGTTGTAGGAGCGTGGAGGGGGGGGGGGGGGGGGGTCTAAGAGCCCAAGAAGGAGGGGACAAAGGGCCTGAGGAGGGGGCCCTCGGAGGAATTCCTCAACATGTCTAAATATGCCAATGATTCTAACGAAATACTGACAGTTCAATTTGCAGGTGCTCTCTACGACAGTTTTATGTGCTCTATATGACAGTATTATGTGCTCCCTATGACAATATTGTGTGCTCTCTATGACAGTATTATGTGCTCCCTATGACAATATTATGTGCCTTCTATGACAATATTATGTGCTCCCTATGACAATATTATGTGCTCTCTATGACAATATTGTATGCGTGTGTATATTATTATAAACTTTAACCATATTTTTAGAAGTTAAAAGCTTCATGGCTGAGTTAAGCCTCCCCCCTAATCCCCCCCTTTCCCTTTGGTCGATTTGGATGAAAATCAATAGCTGTCATCCTTAGAGAATTCTGGGCACACATATAAAATTTCGTGTCCATATATACATTCCATCATTACTTCCCCTGTACATTCATATAACATCGTCGAGACTATAGAGGGTTTACTAATGAGTTTACGAGTAATTAAAATTAATGGAAGCCTTAACCGATCATTACTTGGTGTAATTATTACTGTTTACTTAATTATTATTAAGCACTTTAACTCTAGACAAAATTATAATTAAATTGCTTTAAATATCGTTTCGTTTGCCGAAAGTCTACAGAAAACCCTTTATAATATATATTAAAAAACTTACTGTTAGTTATTGAAGAGATGGTGACTGTTGAACGGCAATGAAGGAACTGTTGGCAAGGTTCTTAGTATTATAACAATTGTTGAACGAACAGAAGTCTTTTTTGTCTTGGAACAAACGACGTGCACTTACAAGTAAACAAAACGACTATATATACAATAAGTAACAATAAGACGTATACAATTTGTATTATAAGTATTATTTGTATAAATAAAGAAAAAAGTCAATAATAAACAAATGGAATAGTTATGATTTTTATTTTAATATTTACACTATTAGTTAGCTACTGAAAAGAGGATTCGGGGAAGGCTCTGAGTAGAAGGGACTCATCAGAATAGGTACTAGAAACCAAAATAATGTTATTATGTTAATTTATTTATTATTATTATTATTACTTCTCCAGCTTTACGAAGTATAGGGGAAGTTATGTAATCGGACAAAAATTCAATGCGGAGTTTTCAGTAAAATATGTCTGTTTTTCTTTTAACGCGATAACTCCCGATAAAATGAATGTATCGACACGAAATTTTATATCTCAATCCAGAACCCTATAAGGATAACATCTATCGATTTTTAGTCAAATCGGCCATCGGTGAGTTGGGAACAGGGAGAGGCTTAACTCAAAAAATGTAATAAATGCCGTTGTGATGAATGTATCGACACATAATTTCATATGTATTTTCAGCGGACTCGGCCGAAGAGAAGGGGGCTCAACTCAAAATACCCAATAACTGCTGAATTCCTATTTAAAGTCAAAAACCAATGAGGACATAACCTGTCAAATTTCAGCAATATCAGCCGAAGGCAAGGGGGATTCAGGGGAGGGGGCTCAATTCAAAAACACTTATAACTGATTTAATTTTGCAAACATTTAATAAATAAAAACATCGCATAACAATTTTACATAACCAATAAAAAAAAAATAAAAGCCGATCGTATCTTCATTTGGATCATCATACTGAGACATATGCAGTTTTTATATTAAAAATCGGTTGATTCTTACTGGGCTAAAAAGGGGGTAACGTTTATCCCCGAAAGTGGTGCCACCTCTTATCTCAGAATCACACTACAACTGCCTTCCCAATTCATTGATTTTTTAAGTTAATGTATAAAACCAAAATGGAGCAAATCAAATTTCCAATGTTGGATCATACGGATATCTACGTATCCTGTAGGTTAGGTTAGGTTAGGTTTTATGACTCATGCCCGAGCTTTAACTACGAGGTCATATCGCCTACTACCAGAGTGCTCTTTCGTCACTCTGGTGGACATGAGCCCGAATCTACTGTGGGAGTCCTAAATTTTGCCTACCCTAAATTTTTATTCATCTAGGGTAGGGGTTTTTACTAGTACTAGTACCTGACATTGTACAGGCTCGGGACGATCGCTTAACGTCCCATCCGAAGGACTGCGTGCTTAAGTTAATTTTACCTCCCAGATAAAATAAACAGGGCCTCGGTCGGGTTTCGAACCCACGATCTTGAGCTCAGAAGTCAAGCACGCATACCACGGAGCAACCGGTGCCCTCACGTATCCTGTATATTGGGAAGAAATGAAATATACCTAACGTAAGTTATTTTTTAATAAAAAAATAAATAAATAAAATAATAACATATTTGTTGTTTTTTATTATTTTTGTATTATTATTTTATTTATTGCTGCTAATATGGGTTTGGAGTTTTTCTTTGAACATTGTGTGGAAAAACGTTTTAAAAGTCTTACGTAGGCCGTGAGGAAACAGTAATTTCTATTTATGCTCTTAGGGCACAAATCACAGGTCTCAAAATCTTTGAAAAGTTCAACTTAATGTAACTTAAAGTTGCAGATAACGTTACAAATTTGCTTAAAGTTGTGCTGAGCGAAGCCGGGTATCCTGCTAGTTATTAATAAAATAAATAAATAAAGATAAACTAAAATTACATAATATGTTTGTTTGTCTTGTAATTCTTCATTAGATAAATAAAAATAAAGAAAATCATTAAAATATGTGAGGATAACGACTCAGCGCCACGCCTAAATATCCTGTTCCTTATAATAGCTAGCTTACTTGACATGACTTTCACTCGATGGTTATTAAAAAATGACCACCCCTCATCCACCCCTTCCCTTCCCAGCTAAGTATAGGGGAAGTTATGTCATCGGTCAGAAACTCTTTGAATTTTCACCGAAATTTCATGTTTTCCTACTCCTCCCTGATTCCATAAATGAAAACGAAATTTTATAAGTATTACCAGAACCCCATAAGGACGACACTTATTAATTTTCAGCGGGAAGAGGGGATCTCCCTTCAAAAACCCTAATAACTATCGATATAATGAATGTATCGACACAAAATTTGTTATAAGGATTCAGAAGCCAACTACTGATTTTTAGCCCCAGACGTTCGATTGGTTGTGAAGGGAGAGCGAAAACTTAATGATTAATCGACTCTTTTTCATGTTACGTTAATTTATCATTTCATTTTTTACTATTTTTTTATTATTCTGAAATATAATTTCTTCCACTGAACCATAAATGGAAATTCAATGTACCCCCTTTGAGGTGTTAATGTTGTGTTTGATGTGTAAAATTCTAAAATTGTGTGAAAGAAGCAGATGAATATGTGCCAAAATTGTGATGTGTAAAAGAAAACATCGTAAATAAATTTAAATATGTAAAGAAAATAGCAAAATATATCAAAAAGGGAAATTCGATTGAAAACAGATTGAGGTAATTTTGTATGAAAGAACAGAGTCAGTTAATAAACTATATAAATAAACTGTGACGTAAGTTTTTTTTTTTCTATTTAGACACAATAAAAATATGTATTTATTGTGTCTAAATAGAAAATAATCTTACTTAGAAGAAACAAATACAAACTACCGACTGACTTGAAAAAACTACTCCAAACACCCAGCGACGAATACAACGGACTCATTCAGTTCCTTAAAGACGCAAAACTCTACGAGGACATGTAGACACGATTGTCGTCGCTAATGACCCGACCCTGAAGTCGATCCGACGTTAAATAAAAAAATAAAAAAATGTACATATATTTATTTTATTTTTTTCTTATCGTAATAATAATCAAATTTATATTACGCTATATAGGCTGGCGATATAACAATTTCTCTGCCCACAATTGAACAACGTTGGGAACTGCTTTGCAGCATGTGCAGGCCAAGGGCTCACACAAATTATTTTATTCTTGATTAAACTAATTATTATTTTTTGAACTTTATTCAAAAGTATTATTTTTGTTCAATTTTTAATATTTTTTTAGTTGTTTCATTTTATTTAGTTTATTAACAGTTTTTCATAAGAAATATAATACATTTCGGTAGGCTGACAAAGATTACTTTGGGCCGCTCTAGATCAAAAGCTACAAACTAAAATGAAAAAATATGTATGTGAAATTTTATATATGTACCTGTCGTCTCTGTAGGTCCAGAATGTCATGTCAAATTTTCTTTTATTCTTGGAAAAGGTCTTCAACTTATGTAAAACTCTCATATGTGTACAGCTGATCGATAGTAGATAAATACCGAATGAAATGTCAAAAAATCTTGTTTTACCTGACACAAAGATAGGTAGATTTTTTTTTTTTTTTAATCAGGACGTCGGGGAACATGAAACTGCATTGAAAACCCCGTATCGAATTTCTGACCGGGGCCGGTGTGGCCGTGTGGCCTGAAGCGTAGGGCTTTGGTTGCATGGACTCGGGTTCGAATCCCTTCCAGACTGTGAAATCTCGGTAATGTGGTGCCAAAATAAAAATGGGCTACAGCCACCAGCCCTCTAAGAGCCCAAAGGAAAAAAAAATTCATACAAGAATGGGAATGAAAAAAAATAAGTTTCTGATTGATTACAGAACTTCCCCTATACTTCATATAACTGGGAAAGTAAAAGAGGCATAAGACGGGAAAATCAGTCTTCTTTGGTATGTAAAATAAAAGAGCAATGTCCTCGTTATAAAGAGGAGGCTGCCATCAAAGAGCTACAAATAAGTGAAAAAATAATTTTTCGACAAGCTAAAAAAGTATATAAGGAAAGATGACCCCCGGTGTATCTAAAATCTGTTGCCCACGTTGTAGGTGGCACTCCGATGCCACAGAGTATTTTTGAGGTTGTTAAAGCGACTAAGTCTTGTTCCATATCGACTCAGACTGACGATGATGTTAGTACCTGTGAAGCAGGTCTACCAGCTAGTTGTACAGTTGCCGAAGCTGCTACCTCTAGCTGCGACCTCTCTCCCGTTTCCCCCCCTCCTCCTGCACAACCCGTGTCCCGTGTCCCGCCCCGCGCTCGTCCCCGTTCCGGTCCCGGTCCCGTCAAAGCCCTTATCACTCCCCACTTCCGTTACCATCCCTGTCTCCTCCCCCCAGCCACCATCCCTTTCTTCTTCATCTGACCCCGCCCCCCTCCCATCACATTCAGATGTACAGCTTCCTTCTTCACAAGGAGAAGGAGCTTCCAAATCCATAAAGTCTTCAGAAAAACAGAAAAAAGTAAAGCCGAAATTGAAGAAGCCTCCAGCGCGTTCCAGGTCGCGTAGTAATTCTTCAAGTAACATGAAACATCGAGATTCCAATGGATCCGATTAAGTTTCTAACGTACATTACTGATTCAGGCACACTTAATAGCACCGTTTTTTTTTTTTCTCAATGACAACAAAAAAGATAATTCAGTGGAATATGAATGGTTATAGGACCCAATCTGAAGAACTAAAGCTGTTGATCAGTGAACACCAACCAACTGTCTTGTGTCTTCAAGAGACTCACCTGAAAGAAACAGACAGATTAACTCTTAAGCATTACAACGTCTTCCGCAAGGATAAGGTAGCCCTTTTCAGAGCAAACGGGGGAGTTCTGATCGCGGTAAAGACGAACATTATATCGAAACTGGTGGATATTCAGACCCCCTTACAGGCCGTTGTTGTCAGGATCTGTGGTGAATGCGAAATGACCATTTGCAATGTGTACCTGCCACCTACGGAGGGCATTGACGAACAAGAGTTGCTACGGCTGATGAACCAGCTTCCCAGGCCGTACCTCGTGGTAGGAGATGTGAACGGTAGCCACACCAGCTGGGCACCAACCACCAACACCAGGGGTGGCATCGTCAGAAGAGTTATAGAGGATATCGATGCCATGGTTCTAAATACTGGTGAGAATACCCACTTCAGTCAGGCCTATGGCACCTTCTCAGCCATCGATGTAGACTTCTGCTCTCCGATATTGGCGCTGCAGCTGCACTGGTCTGTCCTCGAAGATTTACATAATAGCGACCATTTTTCCATTGTTCTATCTTATTTATCGGGTGAAAGAAGCCTCAATGGGATTGAAAAGTGGATTATAGACAAAGCAGATTAGTTATCATATAAATCTTTAGCACATATAGACCCCGATCGACTCTCTGCTGATGTTAATGCTACTAATTCCTACATGATATCAACACTAGTCGAAGCTGGGAACCAGTCTATTCCAACGTCTCGAGGAAAGTATAATGAAAAGAGACGTGTGCCCTGGTTCGATGCTGAATGTCGTCAAGCAGTGAAACAACGAAGAAAGGCACTGAGGGTATTTAGACGTTCCCCTACTACTGAAAATCTAATTGACCTTAAAAAATGCCGCTCTATCTCCAGACGACTTGCCAAAGAGAAAAAAAGAAGATGTTGGATTGAATTCACCACTTCAATCACGTGTGGAACACCATCAAGAACTGTGTGGAGGAAGATCCGAAGCATCACTGGGTCGTACATGTCTGAGGCACCTGTCATACAGAAAGGCCATGATTTTATCGCAGACCCTAAAGCTGTAGCTGATGAATTTGCCATTCATTACAGTGAAGCTTCTGCCACTCAAAATTATCCCCCCGCTTTTCAACTGTACAAGACAAATTGTGAAACGCAATCCCCTCTAAACTTCAGTGAAGAATCCAATCACAAATACTATAACCTAAAATTCAGTGAGTGGGAACTGTCTGCAGCTCTGCGAGATCTAAAGAAGACAGCTCCCGGGGCAGACAAAATCCATAACTTTATGTTGAAAAATTTAAGTCAAGAATCAAAGAAGTCCCTGCTTGCATTTTTTAATCTTATTTGGACTCAGCATGCCTTTCCTGAGGACTGGGGGGAAGCAATTATACTTCCGCTCTTGAAGCCAGGAAAAACCAAGCATTCGTTAAGCAGCTACAGGCCAATTTCTCTTACTAGCTGCCTCTGCAAACTTCTGGAACAAATGGTTAATAAGAGACTAGTCTGGGTGCTAGAGAAACAGAAGCTCCTGGCGCCCAATCAAAGTGGATTTCGAAAACAACGGTCTACTCTAGATCACCTCGTGGCTGTGGAAAACCTACTTCAAAACACCTTTCTCAACAACGAAGAAGCTATTGGTATATTCTTCGACATTAGCAAAGCGTATGACTCTTCCTGGCGGTATGGGATCATGCGCCAACTCCACGAATGGAAATTCAGCGGGAACTTACCCATGTTCATAGAGAACTTCCTAAGATACAGGTGTCTCAGGGTCAGAATAGGTGATAAATATTCCAGAAAAGCCCCATTTGAAAACGGTATACCCCAAGGTAGCGTCCTGAGCTGTACACTATTTGCTATAGCTATGAACAGCGTTGCAGCTTGCATACCAAAGGACATACAAAGTTTTCTGTTTGTTGTATAGTGTTGTATATGGCTCCTCGCGACCGAGTTATCTTCGAACTCTGGACTCGGTACATCATGCTGGGATACGCCTTGCTACCGGTGCCTTCAGAACCAGCCCGGTCCTCAGTCTATGTGCCGAATCAGGAGTACCGCCCCTCTCAATCAGAAGAAGTTACTTAGCCAGTGGTTACATGGCTGCTCTTTCCCTTAATAAAGACAATCCTTCCTACAAACTGGTGTTCGAACCTGAATACCTGGGCATATACAATGGAAAGCCGAACTCCACGCGGCCTCTTGCTGTTAGGGAGAGGGATTTTACTCAAGATCTTCTGCGAATGGAGCCATCGGTTGAAGTTAACGAACGTCCACCCTGGTTACATTTCCCATTGAATATCAATTTAAACCTTTTAAAGCATAAGAAAGAGGGAACTCCAAGTATTGTATACCTGCGGGAACTCGCAAAAATTATTAGCTCATATGAAAATTTAAAAATACTATACACTGATGGCTCTAAATGAGAGGAAGGAGTAGGTTGCGCGGTTGTAAATGGACTGGAAGTAATGAGGAAGAAGCTGAGTGACCACTGCAGTATTCACACCGCCGAGCTGTATGCACTTGAATGTGCCTTAAATCGTATTATGGCCTTGGAAGGTAACAATTTTATGATCTGTTGCGACTCTTTGTCTGCAATTCAAAGTCTACAAAGACTTCATACAGACCATAACCTGGTGAGCAAAATTAGAGAGTACTGCAGTACCATCCAACGTTCTGGAAAGCATGTTACATTCTGTTGGGTTCCCTCTCACGTAGGCCTGGAGGGTAATGAAAAGGCAGATGTAGCTGCGAAGGAAGCGACTACTGAGCCCGGAGAAGCACAAAAACTCTTCATGAAGAAAGATTTTCAGCAGTGTTTCCGGAAGAAGGTAATGAATGGTTGGAGTAGGATATGGGCCGAGGTGGACAATAACAAGCTGAAAGTTGTTAAGGGAGATGTGAAGCCGTGGGCCTCATCGGTTCGGAAGAATAGGAGAGAGGAGGTTGCAGTGACCAGACTGAGGCTGGGACATAGCCGTCTTAGCCAGGGGCACCTCATCACCAGGAGCCAGACCAGACTCTGCTGCGGAGTTCCTCTGACGGTGCAGCACATCTTCGAGGAGTGCTCCTTACATAAGGAGCTGCTAAGGTCGATGGGGATACCGGCCACTCTAGCCGGGGCACTTGGCAACGATATTCAAATGGTAGGCAAAGTAGTGCTCTTTCTTAGGACAGCCAATTTGCTCAACGAGCTGTGATTCAAAAATGTATTTATTTTTTATTATTTTCATTTAATTAAATTTATTTTGTTTTTCCCCTTCAATTTTACGTACTTTTATTTTTTTATTATATTATTTATATTTTAATTTCTCTTCCTAATTAGTATATTAAGTAGATGAGACAATGGCGCTTATGACCACGTTGTTGAGCGCCAGATTCAAAACCTAAACCTAAACCTAAAATAAAAGAAAAAATATCTATCTATCTATATAAAGAATTGTACATAATAAGCAATATAACAACTAAATAAAAATATACCAATAATATTGAAATAGTAAAAATGGACTTAAATATGAATAGTGAACCAGGATAAAATACACAATTCAAAAATTAAATAAAACCAGATATGACGAGAACATGACTAAAAAAAAAAAAATAATAATAATAAAAATATACATGCATCTTACAGGCAACAAATTAAATTATGTTATTCTTTAATTTCAAAGCAACAGTAAAAAATAAAAATAAATAGTTAATTTTTGTAAGTTCTAAATTACCATTTAAAATTTGCACAAATGTTTCTGAATAATATTCTGCTTTATTGGTGAGATAGTTGTGGAGAAATGCTTGCCTGGGGGTACACAAAGAGGGACAATGGAACAAAAAATGTATGAGGTCGTCCTTTTCGTCTAAGGTACAGAGCCTGCAGACACTTTCAGGACAAAACTCATACCTAAGCCCTCCAAGTAATATTCTAAAATTTCTGTTGTTATTGTGGAGACGGATTTGAGCCAGAAGTCGGAGTTTTTCAATATCCTGAGGCCCTAAAACACTCTTTAAATGTTGAAGACTAAACTAAAAAATGTCTTTTGTGAAGAAAATTACTTAAATAGAACATAAATAGGTAGTAGAGTTTCCGAAGGGGTTCTGAACATCGAAGATAGATAAGGTAAATTTAGAGGGCTATTATAAATTTGGCAAGAAGAAACCCAATCTGTTAAGATCTCCCGAGGATACTCAACTAATGTCCACAGAGATAAACTGAGTGGTGTTACAAAGAGAAATGTGATGAAGAAAGTTGGGTGGACGCAGGGGGGGGGGGAGGGGGGGGGGGGGGGGGGACTCTTCCTTCCTTCTCATTGTGGAACTTGTGGAATCGTTATTTAGTGAGTTGTCCTTGGTGGCTCTTTTGGCAACTTGAGCAATTTTGTTCGGATCAAGGCCTCTTAAAAGGAAGTTCATCCTCCAGGGGCAGGTAGAACCGAGACCGGTTCCTGGTGACTCCAGAGCTAGATATAGCCCCTATTGCAAGATATAGCCCCTACCGAGAGCTAATATGTTTACACATCAATAATCATTCATTTTTGGGGGGGTCCAGGTTTTGTGACGTATTATTAGGTCGGGGGTTGTGATAGGGATAAAAATGTGATGGATCCGAGACAAAGGGGTCAAAAATGGGTGAATTTTGCGTGACGTATTTTATGGATGGCCCCTAAAGAGAAAATGAGGGGAGGTATTTGAAAGGACAGTGACCTCTTCACCTAGAGAATGTACCTTACCTACCTGCACTCTCACTTTAGTTTCTAATATCCTGAGAAGGACCCCCTCCAAAAAGACGCCAATAACGAAACTTACAGTCGAGTGGCGGATCTCAGGCCCACAAAGTCACAACGAGGCTCTGCCTTTACTCCATTAACTTTGAAGTGTAACTCTATTTCACTGTATAAGTATTTTTATGTTTGTTTCAACAAGATTTTATGAATTGTGATAATTAAAAAATATATATAAATTTTAAAATTAAAATAATAATTAAATAATATAAATAATAAATAAAAACATCACATATCCTGTAGAAGTTGTTTGCTGGTCTTCTACCAAATTTCGATTTCCACAGTAGTTTCCGAAAAGGGCCCTAATAAAATATAGAAAGTTTATTTTAAAGAAAGTGCACGTATTTAAAAAAATTTCAATTAATAGATATTTCATTTGGATTTCTTCTAAAATATATATACATATATACAGGGTGTCCCAGCATGGAGGTAAAAAACTTTGAGGTCTTAAAGGAAATTTAATTTTGAACAAAAAATTTCCTATAAACATAGGTCCCCGATTCGGAACCGTTTCAGAAATATTCAACATTTTCCAATTTTTGTACTTAGCACTATTTTTTTGCATAAAATTATTATATACTCTTATTCCTCCTTAAGTATAAGAGCTAACACAAAGTTAATTATACCATCATAAAGAGCGGTAAATTACCTTTAAAATAAGTTCACTTTATTATTACAATTTCAAGAATTTGACAGTTTATAGGCAGCATAAACCGAAGGACTGTGTAATTCGGAAATTCTTTGGCAAATTGTAGCTCACGTTTTTTCTAAAAAATGTCCTTATTGTATATCTTAATTTTTATTTAGAAAACTTGTGCATTTAATAAGCTTTCAAACGATAAAACATTATATTACAAGACCCTTATACTTGTGTAGCAATATTATGGTTTTAGTGAAAAAAGAAGGTAAAAGTAAATGACATGTTTCATAATCCATACAGTTTACGATGAATTGAGGATTACTATATGTATATACCTCATGTTGGGTTTTTTGAATTTAGCCCCCCCCCCCCTTTGATCCCCCTTCCCTTCTGCTGCTTTTGCTCAAAATTAATAAGTGTCGACCTCATGGGGTTTTGACTTCACACATGAACTTTTGTGTCGGTACATTCATTACAACGGCAGTTATTACAGTTTTTATGTTAAGTCTCCCCTGATAATACCCTCTTCCCTTTGGTCCATTCGGATGAAAAACAATAGGTGTCGTCCTTAGAGGGTTCTGAGTTCACAAATAAAATTTCATGTTGATAAATTCATTCTATTTGGAGTTATCGTGTTCACAGACACACAGAAGCACAGAAACACAAACAGACAGAATTTTGAAATTCCGTTGAAACTCCCCATTGAATTTTTGAACGATTTTATAACTTGGAATAGCTGGAGAAGTAATAAAATGAGTTGTAACGAGTTGTTGGTGTAATGGATGTTGATGAGTTTCATGTGCAGCAAAGATCCTTATATGCACTTTTATATGAGTTAATAACCGGGCAGATAAGTTTAGTAACCGGGTGAAGTCGGATTACCTGCTGGTATGAAATACTAACGGCAATGTCTGAACTGCAACGAGTCAGTTTATGTTTAATGAAAGTATAAAGTGTTTATAGGTCAAAGACCCGTGTAGGTTTATAGTTAACCTCTTTTTAGATCGTAATTTTCGTTGAATAAAGAAACAACATTAATTAATTAGATTATTTTAAGACATCTTAATTATGTACATAGTAATTATGATATATAATATATATTAGAGGGTGCCGGTAGCTCAGTGGTGTGGGTGCTTGCTTACTGAGCTCAAGATCATGGTTCAAAACACGGCCAAGGCCCTTAGGGGTCATTCATAAATTACGTAGCTCAATATTACTAATTCTTACTATAGGGGAGGGGGGTAAAGAATTTGATCTTATGTAAGTGCTTGAATTTTAAATCTCCTACTTTCGCGCTAAGAAATGGCGCTATTGGATAGCGCCATCTGTACTTAGTTCTCAAATTCAGTATTGAATCCTACAGAAATCATATGGTCTCAGTACTTCTAGACATTTTTTTATTCTATTGTCTCGCTGACTAGGGATGTTCCTATTGCTTGAATTTTGAAAAATAATTGTTATTTTAGTATCATTTATTTATTATACCTGACATGTCTGGATATTTACATCCACTATTATTTGAAGCTTGGGTACAAGCTGCTCAAACTGTCTTTTATTTTATCAATACGATCATTTCTTACAAAAATTTCTTATCAAGGGGTTAGTTAAAGACCCCTACCCTAGGTGAATACAAATTTAGGGTAGTCAAAAGTTAAGACTGCCACAGTTGAGTCGGGCTCTGAGTGACGGAGAGCCCACTGGTAGTAGGCGATATGACCTTGTATGAATGGGGGTCTTAATATGACCGGGCATTAGTCATAATAACTAACTATAATATATATTGTAATTATAATTAAAATCATAATATATAATACTATAATTATAATTAAATTAATTAATCTGTTCTTTGTTTTTATTATTTAACTCACTCATTGTTTTATTCCATTTTTGCTTTTTATTCTAATAATGATGTAAAATAAATTTCTGACAGAAACAATTGGATTCTCTCCCTCCCTGTTATAGTGCTATCACGGTTATAACGCGCTTCTCTCCTGTTATCTAGAGGAGCGTTATAAAGAGGGTTTATTGTAATTAATTTTCGCGTCCCCAACGTGCGTTATTACTTTATTCGGGCTGGTCTATCTAGAGAGTTGTCCCTTCTATTAATTAACCATATCCCAGTTTAACCTGATCATGGTCTACAGAGATACAAACTAGAGAGAGACACGGTTCTGTGTATACTAGCTCCAACCTGTATGCACACAGTCTGTATGTTTGCACACTGTCTGTTACCTCGCCTTCTCCTGATACTCCGCCCTCAGACTATTTGACTTTCACTCCTCTCAACTCTGTTATATTATTGAACTCTACAATAATTTGATGAATTAATTTAACCAGTCAGTACTATCTCGTTAAAGTCTCCCTTCTATCCGGGCGCCATTCTCTACTAAGACTCTCTATTAAGACTTCCTTATAGACTCAACTCAAACATGTAACCTAATTCACTCCCTTCCCCTTTTTTTGTGTACATTTTTGATATATCGTTTAAATTAACAGACTCCGACGATTTTGATGAAATTTGTCAAGTAAGGCCAACCTCTCATTAGGCAATTCCGAAGCGACGCGACTGATACTCAAGTATCTTGAGAGTATCTTAGAAGTGACTTCCTATGTTGAGTGGTGGGGAGACACAAACGACACCACTCCCAGGAGACGCGTATCCTACCCGTCTCACGCGACCTGCTAGGAAGGTCTCCTGCGTCGCCTAGCCATGACTAGTGAACCCCATATCGCCACACCTCATCAAATGCAGCCATCTACTTCCGCAGAGCACAGTGAAGATGGAATTAATCTCAAAAGCCGTGAACCAATGTCTTTTTCACAATTACTTTCAGAAACTATTTTAGATGAGCGTGATGAAATGCCACTAATGTAATTAATCTTAAATAAAAATTTAATAAATTACTTATTTATTTCATAAATTACTTATTTATTCCATAAACTACTAAACATTTAATAAATTACTTACCTCAACGTGATCAAGATTCTTTCTTCTGCACTCACACATTCCCGCATTTGTGTCTTATGGATGGAGAAACAATGCCAATCAAGTGTAGGAATGATTCTTTCGTCATTCGGTAGAACTTGCAATCCGACTTTTCCAGCTCTTTAGCACCAACAAATAATCTGCAGTTAACAATCCTTTCGATGTAAGGATGGCGCCATAATCTTCGGATTTTCCTTTTTCTATAATAATAATACTAATAAGACACAACGACATCTTCATCACTTGAAGAATCTTCACTTGACATGGTGAACAACTCAGCTTCTCGCCACGGCTAGATGGAGGCTGAAGAGATCCTAGTCGCTGCACAGTAACCTCAGTGTGAGGAGAAAAGTTGCCTATGGGTATTATATACCCATAGGCAACTCAAATGGCTGATACTTGAGTATCAGTCGCGTCGCTTCGGAATTGCCTAATGTGAGGTTGGCCTAACTCAATCATGTCTCTTTCATCACATTGAAGAAAATGCAGTAATACAATTTAAGGGTATAACAGCTGTACTAAAATATATAAAATTAAAGTTTTGTCTGTACTTGTTGGTAATAATTTTTTTTGTATGTTGTTGACAGCTCTACAGCCGTGGTGAAGGCAACTCATTTAGGGGCAGGGTACCCCGAAATTAACACCCCTGGTCCTCCAGGTTGGGGCGTTGGGCGTGGGGCTAACAACCCCACCCTGTAAAAAAAAGTAATGTTACGAAACCACAACAATCAAGGAAAGCCGGACGGATTATTAGTAATGATAATGGAACTTGAAAACGGATTAAACAACTTAATGTGGCAACATGAAATAAGATGGAGAAACACGGAACTCGTGGACCTCAGGGACTACACCCTGATCAACAGCGGTCATAGGGCCAACGTGGTGGGGACAGGCTTTATGGTGAGGAAAGGTTTAAAGCACGCCATCCTCAACTATAAACCTGTCAGTGAAAGGATATGTACACTGAGGCTGAAGGGTAGGTTCTTTAACCTTTCCCTGGTCAGTGTACATACCCCAATAGAAGAGAAGGACGTAGAAGAAAAGGATCAGTTCTACGATCTGTTGGAGAGGACCTACGACAGCGTGCCTAGATATGATGCTGGAGGGACACCCGGGAGGACAAAGAAGAAGAGGTAGACCCCGCTTACGTTGGCTGGAGGACGACCTCAGAAGGATGGTTGTGAGAAGATGGAGACGGGAGGCCGAGGATAGAGTAGAATGGCGGAAGATTGTTGTGGAGGCTCAGGTTCTACAAGGACCGTAGCGCCAGGGAAAGTAAAGTAAAAAGTAAGTAAGCAAAACGGCTGAGCGAATATTTACAAAATGTGTAAGGCAAAGTGGCATCTCAACATTTTGAGGGGGGGGAGGACGTAACATAAAGTGAGCAATAGCTACTCAATGGTTCACCGCATTTTTTATCAAACTAATGTTGCATCCTTATAAGCCCGGTATAAACATAGGCTGTGTGGCGTCCAAACCATATTGTGAACGGGAGGAGAGGGGTTCGTTCATTTATATTATATTTATTATAGTTTTTGAGTTGAACCTTCTCGTCTCATCCCTTCCATCGATTTGGCTAATATTCCATAGGTGTCGATCTTACGAGGTTTTCGATGAACATATAAAATCTTATATTCATGAAAATGGATAGTTCTATCTATTTTCCTCTCTATGTCTCTATTTTCCCCTCCCCCCTTTGGTCGATTTGCTGAAAATCTAAGGTGTCGTCCCTACGGAGTTGTGAATGTACATAAAAAATATTGTGTCAATTTGGTAATGGAGGGAGGTTTCATGTACACACATACTGGCATACTAATTCATCTTATCTCCGAGGGTATTAGGTTCGCTAATCCCTCCTCTCCATGGTATCATTGCTAAAAGAGAATGCTCTGGTTCACGAACCCTCTGCCATGGGATAAATGTAACTTTTTTCACGCTAAGTTTAATTTAAGTCTGATAATGACTAGCGCGACGCTTATGTTACTTCTAGAGGTATGGTTGAGTTGCGCGACGGCTCAAAAATTGATATTCATCCAGTTTCTTGACGCAGATAATCACTCGCAATGTACTTCCTCAGTATGAATTAATCAATTAAGCTGTCACTCTCTCTCTAAAAATCATTGTTGACTTACATAATGACTTCGGATTCCTCATACTAAATTTTTTGTCGATACATCCTTTATATCAGCAGTTATTAGGATTTTTGAGTTGAGTTTTTGAGTTGTATAAAGGGGTTCGAAACCCGGCCGAGGCACTTAGGTTTTTAATCCGGGAGGTGATAACATTGAGCACAAGTCATATTTATACAATTCTCAGGTTATCAAGATTACGTAAGACTGTGACACCCCATCTCCTAAGGGAGTCCTATGTTGCCTACCCTGAGTTTATTCACTTAGGGTCATTCAACCATTAAAGGTTAAAGGGTTATTCACCAAGAGGACGGAGTGTTCAAGGGTTTTTCACCTTTCAGATGAAATAGCTTTGAGCTGATGTTATATGACGTAAGAAACACTCACAATATTTTCGCCAAATTATATAAAATTTAAAAAAAAAATAGGAAAACCAAGGAATAAAAGACTTCGAGTAGTAACAGAAGTGGGAAAGAAATGGCCACTAAATCTGACCTTCTTTTAATATAAAATACAATTCATTGTTAAGAAGCGATGGAAGAGGACTCAGAAGACCTCCCTAAATTCAAGAAAGAAATAGTATTTGTGAAGGGTATTTTTATCAGAGTGCGCTCCATTGGGTCTCAGATCTCAAAATTGATACCTCTACCGTAATCTCAAAATTGATATATCTACATTAAAGGTAAGGAACACGCATATTTTATCAGAGAAATAAATTAACCTCGCTTGAATTCAGTCTTTTTTCTGCTGATTCGAGGCTAGGCAGATTCCGCTTTATTTAATTAGAAGAAAAATATAATAATAATACAAATTATAATTACATTAATGTGTATCCCTGGCAATGTACCCACCTGGAATTATATGTAATCAACTAAATTTTCGCTCTTTCTCGTTTTGACTGAAAATTAATAGGTATCGTATTCAGGGGATTTCCCCTCGACTTTAGCTGATTCGGCTGAAAATTAATAGATGCTGTCCTGAAACAACACAAAAACTCTTAATAAGTGCCGTTGTTATGAATGTATCGACTGACACAAATTTTCATATATGAATTCAAAGTCCTATATAAGGACGGGCACTTATTAATTTTCAGTCGAATAAGCTGATTGGATGGGGGATCAGAGGAGGACTCGTAAGTCAAATATTTTGTTTTAGCCCAAACGGTCTATTGGCTTTGGGGAGAGAGAGTGACAACGTAATTGATTAAATCTTGGGAAAAGGTGTATCACCGTGTTTTTTTCTTTCATTATAATCAGGACATGAAATCCCAGTGAAAAGTTAACTTCGAATTTCTGACGGAACTTGGGAAGTATAAAGAATTGTATAATAGAAAGTATATATGCATAATTTCATTAAAATTGTTGTAAACTCATTATAATCTCAAATCAAAGTCAAAATTATCCAATCACATTCCAATTGTATTTTAAATTAAATAGTTTCATACTTATTTAATTCAAATCGTAAAATGTTTTCCTCCGCTGCTTTCTGTGAAGATAAGAAATTCAAATGGTTTGGATAGGAGAGGTTTATCAAGAAATTGTTACAATTTTCATACCTGAATGTGGTTAAACAATATTGAATAGAAAAAGTAGTTAAAAATACAAGTGTTATTAATATTTATTGAATCACAAAAGTAATCAATGATAATTTTCAAAATTATTAACACAATTACATTACTTTCACATAACAGACGCCCTGATAACACAGAACACACAGTAAACAAACATGAGTGAATCTTCTTAAACTGGTTATCTCTAGGGTAGCACCTGTTTGTCGAAGCAGCCAGTGCCTTCCTGATCCGTTTCGGCAAACTGCTCATGTTGATTTTGTTGAACTGCCGCCCTCAGTATCAGTATCAACATAGACTACTGTTCTATCTTATATACAAACACAGTTCCACTTATAAAGGTGAAGTGTTTCAATGAACAGTTATTTAGTCGCTGCTGCTCTGCACTTTTGTAAGCACATAGACCTACTATTAATATAATTTAGATGTATTTATTATTAGGGGCATGAATAGTTTTATTTTAAAGCCTCTTTTGTACATAGAAGTATGTAGTGTCCCCCTTTCAATTTATATTAGTTCTTAACAGTCCCGGATCAACCTATAAGCAAACTAAGCAATTGTTTAGGGCATCACGTCTCGGGGGCACCAAGTCTCGATGCTATTTTTGAAATTGTTATTTATTTAAATAGTTTTTATTTAAATAGTTAATTATTTCTCAATTTTTATTTTTACTTGTACGTAAATTTGCTATTATTTTAAATTAAAAATGAAACTAATATGTTAAATATAAAAACATTTATAGGTCGCATAATATTTTTCATACCCTGCCATAAACTTCGAATGGAAGACCAAATATCAAATCTTGATTACGATGATACTTAGGAAGAAGAAGTATCTGACTAAGAACTGCACTTATATGCAGAGACGAAAGAGAAATTTAGTGTTTTAATATATTAATTTTGAAAAAATAGATTTTCTTATTTTCTGGCTTAATTAATTTTGTCTTCGTTTTGTTCAATAGAGCTTTAATATTGAACTTTCCAACCTTTTTTTGTAATATATATATTTTTTTTTTGTTCCAGAGTTTTGTATAATTACTATTTTTTAAATGAATGCAACTACAAGAAATAAGTTAGACCAATTCTTTATTTAAACCTTTATTTGTTTTAATGGCAAGAAACTTAAAAAGATCTATTCTTGATAAAAAGAATAATAAATTAACTGAAATAATTACTTGACTCTTTTTGGATCAGAAAGTAAATAAATGAAATTAAGGGAACAGATTGAATATTTCAATTATTCATTGAACAAAAGAAGTTAAGGCTGTGTTAGGGATTGTGGTGTGAAAAGGGATTTATACAACAACAAAATTTTTATACTCCACGTACAACGTACCTATCCTATTACCATGTATTGGTTTAACGGAAATAATTTTTTTATTATTATTATGGCTCTCTATCCTTGATCGGACCTGCTGCTATATTTCTTTCAAACGACTGGAAAGTTTTCTATGAAGGTCTGAAATCAAAAGGTCCAGTTCTCACACCCATAATTCAGGACTGGATTTATCATGGAGCTGTGATGACAGAGAAGTTCGCTACTTGAGCCCGCAGTAGTCTTCGGTCCACCTCTTCCAACATCCTGTGGATCCGAGGTTTCTCAACTCTTGGGATGCAGAAGGTGAGATAGTCCCTAATCTACCGCTGTACGTATACTGTAATTTTCCTGACTTATATATCTTCTTCTGGGCTGTTCCCTATTGCACGCCAGGACTCTGTTTTTTTCAGCTATGTAAGTGCCTTCCTCGTTCCACGTCGCCCGTTCAAGAGCCAGGTTAACAGAATTGGGGAGAGGAAGTCTGCTTGAGGCCAGATCTGTGACAGTTCTCCCTGAACCCTAATTCTGTTTTATTTAATGCAGAATGGGGCTCCTAAATTTGCCAGTAGTCCCCCTCCATCTATAATCTGCTATTAACTGTTTTATGTATTGGCGTTGTATAATAAAATTTATTTTATGTAGTGTTGTCAAATGTCTCTTTTTAGATAATATGTTCTTTTTTTTTTTTGAGTTGAATCTTTTTCACTCTATATTTGTTGACAAAATTATTTCCACAAAATGTTTGTGGAATTTTCTCAGAATAGCATATAACAATGCAAATAGAACACTATTTACTTTAGTTTTAGTGTGTTCACACAATGTGGTGTGTTGTAAAACTGGTAATTTGTTGAACAATGTGTCAATAAGCTACTCTTCACAATAAGCTCCCACAAAACTTTATTAAAATACATTTTTTCCTATATATTCCAACGCTTATAAGAAATGTTCCATATCCAACCACATAAATAAATGCATTTCTCTAGTAAAATGTGGTTGATAAAACCGTTACATTGGCCTTACAGTCTCTCAAATTTATTTATTTTTTATATATCGATTCACGTTTCACCCATGGGCATTTTCAAAACTTATTTTTTTCGTGTTTAAATGCATAATACACTTTTTGGTTAAAATGTATTGACCATGTGACCATTGAAAACATATTTTTATTAATTACATTGCAGCATTTTCCTTGATTTTGGGGGTATACAGACGTTTAACAAAAACGGACAGCCGCAATACCACGTAAGGAAGGGTGTGGACAGGTGGACCTGAGCAACCAATCGGTGTGAAGGAAAATCCCGGCAGAAGAATGGCGGGAGAGCGGGACGAACCCAGCTTGGAGCTAGCACTTCGTCAGTCAACGTCGCAGATGAGTCAGTCACTTTCGAGAAGAATGGACATGAGGGAGGAGCTCCCAACTGTTTTGAGATATGAGTTGTAGAATTTTATCAGTCAGTTTTTATTATATGAAAAAGAGAAGAAGTGAAACGTATATCAAGTCTAACGTACAGTCAGTAGAATATTGAAGAAATCCAAAGACCAGCAGAAATCGCGATAGACAACGCAACGCAGCAAGGTACCTCTAGATTATAAGTAATATACTAATGTATTTCAGGATGGTTAGAGAAAAGGATTCTGAGAAATAATCATAAATATCAATAATGTTTTTATTAAATATATTTATTCAAATAAGCATGGAGAAAGTTTCTTTTTGTGTATTTTGCTAACTCATGTCATCTTAAATTTTCAAAACTGTTGAATCTTGGTGAACCCACGAAACGACCCAAAACAAATAAGAAGTAGAATCAAGAAGAACAATAATTTATAATTAATAATTAATCTTTATATTGTTAGACCTGTCAGTGAAATTTAATAATATTCAATTATAATAATAGTAGTGTACTTCACAATTAAAACTAATATATTGTGCATTCTACTGGCTATAAGTGGTTTCTGTTTTGTTGAATTTTTTTACTGACAATGAGATATTATCAAACAAAAGAGAAAATACATTTAAGTTTCTTTAATAACTTTCCTCCTCCCCCTTAAGTACGTCAAATAAAGTTGGAAACAACTGCTCTTAATGATAAAAAAAAAATTAATTAAAAAGTTTAGTGGGAGCCCATTGAAGTTGATGCAAGCACAGCGTCTCCTTATGTAATAATTCAGCTAGAAGTTCCAAATGTAAAGGACGTTTCACAAGACTATATATGAGTACTTCGATAGATAAATTTAATAGTTAATGTTAACTTTGGAAACATTGGACGAGCTTTCTAATTCAATTCACAGCGTTAACTAGTTGAAAACAATTTGTGACAACCCACTCAACTGACATCCTAACTAGATGTACTTCTGGGAGGTGTCTCCAATTAAACCAAATGAAATAAAGAAAAGAGAAAAAGAAAACGCGCTAAATATCCACTCATCTTCATCCCCGATCTTACCCAATTATTGAATAAGTTTGTTTTTACTTTCTTATAATTATAGTAGTAATACAGAGTTGTCCTTTAACCGCTGTGCTGTGTGGGTGGGATGAACCACTGATGAATGAGCTTCAGGGGGTCGGCCACGATCAATCTATTCTCTCGCCTGCAAGGAAATACACACTTCTTCATATAGTACGGACCCTGTTTCCAAAGTGAACTATCACACATTTTGAGAAGCGTTTCATCTTGGGTCTCATTGGCCTGGCTAATATTGTATAGTTTGCCCAAATCTGGGCGAAATGGCCAAAATCCTATTTGTGCAATTCGTGAAATGGATAAAATCATTTCTGGGCAAAATGACCAAAATCAAGACTGAATAAAAATAATATATAAAAAAAAATTTAAAAAATGCCCTAGACTACTGACCCGGGTAATATTGACACTGGTGAGTCATGATGAATGGGCTGACCTAGACCTGAAATGAAGGACGGACGAGCCATCATCTATCAAGTAGACAGCTCTGTTTGACAAACTGTCTTTATCTGCTGTCAGTGGCCATTCATTTGTTTTAGTCTGCTGTCAAGGTAAGCTTCCACTGTTAGTTCTATAGTCGATGACAGGCCAACAGTACCAGAATTAAACTAAAAAAAAAAAGTTGCTGAATCACCCATTATGTACTTCCCCAACACGAATTAATTGACTTTTCTCCAAACCCAATCATTTGTCCTAAAACTCAATATTTGACTTACAACGTGGCTTCTGAATCCTCAAACTAAATTTTGTGTCAATACATTCATTACATCGGCAGCTATTGGGGTATTTCAGTTGAGCTCCTCTTCAACGGTTCACCTCTTTCCTTCTACCGATTTCGCGCAAAATTACTAGGTGCCATCCTTATAGGGTTTTGAATTTAAATATAAAATTTCGTGTCAGTACATTCATTAGAACGGCAGTTATTAGAGTCTTTGTGTTGTCTCCCCTCTAATCCCCCCTTCTCTTTAGCCGGTTTGACTGAAAATCGATGGGTGTTGTTCTTATGGGGTTCAGGTCATTCATATAAAGTTTTGTGTTGATACATTCATTCTATCGGCAGTTATTAGAGTTTTTTTGTGTTAAGCCTTCCCTAGAGCCGTTTTTGCTGGAAATCAATCGTCGATATATCATTCACTGACAGACAGACCTTTTTTTCATTTTTTGATCAGGAGGTCGGAAATCATGAAATTCCGTTGAAAACTCCGCATCAATTTCGGATCGATTCCGTATCTTCTTCTATACTTCGTAGCTGAAGTAAGTAGGAAGTCGTTGATTGAAAACATACAAAATGAGGGCAAGCGTTGGTAAAGAGTGGGATGTATCAGTATTTTGAAAAGTCTGAGTGGTGTATTCCGGTTTATGAGAGGTGGATGAGCCTCAGACGTGTGTGTGCTTGTTGGAGTTTTGTGTTGATGTTTAGGCGCCATGTTAGTCTTGTGTCAAGGTGCACTCTAAGATAACGCACACCTTGGTCTTTAAGATTCCATGGAATTGGGAGTTGAACGATTTGCAGCCTTCTGAGTGCAGACTTCTAGTGAGAAGTGGCGTAAAGCGAACAGCTTCACCTCCATCTTCCTACCGTTCAAGTTAAGCTTCCACTTTTGAAACCCCTGGCCGATATCATCCACCTGGATTTGTAGGGAGTCGATGGCCGCTTCTAGAGCTACGTCTTGACTGAGGATGAGTGTGTTGTCAGCGTAGGTCGCCAGGGTTGCAGAAGCTGGCTCTGGCATATCGTGCCAGAACATCATTGGCACCTTTCGGGACTTCTTCTGATATCTTTTTCTTGGAGCTCAGTGTGTTCTTCACCCTTATTTGAAATGTTATGTCACGAAGAAAAGAGCCAATGATGTTCTGAACGTACTGCGGAGGCCAGGTTTGTTTCAGTTTGTAAAGCACACCCAAAAACCCTAATAATAGCCGATGAGATGAACTTATCGACACAGATGATCATCTTTAGTTCCGAATCCTCATGCTCAATCGTGTGTCGTTACAATTTTGTTATTTTCAAATTGAAGGACTTACAATGGGACTCTGCGAGTGTTTATTGTTATAACTACTATTTTATTTAATCTCCACCTCTTTTTAGTTGTGTCAGCCATTACAAAAGAAATTTTTTTCCGCGCCGGGGAACACACGAGGATAAGGACTATGTTTTTACATTGGTGTTGCCAAAACTCCCTTCCACTCCCGCTGAAACTTTAGAACATCAAATATAACTTTACCCATAGCTCTTCTGTCATTGAGGTAACATTTTCCGGATATCCGAGCGTCCTTTATCGAAATTAACGAACATTAAATTCTGCTCAACTTTTAGTTTACCTACTTAACATGTTATTTATACGCAATTTTCAATATAATGAAAAGTTAACTGGAATAAAGTTCCTCAAAGTGTTCCTTTGTTTTTTCTTTCCCCATCTATACGAAGTGTATTAAAAAAAACCTAATAACGGCCGATCTAATGGATATTTAAATTCAAATCCTCTTAAGGACAACACCTATTACTTTTCCGCAAAATCAGCGGAGTGGATGGAAGGGATCAGAGGAGGGGGCTCGACTCAAAAATACTCTAAGGTTAGGTTAGGTTTTATGACTCATGCCCGGGCTTTAACAACGAGGTCATATCGCCTACTACCAGAGCGCTCTTTCGTCACTCTGGTGGACATGAGCCCGACTCTACTGTGGGAGTCCTAAATTTTGCCTACCCTAAATTTTTATTCATCTAGGGTAGAGGTCTTTAACGAGTACCTGACATCGTACAAGCTCGGGACCATCGCTTAACGTCCCATCCGAAGGACGGCGTGCTTAAGTTTATTTTACCTCCCAGATAAAATAAACTAAGGGCCTCGGTCGGGTTACGAACCCACGACTTTGAGCTCAGAAGTCAAGCACGCATACCACTGAGCTACCGGCGCCCTCTAAAAAAACGTGTCTTAAACCGTGAACCCGGTTCCGGGTCTGAAAGAGAGAATCGAGTACCTGAAATATCTCTCAAATACCCGTTTCTCCAGTAACTTGAACAGGTTCCGGATAGAACCGGAACAGTCCTAGTTGTAGTAAGTCTACCATAAGGAAAAATAAAAAATATACGTACGTTCTAACCAAAATAGACGAGGATTCATTTACACATGAAATTTCGTGTCAATACACTCATTACAACGGCAGTTGTTACTCCACTATGTAAGTCAAATATTAAGTTTTAGCCCAAACGGTCGATTGGCCAAGGAGGGAGACCGAAAATGTAATTGATTAATTCGTGCTGGGGAAGTGCACATCCAGTGATTCACCGACGAATTATTTTTATACATAATCGGGTAAACACAAAGGGAAGTTTCCTCGCTAGGGGGGCTGGCAAAACATAACCTAAATCATGATAACCACAAACGGAGGGTAGCTCGATCCTGCTTCATGGTTGTGAGTGATGGTAGAGTGGTGTATGGGCAATATAACCTGACACGGATAACCACAAGTGACAGTGATGTGTGATAGATGTGTTAGGAGAGTGACGAGGGATGACACTTAGCAATCTTGTAATAAAAGAGGAAAAATGAGGATAAGACGAGATAGGTGGGAGAGTGAGCCACTCAGCAGGTTGGAGGCTCTCCTACCAAGGGCGGATCTAGGATGTTCATCAGGGGGGGGGGGGGGGGGGGGGGGAGGGGTACAATTTCGTTGACAGGTTGAGTAACAGTCTGAGTCTGTAAAGGAATGACGTCATTAAAGACTATGCGCAAGACCGTAAGACGCCCTTCGTGCCTCACTAGGATGTCTTTCCCAATTTAACGTCCATATTTCTTTATCCTTAACGAAACTGATTAATGAGCCTCTGTGCTAGGGGTGGGAGGGGTAATTCTGCTTCCCCCTCCCCCCACCCCTTGTATCCTCCACTGCTCCTCCAGAAGCAGACATTTTATCTTTTTCTTCAAAGCTATACGAAGTATAGGGGAAGTTATGTAATCGGTCAAAAATTCGATGTGGAGTTTTCAACAGAATTTCATATTTTCAAACCTCTACATTCCAAATTTATAAAAAAATATTCTGTTTGTGTTCTGTGAATACTCGACAAGATCCGATAGAATGAATGTATCATCACAAAATTTTATATGTGAATCGAGAACCTTTTGATTATTGATTTTCAGCCATATCGACCAAAGAGAAGAGGGGTATTAGGGGGGAGGTTACACTCAAAAACATTAATAACTGCCGATAGAATGATTGTATCGACACGAAATTTTACATGTGTAACCTGAACCTCATAAGGACAACACATCAATTTTCATCCAGTTCGGCTAGAGGGAAGGGGCGTTTAGGGGAGAGGCTTAACTCAAAAACTCTAATAACTGACGTTGTAATGAATATATCGATACAACATTTAGTATGAGGCTTTAGGAGTCCCCTATGTAAGTAAACTATTCAATATTGGCTCAACCGATACGAACAAAGTTTTTATTTTATTTTTTTCTCTCTTTTTTGGCCTTATTGAACTTGCACATTGGCCATTATTAAGTACTAGTATGTTATAAGTCATCAGTGTGTCTTATAAGTCAGTAGTGTGTATTCTTGTTTGTGTCTGTACGTATGTACATAATATGTACAATATATGTGTTCACATAAATAATATAATGATTATTTATAATAATCATTAATAATAAATAAATAATAATAATGTAATATTGTACATATTATGTGTGTTCACAAAGTAATGTTGTTTGTTTTAATGTAGCTGTCGTGTTCGTTATGTGACAGTATTGTTTGTAAGTTAGCCGGTAGTGAGCAGTCAGTCTGTGTTATAGCTCTTGTTGCGAGCCAAGCGTGCTTGCTTACTGTGCTCAAGATCACGGGTTCAAAACCCGGCTCAGACTCTTAATTTATTTTAGGTGGGAGGTGAAAAAAAAACAAGCAAACCGTCCTTCGGATGGAACTTTGAGTGATTGTCCCGAGCCTGAACGATGTCAGGTAGGTAATCGTTAAAAATCCCTACCCTAGGTGAATAAAAATTTAGAGTGATACGACCTTGTAGTTAAAGCCCGGGCATTAGACATAACTAACAGTATTGCCAGAGGAAGGAGGGAGAGAGATATGTACTTTAATGGTTGGTATAAAAATGTTCTGTAATGGCCACATCCCATTTTTTTTTATCTTTCCCTAAGTTTAATATGGTTCCAATAAGGACGAAACTAATTACAATGGACTAATATCCTGGACATCTGGAACCAAGTCAGTTCCAGACTTCAGTACATAATTGCTTTCTCAGAACATTAAGGCATCCTGTTCCGAGCAGATAACATTTACTCAGAAATAGTTATTAATAATCAATATTTTAAATTAAAATACATAAGTAAATTGACCAGCCAAATCAAAAACAATGAAGTTAGCAAACATCTTACCAACATGTAAGACACAGTTGACACTTAGAAGAAAAAAACAACATAATTTATGGAATATTTGTAACAATTTTGAAATGTATTGGAGAAACCTGCATATGATTCAAAATTAGATAAATACAATATTGTTCAGATTGTAAGCAAACAACGGATTTTAATTAAACGGGGTGAGCAGATCATAAAATTACAAAACAACATCATTTTAATTTCGATTATGAAAATATATCTAGGAAATTGAATCCGTATACATAGGTACTCAAAAACATGCAAAATACTGTCAGTTTTACTTCGCCAGCGAAATGTTAGATAGTTATTATGATTTAACTAAGAGGTCATATCATATCGCCTACTACCAGACCGCTCATGACACGAGCCCGACTCTATTGTGGTACTCCGAAATGTTGTGTTTTTCACCTAGGATAGGGGTCATTAACGAGTACCTGGCATCGTACAAGAATGTTGTTCGTAAAATGAAAAAAAAAAAAAAAAAAAAAAAAATGTGTGTCTGTGAGCACGATAACTCCCGATAGATTGAAAGTATCGACACGATACTTTATATATATATAGAGGACCCTCTAAGGACGACAGCTACGGATTTGAGCCAATTCGGTCAAAGGAGAAGGAAGGATTAAGAGTAACACTAAAACTTTAATAACTGTCGTGATGAACCACAAAGTCCCATAACGACAACATCTATTAATTTTCAGCGGAATATGTTGAAGGAAATGAGAGATCAGAGGAGGATAGCTCGACACAAAATTTAGTATGAGGATTCAGAAGTGCCTACATAAGTCCCTAAGCCTAGTTGATATTTAGCCCAAACAGTCGATTGGCTTTGGGGGGAGGGGAGGCAGCCGGTCAACCCCGATATTTTGCCAATAGTTTACATTTCACAATCATATTTTTAGTTGAAGTTTAGTTTAATTAAACTTAATAATTAACAATCAGGTACCATACACAAAATATTAGTATATTCTAACAAAATATTCAATGTAAATTTAAATCAACCATTATAATTTTCATGAGTCTAGTCATCCAGTCTTATACAATAAGTAGTAGTAGTAAGTACCCTCAATTAAATAAGCCAACAGTTTTTCAGCTGACATTTTATTTTTTACTATTCCATTATCGTTCAGCTGATAGCACTAAATGTATTCTTATTTATTTATTTACATATTCACAACGACAACATTTGTCACTAGTGATTGTGATGATGTGAAATGTATTCATAAAAAACAATTTTTATCCCTTTTTACGGCTTTCATTGAATACATTCTAAAATATGCAGTTAGTTCTAATAGTCTTTTTATTGTATTTTTTTATTTTAGGTAAACATCCGTGCGGAGTTTTGGGGAGAGATTTTAAAACTGTCGTGCGTTTTGTTGTGACACGCACGACGATGTGTTCGGTAAACTCTCATATTTCGCCGATTGGCAGCATTCATTATAGTCCAAACTTTAAGACAGCTTAATTTGAATCCGAATAACGTTTGACTGGGAACTGAAGCTTTATATGTCGTTATATATTACAATTTTTTTTTAATTAGGTATATTATATCGTAATTTTCGGGGAGGGGCGCCAGGCATTCCCCCCAGGCACTCCCAACAGTTTAAATATTCAAATACAGGACAAAAGTAAGTTCAGGATACTCAGGGTGGCTTTTAAAGTTGAAGCCTTACTTAAAGTCGGGGCAGAATAACTTAAACACTTGTTCATGATTTGAATTTTTATTTCCCCAACTTTACGAAGTATAGAGGAAGTTATGTAATCTGTCAGAAATAAGATCTTTAGAAGTTTTCACCAGATTTGTTGTTTCCCGACCCTTGGTTCAAAATAAAATTACATGATATCTCCAGTTATAAAAGAGAATAAATACATCCAAAACCTCAATACCTATGAATTTTCATCCGAATCGGCCAAAGGGAAGGGGATGAGTTCAAGACCCTAACAACTATCGATGTAAGGAATGTAACAACAAGAATTTTAGAATGATGATTCACAAGAATTTCGGTAAATTAGTTTCCGGGAGAGAGAGCGAAGACTTATGAACAATTATTAGATAAGTTACAAATTAGATTTTCACCGAGATTTCATTACTGGCGTCAGCTGTTTTCCTTGTTTCATTGTATATAGTAATTCAACATAAATAGATTTCATCTTTATGTGGATTCTGGATACAAATATAAAATTTCGAATTGATACATTCATTTTATCTGGAGTTATCGTGTTCACAACACTCGCACATACAGATAAAAACTGTTTTTTTGGAGTGAGAAGGGCGTTGGAAAAAATAAAATTCCGTTTAAAACTCTATACGAATTTCTGACCTTCCCCTGTAATTCGTATTGCTGGGAAAGTAAATATTCTATTTGTATAATGTTGCACCTCTGGAACATCACTCGACTGTCAGAGTATAGCCGCCCTTCTCGTCTACTGCCTAGGCAAGTCCACTTGAAGACATCTCCAACCACCTCTGGAACATCACTCGACTGTCAGAGTATAGCCACCCTCCTCGTCTACTGCCTAGGCAAGTCCACTTGAAGACATCTCCAACCACCTCTAGAACATCACTCGACTGTCAGAGTATAGCCACCCTCCTCGTCTACTGCCTAGGCAAGTCCACTTGAAGACATCTCCAACCACCTCTGGAACATTACTCGACTGTCAGAGTATAGCCACCCTCCTCGTCTACTGGCTAGGCAAGTCCACTTGAAGACATCTCCAACCACCTCTAGAACATCACTCGACTGTCAGAGTATAGCCACCCTCCTCGTCTACTGGCTAGGCAAGTCCACTTGAAGACATCTCCAACCACCTCTGGAACATCACTTGATTGTCAGAGTATAGCCACCCTCCTCGTCCACTGCCTAGGCAAGTCCACTTGAAGACATCTCCAACCCCCTCTGGAACATCACTCGACTGTCAGGGTATAGCCATCCTCCTCGTCTACTGGCTAGGCAAGTCCACTTGAATACTTCTCCAACCAGTCTCCATCCAGATCTTTCAAAGGAGATGTCCTCTTTACTTGTCTTCTTCTCGAAATTCAATTGGAGTTGCCAAAGGCACCTGAATATTCTCTCCATACACCACATCACTAGTTCATCTGACATCCTCGGTGTCTCTCTAGAGACATTAAAACATAAATAAACTGTCGTACATCCACTCAGACTCTACTAAAAATATCAAAGTTACCCTCAAGAACTTGAACACCGACCAACCACTCTCCTTGGCCTCTCTCTACCACAACTTGCAGACCAGTCCTCTGGTAGCTAGTCTGATCATGGTCATACATCGCTACTATCAGAGCGCTCTTTTGTCCTTCTGGTGGACATGGGAATCTTAAATTTTGCCTACACTAAATTTTTATTCACCTAGGGTCTTTTACGAGTATCTGAAATCGCACAGGTTCGAGACCATCGCTTAGTGACCCATCGGAGGGATGGCGTGCTTAAGTTAAGTTTTTTTTCAGTAAGCAAGTACACAAACCACTGAGCTACCGGCGCCTTCTTTTTTTTAAAAATAATTTGTTCTTCCTTATTTCCTGAGTCTAATTTATCAGCATTCCCATGCTGAGATGCTACTAGTGTTGTTTTTTCAAAACTCTTTATTTTCACTTTTTTCATCTAGCACATTTTAAATACCACATTTTTTTATATGATAATTCTCATGAAATAATTTTATTACTATTACAAAAACGATTACCGAAATCGATCAAGAATTATAATTCGGTAATTACCCACCAATAGAAGTTTGTATTTCTAATTCCGTTTAAAAGTTCGAAGATCTAATTCTGCTCATCAGTGCCTCTTATATCATAACTTATATATCTTCATTGAACTTTTACATTTTCTCTTATGAAATACATTATTTCATAATATATTTATTTTACCTTTATATTCGAGAAAAATATATTATAAGTTCTTTAGAGTACTTTCTTTTTTTTTTATAGTATATTAAAAATGTTGATTTTCATGCTTTAATTTAGTGAATGTCATCGTCACTGAATAACCTCTGTGAAAATCCATCATACTACATCACTGTTTTATTTTCTTGTTTATCTTTAAACTCTTTTTATTTTAATTATCTTACGTTCTAGTATTTAATAATTAATATTTTCTTTTTTCTTTCATTTCTTCCTGCTTCTGCATTTTTACCCTAATAACAATTACTTCTGGAGAACATATTTGCTTTGTTATAAGGTATTTCAAACATTGTTTTTTTTACTTTGTTATTTTTTAACTTATTATGTTTATTAGATAATTATTTTATACTTTGAGTTTTTTTAAACCAGTTGCTTAAAGTTTAATATGAAAAAAATCATTTTAAAATTGTTTTCTTTAGACGAAATATTTGTTATGGAATATAAGAAAATACTTTGTATTTAAGCTTCGTTAACCCTTTTGTTTAAAATTTTGTTTAATAATATTAGTTTCTTTTTTTTTTTACGTTTTCTCTTCTACTTTACTTATGAAAAACATTTACATTTGTATTTAATGAAATAACAAAATGATTTTAAATCTTTTGTGTTATTTCTTCTTGAATTACCTATCAGATATTATTATTATTATTAATTTTGAATTCAGAAAGTATTATTTATCTTATTTATTATAACGAATTGTCTAATTCATGTTTTTTTTTGTCTTTCGTGATACGTCACATGTTCGCGAGTTATGAAAACTTATCAAATTGACTTTTCTGTATTTACGAGTATAATTCCACTATTATTTATTTCTCTGCAATTATTACATATTATTTTATAATTTAAAGTTAGATTGAAATTTAGATTCTGCAAAACATGCAACAAATATCTTTATTATTGATCTTTATTTTTCGGGTGCAACTTGCGATTGTGCAACATCACCCGTCTATGTTTGTAAAGGGAGCTCGGGATCTGGTTGGTGCTTGCAAGTGAGGTTATAACCAACGTGTGGCGATCGGTGGTCGCCCCAGCCCGTTACACCGCTATTTTCTGCTGCCGCCAGGAGCCGACAAACCGGCCGAACACTGGATAGCCGGTCTCCGTCACCAGTTGCCGCAGATCCAGTTCCAGCTGCAAATATCTGTAAATATGTATGAAAATTAATCCTAAGTATTGTGATGAAGAAAATAATGTAGAATAAAATGGTTTTAAATAAAAATAAATACAATTAATAATAATTAAAACAAATAATAAAATTACCTCATTTCCTGTAGAAATTTTAGCTGGTCTGCTACTAAATTTTGATTTCTACAGTAATTTCCGAAAAAGGCCCTAAAAAAATAATATTGAAAGTTCAAGACATGCAATTTTGGAAAAGGGCACGTATTTAAAAAAAATTCAATTAAAAAACTTTTCATTTGGATTTCTTTAGTAAAAAGATGCCATAGTGTTTTTCTAAATTTCCAAAAATGTTAAATCTAATCCAAAGGTATAAATTATCTTATTGGGTTAACAGGGAAAATGAATAGCATAGAATAAGAGAACAAGTATTTGGGTTTAATGAAAACTGACATTATTGCAGAGATATTGTGAAATAATTCAAATGAACTTGAAAGAAATAAAACTTGTTTATTTATGATATTGTCTAATTTCACCAACTATATTTACATGGGAGTACTTTCGGTATTTCTACCATCCTCAGCCAAAAGCATAAGAGATAAGAGAGATACTATCACATATGAGATAAGACAGTCTTATCTCTTATGCTTTTGGCTGAGGATGGTAGAAATACCGAAAGTACTCCCATGTAAATATAGTTGGTGAAATTAGACAATATCATAAATAAACAAGTTTTATTTCTTTCAAGTTTATTTGGGTTTATTTGCTTAAACCTACTTTATAAATTGAATAACTAAGAACCAGTTCTCTTTCTACCTTAGAACCAGTTCTTTCCACCTTAGATCCAGTTCTGTTTCCACCTTAGAACCAGTTCTGTTTCCACCTTAGAACCAGTTCTGTTACCACATTTGTATTTAATGTGATGATTATTTTTATTACATTTATCATTAATCGTTCTCAATGTAGGTATTATCTTTATTTTGTTATAAATTTATGATATTATATTTTTTTAAATGTTTTATCAGGAATACTCGAATACATCGTGAAACTCACCCGGAACTTCCACGAAGATCTACCAGCCTGCTCTGGAGCGGTCCTCTACAATGTCGGCCAGCTTGTAGCTCGCAGACTGCTGCCGAGGCTATACCAAGGCTTTTAATTTTAATATACACTTTCCATTTTATAGTTTGTAAATAGTACATTGAATACTGGTCCAAATAAAAATGTTTTTATGTATTTCTATTATAATTTTAATTTATAACTTCATTGCTATTAATTTAGTTATTTAAAGATAAGAAAAACTTCTGCTTTTCATTTTATTAATGTTCTTATACTAATCAGTAATCATTTCGTTAAATACACAAATATAATTTCAAGCATATCACAAAATTTAGGGTAGGCAAAATTTAGGACTCCCATAGTAGTCAGGCTCATGTCCACCAGAGTGACAAGAGAGCGCTCTGGTAGTAGGCGATATGACCTCGAAGCTGAAAGCCCGGGCATGACTCACAGTAACTAACCAAGCATATCACACATAAATTAGTATATCATGTTAGAGCTTAATAATTTTATCTTTCATTTTAATTTTACCACTATTACCAGAAAAAATTTCCTGAATAGAATTTCCTAGCAATAACTTTCTTACTTTTTTTGACACGAATCAAAATGTTTTGGTAAAGAAAACAGGGAAAACTCAGGGAGGGAAACACAAAAATATCCGTTCACAATTTCAAATTATAATCTCTGTTTTTGAATTTATTTATTTTCTATTCATTTCAGTTACTTTGTATTTGTTTTTTCTTTTTCTTTAAGAGTTTTTTAAAATTTACTCTTAAGCAGTAGCATTATTTTTAATTTAACTTATTAATTTTGATTTGTTTTTAGTGAATAAGGGTAATGGTTAAGGAACCTTATTGTATAACTGTACCTCTGTAAATGCGACTGTTATAATAAACTCTTCTTCTTTCTTACCCACCTACCTGATGTACCTATAAGAACGGTTCGCTCTCAGCAAACTTGTCTTAGTTTATTAGTAAGCCTGGCGATGGTGTAATGCAGAAACTGGTGGTTCATATATACATTATTTGTTCAATAGAAAATATTTCGAAAAATAAGTGTTTTTTTTATTTATTTATATTTTAATATAATTCAAAAAATGTATAAGACTAACAGCAACTTAAATAAATGTTAATGTAACCACGGATTATGTTTTACTTTGTTACCATTTGGTCAAAATCAATAAGGATGAGGTAATTTTTTTATTTTATTTTTGTGAAGGAATTCGATGTATTTTTATTGTTTGAATAAAAGAGATTTTGAAAACGTTTTTACTTATTTTTTTTTTTTAAATGTTGGGTGAATATAAATATAAAGAGCCCATATATACTATGTACACATAAGACAAGAAAATAAAACAAAGTTTTATATATTCCCCCTGGATTTATTTGAGTTCAACCAGTTGAGTTGTTGTTTTCAGAGATATAGTAGCTCAGTGGTGTGCGTGCTTGCTTACAAGACTCAAGATCGCGAGTTCGAAACCTATTTGAGTTGTCAATAAACTGGAGCAGCGAAATTAATAGATCTATAAAAAAAATGCGAATTGCTTGAACGTCAAACTCACTTCTAATTCTCACTCCTGATATCGCCATCAAGTTAATATAATATATTGTGCATTTTTATTATAAAGAGTACGCATTTTCATTTTTTCTCTTGTACTATGATATTATGGCCTCCTACTATTTTTACCTAGTAAAAATGAATGAGTAATACGCATGAGTGGAAATATTACTCACTATTCACTCAAGGTGAATATTTTTTAAGAAAAGTTTTTCCGTCATTTTAATGAGTGATGGATCAGCTAAAAAAGGGGTTCCGCACCTTAGCCCCATGACCTCTGACCCCTCACATGACCTGAATTAATAAGGACTAATTCCATTTCTATCTCAGTGTTGTAGCCCAGGTCAAAGGTTAGTTGGTACGTCCAATAAGTCCCCTCAATTTGTTTTTTATGATCCTTCTGAAATATGGTGTCTGAAATTTTCCTGTTCCTCAGTCATTACGTTTTTTAAAATAAGAATACAAAGTGTAGGAAAAATTATGCAATGGGTCAAAAATTCGATGTTGGTTTTTGACAGAAATTTCATGTTTTCCGACTCCCAGATCACAAAAATGATAACTCCTGATAGACTGAAATGGTACGAAATTTTATATGTGAATCCAGAACCTGTAAGGACCCCGATTGGTCCTGGAAGGAGAGCGACAACTCAATTGAATAATTCGTCCTGAGGAAGTACATTGTCGGTGATTCACCGACGAATTTCGATAATTTTTCGTCATTAATTGTATATATATATAGATCAGTGATGAGAAAAGTTGATATAATTTGGGACAATTTTAGCCTAATTGCATAAAATCCCGTGAAGAAGTGAGTAGTGAGTCATTTGAGGAGTGAGTAATGATTCAATCACCATCTTGAGTAGTTAGGTATTTATTTATTATTTATCTTTTTTTTTTATGTTGCAAAATTTACAATGCAAACTTAATTATATTTAAAAAAAAATACTATAGAGTACAATTTGCAGCAATACTTAATCGCCCACATGGATTAGTGAAGCGGATGCGATAAGTGTGGCGCTCGGATCTCACCGGTTCAATAACCCCTTCATTTACTTGCTATGTTGAGCCCTCACTGCAGTGTTCAGGGCGAACGGAACAGCTCTCGTCAGGTAAATTACAGGTTGGTTGTTTTGATGCATCTCAATTACAGTTTTTCTCCTACTATTATTGATCCTGAAGAGGATGTGAAAAGGTTAGATGATTCTAGTAACGTTGTTGGCTGGCGTGAGAGCATTTGTTTTTGAAGTGTACACCTTAGGCAGCAACTTGAGACCGAACGCAGATACCGCAGGTAATGGAGGCTGAATAAATGAATGATGAATGTAATTTTTCTCAACTAATTCGCCAAATTCTATTCAAATTTATATATATATGTATATATATATTATTTATATATATATATATATATATATATATATATATATATATATATATATATATATATATATATATATAGTTCAGTTAGTTTACAAACTATCCAGTGAGTTTGCAAACTATCCAAGTTTACACCTTACGTATCATACATAAAAATAAAAACAAATAATAAAATACAGTTTTACTCCCCCCTCTATACGAGATATAGGGTAAGTTATGTAATCTATCAGAAATTTGAAGCAGAGTTTTCAAAGAAATTTCTTGTTTTCCGACCTCTAGATTCATCCTGATTCAAAAATTTAAAAAAAAGTCTGTCTCTGTATTCACAAAATCCTGATAGAATGAGCGTATCCACAAAATTTTATATGTGTATCGAGAACCCTCTAAGGACCACATGTCTATATTTACAGCCAAATCCGCCAAAGGAAAGAGGGGGATTAGGGGGGGGGGGCCTTAAGACAAAAAATCTAATTACTGCCGTTGGAATGAATGTTGTAACACGAAGTTTCATATGTAAATTCAAAGACTTATAAGGACATCTTCAATTTTAAGGGGAATCAGCCAAAGGGGGGGGGGGGGGTATGCTTACTTCAACAATGAAAATAAGATCTAACAACGAAATACAATTGTATTATAGAAACCACTTTGTTTCATATTAGTAAAAGTATTGTCCTATATTTTAGTGCCAACAACAAAATTGAAAGAAAAATAAATAAATGAAACCCTTTAAAAAAATCTTTTTCACAAAGTATCATTTTATTCTTATCTTTGACTATTATTAAAATGAGCTGGAATGTGGTATATTTCGTAGCACAGTATGAGGCACCTAGTTACCGTTCCGAAGAGGTGTTGAGTAGAACGCACGCTTGCGCGACTTCAACCGTGACCCTCCGATATTCGGCAGTTCTCAACTCTTCACCGTACGGGGTGTACTGCTCGTTTCCAACGGCTTCCGCGTATTTCAAAATTTCGCCCGGATGAAAAAAAAAATTATTTTAAAATTCTTCAATCGTCTCTTTTATTGTAAAATGTAAATTGAACGATTAGTAGAAGTTTCGACTTTGTGGATAAAATGGACAAGGTATTATTTATATTTATTTAATTTTTTTTAAACAATATTTACAAAGAATTATCTATTTTGATTGATAGATTCGACAGTACATTTTCTGTGTAAATAGGAAACTGAGTATTTGACTAATGTTTCAGAAACTATTTATTTCCTTCTTCAGGGCCTAATAGAAGTTAACATACAGATTAGTTTGTTAACAATAGGATAACTGGAAAAACATCCATCTTAAAAAGAAATGGAGAAAAAATATATATATACATATATAAAAAATAAATAAATAAATTAGGTGCATATAAGGTAATTTTCATTTATTTATTTATTATTTAGGTTTTTTATCTGGAAAGTGAAAAAACCTTGAGTACGACATCCTTCGGATGGGAAGGTAGAAAAATTTAGGACTCCCATAGTAGAGTCGGGCTGTCCAACAGAGCGACAAAAGAGGGCTGATAGTAGGCGATATGTGTTTCTTAAACTTCTCTGGGATGTTGAAATGTTGATTTTTTCCGTCTTCTTTTTTCTTCTTTTTTGGCAATATTTCGGGACACTTTCACGTCCCTTCTCCTTGTCGCTATGAACCTAACCTCGTTCATAATGACCAGAAGAAGGGACGGTAAAGTATCCAGAAATATTGTCAAAAAAGAAAAAAGAAGACCTCTGGAAAAAATGAACAGTAGATGATACGACCTCGATGTTAGAGCCCGGGCATGAATCACAATTACTAACTATATTTATTTTTATTTATTAATTTTTTTTCTACATCCTTTTTAGGTTGAATGTTTTTCTAGTTATCCTATTGTCCGTAATGATAAAACCACCTAATTTGTTTGATATATTCAATTAGGCCCTGTCATTGGTCAAATACTGAGTTTTCTATTTATTATTTATTACACAACTTCCATTTCCTTTAATATTAAATTATTTATTTATATTATCCGATCTTTAGTTCGCAAATTGAACCTTTGGTTTGTTTTTTTCACCTTTTTCAATCATTTACAATAGGTATATTATGTGTAGTTTTCATGACGAGGCCTGGTGCCGGTCAGGCTGGAGGGCCAAGGGCGATGCCTCCGGGCTCCCTGGACTGAAACTGCGCCGGACTTTGTGAGGTTCTGGACGGTCAAGTACTAAAGCACTCATACTCTCCTTCTGCTCTCATCTCTACATGTCTCTATGTCTGTGTGTCTGCAGAGAGAGGCATGGGGGTGCGGTTCCTGCCGTGGTACATATCAGGACGGCCATTTCGGCGCGGTGACGTTATTCTTACTTATTTGAACAACTAAAAAATTGTAATACTGTATTACAAGATAAACATACTAAATAATTACTATTATTTTAAAGTATAAAAAAACATAAAATTAAAATGTTTTAAAATCCCCGATACAATAAAAAAATCAATTTGTTAATTATTTTTTTTACTGAAACCTTGGTGGAAAAAGCTTTTTTTTTTGGGGGGGTGGGGGGGGGGCTTGAAGTGTTAGGGGGGAGGGACTTGGCCTTATAAACATTTGAGACCAAACTTCAAGTCTCTAGCTGTAATAGAGGCCGAGATCCCTAGACAGGCTCTGATGAAACCTGAAGATCTTAGAGACGGCATACCCGTTTTTCCCCAAACAAGGCTAAGAATCAGCTCGCAAATACCAGCTTTTGAAACGAAAGAACCGCTTTTGAAATCGGTTCAGCCGTCTTGGAGCTACGATGCCACAGACAGACACACTCACATAAACAAAGGCTTTAAACTTATAACATCCCTCCTTTTGCGTCGGGGGTTAATAACATTATAATCATATATATAAAGCTGAAAATGGTCCATCCCAGCATCCACCCACGCAATCTTTGTAACTCAAAAACCACTGCAATGATTAATGAGGAATCTTTTTGAATAGATAAGTTTTATCTACCGGAAGGTTAAGGTCTATTTTTTAATCAACCCCTGGTCCATCCCAGCATCCACTCACGCAATCTTTGTAACTTGAAAACCATTGCAACGATTAATGAGAAATCTTTTTGAATAAATTAGTTTTAGCTCCAGGATGGTTGAAGTCTATGTTTTAATCAACCTGGTGGTCACAAGCGTTCTCAAGTACGCACTGGCTAGGACGTCCACTGATGCTAAGTATTCACTAGCTGTGGTTTCCGCCGTTGAATGGCATGGAAAATTTTAAAACAAAAGGAATTATTATTATTTTTTTTATTATTATTCATACATATAGACATAGATAATATAATAATGATAATAATGAAATGATCGAATAATTTAATTTATTTAATTAGTGAGATATTTGTTTCTCAACTCTTTCACTTTTGCAAGTCGATCTCAATGCTTGTATTTGCACATCGTCATTGATGTTGCAGGTTTTCGTCCGTTATGTTCGAGCGTGATTTATGTTTGGTAAATTTCATTTTCGAAAAAAAAACGATTCGCAGGTGTAAGTTGATTCAAAAGTGCTCACAACATTTTGTGCCAGATTTCTCAAATTAGAAAATTTTTCTTTTGTGGCATAAGTTTTATAAAAATCTATTTTTGATTCTGATGTTTCAAAAATGTGTTTTAATTCATTTTTGCATTGTAAGTCAATGAGTTCCATTTGGAGATATTCTGGGGCCGACTCGACATCAACATGAAAGGGAGATGAATATATTTCAAATATTTTGTTGTATTTCGCTAAATTAGTGAAACGACTCTCAAAAGTAGCTCTAAGTTTTCTTATTTATTTTGCCGGCGCACTGCTCTACTGCAAATATCTATGCCTAGCAATAAGCAGCGTGATAAAGTTACAGGATCGAGCGTGATCCTGCGGGGGGTCGCTGCAATGCACTACTCCCCACTTCTAAGTATGTATAAAAACAGAAGCAACGTAATAATACAAAAACAGTTTTTGAATTTATTTGTTACAAATCACTAGACTAAAAACAAAAATATTGCACAAAAAAAAAATATTTTGTGAAACTGTGATGAATCTCGCGAGCCGTAAAATGATTCAAGCCGGGCCGCGGGTTGGCCACTCTTGATCTACATCATAGTGTTAATTTTGTTCCAGCAAAAAATGTGTAAATTATATTTTTTAGCCTTTATAATAACTACATATTTTTTTATACAATATTCGTTCAAACACTTCGAACGCCATTAATTTTTAAAGGTGAAAAAAAATTTAAATTTGTCAACTTGTAGGAAATTTCGTTAGCTTTAATTTTACTTGAGTTATTGTCAGGTTCTATTTTATTGTTTTTTTGTCTTTCTATGTTAGTTAGTTATTATGACTCATGCCCGGGCTTTAACTACGAGGTCATATCGCCTACTACCAGAGCACTCTTTCGTCACTCTGGTGGACATGAGCCCGACTTTACAGTCCTAAATTTTGCCTACCCTACATTCTTATTCACGAAGGGCAGGGGTCATTAACGGGTTTCGAACCCACCATCTTTCTATGTATTTATTCTCAGGGGACCTCGGTCCAAGAATAGAATTCTTTTTCCATTTCATTTCAAGTCTGATCCCTCTTTCTGTGTTATTTCTTTCCCGATCAATAACTTATAAATCCATGGGCTAGGTAAAGTACTACACCAGAGCTGACAGGTGGAGTAAATTCTCGCCATCCCTAAATGTATGTGCTCCCATCATGGGAAACGAAGATTGAACACTCTCTAGCCAGATTTCAACGGGAATACCACCTATATATCAATATTTAGTTTAGACAGAGATTACTACAATCCATTACTGCATGTACATTACTTCATTTTATGTATTCATTTTATAACACTATAACATTATATCACTCGTAACATTTATATTACTTAGTGAAAGTGATTTGTTATGGTAAAACTCTGGATTTTTACAGTTAGCCGCAGCACTTATACTATATTTCAATTCAGCTAATATACAAAGAGAGATAGTTTGTTTGTATATTTGAGGTAATCTAGAAAACTACTTTGGCTAATTCTTTAAAAGTTGTGAAGGTTATTTTTTCCAGTGGGCATCTTTACGCTTTATCAAAAGGAAGCAGTGATGTCAAGCAAGTGGGAGGAGAAACGGCACTCCTGGCGCCATTACTATTATAGGATGTAGAAGAGATGAGGTTTGAGGTCCATGAAAACAAACTTGTGGAATTTCTACCAAGCTTTCGGCACTGAGTGTTCTTTCTTCAGGGCCTGTATTGACCAGTGGCGGATCCAGAAAACCTCTCAGGGGGGGCGAGCTTTTTTTTTTTTTAGTTACTGAAACTTATGATTAAGGTGAATTAAATAAGAATTAGCGGATGATTATTATAAAAACAACAAAAACGGCAGAAACGTTGATAAGTTATTATATGTCATACTTACTTTTTTGATGATAGAGAATAGGATTAGGATTAGGATTTATGACTCATGCCCGGGCTTTAACTACGAGGTCATATCGCCTACTACCAGAGCGCTCTTTCGTCACTCTGGTGGACATGAACCCGATTCTACTGTGGGAGTCCTAAATTTTGCCTACCCTAAATTTTTATTCATCTAGGGTAGGGGTCTTTAACGAGTACCTGACATCGTACAGGCTCGGGACCATCGCTTAACGTCCCATCCGAAGGACGGCGTGCTTAAGTTTATTTTACCTCCCAGATAAAATAAACTAAGGGCCTCGGTCGGGTTACGAACCCACGATCTTGAGCTCAGAAGTCAAGCACGCATACCACTGAGCTACCGGCGCCCTCGATGATAGAGAATATTTATCTCATCTACATAACATACGTAAAATACTCTGAAATATTTTGTTATAACGCCACGCAAATTTTTTGCTCAACTGTAGCGACTGTAGCTGTAGACTCATTAACCCACAACCAATTTCATGCCACGTGAGTGGCAAAACGTTATCAAATTTCGTAAAAAATCCGACAGAAGTCACCCGTTATGGCGCCAAAACTTCTGTAATTTGAAAAGAAATATCTTAAAATTTTAAAAACAAAATCTCTCAGGGGGGGGGGGGGCGATCGCCCCATGGATCCGCCACTGGTATTAACATATATACATTATTAATAAGTTGATGTATGCTAGATTTACATGAAGTATCAACACAAAGTATATCAAGAGTGACAATTTAAAAACACAAACAAATAATATGATATAAACAAAAGGCAACATCAAGTTTTCAAATAAATATAATATAATATTGAGGGGGCCGGTAGCTCAGTGGTAAGCGTGCTTGACTTCTGAGCTCAAGGTCGTGGGTTCGTAGCCCGACCGAGGCCCTTAGTTTATTTTATCTGGGAGGTAAAATAAACTTAAACACGCCGTCCTTCGGATGGGACGTTAAGCGATGGTCCCGAGCCTGTACGATGTCAGGTACTCGTTAAAGACCCCTGCCCTAGATGAATAAAAATTTAGGGTAGGCAAAATTTAGGACTCCCACAGTAGATTCGGGCTCATGTCCACCAGAGTGACGAAATAGCGCTCTGGTAGTAGACGATATGACCTCGTAGTTAAAGCCCGGGCATGAGTCATAAAACCTAACCTAACCTAATATAATATTTAAACAAAACAAACCAAAATAAAACACACATAAAGTAATGTAAAACAATCAACATCATCCACCAATAGAATTTTCACTATTTAAACTTTTTTTTTTTTTTTGGCCTTATGTACGGCGCATATTAGCCATTTCATCTAGTTACATTTACGACATCCATGGCCCCGGGAGGGAGTTCTATCTACGAAATAATACTCACTCCCGGACTGGATTCGATCCCGCAAACCTTGGTGAGACCATGCGACCAAAGCCCTATGCTCTAGCCCGCACGGCCACCATGCCCCCCAACTATTTAAACTATAACAAAATATCATCAATATGATTACGGTTACATATTATGTAAACTCACTTCATTCTGCTAGGATGTTATTCATTCATTCATCATCCATTCGCTGAAGAAGGCACACTCATTGTCAGTGCGGAAAGCTTGGAGGTTTGATTTCATCGACCACAAGTCTCATCTCTCATTCCTATTGCATCGTTGATCAATCCTTCCTTAGTCAATTACTATTTTTATTATTTAGTATATTCAATTTAAATTAACGGCCCAATAATACATATCTATACTAATATAAGAATACATATCTATACTACAAAGTGTACCCAACAATACATATATACGAGTATACTACAAAATGTACTCAACAATACATATCTATACTAATATAACAAAACATATCTATACTACAAAAAAAAACCCACGACAACATACACCTATCTATAACATATAGCCTTAAATAACAAATTGTATCTCTATACGAACGTATATACTTAAATCTGTAGTTTTGTGTGTCCTTATGCTTGTACTAAGTTGGCGCAAAAGCTATTGAACTGATTTGGGAGAAATTTCATATGTAGCATCTTTATAATTAGCCCATTTTAACGCTCCCAAATATTTACACACACTTTGTAGTATAGATATGTATTGTTATATATTTGAAGGGGGGGGGTTGAGAGAGACCCAAAATATAATAAGCTAACTGAAACAAAAAAAGTAGCAAATCTCAAATTTCCCTAGTTTTGAACATATGAATATTTGAAGTAAATGTATATTGGGGAGGGGGAAAGGCGCTGCTAAAATGGGCTTCGAGGTTTAATTGATCATTGAGTAGAACATTCTATTCGTAAGGTTTTTCTTACGTAAGCAGTGAGGCATCAGAAATTTCCATTTAAGCTGGGGTGTTTAAAGTGACTAACTTGCGAAGCGGTCTAACCTGCTAGTAATTAATCTAAATACTGCTACTTTCATAAGATCACAGAGCTTGGTACTTTCATTAGATGACATTGGTTAGGGGCTCCGGAATCATCATTCTAAATTTCATGTTGATAGGTTCATTACATCGACAGTTATAGAGTCGAGCCACCATCCACTGATCTTCCTTTCAGTCGATTTAACGGAAAGTTAATAAGTGGTGTCCTTTACGGAGTTTTTAATTTAAACATAAAATTTCATGTTGATAGGTTCATTTCATTTGCAGTTATTGGGACTTTTGAGTCGAGCCCCCCCTGATCCCCCATTTCCATTCAGCCAATTCCACTGAAGAATAATAGGTGTCGTCTTTATAAGGTTTTGAATTTACAATTTTTTTTGATACATTCATTCTCTCGGGATTTATCGTGTTCACAAACACTCACACTCACACATTCACACATAGTCAAATTTTTTTTTTTTTCATTTTTGGTCGGAAAAGATGAAATTCAGGTGGAAAATCAACATCGAATTTTTGACCGATAACATAACGTTGCCTTTACTTCACGGAAGTAAAATGTGCAAGGCGGAAACAGGGAGCGTATTCACATTTCGGACCAAAAGTGTCATTTATAATTTATTTGATTTAATTAATCAATATAGTTAATAAACGTTAATCGTTCTTTGAAATAGCGAAACTATTGCTGAATTTTGAATCAACTCAGTGCTTTGCGTCTGACAAATTGTCTAAAAAATTTCATGAGCATAAAATTGTTGTCATTTTAAAAGGATCTCTCCTTTGAGCATCCAGTCATTAGTCAATACTTACTGGAAGCGCCACATGTTCTTATTGATGGCAAAGCAAGGATATGAGGGCGCTGTATTTATTTAGGAAAATTATATTTACTGAAATCTTCCTTATTTCAAATATCTCTGTTTATCTCCAGAACATCAGAGCCCCAAAAATATGTACAAATATATGTAAATATATATCTACCAGCTGGTTGTTAAAGCCATTTTAAAGGACGCTCACCGAAAAGTCATGAATCCTGCCGATTAAATATATGTACAATTTTAGTTTTGATAAGTCCAAAGTACATATTTTTGGTCCCTTGAAAAAATACAGTTGAATTTTTAATCCATACATAGTTTGCATAATTGAACAAAGCAAGAAATAATAAAAAAAAGCAACGTTTAAATGACATTTTAAATGTTAACTGCAGTCAACACATTTTTTTTTAAAACAAGGATGATAACAATTTTTAGGATGATGCAAAGAAATAAAGAGAGAAAAAAAAATAAATAAAAAGTTGAAGAGGATGTAATCATTACGTGTGTTCTCTACTTTATTATTATTTTTCTCCTTTTTTTTTTCAATGATTTTTTCCTATGTTCATTCATTTTTATTTATTTTCACACATCTATGAAGTATAGGGGAAGTTAAGTAGTTGGTCGGAAAATCAAATTTCATATTTTCCGTCCCCTGATTCTATAAATTAAAAAGTTGCCAAAAAAAAGTAAAGAAAAACGTATATTTGAAAAAAAAATGTCGTCTACTTCCTAAAATATATATAATATGGCAGTTCTTTCGGTATTGCTATCATCTTCAGGCACGACTTAAAAAATGAAATAGACAATATTTTTTAAAAGTCATATGTCTTTCAAAAAATATTGTCTGTTTCACAAAATATAGGTATATAATATGGGAGTACTTTCGGTATTGCTACCATCTTCAGCCACGACTTAAAAAATGAAAAACATACATTTTTCTTTACTTTTCATTGTGTTTCACAATATCTCTGCAAAAAATGTCAAGTATCATTAAAAAGTTGGGATTTTGAATTAACATATGAAATTTCGTATGGATACATTCATGACAACGGTAGTTATTAGAGTTCTAGTGTTAACCCTAATCCTTTCCTCCCCGACCTTCACCGATTTGGCTCAATTGAATTCAAAGACACTCGGAAACACAGTATTCTTTACTTCCCCAGCTATGAACAAAGTATGTAATCCAAGTGTTTACTTGCTGATAAAATTTTCTGCCGAGAAAAACACAGTATGATGTTCAAATGATATAATAGATGTTTTTGCTAAGCCAATATTTAAATGGCGAATCATTTAATTAGTAGTGGTTTGTAAATAACCCCTGTGGTGTGCCCCCCCCTTCCCCCAGGAAAGAATTTCCATAAGGGTCCAGATTCCAAATATGAAAAAAAAAAGTTTCTGACGGTCTTTCTTTGAACACGATAACTATCGATAAAAAGAATGTATCGACAGGAAATTTTATATTTAAATCCAGAACCCTCTAATGACGACACATATTAATTTTTAGCCAAATGGACCAAAGAGGAATTAAGGGAAAGGGGGATTAAGGGGAAGGTTTAACACAAAAAGTCCGATGACTGCCGATAGAATGAATATATAATATATATATATTATATCACTACATATAATATATAATATATCACTTTTCACAAATAACAAACACTGAAAAGATCTATCTCATTTTTGAAATTACAGTTTCAGTTTTTTTTTTGTTTTTTTTTTCCCCAAGTAAAAATAAATATCTTTCTTTCTATGTTCATTCCCTTCATTTTGTTTCACACAACACATAAAAAAAAAAAAATAATAATAATATATGAAATTCCTACGCTCCAAAATAAGATACAATCCTAATAACTTTTGAAAAAAATAAATACGTAGGCGAAAATGTTTACAAAGTACACTCTCCTGTTGATTAATAACTGGGGGATCAACCTTGTTGCGGCTTAACAGAGCTATTTTCTCAAAATATTTTTTTTTACAATGGTAAAATAATATAGAAGCTGATATCTTTGATAATTGAATTAAATTTTTTTTAAAATATATTTTTACTTCCCAATAGGAAGTAATAGGAGAAGTTATGTAATCGGGCAAAAATTCGATATGGAGTTTTCAACGGAATTTCATGTTTTTCGACCTCCAGATTCCAAATATGAAAAAAAAAAGTTTCTGTCTGTCTTTCTTTGGAGACGATAATTCCCGATAGAATGAATGTATCGACATGAAATTTTATATTTAAATCCAGAACCCTCTAACGTCGACACCTATTGATTTTTAGCCAAATAGACCAAAGGGGAATTAAGGGAATGGAGGATTAAGAGGGAGGTTTAACACAAAAAGTCTGATGACTGCAAATAGAATGAATGTATCAACACAAAATTTCATACTTGAATTCAAAAGCCTATAAGGACAACACTTAATAATTTTCAGCGGAATCGGCGGAAGGGAAGAGGAATCAGGGAGGCTCAGCTCAAAACCCCCAATAACTGCCGATGTAATGAATATATCGACATGAAATTTCATATTCAAAGTCAGAACCCAATGAGGACCTAACCTGTCATATGTCAGCAATATATTCCGAAAAAAAATGGGGGTTCATGGGAGGGGGGGTCATTTCAAAATAGCCAAATAAAGGCCTATCTAATGAATTTATCAACACTAAACTTAGTTTGAGGATTTACGAGCCCCTATGTAATTCAACTATTGAATATTAGACAAACAATCGACTGGTTTTGGAGAGGGAGCGAAAAGTTAATTGATTAATTCATCCTGGGCTGATTCACCGACGTCATTTCTTTCTTTAAGTAAGGGTTTTAAAATGTTGTCCTATAGTTTTTTTTCAATTTTAGATTTTTCATATATTTATTTATTTTTTAATACTTTTTTCTATCTTGAATTGTCCATTGACAATTTATGTAAATTTATTTATTAACTATTGTACTCATGACGCTCATTTTTAACAAATTCAACTAATTAGTTATTGTGACAGATGCCCGGACTTTATCTATGATTTCATAACGACTTCCTACTACCAGAGAGCTCTTTCATCACTCTGATGACATAAGCTCAAACTACCATGGGAGTACTAAATTTTGCCTACCCTTAATTTTTATTCACTTAGGTTAGGGGGTCTTTAACGAGTACCAGACAACGTATAGTCCGAAGATTGGCGTGCTCATGATTTTTTCACCTTCCAAATAAATGATAAGGGCCTTGGCCGTGTTTCGAACCCGTAATGAATTTGTAAATTTATGTTGTAGTCTGATGATGCAGAATACGCGAACCCGGTTGTAAAATAAAACAATGAACAGGAAAATAATCTCTTTATTTATCTTATATTTTATTTTTTATAATTAGCTAATTATTCTTGTTATATTGATTATTATTAATATCAAACTATGTTTCTAGACAAAATATTCCATATTTTTTAATCTTTAGATGAACCATGATTTTGAATTATCCATTGTATCTTTCCCTGTCATTACCCCAATTAATTTGGGCTCGAATGTACATAACAAGACACCTGTTGATTTTCAGTGTTTAGAGAGAGAGAGGTCATTTTGGTGGCTTATGTGTGAGAACATACAAACATATAAACGGACAGGTCAAACACATAGCCCACCTTATGAGTGGGAACATACAAACATATAAACGGACCGGTCAAACACATAGCCCACCTTATTTTGGTCTGGCATAAAGAGATGCAAGGGAATCCTGTTGATTTTCAGTGTTTAGAGGAAGGGTGGTAATTTTCAAAAGTAATAGTACGTTGTGGGAAGAGATTACAACAACGTCATCATTAGTGGCACAACCCACCTGTACAGTGTGAACTCTGAAGAACTCCTAAGGGACCATTGTATATCGTAATTTCGGTAAGCTCGTATCCCCTCCTGACTTTAGCCCCTACTACCAAACGCCAGGGTGACAGGTCGCAAAGTTAGCAGCCTGCAATTAGAAACGATTTTCTAACTCAGAAAGTGAAGTTGAGTTAATACTCAGAAGGCTCTTTTACATTTTACTTCCCCAGCTAAACAAAATATATGGGGAAGTTCTGCAATCGGCGAGAAATTCGATGTTGCGTTTTCACCAGAATTTGATGTTTTCCGTCCCCCTGATTCCAAAAATGAAACAAAAACTATTTCTAACGGTCTCTATGTTCGTGAATATGATAACTCCCGATAGAAAAAATATATCCACACGAAATTTTATAAGTGTGTCTAGAATCCTTCAAGGACTACATCTATTGATTTTCAGCCAAATTGGCCTAAGGGATTAGGAGAGAGGCTTAATACAAAAACTCTAATAACTACCGTTGAGATGAATGTATCGACACAAAATTTCATATGTTAATTCAAAACACCATAAGGACGACACGTATCAGATGTAGGGGCTCATCACAAAAAAACTATTAACTGCCGTATGATGAATGTATTGACATCAAATTTATTATATACATGATGTTTAGCCCGAAATGTCGACTGGTTTTGGAAGGATAGCGAAAACTTAATTGATTAATTCGTCCTGGGGAAGAACATTGCCAACGACTTTGTTTTTTCTTCTCTGGAGAAGCACTTTTTGAACAAACATCTGGATACAAATACTGCCACAATTGTTAAGAAATGTGGCGCCATATTTTATTTAAAATTTTCCCTCCAGATTCACATATCCCCCTGTACCTCTGTGCAGTTCAAGATTCCTCAAATAGTCTCTCTTCTCCATCTTCCAAAGAATTAATCTCTTCAGAATCTTTCTGTCTCTCTGTAAAGAACTAATCTCTTCATCTATTCTCTCTCATCTTTTCTACCTCACTAATCCTATGAAAGGTCTCCCGAGCTTACTTCTCATTGTTACAGAATATAAAAGAATATTACGTCTGCTAATTCCATAGGAGTCTATCATATTACAGTAGAATACAATCCTTTTTTTTTGCAGAAACCTCAGTTATATATATAACATATTATATACATATTTATTATATAACTGAGGTTAAATAGAGGGAGAGTATTATATACTATATGGATTCTTCATCTTGGATCTTCGCACAATTACAATACTTCCTTATACTAATTACTGTTGTAATGAATGTATTGACAAGAAATATGTAAATTCAAAGCCATATAAGGGACAACAACTAATAATTTTCGGAGGTATCAGCCGAAGGGGTGGGGGGATCAGAAGGGGCTCAACTCCCGATAACTGCCGATGTATTGATGAATGTATTGATATCTAATTTAATATGAGGATTCAAAATCCACTATGTAAGTCAAACATGGAGTTTTAGTTCAAACTGTCCATTGGCTTTGGAGGGAGAGCGAAACGTAATTAATTAATTCGTGCTGGGGAAGTTCATAGCCGGTGATTCACTGACGACTTTTGTTTTATATTTTCATTACATATCAATTTTTTTTAAACGTATATTATTATTTTATTTTTATTTTTTATTTATTTTTTATTTATATTATTTTTTTTTCTTTTTCCACATACCTTAGGAAGTGACATAAGAATGTCCTGAAATATCATCTTGAAAAAGACACTTTTGGAAGAATTATAAAAAATATTTATCATAATTGAAATTATATAAAAAAAGTGTATCAACTGTATTTATTAGTATAATTATTTTTGAGACTCTTTTATTTTCCAGTATTTATTTATTTATTTATTTCATTGTATTTGTTTACTAGTATTGTCATTACTAATCAGATGTGTGTCCGACCCTAAGAATTAATAACTGTTTAATTATATCTAAATTATAAGCTTTCTTGATGTATAGATTTCAATCATCTTACTAACATATTATAATTTACCGGAAATAAATATTATTATGGTAAGGAGTTGAAAAGAATCCAATATAAACAACATTCAAACAGTTGAGTCCAAAGTCCTCCGTCGAATTTTCAATGCTCCTTTCTACGTCACCATGAAGGTCCTCCACACAGAACTCAATATACCCACCGTCCAAGTTTCAACTTTTCATGATAATCTCTCAACACATCCTAACCCATTCGGACAAGTCCGAGCCTTCCAAACCCAACCTAATAACCCACTACGTCGCCTGAAGAGAAGATTGCCTCGGAATCTCCTTCCGAGATGTGACAGACTATCTAGTTTTATGAAGAGCCTCTTTCCTGACGGACGTAGAGCTGTCAGTATATTTTTATACTGAATACATTGAATAGTGCAGTGCATGTTTTATAGCCCACTAAAATTAGACGAAAAAAAGGTCGACATTGTAAATAAATACTGGTGGTCATTTTTTTTTTCACACACCTTTATTTTGACATAACAAATAACGTGCAAAAAGTCTATTTCGAAATCTTGTATGCGTTGCGAGTTATTCGAGGTCAAAGGTAAAAAAAAATCTGTTTTTCGCAAATATCCTTCTTTCTATTGATTGAAGCTAATTTTAATCAGTATACAAATTGTTTACCGGAAGATTTTCTACAAAAAAGGTTATTTACAAATTTTACACTCGACCAATAGTTTTCGAGATATTCAGTCGAGAAATGTATGAACTGCACAATGCATGCATTTCCGCACCATCTTCGAGATAGAATGCAAGGTGCGTTTTTTTTACATGGTTTCCCCATTAGGCATAGTCCTTGATTTATTTCATTAAGATGTTTCTTCATCTTTTCTTCTTCTTCATTCACTTCTCCTTCTTCTTTTTCAAAACATAGCTATCATTACGGTGCATCTGCTGCTCCTATTGCAGTGACCTTGAATGCAACAGTACTTATTTGCCTAATTATTCTTCGATTCATTTTTTTCTTTTTTATCTCTTCTTGCTCATTAGCTACTTCATCACAAAATATGCACAAAAGTCGAAAGTGGCTGATCTTTTACGAGGAGAACACTGAGATAAAGCATTAAATGCTTCCACTAGATTTTTTTTATATGTTGTAATATTCAACTTCTTTCTATAATTTTTACGACATTCGACATGCACTGTCACACAATTCACAACCCGTAAATATTCTGTGTTCATCATCTCTCTCAATACTTGCTTTTCTCACAGTTTCTAACAATGCAATAGTCACGACATCATTTGAAAGCGTTCTATTACAAATAAAGCAAGAATTATCAGCCATTGAAATTGTTTTTAAAAATGTTGTGATACAAATGAAACGTTCGAATACTACAACAATTAGTTATAAACTGAGTTCTAAATTTGAAAAGACACGAAATGCTCCTTCAAATAATTCCAGGTATAAATCAATCCATGGAATAATAATAGAATGGGAGACAGTTGCGACTCAATGTCGTTGCTATGGTTATTATAAGGAAAGGTCTTCTATCGACAGATACTCTTCTACCTACTGACATATAGCTGATATGTTGGTGTGTGTGTACGTGTTATGAACTTTCTATACATAGAATACAATCATTTTCTGTATATAGACTACATACAGAGGAGTATGTGCCTTTCTCCAAACGTTTTGACCTCGTTATTCCGAAAACTATTGGTCCTACGTACAATTTGTATATATCCATTTATTTGGGTGAAGGAACGGTAAACCAAATGACCATCGTAGCCAAAGTCCTATCATTGATTCGTTATCTTTATAATTAATTGAAAACCAGCCATTACCTCATACCTCTTCCGTAAAACATTTAGGATTAACCCTCGATAGAAGGCTGACTTGGAACTCTCATACTCGGACGACACGACTCACACTAGACCGGCGACTCAGACTATTGTACAGTATTCTGAATAGGCGTTCTAAATTATCTACTCGACAAAAACTGAATTGTTATACCTATCTTCTCCGACCTTTTTGGACCTATGGCTTACAAATATATGGTACAGCCAAGACTTCGAACATTAAAAGAATACAGATATTTCAATCCATGACTCTCCGACTGATCACGCAATGCCCACCATACGTTAGCAACAAGACTACACCGCGATTTAAACATCACACCCATAGACACAACCATTAAACATTTATACCAACGTTTCTACACCAAAATTTACTTACACACCAATTCGGAAGTTCGCAAAATCTTAAGTACAAATTTACCCCACAATCCCCCAAGAAGATTAAAGAGAGTTTGGCATAGAGATCTCCTGGTATGAAGTGATGTCATGAGGGTTCACCGCTGGCTGTTTTTCCTCTCTCAAGCCTTTCATGTCATATTTATTTGTATTATTCTTTTTTTATTATTTTATTTTATTTGTATTATATTCGTTTAGCATAAGTCAGTCCAGCCGCTGGTTGTGCATTTTTTGCATAGTTGTGGCTTGAGAAAAATAAATACAAAAAAAAAAATTAGATTCCTCATAACCTGCGGTCCCGGAAAATACAGCGTCAGTAGAGCTTGTTCAAAAAAGTATCTTAAATTATTTTTTTTATTTTTTAACGTCTCTTGCCAGTCCTTAAGTACGTCTACCGTGAAATATGTATAAATAAGTAAAAGAACAGGATAAACTGGAGTTTGAAAAACAAGATCATGAAAAATAAAGATATCCTTTGAAAATATAACCGCCAAGAAGAAAATTTTTTTATAATTTCTTTATTCATAACCTCAAATTTCTCTCATTTTCATTTTCCCACAGTTATTCATTTCCCTTTCAACCATTCATAATAAAACATCAAATTCCCAGAATATTTTAAACGAACAAGATTATATTGCTATTTTTATTCAATTTATTTGCACGTGTCTCAGATTTTTTTCTTTTGAATGTGACAAAAGCGGGATCAATACAGATATTAGACTTTGGATAATCCTGGGGGGATATTCGAACGGCCATCTTTGTCCAGTCCGACTCGAGCTGTAGGGATGAGCTTCTGTATATCCTTTACAAACATGGAATCTAATATAATTCATTTAATTTCATATTTTTTTTCTCCGGAAATCGATCCGGGAACCGTTTATCAGGAAACAGCAACCTTAGCCAAGTACCATCCATGTACCTTACCGGCTCACCAACGTAAATACGAATTTAAAAAAACAATTATCATAATTGTATTATAAAAATTTACCTTTTAATGGGAGGATTGAACCTACAAAAAAAAATATATATATTTTTTTTAAATGTCATACATGTCATACTATACAAAAGGCTCATAACTATTCTTTCCAGTCAGCAAACACTTCCTCATCATCAGTTTGGCTTCCGCTCAGAACACTCCACAATACACCAGTTACACAGGGTTGTGGATTACGTGGCGTCTGCCCTAGAAAGAAAGTTTTATGCAACGGGGGCGTTCCTTGATGTAAGTCAGGCTTTTGACCGAGTTTGGCACGCGGGACTTCTTTATAAATTGAGACCGTTGCTTCCTCACACATATTATTTAATCATTCATTCATATCTAACAAACAGATACTTCGCCGTCCGTCAGGGCTCTGCTATCTCCTCAATAAGACCCATATTGGCGGGTGTACCGCAGGGTTCTGTCTTAGCTCCTTTATTATATACAATATACACATCTGACATGCCCACCTCCATCCACACAATGACAGCTACATACGCCGATGACACCGCCATCTTAGCTGCTGCTGACCTTCACATACACGCCTCATTTACACTACAACACCATCTCACACAAATTGAAAACTGGTGCAACACATGGAAAATCAAACTAAATACAGAAAAATCACAGCACATCACATTTACACTTCGACGAGAAACATGCCCCCCCGTTTTCATCTACGACAAGCCCCTCCCTCAAACTAATACTGTACGATACCTAGGACTGACATTTGATCGAAGACTGACATGGAATCCTCACACACGTCTCACACGAAACACGCTGAACCGTCGACTCAAAATACTCTACGGACTTCTAAATAGACGATCAAAATTAGACATGACACAAAAACGGAACTGTTATACTTACTTACTTAGACCATTATGGACATACGGATCACAGATATACGGTTCAGCAAAAACATCCAACATCAAACGAATTCAGGCATTTCAGTCAAAAACCCTCAGACTGATAACACAATGCCCCCCATACATAAACAACAGAACACTTCATAACGATCTTATGATACACACAGTACCCGACACAATACAAACTATTTACATACGTTTTTTTAGAAAACTTTACACACATACAAATCCAGAAATACGTACTTTATCTTCACAACACTTACCACAAAACCCCCCACAAAGGTTGAAGAGGAGGTGGAACCGCGACTTACTGCCACCTTAATTCCTATTCGTTCTTAATATTTTTATTTTTTTTTATTCTTTTACTTTATTTTCCTTCACTTTTATCATCTCTCTTACCCATGCCATCAAAGTTGTCTTTCAATTCCTTTTTATTTATTTATTTTTTTTTTTTTAATTATTATTATTATTATTTTTTTTTTTTTTATTATTTTTTTTTTTCCCTTGTCCTTATAAATAATATAAATATCCGTCCCGAGGACCTACCACTGGGTGGCCTTCCTCTCACATGCCATTCACGCCCTCGTCTCCATACCTACCAACATAGATGCTGGTTGTTGCCCCCTAGCAACAGTTGCATCTTTATGAATAAAAGCCAAAAAAAAAAAAAAAAAAAAAAAAATGTCATACAAATATCCACTCGTTTCTTTATCAACTGTGATTCATAGAAATAAGTCTAGAAAATAAAAAATAGAAATTAGGAAGCTGTCAACACAAATCTAAAAATGAGTAACTCGAACCCATAAATACCATTAGCAGTAAATTTTTGTATCACAATATTTATTGAGTGTGCCTTTTCCTTAATTTTTCAAAAATATAAGCCATTCATTATTAAAAAAGGTGAACTAAATCCATCCTGCTTGCATACCCTTTGTGAAAAAATTGCCTACTTGTTGAGTTGAAGGCATAATCCAAAATCATATCGAGATATGAGGACAACACCTATCCATTTTCAGACAAATTGGTCAAAGGGGAGGGGAGAATTAGAGGAGAGGCATAACTCATAAACTCAATAACAGCCGTTGTAATTAATGTATTGACACAAAATTTCATATGAATTCGAAATCCTATAAGGAAGACATTTATTAATTTTCAGCAGAATCGGCAGAAGAGAGGGGGGTTGAGAGTATGCATTCAACTCATAAACTCCAATATTTAAAGTCAAAACTCAATAAAGACACAATCTGTAAAATATCAGCGATTTCAGCTGAAGGGAAGGAAGAGTTCATGGGAGGGGGCTCAATTCGGAAACCCTAATAACTGCCGATGTAGTGCATTTATCGACACAACATTTAGTACGAGGATATAGGAGCCCATATGTAAGGCAACCGTTGAATATTGCGCAAACGGTCGACTGGTTGTGGAGGGGGAGCGAAAAGTTTATTGATTAATTCCTTCTGGGGAAGTACATTGCCGGTGATTCACAGACAACTTTTTTTCTTGTATTATGATATGTTTCAATAAGACAGACGATAAAACCAGATCGGTCGCTTTCAACTTACAATCAGGAAGGAAACATTTCTCAACGGTGGAAATCAGATATTATTGTCCTTATAAGATTAAATTGTAATCCGTTGAATAAAGCTAAGAAGTATGGAGACGTTTGGACGCTAAAGTTCTTGGAATCTCTTATGAAGTAGTTTCACATGACTCCAGTTCTTGAGATTCCAAAGAGCAGAAATGAAAAAACTTCCGGGCTTCAAATCTTGGGAAAAAATGGTTTTTTTTTTATAAAGTTTCAGTGAAGTTTCATAAAAAAGTTCTTATACCACACAGCAAAAAGTTTCATAAAGTTTTCCAAAAATATTTTACAAAATATCAATATAATTTTAGCGCTTTCAAGAACGTCTCAACTTCAGAACTGGTAAACCAATGTTCATCATACAGATGTCATTGTGTTTGTAATTAGTTAGCTTTTAGAGCTTACATAAATTAATAAACGAGGCCCTTAGTTTATTTTATCTGGGAGGTAAAATAAACTTAAGCACGCCGTCCTTCGGATGGGACGTTAAGCGATGGTTTCGATCCTGTACGATGTCAGGTACTCGTTAAAGACCCCTGCCCTAGGTGAATAAAAATTTAGGGTTGGCAAAATTTAGGACTCCCATAGTAGAGTCGGACTCATGTCCACCAGAGTGACGAAAGAGCGCTCTGGTAGTAGGCGATATGACCTCGTAGTTAAAGCCTGGGCATGAGTCATAAAACCTAAACCTAAGCTAAATTAATAAACAATAATAATATTAATCGAATCATAGATTTTGTGGTTTCTACTTGGACAATCCATGCTGTTCCCGGTGTGGGGTTCATGATCTCATAGAACATGTTTATCCTCCCGTCCCTTGTCCTTTCAGCTCTTCTCGGAAGCAGTAACATTGTGGTGTAGGGCAAATTCTTTGTTTCCTGTTCTATATCACAATTAGTGTCTAGATTTCGATTTTTCGTTTTTCATTTCCTTTCTAATCATTTTATTTAAGTATTTATTGTTTTATTGTTATTTATCTATTATTTTTCCTTAAGTAAACACATAGAGTCTTTGTTGGATGTGGCTAGCTGTTGAAACCATTAAAAATGAAAATATAAAAAATAAATGATTTATTTATTGAATAATTCTTTCTGTTTTTTCGAACTTCCGCCAATAACCATATGCATATGCCACTAATAAATAGTATTAATATCATATGAATATTTGAACATTAACCGTTGCCTTATTTTTCTATATCGTACTTCCATGAGATGAAATACAACCATTTCTGCATCTGGCTGCTGGCTATTTTTCACTTAACAACAATAACATACAGAATGAGTCTTGACAAGTGTCCCATACCTCAAAACGGTTAAAGCATTCATGTGTGGTTTTCCATGAAATTCAACAACAAAAAAAGGTAAGATATTTTATTTGAGAGCGTCGAATGGAACTTTAAGCGATGGTTCTGAGCCTGTACGATGTCAGTTACTCGTTAAAGACCTCTACCCTAAGGGAATAAAAATTTAAGGTACGCAAAATTTAGGACTTACATAGTAGAGTCGACGATAAAATGTGGCGACGAAAGAGTGCTCTGGTAGTAGGCAATATGACCTCGTTGTTCAAGCCCAGCCAACTACAGAAACGGATATGATTTTGGATATTGCCTCCAACTCAACAATTAGGCACTTTTTTACACAGAAATGCAAGTATGATGGATTTAGTTCACCTTTTTTTATAATGAATTGCTTGCATTTTTGAAAAATTGGGGAAAAGGCACACTCAAAAAATATTGTGATACAAAAATTGACTACTAATGGCATTTGTGGGTATGAGTTACTACCTTTTAGACTTCTGTTGACAGCTTCCTAATTTATATTTTTTTATTTTCTAGATTTATTTCTTTGAAACACAGTTGATGAAGAAATAAGTGAATATTTGTATTATAAGATATATATAATTATGTAGATTCAATCCTCCCATTAAAAGGTAAATTTTTATAATACAATTATGATAATTGTTTTTTTAAATTCGTATTTAAGTTGGTGAGCCGGTAAGGTACATGGATGGTACTTGGCTAAGGTTGCTGTTTCGTAATATCCTAGGCCAATAAACCTAGGAAGGCAACATTTAGGACTCCCAGAGTGGAGTCGGGCTCATGTCCACCAAAAAGACAGACAAGAGCGCTCTGGTAATAGGGCGATATGAGTTCATAGTTAAAGTCCGGGCATGAGTCACAGTAACTAAGAGCAAAAAATCTTTTTCTGAGGGATAATAAGGTTGAATTTCTTTGCAAAGTGGGGAGGACAGAAAAACATAAGTTAGATCGTAACATTAATAACTGGATGACATAACGTTAAATTTTCCTTGAATAATTCTGAGAACAATGTTGAAAATATTTTAGCAAGGTTTCGTTGGAATGTGAAATATTTATTCATGAGAATATGATAATGAGATCAGCTAGCACATTTGAAAAGTGCAAACTTTTGGTTGAGCGCTGCGTCGAATAAACTAAAACCGCGCTAGACTTGATGATTAAATCTCATTTTAAAGACGCCTTTTGTTTTTGTTTTTCCACCGATATATCATAATACTATACACAAATATCTGGGAAGTAAAAAACCCTTGAGCACGCCGTCTTTGGGCTGGAAAGTTAAACGAAGAGAGGTCTCGTGTTAAACAATATGACCACAATTTTTCTCCCTCACCTCTCTCAAATTCATTTTATACAATGGGAGCCGCGGGTTTCTGACCATTGCTATGATAAAAAAAGGAAATCCAATAAGTTAGAAATACGGCAGCCTTTCACGAAGTAATGATGTTAAAAAAGGGGATCTTGATGTGACAAAGAGGGGTATTGGGTTTCTCACTTTCAGGTTGACAACCGTTCCCAGGTAATATTCCCGTGGGCACGTCCATGTACTAACTACAGAGGCCCCTCAGCATCAAAATAACATAATCAAAGCGGCAGATAAAAGCGTTCAAAATATTTCTGGCGGTCTAATGTAGATATATATGTATATATAATATTTAAATTGTAGGAATATTGAGGGTCAGTCAAAGATGGAAAAAAACACTATTCAAATGCCAACGTTTCAATATATTTTATATCAACATCAGGGCCTACAAACATGGGGGGGAAATCAAGATTAGAATCAAAAATAAACAACAATTTTTTGGTTGATAAACATTACTGTAAAAATACATTATAACAAGTTAAAAATTGAAACTGACTTACTATGAATAATTACTAAACATTAAAATTAAATATGACTACATTACTAAACATAAACATTAATAATGGAAATAGACAAATAGGTGGAACACATAATAAAGAGTAAACATTAAAATGACTTACTATGAATAAGCAGGGTTGGGGAGAATGCATGTACACTGGATGGAGTCTTACATTGCAATGAAATGGTACAATAATACAGGGGTGCTGAAGGAAACAGGAGGGAGCTCGGAAAACCCCGTCATAACTGTCACATTACAGCAGAAATGTTGAAAGTAATATAAATATGTATTATTAAGGTTGTTTGTGTCTGTATACTCTAACATATATATATATATAGATAATTAATAAATAATAAAAAAATATATATAATACACAAAAAAATAAAAAAAATAGATAATTTAGATATTGGAGACAGAACTATGGTGTCAGCTCTTGCTAAGTAAATTGGCATAGCAATTACTTAGGTTATTAGTGTCTGTGTGGAAGTTGACAGTATCAAGTGTTCTAGCTATATTCACCATTTCCAATGTCAGTCTCTTATGATAATTGTGTTCTCTATGGAGTATTTTAGTGTTTATGTAGTCAAAATTATGTTTGTTCTGACTATGGTGTCGGGCTAGAGCGCTGCAGTTATCAGCATCAGTTTTAGTTTTGCAATAATATTTAAGCAGATTCTAAAATAGTTCAATCAGGAACTAGGGTAAGGAAAGGGGATATTGACTCTATGAAGATTTGTGGTGGTAAGGTCCGATGTAGCCAGGTCTGACATAATGACCGCATACAAAGACACCATGGCAAAACTCACTGGCTATGTACTTCCCCAGCAAGATTTAATCAATTAAGTTTTCGCTCTCCCTCCAAAGCCAATCGACCGTTTGGGCTAAATCTCATTTCATCTCATCATTTGTCTTACATAGCGGCTTCCGAATTCTAATAATAAATTTTGTGTCGACACATTCTTTTAATCGGCAGTTATTGAGTATTTAAGTCGAGCTCCTCTTCTCTGCCCCCCCCCCCCCCCCCCCCTCCTTCTCTTAGATAGTAGATGCCATCCTTATGAAGTTTTGAATTTAAATATAAAATCTCATGTCGATACATTCATTACTTCGGCAGTTATTAGGATTTTTGACCTGCCCCCCCCCCCCCCCCTGATCTCCCCATTCCCTTCGTCTGATTTTGTTAAAAATTTATAGATATTGTACTTGTAGGCCTTAGAATTTACATATGAAATTTCGTGTGAATACATTTATTACAAAATACATTAATTACAACAGCAGATATTAGAATTTTTGTGTTAAGCCTCCACCGTAATCACCCCTCTCCTTCAGCTTATTCAGTTGAAAATTAATGGGTGTCGTCGTTATAAAATTTTGAATTTATATATAAAATTTCTTGTTGATAGATTCTGTCTATCGGTCCACAGACAGACAGAATATTTTTTTCATTTTTGGAATCAAGAGGTGGAAAACATGAAATTCCGTTGAAAACTCCGTATCGGATTTTGTCACCGATTTCATAACTTCCCCTATACTTCGTATAGCTGAGGATCTAAAATGCTCAAATCGTATTCCAGGGACCCTGAAATGCAATTGAAGACAGGAGTATCAACTTTTTACGATATTAAAATGTTCTTGTAACGTTTCCTCTTGTCATGAGAATGGCAGAGATGGACCGAGGAAGATGCCCTATAATATAGTCTGCCACTCACAACAACCCACCATCTTAGCATTTTTCTAAAATATCTCAAGTAAATAATTCAGTTAGGGGCCAAGTATTATATAAGTTATGCATCTTCATTTATCATGTCTCTCTGAATATTCTGTTACAACTTACCAAAAAAGTAGCCGTAATACGTATTGTCAGTTTTTCTTCTTACGCCATTCTTAAACAGAATGTATTTTTTCTTTCTTATTGTCTACGTTAACTCACCCGTTCTGACATAACTGGGTTAATTCAAAATATGAAAGCCTTCTGCCAGAAATTTATAGCAGTATATTTTCTCATTCAGGTTTCATTTCAATTTGAATTTTTTTTTTTCTTTAAATACAATTTGTTATCAACACTTCACTTCTATTCTATTTTTAAAAAATGTCCTGATTTAGATCTGATTACATTTTAGTTGAAATCGGACGGAAATAATTACTTCGGAGTCTAAGTACATATTAGATACCCCTTATATTTATGACATAATCAAAAATCATAAAAAATAAACGTTATAGAGAATACAAAAAGGGTCATTTTATATGAAATTCTATTTTTCACAGGAAATAAATTAAAATATAAAAAGATGCCTAGGGGGTTTGAAATAATATTAATTTAAGAAAAACTGATGTAATGAAAAAATAAAATAAATAGATAAATATTACCACGGGAGTTCGGCATCCCAGAAAAAAAAAAAAAGTAAGAACGTCATACCCAAAAATCAGGCTCAGATAAAGCAGAAACAAGTTTCATAAAACTTAAGAAAATTTTCCTGAAAAAGTATTGTCTATTTCAAATTATTTCCATTACAAACTTCTTAAAAATATTGGTTGTATGCTTACATTTTTTTGAAAATCCCAACAATATCGAATTGACTCGGAAGTTGTGCTGGAATGGAAGTTTCTTTGTAAATAGGCTTCATACAGAAGATTTGACAGGGGTGGCAATGAAGCCCTCTGCCCTATTTGCAAATGCATGCTAAAAACCGTCGTGAAATGTCATTCTGAAACACTTTTTTTTATACGTTTGCTCAATTTACCCAAAAATGGTTAGTCCCATCGAAAAATTAGTTCTCACCTAATCTTTCTAATGAACTGGATCACATAACATTAAATTTTTCTTGAATAATTCTGAGAACAATGTTGAAAATATTTTAGCAAGGTTTATAATGTGAAGATTTATTCATGAAAATATGATCATGAGATCAGCTAACACATTTGAAAATTACAAACATTATTGAGAGCCACGTCGCGTGAACTAAAACCGCGCTAGACTTGATGATTAAATCTAATTTTAAAGACGCCTATTGTTTTTTGATTTTCTACCGATGTAGCGACGAAAGATGTCTCTGGTAGTAGGCGATATGACGTCACAGTTAAAGCCTGGGCATGAGTCATAATAACTATCTCTCTTTCCCCCGCCCCTTTCATATCCCGGACTATCATGACTTTCTTATACGGCCTTATGGAAGCCGCAGCTTGCTGACCACTCTAATAAATAGAAGACAGTAAACAGAGGGGCTCCGAAAATTAAATTTGGCTCGCCTTTAGCCCCTAACGTTTTCAATGCAACCTCTAAAAAGGAGAAAAGCTCCTCCACAAATACATATTAACCTCTAATGACAAAATTATGCAAAAACGTTTAATTGAATTCTGGAATGAGGGTCGTAATCAGAAAATATTTACATTATTAATGGAGATTTACCTTTACGAGTTCCTGTAAAGAGCTTATTTGGTAATAATCGTTAAACTTTATGCACAGACAGTACCAAAAGAATACCTGAAGGTTCTCATGGTCTGTATGCCGTTGGGTTGGGGTACGATGGCTGCATGTACAATGTACATGGTCACTATACCCTAACGAGGCTCTCCAGGCCAACATCTCTGGCCGACTTGCCTATTTTACATTATATTTTTTACATTTCCCCTCACCCACTTTTAAGAATTTTCGAGTAGCCATACCTCGGAAAATATTCATTTTTCAGAAAAATGAGTATGAACATCTTATTTTGGGCCAAAAAAGGTATATATATTTTTATTTTTTTTCCATTTTTGACCTAATTCTACAAGTTAGGAACCCCTGATAAAAGGCATGTTTCTATCCGTTCCTTTCATTTCAAACTCTATTTTTTTTAAATTTTCTATTGACGTCATTACTAACTTATTGCACAAGGTTTCATCAAAATTAGGTTAGGTTAGGTTTTATGACTCATGCCCGGGCTTTAACTACGAGGTCATATCGCCTACTACCAGAGCGCTCTTTCGTCACTCTGGTGGACATGAGCCCGACTCTACTGTGGGAGTCCTAAATTTTGCCTACCCTAAATTTTTATTCATCTAGGGTAGGGGTCTTTAACGAGTACCTGACATCGTACAGGCTCGGGACCATCGCTTAACGTCCCATCCGAAGAACGGCTTTCATCAAAATTGATTCACTAGAAGGCAAGTTGGAGATGACCCCCCCTCCCCCTGACTGCACTTTACCGCTAAGACTAAAGGCAGCATATACCAACCACACTTACAGACCACTCCCTCTTCTCAAAATCATTTTATACTGGCATTACTGCAAAGTACTGATGGCACTGGTATTTTATTGTGCAGCATAATATAAGCGGTATCTTGCTTGTAAAATATACTTAAGCCATAATGATTAATAGAGTCGACAGTATCTTTTCAATGTAGAAGGAAATCGAGGTTCTGTTGTGTAACAGAAAATGCAAAATTTGGTCAACGTTTCGAAAACTATTCATTTTCTTCTTCAGGGCCTACAGATATTATGTATTGGGAGTCCGGGCGCGGGGCGGATTGAACATTTTCCCGGTATTTCAAGGTCGATGCTCCACAAGCCCCACTGCGTTCAATTGAAAACTTCGAAATAATAAACATAAAAGAAGACAAGTCTACCTTTCACCCAACTTTAAAAATCTAACTTTTTTTCTTTTATTTCGATATAACTTTGTTTGTACTCGTTTGTACCAAAAAAATATTTCTTTTGTACCTCAACCAAAAAAAAAAAAGATATGACGTCCGAAAGAAATTGGCTAGAAATACCTTTTAACTGGAGAGAAAACTGACCTAGCCTATTATAATATTCTTCAAAAATTAACCCAAACAAAATCTTAAAGACAACAAACAAAAAATAAAGTTTCTGAAAAAAAATTAGAATTCTGCTGAAACCGGAAGAGGGCTAAAAAAGTCAAAGACGGCCAATGCTCGCAACAACACGTGGTTTGCAAATTCAAACTCCGTTTTCGCCTACTGCAAATTAAATATAAACTTTCCAAAAATATTCATTACACAGAGAATCAACGACACTACGTAAGTCTTATCTGAGAACATTCAAAACGAGATAAGCTCAAAGCAACATTCCTATTTTTTGCTTGAGGGCGCTGCTAGCTCAGCGGTATGCGTGCTTGTCTTCTGAGCTGAAGATCGTGGGTTCAAAATGAGACCGAGGCCCTTAGTTTATTCTATCTGGGAGGTAAAATAAACTTGAGCATGCCGTCCTTCGGATGGGACGTTAAGCTGTCCCTAGCCTGTGCGATGTCAGGTACCCCTTTAAAGATCCCTACCCTAGATGAATAAAAAATTTAGGGTAGGCAAAATTTAGGACTCCCACAGTAGAGTCGGGCTCATGTCCACCAGAGTGACGAAAGAGCGCTCTGGTAGCTCCATATGACCTCGTAGTTAAAGCCCGGGCATGAGTCATAGAACCTAACCTAACTTATCTTTTGCTTGTACTATTTAGTAGAAAGAGCATATCTAAAAGACCATGTTTTTTAGACATTTTTTCTCGAGATTTCAGAAAGTACCCGATGTGCCCAGGCCAAAAACCACTTTTTCCTTCTTGTGAACAGAATTGGAAAAAAAAAAGAGAAAAGCTTTTAAACAAGTTTTTTTTACTTAAAAAATTCTAATCTGTTAATGAATTTGTTTTTACTCTCGAATAACTTTAGTATAAGAAAGTTTTGCAACCGTGAAAAATCCGAGATTGAGTTTTCAACAAAATTTCACGTTTCAAGTTCCCTGAGCGCTTTAATTCAGAAACGATTATAGTACGAGTATGAAAAACAAAAGTCTGTATGTTTGTGAACACAACTCCCGATAGAGTGAATGTATCGGTACGAAACTTTATATGTGAATCCAGAACCCTCTATCCACGACGCCTATTGTTTTTCAGCCAAATCGACCAAAGGGAAGGGGAGATTAAACATTCAAATCTGCTAAGTTCTGTTAGAATTAATGTATCGAAACGAAATTTTATATGTGTGGTCAGAACGCCAAAAGGACAACACTCATTTATTTTCAGCCGAATCGACAAAAGGGGAGGGGGGTTCCTGCGAAAAGTTAATTGATTAATTCGTTCTGGGGAAGTACATTGCCGGTGATTCCCCTAATACTTTTTATTCACTTCTTACACCATTTTCACATTATACGGACTGATTTAGGATTACGTCCAGCGTAAGTGGGGACTCTCCGAAGATGGACGTTCTGGTAGTTACGCCGATATTTGTAAACAACCTACGTTCGTACGAATCTGCGTAGTTAGGTACTTCAGAACGAGAGAGCAGATAATGGATGGACAGAATTCAGCAGAAAAAGAGATTCTGGATATTCCATCAACTTTAAATTAAATTGTGAAATTGGATGTGGGGTGAGGTGAATGGCAGAAGTTGGCACCTTTCAAAAACAGACGGCACCTACAAGATGTGAAGCGACATATGGGCGGGTTGGCTGCCAAGTGGTGTATGTCCAAAATTGCAATTTTTCAGGAGAGCCTATTTTAAAGTTATCACCACTCCATAAATCCAGAGTTTCTTTTTTTTAGGCTTATTTTTGGCCTAAAAATACAATTTAAATGTATACTTTCGCTCATAGTGCAAAAATCATTTTTACAAATTTGCTAAGTATTTTAAAATTTAAAATGTCATATCAAAATATTTTCTGAAAACAGCACTTTTAACCAATATTTAACACATGGATGGGCCATGGATGTCTTAAATAATTATATATAACACATTGACATGGCTAATATGCATCGTACATAAAGCCAAAAAAAAACAAAAAAAAAAAACAATATTTCATAAAATATAAAATTGGGAAGGGAATGAGATTGAATACAAGTTGAAATATTGCAATAACTTTCGTTGTATTATTTATACATCCTAGGTAATGGTTTTTAAAATAATTCAAAAAGTAACAATTTCTGGATTCACCATGGCTTTTTCAGTCTTCGTCACAAATTTCGTAAACCCGGAATTTATTTGCTCTTCGGGCTTCTCCCATAACTTGGTACCAGTCCTTGGGTATGTAAATAGTTCTTTTCTTGCTGGCAGTTTCAACACATCCAAAGTCGCCATCATTAGGTAGGTCTGAGTGACCTGATACCAAAAAAATTTGTTCAATGGTTTCGATGATGTTATCATTAGACTGTACAAAACGCAGAAGCGCGAGGGCTACGTTTCGATTTCGGTTCTGTCCCGTACAAGAACCTGAATAAATCACAATGTGCTTTATAGATGGCTTGGAACACAATACTTGTTTTTAAATGAGTCAACAACGATGATGCAATCTCCAGTGAGCCTCTAGATGCAATCTTGCAGTTGGACCTACACCACTTGATCTCCAAACTGATCGGTCGTTGGATTTGGAGTTGTAACATTAAACGCTATCTGTGGGTCGGCTATTGAACTAGGATCTACGCCACTTGACAAGTAGATAGATCTGTATCCAGGTTATTTAATAGCGGTGTTAGTCCATTTTCCCATTTTTGTGACCTACACCACTTGGCAGCCAACCCGCCCATATGATTCTGGGTACTGAGGCGTTGGACAGTTCGGGGAAAGGCGACAAAGTGAAAAACATGTATTCTATGTAACATCGGAAGTTTCCCGGGGGGGGGGAGGGGAAAACAATTTTGAGCAGGGGGGGGGGGGGGGGGGGGCAAAGTTAGGCTACGAAAGGGGGGTATAGACTACCGGGGGCACAGTCCCCAGTTTCCATGGTTAGCGCTGCAGACTTTTTGTTATTAATTTGGGAGACTCGGACCTCTAGAAGCTCCCTCTGAGGTAACCACTGACTGTAATATTTAATCTAAGGGGTTAGTTCCGCCAGTAACTAAACAACAACTAAACACAAAATCTGACACGATTTTCACCCCACTCAAACTACTTCCACATACTCACAAACGGAAAAGACCAGAAGACGGACACACGGACCACCGCCCAACCAAGCGACATAGGATACAATACCCATAGATACATCATACATTATAATAATACATACCCACCCAGACATGAGACATTGATATATATTCGCTCCACCAACTCCGACCCCTTAATTACACCTGTAAACAGATTACCTGAGACCAAACTCACAGACAAACAGACTACCTGACACGGACCACAGAGATAAACAAATTACCTGAAACGGACCATTATAAGACAACAAACACGGACTAACCTCAGTACAACATTAACAGTGGCTTGAAGATGATGTCTTTACATCGAAAGCGCTCGCCCACAGTACTCGACCAGCAGCCAGTGACGACGGTATCCACCGAAAGGTATGACAACAGTAATATTTAAGTTGATTTTACATGAGCAGCAAAAATGCAAAACGCAGCAGCAGCAAATGCACGCTGTATTTTCTGTGCTTTTAGAATTAAATGACTCACAGCCAATAGTGTGCATTTGCTGCTGTTGCGCTTTGCATTTTTACTGCGCATGTAAAATCAGCTTTAAGAGTATAAAGTATAACATAAATGACGGTTTTGAGCGAGGAAATGAAATGATCGAATTCATATATATTTAAATAAATGTAATAACTAAATGTAACTTGTTTTGTACATGCACATTTATGTAACAGCACACTGCTGATTTAGGAATCAGACGCACGGGAAATTTGAAGATCCTATTGGTAACTTGCAAGCAATCCATTTTTAATAAAAACTATTTTTTTATTTTATTTATATTTTATTTTTTTTATATATATATTTTTTTTTTTATTATTTTTTTCTTTCCGGGTGCTCCTGACCCCTTAGGGGGGTCGGTCACATCACCCTATGTTCTTCCGGCTCTTTACGCAGAGTGATCTTGGGTCGGTGGTCGGTGGGGCCCCCGGCACCGGGTTAGTAGGCTTTCTTGATTCTCCGCCAGGAGGAGACGAACCGACCAAAAGCCAGGTAGGCCTCTGTCATCAGTCCCGGCAGGTCCAGTCCCAGGTACGATCCTGTCTGGCGAATCATCGCCGCCCTGTGCACGTCATATAGCGGGCATTCGAGAACTACGTGTTCCGAAGTCTCGACGCCGCCACACGAGCAGGCAGGGCTGTTCTTCTTCTTAAAGAAGAAGAGCTTGACGCTGAAGTCGCCGTGACCTGATAGCATTTGTTTATTTAATTTTTATCTTGGTTTTCTTGCTCGTCAGGGGGGGGGGGCACGCGCGCCCCCCTGCCTCTCCCTGGCTACGCCCTTGGTTCATTCCTTTCCAAGTTAATGGGGTTTTGAAGTTATGTCCTTCTCCAAGTCTCCACGTCTCACAGTGGTCAAAAACTGACTTTTTCAAGACAAAAGTCTGCCCAGGCTGTTCTACTGATCGTATCAAGATGAGACCAACATCATTTCATTCACAAATGAATTCACTTTCACCTCATTTATACAAAAAATTTTTATCAACTTATAAAAACATTATTTTATGAAGAAAATTATAACTTTTTGGAAAAATTTCAGAAAATACCCTGCCATTCAGCGAATTTTGCAGATATTTTGATTAAATTTTTTTTGTTAGATTCACAATTAAAAGCAAGTTACCGCGGTGAAACTCGGGAATAAACATAACAAATAAATAATTTATGGTGATTTTTTAAAAAATTTCAATTTTTTTCAAACTTTTTCTTATAACTAGAGAAATATTGGAGATAAGTGAGTCCGAGTTGTGCTGAAAATGTTTGTTTATGATCCTCCTTGTATGTACAAGAGTTCATATTTATTTGATTAGGTTCATCCTTTTAATTAAATTTTACGCGTTATGGTTTACCAATTTTTTTTAAACACTTGGACCTTAGTAAACTCAACGTAGAAAAATCAATTTTTATCCAACTTAATATCTCTTGTTGACAAAAGGTAAAGAAGGCCTGCCTCAAAAAAAGTTATATAACAAAAACCCAAAAATTTCATATTTTTACCAATTAATTCATATAATTTACTGTTAAGAATTTTTTTTTTAAGAAGGCTCTGGACATCTAATGTCATATTAGTACCCTATCAAACTCGTTTATTTATACGTCTAGTTGAAACAATATTATTTTCATTTTTAATAATTATTTGGTGGGTATTTTACAATATATGACTGTAAAAGATGTCAGAAAAACAATAATACGTACTTTAATCAAAAATTCGCACTCCCGAAAATATATTAAGTATAATGATGACAGAAGAAGCTCAGTAAGCTGGAAACAAAGACTTTAGGTGTTTTAGAGAATATACGTAGTACTAGAAAATGCTCAATTATAGCCGGTAATGAAGATCTCATTCTCAATTTATTGGTATCATCTGATCCAATGATTTAGCGAATACGAACTGAATGGCTTAAGTCAGAAGTTGAACTGGACCAAGAAGCGAGGGGGCTAATTAAAAATGTAGAGCCGATGGACATCGATCCATAGGGTAAAGTGTAAGTTTGCATGGCACGGTATTATGTATGTACTTACATTGCACATCCTAAAAATAAAAAAACATTTCTTTTCGGGTTAGTATTAAAAAGTGGCAGAACCGCGGAAAGGTGGACAGTAATTAAATTAAAAAATAAATTTATCTTAATTTAAGAAAAAATTATTTTTCTTAAATAATTAAGAAAAATAGTTTTCTTAATTTTTTTCTTAATCAATCATTTAATTTCATAATATGAACATAAACTTTATCGTATTTTTTTTTTTTTTTCAATGTGTAATAATAATCTGTAAGATGCTCAAATTATATCAATTAAATATGTATATACTATGTCCGATATTTTTAAGGCGGAGTGATGAGACGATACGGATCTATTTCAGATTCTAATGTAATGACATAAGAGCCTATTGAAAGCATGTTAAATATAACCTCTTAATTGTTACTTAAATCCTAATCATAGTTTGTGTGTAGAGCCACATTAATGTGAGTCTCCACACGTATTAGGTGTTGGTGGTATTCCACTGGCCCGCTGATGCGCCTTCTCTAACGCTGACCAGGACATGCAAATACCCGGAAGCATTAATTATGCCTCTCGGTATGCAAATTATAATAGATGAAGACTAACCATGAACAAAGGACTTAAGAATGTATTTAATGAAGAGGTTCCGATTGAGGCAGATATCAGTCAGAAACCAAAAATACCTAAACAAGAATATTGCTCTCTGGTCACTTTTGTTTTTCATGATCAATCCTTTTTAAAACGGTTCTAAACAAACGTTGGCCACATTTAAAGCGGTACGAATCGACCGTTGGGGCAGTACAGTTTATACTTCAAGTGGACTACGGTGGTCAGGTCCTACGTTAAAAGCGATTGATCATTAATGTTATTATCAAGCCCAGAGAAATGGACAACCACTAAGGTAGGTTTTTCTGACATCTTTTACAGTCATATATTGTAAAATACCCACCAAATAATTATTAAAAATGAAAATAATATTGTTTCAACTAGACGTATAAATAAACGAGTTTGATAGGGTACTAATATGACATTAGATGTCCAGAGCCTTCTTAAAAAAAAAATTCTTAACAGTAAATTATATGAATAAATTGGTAAAAATATGAAAGTTTTGGGTTTTTGTTATATAACTTTTTTTGGGGCAGGCCTTCTTTACCTTTCGGCAACAAGAGATATTAAGTTGGATAAAAATTGATTTTTCTACGTTGAGTTTACTAAGGTCCAAGTGTTTAAAAAAAATTGGTAAACCATAACGCGTAAAATTTAATTAAAAGGATGAACCTAATCAAATAAATATGAACTCTTGTATATACAAGGAGGATCATAAACAAACATTTTCAGCACAACTTGGACTCACTTATCTCCAATATTTCTGTAGTTATAAGAAAAAGTTTGAAAAAAATTGAAATTTTTTAAAAAATCACCATAAATTATCTATTTGTTATGTTTATTCCCGAGTTTCACCGCGGTAACTTGCTTTTAATTGTGAATCTAACAAAAAAAATTTAATTAAAATATCTGCAAAATTCGCTGAATGGCAGGGTATTTTCTAAAATTTTTCCAAAAAGTTATAATTTTCTTCATAAAATAATGTTTTTATAAGTTGATAAAATTTTTTTGTATAAATGAGGTGAAAGTGAATTCATTTGCAAATGAAATGACGTTGGTCTCATCTTGATACGATCAGTAGAACAGCCTGGGCAGACTTTTGTCTTGAAAAAGTCAGTTTTTGACCACTGTGCAGAACACCCTGTCTTGTATGGGACCGTCGCGACGGTCCCATCCAAGACAAGGTCTATGGGTGGGGCCCCCGCCAGCACCTGTAGCGCAGCCGTGGAGACTGTACGGTAGGCTTTGGTAATCCTGAGGAGGGCTGCTCTTTGAGCTTGAAGTAGCAACGTACGCCGTCGCTTGGTGGGGTGAACCCACCATCCGGCAGCGGCGTACCTTGCTACTGCCTCGAAAACCCCGGTGTAAATAGTTTTACACGCGGAGTAGCCGAGACCCCACGTCGCTCGGGCTAGGTAGCTCAGAGCGTTAAAGGTAGCTGTTGTCCTATCCTTGATGGCAACAGCGTGGGGCGTGACGTTGAATCCCGGCCCAATCCCCACACCCAGTTACGTGATCACGGCCGGAAATTCAATGCGTCGGTCGTGTACTGCAAGAACCAGGGGGTGGCGGACGTCTATATTTCCTCCAATTTTTCTTACCTCTGAACACCACAGACATAGTGAACTGAAAACTGTTCTAGAAGATTTTTCGGACAAAATGCTAGAGCACAAATTACATCAATTAATAATTACATTAATTATTAATAAAGTATTTTACCTGCAAACATATCCAGCAGAACACCGCCAATGCTACAAATTACATCAAACTCTCCCTTATTAATAAAGTATTTTACCTGCAAACATATCCAGCAGAACACCGCCAATGCTACAAATTACACCAAACTCTCCCTTATTAATAAAGTATTTTACCTGCAAACATATCCAGCAGAACACCGCCAATGCTACAAATTACATCAAACTCTCCCTTATTAATAAAGTATTTTACCTGCAAACATATCCAGCAGAACACCGCCAATGCTACAAATTACATCAAACTCTCCCTTATTAATATTTTTTTTTGTAAAATTAACATAATTGCCAGTTCTTTTTACAAATGTTGAATGATATTCTTCAAGTGATTTGATTCTCATTGTTTTATTTATTGGTTTTCTCAGCTCTTTCCATGTTGTTCCTGTTTTCAAAAAATATTCCCAGTTAACAATTTGTGTCAACTTGCTCACATATTATTTCATATCGAAGAGCTAATTCTAATGCCCCGTCCAAAAATTCAAGTAATGAGCTTTTTGTTTTTTGCGTCGAATGGTAAAAATCTTCCTTCTACAAATTTGGAATACCCTGCATCAGCAAAAATATCTTTTGTTTAATCGAAATAAGGAACATTCGGAATTCTATTACCATTTGAGCAAAATAAACCCTTAAATATTCCCTGTTAAAGGGTATAGCGGGATAAGAGTGCAAAAACTGCCCCCAACGACTTTCGAATGAACAATTGACAGACAGTTAGCGTCAGCCGATGTTCATAAGACGTCGGAATTACATAGTACGTCGGTAAAATTATATTACAATTGTTTGTTTTACTTATTTCAGCTGTTATAAAGCTATTGTTTCATGTTTAGAGCAAAAATATCTCCTGTAAACAGCGGGCGCCGGTAGCTCAGTGGTATGCGTGCTTGACTTCTGAGCTCAAGAACGTGGGTTCGTGACCGAGGCCCTTAGTTTATTTTATCTGGGAGGTAAAATAAACTTAAGCATGCCGTCCTTCGGATGGGACGTTAAGCGATGGTCCCGAGCCTGTACGAAGTCAGGTACTCGTTAAAGACCCCTATCCTAGGTGAATAAACATTTAGGGTAGGTAAAATTTAGGACTCCCACAGTTGAGTCGGGCTCATGTCCACCAGAGTGACGAAAGAGCGCTCTGGTAGTAGGCGATATGACCTCATACTTAAAGCCCGGGCATGAGCCATAAAACCTAACCTCTCCTTTAAACTCTGTAATTGATAATAAACCAATTAACAGTGTAAATGGCGACTGACATACCCCTTAGTCCTTACCACCATGGATTTCATCAGACAGAGAGGGCGCGGTAGAACTTCTACTCCAACATTGGATCCAGCGAAAATGTGGCGTCCAATAGTGGCTCCAGTTACCACCGCCACAAAAAATCCAACCGCGATTGTCGGTGGCGCTTGGAATGCATCTTTAGCTAAGATTGCATGCGCTGCTCCTTGAAGTCTTGAATGGTCACTGACCCGAGATAATTCTCTACGGTTTTCCACCAACAAGATTAGAGGGTGAGACTTCCCGGTAAACATAATGGTTATCGTATCAAAATAAACTAATTGACAATGACGTAAAAAGTAATAATAACGAAAATGTATAAATAGAATACATAAAACATACTTTGAATATAAAATAGATTTCAGAGGGCGCCGGTAGCTCGAAGATAGCATGATTGGCTTTTGAGCACAAGATCACGGATTTGAAACTTCCCGAGGTCCTCAGGTTTCTTATCTTGGAGGGGACAAAACATTTATGAACCTGGGTAGGCAAAATTTAGGATCGGACTCATTTCCAAGAGCTCTCTGGTAGTAGGCGATATTACCTCATAGTTAAAATCAGTCACAATAAATAAAATTATTTTCTTAAATTTCATAAATTATTTCATCTTATTCAATTATATCGTTATCGATACTTTCAATAATCGATACATTCTAGATGCACATTTCAATTATAAAAAATAAAATGAACCTAGTAAATTTAATGCTAGTGAGGAAAACAGAAACAAAGTTTCACATGGAACATGGAGCTTCTGTAAACCTTGGAGTATTAGAATTATATCATCAATATACATGCATTTTTTATTTTTATTTATTTCATTACCATTTGATACGAGTATTCCAGTCACTGATAAATCTCTCAAGACAAAATTGTACATTAGGGGACATTTAGAAACTGCAAATGGACTGTTCAAAATTACCTGTAATAAGAAAATATTATATTTACCTTGGAAGTTGAATCATTTATGGTGACAAAATTTGAAATACTTACCTCTAAAAATTCTGGTTTCCAAACAGCAATAAAGAAAATAGGACCAAGCCAAAATGTTCGTAGTCCTTCGGGAAACGGTTCGGTCATTGCAAATAGACAGTAATAAAAATCTGAAACATACAACAAGGTTAGGTTAGGTTTTATGAATCATTCCCGGGCTTTAACTATGAGGTCATATCGCCTACTACCAGAGCGCTCTTTCGTCACTCTGGTGGACATGAGCCCGACTCAACTGTGGGAGTTCTAAATTTTGCCTACCCTAAATTTTTATTCACCTAGGGTAGGGGTCTTTAACGAGTACCTGACATCGTACAGGCTCGGGACCATCGCTTAACGTCCCATCCGAAGGACGGCGTGCTTAAGTTTATTTTACCTCCCAGATAAAATAAACTAAGGGCCTCGGTCGGGCTACGAACCCACAACCTTGAGCTCAGAAGGCAAGCACGCATACCACTGAGCTACCGGCGCCCTCCTTACTTTCTTACACTTTAGTAATAATAATAATAATCTTTATTCCATTTGAAATAAAATACATTTCATTGGAGTTCAGCCAGCCTTCTTAAATAAAATTGAAAGATATAAAAAAAATATATATACAAGTGAGAATAAATTTAAAAACAAAAAAAATAAGCTACTGTGAAAAAAAAGAAATGAAAATTGACATGGTTAAGTATTGTGATGAAATAATTATATTAAAAAAATGGATAAATATGGAAATACAAATTAAAAAATTGCTTCCTCTTGACTTTTGAAATAAGGCAATCAATAATAATATTTAAAACTACATTACAATAAATCCTGAGAATAGAAAAAAAACTAAAAAAAAAAGAAAACACGTTCACAGAAAAAATTTAAAAACAAAGAATGCAACATTATTGCTTATATAGATACCAATCTCTGAGCAAGGGTTGACCTTATTGGTCCACACATAAACGGTATATACATATACATACACATACATATACACTCATATATATGTATAGAGACAGATATAATATATAAAAGTTTATATATCAAAAGAAAAAAAAATATATATATATATAAAAATATAAAAAATACAGCACCATGAAATAATATCTATGAGCTACCCAGTATTGCTTTTCTATGTTGGAGAGCCTCAGTTAGGTAGAGATAGAGAGAGGCGAGGTGGTCCAAGTGGTCCACAGCCAGGAGGGCGGCCATCCTATGAGGGGCGGCCTCCTGGGGAGGGGGCAAGTACCTAGCCAGGAGCCTATCCCTGAGTGGAGAGTAGGCAGGACAGTGGAGGAGCATATGGGCCAGGTCATCTCTCACAGTCTCATCAGCACACAGGGGGCATATCTGTTCAGGCTGTAGCACGTGTCGCTCCCCCTGAACAAGCAGCCTTATGTGCTTACTTCCTGCCATTCTGACCTGTACGAGCACCCTCATCTTGGCTATGTTACAGTTCAGACGGAGGTAGCCCTCCCCCGAACCCAAGCTACTGACACATCTATAGTGGGGGCTATAAGAGGAGTTAAGCACAAAGTCTATATCCTTACAAATCCAGTGATTCTCATAAGCCTGAATCAGATCTCTCTTGTTTGACTTTACTGTCTGATAGTCTTGTCCCTCCCATATATTGAGCGCTCCTATCTCCACCAAACAATTGCGAAGTTCGACAGCCCAGTTGAAAGGAATGGAGTTCCAGTCGATAAGCTCCCGCAATCTGAGGTAGCAAGCCTTTGGCAAGCGATCCTCCGACATGCCCAACAACTCTATCCACCAGCCCAGCATCCTCCCGAATATCTTGACTCGAGAGTGGACTCTACCTGTTTCCATCCTTACATATGAGTTTGGAGTGTTCAAAGGCAGGTTGAGGAGGGTTTTGAAAAAAGTCAGCTGTCCCCTCTCTACGGTGTCCCAGCATTGACAGCCCCAGATCTCCGACATGTACAACAGGACACCTTCACTAATTGACTCATACAACACACATTTAGTATCCCAGGAGTCAGATTTGCTACCTCGTAGAATACTGAACACAACGGTGTTTGCTATTACAGATTTAGAGAAAAAAACATGACCTGCTTGAGAAAATTTGCCAGAACTAAATACGGGTACCCCGAGATAAGTAAACGTTCTGACCTCTTTAATAGCTGCATTTTGGTACGTTATTGGATTAGATTTTGATGGGCGGCCTTTGTGAAACTTTAGAACAACTGTTTTGTCAATGTTGACTGTTAAAGAATTGTTGTTACAGTATTTCTCAATAATCCTCAGTTTAGATTGAGCATCAGTCCTGGAAAAAGCCAGTATCGTCATATCGTCCGCATATAATTGAAGTAGTAGATCCCTATTTTTGTAGACGTTAATTCCTTGGCCCCCCTCTGCTGTAATATAATCAACAATGTCAGCTACAAAGAGAGAAAACAGTAAAGGACTCAGTATTTCTCCCTGAAGTACACCCTCGGTTACGGGTATTTCGCAGGAATGCTGGGCTCCCTCTGTGACAGTTAAGGTAGCTACGTCATAGGTAGACTTCAGTATCCTCAACAACTTTCCGCTTATCCCCAGACCGTAAAGTTTAAACCAAAGCTTGTCATGGCAGATTGAGTCGAAGGCGCGCCTAAAATCCACAAATAATGCCCAGATCTTTCTCGTTTTGAGTCTCAATTGAATGTTAACCGCAGTGATTAGCGAGAAAACGGCGTCCCTATATCCTCTTCCCTTCCGGAAACCCATCTGTTCCTCCGGTATAAGCCCTCTACTCTCAACCCATGTGTTTAGACGATTAAAAGGAATAACTGTAAACATTTTTATGATTGAGTTAAATATGGCCAATCCCCTATAATTAGAGGGATCCGCTCGGTCGCCCTTTTTTTTGTATAAGAGTTTCATCCTAATTTTTGACCATGCTTGGGGGACATCTTCATTGTTCCAGATTTCATTAAATAAATTTAAAAGGTAATGGGACCAGGCGGGAGGTAGCGCTTTAAAACATTCATTTGGAATTGGATCAAGGTCGATAGCCTTATTGTTTTTACTTTTGTCTATGCTAGCGAGAAGTTCGTCCATTGTAATGTTATAATCAAAATCCGGTGAAAAAAAAACTGAAAAAAGAGAAATGGTTATTTAATTTAGGCGGGAATACAGTCTTGTAAAAATGTTCCCATTCTTTTATAGTGATGGTGGGTTTTTCCGATGTTTTGGGGCGAAATTTCTTGATACACTGCCAAAATTCTACAGGATTTTTTACGTTTCTGATCGATTCTTTTATATTTTCAAAGTATATGAATTTGTTAGTTTTGATAAGAGTTTTGTAATGTTTTTTCTGGTTAAGATAGAGTTTAACAAGTTCTTGTATAAAATCGGATCGTTGACAAAGTTTCAATAAGCGAGAGACTTCTTTCTTAGCTGATTTACATTCGGCATTAAACGAAGGTTTGTTTTTACTCAAGTTGTGACTGTTATTATAGAGCATCATGCCTGCCTCTTTCATTTTGTCTTGTACAGTATTGTTAAAATTATTATATAACTCAGTTATTGAGTCGCTCTGAAAATATATACTGTCCGAATTACTCATGAGAAGATAGAATTTAGCCAGCCTCTCCTGGTTTCGGCTAACAGACGAAGCTTGAGAAAGGACATCAGGGCTGTCCGGAGGTTCGTAAGAGTGGAGCGATGGGATAAACAGGCTGAGGGAACAGAGGAGGTGATCAGAGAAATCAGAAATATTAACGATCTCAAGGTGCTGTATAAATGGAATACATGAGGGGGAGGCCCAGACAGTGACGACGAGGCTACATCCCTGGGGACCCATGTAAGTGTATCTGGCGGGAGTGTCTCTGGGGCTCCTACCATTGCAGACAAACATGCCTAGCTGTTCCATTGCCCCTACCAGACCTCTACCCCGGCCGTTTGTCTCTTTATCATAGGACAATCTACTTCCGGATAAATTAGAACTTAGAAAAATATTATTATCTAGAGTATTAAGTTCGCCAATTCTAGCATTAAAGTCCCCCCCAATTATAATATTTACATTAGGATGGTTACAGACAACATCATAAAATTCTGATATAAAAGTATCAATAATATAATCATTCTCTCTGCCAGGTTTCCAGTAAACAGTGCCCAATATTAAACTAATTTCACCGATTTTGACAAGCAAACAAAGCCACTGACTATTGGATATTAACACTTTATCGCAAGTTACAACACTTTTCTTCAGAAACACAGCCAGGCCCCCGCTCGCTCTCCCAACACTGTGTGTCTTCACCGCTTTGGTCGAGTGTACTTCGTATTGGTCCAGGAAAGAAGGGGGATTCCAGTTGTCGCTGTGAAGCCAGGTTTCAGAGAGACAGATCAGGTCCAGTTTGACAAAATTATTTATTTCCGTGGGTAGCATGTTGAACAGAGTATTGAAGCCGTTTACGTTCCAGAAACCGATTTTGGCCGAGGGTGACTTTGGTCCTTTACCTTTGGATTTACCAGAGGGGACCGCGGCATTAAAAAACGCTCTATGTTCCCGGCTTTAATTTTCTTTAATTTTCTCTTCCGTGAGACAGATGGATCTGAGATAGACTGGTCGGTATCAATATTATCATTGTCTGTTTCATAATCCGTGGGTACGCCGTTTGAGTCCTACGCTCTTTCTTCTGTGCTAAATTGAGATAGATCCTCTTCGCATCTTATTACAATTGCCGGACATCCTTCAACTTTACGAACCCTGATTAGGCTACTCCGAAACCAGACAAATTTAACCATTCCTAATTTTTGTAGTTTTTTACCTTTTTTGAAAAGACCATAGGTATCTTTATTCATATGTTCGGATACGTAAATAGGAAGATTTGTTGATTCAGAACTAGAGAGAGAAAACAGGCCAGTATTAAGTACCTTTCTTTTGTTTTTACAAGCGGCCAGAAATTCATTTTTGTCTGAGCTTCGTACAAATTTCAAAACAATTGATGGTTCGTATTTTGAACTAATTCGTTTCATACGGTAATAGCTGCCTATTTGATCCCTTTTCAGCTCGAAACCAACAGCATTAGCAATGGTTTTGATATTTACAAAACTATCAATACTATCGGAATAAGGTACATTTTTAATTTGCACTTTATTAGAGTTTGTTTGATTTTGATATTCTTGAAATTTGACTTTTATCTGTCTAATTTCTAGTTTCAGGGATTTATTTTCTTTTTTCAGTACAAGTTGCTCTTTTTTATTTTAATGAGGTCCTGATTGATTTTTTTTAAATTAGAACTTATATTTTCTTCAATAGTGGACATCGTGGAGGAGGTTTTCTGGTTGTCAACTTTTATCTGGGCCAAGTCCGATTTGAGGGAGCTAAGCTCCTGGAACAGGTCCCCGAGACGGTCCAGGATCGCACTGCTAAGAAGGGAACCCCCACCACTCCCATCTGCGTCTCCCGTTGTCATGGTGATCCCGCCACTTGCTTCACTCTTATCCCCCATGTTCGTAGCCCGACCGAGGCCCTTAGTTTATTTTATCTGGGAGGTAAAATAAACTTAAGCACGCCGTCCTTCGGATGGGACGTTAAGCGATGGTCCCGAGCCTGTACGATGTCAGGTACTCGTTAAAGACCCCTACTCTAGGTGAATAAAAAATTTAGGGTAGGCAAAATTTAGGACTCCCACAGTAGAGTCGGGCTCATGTTCACCAGAGTGACGAAAGAGCGCTCTGGTAGTAGGCGATATGACCTCGTAGTTAAAGCCCGGGCATGAGTCATAAAACCAAACCTAACCTAACCTTATCTCCCATGTTACGTAACTCCAAAAATGAATCTAGCTTCAAATCCCAAATAGTATACGTATTTTATTTCACTTTTCACTAATAGACACAAAATTAAATAGAAATCTACTTACATATTCCGATAGATCAGATTTTTATCTTGATAATTGTACAAAAAACCTAAGGGCCTACTTGTACGCTATAGAGGTAGACTCCAAGAAGGAAGGAGAGCTAAAAGTGCGAATTGATGAGGGGAGTAGCTGGTCATCACCAGAACTCCCGGATAGTCTCTCGGCCAGCACCAACTCAGCCTTCGAGGAGGATTATCTATATTGGAGCGGGAGGATCTAAGTCACAAGTAGACTCTCAAGTATAGAAATCGGTGACATTATATTTTCGTAAATCTAATTTTCTCAAGTATTTTGATTAGTTGCTTAATGTTCGTGTCTCATGCCAGCGCCATATCGCTTACACTCAGAGCGCTCTCTCGGGCGAACATCTCTCTGGGAGACCTAAATTTTCCTTAACATTTAGATTAGCTCTTTCATGAGTACCTAACATAGCACAGGCTCCGGTCCGCCATAATGTCTCCTCCAAAGGACGGCATGATCAATTTTTTTATTTATTTTTTTACATCCAAGTTAAAAGCCACGTTATGGAGCACAGTAGACAAGCACGCTAAAAAAAAATAAACTACTGTTAATGACATTCGCTACGAAATTATACTATTTTTATTAATATATTATTTTATTTATTTTTTTTGTACTTAGCTTATTGAAGAGCGAATGCAGCGAATACCAAGGAATAATGAAGGTAATATATTATATATATATATATATATATATATATATATATATATAAATCATTTTGGTATGATACTCCTGCATGCTTCGCTCGCCAATCCCGCCTGACCTAACACGAATGTCCGCGTCTTCGGCACCTCCAGCCTCGCATCTCTGGTCTTGAACTAGGCAGACTGGATCGTCTATTCGCTGATTGTCATTTTTGGTCATATTTATTTTGTTGCTTAATTTATACAAAAATATTTGCGCCTAAGAGAACAGCTTCTATTACAAAAAATGTTCCTTATAAAATTCCTGAGTAATACTTTTTGTCAACAATGGATTCAGAAGCTACGAAAAAAATTGTAATGTGGTCATTATAAGACTTTCTTATACCAATCATGCTTACAGATCACTCTCTTCCTCTTTACTAAAAATTATTTCATACTAGCATTACTGGGTATAAGAATGTCTACTCTCAAGATAACCATATTTTAAAATTCGTTGCTATGAGTTACGATTTAAAAATTACTTAGATATATTCCCCTTATAGACATTTAATTATTTCGGGGCGAGGCGCTGTGGTATGCGTGCTTGCCTTCTGAGCTCAAGGTCGTTGGTTCGAAACCCGGCCGAGGCTCTCACGGATGGGTCCTTCGGATGGGACGTTAAGCGATGGTCCCGAGCATGTACGATGTCAGGTACTCATTCTCCCCTACCCTAGATGAATAAAAAATTCATCAGTAGAGTCGGCCTCATGTCCACCAAAGTGCCGGAAGAGCGCTCTGGTAGTAGGCGATATTATACGACCTTGTAGTTAAAGCCCGGGCATGAGTCGGAAAGTTAAAGCCGGGGGGAGTTGAAAGGAGGATGAAACACAAAACCCCTAATAACTGCCGATGTAGAGAATGTATAGACTCAAAATTTAGTACGAGGATACAGAAGCCCCGACAACTTTTTTCTATTTTCATTAAATTCGGAAATATACATATTCTGTCTAAAAATTAAAAATTTGAATGAAGTCTATAGGTATAAAAAATTAAAAGTGATATGGGGAGGACTTGTGGCAGTTTACTACAACAAAATTCACAGTGCCCATAAATGTATCTTAAAGAGCTTCTTTAACAAACCCTTAACTTTCCCTTCTGTTCAGTTATACAAGAAATTAAATTTACTGACACCCAGACAGATATATATATTTACAAAACTCTCCTATTTATACACAAAAGACACTACTTGTTTAATGATAACAAAAACATAGCTGAAATAACTTTGCGAAACAAAAACAACTTTTCAATTACCCCATTTGACAAAAAAAAATTACGCAACTTAATGTTTTACTACCTTATAATCTAATACCACTTGCCATCAAAAATTGTAGTATTCAAAACTTTAAACTGAACTTAAAATGCTGGATGAATTAAATATTTAAAACTAATGTCATTTTTATATACTTTACATAAGTATTGTCTAACTCCATTAGCGATCATTTCATTTCAAAGTTTAGTTAGCCATCTTTTCATCTTTTATATATCTGTTTTAAATTGTTTTCCCGCACTCAGACCTGGGCCTTGTGGGATTTTCCCTCAAATTTTACTTTGTAATTTTTTTTGTAAACTTCATATACCTAGTGGCGTAAGCCGAAACCGGTACACATTTAAGTATATGTTTGTGGAATTAGACAATATAAGTGTTCAAAAAAGTGTTTTATCTATCATTTTATTTTATTCATTAGTATTTCCACTATATCAACACAGAACGCAAAAAATGTATATCAATAATTGTAATAATTAAAAAAAAAAAAAAAAAAAAAAAAAATGTGTTTCAATGCTCATTTACCCGAGGCAGAATATGCCGAGACGCTGCAGCGAGACGCTCTCTTTGGCTGACAATCAATAGGAATATTACTTATTAGGATGTCTAAATCCATATTTTAAAAATATCTTTATTTTCCTCCTTTTTAGTAGCCTCATTAATCCTTTAGTCAAGGAGGGGAGGGTCCCTTCTGCCTTTATATAATTATGCCATTAAAAATATATAATCACTTACCCAAAAAGATCAGAAGACTATACAAAAAAGAACTACCAAGCAATGTCCTCACTATCTTAAAAAACATTTATATTATGACATTAGAGATTTTTTTAACTGTGATGATTTTTAAATTGTAATGTTATTTATGTATTATAGTGATTTGTTGATTAGGTTTAAGTTCAATTATGACATTTAAAATAACCTATGAAGATTGTTTTGAATAAATCTAATTTAATCTGACCAACGGTGAAGGTCTGAATATGATGAAGTAGGCTCCGGAAACGATCACGAAGAGTCTGCGTGTCTGGAATCGAAATCTCGGAAACGGACAACAAAGTGGAACCTATCATAAAATGACCAAGGCTCAAGAAATCGGATGGGAGATGAGTACACTAATTTAGTTATGCCAAAAATCAATAGATAGCGCTCAACAATATTGAACTAAAAGGCCGCAACAATACATTTTGTTGCGAAATTTGCTATGACAAAAAAGTTAGGTGCATTTTACACTAAATATTAGTCGCTACTGTTATTAAATTCATGTACTGGAAAATATTTCAATGTTTTTTTGAAACACGAAAACATCAATCCTCTGTTTCTCACTCTTTGTCAGTTTTTTTGTTTTTTTTTTCCCCCTTTACAATTATTCATATTTTCGTGGGTGAAAAACTGAAAGTTTAATTGGCTGGCGTTGTTCACTTGCATTCTGCCCCTTTTATGGACAGGGATGTGAAGAGGGAGGCAGGGCCTTTTGAAAGAGAAGCGATCCAGTGAGCAGCCCTCTGGAGCGCAGTGCTACCAGCCAATAAGGGACAAACAAGTTACTTCTCTCCCCTCTCCACCCAAATTTCCTTTCCCTCGATATCTATCAAAGAGAATTTGTTTCAATTTGACTTGCCTCAACCTGTCTGTACATCTGGGATGCCAACATTTGGATCTAGTTCACCTCAGACCTCTACTGTTTTCCACAGGAGAGTTGTGTTCTCAAATTTCGTTTACCTTACAATCTTTCCCCTAATGAATGTGTAATCGTCACATGTGTCCTTATCATAGACAGACCAGAGCTTCTCAACCTTTCTACTACGAAGCATAGAAGTTATCTATTACATAGGTCAAAAATTGAAAGTTGTATTTTTCACCGGAGTTTCATTTTTTCCGACATCCTAATTCCAAAAATGAAATAAAAACTTTCTGTCTGTGTCTGTGGGAAGACCCCTCTGAATAACAGACGATATAATGAAAATATACGACACGACATTTCATATGCCTATCCAGAACCCCATGAGAACGGTACAGTTCAAGATTCAGCGGAATAGTCAAACAGAAATTTTGTTTCTCATTTTCGGACTCAAGGGATTCGGAAAACATGAAATTTTGATAAAAACTTGAACCGTAACTCTGGCAATTACATAACTTCCCCTATACCTACTTCAGATTAGGTTTTATGACTCTTGCCCGGGGGTCATATCGCCTACTAACAGAGCGCTCTTTCGTCACTCTGGTGGACATGAACCCGACTCTACTGTGGGAGTCCTACATTTTGCCTACTCTAAATTTTTATTCACCTATGGCACACAGTGTGAAATTTATGAGTTTTGGTTTTCAAAATTCGAGCCCCCGCTCAATTTTTGATCAATTTGGATGAAACTAGGTGCAAAATATTTGTGAAAGCTGGCTTTTTATCAGGTAACTGCGGGTTTTACAATCAATGAATCCATTAAAACCACCAAAAGTGGCAAAAATAGCCAATATATTGAATTTGGATCACTTTAGGCCAAAATGACAACATTAGGACCACTTTTGGTTAAAATAAATATTGAATTCGTAATCAGCGACCCAAAAAACATTTATTTAAATTGTAAAAATCCGTTAACAAAAACTTGAACAAAAAAATTAAATTTTTTAAAACATTTCGCGGGTTTTTGGCAGCTGTCAATTGGCATATAATACCTTGATTGTGAAACCCGCAGTTACCTGTTAAAAAGCCAGCTTTCACAAATATTTTGCACCTAGTTTCACCAAATTGATCAAAAATTGAGCGGGGGCTCGAATTTTGAAAATGAACACTCATAAATTTCACACTGTGCGACAGGGGTCTTTAACGAGTATTTGACATCGTACAAGCTCGGGATCATCGCTTAACGTCCCATCCGAAGGACGGCGTGCTTAAGTTTATTTTACCTCCCAGATAAAATAAACTAAGGGCCTCGGTCGGGTTTCGAACCGACGGTCTTGAGCTCAGAGAGAAGCACGCACACCACTGAGCTATACCTACTATACTCTATACCTACTTCATATAACTGAAGAAGTAAAAACAGGTGCTGGAGTCATCAAAAGTCTATTTATTTTGGTCCAGTTCTGGAGACATCTCAAGTCAGTTTATATTGACAATTTTGTGCTTGTTTTCCACACGTAGCACTCGTATACGCCCAGTTCATACATAAGCCACGTGGGCAATATTTTGAACGGAAAGACGCGTTCGTGGAGGGAGGGGGCAAAAAAATAGTCTACAACAAACTGCTGTATAACACTGTTACTTGATTTCGCGTAATAAATATTACTGAATTTCCTCCATAAAAAGTTTCACGTCATGGGGTTTTCATTATCCGGTTTGCGATTTGTAAAATACATTTTTTTCAGGATAAAACTCTTCACAAAATGACCAGTGGGGTATTTTGTATTTTTTTTTTTTTTACTTACCCTGCTATACAAAGTATGAGGGAAGTTATGAATCAGAAATTCGAATTTCATATTTTTTAGTCTGTCTGTCGGTGTGTGTTTCTGAACATGATAACTGCCGATGTAATGAATGTATCGACACTAAACTGGTACGAGGGTTCAGAAGCCACTATGTTAGTCAACTTATTGATTTTTAGCCCAAATGGTCGATTGGTTTTGAAGGGAGAGCGAGAACTTAATTGATAAATCATTAATGCTGGAGAAATACTTCGCCGGTGACTCACCAACTTGATGATGAATATGACAAAAGTTCCAACATGGGGCCTCGACTACTCAGTGTGTAGAACGATCTACACGGGGGTATTCGAGGCTGTAGCACAGTACGCTGCTGCAGGGTGGTGGTTTCGCCCCACCAAGCAGCAGAGAACGAAACTGCTGCAGGCCCAAAGAGCCGCCCTCCTGAGGGTCACAAGAGCCTATGATACTGTCTCCACGGCAGCGCTACAGGTGCTGGCGGGAGCTCCGCCCATATACTTGGTCTTGGACGGGGCGGTCACTTCGTACTACTGTAGACGCAATTTGCCCCTGAGAGCAGATATAGATGAGCCCTTGCGCCTCGTCCTGGAGGGCGAGCTACATGCATAGAACAGACCAGAGCGTTGCAGGGATTCCGAATTAAACGGAATTTGCAGTAAAATGCTTTTAAAATCCGGATTAACCGGATAATCGGTATCCGGATTAGCGGGATTCGACTGTAATTCCATTTTTATAGATTTAAAAAAAGTTAGATGAGTTGGAAGCTTTGGGTAGGGTTGGGCGATAGTCGATAGTTACTATCGATATATCGATAGATCACGCCTATCGGTACCCAATATCGATAGGCCACGCCTATCGGTAACCAATAACGATAGTTTTGACTATTGATATTTTTTTAATTTTTACTCACAAGTTTTGAAGTTGATGACGTAGTCACGCACTTGTGCAAACAAATTAAATTCACGGTATTGGGCTTTGGCTCTTCTAAGTATTTATAATCCTAACTTCCTCTTTAATTGGGAATCTTATTCTACAATTCTTAGAAATTTTTTTGGGGTTGGCCGGCGAGAGCACAAAGCTGATTTTAATTATCCAAATTTTGTAATATTTCTATTTATGTTTGTTCTAGGAATTTATGTACCTAGATGAATGATTATCGCTGTTAGACAGCTTACAACAATGAAAATTGAGATGGCTGAGTAATCAGTAGGCCTTTGCAGTGGCGGCCTTTGTGGCGGGCGAGACGGGCAACTTCAAAATAAATTAAAAACTTAATTAAAACCTTTGCGCTCTCGCCGTATAAAAATGGGATTAATTTTTATTATCTACACACACTTTTTGAAAATTCAAATAAATTCGTTTTTCATTTATCTTTATAATTATCCCTTATCTTATAATTTATAATCCTGCAAGTTTGCAATAGGTAGGTAGGTAATTGAATTTAATTATAATAAATTTCTTGAAATTCTTTATTAAATAGATCTGGACAAAAATGAATTGCTATCGGAAAACTATCGATAGTATTCGATAGTTTTAACCGATATTATCGGACTATCGATAGTGCCAACTATCGACTATCGCCCAACCCTAGCTTTGGGTAGCTGAGTGCTGCGATCTGTTGGGCTAGAACGACACTAAAGTTCCATCCCTACTTGCCTTAAAGTGAAGGTGGATGAGGAGTGATGCAGGAGAGGGAGCCAGGGTTAATTAGGGGTGTAATTTCCGGAGGGTTCTTAATCAAGCTCTCGCTTTGTCTCTTCCAGTCCTCAACTAACAATATCCCACACACAAGTGGGGTTCCGTAAGAATTACCCGTAGCCCAGGGCGGCTCAACATTTCTAGAGTGACACATTTCAGGGTTAATGATAATGAAAAAGAAAATTACCTCTTTTTTTCGCTCTGCTCGCTTCGATTATTTTTTTTATTTTTACTTCCCTTAAAAATTTTGAAAAGGGGGAAAGAGATGTAAGCGTGGTTGGTATAAGAAAGTCCTGTAATGGCCACATCACATATTTTTTTGTGGGGGGCAACCCCACGAACAGTTCGGGGTGTTCTTCCTGTGAAAGAAGAACAGCTTGGAGTTGAAATCACCATGACCTGATTTTTAATATTTGAGACGTCCAGTGATTAGGCTGTACCCATGTTGAGTCAAGGCGTATCCGGAGGTCCGGGAAGTATGCGTACGTCGTTCGGCCATCCAAGCATCGTGACCAACGTTGTTGCCATTTTTCCACAATCCAATTCTGGACGATGTCCATGCAGCGCACTGGTCTGGACTGTCCGCGCATCTCTTCCTCTAGGACTAGGCGTAAGGGCTCATCAATATCTGCTCCTAAGGGTATGTTGCGTCCACAGACGTGTATATTCTGTCGTGAACATTTTTTTGTAGAACTAAGGTTGCTATTTGTGATATTTCATGAAAATCCAATCAATATCCATCCATTTTATATTTTAATATGTGAAAATGAATAATGTATTTATCTTTATGGTGAATATTTATCAAGGAATGAATAAGGTATTATTTATTTTATATTTACTTTCATGACTTACTTATCTCCGTTTTAATATTAAGCTCGGTGCTGGAGAATTGTTTCTCCTGGAGCTATATCTATCTGTCCTTGAGATAAGTTTCACATATCAAGTTCGAAGCCGGGTTAGATTTTTTTTGGGGGGGATGAAAAAATCTCGACCACGCCGTCCTTCGGATGGGACGTTAAGCGATGGTCCCTAGCCTGTGCGATTCAAGACCCCATATTCCCGGTGAATAAACCTGAGTAGGGAAAATTTAGGACTCCCACAGTAGAGTCGGGCTCATGTCCACCAGAGTCTCGAAAGAGCGCTCTGGTAGTAGGCAATATGACCTCTTAGTTATGGCGTAGTCATAATATCTAACTAATCTACATATCCACAACAGTCTCCTGTTTTCACACCTTGACGCATTTTATTTATTTACATACTAAAAAAAACATTTTTCCCCATTCATCAACATTGAGTGAATTTATATATTTAACTTTTGCAGATGCGGAACGCTACGCTACTGAGCGGGACTGTGAGTGGGACTGGGGGCGGTGGCGGGGGCGGCGGTGGAGGTGGAAGTGGTGGGAGCGCCATATCCGCCCTCATGATCCCACTCTACATCCTCATCTTCCTCCTGGCCGTCGTTGGCAACTCTTTGGTCCTTGCAATCCTGATTCGGAACCGACGTATGAGGACTGTGACCAACGTTTATCTTCTCAATCTGGTAAGCAACCAACATGATGTTCGGGTGGTTCCCAACTCACCCTTAACCTCTCTTCACCCTTCCCCAACATTCACGTCACATTTATTTTCGATGTTTCCTTGAGATGCATGCATTTATTCTTAAGGGGACACAGACTACAATTTATTTTCATTTTATTTTCCCTCGGATGAACTTTTGTATGGGCCCGCAATTTGAAATCGACATTTCGGCCCCCCTCCCATTTGATTTTTAAAAACAAAAATTATACCAATTTTACAGTAGAGTTTGGTGTTGTATATTTATTCAATAAGTTACAAGGAAAATAATTGTTATTATTTTTAAAGAAATAAAAAAAAAAATAAAAAAGGGGTCAATTTTCGGGGAAATTTTTGTTTGTTATGAAACTTCCTTCTTGGCTCACCAATGAGAGAGTGAATTGCATTCATCAGTGGTACTTTCCCTCAATTTACCCCCACTGCTACACTGAAAGGTCCGACGGGAGGGTCACCATTTTATTCTTTCGATACATAATATGAATTGTATATTATATATGAATTGTATATTATAGGTTAGGTTAGGTTTTATGACCCATGCCCGAGCTTCAACTACGAGGTCATATCGCCTACTACCAGAGCGCTCTTTCGTCACTCTGGTGGACATGAGCCCGACTCTACTGTGGAAGTCCTAAATTTTGCCTACCCTAAATTTTTATTTACCTAGGGCAGGGGTCTTTAACGAGTACCTGACATCGTACAGGCTCGGGACCATCGCTTAACGTCCCATCCGAAGGACGGCGTGCTTAAGTTTATTTTACCTCCCAGATAAAATAAACTAAGGGCCTCGGTCGGATCTTGAACTCAGAAGACAAGCACGCATACCACTGAGCTACCGGCGCCCTCTTTGTATATTATATATGAATTGTTATTTTCATAGCATGTATAAGAATAAAAAAGAGGTAAAAGTAAAGAATAAAATAATGACCCTCCTGTCGGACCTTTTCGCTGAGCAGTAAAGGTTCTCTCTCAAAAAAAAAAAAAAAAAAAAGAAAAAAGTCAAATAATGAGTCAGTGGGCGTTAAATTGAAGAAAGATACCTGATTATTTCCAGTCTTAATCATATGAGACTATCGGCCTGAGTTATGTTTTATAATTTAGCTTATGTATTTTATTTATTTTCAAATGTGAACCATTTTTATTTATTTATTTTTTAAACTTTGTTAATTGTAATACCCCAGTGAAAAGTATTTCATTTTTGTATTTTCGTTTCATTCCTCAGCTATACGAAGTATAGAGAAAGTTATGTATTCTGTCAAAAATTTGATGCGGAGTTTTCAACGGAATTTCATGTTTTCCGACCTCTAGATTCCAAATATGAAATATAAAGTATGTGCGTCTGTGTGACTGGTAACACGATAACTCCTGATAGAATAAATGTATCGACACGAAATCTTAAGTGAACCCAGAAACCTCTAACGACGACACCTATTGATTTTTAGCCAAATCGACCTAAGGGAAGGATGGATTAGGGGAGAGGCTTAACTCAAAAACTCTAATAACTGTCAATTTGTTCTGGGGAAGTACATTGCCAGCGATTCACCTATTTTTTTTTTCTTACTTTTTTTTTTAACCAATTTTTTTTTTTATCAAGGGTTGACAAACGTAAAGTGTTTATTCAATAATAGCCCATACATATAATGCCGTCACTCGTATAATATAGATATATGGTATAATTATTCAATAAGTGCCTTGAGAGGTGACATGTCCGGGCAAAATAAGTTAATCAATTATATGACTCTCTCTCTATACTTCTTAGAGGTGGGGAAGTACGATATAATCTGAAGGTATTCACTATTTGTCTGATCTGCAAAAGGAGATACAATTTGCCATCTTGATGGCCAAGGATCATTTTCTGAGTAGAATTGACTTCGTTAAATCTACCATTATGATATAATCCAACATCAAAAGTTCTGAGCGTCCATTATGCAGTCTTCTAATGAACTCTGTTCTCTCTTGTGCCATTCATGTTTCTGACTTCAGTTATTTCCTTTTCTCTCTTGTAAATTAATTCTTAAAGTTTGGACAAAAAAAAAAAGTTTTCGGTGAATCACATACTATGTAGGTATTTCCCCAGTAAGAATTAAATACGTTTTGACCATTTGGGCTAAAACTCAATATTAGACTTACATAATGGCAGTTATCGTGTGTGAAGACAAGATAGAAGGTAGAAATATATTTATTTTCCTTTTTGAAATCTGGGGGTCGGAAAACATGAAATTCCGTTGAAAATTCAATTTTTGACGGATTACATAACTTCCTCTATACTTCGTATTTTTGGGGGAAGAAAAGGCTATCCCAGACAGTTTTATGCTGGCAATAATAAAGAAAAGGCAAGAACAAATGGTGATTCTGATTTGAGGGAAGAAAACGTCGTTTGCCCATCACTCGCATTGTACCATTTAATCATCTACGTTTTCGTTGTCCTAAACCAATTGACCGTTTAGAATAGTTATCAATAGTTGACTTATATATGGAATTCTGAATTAAATACTTGTGATGTATAAAATTACACGCATTGTAATTATTAAAACATTACATATAAAATTAATTATATATTCATTTCTATAAAAAAAGTGAAGTAACTTAAATTAGTGAATAAATATATGAAGTCGCATTTTGTTTCAAAACAACCAATGATCAGAGGAGGACAAAAGACGACGATCAGCTGTTTTAATAAGGAGGACCAGTCTAAGTTGCGTTGTAGAGGTGAGCATTCTTATGGGAATTTGAATTTAAATACAAAATTTCATGTCGATCCATTAATTACATCGGCGATTAACGGATTTTTGTGTTCAGCCCCCCTCCTCTTAATCTCCTTAATTTCCCTACGGTGGATTTAGTGCCGTCATTATGGGGTTCATACATACAACATTTTGTGTCGATAAATTCAATCTACCGGGAGTTATCGTATTCACAGACACACATACATTTTTTTTTTTTCCATTTTTGGTATCAGATAGGAAAAGATGAAATTCCGGTGAAATCTCATCATCGTATTTCTGGCCGATTACATAACTTCCCCTATACTCAGTATAGTTGGGAAAGTGAAACAGATAGGCCGAATAAATAAAAGATGTAAGATACGAGTATATAGATGGATTAGGTTGGTTTCAAAGGCAATATATTTGTGGTGAATAGTAGTGTACTGCCCATTCATTCAGAGATTGGAAAAACCATTGATAAATAGCTGGGACATAGATCCTGGTCAGTTCAACCCTCAGTCAGCCACGGGCGAAATTAGAACACATGTAGGCTGAGCGATATTCTCAGGGCGAATAAATGTAATGGGAAGCGGATTTTACGGTTTGTAGGTATATGGAGAATACGAGGTCATATCGCCTACTACCAGAGCGCTCTTTTGCTGCTCTGCTGGACATGAGCTCGTCACTACTCTGGGAGTTCTAAATTTTGCCTACCTAGGTTTATTCATCTAGAGTAGGGTCTTTAATGAATACCTGACATCGTATAAGCTTGGGACCATAGCTTATCGTCCGATCTGAGGGACGGTGTGCTCAAGGTTTTTTCACCATCCAGATAAAAAACCTAATCTTGAGCTCAGTAGGGAAGCACTCGCTTCCGGCGTTCTCCCGATTGTATTAATGTATCGACACTAAATGTTATGTGTATCCAGAATCCCATAATGACGACACTTATTTATTTTCAGCCAAATTGGCCGAAGGGAAAGGGGGATCAGAGAAGGAGTCGGCTAAAAAACTTAAAACTGCCGATGCAATGAATCTATTAACACTAAATTCAATATGAAAATTCAGAAGACCTTATATAAGTCACCCATTGATTTTAAGCCCAAACTGCCTATTGGCTATTAAGGGAGAGCGAAAACTTAATTAATTCGTTGGGGAAGTACTTTGCCTGTGATTCATTGAAGGCTTTTTTACATATGAGTGTACAAGGTCTTCAGAAGCATAACATTTCAATGCCAATCAATTTCTTGTGGGTATTTACTTGGAAGATGCCTAGATACTCCCTTACACCGCACTTGATTACAATCAAACAATAATTAAATATTAGCACAAATGGTCAACTAGTGGAGGGGGAGTGAAATGTTTATTGATTAATTCGTTCTGGGGGAACTATATTTTTTCTTTATTTGGAGAAAATAGTCCAGTTAGGAGCTCCTCTTTTAAATGTTGGAAACAATCTCACCTGTAAACAGTTCATGTCTCTTCTTTTCTTTTCTTCTTTCTCAAGAAGGCCTTTCTTTTGCTCACTTTTGCCCCTGCTCACTTTTTACCTTGCCCCCTGCTCACTTTTTGCCCCCTTGCCCCTTTTGCCCCCTGCTCACTTTTGCCCCCTTGCCCCCTGCTCACTTTTCGCCTCTTTTGCCCCCTGCTCACTTTTGCCCCCTGCTCACTTTTTGCCCCCAGCTCCCTTTTGCCCCTGCTCACTTTTGCCCCTGCTCACTTTTGCCCCCTGCTCACTTTTTACCTTGCCCCCTGCTCACTTTTTGCCCCCTGCTCACTTTGCCCCCTGCTCACTTTGCCCCCTGCTCACTTTTGCCCCTGCTCACTTTTGCCCCCTGCTCACTTTTGCCCCCTGCTCACTTTTTGCCCCTGCTCTCTTTTGCCCCCTGCCCCATGCTCACTTTTGCCCCCTTGCCCCTTTTGCCCCCTGCTCACTTTTGCCCCCTTGCCCCTTGCTCACTTTTCGTCCCTTTTGCCCCCTGCTCACTTTGCCCCCTGCTCACATTTGCCCCCTGCTCACTTTTACAAGGATTGACAGACTCCGGCATCACCGGTCTGATGAGCTAAGAAGAAGAAACACTCACGTAGACGAATAAAACTCATAGTTATTACAATATGAATAAGTTATTTTCATTTAATTCAACAAGATAAACGTTTTCTTTTTTGCAATTCACGAGGGAAATCTTCTTAAGTATGTTGCAGGAAAGTTATTCTAAATGGTATATCAATGGGGGGGGCCATGGTGGCCGTGCGGGCTAGAGCGTAGGGCTTTGGTCGCATGGTCTCACCATGGTTTGCGGGTTCGAATCCCGTCCGGGAATGAGTTTTATTTCGTAGATAGAACTCCCTCCCGGGGCCATGGATGTCTTAAATAATTATACATAACACATTGACATGGCTAATATGCACCGCTCATAAAGCCAAAAGAAAGAAAAAAAAAAAAAAAAAAAAAAAAAAAAAAAAAAAAAAAAAAATCAAACTGTAAGTATTTATAGAGGAAAATAATGTAGATAAAAGGGGCGCAGGTTTTCTACTGAGTGAGGGAAGATCGTGAGTTGCACCCGGTGGTGCACTTAGGTTGGTTTTATAGGAGAGATTGAAGAAACTTGTGCTCCGAACGGGACGTTAAGCGATGGTCTCGAGACTGTGCGATATCAATCGTTAAAGACCCCCTTAAATAAACCTGTGTAGACAAAATGTTAGACTGGCAGAGTAGAATCTGGTCCATGTCCACCAGAGTGGCGAAAAGTCCTCCGGTACTTGAACAATACGACCTCTTAGTGGAACCCCAGGCGCGAGTCACAAAAAACATAGTGTTTCGACAGGAAGAAATGATATCTCAGTAGTGAAAATTTTATTGTAACCCTATTTAATTTCTTCAATTCATGTTTTGGTAAAATCTATAAAATCTATGAGCTATCTAAGATAACTAAAATACATATCTAACAAGATACTCCGCACCACCTCATCCCATGGCTTACGCAGCTCCGAATCAATGTACGGTTTGTCTATTGTGTGTGACATCAGATATTGCTCTACTTTTTCTATTGCTGTACTTTTTCTCTCTGGAGCAGTTGCTGTACTTTCTCTATGTGGAGCAGTTCAGTTGCTGTACTTTGTCTAAACGTGTGACGTCACTGGAGGGAGTGCGATAACTTCTTCTGGGGAAGTACATACATTGATTCGGAGCTGTCTAAGCCATGTGATTGAGGTGGTGCGCTGGGACGGCCGCGTGACGTCACTGCTTGACATCACGATTCAGGATCCTCCCCTACTAGCTATTAGTATTGGCCGCCAAATAACGATACCGCCCCCGCCCCCTCTCCGCAATTAAAATACCTACCCGAATGTTTTTCCCCTTTACATTTTGAATAATTTAATGATTTTTATTTTCCAAAAAAATACATGAGCAAGGAAATTAATATGTGTAACGACAACAATGCACTCACTGCCAACTGCCGTAGGTACTTTTGATAACCCATATTTCTCTTTTTTTCTCCATCTCTTCAAATGAATTTATCTTGCTTTTTCCCTTGGTTTCGGTTTTTTATTGTTCTCTTGTATATATTTCGTTTTATCAACGATAGATTTAAAATAAAGAAAAGAAAAATTAGGGCGGCCTCTCCTATTTGGGCTTAAATTTGGCCGCCCTTATGCCTCGCACGCCTTCGCCTTAGGATCTGCATGTACACGCTGTTTATTCACAAATATAAATAAGAACATGTCTCCTGTGATGTATAAAAATAATACACACATTGAAAATATTAAATTATAAACATTAAACAATTAATTATATTTATTTTTTTATATAAGGCAAATTTGTTTTTAAAACAAATGATTAAAAAAACAAAACACGGCCATCAGCTGTTTTAATTAGTGTTGTATAGTTTGAAGAGGTCGAGGCCTAGCGATGGCGGCGGTCTGAATAAAAAATGTAGTGGTGTTTTAGGCTAATGTTGTGATGAGCTAAATAGAAGTGAATTGACGGTGAAACTGATCCAAAAAGAAGGTACTTTTATTCGTTTATATGTACAGAATATATGCCCAGATATATATAACTTCATTTTAAAGAATGGCCCAAAATATAAAACAAAAAGATTGAATAAGTTTAAGAATTTAGTTTTTAAGATTTTTTTCTTTTATTTTTTGTTTGTTTTAATGTTAAGTTTTCTTTATTTTATGATGTAGTTGATTAAGAAAATAAACCCAATATTTGTTTTTTAAATTCTATTCTATTCATTTTCCCTGTTGGCCCAGTAAAATTATTTGAAAACCTTTGGATTAGATTTAATATTATTAAAAATGGCATCTCTTTAGAATTCCAAGTGAAAAGTTTGTAAATTGCATTTTTTTAATACGTGCACTTTCTTAAAAATTGCACGTCTTGAACTATTGATATTTTTTTAGGGCCCTTTTCGAAAAACTACTGTAGAAATAGAAATTTAAATAAAGAAAAGAGATCATATTTCTACAGGAAATGTGGTAATTCTTATTGTTTATTTAATTATTATTATTATTTCATTATTATTAACTATATAATATTTTTATTTATTTATCATTTATTTAGGATTAACATTTAAGCCTTTTTTTATTACCACACTCCATATAAAGCATTTATTCATTTGTTACAATTACTTTTTAGACAATATTTATGATAGTCGCATAATTATAATATAATCAGAATTAGATAATCCGGAATATTAAATTATTTTATGGCTCATTTATTACTTAAAATTTGTTGACAATAATTCAAAAGGAATTTTCACAACACTTGCTAGGATTGTTTGTAATCCCGTGTGGCACCAGTAACGTAACACGACAACGAACTAAATACGCCGACACAGCTAGGAACAGTTGCGATCACTCTATGAAGAAACTCATCTCTTCCCTAAACTTAGCTCGAGTGAGAACTGACTTTCACTGTCGCAATGTTCGCTTTTTCATCTTAGAACTAGATTACCTACTGTAAAATTTTTTGTCTGTGAGTGGGTATGTCTGTGAACATGGTAACTCCCAATATAAGGAATGTATCGACACGAAATTTTATATGTGTATCCAGAATCCCATAACGACGACATTTGTCACTTTTCAGCCAAATCGACCAAAGGAAAAAGGGGGATTAGGAGGGGTTTAACACAAACACTCTAAAAACTGCCGTTGTAATGAATGTATTGACATGAAATTTCATTTGTAAGAAGGAAAGTAGTTTTTCGGAGGGGGAGAAGCTAACATGTTGACACATCAAAAATAAGTTGTGAGTACCAAGCATGGAACTTGGCCAACTTTACTTAGCTTCTGCGTACAACTTTTATTTTTTGTTTCTTCATGACTTTGATAAAGTCTACTTTGTTGGTTTCTGTTTTCTTTTGTTGTTTCTCTTTGTATACACATATACACCCATAGATAGAAAATCCTCCTGTCAGTGGCCTCTTCAGGGCTCATTGCTATTACTCTAAAATAACTTCTTCCTAAATATTACTCCTAGAACTACCATAACAGTCGTGTCATTCCGAAACCTGTTATATTTATTTAAATAAATTTTATAGTAGTGTTTTTAATGAAAAAATTCAAATTTTTAGAAAATATTGTCACTGTCAGGCTAAAACGCGTTGATGAAATACCATTATTATTATTATGATGGTGTACAGGGATCATAAGTAAACAAACACAATTATAATAACAACATTTCTCAATCGCAATACATTATTAAATAATCAGTCAAGAAATCAGTTTTAAAAGCAAAAATGTTTTCATATATATGTATAAAGCTTCAAGATGATCTCTAACTACACTATTCAAGATGAGAGATTATAGGCTCACAACAGCTGAGGTTATTAGTGCATGTTTCCTAAAGTAAAATAGTATTAATCATAAAAGGGGCCTTTCTCAAAGGATTATAAGATAAGGGACGGGAGCCCAGCCCAAGACCCCGGGGCACCCAGTGGGCGTCACAACCAAACCAGGGAACCGGACTTCTCTCTAAAGACAAAGGGCTTTGGCCCCTTAGTGATAGTGAGGGTATAATTCTATTGGGCTCCGACTATACCCTCTAGGCCCATTAGTCCAGAGACCCCGGCGGCGCCGCCCAATCCCCCAATCCGACCTCTATCATCTCATGTAAACTACTATACTCTAGGGTCTCAAATAAACTGATTATAAACTTCATAGAGGAGCCAAGCCCACTAGCCTGATGATGATTAAGTACCTACACTAGTATAATATTCAATACTAAAGTCCATTGGCGCCTACAGTAGCCTGCAGTCTTCTAGGCGGTCATCTCTTGTCTAATATTCCCCCACTTCTTTGTCAATGTTTCCAACACGTTTCTGTACGGAAAGAGCACCTTTTTTTACTGGGCTATTTTCCCCAAAATTGACCATAGATTGCGTTTATATCCGGTGATTGTAATGGAGTTTCAAATAAACGACGGCTACTGTAAGGGGCCTTTTACGAGTTTTCCTAGCAGCATGTTTGAGGCCATTATCTTTCTGAAAATATAACTATGTATTAACTTCTTCCATTTTTATTTTTTTTTACTTGCCCTGCAATATGTTGAGATAACCCTCAGCATTCATACCTTCTATAAGGGCTAACTCTCCCAGCCTCACACCAGAATATTACAACCCCCGTGTCTTACTGTTGAGATAACATTTCTAGGATTTAACACTTGACTAAGTTTTCGCCAAACAAATCTTCGACCAACAGAACTGTCGTATTTAACAATACATCTTTGAAATTTTAACTATAATAAAAGTAAATTAGCAATCAAAAATATAAATGAAGCCTAGATAAAAGAATATGAACAGTAAAAAGAAAACAATTACCACAATAAAGATCAGCAAATAAATTAAAGACAGCATTATTGTATATGAATAAAAAATTTACCACAATAAAGATCAGCAAATAAATTAAAGATGGCATTATTGTACCTATATGAATAGAAAAGTTACCACAATAAAGATCAGCAAATAAATTAAAGATGGCATTATTGTACCTATATGAATAGAAAAGTTACCACAATAAAGATCAGCAAATAAATTAAAGATGGCATTATTGTACCTATATGAATAGAAAAGTTACCACAATAAAGATCAGCAAATAAATTAAAGATGGCATTATTGTACCTATATGAATAGAAAAGTTACCACAATAAAGATCAGCAAATAAATTAAAGATGGCATTATTGTACCTATATGAATAGAAAATTTACCACAATAAAGATCAGCAAATAAATTAAAGATGGCATTATTGTATACGAATAAAAAAACGAAAGTATATGTGTTATGAATTATAAACAAACATCATAACATGTTATTTTTACTTCCACAGCAATAGGAAGTATAGGTGAAGTTATGTAATCCATGAGTATTCAACGGAATTTCATCTTCTCCGACTTCCTGATTCCAACTTTTTTTTTTTTTTAATTTATTTATCTTAAGCCACAACTATGCAAAAAATGCACAACCAGCGGTTGACCCTCATGTCATCACTTCATAACAGGAGATCTCTATGCCAAACTCTCTTTAGACTTCTTGGGGGATTGTGGGGTAAATTTGTACTTATGATTTTGCTTCCGGGGATTGGTGTGTATGTAAAAATGAAAAAACAAATGTCTATCTGTGTGTGTGTATGTCATTGAACACGATAGAATAAATGTATCGACACGAAATTTTATATGTGTATCGCAGAGCCCTCTAAGGACTATTGATTTTCAGCCAAAGGAAAGTGGGGAAGCTTAACACAAAAACACTAATAACTATCATTGTAATGAATGTATCGACACGAAATATCGAATGTATATTCAAAGCCAAGGATGGTACTTAATGTTCCACTAAGTTTATTTAACTCTGTACAAATTTTCTGTATATAATTCAAAGAAAAACAAATCAGCAGGAATGGTGTCAGGGCTCGAAAAAAAAAAAACTTTTTTTTTGCAGACCCGTGTAAATAATTAATTGATTCCCGATCTCGGGCTCATGTCCAGCAGAGTGACGAAAGAGAGCTCTGGTAGTAGGCGATATGACCTCGTAGTTAAAGCCCGGGCGTAACTGATAGTGTTATTTTAATTAGTCATTTACATATGAAATAATTATCATGATTTTATTATTTTGTTTTTATAGAGATACGTTACTGTTGGCTATAACCAAACTTGGGTGTCCTATAGCAAACAACGGAGTTTTGATGGTTGGCCATGGTGGATGTCTTGAGGTCGTTTATTGTCCACTGCATTGTATTATTTTCCTTTACGAAAAACTAAAGGTATGTTTTTTTGATTAAAGACGAGACGGGACAGAATTATTAATGTAGTTATAAGGTACTGTTAAATTTCTAGTTAGTTATTGTGACTCATGCCCGAGCTTCAACTACAAGGTCATTTCGCCTACTACCAAAGCTCTCGTTCGTCACTCTGGTGGACATGGTGGACTACGAGAGTTATAAATTTTGCCTACCCTAAATGCGACTGTTATAATAAACTCTTCTTCTTCTTCTTTTCTCGAAACGTCTATTCACTAGATTGTAATGACGGTTGTGAATTTCGAGGCTAATAAAACTGTGAAAAATATATTACATTACAAATATGTTTTTAAATGGCACAAACCGTCTGTAAACAAGTTTATTCAACTTTGTACAAATTGCTCCTCCACTGTCCTGTCTACTCTCCACTCAGGGATAGGCTCCTGGCTAGGTACTTGCCCCCTCCCCAGGTCCCTGGCTGTGGACCACTTGGACCACCTCGCCTCTCTCTATCTCTACCTAACTGAGGCTCTCCAACATAGAAAAGCAATACTGGGTAGCTCATAGAGAACATATATTTTATAATTTTTATATATATATTTTTTTCTTTTGATATATAAACTTTTATATATTATATCTGTCTTTATACATATATATGAGTGTGTATATGTATGTGTATGTATATGTATATACCGTTTATGTGTGGACCAATAAGGTCAACCCTTGCTAAGAGATTGGTATCTATATAAGCAATAATGTTGCATTCTTTGTTTTTCAATTTTTTCTGTGAACGTGTTTTATTAATTTTTTATTATTTTCTTATTTTTAGTTTTTTTTTCTATTCTCAGGATTTATTGTAATATAGTTTTAAATATTATTATTGATTGCTTTATTTCAAAAGTCAAGAGGAAGCAATTTTTTAATTTGTATTTCCATATTTATCCATTTTTTTAATATAATTATTTCATCACAATATTTAACCACGTCAATTTTCATTTCTTTTTTTTCACTGTAGCTTATTCTTAGCTTATTTTTTTTAAATGTATTCTCACTTATATATTTTTTTTTATATCTTTCAATTTTATTTAAGAAGGCTGGCTGAACTCCTTCCAATGAAATGTATTTTATTTCAAATGGAATAAAGATTATTATTATTATTATTACAAATTGTCTGTATATAATTACACAATTTTACCACGCTAAAAAAAACAACAAAAAAAACAATTACTGGCCTTGAACCCCTCCACAGACGGCCTCGTCTCATACCTAGCCTCAATTACTTTGGTCTGTGAGGAACCTAACTTAACCTCTGACCCTGAACAAGATACAGATGAATAAAGGAGGTAGATTTGCCCGTTCCATTAGTAAATTACAACAAATACGAAAGTAAACATTTTCAAGGTGCTACGAACCGCACTGATAAGGATGCCAAACAAATTTGTGAAGTAATCCCCATTCTAAAGAGAACAAACAAAACAACATAAGGATAAACAAATAGACAAACTAGATATAACTTACCATTGCCATATAATTAAAAACAAAAGGAAATAAACATAAATACATTACCGAGAAACAGGTTTATTAAAAAAAAAGTTTTATGAATTGAAGTTTTGATCGCGTGTTCGAAACCCGGCCGAGGCTCTTAGTTTATTTTATCTGGGAGGTAAAATAAACTTAAGCACGCCGTCCTTCGGATGGGACGTTAAGCGATAGTCCCGAGCCTGTACGATGTCAGGTACTCGTTAAAGACCCCCTAATCTATGTAGGTGAATAAAAATTAAGGATAGGCAAAATTTATAACTCTGGTAGTAGAGTCGTGGGGCTCATGTCCACCAAAGTGACGAAAGAAAGCTATGGTAGTAGGCGAAATGACCTTGTAGTTAAAGCTCGGGCATGAGTCACAATAAATAACTATAAATTAAACAGTACCTTATGAAAATAATAAAATCAAGTGGACAATTCAATAAACGACCTCAAGACAACTATCAAAAATCTGCTATAGGGTACCTAAGTTTGGTTATAGCCAACAATAACGTAACTCTATAAAAAGAAAATATTATAATCATGATAATTAATTCATATGTAAATAACTAATTAAAATAACACTATTAGTTATGCCCGGGCTTTAACTGCGAGGTCATATCGTCTACTACCAGAGCTCCCTTTCGTCACTCTGGTGGACATGAGCCCGAGATTATGAGTCAATTAATTATAAATACAAAACGTTATCTTCACTCCCTCCGAAACGAAGCGACCGTTTTTGATAGGAGTCAATAGATGACATACGTAGGACTTGTGAATCCTCAAAATAAATTGTATGTCAATACATTCCTTAAATCGGTAGTTATAAGGGTTTTAAAGTGAATCCACCCTCCTCTGATCCTCTCCTTCCCTTCGGCCGATTCCGCTGAAAATTATTAGTTACCGTCCTTTGAATTTAAATATAAATTACATTACACTACAAAATTGACCGCTTTGACTAACAATAAATACGTGTCGCTCTTAAAGGGTTCTGGGATACACATATCAAATTTCGTGTCGAGACATTTAATCTACTTTATTCATACACTCATAAACAGATTTTTTTTATTCATTTTTGGAATCAGGTCAGAAAACATGAAATTCTGGTTAAAACACAACATTGAATTTCTGACCGATTACATAACTGCTCTAATACCTCATAGAGTTGGAAAATAGAATTTTCCTGACTGAACTAGTTTATCAGGGTCTTCTGACGTCATTCAAAACTTGAATAATCAGTTGAAGATGTCTTTAGGCACGCACAACCCAAATAAACTTACAACATACTGAGGTCATATCAATAACATGAAAGTCCTATCAACTGGTAAGTTAAAAAGCCATGTTATAACACTTGGAGGCCTATTGGAGCGAGCTATAAGGATACTACTTATGAATCTCATGAAACTTAGAGAGCTAGCAGAGATTTGATGTTTTGGAGCCAGATAGGAAACCACATCTTTATAATTCCGAAAGTATTGGAGTCCTGAGCTCCCAACTTTTTCACAGTGCGCAGATGGCCTGGGAGATGATCCCAGTACACTTAACTTATTTTGGCCACTTTACGACTTAACAACTTATTCCCTGTGACCATAGATATAAGTGTTCACATGTTTCCTATTCATAGGAGCATCCTAGGGAGCTTTTGTGGAAAGACAAACACGCACAAATTAACGAAAACAAAGATCTTATTTAACTTTCATATTATCTTATTTCCACAAAAAGCTACATATGTATATAGATAACGTACCGGTTCCCGCTTACGCCATCGTCAGCAAGTGAGATTTAAGTTTGTTAGCTTGTCATATTTGAGGGGGTTAGAAGCAAAGGGATGTAAGTGACAAAAATGTCATTTCGAGATAATTACCTTCAAACTTATAGTAACATCGTAAATTCAGGTATTATAATATTATACTATTATAATATAAACAGCATTACTGGTACTAACAATCGTTCTGATCATTAACGAGTAGTCAGGGTAGGTGTCAAGGAAGATGTTAACACACATATCTCAATTTCAGCCGATTTGTCACTTACATCCCTTTGCTTCTAACCCCCTCAATTATACAATCCACAGGTTACCTGAGATTAGAGATTACCTTAGTCTCACACCCTGTCCCCTAGGGAAGTCCTACCTTAACATAATATTTACAAATATTTGAGTTGTCAATAATAGAATAATTAAATAAAGAGTAAGACTTAAAAAATTAAATTAAAAACTATCAAATGGGTTTTTTAGTAGAATACATAGTGTAAACAAGAAATAAGTAAGATAAGTGGGACGAGATTTCTAATAGAAATAAAAGACGTTGTCTTCCCACTGTTTTATTTTATACCAGAACCGGTTTTCGACGCAACACTGATGATGACGCTGTTGCGTCGAAAACCGGTTCTGGTATAAAATAAAACAGTGGGAAGACAACGTCTTTTGTTTCTATTACAAGAAATAAGGGCTATATGACATAATATCAAAGTACAAGAAGAAAAATAAAAATGCGTACATACTTTTTATAACGAAAAGTTTGTACGACCAAATGAATATACAGTAGAATCTCGATTATCCGGGGTAGTGGGGGGGGGGGGGGAGTGGTCGCACGGATAAATGAAAACCACGGTTAATCGAGGCACTTTTTATTCAACGAATTACATATGTGTATACAATGTTATATACATATGTGTGTACATTGTCTTGTTATAACGTTATCAGGGCTTGAAATATGAAGTAATCCTTCTTTTTTTTTTGCAGTTTGAAATGATTTTCCTTACTTCAGTTCTAATTTGTCTTAAACTCATGACGTCATAGAAGTCAAATTTTTCCTGTTCGCAGAAGTTCAGGAGGACATGAACTGCTTCCATTGCTTGACTTGTCAGAATGTTTTCTTCAGCGCCAAAACTGTCATCATTGTCACTCTCTCTCTAGTTTCTAGGAACTTGTACTTACTGCTTACACATCACGGTTAATCGCGTACACGGATAATCGAGACACGGTTAATCGAGGTTCTACTGTAATATATTGTGTATTTGTATTATGAAGAGTATGTACTCATTTTTATTTTTCTTCTTGTACTTTTATATTACGTTATATAGCCCTTATTTCTCATATATGTATATTATGCATTCTATTATAAACCCCATTCTACAGTTTTTTTATTTAATTTTTTTATTCTTACTTCATATTTTATTCTATTATTGACAACTCAAATATTCGTAAATAGGTTCGTTAAGGTAGGAATTTATGTAAATTCCTTTACAGTAGCGTCTTTGAAAAAATGCAATACATTAAAAAACTTCTCGTCTCTGATGTACAGAAGAAAGGGACGGGGGAAACATATATTAGACATTATTTTAAAAAACATACATTTCTTCTTTATTTTTATCAAGTGTTTCACAATATCTCTATAGAAAAGGTTAACCAAACGACAGCGTACGTTGCTACTACAAGCTCAAAGAGCAGCCCTCAGGGTTACCAAGGCCTACCGTACAGTTTCCGGCTGCGCTGCAACTGCTGGCGGGGGCTCCACCTATAGACCTAGTCTTAGATGTAGCCGTCGCCTCGTACTTCTGCAGACGCGGCTTACCACTGGAAGCAGACACGGACGTGGCCTTGCGTCAAGCCCTGGAGGAGGAGATGCAAGGACAGGCAAAACCAGAGCAACTGTGGGGCATTGTCCAGGAATGGATCGTGGAAAGATGGCAACAGCGTTGGGCGCGATCGACAGATGGCCGAACAACCTTCGCCTATTTCCCGAGCGTCCGTACGCGCCTTGCCTCTCCATGGATACAACCAGACCACTGGATGTCACAGGTGCTATCAGGTCACGGTGACTTCAGCGCTTTGGAGCTGTCTTGTGTCGGCTAATCTCCTAAGTTGTGTGTGTTGACGATAGTGATGGTGTTTCAGGCAGTCTCGGACATCCTCCTGGGAGTGTTCTGCATGCCCTTCACCCTAATCGGACAGGTCCTCAGGAACTTCATCTTTGGAGCTATCATGTGTCGGCTCATCTCCTACTTCCAAGGTATCTTCCATGTCCAAGTCTGTAAACAAAATAATAGCAATCAATGTTTACTTCCTCAGCTGTACGAAGTATATGGGGGAAGTTATGTAAAAGGTCAGAAATTCGATTTTGAACTATCACGGGAATTTCATGTTTTCCCATCTACTGATTTCAAAAATGAAAATAAAAGGGCTATGAACTTCCAGAGCACGAATTAATCAATTACAGTACAATAGTCTTTCGCGTTGTCACTCTTTTTATTTCATTTTTGGAATCAGTTCGGAAAACATGAAATTCCGTTTAAAGTTCCACATCGAATTTCTGACTGATTACACAACTTTCCCTATACTTCGCAAAGCTGGGGGAGTAATATATGTATGTATTGAAACAGAGAGCACCGTTAGCTCAGTGGTATGCCTGCTTGTTCACTGAGCTCAAAATCGCGGGTTCGTACCTCGGTTGAGGCCCTAACTTTTTAATCTGGGAGGTGAGATATTGTTGAGCGTCCTTCGGATGGGACGTTAAGCGACGGTCCCGAGCATGTACGATGTCAGGCACTCGTTGACGATCCCTACCCTAAGTGATTTTTTAAAAAAAATTAGGGAGGCTCATGTCCACTAGGGTGACGAACGAGCACTCTGGTAGTAGGCGATATGTTAAAGCCCGGGCATGAGTCATAATAACCAACTGTATTGAAACAGAAACCGGTCATATTATCACAGACTTGTCAAATATAATATGCCTTCAAATGAAGAACTGTTATTTTTGTGTGTTGCTGCTAATTACAAGGTTATTAATTATGGAAATAATTTAATATCAAGAAAAATAAGTAGACGGTGATTCACCGATCACTTATAAATATACAATGAACATTTTAAAAATTGAAGACAAAGATTTAACAATTGTGTACTAATGAATACGAGTACACGTTGAAACTTCACTGAATATGTTCGCTCCTTTTATTGACAAGAATGATTCAAGCTTCAGAAATTAAACATCTGCAACAGGACAACGTGCTGTTACATTGTCGTTTTTTTTCTACAAGACATTTTTACCCTGATAAAATGTGGTAAAAAAGAAAATGTTAATGTAAAATTAATTAAATAAATATATAATTCAAATAATAATAAATAAATAATGAAATAATAATTAAAACGAAAAGAATAAATAACAAAATTAAATTACCACATTTTTGATTTCTACAGTAATTTCCAAAAAGGGCCCTAAAAAAGAATCAAAAGTTCAAGATGTGTAATTTTTAAGAAGTGCACGTATTTTTCATAAAAAATTTCAATTAAACTTTTCATTTGGATTTCTAAAGATATGCCATCTTGTCTTCTCAATTTTACAAAAATATTAAATCTAATCCAAAGGTTTTCAAATTATCTTACTGGGCCAACAGGGAAAATTAATAGAATAGAATTTACGAGAACAAATATTGGGTTTATTTTCTTAAATCTACATTATTAAAATTAAAAACTCAAACATTGAAACAAAGAAAAATCTTAAAAACTAAATTTTTAAAACTAATTCAATCTTTTTTTTGTTTTATAATTTTGGCCATTCTTTAAATTTAAGTTATATATTTCTGGGCATATATCCTGTACATATCAACAAACAACAGTACCTTCTTTGCGGATCAATTTCACCGTCAATTCACTTCTATTTAGTTCATCACAACTTAAGCCTAAACACCACTCTCAATGTTCACTCAACCCGTCACACACTAAAAAAACAGCTGATGGCCGTGTTTTGTTTTTTTACTCATTTGTTTTAAAATAAATTTGCTTTTTATAGAAAAATAAATATAATTATTTTTTTAATATTAATAATTTAATAATTTTAATGTGTGTATTTTTTTTTATACATCGCAGTACATGAATCGAATTTTGAAAGATACAGTCTATCGATAGTCTTCACCATTGATCACTATCGATAATATTCACATTGTAAACAATAGTGGCACCCCTGAGCTATGTCCTAAGGTCCAAGTTAGTTATGGGTACCTATTTAAAAAATCCATAAATTACGTAACATAATTATTAAACATTTTTGTCCCCTGCCCCAATCACGAAGTATCACAAACTTCTAAACCTCAACCCCCCCCCCTCAATAATCTAACATGAAAAAAATAATAATAAATGTGACATGAACTTTAGAACGCAATACAAAAAAGACTCCTGCCCTAGGTGAATAAAAATTTAGGGTTGGCTAAATTGAGGACTCACACAGTCGAGTCTGTCTTCTCATGTCCACCAAAGTGACGAAATAGCGCTCTCGTAGTAGGCGATATGACTTCGTTGTTAATGTGTGTTATATCAATTCTACATTAATTTGGAGTACAAACGAAAAAAAAAATAGAAAAAAGTTAAGCCATTTAGCTAAAATACCTTCATTACTTTTCATTTTTAGAGCGCAACGTGGTGGCCGAGCTGAGAACTAAAACCGGGACATTTGACCTTAACATAAATTATCAACAAAGAGTTCCATGAATATTCTCTTTGTTTTTCTCTTACACAAAAGTGCGGACTTGATCCCCCCCCCCCCCCCCCCCCCCCCCCCCCAGGAAACAAAATAAATGAAGCCTAATTTATAATTTTACTTACAGACTCTTTTTAACCTATAATATTTCTATAACTAAAGATTTATCTTCAGGGTGGGATTTTCTTCTAAAGTTAATTATATTTAATTTTTCAATTTAATAATCAAATTATTTTCTTATTTTAAAATTGATAAATTGAAATCTGCCTCTTAAAAATTACATAATTAATCATTGAATTAGGTCGCATTTTAAGAGGCTACAATGGTGGCCGTTCGGGCTAGAGCGTACGGCTTTGGTCGCATGGTCTTACTACGTTTGCAAGTTCGAATACCACCTGGGGGATAATTTTTTTTTTTATTTCATAGACCATTTATCCGGGGTCATGGATGTTGAATAAATGACCAAATAACTCCTTTATAGAGAGACACTAACATGCATCGTATACAAAGCCGAAAAAAACAAAAAAAAAAACACAATATTTGGACCGTGATTTTTAAGTAAGAATATGAAGAAAATTGTTACCTTTTTGTTAATTTGGATATTTTTAAATTACTGTTTAATATGTATTTTTTTATAATAATAAATATTTACTAAGCTTGAGTACAGTCGTACGTTACAACTGAGACAAACTGTACATATATACATAATCAAGAAGGCACCGGTAGCTCAGATGTAACCTGCTTCCCTTCTTAGCTCAAGATCGCGAGTTCGAAACTCGGCCGAGGCCTTACGTTTTTTTATCTGGGAAGTAAAAACCTTGAACACGGCGTCCTTTGGAGTTGGCGTCAAGCGATAGTCCCGAGTCTGTACGATGTCTGATACTCTGGTTAATAACCTCTACCCGGTGAATAGACCTTGGTAGCCAAAATTTAGGACTCCCACAGTAGAGTCGAGTTCATGACCACCAGATGGCCCAAAGCGCTCTGGTAGTAGACGATATGACCTCGTAGTCCGGGCATGAGTTCACCGGCTTGACCGCCTTTTGTTAGATTAGGAAGCTCGTTATTTTGCTACTTTCTCCATATGAAATTAGCCTCTGACGCTTTGTATTTCTACGTCTCTGTGGATCCGCGCCTGCAAACAGACATAAATTTCACTTTCTTATAATTTTTTTCCATATAATAAAATGCACCCAATCTTAGGAGTATATGGCCCCTTTCTGTCTTGGGGCAACCAACATTTCTTTCTCCTCCCGAATGTTTAAGGCTGATAGTCTGTGTTCTTTATGACGGTATGTTCGCCATTCTGTCGAGAGAATGGCTGAATATAACTAAAGTATGCCGTCTTGGAGGAGAGTAACAAATGAGTGCAATTTGTGTGCCTTGCCCCCCCCCCCCCCCCCCCCCCCCCCTCCATCTTTCTTTGGTTAGTGAATTTTTGAAGATAGCATTCCAGCGTTGGGCATAAAAAAAAAACCTCACACATATTGAAATAATTTATAACGAATATGCTTTATGTCCAACATTATTAGTTTTTACTTCCCCAATTATAGAGGAAGTTATGTACCTAATCGATCGAAAATTGGAAAATTGAAAGTAAATTCATGGAATAAAAGTTATTAGTTCAATAATGTTAATAACCATTTTATTGTTATTTTGCCTAAGTAATGAAGATTAAACTCTATAACGAGTGTCTTTAACTATCATACATCAGGGAATAATATAACATACATAACACTACACTATAACAAACGGAAACATAACAACTGAACCAAGAAGTCAAGGACTCCTCTATACTTTGTATAGCTGGGAAGGTAAAATTGCTTGGTTAATCTTATGAGATGAAAGGGAAGGAGTTATTTTAACCACAAATCAATGGACTCATCTTCATCCAGAGAGGGTTCAAAATGTTCAACTGAGAAAAAAGTTTCCGGGGGGGAGTAGGGGGGTCCGTAGTTTATTGCCCCTGCAGCAGTAAGGAGCATTGATCAACAAGAAGGGTCTTTGAGGGGTTTTTCAACAAATATTCAACTAGCGTCTAAAGAACAACAGAAACTTTATTTAGATCAGAAATGGTGAATCAACGGCAATGTACTTAAAATGAATTTATTATATTAATTTAATACACGGGTTTATCTATGCAAGTGAACAGATGAATATTAGCGCAAACGGTCGACTGGATTTGGAGGGGAGCGAAATGTTAATTGAATAATTAATGTATATCGTCTCATAAGCTTACTTGTTACACTGTCAAAAGTCCTAGTGTAACGTCTATTCAAATGTCATCCTATCCTATGATTCTACGCCTGATAATTTTAATTGAAAAACGTTTTTGAGTGTTGCAAAGAACTTATTCACCAAATAGAACGTTCGAACTTTATAAATAAAAGTCTAAGTGCTGCTCCAAGAGGACTTTCTTGGAACTTTTATTTGAAAAGTTTGAGTCGCGTGCTTTCTCTGCCCTTTGTGAACCGCACACTCACTCCATGAAATGTCCAGGGTTTACCAAAGTAAGGACACGATCAGGTTGGCCAACCAAAAAAGGCCTATTTTTTTAGCAGGTAGCCACAGGTATCATGAATATTGCTTGATTAATGAACGTATAATAAATAAATGTATTAAAATACCTGATATCTGCATCCATTAAATAACAATAATATTTTTGTTAATAAAATGGTACATTTTATATTATCTCCCCGATTATACGAAATATAAGGAAGTTGATGAAAACTGACATTATTGCAGCGATATTGTGAAATAATTCAAATGAACTTGAATGAAATAAAACTAGTTTATTTATGGTATTGTCTATTTCACATAATAATATACATGGGAGTACTTCCGGTTTTTCTACCATCCTCAGCCGAAAGCAGTCTTATCTCTTATGCTTTTGGCTGAGGATGGTAGAAATACCGAAAGTACTCCCATGTATATATATTATGTGAAATAGACAATACCTACCATAAATAAGCTAGTTTTATTTCATTCAAGTTCATAAGGAAGTTATGTAATCGGTCGAAAAATCGATGTGGCGTTTTCAACGGAATTTCATGTTTTCCGACCACTAGATTCCAAATATGAAAAAAGTAATGTCTGTCTGTGTGTGTCTGTGAACATGATAACTCCCGATAGAAAGAATGTATCGTCACGAAATTTTATATGTGTGACCCTGAACCCCATAAGAACAACACTTATTTTGTTTCAGGCAAATCGGTCAAAGGGAAGGGGGGATTTAAGAGTTCAGGGGAGGGGCTCAATTAAAAAATGATAATAATCGTCACAAAATTGTATTGTATGAGCAGGGGATTTATGAGCCTCATCTATTAAATAGTAGCCCAAACGGTCGACTGGTTTTGGAGGGGGAGCAACAAGTTATTTGATCAATTCGTTTTGGGGAAGTACATTGCCGGTGATTCACAGACGACGACTTTTTTTCAAATTGTACCAACGAAAAAATAACCTTTATTCTGAATCTCGATCTAGTAATGAGTTTTGCTCAATGAAATCGTTATAATTTCTTGGATGTAGCGGTAAATCCTATTGGTGCGAATATCTTATTTGGGCAGCAGTGGGACTTTAAGGTTTTGGAGCCTGACAGTCGCGAGGCGTGGGGGCAAACTTGGCAAATGGCGATTGACTTTGTGAAGCAAAAAAATTATAATAATTATTGTTTAAAAAATAGCTTAGTTTATAGTACTCCTAAAATGCAATAATATTTAAATAAATCAAATTAAACTAAGATTTTGACAAAGGAAAAGTAATTAATTAGTATTTTAAAACAACTTCAATTAAATGAATGGGAGGCATCTTGCATAAAGTTGGTGTTCGGACTTATTCGATCATGTTCGTTTATATATCTCGGGTGTTTGGCCAAAAGGGCTTAAGTCAGCAAATCTGAATTTTAGGAGGGGAATTTCTGAATGTTTGAAAAATTCCTGCAAATCAGGTAAAGCACATTTATGTTACTTGAAATATTATTTCTATAAAGTATTAAATATAAAGAACTTGGTAGTGAAATATTTGATATAACCTTTCCCTCTTAAAAAAAAATTGTCTATTATTTGTAAAAGTTTATTATTTATTGTTTATTTACAAAATTATTGAGTTTTTTCTCGTTTTTGTTTACATAGTTCATTTTCCATTACAATTGACATTTTATAGTTCCTAGACTTGGTGTTAACTGAAGCAAGTACAACTCCCGAGGATTGGTAGTATCTACGGCCCCAAATATCAGGGAGTACACCTTCCATTAATCATAATTACTTGTACATAACTCACTGCATTGCTACTTACTTAGGTCATGGAAGGAGTGGGGATATTACCCGATCCAAAACCGCCCGATCCTAAGGCCATTAACGGATCGTCATTCAAATTAACAGGAAAATGGAGCAGAAAGTATTTAATAATGTCACTAGATGATCAGGTTTCGAACAAATCCTTCAACGATTTCAGTCCCTTCAAGGTCTGTCGCTTTATAAAAAGCTATGGTCCACAAGTTGTAATTAAATTCCTAAGAAATGGATCAGTACTACTTGACGTAGGGGTAGAAAAAGATTTTCTGAACTTACAAAATATTAAAACTTATGAAGATACTGCCGTCACAATCTCTCCACACAGGTTTCTAAACTACACGAGGGGTGTCGTCTCTTCCTTTGAGCTAATAAACTGCTCTGAAGACGAGGTCCAGACAGAGTTAGAGAGTCAAGGGGTAGTCAGGGTGAAGAGGATCATGAAGACAGTACACGGCCAGAAGGTCCCCACCCTTTCCCTCATCCTCACCTTCGAGAAGTGCCAACTTCCCGAGAGAATCCTCCTCGACTTCATCGTTATGAGAGTCAGACCTTATGAACCCAATCCTCTTCAATGTTTCTCATGCTACCAATATAGACATTCATTCAACCGATGTGAAACCAAAATGTGTGGGAATTGTGGTCAAGCAGCTCATGGTGAGTGTCAGAACCCATCTAAATGTAGAAACTGTAACGAGGCGCATCCCGCATTCTCTCGTAAATGCACTGTATTCATTAGAGAGAAAGAGATAGAGAACATCAGATGCAGGGAGAGAGTCTCATATAGACAGGCAGACGCTATCTTTGCAAGTCGGCATCCTGTCGCTACTGAAGCACCGTCCTACTCACAGGTTGTGGCGGCACCTTCTGCCACCGAAACACTCTTGGGGAAAATAGAGCAGCTTGCGAGTATAGTGGAATCACTTGCTTCAAGATTCGTAGTTTTAGAAACTGTAATTACATCTAAAACAGTTAGTAATAGTACAGAAACTATTTTAATAAAGCCCTCCGATGCAACTGTTACACCTGTTCCAAAAACAGATAATCAGGTCAAAAACAATTCTGAAAACAATGGCCCTAAACAGATTGCACCAAAACCATCTATTTTCGTCCAACTGCCATCCGTTAGCGACTCCAATAGCGGGAGTCCCAAACCTCAGTTCTCAAAACGGTCTTTGGGTAATACCGCTTCTGGATCTGGTCATGAAAAGGAGACCTCTGCCGTTCCTCTACGGCCCAGAGCAGCCAGAACCAACAAAAAAAAGTAACCTGCACTTTCAATTAGTTATTATCTTTAAGTATTTTTTTTTCCCCATTTTTTTTAAACTAATGAATCTATCTTTTACGGCAGCCTTCATACCAGATGTTCTATTATTTTGTCACACCTTCCAAAATCAAAATTGAAATGATCGTACTACAGTGGAATATAAATGGATTGAAGTTGCACAAAAATGAATTCCAATCTTTGCTTAGTACGCTGAACATCTCTGTTGCGTGCTTACAGGAGACACATCTCAAGCCCTCCGATGACTTTGAACTCCGTGGACTCAAGATATTTCGTGGAGACTACGTGGGAGGTAGGATAGCTTGCGGTGGGGTCTGTATCATGGTCAAGGACGAAGTGCCCAGCTCGGAGCTGCACATCAGGTCCAACCTGCAGGCGGTAGCGCTCCGGATCCTGGCTCCCCATCCGTTCACATTATGCTCCTTGTACTTACCCCCAAATCAAGAGTTCACTGAGGAGGACTTAAGGGATGTTTATGTCCAGTTACCCGCCCCGATGCTAATGGTAGGAGATTATAATTCCCATAATGTAATGTGGGGATCCGATCATACGGACGAGAGAGGTAGGACGATAGAAGCATTCATTGATCTCTGCCAAGTGAACATACTTAATGACTTCTCGCCTACCTATGTCTGCCTCAGGTCGGGTAAAGCCACCACAATTGACCTCAGTTTAGCCAGCCCTAATTTGCACCCACTAATCACATGGAGTACTCTGGATGACACACATGGCAGTGATCACTTCCCAATCGTGTTAGAAACTTTGAGGAAGTTGCCCATCAAGCAACGCCCACGACGTTGGAAAACTACAGACGCAAATTGGTCATTATATGAAGACTTAGCTCAACTTAATGACCTCGACTTCAACGAGCCTATAGATTCACTTGTCGAAGACTTGAACAGTCGATTATTAAGAGCAGCCACAGAAGCTATTCCGCGGACCAAGGCTGTCCCAAGTCGTTTACCTGTCCCCTGGTGGTCTGAAGAATGCGACAAAGCAGTGAAACGGAGGAAAAAAGCTCTGCGAGTCTTTCGAAACAGGCCATCAACGCAAACCTTAGATCATTTTAAGACTGCCAGGACCCATGCTAGATACATTATCAGAAGGAGTAAACGATTATCCTGGCAGAATTTTCTAGCACAAATAAACCACAATACACCAATAAGAACAATGTGGGAGACAGTAAGGAAAATAGGAGGATATGGTTATTCTCCTGGCGTAACTGCACTGGTGGTCAACAATTCTGTCATATTTGAACCCAAAGATATAGCAAATCATTTAGGAAAGCATTTTCAGGATAACTCTGCCTCATATAATTACAGCCACACTTTTAAACAAATCAAGGCCTCGAGAGAACTCCTTCCCTTACAAATTCATATTAACCCCCTGGATCCATTGAACCAGCCCTTCACCGAAACTGAACTTCTTGCAGCATTAAACTCAAGGAGAGATTCTTCTCCTGGTTTAGATGACGTGTGCATAGGGATGGTAAAACATCTCAACAAAATCAATCAAAAGATAATTCTAAAAGTTCTGAATAAGATATTTACCACCGGTGGGTTCCCCAAGCTGTGGCAAAGAGCGATAGTGGTAGCCATCTTGAAAAAAGACAAAAACCCTCTAACTCCCTCTAGTTATCGACCCATATCCTTAACATCCTCTATCTGCAAACTTCTTGAAAAATTAGTCTCTTTGAGGTTAAACTGGTTCTTAGAGTCTCAGGGACTGCTGCCACAGTGGCAGAGTGGTTTCAGGAAAGGTAGGGGCACTATTGACAACTTAGTTGGTCTAGAGGCGGCTATTCTGGAGGCATTCAACGCAAAAAGAAAATTCCTCGCTGTATTCCTTGATATTGAGTGTGCCTTCGATAGAACGTGGAGGAGGCATATCCTGGACACTCTCCTTAGTTACGGCGTCAATGGCAATATTCTTATGTTTATCCAGAATCTTCTGGACAATAGGACATTTCAAGTACGCTGTGGAACCTCTCTCTCTGATGACTATCTGCTGGAAAATGGTGTACCACAGGGGTGTGTACTTAGCCCCACACTATTTAGTATTGCCATTAACAAGGTTCTGGAAGTTTTTGATGCGCCAGTCCGTAGAATGCTTTACGCCGATGACTTAGTGATATATTCTGCAGAGAAATGTCTAGTAACTTTACAGGGACAGCTTCAGACTGCTATTGATAAAGCCACAGGTTGGTTAGCTAGTATTGGATTTAACGTCTCATTACCCAAAACCACTGCGGTTCTTTTTAGCAAAAGACGTCCTACAGTGATCCCAGCTCTCACATTATTTGGTAATTCAGTGAAGATGGCTGACACGGTCAGATTTCTAGGTTTGACTTACGACCGCACCTTAACCTGGACGCCTCATATCAAGGCTCTTCGTGCAAGCTGTCTTCGATCACTAAACTGGCTGAAAACGGTTGGTAACACTTCCTGGGATGCTGACCGTACTAGTATGCTGATGCTATACAAAAGCCTGATACGATCCAAGTTGGACTATGGGTGCTTGGCTTATGGTTCCGCCAGCCCAAGGACATTACAGATGGTTGACAGTGTCCATCACACAGGCCTCAGAATAGCTACAGGTGCGTTTCGATCCAATCCTACTATCAGCGTTTGTGTGGACGCGGGAGAATTACCTTTACAATATAGAAGAGATCAATTAATACTAACCTACTATGCAAAAACTCAAGCCCTACACACCCATCCACTTAACAAGCTGTTCCCGAACGATCAACACCCCCGGAATAATATGGACTTTCCTGGTCGTCAAAAACCCTTCCCAACACGAGTTGCTTTGCTTTTGGAAGAATATAACATCGACACCCCCAGATTGCAAAGATCAGGCTTAACGCGCACTGAACCCTGGTTAATACCCGCACCAAAGATATGCCTCAACCTGACCAAATTACTAAAGAAAGACACCCCTCCTATAGTATATCAACATGAGTTTATGAAGATCAAAAATGATTTCCCCGACGCAACGTTTATATATACAGACGGGTCAAAACACCCTATCGGAGTAGGAGCTGCGGTGGTTTTCGATGAGAGGATCTACCTATTTGCCCTTCCTTCACTGTGCAGCAACGTGACAGCGGAATTAGTAGCTATTGGCAAGAGTCTGAACGTCTCTGTCCCCAATGGAAGCCAACTGATAGTCTGCAGTGACTCCCTGTCGGCTCTATTGGCCATGGGGAATCTGTATTCAGAAGATCTCCTTGTCCAAAATATATTGATGGCCCTATGGTCATTAGGAAGAAACCAGACTTCAGTTACCTTCCTCTGGATCCCAGGTCATTGCGGCATTGCAGGTAATGAGTCAGCAGACAAGAATGCCAGGCGCGCCATTCTAGAAGGACTACCTACATCCGAAGTCCCTGTAAGTGACTTCGTTGCCTACATCAAGGAAAGAGTTTGGATCAAATGGCAGATTCGGTGGCTCGGTGTGACAGATAATAAGCTAAGGACCATTAAAAGCTCCACTCGCGTCTGGAACACTTCAATACGAGAAAAAAGGAAAGAAGAAGTAATTTTAACTCGGTTACGTATAGGGCACACGAGGCTGACCCATGAATATCTGATGGCTCGGGAACCCCCTCCTCTGTGTCAGTGCTGCGGGGTGGGACTGTCTGTCAGACACATTCTGACTGAATGCGTGGCATATAGTCCCCAGCATGAAAATTGCAACCTTGCGGTGGATATTTTCGAAATTCTATCCAATAATAGCTTCCAAATTACCCAACTATTTAATTTCTTACAATTCACAAATCTCTTATCTAAATTATAAAACAAAATTATCTTCATCACATAGCCTTTCTATTCCGTACATATCTTCTTTATTATTATTAATCTACGCCTATCCAAATTAACCCGCAAGGATCCCCACAGACCTGCATCCATCAGGCATCCATGACCCTCGTGGTCGAAATGCCTTAAAGAAGAGAAAAAAAAAAAAAAAAAAAAAAAAAAAAGAACGTAAAATATTCCAACATTCAGTTACTAATGGTAAAAATATTTAAATACACTTGTCCTTTGTATCACAAGACTTATTCTGACTTAAGTCCTTTTGCCCAAACATCAGAGATATACCACTGGGAGTGAGCCAATCCTAGTAGCTCCGAGCTAGCGTGCTTGCTTACTGAGCTTAAGATCGCGGGTTCCAGGTCCTTATCCAGGTTTTTTATCTGGAATATGATAAAACTTTGAGCACGCCGTCCTTCGGATGGGACATAAAGCAACTGTCCCGAGCTTGTACGATGAGAGTTAAAGACCCCCTACTCTAGGTGAATAAGAATTTAAGGAAGGAAACATTTTGGGCTCCCATAGTAGTGACGGGCTCAAGTAGACCAGAGCGACGAAAGAGCGCTTTGGTAGTAGGCAAAAAAATCTCGTAGTTAAGGCCCGGGAATGAGTCATAATAACTAACTATTTTAAAACTGAAAGAATGAAAGAAGATAGATAGTAAATACAATTCTCATTTAATTTTGAATTCAAAGGAAGCACTTAATTGAGATAAATTTCTCGACATTTTCAGACATCCATTTACGTTGAACATAGGGGTCATGCTGGCCGTGCGGGCTAGAGCGTAGGGCTTTTGTCGCATGGTTTCACGATGGTTTGCGGGTTCGAATCCTGCCCGGGTCTGAGTTTTATTTCGTGGATAGAACTCCCTCCCGTGGCCATGGATGTTATAAATAACTAGATACTACCGTTATAAGCGTCATGGCTAATATGCATCGTACATAAGGCCTAAAATAAAATATCAAAAAAAAAAAAAATACGTCAAACATATCTGACTGACACATATATTGGACGTGTTTATTATTCAATGATAATTGGAATAATAATATAGTTCGAGTTAATCAGGGATATGGCGATGTAAATAACTTATAAAATTTTCCGGTTCAGCTTGTCTTAATTTTTAGGCCTTGAGCACGTCCTTTGGATGGAACGTTAAGCAGTGGTCCTGAGTCTATACGATGTCAGGTACTCCTATAGTAGAGTCGGGCTCATGACCAGCAGAGTGACGAATAAGCGCTCTGATAGTAGGCCTGGTAGTAGGCGATATGACCTCGTAGTTAAAGCCCAGGCATGAGTAACAATAACTAACTGTCAGAGAAAGCAAGTTAACTTCTCCAGCTATACGAAGTACAGGGGAAGTTATGTAATCTGTAGAAAATTTGATGCTGAATTTCAACGGAATTTCATGTTTTCAGACCTCTAGACTATTGAATATAATATTTGTTTAACTGTGTTGTTGGATGGAGCTGTTTCAGTGTCTGTGGCTGTATGGACCTTAGTGGCCATCTCTCTAGAGCGCTACTTCGCCATCTGTCGCCCGCTCAAGTCCCGTCGGTGGCAGACCCAGTTCCATGCCTACAAGATGATCGCCATTGTCTGGTTGGCCTCTCTCATCTGGAACACTCCTCTCCTCTATGCCACACGGCTCAAGACCATGCGGGAACGAGGTAACACACTTTTTTTTTTACTTATCCTATTTATAATATGTATAGAGGAAGTTATGTAATCGGTCAGAAATTCGGTTGAATTTCAAATGTTTTTCGGCCCCCTGAGACCTTTATTATTGCCCCTGATACCAAATATAAAATGAAAGGTGGACAATGTGCTTCCTCAGTACGAGAGGAACCAAAAGTTAATTGATTAATCGTTGGGGGGAAGTACATTACCAGTGATTCATCTAATTTTGATTCTGAAAAAAGATTTGAACTCTTTGAACTATCTACTTTCGACGGCTCTATCTGTAATTAAAAAAAAAAGATAACATGTAAAAAAAAAAAAAAATTATATTCGGAATTTAAGACTTTTCAAAAAAAAATTAATTTTAGCCAAAATACCTTTAATACTTTTCATTAAATTTAGAGCGCAACAAGGTGGCCGAGCTCATAACTAAAACAGGAACATTTAACCTTAAGGAGGAACTAAATTGTTACTTATAAAAATTTCCGTTAAATTGTCAGTAGAATATCCCTACCAATTTATCTATTTTAGCCGAATTGAATTTATATTGTATAAAAATTGTCAATAAATGTAAGTATAAATAGGAAAAAAAAAAAAAAAAAAAAAATTATCTTGACTAATGGCTTGTCTAGTTAACTGTGAAGATGGACAGGAAGCTTAGTGTTTATAATTGGGACAATGTCGACCAAAAATATCCATGAATGAACTTGGACGGTTGACCTTTGTCAAAACAATACTATCACCTCAAACATGGATGGTCCTTGACCCATAGATCCTTGCGGGGTTGGCACGAAATGAACTCCGGAATCTTGAATAACTATCTAATAAGAAATGAAATTCTAAACAAAAAAAGTTGTCGGTAAATCATTGGCTATGTACTTCCCCAGTATGAATTAATCAATTTCGTTTCCGGTCCCCTTCAGAGCCAGACTTAGCGTCTTCTGAATCCTCATTCCAAATTTCATGTTGATACATCCTTTACATCGGCAACTATTGCAATTTTTGATTTGAGCCACCCTCTGATCCCCCTTATCAAATTTCGAAGTTATTGTCTTCACAAGTACACACACTGACAGATCATTTTTTTTTTTTGATTTTCTGGAATAAGGGTGTCAAAAAACGGAAAACATGAAGTTCCGTTGAAAGCTCAGCATCGAATTTTTTACCGATTACATAACATCCCCTATATTTGGCATAACTGGGGAACTAGAACCATCATTGAATCATATTGTCACGTCGGGCCTCTCTGCCCTTGGTGCGTCTCACTTTGCCGGGGATATTGTACAGGGCATCGGGAAGAAGTCCACTCACTCCCAGTGCATAATTTTACATTAGTATCAGGACGACACCCAACACGCCCAGCCCACTACCCCTGGTGGCAGACCCTGTCTCCCTCTCGTCCAGACTGTATCTGTCCCCATCTCCCCACTCCCTCTCTATGGTGTGAGTAGTGGTGGGGAGGTAGGCAGGAGCTGACGGTGGCCGATCGCTCAAGTCACGGGTCCTGCGTTACAATATCCCGTTCTCAGAGGCTATAATCTTACTGACATTTATTTTTTAAGGGAGGATTACCTATGATAGAAAATGTTCTGTTTTCGGATTGGCGCCATGTACTGTGCTTATTTGGATAGTCTTTTTGTTCATTTGCAAATTTTTTTTTAAATCAGTCTTTATGAAGTATTTTATAATAATAATCTATATTAATAAAGCTGAAACGGGGTTTGTTTGTTTGTTTGTTTGTTTGTATGTATGTATGTATGTATGTATGTATGTTTGTTCCAGCATCACGCCCAAACCGCTGGACGGATCTTCATGAAACTTCCCATGTAGCATTCTTTTGAGCCCGATTGAATAATAGCCTATGTGGCGTCCCAAAATTTTGATCGGGAGGGGTGGTTGTAAGGGAGGCCTAAGTATATAAATAGTGCTAACTCATTAACTAATGATCAAATTGTCATGAAATTTCACACGTAGTCTTTTTAAAAGCTAAACAGGAAAAAAGGTGTGTGGCGTCCCAAAGTTTTGAACGGGAGGGGGGGTTGTGGGGGGCCTAAGTATAAATATAGAGCTAACTCATTAACTAATGGGCGAATCGTCATGAAATTTCACATGTAGTATTTTTAAAAGCCAAATAGGAAAAAAAGGTGGGTGGCGTCCCAAAGTTTTGAACGGGAGGGGGGGTTGTGGGGGGGCCTAAGTATAAATATAGAGCTAACTCTTTAACAGTTGGTCGGATTGTCACGAAGTTTCACATGTAGTATTCCTGAAGACCAAATAAAAAAATAGGCGGTGTGACGGCTCAAAATTTTTTACGGGAGGGGGGGTAGTGGGGGGGCCTAAGTATAAATATAGAGCTAACTCATTAACTAATGGGCGAATCGTCATGAAATTTCACATGTAGTATTTTTAAAAGCCAAATAGGAAAAAAAGGTGTGTGGCGTCCCAACGTTTTGAACGGGAGGGGGGGTTGTGGGGGGGGGGCTAAATATACATACAGAGTTAGCTCATTAACGGTTGGTCGTATTGTCACGAAATTTCGCATATATTATTCCTGAAGGCCAAATAGAAAAATAAGGTGTGTGGCGTCCCGAAGTTTTAAACGGGTGGCGGGGTTGAGGGGGGGGGGGGGGGACTAAGTATAAATATAGAGTTAGCTCATTAATTGTTGATCGTATTGTCATGAATTTCACATGTAGTAGTAGTAACTATGTATTCGCTGTGGGGTTCACTGTTGCAAGACATTTACTAGCGGTGATGTCCAGCGTTCCTAATATCGTACTAGCTGTGGGGTCCGCTGTTGCAAGGCACTTACTAGCTGTAGTGCTCAGCCCCAGCGTTCCTAACTATGTACTGGCTGTGGGGTTCGCTGTTGCAAGGCACCTACAAGCCTTTTACTAGCTGTGATGCCCAGCGTTGCAAGGCATATATTAGCTGTGGTCACAAACGTTCTTAAGTTCGCACTGGCTAGGACGTCCAGCGAAGCGAAGTATTCACTAGCTGTGGTTTCCGCCGTTGAAAGGCGCATACTAGCTGTGGTGCCCAGGGGTCCTAAAAACTTACTAGCGTTACTATAGTTGAAGGACTATAAGCCTTATTCCGTATAAATAATTGAAAATTATAACATCATGAATGTACTGTTAAAGGGTAAGCGGATTGGCATGACTTTCACATGTAGTAGTAGTAACTATGTATTCGCTGTGGGGTCCGCTGTTGCAAGGCATTTACTAGGTGTGATGCCCAACGTTCCTAATATCGTACTAGCTGTGGGGTCCGCTGTTGCAAGGCACTTACTAGCTGCGGTCAATAGCGTTCTTAAGTACGCACTGGCTAGGATGTCCAGCGATGCTAAGTATTCACTATCTGTGGTTTCCGCCGTTGAAAGACGCATACTAGCTGTGATTGCCAGAGGTTAAAAACTTACTAGCTGGGGTGTTTGACGTTGAAGGACTATAAGCCTTATTCCGTATGAATAATTGAAAATTATAACATCATGAATGTACTGTCGAGGAACTGAATAGCCTTATAGGAGATATTGGGAGAAAAGTCAAAGTTCCCCGGGCAACGCCGGGTATTACTGCTAGTAATAATAATATATATGTAATAAGCTTGAGTGCAGTAGTTCTCGATGAAATGACTTCGCGTAATGTAAAAGCACATTATGTTCAATTAATTACATATATTTTTTACTTTGCCACTATACGAAGTATCGGTCAAAAATTCGAAGTTTGGTGGTGAATTTTCACCTGAATTTAATGTTTTTCGACATATATAGATAGAATGAATATATAGACACGAAATTTTATACGTGTATCCAAAACCCTCTACGGCGAAAACCCATCGATTTTCCAGCCAATGCGGCCAAAGGGAAGGGAGGAATAGGGCGAAGGCTTAACACAAAATCTTTAATAAGTGCCGTTGTAATGATTATATCGACACCAATTTTCATATGTAAATACAAAACCCCATAAGGGCGACACATCAATTTTCAGCGGAATTGGCCGAAGGAAAAGAAGGGGTCAGAAGAGGGGGGGCTCAACTCGAAAATCCAAATAACTGCATAAAAATGTATCGACACAAAATTTAGTTTGAGAATTCCGAAACATTGAGCTTTAGCCTATTGGTTTTTTTTTTTTTTTTTTTTTTTTTTTTTATATTTTATTTATATTCAAATTAAGCATACATTTCTGAATATATATATATAAAATTCATAAATAATTTATTCAAAACCAGACCGAGGCTCTTAGTTTATTTTATCCGGGAGGTACAATAAACTTAAGCACGCCGTCCTTCGGATGGGACGTTAAGCGATGGTCCCGAGCCTGTACGATGTCAGTTACTCGTTAAAGACCCCTATCTTAGGTGAATAAAAATTTAGGGTAGGCAAAATTTAGGACTCCCACAGTAGAGTCGAGCTCATGTCCACCAGAGTGACGAAAGAGTGCTCTGGTAGTAGGCGATATGACCTCATAGTTAAAGCCCGGGCATGAGTCGTAAAACCTAACCAAACCTAAATTCATCCATTTTTTTTTTTTTTTTTTTGTATTAGATTTAATTTTTATTGTTAGTTTAAGTTCGTCTCATTGACACTTGATATTTCTAGTACGAAGAAGTATACAATTTTTATTATTTGCATAATTAGACTCGGGCAGGATGAACGAAAGTTAGAAACAGATCACTTAAACCTACTGGAAATGAACCTACCAGTCAAATCACTTTTAAATCACTTTTTTTTTTTCTCTCTAAATTAATTCTCTTTTTTGCAGGGAAATATAATTTTGAAAATTATTTTTTTCATTATTACTGAAAAGATTTTAGATTCAAAAGGTATCCCTCAAGACGAATGACCTCAAGAGAAAGGACTTAAGGCATTTTATCACGGGATTCAAGTTATTGGAAGTTTAAATTTATAGACAAAACTTTCCTTTACCCATCTTTTACTGAAGGGTAAATTAAAAATGAAGGGTGCATTGAACAGCATGCGGCAGCGAAATAATTTAGAAATCTCAATGGGAATCTGTATTTCAATCTTGTGCTTCATTTAAATATGACACTTTTTTTTTTGACATGAAAACGTCTATTGGCTCGTTAAGCACAGTGATAGCCGGTCAAACTTTCTTGTGTTACAAAATACCGTCAGATTTCAATCGATAATAACTACGAGACTAATAATGCGATAACAACGGTTGAGGTCACAATGGATAGAGCATGTTCGTACGTGTTTGTTTTGCCTGTGACGTTATCGGGCTAGTGCGGATGATTGTTGCGAATTAGCGTTGTGTAAAATTAGAAATTAGTGTAGCGTGATAACGCGTTTAGATAGGACGTTGATTCGGGTGTCATTGTAAAGAGCTTGAGGAGCACTACTAGGATTCAAAGTGAACAATAAAAATATTCACCGAAATACATGTAAACATCGGTATTAAATTGAAAATTACAAAAAAAATTAAAGATGTCTCATATGAATCGTAAATACGCGCGGAATTATAGAAAACGCAAATCAGAGGAAAGCTCGCATCAAAAGGAATTTAAAAAACCTAAAAAGTCTAGTGCCGAGCAAATGCAAGAGCTACGGCAGCATCGAAAAGAAAATGAAAAATGATTTTATCCCGACGTTTTCACGGAAAATCTACGGCGTGGACCTTGACTACGCCTTAATGTTTTTTTTAGTTCCTTCGGTCTACGAAGTATAGGGGAAGTTATAAAATGTTGAGTTTTCAACAGAATTTCATGTCTTCGGACTCCCTGATTCTTAAAAAAAAAATAAAAAATAAAAACATTCCTGTCTGCGTGTGTAATAATAACTCACAATAGAATTAATGTATCGATCTGAAATTTTATATATGTATCTAGAACCCCATAAGGACGACACTTATTGATTTTCAGCCAAATCAGTGAAAGGAAAGGAGAGGATTAGGGGGGGGGGGGGGGGGGGGATGCTTTACACAAAAACTTTAATAATAATACATTTATTTCCGTTATACCAATACATGGTAATAGGATACGTCAAATGAATTATACATTAAGATACCTTATAAATTAGATTTATAACTACTTGAGTCTAACACATCTATGATTTGTAGTAATAACAAAACTATTAAAAAAAGTAAAATGAAATTAATAAAAACTGAACAAATAAATAAAATAAATAATTGACAATATTTAGAACACAGAAAAGTCCGATATAAGTCAACTATTAATGTTGGGGCCATGGTGGCCGTGCGGGCTAGAGCGTAGAGCTTTGGTCGCATGGTCTCACCATGGTATGCGGGTTCGCATCCCGTCCGGGAATGAGGTTTATTTCGTAGATAAAACTTCCTCCCGGAGCCATGGATGTCGTAAATAATTAGGTAAAACACTATTAATAAGAGTCATGGCTAATATGCAACGTACATAAGACCAAAAAAAAAAAAATGTTTAACTATTACCTAATGTTTATTCAATTTATGTAGTTGAGAAGGTACACGTTGCACTTGTGCTTTCAAACTACAAAACACCAAAAATCACTGCAACGAGGAGGCTTCCTGGCGATTCCAAGGTCAGTGTTACTATGGCAACGTGTAGAAACCATGGACCAGTTACGCCGATATGGAAAAAAAAAATACGTCTGTCTGTGTGTGTCTGTGAACACTATTCACTACCGATAGAATGAATGCATCGACACGAACATTTATAAGTGAATCCAGAACCCACTAACGACGATACTTATTGTTTTTCAGCCAAATCGGCCAAAGGGAAGGGGAGAGGCTGAACTCAAAATATCTTATAACTGCCGTAGTTATGAATGTATCGACACAAAATTTAGTATGAGGAGTGAAAAGTTAGTTCTGGGGAAATACATTGCAGGTGATTCACCGATTTTTTAGTAGCTAACTAGTTAGTATTGCAGATTCTAAAATTCGGGACTCAACTAGTATGGAAGATTCTAGAACTCGGGACCCAACTAGCATAATAATTAGGTGAGGGAACCCAACTAGTAGGTATGCACCGATAGTTATAATTGAAACGGAGAAGGATTCATCCGTTATAATCTCTTCTACTATATACCTATATAATACAAGTTTGGCATGAATACATTTATGATTGATGACATTTTTATACTGATTCATATATTCTTAATTATTTTATTTATTATTTTCATACTTGGAATCTAGAGGTTGGAAAACATGAAATTCCGTTGAAAATTCCACAACGTATTTTTGACCGAACTTTCCTCGTACTTCGTAAATATAAAAAAAAAAATGGGAAAATATTATGTGCCTAAAGTTACAATACAGTTTTTTTTTTTTTTTAAATGTTATAAACAGTAAAATTAGGATGTATTAATTAGATGTAATTAATATAGCATGTTTTAAGTAGAAGTAATTAACGTAGAATGTATTAAGTAGATGTAGTTAATGTAGGATGTATTTAGTAAATGTAGGTAGTTAATGTAGAATGTATTAAGTAGATGTAGTTAATGTAGGATGTATTTAGTAAATGTAGGTAGTTAATGTAGGATGTATTAAGTAGATGTAATACATCTGTATAATATATTATTCACCTGTTGGTCATATCGCCTACTACCGGAACGCTCTTTCGTTGCTTTGGTGGACATGCGCCAGACTCTATTATTGGAGTACCTACCTACTTAATTTCGCCTATCTATGTTTATTCGCATGAGATAGGGATCTTTAACGAGTACCTGACACCGCACAGGCCTGTGTCCATCGCTTAACGTCACATCCGAAGGACGATGTGGTCATGGTTTTTTCATCTCTAAGATTAAAAAAACCTTAAGGGCCTCGGTTGGGGTAGCAAGCACACATACCACTGTGTTATGTTTTTAAAAATTGCAGAAGCTTAGCCCATAGCGGTTGTTGATACATATGTAGATGAAGAACTTAAAACTTCCAATCGTGTTCCTAATTCGTAATTTGAAGGGCTTAAGTCCGTAAAGCCCTCAACTTGTTTGTTCCCCGTCCTTATCTGTCTGAACACTTGCTCAACCTTCCTTCCCAGCTTACGAAACTCTGATGCCTCTTATTAAGTGAGTTATAAGGGGATTATAAAATGTAGATTGTAGTTCCTCATATTGCAGGGCACACGAGCGCGCCGGTAGTTCAGAGGTACAGTGCTAACCTACTGAGCTCAAGATGGCAGCTTCAAAACCCTCTCTATTGGTTTTTTTTTTATCGGGGAGGTAAAAAAAAATTAAGCACGCCATCCTTCGGATGGGACGTTGAGAGATGTCCCCGAGCCTGTACGATGTCAGGTACTACCCCCATAAAAGTTTAGATTAGCCAACATTTTCAACAAGTGCCGGGAGGAGCTCCAAGCTGGCCTACAACCTCTTCCTGGACATCATCCTCCTTCTGGTTCTTCTCATCATCATGAGTCTCGCCTACTTTATATGTGATGTTGATGTGTGGACAGGTCGGCACAAGTGCCGGGAGGAGTGGCCCTCGCCAAGCTCCAAGCTGGCCTACAACCTCTTCCTGGACATCATCCTCCTTCTGGTTCCTCTCATCATCATGAGTCTCGCCTACTTTATATTTGATGTTGATGTGTGGACAGGTCGGCACAAGTGCCGGGAGGAGTGGTCCTCGCCAAGCTCCAAGCTGGCATACAACCTCTTCCTGGACATCATCCTCCTTCTGGTTCTTGAGTCTCGCCTACTTTATATGTGATGTTGATGTGTGGACAGGTCGGCACAAGTGCCGGGAGGAGTGGCCCTCGCCGAGCTCCAAGCTGGCCTACAACCTCTTCCTGGACATCATCCTCCTTCTGGTTCCTCTCATCATCATGAGTCTCGCCTACTTTATATTTGATGTTGATGTGTGGACAGGTCGGCACAAGTGCCGGGAGGAGTGGCCCTCGCCAAGCTCCAAGCTGGCATACAACCTCTTCCTGGACATCATCCTCCTTCTGGTTCTTGAGTCTCGCCTACTTTATATGTGATGTTGATGTGTGGACAGGTCGGCACAAGTGCCGGGAGGAGTGGCCCTCGCCGAGCTCCAAGCTGGCCTACAACCTCTTCCTGGACATCATCCTCCTTCTGGTTCCTCTCATCATCATGAGTCTCGCCTACTCCCTCATCGTGAGCAAGCTCTGGAAGGGGCTTCAACGGGAGCTCAAACACAACGCCACTGCTTTCACCAAAGGTAACTCTCTTATTTTCTACCTATATATTAGTAGTTTCGCTACCGGACGGAACGGTACTAGAGAGGTTCCAGCAGCGAAACGGTTTGCTAAGTCGATATAATCGTTCCACCCGGATCCCTTGGATTCCGAGAACATTAAGTTGAATCTTCTTTATAACAATATTTATTTGTTAATAAGAATGTATACATTAGGATAACTTATAAATTAGACAGTCTGACACACATGAATTAAAATTATCAATACAACTAAAAAATACATTAAATAAACAAATAAATACTTGAAAATATGAGTACACAAATAATAATACAGTAGATAAATGTTTTCATTTAATTCAAATTAATAATAATAATTGTTGATATTTTTTCCAGAAGTGTCCTCTTTACGACGACATTTCGGGACGTTCTTACGTCCCTTCCTCAGGTCACAATGTGCGAAATATAGAAAAGAGAAAGAAACAAAATAACGATAACAATTATAATATATTTATAAATAAATGAAAAAATTAATGAAAATGAAATTTGCATGTGTTCGCAGAACGGAAGACTTCCATTGCGCCTCGTGGCAATCCCTTCCCCTTTTCCACTCATCCTCGTGACATTTTTTAGTTAAGAATTGAGTACCCAATCGTTTCAAAGGTCTAACCAATGACTATTTTAAAAAAGAGAATATTTTTGCGTTACTAAGCTGTTTGAAGAGGTGAGGAGAGGGGAGAGTCGTTTAATTGGATTAGACTACTACCGTTTTAAAGTTCCATTTCCATTTTGAGGGCAGGGGCAGTGGGAGGGGGTGGGGAGGGGGTTAGGAACCCAGAATTTCTCCTGTATAGCACAGATAGAGAACTGAAGTTGAGGGCTGGAATGTTTTTAATCTTTTTGAATGTTTTCCTGAACATCAAACATTCAAAATTCTCCTAAAACGTGCTCCAGTTTAAACGAATACAAAGTCTAAGTTAATATGGGCTTCGTTGTGCTGGAACGAGATCGAAACGGAACGATAAAAAATACCAGGTTCCAGGAGTGGAAAAGTTCTGTGGTTTTGTTGTAGGTCCATCACTATACAGTGTTGTTTTGGTTATAGCAGTGCCTCTTGAGACATTTAGTTATCAAAGAGGTGAAAAAAAAAAAAAAAAAAACTTGAGCTGTCCTGCGGATGGGACGTTAAGCGATGTATATAGGGTGTCAGGTATTTGTTAAACACCCCGACACAATATAACTAAACTTGGGTAGGCAACATTTAGGACTCCCACAGTAGAGTCGGACTTATGCCCACCAGAGTGACGAAAGGGCGCTATGATAGTGGGCGATATGACCTTGTAAGTTAAGCCCGGGCATGAGACACAATAACTAAATAACTAGTGCCTCTTAGTAAAGTGCGTCTTTCCATCTGGAAAATGACCAGCAGCTGAAGCCCAATCGTTCTCCAACAATTGTGACTAATCGTTTAGACGAAGCAGACTTTACGGTGAATGACAGTGGTTAGATTCAAACCCGTGTCGATAAATCAATATAGGCCGAACAATGGTTGCCATGGCAAAAAAACACTCCGTCTGTCAAGTCACTACTTGAGACTATAGTTATGGTACTTGAGTTGAAGATAAAGAAATATATTAGTCGGGTCCAGGCGAAGAAAGAGTACAGTACCGGGTTCGGGCGAAGAAAGAGTACAGTATCGGGTCCGGGCGAAGAAAAAGTACAGTACCGAGTCCCCGGATTTTTCGATGTCGAGGGAGCAAGATTCTCAAACTGTATATGACACAATATTCGGGGGAAGAAAGTGCAAGTTTTTTCGTACATTAATGCAATTTTCGAAGTAATGATTTATACCGCAGTGGTTTTTTAATTACTGTGACTTATGCCTGAGCTTTAACTACGATATTATCTGGAATTTTTGTTTTATCTTCATAAATTTTATTTACACAGAACATACAAAACAAATATTGATTTTTTTTTAATTTGGTGTCATGTACCATGCAAATTAGCCATGTCTCTTAAACGGTATTGTTATTGGTTATTTGGCCACGGGAGGCAGTAGTATATATGAAATAAAACTCTCTGCCATATAATATAATTTTCAACTTTACTTGTGGTAAAGCCCATCATGTTATCTGGTGATACCTATCTACCGACATTGCTGTATTTATGTTTTTCAGAAAATATGATGAATTGGTGCCATTTTTTTGTTGTAATTTTTTTTTTGTTTGCATCAACTATTATTTAGCATGTATCAACAGTTAGGGAAACTATAGGGAGAAATTAATCCTCTATGTATTTACTTACTATCGAGGCTTTTGAATCTCTTGATCCTGAAAAGTCGAAGTTTCGATAACAAGACAATTGTCGTTTATCCTCTGTATTTTCGCATCTTTCTCCTGTTTCTGTTGCAATTTTGTCCGAAAAATATTTGTTCTTGTTAAATTAGTGATTACACCTGAACAAGTGGCAGTGTTACGCGGCGCGTGCTTTAGGTCTACCGGAAACAAGAACCATCCAACGGTATGGGGAGACAGGGCAGTACACAAGGAGGCGGGGTTCAGATCGACCGAGAGGCCCTGCTCCGTATGACGACAGATTGTTGTTGGTCCACACGTTGAGGAACCGGTTTTCAACTGTTTCAGTGACTTACCAGAGACTCCCTACTGTCCGTGGAGTGGAAGTGAGCGCTGAGACAGTAAGAAGAACACTGCAAGAGATGAACTTAAGACCCAGGAAGCCAGCCTATGGGCCTCTTTTGACCGCAGACCACCGAAGAGCGCGTATGCTGGAGAGCACCGTAATGAAGATTGGAGCAACCTCTTGAATCAATTCTCAGATGAGTCCCGTTTTGCTCTCCATAGACCAGATTGTCGGTTCTATGTCTACAGGAGGCCTGGAGAACGGTAGTTCCATGCACCATGACCGGAAGAATGCAATTTGGAGGCGGGTCTGTTTTGGTGTGGGGGAACGATATCTTTACAAGCTTTTTTTTTTTTTTTTTTTTTTTTTCTTTTTCGGGTGCTCCGGTAAATTACCCGGCCCGCTTATCGTCGGGGAAAGAGGAAGTACATATAGTATAATTTGGTTTTATTCACAGTGTTGCCGGATAGTTCGACTCCGTCATCAACTTCGGCAGGGTCGATCCCAGGACGATCCTGTCGCGCGGTTCAACTCCACCCTAGACCTGTCGTACAGCGGACAATCGAGGAACACATGGCATATCTTTACAAGCTAATGCATGATAATGCAAGACCCCATGTCGCTGCGTGTGTTATGAAATACCTACAAGAAGTCGGTATTCAAACCCACAGGTGGCCAACTCGAAGCCCGGACTTAAACCCAATCGAGCACCTTTGGGATGATCTTGGAGACGATATTTGAGGAGATGTCATGATCCTCCCAGCAGCTTAGCAGACACCTGGGAAGACACACCCCAGGACTACCTCAAAAACCTCATATGGAGTATGCCAAGGAGACTAGAAGTTCTTCAGGCAAGAGGTGGAACAGTAAAGTACTGAAAACAAATGAGCTACGAAAATGTAAAATGCAAAATTTAATTTTTTTTAATTTTGATAAAGTGGTTTTTTTTCATTAATTTTATTGAAAATAAATTTCTTTAGTTTTTCAAGCATTTTGATTTTTCTTCCCCAATTCCATATGAAATTTGCTGCACTCTATACTTTATTTGGTCCAAAAAAAAAAAAACAGAATTACAACAAAAAATGAAATTTTCAGAGTGCTTCGGTTTTTGAAGGTTTTGTGGAGCAGTGTAAATATGGGCATGCTCTTTAATAGAAATAGTGCAAGCAACTAAAAAACGAATACAATTCAAAATTATATAAAACAAAATGTGACTTTAGATTAGGAAAATTGTAGTAGCTGAAGGGAAAGGGGGGGGGGGGGAGGGGAGGGGGAGGAGACTCAATTCAAAAACCCTAATTATAACTGCCGATGTAATGAAAATATCGACACAATATTCACTGACGACTTTTTGTAGTACCTAACTAATTAGTATTGCAGATTCTAGAACTCTAGAACTCGGGACCCAACTAGCATAATAATTAGGTGAGGGAACCCAACTAGTATGCACCGATAGTTATAATTGAAACGAGAAGGATTCATCCGTTATAATCTCTTCTATTCTAAGGTTTGGCATGAATACATATATGATTGATGGATTTCTTTATTCTGATTTGTATATTCTTAATTATTTTTTGTAATTAAAATTTTCATTAGTATTATGGTTGAAAAGTAATCCTGGCGTTGAATGAATAGAACATTTCAGTTCTATGAGAGAGAAGCAAAGAAGTGCTATTCATTCACTAGATGGCCATGAATGATGAATAGATTGCATTTTCTCCATTTTTGCTTTGATTTAATTTATTTGTATGAAATCAACATCTTACTACTTACTTTTTACTCTATATAGTTCACATTTTCTAGGAACAAAAAAAAAAAAGTTAGGGGCGATATGATGGGGGGGGATCTCGAGCTCAATTTAGATTTTATATTTTACTTTTTTAAATATTTTTATTTGGATTCTTATTATTATATTATTATTATTATTTTTATGTATGTATTTATTATATATATATATATATATATATATATATATATATATATATATATATATATATATATATATATATATATATATATATATAGGTGTATATATATATATATATATATATGTTTTAAATCCATTTTTTCTTCTTCTTATTATTATTATTATATTATTTTATTTTTTATTATTATCGTTGTAATTATTTTCTCATTGTATACATAGTTATTATTTTGTACATATTCTTCATGACTTCATGGAGACATTTTTATTATTATTTTTTTATTATTATTATTTTTTTATTATTATTTATTTTATTTCATTTTTTTCTCTTTTGTATTTAGTTATCATTGTACATAAATTATTCCATTAGCTATTGTCAACAAATTTACTTATGGTCTGTACCGATTGGAAATACGCAAAATAAAATATTTAAAAAAAAAAATCAGACATTACAACCTTTTCTATTTGAACTATTACAATATTTTCGCCTACTAGATGTGTTTGAAATTTTGAACTTTGGATAAAAAAGGAAATTTTATAAAATTTACAAGCACTAAGGCAGCATTTTGTTGTTGTTTGACTTGTTGGTCTAGGTAACAGGTGGAGTGTCCATTTGATTGTTGAATCAGACTCGGAGCAGATCTCTAGTCGTTAAAGAAGTCGAGGAGAGTTTTGTTCTTTTCTTACTCTTTCCTTTTGGAGTCTCGATTGAACGAGGACACATAATTGAAACATTATTTGCATCTTAATATTCTCAACTTCTATATACACATTCAAGATATCTTCTTCCACTGGACGCTGTCGGGTAATTCTGGCTCCGCCCGGCGCGCCGCGGCGTTTCCTTAATAGTCTTCTCACAGTCTGGCTTCTGGGAGAGGAGCTACCTCAGTCACGGATGTTCAACAAAAGAGAATATCCCCGTCTCCTTGTTAAAGTTGTAAAATTCCAGGTTCGTCACACTCCCCTGTACCTTTACCGGTCCGAAAATCCACCGTTCGAATCTATTCAGGCGGGTTGTCATCTTGGAGTCCAGGGTACAGGTCTCTCTGCCGTACGTGACGAAGTTCTTATATAGCTGAACTTTCTTACTTTGGCTGACCGAGCAGTTCCTCAAAATATGGCTCGTTGCAAAGTTGAAGAGCCTTGCTGGGAGCGTACTCTTTTCTACTATCTAAGGATGAGGAGCTGGGTGCTCTTCTGCTTGTTGACCTTGAGTTCCACCTTCCTCGTGTTAGTTTCTTCTGAAGTATTCTTTTACGAACCGCATTGACCTTCCTACAATGGCTACATCTGTAGATGCCACGTCCGGTAACTTCCTGTTGTAGTTGGCACTTGAGAAAGATCCTCCAGCCGTACACCTCTATAATTCCTGCTTTCCCACAAATCAGCACTTTGAATGTGTTTCTTATTTTCGATTGTGTTTTGACAAAGTGAAACCTGTGTAAATGGTTGCTTTGACACAGGATTTCAAATAGAATAAAATAAAGACTCCTAACATATTTGGATTTTTATATCTCACAGAACCAGATAAATATTTTTTTTTCTCTCTTTATTCTGATAAGTAAGTCTTTCCACCCAAACTTTCTTTAAAAAATGGATGCCAGATAAAATCTAATTTGCTGCCCACTTTCCAGATGTAGCAGAGAGCTTCTGGGCGGGAAACAAAGATTTCCACATATTTTCATCCGGGGCTTTAATTTCCATCACGCGAGTTAGGTTTCTGAAAGGTTCATGAAAATTCAAAGGGTTGCTCAGCTCCTCTTTCGGCTTAATGAATCCCTTCCACTTACATTAAACCCTTATTTAAAGATAAGCATCTCCTTAAGGCCGTCGTGTGTGGGATGCCTTAGGATATTAATATCATATAAAGAACTCAAAACATGTAATTTTAACTTTCACAGCTATATGAAGTATGGAGAAAGTTATGTAGTCAGTCAGAAATTTGATGCGGAGTTTTCAACGAAATTTATAGTTAAAAAAATGATAGCCGATTTATTAAAATCAATAAATCGAAAACCAGAACGTTGCGAAGCCATCGCTATGGAGACTGGCACCCTACGGTTAGTTATTGTGACTTATGTCCGTGCTTTATCTATGAGGTCCATATCGCCTACCTCTTTCGTCGCTCTGGTGGACATGAGCCCAACTCTACTTCGGGAGTCCTAAATTTTGGTTACTCCAATTTTTTTATTCATCTAGGGTAGTGGTCTTTAAAGAGTATGTGACCATCCTAAAGGCTCGAGACCATCGTTTAACGTCCCATCTGAAGTATGACATGTTCAAGGTTTTTTTCACCTTCCAGATAAAAAACTTAAAGGATTCGGCCGGGTTTCAAACCCGCGATCTTGAGCTCAGTAGACAAGCACCTCTGATGTACCAGCACCCTCTGGGTACTCTATAGAACATTTCCCAATCGTCGTTTGTAAGTGAAATAACCAAGAGTGCCGCAATGGAAGACGATTAGAGTGAAGTTGTACGTTTGGAATGATTCCTGTAAAGCTCTCCAAAAAATGAAACTTTGTACATAGACAAGTGGAATATAATTTTAAAGGGATGATCTCCTACTCATCATGAAAATCTACTTTTTAAAATTCTCAAGTGATTTTAACACTCACAATGACGTAGGGAAATCAAGGATCTACCTGAAGGAAGACTGAGAGATGTTTAGCTATACATTAGACTCTAGGTTAGCAAGCATTTACAAAATCAACCAACAGTTTGAGCCGATATACCGAAGCTTCTCGTATACATATCTAATTTTACTGAAAACAGGACAACTCATTGAAAAACTCCCACCTACTCATTGAATTTTTTAAATTATATTCAGGGGAAAGAATAGAATTTGATAATGAAAACAATTCAGTCATTAAAAAAATGTATTAGACTTTTCACAACAGTATAAAAATATAACTGTCCTCCTCTGTGTCAGTGCTGCGGGGTGGGACTGTCTGTCAGACACATTCTGACTGAATGCATGGCATATAGTCCCCAGCATGAAAATTGCAACCTTGCGGTGGATATTTCCAAATTCTATCCAATAATAGCTTCCAAATTACCCAACTATTTAATTTCTTACAATTCACAAATCTCTTATCTAAATTATAAAACAAAATTATCTTCATCACATAGCCTTTCTATTCCGTACATATTTTCTTTATTATTATTAATCTACGCCTATCCAAATTAACCCGCAAGGATCCCCACAGACCTGCATCCATCAGGCATCCATGACCCTCGTGGTCGAAATGCCTTAAAGAAGAGAAAAAAAAAAAAAAAAAAAATATATAACTAACTTTCAAAAGGGGAAACAATTTATCAAATGGTTGTTCAACTTGTAAACAAGAGAGAGTATTACAATTTTGCAATGGTAACTACAAAATATAAAATCAATAAGAACCTGTATGTCAAATATAATTTATCCATCACATTTAATGTAATTTTTTTGTGGTTATAGCTTCGATTTTTCTAAGAGCATATAAAAAACATTAATAAATAAAAAATATAAGGACTCATAGTGTTATCTTATTTGTCGAACCTCATATTGTTAAAACCGTTTTTCAAGAAATTTTAAAGAATGCAAGCCTTGTGCGTTCGAAGATGAATATGAAATTAATTTTTTATTATTTTGAGTTCAAACAAGATTAAGAGGTAAGTCCGCAGTGTTACCAAGTAGTCTATTATTATTATTATTTTTTAAATAAATAAATAAAAAAAGTTGAATATTAATTAAGATAATGTTAGTAAGAAACTAAAATCAGGAACATCAATATGAACTAAATTAGATGTTCATCCTTTTAGTAGCAATGGTCGTTTGGGACAGTATGGCAACCTGAAGATAGCCCTTCGCTAATAATCAAAGCAGCTGATGCGACAAGAATGAAAATAAAATGAGATAAATCCACAACTGACCTACAAACAAAAAAAAACCTTTATAACATGTGGCTCAACCCGTGGGCATTGGGCTAACTTTGTAGTATTTTATGTTGAGATAAAAACATATTTCCAGGCGGAGGGAACACTGTCAATAGTTATATTAGATAAACTTTTTTATACACTAAATAAAACAAGCTTTATTGCAGTGAATGGGGTTATTTACAAAATACATATTATTATAGTTATAGAAAAGGTAAGAAAATAACAACAGATAATAATAAGTAATAAGAGTAGTAACTTACTAAAAATATTAAAATAAATATAGATTTGCTCCTTAACAGAAACGGAGAGAAATTGTGGAAACAATTAGAGAACAAAAACAATTTTAAATTATATAAAACAAAAATAAGACCATTAAAATGGGAGGAATTAGTTTAGTTATTATGACTCACGCCCGGGCTTTAACTACGAGGTCATATCGCCTACTACCAGAGCGCTCTTTCATCACTCTGGTGGACATGAACCCGACTCTACTGTGGGAGTTCTATATTTTGCATACCTTAAATTTTTATTCACGTTGGGTAGGGGTCTTTAACGAGTACCTGACATCGTACAGGCTCGGGACCATCGCTTAACGTCCCATCCGAAGCACAGCATGCTTAAGTTTATTTTACCTCCCAGATAATATAAATTAAGGACCTCGGCCGGGTTTTGAACCCACGACCTTGAACTCAGAAGGCAAGCACGCATACCATTGAGCTACCGGAGCCCTCAAAATGGGAGGAATAGCTGAATAGTAGTCGCCATAACAACCATAGAAAAAAAAATTGCAAGTTGATTAATATGGATAAATTCAAGCTATGATAAGTCCTCATGTTTTTCCTGAGTTTTGTAGAATTTAGTCTATACATGGATAATGGATGGTTTAATAGAGTGGGTAACCCACAATAACTTCCTTATTTTTTCAGTTTTTTGTACTTGTTTTTAATCGCAATAGTTTTTCCCACGACAGTTTTTGATATTGATTATGATGGTAAAAATCTATCCAGAGTTTCTTCATGAAACTTGTGACATTCAAACAGTACGATGCAAGATGGAAATGTGTAGGCTTCTGAGAGAGGAAAATGTTATATTGATGACTGGGATGTTCTGGGGAAAGTTTCAAAACGTGTTTTCAATTAGAGTTTGGAAAATTGAACCAGACATCAAACTGTATAATTCCTTCTGAAATTCGTTTAATATTTTAAACGACTGAATACAAATTCTGTCAGATGAAAGAAAACTCATAGAGTTTAATTGGAAAATTATAAATCAGTGACGGATTCAACGGGGAAAATGCCGTCGGTGAATCACCGGTATTATGCCCTTCACCAGAACGAATGAATTAATTAACTTTTCGCTCCCCCTCCAAAACCAGTCGACTGTTTGAGCTCATAATCAATAGCTGACTTACATAGGGGTTATGTCGTTAAATTCATTATTCGTCCCCTCCCCTGAACGCCCCCTCCCCTGAACGCCCCTTTCGACCGATTTCGTTGAAAATTACCAGGTATTGTCCTCGTAGGGTTTTGACTTTAAATATGAAATTTCATGCCGATATATTGCTTTTATCGGGAGTTATCGTGCTCACAAACAAACGCACAGGCAGACAGAATACAAAAAAAAATTATGAAATGTTGGCGGTCAGGAGATCGTTCCAAGTACGATATAAAACAAATATATTTATGATGTGGCCATCACAGGACTTTCTTATACCAACCACGCTTACTGCTCACTGGGTATATGAATGTCACTCTCCGAATTATGCTGTACAAAGAGACAAGGGGTAGGGAGAGAGAGAGAGAGTGATCTGTAAGCGTTGTTGTTATAAGAAAGTCTTGTAGTGGGCTTCATCACATTTTTTTTTTCATTTTTGGAATCAGGGTGTCGAGAAACATAAAATTCCGGGGAAAACTCAACTTAGAATTAGCGGGATAGCCTTCATTATTAGTGTTGTTGAGGAGCATTACCTGTCGGGAGATGTTGGGCCATGTATCTGTATTATAATGGAACGGTCGAACAAATATGGCAGGTTATACGCAAGACACAGTCCTAGATACAAGCAATGTTGGGCAAAATTCATTTAGAATAAGTGAAGATAGAATGTGTATCTTGTGCAGGTGAACAGGGAGCCGATTATGGTTAAAGCGAAGGTGAATTAGAGTGGTTAAAAATGATCTAGGCTTGTCGTAAGTCTTGAACCATGATTGGGTGGGGATCTTGGGCTGAATAAGGCTGTAGTATCTGCCCCTGTTCTGACTCTGGGAGGAAAAATCATCTTGCCATGTACGTACAGTATACTTCTTGAGTTCTGATATCACTGGCGGATAACACCTCCCATTGTCTTAGCCAGCTTGTCCACCGTCTCTTTGTATCTGTTGGAGCTGTGGCCTTTGACCCAAACCTGGTAGACTGTCGTCTTTCCTCGGAGTAGAGTCATTAGTAAATTCAATATATCAAATATTATTTGAGCCGAGCATTTATGGATGTTTATTAGCGTTGTCAAAACACTCCTGATGTCCGTAAAAATGAAAGCCCTCCTTTCAAAAACAGAACAAAAACAGTTGTTTGGTCGTCAAAATAATAAAATAAACAGGATTTTAAAAAAATTGAAAACAACAAAAAATAATAACAAATAACAGCTGAGTCGGAGCGGAGCGTGCAGGAGTGGTGTTGACTGTTATACGTAAGTAGTAGAGGCCAGAACTGGATCCATATTTATGTTTTCAGAGTATCTCTAAAAACAATGAAACTTAACGCTGCGGTAACCGTGAGATACACTCAGAGCAGGCAAGAGGACAGGAGCCTGATATGGGGAGGATAGGCGCCTGTTAAATGGCTAACTTTTGACGCGGTGTCTATCAGTGTGCCACACTTGGCCGACCTCTTTCCATGTACAAACACTTTATTAAATTTAACGCTTCGCTTAAAGTTATTTAAACGTTTTTATTTTATTAAATTAACAAAATAAGAAGGTATATCTATGCTTATTATCAGCTTTAATCAACATTTATGCTTGGTATGACCAGATAATGGTTACTATCATCCCGCGCGTCTCGAAATGTTGAAATATAATCTATTTGACATTACAGAATTTTCCTTTGAATCCCCCCTGCTCCTCATACAAGCTAAGGGAGGCGAAATTTTGTCTATAATATAGAATGGCTTATCATATTCATCATAATAGATTCTCAACATATAATATTTGAATTTTTATCTGGGAGGTAAAAGAGCCTTGAGAACGCCGTCCTTCGGGTGGGACGTTAATGGATGGTTCCGAACCTGTCCGATGTCAGGTCTCGTTAAAGGCTCTAGGTAATTCAACTGGCTCATGTCCACGAGAGCGACCAGAGCATATAACTGGTTTCTTCTCATTCCTTTTTTTAGAGGAGAAACAAGCACACGTGTCAAATGTCAGCTCTTCTCATCAATTTATTTGTACTTTTTAACTATTTTCAATTTTGAGTTACGAGTGGGATGAAGAATGTGAAATAAACAAAAATTTCATTATTGAATTTGAGATCCTTTGAGTTTTTCAACAATTCTATATTCAAGGTGAGAAATAAAAATCCTTAATAAAGTGACCCAGTCGTCCTGGATTTTCCGGGACAATCATGGATTGTGGCCCCGTGGTCCCGACATTTTCCAACGTTCATTCGACATTCTTGTTTGTCCCGTATTTTAAGAAAGAGTCCCGGAAATTGTTTAACTCGGCGATAACTTTCCCTTCAGTTGTTGTTTGGACTCCAAACTGTTCACATCAATATAAAAAGTGTCTCTGCTCTTTACTATAGTTTTGTTATATATATATTTTCTTTTTTCTTTTTATATTATTTTCATATTAATTAATTTTATTGTTATTTTCAATTAATTTATTTTTTATTTTAATTTTTTTTTTTTTTGTTTCTTCGATTGTGATAAATTCTTCTGCAGTGTTGCAGAAAATTATAGTTTGTGACTAGAAATGTCAACAAGCAGCGGGGGCCCTGGGCCCCCGTCAACAATTCTACAGTCAGATAAGTTGTGTGGTATTGGAGGGAATGATAACCCTACTAACATAGATCCTAATAAATGTGAAATTGTGAATAACATGGAGGTGGAGCAACCTCCAACTATGACGAATGTAACTCAAACTTATTGAAATGAATCTGTTCGTGGTCAACAAAGATCTGCGGATACCGTTTCTAATAACTCAAGCAAGGTTCATGTTTATGAGTCTAACACTAATCCTAGTCAGTTGTTTAATAACAAGTCTGAATATATTAAAAAAGCTTTAAAAAATAGATACCGTAACTCTGATAAAGGCCCCTACGTTGTAAATTTAGAGGGTAACAGAGGGAATCTAGGAAAAATACATAGAATGGCCCTAGGTAAATGGTTGTTTCAATCATCAGCTGGGCATAAAAATGTTATTGTTGACATTGCAGTAACAGGACTGAACCGAATAAAAATAATAACCAGTACCCCACAAGCGGCAAACGATTTATTAAATTTGGAAATACTTAAACAGAGGGAAATTACAGCATATATCCCTAACTTCCGGGTACAATGTACTGGAGTTATTAGAGATGTCGATGTAGAGCTGGAAGATAACGAAATACTAACTGAACTTGTTTCTCCATTCGCCCCGAGCAGCGTTAGACGTTTGACTAGGAAAAAGTATATTAACAACCAACTAGCTGTAGAAAAATTACCAGTTTGCTTTGTTGATTTTGAATCAAATTTTACCTCAATACGTAACTTTATATGGTGCAAGATGTAAAGTTGATCCTTACATACCATCTGTTAGGCAATGTCTAGGAAATCACAATATCAAAGAATGTACGGTAGCAGAAGCTACACTACCTACCTGTGTGCACTGTGGTGGTGAACATCGTTCAACCTACAGAGATTGCCCAGTTAAAATTACCCACAATAAAAATATAAAACATAAAATAATCAATAATAGCTCATTTGCCACCATCACTAAAAACAGATTTGAGGTAATTAGCGGCGAAGAATTTCCCGAATTACCAGAAATTACACCTAATTCTTCACATTTAATAAGAAATAAACACGTAAAAAAATTAACAAAACCTAAATTAGACAAAGAACCTTTGTCTAAACAGTTTCAAGATTCTTTGAGATCTAAAACATTCAGCTATGAAAATAATGAACAAAATAGTTCAGAAAATAAAATTAATTTAAATAAATCTGAAACACAAAACAAACAGACTGACAGACAAACTACAACACAACACAATACACAGACAGACAAACTGAGCCAAAATACTTCTGATAAAGATCTACAGTATATATTACACTTAATTAATAAAATTAACAACACTCCTAACAATAAAAAAGAAATATTAAAATGTATAACTTACAATCTTGAAGAAATAATTTCAAGTACTAACAATGATTCTAAAGTTAACTCAGAAACAAAACAAATAACTGATTCAAATAATACATCTAATACTGTTGGTACTATTCAAAATAAACCTCAACAGTAATAATACTAATGGTGACCTATCTACATCTACATTATATCATACTCGTACATTGACGTGGTTCAACTTACTCTCCATCTTCTTTAATAATATAAGTAAATAAGAATACCTATATCTGCAATAGGAATTTTTTTCTACATATATATATATATATATTTTTTTTTTTTGCTGATAGTTCTAGAAAATGACTATCTTAATTTCTGTCTATTTTATTTACTTTGTCTATTTTGTTTTATTATATTATTTTATTTTATTATTACTATCTGACTAAAATTTACTAATATTAATGATCAAGATGATTAAAATGTTACAGCTAAATATAAGATCGTTTCAATCAAATAGAAATTATCTAGAAACTTTTCTAAAATTAAATAAAATCGACATAACATTTTTGTCGGAAACCTGGTTTGATAAATCACAAACAATATCTGTCTCTAATTATGACGTAATTAGATCAAATAGATACGACGGTTACGGTGGTTCTGCGATTTTAATAAGAAATAATATTTATCATAAACCCATAAACTTACAAGCTCGTTTTAATACCGATAGAATTCAAGTATGCGGAGTTATCTGTAAAATAGTAAATTCAGATATCAGTATACTGCGCACCCGGACATAAACTGAGTACCGATTTCTGGACTGCTTTAATAAGATCAATAAGTCCTCCAATGCTGATTTGTGGCGACTTAACATCATACCATACAAGTTTCGGCCGCTCTTATGACTATGTAGAGGGTAGAAATCTCATAGATGCACTGCACACAGAGGGTCTCTGCATACTAAATGACGGATCGCCGACACTTTTACAGAGACATGACCGACGCCCTTCGGCAGTTGATCTCTCTCTCTGTACTCCAACTCTGGTACCAAGGCTTGAATGGGGTGTGTTGGATGAACCCTTCAGTTCTGATCACATGGGCTTACTTATATCTCTGGACAAATGGGTCCGTGCTAGTCAGAATCTTATTCATCATAATAAAAAGTGGAATCTTAAAGCAGCTCAGTGGGATCACTATGCCCTACTGTCAGACGATTTCATTTCTAATATGATCACATCAAGCGACCCTTACAAAAATTATAAACATTTTGTTGATTGCGTTAACAAGGCGGCTGAACTATCTATTCCTAAATTCAAACCTTACCTCGGTCGCAAACCTAGATATCCACCCAAACCTTGGTGGGATGCGGAGTGTGACAGGGCCAGAAGGAGGAACACAGCGGCTTTTAAACAATATAAATTGACGCCCAGTCCGTCCACTTTTGTTGCTTGCAAACAGGCTTCTGCATTTTGCAAAAAATTATATAAGGAGAAAAAGAAAGAAAAGTGGATTGAATTCTGTAACACATTTAACAGAAATACTCCAATTAAAGAGACCAGGAGTGGAATAAGGGCTCTCAGTCACGGTCACAATAGTTGCAAAAAATCATCAGGAGAATGGGTATCTGAATTTCTCAACTCCTTCACACCGGAAATAGTACCAAATCAGATTAACATCCGTAATAGCCATCCATGTAAAAATAATCTAGATGAACCTTACTCCTTTAATGAACTAGTTCTTGCACTTATAACTACCTCAAATACTTCTCCAGGTGAAGATTGTATCCATTATCCAATGCTTACAAAACTATCAGATAACAGTAAAAAAGTTCTATTAAAAGTATTAAATGATGTTTGGACACAGGAGACGCGTAGAGATGAATGGAGTAGTCAAGTAGTTGTGCCGTTATTAAAACCCAAAAAAGATCCTTCCCTACCTGAATCCTATCGTCCGATAGCCCTGTCTGCATGTATCGGCAAGACGTTTGAACGTCTTATTAAAGCCAGACTGGAGTGGTGGGTCGAGGCCAACATGAAAGTCCCACAATATCAAAATGGATTTAGAAAGAAGCGTAGCATTCTGGATGCGTTATCTGGCTTTGTGTCTGACATTTTAAAATGTTTCTCAGATAACCAATATATGCTTGTTGCCAATATTGACTTATCCAATGCTTACAACCACGTCAACATAGACATATTGGTAAACAAAATGATCGCCATGGACATGCCAGTCAGATTCATCCATCATATCTATAACCTTCTTTCCTTCCGTTCCTTCAAAATCCGCTATAACGGCATACTATATGGGCCACGACGAACTCATGTAGGCTTGCCACAAGGAGCAGTTCTGAGCCCCTTGTTATTCAACATCTATACTGCCGATCTTAAAACTGCCATAGGTTCGGATGCTTCTGTTTCTCAGTACGCTGACGATATAATTCTTTTCAGTCAAGAGCCAACACTGCAAGAAGCAAAAAAATAAGATAAATTCAGCAATGTTTTCATTCAGTAGATGGTGCTCAGACCTGGGATTCTCCTTGTCTGAAAACAAAAGCAGTATCATATTGTTCACCAGACATAGAAAGTATACACTACCAACTTCTCTTACACTGGGTGGATACCACCTGCGTGTGGAGAATTTCATGAAGACCTTAGGCATGGTATTAGATAAAAAATTGCTGTGGAGGCAACATATTGAGCAATTAATAAAGAAGTGTGAACAGTCGCTCAACGTGCTGAGATGCATCAACCGTCTGAACTATGGCAGTGATGTCAGAACATCGCTAATGCTTTACAGACAGTTAATTCTGTCTAGGATTGATTACGGCTGTTTTCTGTATGGAGATGCAGCTAACACACACCTCTTAAAGGTTGGGAGCACTGAGGTCGTGTCTGGGAGCTCTTAACTCTACTCCAACCAACGCTCTTCTCGTAGAGGCACGAGACTTTCCTCTAGATATCAGAAGGAAGTTATTGGCAGCTCGATTCATCGTGGACAGACTGTGTATCCATAACCATCCAATTGTAAATAGAATATGCAATGTTGCCACTAGAGTTTTAACGGAAAAATATTGGGCAAAAGAGAAAACTCCGATATTGGTTGATGCCTTCTGTGATCTGTCATACTTTTCATCCCTCATTAACCGAACAGAACTTTCTCCTAGATACCAGTTCGACTATAGAACCTTAACTATGAATTATAACGCCTATATACTTACAAATCTATACAAATATGACCACAGCCTACCTAATCATATATTAACAATATACACTTTATAGAGAAAATTAAAAACAAATTTCCTAGACATAATAGCTTCTACACAGATGGTTCCAAGAACAGCGACGGGGTTGGATGCTCTGTATATAACCCACAGTCTGAAGTATGCCACAAAAACAATCTAAATAGAGAGACTTCCATATTCATCGCCGAGTTGATAGCAATCAACAAATGTCTTCACGACATTCATGCATCAGACACGCTTAATGCAGTCATCCTAAGTGATAGCAAAAGTGTGCTTGAAAGGTTGAAACATCCTGGCAAGGACCCCTCTTTCCTTATTGTCGATACTTTAAATGTATTACTCGATTTATTAACAAGTGGCAGATCGATAAGCCTAGTATGGGTGAAGGGCCATTGCGGACTAAAAGGAAATGAAATGGCTGACCGTGGGGCAAGGGAGGCCTCGCGGCTGCAAGATTCACACCTACAGATTATTTCTGGTAGTGATATAAAAAATCATTATAAAAAGAAGTGCTTTAAAATATGGCATGAGGATTATGCGTTATCTATGAATGTTAAAGGGAAATTCTATGCCTCCATTCAAAGATTTATCCCAATGATAAATTGTCAGAAGCCAGAATGTTTCACACCACAATATGCAGACTGAGATTCAATCACAATTACTCCCCTCATCACCTGGCACGTATTGGAATCCAAATGGAATCCATATGTCCTTGTGATTTGGAATCGGTAGCGGATGCCAACCACATCATCTTGGCTTGCAACAAGTACACTAACGGTAGGGATCAACTGTGGAGAGCAATAACACAGACTGACTGCCCACTACCGGCTAACTTACAAACAATACTGTCACACAAAGAACACGACTTATACTTGGAATTATACAGCTACATTAAGACAAACAACATTACTCTGTGAACACACATACATACGTACAGACACAAACAAGAACACACACTACTGACTTATAAGACACACTGACGACTTATAACATATTAATTAATAATGGCCAATGTGCACGTTCAATAAGACCAAAAAGAAAAAAAAAAAAAAAAAAAAAAAAAAAAAACTTTTCCTTGCTCCCCTTTGTCCTGTCTCTCTCCTACCTCTCTGTACTACCCTCAGAGTCCCAAGTCAAATCTTGTAGGTACATCTTAAATGGGAATAATCTATTTACTTTTAAAAGTTAACATTCTATACTGGAAGAAGGTTGTCCTTCATTAGTGAAAGGTAGTTAAACAACACATAATTCACTTTATGGTCTCCAAAATATATTAATTTTTTACACATTGGTTAAAATTTTGCCCATTCGGCCATTTTGAACTCCGGACGCAAAAGGAGAGGTGTTATAAGTTTGAAGCCTTTGTCTGTGTGTGTGTGTGTCTTTGGCAACCTAGCTCCAAGACGGCTAAACCGATTTCAAAGCGGTTTTTTCGTTTCAAAAGCTGGTATTTGCGAGATGGTTTTTAACCATGTTTGGTCGAAATCCGTTTCCAAGATCTTCAGGTTTCACCAAAGCCTGTGTAGGGATCTCGGCCTCTATTACAGTTAAAGACTTGGAGTTTGAGCTTGTTTGTAAGGCCAAGCCCCTTTTTAAAGGTTTATTTTTGTATCTTTTTTTTTTTTTTTTTATTTTTAGTTTAATATTTTTTTGTTTATTACAACTATTTTTTTTGCCTCTAAATACTTATTATTATTTGTCAGTCATAATATCCAATATTCAGTTTATATTTTCGTCTTCATGATAAAAATGTTTTTTTTTTTTTTTTTTTTGTTTTTTTTCATTTATTGATAATTTTTGTACAATGTACATTCAATTGTGCTAAAGTAAAATAAAAACAAAACATCTGGCACTTGAATGAGGCCGCTGACCAGCGTCAGTCCTCTTGATTAAGGTCGCTATGGTGCTTCCTCTTCAGACGACGATCTGGTCTTGGCGGAGGCAGGTGGAGAGGGATGGCACGTAGCAGAGGATTTTGATGATTTTGCATGCTCCGCAGCAGACTGGTGTAGCAAATAGGCAGACATTGTTTCCCCTCAGGGATCTCAAGATCATCGTGTATAGTTTTGTTACGGACAAACCAGGGCGCACTAGTGATTATTCTTAAGGCCCGATTCTGGAGTGTCTGTATACGTTTGATTTGAGAATCCGAGGCAGAACCCCAGATAGAGCAGCCGTAAAGCCACATGGACCTGATGAGCATCATATAAATGAGCCTCTTGAGATGGAGGGGGAGCTCAGAGTTCTTGAAGAGAGGTTTCAGCTGGTAAAGTCGATGTCTTAGTCTGTGAAGCAGCGAAGTGATGTGCTCGTTCCAGGTCAACTTGGTGTCCATGGTGAGACCTAGGTACCGAATTGAAGAAGTCTGTGGGACAAGAGCTCCGTTGAGGGTGAGCGGGCCTACTACTTCTGTCCGTAGATAAGTGAATGGTACCAACGCTGACTTTTGAGAATTTAAATGTATCCTCCATTTGGCACTCCAAACTTTCACCTCATCCAAGAAGTTGTGCAGTTGTACTTCAGCGAGTCTACTGGAGGTGGCCTTACTCATTACAGCAACATCGTCGGCGAATTGAGCAGTTGTTAGGCCGTTCTGCTGTGGAAAGTCGTGGGTGTATATTAGATATAAGAAGGGTCCAAGCACACTTCCCTGTGGTACTCCAGATATCATCGACTAGGACTGGGATTGGGCTCCTTGGTAGATGACAGAGAAGGTACGGTTGCTAAGATATGACTGCATTAGTCTCCAATAAGTGTCAGGCAGCAGCGGTTTCATTTTTAATAACAGTCCCTCATGCCAAACCTTATCGAAAGCTTTTTCAGTGTCAAGGAACAAGCCGAGACATACCTGCTTCGTTTCGTATGTGTCCAAGATCGTATCGACGACTCTGTGCAGCTGTTGTGGACAAGAGTGGTTCGAGCGGAATCCGAACTGTGAATTTGGAAGTAGAGGACTTAAATATTCTAATAATTTTGGTAGAAAGAGACGTTCGAAAATCTTAGAGAACAATGTCAATAAGCTAATAGGTCGGTAACTGTTAGGGTCATTATGTTTTTTTTGTGGCTTAGGAACCATAATGATATTTGCATGTTTCCATTTTTGGGGAAAATATGTTGTTCGAAGCATGGCATTGTACATCTGGGTAAGTAGAACTAATGGCTTCCTAGGCAGATTTTGTAGCAAGGGTTGCACTATGTGATCATACCCAGGAGTTTTCTTTGCTGAAGAACGGTCGATAACATTTTTTACTTGGCCTGGTGAGAAGTAAAAGTCGAATGGAGTCAAGAGCAATGGTTGTTCCAGTTATTCTTTCACTGTCTCTAGAAAGTGATGATTGATAGTTCGATTTGGTCTAAACTGGTTAACTAGCATCTCTGAAAAGACGTCAACCTTCTCCTTCGGTGTTGTTAACCAGTTGTTTTGATGTTTTAAAGGGGGTATTAAATGACGTTCTTTGGTAAGAAATTTGTTTTTTCTCCAGAGGGAGCCATTCCTTTTGTCCAAGGTTAACAGATCGTTGGTGAGTGCTGTTTGGTTTAGCTCTCGGAGTGCCTTCCTGAGGTCATATGTGGCTCTGTTGTAGGACCGCTTATGGTCGGGATGCCTGGTACGTGCCCACAAGGTCCTTGCTGCTTTCTTCTCGTTATGGAGTTGGGTGATGTGAGCTGGGTAAAAGACTCGTTTGGTGCCTGAATAATTAGTTTGTTGATCTCCTGCTTCACTTGCCGCAAACTGAATATCTTGTGTTAGTTTACTGACAGCCACGTCAATGTCCTCCTTGGTTTTGAGAGGTATTTTAAGGTCTGTTACATCTTGTAGAACTGCCTGATATATTTTCCAATCAAAAGGATATTTGATCAGTTTAGGTGCTATTGGAACTTGAAGGGGGCTTTGAGCAAACTCAATCCTGACTGGAAAATGGTCAGAGCTAAGGTCATGAAGAACACTTGGTGTTGTACAAAGCCTAGATATATTACGGCCAATGAAGAAGTCCAGTATGTCAGGCGCGTGATTTTGAGTGTGCGGATAGTGAGTAGGTTCTAGTGGATATACGACATCCAAGCGCAGCTGGTTGATAACATCATGGAGGACTCTGCCCCTCGGGTTAGTTACATGCTATCCCCATCGTGGATGTTTGGAGTTGAAGTCTCCTCCCAACAAGAAGTGCGTACCCATCTCATGAACCACTCCCCAGAACACAACAGGAGCGACTGAATTGGAGGGAGCAGAATAAAACGAACCTACTTGATAGGTGTGGTGGTTTAGCGCAAGCTGACATCGGGCTACCTGTACCTCCTCCTCTCTGATAGGAAGCAGCTCGTAGTGGAGGATTGTAGACTTGATGCAGATGACAGCACCTCCTTTACAGTGCCCAGATGGATGATCTGCTCTGTAAACCTTATAGCCTGCTATGTGAATATGAATGTTAGGATTCAATTTAGTCTCTGTCAGTAACATTATGTCTATGTTATTGAAGTTTAGAAAATATTCCAACTCATCATATTTATTACTGAAACTTTGACAGTTCCAGGTGCAAATTTTAAAAGATTTGTGAGGAAGGAAAGCCATTATTTTGATTTTATCAGGATTGGGAGCAGTTGCACTAACGATTGGACTAGAGGCTGTATGATAGCTATCAGAGAATCGATTTTATTTACAAGAGTGAGCATTTCGGTGGAAGAACAGGCAGGCATTTGGTCACCTAGGCTAAAAGAATGATTTTCATGTTGGCAGCTTTGGACATTTGATTTGGTTGCTTTAGCATAACTAATTAGAGGGCTTGTCATCTTAGTCTGTGATACCGGAGATGCCGCGATCTCAGCAGTCGATGTGAGACGGTTGTCAGTTTTGACAGGCATTTTATTGTAAGTGGTGCGTGGCGTTGGTTTTTGGAGCTTCAGGTGAACAGGACAACCTCTGTAATTTGCAGTATGAGAACCTTTGCAATTCACGCAAGTAGGAGGACTGGTGCTTGGCCTCGGACAATTTTCTGAGCCGTGCATTCCGTCACATTTGACACATCTGGCCGTTTGATGACAGAAGTTTTTACTATGCCCATATTGTTGACACCTGAGGCATTGTAAGACCGTTCGTCTTGGTCGGGGGGGTTCTATTTTGATTACCGCATAATAAAGCCAAATTAGGTTATAAATTTCTGCGTTTTTAGCGCTCGGTCGCAAATCTAAAAAGAAAAGAGGCATAGGTACTCTGGTAACAGGATGGAAAACAGGCACCATTTGTATAGGTACGAAACCGAGGTTACTCAGTTCAGCCATCATCAACGTGGTGTCACAGGTGGGATGCAGCCCTCTAACCACCACTCTAAAAGGCTTTTCTGATTTAAGCTGAAAAGTGTGATATTCAGCTTGATTTCCTTGCAAAAAATTGATCATTTTTCTGTAATCATCTACAACTTCAAAATTAATTTTAACCTTATCTTCAATAGTTTTGTAAAGATAGTTGCCAAGACTTAATTCCTTAATCTGCGATATTAAGGAATTCATGTTATTAACATTATGAATAAATATAGGAGGTGGCTTGGGTACCTTTTCAACAGGTGCGTTCTGAAGGGTGCATATATTCATTGGCTCATTATCACTAGAAATACCTGCCAAGGGCGCAAATGCGTTAGATGTTGGTATAGGTTGAGATGGGACATTGGATGTTGAAATTTTTGGTTTTTTGGCTCGCCTGTCTCCCAAAGTGATCTGATTTTCGGCGTCAGATGGATCAGATGGCTCCGTTCCCATGTTAAAACCTAAGTTTTATGACCACAACACTATGTCAAAGCTCACATACACAATCGCTGTTCTTCGACTCTGGTAAACCCGAATTGAAACCCAGGCCTGTTAAGCACTGATAAACTGCTTTGAAAAACTGATTTTCAATAACAGAAACACTTTTTAACAAAGTAAACTTTTAATTTTAAAAGACACTTTAAATATAGGTTATACCGACATATTCACCGTAACAGCTGTACCGTCTCAATGTATAAAAATGTATAACTAAAAAGTGCCCACCATGTGATCATATTGAGAAAATATTTTTATTTATTACATTAATTTTGTTACAAAGATTTTTATAATGTAAATCCCCCCCCCCCCCCCCCCCCCCCCCCCCCCCCGTTGTTCATCCTATTGGATTGAAAATTGTAAACTGGCGTCTTTATAGGCTTCTGGATAAACATACAAAATTTCATGTCGATACATTCATTACAACAGCAATTTATTCATTTTTTTATTGACCCCCCTCCCCCCCCCCCCCTCGTAGGTATACAGATGTCGTCCCAATGGGGTTCTGGATACACAAATAAAACTCAGTATTGGTATATTCGTATTCTTTCTATCGGAAGTTATGGAGTTCACAGAGACATGAATTTGTTTTGTTTTTTTATTTTTAGAATCTAAAATTCCTAAAAATTTTGTGAAGTTTTATATTACACTCTGAGCAGTCTCATTTGATTTATCATAATTTATTATTATTTTCACCTTTCTTATTTATAATGATGAATACATTTAAAAATTGATATTTTATAATAAACGTATATTATAAATAAATACATCCTCATTTTATTCACCCCTCGCCCCTTCAATTACCCCCCCCCCCCCCCCCCCCCCCTGCTCTCTTAGGGCGGGTGCACATGTGTGGCGAATGGACTTGCGGTGCTCCAAGGAATACATTTTCGCACGTAGCGGCCATCTGCCGCACACTATAAACTCCCGACATCCGAGATGGATGGATACCAGGGAAAAACCAATTTGTACCTAGTGTGATAAACTGACTAGATCATACCCAACGAGAATGTTGTACCCTGAGATAGAAATATATTTGTAAATTTTATTTATATTTTTATTATTTATTTATGTTATTTATTTAGTTTGTTAAAGGTTGCTTTGTATATGTCATTATTGTTTTAAATGTATCATTGTTATGTTAATATTGTAAAAGTAATGGTCACTGACTCAATTATATAGGGGTGATCCCTTTAAACAGTAAAAACTATTATTATTATTACCTATTTATTATTATATTTGTAAGTTGTGTCTTCCTCTTAATGTTACTATATTAAGTAATGAAAGAATAAAAAAATGTCATATGCGAATCACAGGTAATGTACTTCCCCAAAACAAATTAATCAATTAAATTTTCGCTCTCCTTCCAAAACCAATCGTCCTGGGCTAAAAAACAATAACATTTTTTTTTAAAAGTAGGTATATTTTTTAAAATATTGTCTGTTTCAATATATAATATAATAGCGTGCTTGCTATCTGAGCTCAAAATCGGGGGTTCGAAACCCAGGCGAGGTCTTCAGGTTTTTTATCTGAAAGGTGAAAAAACCTTGAGCACGCCATCCTTCAGATGGGACGTTAAGCAATGGTCCCGAGCCTGTACGATTTCAGGTACTTGTAAAACCGACCCTAGCTAACAAAATCCGAGTAGGCTAAATTTAGTACTTCCACTGTAGTAGTGTCGGGCTCATGTCCACCAAAAAGAGCGCTCTGGTAGTTGGCGATATGACCTCGTAGTTAAAGCCCGGGCATGAGTCATAATAACTATATAAAACTCAAAGTTTATTTGTTTTATTCCCTTCTAAATAAATAAAACAAACTTATTTTTGAAATATTGTCTATTCCACTAAAGATATATATATATATATATATATATATATATATATATATATATATATATATATATATATGAAAGTACAACAGGAGACGTATCAATTTTAAGGCTTAGAAGTCTTAAAAAAAAAAAAAAAATTGAATAACAACTGAAAAACTCGTAATTAATTGAAGGTGCGGCACCGCAGCACTTGGTTGAGATACTTAAAATAATCTGCTCACCTTGCTGTTAATCCAGAAAAGGTTTTGAAATTAAATTCCAGTATCACTTTATGCGTGGAAAACCCTCTTTCGACCATAATCTAATTTAACTTAAAGTTTATGAAGAAAGTTTAAATGAGGCCTTTCACTTCAAAAGCCACAAATTGGAGTTTGAATTGGCATTTGACATGAATCGAACCTACAAATTAACTTGGAACCAAGAAAAGTGTATTAATACCCCAAAGTTGAGTAACTAAGTCAATCAACCTTTTGACCGCAACCTATCCGATTCCAGAATCGTCCTGGAATGCTTTCAAGGAATTCCAGCCCCAAAACAGAGTAGAGTTTACATGGGTGCCTGGACATCAATGATTTGAGGGGAACGAAAGGGCTGATCAGGAGCTGACAGAGGACCTATAGGACCGGAACCCTTCCGCAGGAGTTGTAAGAGCAACGCAAGAATGGCAAAAAAATGTTGTTCTGGAGAGGGGTCCTTTACCAAAAACATTCAAAACTCTTTATTGCAGAACTCACAGAGAGAAGGAGCCGAGAGCTTCTGAACATGAGCAGAATGAACCTAAGAACTATCACAGAGCTGATCAGTGTCATATAATCACTTGCACAATATGGGCATCGCTAGAAGCCCTCTGTCCAGGAAAAACCAGTGTAAAACTATAGAATGTAAGAGGTTTTACTGTTTGGGTTCTGCCATATTAGAGATACAGGACTGCTGTAGGGACCACACAAAGGGCATATATTCTGGCCGCCGTGATACCATCAGCCCTCAAGTAAAATATCTGAACTTACCAAAATAGTTATTGTGACTAACTAAATCCCAAATTTTTAATCACCTAGGGTAGGGGTCTTTAACGAGCACCTGACATTGTACAGGCTCAGGTCCCATCCGGAGGAGGGCGCGCTCAAGGATTTTTCACCTCCCTGATAAAAAAACGTATGAGCCTCGACTGGGTTTCGAACTAGCAATCTTTAACTCAGTAAGCAAGCACGCATACCACTGACCTACCGGCTCCCTCCCTTACCAAAGTATATTTATCTAACAAATGTAACTTTATTTTACGTGAGGCTGAGGATTTCGAATAGACGAGCCAAAAAAGAAAATATGATTTTTTCCATTTGGCCATTGAGGTTGGAGAATTCCAATAAAGAGGAACGAAAACTTGTGTCCTTTCAGAATTCCGTTCTAATGACTGTTTTGTCAAAGCTGACTTTATTACCATTGAAACAAAATTTCTTTTGACAGATGGAAGAAGTGAGATTTGTATTCTTCAAATAAACTCCATTATTGATTGACTTATAAATATGGATTAGGCGTTAAGTGAAAAGAGAAAAGAATCAAAGAGCTAAAATAAAACAACAAAAAGAAATTAATTTGATTTACTAATTCACTATAGACAGGGAATAATCAAATCGAATTCCTTATACAAATGAGGACGGTACAGATATAGGATTATACATATATGTATAATACGATATAGGATTTGCAAGAAGCCTTCTATACAGGGCCTTCACTTATCCGGATAGTTTTTCTACTCCACATTTCTTGGGTCAGTGAGGTTTATGGGGGCGTCCACTGCCTTCACAGGAGGCTAGCGCAGCTTACTGAGCTCAAGATTGCGGGTTCGAAACCCGACCGCGGATTGTGTAACCTATCTGGAAAGTAAACAAAAATTTGTGGTACGCCGTCTTTTTGATAGGACTTTAAGCGATAGTCCCGAGCTTGTCTGATGTCAGGTACTCGTTAAAAACCCCTATCCTAAGTGAATAAACCTAAGTAGGCAAAATTTAGAACTTCAACAGTAGAGTGAAAAAGAAGAGTGCTCTGGTAGTAGGCGATATGACCATGTAGTTAAAGCCCGGACGTGAGTCACAATAATTAACTACAAAGTTTATACATACTCCACAATTCAAATATATTACACCATAGTACTCTCTCTCATTTCCTATAACAAAGTTACATTATACGATCAGAATTACACTATACTATTACTACTTAAAAAAATTACTTTTTATGACATAATTACGCTATACGGTGATAATCAGTAATATTTTTGACCTAGCAATATGAAATTTGACAGATATAAAGTCGTTGCGATTACAACGGTGGTTTCTGAGATAAGCTACTTAAAATGTTAACAACTTGGCAAAAATTCAATTCCTGTTAAATGTAGGTACATAATATATTGTTTAAAAAGGTTTTATACCAATTTAGCTCACTCGACTGCCGCTAGATCTCTTGAGTCTTTTAACTTTTTTTTTCTTTACTAATAGATATGCACAACTGTATAAATAATATATGCAATAAGCAGATTTGCTAAAAGAGTAATAAATGGCATTGTCAAAATGTCAAGAGGAGAGACTCAAGGGAATCACCCATTGGTGACACTCCCTAGGCACTGAGTTGAAATGAAATGAAATGAAAAATAATCTTTATTCTGGGACGTACATCCCCTAAGAATAGTAACATAAAGAATAAACAAGAGTATACAAGTATGAACCAGTTGAGAAGAATAAAAATACTAAAGAAAAGAGGTCTCTAGGAATAAATATTAAATGTTAAAAACAGGCAGTGAGTAAAACAATATAATAAACTAGTGAAAAATGATAAAGGAAAATTAAAAATAAAAATTAGAAAAACAAGTAAGAATAATAATGTGAAACATGGTAACAATAATGAGTTGTATATGAATTGTAAAAAACTGGACTGATCAGAAGAGTAACAATCTGTCCAGTGGAGAGAGACTCATAGGAAGATGAGAACTATCTCATAGGAGCTAGCCTTAGGAATCAGAGGTTTGCTGAGTTAGGAGATAATGGAAAAGTAGGGACTTAAATGAAAGAAGAGTAGGAGCATGGCGAATCTGGAGAGGGAGAGAGTTCCAGAGGGAGTTAGCCTGGATAAGGAAGGAGATGTGGTAGGTTGTTGTCCTGTGGGAAGGGAGATAAAGATCAGAGGGAAGGGATCTAGAAACTTATTAGAGGATATATTGGAGCATTTGGAAGATGTGGGAGGCCTTTTGGGAAGATATGGTTTGATAGAGAAAGGAGCCTAGGAGTTGCACTCATTTGTAACTTAAAACTACCTATGAACTGTATTAGTACTTGAAAATACTTAAAAACGTATCGATTGCTATCAATGCGATAATCGATGTTAACCCGCTTAAAATGGTTGTAACCCCACGGAAGGTAATAAACATGGTATCTTGTTCAGCTTGTTTTGCTTTTGATTATTCTCCTTAATTTATGCAGTTTAGAAATTGCTTAAACCAAAACATGAACAATAATCGTTTCGTTTGTAGCAAATACTTACCAAGTAAATGTTGTGAAGTTACGGAACTTACTCGGTTTTTTTGTTGTTGATGGTATACTCTGAAATTTTTAAATAAGTTTTATTGTATATTTCAATGTTTATTTCCCCCGCTATACGTTATGTATTAAGTCAACAATTCGATGTTGAGTTTTATGTTTTTCGACCTTTAGATTACAAATATGAAAAAAAAAATTCAGTATATGAACACTATAACTCCCGATAGAATGATTGTATCGACACATAATTTTAAATGTGTGACCGAAACCCCATAAAGACAACACCTACTGATTTTCAGCCAAATCGGACAAAGGAGAGTGGGCTTGGGGTGAGGCTTAACTTTAAAACTCTAATAACTGCCGTTGTAATGAATGTATCGTTAGAAAATTTAGTATGAGGATTTAGAAGCCCCTATGTAAGTCAATTGTTGAATATTAGCGCAAAATATCGACTGGTTTCGGAGGGGGAGAGAAAAGATAATCGATAATTCGGATGATAATGATTCACCGACGGTTCTTTTCTTTTTAGTGCATACAAATCTGGCCTCTTATTATTAGAATAATGTAAACCTTTTCAGGTGTAATTTTCAATTTATTAATTTGTGAGATGTTAAATCCATTTCTTTGAAGATTTTTTATTTATATAATTTTTTTTTTCCTCGCCCCGTTAGTCGCAATATTTTTTATCAGTGTGTTGAACTCAAAACGAACAAAAGTCGTTCGGAAAATCAAGTCAGATGTAGAATAGTGACCAAGAGTTCTGAGAACATCTAGTTGGTCTTTCAGCTGCTTTAGTCTAAGCTAGTTTGGGGTTGGTCTGTGTTCTGAGGAGGGTGACATTGATTTAGGACTGTGTTAATACAGACGAGGTAGACCACAACACGTCCATGTTCTACACCAGAGTTGCACATTACTCAAGTATTTTTAACGTTTTTGTGTAATGAGTACAACATGAACTCGAGTACTTACTGTTGTATAAGTATTGTTGCTATAATGGTTTCCAAGAATATATAATTTATTTAGGTATAATATACATATATTTATATTAAAACTAATTATATTTATTTGTATAAAAACAGTGAAGTAACTAAATTAGTAAATATAATATATTTATTTTCTAATTTAGGTAACTAAGCTTACTTATTTAGGTTTACTAATTTAATATTCATATTATGAAGTTGCATTTTGTTTTAAAACAACCAATTTTAAAAACAAAAGACGACCATCAGCTGTTCTAATTAGAGTGGGCAGTCTATGTTATGGAGGTGATGACATGTGAAGGACGGACAGGCTAGGAGTGAGAAAAGTGTTTAGGCTTAAGGTGTGGTGAACCAAAAAGGTGTGATATAACATTGAAATAGATGTGCAAAGGTACTTTTATTTATTCATATGTTTCGTATGAGGAAAGATAACTTTAATTTGAAGAATGGCCAATATTTATTAGTTTATAAGATTTATTTTTTTTAAATGAATTTAATGTTTTTTTTTAATCTTAGTTTTTAATTTTATAACGTATATTTAAGTAAATAACCCCAACTATTTGTTCTCAAATGCTATGCTATTCATTTTTCCTGTTAACCCAGATGCGCAAAGGAGGTACTTTTATTTATTTATATGTACAATGTACATAATATACATGCCCAAAAATATAAAACATTGATATAAATAATGGCCATAAAATATAAAATAAAAAAAAACAATTAAATAGTTTTAAATTTAGTTTGTGAGATTTTTCTTTTAAATAGGTAGTTTGATTTTTGTTCCAATCTTAGTTTTTAATTTTATAATGTAGGTTTACGTAAATAAACCCAATATTTGTTCTCTAAATTCTATGCTATTCATTTTTCCTGTTAACCCAGTAAGATAATTGATACCTTTGGATTAGATTTATCATTTTTGCAAAAATAAAGAAAAACAATATGGCATCTCTTTAGAAATCCAAATGAAAAGTTTGTTAATCGAATTTTTTTTTTAAATACGTGCACTTTCGATATTTTTTTAGGATTTTTTTCTGAAACTTGTAGAAATAAAAATTTAGTAAAATAAGAGATATAATTTCTACAGGAAATGTAGTAATTTGATTTGTTTAGTTTTATTTTTTATTTTATTTGTTTATTTAATTCAATTATTATTTTCATATTTATTTTATTTGTTTATTTAATTCAATTATTATTTTCATATTTATTTTATTTTGCATAATTTTCTTGTATCACAATATATACATTTTCTTATAAAATATATTTCTTATTGCAACATCACTTCTCCCATTTATTTTTGGAGTTGTCTCATTTTGTGCCAGTCGATACAGCCTCAGGGCAATGGCAGTTTTTTGCCCTCCAGCTCATTTCGAACATTTCTGGTCAAAGTGGCAAAGGTTTTTTTTGTGTGCCCATATTGCGGACATGTGAAGATGTAACGGTATGTATTTGAAATATATTACTGTATATTATACAATATAATACTGATTACAAAAATAAAATAAAATCAGGACGATTAGAAATCGTTTGACAAAAATATTGAGTACAGGCAAACCTGTAAGATGAACTTGAAAGAAATAAAACTTGTTTATTTATGGTATTGTCTAATTTCACCAACTATACTGTACTAATTTCACCAACTATACTGTACCAACTAAACCTGTAAGAGTCAGTATGTCCAATATTTTGAGGCACTTCGATCTTATATTCAGAAAATTTGTTGTTTGAGGCAAATTTTAAATTAGGAATTCCCCCGTTTAATTCATGCCTCAAAAAATGCTAATAATTAAAATAAAATATTATTAAAAGCATACCTGCTGATAAAACACTGTTTTTTTTAGCGTAACAGGTACCCTTTATTTTCAAATTGTCTCCATTGTTAGTTTTTTTTTCTCTCCTTTTCCTCATTTTTTCCCACATTTTTTCTCTCAGACCCTGAAATTTCCTCGATGTGTAAACACTGCCCACTTCAAATTTGTTGATTTTGTAGATATATCTTCCTGGAAATGAACCATCTAAACACGATATTCTATATTTGCAATATTGCTGGATGTACTACCATTTTATTTTCAGCTTCTGCAGTATCTAATTGATAATTATTGTTCCAAATAAAATATCAGAAGTTTTGATAAAGATACCTGAAAGGACATGAATAGAGAATGCATGGAAACTGTTTGTTTCAGCTTTTAGTTCATTTTTTATTTTGTTTCTGAGATCATTTCAGTTTTTTTTAAGGGTGTATGTTTTATTTTTTTCTCCGTTCAACACCATTTACATCATGTTAATGTAGATGGAATTCGAGGTTCCATAGACCCGGAAGAACTAGAAGGTCATCATATTATGATGACCTTCTAGTCCTTCCGGGTACGAGTCACAATAACTAGCTGCAGCAGCTTCAATTTTAGCATTTCTAATGTGTAAAAGTAAGTTGCATTACTTGAGTTGCATAAACCGCTTATTCGTAGATCTGTAGTTTTGAAGAATATTTCATCTCCTGATCATAAAGAATACCTTTCAGAGAGAACTTTAAAGATGGGAGTCACAAGATAAGAATAAAAAATGTTCTCGGCAAGCAGTAAACTTTACTCGAAAGATATAACTCAGAAGAAATATCTGTAACCTTATATTGTCTCAATTTGATTGGACACACCTACTCGTACCTACCCACTATCTCCTATAATTGTTTTTTTTCTTTCAAGAAAATGTCTATTGCTATGTTGTCTGTTGGAATTCTCAATATCACGTTGTAGTTTATTTCTCCAACATTTTCCATCGAGTGTCAGGCTTTGGAATTTCTCAATAAATCCTTAAATCTTTATAGTATCACATCCATTTCATATTTTTCACAAAATGGGGCTATAAAATTCAAGAAAAAGTTATAAATCATGATTCAACAAAAGGCGTCCATTAGCCAAATGTAAATTTTGGAATGTAAATTTTGAGCTATGCTCTTTAGTTCATCACCGGTTAGGAAATAGATTGTGTTATAAGAAGAAAACATGGTCGGTGAATCACGGCCACCAATCGTCCGCCTGGGTTAAAACTCAATATTAGACTTACATAGTATCTTCTGAATCCTCATACTAAATTTTGTGTGGATACATTCATTACATCGGCAGTTATTTGGGATGTTGAGTTGATTCTCCTCTTCTTCTTCAGGCAATTCCGCTGAAAGTTAATACAAATCTCTTAATTTACATATGAAATTTCGTTTCAATACATTCATTACTACGGTATTTATTTGAGTTTTGTGTTAAGCCTCCCCCTAACCCCCTTCTCTTTGGCCGATTTGACTGAAAATTAACAGGTGGCATCCTTATGGGGTTTTGAATTCACATATGAAATTTCATGTCGATACATTAATTCTATCGGGGTTACTGACAGACGAAATGGTTTTATTTTTTTCATTTTTGGAATAGAAGATCGGAAAACATGAAATTTCGTTTAAAACTTCGCTTCGAATGTTTACTGACATCATAACTACCTCTATACTTCGTATAGTTGGGGGAGTAAAAGTCGTGAAAAAATCTTTCATATTCGCGACTCACTTCGAAAATTGGAATCGTTATTATTAATTTAGGTTAATTAAAGTTGTTTCATTTTTAGAGAATACTCCTGTAAACACTGTAACTGATAATACACGAAATGACAATGACGTAAATAGTAATAATAATGAAAATATGTAAAAAAAATACAACATATTAAATTACTTGCTTAAATTTTATAAATTAATTCTTCTAATTTAATTATACTTAATGCTAGAAAACAACTTTCACTTGGAACTTGCGGATTCATTGAATTACCATAACTGTTTTTTTGGAAATATTTTCTCTTCCACAACAAATGTGCATACACTTACTTATGCATACAAACTACCGGTTTCTGCATTTTAGCATCTTCAGGTTTAGTTATAAACTAAGACATTTAGTTTAAACCAATAATTTATCCATTTCTTGTGGAATAGACAAAAAAATAATAATAAAGAAGCTATTTTTGTTTTATTTATTTGTTATAAAAGTCCACAATGTGTCCGCGTTTCTCAACCTAGAAGTTGTAAATAGTGCAACATTTATTCTTCCCTCTTCACTACTTTGTGTAGTTTATTCTCTGGATAAATAGGTAAAAGTTAGTAAACTACTATAATAGTGAGTAGATTTTATTAGCAAGTTTTACTGAAGAATTCTACACAATGGTGTTACTCAAAGACTGTGAAGAGCAAGGAGGATCGGCAAGTTCAATTGGAAAACTTCACCAAGAGGACAACGCAACTTCTCTCATCAAAAAGTCTTATTTGTTTTCTTCTTAAGGAATTACTTTTCACATAAAATACAGTTCATTTACAAACATTCTTTAAGTGGTAAAGATCTGTTTGGTATGAATTTTACTCATGCTGCTAGAAGAGAAATTCACAGAATGTTCCCAATAATGTTTATGTAAGTCCTTCAGAACTTGTAAGAGGCCCAATGAGAACATTTAAATTTGACTGCCGAATGTTTGGAATATTTCTCTTCTAGAATTTAACTATGATAGTCAATTTAAAAACGCCAGAGAATGAAATATATGCTTTCTCTTCGATGGTACATTGGTTCTTCATCTCGCCCGTGGAGAAAAAAAAAAGTAATAAAAATTAAATATTTCTAATATCTAGTATGCAGTGGCAGTGACGTCATGGTATGGTAGACATCAAGGCGAATTGTTAGATGCGCTTTGGCATCCTGCAGATTATATCATTTTAATTTACTTTAGGGTTGTGGGCTAAGAACCATCGTTGATGCTCCCTATCATGTTTCCAACCTTACTCATCATAATGACCTCAAAGTTTCACTTCAATCTTTCCCTCCATAACAATCCCGTTGCACGATCTTTGTCATCACGTTTCCACCCAGACGATCCTCCCCGAAGTCTGAGTCGGTGCTGGCCAAAAGACCTGCTGTGAGAAGATAGCAAAAAAGAAGTCTGCCTCCACTCAATCAAATACACAGACACACACGCACAGACAGACATCATCGCGAAAATGGTCAAAAGGTATTCAGGGAACCTTGAAATGTGAAATTCATCTGAAACCTCGATCTTGAATTTTTGCACGATTACAATACTTCATATATGATAGTAGGATGTTGTAGGACGAGATTTCTTATAGAAATAACAGATGTTGTCTTCCCACTGTTTTATTTTAGACAAAAACCGGTTTTCGACGCAACAGCGTCATCATCAGTGGTTTATCCCACCCACACATCACAGCGGTTAGAAGAAGGTCTTCCGCTGTGCAGTGTGGGTGGGATGAACCACTGATGATGACGCTGTTGCGTCGAAAACCTGTTCTGGTCTAAAATAAAACAGTGGGGAGACAAAGTCTTTTATTTCTATTACAATACTTCTTTATACCAATCCTATAAAAATGAAATAAAAACCCTAAATTTTTTTTGAAGTGAAACTTCTTTAGCGAGACTAGTGAATCGGAATTACTTCTCACTCTGCTTAAATAATAAACGTTTCTCCCTTAGAAGGAATTTTTCATGACGACTATGCCCAAGTTGTGCTTAATAACCTAAGATACAATGGGGACTTATAGTCTCTGTGACACCAAATCGACAGTTCAATTTGGCGGTGAAGAAAGGAAACTTGGAAAGATATTCAGTGACTGACAAACTGTCACAAGATAACAAAACGTTCTTTACTACCAAAAAATGAGTAGGGATATGTTCTGAAAATCACCGCCGTCCAAATTCAAAATTCTTTTTGTAATTAAATATTTTAATAAAAAATAACTTAAAAAAAATACAATACAAAAAAAAAGTCTTGTGAATAAAAACTTTATTAATTTTTTTGTAAGTAATCATTTTTTGTTGATTAGTTATTTGTGCAGTTCTACAAAATATTTTTGGATCCATATGAAATAATGAAACGGATTCAGTAAGGAAATGTATTTTCCTTCAAAAGTAGATGACTCTTCTTCTACCTTAAGATAAAACCAGTGGGTTCATCTGCCGTTGCCCGGGTGTAACCTTGGTTCTAATAATTACAATTGTAAAAAAATAAAAATAAAATAGCTTTATTGACATTCTTATAAAACAAAGCCCTCTCCTTTTGGAGGTTTTGAGTCTACTGCTCTTTTAGCAGAAGGAATCAGAAAATCTTGAATAAAGATAAAATAAAAATAAAATAGCTTTATTGACATTCTTATAGAACAAACGCCTCTCCTTTTGGAGGTTTTGAGTCTACTGCTCTTTTAGCAGAAGGAATCAGAAAATCTTGAATAAAGATAAAATAAAAATAAAATAGCTTTATTGACATTCTTATAGAACAAACGCCTCTCCTTTTGGAGGTTTTGAGTCTACTGCTCTTTTAGCAGAAGGAATCAGAAAATCTTGAATAAAGATAAAATAAAAATAAAATAGCTTTATTGACATTCTTATAGAACAAACGCCTCTCCTTTTGGAGGTTTTGAGTCTACTGCTCTTTTAGCAGAAGGAATCAGAAAATCTTGAATAAAGATAAAATAAAAATAAAACAAGAAAAGTCAAAAACAAAAGTAAAAAGCGAAAATGAATGTAATTTCTTAAATAATACTGTTACACATTTGTTGCTGGCCACTGTGCACCATCCATCCCCTATTCTCTCCACTATCTCGTCCCTCCACCGCAGTCCAGGTCTTCCTTTCCCTCTTCTTCAGTCTCTAGGAATCCACTCCGTGCAGACTTTAGCCTATCGTCAAGGATTACAACTGTAATTACTTAAAATCGAGATTCCAAAATGCCAGGCGGGATTATTGGTGGTTAAGTGGTTAGGGTGATTGCCTACTAGTTTGGAATTCCAATTTTAAGTTATCACGCTAACCACTTAACCCTCTAACAGCAAAGTACATGTTGTGATTTTTTTGAAGCTATTCAATATCTTGCGCTCTTTCGTCACTCTGGTGGACTTGAGCCCGACTCTACTGTGGGGGTCCTAAAATTTGCCTACCCAAAATTTTTATTTACCTTGGGTAGGGGTCCTTAATGAGCACCTGACATTGTACAGGCTCGGGAGCATCGGTTAACGTCCCATCCGAAGGAAGACGTGCTTAAGTTTTTATTTACCTACCAAATAAAATAAAACTAAGGGCCTCAGCCGGTTTTTGAACCCGCTATCTTTAGCTCAGTAAATAATGTTACTCGAGTTGGTTACAGTCCACCCCCCCGGCACGTAATTAGTCAGGTTGCCCTCGACTGTCACCTGCACGTAATCACAGTTCACTACCAGACACAAACACTTACCATCTTCACCACCATTATTCTTTTTTTTTTTCTCTCCCTCTCTCTTTAAGATGTATATTTTTCTAGTTATCTTATTGTCCGTAATCAAAAAAAAAAAAATAATAATAATTTGTTTGTTATACTCTGTTAGGCTCTGAAGAAGATAGTTTCCGAAACGTTGGCCAAATACTTAGTTTTTTTATTTACACGACAGAACCTCGACATTTTCCAACATGGCTACCTCCTTTGGAAGTTCAACTATAATTACTCCCTTTGATCGATTTGAACAGAAGTCGTAACTAATGTTTTTATTGAATGTGTTTTCATTTTGACTTTTCTTTTAGACACCCAAGTTGGTTTTGCTTACTCCTTATATATTTTCTTTTAGACACCCAAGTTGGTTTTGCTTACTCCTTATGTATTTTCTTTTAGACACCCAAGTTGGTTTTGCTTACTCCTTATATATTTTCTTTTAGACACCCAAGTTGGTTTTGCTTACTCCTTATATATTTTCTTTTAGACACCCAAGTTGGTTTTGCTTACTCCTTATGTATTTTCTTTTAGACACCCAAGTTGGTTTTGCTTACTCCTTATATATTTTCTTTTAGACACCCAAGTTGGTTTTGCTTACTCCTTATATATTTTCTTTTAGACACCCAAGTTGGTTTTGCTTACTCCTTATATATTTTCTTTTAGACACCCAAGTTGGTTTTGCTTACTCCTTATATATTTTCTTTTAGACACCCAAGTTGGTTTTGCTTACTCCTTATATATTTTCTTTTAGACACCCAAGTTGGTTTTGCTTACTCCTTATATATTTTCTTTTAGACACCCAAGTTGGTTTTGCTTACTCCTTATATATTTTCTTTTAGACACCCAAGTTGGTTTTGCTTACTCCTTATATATTTTCTTTTAGACACCCAAGTTGGTTTTGCTTACTCCTTATATATTTTCTTTTAGACACCCAAGTTGGTTTTGCTTACTCCTTATATATTTTCTTTTAGACACCCAAGTTGGTTTTGCTTACTCCTTATATATTTTCTTTTAGACACCCAAGTTGGTTTTGCTTACTCCTTATATATTTTCTTTTAGACACCCAAGTTGGTTTTGCTTACTCCTTATATATTTTCTTTTAGACACCCAAGTTGGTTTTGCTTACTCCTTATATATTTTCTTTTAGACACCCAAGTTGGTTTTGCTTACTCCTTATATATTTTCTTTTAGACACCCAAGTTGGTTTTGCTTACTCCTTATATATTTTCTTTTAGACACCCAAGTTGGTTTTGCTTACTCCTTATATATTTTCTTTTAGACACCCAAGTTGGTTTTGCTTACTCCTTATATATTTTCTTTTAGACACCCAAGTTGGTTTTGCTTACTCCTTATATATTTTCTTTTAGACACCCAAGTTGGTTTTGCTTACTCCTTATATATTTTCTTTTAGACACCCAAGTTGGTTTTGCTTACTCCTTATATATTTTCTTTTAGACACCCAAGTTGGTTTTGCTTACTCCTTATATATTTTCTTTTAGACACCCAAGTTGGTTTTGCTTACTTCTTATATATTTTCTTTTAGACACCCAAGTTGGTTTTGCTTACTCCTTATATATTTTCTTTTAGACACCCAAGTTGGTTTTGCTTACTCCTTATATATTTTCTTTTAGACACCCAAGTTGGTTTTGCTTACTCCTTATATATTTTCTTTTAGACACCCAAGTTGGTTTTGCTTACTCCTTATATATTTGCTTTTAGACACCCAAGTTGGTTTTGCTTACTCCTTATATATTTTCTTTTAGACACCCAAGTTGGTTTGGCTTACTCCTTATATATTTTCTTATTTATTTTGAATTTATTCAGGTAGCATGGGCTGTGACAGTGATCGGTGTACAAAACAAGTCACGTCTCTGATAAACAAAAGCAGACCCACTTCAAATATATTTTCTTTTCTTCATATTCCTCTTTTTGGGTGTGTCTTGTATATTTCTCCTTCACAGAAATATTTATACATTTATTTTATAGTTCTTCATAAATTTATAAGAAACTGTAAGATGTTTACGTACTTACAATTAAGATCTCATCGTTCCCCGTAAAAAAATCAATACCCGAAGGATGATAAGCTCAAGTTTTTTTTTACCTCCCAGATAAAAAACGCTAAGGACCTCGGCCAGCTTTTGAACCAGCAATCTTGAGCTGAGTGAGAGAGGCCAGCTCCGAACTACCGGCACCCTCAGCACCTTAATATTTCATTTTAAGTTTCATATTAATTATAAATAAATCATAAACTGTTCTTTTCCTTCTTCATTATTGAATTATGAATTAATTTGTTTCCAGATTGGTCAATTTTCCAATCCATTATGAAAATACTTGGAAGCTTTCGGCTTCATTCTTCTTCTAAAGTTTAACTTCCATTATTTCTTTTTTCTTGTTTTTCTTCCAGGAGTTTGAATAATATTATTAGTTCCTTGGCATGTCTGGGTATCTCTAGCCCAATTCATATTTTATAATTATATTTTATTTTTTAATATTTTTATTTGGATTCTTGTTATTATATTCTTCTTAATTTTTTTTTATGTACGTATTTATTATAGGTATATATTTTTTTTAACCTAATTTTTTATATTCTTATTCTTATTATATTATTTTATTTTTTCAAATACTTTTTATTATTATCGTTATAATTATTTTCTCATTGTATACATAGTTATCGTTTTGTACATATTCTTCATGACTTCACGAAGACATTTTTATTATTATTATTATTATTTATTATTATTATTTTTTAAATTATTATTTATTCTTTTTTATTTGTTTGTCTCATTTGTATTTAGTTATCATTGTACATAAATTGTTCCATTACCTATTGTCAACTAATTTACTTCTGGTCTGTCTTTACCGATTCTAAATATGCATAATAAAAATATTAAAAAAAAAAAAAAAAAAAAAAGTTCCTTGAAATGTGTTTACCTACTTGCTGTTTTTTTTTTTTTTTTTTTTAATATTATATTCTTGTCTAAGTCCCCCATCTTGAATAGCAAATAATGTTTATAATTATTTATTTCTATTGAATTTCATCGGCCTAAACATTGGTTTGCGCTTCAACTGGGTCACCCTACTTAGATGTTACGTTACCACCTGGACAGTCTCTCTCTTTCTGGTGTCCAGCACCTCCGTGATGATTTGATAGCAGCCACGAGGAACCAGCTAGTCCGTCAGGATGTTACACACTATACTAAACTATAAATATATTACTGAGCTCAAGATCGCGGGTTTAAAACCCGGCCGAAACTTTAGGCACGCCGTCCTTCGGATGGGACGTTAAGCGTTGGTCCCGAGCGTGTACGATATCTGGTACTAGTTAATGACCCCTATCCTAGGTAAATAAAATTTCGAACTCTTATAGTAGAGTCGGGCTCATGTCCTCCAGAGCGACGGAAGAGCGCTCTAGTAGTAGACGATATCACCTCGCAGTTAACACCCGGGCATGAGTCTTAATAACTGACTAAACCTTCCTATAATGGCTCAAAAATAATGTAAAACATATTTTTGTAACCTACGTTTATTCCTCTTTCATATGATTATTATCGTTAGGAAAGAGTCCCCTAGGGCTGTAACGCACAGTTTTAGGTATCCCTTAAAATTAGTTAAAGACCTCTTAAAAGTTAGATTGGTGAGGCATGAATAGTTTATAGGTACATAGATACCAAATAAGGTTAAAACCAGAGACTGGGTATAAAAAAGTCCTCTGGTGCCCGCATAATCTTTTAAAAATATATTTTAGTTCACCGTCTACAAAGTGGCATATGAATATTTTTTATTTTTTTTATGTTTTGATACGTTGGAATAAAAAAAATATTTACACGCCGGACATATACATATATATTTAAAATATATATATATTTCAGGTAAGTATGTAGATTGTTGGGCCTCCTTCGGATAAGAAAAGTTTATATGTTCCTTTTGTTGTGCTTCTTCCTCTCCGTTGGGCTACAGGAGATTAAGAAGGAAGGGAAAATTGAACAGAAAACTTCAATATATTGGACCAAGGTAAAAATTAGTTATCTATTGAGGTATGGACCGATAGAAAAGATCTCATTTCCTGGGGGGTGGAGATGTAGACTGAAAGGGAGGGCACATATGTGGCAGCTGAAAGAGATGTCAAAAGGGTCGCAACCTTTGTCAAACTCAATAATCGTTCCTTTCCATCCCTTTAGAAGTCGGCAGATCGAAAAGCATACAAGGAAGCCATTGTAGTAAGATGAAGATGTATGTTGGTCCTTCCATGCAACCTAATCTTTTATTGAAAATTGCCAGAGATGTTAAATTGAAATATTTATATAGACTGATTTAAACAATTACACACATTATAATTATTAATATATTACAAAATCAATTATTATTATTTGTATAAAAACGGCTGATAGGAGTTGAGAAGTAAATTAATTAGTGAATAAATATACAAAGATGGACTAGTCGCATTTTGTTTTGAAACGAAATATAAACAACCAATGAATGTAGTACAAAAGACGACGAACAGCTGTTAAAATAGTCAAGGGACAATCTAAGGAGAGATGTTTAAGGGTTAAGATGTATGAGTGTAAAAAATAACAGTTCAAGTGTTAACAGTCTATAAGGGCTCGTACACACCTAGCGACATTTGTCGTGGAACAATTGTCTCGGCACAAATCCAAACGGGGAACATGGCACAATGTCGCGCAACATTTCATAGTGTGTACCTGTCCTGAGACAGTTCTCACCTGTGGATCATGTTTATGAAATGTTACTTCTCTTCATAAAAATAGCAACAAAATGCGGGATGCCATCGAATACCTTTCAAAAAAATACGGAATGTTTAATAGTGAATTGGAAAAAAAAATTGCACAATTTAAAGTCGCAGTTTAGACGGGAACAAAAAAACTGTCTGACTCAAAGAAACGTGGTTCATCGCCAAAAAAAAATGCGCTTGGTTTGGGTACCAAGCCTTATTGTTTTTGCAACAAGGATTCGAGTCAAGAGAAAGTAGAGACACACATGAAGGAGAAAACAGAGCCAATGAAGCAAGTAAATTTTATTTAATTGTTCTAACAATCTTACCTTTTTTTTCCACGAATATTAATTTTTAGAGCAGATTAAGAGCAACGAAAATGCCTCCCGAAAATACGTTTCTCCGCCAAAAACGTTTAGATTTTTTTTTTTTAAACCGCTTCAATAACATTAAATTATTGAGACAAACAGTAAACGCACAGAGGGCAATTTCAGCATTAACGTCTGTTGCGAGACTGGCTTCGTAGCTGTGGACCCGCGACAATGTTTAAATACAGTCTAGGGACATTGTATCGCGACTATCTGTATACAATGTTCCGCGACTTTGTCGCCAGGTGTGAACTAAGCCTTAGGAGAGGGTTTATGGTGAACAGAGTGGAAGTACATAGATGCGCCAAGGTACTTTTTATTTATTGATATATATATATATGCCCAATATAAGAATTTTAAAGAGTGGCCAAAATAAAAAAATAAAAAAGACTAAAGTAGTTTTAGAAATTAGTTCGTAAGATTTTTCTTGTAAATAATTTGATTTTTTTCATCTTCCAATCTTAGTTTTTAAATTTATAATATAGGTTAAGAAAAAATAAACCCAATATGTGTTCTCTATTCTATGCTATTCATTTTCCCTGTGAACCATGTAAGATCATTTATATCTTTGGATTAGATTGAACATTTTTGCAAATTTAGGAAAACAAGATGGCATCTCATGATTATCTTTAGAAGAAATCCAACTGAAATACTTATCAATTTAAATTTTTTTTAAAATACGTGCACGTTCTTAAAAATTGCACGTCTTGAACTTACGATATTTTTTTATTAGGGCCCTTTTCGGAAACTACTGTAGAAATCGAAATTTAGCAGCAACTATTTCTACAGGAAATGTGATAATTTGTTTATTTATTATTAATTTTATTATTTTTATTTAACATTTTTTTATTTATCATATGGCATGTGGTGAGCAGGCTTCTATGACCTAAGGTTTGGCCTCTGCAGTCCCTATAATATTATTTAATAATAACAATTACACTAAATCTTTAAATATTAGCCCCTCCCCCCTAACTATGAAATAAAAAATATGACAGAGAAATCTGAATAGGCGACACACTGGGCTCCCTATGTAAACATTGCGTTGATGTAATAATTAATACACATTTAATAATTACATTGCCTTGAAATGTAGTTTCTGCATTGAGTAATGAAAATACGATTTCATGAATTTGAACCTTGTTCAGCACAGGTGTATTGATGGTGATTGGATGGTGAAAGAAATTCTGGGAAACACAGCTAGTAGTACAACATGCAACATATTTTACGTAGTTACCTCAAAATTAAAAAAAAGAATGGAAATGTGTTTATGACTATGTAGTTCCTAAATCTGCCACTAGAGGAGTACTGTACGAGTTACTTTTTTTGTCAGTATAAATGAGGTTGCCTACTACCAAAACGCCCTTTCGTAGCCCCTGGTGAGCCCGACTGTACTGAGGGAGATGCTTGGAGCGGGAGTCACTTTACCGAGTACTTCATATCGTACAAGCTCGGGACAATCGTTAATCCTCTCATGTGAACCATTTGTATAACACTGTATTTTAAACGTTAGAGATCTTAAATTTCTGTAACTTTTGCACATCTGAGTGTCTCACACGTCACCTATTCTGGGTAAACAAAATGACCTTGTTTTCCTCTCTTGAAGGTGCATATATCTCTAATTAGCTCCTTATTTATACAAAACAATTAAGGGCGCCGGTAGCTCAGATGTAGCGTGCTTGCTTATTGAGCTCAAGGTCGTTTTTTATCAGGGAAATGAAACAACTTTGAGCACATCGTCCTTCGGATGAGACGTGAAGCGATGGTCCCGAGCCTGTAAAATGTCAGGTAGGTACTCGTTAAAGCTAAGGTAATCATGGCTACTCCACCATCGCAGTAGGTTATTGGATGTATGAGCTACATCCAATAACTTTTTTTTTTTTTTTTTTTTTTTTTTTTTTTTTTTTTTTTTTTTTTTTTTTTTTTTTTTTTTTTTTTTTTTTAAGGCATGTCAACCATATTGGTTATGAGTGCCTAGGTACTGTAACAGTAAAACGGATCCCCGCGGGATACGAAGAGGGGAGCCAGACGGAAACCCAGTCCAGGACCCGGGGGCACCCAGTGGGCGTCCCAACCAGACCAAGGGACAAGGAACGGCGAAACCAGGTGTCTCTCTATAGGCAAAGAGCTTGGGCCCTGGAGAAGTAAGCGAGGCCTGATAAGGAGGATGTGCTTGTAATGGGCACCGACCACATCCTCCAGGCCCGGGACTGTATCAGTCCAGAGAACCCGGTGGCGCCGCCTAAGCCCCCCGGTCCGGCCACCATCCGCACACCAGGCCACCCCCAGTGCCCCACACAGAGCCCCCGCCCGCAATCCCCCCCCCGGCCGCCGCGGGGGACCGGCGATAATTGAAGGCTGATACACTTCCTGCTACATGTTTCGTATATATATTATCTCAAATGAAAATCAAGGTCAAAACTATAGATACATGTAAAAAAATAAAAAAAAAAAATAAAAAAATAAAAATAAATAAATAATAATAATAATAAATAAATAAAAAATATTACTAAATATGTTAGGATAAAATAAATTATATTAATTGGAGTAAGTTATTATTTTTTAAAAACGAAAAAAGGGCCGTTAAATAGGTGCTATGGTCGCCCAAGAGCTCTGCCAGGTTGTACGGGAGGTTGAGGGTTGCCAATATATCCTGGTATCTGATGCACTCTGTGAAGATGTGTTTAATGGTAAGTCGAACGTTACATACAATGCAGAGAGGAGGCTCCTCTCTAGCCATAAGGTAGCCGTGGGTGAGCCGAGTGTGGCCGATCCGCAGTCTGGTTAGCACCACCTCCTCACGACGAGACTCCCTGGCAGAGGAGCTCCACGACCTCACATCCCACCTCATCTCCCTCAGTTTGTTGTCTTCTACCTCTAACCAACACTCTTGCCATGTGTTCAGAATGTGTCGATGAGCTGTCTTCACGTAATCTATAGTGGAGTTTCAGGTAGTTGGGAGTGTCCAGTGTTGCCTGTTTGGCCATAGAATCCGCTAAAGTATTTCCGGGGATCCCGCTATGTCCCGGTATCCAACAGAAGATCACTTCAAAATTTTCTCTTTTGAGCCTTCTTAGGGTGGTCTGTATTTCTATAACAAGAAGTTCCGAGGAAAAGGGCCGCCTGATGGCCAGGATTGCACTGAGGGAGTCACTAAACACAACAATCCGTTTGTGATGAGTTGTTAAGATGCTTAGGGCTTTGTATATAGCAAAAAGTTCAGAAGAGTAGACTGAACTGTAGGGTGACAGGGTGAATTTATATTGACGATTGTCAATAATAGCTGCGCATCCAACACCTGACAGAGACTTGGAGCCATCTGTAAATATGTTACAGGAGGGTGTGTAGGAACTCACTATTTCTCCAAAACGTTGTTTATAAAATAATGGAGGGGTGGATAATTTGATGGAGGTGGTAAGGGTTAAATTTACTTTAGGTTGTGGTAGGAGCCAGGGCTCGGTCGGGTGGTAGGTGATAGGTTGGAGGTTAGGAAGCAGGAGTTTCATAGACTTCAAGTCGTTGAGAACTCTAGTTTTTAAGGGAATGTATTTCGGATCGGGTTGATTCGGTGGTTCCTGTCCATACGTGGTGATGAACCGAGTTCTGAGTGGATGACTGTGGTTTGCCAGAACTTTAGCATAGTAGGAAACAGTGAGTCTCCTCCTTCTGTATGAGAGCGGGGGCTCCCCGCTGTCTGCACACAAGCTCAGAGTTGGGCTGGAGCGGAAGGCCCCAGTAGCTATCCTGATTCCGGTATGGTGGATACTGTCTAACATGTGGAGGACGGTGGGTCTAGCTGAGCTGTAGGCCACACTGCCATAGTCCAGCAGGGACCGGATGAGGGCTCTGTAGAGCCGCAGCATGGTGGTCCGGTCAGCCCCCCAGTAAGTGTTGGCTAGGTTCCGGAGCAGGTTCATTGACTTCAGACACTTGTTTCTCAGGGTTTTAATATGACACAGCCAAGTCAGACGACGATCGAACCAAAGACCAAGGAACTTCACTTCCTTTTCCACAATGATGGTATTTGCTCCCAAATATAATAAAGGGGTGACAATTCGTCTACGGCGGGAAAACAATACTGTCTTAGTCTTCTGGTGAGAAAACGAAAAACCCCTTCCTACAGTCCAAGCGTTGACCTCATTTATAGACTTCTGGATTTGGTTCTCCAGGAACGTAGGGGACCGAGAGCTAGCGAAAATTACTAAATCATCAACAAACAGAAGGCCCCTAACTGGTAACCTGATGCTGTCTGTAATTCCATTGATGGCTATCTGGAACAGGATCACACTCATCACGCTCCCCTGGGGAATCCCCACTTCCTGGGGAAACGAATTTGAGAGTTTCGCTCCGCACATGACTCTGAATGTTCGGTCCTGTAAAAAATGTTTAACATAATAGTATAAATGTCCTGTTATGCCCCAACCAATCAGAGTCTCTAAAACATGCCTATGCCAGACCCTGTCGTACGCGTTCTGAATATCGAAGAAAACAGCTAGTGTTTCCTCGTTGGATTCAAAAGCGCCATATACATGTTCAGACAACTCGACGAGATGGTCGGTAGTAGATCGGTTTTTACGAAAGCCGCTCTGTATTGGTGATATCAGTTGATTTTTCTCCAGGAACCAGGTAAGTCTACGGATTATCATTTTTTCTATTAGTTTTGCAATGGAGCTAGTAAGTGCAATGGGTCGGTAACTATTGACTAATCTTGAATCTTTATTTGGTTTGAGGACAGGAATCAGATATGATTCTCTCCAGCGGGTAGGGAATTCGTGTTTCAAAAATATATTATTTAATAATTTAAGCAAGAAAACTTTCTTGTCCAAAGGAAGGTATTTCAGCATGCTTGCAGTTATGTCGTCCGGACCGGGAGTTACCTTTCGAAGACTATTTAGCGCATCAGTGAATTCCCACGAAGAAAACGGTGTGTCAAGAGGGCTACCATAGCTGGGAGGGGGATGGAGAGGGGGCAGTGAATTGATATCGTCCAGGAAGTCAGTTCTGTAGTTGTCAGTGGATGAAATAAATGAAAAGTGTCTAGCTAAGTAGTTGGCTATGTCCTGCTTGTCAGTGACCATGTCCTGTTGGATGAGGAGGCCGGGTATGGGGGCCCTGCCTCGTCCTTTGCCAGAGATACGGTTCACCTTTTCCCACACTTCTGACAGGGGCCTGTTGGAGCTGAGACTGGACAAGTAGTCCACCCAGCAGCTCCTCCTACTGTCTCTAATCACTTTCCTAGCCCTGTTCTTAGCCTCCTTGTACAAAGTCAGCTTGGCACTGGATGGACTTTTTTTAAAATTGCTTAACGCCTTTTTTCTAGCTCTAACTGCGTCTGCGCAATCGTTTGTCCACCATGGAACAGGGTGCCTCTTAGGGAAAGGATTGGTCTTAGGGATGGATTGTTTCGCAGCTGTAGTTATGGCATTTTCCAGTGCTAATAATTTCATTGCAGAAGGGGTGTTGTCAGGACAAGATAGGGGGGCTTGTAATAGCTCACAGTAAAGATCCCAGTTAGCTTCTTTTATTTTCCAGCGGGGTCGTCTCTCATATAAAGGCCCTGATCCCAGAAACCTGATATACACCGGGAAGTGGTCGCTGCCGTGGGTGTCCGAGTCTACTGACCACTCCACTCTGCTGGCGACTGAGGGGCTGCACAGGGTGAGATCCACGTGAGAAAAGGTGCCACTTGTAGGGTTGAGGTGTGTTGCTCTACCGTTGTTGAGGAAATTTAAGTTTTCTAGGTTGATAAATTTTTCAATCATATTTCCTCTACTATCTGCTGTATTAGAGCCCCAAATGGGATGATGGGCGTTATAATCCCCTAAAAGAATATACGGGTGTGTTAATTGAGAAGTGAGGTCGCGCAGCTCTGATATTCGTATAATGGTGCCAGGAGGTAAATAAATACAACAAATAGTAACTTTGACAGGGGTTAGGATAGTGACAGCCACCGCCTGGAGGGGGGCGGTCAGGGGGACGGGGTCAGAAAGGATGTCGTCTCTAACGAAGATGGCCACCCCACCACAAGCACGCTCCCCACCCCTCCAGTCCTTACGATACCCTATATACCTGCTTATACTTAGTTTGTCATTGGGTCTTAGGTGTGTCTCTTGTAGACATAAAACATGAAGAGTAACATTACTAAGGAGCAAGTTGAGGTCACTTAGATGATACTTTAACCCGTTGATATTCCACTGCAGGAGATTGGTGAGGGTCACTGTTTTTTGTTTTTGGGTGGTCTCCCAACCTTGCCCTTCTGCCTGTCCTCACCGCTGGTTCCCTGAGACGGGCCGCCCTTAGAGCTGCTAGCCAGGATCCGAGAGGACAGTGGGGATGTGTCCGACCGAGAAGAGACGGACAACTCCGAAGCTGTACGCTTCAACTGGATTGGTTTGGGCTGGATTAGTTTAGTAGTTTTATTTTGGTTGGTGCTAGAACTATTGTTATTAGATGGTTCAGTTACATTTTTATTGAGATTGCTACATTCATTACTTTTCCTATTTTCTTCTAGTCTATTATTTTTATATAACATTTCTTCTATTTTATCCATACGACTATTCAAGCGTTCCAAGGTATCGGTCATTTTTAATAATAAATTTTCCAAAATTCTATTGTTACTATCAGGGGGGGTAGAGGTGGGGGTGGCGGTAGTTCGTGCATACGATGTGGAGGCTATGGCGGTCTGCCTGCTGATCATGCCGACTGCGGTCCGGTAGGGCACCCGGTCGGTGGCCCGGATCTCCTCCACCCTCCTGTAGAACTGGAACTGTCCACAGTCCCTGTGCCAGGAGGGATGGCCGCCCTCACAGTTAGCGCACCTCACAGGGCCGCTGCACTCTCCCTCGTGTCTAGCTTCGCAGCATCGACCACAGATCGGGGCCTCCTTGCACCCAGCTGCACCATGACCGTACTTGTAACATGTAAAGCACTGAAGAGGGTTGTTTATGTATCTCCTAACTTTGATATTTAAAAATTCTGCTACTATTCTCTCTGGCAACACAGTCGTCTCAAAGGTCAAGATCAGGGAAGGGGTTGGCACTTTCTCGTTGTTTACTTTTCTAAAAATTCTTTTTACAGCTACCACTTTCTGCTCAAAAAGAGCACTTTGAATTTCTTCCTCTGAACAGTTTATAAGTTCAAAAGAAGTTATGACTCCCTTTGTGTAATTAAGGGTTTTATGGGGTGTTATTGTAACTGGTACATTTTGATACGCTTTGATGTTATTTAAATTTTGTACATCTTGCGTATTATTCACCTCTAATAATATTGTACCATTTCTTAAATACTTGATATTTGTCTTAGGGGCATAGCCTTTAATGAACTTACAAACTGTAAATGGATTGAAACTTTGAAAAGACGGTGATTCATTGTCACCATTTAATGCCATCACTAGATATTTTTTGCACGAATTAAAGTTTTTATTACCAGATTCTGGGGGTTTCTGTGGGTCAGGAGGTTTGGGGGGGATCAATGAAGGAAAATCACTATCCATCGTAAAAAAAAAAAAACTACTTAGTATAAGGACAAAAAGGAATAAATTAAACAAAATCTGTCTTCTAAAGTACGAAATTAAAAATAAAAACTGGCTCTACAGTATATCGTAGAAAGAATATAAATAAATTTTCTGTAAAAGGGGGAAAAAAACTAAATGAAATTAGTTAGATATAAAACGAAATAATAAAAGATACTTAAGTGAAGTAGCGATAAGAGAGCTCTGAGTTGTACGTCTGATCCCTTCAGAGGTAAACACACTACTGATCCAATAACTTGAAGATACTATAGTTTTACTTTCAATTATTTCCTTTCTACCCAACTACTTATAGTCCAATTGTTTTTTTCACTTGGTCTACATCCGTTAACTCCTATTTTACCTCCCAGATAAAATAAACTAAGGGCCTCGGTCGGGTTATGAACCCACGACCTTGAGCTCAGAAGGCAAACACGCATACCACTGAGCTACCGGCGCCCTCTATGTATATACATAATATGTATGGTACTTTATATTATAAAGTGTTTGAAGTCTGGCCGTCCGACCCCGCCAATGCCTTTTGAATCTATTGAAGCTAGATTCAAAAGGCATTGGCGGGGGCGGACGGCCAGACTTCAAACACTTTTCGCCGCTCTCACTCAATATTTTATGAGACTTTCCGTCACCAGTCAATTTTTTGAAGTCAAGTTCATAAAAGATTCAATTGAAATTTGTGACTAACCAGTTCGAACATGGAGGCTTCTCTGGTTTACAGATGCAACCAAATAAACGTACGGAGAAATACAAGAAAGTTGGTGAAAGTTAAAAGATTATAAAATTGAGTACTATAGGGCTTAATGGAGTGTTACTCTTAACTTAATCCCAAATTCAGTACATTCCCTATCACCCCCTATATAGGTGAATTTGAGAAAGGTTCCACGAACTATAGCTATCAAAAACATGATTTATTTGTTAACTGATAGATTTAATTCTTTTGACTTTTGATAAATACGGACCGACCTTAGAACTTTGTATATGTACTAAATATGACAAATAATCCCGTAATATTTCAAATGGTGCCATCTATTTGAATAAACATCAAAGGAGTTCGACGAACTCGACTTGCCACCAACTTGGCCACCATACCGCATCATTCTCGAGTTGCGGTCGGCCGCAGGCATCATCCTCTCCAGCCCCGAACTTCTTCTTCACCATCCTCAAAGCCACTCTTCAATTCGTTATTTCTCAAAAGGGGGCACTGCTTCATTCAATGAAATGCATCACATTAAATGATTACTCCCCTAAACTAAACCAAGTATAGGGGAAGTTATGTATCAGTCGAATCACCGGCAATGTACTTCCCCAGGACGAATTAATTAACGTTTTGCTTCCCCTCCAAAACCAGGCGACCGTTTGCGCAAATATTCAACGGTTGACTTACATAGCGGATCCTAAATCCTCATGGTTACTAAATTTTAAGTCGATAAATTCATTACATTGGCAGTTATTAGGGTTTTTGAATTGAGGCCCCCCCCCCTTCTCTTCAGCCGATATCGCTTAAGTTTGACAGGTAATATCTTCATTGGGTTTGACTTTAGATATGTGATTTTGTACAAGCGAATCGCTCGTCGTCGCGACAAACACTGACCGTCGGCGGGAGACCGTGTTCTGTCTGACAGAGATGATGCAACATTGTGTAGTACAACTAGACCGCCTGACCGCCTCGGTCAGATATCGCTTCCCACCGCGGCAGACCGCCTTCTGTGTGGCTGGGCCTTAAATATGAAATTTCATGTCGATACATTCAATACTTCAGCAGTTATTGACAGACAGACAGAAATTTGTTTTCATATTTGGAATCTAGAGGACTGAAAACATAAAATTCCGTTCAAAACTCCTCATCGAATTTTTGACAGATTACATAACTTCCCCTATACTTCGTATACCTGTGGAAGTAAAATATTCTGTCTCTCTGTCTGTGTGTTTCTGTGTCTGTGAATGTATCGACACGACCTATATAACCACAACACCTATTTATTTTCAGCCTAATCTGCCAAAAGGAAAGGGGGGATTGGGGGAGAAGCTTAACACAAAAACTACAATAACTGTTGTTGTAATGAGTGTTTCTTCAGAAAATTTCATTTGTTAATTCAAAACTCCATAAGAACGACACATTTATGATCACCGGAATCAGTAGGAGGGAAGGGGGGTCATCGTTCTGGGGAAGTACATTGACTGTGATTCACTGACGACTTATTTTTTAGTTGCAATTAAATTGCAATGTTAAATAATAAAATAATAGTAATTGGGGATCCGGGATTATTATTATTTCTGTTGTTAAGTTATTGTTTCCTACATTATATTATTATTGAAAGGATAACAATTAAAAGTTAAAAATATTCCAATAATCGTCTCTCAACTGTAATTTGCAATTTACAGAAAACTCTTTGGTATAAACATCATTTACATGCGTAAACAAATTATTTTTAAAAAAAATTATTTGTTCAGCGCAAGAGGCGCTATAAACAATTCAAATATAGGTAAGTAGTAAGAGGATGATGTTCTGAAGAAGCCGGGGCTTCGAACGACGGTGTGGCAGAGGTTCAACCAGAAACACTCTGCAGCCCAGTCCTGAATCTTGTCGCTACCTCCAACATGAACTCTCCAACATCAGGACACCCAGTCCCGCTTGTCTGATGGTCGTACGAGAGTGATGTTGAGTAGTGTGGTAGTGTGGCAATTTGGTAATGTCCAAGTGTAGTGTTCTTGTTGAGAAGTGGAGAGTCTGGTGCAGCCATGTGTCAGTTTGGAGTTAATGTGTCGGCCGCAGCTCAGTTTGGTGTCTAGCATCCTTATCCTGGATACCTCACCGCCTGATGTGCTGTATTGTTGTATTTATCACATGATTTCCGCGCAGAATCCTAGAAATGTCATAGGGTTCAATGGAAGTCAACTTTAATTAGGAACAGCTGGCCTGTTAGAGTTACAAGTTAGATTAGGTTAGATGTTTCCAATTCAGGCCACAGAGGAGTGAGTTAGCAACTACTTGCGTAGAGCCCTGATCGGCCTCCCTTCTGTCTTTCAGTCTCCTCCAGAAGTGAGTGGGGGCGAGGTAAGTGAAGAAGGCTAAAACTTAATATTTCCACCATTCCTCATCATCTGCAATATACTTCCACAACACGAATTAATCAAATAAGTTCCCTTCAGCCGATTTGTCGGAAAATTGATACAAGTAAGGTTTAGAATTTATATATAATATTTCGTGGCGAGAAATTAATTCCATCGAGAGATATACTGTTCACAGACAGACAGGATTTTTTTTTTGGAACCAGGGGTTCGGAAATGATGAAATTCTGGTGAAACGCAACATCGAATATCTGACCCATTACATAACTACCCCTATACTTCGTATCTCTGGGGAATTAAAAAAAGAGAAAAGAAAATAATTACCTCCCATTTTTCTTCGCTCCAGATTATCTGTTTTTACTCTAGCTGCTCAAAAACTAAAAAAATTAGTAATCATGAATGTGTAAAATAATACTTAATGTGAATACATTAAATATTATTTTACACATTCATGATTCACAACGTTTTATGTGCGAATTGAGAAGTACCTGAGTAAAACTACTATAGATTTTCAGCCAAATTGACTGAAGAAAGAGTTGCGAGGGAGAGCGAAAACTTAGTTGATAAAATAATTCAAGCTGGGCAAGTAGATCGTATTTTATATATATTTTTTTTTTATTCGGATCGTACGTAAAACTATTAAACTAGAGATAGCAGTTTAGCCTGGCTCATAGCGCCCCAACAGCAGTCTAGCCTGGCGCATGGCGACTTAGCCAACTTTCCCCAGGATACAAGTGAACGGTGCATCACAGGCATTCTTCTTCCCCAGTTCAGCTTATTTCTAAAAAACTACATTCTCTCTCCCTTTAAACAATCTTTCCTTTGTCAGGTTTGGTGAAAAATCACTCATTGTTTTTTTGCCAGATGAAAAAGCATCAAGAATAAAATACAAACACATTTTAGATACAAACAACACAGCGAACACCAGAGCGGTGCGTTTCCGTTGCTAGGGAGACTGCCACCCTGTAGAACGTCCCCCAGTGGCCATATGTAAAGGAAACAATCACGAGCCGGATAATGGAAGGGAAATATCTCAAAACTGTATATTTGAAATGATTCGGCCAAGTTTCAGAAAATTCTTCTCTTTTGCGCCGCGTTAAAAACCAAACCATTTTCTATAGTTTGTTTATTAATAAACTTGCCTATATATAATTCTATAAACTATAAGATATATAATAATAACTAAACATTGTTGCTCTTCTTTTGAAAGAAGTATACCTCAAAAAGAAATCAACTTCTTTAATGCCCTTCCCCACTTCTTGAAAGCAATAGATACAATAAAAAAATTGTAATTCCAATAAAAAAGTTAGAGGGAACTCTCTATTTGGATTATTATTGAATGAATTTGTCTTCTGAGCTCAAGATCGTGGGTTCGAAACCCGACCGTGGCCCTTAGTTTATTTTATCTGGGAGGTAAAATAAACTTGAGCACGCTTAAACGCCGTCCTTCGGATGGGACGTTAAGCGATGGTCCCGAGCCTGTACAATGTCAGGTACTCAGACCCCTGCCCTAGATGAATAAAAGTTTAAGTAGGCAAAATTTAGGACTCCCATAGTAGAGTCGGGCTCATGTCCACCAGAGTGACGAAAGAGCGCTCTGGTAGTAGGCGATATGACCTCGTTGTTAAAGCCCGGGTATGAGTCATGAAACCTAACCTCTTTCACCATTTTCATTTGTGAAATTGACTTTATTTTGATAGGAACATTTTTATTTTTTTTAGAAATTCCTGTTTTAGGGAATTTTTATTGAATTCCTCTTTGGTCCCTTCCCTCAATTAATCCGCTTTTTTAAAATAATAATAATTGCTAAAAATATACCGTATAAGGAAATTGTCTAATTTTTCCTGAGGTCTTAAACCATGAAAAAAATGCGAAAACACAACTTTGAATGTTGCCATGGTTACATAACTTTGCGTATATTAACTCAAATGAGTAACATTATTCCCTGGCCATATGTGCGGCCGGTAAGGACTTATTATTCTTTGAAGATATATACGGTTTCAACTTGTGTTGTTGGGCAACTCCCCGGCATCTGGCCCACTACAACTGTGCAACCTCCCACAGTGAGACTATAAACCAAGGTTCCACTGTAGGGAGTTGAAGGAATGATAGAAAAACATGTCGAAAGGCACAAATAACACCGTTTCTTGCTCACCCTGCCTCCTGGACTCTGTTTGAACAACCCCTTCTCAACAGAACCACTTAATAGCGTGCGGAGTATCTCAACAGTTATTTATAATTCTACTGCGTCAGGCAGACACCATTCTATCTCTCTAAGAATGATACTGGGACAAAAAGATAAAGAAATTATTTCATTCATTATATTTGTTCTTCATCAGGTTCTGAATTTTTATTATTTTTAAGCGACACCTGTTGGGTTTTGGCTAAACTAATTAAATTAGTTAGCGAAGGGTCGCTCTCTGCAAACTAACTTAGCTCATAACTAGACCTGACGATGGTATAAGGCCGAAACCGGTAGTTATATATATAGTCTATTCCACTAAAGATATATATATAACAACGTATATATATATATATAAAGATAAGACAACGTTGTCATATATATATATAAATATATATATATGACAACGAGGTCATATCGCTCCCACCTGGGGTGTCATTTTAAGTTTCCTTAATTTTAATATACAGTCCACTATTTATTCTACCAGTTGTTGAATTTATGTTTTAACCATAAATTTGCCACCCCAACCGTGTGTTATATGCCATAGCTGGGCCACATTTTGACACCCCCCCCCCCCCCCCCCCCCCCCAATGGCGTATACAAAAGCCATTTGAACTATTTCGAGAAAATATCTCAAAAGATGCGCAAGTAGGTTTAGTTCCTCAACTTCAATTCTGAACACAAAGCATGAATATAATAATCAAAGCGTTGGTCGAAAAATCGCATGCGCACCTTCTGTCATAAAGCATTACATTTCCTAACTAAGGAGCCTCCTGTTTGCCAACTTCAAACTATGTCCACTTCTCCAGCAAAAATTGTATGCAGAGTTTACAAAGGAATTCCATGTTTTCCGAACTGATGCCAAAAATGAAAAATAAACTTCTGTCTGTCTGTGAACAACGATAACTTCCGATAGAATGAATTTATCGACACGAAATTGTATATATGTTATCCAGAACCGTCTAAGGACAACAACTTCAGCCAAAGGAAAGGAGGGATTAGGGAGGGGCTTAACACAAAACTCTAATAACTGCCGAAGTAATGAATGTATTGACACGAAATTTAGTATGAGGATTCAGCCACTATGAAAGCGAAATATAGCCTAAACCGTCTATCGGCTTTGGAGGGAGAGCAAAACCACCAACTATATCTTGCAATAGATGTGCTATCCATGAATGAACATGTTTCCTTCAATCAAAATAGTTTTGGTTTTTTGCATATGAGGAGTCGCTTTGGTAGAAAATAGCAAAAACCGGACATATTTTACAACATCTAATTACGGAAGAATGAAGAAGACCTTTGAATATTAGAGACTTTTGATATCTCTCATATGAAAATTAGCGCATGACACAGAAATTCTTATTTGGATACCAGCTTTTCTATTAGAAGAAAAAGAAGAAGAATATATTTTAAAAAGTCGTCTGTGAATCACCGGCAAATGTACTTCCCCAGAACGAATGAATCTATTAACGACCCCCCCCCCCTCCAAAACCAATCGACCGTTTGCGCTAATATTCAATAGTTGACTCACAAAGGGCTCATAAATCCTCATACTAAAATTTGTGTCGATAAATTCATTACAATAAGTCAGGTTCACATATAAAATTTCGTGTCGATATATTCATTCTATCGGGTGTGATAATAACTTGTTTGCTACCACATTTCCTGTAGAAATTTGATCTCTTTTGTTTATTTAAATTTTGATTTCTACAGTAGTTTGTCGAAAATTGCCCTAAAAAAATATTATCAATAATTTAAGACGTGCAATTTTTTAGTGCAATTAAACGAACTTTACACTTGGATTCACAAAGAGATACCAATTTTTAAATAATTTTAAATAATATTAATTTCTAATCCAAAGGTTTTTTAAATGATACTACTGGGACAACAGGGAAGATGAATAGAATAGAATTTGAAGAGGACAAATAATTGGGTTATTATCTATATTTACATATTTAAATTTAAAAAAAACTTATTTGAACAAACAAAACAAAAATTTACAATGGCACAAAAACATTAAATTAATACTTAAAAAACTATTTCTTTTTTTTATTTGGGCATATTGAAAAATATATATTATTAATTGTACCTTCTCGACGCCTCTACCACAAAAAAACCAGACCCCGTCAACTCTTCACACTTTAATTCCACCCCAGTCAACTTTCATTTAATTGTTCAACTGCATTTTTATTTAAAACATATCAAACCACATGCACCGTTTTAGAGCTAGCTCACGACTCCATTACATTTTTAACACTATCTCACAGCTGTTTTTTATATGTTTTCTTGTTTTGTTTCTCAAACACCTTGATATATATCTAATATATATATGATATTAGATTATAATAAAAAAAATTACCTCTTTTCATTAAAATATTCATTAAAAAAATGTTCCGTAGTGTACATCACACGGGAGTTATGGTGCTCACAGACACACAGCATTTTTTTTTTCATATTTTGAATCTAATAGGTCGGAAAACAAAATTCCATTGAAAACTCCTCATCGAATTTTCGACCGATTACATACTTCGTATAGCTGAGGAAGTAAAATGGATATATATATAAATTTAATACAACAATCAGAAGAAATAAAAACAATGAAGTATACAATTGAAATTTAATTGTGCCACATAGAGATTTCAGTTAAAAGTACAGTCTTTACATTCAATGTAAATACATTTCATTTATTATAATACAATTTTTTTTTTAAGATAATTAATCAATTCTTAATTAGACAGTCAAATGTAAGTTTACATAGTTAATTCAGTCTTTATTTTAGCATAATAATTTCTCAAAAAATGTTATGCTAAAATATTGTCTTTAAAATACAAGTAGTAATAGAGGCAAATATTATTTTTATTTATTTTCAATTTACATTTAGAAAATATTTATACTTTTGAAAATAAATATAACAACATTTCAATTTACATTGAAAAATATGCATATTTTTGAAAGTACATAAATACAGCAATTTTCTTTAACATTTAATATTCTTTGAACCGAATAAAAATAGAATTGGGAAAACAAATACAAATTTATATGTTATTAAAAAAACAGAAATCCTGGTGATCCCAACCGAAAACAACATTTTATACAAAATTCCAAATGAAAAAGTACCATAAAAAATAAAAAATGAATAACTCTATCATCGTCTTGTTGTAGTTCCTCCAAAATAAATAACATAATTATGTAATTCTTGCAGTCCAAAACCTCCATAACGGCTTCCATTAAATGAAATGAAAAAGATTGACCTCTTAATTGTAGCGTCTTTTTTGGCTGCTTATGTACAAGACATTGTTACCTCTAAGAAAAGCATCCCCATACTTCTCTTTAAGTTGTCCGTTCACATATTCTTCTGTCTGTTCCAGTGCGATATTCATGTACCCATCCAGACATGCAAGAACACCTGCAACACATCCATTATATTATTATTTTTATTTATTATACATATCTCTAGTTCGAGAGGGGAAAAAACTGCAAATTGCAGAGTTAGCTATTATGATTCATGCCCAAGTTTTAACTACCAGAGCGATCTTTCGTCACTCTGGATACGAGCCCGACTCTCCTGTGAGAGTCCTAAATTTTGCCTACCCTAAATATTTATTCAGCGAAGTTAGGCTTCCTTGATAAGGACCTGAAATCGTACAAATTATGTATACATATGTATGTATAAACTGCAAACGAGCAGTAAATCGTAATTAATAAAGTTAAGGAAGAGATCAGATGTTTCTTCGTAAATATGTGTGTAAATTTGTATTTTAAATGAGAAAAAAAAAAAAAAAAGTCCATTCTGATCATCTTAGGAGCAAGTTTTTGGAGTTGTTTCTTTATTAAAGTGGGGCCACAGTTTGTATCAGAATAAAGTCTGATTCCATTTTTGAAGAAGAAAACAAAATCGAACTATGAATGGTGTCGTGTATAGTCCCACATGGGCCAATACTAACAAAAATTATACCTATTTGTACAGGAGAGTTTGAAATGTATGTTTATACAATTGGTTAGAAATAATTTTTATTTAGTAAAAAAATAAAAATAAAAAAGGGCGGGCCTGTACGGAGGTTTCGGCTTAGACTTCAAACTTCCTTATGGGCCCGCAAATTAATAAACTTATGTACTTTGGTGCTTTTCCTCAATTTAGCCACCACCCTGATATAATTTGTTCTATTCATATCATGTATCCCCCGTATGTTGACCCTCCCATCGGTACTTTTAGTTAAGCAGTACAGGTACTCAAATTAAAAAAATTAATTGTAAACGAGTACCAAAAAATCTAACTCAACTTTTTATATAATTGAAAACATCTGTAATGAACAAGTACCAAATACTCTATCTCACCTTTTTTACAGCAACTATATTAAAAATTTCTTTTTATGCCAGTTCGTTGCGTGAACCTCATAAAATCATTGCAAACAGGACAACGAGAATCTTTGTAACCAAACCTTGACCAGGACACCAACTTACACACTTTTCTTTACTACCGAAATTCGTTATAAATTAAAGAGGTTTAACATAATTAATATAATCAGATGTTAACTCTCCGAAATAATGATACCGACTAATGCAATTCAATGAGACTATACTCTCTCATTGGTGGGCCCATACTGAAGTTTGATGCTAAGCCTAAACTTCCATTTAAATAGATTCGCCCCTTTTTTAATTTTTTTTTATTTTTCTAAAAAAAAAATAATTATTGTAATCCTAACCGATATAAACTTGATATTCAAACTCTCCTGTCCAAATGGGTATAATTGTTGTTCTTAAAAATGGACTCGGAGGGGAAGAAATATCGATTTGGAATTGAGGGCTCATAAGGAAGTACAACCGACCTCTTTCATACCGCGAAACGTTAAAACTTATTATTCAATACTTCGGGTGGAAATTAAACGTTACAAAATAAGTAGATTTCCAGTGAGAGGCAAAAAAACCAACGAATTATCACCAAATAACGAGAAAATACAACAAAGATTTCCTACACAATTACCAAATATATCGCAAAAATTATAAAAACGATAATAGCAAGTAAAAAGTAGTCGCTAAAACGTGGAAAGATGACCCGGTTGTCGGCCCCGTGAGGAATACTCTAAAAAACTATCATAAAGTATTACTCCTGGAGAGAAATTTTAGTATTCACTAACCGGAACACATCCGTAGTTAGTAATATATCAATTAAAAGTAATAACAGAACGCTAGTACTTTTAAGTTGTTAACAGTCCATCACACATGTCGCTACAAAACTAACTCAATTTAATTAAACAAATTCAATATACAAGACAATGAAAAAAGAAAATAGTTCAAACATATTCCTATAGTTCCACTCCCAAAAAGAACTGGGCTCAATCATAAAATATTCGTTCACTCAATTCAGCAAAAAGCCTTTTTTGTTCAAAGTATGTATTTAAGTAAGTAATATGTTAAGACGGTTGTCCGTTATTGACAGTTTTGAGGGGGCCTAAAAACTCAAACCTACTCCTGAAAAATCATTTAACTGCAATAACAATAAAAACACAATTAATTTAGTGATTTATCTTTATCAATCAAATAATTCTACAAAATTGAAGCTTACCTCGATAATCAACCCCGCTATTAAGTTTTACAACAACAGGTCTCCCATGGATTTGCTGAATAAACTGAGAAAGTGGTTCTTTTCGGCTCATTCTGCAAAAAAAAAAGAAATATGAAACAACAGAAAACAAAAGTTCACAAGGTTGACAACATTGAAAACAACATATTTCGGTACATCAGTAAAAGTATATAAGTACAAAGTAAAAGTATAAACAACCAATTACTCACTTGAAATCATAAAATCATATATATTTTCTGTAAATATAACGGAAAAGATCTGAAACAGTGGAGCACGACGAAATAACAGTAACCTGTATATAACCTTCAATGCTCCGGCGCGGGTCGATACGTAAACCGAACAATCACGAAAACAGCCGAGCTCCAAGGAACCGGCTCTACCAGCAGGGATGCAAAAATTACCCAACGTCCAATAAAAAAGTAAAAATATTATTCTTTCTCTACGATGTGCCATATATGTTTTATAAGAAAGTAACGCCCCCTCACCTTGGCTTGTTTACGGTCCTTGAGTATAAATAATATATTGAATTATAAACAAAAAGCAGCAGCAGAAATAATTCTTTGCGGCGTATTACAAAGTTGCGATATGCTAATCTACTGTAATGACAAATTGCAATTGAAATATTATTTCCTGCATAGTTTACTGCTGGGGTGAGCAACCTTTTTATACTTGCAAGCTGGTGCCATAGCCATATCAGAACAATGACAGTAAAATTACCCATTAGTTCTATATGAAATTTTCTGGTAATTTATATATATAAAATTCCATATATCCCGCCTCTTGTTATTGTGAATCATGTCCGGGCTTTAACTACTAGACCATATCGCCTACTACCTGAGCACTCATTCGTCGCACTAGTGGACGTGAGTCCGACTCTACAATGAGAGTTCAAATGAGAAAAAGTTACAGAAATTATAGATCTCTAACGTTCAAAAAATGCTGTAGTTGGACACCCGCACTCTATACACAGCTGTTACCATATGTGAACTAAATATACATATGTATATCCTGTTGTTGCTGGTGCCGCTAGCTTGCTTGTCTACCGAGCTCAAGATCGCTGGTTCGAACTCAGCCAAGGTCGTTAGGTTTTTTATCTGGGAGGTTAGAAAACCTTGAGCAGGCCGTCCTTCGGATGAGACGTTAAGCGATGGTTCCGAGCCTGTACAATGTCAGATACTCGTTAAGAGGTCCTTAAAGGTCTTTAACATTGTCATACCCTAGGTGAATACAAATTTATTGTAGGCAAAATTTAGGACTTCCACAATAGAGTAGGGCTCATGTCCACCAGAGTGACGAAAGAGCGCTCTGGTAGTAGGCGATATGACCTCGTAGTTAAAGCCCGGGCATGAACCACAATAACTAACAGTAGGTCAGTAAAGTAATTTCTGCAGTTTATTTTGTCTGTAGTTTGCACATTTTGCGCGTGAGTTCGATCGTAAAAATTTAAACAATAAAATGTTTGTCTAAAATTGAAGAAGATTAACTGTTATAATACTATAAGATATAGGCAGTTGTGTGATAAGAATGGTTGAATGATGATGCCAGGTTACAAAGTTGGGGCGATAAACCCTGGTTGCCTGAGTCAGCATCCTGAAACTGTCATATATATATTATCACTTGAAGAAGCTCACTCACATATTCATGACTAAGCACTATCTCTTCGTTTTTAGATGTATCCCTGTTTTATTCCCCTATTTGTTCAGTCCTCTAGTTTATTTATTATGCATCATAAGTGCTGAGTTGACAATATCCCAACAATATTGTGACATGGATAAAAGGTGGTTAACAAACGCACTTCTAGGCTTTATCCTCTTCAAATTTGACTTATTTAATTGTTAAAGTGACGTTTCCCCCAAATTCGGGCGTTATCTAACTTAAAAAAACATCGGTGAATTATGGGCTATGTACTTCCCCATCATGAATTAATCAATTACATTGTTGATCTCCATCTAAAACCAATCGACCGCTTATAAAAATCTATAGTTGACTTACATAAGGGCTTGTGAATCCTCATACTAACATTCAGTTATTAAGGTTTTAGTATCGAGCCCCCTCCTCTGAAAATCAATGTTCATACATTCGTTCTATCGGGAGTAATCTATTTCACACAGATTTTATTTTTGGAATCAAGAGGTCGGAAAACATTTTTTTGAAAACTTACCAATTAATTTCTGTCCGATTACAGACTCTTACTACACTTTCTCTAACTGGGGAAGTAAAACATATCTAAACATTAGCAACTCATATTTAAGTGAGTCTTATTACATAAAAATACAGCTAAATTACAAAAATAAATACTTTTAAATAGTATTACTAGAAATAAATATAGTATTCAGTGTATAATACATTCATTATTCTATTTTTATAATGAAACTTTATTTTAATGTTATTTGATTGACTCACTTTTTTATTGAAATATGGCTTCCTAATATTTATGGCTTTAGTTCGATAATGCCTGATTTTGGACGAAACGCCACTTATAACAGTTAAATTATATACGTTTGAAGACGATAAGGCCTAGAAGTGGGCTTGTTTAACCACTTTATATCCAAATTAGATCAGTTCTCAAACAAGGAATATTAATTCTCCTCTTCAAAAATAGTGTGATACTAAAAATTATAAAAAAGAAAACGGCATGTGAATGATTAAGATGTGGCGAACTGTATATTGTAAATTGAGATTAAGGTTCTGAAGCAGTGGCGGATACAATGGGGGGTAAAAGCAAAATCCCCCCCCCTGGCTCAGAGTCTCATAAGTCAATTTCGTTAAGGGTAAAGAAATATCCATGTTAAATTGGGAAAGATGTCCTGTCCTAGTGATGCGCGAAGGACCTCTTGCGGTCTTGCGCACAGGCTTTTCAGACTATTACTCAACCTGTCAAAAAAATCCCCCCCCCCCCCCCCCCCCCCCCTCCTGATGAACATCCTGGATCCGCCCTGGTTCTGAAGAATACCCCAAAACTCATGGAATCGAACGAGGAAACATCACTTATAACAGTTAAATTGTATACGTTTGAAGACGATAAGGCCTAGAAATGGGCTTGTTTAACCACTTTATATCCAAATTAATTTAACATAATTTAACTGTTATAAGTGGCGCTTCGTTGTTCGATTCTATGAGTTTTGGGGTATTCTTCAGAACAAGTGAATAGTTAATTATCAAAAAAAAAAAAAAAAAAATTAAAATGATTGGTTATTGCTAATATCGGATATGAAAAGATCAACACAAAAAGCGAAAGAATAAAACAATTTAAAGTTTTAAACTTTGATTTAACTATGAAAATAAAAATTGTGCGCACTTGTGAGCTGATATTTATTTTTTTATAATGTATGCTGATTAATACAGTTGATGAAAATTAAAAATTTAGCTGTCCAAACAAAACCAAAAAAGCTTGTAATATTGGTAAATAAATTGCTGTTCAAAAATGTAATTAATTTACGTAGATTCTATTATTTTACTTAAATTATATGTATATTAAAGCTGAATGGGGGGAGGGGGGGGGGCTTTTGTTCAAGTCCCCCCCCCCCCCCCCCCCCCCTTTCTTCACCCCGTCTCGGGGTTTATTATATAGAAGTCACTTTTTTAATAGTATCGACAGATTCAGAATGATGTTAAGGAGAAATATGTCATAGTTGAATCACCGGCAATGTACGTCCACAGCTTGAATTATTTGTTATCAATAAAGTGTTCGCTCTCCATCTAAACCCTTTTCCTTTTCGGTTAATTTGACTGAAAATCTATATGTAACTTACTCTGGACCTTCTCGAATCTCATATAAAATTTCATGTCAATATGTCGATCATATTGTCAGTATGCTTTGAGATAAGCTTCCCCTTTCATCGGATTCTTCTTGTTTTGATCACCGAATACATCATTTTGAACTTTGAAAATTTGATATATTGTTGTTCAGTGACTTTGAAAACTCTCATAACCGGATTTCTGTTGTTATGACATCATTTGTTAAGGCAAAACATTAGGTTTTATTTAGATAGATGGGGCTTTTTGGCCAGAGTACGCCAGTGCGAGCAGGTGACTGACTACTATCATAAGACAGCGCATACTGGATTTTATGTAACGACAAGCTAAACATGTCACAAGCCAAGTTATTCATAAACAAGGTTGGATAAACTACTAAAATAAATTAAAAAATTGTCGATAAGTGAAAAATGGTCTACAGTCATATTACACTGGAACTAAATTACATGAGTAACTAGTAACTGTGAGCAGGTTAGTAATATTATCTGCCGGATTAGTAACATTATCTGCCGGGTTAGTAACTTCAAGTTGGACGAATAATGAAACGAAAACTAATTTTATTCTTGGGCCGTGTTCCCCTAAAATAAATACATGAAAGTCAAAAACAAAGAAATAATAATAAAAAATTACAATTAGCTCCAAGAAGAAATAAATAAATAAATTAGTGCTACTGTGGAGAATACCATACAATAATTACTATAAATATAAATAGATAAATAAATAATTAAATACATAATTAAATAAATAAATGAAACTCAACTAAATTGAAAATGAATATAAAACAACAACATTTATTTGGACCAGCAAGATGCTTTACACAAATATATAAAATAAACCGTTTAAAATAGAAAGTCCTGGTGCAGTCTTTGTTTGAGTCGCCTCCCAGGAGTAGGCGCACCTAGACTGTAGTGTACAGCCCCACAACAATTCACAAGGCTTTCGTGGTGATTTTTCACTAGCTTCTCGATGTGAGCTGCAAATTGAGGAACTCCCAGTTCTTCGTGGATTTTGTGATTCCTGACAAACCAGGGTGCGTTTGTTGCTAATCGGAGTACTTTATTTTGAAACGTTTGTAGTCGTTTCATGTTAGTGTTGCTGGTACCGATCCAGACTGGACAGGCGTATGTTAGAAGTGGAAGTAGGAGTGTCTTGTATAAGAGAGTGGTACATGTGTGTTTAAGTGGCGTGTTTCTGTTTATGAGAGGGTAAAGGGTGTTAAGTCGTGAATATGCTTGATGTAGTTTTCTGTTAATGTGTAGTTTCCATGTGAGTCGTGTATCCAAAGGTACTCCAAGATAGCGCACACCCTGGTCCTTAGGATTTCAGAGAATCGGAGGTCATCAATTTGCAGCTAGCATTGTTCTTTTATGAAGAATCTGCGAAGAGCAAAGATTTTGGCTTCGGTCTTCCCTACGTTCAGTTTGAGCCTCCATTTTGAAAACCAGTGAGAAACGTCTGTTAGGGCTTCCTGGAGCTGTTCAATAAATAAATATATAATACAAAGATGAAAAGGAGATAAATTAATATATAAGAGAAGGAAGGACTGTTTGAAATAATATTAACTCAAGAGAAACAGATGTAATACTATAATAGAGTGAGTGAATAAATAAAATAAATACAGAGATAGTAAGAATTGATGTTAAATGTAAGGAAATACGAAGGAAGAGGAATGAAAGGCTAATCAGAGGGAGAGGATTGTACATGGAAGAGACAAGGACGAGTTGTGGACGGCAGAGAAGCGATGGGAGGGGATGAAGAGGTCCGAAGGACGGTCTTTGGTGGATGGAGGATTTAAATAGGAAAATTTGGTAAAGATAGTAAGGTTCTTTGGATTTTAGCATCTGGAAGAGGATTATTCTACGATTATAGGAATAACATGTTAACTGTGATTTTCAGGCAGTAGAAATGGTGTGTCGCTCCCTTGGCATAAATAAAAATTTCCGATGATCATAGCATCAGTTAGATAATAAAGTTATCTAACCTAGGCTAAGTACACCCGTATGTTTTGTTGTTTATGCCGAGAGAGGGGGGTTAGGTGAAACACCACAGCCTGGTTAGCGGCTCCCACATTGATTGTGTTTTCGGAAAATAAGCCACCTGCAGATAAACTAGATTAGGGTTCTTATTATAGTTCACAACTCCTAAGTTTAGAAACACAGACTTGTGCAAACGTGTAATAAATACATTTTTTTAAAAATATTGTCTCTTCAGTACAGTACATTTATGAAGCTGCAATTTTGAGTGATTCACATGGAAATGAAGCATTCAAATCCTGGAAAAATACAATGTTTTTGTTTTGGTACGAAAACCAATTTCCAGGCTTTGAGAGCCTACTACCCTCCTCCCCTCTCATGAATATTTGTATACTATTCTTGTCCTAAATAACGTATGAAAGCACCACACAATATTTTTTATTTATCATGCAGTAACAACCTGATACAAATAACCATAGGAGGAGGTTACCAAGCTCCTAAACCGTAGAGGTGAGCCATGGCAAATACGAGTTGCGTGTAACATAACCTGACATGGTTAACCACAAAACGCATTGGTCACCCTAGCTAGTATGTACTTAACAAGACTAGTGCGTGTCGGTGTTCTATGGCGCAATTTGGTTGAGAAATTAAAGAGTGAGCTCTTTATAAACATTTTCAATGTTAAAACAATTTCTGCCCCCTCCAAGATGCGCCAAAATGCATATCACCAAAAACGTAGGAAATTTGATTTATTACATCTTCGGTGATACCTCGGAAAGTCATCTGTTGCTGAGATAGAACTCACTTTATGCCCTCCCTCACGCAACACCCCCTCCCCCTCTGAGACGCCGCAAAGCCCATGTTTCAATTTGGCTTATAAGGATGCTACATGTATGAAATTTCTTGGAATCCGATCAACCGTTGAAGAGCAAGAACTCATTTTATGTTTAGCGCCGCAGGTTGACAAACCCCGTTTCAACTTTATAAATATAGACATACAGAGTGTACTTTTTAGGTGGCTCAATTTCTATTTATCAAAAAAAAATGAAAAATACGTATTTAATATTTATTTTTCAGTCTAGTTTTAAATTATTAGCTGTTTTTCGAAATAATTGTATACAGGGTACTTCAGATTCGGTACAATTTAAAAATTTTAAATAAGACCCTGTACTTTCTAAAATACCATTTTAAAGGCTTTTTCAAGCTGAAATCAATGCATTAATCCGATTTTAAAGTGGTCAAGAAATAACAAAGTTATGGTATAAAGTTTGTAAAAAATACCTAATTTCGTTTGGTTTATTATTTTCAATAATTTGCTTCTTAATTTTAATAAAATGTCTTTGCTTTTTCAATTATTGCTTTGATATTGATTACACAACAGGTCTTATGGGATTTGGACAAAAAGAAAGGCATTAGAGCTAATTCCAACTTATTTTTGCTTCCACGAAAAATTATTTTTATCTTCATTTCAGTAAGTTTTTATCATTCACTCAATATGAGCCGAAGAGTGCATTTTTACCGTCAAGAATGAGTTGAAATATACGATACTTTCATTGAAAGTGGCGATATTGCTCGTCGTGCAGTCGAGTTGTCCTCTCAGAAATTTCCGAATCGTTCCCGGGTGAAAATCGTTTACTCGTGTCGCTCACAATATGAAGAGTTACGGATCCGTTGAGAGCCCATCTAGAAACCGGCCGCGTAATTTCGATGACGAACTGTACATTTTGTTGTATGTTGGCGAAAATCAAAACTTCTTCAAATCTAAGATCAATATTTGAATCGGCACTATCGGGATATTATGCCGCCCACAACCTTGCGAACTCAGTTGAAGAACTTCAGCAAAGGGTAGAAGTTGCATGTCAATCCGTCTCTCCTGAGTCTATCGCATTGGGCAACAGCGAGGGGTGGTTAAAGAGAGCCAATCTTTGTGTGATAAACATGGGCAGGCAGTTCGAACATGAACAGTAAACAACAAAGCTTAGTACCCACTCAGATTGTTTTGTTATTTTATGTTTGTAAAGTGACATTATTGTTAACAATGATTTATCTGAAAACAAAGCAAAGAAATTTTACTAAAATTAAAATGGAAATTATTGAAAATAACAAACCAAATGAAATTAAGTATTTTTTACTAATTTTGTACCATAACTTTGTTATTTCTCGACCAATTTAAAATCGGATTAAGGCATTGATTTCAGCTTGAAAAAGCCTTTAAAATGGTATGTCAGAAAGTATAGGGTCCTATTTGAAATTCTAAAGTTGTACCGAATCGGAAGTACCCTGTATAAAATTATTTCGAAAAACAGCTAATAATTTAAAACTAGACTGAAAAATATTAAATACGTATTTTTTTTTTTTTTTTCGATAAGGTTATCTGTTCAAGAGAAATTCTGCCGGGCCATCTAAAAAAGACACCTGTATACTATAGATAGAGGATGGCGTAGTGGTTAAATTAAATAATAATAACTTTGAATTGATTTAAAACTCTTTATTCTAATTGAATATAGCAAAAAATAGACATATATATTTCTTTTTTATTAAAGATCTGCTTTTTAATGAATAATAAAGAACACCTTTACCCAATTGACTTGAAAATATTATACAATAAATAAACTTATAAATAAAATAAATAATTTTAAACCTTATCCTTAAACAGGACCCCATTCATTCCCTCTGAAATCGTGCAGAACTGGTCCTCAAAACGTTTTTTAAGCCCTTTATCGCTACTTAAAAATGTGCTCCTACTTCAAAGTAAAATTTTTAGAAACAACATTATTATTATGTTTGAAAGTACTTTTACTTCATCTGGATTATATTTTTAATTCATTGGTGTAAAAAAAATCATACTTTTTCTAAAATTATACAATTCCAATAATGTTTCTTTGAAGTATGAAAAGTCATAGAATACTGGAACAAATGCTAACAATATAGTATTCCAATAGATTTATCCAGGGATATTTTTTTAATTTTCTTGAGGCACTAAATTGGCTGGTTATTTACTATTAAAAATGATAAAATTACAGTTTTTGTACACATAAAACAGGCCAGTTCTCAATAGAAAACATTCTTATATATATATATATATATATTCAAACTGTGGCATTATCCGAATTGCTATATTTAATTATTATGGGCTGTTATAAGTAAGGAAGGTCTTTAAACGTCCCATTGCAAAGTTATCGAGCTCTGGAGAGATGCAGAAGTTCAAATCTCCAAGAAATGTTTTCTAAAGGTTGACACCCTCTTTCTCTTCCAAAGTTCCTGGGGCAGTCGTTAGAAGTTAATATTTTTTCATAAAAGGCGTTGTAAGGACCTGGAACCCCTGACTCTCCAATGGTAGCTATTTTGATAATGTCTAGAATGATTAGACAGATAAGGGTTCGCAATTTCACATTGCCTTTTATCAAAAGGTATTATTTGATAACTTCTAGCGACTGTTCAAGGAGGTTTATAACGAAGGCAACTTTTAAAGAATGTAAAGTTTCTCATAGTTAGTTATTGTGACTCAAGCCCGGGCTTTTAAATTCGAGGTCATACGGCCTACTATTAAACGTTCATTCGTCGCTCTGTTGGACATGCGCCCAACTCTACTGTGGGAGTCCTAACTTTTGTATACTTTAAATTTGTATTCATCTAAGGTAGGATTCTTTAATGAGTAGCTGACATTATACAGGCTCGGGACCATCGTCGAGACCATGAGCTACCAACGCTCTCTAGTTTCTTATATATATCGTTGGTAAAACATTTTTAGAATTTTCAGACTTTTAATAGGCCCAACGCCTAGCTCCTCACAGTCCATTGAGAGCCCACTTATCACATATATTTTTTTTTAAATCTGTAATTTTCCCCCTGTTTGAATTGAGATGAAATGGGTCACAGTTATTATTACTACGAATAAACTTTCAGAAAAAGTCAAATTAAAATACAAATTTTCTATTTCTACAATCTTAATGTCCTGTTCAATCATTTATTTAATACTATTTAAGAGTAAATAAATATAATGTTATATAAAACTAAAATATATAACTCATCACAGCTTTGTGTAAACACTTAAAATTCTAAAATACATTTGAAAAGAATGTAACAACTTACATAATCGTATACATCAGAATTACCAATAATCTATAGGAAATGGAACTTATATAACGACAAAATACTAACATTTCATTTTTTTTAAATACCAGATTGTTATGTAAAAGATAGTTTATATTGAGTAAAAAAACACTATTATTATTATTTTTTAAATGAATTTTAAATAATCTTTAAGAATGATCATAAATAACTAAACACGAGGTATCGGTCCAACATATCTCTTGGGTAATAATTTAACAAGTCCTCTCCATCCGCTTAATAAATAAGGAATAAACACTGTCACAAGAAAAATATGTCAACGGTGCATTATAGGCAGTGAACTTCCTCAGCGAGAATCGATCAAAAACTTCTTCGCTCTCTAAAATCAAACGAACAACTTGGCTGAAAATCTGAAGTAATCTTATTTCTCAATGCATATATAAAATTTCGTGTTGATTCATTACATCGGTAGTATATAAAGGATTTGGAGTTAAGCGCCCTCTCTAATCCTCCTCTTCACTTTGGCCGATTTAGCTGAAAATGAAGAGGTGTTGTTCTAAGGAGATTCTGAACTCCACATATAACATTTTGTGCCGATACGTTCATTCTATCAGTAGTTACCGTTGTTCAAAGACACAAACACAAACATTTCATCAGCTATTTCAGGAGTTTTTTAAAGTTTTCCATCGACCCCTGGGATCCTGAAAAATGTTTTATTGACCCCCGTAATCTACAAGAAGTAGTTTAACCACAAATTTAGATGCCGCTCGTGGGGTCTCAACAGATCAATATCGATAATGGCTCGGTTTTGGAGGAATGGATTTTTTTTAAATTATATTAAATTTATATATTAAATTTCTGCCTTTTGATCCTGTAAATAGTTTCGTTCCTAGTGGTCAGAGTCCTCCACTTTGAGAAACCCTCATAGTACTCTTATGTCACCTGTATGCTGTAATTTACCTTTTTACTTCCTCAGCTATACAAAGTATAGGGGAAGTTATGTAATCGGCCAAAATTCGATACAGAGTTTTCAACGGAATTTCCTGTTTCATATGAAAGAAACATTTGTCTGTCTGTGCGTCTGTGAACACAATGATTCCCATGATAGAATTCATGTATCGACACGAAATTATATATGAGAATCCAGAACCCTCTAACGACGACACTTATAGATTTTCAGTCAAATCGAGCCAAGGGAAGAGGGATATTAGGGGGGAGGCTTAACATAAAAATTCTAACAACTGCCGATAGAATGAATATATTGACACAAAATTTAGTTTGAGGATTCGAAAGGCACTATGTAAGTAAAATGTCGTGTTTTAGCCCAAACGGTCGATTGGCTTTGAGGGAAAACTAAAATATAATTGATTAATTCTTGCCGGGGAGGTACACTGCCGGTGATTATCGACGACTTTTCCTTCTATTTTTATATCCTGAATTTAGTAATGTAAAGAACAGAAGACTAATAGAGTTTAATAGTATAGAAGGTCGATGTTTGTCAGATAATTTAATGACACAAACTCTGCTTATTAATATACGAAGATACTCAATAAAGAACTAAGTGGAAATAAAATATGAAAGTATGGTTTGAGCAAGTGTGGACCTGTTACGTTGAGGTACGTCAGTTAGTATGTCAGTTTTCCTTCGAGGATAGTGCCTTTGGTCTTGGCCTGAGTCCAACTGTCAAACTGTTTAGACACATCGGGTGACATCTCTTCTCGCCAGGAGCCAACCTCCCCCTTGCGGAGGAAGGCCAGTTGAGGGTCGGCCGGGTCTAGTCCATGTCGCTCCTTCACCTCTTTGATCACCTCCTCTCCATTGATGGCTCCGTTTCTCTTCATTTTGCTGAAACTCAAATGGTCCGAGAGGGTATGAAGCTCCTCCTCAGTTAGAGATTTTCCAAGGAAGTCTGCCGTTCGTCGGATCACACTTGGCAAGTCCTGAAATCATGTAACACACACATAATCAGAAAATGGCAAATTAACCTAATAATAAGCCTCTCATGTTCATTTTATCTTGATCCTCTTCAAATTGAATAATAACATTACGTTATATGACCCGGTTGCAAGAAAATGGAGCAGTGGAAGTAGACTGAGAGGGGCAGGAGAGCTGAAGAGAAGCGACAATGACAGAGAGACTGGTCGCTATCATCACTCCCAAGTTACTTGCATATCGCATTATTGCAGGTCTCTCGGCCAGCACCGCCTCAGTCTTCAGGTAGAGGAACGTCTGGGTGGAAATGTGATAACAAGGATCCAGCAACGTCATTGTCATGAAAGGAAGGATTGGAGTGAAACTTTGAGAAGCGGGAAATAATAAGGTCGATGACAAAAGGAACTTTGAGGTCATTATGAAGGGTAAGGTTGGAAACATAGTAGGGTGCATCAACGATGGTTCTAAGGAATTCAGAACTGGATACACTTGATGTTGGATGGCTTAACTCTTGAATTAACAGTTAAACTGAGATAGATACAATAATGAAAATATATTTACCTTTTTCATATCTTCATAAGAATTTATGAGAAGATTTGACAGATTTTCAAGTTTTTTGTACTCTATAAGATGTTCCCAGAAAGGACTGTATACAACTAAAGACAAAGAAAATACGTGCTTTAACATAACATTATAGTAATGAAACAATATACCTACAAATATCAGATAACTAATGTAATGTAAAAGTAGTATTTTTTAAAATAATACAGCAAAGAAATAATTGACGGAGAGAAGCGAGATCCTCACATTGACACGTCTACACACAAGTTTGCATGGTTGTACGTGTAACACGATATATGCCGCAACTAGTCCTACATTTTCACAAAGTATCGCATAAATGTTCATTAGGTCCCCGAACAGAACCCTATAGTTTTTGGTCATGATCCAACAAGAAAATGTCACATGAAGTATAATTAAAGCAAACAGTTAGTTCCACTGTTTTTTTGTTTGTTTCTGCCCGGGATACTGGCTAGAACGAAAGACACCTGTGGCAAGGCGAATACCGCTATGCGGTACACTATTTGTTATGCTGTATATATTTGGTTTGAAATTAAATGAAATGAAATTTTATTCTGGGACCGAGGTCCTCTAAGAATAAATACATACAGAGTCAAAAATAAGAGAAAACAATGAAATGAAGTATCAGTATGACGTACAAAGAAATAAATACAAAAATAAATAAATTAGTGCTACATTGGAGGAAAACTAGACAATAATAAATACAGGTAAATAAAAAATTAACATGAACCGCTTAATCATGAAGAAATAAAAGTATATATATATAAATAGAAGAATGAATCTGTAGAATATGAAGAAAAAAAAATGAAGTCCGTTTGGCCGACATATACATATATCTATGGTCATAGGGAATCAGTTAAGTCGTAAAATGGCCAAAATGAGTTAAGTGTACTGTGATCATCTCCCAAGCCATCTGCACACTCTGAAGAAGATACGAGCTCAGAACTCTAATACTTTCGGAATTATAAAGATATGGGTATCTTGGTATCTCGTAAAATTTTGTATGTTCTCGGTTAAATCAACTTAATCTACTTCTTTGAGGAATCATTCACGAGATGACTGCATTCAACCATTTATTCACTACAGCAGACTATTCCAAGTGAAGAGGGTGTTTTCTATTAAATCAACTTTAGAGAGGCATCATTCACGAGTATTTCAAAAAGTATGGTTAATAATTAGAAAAGTGAAGGGGAATGATTAGGTAACTAAGGGCAAATCCAAGAAAGGATTAACAATATTGATTTTCATTCACTCCTACAGATTTAGAAGGTATATGATTGATAATGATGCAAACATAATTTATTTATTCCCAAAACTGGATTTACACGATTAAAGCAAAAGTAAAAAAGTGTTGCGCTGAAAAGTTACGAATTTAGACTTACCAATTTATTCCCTGTGACTTCAGATATATATAATGCTGCTACTGGTTGAGGATGAGGGCTTTATATAGCCTATGGATGTTCATGGCGTTATAGCATTTATTTTTAATATTAGGTAAGGCATCCATGTCAGCGTTGAGCCAATAATTAGCTCCAAAAATATGTATTGATCTCAAGTTCTATCAGAAGGTTTTTTAACTGAACTTTCGTCTTTTGGTGAATAAGACAGCTAGTTTTTGTGGGGGTTATGGTGCCTATTCTATCAAGATGATTTTGGCCCCTTTCTAGGGAGTTGGACGATATATAAACAACTAAGTCGTCGGCGAATATTAATGATGTATCGAGGGTTGTAGACACATACAGTAATTTTTTAATAAATATTATTAAAAGGGTTGCGCTGAGTACACTACCTATCCATGGGGACTGGACACCATTTTCCTGTATGCGGGTATCAGAGAGAGTGGCACCGCATCTAACCCTGAATTTACAGTCATTCAAGAAGTTTTGAATGAAGTGAACTAGGTTCCCCGATCGTCCTCATTCTATCAGGATTTGAATGACGTTTCCAGATCCTATCAACATTTTTTTTTATGAACTATTGGAAATATGTAGCTTATCCTTTCGCCCACGCCTCCCCACTGGTGGCAACAAACAAAGATTTAATATATTTAACACTGAAATGCAATCAACCAATATTTAATTTTGATGTCCAGCTATCAGTACAGATAGTTGTATCCAAATCAAAAATGTTGGCGTTTGGACCATTTGATGAAGGTTTTAGTTAGGTATGTGTCAATCCAAACGGCCTTTTGACCTATCGACAATACGCCTCACCCCTTTTTAGAACCTAACTAATCGGTCCAAATCTGGGGCCAATAAGTCAATGTCAAAGATTAGTCAATTCTATTGACCTTTTAACCCAGAAAGAAGATAAAAACTTGTGAAGGAAGCCACCCTACCTCCCTTTTATTAGATTTAGTTCTTTATTTCTTTTCAGAAAGCAGGATATCTTGAGCTCGTAACTTCGTTTTATTCCTATCCAACAGAAACGATCTATCAGTTGAGTTCTCCAAACCCTATTTATAGTCAGTTTTGAACAGGTCCATGGAAGTTAAAAAAAAACGTTCTTGCAAGGAGAAGCTGAGTAAAGTTAGCGGACTTCCATGATACACAACTTTTGGGCACTACTATCCTGAATGGCATATCTCGGCACTACTATCCTGAATGGCAGATCTCGGCTATACTAACCTCAACGGAATATCTCGGCATTACTAACCTCAACGACGTATCTCGGCTACTAATGGGCGTAGACCCACTTTTTTTATAGCCCCAATTAACGAATACACTCTTTATAATCTGTTCCTGATCGAAAATCATCGTCGAGGGCGTAGCGCGAAATTACTATTTTTTTTTTTTAATTTTGGTCCCTTATTTCTCTCTTTCGGCAGTTTTTTTCTGGCCAACAAACTTGATCTTCTTTTTTACAAGAACAATATTTGAGGAAAGCTTGAAATAATAGAATAAGCTATCGGAATTCCACACAAACTCTTAACATCTTCCCCAAACACACCCACCCACTCAAGTTATTATAAGGCCCTGAAAAAGGAAATAAATAGTTTCCGAAACGTTGGCCAAATATTGAGTTTTCATTTACACGACAGAACCTCGAATTCCTTCTACATAGAAAAGATACTGTCGACTGTATTAATCATTAACCTATCGGTTGTTATAGCGCGAACGAAAACAAAAATTCTGGACGCGATGTCTTCCTTTATAATAGTAAACAATGTTTTATGTTTCAAATTTAAAAAAAAAAAATCTTGAGGCTTACGCTTGTCTTCAATGAAAGCTTGCATGAAGAGTTGAAAGAGGCCGGTGAAGCCGTTCCAGAGTCTGTGATGATGATAGTAGGAAACAGCGGCATCTTTTGGGTTACGAGTCACATAGATCATCTGAAAACATCAACTTATGAATGAAGAACTGGCAGCCGTTGTCTTTAAGTTACGTCAGGCTTTTGGAAAAATCGGGACTATCAGCAGAAAAAAAAAACAGTTTTATATACGGACGATAATAAATAAATAGGTTCGCCCATCTACTCAGATCACTCATGAACATAGCCCAGTTTCTTTAATAAAGTCTATGAGTCTGCTACAAGTGCTTCCATCTGTTGTTTCAATTCTGTTTATTATTACTATACAAACAAATATTAACTGTATAAAAAATACATACAAGCAAATATGCTATTAGAGAGAAAATGGCAATGTCTAAAATCAAGAGAGGAGAAATCACCCAGTGGTGACACTCCTTAGAAGACATTGAGTTGCAGTGACTTATGCTCACTGTCACTGCCTGACCTAGGAAGGTCGTTCGATAAGTGTGGCAGAAGGAGTGCACTAATGTTGGCCAAATACTATAGTATTTTTCTTCACACGACAGAAACACGAATTCCCTCAACATTGTAAAGATGCTGTCTGCTGACTCTAACAATCATCAGTCGTCAGAGTTAATTTATATCTTTTGTCGGGAAGTCTAGTAACAGTTTGTAACGTCTGTTCATTTCTTGTCTATTCAGACCAGTGTGAAGATTCCAAATCATTCGTCTGTCAATGTTCTGTTAAAGCAGACTTTTCCAGAGTTTATACTGCCTCAGAATATGAGCCGGTCTCATTTTGCTCGCAGAATTTTCTACACAGAGGGGTTCTAACATATGTTAAAGACGTAAATAATATATAGCATATAGTTCCATAGGTTGCCATCTTATTCTAACATCGGCTTTACAGCAACGGCAATTTTTCTGTAGTTCATCTTTCCGGACAAGTCTCTCCGAGGGTGCAGCTTTTCTCTGACGATATTTTCCGGACCCACCTGAGGAGGGGATGTATAATCTCCTGAATATCGTATAAGAGTCACTTCTGGACGTACCAACAAACATCAAAGAAGCCCTTACTTTATTAAAAAAGTAATAAATTTGACAAAGCTATCCCTGGATAAATCGCATCTGGAACTTTTTTTAAATTAATCATGATTGAAATTCCATTCAAATGAGCCCTCATGAAGCCATTTTTTTAAATAATTATCTTTGAAATAATTCTTAAAGGATAAAAAGGTTAAAAATGAACTTTGTCATATCTTTGCGCAGTCTCTCCGGAACGAAAGAATCCCGGAGGAACCTGAGATGCCATCTATCAATAAAATAATGGAGAAGAGGCAACTCAAAATGTACAGGAGAGCACGCAGAAGGCCCCGGATCAGTATCTGGAGTACATCGAGAGGCTTGGGCAAGACAATGCTAGAGATGAGGCTCTCGCCCAGGACAGAGACTGATGGAAGACAGAGGACCCAGGAAGGAGAGCACGCGGGAGGCCCTGGGTCAGTATCTGGAGTACATCCAGAGGCTTGGGCAAGACAATGCTAAAGATGAGGCTCTCGCCCAGGACAGAGAATGATGGAAGAGGTGAACCGAAGCTCACTCCAGGCCGAGAGGCATACAAAGATAGAGAGAGAAGAAGTAATTTGCTTACCTTAGGTTTAACTGTCCATATTTCCTTGGGAAGAAGGGAAACAGGTAAATGTGTCTTGATGAATCGTGGAGAGGGGAGCTCTTCTACGAAGGTGATAGTATCAGCTCTGAACACCCAGTCCTCGTCCTCGCTACCTTCCTTCTGCTCCTCGCTGATTATGCCAACAGCTCTGAAAAATTAACTTCATTACATTTAACGACTCGACGTAGATTTAGATTAGGATTAAATCGTAAATCAAAGGAGCATGTTAGCGGTTTTTTAAATTCCGAAGGAAAAATATTCTATAATCTTTGAATATATTCTAGATCTCTTTTCTGTAGTTGAAAGATTCTCCAAAGAACACAAAACAAACGGTTCACCGAGAGATTGTTCTAAAGGAACGCGAAGTGGCGGGAGACTCCATCGCTACATACATCAGGGGCATCCACACCACTGGCCGACTGCCTAACTTTAATATATTTTTATATTGACTAATTAATTTACTGATGTCCTAACAGCTGTTTTTTTACAAAAAAAAATTATTTTTTTTTTGGCCTTATGTACGATGCATATTAGCCATTGTCCCTGAATTAAATAGTTATTTACGACATCCATGGCCCCGGGAGGGAGTTCTATCTACGAAATAAAACTCACTCCTGGACGGGATTCGAACCCGCAAACCATGGTGAGACCATGCGGCCAAAGTCCTACGCTCTAGCCCGCACTGCCACCATGACTCCCAAAATTCAAAACTTCGGCGATTCTCTTATTTAAAAATAATAATTGGGGAGTATTTAAATAATTATGTGTGTAGTTGTTTACGTAACAGAATATATAAATAGAAAATGTTATGTGTGAATTCAAAACCCCATAAGGACTATTTATTAACTTCTTCATTTTCAGCGGAATCGACAGAAGGGAAGAGGGGATGAGAGGGGGCTCAACTCATAAACCCCAATAACTCTGAATGTATTGACATCAAATTTCATATTTAAACTCAAAATCCAATGAGGACATAAACCTGTCAAATTTCAGCAATATCGGCTGAAGGAAAGTGGCAGTTCAGGGCTTGGGGCACAATTCAAAAACCCTAAAAACTGCCGATATATTGTATGTATGTATCCTATAATTGTTTTTATATCAAGTCCCATGTTTGACAAATCATAAAAAACTAAAAAACAATTGGTTCTGGATTCACATATAAAATTTCGTGTCGAATTCATTCAACATTTATTCTATCGGTAGTTACCGTGTTCACATGTATGTACCATTTTTTTTTATATATATATTTGGAATCTAGAGGTCGGGAAACATGAAATTCCGTTGAAAACTCCGCATCGAATTTTTGACCGATTAAATAACTTCCCCTATACTTCGTATAGCTGGGCAAGTAACAAAAAATATGAAGCAAGCTAATAATTCTGAATTGGAATTGTATGGAATGACTGAGAATGTAAGGCCTCTTGAGAGCATGAGCTTTGCCGCCATTTTCTAGTTATTATAATCGTTCTCATCGAAACCAGCGTCAAGTTCCGCAATGTGAAGGCCGTGTAAAATACTGAAACTTTCCTTCCTTCATTTAAATAACAAAACAAAAACTAACTTTAATTATATATGTAAGATCCACATAAGAGAGGCATAATTATTTTTTTCAATGTCATGCATTTCATACAGTAGAAACATAACAAATACAAGAGAAAATTGCTTTTATAGAAGACTAGAGCAGAACACTTTTGTGGAACTTGGATCTAATTTGATGAGATCAAATTCTCCATGATTGCCACAGTTATGGCTCTTTCAGAGGCCTCTCAAGCGTATCCAGTCCTTCCAAACCAAAGTCCTGAGAACAATTGAATGAGTGTCTGGAAGAAGGGCCTATGTCAGGTTTTTCAAATTTTATAGAAGCGCAATTTTGAAGTGAAACAATTGCAATATAATAAAAACCTGATGAAAATGACATAGGCCCTTTTTCCATTGGAAAAAGACTGAAAACAGAAAGACTTTTTTTACGATTTATTTATTTCAAAATAAGGTCATTTATTTCAAAAAAAAAAATTATTGATTTTAAATACAAACTACTGCAAAAGTAGTAAGGGACTACTGTGAAGGTGTGAAGGAATTATTATTTTAAATAATTTTCTTTATAACACTACTAAAGATAACATAGACCCTTCTTCCACGTGACCTTCTCCGTTCGCGCGTTCATTAGTCAAGGTTCATGGCATCTAGTGACAGAGTATTGAACTTGAAACTATGCAGATCTTTGCTCCACATCACATAGGTCCTTCTTCCATTAAAAAAAAACGGTTTTCAAAAAATCACGATATAGGCCCTTATTCCAGACACCCATTCAATTGTTGATGCACCCTTCTATGGACCTAAACTCATCCATAATGACTTTAAAAATCCTTTTGTAAACGATCAAAAACTTTACTTCTATGATAATCTTTTTTGTGCAATCTCTGTCATCCTATTTCCATTCCTGCAAATCTCAAAATTATTGAAAACTACGTCAGTTTGATCTATTGAAATAAAATAATATATCTTAAGAATTCACTGAATTGATATATATATATATATATATATTAGGGTGGTCGTAAAAAGTAAAAAGTTCGATTTTTCAAAGTCCCCATCCAAATTCTTGTGTAGTTTGACGAAAAAAAATTTTGTGAATTTTTTCAGATTTTTTTGATTGAATTAACCTGGCCCTGTGGGCGGTCAAAGTTTAACACGTGTTTTAAATGGGGTTTTTGAACATTTACATATTTTTTAGTGTAGGTCTTAGTATTTTTAATATAAAAATCTAAAAATACATGGATTATGGGTTTTCGGGGTCGCTGAAAACGAATTTCATATTAAAAAATTAATAATTCATTAAAATGAATCATCGATTCGAAAATTTTTATCATTTTCGTCAATTTTTCTACGAGTTTTTTGGGAAATGTGACTGTCAAAAAAAAAATTTTAATATGAAATTCGTTTTCAGCAACCCCGAAAACCCATATATATATATTTTAACTTTTTTTTTCTATTAACCTATTGAGAATATCTTCATATAATAATTTATTGTTATGTTCTCTGATTCTAGTTAAATTAAAATGTATAACCTTCTCACATACACTATGTACAATCGTCTTAACACTATAAAAATGGAGAGATAATTAGAAGGACCAAAGTAGGCAAGATAACACAAATAAAGGTACAATTTCAAAGAGTATTTTATTTATATAGATACGACAACGAGCACAAAGACGTTGGACTCCTAAATAGTGACGGCATTTCTAGAAGCCTATCTAGAAACCTTAAATTGCACAAATTTAATACAATCAGAGATACGGGTTGTATTTATTTTTTACTAGCAGGATACCTGGCATTGCCTGGGAGTAAATTTTCGTTATATTACTTTAGCTGAAGCTGATTATATGCGATATCCGGACAATGAGCAAAGAATATTATTCCCTTTCTCACTACCTCAATGGCTTTTTATACAGTGTCTCATTAAAGGCTGTAATGTTTTATAACAATGATTGTAGGTGTTTTAACCAGGTTTCGAACCCGCGACCTTGAGCTCAGTAAGCAAGCACGCATACCACTGAGCTACCAGCGACCTCTCCCACATAATTAAGTTAATAATCCCTTTGTTATTGTTTAGACGTCTTCTAGGACGATGAGTGTACATAACGTAATGAGTTTATATAACGTGCCTCCTAGGAGACGTCAAAACAATAACAAAGGGATTATTTCCATAATTATGTGGGAAGGGTCGCTGGTAGTTCAGTGGTATGCGTGCTTGCTTACTGACCTCTAGGTCGCGAGTTCGAAACCCGGTCGAGGCCCTTAGCTTTTTTATCTAGAAGATGAAAAACTTTGAGCATGCCGTGCTTCGGATGGAACGTTTAAACAATGGTTTCGAGTTTGTAGCCTTTCTTCCAAGACTTCTACCCTAGATGAATAAAAATTTTGAGTAGAGTAGGCAAAATTTAAGACTGTCATAGTAGTGTCGGGCTCATGTCAAAAGAGCGATATGACCTCGAAGTTAAAGCCCGGACAAGAGTCACAATAACTAACTTAATGGTGTCAGAGATACGATAGGGTGGTACCTGGGGGGGAGGGGGGGGGGGGGGATCAACCCCCCGAAATTTAAAAAAAAAATTGTCCTCTTTGTAAATAATAAAACTATTTTTACATGCATGGAATAATTTATTGACATAAAACATTTTCCTACTAGAGGTCGTGCGGATCCTGGTGAAACTTGACCTTGGGCAGAGAAAGCAGTTCGAAAATATTTTATTTCAAACCTAAAACAATGTGACAAGAATATTTTCCCAACAATTCACAGGTTTTTGAAAATTGCACCTACACTTCCAGTTTCTATAGCAACAAGTGAACGGTCTTTCTCAACCCTTAGATGTATCAGAAATAGTACTAGCCAAGACTGAATGGATTAGCTCTGATGTCAATACACAGAGACATTTATCCAGACCCTGAGCAAAATTCGGATCAAAATCAAAATTACAGACTGAATCTACTGTGGGACAAATCTATAAATAAATAAAAACACAGTGCCACCTGAATCTTTGGAATGCAATTATTTTGCTAATGAAATTCTTTGTTCCCAATATATCTTTAAACGAAGATGACGAAGGACCAACCAAGCTGGAAAATATCAGTCAGCAAATGTAGGTCAAGCTATAGAGCGATATCACTTTAAAAAAAGTAGGTGAATCACCGGCAATGTACTTCCCCACAACGAATTATTCAATTACTTTTCGCTCCTCTTCCAAAACCAGTCGACCGTTTGCGCTAATATTCAACAGTTGACTTATATAGGGGTTGCTAAAATCTCAAACTAAATTTCATACTAAGTCACACATAAAATGTCTTGTCCATAAATTCATGCTGTCGGGAGTTACCGTGTTCATAGATTTTTTGTTTTCATTTTTGGAATCTGGAGGTCGGAAAACATGAAATTCCGATGAAAACTCAACATCTAATTTTTGACCGATTACATAACTTTCCATATACGGTGAATAGCTGGGGGGAGTAAACCTAGGAGACCCTGTGTAGAAGTCAGACACTCAACCTGAGGCGGCCGACTACCGGTTCGTCAACTTCCAGATAAGGAGGTCTAGCAGGAAAGTCTTTAATCAGATGCTCCCCCAAGTAAACCTAGGAGACCCTGTCTAGAAGTCAGACACTCAACCTAAGGCGGCCGACTACCGGTTCGTCAACTTCCAGATAAGGAGGTCTAGCAGGAAAGTCTTTAATCAGAGGCTCCCCCACGTAAAACCTTGCCAAGGTAAAGGTAAGATGCACTATTAAATAAATTAATAAAAGATCAAAGGAACCGAGGCCTTCGTTATAAGAGTTTATAATGGTGTCAAAACAATATAACATTCCAGTATTATAACACAGCGTCACGTTGAGACTGAGTAGGCAACATTTTAGAACTCCCAGAGTAGAATCGGGCTCACAACCACTAGAGCATCGAAGGGCCCTCTGGTAATAATAGGCCCTTTGACTCGTAGTTTAGCCCGGGCAACAAAAACAAACAAACAATATTGTTGAGATCCATTTAACAATGAATAAGTATAACACAGTGCTTAAACATTATGCACAATGAGACAACCTCCAATCAGCTGCCAACAATGGAAATATGATTCATGAGAAATGTAATGAAATCAGATCACGCACTGAAGGGTTCCGTAGGTGAATAATACGTCACTGTACTAATAAATATTGTTCTGTAATATATCGTGTTCTACTCCAAAAGCATGGAAATTCGACAAGTTCATGGTTTTGAGAATTGTATCTATAATATAAATAGTAACCGTACATCAAAAACAAAGACAGAAAATTTTATTCATCTAGGGTAGGGGTCTTTAACAAGTACCTGAGCCCAGGACCATCGCAAAACGTCCCATCCGAAGGACGGCGTGTTTATGTTTTTTTTACCCCGCAGATGAAATAAACTAAGGGCTTCGGCCAGGGTTCCGAACCCACGATCTTGAGCTCAGTAAGGAAGTACGCATACCATTGAGCTACCAACATCCCCAATAAGTTATTCTGTGCTTAAGCCACAACTATGTAAGAAGGAGGGGGATCCATGGAACTGAAGACTAACAGCCAACTTCCCGTTAAACAGTATTCCGCTGTTCTTAGTATAACAAGTGTCAGTTTGTTTCCTCTTCTAACATTCTAGCAACTTCCTCAATGTGTCATCCTTCCTACCGTAACAGACCTTAACTTTTATTTTTTTACTTTTTAATTTTTTTTCATTCACGTCGTATGCGTGCTTCTTTACTGAGCTCAAGATCGCAGGTTCGAAACCCGGCCTTAGTTTATTTTATCTGGGAGGTAAAAAAAAAAACTTAAGCACGCCGTCCTTCGGATGGTACGTTAAGCCATGGTCTCAAGACTGTAAGATGTCAGGTATTCGTTCAAGACACCTGCCCTAGGTAAATAAAAATGTAGGGTAGACAAAATTTAGGACTCCCACAGTAGAGTCGGGCTCAGGTCCACCACAGTGACGAAAGAGCCCTCTGGTAGTAGGCGATATGACCTCGTAGTTAAAGCCTGGGCATGAATCATATTAACTAACTATATTACATTAGTGGTGTAATTATGAATTAAAAATTGCTTATTTTTATTCAATTGTTTTTTCTGTCTTTGTTTTTGATGTACGGTTACTATTTATATTATAGATACAATTCTCAAAACCATGAACTCGATATGATATTACAGAACACTATTTATTGAATGTATATCTATTAATACAGTGACGTTTTAATCATCTACGGAACCCTTAATCCGATTACATTTCTCTATCATATTCCCACTGTTGGCAGCTGATTGGAGGTTGTCTCATTGTCCACAAGTTTTAAACACTATGTTATATGTACTTATTCATTGTTAAATGGATCTGAACAATATTGTTTGTTTGTTTTTGTTGTCCCGAGCATGTACAATGTCAGGTATTCGTTAAAGACCCCTACCCTAGGTGAATAAGAATTTAGAGTAGGCAAAATTTAGTACTCCCACAGTAGAGTTGGGCTCATGTCCACCAGATTGACGAAAGAGCGTTCTGGTAGTAGGCGACATGACCTTGTAGTTAAAGCCCGGGCATGAGTCACAATAATTATTAGGGAAGGGGAGCCATGTAGAGAAGTTTTGTTCACAGAGTTAATGTATGTAGATGTTTCGTCCAGTGGTCTAACGTTTGTTCATTTCTTGTCTTCACAGTCTGGTCTGAGGATTCTATAGTCAAGTATGACAACAGTTCCTCTCTGAGTTTCCCGTCCACAACTTTACAATGTATAGTGCATGCCCAACTCTCAGATTTCCATCTTGCAAATATGGACTGCACCTTTTCCAATCCGATTTCCGGTCTGGCTACAACTGAAACTGCCTTACTGATACCAACGGAAGACTTCAGACAAGCTATGAACAACAGACAGCTGACGCTGCTAGTACTCCACTATTATGTACTACTTCGTGGACCATTCCATACTCTACTGCACCTATCCAGCTATATGAAGTACACAGGAAGTTATGTGAAATCGGTCAGGAAATCGATGTTGAGTTGTTACCGAAATTTCATGTTTTCCAATCCTCTAATTGCAAAAAATGAAGAAAAAAATAACAAATGAGTAAAATTAAGGCTAGGTCTACGCCGTAGATTTTCCGTGAAAACGTCGGGATAAAATCACTTTTCATTTTCTTTTCGATGCTGCCGTAGCTCTTGCATTTGCTCGGCACTAGACTTTTTAGGTTTTTTAAATTCCTTTTGATGCGAGCTTTCCTCTGATTTGCGTTTTCTATAATTCCGCGCATATTTACGATTCATATGAGACATCTTTAATTTTTTCGCAATTTTCAATTTAATACCGATTTTTACATATATTTCGGCGAATATCTTTATTGTTTCACTTTGAGTCCTAGCAGTGCTCCTCAAGCTCTTTACAATGACACCCGAATCAACGTCCTATCTAAACGCGTTATCACGCTACACTAATTTCTAATTTTACACAACGCTAATTCGCAACAATCATCCGCCGGCGTCCACACTAGCCCGATAACGTCACAGGCAAAACAAACACTGCACAACAAACACGACATGCTCTATCCATTGTGACCTCAACCGTTGTTATCGCATTATTAGTCTCGGAGTTATTATCGATTGAAATCTGTCGGTATTTTGTAAGACAAGAACGTTTGACCGGCTATAACTGTGCTTAACGAGCGAATAGACTTTTTCACGTCAAAAATGCTGTCTTTCTGGGTGTCTGTGAACACGATAACTCCCAATAGAATGAATGTATCGACTCGACAATTTATATGTGTACCCAGAATCCACATAACAACGACACCTATTGATTTTCAGCCAAATTGGCCAAAGGGAGGGAGGAATGATTCATCCCTTCAATCCAATGGGTGGAGGCTCGACTCAAGATCCCTAATAACTGCCGATGTAATGAATGTACAGACACTATTTAGTAAAAGGATTCAGAAGCCACTATGATTTTTAGCCTAAACGGTCAATTGGTTTTGGAGGGAGAGCGAACACTGGATTAACTCGTCCTGGGGAAGTACATTGTCGGTGATTCAGAGACTACTTATGTAATACTCCTTTCTCCATTCAAATCTAGCCTTAAGTTAGTCATATAACAAGGAAAGTCGACTGGAAGGAATCTGAAGAATGTTAGATATTAAACCTGGAAGAGAATCCCAAGAAATAAGGATTTCAATGGATTCCAGTCAAATCGACAACAAAAGGTCGTCGGTGAATCACCGGCAATGTACTTCCACAGCACGAATTATTCAATTACGTTTCCGCTTTCCACTTATACTAATCGACCGTTTTATCTAAAAATGAATAGTTGACATAGAAAGGTTCTTATGAATCCTCATAGTAAATGTCTTGTCGATACATTCATTACATCGGCAGTTATCACTTTCCCGTTGGCCGATTTAGCTGAAAACTAATAGGTAATCGTGTACACAGACACATATACACACACACAGGAAATCGTTTTTATTTTTTTTTTTATTTTATTTTATTTTTTTTTATTTTTTTTTTATTTTTGGAATCAGGGGGTCAGAAAACTTGAAATTTCAACTAAACAGCGAATTTCTTTCATACTACATGACTTTCCCTATACTTTGTATAACTGGGGAAATAAAAGCTAAGTTTAAGACAAGAAGTAGTAAATACGTACTCTAGGAAAGGTACCCTCTGGAGCAGTAGTTTCTTTTTGCTGCCTTCATAGTCGAGGTTGTTTCCAAGCAACCAGGCCATCTCCTGGGTCCACGTTGTTCCTGCAACATAGATATGTATATACAGGGTGTCCCAGATAAACGGGCCACAATCCAAATAATTCGGAAACGATTAGTGCTAGCAAAATTGTACAAAGAATGAAAGTTGTACGTCTCAAAGAGTGGTATGCAGTAGTGTAAAAAAAAAATGAAAAATTTAATGTAATAGGGCTTAAATGGCCAACGGAAGAAAAGGGTTTCCTTTTAAGCCCATTAACAATTAACACAATTTAAAAGTACTTAAAAAGTTAGGAAGAACCCCGCAAAAGAAATCTTTGTACCTGTAAAACTACCGGAGACATGTTGGTTCAAAATCTGACCTCAGTGTTTGACGTGTTAAACCTTTGAAAAGAGTGAGTATTGTAACTGAAGTTAAGAATGGTTCTTAATTTATTTTTTTCTTTACTTTCATATAAAAATACTCAGATTATAATAATAAAAGGGCATAATTTGGTTCTTAATTTATTTTTTTCTTTACTTTCATATAAAAATACTCAGATTATAATAATAAAAGGGCATAATTTGAGCCATGTTTTGAACATTTTCTGAAGATTTGGACAGTATTTTAGGTAATATGGACTCTTGCAAATGTGGGTAAAGGCATTATGGGCAGAACTGACATAATACAAAAGCTTCCGAAAAGTGGTATCTTTGAAGGGTATAAAAGAAACAATAAACACTTACAGAAATAAAATACCAATACTGTATGTACCGTCACTGCAAAACGTGGCTTCGTCACTGAATAGAACATTCTTGAAAAAATCACCTGATTGTTGAATTTTATTTAGTCCCCATGTACAAAAATCTATGCGATTCTGAAGGTCTTGTGGCATCAAACATTGATGTAAAGAAATGTGAAATGGGTGGTATTTATGTTCTTTCAGAAACCTATGTATAACACTTCTAGAAAAGCCAGTACGCCTTGCTAAATTTCTAATGCTGATGTGCGGGTCACGCTGCACGATATTTAAAATTAATTCCCGAGCACCTTGTCTTTTAATGTTTCCCCTTTTACATTTGGAACTCGTAAATCTACCTTCCCTCAGATTTTGAATGATCCTTTTCAAGACCTTCCGGGATGGATGATTCCTTTCTGGAAATCGTTCGGCGTAAATCTGAGAAGCAGCATTAAACTTGCTATGACACTCCTCTATAATAAGATCATATCTACTATCTCACTAGCGCTGAACATTTTTTGCAATATTCAATGAACAATTCTTATCTTATACTGACCAAGAACTAAACAAATAAAGTAATAAATGTCATAACAAAAAATCATTATATAGATTTGTAACCTTTGTGCTCCCAAGTCTTTATTTATTGGTTAGACAGACTTTATAATAATAATAATGCCTTTACCCACATTTGCAAGAGTCCACATTACCTAAAATACTGTCCAAACCTTCAGAAAATGTTCAAAATATGGCCCAAATTATGCCCTTTTATTATTACAATCTGAGTATTTTTATATGAAAGTAAAGAAAAAAATACATTAAGAACCATTCTTAACTTCAGTTACAATACTCACTCTTTTCAAAGGTTTAACACGTCAAACACTGAGGTCAGATTTTGAACCAACATATCTCCGGTAGTTTTACAGGTACAAAGATTTCTTTTGCGGGGTTCTTCCTAACTTTTTAAGTACTTTTAAATTGTGTTGATTGTTGATGGACTTAAAATGAAACCCTTTCCTCCCGTTGGCCATTTAAGCCCTATTACATTGAATTTTTCATTTTTTTTTTTCAAACCACTGCATACCACTTGAGACGTACAACTTTCATTCGGTGTAAAATTTTGCTAGCACTAATCGTTTCCGAATTATTTGGATTGTGGTCCGTTTATCTGGGACACCCTGTATAATATTTCACTCTGGACGATAATCGAAAAACCCTAATAACTGCCGACGTAATAAGTTTATCAACACACAGTTAAATATTAGCGCAAACGGTTAACTGGTTTAAAAGGGGGAGCGAAAATTTAATTTATCAATTCGTTCTGGGGAAGTACATTGCCGGTGATTGACCGACGACTTTCTTTCTTTCTTCTGCCATGTTTAGCTCCCAGAATTTGTGTGATTACATTTTGTCATTTTTTGGACAACTCGAGATATAGCTAATTGTCGAGGTCATTACGTTTTCTATCTGGGAGGTGAATGAAACTTGAGCACGGAGTCCTTCAGATGGGACGTTAAGCGATGGACCCTAACCTGTACGATTCTTACCTCAGACCTTGGTAGGCAACATTTTGAACTCCCACGGTGGAGTCGGGCCAGAGCGGCGAAAGATGGCTCTGGTAGTTGGTGATACGACCTCGTAGTTAAAGCCCGGTCATGAGTCACAATAACTAACTAAAATCATGACTAGAGTCATTAAACTTCTAAATTAATAATAAAAATATAAATACTAGATATAAAATTTATATCTAGTATTTATATTTTTATTTATATTTAATAATCTTTAGAAAAAAATAATATTAAATAAAAACATAGATAAAAAATTTTTTTATAGGAATGATTTATTACGATTGCTCAAATAAGGCTATGTTTTGTCATTTTTGTCGTCTGAAAAAGTGGCCTCCCGTCCAAAAGTTACGCTACTGCGCTGAAAAGGAAGAAATCAGCAGTAAAGATGCCATCTATCCCAACCGTAAAACCTCGCCCAGGTCTATCCCCTAAGACCAACCTGTGAATAAACAGTCCCCCAGTTTTAATTAACTCCATGTTTATTAAACTCCTGGCACTTTCATTAAAAAAGTCTCTTTTAAATTACTGAACATCAAAAAAAGTATGACTATTTCAAGATTTTATTTATTTTTTTTAATAACCAAAGTCGTCACGTGATCCAACTGTTTCTATTTTCTTAAGGAAAGAAACATTTGTCTGTCTATATGTTTGTCATTGTGAACACAATGATTCCCATAATATAATTCATGTATCGACATGAAATTATATATGTGAATCCAGAACCCTTTAACGACGACACCTATAGATTTTCAGCCAAATCGACCCAAGGGAAGGGGGATATTAGGGGGGAGGCTTAAAATAAAAATTCTAACAACTGCCGAAAGAATAAATATATCGACGCAAAATTTCACATGTGAATTCAAGAAAGACACTTACCGATACAAAATTTAGTTTGAGGATTAGAAAGGCACTATGTAAGTAAAATAGCGAAGTAGGTATAGGGAAAGTTATATAGTCCGTCAAAAATTCGATGCATAGTTTTCAAGAGAATTTGATGTTTTCCGTCCTCCTGATCCAAAAAGAAGAAAAACAAATTATCTTTGTGTGGGCCTGAGAACAACTCCCGATATAATGAATGTGCCGACACGACATTTTATATGTATATCCAGAATCCTATTATTAGGACGACACCTATTAATTTTTATTAATGGGAGGGGGGGGGGGTGTCAGAGGGGGGCTAAACACAAATTCCCTAATAACTGCCGATGTAATGAATGTAACGCCACACAAATTAGTATGAGGATGTACAAGCCCCTAAGTCAACTGTTGATGTTTAGCACAAACAGTCGATTAGTGTTGAAGCGAGAGCGAAAACATAATTGATTAATTCGTCTAAGGAATACATACAAATAATATTTTATGTAAAAATAAAAAACTTTATTTTGATTTTCTGCTTAGACTATTAATAAAAAATAAAAGTCAGGAGTGAATGACAGACAAAATTAAATAAATTGCTAGGCCCATGAAAAACGATTTGTCCAAAAAAAAAATGTTGTTAGTCCAATTTGCAATAATTATTATTATTATAGTTACACTACAGTTAATTTACTTTCATTTCTAATTGCGTATACGAGGTGTGTTCAAACAATTTTTTAAAGTTTTCAACTACTAATCGCACCTCAGGAGGCCTTCATTGGTTACGATATTTCCTCTGCCCAAAGTTGTTCAAAAAATAACGGGAATTTTCGGTTTTTGAAAATAATTTTATTTATTCGTCTACATCAATGTTATCTTCTTCAAAATAGTCCCCATTAGATATTATACACTCTTCTTCCAATCCCCGAAACACTTCTGGAACTCGATCTTTGGGATAGCATTTAGCTCTCTCAGCAATGGGCTTTTAATCTCATCTATGCATGTGAAACGATGGCCTTTTAAGGTTCTCTTTATTGTTGGGAACAGAAAAGTCACACGTAGTCATGTCTGGCGAATATGGAAGCTGGGGGCATCATTACAGTGTTTTTTTTGGCCAAAAATTCACGAACAAGCCTGTGAGCAGGTGCATTATCGTGGTCCAAAAGCCATGAATTGTTTCGCCACAAATCCGGGCGTTTTTCCGGATTTCTTCACACAAACGGCGTTGCACTTGTACGTAGTACTCCTTATTGATCGTTTGAACTTGTGGCAAGAACTCATGGTGTACTATGTCGTTAAAATCGAAAAACACAGTGAGCATGACCTCACATTCGACCGCACTTGTCGAGCTTTTATACCACTCATCCCTAGTTTTACTCATAGCAGACTCACCAAAAGCAATATTTAACATTTCTAAAACTTTGCTGCACTTTATTCCATTCTTATAGCAAAATTTAATGCAAATTCTCCGATCAATTTTGTAAACAAATAAATAATCGCCGTGCGTACCAAAACACATATAACCTCTTTGACAGCTGACAGCAGACTAAACATCCGGTTTGGCTAACAGTGTACAGATACTTTTCAGATATGTTTACCAACACAACAACGAAAATAGAGATACACCTCATAAATGCAATTTTGTCCGAACCCCTTCTGATAATGAGAGTTGTAAAATAAGATAAACTAGATTGTTGTAAACGGCTTACAAGAGAGAGGTAGATTGATGCTAGATTGAGAATTAAATGAGCAACATGTCAACTCTACATTGAACCTCTCTGATGAACCTCCTACTGACAAACTCTATTTACATTTATTTGCATACAAACGATAGTTGTATGTAAATAAACCATTGTTTTAGACTAATTGTCCTAAATAGCATAACAATAACAATGATTTTCTGCAAGTTGTCTAATTCGATAGTATAAAGCATTTATTGTCTAGCTCTTTACATAAACACATAAAAGTTTTCGGTGAATCACCGGCTATGTACTTCCCCAGTACGAATTAATCAACTATGTTTGCTCTCGGCCAAATCCAATCGACCATTTGGACTAAAACTCGATATTTCACTTAAATAGTGGCTTCTAAGTCCTCCCCTTTTCTCTATACCCTTTTACTTTGAACTATTAATTTGGATTTTTGAGTAGAGCCCCCCTCTCCCCTTCGGCTGATTCCGCTGAAAATTATTAGAAGTCTTCCTTATAGGGGGCATCGAATTTACACATGAAATTTCATGTCAACACGTTATTTTTTTTTTTTTTTACAACGCATCGGCTGCTGTGGCCAGTCATCACATTAATTACAACGGCAGTTAATAAAGTTTTGTGTTAAGGCTCCCCCCCCCCCCCCCCCCTTCCTTCCTTTTAGCCGATTTGGCTGAAAATCAATAAGTGTCGTTCTTAGAGGTTTCTGGATCCCCTTATAAAATTTCGTGTCGTTACATTCATTCTATCGAGAATTATCGTGTTCACAAACATACAGACATTTTGTATTCATTTTTGAAAACAGGAGATCGGAAAACATAAAATTTCATCGAAATTAAACTTCGTATAGCGAAGGAAGAAATAGTCAATAGTCAATGTAGAAACAAGAAACTGAAGACTAACATACCACAATATTAGAAATTAATTCCCACAAAAAACACAGAAAAGTCAGTTTGAATACCAGTCAGTTATGTAGAATCTAAACTTTGTCCCGTCCGCAAAAACATTTTTTCGCCTCTAATTTTCAAAAATAATAAAGGAATTATTATTGAGTAACTATTCAGTTAAATTGCGTTTTGTTTGAAAAACTATTACTTTATACATATTTTTAAGCAGAAAAAATGTTATGCTATCTGACTGACATCGAAATCGTATTAACTAAAATGATGTAGAAATCAAGTCAAATATAAAAAAATACAAAATTTAAGTTTTATTAGCGTAGCTCATAATTGCTGCCGTGCGAGCTAGAGCGTAGGGCTTTGGTCGCATGGTCTCACCTTGATTTGCGGGTTCGAATCCCGTCCGAGAGTGATTTTTATTTCGTCGATAAAACTTCCTCCCGGGGCCATGGATATCGTAAATAATTAGGTAAAAAGCCATTATAAGAGTCATGGCTAATATGCATCGTACATAAGGCCAAAAAAAAAAAAAGTTTTAATTAAATTCCATTTATGTCGGCTTAACGTGAAATGACTAGAAAATATCGACAAATGTAGGTAACTTCGAAGTTTTAAATTATCAGACTGATATTAAAATGGCAATACTTGATGAAATGACGTAAATGTACAATCAAATAAGATTATTAAATGTAAATTTATTTGAGTCTTTCCGTGCAATTATGAGTTACGCTAATAACCACAATTATGAGTTAGGCTAATAACCGCAATTATGAGTTACGCTAATAACCGCAATTATGAGTTACGCTAATCACAATTATGAGTTACGCTAATAACACTTTAATAACCTTATTTGAATTTACATTTACATCATTTCAAGTGATGCCATTTAAACATCAATCTGATAATGTAATTGCAATGTCACATTCGTCGATTTTCGTTAAACACAGATATTGTCGAATAACCCTCGAAAATTGCACCTTTCTATCAACACATCACTTCTTTAGAAATGGATATTATTTAACTTGCTGGCAGTTACATATCTAATTATATTTGGTCATTTGTAATAACTTACCTACATTATGACGCCAACACAAAAATAAAGAAAACGTATCTTGTTTCTTCTGTAAATATTGTCTATTTCACAAAATATATGGGAGTAATTTCGGTACTGCTGCCATCTTCAGCCACGACTAGTAGAATAAGTCTTATGATCCAAAGGATTTAGTGCATTTAAATATTTTTACCAAATGTAACTCAATGTTGGAATATTTTACTTTGTTTATATTTAATACTTTATGGAAATAATATTTCAAGTAACATAAATGTGTTTTACCTGATTTGCAGAAATTTTTCAAACCTTCAGAAATTCCTCTCTTAAAATTTAGATTTGCTGACTTAAGCCTTTTTGCCCAAACACCAGAGAATTTAAGTGGAAGTTCAACAATATAAACATCCTAACTGACCCTTTTTCAGACCCCCGCCGGGTTTTTCCCTTTCTCTTTCTCCTGCACAATAAAGTCTTAAAATCTTGAAAAACATTAAAAATAAAATTTCGTCTCAAATTTAAATCTTAATAATAAAAGAGTTTAAAAAAAAAATAGTTTCAGTTATATATACAGGTATATGTTTATATATATATACTTATATATTAAATAAATCAAAGATGACAATAATAAATATATGAATAAAAAAGACACAGTTTTGAGAAAGTAAGTTCGTATACACAGAGACTATAGAGAATTATATTACTGGCGATAAAAGGGGTGAATATTTGAGATTGGTCTGTTCGTTCATACAATTACCTCTTTGTAGTGCTTTTTTTATTTCCAATTGTTCCAGTGAGTTGAGTAATGTACCTTTGTTAAAAAAACTGTAGGTATTGAAATAGTGTTTATTTTCGTTGATGGGGAGTGAAAGTTGATTTTACTGAATGGTATGTTGTATCAGTGTTTTATCCTATTTCTGATATGTGTTCATTTGCCCTGTTTTTAAATGTTCTTCCAGTTTGTCCTACATAAACAAATGGCAAGAATTACATTCTAGCTGGTAAACTCCACTTGTTTCTTCTGTTTTTGTTTGATCTTTGGTGTTGTTAAGAAGTTGAATCCTCTACAAAATATTTTGCTAAGAAATCGTTCAATTTTTTTTTTTTTTTTCTATTAGCCGTATATATAAACAAAAATTTGAAGTGAGCGTGACACACTATTGGGGTGTGATTATTTGAAACATTATCTGAAAATATTGACACATCTGACAGTGACAAATGAGAAATAGAAGGAACTTTATGTTGACTTTGGGAAACTATCTTCAATAAATAATAAAAAAGTCGTCGGTGAATCACCGGCAATGTACTTCCCCCAGAACGAATTAATCAATTAACTTTTCGCTTCCCTCCAAAACCAGTCGACTGTTTGCCATAATTTTCAATATTAACTTACATAGGGGCTCCTAAATCCTCGTAATAAATTTTCTGTCAATAAATTCATTACATCGGCAATTATTAGGGTTTTTGAATTGTGCCTCTTCTCCTGAACCCCCCTTCCCAATGGCCGATTTGGCTGAAAATTGACAGCTGGTGTCTCTATGATGTTCTAATTGCACATATAAAAGATCGTGTCGATATATTCATTCTATCGGCAGTTACTTGAGTTTTTGTGTTAAGCCTTCCCTATAATCTCCCCTTCCCTTTGGTCAATTAGGATGAAAATCAAGTGTCGTTGTTAGAGGGTTTTGAATTCATATGCAAAACTTCATGTTGATACCTTTATTCTATTGGGAGTTATCGTGTTCACAGATAGACACACACAAGCAGAAAGACATAAATGTTTTTTTTCATATTTGGAATCTGGAGGTCGAAAAACATGAAATTCCGTTGAAAACTCCGCCTCGATTTTTTGACGCATTACATAACTTTCCCTATACTTCGTATAGCTGATTAGATCACATATCGTGTTGTGATTAGATCACATATTGTGGTGTGATTAGATCACATATTGTGGTGTTATGTAAGTGAACATAACATATAAAAAGATTAGCCTCTTAGCAAGACCCCATGAGAGGATAGCAACCAGTCACTCTAACCACAAGGCCCCCTCAGAAGCTGGGAGAGTTCCAATAAATCCCTCTTTTTGTTGTTTTCATTACAACATCTGTTGTAGATCCCACCATTCCAGTCGAATGGCAGCTGATACTGGAGGCTACTTTGGTGAGTAGTTCATCTTGAGTCCAGCTAAAAGTCTGTCAAGGGTCTCACACCATTTACAAAACATTATCAACAATCCATTTCTGTACAGATGAAAGGAATACATAACACTGATGTTACACAAATAATAAAGTCTGGGGAAATAAGACAATTCATTGCAAATATTTAGGAACATGCCTATCCTGTCAATGGTTGAGTTCTAACCAGGCTTTCAGTACAATATTGAGTAGAATATACTTCCGTATGAGCTCTCAAAATTTCAAATTATATTTTGTCGTCTCCAAGTCCAGTTTTAAGAACAAAAAATATACCAATTTGCACAGCAGAGTTTGAAATTTATGTTTATACAATTGGTAAAATATACAATAATTTTTTATATTGTAAAAAAAAAAATAATAATAAAATAAAAAGGGCGGGCTTATACGAAAGTTTAGGCTTAGGATCAAACTTCAGTATGTTCCCGCCATTTAGAGAGTATAGTCTCATTGAATTGCATTAGTCGGTATTACTATACTAAATCGTATAGTTACTATACTGATATACTATATCAGTATACTTTGGAGAGCTAACACCTGATTATATTAATTATGTTAAACCTCTTTAATTTATAACAAATTTTGAACAGTGAACAAAAGTGTGTTAGTGTCTTGATCGTTTGGTTATGCAGATTCCTCCTTGTCCTTTTTGCAATGATTTTATGAGGCTCAGGCGTTGAACTGGCATAAAAAGAAATTTTTAATACTGGTGCTAAATTGAGGTATCATTTTTGGTAGGTACTTGTTTACTACAATTTATTTTTTAATTTGAGTACCTTTACTACTTCATTGAAAGGGCCGACGGAAGGGTCAACATTGTACTTCTTCGGACATATGATATGAAAAGATCATAGTGGCGGGTTACCAAAATGTTTAAGTTTATGTGTGTTAAGCCTAAGCCTTCATACAAGCCGCCCTTTTTTTTTGTTTCTCTAAATAAAAGTTAATGATATTCTAACCAACTATATAAACATTAATTTTAAACTCTCCTGTACAAACTGGTATAATTTTTGTTCTTAAAAATGGAATTGGAATCAAATATAAATTTGTAGACCCAAGCGATAGATCCAGCAGAGCACTTACATAGTTTAGTTTGCCATGTTTATTAGTACCTACTAATCCAAAAGAACGGAAGAAATTAAATTCATTTACCTACTCAAATTATCAGAAGCGCACTTACTTATGTTAAGAAAGCAAAGACAAAAGAAAAATAATTAGAATAGAAAATGCAGGTTCTGAAATACTTTTCTTTTTGGAAACCTGAGATTTCGTCAAGAAAAAGAACAATAAAAAACTAAAAAGTGAACACTTTACATAAAGCTAAAAGAATAATTGAAGGTTTAATATGAAAAAAACTAAACAAATCCAAAATATGACAGAAAACAATGGTGGGGTTACTTTCCAGAACTAACACTTTCCTTCTTACATATGTACATATCCTAACAATTGTTATTATCATCTTTGTTAACAAAGAAATAAAACTGCAATAATTATTCAACTATGCGGCCCATTCAAGAGTGAATGATGACTGCAGATAAAACTTAATATTTCATGTGAACATTTACAGTGTGTCATAAGTTTTGATACACAGGAAAAAATAGGCTTTCTAATGTATACATTAAAAGACCTATTTTTTCATGGGTATCAAAAAATCATACATGCATTTTATATCTCTGCATGATGAAATACCACAAAACAAGTATTTATATATCCTTCTTTTGCATTTATTTCTTCCTTTGAACTGTTCTGAAAACAGTAAATTTGTTTCAGAGTGATTAAGAATGTAAACCGAACAGCTAGAAGAAAATATTATATTAGCAAGGTAAATCGGCAAAAACGACTGGGCTTCGCTAAGAAAACCTCCATCGTCCTCAGGAGTATAGGAACAGGGTTATTTTTGCAGACGAAAGTATAACATTTTTGGATTTGATGGTAAGTGAAATGTATGGAGTAAAAATACAGAACTGAATCCCGAGAATCTCATTCTTACTGGTACAGTAAAGCACAGGGGCGGTAGTGTACTTGTTTGGGGGTGTATAAATGCTGCTGGTGTCAGCAACTTACATTTCATTGATGGGATAATGAACCACGTTGTATATACTGATATATTAACAGTCAATTATCTTAATTCAAGTGCGCAAAAATCAAATTTAAATAATAATTATATATTTATTCAAGATAACGACCCCAAAACACACTGCATGGAAAATGCAAATGTGAGTACTCTATAATACTCCAAAATGGATGAAAATACCTCCCCAGTCACCCGACTTAAATCCCATTGAGCATGTATGGGATCATTTGGAGCAACAAATTCGAAAACACCACATTTCCAACCGGGGAGATTTGAAAAAAACCATTAAAGGATGAATGGGAGAAAATACCGCCCACTCTAATCTCGAACTTAGTAAGTTAGATGCAAAGAAGATTTGGGGCAGTTATAAAAGCAAAAGGTGGTCCAACCAAATATTAAAAATATCTTTGTTACTACATTTTAAGTGTAAATTAAAACTGTATCATTACTTTTGATTTTCATGGCTATTGTCGTTTTTTTACGTTGTTGGCATTTCATGACGAATAAAAAACTACTGTATGTTTCCTCTTCTGCCCATGTCATGAATAAATTATAATGTTAATGATCTGAGTGTTTATTCACTTTTTAATTGTTCCTATATTCCATAATAAAGTTATTTTTGAAAAAAATATCAGATGTATCGAAACTTTTGGCACCACTGGTAATAAATATTTATTACTATTCTTTTTATTTTTTTGTCTGTCGATTTATGTAAACTAGGTGTAAACTTTTGTAAGTTGATCTGGAATAATAAATTAATAAAAAAAATAACATTATTTTTGGTCAAATTGAGTTAAATGGTTGAATATTATAAATGCGGGCATGCTGAATCTAATGGCGTATATATTTTCGATCAAGTACAATAATTCTTTTCAGTTTCGTGGTTAAAAATCATGTTTTTTAATCAAAATAAGTATATATAAACTATTATAAGCTATAAATCATATTTTCTTTCAAAACTCATGTTTTGCTTTGAGACATATTCATATCAAAACTCACTATTTCCCCCTCTTGTAATAGTTATTTTACTTCGGACATTAATAGTTTTTTGCCAATTAGAGGAGGTTACGTTGTTGAAACTCACAGTTCATACTTGTTGTTTCTAGCCAATGTCACCATGAGACCCACTCATCTCTGTACTAACGTTAATATAGAGATCACTGAGCAGACCTTTTTGTACAGGAACTGCGAGTTGACATTACTCGAATTGGCACTTCCCCAGAACAAAGAGGACCATAAAAGGAAAATCAAATATCACTAATGGATTGAATGAGCTTCCAATAAAAAAACCATGTCAGAAGAATATTTTTTGTGATGTTTATTCCGCCAAACGCGCACTATTGTTACTCAAATATTTTTTCGTCGTTAAAGCAAATCAAGATGATTTGTATTTTGATAGGGACCATGAATAAGAAACTGTTAATAATATATCATGTTAACAGTTACCATATAAAATATTTCCACTAAAATCATAATAATTATTTCAGAAAAATAAAAATGTTTGCTATAAATATTATAATTTTAAAAAAATGGATGTATAGTTATGTATATATGTATTTATGTGGATATGTGTATGTTGTGAGTGTATATTTATGTACCTATATATAATTTTAATCGATCACTCATTATATTTTTCCAATCTTGATTCCCCCATGTTTGTCTTGTTTTTGTTAGGCCCTGATGATGATATGAAATATATGGAAACGTTGGCATTTCAATAGTGTTTTCATCATTGACTGACCCTCAATACCCCCAGAATTTTGAATTCTACAGTCGCTAGCAAACATCTACTATAAATATTATATTTTTTCCAAAATCCACTAAATCTAGTTGTTAGTGAGATTTGACTAAACCATATGAAAGAAATCCTAGAACTAAAAATGAATTGAAGATATGGGTGGCGATTTTTTTCTATACCTACATTTTTTGAGTATGGTAGGTTGCCTGTGGATGCTTATGGACACTAAAGTAGAACATCGCCCTTCCGGTGATTTGAAAAAAAAAAGTGGTAGACGATAATTCCAATTTTACTCCTCACAAGACCATCTATCTCATTCTTACGAAATCAGCAGATGAAAATTTTGTGTTTTGCCTTTTTGAGGTTTCTTTGATCTTGAAATTTGAAACTACACCCCAACTCTCACGTAATTTTTCGCAAGCCCTCTAAATCTTTTATCTCCTTTTTTCTTGGACTCTTACGTTCTATTTTACACTTTTGAGAGTCCTTCATCTCTGAATTTGAGACTACACCCCGCCTTATATGTTAGTTTCCGCTCTCCATCTCCAATCTCTTCATTTGGTGGATCTCTAACATCTGTTTCTGCTCTTTTGGGTTTCTTCAATCTCAGAGTTTGGGGCTATATTCTGACACACTTGTGAAAATAAGGACCCGGGTTTCAATCCGAAAATTGAAATACCCGGTTCTGCAGTCTCCATGAACCGGTACCGGTTCTACTCAGAATCGTCTAAAAGTTCTAGTTGTAGTTGTAAATATTCCATAAGTAAAGATTAAAAATATATTCTGGTTGGTCCTAACTAAAATAGTCGAAGAAGAAATATAGAATATGGGTAAACCTTGTGGCACCGATTTCTTAAAAAACATTAATACAGCAATGTCGGTAGCTAGACTTCAACTAGATTCGATGATAGACAGCCATAAGTAAAGAAGATAAATATATTCTGGTTGGTCCTAACTAAAATAGTCGAAGAAGAAATATAGAATATGGGTAAACCTTGTGGCACCGATTTCTTAAAAAACATTAATACAGCAATGTCGGTAGCTAGACTTCAACTAGATTCGATGATAGACAGCCATAAGTAAAGAAGATAAATATATTCTGGTTGGTCCTAACTAAAATAGTCGAAGAAGAAATATAGAATATGGGTAAACCTTGTGGCACCGATTTCTTAAAAAACATTAATACAGCAATGTCGGTAGCTAGACTTCAACTAGATTCCATGATAGACAGCCATAAGTAAAGAAGATAAATATATTCTGGTTGGTCCTAACTAAAATAGTCGAAGAAGAAATATAGAATATGGGTAAACCTTGTGGCACCGATTTCTTAAAAAACATTAATACAGCAATGTCGGTAGCTAGACTTCAACTAGATTCGATGATAGACAGCCATAAGTAAAGAAGATAAATATATTCTGGTAGGTCCTAACTAAAATAGTCGAAGAAGAAATATAGAATATGGGTAAACCTTGTGGCACCGATTTCTTAAAAAACATTAATACAGCAATGTCGGTAGCTAGACTTCAACTAGATTCGATGATAGACAGCCATAAGTAAAGAAGATAAATATATTCTGGTTGGTCCTAACTAAAATAGTCGAAGAAGAAATATAGAATATGTAGCGCCGATTTCTTATATTCAAAAAGCCATTAGTATAGCAATGTCGGTGATAGGCTCCAACCAGATACGAGAATTGTCATCCATAAGTAAAGATGGTCGGTATATGGCCGGCGACCCAGCACCATTAACTATGTTTTTGCTCTCCCTCCAAAACCAATTGACCGATTGGGATAAAATCTATTGTTGACTTACATAGAGACTTGTGAATCCTCATACTAGGGAAGGGAGGATTAGGGAGGATGTATATAAATAAGTAATAAGATGTATCAGTCCAACATTTATTAAACCACGACTAATTTCGTCAGTAAACTGACATCTTCAGGTGGAATCTAAACATACATAAACCAAAAATAGTCTAGAATTTTCGAGTCAATTAAAACTCATAGCAAGGTATTTTGCATTTTAATTCAAAATATTTGAACTTATTGTAGGTACTGTTGTTTTTAAATTTTAATATTGTAATATTGTTAAAGATTGACATGAGTTTTAATTTACTCGAAAATTCTAGACCATTTTTGGTTTATGTATGTTTAGATTCGACCTGAAGATGTCAGTTTACTGACGAAACTAGTCGTGGTTTAATAAATGTTGGACTGATACATCTTACTACTTATTTGACAAGTTAGTCCACTACATCTGCTTACCACCAAGAGATATAGGATATATATATAATATATTATATATTATTGAATAACATATATATATATATTATTTTGTGTTTTTTGTATATATAATAGTAAATAACAAATATATATATACAATAAAACAATAAGTAGGTAAACATTAGTTTTTTAGAGTTGTACTTAACTCCAGACCTGTCAGAACAAACAAATAAATATCATGAAAATATTCTGTTCATCTGAAATTACATACATATTAGCAAATTGTGGATATGTGTGTTGTTGAGAGACATCTAGCGGAACATCTTCCAAACAGCTAGCCAAGTATTTATCTCTAATCATGACAGATGGCAGCCTATCAGAAAGTGAACGTCATCCCACTACCCAAAACAACACAACCCACAAATAAACGCAGAAGAGAACTCTTATTTTTCATTTTTTATATAAATCCTTGTCCTTTTTTTCTCTGCTAAATACTTAATAAATAGTTATTGTGACTCATGCCCGGGCTTTAATTATGTGATCATATCATCTACTACCAGAGGGCTTGTCGCTGTTCTGGTGTACATGAGCCCGTCTCTACTGTGGCAGTCCTAAATTTACCAATATCAATTTTCAAGAGTAAGATAAACCTTAAATAAAATTTTTTGTAATATGTAGTTGAAACCCTTATTTTTGGATTAATCTGTTATTTTTTGTTTTGTTTTTGCTATCCAATCATTTGTTTGATTGATGATGAATGCAAAAAATGGAATGTAAATTTTTTTTTTTTTAATAGTTTAGGTAAGAATTGTGATTCTACAAAAGTCAGGAAATCTGTTGAATAAGTTTACTGTTACTGACCACATTTGGGATATGAGATGACCCATACATCATCAGGCCGGACCTTGAAGTCCCGTATCCTGTCCTGGTAGTTCAGAAACTCTCGGGGCATGACAAGTCCTGAGGGGTGAAGTCTGATCTCTCCGACGGGCATGAGGCCCGGGAGTCGGTGTTCCCGGATGTACTCCGAGATGGCATCTTGTAGCTCTTCCACACTGGTCACCATCCTGCCGGCAAAGAAAAACCCACCATTAGATAGGCAAGAAAAAAATATTCAGTTCCAGGGACAAATATTGTACGATATTACGATTTTTTTTTTACTTGGACAGCAGAATGACCTGGAATCCTCACTCACAACTGAAACCACAACAACGTTCTAAACTTCTTTCAGAACTTTGAGCTTTCAACAAAACTTTACTTGAAGCCATTGTAGGCATATGGAGCTGGAATTGGAATCGACAAACCATTCGAATAACCAGCGCATTGTACCTTAGTGTCATTGAATTCTATTTTAAGAGTTTTTAAGGACAAATTAACTAAATCAGAAAAGTATATTCAAGTATGCTCTAATCAAGTTGCTTTAATCAACTAAGTTTTTGCTCCCACTCTAAGCCAGACAATTAGAAAAACCAGATATCTTACTCAGGGATTTATGGATTCTTATATCATATTCCATGTCGCTACATTTATTACGTCGACAGTAATGTGGGATTTTGAATTAACTCCTCCCTTCCATTGTGACCGATCTGTTCAAAAAGCAATAGGTGGCGTCGTCTTTATGGGATTTTTGTTCAACGTGTGAAGGTTTGTGCTAATACATCCATTACATCGACAGCAATTTGGGATTTTTGATCAACGTATGAAGGTTTGTGCTGATACATCCATTACATCGACAGCAATTTAGGATTTTTGATCAACGTATGAAGGTTTGTGCTGATACATTCATTACATCGACATCAATTTGGGATTTTCGATCAACGGATGAAATTTCGTGCTGATACATCCATTACATGGGCAGTAATTTGCGATTTTTAACTGTGCAACTATACGTAAAGAAAATTGGAAAAATGCACATGACACAAAATGTTATTATTATTTATAATACCTATATATTAATAATACTTATTATTTAACATATGCATTAAGAACTATAGGTATTACTTTTGAAAATAATTTTAACAAAATCAATTTTAAAAATAGGTAAAGAAAAATCTAACAGAATTTTATTTAATAGAAAGTAAAGAAAAAACGTATGTATAAAAAAGATTGCCTATTTCACAAATATATATAATATGGGAGTACTTTCGGTATTGCTACCATCTTCAGCCACGACTTGACAAATACTGGATCTTATTTAGTTGAAAAATAAATAAATAAATAAAATAAAAAGTAACTATGTATATAATGAAAAAAAAAAAGTTATTCTCTTTCTCTTTGCTTATAAGTAAGGACCTAAATAGCACTGCTAACAATTACAAAAAGTTAGAAGGTGGAAACAGACTGATGGGCAAGCGAGAATAATGAGATTCTATGGAACCGAAATAAGGTTTGGCCAATGTGCACAGTATGTATATAGGTATATGGGGCCAAACGAGAGAGAGAAAAAAATAACGGAATTAAACCTATTTGAGATTTAGAGGTTTTAATTAAGATAACGATGTCATTAATTAATTATGTTTGTTAATTTCTTCAATTACTCGGAATTAAGGTAATATTAATTAATATTTTTTTGTATTTTTCTTCTATATGTATTTTTTGTATGAATGGCCTGACGTGGAACCAAAAAACCTTGAGCGGCAATGTCAAAACTTTCTTTTTCTTGTAAATAGCTCCTTTCTGTTATACTTGTCAGTTCACCAGTGTCTGTATCCGGAACTACCGGATAAAGGTTCTTGGAGAAAAACACACAATGTCCAACTCAGCTGCTATAACTCATATACATTTATTATTACTTCCTCAGCAACACGAAGTATAGTAATCGGAAGTTATGTAATTCGATGCGAAGTTTTCAACGGAATTTCAGGTTTTCCGACCTCTAAATTCCAAATATAAAAAAAAAATGTCTGTCTGTCTGCGTGTCTGTAAAACTCCCGATAGAATGAATGTATCAATACGAAATATTATATGTGAATTTAGAACTTTTTAACGACGACACCTATTGTTTTTCAGCCAAATCGGCCTAATGGGTGGGGGGATTAGGAAGGAGGGTGAAGTCAAAAACTCTAATAACTGCCGTTGTAATGAACTTATCGATACAAAATTAGCCCTTATGTAAATATGTCAACTATTGACTATTAGTGCAACAGGAACTCAATAAGAAAGAACGCATATCACTGAGCTATCAGCGCCCTCTCATATTTGTAGGTATATAGACGACCTTGAGGAGGTTCAACTTGAACTACCGAAATAAATATAGGGAAAGTTACATAATAACTTAGTTTCTTGTCAGGGTTCTGAATAACAGAGTGGACATAATAATTATAACTAACACTATTTGCAGCAGGGGCGTGCCCAGGATTTTATTTCGGGGAGATAACACATATATATATATATATATAATTTCGGAGGGGGGGGGGGGAGGGGGGGGGGGGGGGGGGGGGGGGTAACATACATATGTAATAATATAACCCCCGAAATAAAATCCTGGACACGCCCCTGCTGCAAGTAGTGTTAGTTATAACTATTATATGTGTCTACTCCTGCCTGTTTCTGTTATTCAGAACCCTGACATAAGGTAGAGCCAAGTAACTAAGTTACATAATAACTTAGTTACTTGGCTCTATCTTATATATATATATATATATATATATATATATATATATATATATATATATATATATAGTTAATTGTTTTAGGGTCATTACAAAATTAATTCAAGTCTTCTAGCTTTTCATTGTGCAAGCTTGTTTAAAACTGTTTCAGGGTCTAGATGAATGTCTCTGTGTATTGACATCAGAGCTAATCCATTCAGTCTTGGCTAGTACTATTTCTGATACATCTAAGGGTTGAGAAAGACCGTTCACTTGTTGCTACAGAAACTGGAAGTGTAGCTCCAATTTTTGAAAAACCTGTGAATTGTTGGGAAAATATTCTTGTCACATTGTTTTAGGTTTGATATAAAATATTTTTGAACTGCTTTCTCTGCCCAAGATCAAGCTTCACCTTTGTGTCAATAAATTATTCCATGCATGTAAAAATAGTTTTATTATTTACAAAAAGGATAGTTTTTTTTTTAATTTCAGGGGTGGATCCCCCATATCCCCCCCCCCCCTCCCGTAGGTACGCCCTTGATTTGCAGAGATATTGTGAAATATTACATAAAAATAAAGAAAAAGTAATATTTTTTAAAATATTGTTTTTTTTTACAATATATATATATAATAATATATGGTAGCAATACCAAAAATACTCCCATATATTTACTCGTATATACATTTTGTGAAATAGACAATAAGTCTATCTATAAACTTAAAAATAATGAAACAAACCTTTATTTTTTTTAAATTATTGTCTATTCCACAAGAAATGTTGACATAAAAAAACCGGTTTCGACATTACACCATCGTCAGGTTTAGTTATGAACTAAGACCTTCCCATAGTTTGTTTATGTATACATTTGTCGAGCAATAAAACAAGATTTAAAAAATATATGATGTGGCCATTACAGGACTTTCTTATATCCATCCCCCCCCCCCCCCTATCAAATCAAAGAAAAAATCATCGGTAAGTCACCGGCAATGTACTTCCCCAGAACAAATTAATCAATTAATTTTTCGCCCATCCTCCAAAACCGACAATCGTTTGCACTAATATTCAATAGTTGACTTACATAGAGGCTCCTAAATCTTCGTACTTGGCAGTAATTATGGTTTTTGAAAGAAGCCCCCTCCCCTGAACCCCCCTTACCTTTCACAGGTTACTTCCTTACTCATTGGGTTTTCAATTCACATATGAAATTTTGTGTCGAAACATACATTCTATCGGACTGTTTTTAGAATTTTTTGTTTTAAGCCCCCTTTCTTTTTGATCGATTTAGCTGAAAATAGTATATTATAAAAAATATCCAATATTAGTCGTTCATAAACTAAGTGATTAATATAGATTTATTCTCGCAATAAAAATAAAATTACGTTCTAAAACTAATATTAAAATAATAACTTGATATAGTGTGATCAGGTTCATTAGTTTTATGCTGCCCCCCCCCCCCCCCCCCCCTTCCATATACAACCTCAGAATATTGAGATGCCACAAAGCCTATATCGTAAGTTAGGCCATCCTCGAAATACCTCACAATTTTCGTGAATATACTGAGCTTAATTAATTCTATTCATAGTGGCACCTAAATCCTCATACTAAATTTTGTGTCGATAAGGTCATTATTACATCGGCAGTTATTGGAGATTTTGAGTTGAGCCTCTCTAATCCTCTCCTTCCCTTTAGCCGATTTGGCTGAAAATCAATACGTTTCGTGCTTGGCGAATTCTACATACACATATTAAAATTTCTATATTTCTATATATAATCCATCGGGAGGTATCATGTTCCCAGACACACACAAACAGACAATTTGTTTTCATTTTTGAAATCAAGAGATGGGAAAACATGAAATTCCATTGAAAACTCAGCATTGAATGTCTGACCGTTTACATAACTTCTTCTATACTCTGTATAGCTGGGGAAGTGAACGCAAGAACAAACGACATGAAAACTTGGATAAGATCTGGTAGTGAGCTGATGTAGCAAAGTGCAGACAAGCAATAGGAGAGATGAACATGAAGAGAGGACGAGTAGTATATTATTTATTGATGGTTCACACAAGGTAAAATAGTCCTTTGTAAAATGTTCTTTTATGACAACGTTAGACAATAGAAATATGGAGCTCTATTTCTCAATTTAAAAACAGATATGAAAGGTTTCCTTATTTATTTTTCTTATCTAACATTTTTTTTTAGAAAAAAGCAATGTCAGTCCAATTAGTACTCTCATATTTATGTGTAAACATCATGATGTATTCACAGGAAATGAAAAAATAAATAATTAAATTTTAGCATCAACATTTTTAAATGTAACAATATTTTATGTTAAATAATTTATATATATAATTAAATATTTCCAAAATTATTCCGGATTTTGTTTGTAATTGTGATTATATTGTAGTTAAATTTTTAAAAAGCTAATCATTGAAACAAACAAAAATCAAAAGAAAAATCTTAAAAACTAAATTCTTAACACTAATTCAATATTCTTTTTTTGGTTTTATATTTTGGCCATTTTTTAAAAAATGTATGTTATTTTTTTTGGGCATATATCGTGTACATATAAACAAACAACAGTACCTTCTTTTTGGATCAATTTCACCGCCAACTCACTCCCATTTAGTTCATCACACTAAAAAAACAGCTGATAGCCGTGTTTTGTTTTTTTACTCGTTTGTTTTAAAAGAAAATTGCTTTTCATAGAAAAATAAATGTAATTAATTATTTTTATATTAATGATTTAATGTGTGTATTTTTTTTATACTTATATATATATAGGTATATATATATATAAATTTGTTTATTTAATTCACATGGTTAATATATTAATATATATATATATATATATATATATATAAATTTAAATTTATTTTTATCGTAAATAATATAATAATAACATAAAATAATATCAAAAATTATCTCAAAGTAAATTTTTTCTTGCTTTTTTTGACACAAATTTTTCAATGACCACTAAAATCGAAAACGAAAGAAAAAGTCTATGTGAGGATAACGTGCCTAGTAAAATAAGTTTAGTTGGATAGACAAAACAAAAATCACTATTTTGTAAAGTAGTTCTGTTGTCTCCTGTTCAAAGGTTCATAATATCTAGTACTAAACTGGATGTCCCCGGGCTGCCAGGTTTAGAGCCCTGTATTTGTGTAAAAGTTTAGTTCTGCGTTTAGTTGTATCAAAATATATAGATATATAATATAATATTAAAAGAAGTGATGTCGTTGCACCTTAAAGTGTCACGTCACAGCTTCTACGATTTACAAATTGGTAATATGGTTACACGTTCGTACAAGGCCCTTAGCTAGAGTTCCCATAGTTCTCATGTCCACCAGAGCGACGAAAAAGCGCTCTGTTAGTAGGCGATATGACTTCGTAGTTAAAGCCCGGGCATGAGTCATAATAACTAACTATATAATTTTAATAAGAATTTAATTTGCTACAACTTTGTTGATAATGACAAAATGTACTGAAAACATGATTTTTAATAAGTACAAATGAAACAGTTGTTTTTGATAATGGATACAGTTGATAACAGTGTTTGAACGCAAGAGTCAATGACTACATGTAGAGATAACGATACATGTTGTCTGGAAGATGTAATCTTGATGAAACAAGGAGATTTATGAAGACTACGGAATTTTCCAGTGAGAAAATAAAAAAAAAGTGTTGACAGCGCTAAACCAGTAGTAAGCCCGAGAATTGTATATATCGATGTAATAGAATATTGATGAATAGGGGGAATAGGACTAGCTTAAATAATTATATAAATAAAAAAGTTGGTGGATCACCGGCAATGTACTTCCCCAGAACGAATTAATCAATTAACTTTTCACTCCCCCTCCAAAACCAGTTGACCGTTTGCGCTATATCGTAAGTTAAGCCATCCTCGAAATACCTTGCAATTTTCGTGAATATACCCTGAGCTTATACTCATCTTGTGTTTCGTCGCCCCCTTCCCGTTCAAAATCTTAATGAAAATCCTATCTACAGCTAAGGAGCAAGCACTCATTTTATGTTCAAAATTCTGAGGAGCCACATAGTCGATACTTCAAGTCTACAAGGTCATATCGCCTACTACCAGAGCGCTCTTTCGTTACTCTGTTAAACATGAGCCCGACTCTAATGTGGGAGTCCCAAATTTTGTCTACTTTGGTTTATTCACCTAGGATAGGGGCTCTTTAAAGAGTAGAGAACCGACATCGTACAAGCTCGAGACCATCGTTTAACGTCCCATCCGCGGCGCGCTCAAGGTTCTTTCACCTTCTAGATGAATAAACCTAATGGCCTCGGCCGGGTCTCGAACCCGCGATTTTCAGTTCAGTAGGCCAGAATGCTACCCCTGAGTTACTGGCTATGCTCTAAGTTGGACGATCCTAGAAAGGCCCTGCTAATTTCATACTTTCAGTAATGCTCAAATATACAACATTTATATATACAAACAGAACATCTATGTCGAGAACCGCGGATATATTGAGGAAATTTGTAATAAAAAAATAAAAGAAACTTATTTTTTGGTGAAATATTAGTCTATTCTACAAAACATAGTTATACACCAGAGTTAGGTTCAGTTATAAGTCTTACAATTAGTATAATTATAACTAAACCTGACGATTGTTATAACAATTGTTTTTTGTAGAATAAACAATTTTTTTTTTTAGTTTGTTTTATTTATTTATTCAAACAGAAATGTTACTGTTGGTCTCTAATGTTTCTGTGTAACATGAAACGGATTCATGTTCATACAAAAAAAAATATTGTCGTCCTTATGGGGCTTTGAATTTACATATGAAATGTACGTTCATTAAAACGGCAGCTATTAGAGTTTTTGTGTTAAGCCCCTCCCACCAATTACTCTTTTCCGTTGGCTGATAATCAATACACTCATTCTACAGGGAGCCATCGTGTTCACAGACAGATTTTTTTTTTGGAATCAGGGTGTCAGAAAACATGAAATTTCGGTAAAAACTCAACATCGAATTTCTGGCCGATTATATAACTTCCAGTATACTATACCTGGGAAAGTAAAATAATAAAAAACATTAAGAAATAAATAAAAGTAATACTTATTAAAAATTAAACAATGAAAGATAGAATTATAAATACCGGGATTCACGTTACCGTCATTAGATCAGATAATCTATCTATAATTACTTTTGCGAATAATATATTTATATACTCGGTTATATATAATATTTATCGGATCTTCTACGTCACATCTACCAGAGAACCAAAATTCACCATGCATGGATTTATTTATTTATTTTGTTTCCTTATAGAAGTGTCAGAATAATAAATAAATCGAAATTTTACAACAATTTCCTAACACAGGTTGGCAAACAAGATGTAGTCTCACCTCTCACAGATTTTTTTATTTGTATTAGCTAGCCGGCTTTCGAGGTTGCCCTCATCATCAGGCAGTCTACAAAAGAAACCATCCTTAAGCAACAACAACCAAAAAACAGGTTCTGTTGGTAACAATCTTAAAATATAAAGGCAACAAATATTTAAATAAATATAAATAATTAAATTATAAAAAGTAACAAGTTGAGTTTGAAATAACCATAACTGATAAATAAAATTTTTTTATAATAAAAATAATCTATAAATAAATAAAACCTTTAACAATTTAAAATTTCATGGATGGGGACAGTTATTCCTGTCCACCTAACCACCTAAGTCACAACTGGGAGAACGGAGTACGTGAGACTGGACAAACCTCCCATCCACTCTCTAGAGTTGAAGAGGGGAGATTTAAATCTTTGTTGCCTTTATATTTCATGATTGTTACCAACAATCTGTTTTTGGTTTTGTTTTTGTTGCTTAAGGATGGTTTCTTTTGTAGACTGCCTGATGATGAGGGCAACCTCGAAAGGCGGCTAGCTAATACAAATAAAAAATCTGTGAGAGGTCGGACTACATGTTATTTGACAACCTGTGAAATAATCACTTCTCATTACATCAGCCATCTTATATTTACAATTTGCTAAGTAGTGAAGCATGTTTCTGTCCCATGATCGATGTTGAAATTACACCCGTTGTTGCACTTTTCTGCTATTTACATTCCGTGTCCTTAAACTAATGCATCTGTCAGAATATAAAAATATGAATAATGATAAATTCTGATATTATTTTAAAGTGATTTTCGAGATGCCTAATTTTTGAGGAAGCATTTTGATAGCTATATTTGTAGATAGTTTTACTCCCCCAGTTATACGAAGTATAGGGGAAGTTATGTAATCGCTGAACAATTTCAGAAATATCATATTTTCCGACCTCTAGATTCTAAATATGAAAAAACAAAATGTCTGTCTGGGTGTCTGTGAACACGATAACTCCCTATAGAATGAATATATCAACACGAAATTTTATATTCGAATCCAAAACACCCAACAACAACATCTATTGATTTTCAGCGAAATGAACCAAAGGGAAGGGGGGATTAGGGCTGAGGCTCAATTCATAAACACTTATATCTGCCGATGTAATGAACGTATCAACATGAAAATTTATATTTGAGGTCAAATCCCAATGAGGACTTAACCTGTCGAATTGCAGCGATATCGGCTGAAGGGAAGAAGGGGTTCAGAGGAGGGGGCTCAATTCAAAAACGTTAATAACTGCCGACGTAATGAATTCATTGAGGATTAAGGAGCCGCTATTAAGTCAACTTGAATATTAGCGCAAACAGTCGACTGGGTTTTGGGGTGAGATAATTGGATCTGGGGAAGTACATTTCTGGTGATTCACAGACGACTTTTCTCTTAAAATTGAGTTTTATAAAAAGGCAGCCGTGTTTTTTCCCCTACATCCATTAAAACCCTTTTAGATTTGGAGGCAATTAAAGTCTAGACAAATGGGCGTATTTGTAGTGTATTTGGTTTTACGCCATTGGATTAACTTCTTGACGGGTGATTTAAGACAAAGCCTGATAGGATGGGTAGGCAAAGGAGAAATGCAGAGAGGGAAGTCTGTTTTATGGGACTTTAGAGAAGTGGTGCTAAGTACGAAGCATGTATAAGTTAAGTAGGTGTACTTACTTGAGGATTGTAGCGGTGTCTGCCGACTGACTGAGTCCACCTTGGTTCAGTCAGTGTCATGCCTCTCTCTTCCTCCTCATTCCTCAGGGTCACAGTCACTCTCTCTCTCTTTCATTCACCCAATCCTCTTCTCCCACCTCTTCTACCCTAACACCTTCTTATCTTTTATCAGACCTACGTAGAAAGTTCATTAACTTGTATTGGGAAACAATCCTTTTTTCTTATTGTACTTCCCCAGTTATATGAGGTATAGGGGAAGTTATATAATCGGACAATAATTTCATCTTATCCGACCTATATATTCCAAATATGAAAACAAAAAAATCTGTATGTGAGTGTGTCTGTCTGTGAACACGATAACTCCTGATAGAATGAATGTGTATCAACAAGAAATTTTATATGTGAATCCAGAATTCTCTAACGACGACACCAATAATTGTTTTTCAGACAATTATTGTTTTCTGTCAAATCGACCAATAAGGATAGGCTTATAATAAACACTCTAATTACTACCGACTGAATGTATTACGAAATTGCATATGTGTGACCAAAACACCTGTCTAATTTCAGCCAAATCGACCAAAGGAGAGGGGGGAGAGGCTTAAAATAAAAACTCTAATAACTGTTGATGTAATGAATATATCGACATGAAATTTCATATAGGAGGACATAACCTGAGGTCATAAAAAAAATAACAAAATATAAAACTGCTTATACACTATTATATATATTTTTTAGTCTTTAAGTTATTCAAGATATTTTAAAAGAAGATGGCCGCTTGATAAGCTGGAGTCTACTGATTAGGGAAACGCTATTATTTGAAGAGCAGGTAGTTTGTAACAAGTATCTGGCTGTGATTGGAACGTGCTCCTTCTTCTAAACATTACTATATCGAATGGTACTTTAAGTACTTTTCGTTGATTAGCAGGTTCTTTGTGTCCTTAAATCGACCGAGCAATGGTCTTATAATGGCTAGTTACACAATTCATATGTTTGTTTCAGTTTTCCTCTTGATCCGCTGAGACAAACTGCCTCCATTAGTAAATTTTAATCTTGAACCGAGAAAGGTCTCAGGTATAACGACCAACTGTCTCAGTTAATAATGACTTCTATACATTAGGGATTCCATAGTGTCTTATACGCACTATAGTGTACTATAACAATTGTTTCAATTTAACAATGACTTACAGTGGCGTTCAAAAGTATTTGCACAAGCAATATTTTACTCATAATCATAGTAAGGGACAACTAAAAAAATCATATAACTAGGTACACAAAAACGTTTTTTATTTAAGCATATATTTACGTAAAACCCGTTAATGCGAAATAAGAATACATATTTTTACAACAATTTTTCTTGAAAAAGCTCCGTTCAAAAGTATTTGCACATAATATAAAACTTGAAATAAAAATTATTATAAAATCAATAAAACAACCTATAATATTTTTAATACTTGGTATAAAGTCCATTGGCGTCTATCACAGCCTGAAGCCTCCTTGGCATGGAATTAACTAAATTTTTTATGAAGGTAATGTCAACTTTATTCCACTCGTCCAATAAAATGTCTTTTAAATTATTTTTTTCCTTAATTTTATGTTTTCGAATGTTAAGGTCTAAATAGTTCCAAACATGTTCTATAATATTTAAGTCTGGAGATTGTGGAGGGGTTTGTAGCATCCTGGGCGCATTATAAAGAAGCCATTCTCTGGTTTTATTGGCCTTGTGTTTTGGATCATTGTCCTGTTGGAATATAAAAATATTTTCCATATTCAATTTGATGGCACTAGCTCGGAGATTATGGCGCAAAATGTTGACGTAGGTATCAGCAGTCATGACAGATTCAATTGGGACAAGATTGCCTACCCCATTATAAGCCACACACCCCCAGACCATCACATGACCTCCACCATGTTTTATCGTAGGTGTGACATTAAGGCGTTTAAGCTCTTTATTTGGTTTTCGCCAGATATATTTTTTCCCGTCACTTCCAAAAACGTTAAATTTGCTCTCATCACTAAAGAGGACGCTTTGCCAAAATTCCATTGGCTTGTTGAGATGGGTTTTTGCAAATTCCAACCTTTTTTTCCTGTTGCCCTCAGATATGAAGGGTTTTTTCCTTGGAACTCTTCCATGAAAATCAGCTTTATAGAGCGCTCTTTTTACTGTTGATTCACTCACACGTTTTTCACAAGTCAATTCGACCTTATTGACTAATTGCCAACCACTTGTGGATGGGTGTGCCTTTACTTCCCCTACGATATCCCTGCACTCCCGTTGTGTCAGAGCCCTTGGTCGTCCTGTTCGTTGCTTATTTAACGTATTTCCTGTCTCCTCGAACCTTTTTATGACATAACGGACTGTAGAAAAATTTAAATTTGAAATATTCCCAATTTCACGGTAGGTTTTGCCTTGGTTTCTCAATAAAATAATATTTCCCCTTACTGCCTGGGATAACTCACGTTTCTTCGGTGCCATGTTGACTGAGACTGGATTAAAATAGTAGACTATTCTGAAGAATGTTAATCCCTAATTGAGTGAGAAAGGAAATGTAAACAAAAAGAGTAAACACACTCAGGTATAGAATTACTGTACTAATTAAAATAACCAGTATAATTTGTGCAAATACTTTTGAACGCCACAGTATATACTTTAAAATGTCTAAAGTTCTGCTTGGACTTACCTATAGCTAGTCCCTGTACATCGGTCCTTCTAACCTCTCCACTAACATACGAGTATGTCTTATTAGAGATGCTGTAATGTTTCGTCCTTGGTAGCGTGGTAATTAAAAAAATTATGTAAAATGTTAAATAAATATAAAAATATTAATTGAATTAATAATAAAATTAAATAAACAAATAATAACATTTAAATAAAATGACCACATTACATCTCTGGTATTTTACTAAATTTTGATTTCTACAATAGTTTCCGAAAAGAACCCTAATAAAATATATCAAAAGTTCAAGACGTGTAATTTTGAAGAAAGTGCACGTTTTTAAAAAAAAATTCAATTAACAAACTTTCCATTTGAATTTCTAACGAGATGCCATATTGTTTTTCTTAATTTTGCTAAAATGTTAAATCTAATCCAAAGGTAACAATTATCTTAGTGGGTTCACAGGGAAACGCATAGCATAGAATTAGAGAACAAATATTGGGTTTATTTACTTAAACCAACATTATAAAATTAGAAACTAAGATTGGAACAAAAATCAAACTATTTAAAAGAAAAATCTTACAAACTAAATTCTTAAAACTATTTAATTTTTTTTTTTCTTTTATATTTTATGTCCATTATTTATATCAATGTTTTATATTTTTGGGCATATATATTTTGTACATATAAATAAATAAAAGTACCTCCTTTGCGCATCTATTTCAATGTTATATCACACCTTTTTGGTTCACCATTCCTTAAGCCTAAACACTTTTCTCACTCCTAGCCTGTCCACCTTCACGTCTCATCTCACCAGACTTCCACAACATAGACTGGTTCACTCTAATTAGAACAGCTGATGGTCGTCTTTTGTTTTGCATTCATTGGTTGTTTTAAAACAAAACTTCATATATTTATTTACTTAATAATTTAGTTACTTCACTGTTTTTATACAAATAAATATAATTAGTTTTATAATATTAATAATTTGAATGTGTTTAATTGTATACATCGCAGTAGTTTGCTTTTGTTCTTATACAATCCTTTGAGTGTTCTTGATAATTTCACTATGTTCTCTAGTTTTGTAGCGTATTTAAGTTTAGTGTTGTGATTTGTTTTCTCTACTCTGCTTCTTCTTCTTCTTCTTCTTCGTGAGAGCGCCGGTAGCTCAGAGGTAGCATTTTGAGTCCATTTGAGCTCAATATCCCAGGTTCGAAACCCGGTCGAGGTCCTTAGGTTTTTATTAACTGGTAGGTGAGAAAACCGTCCTTCGTACGGGACGTTAAGCGATGGCCCCGAGCCTGAACGATGTAAAGTACTCGTTAAAGACCCTCCTATCCCAGGTGAATAGGCAAAATTTAGGACTTCCAGAGTAGAGTCGGGCTCTCTGGTAGTAGATATGTCCTCGTAATTAAAGCCCGGGGTCATAATAACTAACTTATTCTTCATGTGGCTCTACAGACGAAGACTGTCCCTGTTCTCCATTAGGCGTTGCAAATTATTATTGACCTAGACAAAACTTCAGAAAATGCATAATGAACTTCTGAAACATTACTGACTTACGTACTTAAAATATGTAGTTTTGACAGTGCTACATTGCTTTCAGTTCAACATCCTTCGTAAAACAGACAATCCTTCTGATTATGTCTCCAGTAAAACCTGATTCTCTATAGCCTATACAACCAAGATCAAATATTAAAACATTTCAGCACTTCCTCTTCTAACAATACCGTGAAGATCCTTGATTTTCGCTGAAACCAACGAACAGTTTTACTAAGAGTTCTTCCTCTTTTGTGGTAACTACCTAGTACAAAGATATATTATATCAAAGAAGAAAGAGTGGTCGGGGTGGCTAAGCCACACTAGTGTTCAAGCCAGTTCTTTTGATCAGAGCTCACACAAGGACAGACTGCTCCCACACCAACCACAGTCACCGACCATCAACCACCCATCGCCCTCGCTGTACAGAGGGATTTTTTTTTTATATATCAAAACCATAATTATCTTCCCAAGAACATATTTCATACAATATACTGATATCTGGGAGATATTCTATTTTTATTACCTACTTTACCTGAAATGATTAAGTTAGTTAGTTATTGTGGCTCATGCCCGGACTTCAACTACGAAGTCATAATCGCCTATTAGAGCAACGAAAGAGCGCTCTGGTGGACATGAGCTCGACTCTCTAGTGGGAGTCCTAAATTTTGCCTTGGGTAGGAGTCTTTAACAAATACCTAACGTACAGGCTCGAGACCATCGCTTAACGACCCGTACGAAGGAGAGCGTCCTCAAGGCTTTTTCACCTCCCAGATAAATCACATAAGGATCTCGGCCGGGTTTCGAATCCTCGATCTTGTGCTCAATAGACAAGCACGGTAACTATGATCTACCGGCACCCTCGAGATTGATAGCACTCTTTGATAAGATAGTACAGATAATCCTCATTAAAGCTAATTCGAATGTTCGTTGTAAGAGAGTTTGTTATAACCGAAGTACCATCCGGTGACATATGTATTTAGTACTTTGTTATACCTGCAGTATAAGGTGCGAAAATCCGAGATCGAGGTTTCAACTGATTTTTACGTTTCAACGTATATTTTACGTTCCCTGAATAAGTTTTGACCATTTTCGCGACGATGTCTTCTTTCCGTGTGTGTGTCCGTGAGTATGTGATTGAAAAGTTGTGAGCTCTCTACCGCAAAAGGCGATTGTGGATATTAACTTGATATTTAGAATGAAGGGGTTTCATACGCTAACTTAGATCTGATTAGATTTTGTCCAAAATCGGGCGAAAATTGAGACCACTCTACTTTGGGACCTAAGTACATTTTAAAAGTTACCGCTTATGTTTATGACCTAATCAAAAATATTTTCAAGTAATAGTTGTAGAGAAAACTGAAGTACAACGCCGGCCTTTCATCGAAAAATTAAAAAAGGTAGCTTAGAGATTAGTGGTAGGTGAAGAGAATGAACAGTCGCCCCTCAAGCCAGTGTCTAAAATGGCGAACAGCTGTCTATATATGCTGCAAATAACTCTTTGTTCATTCTTTTTTTTATTGAAACCTTGGTGGAGAGAGCTTTGGGGGGGGATGGCGGGGGGGGGGGGGGGGGCTTGAAGGGTTAGGGGAGAAGCTTGGCTTTATAAACATTTGAGCTCTAACTCCAAGTCTCTAGCTGTAATAGAGGCCGAGATCCGTACACAGGCTCTGGTGAAACCTGAATGATCTTGGAGACAGACGGCTTACCCGACTTTCACCAAACGTGGCTAAGAAACATCTCGCAAATACCAGCTTTTGAAACCAAAAAAACCGCTTTGAAATCGGTTCAGCCGTCTTGGAGCTACAATGCCACACACAGGCAAAGGCAAACTTATAACAGCCCTCTTTTTGCGTCGGGGGTTAAAAACTTAAGGGTTGTCAGAATATAAAATGAATGCTAGTCCTTAATCGGTTCATCGGATTTTCATGATTTCACAAATAGCATCCTTATAAGCCCCGTTCAAACGTAGACCATGTGACATCACCAAATTTTAAATGGAAAAGAGATTGCGAGGGAAGAGGGACCATATCATGAAATAGGTTTGAAAATCAAATTCCCAAGTTTTTAATCATGATTATTTGATATATTATATACTGGGAGGAAGGGGAGGGGGAAGGGGCTGCTGAAATAGGTTTCCAGTTTTGGATTGAACATTAAGTTACTATTCTGCTTAAAGTTACTCTGGGAGAAGCCCGGGAACCTACTAGCCTAGTATAGATTCAACCATTCAGAGGACGGAGTGGCCCGGGCTTGGTGCCCCCCCCCAAGCCCGGGCCACCGTCCTCTGGATGGTTGAATCTATACTAGGATATATGTCATAAACCTAACCTATATATATGAAATTTCTCCATAATATCAATGGAGTCAAAGACATTCTTGTTATATGTGTTGTCAGAAAAACCCATGAATGAAATAAGTTCATCTGAAACCACTTCCTCTGTGGTTTTAACTAATTTGTGTAAGTATTTAATGATTTCCACTAATTGGATTTATTGCTTTAGAATTATTTTCTTTACATTTATAGTCCGGATATTCCCAATGATGCAGGCTACCAGAAATAAATTTAAAAAAAGTCGTCGGTGAATCACCGGCAAATTATTTAATCAATTATGTTTTCGCTCTCTCTAAAACCAATCGTCCATTTGGTATAAAAATCAATAGTTGACTTATAGGGAGACTTGTGAATGCACTTACTAAATGTTGTGTCGATACATTCATTACTTGGGCAGTATTGAGTTGAGCCCCCCAGATGCCTCCATTCCCTTGCCTATTATGGGGATCATATGTTTCAATAACCACTGTAGATGGCCTCGAGACCTACTAGTTAATATGCCATAGCTTTCTTTTATCATTTAACTAATTTATTTTTTATACATTTTAATTTCTATTTCTCTCATGAGCTCATATGCTAGATAATGGAGTGTCATTAATGAATGATTTCTCTTTCAATACCCAAAACATTTATTTATACATGTATCACATTTGCTTGTTATATACTGTATAATTTAAAAAAAAAAAATTTAATAATGGTTGGTTATAAGTGCATATTTGGGGGGAAGGGATAAGAGCATTGGACACTTAGGTCCCTAGGTGCAAAACACCAGCCCATTTTAAGTGAATATTTTATCTTTGTTTTTATAATAATATGTATATGTTTTTATTTGAGGGATTCGTCTTCGAAATTCTCTAAATCCTTTATGGGATTGGTAACCCAAGAATTCTTTCATGCCATTTAAAACAAGGGAAGGTGAGGACAAATTTTCCCATTTAATGGACTTTCCTTTTAAAAAAAAATAATGCTATATTTCCAGGGCAGGTGCATATATATATTTTTTTTATTTATTATTTTTTTTGTCATTTGACAGATAATATTATTTATTGAGGAACAAAATACAAAAACATTTTAGAATAATGGTCATTTGTCATTAAAACTAGGTCTTGAGACGTAACGGAATTTTCTGTCCAGCAATCAACTGTAAAGTCCTTCATACAATTCTTACAAATCGATGTCGAAAGACTTGAGTAAGTTAATTAGAAAAATATTATAGAAAAGTGTTGTAGAAATTACAACAGAGTCAGGGATATCCAGTAAATCGTCATAATTATACTTGTCGGAAATATAATGAACAATATAATTAGAAAATATTTTTGGATAGCACTGACCGCTTTTGTGTAAGTAGCCTTTGACTTGTTGACTTTCTTATACCATTAGTATAAGGAAGCATTGTAATCGTGCGAAAATACGAGATCGAGTTTCAACTGAATTTCACGTTTCCAGGTCCCCTGAATATGTTTTGACCATTTTCGCGATGATATCTGTCTATGTGTCCGTGTGTGTGTGATTGGAAAGTTGTGAGCGCTCTACCGCAAAAACGATTGTAGCTATGAACTTGATATTTGGAATCAACGGTTCACATGTGTTAACTTAGATCTGATTAGATTTTGGCCTAAATCAGCCGAGACCACTTTACGCCGGGATCTAAGTACATATTAAAAATTACTGCTTATGTTTATGACACAAACAACTTGTCAAATAATGGTTGTGCAGAAAACACAACATTGTATAAAAAACAATTTTTCGCAGGTCGTTAGGTTTTTGAGATACAGTCTTGAAATGTAATTTTGAAACACATATTTTTACACGTTTCCTTGACTTACACGAAAACAGTTAGTCGTATCGAAAAATTGGTTTTTACCAAACATGTGTCTTATAAAATTTTCAATCGCAATACATCCTTGGATTTGAGATAAAAACAATACGACAAAAGTTATTCCGTAGAAAATATTTTAGGTTAGGTTAGGTTTTATGATTCATGCCCCGGCTTGATATTTTAAAATAATGTTTAAATTGTATCGCCTAGCAACGAATTATAAAATATTTTTTTATTATTGGTGAGGGCGCCGGTAGCTCAGTGGTATGCTTATTGAGCTCAAGATCGTCGGTTCAAGACCCGGACGAGGCCCTTAGTTTATTTTATCTGGGAGCTGAAAAAACCTTGAGCACGCCGTCCTTCCCCGGATGGGACGTTAAGCGATGGTCCCAGCCTGTGCGGTGCCAGGTATGTACCCCTCACTAGATGAATAAACCTAGGAAGGCAACATTTAGAACTCCCACAGTGGAGTTGGGCTCATGTCAACCAGAGAGACGAAAGAGCGCTCTGGTAGTAATTATTTTCTTTCGTTTTTTCTTAACTTTCCCAGCAATTAGAAGTATAGCAGAAGTTACGTCAACAGTCACGATAACTCTGGTCAGCGAACACGATAACTCCCGATAGAATGAATGTATCGACATTAAATTTTATATGTGTATCCAGAATCCTCTAAAGACGACATCGAATGATTTTCAGGAAAATCGGCCAAGGGGAAGGGGGGGATTAGGGGGAGGCTTAACACAAAAAATCTAATAACTGCCTGAATATATTGACACGAAATTTCATACTTAGGTTCAAAGCCTTATGAGGAAAACACGTATTCATTTTCAGCGGAATCAGTCGAAGGAGTCCTTATAACTGCCAATGTAATGAATATATCGACATGAAAATTTATATCTAAATTCAAAGCCATATAAGGCGACACCTATTAATTTTTAGAGGAATCAGCCCAAGAGAATGGCGGATTAGTAAGGGGGCTCAACTCAAAAACCCTAATAACTGTCGATGTAATGAATTTATCGACCCACAATTTAGTATAAAGATTTAGGAGCCCCTATGTTAGCCGACTATTGATTATTAACGAAAACGGTCGACTGGTTTTGGAGAAGGAGCGAAAAATGAATTGATTAATTCGTTCTGGGGAAGTATATTGTCGGTGATTCACCGATGACTTTCTTTCTATTTATTTGTAATGAGGGGGTCGGAAAACATGAAATTCCATTGGAAACTCCATTAGATATGAATGAATAATGGTGGGTGGGTGATATTCAGTATTACGTAGACAGGAAGGACGTTAGGCAGCAAGGTGATCCGGTGGGGAGCCTCCAGCCTCCAGCTCCGGTTTCCTGCCCTCCAACAACTAGGCAACCAGGCTCACAATCACGCTCTACTCCAAGTCTACATTCCTTGGAGGCTTGTCAACTATTTTTGAGTCTCCAGAAATGATTTTTTCCCCTCCAAAATAATAACAACTATTGTGGTTAATAGAAAGAGGTTTTCGTGTTAAGTGTTAAACTTAAATAAATGATAAATAAATAATAATTAATAATAATGAAATGAACAATAATAATTAAAACAAAAAGAATAAATGATAAACAATAAATTACCGCATTTCCTGTAGAAATTTTATAACTGGTCTTTTACTAAATTTTGATTTCAACAGTAGTTTTTCGAAAAGGGCCCTAAAAAAGTATCAAAATTTCAAGACGTGCAATTTTGAAGAAAGTGCACGTATATTTTTAAAAAATTTCAATTAACAAACTTTTCATTTGGATTTCTAAAGAGATGCCATTTTTAATTGTTTTCAATAATATTAATTCTAATCCAAAGGTTTTCAAATAATCTTACTGGGCCAACAGGGAAAATGAATAGAATAGAATTTTCAAGAACAAATATTGGGTTTATTTTCTTAAATCTACATTATTAAAATTAAAAACTAAACATGGAAACAAACAAAAATCGAAAGAAAAATCTTACAAACTAAATTCTTAACACTATTTCAATCTTTTTTCTGTTTTATATTTTTTGACCATTCATTAAAATTCAAGTTATATATTTCTGGGCATATATCCTGTACATATAAACAAATAAAAGTACCTTCTTTTTGGATCAATTTCACCGACAATTCACTCCTATTTAGTTCATTACATTTTAAGCCTAAACACCACTCTCTATCTTTACTCAGACCAACTCCACTGCACCCAGACCTCGACTCTCTACACACACTAATAAAACAGCTGATGGCCGTGTTTTGTTTTTTACTGGCATTTGTTTTAAAAGAAATGGTTTCTTATTATTTATTTACTAATTCAGTTTTTTTTTATAGAAAAATAAATATAATTAATTTTTTTTTATTAATAATAATATAATGTGTGTATTATTTTTATACATCACACTATATCAGTTCATTTTTCAGTATCAGTCCAGCTCCCGCTGTGTACACAGGTATTTTGGTGCGCTCTGCCTTCTTATTCTCTTTAGACTTTACTTCCTCAGTCCAGTGTTCAGTTATTTATTTATTTTTGTCGTATACTTCTAATCCTTTCTGGAACCTATCATCTTATTATTTATTACTTCAATCTACATCCTCTTCATTTCTTTCGTTGCCTATCTGGTATTATTTAACTTTTTTTTTCTTTTTTTTCCTAATCATTATCAGTGTCACTCTTTGTTATTTAAAATTTTTACAGTAATTATTTTAATTTCCTCTTAAATTGTTTTCCTATCTAAATTCTTATATTTTATATAATTTTTTAAATTTTTATTAATTTTATTTTATTATTACTATTTGTTACTTTATTTTTTGTCAAATTATAAATATGGGCAAATGCTCAAAATGTCACATGACCGTGCCCCGCGACGGCTCTGGTATTGAGTGCAATTGGTGCTCCCACATTTTTCATGGGCAATGTTCGGGGCTCAAGGACACGGACATCCAATTTTTGAAATCACAAAAAAAATCTTGGAGTTGCCCGCAGTGTGCGGCGTCCAAGAGGGCAGTACCAGTTGACGAGCGTCCTGCCACTCCTCAGAAGAGCCGATCTGAAGATTCCCTCCTCAAAGAACTGCTCGTCAGGGTGACACAAATGCAGGAGGAACAGAGGGACTTGATAAGGACGGTGACTGCAAATGGAGAGGCCATCGTGGAAGTGGAACGGAGGCTCGGCTCCATAGAAGGGCAGTTTGCCGCTCTAGACGCGAGGTGTGGGACTCTGGAGCGGTCCAACCTAGAGCTCAGCACCAGAGTGGTAGACCTCGAGGCCAGGCTTAATAAGGTTGACCAAGATAGCCGAAGGAACATCCTGGAGATCAGGGGGATCCCGGTAAGGCCAGGAGAATCACCTGAGAGCTTGGTCTCCAACGTCGGACTCGGACTAGGGCTCAGGCTGGTCCCAGAAGACTTGGACTACGCATTCAGACAAAGAACCCGACCGACCACTGAAGACTCACCGCAACCACCGGCCATCATAGTGCGGTTTGTGCGCCAGTCCGTCCGGAATGAGGTGATACGCCTGAAGAAAGTGAAGCGAGACTTTGGGACGCGGCACCTCGGCTGGACGGACAATGACAATCATATGATATATATAAATGAATCGTTGACTCTCCATAATAAAAAAATGTACGCCGAGGCTAGACGGTTGAAGAGGGAGGGTAAGGTGAAATTCGTCTGGGTGAACGGAGGCAAGGTCCTCGTCCGTAAGGATGTAGGACTGCCCGTTGTTATTATCTCTAAGCCTCCCGATTTGAATCAATTTATTTAGTTATTCTTGTTCCGTTCGCTCCCCGTTTCAAACTGACCCCCTCCACCTGGCTCCTCCCCTCTCTCCCACTCTCTCGTTCCTCCACCACGCCCTCCCCCCTCCACTTCATAATATCTCAGGCTGTCCTAGCCTCTCAGCGTACATTCATTCCATCCGTTATTATTTCTTAGTTTTCTATTATAAGCCCTTTTTGAATTTTGTTTTTTGTTATTCTTCTTTTTCCTTCTTTTCTTTACACATATGTAAGAGGAAGTCGATGCCTAGCCTTGGTCTATTCATAAATATTTATATAATTTTACTTGATGTTTTGTTGTCTCCTAATTTCTCTCCTTTACCTCCCTTCCTCACCCCTCCCTCTACTTTGTCTGTGTCCTTTCTCATCACCTCTCATGACATATAATACCCTTCAATGTTGCCATGTTAATGCCCAGTCCCTGCCAGCCCATCACGATGAGTTCTCCGATTTCCTCCACTCAAATAGCTTCCATATCATCGGCATTTCTGAGAGCTGGCTCAAACCCTGGATCCCCTCCTCCTTCGTCTCTCTTCCTGACCACCATCTATTCAGAAACGACCGGCTAGACAGACCTGGCGGTGGGGTTGCTATTTTTGTCCATCACAGCCTCAAGTGCCGTCGTCTTGACTCCTCATCATCCCCGCCTTCTTCTTCCCAAGTTGAATTCCTCTTCCTTGAAATACATATCGATTCCACCAAACTTCTTTATGGAGTAGTTTACCGACCTCCTAAAGTCCCTTTTGACCCCACCTTTGAGTCTACTCTCCTCCGTCTTATTCCCCTCTATAGTTGCATCCTGATCTCCGGTGACTTCAACTCCGACCTCCTGTCTCCTGCAGCTCCCAACTCCAAGTATCTCCTGGACCTCTGCTATTCTTTAAACCTTTTCATAGTTCCCTACGCCCCGACTCATCATACCCCTACTTCTCACTCCTGGTTGGATCTCCACCTGGCTGACTCCCAACAGAAGATTAGTTCCTCCGCCCAACAGCCAGTTCCCTTCCTTTCTGCTCACGACCTTATCCAAATCTCGTACGACATACCATCTCCTCACCTTACTCCTAGATCTTTACTCCTCCGAAACCTGAAGTCCTTAACCTTCGAGACGCTCCAAGAGGACCTTGACGCAGCGGACTGGCAAGCTATCTTTGATCTGGCCTCAATCGACGAGAAGGTGAATACTTTCAACCAGATCCTCCTGAAGCTGCTCGACAAGCACGCTCCTCTGAAGATGAGGCAGCTCAGACGACCCCCGGCCCCATGGATAACCCCAGAGATCAGGGAAATCATGAAGGAACGGGACTCTGTCCGAAGGAGGTTCTACCGATCCAAGTTGGACGTCGACTACTCTTCCTTCAAAGTCCTGAGGAATTGTGCCCAGTCGCTGATCAGGGCGGCTAAGTCAAAGTTCCTTCTGAATCTGATAGCGGAGGCACCTAACGCCAAGTCAAGATGGGCAGCTCTTCGGAAGCTCTCGTTAGGTTCCCCCAAAAACCCTCCTTCTCCTTCAATCTTCTCTCCCGACACACTTAATTCCTTTTTTGTCTCCCGTCCTATTCTTCCACTAGCGTCTCCAGCTGAGATTACATCTCCCCAGCCCTTCGATTCAAATAATTTTTTCTTTTCATATATTTACCCTGACACTCTCCTAAGGATCATCCTTAATAGTGGCTCTAATGCCCTTGGCCCTGACGACATCCCGCTCCTCTTCCTTAAAACTTGCTTACCAGTCATACTCCCAGTCCTCTTACATATCTATAATTTCTCCCTTCAAAACTCCGTCTTCCCTTCCGCCTGGAAAGAAGCATATGTACTTCCTCTCAACAAAGTCCCTAATCCTGAAGCTCCTAAAGACTTTCGCCCTATCTCCCTTCTGTGTTCCACATCCAAACCTTTAGAGCGTATAGTTCATTCCCAAATCTCAGATTTCCTTCTTACCAACAAACTCCTCGACCCTTTCCAATCTGGTTTCCGACCCGGTTATGGGACTCAATCTGCTTTACTGAAACTAACAGAAGACTTCCGACAGACCATTGACGCTAGACAACTTACTCTGCTAGTACTGTTCGACTTTTCCAAAGCCTTTGACTCCGTGGACCACTCCATCCTCCTCTCCAAGGTGGCCAGTCTCCCTCTCTCCAATAATGTCCTCCTCTGGCTCCAGTCCTACCTTGCAGATCGTTCCCAGTCCGTCAAGTTCCCCAACTCTCCCGCCTCATCCTCGCTTCCTCTCCACTCAGGAGTTCCTCAAGGATCCTCTCTTTCCCCGCTCCTATTCTCCCTTTTCCTATTGGATCTTCCTCCGCACATAAAATTCTGTAAATACCACCTCTACGCGGATGATCTGCAGATTTATTTATCCTTTCACCCCTCCAGTTTCCCTACCGCATACTCACAAATATCTGATGACATCAATTCCATATCCTCCTGGGCCAAACAGAACAAACTCCTCCTTAATCCTCACAAGACTCAAGCGATAATATTAGGTAACAAAAAACTTCTCAATAACTTAACTGACACCCCTCTCTTGACTCTGGACAACACCAACATTAACTACTCTAGCAGAGTAAAAAACCTGGGTATCATCCTCGACCAAACCCTTTCCTGGAAAGACCACGTATCCTATATTTCCCGTAAATCGTTCCAATCTCTTGCACAATTTAAACGTTCCCGTCACTCTCTTTCTCATAACTCCCGGAAACTCCTCGTATCATCCTTTGTTTTCCCCCATTTCGACTACGGGTGCCAGGTTTATAATGATCTGAGTAAGGGACTCGATATCAAACTCCAGCGAATCCTGAACGCTCATGTCAGATTTGTTTTCGATGTCCCTAGAGACGCTCATATTTCGCCCTGGTACTCCGAGTTGAAATGGCTCAAACCCTCCTACCGCCGAAACTACCTCCTAGGCTCCTTCCTCTTCCTAATGCTTAAATCCAAAGAACCCTACTACCTCTACCAAATGTTTCAATTCCAGTCCTCGGTTCAACAGAGACACACTAGATCCCGTCCTTCAGACCTCTTCATCCCCTCCCATCGCTCCTCAGCCTTCCACAATTCATTCCTTGTCCAGGCCTCCACTCTTTGGAACTCCCTGCCTCCCCCAATCCGTCACTCTCCTTCCGTGGCTTCCTTCAAATCCTCACTATTCCAATTCCTCTTCACCAAACAATCCACTCCTCTTTGATCTCTCCCCCGTATTCTCTAATTCGTCAACCTTAATTATCTAATCATTCTAATCACTTTTCCCCCGCCTTTTTTTTTTTTTTTTTTTTTTTTTTTTTTATCTCTTTCTTGTCTTTGTCATTCTCTAGTTTTATTATATTTTTTTATCATATTTTCTAAATTATTCGTTCATAATCAATAATATTGATTTTTGGCTCATTTACACATTAATATATTTTTATTATGCATTTATTTATTTTTTATCTTATCTTATTTTCTGCTTTCTTAATTAATTTTATTTTTAACCTTGGCTGGGCATCCTTCCTTCTCTTTTATAATCAACCACCGTACTATGCTCGGTCGATTTATATTTATTTATATTATCAATTTTATTTCTTTCTTAGTTGTATAGATTTGCTTTTTTTCTTTTTTACTTATTCTCTTTTATTTTTGTAGATACTTTTATTTATTTTGTTTCATCATATAGAAGTTGTTAATTTTATGTTTTTTCCTGTTTTTCTATTTCTTGTTTATCTATTTTTTAGTTGTATAGTTTTTCTCCAATGTAGCACTAATTTTTATTTACCTACCTATATTTTTATTTCTGTTCTGATACTATATTTCATTGTTTCATTTTCATCACTCTCTGTATGTATTTATTCTTAGGGGACCTCGGTCCCAGAATAATAAAATTTATTTTCATTTCATTTCATTTTCATTTTTTTTCATTTTTTTTGTGGCTACATCTCCCCTCTCCTAAGTTCGTTCAAAATGAACGGAGAACTTGTACATGACCGCCCTGGCCTTGAAGTAGAGGCCCTTGTCACATTGTACTGGGCACTTACACCTCCAGTATCCTTCTTACCGGCAAGCTTAGCTTGAAACTTCCACAGCTATAGTATAGGGGAAGTTATGTAATCGGTGAACAATTCGATGCAGAGTTTCATGTTATTCCGACCTCCTGATTTCAAAAATGAAAACAAATATAATTTCTATCTGTCTATGTTTCTGTGTGTGTGAGTGCCTGTGAAAACTATTACTGCCGATAGAATGATTATATCAACACGATATTTTATTTGTGCATCCAGAACCCTCTAAGGACGACACCTATTGATTTTCAGCCAAATCGGCCAAAGGGAAGAGGATTAGAGGGGAGGCTTAATACAAAAACTCTAACAACAGCCATTGTAATGAATGTATTGGCACGATTAGAACAACACGTATTATTTTCATTTAACGGAATCTATTTTCATTTAACGAAATCGGCGGAAGGGAAGAGCGGTTGAGGAGAGAGGGCTTAATTCAGAAACCCTAATAACTGCCGTACTGTGTGATAAAACCAATTATTATGATTTGTATAAAAACAGCTATTGGGAGTGAAGTAAATTAATTAGTAAATAAATATACAAATATGGACTAGTTGCATTTTGTTTTAAAACGAAATGTGAACAACCAATGAATTGAGAACAAAAGACGACCTTCAGCTGATTTAAATAGTCATGAAACAGTCAAAGTTGTGTTGTGGAAGTGGACAGCCCAGAGAGAGATGTGTTTTTAAGGTTAAGGTTTGTAGTGAACCAGTCTGAGTGAGAGAAGATGTAGAGGAGACAGTGCCGGCCTGAGGCAAGTTTTAGGGTGGAGCGAGATCCAATTATGGCGCCCCCCTTGCTTGCCCCTAATATATACCAGTTGTGCGTGCAAGCATGGAACTTGGAAGATCCCGACATCTTAAGTTTCTGTCTAATTTGTCGATTGAAAACAGCCATGCTCGTTGGCACTGTAGTCTTCAGGGTACCTATAGGAACAGTTGATGTAGAATGACAAACAAAATATATAGGAATTAAGGTACATTTATTTATCACAAAAATTACTTTTATAAAGAGATCATTCATTTGTATTATTTTACTAACTAATAAAACAAAATTTAGTCAACATTCATTGATGAGATCAATAAGCATAACCAACTTTGGTACTGGTACTTATTATGTTCACAAATTAATGTAACAATGGTCATTCACATACCATACTACCCACACGCTCACAATCAAAATATCGAAAAGCGAAAAAAATATTTTTTTCTTTTATTTTTCTTTACCACTGAGGCGCCCCCTGGGACTTGGCACCTGAAGCGGCCGCTCCGTTCGCCCTAAGGTAGGGCCTTTTTATTTCATATGGCCAAAATATAAAAGAATTATAAATACTGGCCACTATAAAACATAAAAAATATTGATATAGTTTTAAGTAATTAGTTTGTAAGATTTATTTTTGTAAAATAATTTCATTTTTCTTATTTTTAATCTTAGTTATTCAATTCATAATGCAGGTTAAGAAAAAATAAACCCAATATTTGTCCTGTAATTCTATGTTATTCATTTTCCCTGTGAACCCAATAAGATAATTTATACCTTTGGATTAGATTGTACATTTTTGCAAATTTAGGAAAACAAGATGGCATCTCTTTAGTGTTTTCAGAAGAAATCGAAGTGAAGAATTTGTTAATTGATTTATATAAATTATCTGAGTTAGTCGTTAGTTAGCTAGTTAGTCAGCATCCAACTAGTCTCTGATTGATATGTGTCCATTTATTTGACCCCTTCTAGTTTCACCACCTGAAGATGGCAAATTGCTGAAACTAGTTGTGGTAAAAATGAAATATAAGTTGGATACATCTGTATTACTTATTTGTTTTAACATTTATATTGTCTAATTTCGGAAAAATATATACATATAGTAAAATGGTTTCGGCTCACTCCAGCGTTGTTCAACAATAACACTAAGTAAGTGTGCTTAGTTGGCATATTTATATAATTCTGATACTTCTGAATCTCAAGAGAAGCCCCATAGAGGAGGGAAGTCTACTGTCTAAAAGGGAAATATGTGAGTTGAAACATCTAGTTCAAGAAATATATAGCAATGTGAAAAAATAATACAAGGTAAAAAATGATATATTATAGTGATATCGATGTATCATTCTGAATATTAGGAGAGGCTCCTTTGGTAGCTCTGAGAAGGGCTGGGGATGACTGAGACATGAGAAAGACTGGGGTATTTCCTGGCTGTTCTGAGGTAAGGTACAGCCACATTCTTGGAAGGCCGGATGACAGTTCTCCTTGACTGGAACAGGGGCTCTTCTTGTCTGGGACCTGTTGTTGGTTGGTTTTTATTAAAAACCAATTTATTAAGAGATCATCACCTACTACCAGAGCGCTCTTTCGGACATGAGCACGACACTTCTATGGCAAAATCCTAAATTTTGTCCACCCTAAATTTTTATTCACCTAGGGTAGGGTTCTTTAACGAGTACCCTAGTAAAGGCTCGGGACCATCGCTTTACGTCCCATCCGAAGGACGGCGTGCTCAAGGGTTTTCACTTCCCAGATAAAAAAAACCTAAGGGCCTCGGCGGGGTTCCAAACCCACGATTTTGAGTGCAAGCACGCTACTTCTGAGCTACCGGCACCTTCACTGTGTGCTCTTTAATGACTCAATTCGGAGGGGGGAAACAATCTATTTATATATTCCCCTGGAAAAATAGCGAACCACCTGTTAGTGACACCTGTCTCCGCTAGGCAGGGGTTAGTTTCACTTGGTACCGCTAGGCTGCACGCTGCCTGGGTAAATTCCCCTCTCTGTCCATCTTGTATCAATATATTATTTCATATTGCCATTATTTCATTTATTTACTGTAATAAATAAATAAATAAAGGACAATATGAAATAATATCGTATTAATAAGGGAGAGAACAAAAATGAAGTAAATAAATGTGTACATAATAAATGAATAAAACAAACTTATTTTTTGAAATATTGTCTATTCCACTAAAGATATTTATAAAACTACCGGTTTCGGCCTCACATCAACAGTTCATAACTAGACCTGACGATGGTGTGAGGCCGAAACCGGTAGTTTTATAAATATCTTTAGTGGAATAGACAATATTTCAAAAAATAAGTTTGTTTTATTTATTTATTACACTATACACAATATGTCCGCGTTCCTCAACTTAGAAGTTGTGTACATAATATGTTCAATAAATAATACCCAATATATTATACAGAAAAAATAGTAATTATTGCTACTTGATTAATTTATAATACATTTACAATTTATCCATTAATTTATTTATTACTTTTCAGTTATTACATTTTTTTTACGTACACAACGGTTCGTTGACATCTTGCTACAGCCACTTCTATCTATTAACTTACATTATATATGTTATTGCTTTAATCGTATTTATTTATTTAAACTCTCAACACCTAATACCTTGATCCTAACGTACCAAAAAAAAAATAAAACTAAAATAATTATTCAAAATATAAATAAATTTAAAAAACATTGTAGTACAATTAACTCTTGCCCAACATTAGTGTTAGGCTTAAGAAGCGGAACTCCATAATGCGCTGGATTTATATTATGTATTTCTTTAAATGGACTGCATAAGTCGAGATGTGAATGTTCCACAGAATGAAGCCTATATGACTACAAAGTACAAGTAATTTAATACTTTAATAAAGTATATTTTAAGACCGTTTATACAATCGTCTTAAAGTAAATCTCCCAATGTTTTTCAAGTCATTCCACTTGAATCATATTAACTATAACTGACATTCCGATAATCGCCGCTTTACTGTAATGACATTTCTCTAATAAATTTCAAAGAGGAAAGTTAACATTAACCCTAAAAATAAGCTCCAGCTTACGATAATGTTAGAATGTATGTACATGGTATTTCTCCTGGTTAATAAGGTTCACCTTCCTTCATTGTAATTTTTATAAGATTAGTGTATTAACAATTAAATATTTAATCAGGATTTATAAAGATTATTTCGATTGGGATAGTCTGTCTCTATTTCTTGAGTAATGGGATTAGATGCATGGAAACGTTTGAATATGTTCTCTTATAATTTTTGTTGGCAGGCTAGTGCACTAACTTTCTCTTCCTCAATATTTTGTACATACTTTTATTTTTTATTTTCATTTACAGTAAAAAAGTACCTACTTATTCCCCGACGATTTTTTTTTTTGCTATTTTTAAATTGAATGTTGAATATTATTATTTTCCCTTTCATGGTAAACAGTTTTTCCCCCTTTACAGGCTCGATTAATTTGTTTACATTTACTTCTGCCAGACATTTTTAAAGAATATTTGTTGTCTTATACTTATATACTTTCATATTGGTAATTAACTTTACATTCTTCATTATAGTAGATATCAATATCACATAGTTGAGTCAGCTATGAAGCTTTTCACAAGAGTAACAACTCCTATTATAACCTCAAGTCAAAAACTGACCAAATACTCAAATTTCAAAAAATTGTTGGGCTACAGAAGGATAGGAAATAAAAATTGCCTTTACAGACGGTTGTATTTTGTTGTCTTTCCACTTATTTTTGTCCAGAAACCGTTTCAACACATCTGCGTTATCATCAGTGGATTACTGAGTAGTCCTTTAGCTTCTACGGTGTACAGGTGGGATATGCCATTTATGTTATAAATAAAATAGTTACGGCTACTAAATTTTAAAAAATCCTTCAATTTTTGTAAGTAAAGAAGTATTTTTACTTTGAGGATGGGAGTTGTATCCCAAAACGTTTATCGTTAATATCATCTAAGTCGATTCCACTTGAAATAAATTGGGAGATAATTAGCTGAATAAAATATTATATTATCCTCACGCAACCCTAAAGTATTATCGGCATTTCTCCTGAGATTTAAATATATTAATATGAATAACTTTATGAAATTACTAAATATTGTTCATTTGTTGTTATCAGAGGCAGCTGTGGCTGGTATGGAGAAATCGTACAGCGTGCCGGCGGGTATGGCTGCCGTCGTGATGACCAACAACAATGTCAGCAAGCCAGATTCCCATGAGATCAGGTCACATGACACCACCATCTCTATCACCGAGAAGAACAAGACGGCCCCCCTCCACTCTCTCAGATATTGGCTCCTCAGGGTAACCACAACACACTGTTTTTAATCATTTTCTCACTTCAACAACTTATTTCATTGGTATTATAATTCTCGACAACGTTCGAATTCATTCTTTGTTGCACATTTTCTCAGAAATTCTGGTCCAAATAGATGTACAGTAAAAATCGTTTATAAGAACATCCAAGGGACCGTCTGAACTTGGTTCTTAAACCCGATAGTTGCTATATCCGGTAATAATTTTTTTTTTGTTTAATTATCGATCCATTTCTTGAAAGTTGAAGCCTCTTTCCTGTGGAACTTTAAGGGGTTGAAATTAGCAACCGCATTTAGTAACAACAGTTTTGCAAAATCATTTGCTTTTGCTTGCAAAATTGGTCCATTTATCGGAATGTTTGCACTCCTTTGAACCTTGAACCACTGCAACAAAGCTTTTTCGACATCACCATGAGAACTTGTACGAATTTTTTTCCTGCTGGTACGATCGTTTTCGAATTCTTCTTTTAATTTTTGACGGTTCTTAAAAATGTTTGAAATGGTTAAGTTCATTCGACAAAGCTCCATTTTTTTCTCCATTTTCCATACGAAATTAAATGGAGTTTTTCCTCCACCGTAAAGGTTTTTCGTTTTTTTTCACTCATTTCACCGTCCTGTTTGAACAACTGCTGAGAGAACTGAGAGAAAATGTATAGTCAGAAAATAATGTAAACAACGACGGAAACTTTCCATGAAAATAATTGATTATGTTATTTTATATTTTATGTCTGAACTCATGAAGTTCTTATAAAAGGTTTGTTTTCTCAGAAATCCATTAACTTTATTGTAATCGATATGTTTTTACAACCGGTGTTCTTTTAAACGATTTTTACTGTATATTGTTTCATTATTTAATTTCTTGAAATATATACATATATATACTTCCGTTAGTATAAGGAAGTATTGTAATCGTGCGAAAACCCGAGATCGAGTTTCCTTAATTTATACGAATGCGGTTCGTTCTATCGAAAGATTGATTCTTACCAAAAATGTTACTAACGAAATCCCTTCAGATCTGCAATAGGACCAATACGAACAATGAATGAAATTCCTTAAGAAATATTTCTAAGTAATATTTAAAATGAAACGCATAGCAACAAATTTTATTTACGAATATATTTTTATAGTTAGTTATTATGACTCATGCCCGGGCTTTAACAACGAGGTCATATCGCCTACTACCAAAGCGCTCTTTCGTCACTCTAGTGGACATGAGCCCGACTCTACTGTGGGAGTCCTAAATTTTGCCTACCCTAAATTTTAATTCACCTAGGGCAGGGGTCTTTAACGAGTACCTGATATCGTACAAGCTCGGGACCATCGGAAAGACGGCGTGCTCAAGTTTATTTTACCTCCCAGATAAAATAAAGTAAGGGCCTCGGTCGGGTATCGAACCCACGTTCTTGAGCTCAGAAGACAAGCACGCATACCACTGAGGTACCGGCGCCCTAATTTTTATTATAACTTTTTATTGAGAAGGAGGAAAATAAATATAATATATGTGATGTGGCCATAACAGGACTTTCTTATACCAACCACTTTTGTACAATCACTCTCCTTCCCCCTCTCAAATTCATTTTATACTAGCATGACTGGGTATATAAAAGTGACTCTCACAACTACGCTGTACAATGAAACGAAGAGAACCACTGACGCCAACACATTATTTTTATATACACATTAATGCCAGTATGAAATGAATTTGAGATGGGGAGGGAGGGTGATCTGCACAAAGGTGGTTGTTATATGAAAGTGACCCTCACAACTACGCTGTACAGTGAAACGAAGAGAACCACTGACGCCAACACATTACTTTCATATACACATTAATGCCAGTATGAAATGAATTTGAGATGGGGAGGGAGAGTGATCTGCACAAAGGTGGTTGGTATATGAAAGTGACCCTCACAACTACGCTGTACAATGAAACGAAGTGAACCACTGACGCCAACACATTACTTTCATATACACATTAATGCCAGTATGAAATGAATTTGAGATGGGGAGAGAGAGTGATCTGCACAAAGGTGGTTGTTATATGAAAGTGACCCTCACAACTACGCTGTACAATGAAACGAAGAGAACCACTGACGCCAACACATTACTTTCATATACACATTAATGCCAGTATGAAATGAATTTGAGATGGGGAGGGAGAGTGATCTGCACAAAGGTGGTTGGTATATGAAAGTGACCCTCACAACTACGCTGTACAATGAAACGAAGAGAACCACTGACGCCAACACATTACTTTCATATACACATTAATGCCAGTATGAAATGAATTTGAGATGGGGAGGGAGAGTGATCTGCACAAAGGTGGTTGGTATATGAAAGTGACCCTCACAACTACGCTGTACAGTGAAACGAAGAGAACCACTGACGCCAACACATTACTTTCATATACACATTAATGCCAGTATGAAATGAATTTGAGATGGGGAGGGAGAGTGATCTGCACAAAGGTGGTTGGTATATGAAAGTGACCCTCACAACTACGCTGTACAATGAAACGAAGAGAACCACTGACGCCAACACATTACTTTCATATACACATTAATGCCAGTATGAAATGAATTTGAGATGGGGAGGGAGAGTGATCTGCACAAAGGTGGTTGGTATATGAAAGTGACCCTCACAACTACGCTGTACAATGAAACGAAGAGAACCACTGACGCCAACACATTACTTTCATATACACATTAATGCCCGTATGAAATGAATTTGAGATGGGGAGGGAGAGTGATCTGCACAAAGGTGGTTGGTATATGAAAGTGACCCTCACAACTACGCTATACAGTGAAACGAAGAGAACCACTGACGCCAACACATTACTTTCATATACACATTAATGCCAGTATGAAATGAATTTGAGATGGGGAGGGAGAGTGATCTGCACAAAGGTGGTTGGTATATGAAAGTGACCCTCACAACTACGCTGTACAGTGAAACGAAGAGAACCACTGACGCCAACACATTACTTTCATATACACATTAATGCCAGTATGAAATGAATTTGAGATGGGGAGGGAGAGTGATCTGCACAAAGGTGGTTGGTATATGAAAGTGACCCTCACAACTACGCTGTACAGTGAAACGAAGAGAACCACTGACGCCAACACATTACTTTCATATACACATTAATGCCAGTATGAAATGAATTTGAGATGGGGAGGGAGAGTGATCTGCACAAAGGTGGTTGGTATATGAAAGTGACCCTCACAACTACGCTGTACAGTGAAACGAAGAGAACCACTGACGCCAACACATTACTTTCATATACACATTAATGCCAGTATGAAATGAATTTGAGATGGGGAGAGAGAGTGATCTGTGCAGAGGTGGTTAATATAAGTAAGTCCTGTTATGACCAGATCACATACTTTTTATGCAAGGAAGTAAGTCTAATCAATAAAGGTTTTTTGCTGTTGATCAAATATTATTAAGTTCTTGCTGTGATTTTGGCAGCTTACTTACATAGTCAGAACTGTTGTCTCAAACAACAATCAGCTAACATGAAATGTTCTGAGCGGCGTGTGAGAGGAAGGCTACACTGCGGCAGATCCTCTTGACCACATTAAATGTTGTCACCTTTGAAATTTTGTATCGGTACATTGATTATTATGGCAGTTATTAGAGTTTTTGAGTTAAGCCTCTCCCCTAATCCATTTTTCATATTTTGAATCTAGAGGTTGGAAAACATGAAATTTCATTGGAATGTCCTCATGGAATTTTTGACAGATTACATAACTTCCCCTATACTTCGTATAGCTGGGCAAGCAAACAGGATAAGAGAGGTTGCACAGAATCAAAATGAGAAGTAATAAATAAATAGTAAAAAAAGATGGAGAACTGAGCTTGTCCATGGACCAATCTGGAAAGTCACTTAATTACTTGATATCACATTCCTGCTTCACACGCACATGGAGCAAGGTTCATTTTTCATTTTTTGTTTGTAATAAATAATATATAGGTATTAAAATGATTTGATTTTAAAATCAGGGCCCTCAAGGTGGATAAGCTGCTGAGGAAAAAAAAATATATTTATGTATATATTCTGCTCAAATAATAATTTTTAAATGTCATTATTTTAATATTGCGAAGATTGTTAGGTAATAAACTGCGATTGTGTGGGCAGTTATTGGCGTGAAGATAGTAGCAGCAGATGATTTATTTGGGGGCGTTCGATGACAAGATGTTTCACTCGGTATAGTTTTGATGAGGCTTATCTTCAGCTCTTTTAGGACGGTTTCTATAGTCTTGTCGTCTACCAGCATCGTCTGTAGTTTTTATTTATTTTAATATTCTATTTTAATTGAATTGAATATTGCCAGTAAATATAATGGATATAAGTGAGAGAAAACAGTTTACATGTCTAGCAAGGTTTGGGGAGAACGCTAGAATGAGGAATTAGACTGATCAGGTGAGTTCCCTTCCCTTCGTCTCACCACCTCACTTACTCTCGCCGCCGCTACTTTCTGAATAGGCAGATCCAAAACAGGAAACATGTTCAACAACTTTCCAAAACAAACAGAAAATTATAGGCTATGTTTAACCTGAAAAGTACAAAACCCAAAAAGTTTTTAAAATATCGAATATACCAACAGCTTAAAAATTTAGTTAGTTATTGTGACTCATGCCCGGGCTTTTAACTTATAGGTCATATCGCCTCCTACCAGAGCGCTCTTTTGTCACTCGGGCTCTGGTAGACATGAGCCCGACTCTACACTATGGGAGTCTTAAATTTTGCCTACCTAAGTTTATAAACAAACAACCCGCGATCTTGAGCTCAGTAGGCAAGCCCACTACCTGCTCCCTCTAAAAAAAAATTGTATTTATAAATATTATTAAATTATTATTTTTTTTTTTTTTCTGTGCAAATAGAGTATGAAATGTAAAGAGACGGAAATTCAGGTGCTATCAGTTCACCAGAAGATGGAACCGAAAGAAGAAAATAGCCGGCCGCCCCTAGTGGAAGGAGACGAGCCCCAGCCTAAGTTCAACAGGCAGGCCATCCGCTCAAACTATATGGACAAGAGCATTGAGGCAAAGAAAAAGGTAATTTTTGTACAATTATTATCCAAAGTGGGAGCAATTAACCAAGTTTTTATTTAATTAAAGATATCTGTACATAATCAGCTGATTGCTTTCAACCCCTAAAAAAACAGAGGTTTATAACTCTCGAGTCCGCCATACTTCGGTTGGAAGGAACACAGTGAAATGGAATCCTTGTAACGGATATATGACGTCATTCCATCACGAGTAACAGGTGTTATTTCAAGCTATTCAACTAATTGTGCACAAAATTAAACTATTATCGAAAAATAGTTGTATAAGATAGGAATATTTTTCACAAAATAAGGATATTTCATAAATTGAACGCATGTTCTTATTTTTGAAACCCTTTCGGCCTCTTGCTGACCACTTACGAAACCATTCTATGGGCCATCTCAACAACCAGAAACAAAGTGACGGGTTTCTTGCTAAAGTTGCGATACTCGTACATTCGGAGGATTCCTTTCTTGTGATTTACCTTCACAGATGCGACATCATGTAGCCATGGAATCCATTCCACAAACTTAGGTTTGGTATCTGCTCCAAATTGAAAAAAAAAATTTTTTTTGTTGTTTGTTTTATTTTTTGTTACTCATGTCCGGGTTTTAACTATGAGCCCGACTCTATTGTGGAAGTCCTAAATTAGGGAGGTCTTTAACGAGTAGCTGACATTGCACAGGCTCGGGATCATCTCACTTAATGACTCTTCCGAAGGACGGCCTGCACAAGGTTTCTTTTTTTTCTTTCTCTCAGATTAAAAAAACTTAATACTTAATAGTAACTGTAATAATTTGAGGTTTTAATTTTTTTTTTTTTGTGATGCCTGGATGTAGGACGGCAAGATTATATGCTCTCTCATCGAATATGAGCTTGACTCTCCTATGGGAGTATAAATTTCGCCTAGCCAGGTATATTTCGGTAAGGGTTTTTAACGAGTAGCTGGCTCGGGACCGCTGTTCAACGTACTCAATATTTTTTATCTTCCAGATAAAAAAATTCGGCTAGGATCGAGACCGCAACCCTTAACAGATTGGGCAAGCATGCTACTCCTGTGCTACCGATGACCAAAATTTTAAAACATTAAATATGCTGCATTAAATTTTAAAACATTAAATATGCTGCAACCCCATCATTTATCCTTTGCTATTATTTTGTACATATTCATTTCTTTCCACATATTCATATATTTTGTATTACCTGTATACATGTATTCTTATTGTATTCTCACTTCTACTTATTGTTTTTGTACAGATTGTAGAATAAATAAAACATTAACTTTCAAAAAAAAAAAAAAAAATGATGGCATAAAGAAATGAATAAGAAGCCATCTTGACCATTTTATTTATTTTTCATAAGAAAACATCAAAGCAATTTAAATTTTAGTAATTGGCAGGTATTGTGTTTCTGGTTGTTTCATGAGTCTTCTCTGAGGTATTAAGTTGGTTTTCCGCTGCCGACAGGTGATCCGGATGCTGTTCGTGGTGGTGGCCGAGTTCTTCGTGTGCTGGGCCCCTCTCCACCTTCTCAACACTTGGTATCTCTTCAGCCCCGAGCTCGTCTATAGGTACATCGGCTCAACTGGAGTCTCCCTTGTCCATCTTCTTGCTTACATCAGCTCCTGCTGCAACCCCATCACCTATTGCTTCATGAACCACAAGTTCAGGATAGCTTTCATATCACTCTTTCAGTCTAGGTAAGTTATTACCCAAACTGCATATGGTACTATACATTAGTAGGGACTTAAAGATAAAAAACCCGAAAGCCTTGGCCGGATTTTGAACCCGCGATCCTGAGCTCAGTATGCAAGCATGCATACCACTGAGCTACCGCTACCAGCGCCCCCTGTATATTAATATGTATAGTATTGTTGGTGATACTGCAAAAGCTAACTACAGTGGAGTCCCGCTAATCCGGACTAGATGGGACCGGACCCCATCCGGATTAAACGGAATTTGCAGTAAAATGCACATGATAAATATTTTATATGTATATAGATCTAAATTTTCGACCTACGAACTGAGATAGGGTTAACAAAACAAAACATCTTTGTGATTAAAACTGAAAATTTATTTATTGTACAGTACAGTACTACTGTACAAAACAGAACACGGTACATTAATGTTATAATGTAAAAATTAAGAATTTTAAAAACGAAATATGTAAACGTTAAATTCTGAACAGGACTATAAAATAAAACAATGTACAGTACGTAATGCAAACAAGAATAATAATTTTAGACTCACTGAAAAAATTCCGTAATGTTTCTTTTGCTTTAAAGAAGACCGACGTCGTTTTGCCGTACGATCTTGTAGGCGCCTCAAGGTCAGTAGTCAAACCCTCTCTTTCAATTATTTTCATACTTACCGCTCGCTAAATTAAATTTTTAGTTTACTAAATCTTAATTCTTTTTTTTTAAAATCCCGACCGGATTAACCGGATGTCCGGATTGTATGTCAAAATGTCCATTAAATGGGTTGTTCAGAGGCTGAACAAACAGAGAAAAGTCGATTTTTTAGAGTTCGAAGGGGCAGAAATAAGCCCTGTCAGTAATATTAACCTTTGTTGACTGGACAGAGACCAATATACAATTTACGATTTGTTGAAAATAATTTATTTAATGTTTACAAAGGAAAAGGTAAATGAATACAGATATATTTACATTATCTTTGTGCGGGAAAGCAGGAACACACAACAGGAAATAATATTGAACAGAAAATAAAAGCTTTAATTCTCAATCCTCATACTAAATTTCGTGTTAATATATTCATTACAACGGCAGTTATTAGATTTTTTGTGGCTAATCCCCCCTTCCCGTTAGCCGATTTAGCTGAAAATCAATATGTGTCGTCCTTAGAGGATTCTGTATACACATATAACATTTAGTGTTGATACATGTATTCTATTGAGAATTATCGTGTTCACAGACACACACAGAAGCAAAGATAGACACTTTTTTTTTTTTTCATTTTTGGAATCGAATGGAATAATTGAAATTTTTTTATTATGGGGATCGAAAGATATGAAATTCCGTTGAAGACTCCGCATCGAAATACACAACTTCCCCTATACTTCGTATAGCTAGGGAATTAAAATAAATAATAGAAAAGAGGAAACAATACTAAAAAATAAATAAAATTCGTAGAAAATAATTGTTTATTGTTCAAGTTACAGTATAAATAAAGAAATGCTCAAGGTTTTTTCCCCTCCCAGATAAAAAAACCTAAGTCATTTGCCGGGTTTCGAACCTTGATCTTGAGCTCAGTAAGCAAGCATGCATACCACTGAGCTATTGGCGCACTTTCAACAGTTTTCGAAGACAAATTGATACATACGCGTCATTTTAAAAATAAATAGGAACTAAATTAGTGCTATTATTGCTATATCGACTGGATGGCCTCTTTAAGATTCAAGGGCTTCTGTTGAAAGCTCTTAGTGTCACTTCGAACATTAGATGATAGAAGCTAAAACATTAAATGACTGAAATGGTCTCTTTGAGGCCCTACTTTAGAAAATTTCCTTGGTGTGAACTGTGAAGGGGGAGCAGAATCCATTTCTAACGATTCTCCCTGTAAGCGTTGTCAATCGGAAAGTTTAAAATGAACTGGTTCTAAAGAATAAATGTTAACTTGGTAGCGGATGTCTTTATAAATAAAACTGTATGGGTAGCTGTTTGTACAATAAGTATTTTTGAAGACCATTTTGGATTTTGTCCCTTTTTTCTTTTTGACTAGCGTTGAGACATTAGCCATTTTAAAAATAAACATTCATATATGAATGGTCTCTAAAATGTAAAATTTAAAAATCCACCCCTATCTCCTGGCAAAATGAATATAAATTATCGGAGAGAAGATTGGGAAACCTGAGCAGGTCCATGTAACTAGGGGTATCCTTTGTGATCTTCCGTACCTTATCTACAAATTTGGTCCTTGCATACGAATACTTACTGCAACACATGATAATATGCTCTGGATCCTCGGTCATTGCACAGTCCTCACAGAGAGGAGTCTCACTTCTACCGATCCTATGCAAATATTTACGACACAGTGCATGGTTAGTTCTTATTCTGCAGAGATTCTTAACAAATCTTCGAGATCTGGAAGATTTTCCAAACCATGATGGTATTCCTACACGTGCATTGACTACCTTATAAAATAACCCCACATCGCTCGTATCATATTCTCTTTGCCAAGAGGCTCTGAGACCTTGGTTAAAGTTCATATATAGGTCAGTTACAGAGACTTTATACCGAGAGCTTACCTCCTGGTACTCAGTAGCTGACTTCGCCAAACTGTCGACCATCTCATTTTTAACAATTCCCGAGTGAGCCCTCACCCAGGCGAGACGTTGCTTCTTCCTTGCTGGGTTCTATCCGTTTCGTGTTAAATCTTATGTCTATACATTCTTCACATCGAAGAATGTACTTATGGGGTTTTGAATTTAAATATAAAATTTCACGTCGATACATTTATTAGATAGGCAGTTATTAGAATTTTTGAGTCGAACTCCCCTCTGATCTCTCCATCTTCTTTGGCCGATTTGTCTGAAAATCGATAGGTGTCGTCCTTAGAGAGCTTTGAATTTACATATAAAATTTTCGTATGAATACATTCATTGCAACGGCTGTTATTCGAGTTTTTATGTTAAGCCTCTTCCTAATCCCTCTCTTTCTTTTGGCAGATTTGGTTTTATCTTTCGTGACTCTTTGTTCTATCGTCATGGGAATATGGCGGAACTTATTTTAACTAAACTTCATATGAAAATGTCATGAATAACATTTAAGATACATATGATTTCAAAATTACTAAATAGAGAGAGAGTGGTTTAATTGGAGAGTTAAGAAGTTACATCCTGTTTCCTCAGTTACTTTTGAAAAAGTTAATGAATCAATATGAACGACATTTTTTTCGCTAAAGTTAGAAATAAGGGAGGTTATTCATTCTAGAACCGTCTGTTCAACAAACCAATAAATCGGTAGAACAAGTATAATCTAGAGGTATCAGCCAAGTAACTATTTACACTCGTCTTCCTCTATGCGGTGGAACGTATCCCTTCCCCTTCTGAAGAAGAATAGGGAAAATCCAGTCGTGTCCTGGACTTCTGAATGGGGAGAGGGAACTTACTGTCTGTTCAATCTTCTGTAATTCTGTATTGACTAACTAACATTCGTATATTTCAAGACGAACCTCATACAACAGCTAACCATCATGAGATCTGCCATGGTCTATGCCAACATATATTGTAATAATGAAATAAAGCCATTGACAGGTTTAATTATAAAATTGTTTCTATTGTTTAGGTTGTGCTATGTGAGCGGAGGACGGGCCGGCCTAGGACCCAGGATAGACACGGCCATAGGGCCAGGAAACTCGGACATCTCTGGCAACGAGTCCACACTGTACGCCGGGCGGGCCTCACGTTCAGGTAACAGACCATCCATCTTATTGCACTAACTCATCAAGGCTAACTATACAGTAAAATGGCAAGTTCGTAAAGTGGTTCGAATCGGAGATTAAATATGTTGGTAGAATCTCCTCCTAACCACAGTTCAAGATTAGGCGTTAGAGCAGTGCGACATCACAAAGCCTTATTTATTGTCTTCATGAAAACTATTCCAAGAATCTAAGTTTGGTGTCTCCAAATTAAAACACAATATTTTTGTTTTCCTTTGTTTTATTCCCCGCCCAGGCGTTCAACTGGGAGGTCACGTCGCTCTCGTGGATATACTGAGTGTTTAGTCAACAACGTTCGTAATGTAAACACATGGCTAATCCCTCTCTCAGTCTGACTCAGTCCTCTGCTATAGTTACCCGAGAGTGGACGTATTATACGTTTTTATTTTTTATTGCCGTATATTATTACGGCCCTCCTTTTTATTTTGAACTTCTCGAACATCTTTTTTTGGACTTGCGATCTGCCAGTGTCCCCGTTCAGCCTTGTCTTCGTTCGTCCGACGAGCTTCGTTCTTCTGATCTCACCGTTCTTCGGATTCCATCATCCTTCGAAGATCAACATTTTTGTTTGTATTTTAATTACACTATTTTCACCACACTGTGGTTGCCATCAAATAGATTTACCATTTTATTTTTATTTTCATCGTGAGCGCACTTTAATATTTTCAGTTTTAATTACATATTGGGTATTTAAACATTGTTTATTAGGGAACTACTTTCGTTGTACGTAGTCCATAGTCGATTATATTTTTTATTATATTACTTTTAGTGATTATTTTTTAACAATATATATATTTGTATATAAATACTTTTTTTTTTGTTTTAAGAATTGATATTCTGTTTGTTTTTATTGTAGATCCGATATGTCCGATAATATATAATAATTATTTACCCCATCTTTTTGATAAGAATTTCTTTTTAAACTCAAGTTAATTTTTAATTTTATTTTGATTAACAAGATTTATTCTTTTTTACGTCATTGAATAAATATATATTATTTTTTTCTTATGTAATACCTATATTATTTTTTTACATTGTTTTCAGTATTATTATTATTTTTGTTCTCCGTTTCCCTATCATGTGCATGTCCAAGAATTAGGAAGCTCCGGCGAAATTAAATTTTTTTTTCTTGAGAATTTCCCTATTCAAAGGAAAGGGAGCCTTGAAATAAACACTGAGGAAATTCTAAATGTGGCCAAACCTGGTTCAGATGCCCAGAATAGGGATCTTTAAGAAGTAGCTGATATCGTAGAGACTCAGGACCGTCCGAAGAACGGCGTGCTCGAGGCTTTTTACCTCCCAAATAAAAAACATAGCCAGGTTTTGAACCTGCTATCTCTGATCTACAGCCGCCCTCACACTATATGTATCTATATATGTAATTGTTGTGGGATCATTAATTAGTTTTAAATTGTTTTAAAAAAAAATTGTTTAAAAAGTTCGTTGCTTTTATTTGTTTTATTAGTTTTCCACTATATCGGCAAAAAGCAAAAATGATCTGAAACTATCTTAGATTACCAATCCGGAGTATTTTATGAACCTACCTGACATTTTTCAAATTAGGATTTGTATTTAGTTATGTTCAGTTGTATTAATTTTTGTTTAACTGGAGAGATTGTACGTCCTGTGCAATACTAAATTGTGCTATACCTAAAAGAATATAGATAAGGGGGTAACGATGAAGCTGATTGAGCTTCACTGATAGACATATATTTTTCCAGCAATTCTCCCAGTGGTGTCTTTTATTCACGACGGAATTTCTTCTGGTCAGGCTCGTTCATTTTGTCCAAAAGAAAAAAAGTGTTATCTCCAGGAAATTCTTTCTTTCTTTCTTTCCCTGGCGCTATGGTCCTTGTAGAACCTGGGCCTCCGCAACAATCTTCCGCCATTCTACTCCATCCTCGGCCTCCCGTCTCCATCTTCTCACACCCATCGTTCTGAGGTCGTCCTCCACGTCCTCCAGCCAACGTAAGCGGGGTCTACCTCTTCTTCTTTGTCCTCCCGGGTGTCCTTCCAGTATCTTTCTCGGCAATCTGTCTGGCTCCATCCTCTGTAAATGTCCCAGCCATCGCAGCCGCCCCTGCTTCACTAAGGTCACCAGGTCCGGGCTCTTGTACAGGTCCCTCAGCTCCCCACTGGTCCATTTCCTCCATCTATCCGCCTCTGGGGTAGAGCCGTATATCTTTCTCAATACCTTCCTCTCCCACTTATTAAGTAAAACTTCGTCCCTCCTAGTCAGGACCCAGGTTTCACTCGCATATGTGACGACCGGTCTCAGGACTGTTTTATAGATTGTTATTTTGGCGTCTCGGGACAAAGTCCTCGATCCGAGCACCTTCTGCAGTGACCGGTAGCATCTATTCCCGGCCGTTATCCTCGCTTTGATGTCTTCTTTAACGTCGCTCCTTTCCGTGATAACGGCCCCCAGGTACTTGAAGCTATCCACCCGGTCAAACCTGCAACCTCCAAGTACGAGTTCCTTCTCTTTTACTTCTTTCCTCGTAGTTCTCATGTACTTGGTTTTGCTCTCGTTGACAAGAAGACCAAGCTTCCTGGACTCCTCGTCACATTCCTGGAACGCCCCCGCCAATGCAGCTTTCGTTCGTCCGGTTATGACCACGTCGTCCGCATATGCGAGATGCTGACTGAGCCTGTTATATATAGTGCCATCTGGATTCGTACGGATGCCCCTAATAGCTTTCTCCAGTGTTATATTAAAGAGTAAGGGGGATAATGGGTCGCCCTGTCTCAGACCCTGCCTGACCTCAAAGCTTTCAGAGATCGCGTTCTGGACCTTAACCTTTCCACAAGTGTGCGTCAACGTCATCCCTGCCAGCCTTATCAGTTTTGGGGGGAAGCCAAACCCATACATGTTTTGTAGGAGTTGTTCTCCATCTACACTGTCGTAGGCTTGCTTGTAGTCGATGAAGAGGTGGTGCAGGTCGACGTCATTTTCGTAGCATTTTTCCAGCATTGTCCTCAGCGTCGAAATATGGTCTATCGTCGATCTTCCCTGCCTGAAACCACATTGGTATTCACCAACCACCTCTTCAGCCCGTCTGGTTAGCCTCTTCAGGAGGAGTATAGAGAATATCTTGTAGGTGGTGTCTAGAAGTGCGATCCCCCGGTAGTTCCCACAGTCCGACTTGTCTCCCTTCTTGTGGATCGGACTGATCAACGCGGTGGACCACTCCCTCGGCATTTCCTCTGTCATCCAGACGTCATACACGAGCCGGTACACCTCCCTCGTTATTTCGTCCCCTCCAAATTTGAGCAGCTCCGCTGGGATTCCGTCTTCTCCTGGCGTCTTATTATTTTTGAGGGATGCGAGAACTTCCGCTACTTCCTCCAACTCCGGCGGCTCCTGAACGTCTTCTTCTTCCAGCTCTGCGCCACTACCTATGGTCGGCCTACTGGCTTCGGCGCGATCGCTAGGGTTCAAAAGGTCGCTAAAGTATCTGGTCCATCTGTCCATGATACGTTGTTGGTCTCCTAGCAGATCCCTTTGTTCATCCCTGCAGAAGTTCATCCGTGGTTTGAACCCCTCTTTTATTCCCTTCAGCTGCTGGTAGAACTTCCTGCTCTTAAATCCTTCATAAGCCTCAAGTAGGGTTCTGAGCTTCTCTTTTTCTGCGTCCCTTTTCTTCCCTCTGCACACCTGTTTTGTTTTTTTCCGCAGGGCCCTGTATGCTTCAGTGCTGGCCCGTGTACATCTCTGGAGCATCTTCAGTCTGGCCATTTTCCTTTCTTCTATTGCCCTTTCGCATTCCTCATCGAACCAGTCTCTGTGGTTCCTTCCTCTTTCTGTACCAAGCACCTCCTCCGCAGCCGATGTCAGAGTCCTTTTTACTCTCTCCCATCGTTCTTGTATGGTAGCTTCTTGTAGTATGTCGCCTTCTAGTTTCTCCCTGATTTTTTCCTGGTAGGCCTGACTTTTCACTGGACATTTCAAGGCTTCAACCTTAAATTTCTTCGTCCATTCTGTTTTCCCTCTTGGCCTTACTGCCATTTTCTGCATATAAGCCGCACATACAAGAAAATGATCTGAAGCACAGTCGGCACCCCGATAGCTTCGGACGTCTTTTATATCAGTTGCGTGCCGGCTCTCTATCAGAGCATGGTCTATTTGATTGCGGGTTCTCCCGTCCGGCGACACCCACGTCTCCTTGTGTATATTCTTATGCTGGAAGAAGGTGCTTGAGACTCTGAGGCCTTTCCCAGAAGCAAAGTCAACCACCCTCAGTCCATTATCATTAGAGATGTCATGGAGGCTGTGGATCCCAATGGTGGGTCTGAGGGCCGGCTCCTTCCCGACCTTGGAGTTGAAGTCTCCCAGGACCAGCTTGGCATCATACCTAGGCAGGCTGTCGTAGATCCTCTCCAACAGATCGTAGTACTGATCCTTTTCTTCTACGTCCTTCTCTTCTGTTGGGGCATGTACACTGACCAGGGAAAGGTTAAAGAACCTACCCTCCAGGAAATATCGTAAAAGAAATCACCTCTGAAAATAATTGTCAGTAAATTATGAACCTAAAAGTTGAACGATTCAATATTCTTCAATCATCTAAGTTCCTTTTGTCCAATATCTTATTAAATCCCGTTCTTCCAAGTTCCCCATGAACCCCTTCTTTTAAAAAAAATCCTCCTTATTATCACAATTTCATTTGCATAATCCTCCGAGACTGCTGAGGCGCGTTGGCCTTGCGACCAACTTTAATATATATATATATATATATATAATTTTTTTCCCGCCATATTTCAAGATTTCAATGGAGTGCTGATGGTGACCAGATCATCCCCTTATGATTTTCAGCCCTTTCGGCGCCCCGCCTGGTCTTCCGCCACTGCTGGACATTGGGTGGCTGGACAGAGTGGTGGGAGGGAAAGTGCTGGTCTCCCGTGGCCTCCTCCCCTCTCCACTAATAGGAGATTGGTGGATGGCAGTGCGGGAGATCTACTGGTTATGTCCTCGTCGAGTTTCTTATATATATTTTTTTTTATTTTACTAATTCACTACTATTATTATTTACTTTATATATATTTTTTATTAATTATTACTTTTAATTTGTATTTACTTTTTTTATATATTTTGTTTTTGTATTACATTTAATCTTATTTTGTGCAGATTCCTTTCTTTATTGCTTCTCACTTCTTATTCGTTTTAAATATTTTATATTATTTATTGTTCCATCATTTATTCTCATGTCAATCTTTCTCTTTATTGTTTTTGAACAGATTGTAGAATAAAAAAACTTCCATGCAATGATTCTAGTTTTACTATAAAAGACTATTTTTATTTTGTTTTGTTGCAGAAGTGGTGGTATTAGAGAAGGAAGAGCGTGTTTAGCAGCGGCTCTGTAGAGGTGGACGACTACTTGTACCGCGTGGTCTGGAGCGGGCATCGGACCACAGAGGCTCAGTACGCATGAAGAGTCTGGCCCCCCCAACACACTATGTTAGGATACGTCAAGCCACCACTTCCTTCTGATGGTCTTTCAACACTTACCAACTGCTCTACATGAGAACATAACAAGAACAATATCTTCACAATGTTCAAATGATCTCTTGAGAACAGTCGAGTGGACGGGAATCCAGTAAACGGAGCTAATGTAGATCGTCGATCTTTTCATCTCTTGGGAACTGTGTTTCTCCATAGAAGTATACACAGTGAACCATTATTCTATCAGTATTCAAACTGGTTGCTCCGACAGAATTTTAATACTGTGATGATTTCAATATTTCCATCTTGCAGAATTATCTCAATGAAGTATATAACAACAAATCATGAACCTAAATATATTTCAACTGAAGAATAATTTGCAATAGGATGTAATTGAAAAATGTAATATGGATTTCCCTTGTACTTTATCCAAAGTCATTAAGTAGAAGATTCTTATAATAAGAAAAATAGTAATGTCACAGATGCAGCCTAGGATAGTTGCCCCTGACAACAGGTGAGTAACTCATGATTCGCTATTTTCCAACAGTAGAGTACACCCTTGTTGATCCGGCAAGTCCAAAATAAAACTCAAATGTTCACACAACTAGAGAAGGATGGATATACGAGATGGGAGAAGAGGCGCCCTCGCTCATCTGATCAGTTCTCACTGTCTACAGTCAATCTCCGTTATATTTACAGAGAATATTCGATTAACATCAAATTAAAATTTGATATGATTTCATGCAATCGATATCTCTCCGTCATAACAACATCTAGTAAACTATAAAATGTGAATAGTTTTTTTTTTTTCTCCATTTCTTCTCATTCTATCTCTGTAGAAAATATATGAAATCATTGTAATCTTAATATACTCATTCTCCTCCATTGTAAATATATATTCCGTGCAATTTTCAAAAATGATTAGCTTGCTATTTTCAAATTAAATATTTAACATATAAATATAGCTGATGGTAGCTCCGACAGAATATTATTATTAGGAATTCGTGTGTTCCTTGTCTTGTTGTGTTCATTCTGTTCCCAATCGAAAATTGTCTAATAAAATGTAAAAAAATAAATAATAAATAGGAATGATTAGTAATGTCTTATGAATAAAATCAGAAAGTGTTGGTTAGGGTCTTCAAATATGAATTATTAAGTACATTAGAATTAATTTTAATATACAGATATTATAGAAAAACATATAATATTGTACATATTATTGTGAATTTTAAAATGTTTACTTGTCATTTTAATGTTATGTATTTTTATATATTACATTCCAGTTTGATATTTATGTACATAAACTTTCTCTTTGTAAAAATAAATATTTTCATCTATTAGTTATTTTTTCATCCAAAATTATATATATATATATATATATATATATATATATATATATATATATATATATATATATATATATATATATATATATATATATATATCCAATTTATTTACTTTATATATATATATATATAAATATATATATATATCCAATTTATTTACTTTTTTTCAATTCCCACAAGTTATTTCTTTAAACTTTAACCAAACGTTGGCGGATTGACTAAACTGCTCAGCGGGTACCTGTTCAATGTCTTTTATGTCTCTTCTCTTTTATTTGTTTTAACATATTAAAAATGGATTTGAAATCTATTTTGCTAAAAGTATATATACTTTTTGTGTAATTAATAAATAGTTTTATTATAAATGTTGAAAAAGTTCTTTGCTGCTATTTATTTCATTAGTTCTTTTACTATTTCGACACAGATCGAAAAAATGTATTCAAACATTTAGTTGTAAAATTGATGGTGATGATACCCCCAGGCATGGGACCATGGCTTAACGTCCCATCCGAAGGTCGACATGCTCAAGGTTTTTTTTCAATTCTCAGATGAAAAACCTAAGGCCCTCTGCCGGGTTGCGAACACGTGATCTTGAGCTAAGTGGATTTACCTGCACAAGTTCTAGATTTTTCTCAATAAAATTTAAACATAGCAATCAATTGAGACAGTAGAGGGGGGGGGGGGGGGGGGGGGGGTTGAGTAAATCTATATATTTTCAAGTTTTTCACTATTTCCTCCCCTCATTATCTACATTTTAGAAAACAGAATTCAGATTCATTTGAAGGGTATCATTACTTTTAATTTCTAGGTTGAGAATAATGTGAAATTTTTAGTACATCACAAATAAAACTAAAAAAAAGTTTAAAATTGTTAATAATTAAGTTTTGCGTGATCCTTTTTCTGGAAGGGAATTCGATTCTATTTGCTCAGTTTTGTGTTGCTTTGTTTCAATTCCCCCCCCCCCCCCCCCCCCCTCTGTGTGTTGGCGTATGTGGGAGGAACCTCCTGAAAAGAGGCCCCCAAATCTCTAACTGAAGTTGAACGTCCCCAATAAACATTTATTCAAGACAGGGGAGAGAGTCTCCCATGTGTGGGAAAGTGGGAACGTAGGTTCGAAACCCCGCCGAGGCCCTTAGGTGTTTTTATCTTGGTGATGAAAAAATCTTGAGCACGCCGTCCTGTCCCAAGCGATGGTTCCGAGCCTGTGCGATATCAGGTACTCAATAAAGACCACCTGCAGAGATCCTTCAAACTCTGAATTACATTATCAGGAAGCTTGAGAAAGTCTAGAGTCCGGGTCTGAAATCAGGTTGTTTATAGGTAGGGCGTTAACTGACGTCTGAATCGGGATGTAGCCTGAAATTCCAATATGCATATATTAATACCAGTTCCAATGATGGCACATTAGTAAAACTGCTAATGGCCCATCATTGTATCTGGTTGAAGCCTATTTACCGACATAGCTGTTTTTCCTGAAGTACCACCTAAATTCTATATTCCTTCCTCGGCTATTTTCGTTAGAACCACAACAAATAATCATCTTTACTTATGGTTGACTATCATCGTATCTGGTTGAAGCCTCTCTACTGACATTGCTGTATTAATGTGTTCTTCTAGGCTATAGGGGCTACACCCAAACTTAAATGTAAGTTTCTACTCTTCTTCTAAATTTTTATCTGCTGGATCTCCATACCTACAGGTTTCGCTCTTTGTTGTGTCCTTCGATCTCTAAATTTGAGGCAACATCGACTCACACCTAAGCTTCCGCTCTCCCTCTAAAACTCAGTATCATTATTTGGTGGTTTCTTAACTTCGGTTTTTCCCCTTTTGAGGGTCCTCCGATCTCTGAAATAGACTTTACACCCCGCCTCATACGTATGTTTCCGCTCTCCCTATAACCTTTCAATCTCTTTATTAGTGAACTCTTACCTTATGTATGGGTTCCGGAAACTCACATGTGAATCGGAGTTTAGCCTTAAATTCGGAGATCTAAGGACCCCCTCAAAGGAGCGAAAACAGAAGGAAGGGTCCGATTCCGGGTCTAGAACCGAAAACCGGGCACTTGAAAATTCAAAAACCCGGTTCAGCTACCCCCAGGAACCCCCTCGGAACCGTCTATCAGTTCTACTAATGGACCATCATCGTATCAAGTTGAAGCCTATCTACAGAGTTTTTTTTTCAGAAATATGAAGAATCGGTGCCACAAGGACCATCTAAATTATATATTCCCTGTTCGGCTGTTTTGGTTAGGACCGACCAGAATATATTGTTTATCATTACTTTTGGTTGACTAACATCATATTTGGTTGAAGACGACATTACTATATTTAAGTGTTTTTCAGAAAATATAACATATCGGTGCCACAAGGACCACCTATATTCTATATTTCTTCCTCTCCCCTCTCAAATTCATCTACTACTAATGGGTATAAGAATGTCACTCTCAGAATTAGACTGTATGAAACAAAGAAAACAGCTGACGCCAAAGCATTACTTTCATATACCCACCAGTATGAAATGAATTTGAGAGAGTGATATGTAAAAGTGTGGTTGGTTTATACCTTACGAAAGTCATGTATAGCCACATATATATATATATATTTAACAATTTCTCATAAAAATTCTGTATAACCAATAATTCAAAAAATAAATGTCGATCGATCTTCGTTTGGATCATCATATTGAGACAACTGCAGTTTTTAGATTGAAAATAGGTTGATTTTTACTGGGCAGAAAAGGAGGTGGGGGGGGGGGGGGAGAATTCCACCCCCGAAAGTGGTTCCACCTCTTATCTCAGAAACACACTAAACTCCTTTCCCATTTCGCCTTATATTAAGGGGAAGTAAAAAAAAAAAGAAGGAACTCACTGAAGGATCATGATGGAACCCCCCCCCCCCCCCTCTTCCTTATTGCTGACATTACTTCTTATTCTGGCATAATTTTCTTAATCTCATTGTTCTTAAAATGTCATCACTATTTTACATTTTACACTTCTTAAACGAATTTTAATACAGTGAATGCAAGTTCCTTAAAATGGTAATATAATAGAATTAAAGATCCCCGAAATAAAATATATCGATACAAAACCGAATATTGCAGAAGGTTATAAATTGTTTATGTTTGTGTTTTTTCTGTGAAGGTTTGCTTTCTATATTAACTGAACATTTAATTTAAGTGTTTCATTGTGTAAAATGGGTGACCGGTATAACATAAACAGTCAGTTGGAACATCTTCAGTCCAAGTACGTGGGCACCGGCCATGCTGATACCACAAAATTCGAGTGGTTAGTGAACCAGCACAGAGATTCATATTCATCGTACATGGGTCATTTTGACGTTCTTAACTTTTTTGCCATTGCTGAAAATGAAGCCAAAGCGAGAGTGAGATTCAATTTAATGGAGAGAATGCTGCAGCCTTGTGGACCGCCTCCAGAAAAATCCGAAGAGTAAAATATTTATCTGTAAACTCCTCTTTTCTTTATCTTATTTATATTTGTTTGTATTTTTATGACTAAATAATGAATACAATATCTTAATCTTTATTTTATATTCATAATCTAAAAGGAATTACTGAGTTTTGTGCGTAGAGTAGATTCTGAGTAACTTATGAAAATGTCTATATATATTTTTTTATGTCTACCACTTTTTATTCGTTACGTACTATAAAATTAAAGAAAAAATAAATTATTAAAAAAATTGAGGGAAATTGAATTTTAATCAAACCCATGCCTTTTGAATTTGAACATCGTTAGTGTTAATATGAGGTAGAAAAAATCCCTCGTAGAAACAATGAAACAGTGCCCTGGCGCTACTTAAGGTAAGCCCTTTGTCATCCTGGTTTATCCCTTTCTTAGACTTCTACTTTGAGCCTATATTGTCTAAGAAGCAAATCCACGTATACCATTTTGTATTAGACAAATAGAATTTATCATTTACCATTGACATGTCTTTGAAGAATCATTTTGCGTATCGGAATTTCTTACACATCATTAATGTTAACAGTAGATAGATCCAAAATCCCTCTGCAGCTTTCTTGTAATTAGAACAGTTCTGAATTGCTGCCAAGAGATCAGTCTACGTCGGATGGATGTCCTTCACAAGAGATGTCTGCGTCTTGGGCTGGGCTTCCTGAACAACACACCTGTAAAGGCGGTGGAGATGCCGCTAGACTTTAGAAGTACGTAGGCTGGCAGATAACTGCAAGTCCTGCCGAAACCGAAGTTCCGGAACTAACTCTTCTTACTGGGCTAGAAAGAATTATTATCCACTTTTCCTGAGTACGCTAAATTTTCCCCAGCAGCGCTAGTGATGAGTGCAACTCAGTACCTAAGGAGTGTCACCATTGGATGACCTCTTAATATTTTGAGATTGCCATTTCCTCTTAGAACATTTGCTTCTCATACTAGTGATTCGTAAATTTACAACGAAACAATTGTCGAGTATTTAATTTTGAAAACAGTATTTAATGATTTTTTCGGTAGGCTCTGAAATTTGAGCTTTTGTCTTTATTTACATAAAGAGATCTTCTGATATGCAGAAAAATGTTCAGAAAACTTTTTTTTTTGCTTTAGTTCAAAATAATTGTATTCGCATCGGGTGAAAGAACAGGATTTCTAGCTCAGCGAATGAACGCTAGTCTGCCATTCTCAAATACATACCCGGTTCATCCTCTAGATCGATACCCGGTCCGTACTCTAGATAAATCCGTTCAATTTTTTTTTAAATTTTACAGATATATTTTTTATAATAAAAGTGCAAAAAAAAAAGGGGTTAAACCCCTGCAAATTACAATTTATTTTTAAGATACTTCTCGGGCAACACTACGTACCACTTCTTATATTTTAGTCCAGTAGCTACACTCTCAAATTTGGTCAATTTAGGTCGGTGTCGGCACCATCTTATCAAGGCGATGTCTGTGTGTGACACTATAAGGACGTTTTATTTTTTCTTCAGTTTTTGTTGCTTATTTTTGTTTTAAATGTGTATAAGGAAACCTAATTTACTATTTGGTGCGAAATCATCGTTATTTCAATAATTTTTGTGGGTATGGGATATTAGAATTACACCGACGATATTTTCTTTACCAAATAAATACAACGCTTACCTGTATAACTTGAAATATTAGCAACGTATAAGTATTACTATCCGTTAATTCATATATTTCAGTTTCAAACCAAGATGTAGCAGAAAGTGTCGACAAATCCTTAGAAACATTACAAATTTCTGTGAAAAATAAAGAATATGAATTAAAGAGTCATTCTTCGAAAATGGTTGCAAATGTCAGTTCAACGGTGCCTTAGATACTAAAAGGTTGGCGAGCCCTGTAATATATTATACTTGGAAATTTAAAAGTCAGAAATATGTTGAGGAAAGTCGAGGTTTCATCGAGATACATCATACAGTCTCATTTGGCAGTTTCATCTTCTTCTTGAGAGCCTTATCATGAAAGTGTTGAGATGCTATGAGTGTATCGGAGTGATGTGATGTGTTGGACCATCTACCACACACACCATCTCCACTCCAGGCCCTGAACAACGAAGTAAACAGTTTTCGAAAACGTTGATCAAATAGTGAGTCTTCTCTGTAAAGAGGTCGACTTCCCTCAACAGAGGGCGCCGGTAGCTCAGAATTAGCGTACTTGCCTACACAGCTAAAGATCGCGGGCTTGAAACCCAGTCAAAGCCCTTCGATTTTTTATCTGGGAGGTGAAAAAACGAACGGTGTATTTATAAAAAAAAAAAGTCGCTAAAATATTTATCATGTACATTTTACTGCAAATTCCCTTTAATCCGGACTTTCGGTGATCCAGACGGGGTCTGGTCCCATCTAGTCCGGATTAGCGGGACTCTACAATAGTTAGCTTTGCAGTACCATCAACAATACTATATATTGATATACAGGAGGCGCTGGTAGCGGTAGCTCAGTGGTATGTGTGCTTGCTTACTGAGCTCAAGATCGCGGGTTCAAAACCCGGCCAAGGCTTTGGTTTTTCTTATCTGTGAGGTGAAAAAACCTTGTGCACGCCGTCCTTCGGATGGGACGTTAAACGATGGTTCTGAGCCTATGCGGTCTCAAGTACCCTTACCCTGGGTGAATGAATAAACCTAGGTAGGCAAATTTAGAACTCCCAAAGTAGAGTCAGGCTCATGTCTACCGTGACGAAAGAGCGCTCTGGTAGTAGGCGATATGACTTCATAGTTGAAGCCAGAGTATGAGTCACAATAAGCAACCAACGTAAAATTTGTCAACAAATTTAGGACTCCAATAGCAGAGTTGAGCTCATCTCCATGGGAACGACGAAACGCCCTCTGGTAGTCGCAGTTAAAGTCCGGGCATGCGTCACAAAACAAACACTAGCTTCCATCCATAATCGTAAAAGTTAAAAAAAAGAGGTTAGAAAGAATAAAAATAGTCGACAGAATGTATACATGTATTTAAATAGCAAAGACAAAACACATTACAAAAAGTGAAAACCATTTATTTACATATTTGCAAACATAAACGCATCATGTTATCTTAGAACTTATCACTTTGGCCCTTAATAAATGCAATAAGTGCAGAATTTTCAAATGGAATGGATATTTCTTTTGTTGGCAGTGAAATAATGAAACCACTTTACAAAAGATTAATATATAAATTTTTTTTTTGTAATAAAATATACTATATGAAATGAAATAGAACAAGGATTCATAAAAAACATTCTAAAAGAAGAAGAACTAATATTAAATCCTTGTTAAACAATGAAACAAGGCAAATAATGAAACTTCCTCATCGATTGTAAATCAGTCTTTGATTTAACTAATCATGATAACAACACTTTTGTCAACTGGCTTATGTTTGATCACAGCCTTTGGTATTTTGTACCACAAATTATGATTAATAAAAATGCGTATAAAAAATAAATAAATAAATATAAAAACAAAGGAGGGTAATTGACTAACAGAACATTAATAATTTATGACATTTTTTTCTTTTAAATATGGAGTAAGTTTCAGTTGAACGCACCGCTAAATACTGCAACTCGCTCATATGAGTCGGGTTCAAGGTGTTAGTGAACAATATAAACTTTTAACATTTATTAAAGTTTTAGTAAAATATATATATATATATATATATATATATATATATATATATATATATATATATATATTTTCTGTCTGTGAAGAGAGCTTTAACTGAAGAAATTATGAAGGGAATCAAGTGTGTAGCATACAAATTTAGTGCTCACAAATCTGAAATATTCAAAATTCAAACATTGTTCTCTCACCTTTCAACCCAAATGATAATCATTATTTAAAGAACATGTGAAAAAAAAATATATATATAAATAACACACACCATAAACTCTTAAAGATCTGTTCAAATAGAGCATTTATACAATAAAATGCTTCATATAAGTTTCTTTGGTAAATGTATAGGGCCTAATACTTGACCAAATATATACAAAAGATATTCAGTACTAGACGAAGATGTAAAATCGAATATTAAAAAAACAAATTCACAAATACATAACTATAATTAGATCTATGTAAATTTACAAAATAAATAAATAAATACATATGTATTCAGTCACTAAAATAAAATGTATCAAAACACACCAGGGTAACTTTTTTTTCTTCTTTTAAATCGAATCTCGAAAAATAATTTGTCGAAAATTACAAGGAAAAATAATAATAATGGGTCCACACTATGAACAAAATATGTTGTGTATCTTGTTCCCCAGGCAAGGAAAGAAGAATTATATATGATACTTGACATGTTTTGCAGAGATATTGTGAAACAATAAACAGGAAGAAAAATGAATGTTTTTAAAAATGTTGTCTATTTCACAAAATATGTCGTATATTTTATGATATAGATAATATTTTTACAAACATTCGTTCTACTTCCACAGCTGTACCAAGTATTGTCAACACAACTGCAGTTATTAGTGTTTTTGTGTCAAACCTCCCCCCTAATCCCACTCTTTCCTTCGGCCGATTTGGTTTTTATATTTAAATATCTATCTCTAAACATATAGAATTTCGTGTAAATACATACATACATTCTTCTATCAGTAGTTATCATATTCATTGACAGTCTACAAGTTTTTTTTTTATCATTTTTGGAATGAGGAGGTCGGAAAACACGAAATTCCGGTGCATTGAATTTCTGACCGATTACATAACTTCCCCTATATAGCTGGGGAAGTAAAAAAGATCCGAAGTCATGTTGAACAAGTTTCATGTTTTTTTTATATTTAGTGTGGACCCAGCTAAAGTGATTCATATAGATTAAAAGGCATATACATATATACTGAATATATATACGTATATAATATATACATATGTACTCTAAAAGAGATTTTATTTCGTTGAAGATTGAGAAAACTTATCTAAATGAATTGAAAATCAATTCAAGAAAACGCGAGATTATTAGGAGAGAATATATTTTATATTATTTTTTTAAATGGCATTTATCGAACTAAGGAATTGAAAAAAAAAAAAAAAAAATCATCATTCATATTCATATAGAAACAATTTAACTAAGTATACTTAACGAGACTCAAAAGACAAAAAGTTAATAAAATTCCACATCAAGTTTTATTGTGATTATATTCAACCAAGAAAGAACAATCAAGGAAATTAAAAATCGTCAAAAACATTTTTACAAAGTTGCAGTTAGTTCGCCAAGAGGGGCGAAGATAATACAAAAATCTATTTTACAATGAAACAGCGTTATCAAAAGTCATCAAATATTATTAAAAATAAATAAATTAAATATACACTTATAAAAATGTAGAATATGTAATAATTCATTCTCAAAAAATGAGAAGAAGACAAACCATTCAGGAGTATTTCCTAAATAATACATTTTAAAATTTCAATTTAGAATAAAAAAAATAAATAAATATATTGATTATATATTAAAATAACAAACATACATAATTTCCTGTGAACTATCCATAAAAATATACATGTACCTACTTAATAAAAATATAAGTGAAAAAAAAAACTGAATTAAATAATATAAATAATATCTAGAATAATAATAAGCTAAAAATCGTTTTAAACATAAATTTGTTTATATTTTGTTTTGTTAATAAAAACGAGAAAGCTAGACTCTGAAAACTTGAAAATTAAGTGCTTTCATATATATTTCCATAATAGATATGCTAATAAAATAAATTTGGAAATAATCAGAAACAATATTTTGTAATTAATTGTTTCAGGGTTTGCACCATGTAACAAAAATCAATCTAGTCTGTTTTCTTTTCTTTTTTTTAACCGAAGACATAATAAAAAATAATATATGGAAAACTTTTTTTTTTTTTTGAAGAGGTTGAGATGAATAATTTCGGACTTTCGCAAACCTAACTCAAAAATAAGAAAAAAAAATAGTAAAATTCACATCTTCACAAATTAGTAGGCCGATAATACGAAAGGTAAAGCCATTTTTCATCTATTTTGATTTTTAAAATATGTTTTGTGGGTGAAGCGAGGATTATCAGGTATTCGTCAACGAGGAGTTCTAAAACCAGGGATTCAAATATTTTCAACCGAAATCCGTCCGGTAAGATCAATCAGCATCAAAATTTTAGTTGATTTAGAGACAAGCATTATTCCAATGCGGCTATTTTTCGGTCCGGTTATTTATTTTGCGAGAGGAAAACATGTTTCCGGGTTAAAAAATTAAATCCGGAATAAATAAAATCCCAAAATAAAATAAAGATTTAATATAATTAAGGATAAGACATTATATTGTTTACCATGAGAAGCTGAAGAACTCAAAAAAAAGTGTTATCAATAAATAATATCGTTGAGTATGATAAATAAGCTACTTTTTTCAAAATTAAGTGTGGAAAATGAAAATCAACTTTTCCGTAAGAAATAAGCGCTAAAAACATACCGGAGCTATTCATGAGGAACATTCCTGATATCGCTCCGGAATGTAAGATCACATCGGGACAGAATATCTTCTTAGCTCCTCGAAACAAACTCTCAAAAAATGTTAATAAATACATTTTTCTAGTCGAACAAACGTTCATTCAGAGCAGGAAAACAATTATTTCCTCGGGGTATTATTTCTATTACAACGTATATAAAAAAAATTTTAAAAAATGGAAATTTATTATTAGTTTGTTTCAAAAATTTTAAAACTATGAAAGAATTAGAAATGTAAAAATACGAAATAGTTCTATGTAATTAGTGCATTAGTTGTTTAATACATATTTTCTTCTGTTTTAGGCGGCAGTTTAAATCGTTGTTCGAATACAACTAAGAAAAAAATATTAAAAGAGCAAACAAATAATGAAGAATCCAAAAAATGTAATATAATTTTTTTTTAACATATTTTTTTTCCAGGATGCAAATATATAAAAAACCAAAACTAAAGAAAAAATAATATTTTGTCCATAAAGCGAAAACATTTTCACAAAATAAATTAATCTGCCTTCCGCGTCCAACTTATTTGTCAATGCTTAAGTTCAATTTTTGTTTTGTTCCAAATTTAGGAGGATTTCTCGAACTTTTCGTACAATCCGGGTCATTTTCCACTATCTTTTCTGCTACTTTTATACACTGTCTCAGACCAATCACAAGAAGAAATATATAAATAGTCTAAAAAATAATTTTGTCCACTACAGCAAAAAAAATATTAAAGGAATAATCATTTTAAAAAATGTCTGCTTTCAAGAAAAAATTACAAAACCATTAAATAAAAACTACATATTAATTTCTTAAAAACAATTTGTACAAAAATTGGTGTTATTATTTAAATTTGTTGAAAATATTATACTCGTACCAAAACAATTTTAATGTTTTGATCGAAGTTAACCAATAAAATACAATAGAGAAAATATTTCTTTAATTTATCATATTATTCAACAGGAATAGTTAGTTTATTCTTAGGTAAATAGCCTTGTCAATCAGTACAAAATTAGAAATAAAATTTCAACATATAAAAAAAACTTATGAGCAACAAGAGTATGAATTTCTAAATCTAAATAGAGTATAGATTATCATAATTGTTCAAGTCTTCTAAGACAACCATAGAATTTCAACATGATCTTTTCTAAATAATTATTCAAAAAATATTGAAAATTCCACTTTTACAGACACACGTTAAAATATCCCAGACATGTATTTTTATACATAATAAATATAAAAAATGTTAAAAGTACAATTTTGAGGAAACATTTTTTTTTTTTCAAATTGGAATAAAAAATTACTTAACGAAACATTCAATAGAAAGAACAGACTTTAAGATAATATCTACAAAAATATTCAAAGACAATATGCATACTTAGAATAAATAAGTTTGTAATAAAAAAAATAAAAAATAAAAAAAATTATTTAAATGCCACACAGCGGATTTTTCATTTTTTTTTTTTTTTCAACTTGCGAAATATAAAAACAATCGTAAATTCTCAACTGGATCAGAAAAATATTTTGCTTGTAAAAAAAAAAAAAATAGTCAAAAAAATGTTCAATAGGGCAAAGATATGTCATACAAAAATATACGCGTTAATTTTAATAATGATCCAATTTCCATTACTCCCGATTATTAAAACAACACTTTAAAAATGAGGAATAACAGTTTGAAATATAAGTTAATGAACCAAGAAATGTATGTAAGATGTAGACTGTTCTAAGGTAGAAGGTTGTAACCCTCGTTTCATGAGGACACTAGAGAGGACAGGATCACTCTGTCTGCCTCCTGAGAGGAGAAGAGCTTTCAATTAATGTGGTCATATAGCACTTTACCTAGATTATATTGTAATAAAAAAAAAAAAATAATAAACTGAAATAACACAAAATCTATAATTTTACGAGGGCGCCGGTAGCTCAGTGGTATGCTTACTTTTTGCAAAACCTTGACCACGCCGTCTTGCGGATGGGACGTTAAGCAATGGTCCCGAACATGTGCGATGTCAGGTACTCGTTACAAGACCCCCTAGGTGAAAAAACCTAGGTAAGCAAAATTTAGGACTCCCACAGTACAATCTGCCTCATGTATACCAGAGCGATGAAAAAGGTAGTAGGCGACCGGGCATGAGTCAAAATAACTGATTCCCATTTTTTGAGGGTTACTACGACCTCTTATCTAAAACATCGATATACTCATGAAGGTGGTGTCGAGACCACTTGTTTTCCCCTTCGTTTTGAATATTATTTTCGGTTGCAAGTGAAAAGAAAAAAACTAAAGCTACTTATAAATTTTAAAGAGCATCTGAAACAAATCCTTGAATGGTAGTTTCGTATTTTTAATTAGTCGGTTTTATCTTGCATGATGCTATCTACATGTCGCCATCTCTACTACTCAAAATGTTGTTCGAGACAAGAAGATTTACACACAAGAGGTTAATGCAACTAAAATTGTACCATAACATTACGTCAGAGAAAAAACACCTAACTTCTTGACCAATGAATGTTCTTTATCATGGTCAGCATTGAAGATGACAAAGAATCACCGGCAATGTACTTCCCCAGCGTCAATTAATGAATTGAGTTTTTGCTCGAGGTGTGAACTCCCTGAAAATCATCAGGTGTCATCCTTATTGGGTCCAGGATGACACAATCATTCTAACGGAACTCATGTACACAGATACACATTCATAAATTAATTATTATCTAGTCTACCGATCTTGGATCAGGGAGTCGGAAGACATAAAATTGTGGTGTACACTCAAAATTGAATTTCTAATAGGTTACATAACATCCCTTATACTTGATACAGCTGGAGATGTAAACAGACCAAAGCTATTTTGAATTAAGCCATACATATACCAATATTTTACAGTCGTCTATAAACAGTATTAGTGTGTGTTACTTCGCATTAACTACAGGATCGACTATTTACTGGTGGCCGACCCATTCTCATGTTAGTAGCTTTAGTGTTTTTCTTTCCCTGAAGAAGAATATAAATATTCGTAACGTTAGTCGCGTACCTCCTCCATGTATTCTTACAACTGACCAGCCAATCCTAGCTTAGAATTATGAATTTTTTATATTTTCTTCAAGTATACGAATCACTTAAACACCTCCTTCTTTTTGAACATTTTTCATTCGCATGTGTTGAAAATATCAATGAAAAAATATATAAAGCATGAATTGTATAAACAAGAGCGTATTTTTGACACATAAATAATCTTTATCATGAAAAGTACAGGAGAAATAGGTTAACACATTTTTTCAAATAAAAATACACCTATTTTTATAGGACTTTGACATAAAAAAATTATGCAGAAATCGTTGTAGCGCAATAGTACCCCAAAAAAATCAGAAATAATAAAAGTCACAACAGAAAATGTGGCACCCTATATTTTCCCCAAGATTCTTTTCATCAAGAAATAATTGACAGATGATTTCAGTATAATTTAGTCTCAAAATATTCATATAGTTAATACATAATTTGAATGGGCGTCGACAGCACAGAGGTAGCGACCTTCGAATGGGCGCTACTAACAGCACAAAGGTAGCGACCTTCGAATGGACGCCAACAGCACAGAGTTAGCGACCTTCGAATCCGGCCCAGGCCCTTAGTTTTGTTGTTTTTACACGGGAGATTTTAATAAAACTCTTGAGCACAGAGTCCTTCAGATGGGACGTCAAAAGACGGTCCCGAATGTGTACGATATTAGGTACAAGATAGAATAATTATTAAAGTATTTAAAATAATCCAAGACTCCCAGAGTAGAGTTGGCCAAATTGAAGCCCGTGCAAAAAATGTGAATGTGCTTTTTTATAATTAATTTTTAAAATTCACTTCAAATATTACTAGGTGCAAGAAAAGAACCTAAACTCATGAGAGACATTTTATAAAATATTTATAATTTGATTTACATTTATATTCAGATTAACAAAAAATAATTTTAGGTCCTCTTCTCTGCTCCTGGTTACAAATATTTTTTTTTTTTTGTATGTATTAGCTAAATGAATTTAGTAAACAATATTTAATAATAAATAACAAAACGTAATTCGTTGTACCAGTTACTTAGATATTTCTGTTTACCATTTATTAAGTTTACTCTAGGCATTGAAAAAATCTGAATTAAAACTTAAAATAATACGTTAATAAAACATTGGATTTGGCATATAAGTAATATAAAAAATCGCTAACAGAATACAATATTTAATAAAATTCATAATAGTTAACAGTCAAGATAAGAGTACATGGCCCGGCTAACTGTCCTTAGGCAGTATCATGTTAGAAATAATGATAAGGGATACTTCCCGCTCGCCGCAACACAATAAAACCAATATAAAACACACAGATAATACTAGAAACTCATTAATTTATGAAACAAGTATATTCATAACTTGAGGAGTAAATATTTCAAAAATAAATTAGATGAAAACCAGAATCAAATATGCAGATGATTTAAACAGCGTTCCCAAACATTTTGTATAACACCTAATATGTTTATATGTCAAACTACACAGGCATATGTCAATACCCACAAAATGTATCATTCATTAGTATTTGTTGTTAAACACGAATACCTTTCCAAACATTGAAAAATGTAATGAATAGATGTATGTGCTTATATATTTCCACTCGAATATAAAAATTTAGCTCAACATGCAAAAATTATAATGAAAATAATTTATATGCCACAGGGGATGATTAAGGAATTGATCAAGTCTTACGAAGAAACTCCAATTAAAAAAAGGGTCATTTTTTGATAGATAAGAGAATAGTTTAATCAAATATAAACAAAATATTAAACTAGTTGAATTGTAAATAACAAATATAAATCTGTGTAATAGTTCGTTCTAAAATATAAAATTGTTATTACAGTAAAAATAATACAATTACATAAACACATGTATGGGATCGGGATTTAATAAATTATAATTCTATAATGATTTTTGTTTAACAAAATGGACAAATTTCTCCATGTAATAGTTTGGGAACTGCTAATTTAGACGAAATGAAATGCATATCTGATCCAGAAATTAATTTCACTAAAGAAATGTTCATTAAGTTACAGTTGATCGGTATAATCAGTTACGTTAAAATTTGTATTTGTTCTATTAATTTTGTTGAAAATGTTTTATAGTATAGAGCTAAGTGTAGGTAAATATAGAGAGGGAGGGGTAAAGTACGAAGAGATACGGAATATGATTTAAATAAAATAGAAGGATATATTACATTACATACAGTTACGAACCTTATTAGAAGTTATTGGCAGAAAATTATATTTTGACAGAGCTTTTTTTGATGTATATTTGACAGAAAAAGGTTACTAGGATAAAAATTTTTATATCTCTACAGACCCCTTAGAGCATAAAATAATTTTAACGGAATTTGGACAAAAAATAACTTTTACTGTAAAGACATTTCAGTTGCTGAGATCACTGTGTAAACCTTCTTATCTTAAGGTATGTAGTTTTCATTATTGACAGTAATTATTGAAAGCTAATAACTGAATATTCCAAATTTCAACAGTAACGACATAAGTAATTTTACTTACATATATGACTTCAGATTTTGTTCCCAACATCAAATGCAATTTCATCAAATACATATTATGTAGCAATAGACCATATTTTGGAAACACCTACATTAGACCACCATATTATTACGCAAAAAACAAAATATTGGCTGGAAGTTTTAGAAAGTTGCCTTTAAAGAATTGAATTGTGATTACGCAAAAATAACACTAACTTAATAACATATTTTTTTTTTTTTACTTTTGTAAGTATCTGTAGGGACCTTATTTATTTTAGCAACATTTTTAAGGTGAGTGGGAAATGATATACTATGATATTACCAAGGTATCATTAGTTATAATTATTGGAGAGTTCGGAAAAAATCACAAGCTATCAATAGCGTTACACAAAATTGTAACGCAGTGAATGTTAACTACTCGAAAAAGGAAACAGAAAAACTATTTTATTTTTAAATTTTAGACAATGAAAACTAACACAATGATACATTCTTCCAATCAGCGAATTTAAGCCTAGATAGTAGAAATATTTACTATATTATAATTATTATGCATTTGTTTAAATTTTAAACATTTTTAATTTTTCAGAAAAAATTACAAATTTCATCATGAGTTAAATTGTGCTCAATAATGTTACATAAATGTTGACTAATGTTTGTTTGCGAAACGTAACATTTCGGTATAATGTAGGTGTTTACGTACTACTTTTACTATTGTTCACCCCAGGGATCGGATGCCGGCTTCCATTTGACATTTGACAATTCGTGAACGCAGAAGCCACAACAAATTAGCGGATTTCTGTTATATTTATTTTATTTTGTTTCAATGCGATATATTGATGAAGCTGATTTTTATATAAATTCGCTGAAACCATCAAAATGCTGGATTTTCGGATCCATTTTGTGTGTAAACCTAAATTTTTAATTATTAGTTTTTTTTAATTTCCAATTTACATTTGAAATACTGTTATTTTAGAAGAAGGGGTCGGTTTCATCTTTCCCAAGTTATGAACCATATTTAGTTAGATATACTATAATATAAATAAGAGATATCTTTACTATATCCTAGGTTTGTAGCTGAGGCTGAACTGGAGCTGATGTCCGTTGTCCTGGCTCACTCCGCCTCCTCCCTTGCTGGCCGTCTTACTTCCGTTCTCTTTGTTTCTCCGGGACGATGGACGGTTGTGTCGGGACCTGCTCGAGTTACGACGGACACAACTCCTCTTGGAGATGGACTCTGCACTCGCACTCAAACCCGCTCCACCTTCAAACAATAAATTATATTATACACATCATGCTTTTAAGGCTTTGTAACTTTTTTTTTTTGTAAACAATGCATGAAAAATGATTGATGAAATAATAAATTAAAAAAATAAAGAAGGACTGTTTCGTGTTAAAGCAGTATGTCTTTCATATCTATGTTTAGCTATATGAAGTAGAGGGGAAGTTATGTAATCGGGTTATGCAATGGAGTTTCCAACGGAATTTCATGTTTTCCGACGTCCTGATTCCAAAAGTGAAAAAAAAGACTGTCACTCTGTGTGTGTTGTGTCTCTGTGAAAACGATAACTCCCGATAGAATGAATGTACCGACACGAAATTTTATATATGTATCCAGAATCCTCTAAGGACAAACACTTATTAATCCTCAGCCAAATCGGCCAATGGGAGGGAGCGATTAGGGGGAAAGCTTAACACAAAAACTCTGATAACTGCCGTTATAATGAATATATTGGCATGAAATTTCATATGTAAATTCAAAGCCCTATAAGTACGACAGATATCAATTTTCAGCGGAATGATCCGAAAGGAAGGGGATTCAGAGGGCGGCTATACTAATCCCAATAAATGCCGATGTAATGAATGTATCGACATGAAATTTTATAATTAAATTCAAACCCGTATAAAGATGGCACCAAGATGGGTAGAAGGGAAGAGGGGGCTTAGGGATGGTGGCTCCACGTAGAAACTCTATGTAAGTCAACTATTGAGTTTTAGCTCAAACGGCCGACTGTTTTTGGAGGGAGAGCGGAAAAGTTAATAGATTAATTGTTCTGGGGAAGTACATCGCCGGTGATTCACCGACGACTTTTAGATTCTATAATCTTCACAACAAAATGTACTCAGAAAAAAAAAAGAAAATGTACAATAGCCAGGCTTTGCTGACACTCCCTTAAATAGCCTTATGAGATCATCATCTTTTATATGAAATGGAGGGATGTTAATAATTTGAAGGGACTTCTCAAAAAATAATGAACAAATAATACACGATTTGTTAAAAACTTCGAAATTAGATTTAAGAGTTTTCAAAAGTAATTAAAGTAATGCATAAAAATATCCCTAATGATTTAAGACTTTGGAAACTACCGGGTGATCGTACTTCTGGACACCACCTACAAGATACTCTCTATACTCCTCCTGAAGAGGCTAACGAGACGGGCTGAAGAGGTGGTTGGAGAATACCAATGCGGGTTCAGGCGTGGAAGATCAACGATAGACCATATTTCAATGGACAATGTTGGAAAAATGCTACGAAAATGACGTCAACCTGAACCACCTCTTCATTGACTACAAGCAAGCCTACGACAGTGTGGATAAAGAACAACTCCTACAAAACATGCATGAGTTTGGCTTCTCCCCAAAAGTGATAAGGCTGACAAGGATGACGTTGACGTACATTTGTGGAAAGGTCAAGGTCCAGAACGCGATCTCGGAAAGCTTTGAGGTCAGGCAGGGTCTTAGACAGGGCGACCCATATCCCCCTTACTCTTGAAAATAACTCTGGAGAAAGCTATTGGGGGCATCCGCACGAACCCTATGGCACGATCTATAACAGGCTCAGTCAGCATCTCGCATATGCGGACAACGTGGTCATAACTGGGCGAACGAATGCTGCATTGGCGGGGGCTTTCCAGGAATGTGACGAGGAGTCCAGGAAGCTCAACGAGGGCCAAACCATATATATGAGAACCACGAGGAAGAAAGAGACAAGGAACTCGTACTTGGACGTTGCAGGTTTGACCGGTTGGGGATAGCTTTAAGTACCTAGGGGCCGTTATCACGGAAAGGAACGACGTTAAAGAAAACATCAAAGCGAGGATAATGACCAGGAATAGATGCTACCGGTGACTGCAGAAGGTGCTCGGGTCGAGGACTGTGTCCCGAGATGCCAAAATAGCAATTTATAAAACAGTCCTGAGACCGGTCGTCACATATGCGAGTGACTGGGTCCTAACTAGGAGGGACGAAGTCTTGCTCAATACGTGGGAGAGGAAGGTATTGAAGAAGATATACGGCCCTCTCCAGAGAGGGATAGATAGAGGATACGGACCAATAGGGAGCTGAGAGACCTGTACAAGAGCCCGGATCTGGTGGCCTTCGTGAAGCAGGGGCGGCTGCGATGGCTGGGGCACTTACAGAGGATGGAGTCAGGCAGATTGCTGAGGAGGATACTGGAGGGATACCCGGGAGGACAAAGAGGACGACCTCAGAACGATGGATATGAGAAGATGGAGACGGGAGCCCGAGGATAGAGAAGAATGGCGGAAGATTGTTGCGGAGGCCGAGGTTCTATATGGACCGTAGTGCCAGGGAAAGTAAAGTAATGATTTAGGAAATAAGTGAATAATTTCGTCTCAAGTATGAAATGAAATATGTATAACAATTAGAAAATACAGAAGAAATGCGGGAACTAATCGTATTCGCTTAGAACCGGGAGAAATATATATTAATTTATTTATTTTACTCCCATTTCGCTTTTATTATTATTACTGTCTTTAATTAACATTTTAATTATTTTCAACAAATTTAAATAAAGTACGAAATATACTAAAGCACAAACAAGCAGAAAAGATGGACAAATAAATATAAATAATATAGATTTAAAACAAATGTATAACAAACCAATGTTAGTTGATCCAGTAAGGTTGTTGGCACCCCTGAGGACATGGAAGGCAGGATCACTATCCATAGAGGAGGCCATCCTATATCCAGGATTGAGGAACCACTCAGACCTGGTCCGCATCCGAGCTGTCTGTCTCTCGTGCACCTGCACACATATTGATATAGTCACAGAGTCATCCACCACCTTAACATACATTATCTATGACATTTATAAACTCTCTTCATACATATAAACGTTTTTAGGACCTATCCAATTGTCAAGGTTTAAGGGAAATCAATTATAATATTATCTCTTTAATTGAAACTGTCAATCCAACATCCACATTTTTTATGGATCAAAATTGAGATGAGGACTATATGAGCAATGCGATGACCTGAAGATGTACAACCACTAATAAAATTTAAAAATTGTATACAGTTTAGTTCTCTAATGAAAGTCCCTCCAGATAATATTATTCTAAAAAGAGAAGTTGTATTCCAAATTAAGAGTATTGAAGCCCTCAGCACAAATCTGCAGATCGGTTCATTGACTTTCTGAAATGGCTGCCGTTACTGGCGATAATTATTACCTGTGCTCACTGTTCGTGATATTGTAGGTCAATGTGTGCTGAACCTGAATGATAATCGCCATATCAGAATGGATTTAGTCGTAATCTAAAACTCGTAGTTTCAAAGGACTATCGCAATGTGCCACTTGATGATTGTTTTCAAGAAATAAATAAGGGTACTATTTACAATAAGTCTAATGTATCTAATAGCCGGGAGAAAGAACGGAGTCGTATGCTTTTTGGTAATCTATCATTTATTTATTTTACCACTGGAGGCGGCAGAATTATGTATCACGCGTCACCCTTCGGAGAACTTTCAATTCGATTCTCACAAATTGTATTACTCTAGTACAGCATATCAGTAAGTTATTATTCTTGTACACCATATTCTCACCGTCAAAAATAGATCTTTAATAAGATTTAGTTAAGTAGAAATATTTTTAAAAAAACTGAAATAATAAAAATTAAATAAATACCTGAGGTAGGTAGGTAAGACTCTTTGTGCTCTCAGCATATCTGTTGACTGCCCTTAGCTCTTCTAGTGTCATATGGTTAGCTGAGGCAGTACTTGACGAAGACTTACTAGAACCCTGAAATCAACATTTATCATAAGTTTTTTCTCACCGTCAAAAAAATTATATATATATATATATATATATATATGTTTTACATAATCCTACAATTCCTCTACGAATTCACTATTCCTGAAATACATGAAATTTCCGATGATCACATTTAGTCTCAAGCTCATTTCATTGCTAGATCAGTGAAGTTCTCGAAAATATTGAGAGATAGGTTAGGTTTTATGACTCAAGCCCGGGCTTTAACTACGAGGTCATATCGCCTACTACCAGAGCGCTCTTTCGTCACTCTGCATTGAGGGATTATATAACATATTAAAGACGATATTACTGATATGTTTTACTATAGAAGAAAAAAATACCGATAATGTATATAGCAAGAACGTATGTAAGTGAAGTAACAATATTTTATCATATAAATATAAAAGTGAGTGGAACATCAAATAAAATAGCAAATATCAAGCTACTGCTAAAAACTAACTTTAGGATTATTCAAACAAAGTCTTCTTTTACTTATAAATATATTAATAAAAAATAAATGACAGTGCGATACCTAATTTTCGAAGCGTAATTTACAATTCAAAGATTTTCGCTCAAATGGTAAAAGCATCTAAAAGGTGTAAGAAGTCTGAAATGAGAATGAGTAGAGAATTATTAACCTAAAGACTCTTAAGAAAATATACATTTTATTTTTTAAATTTATAAATAAGGTAAATTTTTCTCAGGTTAGGCTTAAACCGCACAATTCCCCAAATGTTATATTGAAACAACTGTTAAAGTAAGAGATGTTACAACAATGAGTCCTATTGCAGAATAGGCGAATGATGCAGGTTAAGTCCAACCCCGTTTCATAAATGTCAACGAAAACAGTCAATAAAAAATACAATATTTACAAGAAAACATATAATGAGGAAAAAAACTAACCTTGAAAAGACCATTTTCTTCAAGACTTATGGACAACCTTGTACAGCTCTCAAGTAAATTATTTTCAGGGATGATGCCTAAAGATGTGGAAGCTCCATTGTCCAAATCTGGAAGATGGAGGAGTGCGGGGGTCGACTGGCTCTCTTCCTGGTGTGACATGGCTAAAACAGGAGAAGACACTGTAAAAAAGAAAAAAAAAAGGAATTTGTAAATCCACTGATTCTACTAAAAACTAATCATTATCCTACTGACTGAAGCTCTTACTTTCAAGGTTAACTTTCAAACCCCATCTCTCACACTCAAATGGGAGCCATGTTTTTTCATTTTCAAAAGAAACATTACCTAAAATAACAGTTTACATCTGTATTTATGTACATTTAAAATATATATTTATAAATGATGGGGTTAGAATCAAAATGGTCCAAGCGACATTTTTGAATTTTTTTTCGTTAAGTGCATAATCGGGTACAAAAATGATAGTTCTGTTCAGGAAAAAAGTTCTACAAGTGAAATCTTAGCCAGTGCTGAGATCTAGTGGCAAATCACTTATTCCATTTTGGTGACATGAACCAGTAACTTAAACATATCAATAGTGACCTTGAAATTAAGATTTTTATTCAATTTTATGGTTTGCTAACAGCAACTTTCACCATAAAAGCAGAAGACAAAATATTTCCGGTTTCGATCAATTATAGATTTTTTAAATTAGTTAAAAACTTAATGCACAGTTTCTTCAAAGTTTTAAAAATGTCACTTAAAACCACTTTGATCCTAACATCGTCAAATGAAACGTTACAAAAAACAAACAACTACAAAACCAAAATAACTTCAAAAAAGCAGACCATGTCGCAAAACCTTTAAGAAAAATATTTGTTAAATTGTTAAAAAAGAGAGAGGGATTTTGAACAATTAAAAAATCGTTTTCAGCGCACATTATGAAATCTAAATCTACATTAGGAGGGATTGCATCCTAATACCCAGTATAAAGTTTTGGGAAAAAATATTTGAGACATCTGTAATAACTATGCTATTTTGGGTTGGCCGGTGATGAGGGGCTTCAGATACTCAACAAGACGAATCTATTCTAATGATATTGAGGAGATCCTATCGCCATATTCAATCACAAATCCGGATTACTATATGAACTCGCCTCTTTTCTCTCTTTGTGTTGTGGCTTACATCAGACAGTGCGTTTTTATAATCCTTCAAAATTATAAGTAACGAAAAAAAAGATAGATAACCAAAGAACGGTTGAATCTTACATTCACCAAAAGGTTAATAATAAACTAAGGGTTCGAAACCCAGAAGGGGTACTTAGGTTTTTATCTAGAGGTGGAAAACCCATGAGCACGTCGTCCTTCGGATGGGATGTTAAGCAAGGGTCCCCCCCGGCTTCCGCGATGTCAGGTACTCGTTATAGACCCCTACCCTATCCTAGATGAATAAGCCTATGAGCCTAGGATAGGCAAAAGGACTCCCATAGTCAGGCTCATCTCCACCAGAGCAATGAAAGAGCGCTCTGGAAGTAGACGATATGACCTAGTAATTAAAGCCCGGGCATGAGACACAATAACTAATCAGCTAGTTAGTTATGATGACTCATGCCTGGGTTTTAACTACAAGGTCATATCGCCTACTACCAGAGCGCTCTTTCCTCACTCTGGTGGACATGAGCCCGACTATTGTGGGAGTCCTAAATGTTGCCCACCCTAAATTTGTATTCATCTAGGGCAGAGGTCTTTAACGAGTTCCTGACATCGTACAGGCTCGGAACCATCGCTTAACGTCTCATCCGAAGGACGGCGTGGTTAAGTTTAATTTACCTCCCAGATAAAATAAACTAAGGGCCTCGGCCGGGTTTCGAATCCACGATCTTGAGCTCAGAAGGCAAGCACGCCTACCACTGAGCTACCGGCGCCCTCTAAAAAGTTAGCAATTAGCTAAGCTTAGTGAAAAATATTCAAATGCTTCCAAATGTATAAAGCGAGAGGAACACTACGAAGTTTAGATCGAACCCTGGCAAAGATTATTTTAAAAAATCAACAAAACATTTTTAAGTGAAGAAAAAAAAAGGCCTATTGAATATAAAACGCCTGTAAATAGTTTTTAGTTTTAAATGAAGAAACTCGAAATATTCATAACTTACATTTAAACAGCAAGTAACTGTCAACTACGGAAGCTATTTCCAATATTTATTATGAAAAAATGTACCTTCATGACGTGAAACCGAAGACGAAAGCACGTTAGGAAGAAGTGAACCTAACCTACAAGCATCTTAGAGAAGCCTCAGAAACACACGTTAAAATGACCTTTACAATAAAATATTTGCATGGACAATATATTTTGTCTATCTATATGAAGTGTCCCGAGGCTAAACTTTCGTAGGGCTTGCCTAGCTCAATCTACTACAGTGAAAAGGAAACAAATAAATAAAAACCTAATTGAAAAAACATTTATTACTGCTTATATACTACAAATATATATATATATATGTATTACTATAAAAATTATACTTACGCGATGTTATATCAGGAGGATATCTAAAACTAAAAATCCAATCGTCTTCAACTTTCAAAATTCTTCCAGTTATTCGAGCATAAAATTCATAGTTGGCACGTCCAAAGAGGTTGCAGGCACCAAAATTGTCTATCATCAACTTCATTATACGAGTGGCAACCTGCGTAATAAATATTCTAATTAAAGTTAAAACTCATAGAGAAAAAAAAAAAAATAATAATAATAATAAACATTTCTGTGTGTGTATCTAAATGGTCAACGCGATTTGACTTGGAAACTCCGTTAATAAAAAGTACACAGCAGATTAATCGCTTTGTTTGGATAATAATCGAATTCGCATTATGCAAAACACACGTTTAAAAATATTGAAAACAAAAATATGCTGTCATCAAGATTGCGAATTTTAAGGAAAATCAAATATTGTATACAAATATTAAGATAAACATTACAGGTCTTTAAATATAAAAAAATAATATACTATGGTTGATTGGTAAAACACAATAGTCAAAAAATGGGTGATGGTGATAATTGTTGTTACTAGTTTGTAAAATTTACAGTCTTTCGTCTACAATCAGTAGGTCAGTTTCCAAAACAACTAAGTCATCAGTGGCAACTCAGGAACAAGCAAAACTTTGCAAGTCCCCAGTAGTGAAAATTAACAGTGATTTTACCCATCATCCATCAATATTGTTTACAAAAATTAAATAAATACAGCATAAAAAAGGTTTTATATCCCTATTTAAATACGATATATTTCAAGAAAGCACAAAAGAAGGCCTATGAAATATAATTGTAAGTAATAATATTACAAAGCTAAAAACAGCAACCAAAAGTTAGGCACTAAAATAATCAAATACGAACAAAAACTTTAACAAATACCGAAAAATGTTTGTCATTGGACAACATAAAATGTGCAGGAGTATTAACAGCATCAAAATACATTAATTATTTAACCTTATGGACAATACAGAAGAATTTTTGAGTAATTAATTATAATCAATGTTTTTTCTGTATTGATTAGAGTTAACAATATTTTCAAACTAGGACAGTAAATAGGAACAATACGGTAGCCACCTTGCTTTTTGAATGCTACCAAAAATTAATCTAAATATTTTTGGTGACATATGAATTTGAACTTTGTCTTCTGAAGCCTCAAATTTCGTTTATAATACATTTTTTTTTTTTTGTTTTCTGCATCACATTAAATCTGAGATGCGATAAGCAATAATAATACAATGGGGAACTAAGTGCGATATCTAAATGACTGGGAGTCTAATGATAACGATAAGAAAAAGAAATGTTGATAATACCCACATATTAGGGTTCATAATGAGAAATGAAAGCAGGTAATATTGGAACAACACCTTCCTTACAGAGGCCACCTGGATTTTGTTGGCACAACTACGTTTTTTTTTGCGTTTTCATTGTTTTAATATTTCAAACCAAAATACTCCTTAAAGATTTTCCAGAATATGCGAAACCAACTTAATTTTGGTGATTAAAAAAAAAAAGATGTTTCAACAGCCATAAGTTTTTATGTTTATTTCTTCTACATCATATCGCCTACTACCAAAGCGCTCGATCATCGCTAAGGTGAATTCTACCGTGGTTTAAAGGTTTAGTTCTTAGTTTAATACTTTCAATGCACAGCATAAAAATTGTATTGCATCATATGTGGCGACATTTTAAAAAATATATACATGACTATTAAGAAAGAATATAAAAAATTACGCTAATTATAATAATGAATTGTTGGTATATTTTTAGGGATATATGCTGTGAGGAATTTAAACTTGTTCAGTCTAGGCCCAGATAAAGGCTCATTCTGTAGTTGAGATTGTGAAATGTATGGTGGAGTGGCTATGGAGGAGAGTGATCCAGTGGATGATGAGCAAAAAAAGGGACACCCGGTCTTCAGATGTATTTTTGTAAATACTCGTACATGGCATCACTGATTGGGGTATTTTTTTTATATAGCAGCGCCTCCAAAATATAACATAATATATGGAATATTTATTTTTTGACTGAATTGAGAAGTCCACTGCTTCGCCCGGAATTCTATTTCGTATATAATTTATTGGTAATAATCTTCAGAACTTTTTTTTGTTTTTGCTTTATGTACGATGCATATTATTTAGTTATTTACAACATCCATGGCCCCGGGAGGGAGTTCTATCTACGAAATAAAACTCACTCACGGACGGGATTCGAACCCGCAAACAGTGGTATCTTGAGAACAAATCATGAAAAAATTAGCTGACCTTCATTGAGTAAAATGTAAAAAAATACGGAGTTTACAATTATTTCTTAAATCATATATTTAAGCATGGGATATCGCCCCACATTAACGCGAATAACGCTGAAAAAAACCAACTCGATTTGATAGCACGGCATGGACACAAAAAGGGCCGGTGTTGTCTGGGAAAGTCACTATTTTGCATGCCATTCGGAATGTTCTCACAGCAAAATATCGAATCAACATGTAGAATCTACATTGTAGATTAATAACATTGCAATACCATGATTGTACATGAATGTTGGTAAAAGCGTCGAAATAGCATGAATATTAGTGAACCTCTCGAATATTTAATTTGATTTATAGAATGCAGGGTCATAATGAAATATTTTTTTTCATTTTACAAATTACCCGGAAAAAATAATTTTCTATGCATCAGAAAATTGGAAATATATATTGTATATAGGTAATAAAAAAATTAAAACTGATCTAAAAATCTGAACTAAACAAACGCTGAAGAAAAAGCAACATGCAATTACAAAACAACAACAACAATACAAAACCAACTCCACTTTGTAAACCACTTACATGGACTTCTGCCTATGGTGGAGGGAGCAAGAACAAATAAGCAAAAATAGGTATATACAGTGGCATATGTACAACAGCACACATCATATAGGTACATGACTTAGGGCTTGTATTTACAGTATGTTTATACACAAGAATATAATTCGTAAAAACACCTCAAATTCAAAATAAAAATAAAATAAATCGTCGGTGAATCACCGGCAATGTAACTTCACCAGAACGCATTAATCAATCATATTTTCGATCCCTCTCTAAGACCAGTCGACCGTTTGGGCTAAAAATCAATAGTTGACTTACATAGGGACGACTTCTGAATCATCGTACTCAATTTTGTGTCGATACATTCCTTTCATCGACAGTTATTATGGTTTTTGAGTTGAGCCCTCTCCCATAACCCCCCCCCCCCCCCCCCTCTTTGCGTATTTCGCGGAAAATTAATAGGTATTGTCTTCATGGAGTTTTGAATTCAAATATGAAATTTCATGTCGATTCATTATATCGGCAGTTATTGACGTTTTGAGTTGAGCCCTCCCCTTAGCCTTTTTTTTTTTTTTTTCATTTTTGTTATCAGGGTGTCTGAAAAAATGAAATTCCGGTGAAAACTCAACTTCAAACTTCTGACCGATTACATAACTTCCTCTATACATCGTATAGCTGGGCAAGTAAAAAGCAACTCGAACAAAACGAAAATGATAAAAACAAAAAAGTATATATAAAATAAAAAACAAAAACAATTGAATGCAGAATTAACTTCACAATTGATTTGAAGGACATGTAACCTCAGTAATATCTCTTCCCCAATCTGCAATAAGATAGAAAAACAGGCTTTTACGTTCTTCTCATAATAATTCAGAGAACATAATATCAAAGATGCATTCAGTTTTATTTAGTAACAAAACTAACGAAACCACGAGAGGAATAAATGGAAATAAATCCCACTTAGGCGAAATTAGAAGAACCAAATATTTTTCGTACATTTTATTTTAATATAAAATAATGGTTGGAATCGAATTTATCCTAGGTAATCGTATCACCAAAAAAAGAATTACAGCGTCCCGTCCCTACTGATAAGGAATAGATACCACACTTATATATTATAGATTTGTACATTGGCTTTACAGTGAAGTATATACCAACTCGCACAACACTTTATTAAACAGTATATTTACACACATGTTTAGTGTGCGCAGGTCCTATTTACAGATACATATATTTGCTCACGTTACTACTATACAGGATGGTTCCGACTCTTGTAAATAAACGTTGCGATCTTATAGCAAATAGAAGTTTCTAATAGAAAAGCTTATATAAACATGGGTCCGAAAAACCCTTTCATAAAAAAATAACAGCTAAAAAACCATGTTTTTTGCAAAATTTTTTACAATAATATATTTTTCAGGAGCTATATTTTTCTCCCATTTATTTGTTGGTTTTCACATCTTAATAAATATAAACGTTTCGGGAAGAACCACCATCATAAACATCTGAAATGTATTTGCTGATCTTTATGTAAAACAAATGTTTATCTTAATGATTAATAGAGTCGACAGTATCTTTTCAATGTAGAAGGAATTCGAGGTTCTGTCGTGTAAATGAAAATTCAAAATTTGGCCAACGTTTCGGAAACTATTTATTTCCTTCTTCAGGGCCTACAGGATACAAACAAATTAGTCATTATGGACAATGATATAACTAGATAATAATAATGTTAAAAAGAGATGGAAACAATTTTTACATAAATTAATGAGTGAAAAATTAATATTAATAAAGCTGAAACGGGGTTTGTATGTTTGTTTGTTCCAGCATCACGCCCAAACGGCTGGACGGATTTTCATGAAACTTCACAGGTAGCATCCTTTTGAGCCCGATTGAATAATAGGCTATGTGGCGTTCCAAAATTTCGAACGGGAAGGGGGGTTGTAAGGGGGGCTAAGCAAAAAAATAGTTTTAGCGCATTAACGGATGGTCGGATTATCATGAAATTTCACATGTAGTATTCTCACAAGCCAATTGAAAAATAAGGTATGTGGCGTCTCGAAATTGTTAACGGGAGGCGGGGTTGTGAGGGAAGGCTAAGCATAAAAATAATGCTGGCTCAATTAACAGATGGTCGGATCGTGATGAAATTTCACATGTAGTATTCTTAAAAGACAAATTAAAAAATAAGCTATGTGGCGTCCCTAAATTTTGAACGGGAGGGGGTGTGGTGGGGGCCTAATTATAAATAAAGTGCCAGCTAATTAACGGGTGGTCAGATTGTCATGTAGGCCCTGAAGAAGGAAATAAATAGTTTCCGAAACGTTGGTCAAATTTTGAATTTTCATTTACACGACAGAACCTCTAATTCATTCTACAATGTTTATCTTGTTCATTATATTCTTTAACAGAAACATTCTTAGTCTGAGATCAGCAAACAAATTTGGGTAACTCATGATGGGAGTTCTCAAAACGTCTATATGTGCTAGATCGTAAACCCCAAAAATATAAATGGGAGAATGGCTCTTGAAATGTATATTATTGTAAATTCAGAAACTCTTTAGCAGAAACCAAACATGAAGATTTTTTTTTTGTTGGAAAATGTTCAGATCAATGTTCAAACAATGAACACCTTGCTGTATTGATGTTGCGTTAAATTATGGAAAACAAAATATGCCGTTGTCTTTAGGTCAACAATAATTAATATTCCTATTATCAGAATAAACTTTTAGAAGGGGTTTGAAGACGGGAGAGTGTGTAGTACACTCAGGTTCAGATGAGCCAATTGAGCCAACAACACACCGCAATGAACAAAACAACATTCACTCCAGTGGTGCTCAGGGCCCCCACATGCCCGGTGCTACGGCAACGGGGCCCGTGTGCCAAGAGGCCCGCAAGGACGGGGAAAAAAATTAAAAAGTAGAACATTCTTAATAAATTTAAATGTGTGTTGGATGAAAAATAATTGTAATAAAGGTTAAACAATGTATATTGTAAAAAAAGGCCAAAATTTCTTTTTTTGGTAGTAAGAGGGGGGCCCATCATGACTTTTAGCAACGGGGCCCAGGGAATAATGTGGGGGACCTGGTGGTGCTCATTGGTCCATCCATCCACTTTCTACTCAAGTTTCATCCACATTATTCTTTGAGAACTCTTGATTCCACCAGTTTTCTAAATAGGTTCTATGCGGGATAAAGGAACTTAAAACTGACCTTTTATAAAGAAAATAGCAAAAAAATGAATGTGATCAGTTTTTTTTGCATTTCTATCCGGAGAATAGGTGTTACTATGGAGACAGGGCCCAGCAGGTCGCTATACCCCCCCCCCCCCCCCCCCCCCCCCACCATTACGATTTATTAGTGGCTTGAACTACGATGTCACATGAGCCGGACGCCTAAATTTCGTCAACCCAGGTTTATTTACCTAGGTTAGGGGCCTTTAACGATTACCTGACATCGTACAGGCTTAGAACCATCGCTTAACGTCCCTCCCGAAGAACGGAGTGCTCACGGTTTTTTCACAGATAAAAAAGGGCCTCCGCCGGGTATCGAACCCGCGATTCAGAGCTCAGTAGGCAAGCACGCTACCTTTGACCTACCGACGCCCTCATCACTATTGATGTTAGTGTTACTATTTAAACGTAGTAATTTTCAAACTACTAAATTTTGTTTCAAGTTTAAATGCTCCAGCACATTTATTTCAGTCTCGTTTTTTTGCATGAACATTACTTCAGATAGATTCCAAAATATGAAAAACATGTTTTTCAGCTATATATGTTTTGGGAAATTGAAAATTTCATATATATTTTTAGTGAAAATTCTATTTTCCATAAAGTCTATAATAATGATTTCCCAATAATGAGAGCCACCCTATATATTCAATACATGCACTACTCATTGAACAAGAACACTTAAATATTTTAACAATATAGAATGGAAGCAACTCCCATTAAACAACATTTATTTAACATAATAGCTGCCCTCAACTACATACATTCTCTGGCACACTGCGCATCTTCCGTATTACGTATATTTTCAATTCAATTTTACACATGTATGGATCTGAAATTTTCATTTTTGCTGACAGATTCGAATGTCACACCAAAATAAAACATGAAAATCTACAAGTTTATCATATCACTAATCCACGGTAACCAATAACCTTTTTAAACAGTTCATAACAGAATTTAAACTTTAAAAATTTTACTAACTGGTTTGATAATTATTGAACAATTCCAACCATTATAGCAATGTTTTAATAACCAATATCAAACTTATAAAAAATATCAGGAAAATATTTCCTAAATTTAAACACAGTCTAACATATATGTCTTATGAACACCCTAAGCAACATCTGAAAACGTGCAGTGAGAAAAAAAAAATCCTATCTAAAAATGTGCTCTGATGCAATTTAAAGTTAATATCGTTATTTCTACGTCACATATGAGGGAAGTGCATACAGAATATCTGTGAGACTGGCGGACAGCTGGAATACAGGCGAGGAGGAACAAGGCCCTGTCTAGAACATGGATCTGGGTCTGGTAAACCCTCTTTAAATAATTACATTCAAAATAAGTTTTTTTAAAGATTTTATAAAATATCTCGATTAAGTTAGTTATCATTACAGAATTAGCTAGTTATTGTGACTCATACCCGGGCTTTCAACTACGAGATCATACATATTGCCTACTAGAACGTTCTTTCGTCGCTCTGGTTGACATGAGCCCGACTCTACTATGAGAGTCCTAAATTTTCACTACCCAGGTTTAGTTACCTAAGTTAGGGGGGAGTCTTCAACGAGTACCTGACATCGCACAAGCTCGGGACCTTCGGCTAACGTCACATCCGAAGGATGGCATAAATTTTTTTCTACCTCCCAGATAAAATAAACTAAGGGCCTCGGCCGGGTTTCGAACCCGCGATCTTGAGCTCAGTAGGCTAGCACGCTACCTTGATTAATATTTATCCCAAAGAAAATCGCTAGAGATACTTAAAAAAAAAAGACCTCCCTAAAGTCTTAGACTACTGTAGAGCCAGTTTGAAGAAGGGAGTCCAGATCAGCTTGAAAACATGGCTGAACTCAAAAAAATAAATTGTTAACAAATTTCCAACTTACTCAACAATGTTTTGTCTTTGATTGAGAATATGTTTTTAGTTTAATTGTATAATATAAGAGTTTCGGAACTTCTTGTATTCACAGCACTGAGTTGTCCGCCGATCCCACTCTGTACAAGTTAAGGTATTTAAATTAAACTAAATCATTTAAAAATACATGCTATCTAAATTTACTCACTTTAAAGCGTAGAACATCTTCCATTTTAGCAGTTTTCCCGTCAGACACACAGCTCTGGAAGAAGCTTGGAGCAACGGAGACCCCCAAAGCCTCGGCTGTCATTCCAGTGCTGAATCTCTCCGCATGGCTCGCTATGACCCGGAATGTGCCGAACAAGAGTACTAGCAGACGTTGGGTGTACGACGGCAGAGAGGTTATTAACCTAGCAAAGTCAAATAAACTATTTAGAAATTTGCTTCTATCTATTCTACATTGTGTTCAAAAGTTGTAGATGAAACAAAAAAAAATTTCAAGAGAAAAAAATATTGGTAAATCCTCCACCGAGAAGGAGGGATTCCAAGCACATTTTATCTTAGGCACTACAACAATTGTAGAATATTTTAATGTGACAACAGTGCAGTGAGCTATGGTTGTGTTTTTTGGAAATTCAAATTCAAGCGATGTGTACATCTATCACTTGGCAGTGGTTAAGTAACCAAAGTTAGTATTCCCAGAGATATAGATAGCGACTTATATTTTAAATACTATAACGAATAGATAACAAAATAAATTTAATCAGACATACATAAAAACATTCTCTAGTTTCCTTAGAAAAAATATCTGGAATTTCTAATGAAAGTATAAAAACTGAACTTACATTAAAAGTATCTTTTTGAGTTCTCCGATTGTGAACTAATCAATCGAGAAGATGTCATACATGTCGCTTCTACTGTTCTTTTATCGCAAAAAAAAAAAAAAAAAAAAAAAAGCAAGAACAAAAGTAAAATTGGAAAATATAAAAAATGGAAAAGTAAAACTATTAACAAAAAAGTGTGATCATATCACTAACCTGCTAATAAATGTGATTAGGTTCTTGAAAGGGCGCTATTAAGCTCTCAATATTGGATATATTAATAAAAAAATTAAAAAAGAAAAGTTTTACTCAATCAAGAAAACAAACCATAAAGAACAAATTTGTTTTTGGTTTAAATTCATAAATATATCCATACATTCACCGAGTGACATAAATAAATCCATGGACATACTCTGTCACGATGTAGATAAATGACAAAAAAGACAAACATTCATTCATGGCTGGATCTTGGGGGGATTCTATTAACATTAGAAAACTTTTTTTTTTTTTTCAATTTAGCGAGTAAACTATCAGTCAATTAGACTAAAAGTACGTATGATTATTAACAACAGGTGTGTTCTTTAATCATCTACAGAGAAAAAGTAAAAAGCATATATAATATTTGTTTGAACAACTTTTCAAATGTTTCATACTCCGGGAATTCCATGATATTCAAAGTATAGTAAGAAATCTAGTTGGTAGTTCGTCTCACGTAGCGAGGATGACACACTTCTTAAACGTACGTCCTAGTTTTACTTAATAAGCTACAGTCTTGAATCCTCAACTACACTCACCCTCAATGGAGTATGATTCATGTAATTGTCTCTCGCTCCATAAAAAAGTATTTAGTAAAAAACAAAAATTAGCAATATCCAGGCATGACGTGTGTATTGTTCATTAACACTATTACAATATCCAGGCATGACGTGTGTATTGTTCATTAACACTATTACAATATCCAGGCATGACGTGTGTATTGTTCATTAACACTATTACAATATCCAGGCATGACGTGTGTATTGTTCATTAACACTATTACAATATCCAGGCATGACGTGTGTATTGTTCATTAACACTATTACAATATCCAGGTATGACGTGTGTATTGTTCATTAACACTATTACAATATCCAGGCATGACGTGTGTATTGTTCATTAACACTATTACAATATCCAGGCATGACGTGTGTATTGTTCATTAACACTATTACAATATCCAGGCATGACGTGTGTATTGTTCATTAACACTATTACAATATCCAGGCATGACGTGTGTATTGTTCATTAACACTATTACAATATCCAGGCATGACGTGTGTATTGTTCATTAACACTATTACAATATCCAGGCATGACGTGTGTATTGTTCATTAACACTATTACAATATCCAGGCATGACGTGTGTATTGTTCATTAACACTATTACAATATCCAGGCATGACGTGTGTATTGTTCATTAACACTATTACAATATCCAGGCATGACGTGTGTATTGTTCATTAACACTATTACAATATCCAGGCATGACGTGTGTATTGTTCATTAACACTATTACAATATCCAGGCATGACGTGTGTATTGTTCATTAACACTATTACAATATCCAGGCATGACGTGTGTATTGTTCATTAACACTATTACAATATATATTTTTTGTATAGATAATAGATGTAACCTAGGATATTTTCAATTTTAATGGATATAAAAATATGTACATACCTACAAGAATAATGTATCAACCATCCTACGCCAAATAGACCAGAGGCTCGGCCTCACCATCCCCGATTTACTTAATGTATTAACCCTGATTAAATCCAAAAAATGAAGAATATCTCACAAAACATTTCTTTTTCTTTATATTGACATTTATTGAAGTCTTCGAAACTTTGAGGAGAGGGTTTCATTTAAATATTTAAGTAAAAACTCAAATCCGGCGATTTTTTATATGATGCCACATGTGTTGCATTTCAGCTCTACACACATTTGAGCTCTACTTTATTTTAAATTTGTTTCTTTTGTTCATTATATCATGTTTTACGCTCCGAGATGGGACATGTTTGGTGAATTGATAGATTCGATATAATTGTTGTATCTCAGTTCTACACAGCTCAAACGAGCTCAACGCTTGATTCTAAGTAAAATATCTTACATTTTTATTGGCATAAGCATTCTCAAAACTAAATAGACGTTTTGTTATTTAAAACATGAAAAAAAAATTTTAATGCCGTCATAAATGTGGAGTGTTTCATATAGAATCAAATGATATTAATTGTCCCAGCTCCAAAGAAATTACCGAAACTGCAGTTAATTTGTGGAGTTGCATGGTACACGATATTTTCCTTCTTTTTTCACATGGCAAGTCATATTGGTCAGATACAAAGACAGGAAATGCAAAACTCAACAACAAAGTTATTGGTTTACAAGTAAAGCGCTATATTCTCAACGGCCTATCTCGGCTTCTATTAGGCGCAGACAGACGTGTTATTAGCACATAGAAAACACACTATTTGGTCAGTTCCTGGCCAAAAATATAAAATTTGAGCGTTTAACGGGAAATTAAAAATATATTAAAATCGCCTTTCCCCCTTTTCCCGATCGTCGGATTTTTCTGGTTAAAAAATTCGATCATCCTCTTTACAAGAACGATTTTTGTGCCAAGTTTGAGAAAAATCGTAATTTGCGTTTAGAACCAGTCGCGTGAACGAACACATAGATATGTATGTATATACAAATACATTTGGACCACCTCCCAAATCGTAATCCGAGGAGCATGTTTCATGAAAATATGGTACATACCAGTTTCTAGAGGTCTTAACGCATAAGCTAATTTATACAGAAACCCGACAAAAAATAAAACATATTTTATTTCAATATTTTCTCATCTCAATCATCTCAGAGAACATACAATATTTTAACAATATAATAATAATCTATATACTCACTTATGAATCTCATCGCGCTGTTCTTCGACACTGTCCATCTGAACAATGGTAAACAAATGTTGTTCATTGGTCCGTCCAAATATCCCACCAGGAATCTTTCGAAGAAACTTTTTCAGGACTGAAGCTATCGTATAAACGGAATAGTTGTCTATATTAACGAGTCGGCCAGTTTGGAGAAAATGGATCAACTTTTTCATATTGCCCTGATGTCCAGGAGCTCTGAACACATCCTTTTTAACAGGTGCCTCTTTATTCAATTTTAAGATAAGAACCTAATAAATTAGAAATTATTAATGAAATTACAGGATTGTTGGACAAATTGTGTGTTCAGATGTTATGAAAATGTTTACAAATTTCTTGTTTTGGCTCAAACAGCAGGAATTCCCAAGATACCGAGATGTTAGTGTTTTTCATGGGTCACATACTTGTTCAGCGATCTTGTGAACGGTTATAGATTTAGTAATGGTTTTGCAAACTTTTTAAAGAGAAGATTTTTGTCGCCTCAAACAATGTGTCAACAATATAATTGAAATTAAGTTAGTTATCCATTTTGCGTTTCAAACAAAATCTTCTTCTAAATAATAAGTATATGGAGACAGTATTACCTTTGTTCACTACTAAACTTAACACTTCTTAAGATAATCGCAGATGAAAAATTTAATTCAACGAAAACACTTAATTCTCGATACCTTAGCAAACACTGAAAAAAATAAATAAAAAAATGACGTCCAACACTTTATGACACATTTTTTTTTTTTTTTTTGAGACTTGCATGTGGTGTGATTTTCATAAAATTTGAAGGCTATACGACAGATGGATAGATCCACCAACAATAATTAGAAAAAAACAAAATACTCACCAACAAAGGTCCAGGAATGTCGTTCTTACAAACCTCTTCCAAAGGAACGCCAAACTTTACCCTAAACAAAAATTACTGTGTTGCAAATACATAATAGGTAGACAATTATTATATTTATTATTTTTATCAAAGATATCTTACTTCTCAAGCCGTCGAGGAAATGGTACATTGGGTTGTCCGCAAGAGGTAACAACATTGCTAAAGGTAGTGGCCCGGCGATGCATCCTCTCTGCCCAACTTGTCATCATACAGTAACTTGCATCAATTCCGCCCTTCTGAACAAAGCAATAATCTGGTTAATTCCCTTATCTCAGTCTGCTCCACTGATATCTTTATCACAATAATTACAAACTATCATGAAATAAACAATAAACTGATTACCACTGTAAACAATCAAAGAAACTTTCTTTACAATCAACTAATAAAACTTTTCCTACCTACTAAAGAACTGCACGAAACATTGTCACTGTCGACCCAAATTACACGTAATCACGAACTACTTTACTAAATTATAATTACTTCATTTATCCAGAAGCCTTCAGGCTCACTAATAAATAGGTTAAAAGTAACTGTATATCAAAACATCAGTAAAACAAAAAAATAAGTTTAAAATAAAATTAATTATTTTAAATATAAACAAAATGCATAATCATTCATGTAAATTGGGAGGTAACGCCCCACAATACTTGCCTCAAGAACCATTGGGGGCCGTATTTCCAGGAGTTCTCCCAATTGTGAAATAAATCAGGAGACACCTTTTTCTTGATACCCCTACAGAATAATCAAACTTCTTTAACATTTTAATATGTACAATAAACGATGTCAAAATAGTTTAATTGGAGCACAAATAAATATGAAATAAAAAATATATTTAAAAAAAAATCAATGGTTATCAGACCGTACACTACACAACAGAACGCATCCTGTAACAGTCACTGCCCTAATGTCAAATACTTGAAGGCGATCTCTTTAGGTCAACTGGGTTCCACACCACTACCAACTGTCACACTTTTACCCTAAATGGCAGTCACTTGCTTTTCTAGGTCACAATACTTATTAACGTCAATTTAATTCTTTCAGTTTAGCTACCTTTTTTTTACAATCAGCAAAAACGTTTTATGAAGTTAAAGCACAAATAATGGGAAAGTTAAAATATAAATCATCTGGTTAATTTGATCTATAAAATGAGTTTTAGAATTTTTAAGTTTTGGAGTGTGCAATTTCCTTTGAAAAATTTTATTGTAAAGACATATATCGAAAATAAGAAAGGTCAGAAATTCAGATACACACTTGATAAAAAATATTCTGTACAAAAGTATTTGGCATTTGAGTCAAACAGATCAAAGTTCAATTACCATGAAGATTGTGAACGATGCATTAACAAGCAAATAACATTAGAACTTTTTGCCAGTTATTCTTATTTGTCAATGGTAAGTTTTGTGAAATAAGTCCATAAAATTTTAAATTATCTTTTTTCACTATTAAATAAAGCATTTATTAAAGAAACAATTTGAAAACAAGCAACTGAATTTGACCCTCCCCCCCCCCCCCCCCCCCACACCTCTCAGGTTCATTTGAAGAATAAACCTGAACTTGCTTAGATGAATTCTTTATGTTTTTCAATCAAGGTTCAATAAACAAAACTGCTGAGCTATTTCCATACTTCGTTCTCAATTGTACATAATGCGAACAACTTCTTAACGCATGTGATGGCGGTTAGCCCATTACGTTATTCTCTGATCCCGGAATCGAAGCCTAAAATCTTAATGGTTCGGATGAGGGAGGGGATGCCCTCGCTACCTGATACTTGCATTTCAAATATCTTTTACTGAATATCTTTTTTGAAATATTGTTTTATTTCTCAAAAAAAATTATAATTTGGCAAGTACAGGACTTACTTACACCAACCACACTTACAGATCACTCTCCCTCTCCTTTATCAAAATCATTTCATACTGGCATTACTGGGTATAAGAAAGTCACTCTCAGAATTACGCTGTACAATGAAACAACTCATTATTTTCATATACCCAGTAATGTCAGTATGAAATGAATTTGTGAATGGGGAAGATGAGAGAGAGTGATCTGTAAGTGTGGTTGGTATAAGAAAATCCTACAGTGGCCACATCCCCTTTATTTTATTTTTGTTAATTTATAAATTTGTTGTTGCTTAGGCTTATCACTTTCAACAGCACACTATCGCACTACCTGGCTTCTACAATATGTTTCTATTCTACTCTAAAGAAGAAACAGAGCATGCTATGAATTTTATGGATTATCAAAATAAAAGAGGAGGTGACCTGTGTTATGAAGATATCAAAGTACCAGAGGTCCAAGAGTGGACACCGTGCACAGCTGTTTGTAAAGCCATCGAATTGGAAGAAAGCGTTACAAATGTAAGACCTTTTATAAGACACTGAGTAAGGCCACTATTGATTTTCAATCAAATCAGTGAATTGGGTTCAGAGGGAGAGCAAAAACTTAGTTCGTTAATTCGCCATGGAGCATGCATTACCAGAGATTCACTCACCGATATTTTAAAAATATGTAATTTGTTATTAAAAAAAGACATTGTACTTAGAGAGAAACACGTAAAACATGTATCAAGTTCATAATTACCTTCAGATTTTTTAACCAAATTATAAATAGAGAGGAAAACAATCATGCGTTGGGGAAGTACATTACAGGTGATTCACCTTTTTTTTAGTTAAACATTGCGTAGCATATTCTTAACAAAGATCTTTCCAAGGACTAATTTTTAAAGACATTGTTCCACCCTCAGGAAGTTTTCAGGAAATGCTAACAGAGAACCGGGAAGATGGAAATACTACTTAGCGTTCATGATTTTCTTTTTTGGAGGGGAGGGAGGAAAATGCAGAAATTTGCCCCTTCGGTTTAACATTGAGTATCACATTGTTTTAAAAGTCTTGTAAAGGAACGTTCAAAAGTAGAGTATTATGTTCCAAACGTTTCACCTAAAACCTACTAGCCCTTTTTTATAGCAAAATCAGGGTTGTCCTTGGGATCCTCGGTTGTCCCTTTGTTCTTGAACAAACACTTCTAAGTAGTCCAAAATATACTATCTATATTAGTTTTTAACCATTATTCAAGACTTTATAGTTATGCTACATAATATATTATAGAATGTTTGAACAAAATTTTCGAATATTGAAGTTGAGAAGGTTAATTTAGTGTAAGGTATTGAATCTTTCGTTAATGTAAAATGTGTATCAATATAGTAAATAATACGCAAAACCCACGAATAACGAATCCGCGAATGTTGAGGGATTACTCTATCCTTACGTTGGTAATCTTGGGGGGGGGGGGGGGGGGGGGGGGGGGAGAGAGAGGAGAACGGTGGGAGGCATATTTGCAAACGCGTCACTTTTCATAAGCAAAAACATAGAAATGGCATCAAAGATTGTGATTTTTCGCAGGCCACACACCTGATACTGAAGCTAGTTCACAATAAAATAAACCGATCAGAATACGAAGTTCAACAGGTGTAGAATTGAGCCGGACAACAGCAGGTTCCCCAGCTAATATTGTCTGTAACGTAACAGTTTTTAGTCACGGTAACGCTTAATCTTTCAGAATGCAATTATTCGATTAAACCCCCTAAAAAAAACCTTTTTCAATCGTCAAAAGATGATAGGAACGTGTAAAAATGCATAATACATACCTACCTAATATATTATGATAAAACACAAATTAACAATTGTGAAACTGTAGCGATATTTGATAAGAAGCTTGCATTTAATTAACCATATGTTAATCGACGACCTAATTTGAATAGTTTGAGGATTACTTATAGAAGGTTCAAAACGATATTGGTTAATAGAGTCGACAGTATCTTTTCAATATAGAAGGAATTCCTTCTGACGTGTAAATAAAACTTCAAAATTTGGCCAACGTTTCGGAAACTTTAATTTTCTTCTTCAGGTCCTACAGAATACTAACAAACAAATTAGTCATTATGGACAATGATATAACCAGATACTTAACCCTAACAATGTGGAAAAAAAAAAAGGACGGAAACAATTTTTTTACATTAATGAAAGAGAGAAAAATAATATAATATATATATATATATAATAATAAAAATTTTGAAAGTAATAATGAAATAATATAACCTATATATGTATAACAATATAGATAACGCCGCACCGTTGGCCAAATTTTTGAATTATCATTTACACGACAGAACCTCGAATTCCTTCTCTACATTCAAAACGATGACAAGCTTTACTTCTCATTACTTGGAGTTACCATTGAGGTAACTAACTCGTAAGAGGGTCTTCCCTAGTTCAATTACTTATATGTTGTAATTTTTCGAAATGGTTGGAAATTGGCGAGTGGCTTGGCAAGTTATACCTAAGCACAACCCATTAATATATGTATATATTATATATATATTGGTTATTTTAAAGACGTACAGACAGACATTTTTTTCATTTTTGGAATCAGAAGGTCGGAAAACATGAAATTCCGTTGAAAACTCCGAATGGAATTTTTGACCGACTACATAACTGCCCCTATAAGATCGTATACCAGGAGAAGTAAAAAGTATTATCTTTATAAAATAGTAAGATATTACCTCTTAATAAGCCTCGTTCACATGGTGACTGCTGCCACGGTACTAGTTGTCACAGTTGTTGGCGGTCTGTCAATATTGGAGCCCGACACTGACCATCTCAGATGTTGGAAAAGATGTGGAAAACGGGTGTTCTTCAAGAAAAAGATAGGAAAACACTAGGTGCATCATAAGATATGTGCATATTGATACCAACGAAGCTTGGGTTTTTAAGTATCACCAGCGCCAGAACCTGTCTTCATTCAAATATTAACTTTTGCGGATTTCATTGTTGTACGTTTCTATCTCATTTTAGCCTTCAGGGTTACAACATTTTCGACATTTCTCATTTTTAGTAAGGCTGCCTCGCTATCGTTCCTTTTTTGCCGGTTTTCATAATCGGGACTGGCTTCTCCCCACAAAGAATATTGTTGACACTGCTCCAGAAACGTCGAAAAGTCAAACGACATGATTGTTTTAACAATCGGTACACGCGCCCCATAACAACGAAACACGTGCTCGACTAAAGTCCAGTGTCGCATTGCCACTGTCATCAGGTGATCAAACGAAGAAAGTGGGCGAAAGTTGATGCCAATGTCATGCGGATATTTACTGTAACTTTGTGAACGAGGCTTCAGTGCTGACCAACTATAATACAAACAAACTTAGTATACACAATTCGATTGTCAATTAAATTTCAAACGGGAATTTTACAGTGTCTGATTCAGCTGCACTGTATAGCTGACAAGAGAAAGGACGTCAATCTTTGCGATTTTATTGAAGCCAACTACCTGCAAGAACAGTACGATGCCCTCAAGGAACTCCGCGACTTACATACAAGAATTCTAACTGTAGGAACCGGGGTCGGTGAGCACATCCTCGATCAAGAACTTCTCAAAAGATTTAAAAAGAAAAATGACAAATTAAAAATAATAAAAGATTAAAATTAATTCAATATTGTTTTTATTTTTCGGACAGTTTAATACATGAACATAATAATAAATATTGAAATTAAAAATAATATAAAAAAAAAACTAAATAAATACAATTTATTTACAGTGGAATGATGAAATTGAAAGTTCGTGCGCATAGAAGCTGCGTAGTAAGTATTCACTTTTTTTTTTTTTTCGCTAGATACAAAGCATTTACTAACAGAAGCTGTTTGCTCAGAGGTAAGGGACTAATATTGTCAACGTCATATCTCGGGTCCAAAACACTATACTGTTTCTGACAGAAAATGACGATTTTTTATTTATTTATTTTCAAGTGGATTTTTATATTTGATCAAAATATTGTGGTAGTTTCCGCGGATTTATCAAGCAGTTGAGCGAATAAGCTGATTTCTTGTAGAAATCCCCCATTACAAACGTAAATAAGTATACCAATAAATATGAATTACATTCAAAACGCAATCTTTTCATAAATTAATCAGTCAAATCAATTTCCTTTTTTTTTCTCTATTATAATTATTACTTTCAAGAACTAAGGACATTTTACATTTATAAAAATTATGACATAACATAAACAGCTCATGATGAAAAATCTCGAGTATTAGATTCGAGTTATAAATCATTCCTCATACTTAAACCTCCACCTAAAAAAAAAAAAAGAGATACAGAATAAACATTTAATTATTGTTAAAAGAATAAACTTTTTACAAACCAACATTTATATATATATATATATATATATATATATATATATATATATATATATATATATATATATATATATATATTTTAAAAAACAAGAAGGGATAGGTATATATTTTTAGAGGTCATATAATATATTATGCACACGAGGTTCTGTCATGCAATGATCAATGCACTTCATTTCAACTAGGCGCCTTAAGTTTAACAATTTCTAAAATAATTAAAATTTTCTTACATTATTCAAACTCCGAAATTATGTACAATGGAGCATTTTCTTCTTCAACAGTTAATTCCAATGGATCATTTTCATTTTTCAAATTTAATAACTGAAAAGAAAATTAAAATACATTTAATAACTTATTTAAAAACTAATAAAGTAGTTACAAATTTTAATAATTATAAATGAAAATTCGGATGGATTTTCGTCAAACTTTCATCACTCAAGAGGTATTTTCATAAAGTAATCCGTATGAGTGATAATTAATCCAAATAAACTGATCCAATATTGAGTACAACTAACTTTGGAAGTGATATTTTTGAAGTTCTTAGTACCGTCTTCGCCGACCCCGATCATCTGCTCCAGTATGATCTCAGTTCCGTCCTCGGCAGAAATGAGACCGTGGTTGGTCCTCTTGTGGGTGACCAGGGTGGAGGACTGTCGGTAGGTCTTGTGACAATACTGGCAGGGGTGTCTCTTCAACTGACAGTGAACCAGTTGGTGTTTGTACAGAGAGGAGTATTCAGTGAACCGTTTAAGACAATTCTGAAAAATGAGTCAGATGAAAAGAATACATGTACTATAGATGAAGCAACAATCAATTCAAAGGATGTGAAATTGGATATGGCATTGAAAATAGTCATTTGCAAAATGGCATACTATGGGATCGCCAACTTCTACCAGCGGGAACATTTTCTATCGTGAACTCGCATCGTATAACAGTAGTTATTCCTATTAGTTTTAGCATTTCGAGAGCACAAAATACTCTTTTGTAAATATAACTTTGAAACCATTCAAAATTACTACATTTGTAAATGACTCTCAAAGAACCGACCAATTACTGAAAATCGGGAGGGAGAAAAGGGGAGAAGAAAAAGAGTAAGGAGGGAGAAAATAAGACAGAAATTAAAATAGTCTTTGACGCTACAAAGGGACGCGAAACAGAGGACATATAAAGGTGTAGAGAGTACTAACAAACTCAAGTCAATTATTGATATTTAATAAAACGCCATCATTGGAGGACATTAAATTAAAATGTACAAATGGAGTAATCAATTAAAATGTTTTTAATAAAATAGCAACTCACAGGCATGGGACAACAGTATGGCTTTTCACCAGAATGAATCCTCATATGATTCTTAAAATTTGTTGAAGAAGCAAAACTTCTACTACAGCCTTCATAGGTGCATTCATACGGTTTTTCTCCTAAACAATATACAGTAATTAATAAATATAATAGCTCCAATAATATTCATATTGTAAAGTATTTATATATTCTCTCACCCGTATGAGTCCTTACATGAACTTTACGAATGTTGGATGTAGTAAACGATCTATTACAACCATTAACTGGACAAAGGAACGGCCGTTCACCTAAAGATATAAACATATAATATTATTACGAATGAGCATTTTTTTTAACTATTATTTTTTTCATTATACTTTCAATATATTTCACTATACGAGATCATATCGCCAACTACCAGAGCACTCTTTCGTCACTCTGGTGAACATGAGCCCCACTCTACTCTGGAAGTTAGCGATACAAGCCCGGGCATGAATCATAATAACTAACTAGAGAAAATCGACTTTTAACAAAGCTCTTTCTTAAGCTAATCTAACAAATTATAATCTTCTAGTCTATAATTTAAATCCTTCTGATTATATAATATATATTATATTACCAGTATGTATTCGGATGTGTTTCTGAAGATCGCCACTAGCTTTAAAACTTTTCCTGCAGTCACTTGAAGGACACGAATATGGCTTCTCCCCGGTGTGTGTTCTGAGATGTGCCTTCCGACTATAGTCCGTGTTGAAGGCCTTCGAACATCCTTCTACAGTGCATTTGAAAGGCCTGTCCCCAGAATGATTTCTTGCATGTACCTGCACATGACCAAACAGAAAAAAAAATTACAAATTATGAATAGTGATTTAAAAAGTAACCAAAAAAGTATTCAGTCTGCGGATTCTCAGGTATAGTTCACTATTTAAATAAAAATTAATAGTGAGCCTTTTTCCCAAATCAAGTTTTTAAAATTTTCATAATACTAGAAAGTTAAATTCGTTTATTTAACCAAATAATGGAACATGCTGTCTGACCGTCTGGCTAAACAGGTAAGTAGACATTTTATTTTAAAATGAATATTTCTTAGAAAATTTGAAAATAGAATATTATATACTTCTTTCGACGAATTTAGTCGATAAAAGAACACAAGAAAGGAAGGAAAAGCATTTTTATTTGAATGAGTATTACAAGCAGAAAAAAATACAGTAAAAAGAAAGTGGAGAGAATAAATAAACAATAATTGTTTATTATACTACTCAGTTAATGAGTAAATATGGTAATAAAAAAGCAAGATCAAGTTCGAAACCCGGCCGAGGCTCTTAGGTTTTTATCTGGGAGGCTCTAACCTTGAGCAAGCCGTCCTTCGCATGGGACGTTACGTTACGCTCATGACGAAAGAACGCTCTGGTAGTAGGAAATATCAACTCGTAGTTAAAGCCCGAGTTTGAGTCACAATAACTAACCGTTAATAAAAAAAATAACGGAACTCTCGATAGATAAATTATACTATGGATCTTTGCTTGTCAAGATATTTGTAAGTTTGTTTTAGGTCTGTTCTTTATAATGAACGAAACTGTCCAACAAGAAAGAGAAGGGGTGTTATAGGACAGGTCTATCCTTCAAGAATAAATACAAAATATGAACAGAAATTACGCTACCTATGATGATGGCCTGAGTTTCTAAAGGACTTGGGATAAAGTTGTTATCCATCTTTGGCCCAGATATACCCGTCTCTACCCGTTTATCAGTTACCTTCATTGAGGTCAACTAGTAGGAGAAACAAGAATTATATATTTGTATATTGTCGGCATAAAAATGTTGTTTGGAGTGTTTTCAAGCAGGTTTCTACCGTTATCTGCTCACTTAGAAACCTCAAAGACAGATCTTACTGAAATATTTAATATGAGCAGATCACCCAGGTGTTCCCCGGTTACTAACTTAAAGCAGGTTTCTACAGTTATCTGCTCACTTAGAAACCTCAAAGACAGATCTGATTTCAGGGCAAGATCACCAACTATTACGTCTGTTATTAATATAATAGTTCTTTGGGATTTACTTCAGTTTTGTGGTGAAAGCGCCGATGCCTGGCACCAAACTATATCAATATAAAGTGATGAGTGTATAACTGAACCTTGAGATGGTGGAGCGTTGAATAGACTCTACCGCAGCCGGCAACTTTACAGTAATGACTCTTCCCTTTCTTCTTCGTCGGTTTGTTATAATTTTTTGTGCCTTCTAGTGACCGTTTTTCAATAGATACTTGATCAGAGACAACACATTCTATAAGTAAAATACGAAATCTTTTACACAATAATACTTATATTACTAGATAGATAATAATAAATGTAACAAAATGTAAGATTAATTAAATAATATATAACAATAAATAAAAATATATACCCTCATTATTGAACGCTCGAATAAAGGTAAGTCCATCGTCTAACATAAAAAATGGACTTCCTACATAAGTTCCATTTTCGTTAAGTATTATCGTTTTGTTTTCTCCAATCTGGACCACAGTATTCGCTTCCGTTGATTGTTCGTCATTCTGTAATTTTCCTGAAAAATAAAATACCTAAAATACAAGAAGTTCCAATGTTGAGAGAAGGTGAGATTCTATCCTGTATTTGGACAACGTTTCGGAAATTATTTATTTCGTTTTTCAGGGGATAATAATGACTTGAGTGGATATGCGTGTTTTGGGTGAAGGGTGTTTTGTGTGTCACTCGACACAAACACTTACATCGTTCACCAAGCACATACACATAAGCCATTATAAGGCCCTGAGGAAGGAAATAAATAGTTTCCGAAACGTTGGCCAAATACTGAGGTTTTTACTTTCTTCTCTATAGTACCAGGAAGTATTGTAATCGTGCGAAAAACCGAGATCACAACTTTCGCGATGATGTCTGTCTGTGTGGGTGTAGGTGATTGAAAAATTGTAAGCGCTCTACTGCAAAAACGATTATAGCTATGAACTTGAAATTTTAAATGAAGGGGTCACATGTACTAACTTAGGTCTGATTAGATTTTGGCCGAAATCGAAAGAAAATTGGGACCACTTTCACCCAAGACCTAAGTAAATTTTACAAGATTCAGCTTATGTTCATGACCTAATCAAAAATCTTTTCGAGTAATAAATGTAGAGAATATTTGAATACCTAATTTATATTCAATAAGATTTTTTACAGGTGGCCCGGTTTTCAAGATAAATGCCGAAAACTATCTTGAAATGTAGTTTTGAAACACATATTTTTATTAGTTTCCTTGATTTCCCCAAAAACGGTTAGCTCTATTGAAAAACTGATTCTTATCAAAATTTTTCCTTATAAAATTTCCATTCGCTAATAAGCCCTCAGATTTGAGATAGGATCAATATGACAGAAGTTTTAGCGCCCCGAAGAATGTAAACTAAATGTCTATAAGGAATATATCTAACAATAAGAAGTTTTAAATTCCCATTTATTTTTATTTTATTTCATTTTCCTGTCTGGCGAGTTTAATTTAGGGTTCAAATAAGTTACTCTTCACGAATTATAAGATACCGAGTTTTGGAAAAACGCCCCGATTTCACAAATATTCTCTTCATTTACGAAAGATTTGTAGTGAGAGTCGTATCGCAAAAAGTTGAAAGTGAGAAAATCGAAATGTTTATTTTACTTCCCCAGCTACGAAGTATACCAAAAGTTATGTAATCGGTCAGAAATTCGATGTTGAGTTTTTATCGGAATTTCATGTTTTTCGACCCCCTGAAAAAAAAGTCTGTCTGATAACTCCCGATACGAAATTTTATATGTGTATCCAGAACCCCATATGGATGACAGCCATTGATTTTCAGCCAAATTGGACAAGGAGTGTATGAGATGGAAGAATTAGGGGTGGGGCTTAACCCAAAAACTGTAATAACTGCAACTGTAATGAAAGTAATGACACAAAATTTAGTACGAGGATTTAGAGGCCCCTATGTAAGTCAACCACTAGATTCTACTCCAAACTGTCGATTCGTTTTGGAGGGAGAGCGAAAACTTAACTTACTGATTAATTCGTGCTGGGGTAGTAGATAACCAATAACTTATTTTTCCTCCAATTTAAAATTCTGACTACTTTAAAATTCTAACTTTTTGAAATAAAAATAAACTAGCTACCTTGAGAAACGGGTATTCCTATCTGTATGGTTCCATGGGAAAGAGTGACAACGGCCTCGTCCACCAACTCGCTTGGTACTATCTTCACATATTCAACACTTCCATCTCCCTTGTCACATTCCGTGCTTATCTGGATTATGGGAACTGCAAATTACAAAAATATAAGAAAACTCTCATAGTAATAAATTCACATTGTACCAATTAAATTTAATTTAAACAACACATTTATTTTCCACCTTACCTTCGACATTGGACTCTATTTCCTCGACAGTCAGTGGGTCATCAACGTCTTCTGTGATTTCCTCATCGTCCATTATTTTTCAGCTATAAACAAAGAATATCAAATATTATTTTTTTGCTAAGCAAATATATAAAAGTTGAGTGGCTGGAGAGGCCACAAACTTATCCGGCCGAAATAATGTTAATTATACTGTGGCGTTCAAAAGTATTTGCACAAGCAATATTTTACTCATAATCATAGTAAGGATTAATTAAAAAAATCATATAACTAGGTACACAAAAACGTTATTTATTTATGCATATATTTACGTAAAAACCGTTAATGCGACATAAGAATACATATTTTTACAACACTTTTTCTTGAAAAAGCTCCGTTCAAAAGTATTTGCACAAATTATACTGGTTATTTTAATTAGTACAGTAATTCTATACCTAAGTGTGTTTACTCTTTTTGTTTACATTTCCTTTCTCACTCAATTAGGGATTATCATTCTTCAGAATATTATACTATTTTAATCCAGTCTCAGTCAACATGGCACTGAAGAAACGTGAGTTATCCCAGGCAGTAAGGGGAAATATTATTTTATTGAGAAACCAAGGCAAAACCTACCGTGGAATTGGAAATATTTTTAATTTAAATTTTTCTACAGTCCGTTATGTCATAAAAAGGTTCGAGGAGACAGGAAATGCGTTAAATAAGCAACGAACAGGACGACCAAGGGCTCTGACACAACAGGAGTGCAGGGATATCATTCGGGAAGTAAAGGCACATCCATCCACAAGTGGTTGGCAATTAGTCAATAAGGTCGAATTGACTTGTGAAAAACGTGTGAGTGAATCAACAGTAAAAAGAGCGCTCTATAAAGCTGATTTTCATGGAAGAGTTCCAAGGAAAAAGCCCTTCATTTCTGAGGTCAACAGGAAAATAGATTGGACTTTGCAAAACCCCATTTCAGCAAGCCAATGGAATTTTGGCAAAGCGTCCTCATTAGTGATGAGAGCAAATTTAACGTTTTTGGAAGTGACGGGAAAAAATATATCTGTCGAAAACCAAATAATGAGCTTAAACGCCTTAATGTCACAACTACGGTAAAACATGGTGGAGGTCATGTGATGGTCTGGGGGTGTGTGGCTTACAATGGGTTAGGCAATCTTGTCCCAATTGAATCTGTCATGACTGCTGATACCTACGACAATATTTTGCGCCATAATCTCCGAGCTAGTGCCATCAAATTGAACACGGAAAATATTTTTATATTCCAACAGGACAATGATCCAAAACACAAGGCCAATAAAAACAGGAATGACTTCTTTATAATGCGCCCAGGATGCTACAAACCCCTCCACAATCTCCAGATTTAAATATTATAGAACATGTTTGGAACTATTTAGACCTTAACACTCAAAAACATAAAATTAAGGGAAAAAATAATTCAAAAGGAATTTTATTGGACGAGTAGAATGAAGTTGACGTTAACTTCATAAAAAATTTAGTTAATTCCATGCCAAGGAAGCTTCAGGCTGTGATAGACGCCAATGGACTTTATACCAAGTATTAAATATATTATAGGTTGTTTTATTGATTTTATAATAATTTTTATTTCAAGTTTTATACTATGTGCAAATACTTTTGAACGGAGCTTTTTCAAAAAAAATTGTTGTAAACATATGTGTTCTTATTTCGCATTAACGGGATTTACGTAAATATATGCTTAAATAAATAACGTTTTTGTGTACCTAGTTATATGATTTTTTTAGTTGTCCCTTACTATGATTATGAGTAAAATATTGCTTGTGCAAATACTTATGAACGCCACTGTATATGCCATAAGGCAATATACAATCTTATCTTATGGGCTATTTTCACAGTGAAATTCAGAAAGGTGTTCTTAACAATTAAAAAAATATTACCACAGAGAAAGTCACATTTTTTTGGTTATATATTCAAAATTTTATAATGTTAAACGTGACCTCAGCTTTTATAAGTTCTCTTTTGTTCACCTGTTTATCGCTTTCCTACTTTGTGTAACTTTCCATGGAAATCTTAATGTTACATCAAATGTGAGTTAAGACCTCAATATTCAGACGGCTCCAATTAGCGGACGTTTCCCGCTAATTTCTTATATTAAAAAATAATGGGCGTTGCTTATATAATTTTTATTCACTTATAATTTTCACTTGATCACTCTCGATAAAGAATTTATAAATTTTGCCACAGGAAAATGATTACTGTAGACATAAATAAGCCTCTTTTTGTAAATAAATGCATCTTTCTTAATGACAGGATTAGCCTTTAATTCACATATTTCTGCGATACAGGCTTAAAACATGCTATTCTAGTCATTTACGCCTTCAATTCAGTTTTTTTTGAAATTATATGTAGGTATCCTAAAAACCTGGACCTGAATAAGGAATTCAAAATATGAAGAATGGTTGAAAAATATGTTAAATCATCTTCCCGTCATGATGGAAAAAAAACAGACAAGAAAGCTACAAACCACTTGTATGATCTTTGTTCGTTGACAATACTCGTACAAGTACGAAATGCATCGTACATAAGGCGAAAAAAACTGTAATAAAAGCACAATAACTTATTATATGAATATTCAATATGTAGTAAGCCCTAAACATACAGGTTTTAAGTCACATTATTTTTTCCCTTGTGTTAATGCTTGACTTAGGACGATTTATTTTAACGCAATATTCTGAAAAAAATTGGTTCTTATTAAATAGTCGCATATTTTTTGTACGTCCGTTCATTCCATGAAAATAATGGTCAAATCTTATATATAACAGGTAATTATCTTTAAAACTTGTTAAATTTGTTTACTAACAGTTCAAACTCTTATAAATGAAAATAATATACTGTACACAAAAAAGCAACGATAACCTTATAAATTATGGGAACAAAATGGATAAGTACTAAAATGTATTTTTAAAACCCATAATATTCTTGGTATTAAAAAACTCTTTTATAAATTATTATATAAATAGAGCAGCAGAGCATTCCTCAATAACCAATTAAATACAAGAGAATCTTGGGAAATTACCCATAAACTCACAGTCACTCCAAAGGCCAGGCATACACTCAGAAGTACCAACTAAAAATATCAAAATTTTAAAAACATATTTTTGAACAGATTTATTGTATTCATTGAAATCATTAGTATTTATTTACAAGTATTAATTTGGAATATATAATATAATTTCAAACTATAGCCATAAATTACATATGGAACAAAACAAATCATGAAAAAAAAAGAGTTATACATCTAAATAAATCATAAGATATAAACTTTTGCTTATTATTCTTACATTCAATTCAAAATATATATTTCAAACCTAGGTTTTCAAGTCTTACAATCAACAACAAAACGACAACCCCCCCCCCCCCCCCCCCTCTCTTCACTTTATACTTGTTCTTTGACTATTTTAATCATGAACAACCAGAATATATTTGTTATCACCAATGGTTGACTATCATCCGATCCTGTTGAAACCTCTTTACTGACATTGCTGTATCAATGTGCTTTTACAAAAATATATGATATTGGTGAACAAGGACGACCTGTATTCTATATTTCTTCTTCGACTATTTTAATCAAGAACAACCAGAATATATTTTTTATTACCGATGATGTCTGTCTGTGCATGTGTTTGTCATTGTGCGATTTGAGAGTTGTGAGCGCTCTACCGCAAAAACGATTGTAGCTATGGACTTGAAATTTGGAATGAGGAAATCACATGTGCTAACTTAGATCTGATTAGTTTTTGGCCGAATTAATTATACAAGATACCGCTTATGTTTATGATCAAAACAAAAATATTTTCAAGTAAAAGTTGAAATACATATTTTATATGAAATACGATTTTTTGCAGGTCGTCCGGTTTTTGAGATACTGCCGAAAACTTTCGTGAAATGTAGTTTTGAAACACGTACGTATTTATAGACATTTACGTGATTTACACGAAAACGTTTAATCCTGTCGAAAAATTGGTTCCTATCAAAAATGATACTTATAAAATTTCCAATTGCTAATAAGTCCTAAAATTTGAGATTGAACTAAAACAATCAACGTTATAGCGCCTCAAAGAATTAAAAATAAATTTTCGAAGGAAATATTTCAAAATAATGTTTAAATTGTATCGCGTATCAATGAATAATAAAATTTTTTTATTTTGGTAGTTTTTATGAAAATTAATAAAAAATAAATATATTTATGCGATGTGGCCATTACAGAACTTTCTTACACCAACCACGCGTCTCTCCCCCTTCTCAAAAGTATTTCATACTAGTATTACTGGTTATAAGAAAGTCACTCTCAGAACTACGCTGTAGAATGAAATAAAAAACATAACTGGCGCTAACTCATTACTTTCACATATTCAGTAATGCCAGTATGATTTTGAGAAAGGGGAAGGGGATATAGAGTGATCTGTATGCATGGTTGGTATAAGAAAGTCCTGCAAAGACCACATTACATTTTTTTTCCCCAGGTATTTTAAGATCATTCAATTAAATAAAGGTCAGTTAATCTTTTTTTAGTTAAAGGCTTACACCTATATTCCAGGAATAACAACAATTATCCATATTTTCAAAAAAAACAATTTAATAAATAGGAAATAGTCAATTTCAAAATTTTTATATTTAACATCTTTAAAAAAACAAGTACATATTCATAAATTTAAATATACAAAATATTTACAAAATAATTAAAAAAAAAAATTGTTGCATTATTCTGATGAAAGCTTTGAAAGCAGTGTTAGTTTGAAATTAAATTTCATAAATTTAAGTTCAGATTTTACTGAGTAAAACTCCTAATAACAATAAAAAGGGCAGAGGCATAAAAACATAATAATACAATTACAGATATATTCGAAGTAATGGTAATAATACTATAAGGGCATATAAGGAACTATGAGAGAGTTGGAAGGAGCCATTGCATAGGTCGCCCTGACAGAAGCACATGAAGACCTTCTCATGACCCCACAGGGTGGGCGCACATCGCTCCTCGCTGTCGTGAGGACCTCGCTGGAGGCACACTCGTTCTGTCGCTGAGCCGTACTCTGAAAAGTAATACATACACTTCAGCAACTTTTTATAACAATAATTCTATGAAGCTTTATTACTGAAACTGCATAAAGATATGTAGTCAAGAAAAGTCAACAGGTCAAAAAATAATAGGAAAAAGAAATTCGCTTCAAATAACTTATATAATAATTACTTAGTGCACTCAACTAATTATAAACATTAGCCCAGTATTCATTTTCATTTCATTTCTAAAATGTAGGTAATTTAAAAAAGTCGCCGGTTTTAATTATTTTTTTTTAACTAAGCATTTAAGTTTTTGTTCTCCCTCCACAACCAGTTTACCGTTTGGGATAAACATCACAAAAGGACTTCTGAACCCTCATACTACATCATGTGTCGATACATTCATTACGTCGGCAGTTATTGGGATTTTTGCAATGAGCACCCTTCCTTTCGGCCGATTTCAGGTGTTTATGGGGTTCTGAATTCTCATATGAAATTTCATGTCAATACCTTCATTACAACGACAGTTGGTGGAGATTTTGTGTTAAGGCCCCCCCTGTCTCTCGCGCCGAAAATCAATAGTTGTCGTCTATACAGGTTTCTGAATACAGATATAAAATTTCTTGTCGATATATTCATTCTATTGAAGGCACACATACATTTTTTTTTTTTAATTATTGGAATCAGTCGGAAAACATAAATTCCTGTGAAAACTCAGCATCGAATTTCTGACCGATTACATAACTCCCCTTATATTTCGCATAGCGGGGAAGTAAAAAAAAAAAAAATATATATATATATATGAAGAATTATTTCTAAAATGTATGAAAATTCAAACTAACGGTTGTGACAAGGTAGAATTAAAACCCTTCACACGCCAACATTGGACATCATTTGAATTTCGAATGTCAAAAACGTGTTTTACCTGTCAGCTGTTGTAATCAATTTTAGCTTATAAAGTTCAGGGGAGATTTTTTTTCCTTTCTTATTTACGCTCGTTCCTCTTGTTGAGCCAATGTACATGATCAACTTGAAAACTAGGTACGTCTATTCAGAGTGTAAAATTAAAATAAACAAACAGGACCCCTTCTTCAAACATTTATTGTTTTTAATTTATTTAACAATTTTAAGAAAGAAATGGTGCTAAGTTTAAAATTCCTTAAGTAATTAAAATTAAATAAAAATCTATAATAACAGATATATATTCGATAGAAAATGCTCATTTTGGTCCTTAGAGCCTTTGAGATATTTCTCAAGATGTAAAATATCATTTTAAATGTATTTACTTTGAATAAATGTATTTAGATTTTCAGTAGCATCGACATATCGTTGGTGCTGCACGTACGCTGCGTATTAAAACACAAACTCTAAATTGGAAGCAGTTGGTAGGATAAAATGACTTCGTATTTGTGAACATTTCTGTTTTATACACTATATTATTGTGTAGGTATGGTACAAACCTTCATCTTTAAAAGAGTTTGATCCTCTATCTAATATTTTTCCACACCAGCCAGAGGTACAGGGTGTAGCTTCAACACCTTGGACACCCTCCAGAGCAGAGGCATTATTGTAAATAAATTTATCTTTACAACTTCCCAGTTCACCTCTCGATCGACACTTGAAACATCTTTGAAAGGATCCTACAAAATAATTACAATAGTATATATTTAAAGACAATATGTCTTTAAGGAGAGATTCATTTACATTTAACAGGAATGTAAATATTTATATTAAAAATAAAGAGATAAACATATATTCAAACAAAATGTGTTTACGTACCTTCAACGTGATTGAAAATAATTATAAAAAATAATCCAATAATAAGGGTTTTTCGTCCCTTTTCAGGAACCTCAAGGCTCATTGTGACTGATGAAAGTGAAATTGACTAACGGGATACCAACAAAGAGAGGAGGGGTAAAGACAGAGAAACCGAAGAGGAGGGGATGGAATCATGAAAGGTCAAACAACACAAAGAAAACTAACCACTTCAGTTCATTCCATCCCAAGTCGTCTCTCTTAGGGACTTGTAGCTATAATTATATTATTTCAATTAATTCATTATTTTACTTATAAGATTTAAAATGTGATAGTCAACTCCCATCTTAATGGCAGTAAGAAATATATATATAGGAGACATTGTCTGAATGTTAGTGACTTTAATGACACAATTATTATCAAATCTAAAAAAATAAGCAGACATATTCTTTTAACTTAATATTTAGATTCATCAACAAATAAAACAGAATAAAATGTAAATAACATGTGAGGACTGAGAAGTATAATTTATTTTTCATTTATCGATGAATTTGGAATTGAAATCCGGAAATGGAAGCGACCTTTCGATATAATAGCTCACGAGAAGATTTTTATCTAACAACGCACGAATTTGATCACCTTGTGGCACGCGTGAAGGTTTTTGGTGGCACGCCAGCACCTTGACCAGTAGAAAGAAAACTAATAGCTTAACAACAATTTTCAGTGAAAATTGGAGAGCTAAAGAAAACCATTTCAATTCTGAATTTACCATTTTCTGAAAATATTATTTAACAAAGTTATATTTTTGATTTCATTGGTCGCTAAAATTTATAGTTTGCTTAATTACCTTAATTTCAGCTCTTTATGTCAGAACAAAAAAGAAATATTTTTGTAAGTTTAGTGACTTTAACTGCTGCTTTGTCCTCGCAAAAACTTGTTATATTTTCCAGGAAGTGACTAGAAAATCATATACTAAATAAAATGTAGTACAAAGGCACTAAGCAATTTGAGATATTTTGTAAATTTTAAACAAACAGTTTTTGTTATCTCTGAAAAGTGTGAACTACCAGAATGATACATAACTTGGAAGCTTCCAAAAAGGAATATGATATACAAGAGAAAATTGTGGCGTAGGTGGAAAGACTGAGCCGGCATATCTTATCGAGTTAAATTTACGTTCACGTACCGTGGGTGTAAAAAATATTTGCACACTTAAATATTTCACACTCTACAACAAAAGACATTCAATTCAATTGGAAATATCTATGAATAACATTTATTGAGAATTTAATTTACGATAAAATATAATTTAATGAAGTTAAACCCAATAATAACAAAATGTATTCATACCCCCTTGTTAATTATCTGTTAAATAGATTAATATTTTGCATTTCACTTTTATGATTTCATTCAACCTTATTTGTCATTGAATTAATTAATGTTTACGTGTAACTCTCTTCGATTCTATGCCATACTTCCAGAAGTATACTTCTTAGTTGATTTTTGTTGGTTATATTTATCTCCGAACTTTGCGATCCAGAATATGCCACACATTTTCTATTGGGTATTTGTCCGGTGATTGTAGGGGAGTGGTAAATCTTCTCGGACCATTGCAGAGTAGCAATTCTTTTGTAGTATGTTTAGGATCGTTGTCCCGTTCAAATAGAAATATCTCAGTTAACCCTAACTTCGTTGCACTTGGGTGTAAATTATAGCGCAAAATATCGACGTATTCGTGTGCATTTAATATCCCATCAGTAAATTTGAATTCCCCCCCCCCCCCCCCCCCCTCAGAATTTTACTGAACCTTTCCCCTTGATTGACTCGATATTACCTTTTATTTATTGAATTCTTGATTAGGCTTCTTCAAATTGTTGTATGTCCATCAGACCCATCAATGTTTTCCAAAAATCTATTGAGAGGTTCACATAAGTTTTTGCATACTTAATTCCTTTTTTTTCTGATTAACCACGCGAATTTTGGCCTTTTTTTGAGGCACTCTTCCATGGAAATTATTTTTTCTCAGCACATTTCTATTGTAGATTCACAAACCTGGGTATTCGACCCACCTACTAACGATATGTTCAACTAAGGAAGAACCCCTTAATATAGGTGTCTTTATACTATATCTAGACTGTTGTGTTCCCCTCATAAGGTAAGTGATCTAGGACCGCCTTTCCTTGCATTCTTATTGATATGTCCTCATCCTTCATACTTTTTAATTATATACCGAACGTAGAGAAGTTAATTTTTTACCGATTTCTCTGTAACTTGTTCCTTCTGAATGGGGAGAAATACAATATTTCCCATTAAAACTAAGGATAAATCACTTTTTTTTTGGAGACTTGCAAAATACGTAAAATATCTAAATAAGTTTTATTTATTTTTATATTGTAAGTCGAAGTACAGAATAAATTGTTATTCAAACCATGAATAATACTAACGTTAAAATATTATAATAAAATTAATTAGGTTCAGAACAGCAAATGAAGAAAATATAATTGTTCAAATACTTTTTAAACCTAATCCATATTCTATTTCAAAAGGTCTTCCCGTTCTAAACTCGCCTGCACCTTCCGTTGGAGACACTGCACCTCTCATCTCGTGTTAATAAAAAAATTACTGGAAGCGACAACTCAACCCAACTTCAACGTCTTTCCTACCACTTCCAACTTGAGTAAGTTGTTTAACTGTAAGTATGAATAGAATTATTTTTTTTAAATACAGTTGCTCCCGAATATAGATATATAATAAAAGTAAAAAATAAAAAAAACAAAAAAAACAGTGAATCACCGGCAATGTACTCTCCAGAACGAATTAATCAAGTAATTTTTCGCTCCCCCTCTAAAACCAGGAGACCGTTTGAGCTAATACATCAATAGTTGACTTACATAGGGACTTATAAATCCTCGTACTAAATTTTGTGTCAATTATTATTAACAGTTATTAGGGTTTTTAAGTCGAATGCCTCGCTGGTTTCGCTGAAAATTAACAGACATTGTTCTCCTGGGGTTTTGATTTTGAATATGAAATTTCATATTGATACATTCATTACATCGGCAGTTATTGGGTTTTTTGAGTTGAGCCCCCCCCCCCCCCCCCCTCCTTTCTCTTAAGACAATTTCGCTGAATTGTCCTCCTTCCCTTCCGTCGATTTGGTTGAAAAACAATAGGTGTCGTCCTTGTAGGTTGCTTATTAGATATAAAATTTCATGTCGATACATTCATTCTATCGGGAGCTATCGGGTTCACAGACACACATACATTTTTTTTTTTCATTTTTGGAAACAGGTTGTCGGAAAGTATGAGATTCCTGCGAAAAGTCAACTTCGAATTTCTGACCGATTAAATAATTTTTCCTGTACTTCGTATAGCTGGGGAAGTAAAAAAAAATGGAGGAGGGTTAAAAAAACATAAATCTAAAATGCTCATATTTTACTTAAAACAAAGTAACAGTCGAAGCAAGACATTTGAGTACAACTCACCTGTGCTTTGTACATATATTAATTAATTCAACTAATTTATTTTAGTAAATAGATACAGCCTCGAACAACATTTGAAAATATATTTTTCCAATGCCTACTTTCACAAATAAGAATATACGTTATTATTTTTTTACACTCGCAACTTAACCTAGATATTTACAAAATAGTTATGTTAAATTACATCTTAGGAAATGATTCAGTAATCTGTACTTATACATAAACAAAGAATTGTATATGAAAAAATTTGTATGCAGCAACAAAAATAATATTAAGAGGTTTTATATCGCCAAGAATGTAAGGTTAGTTTCAAATAAGAAAAATAGAAGAGCACCCAGTATATCACAAATATGGTGTCATAGCCTGAGATTTATGTTGAGTTCATGGTTAAACGAAGATAAGTACATATTGGTACAGCTCGAAGTTGGCAGATAAGACAGCCTCCCCCCATCCATAACACTACTCAGAGTCCACAGTACATGTCCCTCCTCTTGTTTGTGGAACCAATGAGATCACACAATACTCGTACATGATGCCTACCCATTTTGGAATCCGTATATAAAATATCTAGTGAATATTTACATTCTACTGAGAGTTATAGTGTTCACACCCACAGATATGGTCTTGCTGTTATTTTAAAACAATGTTCGGAAAACTGGAAATTCCCAGTACGCTAAACTTAAAATTTTTACATTTCTAACATCAATGACATAATGGTTAATAGAGTGGACAGTATCTTTTCAAAGTAGAAGGAATTCGAGGTTCTGTCGTGTAAATTAAAACTCAATATTTGGCCAACGTTTCGGAAACTATTTATTTACTTCTTCAGGGCCTACAGGATGCAACAAACAAATTAGTCATTATGGACAATAATATAACTAGATACTTAATAATAATGTTAAAAAGAGATGGAAACAATTGTTTATAAATAAATGAAAGAAAAAACCACAAACACAAACTCTGAATACCTTCACCACACACATCCACTCAAGTCATTATAAGGTAATTTTTAATTATTATTATATATATTGTTAATATATAAATTATTTTATTAATAATTTCCAAGAAAAATTATTTTTATTTATTTATCATTTATTTATAAAAAATTGTTTCCATCTCTTTTTAACATTATTATTATCTAGTTATATCATTGTCCATAATGACTAATTTGTTTGTTGTATCCTATAGGTCCTGAAGAAGGAAATAAATAGTTTCTGAAACGTTGACCAAATATTGAGTTTTCAATTACACGACAGAACCTCGAATGCCTTCTACATTAATGACATAGCTTCCATTACACTAAGTATAGAAGAAAAAAAATTAAACGACCATTAGTAACTGAGAGATTAATCTTTTGAGAGTGGTCAATACACCCTTCATTGACCTACCCTCAAGGATGAAGTCATCTTATAAAGATTTATAAACTCGATAAAATAAATGGAAATTCAATTCGTTATCCAATTTTATGTTTTCGCAAAATAATTTTTCTAGCAGTTCTTTCCGAAATTATATTGTAGAATAAATATGTTTATTTCAATAAACATTAAAATAAAAATAAAATAGTTTTTGAAAAAATATTCCTTATCCAAATAAAAATAATAACATTACTATTATGAATGGCGTATGATAATTTTAACAAATAGATACAATGTAACATGTATAATCAAATTGAAATTTCATTAGATTAAATAAAAAATATTATTACTAGTAAAAACATTTCCAAGTTTAACATAACCAAGGAAGACCTAATTAATGAACGTAAACAGGAACAAAGGAGAGGAGTGCCTCACTTCAACACAATTTAAAATTCAATGATTTAAAACACTGAGTCATGTGACTAGAAAATAGAAGTTTTAAGGCAGTCATTTGTCGCTAACTGAGTCACTTGGCTTTAGGTCAGTTGTGGGTGGATCTGAAACAAAATAATACTTCAAAAGAACGCGAACTGAACAATATAATATATCATATCATGCTATTTTCTTCTAGAAATTATCAGAATTTAGAAATGAAGTACAAAGTTCGAAGAAATACAATGTAAAACTTGTTAAATACATTTAAATATTTACTATAGTTATATAATGTTTTTATTTAAAAAAACCAACCACTTGAATCATCGTTAGAATATCGCTTAATGAGTTCTGAGTTGGAGGCGCTTCCAGCAGAGTTTTTTGCTCCTACAATGCTGGGAATGTTAGTCGGATGGCCTGAGCACGTGGGGCAACATCCTTTCACAGTCTCAGCAATGCATGTCGAATGGTACATTTCGCTGCAAGAGTTACACGTCTCTAATGCACCTGTAACAAAAAAAAATAAAGCATTAAAAAGTGTAAAATTAAATAATAATAATATAAATGAGGAATGACCTCAGCAGACTTCACTCAGCGGAACAAATATATTGAAATGATCCGAAAATATGATTCCATGACTTGGAAAACAAAGACAGTTTCAATGTTCATTTTTTTTATGAGCTTTAAAATGTAATTACATCAAATTTATTCCATCTTCAGAGATTAAAGATAATAATAGGATAGCTCTTTAACGGTGTTATTAAGTTTTCACAACATACATGACCCCGGGATGGACTTCTATCTACGAAATAAAACTCTCTCCCGGACAGGATTCGAACACGTAACCATGATGAGACCATGCGACCAAAGCCCTACGATCTAGACCGCACGGCCGCCATGGTCCTTTTAAATATATTTAAAAAATATATGTCTGACAAAAAAATGTTTTTAATATTTTGTTACGAGAATCAAGAAAGTGTATCATCTCGTAATCAAGAAAGCTGATGTGTGTAAAAAAAAATGTTTTAAAGTGTTTAAATTTTTAATCATTCCTGGTACCAGTATGAAAACAGGAAAATTTAAAATCGAGAGATGTGGACCTGAATAGTTTCTCGAATTACACCTCCAGTAGGATACAGCACCGGGACCAAATAAATATTACGCAAATAGTTTTTCGAGTCAAAGGCTAAATGTGTAACTGCTATGGAGTTAGAGATACATAGAGGCGGAGTAATCTCAAAACAAAGGCGAGGATTACATTCTTGTTGCTGAGAGAACGACGTAAGATGAGATACTTAAGTTGTAGTAGATGTTACACGATGCATTTCCAAGAAAACAAAGAGAAAATGTATTATCTTCCTATACAAAGATATTGGTCAATGTACACTTCTATTAAGACATCTCAATTCTCGCAACAGCTGTCGGTCTGATGGTAGCCCAACAAGTAGCCATTAGAGATCTTGTAAAGGATTACCATAGCTTCAGTTTTTGTACGTAAGTTAGGATGGGGAGTCTGATTTATACACTATCTCCCTGTCGACTTCTTCCTTTCTATGACCTGATTCTAAGCGGGAAGAAGGTAGTATGAAACTAATGCAGAAAGGGGGCTTGGATCTCTTCTAACCGTCATTGTAATCTCAGGACTCTATAACCTTCTTCTTTTCAAAGTTCTTCATCAGGGAATCACTAAAATGGGACGCTATACTAAATGTAAAAGAAATACTTACCATCCTCCTGACAAACTGCACATATCTCCTGTTTGGTAGGTTTCTCATCTTCGTCATCGTTGATAATAGCGGGCTCCACTATGACTGCATTGGAGGCGGCAGGGACGGCAAGTGGCCGCCTTGGAGTGTAGGTCCTCTTGGTTTGCGGCTGGAAGTAATCACTGTAGAAGCTACTCTGCCCTGCTACACTTCGTCTTTTTCTTTCACATCGTTTCCGTTTCACAGCCTCACTCTTCTCTATGCTTATAAGACCTTTAAAAAATAATTTTGCACATGGATAAAAAAACTGAGGTAATAATAATTTTTTTTTTTGGCAAAAATAAATAAGGAAATAATGTACTGATTCCACAAATTTGAAAGATCACTGTTTTGTTTAATATTCTTACCCGCGGAGCGAAGCTTTCAGAAGGTCATTAAAATTAATAAAGCACTGTAAAATTAATCCTCACTATTTTTTTCCGAATTCCAAATTTCGACATAAAAAAATTGATAGAGCATACCCAAGTACTTAAGCTATCAGAGTTCTAGAGTTTTGCCCACGCTTAATAACCAAAGGCCGCGGGTTTTTATAGGTTATACCCAACCCCATATAACGTTTTAAACAGTAATAGATGATTAACTGACAAGTGTAATTAGGGTCGCAGATAGGATCTCTATAGACAGAGAAGATCTGTACGCTTCGACAGAATTAACAGTAACTACAACGTGGTCAGGTATACCTCCCTATATATACCCTTTAACAGTGCACACAAAAACAGTAGTACACTAGTAGAGAGCGCTGGTAGCTCAGGGGTAGCGTGTTAGCCTACTGAGCTCAAGATCACGGGTAAGGAACCCGGCCGAGATCCTTATCTGGGAGGTGAAGAAACCTTGAGCACGCCATCCTTCGAACGTTAGGCGATGGTCCCAAGCCTGTGCGATGTCAGAAGACCCCTCTATCCTAGGTTAATAAACTTAGGTAGGCAAAATTTAAGATTCCCATAGTGTAGTGTCGGGCTCATGTCCACCAGAGCGACGAAAGAGCGCTGTGGTATCTGACGATATGATCTAGTAGTTAAAGCCCGGACATGAGTCACAATAACTAACTACACTGGTCAGAATACGAAACATACATTACAGAAAACCATGCTAATAGTTCTCCGGCAGAGGCTCGACAGTCCAGAAGGAACCCCATTCATAATTTCCTATGACTATGTACATTATTCACTCCTCTAGTCAGGTAGAGCAGTAGACGGCTGGCATATACATCCCTACACACTGTCCTTAATCCAGAGATTAACTCAAGAGAAAAGGGAGATGAAGCCGAAGAAAAACTGTCGTGTGTACAAAGCAGTGAGGAGAGTTGACTAAGAGCTGGGAAGCCCGAAGAATCCGGACCTCCCAAAGAACCTTTCCAACTCAGACCCCCTTCGGCCTTAGAAACTTACATTAGAAATCTTATAAAATAAAATAGGGTATAGATACCCACTTATTAATTTTGCCAACTTTGACCAAACCTGATATTAATCTAATTAATAACGTTTCGAAGATACACTTACCAAAAAAGCTAAGGAACATTTCTTGAGACACGTCATCCAATGAAATAGGAGTAAAAACCTCTTCTCTGTAAAAGTAACACAGATAAAATGTAGCATTTATCAGAACCATCGACATGAAAAGTTAACTTTAGGTACATTGACAAGTTACTTGTCAACCACAAAAGACATAAATTAATACTAATTAAACAAAACCTACATAAAATTGAGATAAACCTCACAGACAGACTTAAAATAAGTAGCTCTTACTTTACATCAGGAGGAAAGTCATTCCTTACGTCATGTTCACTCAACAATTCTTCTGAAAAATTAAAATTAACTTTTACAAATGTGTACTTATATTAAAAGTGAGGGTAACACAAAAGTGTATGGAATTGATAGATATTTGCCTCACACTAAATAAAACAAACATACTCACTCTTACTGGAGTTTGAACCCTCACAAAGGAACTTCACTTTGGGTTTCCCCATAATTTTCGATTCATATCTCTTGCCGTACCGAGTCTCTACTTTGTTTTTCACGTCGACCAATTCGACCTCATCTGAGGGACTCTCGCTGCGGGCAGGACTCCTCCTCGACTTCCCATCACAGGATGAGTTACTCGAAGAGCCAGGCGAAGCACACATTTGTCTCCCATCCTCAGAACCATTCGAACAAGGGCTATCATTCGATTTCAAATTTTTCGACTTTAAAACAGATTGCAATTTTTTTGTCTGAGTGACAAGTACAGGACTCTGATTGTCTTTCTTCTTATGACTGTTATAAACTACCTTAACCTTGGAATTTTCCAAAGATAAGGAGTCAATTGGCTTCAAACTATTCGTGGTAATAATCTTGGGTTTTTCACCATCATTATTTATCCTAAGTACGGATTTCATAGGTTTCGTTTTCCATGAGCCAATTCTTTTTTCATCATTTCGCTTGGAGTATTTGAAAACAGGAATATTTTTTGGAACATCTTTCCAAGATAAGAATTCTTTAAGTATACTATTCACCATATCAGCATTTGGTTTTAAATTATATTTCTGAGCTATTTCATTTTTAAACTGCGATAAAAGCTGAGCCTGAAACAAGAGACAACAATTTATCCTTGTAATTGTAAAAATAAGAAAACTAATAATAATAATATTCCTTAATTAATATTAACACAAAGAAATTGAATGACAAAAAAAATCTAACCCCAAGATATTGAACCCACAGTGGACTATACTTAAGAAAACTATAAAAGTATGCATGTACCTTAGTATCGGAGGGGGGAGTCTAGCTCTAGCCTCAATTATCGCTCAATGTAGTGCCTTTTAAGCACATACAACTCTCCTCCAACTACTGCCGCAGTTCTACTCATGCTAACCTTGCCGCATCGCCTCCCTTCTCAACCCCCTAGTAACATATTCCCCCCCATGTCCTCTTGAAGGGAAACTAATGCAAAAAATAGATCAACTTGTGGATGTAAAACTGAGACCCTCCAACTTGCACTAGCTTACAAATTACTGACAAATAAATCTATTAATATTTCCGTAATGCTCATGATTTCGTTGGTTCCCTAGCTCGTTTCCATGTTGCTGTCCTTATTATTTTTTCTAATCTCTTATATACTACTGGAGAACGCTCTTGCCTAATATTGAAATGCGCAACTAATACACAATAAATACTGTGTGAGTACAAGACATTTAAAAAAATACCTGTGTTCGACCCATATTGACGATGAGCCACTGAATTACACCTATATGATTTTCTATCTCCTGATCCTATAACAAATGGAAGAAAATGAGCAAAGACAATATGTACACTCTGGAAAATAAAATTTGTATTTGATATTTTTACTTACCATGGGAGAAGACTTCTTCCGAAGAACTAGTAGCTGCAAACATTTAAAAAAAATAACAATCTTAATTATAAAACCAAAAATACATTATGCAATTCATCTATGTCAATGAAGAAAGCTAGCTTTAATACTGAGCACATATAAGTACAATGTTTGGATTTAGATTTGAGTAATTAATTTTGAAAAAAAAAAAGGAATAATCAAAATGAATATACCTGATGGTTCCTCATCGCTATTCTGAGTTGACTTTGAATTGTTGAAATTTTTTCATGAGTAGCCAATTCAGAACACGAACTCATCTTTAATTTAAAATATGTATGTGAACATAAACAGGTCCAACAGAACTCACGTTCAAATTCACTACTTTCGCAAGGATAATTGATAGCCAGATTGCAATTTTGACGGAAGTTAACTTACGTTCAATATCACTAGTTCCTTAAAAAACAATCCAATAGAGAACGCTCATACACTCTTAACAATCATGTTAAGAATAGTATAAATATTAACAATATTCACAGTTAGACACCGACTAATATTTTACAAAACTACACTTTAACTAGAAACTCACGAAAAAAATGTTAAAAGTATATTTAGCATAGAAAAGTTGAAAAGTATTTTGAAATATTTTTAAATAAAAGTGTTGCCGGACCTTTGAGTGAATGAAATTATCAGTCTGGACAACTGTTGTTACATTTTAGTCTCAGTATTTAATTTTGATATTATTTGATTTTTTATTGTTATTTTTTAAAATCTAATTCAAAACCTTTTTTGTAGTGAACATATTTTCCTATTTAATTTTCTTTTATTTTAAAAATTCACAAAAGAATCATCGATATATGATTGAAGTCCCATTGTGGTGCAGGTTCTACTCGTTCACTGGTAGGTTACGTTGTTGCTGGATTTTGTTTTCATCTGGTTGTAAAGTTTAGGATGTCTAAAAAGCGCGGTGCATCCACTGAATTAACACAAGCAAATTGGGACCAGGAAGAAGAAGCTGAAGAAGTTGGTTCTCCTAAACTTGCAGACCCAGATAAATTGAAGAGTAGAATCATAAAAACAGCCAAAAGAAGATTACTCCCAAATTCTCAAAATTTGGTAAGTTTTAAACCATTAAAGTATAGATTATTTTTATGGTATTGTATAAATTAAACCTATTAATACATGAATTTATATTTTAGGACAAGGAGAAGTCAGTATTTTCAAACTTTGCTGGATTTACGAAACCAGTCAATTCTACCGCAGATGTTACCAATACTTTTAGCTTCTTAAAAAATGTTAATGGCTCTCCTCAAGCCTCTACCTCCCAACTTAGTGAATCAGTAAAGCTTTCCAAGGAAAGTGTGTTTTTAACTAAATTAAAACATCTGAATGAATGTTTGACTGAGTGGATAAGTAAATGTGTTTCTAAAAATCCAACTGGTATATTAACTCCGATATTTCGTGATTACGAAAAGCATTTAAAAGCTCTGCAGAATGAGAGGGACGCTATGACTAACTCACAACCAGAATCTAACTCAAGTTTTAAGTTCAATTTCGCACAAAATTATGATAGTGCAACGAATCATTCTGCCGCATCGTCTTTAGGAAATAACAAATTGAAAAGTTCAAATTTTAACGCTAATTCTAATCCAAGCACCTTTAGTTTGGGAAAAGCGGACGACTCCACTAAGGGCGAAGCATCTGGTTTTAAATTCAACTTGAATAACTCTTCAAATAGTTTGTTGAAACCAGGATCAACCGCGCCATTTACTCCAACTTTTGGTATCAAGTCGGATGAGACGAATCTTAATTCCAAGAGTACAATATTTTCATCAAACCAAAATGAAAAAAACAATCTTTTATCTGGATTTTCAAGGTATTTATGTTTTCAAATGCTTTATGTATAATAAAATCTCATATATTATACATATTTTCTATTCCCTGTTCGCTTTAATATTTTCGTTATTCTTAGAGACGCTCCATGCCGAATTAACAGTTTTTTTTTTTAAATCGCACTTTATGTCTCTGATGATGCGAAATTTGGTGCAGATGTGTCTTTCAGTGTCATTGGGAACTGTATAAAAGTATTTTGGCCCTTATCATTTACTACCCATTCGCACCTTTTGCATTTCAAGAGTCTACCCTTTTCGTCTCTATATTTAAAACACTTCTGTCCTTAATAAGTAACAGAAGATAAATCAGAAGTTGTCGTAAAAAAAGTCTTGGTAATCGTACAAAAGAAACGTTATTTTATAAGACTGCCCCCTAGATGAATTTTATAAGAAGAGCCCTAGAAACAGTCGGTTCGTTCAGATACTTTGGTCAATGGACTTCGAGCAACCTGAAGTAGTTTAAATTGTTTAAGTCTACTGTTTTTTCCCTCGAGAACTCCCAGCTTCGAGCATATACTCAGACTTGAAATAAGTCAGGATCAAGTATTACATATTAATATAGTATAAATTGTTAGATATGCGCAATGGTTGCAAAATATTAAGAAAATCTGTGTTTATTGTTCTTTCAACTTGTGTGTTAACGGGTATTGCACCCCCCTTTTTTGTTATAGCCCCAAGCCTTTCTTTTTTCAAAATGTGGCACCAGCAGAAAAGAAAGATGGCGAAGAAGATAAAAAAGATGAGGATGATGAACCTCCTAAAAACGAATTTACTCCGGTTACAGAAAAGGACGCTCTGTATACCAAAAGGTATTTTTTATTTATTTTGTATATTAATATATTAAACAGGTAATTGTTCTGAGATAATATTACTGAGACCATTCCATACCAATTAACCGACTCATCGCACATGACTTCCTCCAATTTCATCGTATTTATTTATTCATTCTTCCAACCGAATGGTATTGATTTGCCAAGTATTAATCCCATTTTTTTTATTTATTAACTTTTGGGAGTGCTCATTGCTCATCTACAATTGAGGTTATGACGGATTTAGGGCGATCACCGGTCCATCTGTCTGTGGCAATCGGTGGTCGTCCTCAGTCCGTCATACTGCTGTCTTCTGCTTCACCAGCAGCCGATAAACCGGCTGAACACTGGCTAACTGGTCTTCATCATCAGCTGCCGCAGAACCAATCCCAGGTATTGGTCAGCAACCAAAATCTTTGCGTTCTGATTAATTTTTTAAAAGTTTTTGTAATTTTATTTTCTTGTTTCTCGAACTCCCCCACAGAAACCGCAAATGCTGTAATAAAATAGATATTAGCGTTTTAAAGGCCACAACATAGCGATTAAAGCCGATTTTACATCAAGTCAAATTTTGCTGTTTTATCTTCAAAGTATTTTAAATGGGTTCTCAGGTCAAATACTAAATTTTTTGGAGATTAAAATTACTGATAAACAATTTGAATTTAGCTTTTACAGAAAACTGAAAACAGATATCGTGATATATCCCACTTCAAATACGTGAGCGTATTATTTCAGTTAAATGCTGAAAATAATCTTATGGAATCAGCGTTTTCGCCGATTTTGTTCCGTTTTTGTGAATGGAATGCAGAAAATTTATGAAAACTTCAAAAAATCCTGTAGGATGATTTTTTTTTTTTTGTTATCCAATAATTGGGCAAATTAATACTATTTGGTTAGAAGAATGAAAAAAAATACATATATTTAAATCAGGAGTCATGTGGGGTGGGTTCATGGTGAAATTTTGGTTAGATTTTAATTACTGCTTTTTTTATACAGGGTCAAAGTGTTCGTACAAACAGTTGCAAAAAAAGATGGCGAAGAAGGAAATGGAGAGAAGAAATATTCTGACAGAGGTGTTGGAACTCTGTATGTGAAAGAAGTTGAAGATGCGAAGGGTGGAAAGACTAAACAGGCAATCGTGCGAGCTGATACAAGCCTTGGGAATGTTATCTTCAACATCCGACTCTCTTCTGGAATCCCGTTGAAACGACTCGGGAAGAACAACGTTTGTCTGGTGTGTATCCCAACGCCAGATTCCAAACCGCCTCCCGTGCCCGTCCTGCTGAGGGTCAAAACTGGCGAGGAAGCCGATCAACTTCTAGACAGTTTAAATAAACATAAAGAAAAATAAATCTAATATTTAATATACATTACTTAATTTTTTTTTTCAAATTGAATTATGTGGAGCAACGGTTCCTAATTTTTATTTGGATAAATAAAACACACTTCTTTTCTGAAATATTGTGTATTCCACAAAATGTTTTTGTGAAATATTCAATATTTCAGAAAAGATATTTGTTTTTATTATTTATTGTAATTTTTCACATATGTCCGCGTTTCTCAACTAAGGACTTGTAAATTTTTCTTTGGGATCCACGTAATACTAAAGTGTTTGATGTGATACATTCCTGAGGGTTTCCATTTCGTATATATTTAATAAACTAATCTTTTGTTATCATTCGCCAATGAAATGTTAAGGCTCACGGAGCGTTTTCCAGTTCATCTTGATAATTATTACAACAATATTAATAACATTATTCTAACTAAATTCACACATATTTTTTTCTTCTTGAAAGGTATACCCAGTCTTCGGGTAATTTTGTGGGTGTCAACCAGCTTGACTGACCTTTCAACTATATGTAAATCATTGCCGGAAATATATTTTTCGAAGTAAGGTCCTGTTCCCAATATGTGGACGGCTCCAGTTTACGAACTTTTTTCGCTACTTTGTTTTTTTTATTTAAAAAATACCGAGAGTTGATTATCAATTTTTCATGCACTTTTAGTTTTCCCTAGGTCGCTATCAATAACAGATTCATAAATTGTCTAAACGGTTTTGTCACTGGAAATGTTTTATTGCAGACACTACAAAAATAAGCCTTGTATGTAAAGAAATTCAATATTACTAATTTGTATTTCTTGTAGTATATTCGCTTTTAATGTATGTATATTTCTGCAATGTAGGCCTAAAACAGGTTCCTCTAGTCATTTATATGTTGTATTAAGAACGATTTCACCTTTAATTTACACTGCACCAAATGTCTTAACACCCTACCTGCATTTAATTCTTCAAATTATTATTGTCATAAATACAATTTTAAGGCAATAAATAATTTCATAACAGTAATCAATAAACTTTCATTTTATATTAGATATAACAATATGTTTTTAACGAAATTAATAATAATAAATTGTGTTAAAAAAACACAATGTTTAAATGCAAAAAAAGTCTGAAAACTATGAAATGGCATTTATATGGACATACGAATTGGAGTCTAAATTGAATTTAATGTTTAAGAACATGTAGGGCCTCCTTTGTTTCTAATAACTTCTAATAAATGGGCTTTCATCGATCCTACCAACCACTTTTTCAGGAATTGTATTACATTTTTTTTTGTATTCATGTATTGTTTTTTTTTTATTGTTATATCTAATATAAAATAAAAGTCTATTGTTATGAAATTACTTATTGACTTCAGAAAATAAAATCATTTTTGACGATATAATTTGAAGAATAAAATGCAGGTAGGGTGTTCACAGACGTTTTTGGTGCATTTATGAGCAGAGTCAGTGAATCAACTGATTTTCTCTTCAGCAAGATTAAATTCAATCAGTGTTACCCGTCCCTAATAACATTCATTAATTTTCCACTTGTAATTTGGTGTTATTCAGACCCTTATTTTTAATGTAATTAACCTTTTTTTGTTCATATCAAAGAACTCACCTTGTTAAATATGTTATTATTTTAGGCATATTGTAAGTTTTCTGAACCTTTCTGCCATTTTAACTTATACAACACAGGCGGAAATGTCCAGTCTCTGGGGGTTCAGTCTTCGTCCACTCCGGAAATTTTATATTTTAAAATTGTTTTCCTATTTTTGACATGAATTAAAGACTTTTACTCATTCTGACTGCTATTACTCGCCTAACTAGACGAGTCAGCTGCCAAAATAAGCCCAAGTTGGTTCGTATATTCCTTAATTGTAATTCATTATAAATTTTCAGTTAGAATTTTGCTTCATTTTCCAAATGTTCGAAACTGGAGACGTGACCCTACTAACGAATACAACTAAAGAGGGAAAAAAAAGAATATGAAATAAAAATAATTAAATTAAATTAATAAAGAAAAAGGAGGAAATTGATATTTTCTGAAACTTATTTGCATGGTTTTGTGGTGAATTTATTACTGAGGTTTCAAATTGAACAATTTTAAAGCCTCTTTATCTCTACTTATATTTATTACAGCTAAATTTGTAATTGTTATTTTTAATATTGAAAGTGGCAAAGAGAGCTATCAAACTTGCTTATAAAAATGTTTGTATACGAGATTTACGAAATAGTTGTCGACAATGAGAATCTGAGTTGGCTGCGGGGTCTTCAACCTCCTGTCACCCAGTTGGTTCTAGGTACAGTATACATCAGGGGCCCTTCAACTGTACTTTCAATATTATTTGTGATTCTCTAACGATTGTGAATTTCAATGTATAATAATCAGTCGACATAAAGCACTGACTGATTATATCAATTGATCAATTAATGTAAACGTACTAACTATTGTATTTCATATTGGTAGAAAAAAAAATGTTCTGAATCGACCACCAATCAATAATGAATTAAATATTTAACTTTTGAATCAACATTTATATGTTTAAATTAGAAAATAAATGTGATTCTTATTTGATGGAGCTTTACTGTTCATCCTCTGTAAATTCCATAGATCTAATCAAGGGGACTCCCTATTATTCATTATATTCCCATAATTATAATATTGATGTCAATTACATCCATGAATAATCGAAAAGAATCTATGGTGTTTTTGTTCTTGAATTTTTGGCATAAGTATTACAAAAAAATCATTGAAAGTGTTTTGTATTTTCTGAATAATAGAGGTGGTGAAGGGTTTCGTTCAATTACCATCCAGAATCATATGGTGAACCAAAATGAGAATATGTTACTTATACAAATGTTGTTGTCATTAAGCCCTTTGGAAAAAAATATATATATATTTAGACCAACCTTCCGAAGAACCCTTTTTTACATTTCTATTTGGAGTTGACATTTCACCACAACCAGTGCTCTGCTAAAGCCTCTTTATCCTTAATCTACCGAATCATCAACAAAAATAAAAATGTTACAAATTATTCATCTCGAAAGGAAAGATATTTACTTCTTATGTGTATTATGTACCTTTTTTTAATAAATCCGTTTGAAGCATTTATTTTTATTTTTTGATTAAATGTGTATTCTATTTCTTGTGTGAGGATCAACAATGAGCTGGATGATCAATATTCTTGTTCTACCTCCCCAGCTATTCGAAGTATAGAGCAAGTTATATAATCCGTCAGAAATTCCGTGCGGAGTTTTCAACGACGTTTTCTGAACTACTGATTCCAAAAATGAAAAACAAAAAATTCTGTCTGTGAACACGATGACTCGCTCTATTATGAATATATCGACACGAATTTTCTTATGTAAATTCAAAGCCCTCTAAGGACGAAACATTGATTTTCAGCCAAATCGGCTAGAGGGATGGGGGGAGTACGAAAATAGATCCTTACCCGGGATTTACTTATCTCACTAGCGATCTTCAGACAAAGAATAGGAAGTTTCTCTCCCAACCCATGATATACTACTTGCCGTTATTGTAAAAGGAAATTAGAGCTCCCCCCAACAATATTTTTGTATTGTACATAGCGTATATTTCAAGTTGGACTCCTCTCAAAATAACCAATATGTTCCGAATAATCCTTTTTTATTTGCCCCATCCCCACCCCTCTCAAAAAATATGTATATTTCTTTCCCCGTCAAACCCTTTCATGTGATATGCCATACGCAGTTGTTATTAAATTTGATAGTTTGGACGCTCCCTAGCCTAGTTGTATTATCCTTGAGGTATCCTCTCAGTTTCGTGAATATAAGTCAACCGTTTTGGCATGATGCCCGGTAAAAATAAAAACATGTTTTTAAGTCCTCTTCCGTATTCTCATTCAATCATTTTCTCGAAATGTGTATTAAATTTCATTTACTTTGAAAATATCTCTAGAAGCTTCGTGTATGATCTTCGATACCGAAGATGGAGTAGGTACGACTTAAGATTACAACTAATACAATAAATTAATTTTTTATTAACCCAAATTTAAAATCATTCAGGTGGCCAAATCAATTTTTTTGACTTCAAGAAGTCATATATTTTTCTAGTTTTATTTACGTCTATTTTAATGAGTTGTCTTGCATGCGCCAATCTAAGTCCGTTATTCTTTTCACATTCAGCTATCAACAATTTTTTAAATGCAGTAAATGTTTCAGGCACAATTCTATGTCTTGAGCAAAGATTTCTTTCTTCTTCGTTCAGAAGATGGTATCTAAACAAAATCATAAAAACATAAATATAAATAATATTGAATTGATATTGATTAACTTTCAAGGTTGCTATTAAAATACATACCCTGGTAAATTATACAGTGTGAGAGGCAATGTGGGTTTTCGAAAAAGTCCGTTTCCTTGAGCAAAATAATTTGAAGCCTCCATTAATAATTCTGCACTGTCTTTATGACGTTTATTTTTCAATTTTTCATATGTTTCAATACCACTCAAAAATCGTATACCTTGGTTTCTGTAACCCACTAGCTGATTCAATTTGAGACGTAATTCGTTTTGGTACTTCAACCTCTCCACTAGAAAGTCTAATTCTGGTCCTGAGAGGAACCTCAATAACGGAAGAAGAACCTTCAAATTCTTTTTATCAAACAATATCTGAAAAAAAAATAATAATATACATGTATTGAGATTGAAATGTCCTTGAGGAAAGCAAGAAACTTATGGATCTTATAAAACTCCAGCTTTGAAATACTTCATCGAAGGGATAAAATGTCTGAGACAAACAGATGGAGAATATAGTAGATGGATGCTGGAGGATGAAAGAGACCTCGCGTGAGTGGCCTGGAGCACGGGCGTGGTGACTAGACGAGGATAAAACGGAGCAGGTCATTGAGAGAATAAACATTCAATACGGACCTCTACGCCATTTGAAAAGGTCAGATATCTAACTTTTAAAATATATACACCAACAATGCTTAGATAAAAAATACATCGTCCGGAACGCAAAACTTAAAAAGTTGTAAAATCAGAGAAATCCTGGGCCACTGAGGTTCGCCTTTCTACATCAAGAGCCTTAAAGGCAAAACTATCCCAGGAAGGTGACGTTTTTCTCTTCACTCCTCGAGTAAAATTAACTAAACTTTCACGTCACGTCAAGAGAGAACCGTAACATATATTAAAAACGGAGTTAACAGCTTTTATTATTTTATTTAGTATTTAAAGTAATAAAAAAGGTGATTTAAAAGGAACGATTATTTTACAAACGGCTATTTAAGCCCTTTTTGAGTTTCCGAGGACGTTTCCTCTCTCCCCAACCGTTGTTGAGTTAATTCTGATTGTGGCCTGTTTATCTGGGACACTTTGTAAATATATTATCATTTTATTCAAACCCTTGAAAGAACTTACTCCTACTTAATGACAGGTATATATATATATATTATTAAGACATACTTACGTCCAACCGCTGAAGCATTGTGAATGTCTTCCTCCTATCAATTAGTCCGTGATTTCTAACAATATTTTTTCTACGTCTTCTCCCCTCCAATCGTAAATTATAAAATGAAAATAAGGCACACTGCAATTCTGTTATCAAATCGCTTACTTCATCTTGTTGATACTTTCCTTCAATATACTGTTCATTTATAATCCTAAGTAATTTTTCAGCATCATTATCATACTCAACAGTAAAATCGGAACGTATTCGATTATAATCTCTACAAGGTAACGTAACCATAGGGTTGCGATACTTCTGGTGATAAGTCAACGTTTTTTCGTTGTAGTCAAACTTTGATACATTTTCGGGGAAAGACGTTCTAATAGTTTCCTTAAAAAACATTTCTTTTAAATACTGATTCATTTCCCAAAGTTTTGAATAGTCAAGGCCTCTGCTCCCTTCCTCATTGACAATAAATTTGCAATTATTAGAACAAACAGTATGTAGCCTACACATTTTCGCAAGGGCAGGTCGAAATTCTTCGGCAGGGTTCAGTATAAACCTGTCCAAATAGTGTCTCTCACATTCTGACGCACTGTGTGGCGGAACTTTCAATGCTATGTCACCCCAGTTGCCATAACCAAAATCAATAATACCATTCAGAAGTTTCAATTCATCGTCTAAGTTCCATTCCGTATGAGCAAACTCTGGCTTATTGGTTGACAACATTCCTCACAATAATTCAAAACAAACTAAGGCTTTCGATGTATACTATATTCAAAGAATCTAATAATCGAGATTTTAATACACTTAATTCATCTCATACAAATGATCGATTTTCTTCACCATATATGTAGTCAATAATTTTTGAAACAGAATGAACTAAAAGTAGTAAAAAACGGATTTTTTGGGAAAACTGAATTACAAGTGCGTTTTACAGCCATAAATATACTTCAAACTGCAAAATAGTTGACCATTAGTTTACCATGAATCTGCAATGTAAATGAGATAGAGGATAGGCAAATCCCATCACTGACTTTAAACTATATACCTAATTATACATACTTATATGAGGGTTCACCAAATAAAGAGAACGACGGTTTAGAGAGAGCACGGAAACATATGTATGAGTAGGGGTTTAGCCTCAAATTTTGAGATCAAAAAACCCTCAAATAAAAGTTGCCAGGAACCGGCTACCAGTTCTACTGGATGATCATGGTACCTAGTTGAAGTCAATCTAGGGACATTGTTGTATTAATGTTTTTTCAGATAAAATGAATAATTGGTTTTACAAGGACCATCTAAATTTTATACTTCTTCCTCGGCTATTTTGATTAGAACCAAACGAATAACTCGTATTTTTCTCTTTACTTACGGTTGTCTATCTGGCTGAAACCGTTCTACTAACATTACACCCCGCCTCATACGTATGTGTCAGCTCTCTCTCTTTCTAAACCTTCAATTTCTTTTTAGTGGACTCTATTCGCATTTAAGGGACCTTGCTTAGACACATGTCCAGATCTCGAATAGTGGATTCGAGTCTAAAGTGTGGACACTGATTAGTGTCTGGAACCGTGAACCCGAGTACGGGACTGGAACCGTCAACGCAAGGGCGGGTCTGGAACCTTCGAAGCGAGGGCGGGTGAACCCGGTACCCGAAAATTCAAATACCCGGTTCTGCAGTCGCAAGGTACCGGCCTCTATTCACCCGGAACATTCTACCAGTCCTACTAATGGATGATCATTGTATCAAGTAGAAATCTATCTAACTGACATTACACAAACACCATCTAAATTTTATATTCCTTCCTTGGCTATTTTGACTAGAATCAACCAGAACAAATTTTCATCTTTGCATATGGTCGACTATCATCGTATCTGGTTGGAGCCGTTCTACCGGTACTGCTGTAAAAATGTTTTTCCAGAAAAAAGTGAAGAATGGCCCTTATGGCACACCACTTGCATTCTAAATGTCTTACTCAGCTTGTTTCGTCAGAACTAACCAGAACATATTTTCCTCTTTATTTTCGGTTGTCTATCATCGTATCAGGCTGAAGCTATTCTACTGACAGTACACCATGTTTCAAACCTATGTTTCCGCCCTCTATTTATATTTTTCTCTTTACTTACGGTTGTCTACCATCACAACTGGCTAAAACCGTTCTGCTGACATTAATGTACCCCGCCTCATACGTATGTTTCCGCTCTCTCTCTAAACCTTCAATCTCTTTATTGGTGGACTCTTATCTCATTTGAGGGATCCAGACCTGGATTAAAGTCTCGAACCATGCTTAAACACGAATCCAGATCTGGAAAAGTGGATTCGAGTCCATGTTGGCCCGGATTAGCGTCTGGAACTGTTAGCCCGAGTCCGGGTCTAGAACAACGTTTAAACGGAAACTTACGAATCAGGGTGTAGCCTCAAATAAGGAGATCAAAGGAGCAGGTGCAGAGTCTGAACTGTGAACATAATCAGCGTACTCTTAGAACTGCAGCATATAACTTAATTGTTATCAAGAATCAGGTTTTTATTTTATATTTTTAATCTACCCTCCAAAATTAACATTCTAGTACAACCCCAAGAAAAATTAGATAATCCGTTGCAGAGCTACTGCATTGCAACATTGAATAACCAACCCAGACGCAGGACTGAAGCTTTGAATTTTTTTAAAAGAAGATACGTGTAAGTCAGGGTGCAGTGAACATTCCAATAGACTCTTGAATTATTCCGTACTTAAACTCATTTAATATAATTAGGAGCATTTCTCATTTTCCAAAACCCACGAAGAGCACTAAGGGACAGTTCAGTGTAGATCCGAACTGCACATATTCATCCTTCAGACAGAGAATGAATGAAATCGTCATTTATTTTATGGCGTATTTTGATATAAGTAATTTAATTACTATACAAATCATAATTCACTTTCAGCTCAAAGTTGGGTAAGTCAGGGCAGAGAATTCTCCTTAGAAGTCAAGACGTGGTGGGGGTTGCATATGATTTGAAGGGTTTTGATTATTGCAGGCGGGCGGTTTTATTCTTTTGAAATCGTATATTTCTGTTTCGATTTGATTTATCTCAAAAGTGTGTTTAATAACTGGTTTTTTTTTCTACACGGTGTGTAGCCCAGATTTTCTGAAAATAAAAGCCGATCGACCCTTCATTTGGATTATCATACTGAGGCAAATGCTGTTTTTAGATTTAAAATGAGTTGATCGAAAGTGGCGCCATTTATCTCAGGAACACACTAAACTGCCTTCACATTTCACCTTAAGGGTTGGAGGATTGAAACTTGTTATTAATAGGACACTATAAGCTATCTAATGATGTATTATACATTACTTTACACGATTGTTAGTTTCGACGATATAAGCGTTAAAAAAAAAGGGAAATCCGTGCTTGCGATGTTACCCGATAACCAGCGCGGGCGGTCTTTGTCAAGAAATTCCAGAACTAATTAATGTTGTCTTCAAAGGTGACGAAACAAGAGAGCGGAGCAGGGCCGATAACTAACTATGCAGTGTTGTCGAAACGTTGAAGATAAAGTAACTTCATAATAACGAAAAACTATGTTTTTAGGGGAAATCCTTCCAAAATATCGGCTTTACATATTTGGGTAATACAAAATTAGGCTAGTATTTAATTTGACAACTTTTTTTCAAAACTAAAAATCCCTAATTTTTCTCAGACATTTATTAGATTTTAAAAATCACTTGCTGGACAATCTGTGTATGGTAAATATTTTTACATTTTGGTTATAAAACAAACTATCTGCACAGGTTGGCAAATTAATTATGAAAATTTCTATTTCAAACAACTTTGGTGCATCTTTCTCATATCCAGTCCTCAGATATCAAAGATATTTGGCTAACACAGAAATAAAGATACAAGAATGTAAAGGACGATAAAAAGATGAGTCTTCAATAAAAACTGTATATTGTATATACATTATTACATAGTGTACATATAAACATATACCATACGTATAAATATAATTTAGAAAAAATAATTCCGACAATATCAAAATGTTTAAAAAGCGCTTTCGCCAAATTTACCTTAGGCAATGAGGCAACTGCATGTATTCTAACAAGAAAGGGTAAGGATATAATACATATTTTATTAAATATTCTATAAATGGTTTTCTGATAGACAATTCACACAAAGAAACGAAAAAATTTATAAGATAAATATATATAAATTTCATTTTAATAACAATTTTACATAAATAAATAAATATATATATTAATAATAATTGCCACCAGTTAATCATTAATTTTAAAATCAAATTCTACTAGGTCTAAAATAAATTATAAGAAAAAGCAAAATTTACATTTGTATATACATTATAATTTTTTAAAGCTACTACACAAATAAATTTGAAATTATTAATAAATCAATTTTATATTCAGTAATTTATAAAAAATAAAATGATTAACTCTGTACGAAGTTAGCTTTTAAAAGGTACAGTCTTTTTAATAAAATGGTAAATAAGTTTTTTTTAATACATAAAATATCTAACAATCACAAGCAAATAAAAATATTCAACAAATACTTATAAACAATGAAATTAATTTAAGACTTTAGTTAGAAATGTTCTGTTTTTAATCTAATGTCATGGTCGGGACGGCATAAACATTGAGAAAGGACCGCCATCTCCACTCAGGCCAGACTGGATGTGTCTCATATGAACCTAAACCACAGTAAAACAACCATCAAAAATATGTTATAAAAATAATCAAATGGCCTCAGATTAGCTTAAAAGATACATTTTAATTTTCTCCGAGCCCCCAAATCACTGCTCCTAGTTTCCTGTATGGTCTTAAACTAGGTATGCAATGCATTCTGCTAATTGCAAATATTGAGCGGAGCCGTGACTCAAATTGCCTTTACCTTGAACTTTAAATTCATTAGCGGTCACTCGCTTAGCTTACGCCGCGAGCTCCCTCCATGCGACAAAACGTGGTTCTCGTCAAGGAATATACTTTATTTACGAAAAAATATGGTCCAAAATAATTTTTTCTCCCGAAAAATTTGTCAAGGGCTTCGCCGAGAACTTTTAATTCACGCGCAGCACCGCAACAATGTCTTCCAACAATGGTCTCAGTTTCATTGTTTTTTTCAGTGATTATTCCTCGATGGTACTTCGATTTTATATAATTATTTCCTCATTGATTATTTTATTATATATTATTTTTTTAAACAAATCTTACTCTTGACCTCGACCTATGACCTCAATTTCTTGCGCGCGCTTCATGCCATTGTCGATTGAGAAGAATTTGAACGTTTCGCATTGAAGTCTATGAATGAACATATTTTCGGTGATTATTCCTCAGTGGTACGTCCGATTTTCGAAATTATTTTTTAACAACCTTCACGTGACTGACATCCACCAATATGCAAAAATTGATCAGGATCAGATAAACAGTTTTAATGCAGGAGGGGCACAAACGAAACACACGAGTCGTCTAAAGATTGAGCTACGCTCATTCTTCCGTTTCACTCCAGAATGAGCTCCGCTCAAAAAAGAGAGAGAAGCAGTGGTGCTTCCTGGAGGAGGGTGTTCAACATAGTCAAATCATCAATATCGACAGAGACAACTCTCCTTTTGGCGAGGAATGAGGCCATCCCCAGGAGATATTAAAAAAATAATAATAACTGAATACAAAACAATAAATCTACTGACAACTAACTAGATTTTGTATTTTGTATCCGCTTATTATTTTATTCATTACTATGTCAGCAGCTCTATTTAATGTATTAACACAGATTGTAAAATAAACCAGAACAAAATAAAAAATAAATAGAAAATATAATTATAAATTTATATTTATAACCTTCATGCTACTCCATTTTGGTATTCATAAATGAATTCTATGTATATTTTTGCAAGTGAAGATTATTGCTAATTATAAGTAGGATTTATAAATAATGGTTGTTCGATTTAATTAATAACATATTATTAAAACAATTTTTCATTTATTATTACTGATGGAAGAAAGATCAGCTCATATTTTTATATATAACACGGTTCAATAAAACGGATTATTTTTATTTATTTTTTTTAACTCAGCCTTTGCTAATTAACAGAATCTGTTCGTAAGGTAGGGATATAGGTCTGTCAGAACCAAGAGGATAGATATGAACTACTGAATGCCATGTACAATTTTTTCTCAAAATGTGTGCATAGCGTAATACATAGTTTTTTTTACTCCATGATCATCCCTACAACTTTCTTAATTGTTGATCTTTTTGCAAAAAAATGTCAATCTCCTAGTTATAAAAAAAAAACGGCTAGTGCTGAGATCTAGTGGAAAATCACTTATACCATTTTGGTGACAAAGAACAATTAACATAAACATATCAATTGTGATCTTGAAATTAAGATTTTTATTCAATTTTATGGTTTGTTAACAGCAACTTTCACCATGAAAGCAGAAGACAAAATATTTCCGGTTTCGATAAATTATAGATTTTTTAAATCAGTTAAGAACTTAATGCACAGTTTCTTCAAAGTTTTAAAAATGTCACTCAGACCATTTTGATTCTAATTCTGTTTACGATGAAAATTCCAATATTTATATTTCTAATCAGCTACATTCTTAATTATTTTTCCTCAAGACTATATTCAATTGACAAGATATAAATAAATGAAAACAGCAAATCTCGGATGGTAGTTTAGTTTCAATGCAAAGAAACTTGAATTTTCGGCTTTATACCAGTGGTAAATTCGAGTTTGAACCTTTTCAGGATATGTATTAAGAGATGAAGAGGTCTATTTCCACTTGGAAATCTGTAGAAAAGTTGTTCCAGTGGAAAAAACAACTTCTTCACTGGCTGTCAAAGATATGTTCCGTGAAAGATTACTAAAATATGATTTTCAATACCTCAGAAACCTGTGTACCAAACTTGAAATTTTTTTTTACACCGTTTGTTTCATTGAGAATAGGTTTGAAATTTATAATAAAAAACAGGGGCTGCTATTTAAAAAATAATGATTTAGTCCTGTCTATAACTAGAAGTATTTTGACACATTTTAAAAATACAAAAATTAAGAAAGCTTTAAAAGTAGTCATTGAGTAAAAAAACACCCGGTAAATTTATTTAACTAATTTTATTTTGATAAAACCCACACTTAACTATGTAGGGCAAAGTGTGGACAGGAAGGGTTAAAAGGTTGCTGACCCCTGGTAAGAGGTAAGCTACTATTCTGAACGTCGTATCTCAGCTTCTTATGGACGGAGATGACCTTTTTATGAAAACTATTTATCTACTTCTCATCGAACATGACGAATTCGAGTCCAGCCCCCTTTAGTTGGTCCGATATTTCTGTTTAAAGAACTTAAACTTCCTTTTTACAATCAGAACAAGCGTTCAGCGAGTTATCGCACGAATGGAAACAAATATTCCGAAAGGTGTCACAGCTAAGACGATAAAAATAAACTTGAGAGCATTCAAAAATTAAATTAATAAAATGTAAATTATTTACCTCCACAGAACTTTCAAAAATGTTTTTATTAGTTGGAGAAAGTTTCTTTTTAATTGTTTCCATTGATGTTGTTAGCACTTCCACCTCGTAGCCGCTTCTATCTGATTCGGATAAACTCTGAGGACAATAAAAATACAAAATAAATACAGAAGGTGGAGAAAAAGAATAAAGCAGATCAAAGGAACCTAGAATATATCGTCGGGCTAAACGTGATAACTCATATGTGCAAAAAGCCAACTTTACAGGAGACAAAAAACTGATTAAAAAAAAATTCTTTATAGGAAACCTCAATTTTTTCAACATTTGTATTAAGTGATATGCATATGCATGCCATGAATTGTTTTCAAGCTAGTTTCCAAATCCAAGTAAAGAATTAACGTACTTGACGGAGTTAAGAGGTTTCACCAGAATTTCGTTCCCATTTCTTTTGTAACGTATCACTTCAAACAGGTTTTTTCGTTTTATGTCGTATACGAGATCCCACTAGATCAATAGAGGTTTTTTTCTCATTTTTTTGAAAACTATTTTCGGAAAAATGTCGCTTACGAGGTATCACGTTTAGGCCGACGATATATATTTATTTTGTGTAGGTAATAGGAAGGTGCCTTCTTTCCTTGGTCTAAATAAAGAGAATTATCGACATTGGAAGTATATTTTTTCTTCCCCGGACAAGTAAGTAGGTTACCTCTCCCCATCTAAAAAAATTATAGAAATATCGGAAATTTGGCACAGATCCAGGACATAAAAACGGGTAAGGGTTCTAGTTTTGTTCTTTTCACCACAGAATCATAAATAAAATAGAAAAATTCTATCAAAGGGCTTGCCGATCTTTCCTATCGTGTCTCTCTCTATCTATTGAGAGCTGAGTTGATGTGCCACTTAACACAAGCTGCTATGCGCATATAAAATAAAACTTAAAATTACCTTAATTTGTATCACAAGTGCAGTAAGCTCAATGACTAGATCAATTATTGCAGGATGTGCTTCAGTGTTGTTATATTTCTCCACCATGTTCCGAGCATCGTCTAAACTCTGATTCCTCAGATAGTTGGGAGTTAGCATGGCCGCCATGCTCATGTCTGGAAGTAACTGCTAACAGAAGAACAGTAACAAGTCAATATTACCTCTATACAAACAGCCCTCAGTTTTACCAAAAACCTTTTGCTTTGCATTCAAGTCGTTTATTTTCGGTCGATTATAATTTAACTAAGAGCATCTCTATTCAAAGTATGCCTGTTCAACTTTCGGCTCATTGGTGTGAGTCTGTCCCCAAAATTCTTGTTAACTCAAGAACCACTGACCGGATTTTTATGAAACTTGGTATATAAGTTCGGATTGGCTTGATCACATTTAAAATATTTCAAAATAGGGTAATAACAAAGGGTAGGGTAGTTAACCTGCAACGAATACATTTTTTTTTGCGTTCTGTGTTGATATACTGGAATACTAATGAATAAAAAAAGGATAGATAAAACACTTTCTTGAACACTTATATTGTCTAATTCCACAAACATATACTTAATGTGTACCGGTTTCGGCTTACGCCATCGTCAGCACAATGTTCAACAAAAATGTATATGTTATCACAAAATGTGTTATGACAAAAACGTTTCCTTCTCAAAAAATGATATCTAAACAATTTTTTCTATCAATTAAAGATAGGTTTACATGCGGGGGAGCTTTCTACAATTATTTGGCTGATTTTTTTTTTAGTGGTTTTAATCTTTTTACCTTTGCCTTATAACTAAATGTAGTTACGTCAAGCTTATTGGACTGTATTTAATAAATAAAATTATATTAATTGCATCAAATAATCAGAATATGTGTCCACAAAAATAAATACAATTTATCAACTTAAATTTTAAATAAATGTGATAAGTAAATAGGCTTGCCATAAAATTTCTCACAAATAAAGAGATACTTTTTACGAATAGACTGGATAGAAGCATCAACAGATTCACGAAGTAACGTTTGTATTAAGAAGACAATGGCCATGAGCTTTCTGCGAATATGTTAAACACAGTTCCTTAGATAATAATTATTGGTGAAAAGAATACTCAAGTGTTTTCATTCATTGGGATGCACTATCAAAACCATGGCAATAAGAGCCATGGCAAGATACGCCTACTATTTGACAGTTCGGCCTAGAAGACAGTTGTTGAAGTTACCTTTTGGCATTGACTCTGAACGGAGGAGAGTAGATCCCGAAGACTAGCATTGACAGATTCCAGTTCGACAATACAAGAAGCGTACCTCCGTACAAAATCTTCACACAAATTCTGAGCAAAACTTTGTCTCTTCTCCGCTTCAGCATTCATCTCTCGAAGATCATTCACTTTGGCCTTCTTCACTTCTAACACTTTGTTCAATTGCACCTGAAATATACATACAAATTTAAATCTCAGCTTCTCGCAACTAGAGACAAACTGTAATACGCCAGAAGAATAGATATGAATATTACAATATTTTCAAGAGTAGATCTTGGAAAACCGTTGGAGGCTGTCTCAGCAATGGTTCCATCAGTCTTAATTTCGCTTTGGTGGGAAAACGACTGGTCCATCACAGCGGGTAGAATTGGCTGAGGTTTCACAGGTCGGAGGGCGTTCACCATGGACATCACGGAGATCGTTTCCACGGGTTCATTTGACTAAAAAGAACGTCAGATAATAAAATATATAAAACAGATCCCAAAGTTAAGATGACTCAAGGAGAATGTGCAACTTACGAGTACTTCATAGTCCGGTATGGAATGTGTCCCCAGACCCTGTCTTTCGAATGTTATCCTGTAAGTATTGTTGGAGGTGTCGAAGGCATCCACAGAACCAGTGAACAGTCCGTCCTGAGGGCTTCTCAACCTTGCTGTCACCTAGTTGGACAACAAACTACATTGTTAAGTTACACTAACAACTTATTAAGCATTAGATTGTATATTGTTATGCTACATGCTTGTTTGTTCCAAAAATAATAAAATAAAAAAGTGTAAAGAAAAGTTACTCCTAAAACGATGAAACAAAAAATCATAGTCCGCAAATTGAGTTAGGCCAAGGAATCGTTGATTAAGTTCTATGAGAAGTTGAGTCCATTTAATGGAAAAAGAACGGGGAGAGAGGCAGTGAAACAGAAGGTTACACTAATTTCGACGGCGAACGGTCCTGTCTCATTCTGCCCGCCAGGAAATGCCCTACTAGTACTAATTCTTCTTCCAAAAAAAGAAATACCTTTGTCCCTATGACAAGTTGTAAGGGTATTTCAGCTGGTAAGTCCTTATAAAAATTAAGGTCAGCTGGTTTTCTTTGTTGTAACTGCCTTATATGAGATCTTTTACGGTCAAGTTCCCTGCGTTCCTCTTCAAAGAAAGCCTAGAAACAAAATAAAAAGAGTTACATATAATAATTATAGGAGAGAAAATTGAATTTAAAACTTCATACCAAATAGAATACCTGAGAACACCTTCTGGGTTTTCCCATCATTCGTCTCATCTGACACCACTCGACCCTCGTCAACAGGTAGCTTTTCAGCTGAGGAAAAGACTCTTTGAGACATAATGTAAAGTCGTTCTCACCCCCAAACAGAGCACTGAAATAAAGTAGAAACATTGAAGTTAATTGGCAAAGTTGAAGGATTAAAAAAAAAAAATTAATAATTAAAATTTTATTATAAACATTGTTGAAAAGAACAATAAAATACTAATTTCTCGACTTTTTATTTATTTACGGGAATAGCTATTTATAAAGTACAATAATGCACCGCCGCCTTTTGACCCCATTACAAAGGCTTGGCTTTAACTAAAATTAACAAATGGTGAAAAAAAAAGTGAAAATCCTAATTTTCTAAGTTTGTACAATTCGGATCTATTTGATCACATGCCAGGACCAATGAGGCGCTAGACAGACACGAAAATACAGTATGTTTACGAATGTTGAAGAAATCAGAGGTTCTGTCGATGTGCAAAGAAGAAAAGTCAGAATTTGGACGACGTTCCGGAAACCAGTTATTTCTTTCTTCAGGGCCTTATAATGACTGAAGTGGATATGTTTGAAATGTGACACATCACACCTTCACCACTCACATCCATTCTAGTTCTAATAAGGTCCTAAAGAAATAAATAAATAGTTTTCGAAACGTCGGCCAAACTCTGACTTTTCTTCTTTATATCTTGATTTCCCTACATTACATCATATGTTTAATGATATTGATAATAATAATTAATACAGCTCATTAGAGGGTCCATAATTCGATACGTTTTTAAAATTATATTTTATTCTCTATCTCTCACACACGTACGCAAAATATCGAAAAAGGTACATCATTGAAACATGATCCACTCTAAGAATGTTTGCATGAATACAATATTTTGCCCTCTCTGTATTTTTTTTTTGGCCTTGCGTACGATGCATATTACCCATGACTCTTATAATGGTGTTTTACCTAGTTACTTACAATATCCATGGCCCCGGGAGGGAGTTCTATCTACGAAATAAAACTCATACCAAGGTGAGACGATGCGACCAAAGCGCTACGCTCTAGCGCGCACGGCCACAATGGCTCCCAAAGATGAAATTAAAATGTAGAAAGGAAGAAAAATATAATCTGATTTTAGAAAAAGAAATTAATTTGTAAATGCAAAAGTGTGATGTATTATGTACAAAGAATTTTTTTGTGTAATCCTCTATAGTTAGGTAGTTATTATGGCTCATGCCAAGGTTTTAACTATGAGGTCATATCGCTTACTACCAGAGCACTCTTTCGTCACTCTGCTGGACATGTGCCCGAGTCAACTGTGGGTTTTAAATGTTTGCCCATCCAGGTGTATCATCGAGGGTTGGGAGCGGTCTTTAACAAGTACCTGACATCGCACAGGCTGGAGATCCAAGTACCTGACATCGCACAGGCTGGAGATCATCGCATAACGTCCCATCCGAAGAATGGCGTGCTCGAGGTTTTTTTCCCCTGCCAGATAAAAAACCTAAAGGTGTCGGCCAGTTTTCGAACTCGCGACCACCTCTGAGCCACCGGTGCCCCCTAATCCTCCATATTGTAGGAACCAGTTACACGATCACATCAGTCTCATTTGTCATAAATATTTTTTGTTTTTACATCCCCAGCTATACGATATATATATATATATATATATATATATATATATATATATATATATATATATTTGTTAGGGAGGGATTAGACGAGAGACTTAACATAAAAACTGGAATAATTGACAATAGAAGGAATGAATCGACACGAAGATTTATATGTGTGGCCACATACACACACCTCATAGGAACAATACTTTTTTCGAGATTTCAGCCAAATCGGTCAAAGGGGAGGGGAGGATTAGGGGTGAGCCTTAACTCAAAAACGTCAATAACTGCGATTGTAATGAATGTTCGACATGATATTTCATATTTATACCGACAACTCTTTTCTACGATTCCATATATATTGTAGAAACAAAAAAAAAATTGACAAATTAGACAGATGTGATTTGTGTAATATTGAATTTACCTGTCAATGTTGCTGTAGAACCATTCATAACACACCCATTTGTGTGCTTTTGGCAATTTTAAAAGATTCCTCAATCTCATTCCAATTTTTTGTCCCATCTTCCGAGCACCACTACTGCTGAAACAGAGAAAATGAACAGATAATGGAATATTTAAATACTGTTAGACAGATATAAAGTGAGAACTAGAACTGACTTACGGTTCGACCGTTGGAGGGGGAGACTCCACGCACTCTTTCGGCTTCCGGCCCCTTTTACCAGGAGTTTTGATTCTAGTTTTCTTCTCAAGAGACCGTGGAACAACGGACGAACTCACATTATCATCATCGAAATAATGGCGATTTTTCTTTCTAATCCTCGCAGGCTGAAAACAACATATGAATGCATACAGTAAAGCAGATTAACAATGAAAATGAAAAATATAGATCAGGCGGGAGTGGAGTTTCAAATATAATATAAAAACATAAACGTTCTGGTTAGAGGCAAATTGTGAACAGCAGCCAATGACAAAAACAAAATCCTGACTCAATCCATCTCTTAAAGCCCCCACCCACTGTTTTTTTAAACACTTCCTCTCTCTATTTCTAGATTAATATATTTGTTAGGTAAGGACGTCGGTAGCTTAGTGGTATGCGTGCTTGCCTTCTGAATTCAAGGTCGTGGGTTCGAAACCCGGTCGAGGCCTTCGGATGGGACGTTAAGCGATGGTCTCGAGCCTGTACGATGTCAGGTACTCGTTAAAGACCCCTGCCCCAAGTGAATAAAAATTTAGGGTAGGCAAAATATAGAACTCCCATAGTAGAGTCGGGCTAAAGTCCACCAGTGACGAAAGAGCGCTCTGGTAGTATGCGATATGACCTCGTAGTTAAAGCTCGGACATGAGTCATAATAACTAAGTATTAGTTAGGACATTAGGTTACGTTTACTGAGCTCTTATCGCACATAAATCGTTCAGGAAAATAACGGAAATGAACCAACTCGTATCTGGGTCATTCCGTACGATTTGGTACTTGATGACACCAAATGGGGTAGTAGCAAGTTCAGAAGTTCTTGTTTAATAAGGAGATGTAAGAAATTGTGTAGAATATTAGGTCTCAGCCTACACTTACAATTAGTCTCATTCAAAAAAAAAAAATATATATTTTTTTTACAGAAAGAAATTGTATCATTACAACAGTGAAATGCAATATAAATATATATGTACTCCTCAAGTTAACCTACGGTTCTGAAACATGGACAATAACAAAAACAGACGAACCGTCACTCCTGATTCACGAAAGGAAGATCCTACGTTGCATCTATAGAAGTGTCTACGGCGGACAGGACTGGAGGAGAAGAACGAATCAAGAGCTATATGCTTTGTCGGAAGAACCGGTCGTAGTAAGGTTTGTAAGACTTAACAGGCTAAGATGGGCAGGACACTTGGCAAGGATGGGAGACCATGATGTGCCAAAGATGACATTACTGGAGGAAATTCACGGGACCAGACGTGTTGGGAGGCCGAAGCTACGTTGGAAGGACGGTGTTGCGCATGATGTGAGGATCCTACTTGGAGTCAGAAACCGGAGGGCAGCTGCACAGGACCGAGTCGACTGGCGAAGGCTAATGCAGGAGGCCTTGACTCAGAGATGAGTTGTTGCGCCGATGATGATGATGCTGGTACTGCCCAAGTTGGAGCCGTCAATCGGTCATAAGATACACGAGACTAAATACGGAAATGCGTGCTTAGTTACAGCTCCGCCACTAATGTCCAGGTCTGGTAACACCATCGTGGCACATAGAAGAAAGTAATATTTCCTTACCTATATTTTACTTTCTTTTTTTTTTAATGTTTTTATTATTAATCGTTCCAGATGACCTAATTTGGTGTATAGCGTCATTGTCTACCAACCAGAAGATTTGAGGTTCAAATCAAGTTATAATTAATGTCAATGCCGACGAGTGGTCTCGAACCCTCAATGTTCTGGTTGGTGGGCAATGGAACGCCATGCACCATATAGTTCCTGGAACATTCAATAGTTGAAAAAGTTTCGTAAAATACAATGTACATAGTAGTGCCGGAGCTATGGAAACCTCCTTTTCACATATTCAATCTCTTGTATACAATTGGCGGTCCTAAGGTGAAACTTGTAAAAAGATGACCCCTCTAAGTTAAACAGAACAGGAGAATACGTGTTTGTTGTATGTGAAGGTACAGGGGACGGTTACGAAAATATCTAAAAAATAATAATAAAAAAGTGCATGGTAACACTAATATTCTTGATTTTTCTCAACATTGAGTGGTCCTGTCCCTTGTCCCTTAGTCGTTGCCTCCGCACGTCGGTTGCCTCTGGTTTTCCTGTCTGACTCCCCCTGGTCGTTCTAATCCAAACATATTTCCTTCGGCTTTATTCGACTGCAATTAGTCTTACGGCAAAAAATAATAATAATTTAATCGATGCAATCATTCAGGAGTCATCGTATATAGAATTTGTTTTATTTAGTAATATTTTATCACATGAAACTCCTAAGATAATTCAATACTGAACTTCGTCAATATTATTCGATACCTACATGCATCTGTAGAAATAAAACTCTACGCTGTTTTCAAAACCATTATTCATAAATAGACAACTTTACGGATTCGTGGCTTATACTGGACAATTAATGAAAACATTATATTTTTATAACTTTCACGTAGCTCATTCTGCTATATGAAAACTTCTTTCAGAAAATAAAAATAAAAAACAGGCAAAATACCTCTTCTTGCTTTGCTAGTGCCTAAGAAAAGACTAACGTCAGGTTGTGGCAGGGATTGCAATGTGAAATACCCTCATTTTCAAGCCCGTTTTCTGGAAAATCTCGGATAGTTCTTACTAAATCTTCAAAATTAGAAAGCCTTATGGGCAGATGTCGTGCAAGTTAGCCTTCTTAACACAAAAAGATTAACGTAATTTGTATTTATTTTCACCTATTTTTAAAATTTCCCTGTCATATTTCTATACTCCAGAATCATAAAATTCTCAGTTTTCAGATTGTGTCGCCGCCACCCTGCACATTCATAGCACATTGTGGGAGGTACTGTATGTCTATTTTGAGACAGTCCACAATTTTTCCCTGAGATAGAACGAATTTCAGTCAGTAAAACGTTAAATACATGTTCACTCTGCCTTTAATATACCATAGGTTTGATAATAACTTGGACAATTTATGATAAAAACAAAAAAAACATCCAACTACAATACAAAGAGGTAAAATTCCAAAGAATATAAAAATTATTAAAATAATCCATAAATGCAAAGTGTAACACTGCTAACAATAGAAATGAACTACTGATGAAATAAGGATGCTCATAAGCAGAAACACGTGCCTCACATTATCATCTGAACCTATTTATTTTTTCAATAGTGTTCAATTCATATAATTACAATATACTTGGGCTTAACAGCTAGTTGATTTATTCAGGATAAAATCTATATTTTGTACTTTACTGATACAAGGATCGGCAATTGACATTGGAAAGTTTAATCGACCGATTACCTCTATTAAGAAAGACTAAGGCCTAATGCTGTGATAGTAAAACCATGTTTAGCCATTCTACAAACTACGAAGTAATATTTTAAGAACATGTTCACTCGTATTTAATTACAAATATATACTGACACAATTGATACGTCACGAGTGGACGATAGTGAATTTTGATTCCTTAGTTTCCTTTACGATACAGTCATCGTTGTGAATGAAGAAATGAACCAGAGACTAAACTCATCTGAACATTTTTTTTTTACAAAAATATGAATATGAAGCGTCTTAATAATGTATAACGTGGAGGTCATGACATTATTTCAAAGTAAATTTAATATTACTTACCATCCCACGACGATTAAGTACAGGAGGGGGAGAATTAAGTACTTGGGGCTTCTTAGGAGGAGCATCCCCAACTCTATGAAGTCCCAGGGACGCGGGATTAAACTCCTCCAATTCTTCTTCAAATTTTTCAACAGGCATTATCCCATTCTTAAATGACAGCAACGCTACAGAGGCATCTAAAACAATGTCAATAAAATCATGAAAAATACGTAAGTTTCGGTAAGAAAATTAACAAACAGAGTCTGCTTATTTACATTTAATCTTTTCCTCTTCATCGTGGATTCGAGATAAACTTTGCATTGTTATTCTTAGCAATGATTATGAAGCATAATTAAAAAACAAAATAAAATGAATAACCACAGAGCAATTAAATATAATGATGAAATAACTACAAGTAAACACTAGAAACTGAATGTACAAGTGAAAGTGATAAAATATAGCTATGTAAAAACGATGCAGGGATATACTTCAAAAAAGTTAACGAACAAATTCAAATTCACGACAGGGTGACAAGAAGGATATTGTATACTGATTACTTAACGCAACTCTTTTAAATAACCTACACCTAATCAAAATAAGAAATCAGAAATATGATAATGAGCCATAATTGAGAATATCAAGATTTTAAAGGAAAATATTATAAATAAAAAGGGAAAACATGTTTCAGTTTCTCTGGACTATCAATTCATAAAGTTGAACCCTGATACGGATAACATCAAGTATAGAAAATGATAAGTCCCGCCCATAGCGATCCTTGATTTTGAAATTCTTAAATCTGATAGAAAAATAGTAATTTCAATTAAGAAAACTTGTAGTAACAAAACAAAAGGAAGAAGTTGAACCGATAAATCAATTTTAAAATGTCATAACTATTATAATGTAAATAAATCTGAAACTAATAACAAACAGTAAGCTATTTTAAATAACAAATAAAAAACTGAGTTGTACTCACTTTCAAGTTCGTCCGCCATATTGACGTAAATTCCGAGGTTTACCAACATTATTGAAATCATTCCGAGAATTAAAATAACTATTATGAATGAAATATACAGAAACTAAAACTTTAAGAGATCGTTAATTTAAATAAAAACAAATATTTATAAAATCCTTTTTGAATTATATACTTGCAATATTTTAACTTGGTGCCAAAACTAGGTTCGAAATCAATTATGGATTTGAATTTAAAGATGGCAACTTCGAATATAACATTCATTATTATCGAAGTACATAATTCATTGTGGTTCATTTTATATAAAAATGAATGAATTAGAATTTAAATACAAATAACTTCATAATTGATTTTGTTTCAACAATATTTATAATTACTAGTTTTTGTTTAGTTCTGAAAATAATAAGTTATTTCTATTTGGGTTTGATCTTGGATATTATGACGAAATTATCTATTATACTATTTATTCTGGCAAATAAAGTTTCACTAGCTAAATTGAAAATAATTCCGTACGATATCGACAACGAAACAGACGCATTAGCAATTAGTGCTTGCAGAGATAAAATGAAACTACTCGAGTCTGAAAAAGTTGATAGATTTGAAGTTGTTAAAGCACATATTAATGGTAAAATTACTTTATTTTGTCACTTCTGGTTGGTATCATTTTTTAAAAATATTTATAAATATGTAATCGTTCATATCAAAACGTTACATTTCTTAGTGTTTTTGTAAACATGTAAATGTTCATATAATGTTACAGTGATGAGTCTGATGATGCTGCACCCAAGATATGGTATCGTCAAGGTAGATTCGATAATAGCACTCCTTCCGAGGTGGAGTTGGGAATGGAAGATGAATTAACACAAAATCGAGTTTATGTCAGACCAGATCATTCGTTGATCGTCTCATCAGTAATAGAAGAAGATGCAGGTTTATATTTTTGCAGCGGTCCTTTAGGAGAGGAATCTGAAAACAACTTCAACTATTTAATAGATGGTATCCAGTTCTTGAATTTCAATTATTTGAATGCTGAGCAGTTATTTTTTTTGCCTACTTACTCACGAATTTCCTGTCCTTTGAATGCGTGGGTAGAAAACCTTGAGCACGCCGTCCTTCGGATGGGACGTTAAGTGATGGTCCCGAGCCTGTACGAGGTCAGATTTAGGAGTCCCACAGTAAGGTCGGACTCATGTCCACCAGAGCGACGAAAGAACGCTCTGGTAGTAGGCGATATGTCCTCGTAGTTGAAGCTCGGGCATGAGTCACAATAACTAACTCAAATAAAAAACAAACAAACAAAATGTTAAAGGGAAACTAGACGGTGCGGAGGTTCCTTGCAACTTTCTATCCTAAATCATTGGATATAGTTAAACAACTAGAGACTGTACCTTCTGTACAAATATTTCAATTATAATCAAAGCTTGACCAAGAGATGAACCAGTTATGACCTGTAATGATAATTGGTAAATATACTGATGTTCTTCTGGATAATTTAAACATGTAGCGTATTGTTGCTCTACTAATTGCAAAGTTGATATTTTGCGGATTTTATTAACTTACAGACCTAAAACTTGGCCACAATATAGGTACCGTTTGGACAGATGTACAAAGGCAACATGTAAATAACTATAAATAATTATAATAAATATATTACCTACGTTTAAGATGCTCCTATTTTTTTTGTTTTAGTGGTGAACGGAACCATACCTACAATAATAGGAACAGAAGAAGGGTGGTTTAAATTCGAAAAGGAAAACTATGAGGGCCTTAATCAAGAATTTAAGTTTTCTGAGCACTTGGAATATAGCAGAATAAGGGACTGGGGCATTCTTATGAAAGTGAGTGGCGAATGGGGGAAATGGGGACCATGCAATGGTTGCACCAAGACCAGACGGAGGATAGCAGAATGCACTTTGAGGCCTACACTCTTACAGGTCATCACTCTCTTCTCATTCATTAGGTTTCCAACCGATCCCATTCGCTTTCAAGATGGTTCATTGTATCAAGCATTTGACTTAACGTAATTTAAGCTATCACGCAGGTTGGTGACAAACAATTTTGAAAGAAATTTAACATTTCTCTGGACTCTGCCATTTTAATATCCTAAATGTCTAGACTCCAAAGATGTTTTTACTTTCTTATACCTATAGTATAAGCAAGTGTCGTAACCGTGCGAAAATCCGAGATCGAGGTTTCAACTGATTTTCACGTTTCAAGGTCCCCTGAATACGTTTTGACCATTTTCGCGATTATGTCTGTGTGTATATGATTGAAAAGTTGTGAGCTCTCTACCGTAAAAACGATTGTAGCTATGAACTAGAAATTTGGAATGAAGGGGGTCACATCACATACTCTAACTGATTTTGACCGAAATCAAACGAAAATCGAGACCACTTTCACCCTGGACCTAACTACATTTTACTGGATACATCTTATGTTTATGACCTAATCAAAAATCATTTCGAGTAATAGTTGTAGAGAATAATGAAATACATAAATTGTATACTGTAAGATTTTTCACAGGTCACATGCTGTTTAAAAATTTTCCATTTTTTAAATATATATATTTATAGGATTAGGGTTATAAATGCTCAACATCTAGGTCATAAGCATGAGATTGAGACAGATGCATATTCATACATATGCACATACACACACATATATACACACATATACAGACATACATCCATATACATATATATACACATTATAATAAGTATTATTGTGTACTTTTACATTTTTGCTTAAATTATAGCTCGTCCATTAGTTTTGTATCCCTAAAGAAGTCTATATTTCTCCGGAGTGCCTCTCGGTGGTTGCCCAGGGCTGCTGGTAGTGCTCTGGTGATGCCTCTCCTGGCCAGCTCCTCCTGATAGAGTGGACACTCCTCCAGGATGTGCCGCACCGACAGCTCCTCACACACTCCACACTTCCTGGCTTCCTCTCTTCTTATCAAGTGGCCGTGGCTCAGCCTCATCACTACCACTTCTTCTCGTCGGTTATCCCTGATGGACGTTTTCCATGGTTACACCCCTATTTTGATGTTTTTTAATTTGTTGCGGCCGTCAACTTCGTTCCACATGTTGGTTCAACCCAGTTTAACCTTACTATGTAGTATCTGTTTGAGATCGGTTTTTGTTGAAATTTCATTACATTCAGCAGCTGAAGTTGAGGCTTCTTTTGCAGCAAGGTCTGCTTGGTCATTTCCTTCTATGCCTACATGTGATGGGACCCACATAAATATGACTGACTTGCTCTCAGATAAGATATAATCTGTGCATCTATGGATTCTACTCACGAGAGGATTATCAGTGTACAATACTTGGGTTGCTTGTAGTGCTGCCATCGAGTCTTTATATATATATATATATATATATATATATATATATATATATATATATATATATATATATATATATATATATATATATATATATATATATATATATATATATATATATATATATATATATATATATATATATATATATATATATATATATATATATATATATATATATATATATATATATATATATATATATATATATATATATATATATATATATATATATATATATATATATATATATATATATATATATATATATATATATATATATATATATATATATATATATATATATATATATATATATATATATATATATATATATATATATATATATATATATATATATATATACTATGTTATTAAAGTATCGTTACATATCTTTTCTTAAACTTCTCTTATATATATATATATATATTAAAATATAGTATCTATGTTATTAAAGTATCGTTACATATATTTTCTTAAACTTCTTATATATATATTGTAGCATGTCTACCCTATAGATAATGCTCAGAACTGGCGATGTCTACGAGAGGATCGCGATCGCTAGGAGCAAAGTATGGGTTGTGGGGTATCAAATTAAAGAGGATTGCATTTGGAAGAGCATGCTCGGAACCAACGATGCTTGCGAGAGAATCGCGATCGCTGGGAGCGAAAATAAAGAATAATAGAGACACAATGGAAAGGAAGCCAAGATAATTGTCTACATCCGGTGTATAAGGAATAAGCAGTAAAGGTTTTTTTTCTTACTCCAGGTTTTCACACAACTAGAGGCAGATGTTAATTGGTAATATGCGATTGGCTGGAAATAAAATGGGCGGAGTCCGACGACGAATCAAGTCTCGAGAACTGTCCCCTACCACGGTCGGATATCGGAAGCCACTCCCCGTTTTACTCATTCTTCGCTCATATCTTGGTGGATCACCACGTTCCTCTCTTTGTAAAGCCTAGTTTCAGTATGTGAAAGTATTTTCTTCGTTCATGTCTTGGCTGGTCACCACGTTCTTTTTATATTGTACAGTTGAGTTTAAATATGTCAATTGAGTTTTCTTCGCTCATGTCTTGGCTGGTCACCACGTTCTTTTTATATTGTACAGTTGAGTTTAAATATGTGAATTGAGTCTTCTTCGTTCATGTCTTGGGTGATCACCACGTATCTTTTCTATAAGTAATATCAGTTTGAATATGTGAAATTAACATTCTTCGTTCATGTCTTGGGTGATCACCACGTATCTTTTCTATAAGTAATATCAGTTAGAATATGTGAAATTAACTTTCTTCGCTCATGTCTTGGCTGGTCACCACGTTCTTTTTATATTGTACAGTTGAGTTTAAATATGTAAATTAAGTTTCTTCGTTCATGTCTTGGGTGATCACCACGTATCTTTTCTATAAGTAATATCAGTTTGAATATGTGAAATTAACATTCTTCGTTCATGTCTTGGGTGATCACCACGTATCTTTTCTATAAGTAATATCAGTTTGAATATGTGAATTAGTCGTAGAGACACACTTTGATTTTGGACGGTGCAAAGTCAGTGGGGGTGTAACTTCTGGTGTGCCCTCGAAACTACGCAGATCTTCAGGGACTATGTGAATAGACGATTTCTACGGGAAGTCCAGACAGGGTGATCATGCCGTCATTCGCCATGGATATCGTATCGAGGTACCTCGTAATTAAGTTATAATTCAGTCCTTCAGACACACGGCCAAATTATATATATATTCAATTGTTGTTTTGTAAATATGTTCTCATTAAAATAAATATGTTAAAGTTATAGGTTTGATTCATTTCATTCCCCCCCACTCATGCTTCTTCTGGTTGACAACAGTAATTAATTATTGTTAATTACTGATGTCAACTAACCGTTAGGATCTTGTAACCGTTCTTCCCGTGGGAGTGCTTTCAGCTATTCAGGCATTGTTTAATTAAAGTCGCGATTTAAATAATTTTCAAATTTAATAATTTTTCGATCTCAATTTTATTTATTTTATTAATTACGTGATTTGCACTCACACGAGAGGGAGAAATGGTTATTAATTGGCGCCCGAACAGGGACTTGATTTGTTTATTAATTATGCCAATTAGTATAATTAATGAACCCCACTAATCGGTCCCTTATTAATTAATTAATTTAAAAAAAAAAAAAAAAAATTTTTTTTTTTTGCTTTTTAACGTAGATTCCAGCCTATTAGGCCACAATGTTATATTTTCACTTAAAGTCGGTATTTAGAATCAAAACTGAAGAAGGATGGGTGAGGGTAGGGACAATGAATGACATCATTTATTGAAATAATTTTATTTTTTTTTGTTTTTGATTTTTTTTTTTTATGTAGATTTAGTAGGCATTTATTTTACATATTATAACTATTGTTGTATTGTGATGCCATCTGACAGGTCACCATAGAAATTAGGTTAGCACCAGACCTCCCGTATAATTCATTTAATTGTTTTGATATATATTTCTTATCAGAATGGAAGGGAAAGGGAAGTCGGACTTAGAGCCGATACAGACACGGTCTAGGAAAACCATTCGCACTCCCCCGGAGTCCCCGGTAGAAAATCCTAAATTTGACCTAGAGGCGATGTTTAAGGCCATGCAGGAACAGATAGGACAGCAGGGAAAGGCCATGCAGGAACAGATTTCGGGACTAGGACAACAGGGAAAGGCCATGCAGGAACAGATTTCGGGACTAGGACAACAGGGAAAGGCCATGCAGGAACAGATAGGACAGCAGACTTCGGAGATAAAGGAACAAATTTCGGCAATGGCAAATAATATCGAATCCATTAAACGTAATATGGGTACCGTACAATCTGAATCTAGGCAGGACAATTCAGAAGAGAGATATGATAAGCCTACTTCTAAAGTTAGGGACATGGTATGTGTCAGTTATCATGAAGTTACAGGTGGGATCGTGTCAGAAACACAGCATCTAGATAAGGAGGTCGAAGAAATAAATTCGAACCAAAATATTATTAGTACCGATTGTGAGAAGAGATTCGCCGATATCTCGAAGAGAATAGATACTGTTTCGGGTCAAACTCAGATCTCAACCCCAAAACAAGATGACCGAATGACATTTACCGTACCCGAAGGACATAGGAATTGGCCTACGAACCAGACTTTTGCTCGCGAACAGCCTAGCAATGTCACCTTCCAAGATGTCTACGTGAAAAATTACGAACGTGGTGAGGTGGCGTTACGTAATAGCGTTTTGGATTTGCCCAACCATTTTGTATTTAAATTCTTACTATTCTGGGAAGGACCTTACCAGATTTTAGACAAGGAAAGTCCTCAAATTTTTATTTTAGGACATCTCGGCAGCGACGTAGCGGAAGGAGGAATCTTTTATATGACATCACAGAAGCCGTATATTAGCGGATAAATTCACAAGCAGGCTAGAGAAGCGCTAGGGCTCTCTTTGAGATTAACGATCTTACTTCAGCCGAGTTAGGGGGGCGATTATTGCAGACGAGATCGCGGCCCTAGAGTCAGGGAAGAGATTTGTGACGTCTCTATGGGTGTCCATCCCCAGCTATCCCAGGAACAGTTAGACAAAGTCACACACACATAAAACAGACACTATTTTTATTATTTGGGAATTATTTATTATTTTACACTAACGGCCAACACCTCATTATACAACAACACACAAAGAATCACACATACACATTTATTGGGGACACGGGATTTATTATTTAGTTATTTTTTTTGTAAATAGGATAAGGCAGACGGGGACATTCTGGCACTCCCCTGGGGCTTAACATCGAGCATACCCCCCTTAGTCGAGCTCAAAGATTCCAAAGTGAATCGCCAGGTTGTAAATAGTAATTTTAGATAATAAGTTAGGGTTAGTTTTTTTTAAATTCTAGATATTAAGTTAGTTTTATTTTTTTGTTTATATTTAGTGATAGGATATTTTTTTAAATAGTGTTAGTAATTTTTTTTTATATATTAGTACTGTTAGGATAATTAAGGTAAGATAGGTTTGTGGCTTCATTTTTAAATTGACATAATTGTAGGACGGGGCAGACGGCATATGGACTGGTCATCCATAGGAATTTCCTACGTATTTGAGTTTGATTAGTAAAGCAGATATGACTAGGCTGACAGCGAGGCGATGGCACACACATTTGTAGGTAGTCACGTATGGTAAATGTACTTCCAATTGTATTTGTCTGTTTTGTTTTGTATTTTTAAATAATATTTGTATTAGTATCCGACCGTGTGTATCTATTGAAAATGTCACATTGACCCATATTTTATCTAGTGACCATGATGGGCTATGTTAACCCAATGAGAGCCTTGTAAATATATTTGTCACATATATCCAGGTATGGACCTTACTTATTATGATAGAGTGTCGACCACGGTAGGTCAAAAGGTCAAATTTTTTTTTATTTTAGTTAAGAAATCCTAAGGCAAGGAGCCGAAGCATACATGACTGGAGGGGGAGATATATTATAAACTGGAGGGGATACCCAGAATTGAATATTTAATTATCGTACACACGGAGAAGGGGCCACTCCATTGATGCTTGTAGAATCCATTTAAAGGGGCGGGAGTTTGTTTAATTATTTTTTTTATGCCATGAACTGACTGTTGAACTGAAGAAAGGGTTTCGCTACTTGATTAATGCGGATGCCGGAATTTACATATATTTATGAAACTGAGATGGGATTTGAGTGGGCTTATTTTTCTATTTTATATTTCGTCGTCGTTCCGGCAGAAGGTAAATACCTGTCGAAGGCCTAAGGAGGCATATGGTTAGGGTTTGGTCAACCCAAATTTTTGTTGAAGCGGATTAGGTATATGGGAATTCAGTTGAAACATTGTCGAGGCGTGGGGCCTTTTTGGATGTTTTAACTAGTCAGTGAATGTATGCTAGAAATAGAATCATCGTTATTTGCCAATGGAGAGGGTTAACTCCAAGAAGTACAGCGTAAAGTAAAATCATGCTTTGGTCACGCATGCATAGGCAAGCCATGCCGATTCGAAAGGAAATTTAAAATCATGTTTTGGTCACGCATGATAATGAGGTCGATACCTGAGTATTTGGTTAAGTGTATATGCTCAGTGAACGAGCAAGTGTTAAGTGAAACTAATAAAATATGTGACTTCCAATGGTCATTTAGCCGACATATTTTATTTTAACGGGAACGGGGGATATTGTAGCATGTCTACCCTATAGATAATGCTCAGAACTGGCGATGTCTACGAGAGGATCGCGATCGCTAGGAGCAAAGTATGGGTTGTGGGGTATCAAATTAAAGAGGATTGCATTTGGAAGAGCATGCTCGGAACCAACGATGCTTGCGAGAGAATCGCGATCGCTGGGAGCGAAAATAAAGAATAATAGAGACACAATGGAAAGGAAGCCAAGATAATTGTCTACATCCGGTGTATAAGGAATAAGCAGTAAAGGTTTTTTTTCTTACTCCAGGTTTTCACACAACTAGAGGCAGATGTTAATTGGTAATATGCGATTGGCTGGAAATAAAATGGGCGGAGTCCGACGACGAATCAAGTCTCGAGAACTGTCCCCTACCACGGTCGGATATCGGAAGCCACTCCCCGTTTTACTCATTCTTCGCTCATATCTTGGTGGATCACCACGTTCCTCTCTTTGTAAAGCCTAGTTTCAGTATGTGAAAGTATTTTCTTCGTTCATGTCTTGGCTGGTCACCACGTTCTTTTTATATTGTACAGTTGAGTTTAAATATGTCAATTGAGTTTTCTTCGCTCATGTCTTGGCTGGTCACCACGTTCTTTTTATATTGTACAGTTGAGTTTAAATATGTGAATTGAGTCTTCTTCGTTCATGTCTTGGGTGATCACCACGTATCTTTTCTATAAGTAATATCAGTTTGAATATGTGAAATTAACATTCTTCGTTCATGTCTTGGGTGATCACCACGTATCTTTTCTATAAGTAATATCAGTTAGAATATGTGAAATTAACTTTCTTCGCTCATGTCTTGGCTGGTCACCACGTTCTTTTTATATTGTACAGTTGAGTTTAAATATGTAAATTAAGTTTCTTCGTTCATGTCTTGGGTGATCACCACGTATCTTTTCTATAAGTAATATCAGTTTGAATATGTGAAATTAACATTCTTCGTTCATGTCTTGGGTGATCACCACGTATCTTTTCTATAAGTAATATCAGTTTGAATATGTGAATTAGTCGTAGAGACACACTTTGATTTTGGACGGTGCAAAGTCAGTGGGGGTGTAACTTCTGGTGTGCCCTCGAAACTACGCAGATCTTCAGGGACTATGTGAATAGACGATTTCTACGGGAAGTCCAGACAGGGTGATCATGCCGTCATTCGCCATGGATATCGTATCGAGGTACCTCGTAATTAAGTTATAATTCAGTCCTTCAGACACACGGCCAAATTATATATATATTCAATTGTTGTTTTGTAAATATGTTCTCATTAAAATAAATATGTTAAAGTTATAGGTTTGATTCATTTCATTCCCCCCCACTCATGCTTCTTCTGGTTGACAACAGTAATTAATTATTGTTAATTACTGATGTCAACTAACCGTTAGGATCTTGTAACCGTTCTTCCCGTGGGAGTGCTTTCAGCTATTCAGGCATTGTTTAATTAAAGTCGCGATTTAAATAATTTTCAAATTTAATAATTTTTCGATCTCAATTTTATTTATTTTATTAATTACGTGATTTGCACTCACACGAGAGGGAGAAATGGTTATTAATATATATATATATATATATATATATATATATATATATATATATATATATATATATATATATATATATATATATATATTAAAATATAGTATCTATGTTATTAAAGTATCGTTACATATATTTTCTTAAACTTCTTATATATATATATATATATATATATATATATATATATATATATATTAAAATATAGTATCTATGTTATTAAAGTATCGTTACATATATTTTCTTAAACTTCTTATATATATATATATATATATATATATATATTAAAATATAGTATCTATGTTATTAAAGTATCGTTACATATATTTTCTTAAACTTCTTATATATATATATATATATATATATATATATATATATATATATATATATTAAAATATAGTATCTATGTTATTAAAGTATCGTTACATATATTTTCTTAAACTTCTTATATATATATATATATATATATATATATATATATATATATATATATATATATATATATATTAAAATATAGTATCTATGTTATTAAAGTATCGTTACATATATTTTCTTAAACTTCTTATATATATATATATAAGAAGTTTAAGAAAATATATGTAACGATACTTTAATAACATAGATACGATATTTTAATGTATGTAACATTTCAGGATTCTTCAAAAGATGAAAATGTAACTGATGAAGTAGCACAAAACGAAATGTTACTACTAAAGTCTTTTGAAATGTCTTGCCATTCTGTGGATTTTGCTAATTTATTTCCCAATATAAGTAGTCAATTGAATCGTATAAAAAATTATGGAGTAACCGAAGTTTGCTACGCTCCTTGCAAATTTCAAACATCGAGTGCACTACTGCCTAGATATAAAAACACAGTAATATTGATGGAAGGAGATCATATTACATTAATATGCCCTGAGTATGTTTATATAAAATAAAATATGTCTTCTTATAAATATTTGGGAATTTAAATATAAATCGGTACTTTTTTTTTTTTTTTTAGAGTGAATTTAGAAAGTGAGGTTCTATGGAGGAAAGATGGGCTAGAAATAGAGCCTAACGTTAGAGGAGGAAATCTAATTATTGATACCTTTTCCAATTTGTACATTATCTCGGCGACCCCTGAGGAGGCAGCTAACTACACTTGCTATGTGGACGATGTCAGAATGCAGGAGATAATTGTAGTAGTCGAAGAAAAATCTGTTGTCACCAGTAGAGGTAATCATTTCTGATTATAATGTAATATTTAGTTGTCTTCAAGACTTGACTTAGTATATCGTTGTTGCTCTTCAAAATCCATTTTGCGTCAAGCCTTAAAAGAAAATGAAGACCACGATATTACAGAGAGGCTTAAATATGACTCTGAAAAAAATTCTTATTGATATTTTTTACTTTCTCATTGAAAAGTTAATAGTATAAACATTACATTGAATTTGGTTTTTGAATGGGTATTTTTTTAATAAATGTATTTAATGGAATTAGGAGCATTGCTCAAACTTTCAATAGTTTACTGATAGCACTATGAGAAAGTTTTGTGCTGGTCGACTTTCATTTTTTTGTTCAAATATCAATTTATTTAAAACTACACCTGTGGTCTTAAGGGCGGTCCAGACACTACGTCTTATCAAACGATTTATCGAATCAGACAAGTCGTATCAAGTAAAACGGCGCGTGTAGACCACAAAACGTACGTCTTACATGATCGAAATAAGGTTGTACGATAAGTCGAAAATTTGAAGTGCGAGGCATCATTTTATGAAAATTGATTCGACAAGTTGAAGCGTATGGACAAACTTCGGTTTTATTGGAAATTGTTTTAGTATATTTTCGTAGTACGTATCGCACTGTGTTGCTTTGTGTATGCGTATTTAAATATATTTTGCATTTGAAAATTGAAAAGCAATATGTCTGATCTTCGTCAGTGTTCCCGACAATTTTTAAAAGAATTTATTGAACTACCATTCCCTCGACCATCTTAATCTTCGATGTTTTCGTTTATTTATGCTTTTTATTGCAATGCAAATAGCATAGAGCAACCAAAGAAGCGCTTCTTCCATGACCGAAAACTTCGCGAAACTAAAATTTGACCGGTTAGTTGGAAACGTGTGGCCGCGCTATCTTTGTATTTTTTGTTGAACGATTTGGATGAACGTTTTATGGTTCGGTAAGACATAGTGTGTGGACCGCCCTTTTTACACTTACATCTAAGCGAGCATCATACATAATATAACGCAAAAACGCACATCTAATGAGATGTTATTTGCCCCTAGATAATTTTTGCAGATCAACTCGGGATTTCTCAAATTAAATTAAAATGAAAACATTATTTATTTTGTTTGCCGTTTGTTTTCTTGGGAAATAAGGTCAGTAGCACAGCGGATTTTGAATAAAACAACGATGGAATGTTCTATTGAAAATGGATTTTGTAATTTTTCGTTTTCTTTTTCAGCATTTTTTCGGCACATACAATATCTCGGATTCATTTTTCTGTTTAGTGTTATATTTTACACAGCTGGGCAAATAATAGTGTGGAATCGAAGACATACATTTAAAAAAATCGACCTTGCTAAAACCGTAGAAGACTTTTCAAAATTCAAACCTAAAAAATCTGTTGATATATATTAAGTTTTTGTTAGATAGTTATGCAAAAGAGACTGTTTACTAAAATACGTTATTTACTATTGAATTCTCGTTTATTTATATTTTTATAAAAAATTGAGTTTAATATATAATTATGAAGAAATGATTCTTCGACAACTCTCAAAATATTTGATAAATATTGTTGGGTAAAGTATGCTGACGGTATGATAGTATAATATTATTTCTATTTAGACACTATACATAACAAACTATAAGTAACATGTGTTCTGTGTTAGATCAGTGGACAGTTCATTAACTATCAGACAAAAATAATGTCACAAATTGTCAAAATTCGTGTGTTTAAGTCATGAAGTAGTGTCCTATCAAGGTAACAAATACATTGAATACTTCCGAAGATAATTATATTAATAACTCAGCAGCTGTAACTACATTTATTTATTTTTTCTAAATTGTAGGTTTGATGATTATGTAGTCTTAACGTTATTGATTCTGGACCTTTACCTGTTTATTTCTCTTAGCAACTAAATTAACACGATGGAGAGAGCAAAAAGTGCTTTATCTAATGATCTTTTGTATGGAAGGTATCTGTTACGTTATTCTATTACATGTAATTCCTTATTATATATTCACTAAACATTTGAAATACGTTTAAAATATTCGTAATTTTAGTGTTTATACAATATTTTTCTATTTTAGGCTTAGCTCAAATGCTCCTCCATCAAAGATAAAAGTAACTTTCTGTACAGACTTAGAAAAATCCGTATTAACATCTAACTTTGAAAAAAGAGGATGGGCGCAAGTTGGTCCCGAAGACGAGTGGAATTTTTATTGGTATGTTTCTTCCGGAAAAAAATATGACAACAGATACAAATAATATGAAACTTTAAATATCATCATTTACAGGGCTGGAATTCAGACATGTCGAAATCTGTTCAGTATTGACAGTGGATATAGGATGAATGACCATCAGTAAGTAGTAAATAACACAATAATAAACACTATATCATGAGCTGTTTTTTAATAATAATTTACAATAATACAGAACAATAAATCATTTTCCAAATCATTATGAGCTGACAAGAAAAGATCTTCTTGTAAAGAACATTAAAAGATATAGAAAAGAACTGGAGCGAGATGGAAACCCGCTGGGGACTAAAATTATGGGAAAATATATTTATTTAGACTTTGTTCCTGTCACATTTATATTACCTGCAGGTAAGCAAAAATAATATTTTGAAAACAATGATGCCATTACTTTAACTATAATACATTGTAACTCTATTTTTTATTTTAAATTTACGATTTCACTAACTGGTAACATTTCGGATCTGACAGCAAAATGTCGTACTGTCAGTAAGTTAATTGTGACTCATGCCCGGGCTTTAATTTCGAGGTCATATCCAGACCGTTCTTTTGTCACCCTGGTGGACAGGAGCCCGATTCAATTATGGGAGTTATAAATTTTGCCTACCCTAAAATTGAATTCACCTTGGATAGCGGTCTTTAACAAATACATTACATAGTACAGGCTCGGGACCACCCCTTAACGTCCTATCCGAAGGACGGCGTGCTCTAGATTGTTTCACACCCCAGATAAAAATCAAAGAGCCCCGACCGGGTTACGAATCCGCGATCTTGAGCTCAGTAAGCCAGCACGCAAACCACTGAGCAACCGGCGCCCTTCCCCGTACTGTTATGTTAAGCTTAAATAATCAAGAATTAAATAAACATTCTGTTGGGGGTGTTTGGAGTTCTTGTGAAGATATTTTAACATCCCCGGAGGATGCGGAATCCCACGTTCTTTATAAAATGCCTTTTGTGTGTGCTTGTAGTTGGATGTATGAAACTTACCCAGTAGTTCACTGTGGGAATCCACATTTTCAGGAATTTCAGATTAGGCTTTCTAGCAATGAGGACATATCGGGGAACCATCTTTTATGTTTTCTTGTATACAACGATTTCAGTCATCATTGTCAGGAAACATTCTACTCTGTCTCTACTTATTAGGCTTTCTAGCAATGAGGACATATCGGGGAACCATCTTTTATGTTTTCTTGTATACAACGATTTCAGTCATCATTGTCAGGAAACATTCTACTCTGTCTCTACTTATTCCTCCAAAAACCCGCTGCTGTGATAACTTTCTACTAGTTATTTTTTCTCTAAGTAAATAGGCACATCAATATCTAAAATAAACCATTGACTGATATTTTTTTTTTATTGTCATGTTAACAGAAAATCCAAACAAAATAAAAAAAAGCGACGGTTGCTTGTCTATTTGAGCTCAAGTTCTCGAGTTCGAAACCCCGCGGAGATCTTTAGGTTTTTTTCATCTCGCAGGTAAGAAAACCTTGAGCAATCCATTCTTCGGATGGGACGTTAAGCGATATTCCCGAGTCTGAACGTCAGGAACTCTAACCTAGATAAGTAAACCTGGGCAGGCAAGATATAGGACTCACAGTTGTCGGGCTCATGTCGACCACAACAGCGAAAGAGTGCTCTGGTAGTAGGCTATGACATCATAGTTAAAGCCCGGGCATGAGTCACAATAAAGTAATTAATATAATTAGAAATACCTACATACTATGTAGAACACAAAGTTCTCATTCAATCTACTGTCCTTCAACAGATTACAATATGTTTGTGGAAGAATATAGAAAAAATCCTTCCAGCACCTGGATAATGAAACCCTGTGGTAAAAGTCAAGGAGCTGGGATATTTTTAATAAACAAATTGTCTAAATTAAAAAGATGGTCCAGAGAAGCTAAAGCACCGTTCAACCCGTCTGTTGTCAAAGAAACATACGTCATCTCAAAGTAATAACAATGTGTCCGGTTCAATATGGAACAAAACATTCTCTCAGGGTGTCTTTTAATTAGTTATCCTCTCTTTCAGATACATAGATAATCCTCTTTTAATAGGGGGCAAAAAATTTGACATGCGGCTGTATGTGCTTGTCACCTCTTTCAGACCTCTAAAGGCCTATCTTTTTAAACAAGGTTTTTGTAGATTTTGTACAGTTAAATATGACACAAGTATACAAGAACTAGACAATATTTTTGTTCATCTCACAAATGTTTCGGTTCAAAGACATGGGGTGAGTATTCAGTTTCTTCCTTCCTTTTATTTATGGTGTATGTCATTTATTCAGCAATTGAGGGGATGTGTGAAATAACGGTATAACTCGAAAATCAACGTTTTGAGAAAAAATAGAAAAACTTAGGAACCTCAGTAAAAATTAATTTATAGCAATGCTACTCTGCGAGATTTTCAATAATATGATTCTTTAATAGTATGAAAAATAAAAAATTGTATACAAACATAATTTGATAAAAAAATTAATATTTTATTTTTTTGAGTGATACCGTCATTCCAAAGATCGAGTGTAAAATAGGTATACTGGTTTAGAAACTTTATTAAACAAAATAGTAGATACATTAATAACCAATGTAAAATATAATAGATTGTAACATTTTGAAATGCTTATAACTCTATTTATTATTTCTTTTGCTAATTTTAACATTTTTTAAAATATTTTTAACTTCCATTTTTTTATTTTTCTGTGTTTAACGCCTGCGTCTTTGAATATATTTTCATACCATTTCGATTCTTCGCCACTACAAAATTGTATTCGAGATTTCAAATCTTGTATTTTGTGAGAAGTCAAACCCGCAGGAGCAATTTCAGTAAGATTCTTTTCAATATTTAAAGCAAGAAATGAACATTTCCATACGTGGTATGTGTATGTGATGGTACTGTTTCCATTTAGTTGATTTACGGAAACACGGTATAACTCAACTTATACCGATCTTGCACACATCAAGTGTATATAAGGAGAAATAATCATTGTTATAAAAAAGAGAGTTTCGGGCATTACTCAGTAGGAGTCAACTTTTCTGAGTTATTTTGCTAATCATCAATATCATATCCAGCCTAGGCAAGACATCTACAAGAAGTAAACATTTCTCTTTCAACATTTTCAATTATTTCATATAATTTTTTTCTTGAAGGGTGATTACAACAGTATGCACGGAGGGAAATTAAGCGTGGACAACCTGCGGCTATATCTGGAAAGTACCAGAGGAAAAGCTGTGACAGACAAACTTTTCAAAAATATAATTTGGTTAATTGTCCATTCATTGAAAGCTGTCAGCAATATAATGGCCAACGACAAACATTGTTTCGAATGTTACGGATACGATATTATCATTGATAATAATCTGAAACCTTGGTTGATTGAGGTAATAACAAATATTTACAACTTGTCAATAGAAAAAAAATAATAATACACAAGTTTTTATTCATAAATATAATGTGAGATAGTTTACATTTCTAATACATCATTTTTATGAAGGATGTTTGTATACTCGCGTAATAATTGCGATGGAAAATAAGGTAACTCAGCATGTCATAACTTGTCTTTATGATGCTTAACATTTTTTGCAGATATATTGTGAAACATTTAATAAAAAATAAAGAAAAACGTATGTCTTGTATTTTGGTTTAAGTATTCATATTATATCAGAGATATGAGCTCATGACAAACGGAAAAGGTTCAAAATTGGACATTTTGGGTGTTTCAAATGGCTGCAACTCAAAATGTAATGCAGCTCTTGGGGATGGTGTGAGCCCATTTTACAGGTCTTGATTCCTCCCAAAACTGAGAATTGAAGGGACTAGAATCAAAATGGTCCAAGTGACATTATTGAACATTTCGTTAAGTGCATAATCGGGTACAAATATGTAATAATAATTCTGTTCAGGAAAAATGTTGTAAATCATATCAATAGTGACCTTGAAATTAAGATTTGTATTCAATTTTAGGTTTGCTAACAGCAACTTTCACCATAATAGCAGAAGACAAAATATTTCCGGTTTCGATAAATTAAAAAATTTTTTAATCAGTTAAGAACTTAATGCAGTTTCTTCAAAGTTTTAAAAATGTCACTTAGACCACTTTGATTCTAACCCCGTCAATTGTCCTTTTTGTAAGCTCAAATTTCTGAAAAACAGTTCATTTATTAAGCTTTTTAATTGACCAAATTAAAGAAAGAAAAAAACGTTATTTGAGGGAACCTTCAAATCACGAAGCCGCTACCTACGCGGATTCTTTCCATGGATGGGTTGGCCATTCGGGCAACTTGCAGTCTAATTGGGGATATTTTAAGAACAGCCAGCCCACAGATAAGCCGCAACTGGGGGAAACAATACGATGTAACCTTGGGATAACTGAGCTCATTATTATTTTGTCCTGGAATTATAGTTGCAGACTTCTTTAATTATTTGAAACCATAACAATTATTATATTTCAGGTGAATGCCTCACCATCACTTACGTCAACCACGGTGAATGATAGAATTTTGAAGTATAAACTTATTGACAATATACTATCTTTAGTTCTACCTCCAAATGGCATTCCTGAGTGAGTTGTACACTATTTTATTGATTTTAATAATATGGGGGACCAGAAAAAATATAGTTATGCTCTTCAACGGTTGTTCTAATTATTATATCATAATAAAATAATCGCATAGGGGAAAAACGTGTGAATAAACAAGTTCTCTGCATGTCTTGTGCTGTCCGGGGAATAGTGCAAACGAGCAACATGAGAAATAGTTACACGGAGCAGACAGTTCTTAGACGTTCCCTATATAATAATACGATTATTATAGTATTTATTTTTCAAAATTAAAACAATTTTTTTTTTCAGCGCAAAATGGCATAAAACTCCAACAACTGAACAGTTGGGAAATTTTGAAGTTCTTATCGACGAAGATGTAATAGCTCAACATCATGAAAATGGAAGAAATAAAAAAATGATTCCACACAGACCACATGGGGGGACCCCACATTTGATAAATCAAAGAACAAAAAAAAAATAACGTTAACTTTTTTTTCTGTTTTTATATACAATAATTTGTTGTATATTTTGTTTAATGTTTCATGAGACAGTAGAGGGAGAGGAATTAGCAACACAAAGTAGAGAGGAAGTATAAAAGTAATGAGTTTTATTGTGATTTTAACATTACTGTGGGGGAGCCCCTCCCCTGCCTCGTCCATAGCCACCTCTCTGAAACAAAACAAAGTTCAATAATTATATACATTTCAGTTGAAAATAGTTTTTAACAATTATTTTAAAACAAGACAAAAGAACAAATTTTTTAAAAGACGTTGTTCAGTTATATTGTTGCGAGTAAGTTTTCAACTTTCCCTCACTCATTTCCAATAAAGGGCGTGGAAACTGAGAACAATTAATTAACAAAAAATGTATAATGTAGTTGCATGAAATTTTTACTTGTTATTATTACATATATAATATAAATATCAGGACTCAGTTATATATTGTAGTGCTCTTTCCTGTTTTAGCTGAAATAATCTATTTTAATATTCCTTCTTAATATTTCTAACTTAAGACTTACATTGGTATCTGGGTAATGATGAAACAATAAGATTATTGCTCTATACCCCTAATCATATGAAACTTTATATGGAGGCGTTTTTGTGTATCATTTTTTGATTTTTTTTTCAATTACGCGTAAAAATTAACGAACAGATTTTATGTTTAACTTTAAGAGATGTCTAAGGAAAACTGAAATCTTATAGGTGGCAATCTTAACCGAGAGCTAACAATTCAAGAACATATAATACTGACGGTACCTTATACATTCTTACCAATCACAGTTAAAATCGGTTCCATGGTTAGATAATATCCGAACCGATTTTAACCGTGATTGGTAAGAATGTATAAGGAACCGTCAGTATTATATCTAACCATGGAACCGATTTTAACCGTATTGGTAAGAATGTATAAGGAACCGTCAGTATTATAATATACAGTATTATAATATAATTATATTATAATACTGACGGTTCCTTATACATTCTTACCAATCACGTTAAAATCGGATCCATGGTTAGATAAAAAAAAAATTAAGAGCATTGCACTAAGAAGCTCAGACAGCCCCTTGGGAAAATTCCGTGACATCTACATCTGCTCATCTTTTTTTTTTATTTTAAGGTAATAGTGGTGCGTTGTTTTACCCATAAGTATTTTTTTTTTTGTTATCTTAATAATGTTGGTCGCAACTGTTGCCATGACGCAACAACCATAAGGACTTGATTGATAGTGGATATCCTGATTGGTATACAGTAGAGCTAGAATTCCTGTCCTTGCCCCCGACACGAATAAACTTACATGAAAAGCTCGACTGTTATATCACATTTTAAAATAGCTATAATTCCTGTTAAATCGATTTAATTGAAACAAACTTTCTCCTGACCGTCTAGTTGAACAGTTACGTTTAATATAAACATCTCTACAAAACAAAAACAAAAAAAAAATTCAAAATCATCAACAAGCAGAGACGCGTAGTATAAATAACTTTTTCAGACGGTATAATATAATCAAATGGACGGACTTTGCAAGGTGGAGCTCAAACCACCTGGGACACTTTTCATGAAGCAGATAAAGAGGTTCATTTGGTACGGGTACATACTAGTAAAGTAGTAACGATGTAAAAAACCTGACATTCCTCCAATTACTTGAGCTGGAGTGACTCTCCCAAGGGACCTCGTACATCGTGTTCCAATCTTATTCAGAATCCATTCGTAGCGTCTAAATTAGCCTCACTCATGTACACTACTTATGTATAACTATTTTAAATAAAACAAACTTATTTTTGAAATATTGTCTATTCCATCAAAGATATTCACAAAACTACCAGTTTAGGCCTTATGCAATCGTCAGGTCTAGTTGTGAACAGTTCATAACTAGACCTGACGATGGTGTAAGGCCGACACCGGTAGTTTTGTAAATATCTGATGGAATAGACAATATTTCAAAAATAAGTTTGTTTCATTTCTGTATTACAAGTTCCACAATATGTCCGCGTTCCTCAACTTAGAAGTTACAACTATTTTTTTTTCCAAAGTCTACTTACAAACTCTAGGTCAGCAGTTCCAGCGCCGACATCCGCCTTCTTGTCGGTCTGCTGTGAAGGCGCCTTTCTGTAGGCTGATCTGTCTTCATCAGGCCGTGATGTGTCAGCCCGAGGTGCAACAGGCCTTGGTCGGGCTGTTTCTCCTCTGCTTGGCCTCTTCAGCGTCGCTGGAACGATCTAAAACAATATATTTATAATTATCTTCGACAATGAAAGCTTAGCCTTTTTATAAGAGTTTCTGTGTTTCTAAAGCACAAAAGATTATTTAATTCCTAAATTATGCGCCAATATGAGAGACCAAATGAAAATGCACTGTTCACATGTGAGGATATCAATCAAGTCCTATTGAGTTGTTTTATTAATTAATATATTTTTTTTTCTTTAAGTAATTCAAAGCATTGTTGTATACTAATCAAATGAAAAAGTGGAGTTCAGCTTAAATCCACGATTTCTGATCGGATAATTATCCCATGCGTTTTCACCAAAGACAAGTGCTGCTAAGTCTATTCAGTGGTCGCCACCGAACTTAACTATTACTCTTGAAAACAAAATGTAACAAAATAGTTGTTTTTATTTATCGATTTTGAATCACATAGCAACTAATTTGTCTGACAATGAGTTCTAAACATAAAATTTACAATCTCAATGATCTTAAAATATCTGTAAAATAGGTTGATTTAGCTTCTTCGTAACATGGGATATTTAAGAATAATCTTGACTTTCCCACAATAACGAAAAATATTCGTGAAAAGAAAAGGCCAAGAAAACAAAAGTATTCGACGTGATAAAAGCAACAAATACTTTCATTGATAGTGTATTTTATGAATTTTTCCAGTCATACCCAATGAAGTTCGGCAAAATTTATTTCATTTTCAAAGAACAGAAACGGGAAACTTTCATTGAAACACAAGAGGGCTTGCGGGGAACACAATCGCCCAAAACATTATAGCTAGAAAAAAAATTGAAATAACAAAAAACCTCAGCGGGAAGATGAAGGTAGTTCCTCAGAAAGCTGATTCCCTCATTCGTTAAATACCAGTAGAAATGACGCCATGCGAATTGCTCCTTGACGTAACCTCTCGATTTCAGACTCTAGAAATAGTAAGGATAACTTTTAAAAAACAATTTTTTTTAGTAATGGTTAGGCACTATCTTCCTGAAAAGAAACACGAGCTAATAGATAATCATTTCTCTTCCGCTAGGATTTAATTAGAAAATCAGTTTCTTTGTGTAAAAACACATTAAGATAAACAAAATTATTTTATATATTATATCTGAGATAATATTAGTTGTACAAAGCTGTCTTGTCTGGAAGTCGAATAAGTAATACATTATTTCCGGAATTCATCTGACAACAAAGCTGACGAATAATTGATTTAAAACAAATCGAGTATAGCCACAAATAGAAAACTTAAAAACTACCACGAAAAAACGCAGCTGACCTCATGATAAAGAGATAGAAAGAAAGCAAAGCTCATCTTAAAAATGAAAACATTACTTCTTGTTATAAAATAGTACTTGGTTCCATTCGATATTAGTAAAAGCTAGAAATGAGACAGGACTCCTTATTGTAAGGGCCGTGAGGACGTTTCGTCCTTAGCCAACCAAAGTACGACTCAAATTCAACATTTGGCATAGAGAAGTATGAAATGAAGAACACTATTTGTACCAGTGCATGACAATATAGGCGATAAAAGCAGAATGCTTTGTCGGCCGAGCAATTAGGAATTTTGACAATTGTCAGGAATACTAAGCTCTGTATCCTCCTGAACTCAGGAAGTCAAAATAAATAATTCAATTGTAGTATGGAGAATAATATTAAATTAACTGCATACCTGCATGGTTTTTATAACTTCTAGATTAGGGATACTTTCTAGGTCGGGGTGTTTCAATGCATGATAATCTTTTTTCGCCACCATAACTCCCTCCTTGAAAAGGAATTCGTAGATAGCATGCCGACTTTTTTTCGCAATCAACATCCTAAAACAACAAAGAGAAACACTTAAACAATTTTGCATTACCTCTCAAAATCATGTTTCTACTTCGAACTCAGTAAGGTTAGACTATGCCAAAAACAACTTATACTAATCATAAATAACTCTACTCTATTATGAAAAGGACTTATCCGGCAAGAAATATGTCATTATAATTTCAAAATCCCAAATAAATTTTAAATAGGATGAGAAAAATTAGAACGGATTAAATTAACCTGAATTATAACATGCACGACACCGATGGAAACAAAGATCTAAGCATAGAGATTTCACAGCCATCTAGAGGTCTAAGCTGTGGTATTTATAAGCATTCGTTTTATATGAAGTATAAAATTATTAAATATTTCTGAAACTTTATAAATATAATTGTTTTATATGCACCAATACATAAGTGCCTAATTACTAGTGATAGGGAGAATTTGCAGCAGAAAATAACTTTACTTGACGATAAGTGGCGAGTTCCAGCAGTGAAACTTATATGCGGGAGATTTGAACAACGAGAAATAATAGGCGGCTACTTCAGACGAATATACTACATATAAATATGTACACTTTATCCAAAAAAAAAAAAATAGCAATTATGCTAATGCAATAAAATTCCATTATATTTTTCTTTATTTTCACTAACAATGATTTTCTGAGTACTTGTCACACGCCAGTACATTCTGCTACAAAACATACCTCGCAAATTATGATATTGAGAAACGTTTTCTGCTTTCTAGGCATTATTCTTGTCTTCCTGTCGTCATTTTTTAATTTATAATTTGTTTTCAGTGTTATTAATTTGTTGTCTGGTTATAATTTTATTTCTGAATTAGGCTAGGTTTTATGACTCATGCCCGGGCTTTAACTATGAGGTCATATCGCCTACTACCAGAGCGCTCTTTGGTGGACATGAGCCCGACTCTACTGTGGGAGTCCTAAATTTTGCCTACCCTAAATTTTTATTCACCTAGGGTAGGGGTCTTTTGTAAAGATAAAATAAATATTTCGGTTGGATCTAACTAATCATGTCGTAGAAGAAATAAAGAATATAGTTAGGCTTTATTTTATTTTCCGAAAAACTTATTAAGGCAGCAATGTTGGTGGATAGCTACTGACAAAAAAAGATGATAGTTAAACGTAAGATAAGAACTTAGTTATTTTCACTCATGCCTGGGCTTCGACTATGAGGGACAGCGTGCTCAAGTTTTTTTTCCCTTCCCAGTTACATTGGCTAAGGGTCTTTAACGAGTACTTTTTATTCATTTTTTTATTTTTTTCATTCATTTGTTTTTCATTTTTTTTATTCGAATTATTTCTCAAATGGATTTATGTATTATTCTCAAGAGGGCGCCGGTAGCTCAGTGGTATGCCATCCTTTGGATGGTTCAGCGAAGGTCCTGAGCCTATACGTTGTCAAGGTATTCGTTAAAGATCCCAACCCAGGTGAATAAAAACTTCTCTCATAGTGGAGTCAGGCTCCACCGAGTGACGAAACAGTTCTCTGGTAGTAGGCGTTATGACCTCGAAGTTAAAAGCCCGGGCATGAGCCATAAACCTACCAATATTCAGTGGAATGAGCCAAATAGTATGAGCGGATGAGAGTAGGATCGCTCAACTCAAACTGCTTCAATAGTTTTAGAGGGAGAGCGATAACGTAGATGATTTATTTTATTATTTTTTTTATTTATTTTTTTCGAGAGCGACAACTAAGTTGAATTATTCGAGCTGGGGAAGTTCTTTGTTGGTTATTTTTTTGTTTCGGTGTAAAGATGTTGCCTGAGCCGCTTGCTGTACTGCTGTAGTGTCACTGCTGCTGTGTGCTGTGCAGGCCATGGGGTCGTCCCACCTTGTCTTGGCAGCTCATGAAGATAAGGCTCTGTTATTACCTTTATACCTGTAGTATAAGGAAGTATTGTAATCGTGCCAAAATCCGAGTTTGAGGTTACAACGGTTTTGACGTTTGAAGGTCCCCTGCAGAGTTTACCATTTTTGCGATGATGTCTGTCTGTGCGTGTGTATGTCAATGTGTGTGTGTGTGATTGGAAAGTGTGTGCTCTACCGCGAAACGATTGTATCTGTGTACGTAAAATTTGGAGTGAATAAATCACAGGTGCTAACTTAGATTCGACTTGGTTCTACATTTTACAAAATACCGCTTATGTTTAGGATTTAATCAAAACATTCTCAAGAAAATGTAAAGAAAATTGGAATACACATTTGATATGAAATACGATTTTTTGCAGGTCGTTCGGTTTTCTAGATACATGCCGAAAATCGTCCTGAAATGTAGTTTTGAAACACCACAAAGCCTTACTACATTCTATATTTCTTCTACGACAATTTTAGTTAATTCCAACCAAAGTATTTATTATTTATACATAATATGTAAAGATAAAATATTATGGTGTCTAAAGAGCTGGAGATCGGGCGGTCGAAATCTTGCCGTGGCTTATAGGTAGTTATTCTGAAAGGTAAAAACCTTGAGCACGTCGTCCTTCGGATGGGAACCTAGGCGATGATCCAGGGCCTTTTCAAATGTCAGGTACTGGTTAATGATTCGTATCTCATGTAACTAAAACTAGGTAGGTAAAATTTCGGTCTCCCACTGTAGAGCTAACAGGGAAGGGATAAGAGCATTCGATGCTTAGGTCCCTAGGTGTACACAACAACCCTCCCAATGTATCTAAATCTGTCTGTGGTTGACTATCATCTCTTCTGGTTGCTGCCTATCTACCGATATTGCTGTCCTAATGTGTTTTTCAGAAAATATGTTAATATGGTACAACAAAGCCCACCTATATTCTATATTTGTTTCTTGACAATTTTAGTTCAAACCAAACGGAAACTAATTTTATCTCTACATGTGTTGTCTAATGAGCTCAGGACCGAGAGTTCGAAATTTAGACGGGGCTCTTAGCTGTGTTAACTGGGAAGTGAAGAATACGCTTGAGCACGTCGTTATTCGGGCCGGACTTACTTAATCTGAAAGCGTGGGTGGCAGACTGCCGCCTTTTATGAAATATGGTCCGCATCCCTTGTAGTCCAGGAACCCAGTGCATAAAGGGTGACTTATTTTATGAAAACTTTATGAAATTTACAAAATATTCATCCTCGAAATCCAAAAAATGGCAGTCTGAAATCTCAAAGCCGATGGAATGCAAAATTAAAACCTATAGTTTTTAGAACAAAACTGACTTATTTTATGACAAATAAACTTGGTCTATCGAAAACTAGATAAAATATCAATTTAAAAAATCGAAGTCTGACATCATAAATCCGATGGAACGGATGGAAGAGTTATAATAACCATATTTACGTATTTTCCCTATAAATAACATTTTATGCTTTTTAATACTCTTTTGTAGAACGAAAAATTCAGCATTAATAAGTAAATAAATTGTTGAAAGGCGGGACAGGTAAAAAAGTATTTTTGCGAACATTGAAAAGGATTTAAATTCAATTCAATACTTTGCTAAACATGAAATAGGTACTACAAAAATAAGTTTAAACTCAAGGCCCCGCCTTTCAACAAATTATTAACTTATTAATGCTGAATTTTTCGTTCTACAAAATACTATTAAAAATCATAAATTGTTATTTATAGGGGAAATACGTAAAACAATATGGTTATTAATAACTCTATGCTAAAACGTTCTTTGTAATTACATATTGATAAAACAATTTACTTACCAAACATGACTTTATAACATTATATAATAGAACATCGTTCAATATTCATTGACATTTAGCAGCTTAAGATAAAGCTAGTTCAAAGTGTCAAAATAGGTTCTGTCACGCAATACGTTAGACTTAGAAGCAGGATTTTAGGAAACGTCTGATAGGCCGTTCCATCGGATTTATGATTTCAGACTTCGATTTTTCAAATTGATATTTTATCTAGTTTTAGATAGACCAAGTTTCATTTGTCATAAAAGAGTCAATTTTGTTCTGAAAACTATAGGTTTTAATTGGCCGTCATTTTGTATTCCATCGGCTTTGAGAATTCAGACTGCTATTTTTTGGATCTCGAGGATGGATATTTTGAAAATTTCATAATAAATGTTTTCATAGAATAAGTCAACCTTTTTGCACTGCATTTGAGGCTTGCTCTGGGGAGCAGAGGCAGTAGTATTCTCTAGTTACACGATTTCCCGATAGATGGCAGCTTATACCGTTCATTGCTTTATCTACATTCGTCAGTTGGGTTCTAAAGTTGGTTGTGAGTAGGTCAACGGCGATCACTCTTTTATTTGTTTTCTCTATTCATTAACAAAAAATGTACCAAATATTTCACTGTTTTCTGCTATTTGTTTCTATTTTCAGAGGTTTAGTATTTATTTCTTTTGTTTAGGGCTCGATGCTTCAACGATGAAGATATTGCTCGAATTTCAGAAGAGGTTGAACGATTCTGCGAAATCTCAGATATTCAAAAATTTTCCTAGAAATCTACATAGAACAGCCCGCAAATCAGCCACCTGTGACATCCCAAGCTAACCAGAGGGCCATTTGTCACATTTGCGGATCGAAAAAGAACCACAGAACACAATTGGTATGTAAGGATTGTGGAAAATGTGTTTGTAAACAGCATTGTACACTTACGTGCAACATTTGCCAAAACCCTGATGAACATATGGACATTGACTAGGTACCTTTATCCAAATATTTTGATACAATATATATCTTGTACACAAAAAACAAATCCTTTAATAAATTTTTTATAAAAAATGTGCTTCTGAGATTATTGTAGAGCTCAACAATCCAAACTACTGTTATTCACCGAGTTAAATTATAGAAAAAGTGAATAATATGTACAAAAGTTGACGGGCGGCGATGAAGGTCAAGTGGTGGTAAACACTAATATTATACCGTTATCGGTGGATAAGATTAGAACAGACCGTAAGTAAAGACAAATAGTATGATCTGGTGGATCCTAACTACGATGTCCACAGAAGAAATGTACAATATTAGTGGTCCTTGTGGCACCAATTTCTTATATTTTTCAAAAACACATACTTAAATATAATTGTAGGAATATTGAAGGTCATTCAAAGATGGAAGAAAACAGGCACCACTATTCAAACGCCAACGTTTCGATATATTTTATATCATCATCAGGGCCTACAAACATGGAGGGGGGGGGGGGGGGGGGAAATCAGGATTAGAATCACAATTAAACAAAAGTGTGTTGATAAACATTACTGAACGTTAAAATAGACATTATGACAAGTTAAAAATTGGACCTGACTTACTATGAATACATTACTGAACATTAAAATTAAATATAGATACATTGTTAACCATAAACATTAACGTACAATAATACAAATTAAAAATAAATATGAATACATTACTAAACATAAACATTAATAATGGAAATAGACAAATAGGTGGAACATAATAAAGAGTAAAAATTAAAATGACTTACTATGAATAAGCAGGGTTGGGGACAAGACATGTACACTGGATGGAGTCTTACATTGCAATGAAATGGTACAATAATACAGGGGTGCTGAAGGAAACAGGTACAGGGAGCTCGGAAAACCCCGTCATAAATGTCACATTCCAGCCAGAAATGTTGAAAATAATATAAATATAATGTTTGAAATTGGAGAAATTAACAATTACTAAGGTTGTTGGTGTCTGTATACTCTAATAAACATATATAAATAATAAAAAAATAGATAATATAGATATTGGAGACAGAACTATAGTGTCAGCTCTTGCTAAGTAAATTGACATAACAATTGAAATGGCATAACAATTACTTAGGTTATTGGTGTCTGTGCGGAAGTTGATTTTATCAAGTGTTTTAGCTATATACCATTTCCAATGTCAGTCTCTTATGATAATTATGTTCTCTATGGAATATTTTAGTGTTTTTGTAGTCAAAATTATGTTTGTTCTGATTATGGTGTCGGGCTAGAGCGCTGCAGTTATCAGCATCAGTTTTAGTTTTGCAATCATACTCGTGTTGGTATATTCTCTTTTTTAAATAAATATTTATACCCCAATATTGGGATGTCATACCTATATAAGATGCTGGACAGTCTGAGCATGGAATCTGATAGATAAGATCTGATTGGTCACTTTTAGGGGTAGGATCTTTGAGGGGTAGATCTATTTAGGAGAATAGGGATTTAACGGTTTTATAGTTTCTAGGTGAAATTATAAGGTTTTCAGCTTTTAGTATTTTTGTTAACCTTTCAGTCAATTGTGCAATGTACGGAATGGAAAAGTATTTAACAGTGGCAGAAGGATTTTCAATGGGTTGTAGGTTATTAATGAGTGTGCTGAGATTATTTGTCAGCATTTTTTTGAATTATTTTGCATGGGTATCCATTTTTCTCCAAAATATATTTTAGCTAAGTCTTATCATTCTACTAATTAACGCTTTGGCAAAGTTTATTTTTTGGGAGAATGGGTGGTGTGAAAAAAAGTGAAAATACCTATCTGATTTAATGGATTTGATAAACCAATTGATAAACAAATTTCATCTTTACAATTGGTAGACAATGATTGATCAATATTTCTAATAACTAGGGTGTCAAGGAAAGGAAGACAATTATTATTTTCAAGTTCATAGGGTGAACGATATTCATAACCCAGTCCACAGTTCTAGACCCGAACCCGGGTCCATGGTTCTAGACCCGAACCCGGGTCCGGGGTTCCAGATTTTCACGAGCTTTGCTCACCCGTACTTTTTCCGCTCTCCCTCAGAATCTCTCCGTTTTTGCACTTTCGTGGATCCTTTGATCTTTGTATTTGATTCTACACACCCATTCACATGTAAGTTTCAGCTCTTCCTGCAAAACTTCAAAATCTTAATATCGCGCACCATGAACTTAACATTAATTTTTGCTCTTTTGAGGTTCTTCGATCTCTGAATTTGAGGCTACACCTCGACTCACACGCTAGCATCCGCTCTCCCTCTGAACCTTCGATATCTTCAATTGGTGGATCCTTACATTCAGTTTTGTGCCTTTTCAGGGTCATTCTATCTCTGAATATGAGGCTGCAATTCGACATTGCTCTCCCTCTAAACCTTCAGCTTCCTCATTTGGTGGACCCTGAACTATTTTTCCTGCTTTGAGTGTGTTTTCTTCTTCTATCTCTGAATTAGAGGCTATACCCAGAATCACACTTTAGTCTCCGCTCTCTAAGCTTTCATATCTTCGTTTGGTGGACCCTTACTTTCAGTATTTGCTCTTTTGAGTATCATTGATCTCTGAATTTCGAGCTACACCCGACTAACATTAAAGTTTCCACTCCCTTTCTAAATTTTCTGTCTTTATTGTTAGACTTTTACCATCTTGCTCGGGTCTTTTCCGGTCCTTCGATCTCTCAAATTTGGTCTACACCCAGACCCGTCATTTTTTGCTGTTCCTCTTAACTTTCTATCTCTTTCTTTGGTGGACTCCAGGTCCATGTCTGAAAACGTATATCAGAGTTCTGTTTCTGGAACATTGAACCCGAGTCTGATTCTAGAACCAGATTCAGAGGTAGAGCTGAAACTTACATGTGAATCGGTGTGTAGCATCAACTTTAAAGATCGAAGGTTCCTTTTCCGGGTCTGGAACCGAGAACTGGGGTCTCTTCGTAGGCTGTATTAAAGTGTTTTTTCAAAAATATAAAAAATTTGTTCCACAAGGACCATTTAGATTCTATATTTGAAGAAAGAATAAATTGTCATCTTTACTTATGGTTGACAACCATCGAATCTAATTAAAGACCTATCTACGATATTGCTGTATTTTTCTGTTTTCAAAAATAGAGAGGATGGGAAGAGCCATTTTAGGTCGGTATAGGAACTTGTAATAGAGGAGTGACTGAGGACCCCGAAGATGAATCTAAAAGAGGAGTTCATAACTCGTTTTAGCTTCAGATCGAGCTCACCAGAGAATCCTCCATATGCGAAAAAACAAGGGAAGTTACCAGATACTGACGGGTTTTAGTGGGGAGGAGGTGACGAAGACGTTTAAGGAGGTAGAGGGTTTTGGAGGAGATGAGGGATACATGGTCTTTTCAGGAGAGGGTTTGGTTAAAGATCAGTCTATTGTGTTTTACGCTGGTACAGTAATTGAATCTTGGAATCTTGTAGTTCTGTTGGAGGTAAGTCGGTGAGGGAGTTAAGTAGTCTAAGGTTTCCAATTACAAAAGCTTTAGTTTTGTCAGCATTCGGATAAATTTACCCCTTGCAGAGTCTCGACTCTTCATTAAACAGCAGATTTTCTGAATTGAAGTTTGCAGGGAGAGCAGAAACTTACGTATGAGTCGCAAAATATCAATAAAATGAAGTCAAGAATCCACCAAGGTAGTCTCAAATTCAGAGATTCTCAAGGATTCTCAAAAGTGCAAAAAGAAAGTAAGGGTCAGAGAAATAAGAAGATCGACGATTTAAAAAAAGAGCGGAAACTTTCATGTGAGCGCTAAAAAAATTTGTAAAATTTTTAACTGATCGGGAAGTTCATAGACAACTGTGGATCCGGGTTCGGATCCGGAACCTTGGACAGGGTTTCCGATAAATCAAATCGCCGATTCTGCAGTCCCCAGGAACTGGTCTCGGTTCAACCCGGAAGCGTCTATCAGTCCTACCAATGGTAGACAATCAATGGTTGACCTATCTGCCGACATTGGAAAATATAAGGAATGGGTTCAACAACGTCGTCCTATATTCTATATTTCTTCTTCGGCTATCTTAGTTTGGATGATTGATGCCTATCTACTGACAACCGACTAAGGCTGTCGAGAGTCCTTCCACCTTTGGATTTGAGGTATACTGGGGAAGTAGTAAATGGGAGAAGTGATGCTGTGATATTATATAATACGATACATGAGTTCAGAATCTCCTTAGACAACCCAAAATATATTTTTATTGTTATCCTGTTATCAAAAAGCTGTTTTATTTCATTAACTTGATATTATGTTATTCCAGAGTCATATGGTTAGATATAAATGTCGTGTCCTTAATGTGTTGAAATAATGTACATACATTTATTTTTCTTCTACATAACTAAATTATTACAAAATGCCGGTAAGTTATACTTTTCCTTCAAATGTTATCTCACCTTTTGATTTGATTTATTTTTTTTACTTTATTATTATATATATATTTTTTAATTCAAGCATAAAGATCGCGCGGCCTATAAGAAAGATTTAAACCGTCTGTACTGTGCCTATGCACAGATTAAAGAAATGTTGGTCAAATGTGAATTCATTCTTAAAAATGTTCGAATAGAATTTGCAGAACAGGAGGAGTTCCTTCGATCCAATAATCAAAGGTAAATAGATGGATAGATAAACTTTTATTGCACTGAAGATTACAACATTTATGGCATTTTTACAAAATAAATATTCTTATAGTTAAGTATATAAAATAAAATAAAAAAAATGTATTTATAAAGAATTGTACAAAATAAGCAATATAACAACTAAATAAAAAGATAGCAATAATATTGAAATAGTAAAAATGGACATACTCTTTAAATATGAATAGTGCAAGCAACGAGGATAAAAGAAACAATTCGATAAATTATATAAAACAAAATATGACATGAACATGAATAAATAAAAAAAAATAATAAAAAAAATATATATGTATATCCATCTTACATGCAACAAATTAAATTATATTATTCTTTATTTTCAAGACAACAGTAAAAAATAAAAATAAATTGTTAATTTTTCTAACATCTAAGTTATTTAAAAAATGCACAATTGGTTCTGGATCGTATTCTGATCTATTAGTGAGATAATTGTGGAGAAATGTTTGCTTGCGGACACAAAGAGAGACAATAGAACAAAAAGTGTATGAGGTCGTCCTTTTCGTCTAAGGTACAGAGCCTGCAGACACTTTCAGGACAAAACTCATATCTAAACTCTCCAAGTAATATCCTAAAATTTCTATTGCTATTGTGGAGACGAACATGTTTTTCGATATGGCAGTTTAATGAACGATAACTTTCTTGTGACCCTAAAGCACTGACCACCAATCGGTAGAGGGAGTTGTATTTAGAATTTAATATTGTATTTAGACCAGATTAGGTAAATAGAATATTCGTTTTTTTTTACTTCCCCAGCTATACGAAATATAGGTGAAGTTGAAAATTCAATGCGGAGTTTTCAACGGAATTTCATCTTTTCCGATTTCCTAAATCCAGAAATGAAAAAAAAAAAATTGTCTTCTGTCTGTGTGTCTTGAACCTTCTAAAAACAACATCTATTGATTTTCACACAAATATTGAAAGAGGAGAAGAAGCAACACTCGTAATGAATTGTATTGACACAACATTTCATATGTAAATTCAAAGGCCTATAAGGAGGGAGGGGGGAATCAGAGGGGGCTCAACTCAAAAATCTTAATAAAAGTATCGACAAAAAATTTAATTATGAGAATTCGAAAGCCACTATGTAAGATAAATATTGAGTTTTAGCCCAAACGGTCAATTGACTTTAGAGGGAGAGCGTAAACGTAATTGATTAATTCGTGCTGGGGAAGTACATAGCCGGTGATTAGTCGACACCTGTTTTTTAATGTATTCTATGAGATAAGGTTCTGACTAGGTGTTTAAATATAGATGTCGCCTCAATAAATATGTTCTATAAAAGGAAGATTCTGATTGATGGAATGAATAGTTAACAAAGAACAGATGTATTATAGATATTGATTGTTTAACGTCCCATCTGAAGGACAGCGTGCTCAAGTTATAATACCTCCCAAATAGAATAAACTAAGAGCCCGGGTTTCGAACTCGCGATCTTGAGTTTAGTAAGCAAGCACGCATACCACTGAGCTACTGGCGCCCCTAACATACATGTATTATAGATACTGATAATGGGAGTGATTCACGAAACATTTGTAATTGCTATTTTTTGAGAAGGTAAAAAAATAAATGGGAAAAAATTATCTAAGTATTGAAATGTATTTTTAGAAGACCATAAACTTAATGGTCTAATAACGAGCATCCAAATTGTATAGACCATCTAAAAACTAGTTGGCTTTCAGCTATGATCACAAATCTTCAATCATATAATATAATTCTTTGAGCTTATCAATATCGAATAAGTTTGATTTGGATATATCTCAAATAATTTACGAGATTTTTTATGGGATTACAAATATTTATAATTTTTATGGATCATTTAGGTATATAGTGTAAACTATACCCACTAATTTTGGCACTGCATTTGTCAATGACACTTTTTGAGCAAATGTTCATTAATTAGAACTTTTGATTATATTCTTTCATTCGAAACACTCATGTTGCACCTTACCACTATTTTTTTTTTTTTTTCGCATTTTGTCAATATTTTTTTTTATATGATAAAGAATACGGTATAATTCTCGCTGGGCAGGGCTGTGCAACGAGTATTGTGTAAATAATGTACTGTGCAAATAACGATAACGCCGCCCGTGTGTACATAAGGATAAGGCCGCCCGTGTGTACATAAGGATAAGGCCGCCCGTGTGTACATAAGGATAAGGCCGCCCGTGTGTACATAAGGATAAGGCCGCCCGTGTGTACATAAGGATAAGGCCGCCCGTGTGTACATAAGGATAAGGCCGCCCGTGTGTACATAACGATAAGGCCGCCCGTGTGTACATAACGATAAGGCTGCCCGTGTGTACATAAGGATAAGGCCGCCCGTGTGTACACAAGGATAAGGCTGCCCGTGTGTACATAACGATAAGGCTGCCCGTGTGTACATAACGATAAGGCTGCCCGTGTGTACATAAGGATAAGGCCGCCCGTGTGTACATAAGGATAAGGCCGCCCGTGTGTACATAAGGATAAGGCTGCCCGTGTGTACATAAGGATAAGGCCGCCCGTGTGTACATAAGGATAAGGCCGCCCGTGTGTACATAAGGATAAGGCCGCCCGTGTGTACATAAGGATAAGGCTGCCCGTGTGTACATAAGGATAAGGCTGCCCGTGTGTACATAAGGATAAGGCCGCCCGTGTGTACATAAGGATAAGGCCGCCCGTGTGTACATAAGGATAAGGCCGCCCGTGTGTACATAAGGATAAGGCCGCCCGTGTGTACATAAGGATAAGGCCGCCCGTGTGTACATAAGGATAAGGCCGCCCGTGTGTACATAAGGATAAGGCCGCCCGTGTGTACATAAGGATAAGGCCGCCCGTGTGTACATAAGGATAAGGCCGCCCGTGTGTACATAAGGATAAGGCCGCCCGTGTGTACATAAGGATAAGGCCGCCCGTGTGTACATAAGGATAAGGCCGCCCGTGTGTACATAAGGATAAGGCCGCCCGTGTGTACATAAGGATAAGGCCGCCCGTGTGTACATAAGGATAAGGCCGCCCGTGTGTACATAAGGATAAGGCCGCCCGTGTGTACATAAGGATAAGGCCGCCCGTGTGTACATAAGGATAAGGCCGCCCGTGTGTACATAAGGATAAGGCCGCCCGTGTGTACATAAGGATAAGGCCGCCCGTGTGTACATAACGATAAGGCAGCCCGTGTGTACATGACGATGACGCCGCCCGTGTGTACATGACGATGACGCCGCCCCCCTCCACAATGTACTCCAATGTTTTTATGTTTTTCCCCTTTACATTTTGAATAAGTTAATGATTTTTATTTTCCAAATAAATACTTGAGCAAGGAAATTAATAATGTGTGTAACGACAACATTTTTTTTTTTTTCAAACATTATATTATGAACTATTAAACATAATTATTACCTATGTACATAATAATGATGGGTAATAAAATTTACATATATGTGCATATAAAATTTACTTTATATAATAAACTTAGATATAAGTAACATAAAAAAACGTAGTAATATCTTTTTTTTAAGAACACAACTTTTAGTTTAATAAAGTAGTTTTTAAGAAACACAAGTCAATTTTTTTCTCAAATAAAACTAGAAACATTTATCACAAATAGTCATTTATTAAATAAAAGTCAATTGTAATCAAAACATGGCTCTTCTGGCCTTAATGGAAGCAAAATTATCTGCAGCACGTTTTGTGTCAATAGAATTCAAGAGATCACTTTCGATTGATAATAACGAAAGGCTCGTCAGTCTCTCTATAAAAGCAGGGTGCCTTTTGATTACCCATATTTCCTTTTTTTCCCCATCCCTTCAAATGAATTTATCTTGCTTTCCCCCTTGGTTTCAGTTTCATTTTGTTTGTTCTCTTGTCTGTATTTGGATTTAAAATAAGGAAAAAAAAAAAAAAATTAGAGTGGCCTAGCGGCCGCCACTATTATGGGCTTAAATTTGGCCGCCCGTCAAAGGGCTCTGTCGCTGGGTTTACTTCCATGGGAACCCACAATTTCAAATCGATGTAGTATAGTTGGCTAGAATTAAAATATATTTTATTTAGTAACAAAAAAAAAATTTTATTTTAGTAAAAAAAAAAAGGGCCTCTGGTGCATATACGGAAGTTTCTGCTGTGTAGAACTTACATGTGGTCCATATTGAATAAACTAAAAAAAAACAATTGTAATAAAGAAATACCAAAGTTATGGTTTATTAACATCCCATTGTGCTAGATTTGTTGAAATGTTGTTTATATTTATTTCAATAATAACATTTAATGTTATTATTTAGATACCAATTACCCGAAGTTCCAGCTTATTCATTCGATTTCGAACATCAAGACAGAACCAGCATTCCTTTTGAAAAAATTCATTCTCATGAATTTTTATAATATTGTCGAATTTTTTCGCACTACTATAATGAGCAAAAACATTTTGTGAAGGATCAAGTAATAAATATTGAGAATATGTTTGGGTTTTTTGTTCTTAAGCAAATGAAGTCGTAATTTTTCTTTTTATGTTTTGTCTTTATTAATTTTAATGATATACTTGTCTTTTCTTAAAGCTTTCTATAGTATACCTACTTAAGTATGAATTTGTTATATTTATATTCACCCCTGGGGGTAAATCAGAAGTAGCATTCTTGTCTACTGAGCTCAAATTGACGGATTAGAAACCAGACCGAAGCCCTTAGGTTTTTTATCTGGGAGGTGAAAAAACATTGAGCACGCTGTCCTTCGTATGGGACGTTAAGCGATGAAGACGATCCTGCACTACGTCAGGTACTTTTTGACCACTAACCTAGGTAACTAAACCTGAGTAGGCAATGTTTAGGACTCCCACAGTAGAGTCGGACTTATGCGATGAAAGAGCGCTCTGGTAGTAGACGTTATGACCTTGTAGTTAAAGGCTTCCATGAGAAACACTTTTGTATGAGTTACACTTTTCTATGAGAAACACTTTTGTGTTGTGCAAGGAGATTCTGAATTTACAACTCTTTTTTTGGCCTTATGGTATACATATTGCTTATATGCAAAGAGGGGAACAGCAGGACTTAGGATCGAAAGAAAGCCGAGCCCAAAGCAAGACTGGGGGACGGTATGAGGCACCGCTGAATCACTTCATTCACCGATAAAGCCCATAAAGGTACGCGTGCTTTCCTTCTGAGCTTTCCTTCTTGACCTACAAAACCCTGAAAATATTACAAAAAAGTGTGATTAGGTCAGCCCCTACAAGATGTCGCCTCTAAACAAAGTGTTGATGTATTAGTTAATACACATTCAATAAATATATATTGTTCTAAATACGAATTTAACTCCGCCATTAGCCATTAAGTACACCGTCCTTTATCATAAACAATATCATTATTTCTTCAAATTAAGTTTTAGAAAAGCATTAACAACAATTTATGAATTTCGAATTATACATACCTATACAAAATAAAGTAAATATTATTATACGTCCCCGCTTAGAAGTTTTGTAATCAGTCAGAAATTCGATGCGCAGTTTTCAAGGAATTTAATGTTTTACTTCCTCCAGATTCAAGATCGTGGGTTCGAAACCCGGCCGAGGCCCTTAGTTTATATTATCTGGGAGGTAAAATTAACTTATGCACGCCGTCCTTCGGATGGGACGTTAAGCGATGGTCCCGAGCCTGTACGATGTCAGGTACTCGTTAAAGACCCCTGGCCTAGGTGAATAAAAATTTAGGGTAGGCAAAATTTAGGACTCCCAAAGTAGAGTCGGGCTCATGTCCACCAGAGTGAGGAAAGAGCGCTCGTAGTAGGCGATATGACCTCATAGTTGAAGCCCGGGCATCTATTATAATGAATGGTGACTGACCCGGGATGGGAAGCATTTGCCTATGGTATAAAACCGAGAACATAAGGTTTTTTTTTAGTGGTTCATTGACCTACAAAACCCTGAAAATATTACAAAAAAGTGTGATTAGGTCAGCCCCTACAAGATGTCGCCTCTAAACAAAGTGTTGATGTATTAGTTAATACACATTCAATAAATATATATTGTTCTAAATACGAATTTAACTCCGCCATTAGCCATTAAGTACACCGTCCTTTATCATAAACAATATCATTATTTCTTCAAATTAAGTTTTAGAAAAGCATTAACAACAATTTATGAATTTCGAATTATACATACCTATACAAAATAAAGTAAATATTATTATACGTCCCCGCTTAGAAGTTTTGTAATCAGTCAGAAATTCGATGCGCAGTTTTCAAGGAATTTAATGTTTTACTTCCTCCAGATTCCAAAAATGAAAATTAAAACATGTGTCTGTCTGTGAACACGATAACTCTATAACCCTAGGTATAGGTAGTTTTCCACCTACATATAAGACGATAACTACATTTTACAAGATTCCGTTTATCTTTATGACCAATTAAAATTCGTTTCAAGTAAATAGTTGTAGAGAATATTAAAATACATCATTTATATAAACTACGATTTCCTTTCCTTGATTTCCGCGAGAACGGTTAGTCCTATCGAAACATTGATTCATACCTAAATTGTTCCTTATAAAATTTCCAATCGCTAATAAGTCTTCAGATTTGAGATAGGATCAATAGGACGAAAGGTATAGCGCCCCGAAGAATGTAAACTAAATTTCTATAAGGAATATATCTAAGTAATTTTTTTTTTAATCGTAACTCATAGCAACGAACTTTAAAATATAGTTTATTCATTAGTAGATTTTTGGAAAAAAATAAAAATTAAAAGAAATACTTGTGAGGTGGCCATTAAAGGATTTTATTATAACAACAACGCTTTCAAAACACTCTCTCTCCCCCTTCCCTTCTCATAATCAGTTCATTTTGTCTCATTGTACAGCGTTATCTTGAGAGTAGACATAGTTATACCCAGTAATGCCAATGTGAAATAATTCTGAGAAGGGAGAGAGAGTATCTGTAAGCATGATTGGTATAAGAAAGTCCTGTAATTGGCCACATTATATAGATTTTTTTAAAAATAAAACCGATATATCATTTTTCTATTTAATTAGTTTATTACAAAGTAAAAAATATTATTAAATATAACAGAAATTTTTTGAAAAATGTTACATATTACCTATCTGTAATAATTAATTTATTTTAGTGGTGCTGCCGTTGATAGAATTAGAATTTTGGAGGAAGACATTGATGTATTTCAGAATCGGATTCTTATAGCATCTAATGAACTTGAGATTTTCCAAAATGCTATAATTGACGTGGAATCAGATTATTTCAATAAACCGCCACTTGCAAATTCCTTGAGCTCGTCGAAAAAAAAAAGAAAAAAGAGGAAAAAGAAATTTTTGTCAACGCAATAAATGTTTGAGTGATTTGTTAGATATTTGATTATTATTTATGAATAAGAACCTTTTAAAATGTAGTAATTTTGAAGATCTTACAATTAAAGAAAGAAAAGCACACATTCCAAGGGTGTAAATTCTGTTTTGGTCGTTGTGTATGTGCTTGTCAAGTGCAAGTTGGACGTTATCAATAAAACATATTACTGAAAGAAATATAACATAGAATAAATATCACTGTCATATTTCTATTAATTAATTTTATTTTATTTATATTTATATAGATTAGGAGAGATGTTTTACTTCGCCAGCTATACTAAGTATAGGGGAAGTTATGTAATCGGTAAATAATTCGATGCGAAGTGTCAACGGAATTTCATGTTTTTCGACCTCAAAACTCGAAATAAAAAAAAAATATATCTGTATGTCTGTGTCTATGAACACACGATAACTTCCAATAGAATGAATGTAACTACAGGAAATTTTATATGTGAATTCAGAACCCTTCAAACTACGACATCTAATGTTTTTCAGCTAAGTCGACCAAAGGAGAGGGGGGTTAGGGGGAGGCTTAACATAAAAGCTTTAAGACACAAAATCTTATAAGTATGACCACAACCCCGTAAGAACAACACCTATCGATTTTCAGCCAAATCGGCGAAACGAAGAGGAGGATTAGGGGAGAGTCTTAACTCAAAAACTCTAATAACTGCCGTTGTAATGAATGTATCGACACAAAATGTGATATGTGAATTCAAAACCCCTTAAGGACTACACATCAATTTTCAGCGGAATCGGCCGAAGGGAAGGTTATTTTTATATTATATTTTTTGTTCACCAGATATTTATTTTCCTTTGGCGGACTTGTACCGAAACCTAATGTTAGTATATGCATATACTTTTTCAATTAGTTCTCTGCTTGTCGAAGGAAATTCATATTTAAATACGCCCACCCTTTGATAGCTTAATTCGTTAAATTGCAAAAGTGACAAACAATTCAATAAACCGGTGAAAGAAACCAAAATTAATTATGGATTTTTGTATTTCAAAAATATTTTTTCTTATAAGGAATGAATTTTAGGAATTTATTTTTAGAAATGGAATGTTTACTGAATTTATTTTTTACATCGATAATAGGTTTGCTAGGCATGAACATTCAAAAGAACATTTTTTATTTTCGTTGGAATATACAGGAAACCAGATTATTCTATTAAAGTTTTGAGGATTATCGTCTATTTACTGCTAAGAGCGGCTAATGAACTTTTTGAAAGGGAGGTGTAATACTATTCCTTTTCCTAAAATGTGGCCATATTGTAAAAAAAATAATTTTTTGTGGACAAAAATTGTCAAAAAAAAGAAGGAATGAAAAGGATCCACCTCAAAAAAAAAATGTTCTGTAAAAAAGAGACACCTAGTAACACAGATCGATAAGAACCTATCGATTGCACCAAGAGTAACAGTTCAAAAAAAAAAATAGAAATAATGTTGATATTGTTTAATCTTTTTATGGGGTTCGTGAGTTGCAACTTTCAGTTGTCGATAGCAGTTTTATAGGATCCTCTTAAGTATATTTCCTGTTTTATTATCTGTTGGAATGATGTCTCGAGGGGAATGGATAACTATCAATGATGTTCCTACGTATGTTAAAACATGGGGAGGTTGGGTCAATGATGAAATACAAAGTGATTCTGTTTTGATTTGTATAACTGGTAATCCTGGAGTGACAGATTTTTATTTTAAATTTTTATCAACACTGCAGCCGATAATCAATATGCCTGTATGGATAATAAATCATGCTGGTAAGTTTCTTTTTTTTTTTTTTTTTTGTTTTCTTCTAATACATTGTATTATTGCGGTAATTTTTACATTCTTATTACCTTCTTTGTAGGACAACAAGTACCTCCTGGAGATTTGACTTCACCTTCATTGACACGGTATCCTGAACTGTACAACCTTGCAGGACAGATAGAGCATAAACGAGTCTTCATCAAAAGATTTGTCCCAAAACGTACAAACATATATCTTATAGGTCATTCTGTTGGTGCAAAAATATGTGTTGAGCTTCTTAAAGATGAGGACATAGCATCAAGAACCAAACAGGTATTTAATAAATTGTTGACTGAAAGATCAAAACAGTGAGGATTACATTCGGAAAAATTTCTTAAAGTTACTAACAACTTGTATAAAATCCAGACCTAGAAATGTCCACCAGAGCGACGAAAGAGCATTCTGGTAGTAGGCGATATGATCTCATAGTTAAAGCCCGGGCATGAGTCATAATAACTAGCTAACAGAATTAGAAATAATCAAATTTTTCATGTAATGCCAAGTTGTGACAGAGTCGTGACAATTCGTAATTGGTTCGGATTTGGACTCTTCGGGAAAAAACATTATCCTTCTCAAATGCACCCCTCCAGGAGCTTTCCCAAAAGTTGGCATTTATTGACCGAGCATGTCTCAGCTCCAAAAGTAATGAAGCCGTACTACCAATCTTTTATTAACTAAAAAGCACCTTAAAGCATAACATCGACAGAGTTCTTAACTTAATTTTTTTTTTTTAACAGGTTCATCTTATTTTTCCAGCTCTGCAGCACATCAAAGAAACTCCTAACGGAAGGCTTTTCACGAGTTTTTTGCAGTATCTCATTCCTGTCATCATAGCTATGGCATGGGTAATATAATGTTTTGTTTATTGAGTAATATTAATAGCCCTTGTGCTGTCAGCTCTTCATATAAGTTGAATATGAGTTTGATGTGTTCAGCTGTTTTGCCATCTGCCAAGAAGGCTTCGCTACGGCCTCATCTCTATCTACTTCTGGTTGAGACGAGACTGGCCTGCAGACTCACAGTGTATTGATGGCACTGTCGAACTTTTCAAACCTCGCACTGCCAGAGCTGCCCTCTCACTTGCCTTGGATGAAATGGATCGGATTAAGGAGCTCGACAATGAGGTTGGTCATCTCTCATTTAATGATGATCCCCATAAGTCTCGACAATATCAAAGCAAGTGTAATAATTAGAGTGATGTTATGCAGGTATACGAGGAACATTGGGAGAAGATTTCTTGTTATTATGCTCAGAATGACAGGTGGGCTCCACTTAGTCAGTATGAAGATCTAATGAAAAAACATCCTAAGGTATAATTCATTTCGTTATTTTAACGAAGGAGATATACTTCAAGTTCTGTCTGGAACACAAACCCTTTCCTAATTCAATTTTTTTTTCGAAGGAATGTGAGTCGAAAAATTAAGAATTAAAGTTAATCATGATGTACACTTCTTGTAGCTTTAATATTCTGTCGTCCACTTCGACCCGGATAAAGTATAAATTAGTCACTCGAAACGTTGGACCTGGAAAAAGCGTTTTGACAGATCCGGATAAGAACATAAAAGTTTCTAGTTTTTCTAACTGAAACGAAGGTTTAAAATAGTTATTTTTCAATTTTACCAAAATATTGCCTTCATTTCTTAAAAAAAAAAAAAAAAAAAAAAAAAAAAAACTGCTGATTCGGATCAATTTATCATTACGACTCACACTTTTGTTGTCTAACTAACTTTAAATTAATTGTAGCTGATATACATTTTTTTATTGTAATGATAACCTGAAGTGGGTGTAAAAATATATTTTTTCGTGTTCAAATATTGGAAGGATGAATGGAAAATTCCACTCCGTGCTGAATTGTATTTACAACTTCTAAGTTGAGGAACGCGGACATATTGTGGAATTTGTAATAAATAAATAAAACAAGATTATTTTTTGAAATGTTGTCTATTCCACTAAAGATATTTATAAAAATACAACAACCGGTTTCGGCTTCACGCCATCGTCAGGTCTAGCTATGAATTGTATTTAATTAATGTTCGTTTTATGTCTAGGTGAACGGTAGGGTTCTTGAAGAAAGATTCACCCACGCTTTTGTTCTAACCACTTCAGTAGAGATGGCTCATTTACTGTCTCTAGAGATTACACCCTCCCAGGAGACTATCGAAGGCAGATCGGAAGAGAAGGATACATCGAAATTAATAGATGGAACAGCTAATTTGGTGGGGTAATTGCGGTAGTTGAAGAAGTTTTTTCAGAAAACTAAACAACTCAGCTGAGCCTCTGCTACTACTCAGGAGCTTCAAAATAATCCTAGGCTTCTAGGTGCTGGATTCTGTCGTTATTTCAATGTATAAGAGTCGTACAAAGTTTTAATTAGTTTTTTATTATTACTGTGATTTATTTTGGCATTACATTAATTACAGTGGAATGGTTACGTAATTTTTTTTAAACCTCTGGAGTACTGCCAATTCATTGCCATTTTTATACAACCATTCGGAAATTGTTATGGAAGATGGTGGTCATTAATTTCTGGGAAATGTTCCTTGTACGAAAGCTTATTCTGATTTTTTTTTTTTTTTTTTCAAAATATGTACAAAAACTTTACTTGTGAAAAGGAAGATTAAGTTGTTAACTACAAAAAACCGATCACCGCAAATGAATTGGGGGTAAATTCAAAATAAATTACTATTTTCGCGGCACAAGACAAAATGAATGTGGACTGATGAAATTAAACCACCAGACATCTACATATCGTCTACTGGCTGTGGTCACAACGTTTTGAACGTGCGAGCGAAATGTTGAATCACTATTTAAATCAATGAATGAGTTTATCGCATTATCGTGATTGTACAAGAACGATAGTACTTATGTAATAGGATGAAAGATCGTTAATTTCATGGGCAAGGCCGGGTAATATAGTTAGTACAAGTAAAAATAATTTCACTTTTCGGTTTCTAAAGAAATGTCCGACTTCTGGTTTTACTGATGACTCGCCTAGGCCAAACACTGCAATTTGGCTTATCTCTCTACCCATATGCTTCTCGAAAAATGTTATATTAAGCCCTTTTATTAAAAGAAACAATTGTTGCTCAAATTAAGTTATTTAGTTATTAACAACACCATACATAAGAGTTTCAATATATTATTTATTATAATAGGGAGAAAATACACACTTTGCCATAATGTTTCCAAGGACAATTGAAAGCTCAGAAAAAAAATGTAAATAATAAAACTGATTATCGAAAACATTGATCGATCTTTTCACCTTCGCGCAGATAAACTAAAATGCTGAAGAATTGAAATTATTTCAGCCAAAAAAGAAATAATTGTTTTTATTTGAATTACCTCCAAATATTATTGTTCAAATTCCTTATTTATAATTTTTTCAAAGTACTTTCACATTCCAAAAGCGCTCTTGTGGCTCTTCGTTCCTTCCAGAAAGGCCTACAAATAGAGAAAGACCGTTCCTGGTTCTTTTTAATATTATGATTATTTCTCATAAACTTTAAAAATTATTAATTTATTTTTATGTCTGTGCAAAAAATAATAATAAAGCATATACCAATTTTTTTTTTTCTTTGCTCTATCTAAAAATTACGAATGTGAATATTTTCCCTCCATTATTTCTTAAAATCATTTTTTTGTTGCAATAATCGCAATAACATTTTAGTTGTAATATGTTAAATAACTTTTTCAGTCAATATTAGAATATATATATTTTTTATTGTCCTTCACGAGCTCAACTTGATTTATTTTTAAGTTCCATATTATGTACCTGCTTCTATGTGTCTTTCAGGTTATAATTATGTTTTTAATCATCCTGTTATTTCAAAATATATTTCTGTTTGTTGTTATTACAATGCTTTTTGAGTTTCTAATTCCTTACATAATCCATTTTTTTTTTCTTTAGGCAGACCTAATTTATGTGAGTACACATTTATTTTTTTCTCCTAAAATCTTATATTGGTTTTGTAATATACGGAACAAAATACCGATTTAACTTAAGGCCGTTGAACATTCCAAATCGATGCTGCTAGAAAAGGGCAGGAACTCCTAGAGAGCTCGTCCTTTAATGTTCGGTGTGAAGCATATTGTGAAGAGTGGGATCATTCAACTTTTTTTTTCTTCTAATTGAAGATCACGGCAAGAATTCGCCTCATAATAACTGTCCATCTAACCATACGATAATAAACATTTTCTGCAGAGATATTGTGAAAATTGTGGGGTATTATAAGCACCAGGCTACTTTACAGGGGTTATTTACAAGCATCCAGGGTCTAGGGAGAGAACTTTTAACTATGAAATAAACGGGATCCGAACCGGCGCCCATGGAGGATTCATGCAAACAACGCTCTAGCCCATAAGGTCCCATGATTTTTCTTAGTCGCCACTTTCAGAAACAGAACAACTTAAAACGGAACGACTGATATACAGAGAACGCACTATAGGGAGTAAGCGAACTATTTAACTCAATTTATGTAGTTGTTCAATCTGTTATTATCGCTCATTCACAAGAAGCACAGAATAACATCAAAAGTTCAAAACAACGTGGAGGTAGAGAAGGGGTAGCCCTACCTCTATAATAAGTGGCATCCTCTTCATAACCTCAACTATATTTTGAGATGAAGTTTTCTTGTACATTTTTTTTTGAAGAATTGCCTTCTTTTAATGAATTGTTAAAAGACGGACACACTAATAATTTCGTCACAGTTTAACTGCCTATTTAATCGATTCCCGTGTTGATGAACTAGTTCGTTCATGTACCGAACTAGTTTGGTCTCGTTCACTGATGTTTTTCTTGAACTAGTTCTATCTATGCATGCCAGTATTCTTATCTCTATGGCAACCGCTGTTTTCTGAAAACAAGTCCTGGTATCTGATGAGAAGACGTTGGATGATGTTTGGATGTAGTTGAATGTTTATTGGTATTCCTCAGTTTAGCTTACTGGCTTCTGGATTCCTTTAATAACATCCATCTCTCTGATTTTTGTTAAAATGAGTTACGAAAAGGTCAGTCATATCCATTTTTTTTATAATAAGTAAAATATACTTCTATAATTCCTTTCTTTTTCCATTACTGAATAATATTCTATTATTTAGGAGCTTTATCGATTGGATCAACCTCACGGAGACGGTGAACTTTATTTTGCTTGGCAGAAAGGAAGTGGTATCTATTTGGCTACTGTCGGAAATGATTTTTCTGTAAATGTCTATAACAGGCAAGGCAAGCTACATGAACGAATCAAGTTACCTGGGTATGTATAATCTGCCAAATTCTCTTTTTTTTATTTCAGTTTGCTCTGTATATTTGGAATTAAAATTTAATGTATTATAAGAATGTAGGTACATGTACGAGTTCATATGAACATATTTTCTGCCTTTAGTGTTACAAATAATAATGGTTTAATCTAATTTTATCTGAAGTTCTTAAGAAATTTTTTTGAGTTTGTATCTACTTCATTCTCAACTTTTTGCGGTCGATTTGAAGATTTTTCTCCAATATGAATGGTGCAGAGAACTATGTGTGGCGCAACGTAGAGAATTGCGAATCCTTCATCTGCAAAAATTTCGTTGAACGGCTGAAACCTGGAAACAGTGTGTGTATTTTTGTGGAATAATACAATATAAATATTATACAAGTTGATGGAAATCGAGGTTCTGTCGTGTAAAAAAAAAATGCAAAGTTTGGCCAACGTTTCGAAAACTATTTATTTTGTTAAGACGCTTCTCAACGACACCATAGCACTCACTACACTGGACACAAAAACACACAACACCGTCATCACACACATCCACTATAAATAAATACTTTTCGAAACGTTGACCAAATTTTGCATTTTCTTTTACACGACAGAACCTCGATTTCCATCAACATTGAAAAGATACTGTCGACTCTATTAATCATTATACAAGTTCTTCGTTTTTGTCGACAGATTGCAAAAATGTTTTCGAACATTATAAATGTATGATGTTCAGACTTAAAGCTTTTTTTTATTTTTTTATTTGATTTTATTATTATTATTTTTTGTTGTAAGTTCATGCTTAATTATGGTTGTTATTCATAGAAATAAATGTGGATATATTATACAAATGTCTTCTTTTTCGTTTCTAAATGTATTTAAAATATTCATGTCCGAATACATTTCTGAGATTTGTTTCGATATAGTAGAAAGCTAATAATAAGAATAATAACAAGGAACTTGTTTAACTTTCTTGTCACAAAAATATATATACATAAAGTGCACTTTGTGTGTATATTTTTGTGGAATCGGACAATATAAAAGTTAATATTATTACTTGTACTTAAGTGTTGTAGGTTTTAAATTAGGATGTAACATCAGGTGTCGCATGTATTGATTATAATTATTAGATTATATTAAAATAAGTGTACCATTGTTGCAGTCAGTGTACTGGTTTCGGCTGGGATAGTGATGGTGATCTACTTGGCATGATCTGCGATGGCTCTTTTATGATACTTCTGTGGGACTCAAACACTGGAAAGAAGCACACAATAGACACAGGTCTTCGCGAAACTCTGACCGTTATAGCCTGGGCTAAAACTGAGGCGATGGTGGCCATTGGGAGTGTCCGGGGCAACCTCTGCATCTACAGCCACGCCTCCTCCAAGTAATACCACTCCCTTACTATTAATTAGAATACAGTGTGTCCCTTAATAAATGACCCTCAAAACGTTGGGTTCCAATACAGTGACTAAATTTTCAGTGAAAAACGAACGTGAGTCTAGAAACGCGCCGTTTTCATTTTGACTGTAGCTCTTGAAGTTCGTCGGCTTCGTAACCTCTTAAATGTTGATAACTGATAATAAAATAAAATATTGCAAAGAAGAGTGATCAGATCACATACTGAATGGTTCAGACACACTATGCATTCTTTTTTTACACATGCATTACACACAATATACGTACATTCGGTGTTCTATTTTCTGCTTACGCCATCATCCGCACAAGATTCACTGTATAAGATATAACGGAAATATATTCTGGAGTAGTTGAGATTGCTGGAGGGAAGGAAGTGAGATGTGTGAGCGGAGGGGATGGAAGTTTATGATATTCTAGCTTTCATGTTCGTTTGTTCCTTGAAATTGAAAGTCATATTCATCTTAAGCCTCTTTTGTCCAATACATTTCTTTGCTAATGTTGGAAATCACAAAGATAAATATTATTTTCGATTAGCGAAGAAGCCGAAAGGGAGTAAAGTGGTGTGTGTCTGAACTCATGTAAATTCATGACGCTGCAATTAATGTTTGTCATTTTTATGGATACGAGACATGCAATTTTTCAGATCCAACTAAAATGATAATGAGGGTTCTGGTTTATTATATAAACTTTTGCCTAATGCCATACTGTCATGCCGAATAAAATTTCTTATGCAGATTACTACATTTTTGATGTAGGTTGGTGATCACTGATTTTGAAAAGGTTGGGAACTATTGGACTCGAAAATATTGGAGGGAATTGAACACAATTCTTGGAAAAAAATAACTATATTTAGAGATATTTGCATTTAAATAGTTATCACTCGGAAGAATCTCTTACCCTACTAATTTATTTTCTGAGCTCTCTAATCTTCTTGGACTATTCGAGTTTCATCAGAAAGAAAAAAATTAACATCAATAAATGATTAAATAAATAATATAATTACTATTTAAAACTGATGTAGCTTCGTGTTCTAGACGTATTCCCGTTCTGGGCAAACATTCTCGCCGTGTGGTGACTGCAGCTTGGTCAGTTACTGGGCTCCTTGCTATGGGATCAGAAGACAAAACGTTTTCTGTGAATAACACAAGCGGCGACACACTTCGCTCTGTACAACTAAGATCAGAGCCTTCCGCTTTGCAGTTCGCTATAACCACCCGCGAAGGCAGATCTCCAGAAACCATGGTAAGGAATGTATAAATACATAGGATCTATCTATTGTAACCCTTGATCAATTGATTATATATGGATATTTTTATTTGCAGGTTAGCGTGATTCTTGGTAAGAAAATCCTTTTTATTTATAATTTGGAAGATCCTGATAATCCAGTTGAACTGGCCTTTCAAGCTGCTTACGGCAATATTGTCGCTTATGAATGGTAAGTTGAAGTCAAATTGGATTCTCCTACTTATTATTAACATTCTCAAATCTCGAGTATATTATTGTGTTCTTGAGTGTGCTCTACGTCAAGGCAATCAGACTATGAAGTATGCCACATGTATTTAATGAAATCACTACATACTTTTCTGCGTAGTAAATTATATGATAAAAAATACTTGTGCACTAGGTATGGCGATGGTCTAATTCTCGTTGGATTCAGTGCTGGTTATTTCATCTCCATTTCGACGAAACCTCCAGATTTGGGGCAGGAGCTGTATCAGGCTAAGAATCATGGTGCAAGATTGACCTATTTGTCCCTGTCGCATTCTCTGTCGAAAATGGCCACTGCAGGGGACACCACGTGAGATATATTGTATTATAAAATTAAATAGTTCTCATAATAATTATAGTTTAAGAACTGTGTGCCCAGCAGTAGTCCTAAGAGTCCTTATGAGGATTACCGGTCCCAAATAAATTAAAGAAATATTTATCATGTAGTGATCATCGGATGATGTCAACATTATACTAGAGGTCAGCAGGCATTGGAAGTCAATGCGTCGGCTGGAATTGACGAGCGACAATATTCTCCACTGACTGAGTCATATTTTAACACACTTTAGTTGGTCGAGTCGATAATTCGGGTAAATTTCATTCCTGGTCAAGAATAGTTTCAGAGTTCAGGGTCCCCTTAGGGTAGTAATCAAGGAATATTTCGACATTTGATATCCTGGTAACCTAAATGACTTCAGGTTCATTGAACCTGTTACAGTTAATGTGCAATTTTCCTCTTCCTATCTTTATAGGTTTTGATAGCAACACAACTGGTATTAGTGAAGATATTCTAGAAATGTTGGTAATAGTGGACTTGCCTTTATTGAGTTCTATTAAAATTGATTTATTTCTGATTTGTATGAAGTGTTCCTTGTCCTAAGTGTGAAGATCCATGAGCTGAACAGTCTGAGTGAGACCACAGCTGTGATGAGTCTAGGAGAGGAGGTAGACCGGGTGGGCTGGAGCGAGGATGGGGGCCTTCTCTGCATCACCACCTGTTCTGGATCTGCTGTCGTCTTCGTATCCAAGCTACCTCGGTTGGTCACTGTACATGGCGTCCTCGTCGTTCTTCTCACCAGTCTCTCCACTGTTCACATCTTCCTCGTTCAAGTAGGTTATATTATAGTAGAGTGTTGAGAAAGTTAACGGTCCTTCACCGGAAAAAGGGAGAGTTTTCAAGTCGTTGATAGCAGTAGGAATAAGAGACAGGTGCCGCGGAACTTCAGAGAAAACAGTTCAATGATTTTCTAGTCCGATCTATCTTCAAACTCAACTCATATTGTGTCAGGAGGCTATGGCACCGGCTATATATAAAACCTCTAATTCGAGAAAAGAAAAGAAACGCGGACATTTTGTGGAAACTAATTATTAGTTATTGTGACTAATACCCGGGCTTTAACTATGAGGTTGTATCGCCTACTAACAGAGCGCTCTTGTAGAGCTTTACTGTCGGAGTCCTAAATTTTGCCAACCCAGGTTTATTCACTTATTGTTAGTAGGGGGTCTTTAACGAGCACTTGACATCACACACTCGGGATCATCGTTTAACTTTGCTCGTGGTTTTTTCACCTCCCAGTTAAAAAACCTAAGGGCCTCGGCCGGGTTTCGAACTTGCGATCTTGAGCCCAGTAGACAAGCACGCTACCTAATAAATACATAAAACAAACTTATTTTTTATAATATTCTATATTCCACAAAAAAAAAAAAAAAGTATACAAAAACGACTGGTTTCTGCATTACACCATCGTCAGATTTAATTATAAACGAAGATCAGTTAGTTTATAAACCTGTCGATGGTGTAATGCCGTAACCGGTAGTTTTGTATAATTTTTTTTGTGGAAGAGACAATATTTCAAAAAATAAGTTTTTTTATTTATTTCTAACCATTAAGATCACATTTCTTTCCTCATCCAAATCTAGTTATCTGTTGCGTCTTACCTTCAGGATTTTGATATTTCGGCAGTACGATATGGGATTAGTTCCTTGAAAGCACTATTGACCTTTTTGTTAAACCACGCCAAATTATAAATAAAAAAATGTATGTATGAAATGCCATTTATGATGTTTTATGAACGAGGGTTAGTAATCATATTCGTCGCAATTTTTTTTTTTTTTCTTCTGTACTTTCTTATCATTATAATTAAGTAATTATTATTCTTTTTTTTTCAGGAGTTTGGCAAGAATGTGGAGCAAGTCCTGAGAACCGACATAGAGCCGAGCGTTCTTGGAATAGGGCCTTACCATGTTGTTGTTGGTAATATTTTTTTAATTATTAAACTTTTTATTATATAAATTTTCCGTAATGTGGGCTAAGCTTTAGCATCATCATCATTTATTTACCTGTCCAATCGGCTTCAGACAACAGTTATATAAAAAACAAAGTGTACAAAAGGTAGCTTTATTTTGGAGAGAAAGTATTTAGTATAATTATTTTAGGTATGAACAACAGTACGTGGGTGTACGACCTGGCGGCTGCTGATGGTCCTCTCAAGTCGTCCCCGTCCTTCCTCTGTGACCGCCAGTACCCAGCCAGTGTCTCTTCTCTATCTCTCAACACCGAGTACACCTCTGCACTGGCCGCAGGACGCATCTATCTTCATTTGGTAAGTCTGTTTTGGACGTAATGTGTCGTATTATTTCCGGCTGCTAGTGGCGGTGCATGGGCTCAATAGGAGGTACAACTCAAGCCAACTTTCATTATTAACCTGCAAAATGTTTAAGAACATTTACATGAATGAAGCTACATGAAGCGTCGGTACCGCCCTAGCTTACTGAGATCAAAATCATGGGTTCGAAACCCTGCCAAGGCTCTTTTTGTTATCTGGGAGGTAAAAAAAACCTTGAGCACGCTGCCCTTTGGACGTAGACCCCTATCCCAGGTAACTAAACCGGGATAGGCAAAATTTAGGATTCTTGCTGTAAAGTGGGGCTCATGTCGATCAGAGCGACGATATTACCTCGTAGTTAAAGCCCTGGCAAGAGTCACAATAACTATTCAACTCTATTATTATTATGTTAATCAATGTTGATTTTCTATTGGCAGAATAAATAACAAATGTAACCCCTGAAAAATTATTGCAAAGATTTACAAAAATCAGACATATTGTAGTACATTAGGACCATTTGTAATAAAAAGTCGAATTGTCCTCCTTTCCTGCCCCTTTTCCATTTGCCACGTTATAATTGGAGGAAATAGTCTCAGAAGTAGGAAATATACTGTTTGGTAAAACTGACTGATATCTGTTGATTCTGTAGACAGGACAAACAACTGCAACGTCTCTTGGCTCTACCTGTAGCTGTCCGTCCTCTCTTACAGATAGAAGTGCTCCTTACCTCTGTCCGGAGGAATTGACATCTCATCCTCAATGTCCATATTTTGGAAGTGACTATAATCTCTTCTGTGCAGTTCTTTAGTTTTTCATTGCCGACGAAGTATAGTACACATTGCGCCAGCCTGATCTAAAATATTATCTGAAAAACTGGGTTTTTTGAGTTGTGTAACTTTTGGATCTGGTAAGCTATAGTTAAGTTTTTGCATTTATTCATGCATCCCCCTTTTTGGTAACCACACTTTATACATTAAAAAGTATAACACATTAAAAGTAGGTTTATTTTCATTATTTTATTTTTTAGACTGAAAAAAGTGAGTTGGAGAATGAGAGAGAGTCTCGAACCTTCCCAGAGCCGGGTGACCAGATGATTATAACTTCGCACACCCTTACCACAGATTTTCTCATCTATTCATCCGACGTGAGCACTTTGAAATTTTTACATGAAAATATTACATTCTTTTTTTTTGGTGCTTTAAATATATAATTAACTATTATTGAATTGTGTTTTTGTCCTCAAGCTGGGTGATATTACAGTTTTTGGTTTGGACGATTGGACCAAGCTGGCGGTCTACAAGCACGATACCTCCATAAAGGCTCTGTACCCAGACAACACTGGGACCAGGGTCATTGTTGTCGACGGCAAGGCTCAAGGATACATGTACAACTCAGTAAGTCCAGTTGCTTTAAATTAACAACTCTTGTTTTTAATACTTTCAATTTTTGAATATGAACTTCATATTGACTATAGTCTCAACTAACCAATCGCTATATATTCAAATATTTTCAAACTATCTAATTTTATACGTAGAGAACTTTTTGAACTCAAAAAATAAGACACCTAGTGTTGCACTTTATACGTTACCTGAATAACGCGACTCTTTCAAAATTCTTTTTGTTTTATTTATTAATTTCAACAGTTCCCAAGCTCCGCTGAGAATTCTTTTTGTTATTTTTTTTTTTTTGAGGTGTTATGACAAAAAAATTCAGATTCAGGCTGATAAAATTCTCAGCCTAAATCTGATTTTTTTTCGTTTGCATATTGATAATAGTGGGAGCAAATGGCGAAAAAGTAAAAAAAAATATGTAGTTAGTCAATACACACAGTTATTTATTATTATTATCAAATAGGCTGCACCTTGCTATGAAGCAACATGAGTCTGTCTAATGTGGGGAGAGGAGCCCGGGTTACTGAAGGACTGGGACCGTCATTCGGCGGACCGATCTGCGCCAATCACCCATGTTTGTTATATATGATATGATACGACCACCAGTCGATACGCACTGTCTCAGTTTATTAAATATATCTTCTTTTGTATATTTTTTTGCCCGCGCAGACAAATGCAAGCGAAATTAGCTCCTCGCTCCAGAGAGCAAGTGTACCAACCTCATTTCTTCAATTTTTTAAATGAAAATTTGGGAGGATGATCATGAATACATGTCAAATTAAATAAAGCTATCTCTCGAAAAAGGATATGCCCATTTTCCGAGGGGATCCTCCGCCCCTGGACCTAGCTGCTCATTTCGCTTGAACTTGCCTGCGAAGCTTCTAAAAAATATATACAAAAGAGACATTGTTTATTAAGTATCCTCATATTGTTTCGCCATTTGCTCCAACAATTATCAACATTACAAACAATACAGTTCAGATTCAGATTGAGGACATCAATACTTCTAATTTGATACTCCATTTCTGTCTAATTTTAGAAGATTAGAAATATTTCCAGTGTACCACAATTTCCCAGAGTTTCTCTCTCATATCTCTCAGTGGTTTTTCCTCTGCCTTCGGCTAACCAAACAGAATTTTGAATATACTAAGCTAATTAATATGAGATTTACAGATTTTCTAATATGAAGTTTAATTTCAACCGCTCCGAATATTGAAGGAAAACTAACCCAAATTCTAACTTTAAACATGTCTTCCAAATGGCCACTGTGCATTATACTAACCAGTCTTATTTTGATAGCGGACTCGCGTTGTCGTTGTTCGGATTAGCTTGGCTCATTGTTCATTGTAGCCCTGAAAAAAAAAAAGAAGTGTTGTCAAGTTCAGGAGCAATATGTAAGCCTCCCAACTGATGAGAAGGTCTGTAGTAGACTGGGAGAAGTGAATAGTGAGGAGGTGCGTGTCTTCTAAACAACTTAACAGAAAATGGTTTTATATTATAAGGTAGAAGTGTAAGAACTAAAAAGTTGCAATATTAAATTTATTATATGCAATATGTATACGTTTTTTCCTTGCAGGTTGACAACAGTCTTCGATCTATTCCAGATTTCCCAGTTTCTGTGAGAGGTGTCCTCTGGGATCAGTCTGAGTCCGGTAAGGATATCTTCATCGTCTTCGATGCTCAGACTATCTACACATTCATTGACGTCAGACACTCAATAGATGGTAACTATCTTCTTTTTCTCTCTCTTTTAAAGTTAATAATGAATTATTTATAAGTGAAAAGACTGAATTTAATGAAAAATAATTCAAATAAATTCAAAAGGAGGATTCTTTGTAAATATATGACCGCGTTAGTAAGGATAAACTTGGCGTCTCAAAGACAACCAAGAGTTCTACGAGCTATTCGAAGATAGATCGTAGTTAATTTTGGGAAGGCTGCGTTGGAGTGGGCAAGTGGCTAGGATGGACGACAGCCAAGTGCTGACAGTGAGGCTGAACTGAGTGAGAAGCTGCACAAGGTAGAACCGACGGGCGGACGCTCCTTGAAGGGAGTTTTGTAATCAAACAGGTGGTGGAAGAAGAGAGCTTTCTATCAGCCAGCCATATTTCAACTCGAAAAAAATGGAAGGAATGATTTTAGCTCTATTTCGAGTGGTGATATTTAGTTAGCCAACAACTAATAATAAAATAAACCATAGCCGTCTCAGTTGGGAAAAAATGAAAATAAAGAGTTTTGCAGTTTAACGCCTCTTTTCTTTTGTTTTGTTTCTTTTTGTGACTCATGCCCGAGCTATGAGGTCATATCGCCTACTACCAAAGCGCTTTTTCTTGGCTCTGGTGTACTTAGGATAAGGATCTTCACCTATCAACTGACATCGCACAGACTCGAAACTATCGCTTATCGTCCCGTCCAATAGAGAAGCACAATACCTTTGTGCGGCCGGTACCCCAGTTTATGTATACATTTTTTTTTTTTAATTAATTAATTATTAACATTTTTGAACAAAAATATCGTTATTGTTATTTATATTATTTATTTATTTTTTTAAATTATCGTAATAATAACATCCTTGATACAGTGCTTAGAGAAGGATGGAGAACTTAGGATTCCCCATCAACTTTTTAATTTTTGTAGTCTCAAATCTTCTTAAACATACTTTTTAAAATTATTTATTTTCTATTTTTTCCAAGGATCTGAAACACGAAAACTAGGAAGTTCCAAGTTGTCATTAGAGCAAACACCAATTCTTCTTCAAGGTATGCAATAATTACATATTTTGGTTGTACAATTACTTTTCCGTTTAAAAACCTAACTAAGGGCTTTGGCCGGGTTTTTCATCGGCGATCCTGAGGAGAGGAGGCAAGCACACTAACTTGTAAGTTTTGAAAGGAGGATGTCCCTGAAAAGAAATGAACGTATGAGTCCTCATTGCATTTGATTCCTTGTTCATTGAATCCATCTTTGCTCTATTTTGTTCCCCCTTTTTCTATCTACACCCTTTTTCAGATTTGGAATGTAGTTTTTTCCAAATCTACATATTAACATTCGATGAAGGTTTTTTAGTGTTGGCTACAAAACTGGAGAACATCTTATCCGATTGGCTTCGAATTAGGAATGTAAGAAGTAACGAAGCATTTTGCTGCAGAAGCCATTGGTTGAAACCATTTATATAATAAATTGTAGGCGTTAGTATGCCCACGGTTGGAAACCCTACTTTTAACCTTTTGCTAAAATTGGAATTTTAACTTCTCCATATTCATAAGTATTGCCGTTTTTACTTCATAAAAAATCCATTTACTGTGGTGTTTGGCTGTTATAGAAGCCCAATTGATCATCGTCCAAGTGTAAGCTTATTAGAGGTTTACTTCTGTCTTGACATAATAAGCAAAGTCTTTGTCGAAGAAGAACATTAGATTTTCAAGAAAATTATAGTTTTAAGAAGAAAAATTACAATGTTGTACTGTCTGTTGTGGCAGGAGATCAAGTGACAGTTCACTCAAAAAGTGGCAAGCTGGTCAGCGTTTCCTTGGCGTCAAATTCTACCAATGTAACCCTTAAACCGGGGAACAATGTGCGGAATATCCTGCACAAACAGATCGCTTTTAAAAGGTCAGAATCGTAAAATACATAACTAAAACAAGAAAATAGAATATAATGAGTAAAAGAAGCCCATGGGGTAGCATAAAGCCCACTCAAAATATCTTTGAAAAATGTTGTGAGGAATGTAGGGGTATAGACATTAAGTACCTCTTGAAATATTATTTGTTGTCTGCAAGAGAAACTGAGATGTGTGTGTCTTTCAATTAATAAATTAAACTCGGCGAAAAGACGACCTTGGTGAAATTTGAAGCTCAACTAAAATGTTTTTAAAAATGTTTGTGGAAAATGGCAGCTATGAAGATTCTAAAATTCATGACTTGGAGAAAACATTTTTTGTTTGTGTAGTTAGACCTGAAGGTGTGCATACCTTCTAGTTAGTTATTATGACTCATGCCCGGGCTTTAACTACGAGATCGTATCGCCTACTACCAGAGCGCTCTTTCGACACTGGTGGACATGAGCCCTACTCTACTGTGGGAGTCCTACATTTTGCCTACCCTAAATTTTTATTCACTTAGGGTAGGGGTCTCTAACGAGTCCCTGATATCGTACAGGCTCGGGACAATCGCTTAACGTCCCATCCGAAGGACGGCGTGCTCAAGTTAATTTTGAAATGTCGTCAAAAAGCGGGGCACCCGAAATTCCAGAAGTCTGGCTGTATGAGAGAATGGTTTCGATCCGATTTATCGATTATAATAAATAATATATATTACCGATTATTATAGATAATTATCTAACAGGTGTTGTACTAAAAAAATCTTCCTCAAGCTAGTTATCTATTGCTAGTTAGTTATGAGATGCTCGATGACTGTCTATAAGCACACATATATATACCTTTTGTATTATTTTTTTCTCTCAGGTATAATGAAGCTTGGAAAACGTGCGTTACCTTGGACACTAAAGATGATTGGAGAACCCTGGCGGTAGCAGCTTTGAAACATTTGGAAATAGATTTCGGTATGTTTGGTTCATTTAATTTTACAATATGAAGGTAGCGTGCTGCCCTACTGATTTTTGGTTCAAACGCGGCTGAGGCACTCCAGGCTTTTTATATAAAAGGTAAAAAAATCATGAGCACACCGTCCTTTGGATGGGACGTTAAATGTCCATCTTGAGCCTCTGCGATATCAGGTAGTCTTAAAGATTCCTACCCTAATTAAACCTAAATAGGCAAGTTTTAGGACTCCCACTATTCTTCATTAGCAATAGTTTCTAGTTTTTTTTCTTCTTTTTTCCTTTCTCAATTCGTTAATACTATTCTTTTGTTTATTTATTATGTTATTATTCTAAGGGGAAGGGTATCCAAGAATAACGATTATTTTTCTTTAATTTCATTCAAGTATAACGCCTATAGTTATGTACCATACCGTCTGTCGTACTAGAAAAATACTTGATTGCTTATGATGTAAAGTTTGCTGACAAGCACAATTTTTTTATGATGTGAGTGTACACTACGATCTTGGTGCGCCTACTCCTGGGAGGCGACTCAAACAGAGACTGTACCAGGACTTCCTATTTTAAACCCTTTATTTTATTATATATTTGTGTACATCTTGTTCTTGCTGGTCCAAATAAATGTTTTTTTTTAAATGGTTTTTTTTATGATAGAATTACATTTTCAGGTATAGGTTCTCAAAAGCCTGAAAATTGTCCACCATTCCTTTTTTTTAATTATTTGTATAACGATATGTAATTGTCCTTTGTAAAATCATCTAAGACAACACTGGGTACAACTGCTACTCTGAAGTATGTTAATAGCAGTTGTTATTTATTTTATTTTTTAATTGATTCAATATTTGTTTATAATAGGAATGAAAGTTTTTGGACATATCGGAGACGTGGCAATGGTGATGTCTTTGGAGGATATCAGTGATATTGAAGATAAGAAACTACTTTCTGGGCACATTGCCGAACTTTTGGGAGATTTCGACAAAGCTCAGGTAATGTATTATTTAATTCAACAAAGGGTTGGTGAAAGTTCAACTTTAATTTTCATGTCTTTTCCGATTTAATCCATTCTCCCCTCCAACACCACAGATATGTTTTCAAGCAGTGAAATGAAGTTTTCTTATTTTAAAAGGAGGAGATGTTTAATGTTCTCAGGAGCTGTACTTGGAGTCTAGTGATCCAGTGGGTGCACTCACAATGAGAGAGAACCTTCTACAATGGGGGAACGCACTTCAGCTGGCTCGCAGTCTGGCCCCTTCCCGGGTCCCCCTCATCTCCCTCGAATATGCAACCCAACTAGAACTCATGTTAGCTACCAACAGTATTATTATTCACTTTTCTTATAATTATGTTTACAAATAAGAAAAAAAATAAATAAAAGTATTTAATTGAATCGGCCTCTTTTGGGTCTTAAACAAGTAACATATTACACGTAGAAATATTGACTGGAGAGTAAAACAAACAATAAAGAGCCATTAGCTTCATGTGTACTATTTTTTCTTTTTCTCGCTTAGTGTTTCCTTTCCACCAAATATATCTCTTTGTCCTATTGAAGGTCAATATGTCGCACTTTAACTTTGCGCAAAGTTTCAGTCATGTAGCTTCAAATATGTACAACGCATTGGGGAGGACAGACAGACCTCGAACACTCCTCGTTGACAGGGCTACTTTATAGTCTTGGAAAAAATCGGTAAGGTTACGAAATGCAGTTGGAAAGCTGTGTAGGTTCAATAAATCCTTCGACTCACAACATATGAAATACTCATACAAAATACATACAGCTTCATTAAATGATTCTGATTTTCATCAAAATCTCATTATGAGAAAGCTGTCAAAAAATATTCAAAGAAATCCGTATATGTGGAACATCAAATGTTGGATTTTATTTTGTTATTGTGACTCATCCCCGGGCTTTAACTACGATGTCATAGTATGACCTCATAGTGAAAAATGTTGAAGCTATTCTCATCTATTACTATTATAGAGGAATTCTTGCTGCTCTGGTGAACATGAGCTTGACTCTACTAGGTTTTGTTAGAGTAGGGGGTTTTAACGAGTACCTGACATTCCATCGGCTCGAGAACATCGCTTAACATCTCATTCATTGCTCAAGGTTAATTCCAGATAAAATAAAACCTAAGGACCTCGACCGTGTTTCGAACTGTGTCTTGAAACATAGGCAAGGCACTACTTTTCTGCCCCCTCAAATGTTTAATTTTTTCAAAATTCATATCTCTAATAAGAGTTTTTAACATGGTTTTACAGCTTTTAAATTTACTATATTTTCACTCCCCATTGCAATAAATTAAACAAAAAAAAAATAAAACATAATTTAAAAGTAAAATTGTGCTTCATTTTGCGAAATAAATATATTTTGTGCTTCTTCTCAGATCTTCCTTATGTAGCATATTGTTCAACGTATATAATGTTGCAGGGGTGAGCATGCCGAGGCCCTGCAACACTACGAAAGAGGTCTGACTGGAGACAACAGCAGCTCCCAGGAGGTGAGGTGTAGAGAGGGGATAGCCAGAACTTGTCTGCGACTAGGCGACCTCCGGAGAGGACTAGCGCTAGCACTTGATCACCACGCCTCCTATAGTCTGAGATACCAAGCTGCTGTCATCCTCGAGTCCATCAAGGTACAGCTATCCAATGTATCTAATACGAAACATGCGGAAACAACTCCTTAATTATTATGCACCATAAACTGCCAATTGTTGTTTCAAATGAAAGGTATGGAAGTGGAGCTTTCAGTTAAGGCTGGGATATTCCAATCGACTTCCATCAGTCATGAGATTAATAAGGGAAAACTGAATGAATATATATTCCCGATACACGCAGGATAATTCAAGGATGGTCCTCAGAATATTGGCTACCTGACAAGCGAAAATTTCTAATTGGGGAGCTCTGTGGGGGTGGCAAGGAGGGACCTAAATATTTTTATAACTACAGTGTGTGCTACGTCATTTCATAGAGTTATCGAGACGAATTCAAAACAATATATACATACTTTTTTTATATTTTTTTTTTCGGCGGTGAGTGTGGCAGGAGTGATTGTAGAGTGAGGTCGCACGGAATACGTTCATCATTCTCTGACGCACACAAGATCGAAAAAAACTAGTAATCTGTTCGTTTTTCTCCACGCTATCCTATAATTAAAACGTGCTATATTTTTTACGGTTTATTTTGTCTTGCGTTTTGCGCACGGACTTGATGTTGATTGCATTACATATAATTAAAAATATAGTATATATAATAGTATTTTAAAAATAATTAAGCCTATCTCTCATGATATGATTGAGAAATATTGATATAGGGTTGAGTTACTCTAATCCAGGGAGAAATTAATAATAACTATAATATAAAAGGTGTACCGTTAGGTGTTTATTTATGTTGATTCACTTACCTTTCCTTGGTTTGTACATAAACAGTATTCTGTTGTTACAGAAGATAAATGAAGCTGCTCTACTGTACGAAAAAGCTGAAAATTTCGACAAAGCAGCCGCTGCACATATTTCTTTAAAGAATTGGAAGAAAGTTGGCGAACTTTTACCGAAAGTGACCGATTTAAGGATATATAAACAATATGCTAAAGTAAATTAATTTTTCTTATTTTACTAGGATTTAAATAATTATTTATGATTATGTTTACTGAATATATTTTATTATTGTTAATCTTTCTATTACATTTATTAAATTCTATGAGAGAGCTCCGACAGATGTGATTACATTGAGATGTGTTTTGAAAGGTGCGGGAGTCAGACGGGGACTATGAGACTGCTGCAGAAGCCTACTCTCGATGTTCAGATGTGGAGGGGGTTGTGAGACTTTATTTGGACAAACTGAACCAGCCACATCGAGCTGTTCCTATAGTGGAGAAGTCTAGGAACATCCATGCAGCCAAGGCTCTCGCTAGGTCATTATACTTATGATATATCTACATCGTACTTTGAAACGAACTAACTACATTATATGATCCTTTTTATTAATGTTGATACTGGAATGTTTAGTATAGTACAGTTTAGCCTTCATTTCTATTTCTGTTTAAATTTTACTCTTACATAATACCAGTTCCCCAGCGGCCTGATCTAATTAGATTGTTTCAAACGTTATACGTCGGATCTAACTTCTGCCGTAAGCTGCAGTTTATCTGTTGAAACCTCGCAGCCTTATTTTTATAGGTTTTACGTCAGATCAGCTGCTGTTATTAAGCGACAGTGTGCTATTGCCACACAAATCCAAATACCCTGTTAAACTACACTGGTTTATCAGGCTTGAAAATTAAATTAACAGTCGGAGGTGATTTATATTGCGGAAATCGGAAAATTTTCTCTTGACCAGCCGTAAAAAAACATAAAGAGGGATGTACCTAAATTTTTGAATACTGGGCAAGAAATGTTAGGTATCTCGTTTTTTGAACTAACCAACCATATAAGCAAACAAAGAATTATTTCACAATTACAGGTCTCAGGAAAATATACAACTCCTTTGAATTATACAAATTTCAGCTTGACTCTGTTTGTCCACTTTGTAACAGTGATAATGATAACATACTCCATCTTCTCATGACTTGTCCAATGTTAAACCAATATAGAAACAAATTTATCAACAAATACCTTCACACTATAATGCGAAATCTCCGAAAAAATAATTAATTTGTCAAGTATTGATGACGATGAAAAAATCAATAATATATTTATTTAAATCAATAATATATTTATATTCGTAACTAATAGTTTAAGATTTAGAAAAAAGTTGTATTATGATTTGCCCTCTCGTTTACCTTATACATTTCAATATAACACATTTCACAACAGTTGGTATTTTTCTTTTCTTTACTTCGGCCCATATTTACAATGTCTTCAAAAATTAATTTTTTGTTTAATTAAGTTTGTTATATTTTCTATTTTTAATTATAAACTTTTCTATCATATCAGATCAAAATGTTTGATAAAACTAAACAGATGAGATACATCGTAGCATTTTGAGTTATTTTATTAATTTTCCTCAGATACTTTGAGAGGAACGGTGACTACCCGAACGCGCTCCAGTTCCTGGTGATTTCGCGATCTGAGAACGACGCACTGCGGCTGTGTAAGGAGCGGGGCCTGGTGGAGCTGTATGCCAACATGGTGGCTGCTGAGATGGGAGGCAGTGAAGAAGGGGAGCGGCAACTCACCTCTCTGGGGGCTCACTTCGAAGGGGTCGGGGACCTCATGGCGGCTGCCAAGTGCTACTATCATGCAGCTCAGTTTAATAAGGTCAGCTCCCATTTTGCATTACTTTAGAAACTTTGAGAAGAATTTATGAACCTCTCCCTTTAGAGTTCTGGTTCTATTCAACTAATAGTGCGATACGTATCGTCAAAACACAAAGTTAACTTCATTAATTGTTTTATAATTAAAATTTACACTTCATATAAACCACTTTTAGAGAGTGGCCTCGGGACTTCCTCAACGACCCACTGATCGAGGGGTGAACGACCCGCTTCAAGCCTCCAGGAAGGTCCTCCAGACCTGCAACATGTTACAAGTGTAGTGGCAGCTTGCGTCTGTGTTTAAACAAATTGAAATAAAAAAAATTAACCCATATTGTCTATATGCTTAAGATTTTTTAGGGCTTCCAAAAACGAAAAAAGAACTGCCATCCTGCCTTCTGTAGGGGCCTTGAGCATGCCGGCCTTCGGATGGGACGTTAAGCATTGTTTCCAAGCCTGCACGATGTCAGGTACTCGTTAAAGACCTCTACCTTAGGTGAATTAACCTGGTTTGGCAAAATGTAGGACTCTCACAGTAGAGTCGGGATCATGTCCAGCAGAGCGACGAAGGAGTGCGCGGTAGTACAAACGCAAGCGGTAGTAGGCGATATGACCTCGGGAGTTAAACCCCGGGGATGAGTCACAATAACTAATTATCTAACTTTATAACAGATAATGGAACAAATGTTATTGGAGTATTTTTCACTTTCCATATTTGTACGTAGTTTCTTAACTATTTGTATGTATGCTGTAATGCTTCCTGTAAATATGAACCACATTTCCTAGGCGCTAAGATGTCTGATCCAGCTAGCCCGAGGTAACCCTTCTGCTGATGAAGCCGTCCTGCTGGCTGTGGAGGTGGTAGCAGCTGCTAACGACGATATGATGGCCAATCAGCTCATTGAACTTCTCCTCGGGGAGCTAGATGGAGAGCCTAGGGTTTGTATATGTATAACTAGCTAAACCGCCATGCGTTGCAATGTCCATGTGCGAAGATATATATATATATATGTATATATATATATATATATATATATATATATATATATATATATATATATATCTTCTATATATCTATATATATATATATGTATATGTATATATATATATATATATATATATATATATATATATATATATATATATATATATGCGTGGATATGCGTTGCAATGTCCATGTGCGAAGATATATATATATATGTATATATATATATATATATATATATATATATATATATATCTAATGTCTGTATGTTAGTGTTTTATAGACTCCTAAACTTCGATCCGATTTTGTTCTTATGTTCAGCAATTATGTTCGTATATATATATATATAGATTTGTGTATTTTCTCTGATCTCCTTACATCCTTGTTTAATTCTTTTTGTAAATTGAATGCGACTTTTTCATTGAAACCAAATTATGTTTCAGGATCCGAAGTTTGTGTTTAGGCTTTACAGAGCAAGAAAACAGTATAAAGAAGCCTCAAAAACAGCCATCATTATTGCTAATGAAGAACTTATCAATGGTAAGTTAGTTAGTTATTATGATTCATGACCGAGCTTTAACTACGAGGTCATATCGCCTACTACCAGAGCTCTCTTTCGTCACTCTGGTGAACATGAACTAGAGTAGGGGTCTTTTAACGAGTACCTGACTTTGTACAGGCTCGGGACCATCGCTTAACGTCCCATCCGAAGGACGGCGTTCTTAAGTTTATTTTACTTCCCAGACAAAAGAAACTAAGAGTCTCGGCCGGGTTACGAACCCGCGATCTTGAGCTCAGTAAGCAAGCAGGCATACCACTGAGCTACTGAATAATGTATATTTATCTATAAATAGTGTGCAAATAAACTTCGGAGGAAAGGGAGGCATTATTACTAATCTTTCAGAATTATTAGTCTTTTTCTGATTATTAAAGTAAACCTTTTATCCTTTTTTAGTTCAATAGTATGTTTTGTGAGTGGTTAATGCACACATAACAAATCCTTCTGATACTTATGTAGAGTTTTTTTTTCATTGTTTTGTTTTTAGCCCGTGATCTGTAATGTTTTAAATATTATTTTGATTAAAATTTGATAGTTTAAATTATTCATTAGATGAAACTTATAGAATAATACGCGCGAATAGAAAACCCCGCGCAGATTGAATTCGTGAACCGTCGAGGTATCTGCTATTTCATTATAGACATGTCGCCGCTTTGACATCTGTTGTATGACTATAGGCCCCAGGCCCTAATCAACGGTTTCTCCTCCCTTCTGCAACCTGCACGGCACAATATTCTTGTTTTTCAGGAGTAATTCTCCTATACTTGTCGTATTTTTCTTTCAAAGTTTTAGGCAGATGTTTGTGAATGACTTGGTATACACGAGAAGGTTGTGTTGCAGGTAACTACGGTGTAGGGCACAGTGTCCTGGTGGGTATGTGCTCTGAACTAACGGAGGTTGGCCTCCCCATCTCGTCAGAGCTCCACTCCCTCCTCTCCCTGGTACATTCCTACCGTCTGGTCCGGCTCCATGTCCGGCTAGGCAGTCACACACTGGCCGCCAGGCTCCTTCTCCGGGTCGCTGACAACATTTCCAAATTTCCTTCTCGTGAGATCCTCATATCTTTATTTTTTAAGTCGATCAATCTTCTTTTTACTTAATTACATATAATTACCTTTTTTACAATTTTTTTTATAAATAAATAATAATAAACTTTCTTTCCTTGTTTATCTTCTTTTTAGACATAGTTCCCATTTTAACATCAGCAGTTATAGAATGCCATCGTGCGGATCTGAAAATGTCTGCTTTCAACTATGCTGCTATGCTCATGAAGGCAGATTACAAAAGCAAGGTATATATGATCTTATTATTAAAAATACTGCAAATATGTTGAAAATTGTGTTTTGACTTTGTAAAGTGTTTGTAAAGTCGCTGTTGTTGCATGACGTAATTACCTGTTAATTTCTTATGGAATGGGTCCTTAATTAAAAAGATTAACTTCACTGTATTCTTTTATTATTATTGTTTTGATGCTCGAGAAAAGGCGGGATTATCTATGTAGCACAGTTGGAAAAGCCATTACTAAATTCTAATTAATAGCGGAACCTCTAGTGTAGTTTATTTTCGCTGAAAATTTTCAAAGCAGTTCTTCCGCATGTACTAAAAAGATGAATTTGGCCACTACACAACTGAAGAAATTGCATACGGCCACGATTTGTATCGTGAAGACAGGGAGAAAAAGTAAATAGTTCCAGTATCTCGCAAATGTCGTTTATCTACCGACGACCGAAAAAAATTCTGTATATGTGGCTTTTTCACATTTTTTCTTCGCCAGCTATACGAAGTATAGGAGAAGTTATGTAATCGGTCAGAATTTCATGTTGTTGAGTTTTCATTGGAATTTCATGTTTTCCGACCCCCCAGATTTCAAAAATGAAAACAAAATTGCTGTATGCCTGCTTGTTTGAGTCTGTGAACTCATTAACTCCGATAGAATGAATGTATCGACACGAAATTTTATATGTGTATCCAGAATCCCATAAGGATAATAGGGCCATTGAGACAGATCAACACATCATTATAACTTTTTGGAAATAAATTTCATATGTAAATTCAAAACCCTATTAGGACGATTGACTATTGTTTTTCAGCCAAATCGGCCAAAGGGAAGAAGGGAGGGAGATTTGGGGGAGGCTTAACACAAAAACTTTAATAAATGTCGAAGTATTGACATGAAGTTTTATATTTTGAACTTGGAGGCTCTCGGTCCAATCTCAAAAAATTTAAAAACGCTCTTGCATGCTTCTACTGCGCCATGCAAAGGCAAGTTTTGATCTCCATCTCTTATCGAAATTAGAAAAAAGTCATATTTCGACCCACCTTAATGTTTGCATTTTTTCACTCAAAATTTAACATAAAGAAAGTCAAAAATTCTACTCTTTAATACAGTTTGACTTCGTTTTTTTTTTTCTTGGAATACTATTCTTTGTTTTGATCCAGTCACGACCTCATAGTTACGTTTTTGGAACTAAAAATTGGACTATATGAGTGCAATAATCAAACACCTTTTCGTAACATTTTTCTTAATGATATAACGATTATTTTTCATTTAGTTGTGACAAGATGATATTGTTAAATTTCAGATAGAGGTGAAGTACCTAAAGAAGCTGGAGGGGGTGGTAAGGAAGGGGCGGGGCTCGGACCCCCCTGAGCCTGTCAGTCCCTGTCCCTACTGTCTCCAGATGATCGGCGACTACAGACTCGTCTGTGGCCTCTGTCATAGTACTCTTCCCTTCTGTATCGCTTCGGTAAGTACACTCCTTCCTTCTCAATATATATTTTACTATTTAAAATTATTATGTATTATTATGTTATTTGTAAAAATATTTGACAATTTTTTTTTTTTTAGGGAAAGCATGTTTTAAAGGAAGATTTCACAGTTTGTCCTAGTTGTCAGTTTCCTGCCATCAGATCCGAATTTATCAAGTAAATATATTAGAATAATATGAGTAAATTTCTTAAGGGCTTAAAGGTACTGCCTTGGAGGACGTAGATGGGGCAGATTCCCCGAGGGTGCCCTGAACTCCGCGTCCCGTCGACGTGGATGGGGATCGCCCCACAGAGGTGCCCTGCAGGCGTAGAGAAAATTGGACCCTTGGGGATGCCTTGGGTTATTTTTTTTGGTCCCCTGCCTTCCCGCGGCTGGCGATATCGACATAGCAAATATTGGTACGGTTTGCCCCGAACCTGATTCCGCCGCTCGCTTGGCTCTTTTGAGCTTTCGTCTTGCTGCCCCCTGACAATTTTACTCTCATCAGGTGAAGCTTTCCAACTATCTCAGCAACCTCACTCGCCTGTCTGGATGGTGAGCTCAAGGGAACCGAGGTCCCCTCGGTCTCGCGAACACCAGACACCAGCGGTGAGGGTCCGCCGGATTAAACATTGGCTCTTCATGGTCCATGTCCGTGGTGAACACCGACAGAATCTCCTGCGAGTCTCTGTCCGGTAAGGTTTCCGGCAGCTTCTCTATTAGGCCCCTGCCGGGGCATGTTTTTTTTATAGTTTTTTGTCGGGTTATCCATATTTGTTCCCACCAGTAAAGGGGGATTAAATGATCACCGCAGAGCTCCATATTTGCGGAAGGCTACATTACCATGGGATGTCGCCCGGTGCCCTAAAGCCGGGTCCACACTTGATACAAAACCCCGAACCGAACCACGACCTGCTACCTGCATTACATGTTGAGGTTACAGATGTAGACGGGGACCTGTTACCTCAAACCGAACCCCGCTACCTGGTTCGGAGGTTCCGGCGAGTTGTCGGTAAAAAGGTCCGCTCCAAAGGGTTTAGTTTGTTGTGAGAGGTTGTAGTGTGGACGTCATTCCAAACCAGTTGCTGTAACCAGCTGTGCAATATGAATTGGACAAACGAAGATTCAATTATGCTAATTGATATTTATAAATAATTATTTTTTTTCTTTTTGTATGCTCAACAATTTTTACATATATTTTGATTAGCGTGACGAAAGAGCGCTCTGGTAGTAGGCGATATGACCTCGTAGTTAAAGCCCGGGCATGAGTCATAAAACCTAACCTAACCTATTTTGATAACAAGAACCTTTACTTATAAAATGTTCAACTGTTTTCATATTTTGATATAATAAACTTAATAAGGACAACTTCCCTGCAAGTGTTCTTTCAATCCTTCAATGATAGCATTGCACACCTCTGGTACAAAAGTACTAATGCACTGTTTGGAGATTTTGAAAAGGTATTGTAGACTTGTAAATGCATCTCCACTAGCCAAGAAACGAAGGGTTACTACCAGTTTGTCTTGTACCGTTATTGCTTTTCTAAATGGTGTGTCTTTTTTCGCCATCTTTGGTCCTACTAAATTAATTAGGTATTCAAACTCGGTAGGGGACATTCTCGTGAAGTTTTTGTATTGTCCACTAACTGACTGCAACTCCAACTTTGACAATAAAGACACACCACCATTATCTCTCATCGAATATAATTCATTTGCCACCACCTTCGCGATCTCTTCTTTTTATCTTTTTTTAAGAGCGTAATGAATGTAGGATATAAGCTGCCGCGGCCACTGTCAGATCCATCTTCTCACTTGTACGAACCAAACAACTACTGGAATGCAAAAAAGTTTGGGGAAATGTTTGAGCGCTGGTTCGCGAACCCAAGGTCAAAACCAGGGACGAAAATTCCCCTGAACCAAACCTTGTTACCAGCAAGTAAACGTTGCTAGGTTCAGTTCGGGATTTTGTGACAAGTGTGGACCCTGCTTAAGGCACACATGTTTCCCCACCCTGTACCATTCAGCCCGCCCTCGGCACGACACCCGTCCTTTGCTTGGGTGTTGGTCGATCCTAATGTTCGTGTAGTGTGTTGTGTTTGTGCGTGAGCTGACTGGGAAGCCGTGGGGTCGTCGGGCCCCAAGAACTGTAACTATTTCAAAAAAATACTTCACGCCACGTCAGTAATTCGTCACTTTTTAACAAAAAAGCTTATTTCTGCAGTAAACATTTTCCTGTGCAAAATTTTTTAGCTGAATTTGTTATTAATTTTATTAAATTATTAATTTTAATCTAGGTGCCCTTGGGATATCTTTCAATATGTTTATCTGAACTCAATCTGTATCGAACTTTTTGTTCTAGATTGCTGGAATCTGGAGAGAAGTGCCCTCTGTGCAGTTCTGAAATATCTCTGGACGAGATGAGAGTCCATGTTACTTTCGAGTCATTTTTTGGTAAAGACTAGGATTATACGTCAACAATCCTCAGAACATGGAGCGCGGTTTTAGATAACTTTCACTGCTTCGTTACTTATATCCTTTTGATTGTTTAAGTGATATATTTATATATTTTTTGTTATACTGACTCAGATTAAAAATATGTATTCTGAAATATTGTGATAGGCCTTTCGTACTATTTTTATGTTTATTTTGGTCTCAAGTCAGAGAGTTGCGGGGTAATATATTCATTGTATTTACTTGCCATTGGTGCGATCCGTCCACTAATCAGAGCACTAAGGCATAAAGAAATTCACGAAACGTTAGACTTATTTCATATGTCTCAAGTAAAGCTTTGTCTATATAGATATATGATAATGTATATTTGTTAAATATAAAATAAAATAAAATCGTTATTTTATTCTAAACTTGTAAATATTTTTATAAATAAACATTCTCCCTGTTTTTATTTAATATTTATTTTCCTTTATCTAAGTAGACTACTGAGCTCAAGATCGCGGGTTCAAAAACGTATAATTTATCGAAACCAGAAATATTTAGTCTTCTGCTTTTATGGTGAAAGTTGCTGTTAGCAAACCATACAATTGAATAAAAATCTTAATTTCAAGGTCACTATTGATATGTTTAAATTACTTGTTCATGTCACCAAAATGGTATAAGTGATTTGCCACTAGATCTCAGCACTGGCTAGGATTTCACTTGTACAACTTTTTTCCTGAACAGAAAAAACTATCATTTTTGTACCCGATTATGCACTTAACGAAAAATATTCAAAAATGTCACTGGGACCATTTTGAGTCTAACCCTGTCAATTCAAAAACAAAATGCCAACTTGCATTTGAAAATAAACACAAACCCGTTTTAATGATAATAATAGGAAAAACAAACAATCCAATAAGTAATTTATTATTTTATTATACTATTTATTCATACACAAGAAAATTAAGGCAAAATAATTAGTCATCCAAAAATATGATACATAAATATATACATTTGTACTATATAAAACTATATATAAATTTTTAACAATTACTGATTTAAACTTTGATTGCTAACAATTCTTTTTAAATTGTAGATGATATACAAGTAGAATCATAGTAGTTATTATTTCAATCTTACTATCCTCCTATTTCCGAGAATTAAGGTGGGAGTGGAGTTCTCATTGGCGGGTTAGAAGGAGGAAGACATTCTGATTGGCAGTCCCTCGGCTCCCTCCCCTCCAAATTAAATATTTTTGCCTATCAATTCTCGAACATAGAACAACAGTGAATAATTTACAAAACTTATACATATACTTCTGATATATTTACATAAATAATATGTACATATTTCAACCCAAAAAAAACAAATTACATGAGAGGTTTGTAAGGAATAGTTCTAATAATAAACTAAATGCAGCAAAAAGATAGAAAAGTAGTAAAAAAAAAAAAAAACTTAGTACAAAGGACTCTTGGGACAAAGAGGCACAGAACTACAAGTGAAGGATCGATTCAATAACATCCAAGAGGTTATAGATTTAAAACAAATACGTACGAACCTATTAAATAAATAAAAGAAACAAAATAACTAATATTATAGTTAATTAGGCCCAAATCCCATTGTAATGGATCAAATTCTCCAGATTTTAGTGTTTGTTCAAGTACATATGAAGTCATACCTTTTATCTGAAGTTACAACATTCAGATTTTCTTTAAAATTAGAATCATAGTTTTCAAAAACTACAGATTTTCTCACTTGTTTTAGCAATAATGCGGTAAATTTCCTTTTAAATTCGCATACTGTATTTCTATAATTGATAATATTAAAAATATTATTATAAACTAGAGAGACCTTTGTAGCATCCATGTTACTTACTAACCCACTTGAAGTTACTAATCTTCTTAAAGTTAATGAGGCAACGCCTGGGGACTGGCTAGTAAAAAATATTAATTATAAATGATGATATCAAGGACTATTAGGTTAGGTTTTATGACTCATGCCCGGGCTTTAACTACGAGGTCATATCGCCTACTAATAGAGTGCTCTTTCGTCATTCTGGTGGACATGAGCACGACTCTACTGTGGGAGTCCTAAATTTTGCCTACTCTAAATTTTTATTCACCTATGGTAGAATCTTTAACGAGCACCTGACATCGTACAGGCTCGGGACCATCGCTGAGCGTCTCATCCGAAGGACCATCAATGACTATTGTTGTCTTTTCCAAACAATTTTAATCAACATGCTAAAAAAATGTATATCTTTAGATTTTCTGTTTCAATAGATAGATTCATTTGAAACCTAGTCAAAGATCCTCTTCAGGATTATTTATAATATATCTTTAATCATTTCAATTATAGAAACACATTATGAATGTTTAAAAGGATTGAAGTTTACCTAAAAACAGAAGGAAATTCGATGTATAATTCAGACAGACTTGAAAAGAGGCGTGCCCAAGAGCAGAAACAAGGCAACAGAATCATCCTTGCAGAGGGTTGGCCTACCAAGAACCTGTTTTATAACAGTGATAAATTATGGTAATATACAATCTAATAATGATTGTTTTCTTTAAAAAAATGTAAAAATAGTATATATATCGTCATTGTTCTTATACAATTAAAAAGATTTTATAATATAATATTTTGAACATATCTTTGGTTTTGATTAAAAAATCCTAATAATCCATTAATAAAGAAAACAATTAATATTCAAAACTTTTTTGGCGAAAAAAAGTACATACTATCAAACTGACGCATCAGTTTTTTTTTTTCAATTTAATTGCCACAGTGGGGCAATTCACCAACTTAGCACGAAAAAATTCAAATTATGAAACTCACTAGAAAGATGGGAACACTTGGTATTGGAAGCTTTTTGCATCAGTTACATTCTGACAGTGGTACAGTGCAGTTCATTTATTTTTCAAACCTTAGCTAATATGTCTGATTCAGGAGAAGCCAAGTGAATGAACTATATTGTTTATTTTGCCAAAATAGTGCATAAATTAATTAAATTCAATGCATAAAGTTGTTTATTGGAAATTTTACATTCTGAAAGCCGCCCAAAAAATTGCAGGCGATTGCATGCCTTCTACTTAGCATTTTTCACTTGGTAATTTAGTATCCCAATTGTTGTAAAAGAAGTAGAACCTTATCTCTCCTTGATAAGCCGCAGTATTTTTTTTTTCCTTTTACAGGAAGTTCTAATGTAGTGAAGAACTCTTACATGTTTTCACTATGGTTAAAATTCAAGAGTCTTAAACGAAACGTAGCGGTTTGGGGAATGGCGGTTGAACATCAAAAACGATTATCCAACAAAATCGATGAAGCTCTTCCAAGAAAATTGAGTATTTCATAAAAAGTGCGGAATTGCGTTGGAAGCGCTCTGCAATTAATTTACCAACTTTAATTATCAAAACCAAGTCTGGCTACAGAAGGACTTCGATATTCCTTCGAACCCATACGAACCAAGATTTAATTCATCATCATCTTCTATATTCTGACCTATAATTTCTTCCTATAATTTCTCTACAGGTCGAAAGTATCGTTCTATAAGAAAATATTTTCCGACGGATGTGTTATCGCTGCTAAGTGAACCCAACTGGTCGTTACCAACCAACTTATCGGATGTTTCATCGTATTATTTTTAAAATTATTTTATTATATTTTGATTATTAAACTGCTATTGTAGAAGCAAGTGCTTTTTTTAATTTTTTTTTTACCCCAATGACACGTATCTCTTTCTCTTTAATTTTAATTTTATCCTATCATATAGATGCTTGTAACATATGAGAGCTGTACTTTTTAATTTTTTCGCGCTAATATACCGTTATGACGGTAGGAAAATAAGACAACTTTTCAACGATAGCTATTTCTGGTTAATATACTAAAATTTAGCAGAAATTAAAGATTATATTTGAGAAAATCAACTGTCCACTCTATTGGAAATAATCCACGATATAAACTTCGTAAGAATTTGAATAATTTAAAGGGATAAAATTACGCACATTAAAAAAAAAAAAATGTTCAACTCCATCAAAATGCCGTCGAATTTAGTAAAAAAATATTTTTATTTTTCAAAAACCGTTATTTGACAAAAAATTAAATTGAGCTTCCAAGTCAAATCCTAATATCGGTGCCCCCTAAAATGGCCTGAACAATGATATATTTTGGTTACAGGTTAATCTGAGAGTTTGACCCGAACCATCTGGATTAATTGAAATGGATTCATCAGTCACAGAATACTTAACATAAGTTGTTATAATTAAATAAATACATAAAAACGAGCTTTTGGCCAATTGTAAGATGCTTTTAGCAAAAAGTTCAATAGTCAAAAATTTTCAAATATAAATGAGTTATAAAAAAACTAAAATTTTACATTGCTCGAAGGGGTGTAAAAATTCACATTCCGAACGGTCCAAGCAACAACATACCAAAAACATCTTTTGGCTTTCATACAAAAAAAAAAAATCAGCTTGAAAATATAATATAATAAATAGAATATATATAATGAAAATTGATGTTAATGATAATAATATATAGTATTAGAAATGAGAGAAGAGAAGCCTCTAGATGCGACAGAGGACGTGGTTACAGCACACTCAGCTCAATAGTGCAGCAATTGCAACGGCAAGAAACGCAAATCATATGTTCCATCACTCATTGAGCAGAAATGCTGTTACGAGTATTTTTGATAACAATACTGGATCAAGAGTAGTATTCCGCATAAAACGAATGCGACGGCAATCACACATTACTTTATATAATGACAAAAGTTGTTTGCGAGTTCAACGTTAGTAAAAAAAAAAGTTAAATATTTATAAGTTTCAGGATGCTTGAATTTAGCAAACTCAGTGATTGTTTGTTCTTACATAATTCGTCATTGAATACGATTAAAACAATATCGAGTTAAATAAACGCTTTCCCATTGTCTACTTATTATTTATACAATGTTATTTTTTTTATGTTTATTATTTTTGTTAATTACTTATATATTTACAACTATATACAACCACCTCCATATGACTGAAAATACTGATAAAATTGGAGTGATATGTAGTTCAACAATTAGCATAGCAAAAGCTAAGTAGCAAAGTAATATAAGTCAAGAAATATAACTTTAATACAACTGAAGTTCCCAAAAAGAGGAGGGAGGGGGGGGGGGGGGGGGGGGGGTATTACCTTTTTGTGCCAAAATAGGAGGTTTGTCTTCACTCTGGTTTAATGGCAAACTTCAACTTAGAAATTACCCTTTTTCTGAAAATTTTGATAAAGCTCAACTTATACAACTTTATTTCTCAAGCTCTCACTTGACACTAGATGAGTTAGTAAAGAATGTTCTCCATGTTGAGAGTAGATGCAAGTTTAATAAGGGTTTTCTTGACCCGTAGGGCCGGGAGACGAGCGTTGGCGTTTTGATGCCAGCATTCACGCATAAGTTTGCCCAAACCATTCAGGATCTGTGAAAATACAAACAGGAACATAAGAGAAATGAAGAAATGATGTCCAAATATTTACATAGAAAACAAATATTAGCAAGTTTACACAACATCTATGGAATAAAATCTATGAAATAAAACTCTCTCTCGGTGGAATTCAAACCCGCAACCGTGTTGCAAGACCATGCGACCAAAGCCCTACGCTCAAACCCGCACGACCCGGATGGGTCGATTCTTTGATCTTTATCTAATTATAAATAGCTAATATTGGACTAAAGAATAAAGCTTACCGGGTCAGAAGCCCATCTGTTGGGTAGGACTGGCCGCTGTTCATCTGTGCAGACAATTTTCCTCATCTCCTCAAAACTTGGATCTGTGCCGACCCTATCGTAAAACGGTGGTTGATAGTCTTCCACTATACCTAGAAAAAATATCGAAAGAAATATTACCTATGGATTCGAAAATAATGAAAAAAAAAGTATGAAATTTCATGTGTGATAGAAGACATCGAATGGCGGTATAAAGTCGTAGTTAAATACCGGGCATGAGTCACAATAACAAAAAAATAACATACTTTACATTCCTAATTTAAAATAAATTTAAGTTCTTTTTTGGTTCTTGCAATTAACAACATGATGTGAAACCTAAACCATGACCCTGCAAGGTCGGTTCATGGAAGAGAAACCAGACAGAATACACTACTTACCTTTCCAGCTAACCTATCTATTTAACTTCTAAGTTGAGAAACGCGGACATATTGTGAAAACTCCCTCTCCTTTCCCTAAGTTATTATTAAGTAAAATACCCTAATTTCCCAAAAATCATACAAAACAGCAACCATTTGATATTACCATTATTTCATACTCAGAAAGAAAACAAAAACTTATTTACAATCGGCTACGAAACCATAAGTAAATTTAATGTCTGTGTGACATATATATACATATCACACAAACATCAATAAATCTTTGATGGGCGGGAAAAAGAGTACAAGTACATTTTTGACCAAAACAGTATTATTACATATTTCACAATGTGAAGTCGATCTCTAGAAGTGGTGAGAAGAGGACAAGTCGGTAATGTCTCTCATGTAGTAGAGACCTAATTTTTTGGCAGTTAAAAAAACATTTGTCCAGAGGCAAGACATTTTCTGTTCTCCTGAAAAATTGACTTTTTTGACTTGTACTGTTATGACCTCCCATCAAAGATATATATACCATTATTTATTGAAAAATGTTTTATTAAAAAAATTCATTTCACGAATAGAGAACCTATAATCAATTTTATTTAATGTGTTCGTAATTTAATTATATTATTTTTTTGCAATTAATTATTTTAATCAATTATGTGAAATAGGCTAACTTACCATTACTGACAACTCTTCTTCCCAGCTCCCATAAAACAAGACCAACTGCATACATATCCACGCGTCTTAGAGCTTCGAAACATGATGTATCCACCCTAAAACAAAAAAAAAAAAATTAATCATAGTTAATTTTCTTTAAAAATGGTCAAAAAGACTGACTAGGTATTAATTTTCACTTACGTTTCATCGAGAAGTTCGGGTGACATGTATCGTTTGGTTCCCACCCTCGTGTTTGGAGCTATCTGGGTGAGGCCAGTCGACTGTGTGTGGGTCACCGCCAGCCCAAAGTCAGCTATAGCGCACGATCCATTGCTCTTCACAAGAATGTTTTTGCTTTTGATGTCTCTGTGCGCAATGGCTGGCTTACCCTGTTGAAAAAAAAAAAACATGTAAATATAAAGGATTCAACTTTTCCCCAGCTTCTGAAAAATTATTCGGAACAATAAGGGAATTTTCTCAAAGTTAGGAAAACGAGTTTCCATCGTTAGGTCTTATCGTAAAAATTAAACAATTACCTATATAAAAGAAAAAAAAAGGGGGTGTTCAAAGAATAAAAAAAATCATTACTTCAAGATGGAAGGGGAGAGCAAATCGTTCTAGTGTGTGCTTAATGTTTTGAACTCTACTCAATTCTTAAACCAGATTATTAACTTCAACTACGAGACAAACTTTGTATCCCTTCTTTCACTGCGAAAAATTATGCAAATTGTGAAAATTCGTAACGGAGCTGATTCAATCAGTATTACGTGTCCTGAGTGGCTAACCTGTAAATTAAAGGTATCCCCAGTGGCTAACCTGTAAATTAAAGGAAGTAAAATTCTTCATAAATTCTCTTACCATCTACATCCATGACGTCAAGTGAGCAGAAACAAACAGAAATCTCATTTTATTCTCTTCAACAAGAACTAATAAAGCATATTATTTCTAAATTATAACACCTATGCAAACTACTATATGATATCCTGTAGATCCAGGAGAAATCAATAGTAAGGAAGCTCAAGATAATGGTAAATAACAATATGCAGAAACTCTGAATAACGACATACGGAATGCAGATCTGGGTAACCTGTAGTAAGTAAATTACGCCAGAGAATAAATACTTATTGTAGTTATATAATATACATTTTTTTTTTTTTTTTGTGCATAATGCAATAATACATTAGTATTTAATTTATTGTTAACAAATACAATAAATAAAATAACAATGGATATTGCCTAGAACCGCTTCTCACAGGTCACTATTAAAACTTCTAGCTTCTTAGTTTAACCAGTGGACACACCAGTAGTGGCTCTATAGTGAAGTACCTGAGTGCCGAAGATCTCCGTGTGAAGATGTACGATTCCGTTCATGGCGGAAATGGCAAGGGTGAGCATGGAGGCATGGGTGAGAGTTATAGAGTTGAGATGGTCATAGAGGGAACCGTAGCTGTGGTAGTGGGTGACCAACCAGAGCTGAGTGCATGAATTGTGAGAGGTCATGTCAGATCCGATGTAGCCCAGGATGTTCTCATGTCGCAGCAGAACCGTACTGAAACACAAAAAAAAAAACACTTTCCCAATCAGAGGAGGGCCAACTTAAGGAAAAGAGTACATAGCGAATGAAGATAAGGGTAAGGAATATTTGATCTATAGCCAGTTAGACTTGACAGTTATGAGACCGGTTAAATTCAAACTGCATAATTTCATCAAAATCTGTACAGAAACATCCATACCAACACAAGAGAAAACAAGCAGGTTCTCGGATGTGTGTGTTTCGCATCTCTGTACCCTAAATCAGAGGACAATTCTGCGCCGTGTATTAGGGCTCTACAAAAGTGGCCTTTGTAACTAAGCGCGGCCCTTGAGGCCCACACGGTAAATTTCCCAGCATGATATGAATATCAATAATAATAATAACAATTACAGATCATCAGTTAATGGGCCAGAACAACTTTTATAGTCCACTTTTTTTGCACTCTTTTTGTTCAAACAAAAAAACGGATGGACCGAATTTGATAAAATTTCTAGAGTACTAAAGCGGAGTCGATATCATTTTTCATTCAGATCTCTTGCAGGATAAATTGACCATGCACACACCATACTTCTTTTCAAAAATAGTGTCAGAATACTGTAGTGACCTCGAAACATAAAAATATGTTGCAAATTTTGATTTAGATTTTTGGATCCATTACAATAACTTCACAAGCAGCAATCGTAGCGAATAGGTTAATACTTATGCAAAAAAAAGAACTTTGCTTCAAAGAAGACCAATAGTATTATAATACACTTTTTCTTTTTTTAAATAAATATTCTGTGAAGTTTTAGGTCGAATAATACTTGGATAAATCGCAGTAATGATAACATAAATAATAATGGACTCTCGCCATTCACATGCAACTTCCAATCTTCGAATCGCCATGGAGATTTTTGCTATTAACACGAATAAAACCAACGCTCTAAAGTGGAGAAATAATGGCATATTGTACTAAACAAAACCAAGTAGTAATAAGACAATAGATGGTTCTTTTGTAGAAGAAGGAAATTTGTCGCAAAGCACAACTAAAGTGTTTTGGAAAATAGAATAGAATGAAGAGACTTATATTTGAATAGCACCTACCTGTATATTTCCGTTTCACGAGTCCAAGAAGCTTCATCTCTGGAAAAGAATATTTTGACGGCGACATTTTCTCCATGCCAAATGCCTCTCCAAACCTCGCCGTACCTGCCCTTCCCGATACACTCCGCCAGAGAGATCTGCTTGGCCAGGGTCCTCTGGATGAGAAGGGGAAGGCCACTTCCAGAGCCGGAGGTCATGCTTTCATCATTAAATCCCTAAACATTAAAAATTAATTTAAACATGTTCTTCTAAGCTTTTTTAGGATGTTTTGGTAGTGGTTCAATAATGTTGTTTACAAGGAAGCCGAAATAATACAGACTAACCAATGTGTCAGTCAGGGGCAAGTCAGTGTGTCCGTGAGGGGAAGTCAGATACGTTTTCGCTGATTCCTCAAACAATCTTAACCACACATACCAACTGATCAAACAATAGGGTCGATTTAAAAAAAAACGAAAAAGTATTTCATCTTGTGAAAAATATAATTGTTACGAACTTAATCGATTTATTGTTATTAGTAAGTAATATCAACTATAGTTCATAATCTATGATCCAGACCTTACTTCTTGAAATGGTTTTATCTTATTGGTGTACACAATAATCGACTTATTTATTGTTTTAACTGTGCTATTTGTTTACTCTTACAAAATATAACTGTTCAAAAGTTAGTTAGAAAAAATTTCTGAGTTGTGTTAGAGTATATCCCCTTTTTAATATATCATTTTTTATTTTATGCATGTGATACTAAATTTTCCGACAAATAGCTTCAATAGTGGATGGACAACGTCATGCAAAAAAGAGCGTCGTAGAGCAATCGCATACGATTTCCGATCTACATAGGGCTGACATTAGATAGTAAAATACTACTAGGCCTTTATAAGAAAGTATGTCACAGGCAATATTGGTGATTTTCAACCAGGTTAGAATCATTTCGGCTTAGGGGACGAAAGTACGATAAAGAACCGCAAGCCATTTTCAGCTAATTAATTTTTTTTTTAATTAAAATTAAAATAAAATAAATAAATAACTTACAGAAAATTGTGTGTCGGAGGGTGGAGCACGCAGATCGTCAGGGAGTGCGGAATAGCATGAGTATGGGGCGGAGGAGGGAGGAGGGGGTCCTAGCCTCTTAACCTGAGACCTCTTGATAAGGAAGAGGATAAGGACAGCGACAGCGGCAACCCCGAGGGCGGGGGCAGCCACCGCCAGACAGAGTCGCCACAGGTAGCCTCCCACCCTGCTCTCCTCCACGCCGCCACCACCAGCGCCAGCCACCCCCACCGAGCTGGGGCCTGCAACAATAAGTCCAATTGTTCTATCTGACGCTACTTCAATTGAAGTCCATTTTGAAGAGTCAGATACAGATCTCCCTCTAAACTCTTCTCTTTTGCTGACGGTTGAAAATCAGGTACCTCATTTACAAGACTCGATCCTCATACATTCATTAAATTAGCACTTAATGAGGTTTTTGAGTTAAGTCCCTTCTCAAATCATCTCCTTCTTTCCCTTTGACGAATTTGGTTCTGGAGGACTTAGTTGATACCTTTTGAACCTTACTTCCAGATATCCGAAAAATGTTAAATTAGACCATTCAGGACGTAAAACAAGCAACATTTGTGAAAGATAACGGAACGATGTAAACTCGAGAGACAAAGTTTATTATAAATACAAAAAAATAAAAAAACTTACCAGGAGGGAAAGGCAAAAGGTCAGGAAAGGAACCGTTGTTGCAGAAATCCCCATGACAACATCGTATGGCGAACTGTTTATGAGAAGTAACAACAGGACCGGAGAAAGAACAGAAGAAGACCAGCTGGTCCAGGTTAGTGGTGCATCCTCGGGACTTCACTATGGTACCATTTTGAACATTCTTTTCAATGTATTTCCAACACTGCAAAGAGGAAATAATAATTTTAAAATATATTTAATCATTATTTTATAATATATAATATAATGATTAAATATATTTATATATAATTATCAATTGGCCGATTATATACACATACAGTACTTTACAAATAAATACTAAGGGTTCCAATCCGATAGAGTTAATTTTCAGAACTACGTCTGATCTATGATATCCGAAAAATGTATAAAAAAAAACACAGAAGGCATAATGCAATGAAGGAAAATATCTGAACTAGTTTTAATGTTTTAATTAGGATAAATGTAGAACATGTTCACACAACCTTTAATAATGCTGTTTGTTCCTGAAGATTACATATATAATCCCATTATCACATCGTATAGTCACATTATATACATAATCTTCAGGAACAAACAGCATTCTTAAAGGTTGTGTAAACATGTTCTACATTTACCATAATTAAAACAAGTTCAGATATTTTCCTTCAATGCATTATGCCGTCTGGTTCCAAATCTAGCACGGATTTCTCCATATCGGCACTAGTTGGAGCAGTCCCAAATAAACTTCAAAAGGTTTATTCATACGTCACCAACGTCTTCTCCACTTACTAAATAAAAAGCAAACTAGTACCAATCGAAACAATAATTTCTATGTTTTTTTTTGTTTTTTTCGTGGGTCGGTGAAAATCTCATAGACATCTAGAGCTTCTGTAGCTCCGAAGTAGTGTGCGACTCTAACTCCACTAAAAACACCTCCCTTGCAACAACTGAGCGGGCCCAACAAGTTGCTCTTCTTACATATTATAATCCTTTTCTACGTTGAGAAAAAAATTAAATAAACCTACATTCCCTTCTTTGTAGGAAAGCTGGAAAATATGTTAGCGCTACACCTTGCAATAAATGGCACCGGTTCAGATTGTCTATACACGAAACGTTTATTTCTTTCGTTAAAAAAATAAATAAACTCTATACCATTTATTCTACAAAAATTATCGTTTTATATTTGTGAATAATAAAACAATGTTGTACTAACTTGATAGGCGTCGTGACAGGGTTCCCTGGGAGTGCAGTCAGGAGCCTCACATGAGAGACAGTTGTACCTCTTCTGTTGTGTCTCCTGGCTCTTACTATCATGGAAGTTGGACTGCTGGAGCAGATCAGAGGCTGTCTGTTCTACAGGGTCGTCATCCTCCAGCAATCCGTCAAGGTGTTTTCCAAATCCTGTATGTCAGCGTACAGACATGTAAATATTAATGAACATAATTCCAATATTTTAGTTAATGTATTATATTCTACAAGTTTTTCTTCTCTGTAATTTTGCCCTTGCCATAATGTTGCCTCACTAATATATCAACAGATCTAACAGTGTTTTAGTCAAGCTCACTTTCTCACGACTTTTTGTTCTCTGAACCCCTGCTATTTTCTGAACGCACTTCCTTCTGAAGGTCTATGAAATTAATGCTATACATTATTTTCATTTCATTTTATTTGAAGAAATAGTTGAAGGGGTTCATACTTCCCCAGCTCGAACGAATTGCAATTGTTTAAAGATACAGTAATTAAGATAAGTAGGTTCTTCATGATTTGGGATGTTTTGATGAAGAAATAAATATTTCATGCCTTGCAGAGAATAAAGGGAACCTCACAGTTATGACTTCTTTACTTACTAGGACTATGAGACACGGGTTTTTACAAGAGATGCGCAGAAAACACAAGAATGTATTAAAGATGGAATTAGTATAAACATACTAAGAGAAAATGTTTTCATACAAATAAAATTCGCGACTTAAAACTGAATTCTCTCATAAAAAAGTTAGAAATAAAATAAATATAAAAACAAGAATTTATAACTTGAACCAAACATATTAAGCTACAAAGAAATTTCTTTAAAGCACTTTTTTTTTGTATTTTAATAATTGTTTAAAACTACATACCATTATTTATAAGGCCAAATATTACAAAAGATAACCTCAGAAGACAAGTCGCCATTACTGAAAACTAAGCGCCATTGGAGTCAGAGAACATATAAGTAACTTTACTCCTTATACTTATCACCTAAATGTGAAAAAAACAGTTGAATAAAATCTAACATCTTCGGAAAAAATCACCGTAAAAAACGGAACCATTATATATACAGAAAATAAACACGTAGTAGAAACAAATCGACAACTGACAGCCAACCAAGCTTCCTCAGAGCCGAATAACTAAACAGTTTCATATTTACTCCGCAAGGCGCAGTAGTAAACAAAGAGCAAAATACAAAATAATTTAAACTTATGTCTATTGATATGAATGTAAATATTGGTTTTTTTTTGTAAATTCCTTTAATAGATGACCACGAGGATATAATTGAATTATATTTTTTTCCCCTTATTTGATCTATTAACTATATTATTCAGTAATCCGAAACGAGGGGGATTGGTTTATTTGGGATAGTACATCCAACAAGAGTTCATTAATTTTTTATAACCACTTTTCTAGTACGACTCGTTCTGATTCTTTTAATATACACTTATCCTACAATTAAATTAAAGGAATAATTTAAAGAAACTGAATTTATTCTCTTTCTTGGTCCCAGTATTTTCAATACCCCCCCCCCCCCCCCCCCCCCTCTTCGATATTGCAGATAGTTATGTCCGGGCTATGGTGGTTGTATCGCCTACTACCGGAATGCTCTTTCATTGGTGGGCATGAGCCCGACTCTACTACGGGAAGTCCAAATTTTTCCTACCCTTCATTTTTATTCATTTAGGGTAGACCTCTGACTGAGCACCTTTAAATTTCGAATATGACCATCGCGGTACCTGGCCGATATGTCTCAGCAGCATAAGGTCATAACTCGCTTAACGTCCCATCCGACGGACGGTTCATTTACTCAGCAAAATTATAAACTAGAAAAATCTATTGTTAACCCATCTGGAATTTTCTTCTTATATTAAAAGAAATAAATATATAGTTTTATGATTTATTTAATCCCTAGTATATCACAGCAACTGGGAAGAGCTATCTTCAAAAAAATAAATAAGAGAAATGAAATTCATTCCATTATTAAGTTAGGTTAATTTTTATGACTCATGCCCGGGCTTAAGTTTATTTTAGCTTCCAGATAAAATAAAGTAAGGGCCTCGGTCGGGCTTCGAACCCATGTTCTTGAGCTCAGAAGCCATTATTAAGTGCTCACCGGCAAAAATCAAATTATAAAAAAATGGACAAAAAAAAAATAATAAATAAGAAAAATATATATATTCCATATGATGAATTGAAAAAAAAAAAAAAAAAAGTTACCTATGGTACTTTTAAAATGTAGCTAAAGGTTAAAAACAACCGAGACTCAAAAATAGTTTCAGCTATTGTAGTATGTAGATGTTTAAAAATAATTCATTTTTTAAATTTATGAAGCCTTAGTAAACACCTTTATTATTTTATAGTAGAAGAGTGAACGATTTCATTCAAATTGTGGGACATTCCCAATGGCTACCATCAAAGAACTATTCAAAGATGTTAATTTCATACTCAGATTTGTGATTGCGGTAGGTAATCCCCTGTCACGATATAATATTACATTTTTATAGACCAATTTTATTAGTGAAATCGATCAATAATTGAATCTTACTGCAACATTGTAAACTAGTCTAGAAATAATTGTGCTTGTATGTATTTCTTTGAGCTTTTCGGGTCTGCTTATTGGTTCATACGGTTGGCAAAGATGGTCCAGACATGTCGCTCCTTCTTTGACGAATGTTTCGGAACGAGTGCATATCTCTTCGTCAAGAAGGGACCTGCCGACATCTCTGCAACCGAAAATGTGAACCATATTTATGCTTTAACTATTGTTAGAGTAAGTTATGATGACTTTTTTTTTTTTGCTTAATGTACGATGGATATTAGCCATGTCAATATGTTATCTAGCTATCTACGACGTCCATGGCCCCGGGAGGGAGTTGTACCTACGAAATAATAAAACTCACTCCCGGACGGGATTCGAACCCGCAAACCAAGATGAGACCATGCGACCAAAGGCCCTATTGCCATCATGGCCCCCTATAATAATATTAGATGTATTTATCTATTTAAAGTAAAACGTAATTAATATATAATATTTTAAGTATGTCTGACTGATCCTAAGTTCCAGTGTGGCGCATACATCATGACAAGGACAGTTCGAATTTTGAACTCATATGTACTATTTCATTATTAATACATTAAACCGGATTTTAAAAAACTATCCCAGGTACAAACAATTATTTTCTTCCCTCAGTTCCCATAGTAATCCTCTAGTCCGTGCTTCAATGCAAATACTTCATTTTGTCACACTTTCCCAACGATGCCTTAGCGTCAATGGCCAAGAGACCTCCTTAGTAGTAGCAGTGAAAATGAGTTATAAATGTGTGCAACTAAGTGCATAGGGAGTGTCACCATTGGGTGATTTCTCCCCTTTGACATTTTGACAATGGCATATTTTACACTTTTAGAAAATTTTCTTGTTGTGTATCATATTTATACAGTTATAGATACCTATTTGTAAATACAAATTTGGGGAGGGGGGCTAACAAAATTCGGTTTGATAGCTTGAGATAGACAGTTATTTGCACATGATGTTCAGGGAGTGTCCAGGATGATATACTTAGTACTCAATTAATTTTTGTCATTTAATTTATTTTTTTCTTCAACACTACGCTCTAATCTAATACTAACCCTAGCTTTCTTCTAAAAGTCCAAACATAGATACAATATCCATTTTTTAAATCACATTTTCCGTAAGCCGACTCAATTTAAAGTTATTAGTAAAAATAGACAATGGCCAATTCCTCAAATAATTCTTCTGTAATGTAGATATTTTCACTTGTGTTTGACAGATAATGTGTATCCTGATCGTGTTGCTATGGGGCGTGTTCGACTTTCCACCTGGCATGGTCAACTTCAGCTCCTATGTCCTGTTTGCCCATTGCGCTCCAGCCTTCACTGTAGTGATGTGGGGCATTATTATCGCCTACATTGTCGGGGATGATCCTCCTCCAAAACTTGTAAGTAAAGCCCAACAGGGATATAGATGAAGACCTGTCTAAATCATATACCTAATGAAATGTGACTCACACTCAACCATCTGTATTTATTTATTATTGAGTAATATATATTTAAATACAATACCTATATTATTTATGGGTAAAGTTGGAGCATGCGCACTAGGTGAAGGCCATTGGAATATGGAAGAACAAAAAAGGATAATTTTCTTTTCATTTTATTTAAGATGTAACTAGGTTCATCTTAGCTACATTTTATAAAATTTATAATGAAATAAAATCCTGAATACTACCTATATATGTCAGAATACATTTTGCAATCTGCGTCCATTTAGTGGAAAGCTAATCAAATAAATAAAAAGAAAGAACCTGTTTACCTTTGATATTGTCTACTCTGCAAAAATATTTTTTTGGATTTAGACAATATAAAAATTCATCAAGTTCTTTGTATTTATTTATACTACCTATATAATTGTGGCCTCATGTTTTACCCCTTATGGAGTACCTGGAGCAGCCCTGTTTCTTTAATGAGAGACAGGATTCCACTGAACGTTGGTTTTGTCACAGGGTTTGGTTCTTTTATGGCAGTCCCAAAAGCAATAAAATCTTCTCGAGTACACTGGACTGGTCTTTACTCGTTTTCGTCGCCATAGAAAGCTGGTGTCTTCTTGAGAAATTTAAGCCAATCCACATACAGACATTATTCACACAAGTGACTTTAGCAATCTAAACTACACAAAAAATAAGAACAGTTATATAACTATACATATTTCTCTGAATTGTGTTGTTTTGACTGTTATTTTATTTTTTCAGATGATCACATACTCAATTTCAGGGGCTGTGATTTTTATAATCACATCTATCCTTCAGTTTGCAAACATGGGCGATTACTCAGGAAACGATGTTCTGATTATGGCTATCCTACATCTGGTTACCGGCGTCCTTTTCATAGTAGACACCGTCTTTGCATTCAAGAACTCTTAAAACAAAAATAATAAAGCCTATATCATATTCTTTTAAAGAAACTGATAGTTCAAAGAAGTAATAATTTTTCTTCAAGTATTATAATGATGAGAGGTCTCAGATGAATTTTTTGCACTCTGTTTGTGCAGACATATGACGGGGTTCCAATCAAAATGGTCCAAGTGACATTTTTGAAAATTTTTCGTTAAGTGCATAATCGGGTACAAAATTGACTCTTCAGGAAAAAAGGTGTACAGGTGAAATCCTAGCCAATGCTGAGATCTATTCCATTTTGGTGACATGAACAAGTTACTTAAACATATCAATAATGACCTTGAAATTAAGATTTTTATTCAATTTTATGGTTTGCTAACAGCAACTTTCACCATAAAAGCAGAAGACAAAATATTTCCGGTTTCGATAAATTATAGATTTTTTAAATCAATTAAGAACTTAATGCACAGTTTCTTCAATGTTTTAAAAATGTCACTTAGACTATTTAGTCATAGTTAATGCTCAAGTTATGCGAACATGAAATTATTTGATGTCCGGTTTTCGTGTTTTAGAACTCAAGGATCAAAATGCGACCGAATGAAACCATTTCCGGAAAATGACTGCATGTATTTGTGTTTGTCGTTCCTCTTATCTCCGACACTAATCGATCGATATTCACAAAATTTGGTATTCTCTCTTCTCGCCTATGCCTTATCTATTTTCAAGCTCTGTTCAGCCTGAATAAGACTGGGAACGTACCCAGGAAGATAGTGCAGTCAAGATTCAGGACTGTTGTGTTCGTGTGTTTTTGTGACCGGGCTTTAAGAACGAGCTCAAATTGTACTCTTTTATCGCTCTGGAGCCCAACTCTACAGTTGGAGTCCTACCTTGGTCGCCAGCAACGTCCCATTGGAAGGCCGTGTGCTCAATACTATGATATTATTGCGACGCTAAACGTACGCAATGAAAGGTTAGGTTACACACTTTCTTCAAAATGCATTTGATACCTACTTCGATATTTTGTATTGTGCTCATAAAACATGTGATGACAGAATATGGCTTAACGCTCAGATTTGTCTGTTCTTGTAAGACCTATCTTACACGGTCAATACTATTGAAGCAATATATGGTAAAAAATGGGTACCCCTCACACTACTCAATAATATTGATCAATAAAATGACAGTTACAATGTTGGTTTGAACAAGGACGGACCTAGGTATGTTTTCTCTGATTCTGAAATTGACATCATACCAACTGCATTGGCTGTGGCACTCAAGAAGAAGACAGAGAAAAGTCTGGGCCAAGAGCTGGTTGGAAAAACGTTCGACTCATGGATATGGGGACCTACTTCGAGAATTCCTCATAAACCTCCGTTCCTGCCCCTGATTGCTTTGAATCTTTAATTTTCTTCAATTCCTTTCTAAAGTTGGTCAAAAGAGAACTGAATTTATTTTTAACATCTTCCGTTATGGTTTCTTGGTACAATTTTGGAAACTTTTCTTGGTATAGTTTGTGCAATTGTTCGTATGCTTGGGCTTTTTTGTCTCGGTCCATAAACTCGTCTGATTTTACTTTCCACAAAACTGGCATGGACCGGTATAACTGAAACCCAAAATTACAGAGGGGGGGGGGGGGGGGGGGGGCGAATAAAGCTTAAAATCGCTTTTCAACTTCCATAAAACAACTACGTACATATTACAATACGTTTTAACAATATTATAATTATATATCATTTACCAACTGCCATCTCAAAATACTTCGATCTAATTTGTAGGTTAAGTTTGGTTAGGTTTTATGACTCATGCCCGGGCTTTAACTAAGAGGCCATATCGCCTACTACCAGAGCGCTCTTTCGTCACTCTGGTGAACATGAGCCCGACTCTACTGTGGGAGTCCTAAATTTTGCCTGCCTTAAATTTTTATTCACTTAGGGCAGGGGAGTTTAACGAGTAGCTGATATCGTACAGGCTCGGGACCATCGCTTAACGTCCCATCCGAAGGACGGCGAGCTCTCAGACGATCAATATATTGAACAATATCGATAGATGTATATTGTTAATCTCACTAAAAAAATAAGTTCATATGTCAAAAAAAAAAAATATATATGCCCTGGCTGTATTAAAACTTCCAACATTCACCTCTCTGGGTGGACTCTCAACCAATAAGTCATACTGCAAACTGAGCATCTGAAGAAAGAAACCCACAAAAAAACTAATAAGCAAAAAAAAAATCAGACTGAAAACAAAAAAAAAAATTATAATTTGTCCCTGAGATATTTTCAATTTAGTTACTCCATGTTCTATCGAAAAATCAGATCGCAATTTTCGCAAAACAGTACCATTTCTTGTTTGTTCATACGTCGCTATATTCATAGAAGAGAAAAAATGAAAAAGGAAAAGAAATTGAGACATAATTTCCTTTTAGGTTTTGCCACACACCAGGCTGCAGCAGCAGTGAACCTCGACGACGTTGCGTTTGCATGCAATAGTTTGGGTTTAAAATAAATCTGACTCGAGCCTATTTTGTAGAGAATTCAATTGTCATCATTTTGTAATAGTAGTTTTGTTTGCCGTTATTCCAAATGTTGGCTCCAAATATTGGCTTCACTGGGATCGCTGAGAAGCAGCTTTTTATATAATTAAACAAAGAACTATTCTGAACATCTGTTTGTTTTTTTCTCTTAATGCTCAATAAATATATTTTATTCCTGTACTTGCTGTACAAAACTGTCATGTACTGGCACGTAACATTTTTATTTGTATTTAACGATAATTTATACATACGTTACAATTTTAGTAAATTTTTCAATATTTCTTTTAAGAGGTAAGGATCATAGCAGTACTAATGGAAGAAAGAACTTTGATTGTGAGCAGAAAGAAATTGTTCCTGAACGTCCACTTTATTCTGAGATTTCTCGCCGCAGTATGTATACTTAATAAATATGTAAACATTTTTAGTTCAACGTGCTGCCTATATAATAATTGAAGTAGTTTATTGCAGATTATGTCCTTACTTATTGTGATGCTTTGGGCAGTCGCTGGATTTCCTGCAGGTTACGAAAATTTTGACACTCAAATTTTATTCGCTCATGCTGCCCCGTCCTACACTGTTCTTCTCTGTGGTTTGATCATCGGCTATTTTCTTCGAGTTGATCCACCAAAAAAATTGGTATGTAATGAATTCGATTAAAAAGGTGAAATCCGCAATATATACTTGTTTTGGGGTCGTCGGTACCTCAGTAGTACGGTTGCCTACTGAGCTCAAGATTGCGGGTTCGAAACCTGGCCGAGGCACTTAGGATTTTATCGCAATGCCCACACCATTAGGTTGAAGAAAATTCCTAGGGTGGGGTGAATGACGCCAGGAACTGTAAATGCCATTTTTGAGTGCGCTTCGTAGTCAAGCCATTGTTCAGTGACATGGGTCTGTGCGGAACATGTCAATTATTGTGCCGTTCGCCGCAAATAAATGTTGATCTTCAACCTAATAGTGTTTATTGCGAAGTGGCGATTGGTCGAAGGAATAAATAAATAGCTCCACAGTATCGACTACTGCCACAGCACACCCCAACATTCGAAGGAAAACTCATTTAAATATATTCTCGCGGACTTTCTGTCAGCACTGACAATCCCGGGAGGCCCCGTACAATGCCAGCTAATCTTGGCGCGTTTCTATCCAACCAAAACTAGGGATACAAATACGACTAATCAGCAGGTCAATTGAGAACAACTCAACATTTTGTAAAATTTAATATCACGAAAGTATGTTTTGAGATATTAATAGAAATTAATTAGACATACTATACAGCAGCATCTGCTTCCATAAGTTAAGAATCATTTTCTATCACAAATAGTGTAATTCATAGCACACTTTATGTTAGTTAGAATATCCTAATTTGGGAATAAGTTAGGTTTCAGATAGTAACTCAGGATGGACACAGTAAAAGTGTCATGTTTTCAATAAGATACAGATAAATATTTTATTTTTTGCAGATGATCCTCTGGGAGTCTATGGGTATCGGTATTTTCACAACCATGGGAAGTCTGCAGATAGCACACATGATGGTCGAAAGTGGTGCCGCCATGAGAATTGACACTTTCGTACTTGCGTTTCTTCACATTGCTAGTGGAATAGTATTTGCAATAGATATTATTATTATAAATAAAACCACAGAAAGCAAATAATATAGACTAAAGTTAAGAGTTATACACCCCAAGGAGAAAATACGCCCATGAGGTAGGGGCAACTTCATATAGGAGGGAGGAGAAAGGTGGCACTATTTACTCTGACTCAAAAACATCGGCCCCTTCCTGATTATATACTTCAACTTCCTTCCTACAAACTTCACGATATGAAATTCTGAAGAAGATGTTAAATGGCGTGTGCGATGCCAGGATATCCATTAAAAACATATTATACATGGTAGGTGAAAAAACCTTGAGCACGGCGTCCTTCGGATGGGTCGGTGAGCGATGGTCCCGAGCCTGAACTATGTCAGGTTAAAGATTGATACCCTAGGTGAATAAACTAGGAAAGGTGTCCACCAGAGCGTCGAAAGAGCGCTTTGGTAGTAGGCGAAATGACCTCATAGTTAAAGCCCGGGAATGTTTCACAATAACTCCACTAAAGTTTGTATATAATACATAAGCTACAGTGGAATATTACGAAAGTGTATTATTAATATGAATATTCATCGTGATCAACTAATAGCTGAAATTACCAAAAATATAAGTAGTTATATCCTTCTTGAGAGCACGCAAGCACATTAGGCCATTCACCATTGTCTAACAGCCACGCGAGAGGCTGATCGTCAAAACACACTTCCACTGTAACCACAGTCTTAACGCATTAACACTTTTTGAACCATTTAAAGAAATACATGCATACAATTAAATAGGAAAAAAAAATTATAATTTATTTGTATTCACAAAAATATACACCAGTTGGTACAATTATAATTAAATTTCAAAAGGAGACTTGAGCAAAGTGCATTGAAAATAAACATTGTTACATAAAATAAGAATTGACGGGGTTAGAATCAAAATGGTCCAAGTGAATAATCGGGTACAAAAATTATAGTTCTGTTCAGGAAAAAATGTGTACAAGTGAAATCCTAGCCAGTGCTGAGATCTAATGGCAAATCACTTATACCATTTAGAAGACATGAACAAGCAACTTAAACATATCAATAGTGACCTTGAAATTAAGATTTTTATTTAATTTTATAGTATGCTAACAGCAACTTTCACCATAAAAGCAGAAGACAAAATATTTCCGGTTTCGATAAATTATAGATTTTTTAAATCAGATAAGTACTTAATGCACAGTTTCTTCAAAGTTTTAAAAATGTCATTTAGACCACTTTGATTCTAACCCCGTCAATTGATAAACATAATATCGGCAATTATGTAGAATTAATACTATGTAGTTAGTGAACCAAGAAAATGGTTAGGCAACATGGCGTACCTTGGGAGGGGGGGGGGGGGGGACACGATTTTTTACTTTCTGAGCTATAGTATAGGGGAAGTTATGTAATTGGTCAGAAATTCTATGTTTTCACCGGAATTTCATATTTTTCCGACATCCACGGTACAAAAATGAAAAAAAGATTGTCTTCGTGTTTGTACTCACGATAACTCCTGATAGAATGAATGTGTACGAAAATCAATACAATTGTAGTAACTACCTTGGAATTTCTTAGGTTTTTGAAGTCATGCAACTTAACCTATTTTAAACTAAAACCTTACAAGATAAAACTGAAGAGTGTAAAGGACTACAATAAAGTGAATATTAAAACTAACTTATTAAAACTTATAATTTAACTGAAATCAGCCAGTTGAAAGTGGACGGTGGGAGAATAACATATGTATTTTCAGATAAATCAATCATTTACATTATTGAAAAACTCAATAAGGTCTCTAGCAATGTTTTTGTCTCGAAACTTCTCTATGTGAATTTTCTCCAAGAGCAAAGTTCTGTCCAGTTTACCAATGATCTTCAATGCATCTAAGAGAAAACAGAAACACATTAGAAGAACAAAGAAATAAATTAAACTGATAAGTTGCAGAGATTTTTTTCTTTTCTTTTAAAAGTCACAATTGTTGCTAAAGAGTAACAACGAGCAACCATGCGGGGATATGAACGGCGTAACAAGAGATGGCAACCTGGTGGCGAAATAAAAAAAAATAGAATAAAGAGGGGGGGGGGGGGGGGGGGGGGAGATTAAAAATATGAATATAATTTAATGTGATACCCCTAATAATAATATCATCTGGGGAGGGGGAATTGCAAAGTGGTAAGTACGATGGAGACAGCAAAAATATTCCTGGATTTTAGTTTTCATATAATTTGTCAAAGAATGTAGGCTGAGGTTCGGTTCTGTATGGTTGGACCCTCAAATAAGGTCTAAATAGATTTGTCTAAAAAGCAAGAATCCGTATTATGTTAGATTATCCCTCTAAGGAGTTTCACCACCGGTTGATTTCTCCACTCATGACATTTTGATATTTTTTCTCCCTTAGCACATTTGTGTTCTTTATACAATTGTAAATATCTCTTTTTACAAAAAAAAAGAAATTAAAAAAAAGTTTTAGCTGATCCATAAAGCCAGGGATATTTATTAAAATAATGTTGGATTAAAATTAATTTTTTCCCTTTAAATTATAACTCACCCAAGACTACAATTTGGAGCTCATGATCTTGATCGTCCAAATGAATAAGAAGAGTGTTAAATGTAAACTCTAGTAAAGATTTGTTGAGTACATTGTCAGCATCAGGCCTCTTTCCGCCCTCTTCAAAAAGTTTAGAAAGTGTTTGCGACGACATCTCTCGAACTTTTTTGTCACAATCGTCAAGTCTTTTTAAAACAGCTGAAAAACAAAAAAAAAAACATTAACTGAAATGCTGAAAAAAATTTAGAAGCATATTTGAAAAGTCGATATAAATTCTGGATAAGCAAAATTTAAAAAAATAAATAAATAAAATAGGACATAATAACGGCAAATATCTCGTAAACCTGACGACCATCGAAAGAATTAATATGTATTTAATATACAATGAGTCCTTAATATAAAATAGACCCCTTAAAATAACGGCAAATATCTCGTAAACCTGACGACCATCGAAAGAATTAATATGTATTTAATATACAATGAGTCCTTAATATAAAATAGACCCCTTAAAATAACGGCAAATATCTCGTAAACCTGACGACCATCGAAAGAATTAATATACAATGAGTCCTTAATATAAAATAGACCCCTTAATAGATTGGTTTTTATTTCAATCCAATGTGGCTTATATAATATCCCCGCATCTAGAAATGTTGATCTTCAATCCATAAGGAGTTTGTTCTTCAACTAGGATTAGGAAATGAATTTACGGATGACTGAGCGAGCGTCATAACCAAAAACTATGAGGGCGCCGGTAGCTCAGTGGTATGCGTGCTTGACTTCTGAGCTCAAGGTCGTGGGTTCGTAGCCCGACCGAGGCCCTTAGTTTATTTTATCTGGGAGGTAAAATAAACTTAAGCACGCCGTCCTTCGGATGGGACGTTAAGCGATGGTCCCGAGCCTGTACGATGTCAGGTACTCGTTAAAGACCCCTACCCTAGATGAATAAAAATTTAGGGTAGGCAAAATTTAGGACTCCCACAGTAGAGTCGGGCTCATGTCCACCAGAGTGACGAAATAGCGCTCTGGTAGTAGGCGATATGACCTCGTAGTTAAAAGCCCGGGCATGAGTCATAAAACCTAACCTAACCAAAAACTATAGTGCCCTCACACTGAATAAAATATTAAATGAAATATTAATAAATAGAACATACAGGAAACGGTATTGGAGAAAGTTTTTCCTTGATGAAACTGAGGAAGTGAGGAACATTTGGAGACGATTGCGAGGGAGAGATGACGTGTCGTGTTGCTGGCATCCTCCATGAGAGAGAGGATGAGAGGAGGCATGGAGGGGGGAAGAGGCCGAGGACAGAGGAGGAACAGCAGAGAGGACGCCATCGTCCTGATGGACTCCGCACTTCTCCCCGCCCGCCACTTCAGCTGACAAGGGAGCAGTTCTAAAAATTAGAGAGAAAAAATAAAATTACATTTTTAGATTATTTTAAAATAGGATATTAACAACCACTATTTATTTATTTCTGTAATATTGCATATCGACCCTCTTAAGAGAAGAACCAGGAACATTATAAAATATTTTCTCTAAGAATATTAGAGGAACTTGTGTGACAACAGAAGGTCAAACAACAGTTTTAGCTGATACAGTGGCTTCTGTATATTAAGGCTCCTCTTCTTATGTACTATACATGACTGTGGACATGACAATGGCTTCAATATATACATTATAGTGTTAATATATACCTTCACAGCTTTATTCTTCTTCCAATTTATTTATCGGCCTTAACAACCATGCAAACAGACGATTCGGGAAGAACTTCAATTGTTAATATCTTCATTTACTTAAAAAATAAAGAAAAACGTATATTTGTGAAATAGACAATATTAAAAAAAAAAAAAATCCTTTATTTTTTATTAAGTGTTTCACAATATCTCTGCAGAAAATGTTCAATCATTCAATTTAATTGCTGATCTTTAATGTAAACCATTTTCTTAGAACATACATTACGAGTCCAACTCTGTGTTGAAGAATATTATGATGAATAAGAACATAGTTTACAATAAAGATCAGAAAATAAATTGATGATGGGAGTTCTTCCCGAAACGTCTATTTGCTAGATTGTAAACACCAAATAGAGAAAAAATATATATAGGTATTAAGATAAATTCAGAATCACCGTACAACCCAAAAGTAACCCTAGTGTATTATTACAACAGTGGTTTCTATATTGTCTTAATATACACACACTCTAGAAAAACCTTGAGCACGCCGTCCTTCGGATGAGACATTAAGCGATTGTCCCGATGTCAGGTACTCGTTAAAGACCTCCACCCTACGTGACTAAAATTTAGGGTAAGCAAAATTATGAGTCCAATAGTCGAGTCGGGCTCTTGTCCACCAGGGCGACGAAAGAGCGCTCTGGTAAATGCAATATGACTGCGCAGTTAAAGCCCGGGCAAGAGTATTAATAACTAACTACACACACTCTAGTGTATTATTACGATAGTCTGTTACAATACACAAAAATAATTTGATAGTATATAATCGTATCCGTAACCCCTTATTTGAAAAAATAAAAAGATAATTCAGAGTTATTACTTTAATATATACATTTCATAATTTGTTGTTATGTTTTCACAAACCAAATAATAATTAATAAATGTTTGCAAGCTCATCGTGGATATATAGAACAAGCGCATTAATCTGTAAAAAAATCCGTATGGTTAACGAATACGCTACCCTTCCGGACCTCTTTGGAGAAAATTAGGATATCGATTGCATAAAACAAAAATTTGAACAGGTATTAAGTTCCCATAAGAACAAACATTTTTCTAATTCATTTTTAAAAAATAAAGAAAAGCGTATGTTTTTTGAAAAATATTGTCTATTTCACGAAATATATATAATATGGGAGTACTTTCAGTATTGCTACCATCTTCAGCCACGTCTTAACAAATACATACAGTATTTCTGTTCCGGTGGAAACCGTCGTTACTGGCTGCTAGTCGAGTACTGTGGGCGAGTGCTATGGATGTGAAGACTTCATCTTCAAGTCACTGTTAATGTTGTACTCACGTATGTTGTACATATAGTATTTGTTAAGACGTGGCTGAAGATGGTAGCAAGACCGAAAGTACTCCCATATTATAATGTATATATTTTGTGAAATAAACCATTTATTAACACACGTTTTTTCTTTAATTTTTGTTAAGTGTTTCATAATACCTCTGCAAAAAATGTTAAGTAACATTAATTCATTTTTGTTCTAGTCTCAAGAACTACCAGCGGAAATTCGTTTTGTACGCACTTTTGCACACTAGAAAAGGGAGAGTTACATCAAAACTTAAGGGAGAGTTACTTCTTATTTTTTCTTCCTCAGCTATATGAAGTATAGGGGCAGTTATGTAACCAGACCTCATTCCAAAAATACAAAATCCTGTCTCTGTGTGTGTGGAGGGGAAGGAGGGAGCTGAACACAAAAAACCCATACGACCCCCGAAATGATGAAAGTATCGACACGACATTTTTTATGTAAAACTAAAACCCCATAAGAAAAAAATCAAACAATTTTCTCGGCTTACGGGGAGTGGGGGGGGGGGGGGGGGGAGAGGAGGGGGATTACACTAAATAACCCTGAATTATGTAATGGAACATTGACAAATTTCCTGAATGGGACGGGGATCCAATAATGACGACACCTGTCGATATCCAACACAATCGGCAGAAGGTAAGAGGGGATCAGAGAAGGGCTCAACTCAACTGTCCATGTAACGAATGTATCAACACGAAATGTAATATACGGGGTTCAATTGCCAGGCTAAGATACCTATTGATTTTAAATTGGTTTCAGAGGTAGAGCGGAAACTAAATTCACGTTGGAGAAATATATTTCTGGTGATTCAACGAAGACTTTTTTTCCCCACTTCAGCAGTTTCTGAGAAAATTCCTAATTCTTGGGCACAACATGATACTTTCTCCTTCTTACCGTTAATAAGAGTTGATATGAAGTGATCCCTAAGTTGCGGCTTGGTGAAGATGGCCTCCTCTCGACTGACGATAGTATTGAGAGCCATGATTACCTTGAGGATCACTTCTGGGTCAGACTCCTCTGTCAATACGTTCTTAGCTATTTCCAGGATATCATCAGCTACTTCTTCAACCACTTCTTCTAATCACACAAATTACAACAAGAATATTAACCTCTATGAAATAATAATCAATCAAATTCTATTATCCGTGATATATTCTAAAATTTAGATACATTTAATGTATTCATAAACCACCAGGAAGACTGAAGAATTTAAGATACATTTATATGTTTATCCTAATTTATTTAAGAGTAAAGTAAATTAATAGTTAACTATTCACGAAATATTATTATTATTAGGTTCATTGGAGCGCTTGAGGCAGACTACTCAGTGCTTCCGATCAACCATCGCTTTTCTCTCTTCTTCTATTGTTCTATTTTTCGCCATAACTTGGCTAGTTACACTCGCTCGTCTGCAAGTTCTCTTCGACTGGTCTGCTTCCCTTTCCATTCCTTCTTTTTCCGAAAGTTTTTTCCAATTCATAAAAGTTTATATTTAATAAAAATTCAAAAATATTAAGATAATAATAAAAAAAAAATAAAAGAAAAAGATAACTAGTAAAACATAAATAAATAATAAAATTAACAGATTACACCCAGACCACTAACCACAAATACATTTTGTCAAGTAAGTTAACCGTTTTCAGTGAACCAATTTGGAGTCCATTTTAGCCCTTCAGCCAATGATTCTCGGATGTTGTGGGTGAGGCCTGTCCTCTCCCGGAACCGCCATAACTCAATATACACCTCTAATGTGTGCAACACAGTTACCAAATATTATTTAATATGTAATTATTATTATTTTTTGGCACCTAGCACTGTTAAGCCAGTTATAAATGAAAAAAATAATGGCTAATGACGAAAGGGTTTCTGTATTTCACATTACAAAAGTGGTGATTACCTCTTACCGGTATGGGTAACAATGGCGATGAGGATGTGCTGATGGTGACAATGTACGGTCCAGTGCGCCTCTCTGAGGGAGGTGGCCAGGGGGTGGCAGTGTCTACTCAGCACGGTCCTTCTGTCTCCATCACCAAACCGGCACATCTCATCCAACAGTCCTAGGCAAAATAAAGTCACAATATGTGCAAGACTCTAGACCTCCTGCTCTTTGATCATCTTTAGAACTGAGAACCAAAGTTAATTCCAAAGAACGAAATCCGGATGTAATGGAAAATAGTTATTGACATAAGACAACATAACAAAAACTATATATGTAAAATTAAAAAAATAATAATTTAATGCACTGCCCCTGGGTCTTGAGACTAATATGTGTTTACTCCCTGAACTAGCATGCCTGTCCTTGTTCCCAACTGTATCGTATCATCAGTATTTTATACTTGCGTCATTTGAGTGAAACAAGCTTAAATAGTCTACAAAGAGTATCAGGATAATATCTCAATATTTTTAGCCCGTGATCTGAAAACGTTTTCAGTAATAATAGTGGTTCCACTCCGCTCCTGCTCGCATCGCACCACCTAAAGTTCGCAAACAGATGATCCCCAATCAGGCCGTCAAATAATTCTATACTTACTCAGTCCTTTTCCAGTAATGCTCTCCGATGCAGCTAAACCAAGAACGCCCATTAAGGAGCCCCAAATGGAGTCTCCAATGTCCAGTGCATCTCGTCCACAGGTGTTGAACAAACTTTCAACTAAATCAAGAATGGCACATTGCTCCTCCCCCTAAAAAATAGATACACCAATTTTTAACACGTGATCAGTTTATAAGCTAATCAGATAATATCTATAATCGGTTGTTGTTGTTTCTTTATTCATTATTAGTCTCAGCCAATTTGAATCCTCTTTTTTAGTTTAGTTTCGAGTAAAATCTCAGAGAGAGTAAATTTTAGGTATAGGACGACCCTCAAACACTAAAATTCGCTGAAACTGAAAGTAAATAAAGAAAATATCAACAAAAACAATCTTTAAAACAGCTACTCCCTAAAAGAAAAAAAAAGATATGATCACTTAGTAAAAAATCAAAGAGATATCAAAATATATCAAACAAGAGGAGGGTTAATGTGTTTCTTAAACTTCTCTGGGATGTTAATATGTTGATTTTTTCCGGCATTTTTTTCCAGAAGTGTCTTCTTTTTTCTTTTTTATTGACAATATTTCCGGACACTTCATCGTCTCTTCTTCTGGTCACTATGAACATTCATATATTCATAGTGACCAAAAGAAGGCCCATGGAAGTGTCCCGGAATATTGTCAAAAAAAAAAAAGAGAAGACATCTCTGGAAAAAAAAAAAAAAAAATGGGAATATAGAAGAAAAGAGGATAGGCATACTGTAAGATAGCAAATTCTCATACCACGATTGATAGTGTTACTTTGTTTGTTGTGTCTAGCGATAGTTTCTCTAAGTATTTGGTCAGATGTATGATTAGCTGTCAAGGAAATTCAAGTGAAGAGAAGTGATGTAGATAAATAAATATATTGGGAGGGCTGGTGTATACACCAATGGTCCTACGCAAAGAGGTATCTAACGGGTATCTGACATCGCACACGCTCAAGATATTCACCTCCCAGAGAAAAACCTAAGGTCCTCGGCCGGATTTGGAACCCGCGATCTTGAGCTCAGTAAGCAAGCACGCATACCACTGAGCTACAGAGTAATTTACATTTATATCTATAAATACTGTGCAAATAAACTTCGGAGGAAAGGGAGGAATTTTTACTAATCTTTCAAAATTATTAGTCTTTTTCTGATTATTAAAGTAAACCTCATCCATTTTTAGTTCAATAGTATGTTTTGTGAGTGGTTAATGCACACATGACAAATCCTTCTGATATTTATGTAAATTTTTTTTCTTCATTGTTTTGTTTTTAGCCCGTGATCTAAAATGTTTTAAATATTATTTTATATTTGCATAAGAATTAATTAGCGATTAAAATTTGATAGTTTAAATTATTCATTAGATGAAATGTATAAAATAATACTCGCGAATAGAAAAGGTTGAATTCGTGAACCGTCGAGGTATTTGCTATTTCATTATAGACACGTCGCAACTTTGACATCTGTCAAATGAATATAGGCCCCAGGCCCTAATCTACGGTTTCTCCTCCCTTCTGCAACCTGCACGGCACAATATTCTTGTTTTTGAGGAGTAATTCTCTTATACTTGTATTTTTACTACCTCGGCGCCCTTAAAATGGAAGACAACAAATTGGTTCATTAGTTAGATACCATGAAGGTAGTGATATCAAGGAGTGGAGCTACTCTGGAGAGGTAGGGTGTGAGCTGGTCCGACTGGGAGCCTCTGACCAGACAGGCTGCCACCCTGAGCTCTCCACAGGACGCCTCCTTCATGTAGTCCATCAGCACCTCAGAGTAGACCTCGGGAGGAATGAAGTACCCCATGTACTCACACGACAGCTCTACCTGATAATAAGACAACAATGTTGGCAAACATACCTTTTAAAGATAAATAACTAAAAAGAAATTTCCGTTCTGAACTTCAAATCCAATTTAAACCTCTTTAAAAATAATCGGCTGTTTGTCCATTTCAGGTCGATTTTGAGTTAGAGAAGCCTCATACGATATTGACACATGAACACTTTTCGCAACGAGAGGGAACAAAAGGCATGCAATGTAAATAATACACTGTCTTACATAATCCAAATTTGTCACAACAGTTTCACCTGTAAATTGTCTTATAATATTATACATCTTATATTTATGACGAGCATTAAACGCAATACCATTCATTTATCTATGAGGTTATTTTGAAGACAGGGCTTAAAATCTCAAAGGCTCATATTTTTGTGTGACCTTTCTTGTGGAAATGTATGTTTATGCAGTGTATATGTATTTCAATGTCCTCGGTTTAGAACTGAACGTTCAGTATAATTCAGGCGTATAACTAGACAAAACGTAAAGATAGTTACAATATACTAGAATCTGGCAAATGGAAGCAGCTCTCTCTGGAAATTAAGCGCGGATTCTGCAAACATTGATACTTCCAAAATAAAGTACTACCATCTATTACTTACATACTGGACAACGGCGGGTTCCTCGTCCATCGCTGCTCGACAGATGGCTCCTATGATTTTTTGTAATTGTTGCGTGATAGTGAATTCGGCATGAAGAACTACTTGACTGAGCAATTGGGCTGATTTAATACGTACATTCACCACCCAATCACTCAATTCTTTGCCAAGAGCTAGAAGAAACTTACAGCCTTCACGTTCCACTAAGATTCTGCATCCCAGACCCGGGCGAACAACTAAAACAAATGATAATAAATGTATTGTCAATGGAATTAATTATATTATAACCGGGTCTTCCCCGCTTTTTTAAAATTTCAATTTATGCTGTCTATTCTATTTTTGGAATCTCAAAGGCTCATATTTTTGTGTGTCCTTTCTTATGGAAATGTATGTTAATGCAGTGTATATGTGTTCCAATAGTTCATAACTAGACCAGACGATGGTGTGAGGCCGAAACCGGTAGTTTTATTTTCATAAATATCTTTAGTGGAATAGACAATATTTCAAAAAATAAGTTTGTTTTATTTAATAATTGCAAATTCCAAAATATGTCTGCGTTCCTCAACTTAGAAGTTATTCTATTTTGTACCATATTTAGAATCTTCTTGTCAAGAATTTTAAAACTGTGGGTCATTTATTAGGCACTGTTGAAAACAATGATTTTCTACCCAAATAACATTTTCACACATTTCCATGGCATTAATGATATGTAAATCTCTGAATTGTTTGCAAGGACTATGAATACCTATATATAAATAAAAGCTACATTTCTATTTGCACTGAACAGTCACCTCCTTTAGGATAGTGCTCCAATGTTTCTTCCAAGTAATCTATTTTGTCTTTGTAGTCTTTTTCGTTTTCCAAAAGATATTGTTTGCCCGCTTTCTCCCAAAGCGTTCTTGCTTCTTTCACTATATCTTCTGAACAATCAGTCAAACTAAAAAACAACTTGAGAGTAAGAAAAAAGTGAATATACATATCAGTAAATATATTAAATAAAACAATATTATAGAAATAAGTAAATAAACCTTGTTAAAATCATAGGTAGCAAGTGACTAAAATATGAATATCTATCATAATGGTTGAGCATCCAATTCCCAACAAGCTTAGTTACCGCCATTCTGACATGGGAGGTGTCATCAAATAACTTCTTCGCTAGAGGATTGGCGGTGTCTGGTAAGAGTTTCGGATCCCCCTTAAGTATAACAATCTCTAGAAGAAAATTAAAAAAAAAAATCATAAAACAATTAACATAAAATTCAACAGAAATTAAAAACAGTGGATATTAAATAAGTACCAAGTGCTTCAATAGCTGCAACTCGAACTCGCCATTGCTGATGATTCATAGCATCGAGTAGAGGAGCCACTAATTTCTTTGAGTTGGCATGAAATTCATACATAGGAATTTCTGCCAACTGTATAGAGGAATAACAACTTCTTCTTTTTACCAGAGGCGCTACGTCAGAAATTAGTTTAGTTAATATTTCCACCAAGTCTTCAACGAATGGGCTAACAGCTGATTTATGGGTTTCTATTAATAAAGAAACGAGATCAGCATAAAGGAGTCTTAACTCTTCTGATGGCTCAACGCAGGTATCGGCGCAGATCCGATTTTGAATGGCAGGTACCAAACTAGAAAGAAAGTTAACATCCGGTTCCAACTGTTTGATTCCAGCAATACACACGTTAATAGCTTTTTCACGGCACATTTCAGTTTTATCTTGAAAAGCCAAAGAAATGGAATTAAGCAGCTTGTTGAACACAATTACAATGGAAGCAGGATCACCTTCCTTAAAAAAATCTTCAACTTCTTTCAAAATTTGTTTCTTTTGGAACTTATCACCATTTTGAAGGGTGTTAATAACTCTATCTATTTTATGGTCTTCAAAATTTAACTCCATTGTTTAAATACGTGGAAGAGAATCAACTTCTTAGTGAGAACACAGTTATTAGGTATCTTAGTAACCATCATATGATTAAAAATATAGAATTCTGTTAGAACTAATGAAGAAGAGGACGAACTTAAAAATAAATAAATTGCACTATGCAAAAAAATTCAAAGGTACCTATACTCATCCCAAAAAATATTTTAAAAACCAGGTAAGGTTTGTTTGCGTCGTATAGTGCACTTAAAGTGTAAGTTGATATTAGTGCAGCACGAAAAGTGCAGAAGTGTAGCTTATGTGAATTGGCTAGGTTACTAGAACACCTAGATTCGCTCACTTCTCAAGTAAGTAATGGAATTTGACGTACCACTAGAACACTCTGCCCGCTGAATTCGTTTAGCTACTTCCAAGAAGTTAAAAAAATAAACTTTTATCTGTAGCAAATTATAATATAATTTTTGATCGATTTGGGTGAAAAAATCTAGTCTAGACAAGAAAAGTCTAAGAAAACCCACATAAATTTTGGAAACTAAAGGTGCATAGCATAACATAAATAAAGATGAGGGTACCCTCTCAATGCTTTTTTTTTTCTCTCCAAACTGCGTATATTACAACATATGTCATTACTGATAATAATGATGTTATTAAATGTACATTATTTTGCACATTATTTAATTTTATATGTATGCAAATACATATCTGTGGTTTCCGAAAGAACGAATTTATTTTTTGATAAAAATAAAAGATGTCTTCCCACTGTTTTATTTTCACCAGAACCGGTTTTCAACTCAACAGTGTCATCATCAGTGGTGCATCTATGATAGAATAAATAAAATATGCAAATAATGAAAAGTATAAATCTTAAAGCATCAGGGTATAGAGTAACAAAATATAAAAATACAAACTTACTTACTGACTTTACTGGGAGGGGAGCAATTGCACACATTGCCCCCCCCCCCCCCCCCCCCCCCCCTCGGGGCCTCTACCGAACTTCTAAAGCGGCCCACACACTTTCGGTTTTAACTGCGCAGTTGAACTGTGTGAAAAAACTGTACAATAAACTGAACTGAAAGTGTATGTTCAAGTTTGTCGCACAGTTGTTTTGTTGACTTCAGTACATCTAAATAATGAGAACCAAAATACCAAAGTGAAGGAGTATAAATTTCATCAGCTGAAGCCCCCGACTTTTTTGACTCATTTATTTTCTTTAGCTCTTTTCTAAATGCAGATCTCAGGTTATTACTTTTTTTCACAACACTTTCTCGCGTAGCACTACCATCTATTGGTTTTAATTCTTCTATTCATTTATCATATGTAGCTGCTTTTTTTACTCTGTTAGAATATGCTGAACATTGTGTATCCCAAAGCTCAGGAAGAGAACGGTAGGTTTCTATAAAATCAAGGAGTAACTAGTTGTTTTTGGACGAAGACGCCATGGTAAAGAATGAGAAGGAACTGAGAGAACTGAACGACAAACTGTATGACCTGTGCAGTTTATCTGAGCAAAAGAGGTACAGGTAGCACAGCCCTGAGAACTGCATAAATACCTACCTGAACTGTGCAGTTCACACAGTTTATCGTTCAGACATGACGTCACACGTGATATACTGCGCAGAAAAACTGAGTGTGTAGGCCGCTTTACTGTTTTCCAAGAATCGTTATAAACATATCCCTAATTAAACCGAAAATCAGTATAAAAACAGGAGCGATGGGGGAGAGTCAAATATAAACTTAGTACGAGAAATCAAAAATATAAACCGTAAATTTTACGATCTGCACAGCAAAAGTTACTTGATTCACGAATAAAATTTCTTAATTATTCTACAAAAAGTAAAAATTTCTAGTATGAAAAATATATTTTTCTGAGTAACAACAATAGTAGTAACAATCATCGAAAAAGTGATTACTAGATATGCAATAACCTGCTGCCGGAGGAGATTGGAATTCAATAGTTAATGCAATAACATCAATCATTCACAAACTGAAATTGTACTGAGACTAGTATACCAAAGTATATACACTTTGTATGTATCTTTTAGATATTTGTACCCTCTATTAGAAATAAAGAAAATATACCATGACCTGTATTTTTTATTATATTGATTTTATTAGGTAGACAAACAGAGCGTTATTTAAGTGCAAGTAGAATATAATGGATATTCAACTTAATGTTTACCTAATTTTTGGTATCACGCACACAAAGCACAAAATCAGAACGAATTTCCTGAAAGATAGGTAGAGTGAAAACCTAGATCTGCGCCTGAATGTGGAAGTCCTAAATTTTTCTACTCAGGTTTAGTTAACTAGGAAATTTAAGATATTCTATTTTCTGTATTTTGATTATCAAAACCAAGTATCCTACAAGATTTAAGAATCTATTTTCTCGCTTCAAAGTAGCTAGCAACTCTGTTTGAATTTGGCGACCCAGGGTGTCCTTGCAGTACGTCATTATCCACTGCTTACTTGAGACTAGGTTTCATTTTGTTTCAACGCGAACAAACTTCAGTCATTTTTTAGTAACCTCCCCTTTTAGAGTCCATGTGTGTTTCTCTTGTTGACTAAACAGAAAATGTCTGAAGTAAATGTACAAAAGACATTAGAATTAGAGTTGGATGTCGGAACTTTCTTGGCTTTAGATCCTAATGATCTAAATTTGAAAGAATTGAGGTATGTTTTTTATTGTTTGTTTGTAGTTTTCAATATTTATATTATTTACGGTAATGTCATAATGCTTTTCAGATCTGAAAAGAATTGTTATTTGAAGGAATTAGCTCGAGACAATACTCAGATCCTTTTAAATGCTATTTGGGAATTGCCAACGGAAAGAGTTGACAATCATATTGTAGCAACTTTACCAAAACCAATGTACATATTGCCTCGGGAAAAACCTGTACCTAAACCCAAAGCTCTTACCAAATGGCAACAGTTTGCTAAAGACAAAGGAATTAAAACAACGAAGAAGACTAAGCTCACATGGGATGATATTTTGAAGGTAAATATTTAAACCGGATTCTCAGTTTACTCGTGTGTCTGTTGCTTCATGGATTTTTCGGAGACAAATCCATTACATGACGTACGCACAAAGTAATTCTTGTTGTTTGAATTCCATGATTCTTTCCTTTTTAGAAATGGGTTCCGAGGTTTGGTTATAAAAAGGCAAAAGCCGAAAAAGAGAAAGATTGGATTATTGAAGTTCCTGGTAATGTCGACCCCATGACCGATATGTTTGAAAAAAAAAGTACTATAAAACAGGAAAAGGTATTACTTCTATTTCATAACTAAAAATTTGTGATTATTAACTTTTTATTTTGTTTCTTAATATGTGTTATTCTATGTTTGTAGGTCTCCAAAAATGAATTCCAGAGGTTAAGAAATATTGCGAAAGCAAGAAATATTAAAGTTCCGTCTATGGGTCTTCCTCCCACTCCGAAACCTACTTCAAAACAGGTAGATACCTGACATGTATTGACAATATTGATACCCTGAAATAATATCGTATATATATTAGAGCTACATTTCTGTTGAGGCCGAGCGACGTGGGCCTCGACTATTCCGCGTCTAAGGACGATATACACCGGGGTATTCGTGGCTGTAGCAAGGTACGCTGCATCGCCCCACGAAATTTTGTTGCAAGCCCAGAGAGCTGCCCTTTTAAGGGTTACAAGAGCATATCGAACTGTCTCTACGGCGGCGTTACAGGTACTAGCCGGATTTTGTGTATCCATTACAAGATGTATTCATTACATCGGCAGTTATTAGGGTATTTGAGTCAACCACTCCTCTGGTCTGGTTCCGCTTCGACCGATTGCGCGGAATATTAATAGATGTCATCCTTATGGGGTTTTGAATTTAAATATAAATTTTCATGTCGATATATTCATTACATTGGCAGTTATAAGGACTCCTTCGACTGATTCCGCTGAAAATGAATGTGTTTTCCTCATAAGGCTTTGAACCCAAGTATGTTTCGTGTCAATGTATTCATTACAATGGTAGTTTTAGAGTTTTTGTGTTAAGCCTCCCCCTAATTCTCCTTTTTTCTGGCCGATTTGGCTAGAATTCAATAGATGTCGTCCTTAGATGGTTCTGGATACACATATTAATTTATGTCCATCACTCATTATCACAGCTTCATGTCTATCACTCATCACCACAGTTTCATGACCATAACTCATTATTACAGCTTCATGTCCATCACTCATTACCACAGTTTCATGACCATCACTCATTATCACAGCTTCGTGTCGCATCAATTAATTACAATGTTTTATTTGTGTAGCTCAACACTGCTGTTCAAGTGGCAAATATTTCAACAGCATCTCTAGGAAAATTTCAACCAAGGCTAAGCAAAGAGAAGTCTCTCAGTAAGGCTTCCGTTCTTCAGAAAAAGAAGAGGAAGCTTCCTGCTCCGGTTTGTTTTTATAGTTTATTTATTAATTTTTTTTTTTTTTAAATTTAATTCACCTCGACTGCTGTGATGTCACCAGTAATGTTTGGTTCTTTCAAAAGTTCTGTGTTTTTTTTTTTATAAAGGAATGTTTATTTTGACTGTAGCGTCTTTGTTATGATTCTAATTCCAATGCGACCTTTGCTAATGTAAACAACATTAGTGGAATAGACAATATGTCCGCGTTCCTCAACTTAGAAGTTGTAAACAACATTATTTACTATCTGTGAAAACAGTATAATATTTTAATCCAGTCAGTGCTAAACGTTCTAACTAATTTATTAAAATGGTTTGTATTGAAGTTCAAATTCGGTCGATTTTACTTTATCAGTTTAAACTCGGCTTAAAAGCTACTGTGGCCGCTCGAAAAATATGCTCCGTGTTTGGTGAGAAGGCTGTCTCTGAGCGTAAAGCTCAATTTTGGTTTTTCAAATTTCGTCAAGGCGACGAAACGCTCGAAGACGGGGCTCGTCCTTGAAGACCTCAAGTTGCCGAAGAACGGCAAGTTTGGGAATTAATAGAGTCGGATCCACGTTAAACATGTTCGGAAGTAGGTAACACGAGTAGATATTTCAGAAGCAAAAGCCTGGAGATACCTACATACATCAAATGGGAAAAATAAAAAAGCATGACAAATGGATTCCTCACAAGTTGTCGGATGCCAATAACATGATTCGATTAACAACATCTTCATCTCTAGCTTCTCGATTAAAAAATGATCCAATTTTAGACAGAATAATCACTTGTGATGAAAAATGGGTATTATACAATAATGTTAGGCGGGATTATCAATGGCTCTCAGCTGATGAAGAACCAATAAAATTTCCAAAACCTGATCTTCACCCGAAAAAGATGTTATTGGTTGTTTTCTGGACAGGCAAAGGCGTCGTGCACTATGAGCTCCTAAATCAGGGGCAAACCATCTCTGCAGAGGTCTACTGCACGATATTAGACCGCTGTCAGTCTAAACTTAAAATATTCTATCCAGGACCAGTAAATAGAAAAGGACCCTTGCTCCTTCAGGACAATGGTCGGTTGCTCCTTCAGGACAATGGTTGGCCACATACGGCAAGGTTGACCAGGGATACATTGATAGAGATTGGATGGGAATCTTAACCCCACCCGCCATATTCCCCAGACCAATCCCCCACCTTTCAGATCTCTGGACAGTAGCCTCAGGCAGAAACGTTTTGATAACCGGCAATGCCTAGAATCAGAGTTGAATAAGTTTTTCGACAGCAGAAATCCATCGTTAAAAAAAAAAAGTATATTTTGTTGATTGTAATGGCGATTATTTTGATGAATACAATGATTTTATATATATTACTCTCTTTAATTTTTAATTACCTAAAAAACGACTGAACTTTTGAAAGGACCCGATATATATGTCCGAATACATTTCTGCGCTCTGTGTCGTTAAAGTGGAAAGCTAATAAAATAAACACAAACAAACAACTTGTTTAACTTTTATATTGTTTAATTCCACAAAATGTATACATAAAGTGTACCGGCTTCGAAATGAGTCATCATGAACAAGGTGTTAATAAATAACATAGACTAGATTTTGAAAAATAATATAATTATATTTCATTTCAAATACAAGGGCCAGTCGGCGTAGTTAAAAGGAAAAACAAAAATAAACAAAGTTAACTCTCCTGATGTGGAGGGGTGAATGTGGAAGATGGGCTGATGAACTGATCTCCAAACAAGGCCGAGAAGATCTGGGAGTAGGCTGAGGACGCCGTCACACCAGATGAGCCAAGTACCAGACTTCAGAGGTCCACGGAAAGGCGATCCGGGTTGACGAGAGAAGTTGGTGGCCTTGAGGAGTGCCCTAATGTCAACAGGCTGAAGGACCATGGAAGACTAGCTGTCCAACACTGACCAGCGGTCATAACACGAACTATTCCCCACTCCCCCACATTCATAGGCTCCTCCCATAAATTGTTAATATGATGTAATATAAACATAAGAATAAATTACATGAGTAATATTGACCATAGTTATTATGATAATAATATTAATAATTATTAGAATAATTAATGAAAGAAAACTTAAGAAAAAATACCTCTACAAAAATCAAAAATTAATTAAATGTTGCGCTAACATAACCGCCCACCAAATTTTATATGAAAAAAAAAATTTAAAGAAATTACTTCTCTGAGTCACCCGATTGGGGAATCAGTGGCACACACTTAGATAGGGGACGTTTAAAAATACCCTTAAGAGTATGAACACTTACAACCCTAACAATTCCGTCGGGACCTGGGAAGACGTCAGTTATTCTTCCGCGAGGCCATTGAGCAGGTGAGGAATGTTTGTCCCAAAGAAGAACCAAATCACCGACATGAGGATGGTAAGTAGTTCTAAACCATTTTGGTCGTTGTTGGAGAGTTGTAAGATATTCATTCCTCCATCGTTGCCAATAGTGTTGAACTCTTTGTTGTACGAGTTGCCATCTGGTGAGTCGATTCTCAGGACTGTCCGTAAAGTCGACTTCTGGTCTCGTTGTTAGAGCTGTCCCAATCAAGAAATGACCTGGAGTAAGAATGTCTAGATCAGTAGGATCTGATGTTAAGGCACAAAGAGGTCTTGAGTTTAGAATCGCTTCAATCCTTGCGAACAAGGTGGTGAGCTCTTCGAAAGTGAAAGCTGTATCATTGAGAACGCGTTTAAAATGACTCTTCACGCACTTGACGCCGGCTTCCCAGATACCTCCGAAATTGGGTGAGTAAGGAGGGTTAAAAACCCATTCCACACCTCTCGTCAGTAGATGGGAAGACAAATCCTCTTGGACAGATTTTTTATGTAACCATTTCTGCATGTCAGAGAGATGCCTTGCCGCTCCGACAAAGTTGCTGCCACAATCTGACAGAATTTTAGTAGGGAGCCCTCTTCGTGAAATGAATCTATCGAGCGTGGCCATGAAGGACGCTGTCGAAAGATCAGATACCAGTTCCAAATGAAGAGCCTTAGTAGTCATACATACAAACAGACATAAATATGATTTGCTAACAGGCGCATTTCTTCTCCGAGACTCCCTGATAGAAAATGGGCCGGCAAAATCGACGCCAACATTAATAAAAGTTCGGCCAGTTTCAAAACGACACGTAGGCAAACTGCCCATCAGAGCCTCAGCTGGCTTTGCTGAAAACTTATAACAAATGTCACATCTAAATAACTCTTGTCTGATTAAACGCCTTGCTGAGAGGATCCAGAAACGTTGACGTATCAAGGCATGGAGTTGATTTAGACCAGCATGCAAATACAAGTGGTGATAGTGACGTATTATAAGTCTAGAGAGGTGGGAATGATGAGGTAGGATGATAGGGTGCTTCATACCTTCAGGAAGAGGTGATTGTTGAAGACGACCGCCCACCCTCAAAAGTCCCAAGGGATCCAAGAATGGAGTCAGACCTCGGAGATTAGTGGAGGCATAGTCCTCGTCGCCACTGTGTATAGCGTTAGGTAAATAACAATTTTGGATAAGACGGATACAGGTTGTCTCCGCCGCGTTCAATTCTCTTAATGTCAAAGGTCCACACAGATTGGAGTTGCGGGCATTCTGGATGAATCGCCGCACATACGATACCGTCCTGAGAAGCTTCATAAATGATGAGAAGTTTTCGATCCATGACACAAGGTCAGGGACGACCTTTGAACTGAGAGTAGCAATTATACCGCCCCTAAGCTCGGGCAAAACTGTTGTCCGGCTACAAAATCTTTCGATCTTTGGCCAGTCATGGACGGGAAGTTGTAGCCAAGACGGTCCGTTCCACCATAGATCACTACGTAAAATCTGAGATGGGCGGAGACCCCGTGAGGCAGCGTCAGCTGGATTGTCCAATGTGCCCACGTGACGCCAGGACACCTCAGGAATTAACTGTAAAATTTCTACAATACGGTTGGCCACAAAGGTTTTCAATAAATGAGGTGGAGTATGTAGCCAACCTAACACAATAGCGGAATCCGTAAAGAAGAATATTTGATTTATCGAAATTCTGTCTCGAAATTTTTTCAGAGAGCTGAATAATTTTGCAAGAAGAAGAGCACCACAAAGCTCAAGCTTTGGGATAGAGAGCGGTTTTATAGGAGCCAGCTTAGATTTTGCTTTCAAGAGAAAAATTTGAACATTGTCATCCGTTACCGTTCTAATATAAATGATGGCCGAGAATCCCTTCTCTGAAGCGTCGCAGAAACCGACGAACTGGCAATCGTTACTGTGTTTCACCGGGATGAAACGTGATAAACGGATGGACACCAATTGGGGAACTTCCATCATAAAATTTTCCCAGTCAAGTTTGACCTCAGTTGGCAGAGGATCGTCCCAGCCGAGACCTAATTTCCAAATATTTTGCAACATAAGCTTGGCCAAAAATATCACCGGTGTTAAATAACCTAGAGGATCGAAGATACGCGCAATTGCAGATAGAACACCACGTTTAGTGCACTGAGGACGTGGGGTGGTGATATTATATGAGAACTCATCTGACTGAGCATTCCACTGGACCCCTAACACCTTAAAAACACAATCTTCTCCCTTCGAAAGTGAAATAGACCTTTCATGAAACTTCTCTGGAACTGCCTTGAGCACACTCTCTGAATTGCTGGCCCACTTACGAAGCTCGAAATTACCCTTCATGAGTAAATCAATTAGTTGTTGTTGAAGGCTGAGGGCTTCATCGATACTTGATGCCCCAGTTATGATATCATCCATATATACGTCCTCGCGTAACACTTTGGACGCATGGATGAAATGATGACCTTCATCCAGAGTGAGTTGTTTAAGAACGCGAAGAGCCAAGTAGGGGGAGCAGGACATCCCGTAAGTCAAGGTGCACAATTCATATTCTTTAACGTCATCAGCAGGATCCGATCTCCAGTAAATATGTTGATAAAGACGATCCGGTTCATTGATAAGGATTTGGCGGTACATCTTACAGATATCCGTCACAAACACAATACGATGAAGTCTAAAATTAAGCATGATGTCCGCAATATCAAGTTGAAGTTTCGGTCCAACAAAAAGATGTTGATTTAGAGAGCCGGTAGAAATCGACGACGACATGGACGCATCAAAGACCGCTCTCAACTTAGTTGTTGAGCTAGTCTCTTTTAAAATGCCATGATGGGGAATTATGTATTTCCCAGGAGAGGAAGCGATTTCCATGTGTCCCAGAGAGAGATACTCTTCCATAAAAGTGATATATTCCCGTCTCAATGTGGGATTTCTCAACAATTTCTTTTCCAAGTTGTAGAACCGCTTCAACGCTTGCGATCTTGAATCACTTAATAATGGTGAAGGAGATTTAAATGGAAGAGCAACAACGTACCTCCCTGAAGTCAAACGACGATGAGTCCGGGCAAAATGTTCTTCGCAAAGTTCCTCTTCCGGATCGGCCACAACTCCAATGCTAGGTTCCTCCAATTCCCAGAATCGTTCAAGTTGACGGTGAATAAAGGGAATCGTCGTGAGGGTCAAAACCGATGGCCTGGGGAAGGACTCAAAATCAACTGAATAGGCACCAGTAACAATCCAGCCAAGAGATGTTTTAATGGTGGCTAAATCTGTACCGATAATAGGGATGGGTCTACCTTCCAATATTTTATAGTAAATATCGGCACCTAAAAGGCAGTCGATAGGACGAGGCAGTCCAAAATTCAAATCGGCTAATTTGATCGAAGGGTTAATTTTTCTGATTATAATTTCCGGAACTGCAATAGATGGAAGATCCGACGTTATTTTGGTGACAACTGTGGCGCGGACACCTAGTAGAGGGGCTTTACGATGAATAGATTTCATCTCAAAAAATGTAGTTCCTAAGGACGGAACACTAAGGTCCCCGACAGAACTTATCTGATGGGAATCATTCGCCACCGTCAAGCGGAGTCGCCGAGCACAGTCTGAAGTCACCAATGAGGATTGAGCTCCCGAATCAATGAGAGCACGAATGGGATGAAAACATCCTCGAACATCTGTTATGAAAACAGTAGCAGTACTAAGAAGTATTTGTTGAGCTGGAACATCAAAAGAATTACCACGAAAGGTAAGAATCGATTTCGAAGTTCCTGAAGGCGTCCCCATAGATGGAGGCCTAGTATCTTCAACGAGGGTGTTTGTTGAAAAATGAAGTAAGGAATGGTGAAGAGATTGGCAAATGAGACATCTAATTTTAAATTTGCATTCGTCGGTAGTATGACCCGAAGTTAAATGATATTTACATCCCTTGAAGGTTTTTACAAAGTGGAAGCGTTGCGACGGCGACAGATTCAAAAAATTGGGACATTTGGTCAAATCATGACCAGACAATTTACAGTATGGACACTTTGAAGTGCGCACATCCGATGGTTTCGAAGCTCTCTTGGTCGTCAAAAACACAGAAGAAGATTTATTATGGGTCTTCGTTGCCTTCGGGCAAGACAACTTACCGGGTTTGCTGGAAGACAGCTTCAGAATTTGCTGTCTGTTTCTGACAAACTCCAGAAGATCGTTGCATCGCGGAAATTCTTCCTTAACATGCTTGGATTCGAACATTTCCCTTGTTCTCTGGTCCAGACATTGAATAGCAAGATGAAACAAGATAAATTCCGCTTCATGAGGAATTTTTAGAAGTTGAAAAGCTTCCATACTGTCACCCACATGAGATAAAAATAATTTATAATTTTCGGAAACCTCTGGGTGAGATTTAAATGAGAGAAGTTTGTCCAAGAAGGCTGTAGCTAAGAAACGCTTCTTATCGTAGCGAGCCATCAAAGTCTTCCAGGCTAGGTCATAATTAGCCTCCGTCACAGGTATGGACTTTAAAAGGGATCGAGCCTCACCATTCAGACTAGAAATTAAATAATAAAATTTATCAGTTTTAGACAGTGACGGTTCATCGTGAATTAAAGAAATGAAAACATCTTTGAAATGCGGCCAATCTGTCAATTCGCCTGAAAAATTTGGAATATTAATTTTTGGGAGGCGCGACCTGGTGTCGTTGATAACAGAAATATTTTGAGCTGCTCGTTCTCGAGCTGGCCTGGGAGGCGGACAAAGCTCCATATGAATCATAAGGATCTCATAGATATAACGTTTCGAGTTCGATAAAATCAAAGAATCTCTATCCGTGGGATAATCCTCGCCTTTCTGAGCATTTACAAAGTATGTTTCCAACGCTTCATTTGTAAAGTTTAATTCACTTCGAAGATTTGAAAGATCGGAGAACATCGCTTGAAATAGATTCGTTTGACTGTTATCTACCTTAGCTGCACGGCCTTGTTCTCGAATAGATTTAATATCTTGACATAAAGAATAAAGTTTGCGTCTTAATATTATTGTCCGAGAATCGGAGAAAGCAGCAACATTAACATCCGCTTCCTCACTTGCCATGATTAAAAGAAAATGAAAATTGAAAATGAAACGAAGTATTTCTAAGAAAATGAAATTAAAATAATAAATATATCTGAAGTTGAAATTAAGAAAAGAAGCTAGAGTGAATATAAACAAACATTGAACCTTCTAGTAGAATCAAAACAAATACAAGAACCTAAATGAGTGCCACTGAAAATATTAGGTTGAAAAATATATATTTATGTATTTAAACACAAGAAAATGATAGACTATAAACTATTTAAAAAATAGATTATAATATAAGAAGAGTCTATCAACATAAAAATAAAAATAGAAATCCACTGATTAATGGATAGAAGAATGTTATTTACCTTGATATGACCTATTTCCAGATCATAATAATAACATCTGATTACTATCATAAATGATAACACGAAGGTTATAGGCAGGTATGTGGTGCGCAATAACAAGAAAATAGCTAGATGTACAAAAATAGGATTAAATCCAAAGTAGGATTAGAATACATCTTTGAACAAAATTCAAATACATATTTTAACAAATATATATGTTCCTGGCCGGAATCACCAAATTCTATGTTAATAAATAACATAGACTAGATTTTGAAAAATAATATAATTATATTTCATTTCAAATACAAGGGCCAGTCGGCGTAGTTAAAAGGAAAAACAAAAATAAACAAAGTTAACTCTCCTGATGTGGAGGGGTGAATGTGGAAGATGGGCTGATGAACTGATCTCCAAACAAGGCCGAGAAGATCTGGGAGTAGGCTGAGGACGCCGTCACACCAGATGAGCCAAGTACCAGACTTCAGAGGTCCACGGAAAGGCGATCCGGGTTGACGAGAGAAGTTGGTGGCCTTGAGGAGTGCCCTAATGTCAACAGGCTGAAGGACCATGGAAGACTAGCTGTCCAACACTGACCAGCGGTCATAACACGAACTATTCCCCACTCCCCCACATTCATAGGCTCCTCCCATAAATTGTTAATATGATGTAATATAAACATAAGAATAAATTACATGAGTAATATTGACCATAGTTATTATGATAATAATATTAATAATTATTAGAATAATTAATGAAAGAAAACTTAAGAAAAAATACCTCTACAAAAATCAAAAATTAATTAAATGTTGCGCTAACACAAGGTCACTTTTGAACGTTATGCTGACGATGGTTTAAGCCGAAACCGGTACACTTTTTGTATGTATTTTAATGGAATTAGACAATATTAAAGTTAAACAAGTTCCTTATTTTTATTTATTTTGGTAATATGCAATACAAGAAGTCGATGAGGCTTGTGGTCGATAAAAACAAACTTGTAGAATATCTGCCAAGCTTTCGGCACTGAGTGTGCCTTCTTCAAGGCCTGTGTTCACATTATATACATTATCGGTGAGTTTATATGTACTAGAATTGAGTAAAAATATGTCACTAAAACTAAATGTGACATGAGCAGCAGAATAACATTCAAATTATTTACACCAAAACAAACTAAAATATTATAGTTAGTTATTATGACTCATGCCCGGGCTTCAACTACGAGGTCATATCGCCTACTACCAGAGCGCTCTTTCGTCTCTCTGGTGGACATGAGCACGACTCTTACTGTGGGAGTCCTAAATTTTGCCTACCCTAAATTTTTATTCACCTAGGGCAGGGGTCTTTAACGAGTACCTGACATCGTTCAGGGTCAGGACCATCGCTTGGCCCTGTATCTTTAATTATGTCCAGGATTCTGCTACAGGTTCCATCCATTACCTGCTTCGGTTCCCTTATGGCAGACCCGAAGCAGTAAAATCTTGTGCTTTCTAGTGCCCCGCACTGGCTTAGAAGATATAATCCGGACTCACCAATCGCCACATTTCCTGCACAGAGGGCTTCTAGCGATGCCCATATTGCGCAGGTGTTTGTTCATATTACAGTGTCCTTTGATCAGCCCTGTCATAGCTCCTAGATCCATTCTGCTCATATTCAGGAGCTCTCGGCTCCTTTTCTCTGAGGGTTCCGCTACAAAGAGTTTTGAATGTCTTTGCTTTGGGACCCCTCTCCAGAACTGGATGTGATTCCTGGTCAGCCAAGCATTTATTGCCCCTCTTGCGGTGCTCTTAGAGATTCCGAAGAAGTTTTCTGGTCCTATAGGTTCTTAGTCAGCTCCTGACCGGGCCAGTTGATCAGTCCTTTCGTTGCCCTCAAACTCCTGATGCCCTGGCACCCATGTCAACTTCACTCTATTTTGGTTCATCAAGGACTCCAGTGCTTGAAGGCATTCCAGGACAATTTTGGAATCTTCCATACTCTTGATAATTTCTGCAGTATTTTCAATGATTTAAGCAAACAAGATATATTGAAAAATTCTCTTACAAATAATATTTGTTCAATTTATTTTTTCATATGACCAAAGTCATCCCCATCCATAAAAACTGTCCTACCCACATTTTATCTAACTACAGACCTATTTCCATGCTGAATACAATCTACAAAATACTAGAAAATGTGTTAAACATGTATTAACGCAATACGTTTCTGATAACCAGTTGCTCTCCTGCAGACAATTCGGTTTTCAGCCGGGTAAAAAAACGAGTGACGCATTACTGGAAGTCATCTCCACAGTCACAGCCGGACTCAACGAGGGAGAGAAATGAGTCTTTCTCGACCTCGCTAAAGCCTTCGACTCTATTGATAGGGACATTCTAATTCAGAAACTGGAACAAATAGGGATAACGGGGACTGTATTAAGATGGTTCGAATCATATCTAACAGAACACAATAGGTCTCAGTTGAGGGTGTGGAGAGTGACACGAAACAGATAGACTATGGGGTCATCCAAGGTAGTACCTTGGGTCCTGTTCTATTTCTCATCTACATAAACGAGATAACAGTATACGAACCGAAGGAGGGTAGGATATTGTTATTTGCAGATGATACTGTGGTGTTGTACCGTGGACGGTCCTGGCGTGAGGTGTTCGAATACGCTGAGCTTCACTTAAAGGACATACTTGGGTGGATTTGTTCTAACTCTCTCACACTTAACGTAACAAAATGCAAATACGTAACATTTTCGCTGACATCCATCAACCCTGAATATCCCTTAAAAATCCATAAATGTGACTCCACCCTCTGCTGTTCCTGCCTACCTCTCGAAAGGATCTCACTATATAAGTATCTAGGAGTCTGGGTAGACACTAGATTAAATTGGGCCTTTCACATCCAGCAAATAACAAGGAAAGTAAGGAGTATGCTTTTTGCATTTAGAACCCTGCGGGAAGTCTTACCTGTCAAGGATCTAAAAAATATCTATCATGCATACATAGGTTCAATGTTAGACTATGGGATCATGGCCTGGGGCGGTTCAAGAGCTTCAGCTGTAAAGCCGCTGGTGACCGCCCAAAAACTAGTTATAAAGACCATTTTGAAAGTCCCTGCTACATTTCCTATTACACAAGTTTTTCCTGTTTTCCTCGTTCTCCCGATCCGGCATATATACCTCAAAAACCTCCTTAGACAGCTTTTCCTAAATTCTTCATCTACTCTCTGTTCTGTTCCTCACCGATACCCGACACGAACCCCTCACTCCACCAGTACTATCGTACACAGACCACTCACCACTTGGACGACCAAACAGACACCGTTTATTATAACAACTCTTTTCAATAATTTGCCCAAAGATATAAAACTAGAAATATAAAACCGGAGAGGTTCTCTGAGCAGGTACATGACTAGAGTCATGGAGTGGGTCACCGGACTGAGCTCTGATCAGGTTGAGTCCTTATTAAGTTCTCTCTACTCTGACTAGCACGACGCTCTGTTCTGCTCTCTTCTCTCCCTGCCCTGCCAAGATCCGCCCTATGTATGCTTTTGTACTCTGCCAACTTCATGTTCACTTGTCTTGTCTCTCACTCGATTAAAATTCAATGCCAGGTCTCCGGGTTGTCAGGTTCATTCCATCAGCACTTCATTATTCATCAATTTTTATTTTACTTGTCTTCTATATTACGAGAATATTTCTTATTTTAGTCTCTTTTTCTTTCTCATTTATTTATTTTTATTATTTTTTTTTTTAATTATTATTTTATTTTTTATTTTTATTATTTTTTACTAAAGATACTATTTTTTATTTATTTTTGTCTTTTTCTTTTTTTGTATTTCTTCTCTCTATACTATGTTAAATTTTTAACAGTGATTGTACAGTCCTTCACTAGCTGACTGCTCCCCCTCCCACACTCAGACTCCGTCTTCTGGGAGGAGGTAGCCTATTTATCTTGTAATGTTTATCTTTTATTTTGTAATTATCTAAAGGCATTAAATAAATTTAAAAAAAAAATCCATTATATGCTTTATGTATTTTCATAACACATAATCTTATTTTCATTGTCGCTTCTTTGATTCTCTCTCTCTCTTTAGACACAAGATGAAGAACATAAAAGAAATCTAAAACTTTTGGATTCTGTGTTGAATAAGAGGCCTAAACTGAACTTGGATAAGGCTGTCAATCGTGAAATATTTCATGAACAGCAAGCGTAAGTGTCACATTATTATTTTTTATTTTGCAATTAAAAAAATCCTGCCCCCCAGTTGTTGGGGGGGGGGGGGCTCAGTGTAGTGCGTATCTTATATTAGTTACCTATCATTAATTAATGAATTTTTAGTTAGTTATTATGACTCTTGTCCGGGATTTAACTACAATGTCATATCGCCTACTAACAGAGCGCTCTTTCGTCACTCTGGTGGACATGAGCCCGACTCTTACTGTGGGATTCCTAAATTTTGCCTACCCTAAATTTTTATTCAGCTAGGGCAGGGTTTAACGAGTACCTGACATCATACAGGCTCGGGACCATCGCTTAACGTCTCATGCTTAAGTTTATTTTTCCTTCCAGATAAAATAAACTGAGGGCCTCGGTCTCGTGTCGAACTCACAATCTTGAGCTCAGAAGGCAAGCACGCATACCACTGAGCTACCGGCGCCCTCTAATGAATTTTTATTTAAGTGCACTGACAAAGACTAGTGAGTCTGGTCAATCTCTTACAACTTAAGATTACCCTACTTCTAACAATTTATTTTTTGCTTTCGTGTTTCCTAAAAAATCTTTTATGTACAGTTTAAAATATTTTTTTGATAATTTATTGTTATTTACTTAATTTTGACTTTTTTGAACTGAACGTTAATTTATACGTATGTTTTTTAAAAATGTTGTCCATGGAGTACTTTCGGTATTGCTATCATATATTTTATACTATTTGTGAAAATAAGTAACATCAAAAAAAAAAAAAAATCTCTGCAAAAAATGTCAAGTATTGTATGTAATATATGGGGACTTATGATATTGTTTTTTTTTTTAAGTGTTTCAGAGATGAAAAGTGAACGACGGCAAAATAGTAAGAGTGAACGAGGTAGGCACAAAGGTGCCAAAAAACCTAAAGCAGGGAAAGGGAACCGGCAGTTTAAAGGCGATCGAATTGGAGGACGAAAAAGAAGATGATTTTTTTTTTTATATGTTATACATTTTAAATAAATTATTTTATGTATACAAATTCTTATGAAATGTAATTACAATAATATAAGGAACATTTAAAATTACGTTGTTTGTTGTTTTTTATGATATTAAAATGTACACCGTTTCCAAAAATTTGTTGTAACAGCGGTTCCATTCTGAAAGTGTTGATCTGGAGACGTCCAGGTTAATAAATAATCCGGTTTGGTCTTGAACTTCATTCAATTAATGATTTTTTGACATCAGACGTTTCGGCGTACTTGCCGGCTTCATAGATGTACAGGGTGTCCCAGCATGGAGGTAAAAAACTTTGAGGTCTTAAAGAAAATTTAATTTTGAACAAAAACTTTCCTATAAACATAGGTCCGATTCGGAACAGTTTCAGAAATATTCAACATCTTCCAATTTTTGTACTTGCACTATTTTTTTTTGCATAAAATCTCTTATTTCTCCTTAAGTATAAGAGCTAACACAAAGTTAATTATACCATCATAAAGAGCGGTAAATTAGCTTTAAAATAAGTTCACTTTATTATTACAATTACAAGAATTTGACAGTTTATAGGCAGCATAAACAGAAGGACTGTGTAATTCGGAAATTCTTTGGCAAACTAGCTCACGTTTTTTCACAAAATTGTCCTTATTGTATATCTTAATTTTTATTTATAAAACTTGTGCATTTAATAAGCTTTCAAACGATAAAACATTATATTACATGAGCCTTATACTTGTGTAGCAATATTATGGTTTAATGATTTTAGTGAAAAAAGAAGGTAATGTAAATGACATGTCTCATAATCCATACAGTGTTTACAATGAATTGAGGATTACTATGTGTATGTATCAAGACATAAACCCATAGTTAGTTATTATGACTCATGCCCGGGCTTTAACTACAAGGGGGCATATCGCCTACTACCAGAGCTCTCTTTCCTCGCTCTGGTGGACATAAGTCCGACTCTACTATGGAAGTCCTACATTTTGCACACCCTAAATTTATATTAATCTAGGGTAGAGGGCTTTAACGAGTACCTAAAATCGTACGGGCTCGGGACGCCTTGCATTAGTTTGTTTTACTTCCCAGATAAAATAAAATAAGGGCCTCGACCGTGTTTTGAACCCGCGATCTTGAGCTCTGTAAGCAAGCAAGCATACCACTGAGCTACCGCCCTCCAGAAACTGCATAGTATGAGGATTCAGAAGTCATTTAGCATTCACAGAAAACCGACTACAACAGACACGGTAATACACCCATCTTCTAACTGTCCTTCCAGTTACAAATACGCGGCCTTTTATTCCATGTTCCACAGAGCCTACTCAATTCCAATGACCCAACAATCAAAAGATAAAGAACTTAAGATTATTAAGGAAATAGCCGAAAACAATAGCTACCCACAAAAAACAATAAATAAAATTGAAAAGAAGGTCAAAAATCATAATTTTAGGAACAAACTGACCAAATTAGAAACACAAAATAAAGTTTATAATAAATGGGTCAGCTTAACTTACCACGGAAAAATTTCAGAAAAAATAGGTAAAGAGTTGAAAAAAGAAGGTTTCAATATCGGGTTTAAAACTATCAATCCCATAAGCCAGTGCTTAGAGAGAGGTAGGGACAAAACAGATATTGAAATTAAAAGCGGTGTTTATAGTCTAGAATGTGCGACGTGCAGTTAATTATACATTGGACAGACAGGACGTCGTTTTAGGGAAAGAATTAAAGAACACACGGCCGAAATAAAGAACCGAGGAAACCGTTCTACATTCGCGCACATAATTGACAATAGCCACACTTTCGACCCATCTACAGGCATCAAATATCTCCATTATTGCCCAAAAAGCAGGCTACTTAATAGCTTAGAACAATTAGAAATAAATAAAGCTAACAAAAGGAACATTTGTATGAATGACCAAATTTATTTCAACTATTCCCCTTTGTTAACACCCTAAACCAGTTCTGTTTCCACATATATGTTTGTATTATCTGTTATTAATATTTGGTTCCACATATATGTTTCAAGTTATCTAAATCTTAATATTATTATTAATTTTATTTCTATTTTTATTATTTACCTGTATTTGTACTTATTTATTTGTTATTTTTCCACGTATTAGTCTAGTGACATTGTTTTATGTAAATTTAGAACTAGGTTTTGTTAAGAAATATTTCATGAGTTAGCTAACGGTACAGCCGGGGGACTCCCAAGTTTTAATAGCACCCTTTGACCTGAGATGTATTTGAAGGGTCGCTCTCTGCAAACTGACTTAGTTCATAACTAGACCTGACGATGGTATAAAGCCGAAACCGGTAGTTATATATGTATATATATCTTTAGTGGAATAGACAATATTTCAAAAATAAGTTTGTTTTATTTATTTATTACAAGTTTCCACAATATGTCCGCGTTTCTCAACAAGGATTCAGAAGTCTCTGAACAAGGCACCTACTCATGTTCAATTTTCAAATCAGAGGGTCGAAAATGATGAAATCCCGGTGAAAACTGAACATCAAATTTCTTACCGATTACATAACTTTCTCTATACTTTCATATAGCTGAGGTATATACATATAGTAATCCTCAATTCATCGTAAACTGTATAGATTATGAGACATGTCATTTACTTTTACCTTCTTTTTTCACTAAAACCATAATATTGCTACACAAGTATAAGGCTCATGTAATATAATGTTTTATTGTTTGAAAGCTTATTAAATGCACAAGTTTTATAAATAAAAATTAAGATATACAATAAGGACAATTTTTTGAAAAAACGTGAGCTACAGTTTGCCAAAGAATTTCTGAATTACACAGTCCTTCGGTTTATGCTGCCTATAAACTGTCAAATTCTTGTAATTGTAATAATAAAGTGGACTTATTTTAAAGCTAATTTACCGCTATTTATGAAGGTATAATTAACTTTGTGTTAGCTCTTATACTTAAGGAGGAATAAGAGATTTTATGCAAAAAAAATAGTGCTAAGTACAAAAATTGGAAGATGTTGTATTAGTTTTAAGAATGTTTTGAAAAACTATTATTCAAGAAACGGTATAGTATAATACATAATACCAAGGGAACATACATTTTTTGTGCTCTCCAATATTTTTGTTACAAAAATATTTTGTGTGAACTTTATAGTTTAAAATATGTTCTTATTTGTTGTTTAAAGAGTTCATTTATATATTATTATAGTGTGTCCACCAAGTTCGTGAGTACAAATCAATTTAATACATAAATACAAAGCAACAAAACGAGCATACCGCCGGATAAACGGCCCAACTTGGGAGAATTAAATCTCCAGTAGAACCGTTGTCTGTCAATATACAGCTTCTCCCGAAGTTCCTAATAATTTCTCGTGAAGACGAGGGCAATCTTAGCAACATCTCTCCTTTCTTAGTAAATAAATCTATAATAAGTGTAGCAGGCGATGTGAAAAGCATTAAAAAACTTGGAGACGGAACCATTCTAATTGAAACTCTCAATAGCAATCAATCGAGGAGATTACTGAAAGTTGAAGAACTATTCAATAAAATAAAAGTTGAACCATACAAAAAACTTAATTATAGTAAGGGTGTAGTCCGTTGCCGCGATTTCGATTTCCTGGAGCCAGAAGAAATTTTATTAGAATTGAAAAGCGAAAATGTAATAGAAATAAAGAGAATCATCGTGAAGCGGGATAACACAGATACAAAAACAGACGACTATATTGTCACCTTTTGTATCCCAACAATCCCATTTCGCATAAGAGTTGGTTATTACAATATTCCGGTTAGACAGTTTTTCTTCAATCCCTTGAGATGCTATACTTTTCTGTCATTTGGGCACCCATCCTTCTCTTGTAAACGTGAAGCACTTTGTGCCAAATGTGGGGAAAAAAACACGAGGAACTCGAATGTAACAGACCTCTTAAATGTGTTAACTGTGAGGGGCCACATAATGCCTTCTACAAACAATGCCTAACTTTCATTTACGAAAAGGAAATTAAAAAAATTCAAGATAGTGAAAAAATCCCTTATGGTTTGGCGAAGAAAATGTATAATGAACGACAAAGTATTGTCTTTACTTGCCCATATTTATAACCAATTACCTATCAAACAGACAGATAAGAGTGAGAATTGGGAACTCATTATCTGCAAGAAGGCAAATGACCAATGGTATCCCACAGGGAAGCGTCCTTAGTTGCACAATGTTTGCAATAGCGATCGATAGTGTAGTATCTGCTATACTTAAAGGAATGAAAGCCTTCCTCTTTGTTGATGACCTCACTGTTCTGTACAGATACCGCAATACACGCAAGGTTCAAAATGACTTACAAAGGCTACTCCACAACCTTCACGATTGGTCTGAAAAACCCGGTCTAAGATTTTCAAAAGACAAAACTTGCTGTGTACACTTCTCTCGCAAGAAGCGTCCTAGCCCCAACCCAGCACTCGCTCTAGAAGGAGAACCACTAACTTTTAAAGATGAAGCCGCATTTCTTGGATTGATTGTGGACAAAAAACTTAACTGGTCCAGCCATATTAAATATTTGAAGAAAGAGTGCAACAAAAGACTCACTTTATTAAAGATTTTGGTCAATAAACAATGGGGACAGGGCCTCTCTCCTAAGAGTATACCAGAGTGTTGTGCGGTCAACATTGGACTACGCTAGTTTTATATATGGTTCAGCTTCAAAGCGTTATCTAAGCAGTTTGGATCCCGTACACCATGCTGGACTTCGACTTGCCACCGGGGCCTTTAGGACGAATCTCGTCGTCAGCCTTTGTGCCGAAACTGGGATTCCCCCTCTTCTGTTTCGCCGCCTTTGTTTAGCCTCCAGCTACATTGCGACTTTATCACTGAACGAATCCAACACTGCCTACAACTACGTTTTCAAACCGAAGTACCGCAGATTATATGAAGGAGCGCCGAATGCATCAGCTCCTCTGGGAATGAGGACAAGGCAATCCATATTAGATCTCATGGAAGTGCAGCCACGAAGTGCCCCTCCGGAGGAGCCATCATGGACGCATAGAAAACCCTTACTCCAATTAAATCTGCATCGGCTAAAGAAGTCGGAAACTAACAGTTACATCTATAAAACCGAATTTAATAAAATCCAGAGCCTACATCACAAATTTGAATTCTTGTACACTGATGGGTCCAAGAGTGGTGGAAACACTGGATTTGCTGTAGTTGCTAAAGGCGCTACAATAAAGCACAAATTACCATCATGGAGCAGTAGCTTCACTGCAGAACTGTGCGCTCTCTCTGCTGCACTCCATCATGTGATGTCCATGGATGGACAATCATTCATCGTCTCTTCAGACTCGATGGCAGCACTACAAGCAACCCAAGTATTGTACACTGATAATCCTCTCGTGAGTAGAATCCATAGATACACAGATTATATCTTATCTGAGGGCAAGTCAGTCATATTTATGTGGGTTCCATCACATGTAGGCATAGAAGGAAATGAACAAGCAGACCTTGCTACAAAAGAAGCCACAACTTCAGCTGCTGAATGTAATGAAATTTCTACAAAATCGGACCTCAAACAGATACTCCATGGTAAGGTTAAACTAGGTTGGACCAACATGTGGAACGAAATTGACGGCCGCAACAAATTAAAAAACATCAAAAAAGGGGTGGAACCATGGAAAACGTCCATCAGGGATAACCGACGAGAAGAAGTGACAGTGATGAGGCTACGTGTGGGTCACAGTCGGCTGAGCCACGGCCACCTGATAAGAAGAGAGGAAGCCAGGAAATGTGAAGTGTGTGAGGAGGAGCTGTCGGTGCGGCACATCCTGGAGGAGTGTCCACTCTATCAGGAGGAGCTGGCCAGGAGAGGCATCACCAGAGCACTACCAGCAGCCCTGGGCAACCACCGAGAGGCACTCCAGAGAACTAAAGACTTTTCTAGTGATACAAAACTAATGGACGAGCTATAATTCAAGCAAAAATGTTTAAGTAAACAATAATACTAAAAAAAAAACATAAATGTATATGGATGTATGTCTGTATATGTGTGTATGTGCATATGTATGAATATGCATCTGTCTTCATCTCAAAGTATTTAGATGCTTATGACTTAGATGTTGAGCATCTATAACCCTAATCCTAATCCCATAATACCAAGGCCTGTAAAATGAGCCCACATCTACCCTCATAACTATTGAGGATACTGTTGATTTGTAATCATTCAAAATAAGCTGATGTTTAGCTTATACAGCCTTTTTATTAGTGCGTAACTCTGAAAGGAACACTAAAAAAAAATCTGTATTTTTTGTGTTCTCACTTAGCACATCATATACACAGAAAATCATAGAAATCCAATAGGTCAAGATAATAACTTCTGGCCGATATGCCTCAGCATAAGGCCATAACTGAGATAAAAAAAAAAAAAAAAAAAAGATAATAACTGATTTGCCATGGAATGATCCAATAGCGGTTTTGGCATATCCTTGTTAGTCAATAATATTTCAAAACAGTATTAAACAGGTGTTCAAGAACCATCTAAATTTTCGTGTTATAATGTGTTATTAACTGTTTCGGACGAACATTCTTCCAGCAGCATTATTAAATCGGCATGACAGCTGTCACGAAAAAGACACTGTTTAAAAATATAAATCTTTACTTGGAAAGTGATACCCTTGAAAGATTTGTACTTAGTGTTAATGAAGTTCACGGATATTACTATAATTCGAGTTGTTTAAAAAATAAATGAAGAATACTCATACATGTATCATACAAATATTTATATAACAGAAACTAATGGCAGTGATAAACTGAATTAGTCAAGTTGCATTGTTTTCGTATTGCAAACACAACTTTATTGATGTACGACTACGTTTGCCTTGTGGCTGTCTTATGTCAGTTTAATTTCGTTCGTAAGTTCTCTTTTAATATAAAGTGCCAAAAAGTGTAGGATGAGTTATGGAAAAATTCCTCCAAGAGTAGAAAATATGATATCCCTTAAAGTGGGTAACATAACCTATAGAACGACCTGTGATGATTTAAAATATATTTTCGGTAAATATGGACAAGTTGGTGATGTGTATATACCCAAAGACAGATTCACAAGAGAAAGCCGAGGTTTTGCCTTTGTAAGGTTAGTGCTTTACTTAGTTATATTTTTGAAAGTTTTGTCAAGTGTTTTTGACCCACGTAGTATCAGATAAGGGACGGCTGGCCAATGGCCAATGGTAGCCAAGCTTCGTCCTGGTTGGAGCCCACTCCCTGTGCTGTAGTGACGCCATTACTGAATTGGAACTGAACGCTATATTTTCCTCGCTTCTTTCTCTGCTAGTATTCTCTTAGTTGAAGATGAGTTACGGGAGACCACCTCCTCGAATTGATGGCATGGTGTCATTGAAAGTTGACAATCTTACTTACAGAACAACACCAGATGATTTGAGGCGTGTTTTCGAAAGATGCGGCGAGGTTGGGGATATTTATATCCCAAGGGATAGATTTACTCGTGAAAGCAGAGGTTTTGCGTTTGTTCGGTAAGCATTAACTTTTTTTGTTTAATTTGGAAGCACTATTGCCAATTTGATTTCCTTTTGTTTCCAATGGACATTGATTGCGTTGTTTAGGTTAGGGTTAGCGTCCTTAACTTTCTCTTGTATGTGTTATATTAATCTGATCACTTTTTATTATTGTATTTTAACCTCAATGTCATTCACCATATTCTCAGAATTATTAAAATTCATAGTTATTGTTGTAAATAAAATTTAATTTCTCTTAAGTTTCATTTATGGGACCCATTTTAATTTTTTTATTTTTTTCTAGATTTTATGACAAGAGGGACGCCGAAGATGCGCTCGATGCTATGGATGGAAGAATGCTTGATGGGAGGGAACTCCGAGTACAGATGGCAAGATATGGTCGTCCATCTTCTCCTTATCGACGTGGGGGGAGATCTCGTAGAAGGTGAGTTTTTTTTTTTTTTTTTTTTATTCGTCAGGCAAGAAGTACCTTGAATTACACGAAATTTTCAGTATAGTGTTTGAGAATATCCTAAAGTTAGACGTATTTTTATTTATTGTGAATATGTTTGCATAAGCTGTTACATTTTTACTTTCATTGTTTTATTTATTATAATTGTTAACTTATTAATACTTAATATAATAAGTACGAAGACCATATTATTTGCGGTTTGTTCCATGAGTTTTAGAATCACGGTATATGTTGGATGGGAGGTGGCTTAGAGACATAACGGTTATTTTATCTTCAGTTTTTCAAGTCATCCCATTTTGTGTTAGGGAAAAGTCCTAATTTTTAGTGATATTGGGAGCTATTCCAAGCTTTCATTTCCTTTCCCTTGCAAATGAACTTTCAGCCTGACAAACTAACGGGGATTCCGCCATTGTCTAATGATTTTACGTAAACGTTTCTCCCTCCCAATTATTTTCATTTTTTTCTTTTTATTAAATAATTTTTATAAATAAAATTGTAAGAGGATGCTAGCACATTGAGTACCTATACAGTTTGGGTTTTATCTATATTCAGGTCAAACAAAGACCGTATAAATTGTTTTTATCTTTCGTGTCTGGTACCATAACGCGAAAACTATTGATCATTCATGGGATTTTCGTTCTATTTCTCTATTTATTATTAGAGATACCGAAGGAGGATAAAATGTCCTATGAGTGAAGTGGTGTGTGGCAAGTGGAACGGAGATTAACCTTTTTTTTTCTTAGTTCGCTTATCGCACATAATCAGGTTCAGGTGAAATAATATAACGCTAAGTTACTGCCAGGCAACCTGCTAGTAAGATTTAAATGTCTAATTCAATTATATTTGAGTGATTGAACATCAAAACTAAAATGAACCCTACTATCATTTCTAATTGTTATACTTATAAGAAAAAAGTATATATATATATATATATACAAGTTATATATCATTTGGGATAATACGTTGAGACAATTATAATTATTGACTAAAATGTCTTACTTTCCCTCTTTTTTTTAACATATTTTGTTTTGCTTAAGATTAAAAATGACAGAGATGAATACTTGTCGACGTGACGAGGGGTGCGCTCGCTCCCTGTTCATCCTAATCTCCTCTTTCTCCCTAGCCCATGCTATCTATATGACTACATTTTTAAACTGAACAAATTAAAAAATAAAATAACTTCACGAATACTTTTATCTCAAATGCAGAATTTTTTTCAACTACTTTGTTCCCATCCTTTTTTTATTTTTTCCTATCTTCGAAAATAGTATTCTTTTATATTAAACTACGTTGTCGAAAGAGAGGAGATTGCGCAAGCTCAGATGATATGCTCTTTTTATAGTTAGTTATTATGACATACCTTGGTTTTAACTACGAGCTCATATCGCCTACTACCAGAGCGCTCTTTCGTGACTGGTGGACGTGAGCCCGACTCTACTGTGGGAGTCCTAAATTTTGCCTACCCTAAATTTTTATTCACTTAGTGCAGGGGTCTTTAACGAGTACCTGACATCGTACAGGCTCGGGACCATCGCTTAACGTCCCATCGTTCCCAAAGACGGCGTGCTTAAGTTTATTTTATTTCCCAGATAAAATAAACTAAGAGCCTCGGTCGGGCAACTTTTATATATAGAGAGAGAGGGCGCCGGTAGTTCAGTGGTATGCGTGCTTGCCTATTGAGCTCAGGTTCACGGGTTCGAAACCCGGCCGAGGCCTTAGTTTGTTATATCGGGGGGGTAAAATAAACTTAAGCACGCCGTCCTTCGGATGGGACGTTAAGCTATGGTCCCGAGCCTGTACTATGTCAGGAACTTGTTAAAGATCCCTACCCTAAATGAATAAAAATTTAGGGTAGGCAAAATTAAGGAATCCCACTGTAGAGTCAACCAGAGTGACGAAAGAGCGCTCTTTCGATATGACCTCGTAGTTGAAGCCCCGGGCATGAGTCATAATAACTAACTGCATATATATATATATACGTAAAGGATTTGATTAATCTGGACCTATAGCGTCACTTTTCACGGTTTTGGGATTCTAAGGATACATTATAATGATCAATATCTTACTTGAATATTCACTCCATATGCTTAGTATTGTTGGTTTTTTTGTGCAGGAGGTCTCGTTCTCGATCCCGGTCGAGGTCTCGCTCACGGAGGAGGTCTTACTCGAGATCGAGGTCCCGATCTAGGTCCGACTCGAAGAGCTCCCGCGGCCGTTCTAGGTCACATTCCAGATCACGCTCTCGTTCCAGGTAAGTCTCAATTAAATTGCATATTTTGAGGTTATATTCTTTAGCTATATATATGTGTGTGTGTGTGTGTGTGTAACTGATTAATGGAAAAACTTAACAAACACCATGCAGACTCTTTTTGATAGGGACATATCATCATGTTGGAGGTAAAAGTCACTAAGTCACAAATGGGAATGTAAAAAACCAGTAATTATCATGATGAACCCTTAGGAACTCTTCTCAGGAATACTAAAGCTAAAGACTAGATTTATTTCTCTAGAACCTAGTTTCTAACATTTCAAAAATCATTTATTGACTTTTACTTCCCCAGCTATACGATGTAAAGGGGAAGTTAAGCTGATCGGTCAAAAATTCGATGCGGAGTTTTCAACTGAATTTCATGTTTTCCAACCTTCTGATTCCTAAAATGGAAACACAAATTTCTGTGTGTGTCTTTACCACGATGACTCTCGATAGAATGAAATTGTTTCTGCATCCAGAACCTCCCTAGGACGACACCTATTAATTTTCAGCCAAAGGGAAGGGGCGGATTAGGGGAGAGGCTCAACTCAAAATCTCGTAATAACTGCCGTTATAATGAATGTATGAACACAAAATTTCATATGTAAATTTCAAACCTCATAATGACAACACTTATTATTTTCAGCGGAATCGGCCGAAGGGATGGGGGGCTCAACTCAAAAAAACCTATTACAGCCGATGTAAAGAATTTATCGACACAAAATTTAATATGAGGATTTAGGAGCCCTTATGTAAGTCAACTATTGATTATTAGAACAAACGGCCGACTGGTTTTGGAAGGGTAGCGAAAAGTTAATTGATTAATCCGTTGTGGGGAAGTACATTGCCGGTGTTTCACCGAAGACTTTTCTCTTCTGATGCAAATTAATCAGACACTAAGTCAAATTTTCCCTATTTTCTCCCCCCAAAAAATGCACTTGGTGACTTTTACCCCAAAGCCGACGACCATATATGAAAAATTAAATGATGACAATTAAGAATTATTGTATAGGCAGACGCCTGCTTTTGTTGCACATGTATATTTTTTTGTTCGAAAAGTAAATAATGTTGCACTATAGTTGAACCATACTAGGGATGACGTACTAACTAGATTCTCTGGTCTAACTAGAAACAACAGGCAATGTTCTTTTCCCAACAGAACAATAATTAATTTTTCCTATGACTTAATTAGTTCGGAAGCAATTAGTTTTACATGGTGCATGCTATAACGCTCATTTTCTAATTTAAATTATGAACTTTTTCCAAATTACTTATAATTGTGTTATTTTCCTGACAATTTATTGTTTACTATTTTATACTTACAAATTTTTTATTTCTTCATTTCAGATAATTTGATTCTTTACAGAAAGTTTGAATGGACTTATAAATAATTTTTTTTGAGTGGATATTCCAACATTTTTGACAGGTAAATATTTCTCTATATTTAAATGACCTGTTTTGTAATTCTGTAACCTCATCATATTTATTTCCATTATTATTATTATTATTTTTACCCATTTTAAATCCTGTATCTTATAAGTTTTAAAAATGATCACTAATATAAATGTACACAACATGAATAAGCATCAAAGAGAAATATAAACATTAAAATCCGGAAGAAGCGATCTGCGATTTATAAACAAATATAAAATAGAATAAGGACTAACTAACTTGTAGCTCATATTGTTATTGAGCGTAATTGATAGTAAGATAGTCATTGTTTCATTTTTTATATAATTAAATATAAATAATAATCAGTCATATTATTAGAAATTTCAATTGTCTCTTGGTTTTGTGCTTTATATCTAGAAGATTCCTGGGTACTCCGGTTTTATTAGTTTTTCACTGTTGGTTTGTATGTATCATTAGACAATCGTCAAACTCTTACTGCATTCAGTCAGTTGGTACTATTATTTTGATTAATACTAATATAGACTTGATGTTCACTTCGGGGGACTTAAAGAACACAGGAGAAGTACTCTTTTCTTATGTAAATATTACTTCACACATCAAACTTCTCTCGTAATAGTGATAAGCCAAGAGGAAACTTATCTTGAGTCAGAAGCTGTTTGAAAAAAAAAAAACTGCAAAGGAAAACAAACCACTGTCTAATATAATGAAGTCTCATCCGCTCGTAGGCAGTAAAATTTAATGTTATAACGCAGAATTAGAGGTCCATTTGTCATTAGCCAGGTTCAATGTGGGGTGTGGGAAGATATCTAAGAAAAGGAAGGTTGGAGAAATAACTGCTGGACTTATTGAGCTCATGATACCGGGTTCCAAACAGGCCCTTGGTTTTCTTATTTGAGAGATTAAAAAAGCTGTGAGAGAGCCGTTCTTCGGATGGGACGTTAAGCTATGTTGCCGAGCCTGTACAATGTCAGGTACTCGTTGAAGACCCCTGTGAATAAAAATGTAGGATGGGCAAAATTTAGGACTCTCATAGTAGAGTCGGGCTCATGTCCACCAGAGCAACAAAAGAGCGCTCTGGTAGTAGGCGATATGACCTCGAAGTTTAAGCCCGGGCCATGAGTTATAATAACTAACTACAATAAAATAACACTAATGAACTCTTTTTTTTTTTTTTTTTTCCATGAGACACTCCCAAATCATGAACACAAGATAAACTTACTTGATATTACTCTTGTGTTCCTGGTCGTTACTTTTTGACAACGGAGTACCCAGTGAATAATAAAAAAAATTTATTAGATGTAAAACATACATATCTATAGATATTTTATAACCCCATGTTCATTTAGAAAAACAATTGTATAATGGATATTTTGAAAGCTAAGTATATATGTGAAAAGGGACTAAAATTGTAAGTTGTTTTGTTGGGCTGGGCCCTGGGGTTGGGTTGGGTTGGGGTTGGTTTGATGATATGAACTAACATGTCACTTGTGTTGTTTGGGGCGCAGGAGGTGGTAATGCTGTGTCACGGTGTTTGTCCCGAGATCGAGAGGGACATTGCTGTTTGCCTGAATCCTGTTCTTAGATGCAGTCCTTCCTGTTTGCAGTACACTCGTCAAAATACATTCAACTATTTTAACTATAATCATTTCCCTTTTTTAATTTTTTTATTATTTTTTTATCGCTCTCCTAAATCATTTTAATTGGTTTTATTCCTAGATATTTCATAAAAGTAAAATCCCATTATTTTTGGTAAAATTAAACTAAAATGATAAGTCGTTTTGTTCCTTTGAGGTTATATTTATTAAACGCGAATTGAACCTTTTCAACAAATTGTGAAGTTACATTCGGTTATTTGCTTTACTATGTTTGTATTTTTATTTCTGACATGTTCACTCTTCCTGCCGTTTGTTAGAGTTCTCTCTAATTTAAATTCCGTAAACTTGAAAAGGATATAATTTTAAAAGAATGTCGATATTCTGAAATTCATTATTTATTTATTTTTCGTTCGTTATTCCCTTTTGTAAATATTTTTGCTATACTAATGACTTTCTCACAGATATGTATACTCAAGAGGTGCTTAAAAGAGGTAGGTTTTTGTATGGAAACTTAATAAATTGTAAAGTCACAGGTAAAAATTGTTGTCGTCATTGTTTATTTATTTTTGTTTTTTTGAAATTATTAGTTTTTAAGATGTTGCTTTCAAAATTTAATCATTATTCACTTTTTTAAGTGGGAAATAATATATATAAATTTTTTAATTAATTTCTCATTAAATTTTAAATGTTATTGGGTAATTCCGTATCATGCATCAAAATTGACCTCTCAAATTGATGAAATGAATATCCAGGATTTGGTCAAGGCCCTCCCATAAATATATATATATATATATATATATATATTTTTTTTTTTAATATCAAATTGAATAACTTCATAAGACTTGGGAGTTTGTGAGGACTTACGGTGGAAGTATGAGTTGATTTATGAGAACGGGCAGTTTTCATTATTAGTTTGTGTTAAATTCACAATGAAAAATTACTTTTTGAATAGTTGCGCGTGCCCTGGAAATATTTAAATGTTTCAATTGTCATATTATTTACATGATTATTTTTCTATCCACCTTGATTAGTATAGTTAGGCTGTTTTATGGCAATTTAGTAGAAGCTCAAATATTCTTTGGACCTTGATAACATTTTGAAGTTTTCAAAAAAATGCCTTATTCAAAATTTTATGGAAAAATAATTATTGAGTTCACTCGACTAATTACACATGCTATTGATATCATCCTCTTGACGCTTCATGAATATTTAATTTGGAACTCCTCACCCCTTACATTGTTTTGCATTATTTTTCACGTTTCAGCTCGCGTGAGAAGCGCTGCAGACTAGCCAGACACAAACTTGAGTTCAGTAGTCCCTTTATATAAGACTAGAATCAGTATCATTCGTAGTATAAGTTATGTTGCATAGTTTCAGGCATCAAGTTCAACTTTTTTCCCGAATTCCTGTCACATAAAGTAAATACATATTTAAAACATTATCAATATCAAAGCAAGTATTAGTTTCGTTGCGTAGTTACAGACTAGTTTTTTGCAATTTCTCTGTTTATGTGAGGGACGCAGATCAGCTCGTCAGGTATATTATATTGTGCTTCAACAAAGGATAAATAATTTTGAGAGGAATAATTCAAGAGATGCGATCAACTATTACGACCCTGCGTTTTTATGAGTTGTTGTAGCATAGATGATATAGATTGTGCACGATATTCTAGTATTTTAAAAACATTTTTAGGGAAACTGCAAATAATTTCGAAAATTGGTAAAGTTCACTTGTCTATTTCTGCACAACGGTTCTAATACTGGTATTGATATATTTGTCTAGTCTCCTCGCAAAGAGGATCACATTTTGTAACTAATCGATAAACATTTGACAGAATTGGCGAGAATTTGTTGAAAAAAAAAAGGCAACGGAACAAGGAAATGCATGAGAGATATTGATACATATATATATATTATATACATTTTTAGGCCTCGGCCTTGTATCTTGTGGTTTCTGAAAGTAAATATGACTTCTCTAGCTGAAGGAGTTTTACCACATTGCGAGCGGGAACTCAATAGAAATTTGGCAAAGATCCCGCCCGTGGAGCAACTACACAACCGGGATGGTTCTAATTGATTCATTCCACAGTCTTTTATTTTATTGGATTGTTCTGATCAAATTTTCCTTCTCACATCTGGTTTCTCATCAAGTATGGCGGAAACGTGAAAAAACTGAAATTTCGTTTGACGCTCCTGTGCAATAGAACAAATACCCGGAATAGTAATATTTAAATCTGTGCTGTTTGGGTATATATGTCAATTTTTTGTGAAAATGGGTAACACCTATCTAAAGCAAGTCATAACTTGCTTTAGATAGGTGATCTCTATGTTGGGTTAAAGAGAAATAAGTCAGAATCTGAAAAAAAAAAGGAAGTGAAAAGAGGGACAACTGAGAAACATGGGAGTTCTCTGAAAACTGAAGACAGAAAAACTGACATATACCCCTTTACTCCAACACCTCAGAAATAGACTGATATAATATATAAGACAAATAGTCCTATTAAAATCAGTAACATTTTCGGGGGGTTCCTTGTTGGAAGTTGGATATTGACTAGCTGAACTGCGCTTCTCACAATATGAGCGTGAAAAATTTAGGTTTCATGAAGTGGGAGATGATAGCAAGTACAATTAGTTTTGATGATCTTAGTGTTCTGGTTATTTTTGAATGAAACTCCCAACATTTTTGAAAAACTTCGTTTCAATTAAATTTAAAAAAGAGAAGTTTGTCCCAAAGGACTCGAAGTATAGAATAGGTTTTTGGTGGGCTTTGACCATTGCGTGAAATATAAAGAAATTCGAAATCAGGGATTTCAATTTGAGTTGGCATGTAATTACCTACTTGATAATTTGCCAGTTTTGTCCTTTTTTTGACTTGATCTTTTTGATTTCAGGTAGTTCCGGATAATACATCAGGATTCTCGTATTTCTTAATAATTTTTAATTGTCATAAGTATTGAAATAATAAAACAACAAATAATAAACCATTATTTTTATTGATCTTATCCTCTGAATACATTGTAGTCACTAAATCGCTATTATTAATTTAGTAAGTGCTTTGTGTTGGTAAACCTGGGCGTTCAATTGGACCATCCAGAAGGCAGTGGTCGGGGTTTTAGTTGCTTATAGGTGTGAAGGTGTTTTTGCGTGACTGAAAGATGGATGTGGGGGGTGCTTATGGAGCTGGCAAAGCAGGAGCCCCTTTCGATCCCATATTATTTGTCAAGAGGCCGCAGGTCATATTGAAAGGAGTCTGTCTTGTGAGTATTATAATTTTTAAGATGTGAAGGGACACAGGAGCTCCCCCCTACCCGCCCCCTGGGGTATTATTGATTTTTGTTATATCCAATGAAACCTTTTTCTTTCGTAATTTTTATGTATTTTATCTGAGTTAATACATTTGTATGAAGAACTACAGGGCTTATAACTTGTCTAATATTGAAAGTTTTTTTTTAGAAATAGGTAAACGGATCAAAATTGTTGGGATGAATCCTCTGGGTCGAGCGCATTCATTGTAATTTGAAAAGACGTATAAATTGAATTCATAAGTGAACAACTTTTTTTTTTTTAATTATTTATTGAAGATGTCTTATGTGCTAACTTAGATCTGATAAGATTTTTGCCGAAATCAGACGGAAATTAGGACCACAGAGCCTAATTACATTTTACAAGTTTAGATACGCTTATATTTATGATTTAAACTAAATATTTTTTTTAATACGCAAATTTTATATAGGTACTGTACATTTTTTCAAGGGTCGCCCGGTTTGCAAGATACATATCAAAAACCGTCCAAAAATTACTTCTTGAAACCCTTTTTTTAGATGTTTGCTTCAATCACGCGAAATCTTATCGAAAAATTGTGTTTTCCTAAAAATGTTCCTTATTAAATTTCCAACTATCTTGAATATAATTTTTTATTGGTCGTTTTTTTAATTAAAAAGGATAAATAATAACTTGTGGACGTAACAGAAATTATATCAGCCACTTTGAGGGTGAATTACTCGCAATTATCTGTAAAGGTCTAATTATCTCGAAAGGGAATTCGGTATGAGCCACGTCGGCCCTGAAGTGATATAAATAAAACAAACATATTTTTGAAATATTTCACAAATACTGCCAGTTTTAGCGTTACACCATCAGCAGGTTTAATTATAAATCTACCAAAAAAAGTTTGCTAAGTTCGAACCGTAGATATAGGGACATGTATCATGTATGTAAGGGAGGGGTTTGAATTTCAACTAGGACCCATGTCTTACAGTTAAGTATTTGTTTGTTCTCCAATATTTACTTCCAAGTGGTAAAACTAAAATTAAACATGAAAATTATTAATTTCTAACAAAATAAAATAATTTATATGTGATATGCTTGAAATAATGTTTGTGTATTTAACAATAGTTACTGATGAAACTATTAATACAATTATAAGGTTTTCCTATCATAAACTAAATATATAACAATGAAGATATAAATTAAATATTGTCTACGATAAATAATACAGGGTGATTTTTTTAGAGGTTTGTTTTTCCAATAGGGATTAAACTGTCATAAAGTGGTCATATCGGGCAACCCGAATGTCACTTGTGCTCAGTTTGGTTTGCCATTTCACCATGAATAGACTTACGCCTGAATAACGCTTGCAAATTGTGCACATTTATTTCAAACATCGTAGTTCAGTTCGCGAAACTTACCGTGCGATACGTCCATTTTACGGTCGACATAATCGTCCATCCGAGCAATTAATTCAAATGCCGTTACATCCACAAAAAGTCACTGTTTGGTGTGCAAACTGGTGAAATCATTGGTCCATATTTCTTCAAAAAATGATCCCGGTCAGAACGTTTCAGTCAATGGATGCCGCTATAGAGCCATGATTACTAACTTTTTCGTTCCCCAATTGAATGGCATTAATGTGGAAGAGCTGTGGTTTCAACAAGACGGCGCAACATGCCACACAGCGCACGACACAATTGATTTATTGAAGGAAACATTCGATGAGCGCATAATGGACCTGTGAATTGGCCTCCTGATCGTGTGATTTAAAACCTTTGGATTATTTTCTGTGGGGATATGTGAAGTCGCCGATAAACCAGAGACGATGGACGAAGCCAACATTCGCCGCGTTTTTGCCGATATACGCGGCCTCAGGTGGTCGAAAATTGGACTTCCAGGTTGCTCTTTACTCGAGTCAGCCGCGGCGGCCATATGCCCGAAATCATCGGGCAACCATCACTAATGGCATAAAATTATCTTTCCAATAAAGCCAATACCATGTCCATTATCACGATTTTTATATGTTTTATTTCATTTTAAAGTTCTATACCTCTAAAAAAAACACCCATTTCATGGAATACTTAGCCACTAGTAGAAACAGACCTATTTAATGTGTTCATTCATACACTTGTTATTTTTGGTGGTTTTATTTATTTATAATTGTTCTAAATATCGAGAAAAAAAATCTTTTTGAGCAGAAATGAAGGTATTTGATGTCTTCGGTTGGGTCAGAAGTGTGGTCGCCTCGGTCGCACGTCGCGCACTCTAGACTATATACTCCACTTTACTTCTCAATTTCTGTTATGTCTCTACCTTTATCTCAGCACTGGCTCATGGGATTGATAGTTTCAAACGACTATTGTCTCTAAAATTCTCCTAATTTGTCAGACTGGCCCATTTATTAAAAACATTATTTTGTTTTCTAATTTGGTAAGCTTACTTTTATATGATTATTAGTTATAATCTTTCTTTAAATTCTTTCGGACTATTTCTTTTTTGATTCCTATCAACTTTTCCTATAGATTAATTGCTCTGTGGATCATCTCTAGATGGCCGCATATTTCAAGTTCGACTTTCTTTCTAGCGATTTACTTCAAATTAATTAAATCCCCTCCCTCACCTTCCTGATGTTCTTTATAATTACAGTTCTCACTCAGCAAACTTCTTAGTATATTTATAACAACCAGTTTTTGAACAACCATTTTTTTGGTGGAATAGACAATATTTCAAAAAAGAAGTTTTGTTTTATTTATTTATTTATTATAAGTTTCCACAATATGTCCGCGTTTCTCAACATGGACGTTGAATAATCTCTTAGCTTGTGGAGAGGAGACTACAGAAACAATGTTATTGATACGACAGAGTATGAATAGAACACAAACCGCTATTTTGCGGTTAGCTATTTTCTGCTGTAAATTCATCCGATTCTCACATTAAAGCTTCATTGTGCCAGGAAGTTTTGGATGAAAGTAGGTAAATTTCCCTGGCAACTCCACTCTTGGAGCTACTTTGAGTACGGCGTGCCTCCATGTGGCGTCACATGATTTTTCGATAGTCGAAAAAACTTTCCGATGACTTCCCCTTTTTTATATGTATCTGCTTTGGAGTTCTGCTTCAATGACCACCGAGATGGTCGACCATACACTCTCGAAATCCACACTATCTTGACTAGAAGTGATTTCTTTTTTCAATCTGTCACATTAATCGTCTGTTAACTATTTTCTCAATTAGCTTGCATGGGCCGCCGTTAATGAGGCAGGCCGAATTAATGAACGTCAAAAATTGTCTTACATGTTTTATTGTTGGCCTCTAACCAAGTGGGAAATATTTTCTCTCTCCGGGTTTATATTATAAACCCGGAGAGAGAAAATATTTCCCGCTTGGTTAGAGGGTTATAGTTATTATATATTTATTATAGTTATTATATTATAATATAATTGGCGTACTAGTCTTTTCGAATAACTATTTCAATTAGGTTACAGAAATAACCGGGTAAACTTGGTAAGTTCTCTCTTTAACTAGTTCCAAAGTTGAACTGTGTTATTTAAACTGTTACGATCAATACCGCTCAAACTTATCTCGGAAAGCATAAATGACACATCAAGGGGTCCATCGCGCTAGATTGTGGAATGGGGACAGCAGTGCTGCACTCTACTCTTCAGTCCCAGAAGGAAGGGGTCCCGACTGTCCCCCCTTCAGGGTTCCAACTGTGGAAAAAATGGGGATTTGTTTTTTGTAATCTCTCATCTCTTCCTTTGAAATGAGCAAAAGGGCTCGAATTGATCAATGGACTAGAAGTACGAAGATGCTTGTGCCGAATATCGGGGGAGTTTGTTCATATTAGGTAGCATATTTAAGAGTAGTAATAATACTACTCAGTAGAAAAAAAAAAGTAATAATATAATTAAGGACTCACTTTGTACAAAAAGATAATTTTAAATAAACAAATGTTTACTGAGCTCAAGATCGTGGGTTCGAAACCCGGCCGAGATACAGGTTTTTTATCTGGGGATTAAAAATCTTGAGCACAACAATCGGGTTCATGTCAACCAGAGCCACAAAAGAGCACTCTGGTAATAGACGATATGACCTCGTAGTTTAAGCCCGGGCTTGAGTCACAATAACAAACAAATGATAGATACAATTCAGTACAGGAGGGGGTTGAAATATTTAGGCTAAATAAATTTTTTTTTTCCCACTATATACCTATATTTTAGCTTTACGGTGACCCCCTCAAAAAAAAAAAAAAAAATGCTATCTATATGTTGTGGTCAGAACTTCACATATTTAGGCAGAAATTCATCTCACTAGCATAATATTTTGCTGTGGCAGATGGCGAGAAGAAGGAGGCTCTGTTGAACTCTTTAAAGGTTCGGAACCCCAACTATTGAATTTGTGCTTAGGAACTGTATTTATTTTATAGGTTCTCAACTTCCTGAACGAAGCAGTTAAGAATTATCTTGGGGGGGGGGGGGGGGGGGGGGGGAGGGGTCCTCGGAATTAAACGTTCCCCTTTCCTCCTTTCAGAAAGGAATTTCATTTTCTGAGAAGCTGAGTTTCGTGAGTAATGTTAATAACAACTGAAGCAGTCACAACACACACCCAACTTATGTTGTCGCCAATCTTGTTAGTATTCTTCTCTTCGAAGAACATATTTACAAACGCAGAAAACTTGTAAAATATGTTATTAATTTATAGTAAGATATTTGTAAAACGTATAACAATATAACCCTGAGTGTGCCTGCTTCAGGGCCTGTTTTGACATATATACATTATCGGTAAGGTTATATAAGCTACGGTGAAGTACAGATATAACAATAAAACTAAATGTGACTAAACAACCTACATCATGAGTGAATATAACTTTAAAACTATTTACACTACAACGAAATAAGCACAAACAATTATAACTAAATAAAACGTAGAGCCGAAAGCTTGGCAGAAATTCTAGAAGTTTGTTTTTATCGACCACAAGCCTGATCTGTCCTTCCTATTACATCGTTGGTCAATCCTTTCCTAACTGTTAGTGAATATATTGACTTGTAAAAATTGATTGCAGTCAGATGTAAACAAAATTATAATATTCTCTTTGAAGGTGGTTTGTAAACAAATAAAGGTTGGCCTATTATCATAACTTTTATGATAAACAAATTGTTTCATACGGCAGTTAATATCAGAAGAAGAAAAATAGGACGCCGATAGCTCAGAGTGCTCAGGATCGCGGGTTCGAAACCTGGTCGAGGCCCTTAGGTTTTTTATCTGGGAGGTGAAAAAAAATTGAATCTGTGCGATGTAAGATACTCTTAAAGACCCTCATCCTAGATGAATAAACTTGGTAGGCAAAATTTAGAGCTCCCACAATAGAGTAGGGCTCATGTCCACCGGAGTGACGAAAGAGCTCTCTGGTAGTGGGCGATATGACCTTGTAGTTCGTTGAATCATAATAACTAATATATAAAAAGAAAAAAAATGTATATCAAGTTAGTTATTGTGACTCATGCTCGGGCTTCAAATACGAGGTCATATCGTCTACTAGCAGAGTGCTCTTTCGTCGCACTTGTGGACATAAGCCAGACTCTATCTAAGGAGTCCTAAATTTTGCCTACCCTGCTCGGGACCTCGCTTAACGTACCAACCGAAGGACGGCGTACTCAAGGTTTTTTTACCTTCCAGATAAAAAACCAGCCACATAGTGTTTTTATTGATAATTTTTTTTTTTGGATAGTTATCCCACTACTTTTTGATGTCTACCTACTAATTTTTTTTTCTAAATTTCTTGCAGTTATTTGGTATAATTGTGTTTTGCTGTGTATCCGGCGCCTGGTACACAGACAAACAATTACAGCGGGAAGTTTGTCTCTATAACAAAAAGTCTTCCCCGTGTCACTATGGGGAGGCCATCGGGCTGTTGACCTTCTTCGCCGCTCTAGGCTTTCTTGGAGGAGAGTTTATGTTCGGTCAGATGTCTTCTGTAAAGTCCAGGAAACACTTTGTTCTCATTGATTTGGGCTTTTCAGGTTATTATTATTTGTATTATTTTTACACTTAAATACAATTAATATCTTTAAACGTTTACTGTAATTTTGTTATTTTGCCATTGTTAATAAACAAAATAACTGTCGTTCTGCTCATTAAATTTATTTGTTTCAGGATTTTCTGTGTTTTTGTACTTCGTAGGATTTTGCTATTTGGCCAATCAGTGGAGTAATACGACAATCGACGAAGACATATTGGATAGGGAAGGAACCAGCAGTATACAAGCAGCCATTGTCTTTTCTTTTTTCTCAGTATTTTCATGGGTAATTTTATATATATATATTTTAATTTTGATATTTTATAATTATGCGCAAAGTTAATGAGCTGGTTTTTGACTTGTTTGAAAACTTCAGTTGATTTATTTTTCAATTGTTGCAATCTTTGAATATGCGTTTCTAGTCTTACCTGTCTTTCAGACACTTTAAATGGGAAGTAAGCCAAATAACAAAATTTGGAATCTTTGAATGAAAGGGGTATACTTTTCTTGTCGTGCGTTTGTGTGCGTTTTATTTGGCGTACTACCAATTTAAATAGTCTGAAAGGCAAGTATCATCTAATATTTGTATACATCGTACCACAGAGGCCCGCACATACAATCGTAAACATATAAACATACCATTGATTGGTACTTTTATTTGTTAATTAAACTAAAAACGTATATCCAAAGATGGCAAGCATTGAAAAAAAAAAATTTAAAAAAAATGCAATGATTACATATTTATTTCTACTCAGATAGATGACCATCAAGAAATAATTCTTGGCTGATATGTGAATAGTTATAAAGTGTAAGGTCCTTATGTACTCCCAATTAGGGCAGAAAGGATGAGCTCTCTGCAGATTGCTGTCTTTTCTAGCTCTAAACTCTATCTTGATGTATCGATAGAAAATATGCAATCTAGTTGGGTTGAAAAAATAATTTAATGAAACAGTATTCATAAAGAATAATAATTTTGTTCCATGAAAAAACAAAAAATTGAAAAATTTCTCGCGTATTGTCGAGAAAGTGCCCGCTTACTATTGCGACACTTAACGAACCTAAAGTAGGTACACCCTAAAGTTTTGCCCGAAATAGGTCCATCATTTATTTTTGCTGGTGTGAGGATCAATAAAACAATTCATTAAAAAAAAAAAATGCGACTTTGAAATGTTTTAATACTTATAAAAATGACTTATTTCCATATATTATTATTTTGTAGGGTGGTGCTGCCTGGATGGCCTACCAAAGGTTTGTACAAGGCAACAATGCCGTGTTCACTGCAGGCCTCGACGAGAATCAAACAGCGGCCGCCTACTCATCATATTCACAAGATGACCAGCCTTACCAAGACCCGCCTTTTTCCAATCAGCATGGTACTTATGTATTTAGACCATTTCAGTATTCTCTTCTTAACTCATTCACGAGAAGGCGCCGGTAGCTTAGGGGCAGCATGTTGTTTTTTTTATCTGGGAGGTGAAAAACTCTTGAGCGCGCTCCTTCGGATGGGACGTTAAGCGAGGGTCCCGAGCCTGTACGATGTCAGGTACTGGTTAAAGGTCTCTATCCTACGTGAATAAACCACGCTTAGCAAAACATAGGTCTCTCACTGTAGCGCCGGGCTCATGTCCACTAGACCGACAAAAGAGCGCTCTGGTAGTAGTCGATATGACCTTATAGTTAAAGCCAGGGCATGTGTCATAATAACTAACTCTTTCATTGACGATATCCCGATCAATTACTCCTGTATTGCCCGTGGGCCGAATGTCGGTTATTGTTTTTATAAAATCGTTAGTCAGAAGGCAAAAACTTATATACCCCATTTATAGGGCTTTTAAAAAACAATCATATCCACGACTAGAGGTCCTGATCTAATTTTTTTCGGAATCGGTATTTTCGCAGATTTTTACTCTAAAGAAGGGTACTAAACAATAATCCTCAAGTCCGTGCCCTCTCTTCTGCCACCTTTCCCGAACGAAGCACCAATGATCTAGAGACCTCAGATCAAGCAGTGACAGTGATTAGCCATAAATACATATATATTCACCATGAGCGTGATTTGTGCAGGGCTTCACCAATGTATGTTTATATATGGACGTTTTCAATTTCCGTGTAAAATAAAAATTAAAAATCGCTTCAGGTGTTTTTTTTGTTTTTGTGACTCATGCCCAGACTTTAACTACGTGGTTATATCCCCTTCTACCAGAGCGCTCTTTCATCACTCTGGTAGAAGTGAGTCCGACTTTACTGTCAGAGTTCTAAATGTTGCCTATCCATGTTGAGTTAACTGGAGTTGGGGGTCTTTAACGTAGTACCCGACATCGCGCAGGCTCGGGATCCTGGCTTAACGTCACTAGCCTTACAAAGGAGCTGTCCACAGGTTAAATATTCACATTTCCTTTGTCCCCCCGTATTCTCTAAATTGTCAACCTCGTTATTCTAATCATTTAAATTATTTACTTATTCCATCCCCCCCCCCCCCCCCCCCCTCTATCTTTATCGTTTATATATACATTATACATATTTATTTATTTTTAATATTTCATCAATCAGTTATTTATGTGTTTTTATCTTTCTTCTTCTTCTCACACTTTTCTACTGTCTAAAATTCATTTTATTTCATACCTTGTCTGGGCATCGTTCCCTATTTTTTTTTTTTGATAATCAACCACCACAGTATTATGCTCTGTCGACTTTAATAATCTGTTTATATTTTTCTTATATACATATATACTTTTTTTTTTTTTAAATATTCTCTTCTATTTATACAGTATACTTTTATTTATTTTTTTCTTCATAATTAAGCTGTTAATTTTATGTTATTTCATGTTAATCTTTTTATATTTATATATTATTAATTTCTAGTTTTTCTCCAATGTAGCACTAATTTTTCATTTACTGATACTATATTTCATTGTTTCCTTTTCTTTACTCTGTATGTATTTATTCTTAAGGGACCTCGGTCCCAGAATAATAAAATTTCTTTTCATTTTCATTTTACCCTCTAGAGCTAGAAAAATACATTTATTAATAACCTAATTATTATTATTATTTTGTTTAATTTCGATTATTATGTTGCAGAAGGAGGTGGAGAATATCCCGCACCTACATATTAATGAATATTGTTGTGAAATCATACAAAAACAAAACTAACAAAAAAATAAGAAAGAATGAAAAATAAGTTATTGTTCTTACATGTGTAGTAGTGATATAGTCTTCGCTGTGCTTGTTGGCTCTACACTTTATTTTTAAGTTAGGTTCAAAATCCAATGCGCCAATGCACTTTACCTATTTACAGAAGGTTTAACCGAAAGGAAACGTTGTAGTTATGTTTAATTGTTCGCTAGGGACACGAACACTTGTTATTCGATCACATCTGAACTGACGCTAAGTCCCATTGTACATGAGAGTCACAGAACATTACATTATATATATTTAAATATCATATAATACGTTAATCGGTTATTTATTGCCAAAGTATGTAGGAAAGGGCAATATTTAGAAATCACTTTAAGTTGCAACTCATCAGTCTACTGTGGTACATAGTATAGTTGCCATTCCCAGCTTATCTGTATTATATTTTTGTTTATCTGAATTTATCCAAGCTGCTAAAGTCTATATTAACACATCTTATATATATATATATACTATGCATTTGTATAAATACAAATATTATCATTTGTTGACTAGAGTAGTTAACTTTGGGCGTCATGCCACTAACTACACGGTGGTCTATGTACATTAACATGTTATGTTATATATAAATGTATATTAATAAAAGATTCATCGATCTTGTAAGCTATTGTTGGATGTGTAATCATTCTACAAATTATGAAACATAATATATAGGCAGAAAGCAGAGTATGTTATATGATCGTAGGTTGTTCTGATTGTTATTATATCGTATTCCTATATAATAAAGTGAATTATAATAAATAGGGACTATGTTTGAAAATTTACCGATAGTGTTATTATCGAGCTTCTGGATAAGTGTTACTTATGTTATTCTTTAAAAAAGTATCATATTATCTTTTTCAGAAGCTCTGTAAATGGATAAATTGATGAGTAGAGATTTGTTCAGTATGAAAGGAGTAAAGATTAGCTATGTTATGTTAGTACATTCTAAACGAAAGTGCTATATTTTCAAAATATGGATTGCATTATCAATGATACAACTGTACATTTCCTCCCTTTATTCGTGTTTTTAAAGTCTTTCTTCTATATACTTGTACCAGATAAGTTATTTGCCTGATGTTAAAGCACTTGTAACTTACGGGGGTTCTTGAGGAGAGGAAAGATGTCCCCTAGATTTGAACTTATTGGAAACATTTTAAGTTTAAAATACTACTTACGATGTAAATAAAAAATATTTTATTTGCAATAAAAGATTTCAAATAGTTGAAATTTTAATAATTGGATAAATAATAATAGTGTTTTTTCCTATTAGCCCCTCCTCTCTGGAAATTCCCCTATGGAACCCCTTGGTACCAATGCACTATTCTAAAAGTAAATGTTTTTTGTATTGTCATACTTATTCAGTTAATGCGTGGTTTCTCAGTTTAAATGTGTCTATATTAAACAGATGTTGCCAGGAAATGGGAAGCAAATTACCCTATTCCAGCGCACTAGTTTCTACCCTATATAATACTCAGCAGGGAGGATGATTTAACTTTAAATGCTTGAATATGTGAAATTGTTCCTCTCCCTCCAAGAAAATCAACCTCTATGTTATAGGTACCCAGGGCTTTATTCATATAGTCTACCATCAGTGTGTTCTCTCGTCGTTCAGGTGGAATGAGCCCGACTCTACTGTGGGGGACCTAAATTTTTCCAACCCAGATTTACTGACCTAAGTTACGTGTAACTAGGTTGGGCTGTATTTAGGTTCCAGTCTAGGTACTCAGTTCATACTGTCACCGATGTTGGCAGCATCTTAGTTTAGCTCCACCTGCCTGTGCAGCGTCGCTTAAGGGAAGACAAGTTTCTATCTGAATTCTTTATAAAATTGTGATTTTTAAAAATATTGACAATAGTTATTCTTTAATATAGATTGTGAAAATGTTCATAACATTTCTTAAGTCAAAGCTGAATTGGTTTAAATACAAATGTTCCTCGAAGTTGTTTTGTTTCGCCCAATGTTAATGAACAGAGTTAGATTTAAATAAGCTGCTATTCGAAATTGAACTTTGAAGCCATTCCGACCTACGTCGGGAAAATAGTTTTTGAAATTACATCGAATATGAATTTGAAATGAATACTATTAGATTTAATTATTTTTGTTCATATTCATGTTTTTCTCAATATTGGAAAAACTACTACTTAATTTGAGCTGTACTACAATTATGGGAGGATTTGTTTAAATCTCTCCTTCTGTCTTCTAACGATGTATTATTAAAACATTGAAATTGTTCGACATAAAGGTGAAAAAAAAATTGATAGTGAATTTTGGTACTCTTTGTTGGTAATATTTATGTTATGTTTCGCTTGCCATGGACTTCGTAGGTTTGTTTTGAGCATGTTCTTTACAATATACTGTTCAACTAGACTACTCAAATTGATCAAATACAACAGAAATTAAAGAGATTCTGACATGTGACGTAGGTAACACTAGAACTTTATGTGTAATTTTATTTGCGTCGAGGAAAAGAACAGGTATTCTAGCTCAGTCTGTGGGGGTAAACGCTCTCCAATCTCAAGATCCCCAGTTTGAACCTCAGTATATTCAATTAATTATTTAAATTATTCAAAAATATATTTTACTAGAATCATTCAATCTCCGCTAAGCCTCCTCGGCGGTTTGCGCCTGGAATGCTCCCTCAGGTTAGTAACTGTAACCACTCAGAAACGTAAAGTCCATCTAGGATAGTAACAATAATCATTTGTTTTTGATTCTCCATCTAAGGATATGTCACATAATATCTGGACGGTGTAAAAAGGGGACAACCCTCAAATCATCAATTTTACAGAAGGAAAAAAAATGCCTAAAGATTTGAATTAATTCTTCTATTTATTCTATTTAACTAAATTCATATATTCGTACATCATATGTATGTATGTAATATATTATATTGTCACCTAAATATTTTGAAAATCTCGATATTACTAGGAGCATCAATTTCAAAGTAACCAATAGGAGAAATTTAAAAAAAAAAAAAAGTTTCTACCTGTCAAAGAAGATGCATCGCATCAACATTTACACTTACGTCAAAAACAAAAATTTCTTGGAACTCTTTCATAGTTGAATATTTCCAAATGACTCTTCTGTCAGATAGAACTTTATCAGCCCATAACGACGACAGGCTGCCACCATGAAGTAAATAAATGTTATCTACGTACAGTAAAATTTACATACATGCTATCCTTTTATGTCAGGCACATTTTTATTTGTTGTATTGTTTCCCAAACTGTGAAATATCTTATAAACAGATATTACTATTTAAGATAATGCTAATAATACCAAAGTGTAGATTCTAATTTTCAATTATTTTGTTTTATTTATTAATCGTTTGGTTAAACAGCCTCATTTATTTGACTTCCATTATTTTTATTTATATACTTTAAGTTGAATGTGTATTTTATTAAATTTATTGCTGTACAAACATTTAATGAGACTATAATATAGTCTATGAGACTATAATATAGTCTATGAGACTATAAAATGAGTTAGAAAAGAAAGCACTTAAATAAAATATATTATATTTTATTTAAGTGCTTTCTTTTCTAACTCATTTTTTAATAAACATTATATTGATTTTTGTTTGTGATTTGTTTTTAATATGAATTATTTTTCTATTTCTATTTCAGTTAAAACTTTTTATTACATTTTCTTATCTGATATTCTGTCATAACTGTAAGCATTTGATGTAACGTGTAATGATATAAAAAAAAAAAAAACAATAATTAGGAAATAAAACTTGCCTTTTTATAACCGTTTATTTATTCGTTTAAAGGTCTGTTTCAATTTTTTTTTTTTAGAAAATCACTTGAAAAAATGAAATATTTCTAAATAAAAATAAAGATTTTTTTAAAAATTTTATTGTAATTCCACAAAAATATATACATATATGTATATAGTGTGCCGGTTTGGGCTTCCGCCATCCTGTCCGCTAGGAGAGTCCTTGTGTGGGGGAGCCTTAATAGCTTAACAGAACATTCTTACAAATATTTTAATTTGAACCTAAATGTTTTTTTTTTCATATTCATTTTTTCATCTTCATCTTTTTTTATTTATTTATTTTTTTTCATCAGTTTTTCTTAAATTAATTTTATTGCAAGCTTGGGCTAGATTTCCTCCTCCTTCATAATCTTGATTTTTATATATTTAAAAAAAATTTATTTTATGTTCTTCTCTATATTTATTTTCGTATGATTTCTTCATAATGAAACTGTTAATTTAATTACTTTTGTATTATTATTTTATTTATTTATTTACTTCTTTCATCATTATCTATTTTATTTTATTTTTATTGTATTTTCTTATTTAGTTATATTCATTTTGTTCTTGTTTCTATCCACTGTAGCACTTTTATTGCATTACTGATAATTTATATTATTTGTATTTGTTGCTCTGTTCTGTGACTTTCATGTATTTATTCTTAGGTGACCTCGGTCCCAGAATAAAATTTATTTTAATTCATTTTAATATCACTTTTGAACTTTCTGCTGATGATAAGCTGAAACTGGTATTTGGCTTATGTATTCGTTTTCGTGGAATTAGACAATATTAAAGCTAAACAAATTCTTTGTTTTGTTTATTAGCGTTCTACTATATCGACTAAGATCTCAAAAGTGTATTCAGACGTATTTCTTATTAAATTTACACCCCCTCTCCGATTCCTTATACTTTCTGAAAAACACATTAATACAGCAATGTCAGTACGATGATAGACTACCAGAATATAGATTAAAGGTGGTCCTTGTGGCACGGATTTCTTATATTCTTTGAAAAAGAAAAACATTACAGTAATGTCGATGATAGTCAACAATAAGTAATGATAAAAATATATTCTGGTTGGTTCTAACTATGTAAGTTAGCCGAACAAGAAATATAGAATATATGTAGTCCTTATGACTCCAAATTCGTTATATTTCTGAAAAACATATTAGTACAGGAATGTCGGTAGATAGGTCAACAAGATACCATGAGGCTACACCCCCCTCCATCTCTTTATTTGTTGAAACCCTAACTTCTGTTCTTGCTCTTTGAAGGTCCTTCGGTTTCTAGATTGAAGGCTACATTCCGAATCATAAGTAAGTTTCCGCGCTCTCTCTGAACTTTGTTCTCTTTATTTGGAGGATCCTTCCTTCTGTTTTTTTTCTTTTCTGAAGATCGATTCATACATAAGATCATTCTAGACCCGGATTCGGGTACCCGATTCCTGAAATCCACGTGTGAGTCGGAGTGTAGCTACAGGTTAGAAGGGCCCTCAAAGGAGCTAAAACTGAAGATGAGGCTGCACAAAATAAAGATATCGAAGGTTTAGAGGGAGAGCTGAAACGCATGTCAGTTTGGGTTCAATTCAAATTCAGCGATCGAAAGATTCTCAAAAGAGCAAAAATTGAAGCCAAATAAAGATATCGAAGGTTTAGAGGGAGAGAGAGAGAGCGGAAACATACGTGTGAGTCGGGTTTAGCATCAGAATTCAAAAATTTAAGGATCCTCAAAATAGCAAAAACTGGAGGTAAGAGTCCTTCAACCATTATTAATCTTGAAGGTTTAGCAGGAGAGCAGAAACTTATGTAAGCGATTGGGTGTAGCCTCAAATTCAGAGATCGAAGGACTCAGAAAGAGCAAAAACAGAAGAGAAGGTTCTGACAAATAACGAGATCGAAGGTTGAGAGAAGATCGGAAACTTTAAAACAGCAAGGTTGGTAGACAGATATCACCCAGATACATTGATAGACTATCGTAAGTAAAAATGAAAAAGCTACTAAGCTAGCCGAAGAAGAAATATAGAAGTTAGGTGGCCCTTGTGGCTGTGATCTCTTATTTTTCTTAAAAAAAACATTAATACAGCACTTCCGGTAGATAGATGAGATTAGTCTACGGCTAGATAAGATTAGTCTACGAGAAATATAGAATATAGGTGGTCTTTGTACACAGTTTCCTTATATTTTCGGAGAAACACATTAATACAGCAGGTTCATTCAGGTATGATAGACAACCAAAAATATAGATTATAATATATATTATATAGGTGATCCTTATGGCACGGATTCCTCATACTAAGGCTTTAACCAGATACGATGATAGTCAACCATAAGATGACAAATTTATTCTGGTTGGTCCCAACCAAAATAGCCGAAGGTGAAATATAGAATAAAGTTGGTCCTTATGGCACCGATTCCTTATAATAAGCAATAAGCCTTTTTTAGCAAGATACGATGAGAGTCAACTATTAGTAAGGCTGGTGGACGATACCGGGTTGAACTGAGACCTGTTCCTGGCCACTGCAGAACCGGGTATTTGAATTTTCGGTTACCCGGTTCTTGGTTCCAGACACGGAAACGGGTCCACGGTTCTAGACCCGCTCTCGAGTCAACGGTTTCAGCTCCGGTAACAAGTCCACGGTTTCAGACCCAGACCATCAAATTAATATATCGAAGGTTTAGAGGGAGAGCGGAAACGTTCGTGGGTCTGTGTGTAGCCTCAGTATTCAAAGATATAAGGACCCTCAAACAGTCAAAACTGTAGGTTAGGGTCCACCAAATAATGATATTGGTTGAAGCTTTATAGGGAGAGTAGAAACTTACATGCGAGTTTGGGTTGAGCCTCAAATTGAGAGGTCGGAGGACTCTGAAACGAACTAGAAAAAAAAATAAAGAACACAAATAAAGAGGTCCAATTTTAGAGGGAGATCGGAAACTTACTACAGCAATGTTGGTAGACAAATATCAACCAGATACCATGATAGCCTACCATAAGACAAGATAATTTTTTTTATTTATTTATTTACATATTCACAACGACAACATTTGTCACTAGTGATCGTGATGATGTGCTGTGGCAAGTGTGTCGCTGTACTGCTGAGGTACGTGACCGAAGAGGAGTCCAGGCTAGTCCTGGAGCAGGTCCCTCTGCCATGCCCGCTTTAGACGTCTTGGTGGGTTTGTGGGGAGAGTGTTCGTGGATAATTGGAGAATAAGTGGATTGGCGTGATGATGGAGTTTGTCGTGAAAATTTTGATATCGTGTCTTGATAACAGAAGGTATAAATGGGATGTTGAGGTCATTATGTAATGTGAGGTTGGAAGATAATTTTTATTTATCTTATTTTAGTAAATATCAAATGGCATACAAATAAATAAATAAAATATATATATTTATACACTAGGGTTGATTTTTTTTATATGTTTTTAATTAAAATGATAAATGTAGTTTTCATTCAGGGTATTAAAGTTTAGCATTCTTACAAATATATTATTTTAAATTGAAGTGGGGAGATATGAATCAGATTGCGCTTGGAGCCTCGCTTAATGCGCCAGCATGGTTAATTATGGTGATCCATAGCCGGGTTAGTCAGTTATGGTGATGATCCTCCGGCTTGGTGATATGCCTATAAAGTAATTTCTACTTTCGGAAATTCCCTCATAGAAATGATCTGTAGAAACAGATCGAAGTTGAAACATAAATATATTTGTCAATGTTGCCATTTTCACGTACTATTTATTACACTACGTAGATACGTGCAGAAGTTTTACATACAACATAGTGTGAAGTTTCTTTAGTTTCAATAGTTAAGTTAGTTAAACTGGTTTTGTTATATTGTGTTATTTTCACTGAATAAGCTGTAGACGACGACTCCCCCCCCCCCCCCATCCTTGGCCCTGTAAGCTTCTGATATGAAATCACGGTGACTAAGTGGAGTGGGGGTCAGATTTTTCAAACAACGTCCATACTTTCTATGTCTATACTTACTTGTAGTTCCATGTTAAATATATTTGTATTTATATTTTCTTTAATGAAATTAAATAAATTCGGGTAGCGTTACTTTTTAGCTAAGTTTTTTATTTCCTTTTTTTATTTTTTGAACATTCAAATTTTACATAATAAAAATCAGTGATATATCTGTTTTTCAATGGCATTGGTAATTCATTGTAGTATTTGTTGTTAAGACGTTCTAGTTTATAAATGGGTTAAGTTGTTTCTGTAGATTATCAAGGCGTGAAAGTAAATAATTCGTCATTTAGTACTTGTCACTTGTGTTAGTGATTTTGTTTTAATACTTTCTTTGACAATGGGTGTGGAACATGTTATTCATTGACATCTTACCACAGATGGTAATGTCACTTCAATAAAATTAATTTCAATTAACTTATTCGCCTCAATTGTTATTTTTTCTTATGCTCAGTTAATTTTTTTCAGAGGCATTTTGACACATGAAGAATGAATAAGGAAAATGGGGAGACTTTTAAGGGTTTTGTCCCTCTATTTAGTATTAGGACTTTCAGTTCTTCTGAATGTATCGTCCTCTTCAGATAATATTGGTACTATTAAGCTTGTATTTATTATTATTATTATTATTATAACATTGTGTCCACTATAATTTAATGAGTTTCAAGCACTTTTTGGAATTTTTAGTTCTATGAAATGTGACAAACTTATTGCATACTACAATTTAATTGGGATAATTTGATGAGTTTCAGGCACCTGTCGGAGTCTAGTTAGTTGTATGAAATGTGACGGAAGCAATACAACTCAGTGTACAAAATGTAGCCAATTACTTTTACGCAGAAGGCATTGTGATGACACTTCCTGCCCTCCGGGATATCATTCTCGATGGACCTCTTTGTCTGATTTTATGTCAACTGTTTGCCAAGGTTTGTTATTAAGTATAATAATGCTCTTCAATTATCATATTTCTATTTCATTACCTACCTTAATGGTAAATTTCATTCATTAAATGCATCAGAGTGAATGGAGTCCATTAAGAATGCGAAACAAAGCTTAATAAATGGTATGGATGTACTTCCATCATTTGTAGATATCATTGTTTGATTACATTTGTTACCGAGTGACTCCATCAAAATATATCAATAATCGTGCAGTTTTAATTGATTCCAGAACTGGAGCAATATGTGAACTGAAGACTACATATGTAGTCGTTCGCATGAAAAAGACACTTTCTAGGTATGGTGTTACACGTGAAGGAGGGAGGTAATATTTCTGACTTAACGGAACACTATAACAGTTATTGTTTCACTGTAAAAGCTGAAATTTTGTGAAAGTTGTTGATTGTGTTTCAACACAACTCAATTAAGCAATTATTGAAATTTTACGAATTAAGAAAACTTATAATTCAATTGATTTAAAATTGGGGCTTCCATTCTTTTTTTTATCAATATATAACCTCACATATTTTTTTCCATCATATGTATAATTATGATTATATGCAACATGAAGTTATGAGGCCATATTTTGGGGGTGGAGAAATTGTGATCCACAATAAAAAAAAAGTCGGGTGATCCTCGTTTTTTTTTAAGCTACGAGGCAAAATGTCTTTCCAATGGTCTTATCATACTATGTCTAAACATGCCAGCATGTTCATACATCGGCCTTCTACTCCAGTAGTTGGTGAACTATCATTGATTAAACTGTGGTCATTGTGTTTAACTATTGTTTTCTTCTATTACACATTTAATAATTTAGAATGAAGTAATTGCAGCTATAGGCCACGAGTAAAAAGTATATAAATTAACAATTTTTATTCATATGAGGTTTGTCTTGTTTCAGAGCGGTTGGGGGGCGGCGGGGGAGTCTCCGGGGAGGTGGTCGGGGCGGGGGTGGGTCTGGTGCTCTGTCTGACCACGGCCCTCGTCCTGGCACTCTACTGCAGACTGACCCGGAGGAGGAAGATCCACAAACATCCACCCTCTCTCTCTCACTCCACCCAGAGTCAGTACTTCAGTATGTACTCCTCTCTCTACTAACATTCCAACTATATCTCTCAATTAATATAGCTATATATCTCAAGTAATATAACTTCTCCTCTCAAGTAATATAACTACGTCTCATCAAGGAATTAACTATTTATCTCAAGAAATATAATTATGTGTCTCAAGGAATAAAACTCCATTTCTCAAGGAATATAACTGTATCTCCCATATGACATAACTATGTACATCCAGAGATTTCCCCAAACCAACCTTACTCTTCAGAACTCCCACGGCGGAATTGAGTAACTTCCTCTAATTCCGAGATTCAATGAAATTACATTTTCAAATTGTATTGAATCAATCATTGTACATGACCCATCTCAGTCTATGCAGGAAGTGTCACAAGACCACACCGATCTTTATAAAAAAATAAATATTTGTGGTGGGTCTACTAAGATGTTTAAGGAAAAGCTTGTTGATCCTTAAACATTTTTCCAGCACTTTGTGTTTCTTTAAAATTATCAGATCTGTAAGTAATCAGTAATTGCGCTTGTCCTGTAATTTTAACATTTCTTCTAAAATTGTTTAAACACTATTATTAAAATCATTAATTAAAGCTCTTTCATTTGATATCCCGCTGAATGAGGTAAGCAACATATATTTTAAAAATAATAATAATTACATAATTAACATTTGTGTAGCTCATCCAGTTGCGTCACATTACCCAAATGCCAAATTTCAGATTTTCGGTCTTCTTAGTTTCAAAGAGAAACCTCTGTGATGGATAGACAAATGAGCGATCATACAGTTTTGTGTATAGAACCCTGAAAACCATCGAACTATATTTATTTTCTGGTTCAAGTCCAGCTTCTGTGCTTCGAACTCTTTGGTTAGCTATAAAAGCTCTTGCGGACTTAAAATAGTTGGGGTTGCATGTACTGAGTTTTGTTTTCCGTACGTTTTTGTTTGACTATAATTGAAATCAACCATCATTATTCACCTACCGTCCATTGAAATATGTCTAATTGAAATGTCTGTTGAGATAACATATTTTACAACAATGAATTCTATGGATGGAAGGTGAACTAATTTCACCTTGACTTTTATGATCAAGGCCCAACATATTAAAAGCAGACCATAATAAATAACCACTTTCTTCTCTCACGCTATTTATTCGACTTAAAAACTATAATTCACCATTTTATATCTTCATCACACACATTTACTCTAGTCATTGTAAGGCCCTAAGCTGGCTTTGTGCCAAAAACTGAATTTCAGAGAAAGAAGTCACATGTGCTAACTTAGATTTGATTAGATTCTAGCCGAAATCAGACAGAATCTGAGACCACTTTACTTCGGGGCATAAGTATAATTTACAAGATACCGCTTATGTTTATGACCTAATCAAAAATCTTTACAAGTAAAAGTTGTAGAAAAAACTAAAAGACATATTTTATATCAAATACAATTTTTCTTAGGTCGTTTGGTTTTCACCGTTTGGTATCTACTTATCAAGTAACTCGATAACATTCTTAGTAGTAACATGAATGTGTACAAGTAAAACTTTTGAAGTAGCATGAAAGTACTGACTTTCCTTGCAACCGCACAGTCGTATTCCCAGATAAAATTGCCCAAGGCTTGAAAGGGGCAAAAACAATCTACCTTAAACTGTTCTAACTTAATGTCCGTTTCCACAATTAGTTATCACTAACCGTCTGGTTGTCAATAATAGGAGTGTTACTAACTAAGAAATAGATACAACAGCTGCTTAATATATAAATTTTACTTTTGCTTCTTATATTATCCTTTATTTATTTAGGTAGTGACGAGAGTGAGCGAGAAAGCCTCGAGTTCCTTCGTGAAATTCGAAGACTGAGAGGTGATGCCCCAGTTTTTCTGGAAATGTTGAACGAGACTCGAAGACAAGTCAGATCCCTTCCCTCCTTATCGGCTCACCAGCCCTACAGGTATGTGGTATTTTCGAATAGACAATATTTCAAAATAAAGTTTGTTTTATTTATTTGAAAAAAAAATTGCTTTTGAATATGTTTTTGGAAATTGATTATGAAAAGTAAATACAGTGTCCACTGTCCGGTTGCAAGTTTTTTAGATGTACAATTATAAAGATGATGAAAAATAGTTATTGTGACTCATGCCCGAGCTTTTACTACGAGGTCATATCGCCTATTACCAGAGCGACGAAAGGGTCTTTAACGAACACTTGACATGGTACAGGTTCGGGACTATCGACTATAAAGGGCCCCGGCCGGGTTTCGAACCCGCAATCTTGAGCTCATTTGGCGAGCTCGCTGACGCCCACTCCTGTGCTCGATAGTGGGACGTTAAATGGCGGCCCCGAGTCTGTCAGACCCCTATCTTAATTAAACGTGGGTAGATACAATTTAGGATAGTACTCCCATAGTAGAGACGGGCCCATGTCCACCGGAGCGATGAAAGAGCGCCCTGGTGATATGACCTCATAGTTGAAGCCAAATCATTTTTTATCTAATTTTAATTATGTTATGGTTCAGCAAAAACATCCAACATCAAACGAATTCAGGCGTTTCAGTCAAAAACCCTTAGACTGATAACACAGTGCCCCCCATACATAAACAACAGAACACTTCATAACGATCTTATGATACATACAGTACCCGACACAATACAAACTACTTATATAAAGTTTTTTAGAAAACTTTACACACATACAAACCCAGAAATACGTACTTTATCTTCACAACACTTACCACAAAACCCCCTACGAAGGTTGAAGAGAAGATGGAACCGCGACTTACTGCCACCTTGAATCATATTCGTTCTTAAAATTTTTTTTTACATCATTTTACTTTACTTTTATCATCTCTCTTACCCATCCATCAAAATTGTCTTTCAATTCCTTTTTATTTCTTTATTATTTTTTTTTTTAATTTCTTTATTTATTTATTTTCTGTTCTTGTCCTAATAATTAAGATAAATTTTCGTCCCGAGGACCTACCACTGGGTGGCCTTCCTCTCACATGCCCTTCACGCCAACATGTCAATACCATCATATATGCTGGTTGTTGCACCCTAGCAACAGTTGTATCTTTATAAATAAAAGACAAAAAAAAAAAATATTAAATTGAAGAATGGTTGATTGAACAGTTCTTGAATAAAAAAAATGAATATAATTTGCAGGCCGGTGCTGAAGGATCTGTCTAGAATCCTTATTCTGCTGAACAGGCCGGAGGGGGCCTTGAACCAGCCGCCCCCGGACTGGGAGACACTCCTCGCCTGGGCACACAGGATCCTCGCCAGATACAAGAAGCGGCATCTCTCCTCTTCTAATCAGGTTACTCCCTCTTAAGTTTAATAATTTATTAGTCTTGATTCTATCCTCATTTTATTATTTAATTTGGTTAAATAGGAGTAGGATTGCTTCTGCCAAGAATCATTGGATATATCACTGTTTCTTCCAGGTTGCAAGTTGCTATTATTGATTTGCCTTGAGTTTTATTTCTTATTATTTATTCACACATAGGGGTACGAACTGTTCTCAGACACAATCTCTCTTTATACTTCTGATCAGTTTCTATGTATATATTTTGTAGTAAAAAGTGGTTGATACATCGAATACTTAATTGGAACATTTGAGGTCCCAAATATATTTATTTTTTACGCTTCGGTTAACGCTTCACCCAATCGGACATTTTCAAAACTATAAACATGAATATCCGAATATTTTATTTTTGCGTTCTGTGTTGATATAGTGTAGATACTAATGGATAAAATAAAATGATAGATAAAACTTTTTTTTTTTTAAACACTTTAGTGAGTTTATGAATTTATTTCGCTATAGAGTATTTCTCGTAGTATATTTACACATACTGATGGTAGTATATATATAATTTAACATCCCTTAATTTTTTCCGTTTTCAGATACTTATTATATGTCAGCTTAGATATATTTTAAGATAAGATAAGATATATTTTAGAGAAATGTTCATAATTTTATAAGAATAATAATCACTCGAAGTTGATTTGATATAAAACAACAATTAGCCTTCAAAATGTATATTTAATATTTTTATTTTGATTGTATTGACGTTTTGCCACTATTCAGGCATTATAAAAACTTGCCTGACAAAAATGAAACATGGTGGGGATTATTGAATGTTTTATTTTTGTCAAACAAGTTTTGATATTTCCTGAATAGTGGCGAAACGTCAAAACACAATACAATCAAAATAAAACTGTTTAAATATATTTTGGGAGACCTAAGGCCAATCATTGTTCGTTATCAAAACCATCTTCATCAATTGAGAATTCTACAGTAAAATAAGAGACAGAAAGAACTTTTTGTCTCACAAACTCATGGACTAATATCCGATTGTGGTGCTACAGGTGAACGAGTTGGTGAGTTTCTTCCACGGAGAGCCGAACCAGTATGGCCTGTCCACGTTCGATTCCAACTACAACACCAACACCAGGAAGACGGAGAGTAGCGACTGTGGAGGTGACTATGTCGAGTGGCAGAGCTGTCTCCATTCTCAGCTCGACGATTTCGTCTCTTTGGGCTTCAGACCTCAGGACGAAATCACTACCGAACTCTAACACTACTCAATTCTTCTTATTTAGCCAATGAACTTTTCTATATTTATTTTAAAGGATCATTTCCTTATTTTGTTTTTATTAAGAAATTAATATTTGTATAGTATATAATTTATATGATATAAACTTGTCCTATTATTTAGTATTTTAAGTAGGTTTTCATTTTTGATGAAAGGGAAACCTTACATCAAATTTTTTTTTAAATTTTAATTGCATGTTAATATTTTCTTCTTTTGTAAATATACCATTTTTTAAAGCTGCTTATATTTAAGAATTGTCCCTGTACGCGGTATACAGTAGACTTCCGATTATCCGGGAGCTGATGAACTGGGAAGCTAATTCGCCGGGATGATTATTGAGAATTAATAAAAATAACAGTCCTGTCTCAGGTTTGAAAATTATTTTAAATAGGTTATCATGTCTGTAACTTGTTACAAGACTTCATACATACTTTTGTAATTAGCACAAAAATTATTGTAAGTAAATTTAATAATTCTTAATTTATTAGAATTTAATTCCGCATACTTATTTATAAATTAAAGACTAAATATTAAAAATGCGGAGTTTTATCGGAGATTATCTAGAATTTCGATTCCTTAACGATCTCGGATAATCAAAAGTCTACTGTATCTTTTTCTTTTTTAAATAACCACAAATTGTAAATTACTATATTTTCGTTGATGAATAATAATACATGGATACCTGTTTGTGTATATCCCATGTTTTCTTTGTAATTGTTATTTGGTGTTTTAGCTCGGTTACAGCAACGGCAATTTCTTAATAATTGAAATATAAATTAAGCGACCTGCTTCAGGATTTGAAACCACGTTTTCTCACCAGAGCGCTCTAGCTCTAGTACCTTAGAGCTCTAGAGCTACCTTTGGCGCATTGTCTTTTTGTTATAATGTTACTTTAACTCTTTAAACTTGTGAAAATGTTTTTTATTTTAAAAGGTTGTTTTATTTTAGAAGCAACAGATGTACATATAAACAGCAAATTTCTACGTTTTTTAATGATAAAATATTATTTTGTATATTTTTTTTCTTGTTATATGATAGTTTTTAAAATATGTTTTTATTTCTTTGAATGTACAAATATAATACAATATATTTGTAAGTAGTTACTGATAAGTTTGCATATTTTTAACTCTACCATGACTTTTTTTTTCTATTATTATTACTGTTTTTATTGTTAAATTTTATGAATCTAATGTGCTAGCCCACAATAAATGAAACTTTTCTTTTATAGGCGAATGAGCGTAGCCAGCTGGGCGGAAATTAAAGTTTATTATTATGCTTTAATTGCTGGAATAAACAAATGTATAATGATCTGAATAAAATTAAATATATTATTTTTTTGTCAGTCGGAGTGAATATGACAGGGGAAAACTGGTGAATGTGATAGAGGCATTTTAATGTAACTTTATACCAATTTTGAAATAAAGGATCTGATTCTGATGCATAATGTTTAGAACTTCTCCAATTCCGCTGAATTTGAGATGACGTTTTTAAACATTTTAAATGATCAAGTTGATGCATCAATATTGCAGTAACAAATTAAATGTTTAAAAAGAAAGTGTGAATATGATACAGGTTTTGGGGTGATTGTGAGAGTGAATAGGGCCATTTTAAAAAACATAATTTTTGTATAAAACACTATTAAGTCGATATTCTGCCTTCTTGCCTAATTTTAACAAAGATTTAACATTGCTAGTTAGTTATTATGACTCATGAACGGGCTTTAACTATGTTGTCCTATCGCTTACTACCAGAGCGCTCTTTTGTCGCTCTCGTGGACAATTAGTCCGACTCTACTGAGGGAGTCTACCTAAATTTTCATTCGCCCCGTACCATGCCAACTACTCGTTAAAGACGAGATACACTAGGTGAATTAAATAGAATTTAGGACTCCCATAGTAGAGTCGGGCTCATATGTCCACCAGAGTGACGAATGAGCGCTTTGGTAGTAGGCGGTATGACCACGTAATTAATTAAAGCGTTGGCATGAGTCATAATAACTAACTCCTAAAGGCTCGGAACCATTGTTAAGGTTCCTTCCGAGGGACGGCGTGCTCAAGTTTTTTTCACCTCCCAGATACAAAACCTAATGGCCTCGGCCGGGTTGCGACCCCGCGAACTCGAGCTCAATAAGCAAGCACGTATACCACTGAGCTACTGGCACCCTCAAAGGGGGGAGGTCTTGGGATTGTGACTAACTGATAGCTTTAATAGTAAAAATTTGTCGGTGAATCACCAGTTGTGTACTTCCCTAGCCCGAATTAATCAATTACGTTTTCGCTCTCTCTCCAAAACCGTTTGGACTAAAACTCAATATTTCACTTACATCTCACAACCACCCCCGCATTTCGCTTGGTCATTTATTGGCTGAGGTGTGTTTCATATTCACTCCGCTCCTATTGACTTCTATTTTTTTTAAATAATTGTTTCCATTTATGTTTGTTAACATGGTTGTTTATTGGATTTGTAACATTAGTAGTTATCAGTACTAACAGATCAGGATGTTTAGGAGATACAGAGAAAAGTGTATCTTTGTCTCATGTTCACCCCGATTGTCCCAGTATTATGAATTAGTCATTGGTCACTTCTCCCAGAAGTAAATAAATCAAAACTTTTTAATAACTTTAAGTCTTCAGTCGTTTAAAAACGACCCAGAATTAGGTTAGTTTTATAAAATGTTAATTAATTATCGAAATTCATCTAGCATTTGTTTATTTTTTTAACAAAATCTCGCATAACTCCTTTTTATGGTCTCTTAAGACCAGACTAACATGATAAAGAATGAGAAAAGGTACCTGAAGAATCAATAAATACTCATAAACGTATTTAGCCAGTAATTAGCAATTTTATAAATTGAAATTAAATGTAAAGGGACAAGTAAAATTATTTATAAATAAAGTATGCTTCTAACTTTTATTGTAAACTAATTTATTCCTAGTTTAGTTTCATTTTAACATTTATTGTTTAATTTATTTTATATCAGTATATTTAATACAGTTTTACTTTCCATATAGAAAAATTATGTAATCGTAAAGGAGGTTTTTTTTCATGTTTCATGACCTCAGGATGAAAGCGAGTCCATGGTTCCACATATCTCCGTCACAGGTTCGATTTGGAGTTCTCATACAAAATGCCTAAGCGGTATCGAAATTACGCAACTTTTTATTATGCTGTAGTAATGTCGATTTTCTTTACACAGATGAGGTTTTGCTCAGCTTCATCTCTCATCTAGATATATATATTTTTTAAATTCATTTTTGGCTAATTTCTCGTCTAGATTTTCAGCATCCCTTATTCCAGTTAATATTTATTATCAGCTTCTTAGAGGCCTCTTCAAATAAATCCCTTAAAGCTTCGGCGCAAAATCAAATCTTTACTTTAATTTTGAAAAAAAAAAGTCATTTTCCAAAAGAGCTTGTTTAACGGTTGGTTAGGGAGAAATAAAATAGAAAATATGAGAAAGTTAGTTATTATGACTCATACGCGGGCTTTAACTTCGAGGTCATATCGTCAAATACCAGAGCGCTCTTTTGTCGCTCTGATGGATATGAGCCCGACTCTAATATGGGAGTCCTAAATTTTGCCTACCCTAAATGTTTATTCACCTAGGGCAGGGGGTCTTTAACGAGTACCTGACATCGTACAGGCTCGGGACCATCGCTTAACGTCCCATCCGAAGGACGGCTTGCTTAAGTTTATTTTATCTCCCAGTTGAAATAAACTAAGGGCCTCGGCCGGGTCTTGAACCCGCGATCATGGGCTCAGTAAGCAAGCTCGCATACCACTGAGTTACCGGTGCCCTCTAATATTAGAAAAAATAAATAAATAGCACTATTGTCATGACAACGAATTTTTTATCAAAAAAAGAAAAATTGCTCACTAATATATTACTGTACTAAAAGTCTCAAGACCTTTGGGAAAGTTCCGTGCAGCTCCGACCGGCTCATAAGTGTTAGCTACTTGTGGTATTAGAAACAAATGTTTCTACTAATCGTGCCTACAATATAAAAACTCCATTAATTTTTTTTTTTCAAGTAGTAAAATTATAAAGAAATTACTTTGGAGAAAATTCTCATTTTTATCTGGTGAAGTGCAAGGAGATCTTTAATCGATAACTGCATTAGCTCTAACAGTGCATTCTGCTTTGGTGTAAGCAAGCCTTATTCTATAAGTATCCTTATAGAATAAGGCTTAAGAGGCAAAGTTGTAGATTTATTATTATTTTTATATTGATATATATTTCATCTATCATTCCTTCATTAATCATTATTCTTTCATTAGTATTATTGTATTCCTTCATTAATCTGCAAAAAGTATAGTATCTTATTCTGTTATCTCTATATATATCTGTTCTTATATTTATCTACTACTTTATAATTAATCTTATTCTGTTATATACATATAAATACTGTTCTATTATGTTTCAAATAAGACTAATAACGATTACCAGTGAATAATGATTACATATATTATTTGACATGTCTAAGTACTATATCCTAATAGCAATAAGTTTTATTGTAAATAATTATTGTCAGCATAACTGAAAAATATAAAGTATTTTTTTAAATTTATATAATTTTTGTTTTCTTTTCACCTATCTCATCTTAGGAATATTCTGACTCAGTTTTATTGTAGTAGTTGACCGCAAAGAAGTAAGTACAATGATAATCTCTTAACATTATTAGTACCTATGTTAATATGTTGAAAACTTCAACTTTGAAAGTTTAAATTAACGTTTTTTATCTGATTTGTTCTATTGCTCTATTAAAGAGCATTAAGCTCCTTCTGACGACAAAATGACCAGTTAAAAATTAATGAGCATCAGATTCTATAAAGTAAAGTTTCTGTTAAATTTTTTTTTGCAATTTCAAGATGATACAGCACCCGTTGGTATGACTTTCTAGATCTCTTTGTTGATATGTCTGGATACCTGACTTTTCGTGATTGATACTTACTATTACAGTAAGACCTAGTGGCTACCGCAGGTTCCCAAAAAAGTGGCCATCGGAGGTACCCAAAAAAGTGGCCAACTTACACAGGTAGCCATTGGCCAATATTTAGAGGTTTGTATCCCTCCGATCGGAAAGTAGCTCAACCTCTTTGGGTTTACTGCATAGCAGCAATATTATACACAAATCAGAATGAGACCTTTTTATTTTTCATTCCTGAAAAATTTGATTTTTTGTATTTAATTTGTTTTGCAATTATTTTCCTTTAGCGGATTTTTTTTTAACAAGTAGGTATTTTTTCATTATATCTATTGTCTACTTTTGCTGCACAAGTTGTGCAGGGATCTCAAAATCATAATTCCCTTTAAAATGTTGCACTATTCGAAAATTGGTCTTCTTTTCTTCTAAAAATATGTTACACTCATTTGTTCTTGCTTTCTTCTTCGGCAGGGATCAGGTTTTTTAGTTAGGTACTCACCATCTCATCCAGTATTTTTAGTGGTCTATGATAACTGGCCCTCTTCGTGGTTTACCAAGTTATTTAAGAATTGAACCGCTTTACAAATGCAAAGTGTCTTTATCTTCTGTCTAATAAGGAATAAATATTGATGATTAATTCTCGCTTTACAGGTATATAAAACATTTTTATCAAGGATATGTACACAGCATTCCTATGTAATTTAGTATTCTTTGAGGCAACACAAGATCTCTACTGAACAGTACTTCCTCCCTGATACAAGTCAAGTGAGGAGACTGCTCTGCTGGATGCGTAGAAAACTATTGAACTGTATTTCATCTCTGATTCAACTCGAGGATCACATATCACATACATATATATACAGGTACGTTGGATTGAATAATTAAGTTAGGATTTACGTTGAATATATTTGTTAAATGATACTTTCGCAGGTGAGATCATGTCTGACAAGTATCTCCCGTAGAGGTGGCAGGATGTACTCAGGATTGTAGCTCTTGAGCTTGGCGGTGATGCAGGGGTCAGACACACTGCAGGAGAGCCTAGACGATGTCGCCGATTCCCCGGGCCTCCTCTTGAAAACCTTCGTGGGGAGGTACTGCTTCCTCTGCTCCCGCCGCTCCCAGTGCTTCATGTAGGAGCGAAGATAGTTGGCCTGGGTCACCTTTACCCGACGCAGGTCTTCTAGGGATTGGGTTGCTTTCCCTGCTCCTCGTCCTCCGTCCACGTCCTCCCAGGAAGACTGTGAGCCGGAATCTTCCCTTCGGATCCCACAGAACATACCGTAACGCTGTTCAGCCTTTCGAAACTCCGTCAACTCAGTCAGAGTCAACTGGCGATATTGGCGAAGCATGCTGATAGGCAATCTGAACAGCTCTTTGGTGGCTTTACCCATCGTCTTGTCTGCAGAGGCGTCTGGAATCATCAGGTCCCGGTCTTCCCGTGGATCATTCTCAAAACGATTCAATACATTTTCGTAGAGTTTTAGTGTCAATGGATCACTGACATGTAGCAACTTAATAATACGATTTACTTCGTTGGGGGATATATGTGACATAATGATAATCTATTACTAATAAAATAACCTCTCAGATGAGATATAAAATAAAATCTATTGTTAATAATAAAAATAAAAAAAAGTGCAGAAACAACAATACTTATACAAATTATTGATTCAGAGTTCCTTAATGATTGTTTTTCGAATAATAATTTATTATTATTCGAAAAATTATTATATATTTATTTATTTTTTCAGAAGAACTACACACACTTTCTTTGTCTAGCTTCCATCTTTTGAATGGTTCTTCAGACAACCAAATCAGGTGAGTTCTCCTTCCACTGCAATCATACCTACTGCAGGGGGTGAAACTCAATGCCAAGAGTGAGGCACTAGCTTGTAGTTTCAGGCAAGGGGTGTCCAGTAAATAGTTGCGCCACAGTCGATCCTAACACGTACAAAATTAAGACCTAGACATTTAATAATGGCATTGCAGTTTATGTTGACCCATGTTTTTTTTTTTACTTCATTTCTTACTTCACTTATTCTGACTGTTTTCTGATGTAAAATGTTCTAAATAAATAAATATATTAAAAAATATATATATTTATTACATTTAATATACCTAACTTTCCATATCTATTTTTCTTACAAATACTCGTAACTTCCTGATACTTTGAATAGTGTCTTTCTTAGATTAAAAGAGGGCACATTTTAAGCATTCTTAAAATATTTACAATCAGTAAATCAACGTAAGTAAATGTGATTTCGTTAAAGAAAGACAATTGTGATACTAAATGAATTATAACAAAATAAATCCACTATGTACAAAACAGATAAATAAAATATGTAGAGATATATACAAAATAAGAACATTTCTGGAAGTTGAAAAAACCTTGAGGACGTCGTCCTTTCGAATGGGACGTTAAGCGATAGTCCCGAGTCTGTGCGATGTCAGGTACTCGTTAAAGACCCTTACCCTAAGTGAATAAAGCTAGGTGGGTAAAATTTAGGACTATCACATCTTGTCCACCTGATGAAAGAGCAAAAGTTTTAACGGAAGCGTGGCTTTGGTGAGGGGGCTATGCGTTACAATAGTGCTAACTCATTAACGGATAATCGGATTGTCCTGAAATTTCACATGTAGTAGTTTTAAAAGCAAAATAAAAAAATTGGTTGAAAGGGAGGGGGGGGGGGGGGGGGGCTGAGCATAAAGATAGTGCATAAGTTGGGAACTTAGTTATTTCGACTCATGCCCGGGCTTCAACCATGGTGTTAATCGTGCTCAAAGAGTTTTCCCTTCACAGTTACCTTGGCTAGGGGGGTTTAACGAGTACCTGACATTCGAAAAGACCCGGGAACATCGCCTAAGATCCCATCCGAAAGTTGACGTGCTCAAGGTTTTTATTCACTTCCCAGTTAAAACACATAAGAGCCGCGGGTAGATTTCGAACTCGCGATCTTGAGCTCTTCATGGAAAATATGTAAAGATAAAATAAATATTTTGGTTGGATCTAACTAAAATTGTCGAAGAGAAGAAATATAGAATAAGGTTTGTAGTATTATCTGAAAAACACATTAAGGCAGCAATGTTGGTGGATACGTATTGATAAAAAATGATGATAGTGAACTGTAAGTAAGATACTTAGTTATTTTCACTCATGCCCGGGCTTCAACTCCGAGGGACTGCGTTTTCAAGGGTTTTCGCTTCCCAATTACCTTGGTTAAGGGTCTTTACCGAGTGTCTGACGTCTAACAAGTTCGTCTCCATACAAGTCCGGTCCGAAGGACGAGGTACTCAAGATTATTTTTCACTTCCCAGTTAAAACAACCAAGGGCCCGGTCTAGATTTCCAACTCGCGATCCTGAGCTAATTAGACAACACATGTAAAGATAAAATATGTTTCCGTTTGGTTCCATACAAAAATTGCCAAAAAAGAAATATAAAATATAGATGCGCTTTGAGGTACTGTTTTTACATATTTTCTGAAAAACACATTAGGACAGCAATGTTGGTAGATAGGCAACAAGCAGAAGCGATGATAGTCAACCATAAAAAGATTTAGGTATATTGGGAGTCTTCCCACAGTAGTCGGGCTAATGTTAACCAGACGGCGAAAAGCCCTCTTGTAATAGGCGATATGACCCCGCAGTTAAAGCCCTTGGATGAGTTACATAAAACAACGCACAACAATCATATTACATTTCTTCTCTCGTTCCTGTAAATTTTCCGGGGATGTTTCGTAACTGTCCCATAGGAACCTTAAAAAAAAGTCGGGAGAAAGGGTGAATATCGAGAGGTTTAGTATTATAATGTCCAAGAAATGTCTGCCAAGTAGCCCAGAGAATCATTTAAATTGTCGATTCAGTTTTTGTCTTGTAAGTCTAATATGTGAACTCCACCTCAGTCTTTTGTCAATGTACATTCCCAGGTAATGGAAGTTGGCTTCTGGAAGTTAATTGCCATGGAGTATGTCTGGAGAACATTAGGTGAGTGGTGATATTCTGAGAGTAATTATAATTTGTTTCGAATTATATTAATTGATTTTGACTTTCCATTTTTTGATTCAAGAATGAATTGTGTCGAGGTCTGACGGTAGAGAGAGAAAAGCATTGTAATGATCAATATTAGAAGAAAGGATAACTGTGTTTTCTGCCTTCTCTGGAAAGAAGGGAATATCGGCAGTATAGGTAATAGAGAGAAAAGGACAAACAATTATTCTTGGTATCCAAGAATTATACTTTCCTATGGAAATTATTTTATTGGACCTGGCAACACTGATAGAATATGTTTAACCTCCACCAGATCATGCCTTGTTATAACCTTCTTTTTTTATATTACAGATTTAAATTTTAACTGGATTTTCCAAAGTTTTGACCAATTTTTGTTTCTTTAAGAAATATTTTGTTAAGTATAAATTTATTTTAATTTATCTTACATTATGTTTAGAAGACGTGGTGCAGAGTTTTTAAGTAGTTGCTATCTACAGTTTTTTAGATTATATTCAAATAGGAATATTATGAAACTAAACGAAAAGGGAATGTTTCATGATATGTTTCCAAATACTGCTACGTGAGTTAGATTCCTAATCTGTTTTCCACACATCTTTGCAAAATGAATTGTCTTAACAAATTACCCGAAATTATTTGAAAATTCTGTTACAATAGATTGATTTCATAAAGAAGGTTCTTTTTCCAGGCAAGAAATAATGGATTTATGCAATAGTTCTCCCCAATGTGTATATGCGGGCTTCGACCCCACAGCTAAAAGTTTACATGTTGGAAATCTACTCGTTCTAATTAATTTACTTCATTGGCAGCGAAGTGGTCATCAAGTCATCACTCTGGTATATTACTTTTTTATTAATGATTTGGGGAAATATTTAGTTATGCATGTTTTGTATATTATTTGTCTAATATCCTGTTTCCATTTCAGATAGGTGGAGCAACCGGGAGAATTGGGGATCCTAGCGGCCGAAGTAAAGACAGGGAACTTCTGGAGGATGTGACCGTTCTTGATAATGTCAAGTCAATATCTGCCAGTATACAGAGGATATTCGAAAACCATGAGAAATATTTTTGGAAAGATAAAGATGTTCTTAAACCAGTTATGTAAGTTATGATTTTAATGATAATAGCCTAGAGAGAAGAGTGGCCTTTCTTAACAAAAAAAATAAAATTGTAATTTATATATTATTTTAGTGTGTACAAAATGTTCATAGGAATCCCGTGATTTTGAAAGTAAGTAGGGCTTCGAGTTATCTAGTTAAGTTAGTCACGTTTCTGGTGCGCCTTTGGTCTCACTATTATTCTGGTCATAATCTAAAATGTTATTAGTTTTTTTTATATCTTTGTGGTCGGTTAACATACAAGTAGTGCATTTGAAATGGGGCATCTGAACCGGTTTGTGATCACTGGATGGAACCGTAGGGTTTTCAAGTTTGCGCACGTTTACCGGAACTTTTTCTCGGTGTTTAACGTGAACATCTGTTCGACCTATTTGAAAAAAGTGGTGTCCGATGGTAAACCGAAAAGGGCTTCGCCCGGATTTTTACATTTGAAATAGAAAAATTCTATTTTGCACGAGAATTTTGTCTCAATTGATTTCAATGGGGATTTCGTTTTTCGGTGATTATTCCTCCGTGGTATGTTCGATTTCAGATTTTTTTAGTAGTAAACCATTGTCACCGTGTCAACTACCATCGTGGCAAATTTCAATGTGATCGGTAAAGGGGTTTAGGAGGATTACGAGTACAACGAAATACATGAGTCGCCTAAGAAAGAGCTTCGTAAACTCAGCTCAATTAACATTTTTGTATTTCTGTTAGTCCTATTCTCTTGACCCATTTATTTTTCAAAATCGAGTGGGCTTCAAACTTCCAGAGGATCAGCTTTTGGTAGAATTTGATCAGCATTGAAATATTTATGTAGAAGTAATGGATCCTTAGGATCAAATTTAAATGCATTCACCCACGCAACTAGTTTGAATGATTTGAAGTTTTAAGAATTTTATTTCCAGTTTTTCTAGTTGGTAGTTTTGTACAGTATACTTTTGGTTTTTATGTAATTTATTTTTATTATCATTTGGTATTGCTTTACAGAGTAGAGGATAACTACTGTTGGTACAAGTCACAGAACTGCATAGACTTCCTGTCCCAGGTCGGCCGACATTTTCGAATCGGCACTATGTTGTCCAGGTCCTGTGTGGCGTCTCGACTCAACTCAGAAGTTGGCATTTCATTTACTGAATTTTCTTACCAGATTCTACAGTCTTTCGACTGGCTTCATCTTCTCAGGAAATATAATTGTAGGTTTCAGGCAAGTAATATCCTTATAAAGTTATTGAAACAGATACTATGCAGGAAACATCTTCCTAGCATGCAGCCTTGTGTGTAAGAGAGTGGCACAATAATATTTTTCTCCTATGAATAATAGTTAGTTATTATGAATCATGCCCTGGCTTTAACTACGAGGTCATATCGCCTGCTATCAGAGCGACGAAAGAGCGCTCTGGTAGTGGGCGATATCGTCGTTAAAGCCCGAGCATGAGTCATTATAGCTAACTTTTTTAATAATGGGAAATAACAAATGCACATTAGTTTTTTATCTATAACAATGACAAGTGAATTTGTTTATTGTAAATTAATTTTAAGGCAAAGTAGGGAGGAGTCGCTTTCTTTTTCAGATTATTAGACATCGGAAAGATTTTATCCTACAAATAGATTTGGTGATAATCTGACTGAAAAGCTGGGAATTGTAAGATCCATTTCGCCAAAAATTGAAAAAAAAAATCATTAAAACAACTACGATTTGTTTTAAATTTCATAAAAATATAAATGTTGACATTATTGAGTTATCAGATATTAAACCTTTTTGTGACTGGCTGTTCAAGATTGGAGGCAGTGACCAGATGGGCAACATAATGTCAGGACATGAACTCATCACAAGGTCTGAAGCAACTTCAGTTTTTGGTTAGTAAGTACATATTTTATTTGCATTTTTGTTCATCTAATCTTATATGTAAGTTTTATAAAAATAATTAGATTATCTACTACTTTCGACAAAACGTAACCACTAAAGCCTAGAGAGAAGAGTAGCCATTCTTAAATTATATTGTAATTTATATATTATATGCGCATCCATGCTAAGAACTCACCGTGTAAATTTGTGATTTTTCATTTTTTTTAAAATATATTTTTGTTTTTGTAACTGAATTAAACACACTGTAGGACTGACGCTGCCCCTGATTACGACGCAGGCTGGGGACAAGTTCGGCAAGTCAGCTGGTAACGCGGTCTGGCTCGACTCAGAGCTCACCCAGCCCTTCGAACTTTACCAGTTCTTCATGAGACTGCCAGACGCCAAGATTCCCTCACTTCTTGGACTCCTAACCTTCCTTAATGTCGGCCAAGTCAAGGAGCTCACCGAAAGGCATGAGGTAACTATTTCACTTTATCATGCTTTAATATTCATTGTATCATTTTTTGAACTTATAGTATTGTACAGCTGTTATGAACTATTGAAATAAAGTAGTTCCTGGAACTGCTGATCTCGAAAGTCGTTTTAAAGGTCTTAAGAAGGGTGATAAAGTAGCCTTATCCATCGACAAAATGACTTACTGAATAGCTTAATAGAGGACGACACAACGCAGAAACTGGTTTATATTTTTGCCCCGATACATGTTAATTTTTTTTTCAGAAAGCGTTGTGGGCAAACAATTCGGTAGTTGGCAATGTTGCTATTGCATATCCCACATCTATACAGCATCATCTCGTAGTTAGTATGCTTGTCTACTGAACTCAAGATCGTAGGTACGGAACACGATCGAGGCCCTTAGGTTTATCTTATCTGGGAGGTGAAAAACCGTGCGTCTTTTGCATGGGACGTTAAGTGATAGTCCCGAGCCTGTACTATGTCAGGTACTCATTGAAAAACCGAACCCTACGCTAAATGAAAACAAAATTTGGGGTGGGCAAAATTTAGGACTCCCATAATGGAGTCGGGCTCATATGTCCACCAGAGTGACGAAAGAGAGTTCTGATAGTAGGCCATATGTAGTATGTATGGCTACATAGTTAAAGCACAACACTCCTCTAAACGTTGCTTACTTCTTTGTTCATTTATTTCACTTATAATTTAATTTTTGCATTCTTATTTTAAATAAATAAAAAAAATTTCAATTTTTGACTTATTGTCTATTTCACAAGAAATTTAAAAATAAACTATAAAGTTTTGGTAATACACCATCGTCAGGTTTAGTTACAAATGTTTTTATTATAATTTTTTTTAAATTTCCAAATAGATATTCGCAACTGTATAAATAGTATATACAAAAAGCAAATTTGCTAAAAGAGTGAGCAACTGGATAGTGGACATTGTATTTTTTTCCATAATCAATTTCCGTAAACATCTTCAAAAGCAACTTGTTTTTCTAATAAATAAAACAAACTTTTTTAAAAAATATTGTCTATTCTATTAAATTTTCTAAGAAGTAATTTACCGGATATATTGGATACTTTTGGATAACTCCACATCCTTTGAGATAAATTAATAAATTCTAAACTTGCTGTCCGCCTTTACAATTAGCTTGATAAATCAGTAGCCAAAATAAGCCTAATTGGTTAGTGAGTTCCTTATTGACAATGTCGTATACAATTTCAAACTTTTAATTATTTATTACAATACTATACTTCTGTTTAATTATGAAGTGAAGTTCATTCACTGAAATTTATTATAAACATGTTATTTGTTTATTAGAATCAATCTTTATGTTTAGAAAAACCCAGAGCAGCGATTGGGCCAGAACTTTTTAGCGGACCAAATGACCATCTTAGTTCATGGCGGTAAGTGGTTCTTTTTACTATTTTATTTGTTGTCTTCAAATGAAGTTATTAATTTATTGTTGTACTATTTACTAAAAAAAAAAGAGTAATGAGGCAACTACGGGTTTTTGTCTTACATTTTAAATTGGTTTAATCAACGAATCACATTTTTATGTTTTTTGCTGCTAATATAATCCATACTAAAAATATTTGTTAACATCCATTTGGCTTGAAACTGAGAGAAAAGTTTAAATTTTCCGGTGAAAAATGTAAACACCCCCATTTTCGCGAAAATATATCAATAAACTATTTAATTGAAACTAAATTGATAGTTGAATAATGTTTTCTTTTTGTTTGTAATTATCGAGAATGGCAATGGGTCGATATTAAATTTAACATGATTTCTAAAGAAGTTTTCTGTTATCTTTTATATTTTCATGCAAAATAGTTTCATATTTGCTGCGTCGGAGGCCAGGAGTTGAAGTTTTGTTACACTAGAGTGCAATCTACAACAAATAACCTGTTTTCTGAGAGTTATGCCAAGAGTCATAATTTTTTTACATTACTTTTTTTTTTGGGGAGCTATATTAGGATATAATTTTTTTTTTTTGCTTGTCCCGCAAATAAGAGACTACTTGGATTTCGCCTAAAAAGAACGAGACACTTCTTCCCGAAAAGGCTTAAAAAGAAGCTTATTGTTACAAGAAATTAGCCGCACCCTTATCCCGGTCGACCCATCTCCATTCGCGATGAAGACAGAAAGTGTTTTTCAAATTTTGTTTTCTGAAAACGGAGAGATTCCCAAATGTGCATACATTTTTTTGATCTGAAAAGTTACATTTTTTTCTCAGCTTCGACCGTAGGGTTGTAACCGTATATTTTTAGCATTGATTATATTGTTTATTTGCATCAAATATAACTAAGTGGATTTTGATTATTAAATCATCAATCAATTTATTATTTAAATTAGTCAAAACCAATACTTTTTTACCCCCTGAGTATTTTTTATTGACTAATCAATTTCTGTATTCTGTTTAGAAGAGGGACTTTCTTGGGCCAAGAAGGCTTCTAACGCCATGTATTCAACTGATTTGAAAACTCTTGCTGGTATGATCTTAAATAGTTTCAATAAAAAAATGTTCGAGTTGTTTATATGTTTTGTTGCTAATAAGGCGATTAAGCTGACTCACTAATTAAAGTGCAATTTTTTCATCGAAAATGCACCGTCAATTGGAGTACGTTCTGCAAAAGTAAAACGTCACCAGTGAATCACCGGCATTGTACTTCCCCGGAACGAATTAATCAATTAACATTTCGCTTCTCTTCCACAATCAGTCGACTGTTATCGCTAATATTCAATAGCTGACTTACATAGGGACTCCGAAATTCTGATACTAAATTTTGTGTCTATAAATTCTTTACATCGGCAGTTATTATTAGGGTTTTTAAATTGAGCCCCCTCCCCTGAATTCTTCTTTCCTTGTGCCGATTCTGCTGAAAATTAGTACGTGTCGTCCTTATGGGGTTTTGAATTCACATACGAAACTGTCGACACATAGATTACAACGGCAGTTATTGTGAGTTGTTGAGTTAAGCCTTTCTCCTAATCCCCCCTTCACTTTGGTCGATTTGGCTGAAAATCAATAGATGTCGTTGTTAGAGGGTTCTGGACTGACATATAACTTTTTGTGATGATATATTCATTCTATTGGGAGCTGCACACGGACAGACAGAACATTTTTTTCTCGTATTTAGAATCAGAATGTCGAAAAACATGAAATTCCCGTTGAAAACTCCGCATCGAGTTTTTGACCGATTACATAACTTCCCCTATACTCCGTATATCCGAGGAAGTAAAAACAGATTCTTTTCTTATTTGACATAATTTAATTATTGAGTTGATTTTTCAGAGTTGAATGTGACAGAAGTGAAGGGTATATTTCGAGGAGCGTCGCAGGTGGACATGCTTCTGAGGCCTGGTGTCACAGTGATGGAGGCTGCATTGTCTGCACGGTGCTTTCTACGAAGAGGTACGCTTTCAACATTTATCATGTACATTTCACCATAATAATAATTTATCAGATTTTTTTATTAAATTATCCATTATTTATTTCTCTCAACCAACTTATATACCTACTATATAAGAAGTATATTATGTGTACATTCATTAGCAAAAATTACATGAAACTTAAAAATATTAGCAACATTTCGTTCTCATATTCTTTAGTTCCAATTTGTTTTAATAAACAGGGTGAATCCAATCGTATTATAGAGAATTGAATTTTGAACAAACAGAAGAAGAAGAAGAAAAACATTTTATTTGGACCAGTACTAAGTATGTACTTTACACAAAATGAGCAAATAAACAAGAAAATTATGATTAAAACAAAAAGTCTTGGTACAGTCTTGGTTGCAGCCTGCGAGCTACAGGCTGGCCGAGACTGTAGTGAACCGCACCAGAGCAGGTTGGCAGACCTTCATGGAAGCTTCGGGTGAGTTTCTCAATGTGGGCTGCAAAAGGAGCAACTCCCAGTTCCCGATGGATTTGGGTGTTCCTGATAAACCAAGGTGCGTTCACCGCTATCCGGAGGACTTTGTTTTGGAATGTTTGTAATCGTGTTATGTTAGTGTGGCTAGTGCAGAACCATATGGGGCAAGCGTAGGTTAAGAGTGGAAGTATTAGTGTTTTGTAAAGTAAGGATGTGCATGTGTGTCTGAGTGGTGTATTCCTGTTTATGAGTGGGTAGATGAGCCTGAGTCGTGTGTGTGCTTGTTGGAGTTTTATGTTGATATGTAGGCGCCATGTTAGTCTTGTGTCAAGGTGCACTCCAAGATAGCGCACACCCTGGTCTTTAGGATTCCATGGAATTGGGAGTTGGTCGATTTGCAGCCTTCTGAGGTGTTCTATCGAGAAGCGGCGTAAAGCGAACACCTTCGCCTCCGTCTTCCCACCGTTCAACTTAAGCTTCCATTTTCCAAACCACTGGCCGATCTCGTCCACCTGGATTTGTAGGGAGTCGATGGCCGCTTCCAGATCTATGTTTTGGCTGAGGATCAACGTGTCGTCAGCGTAAGTCGCCAGGGTTGCAGAGACTGGTTCTGGCATGTCGTGACAGAACAGATCAAACAAGAGTGGACTGAGGATCGCACCTTGTGGGACTCCCGCTGATATCTTCTTTCTGGAGCTCAGTGTGTTGTTCACCCTTATTTGGAATGTTCTGTCACGAAGAAAAGAGCTAATGATGTTCTGGATGTATTGCGGAGGCCAGGTCTGTTTTAATTTGAAGAGCAAGCCCTCGTGCCAGACGGTGTCGAAGGCAGCTGCGACGTCCAAGAAGGCTGCTACTGTGTACTGCTTCCGCTCAAAGCCCCCCACAATGGTCTCAGCAACTCTCTGTAGCTGATGGACGGCTGAGTGGTTTGATTTAAACCCAAACTGGTGGGCAGGGATGGTCCCTGCAGTCTCCAGATGACGGAGGAGCCTCTTGTGAATTATTTTCTCAAGAAGTTTTGAGAGGCTATTTAAAAGGCTTATTGGTCTATAGCTGCCTGGATCGTTTTTTGCCTTACCTGGCTTGTGAAATGTTAGAACAACGGCGTTTTTCCAGTCTGCAGGAAAGTAGCCGTGGCGAAGACAGGCGTTGAACACACTTGCCAGGTAGGCTATGCTCTTCGGAGGAAGCTTCTTCAGCACCAGGTTGGGGATGATGTCTTCACCGGGGGCCTTCTTGATGTGTAGTCGTGTAATGTGGGCGTGTATTTCTGATGGTGTGGTATGCTGAATGGGTGCTTCGACTGTGTGAAGTGTATTTGAGAGGTATGATTCAACTGTGATGAGTGTTTCATGATCGTCAGCGTCTGTCGTTGTGAATTTATTTTCCAAATGGGTCGCCAGTAATTCGGTTTTTTCTTTGTCAGTTGTGGCAGTCATTTGTCCGTCAGTTAAGATGGGTAGGGGTGTCCTTTGGTTTAGAAGTCGTCGTGTCTCTTTCCATAAGTTGTTGTCGCCCGGAGTCATATCAGTCAAGTATTTTCGATAGTTCGCGATTCTGTCTTTGTCAAGTTCCCATCGTATGCGTCGGGTCAGGCGATTCAGTTCTCTTTTCTCAAGGGGATCTCTTGTTCTTTGCCAGTGTTGTCGTAGTGTGTTCTTTGTACGGATCATATCCATTATGTGTGTTGGTGTCTTGTTGTGGAATAGGTGTCGTTTGTCAGTGAAATGTCGGTATGTTGCTTCATGTACTGAGGTATGTATGGTTTGTGTGAACGTCCTAACTGCATTGTCAATGTCGTCCGTCGTGCTATAATGATGGGGGACCCCGAGACAGTTCATTCCGTCTTCAAACGTGGCCCAATCGATCTTCCCCGTGATCAACCTTGGAAGATATTCCTCCTTCTGTGGCCGTGCTAGGAAGGTGCAGATAACTGGGAGATGGTCTGAGTCTAAGTCGGTCAGTGTCTCGTGAAACAGGGGCAAGTTAAAGTTGTGTATCAGTCCTATGTCCAGTATGTCGGGTTGGTATGTTCGTTGAGTTGGGTAGAATGTCGGTTCGTCAGGTGTCGATATTTGTATCCCCAGGTTTTCTGAGATGGATTGTAGTCTAGTCCCGTTGTTATTCTGTCTTCTGCATCCCCATAGCGTGTGTTTGCTGTTGAGGTCCCCGATCATTATAGTCGGTAGTCCTGTGAAAATATGTTCGAAGTCAGTCTGTACCAGTCTTGTGTTCGGTCGATGGTATGCTGATATGATGTTGAGTGTGCCGGAGAGTGTGGTGAGGGTGACTCCAACTGCCTCCAAGTTCTGGAGAGGGGGAATGTTAATCTGTGAATGTTTCAGGTGTCGTTTGATGAAAATGCCAACACCACCGAAACGTGTCGGTCGGTCCAGTCTATATGAACAGTAGCCAGAGAGTTTGAGTTTGTCTGTCGGTTTGAGGTGGGTCTCAGTTATGCATGCAATGTCGACATTATATCGTGATAAAAAGTTGGTTAATGACGGTTGCCTTATCTTTAAGCCGTCCGCATTCCAGTTTAATATAGTTAAATTTTGAAAAGTTCCCAGATTAGGGTTTGCCATGATTCATCGAAAAAAGGTTTGTGAATAAATTGGATAAGAAAGCTTGGATGTGGGGGATGAATGGTTTGATGAGGTTCATGATGAGTCCAGTCAGGTCAGTCGTTGCCTCAGAGCTAATTCCATTGTTTGCAGTATTAGGTTGCGGTGGTGTTGGCCTACTTCGATTTTTGTCAAACCAAAAGTTCGTAGGTGGTTTGGGCTCCGGGGAGGTAGGTGCGTATGGTGGTGTATTGGGTGTGTTGGCTGAATGTGCGTGTGTGTGTTGCGGAGGTTGATTAGTATTAGTGTGAAATGTTTGGCTTGCGGTGGTGCCTGCGGAAGCTGACTGTAGTTGCCGTTTCGGTGGTCGTTTCAGACAGCCTCCAAAGTTGGCGGTATGGTCGCCCCCACAGTTGGCGCACTTCGGTTTGTCAGTTTTTTGGAAAGGACAAACTTTATAATGGTGATTCCCTGCACACTTAACGCAGGTCGACTCAAGGCGGCAGTAGTTCTTGGTGTGCCCGAATTTTTGACAGTTCATGCATTGAGGAACGTGCAGGGACCGGCGTCTTTCCTCCACGTGGATCCGACTGTAATATAGTTTTGTAAGTGAAAATATGGCTTTTCCCTGATCGTTATTAGTCAGTTCGACTGCGCACAATGGCGTGGGCATTTTGTCTCTATTGTGCAACCTGGTGACCGAAATAACTGGGTAGTGAGGGAGCAATTCATTTTTGACGTCTTCTTCACTGAACGCGTATGGCACACCTCGGAGAATCACCGATACATTTTTAGTTTCTGGATTAACATAAGTATAATAGTTAATTTTATGCGTATCGTAGAATTTTGTCAGGGCCCTAAAATCGTCTGACGAGGTCGCTTGAATTTTAATTTTTTCTTTTAGGCATTGTTTGGTTTCAAACGGTGATGTAGCCACCTTTAATATGTCAGCTGTTATTTCTTTTAGGTTATTGTAACCTACAATAAAAATTGGAGGTATTTTAATTTTTTTACTATTTTCGGAATTTGAATCGGCCGGTTGGGGCTTGGAAGTGTCTAAATTGGTTAGAGCGGAATACCTGTTAGAAACTATGACTGGTGAGTTGTAAGATTTATACCTCTTGGTGACGGCGAGGTGTGAGGCGGGTGTCTCCTGGTCAGGCTGGTCTAGGGTCCTCTTCTTGCCGCTAAGGCCTGGATGGTCAACGGCCATCGATGCTGTGGCCAGGGGCTGGTGTGGTACCTGTTTGATGTTACTTGGCTGGCTGTGGCTGGCCGTGGGCACTGGTGCACTCTCTTCAACCCAGGAAGAGCGCGCCCCGCTGCAACTCATTCCGTTTGGTGAAAAGGTCCTCTCCCTGATACTTTTCACTGTTTCACGTTTTTACAAACACAGTAAAAACCGCACTATTAATTATTTTTTTGAAGAGCAATTTTATAACACTATTTTTGTTTAACGTGAACCTTGAACAAACAAGATTCATATAAACGTTGGTTCGTTTATCCGCAGAGGTAAACAAAAACGAAAAAAAAAAAAAATGTTTTTTCTAACATTTTTCTGCATATCTCGATTACAACTGATATGTTTTATAAAAAGAAGACAGTTTTTTTTCGGTAACATTTTTCATTATTTCACACCATTTCAAAAGGGCGACACTTTGAAACGATAAGAGATATCAGAAAGTTTCTTTGAGCAAGGTTCTTTTTTCTATAAGTTCTTTTGAATGTGTTTCCAGGCAACCCTTCTTTTTTTAACCAAACTAGTAGAATTCTACCCCATGGTGTAATGGCTTTGACAGCTGGTTTGTTTGAGGGCGCCAGTAGCTCAGTGGTTTGAGTCCTTGCTTACTGAGCTCAAGATCGCGGGTTCGAAGCCCCATTTTTTATCTGGGAAGTGAAGTGAGCACGCCATCCTTCGGATGGGACGTTAAGCGATTGTCCCGAGCTTGTGTCATGTCAGGTAATCTATCGTCACCTCGGTGTACATGAGCCCGACTCTAGTCAGACCTAAATTCTACTCGTCACACCCATAGGACGTCGTGCTAAAGGTTTTTCACTTCCCAGATGAAAAACTAAGGGTTTCGAACACGCGATCTTGAGCTCAGTAAAAATTATTTTTCCCAGACAAAAAATTTACTGGCTTCCGCCGCGTTTCAAACCCTCAATCTTAAGCTCAGTAAGCAAGCACGCATACCATTGAACTACCGGCGTCCTCAATGCAGTTAGTATTATATATACTTATTATTATATTAATATTGTATAATACAGTTAGTATTATAGAGTACTAATATAATAACCCAATATATTAATTAAGTGATATCCGCCAATTATGAAATTCAATTCTCTATAAGATGTATTTAGAAATTTATATAAAAATGAAAAACAATTGAACTAAAAGTCCTGAACGCAATTAAAAGTTAAGAGAGTTAAGAGATAGAGGAGACGAAAACATTTGTAAAATATATCTTCTATCTAACAGGGGACTGATAACATAGTTAGGCTTACCAGCAGTAACGTAATGAACTATCAACGATAGTGAAAAAAATATATTAAATTAATTACTGGGCTGTATTTCCTACCGTAACTTTTTAGGAGATATTGATATAAGATCTTAAAGCCAATAAGTAGGTATACGCTAATAATAATAACAAAATCTGAAGGTACGGCAAATTGTTACGAAAGTGTTTAGCCTCTGATCTAGGATGCCTATCCTTACACTCAACTGTACTAACTGTATCATCTAACCTTGCCATGTCTCTTTGACGCTGTCGTTCCATTGTCGTAGTTCTATATAAATACTATACTATCTATTTTGAGATCGCGGGTTCGAAACCTGGCCGTGGCCCTTAGGTTTTTTATCTGGGAGGTGAAAAAACCTCTGTTCTTCGGATGGGACATTAAACGATGGCCCTTAGCCTGTGCGTTGTTAGATACTCGTTAATGACCCCTACCTACCCTAGATGGACAAACTTTAGGACTCCCACAGTAGAGTCAGGCTCATGTCCCCAGAGCGACGAAAGAGCACTCTGGTAGTAGGCGATATGACCTCCAAGTCCGGTCATGAGCCACTATAACTAACTTTTATATAAAAACATGAGGCTCAGTCGTGAATGTTACACGTAGTGTTCTATTGTTGTGTCATCTTTTAAATTCTTTATAGTTTCGGTTATAATTGACTTGGTTCAAACCAATTTTGTCGTAATCGTTTTCTTAATCAACAACAAAGATCTTGGCAACCGAAAGAAAGCATAATGATATACAACGAGTTCCTGGGTACTCTTCCAAATTTTTTTATCACTTTAATGTTTCAGAGGTAAATCAGTAGCTAATTATTTCGTAGTATAAATTTCGTTGGTTCAAGATTTGGATGTTATACCCTATTCACAAGATTTGGAAAGATGAAGGTCAAGAAGGATAATATTTTGGCTGGTTTGACGAAGCGCATGAATTAATAATCAAGACTGAAATATTATTATAATAGTAACAGGTTGAGTAACAGTCTGTCTGTAAACTAATGACGTCATTAAAGTCTGTGCGCAAGATCGCAAGAGGTCCTTCGCACATCACTAGGACGTCTTCCTTAAATATTCTTAATTTTTAATAATTTCAAATTTTCATTTATATTAAACTACAATTTATGACAATAGATGATGCTGATAGGATAATTCGAGCGGGTGGCTTCTACATAAATCATAAACGGTGTTTGAATCCTGAAGAGGTTCTTGTGGAAGGCTTGCATATACTGCCCAATGATACCTCACTTTTTAGAGTTGGTAAGTGATCTCACAATTTGAAAAGTTATTTTGACCTAGTATGTTACTGATATAATTACACTCACCAATATTCTAATTTGTATTTTTTTTCTTTTTGTTCTTGAACAGGGAAAAAGAACTACTGGATTGTTATATGGAGAAAGTAATATTTTTTTATGGCGAGTATGGTACTGAAGCTTTTTCGGTCCACTGAATCCGCTTGTCTCAGATAAGCAGAGAGAAAGTCAGCCAAAACAGCATTCTCTAATAACAATTCTATTTTGTTATTTCTAAAATGAATAAATACATTTTATAATTTAGTTGTAAATAAATTATTAACTTTTGATTGTTTATTTCATTCGCCTCTTGTGTTTCCTTGTGTTTGATCAATATGACCAATGCAACCAAGTATAAACAAGTCCTATTGGTTACGTTGTTATTGGTTACATATTGTTTGTCTAATCATGTCATTTATCATCTGATATTTATTTTATTTACAACTTTATTTTTTTTCATTATAAGTATTTAGGTTAAAGTTGGCTTATTGTTATGGAACCGGAAAAGGAGGAAGGAGTCGTCACAAAGGATACACAGGAAAAGATAAAAGAAGAAAAAGTTGAGGGGGAAGGCGAAGAAGATGAACCGAAACCATCATCAGCTGAGAAGAAGTACGAAATAGAGGCAGAAGATGATGATGTGGTGGATCCATTGAGAAGAGAATCAGACGTCTCGGACCTGAGAGAGCATCAGCAAATGGAGCCGTCTACAAAGGAACAGGAACAGAGTCACGTGACCATGGAGGAAATCAAAGAGATAGATAAGAAGATAGACAAGGTGGAGGAAATGATCAAACAGGAAGAGGAGAACTATGCTGAGCTTGAGAAAAAAATTAACGACAATGAAAGTAAGTATTCCATTTAATGTTAAATCTATCATATATTCATATTGAATGTACCTGTGGATTAATTCAATTTGTTAGGTTTCATACGATCTTGAAATTTTATTTTCACTGTAGATGGGGGGGGGGGGGGGGCACAAGTGAACCAAGTCCATTTTTTTCATTTTGTGAGGTTTTTCGTGCTAAATAGGCGTAAAAGTAATATCTTTCAGTGCTACAGTGAACCAAGTCCTTAGTTCATTTTAACGCCGCATAATATCAGCTTGAATCAAGTCCTTGGCCCCAGTTTTTCATTTATTTCAGAGCGCTAGTGAACCAAGTCCATAAACCCATTATTCTGATTGTTTTAGTTGACAGTTTATTTAATGAAAGGACAACCGTTTCAGCTATAATGACATTTATTACTACGGTGCACCTCAGAATTGATTATGAAAAAAAAACTTTGAGAGCCAATTGCTCGGAATCAAATGTGATGGACTTGGTTCACTTGTGCTCTGAACCCTCCATATATGAATTGAAATATGTTGTTTGTAAAATAATTTTTCGGGAAAGTAAATATAATTCATTTCTCCTGTTTGTGTAGACATAGTTTATGATTTATAAGATTAGGGTTATAGATCCTCAACATCTAGGTCATACATATATATATATATTTTTTTTTTAAATGTATTATTGTATACTTTTACATTTTTGCTTGCATTATAGCTCGTCCATTAGCTTTGTATCTCTAAAGAAGTCTATAGTCCTCTGGAGTGGCTCTCGGTGGTTGCCCAGGGCTGCTGGTAGTGCTCCGGTAATGCCTCTCCTGGCCAGCTTCTCCTGATAGAGTGGACACTATATTTAATTTATATATTTAAATGGTGAATTTTCAAAAGTATTGTAAGCAAAGGCGTAACTACAACCCGCTAGCTGGGGAAGAGGGAAGCATGACCACAGAATGTTTTTTCCCCCTCCAGTCAATTTATTTTAACGTTAATAGTTTTTTATTTATTTCACCTTAATTTATTCATTATAATATTATGGGGGGGGCAAGATTTGAAGTTACACTATTGGTTATAAATTGGGTTTTCCTAGACCAAGAAAGATGGATTCTTCAAAAAGTTGTAGTGTAGGTAATAATATAGGCTTAAATAAAATATAATTTTTTTATTATAAGCACGATGGCTTCTGTGATTGATTGCATAGGCATAGAAAGATCATGTTTGTTGTGGGGGGAACTCAATCGCACCAACTCCTCCCCCCTCCCCAATGATCACACCTTTTCTGCCAAATAAGAAAATGTAGCCGTTTTAAATAAAAATAATACTACATAATAATAATTAAACAACCATAAGTAGAATTTAATAGTATAATGTACAACTAGCGTGGATAAGGGGTTTATATCGCACAAGGACAAAATGGTGAGACGTTATTTTTGCCCAAATCCACACGTGTTGCACATACGTTTTTTCGTACGACCGACTATTATAATAATAAATCGTTTTATAATTATTTATCATACCATATCGGAGATTTGAGTCCTTCCCTTTGGTCTCAATTATTTTTTTCATTTTTAATTATTATTTTTTATTTTTTTGTATAAGATTATTGTGGGGGCGAAACGATACTCTTGCTCCCATGGAATCCATGCATATTGGTTGTACTCGTATGGTCATGTTGTAACTTGACCGTTAAGGAACGACAAAACGCAAACATTTAGATACCCTTTGTTCCAATAGGATTAATTTTTGTAACAACTTTTACTCGACACATGTTTCAACAATCAATTTGATTGGATTACGGGGATTTTTTCTGGAGTTGCAACTGTGAAGTCTACCTTAGGAAAAACAGACTATAGCTTATTATAAAATATTTTTATTTCAGAGGAACCTACTGCTTTACTTCCTTCACCTAGTAGTAGTAGCACGTATTCTTCTTCGAAAGAAAGTATTTCACTCACATCTTCAAGAAGTTCATCTGGCGTTTTTGTTCCAGCACTTTCTGGTAAGTTGCAAATACACGTTTGTTAATTATTATTATTAGTTATTATATAGGAATTATTTTTAGACATATGGGGGTCACATTTTACAAGATAGAGGCAACTGAAGTGCCGCTTCCATCTCGTTCTAGAGCTATCAACTACAGAAACATCTTACACTTGAACGCTAATGGCCGGCGGGCTACACATTGCCTCCATTGCGCTCTTGTGTGGCCTGCGAGAAACTAAAAAATTATTTTTTTGAAATTCATCTGCGAAAAAAAAAAAAAAAAAATGGGAATACAGAGTCCAGCTAAGTCAAGAAGCTAGATATAAACTAATGAATTCGATATGTGGAATTTTTGTAATTTATGCATATCATATTGTTTATTTTGCTTATTGTATTTTGATAAGCTCCCCACGCTTAATTTCAAAGGCTCGGGCGTAATGTGGCCCGCAACTGCAAAAAGGTTGCTGACCACTGCAACGTAATCAACAATTAGGGGCACATCAACCAGGCTGGAAGCTCTGAGCTCTTTTCTTCGGTGTCTTCATATTTGATCCTCTAATGGGATTTTTACTTGCCCAGCTATACGAAGTATAGGGGAAGTTATGTAATCGGTCAAGAATTCGATGCGGAGTTTTAACGGAATTTCATGTTTTCCGACCTCTAGATTCTAGTATGAAAAAGAAAAATTCTGTGTGTCTACGAACACGATAACTCCCAATAGAATGAATGTATCTGACACGCAATTTTTTATGTAAATCCAGAACCCGATAAAGACGACACCTATTAATTTTCAGCCAATCTACCAAAGGGAAGAGGGGGGCTTAACTCAAAAACCTTAATAACTGCCGATGTATGAGGATTTAGGAGCCCCTATGTAAATCAAATGTTGAAAATTAGCGCAAACGATTGACTGGTTTTGGAGTTGGGGCGAAAAGGTAATTGATTAATTCGTTCTAAGTACATTGCCGGTGATTCACCGACTATCTTTTCATATGAAATTTTAAAATTCCCTCGATCTGTCTTTTCAGATGACGAGGATGACGGAAATGTGGTAGCTGAAGAGGAACGTAAATCACAAGAAGACGCCACTAAAAAGTGGATCTCAACTCTAGTGCCTGAACTCTTACCGACGCTTTTACCAGAGAAAGAAGTCTCAGACGAGAAAGTCATTCTACCAGATGAGCAAAAGTAAATTATTCTTAAATAACTGTATAAATGTACAATTGAAAAATTCACTGTCTTTATATAAGACTCAAGTTGGTATATTTTAGTAAGAGAAAACAAAATAACAATATAATCATAAAGAGGAAATATTTTCACGGGAGGAAGGAGTTTAGTTTAAATGGATGCTATACTAGCATACTTCAGTCCGGTCAGATATACAAAGTATAGGGGAAGTTATGTAATCGGTCTGAAATTCGATGTGGAGTTTTCAACGGAATTTCATGAAATGAAATTAATTGAAAAAAACAATTCTGACTGTGTGTGTTTGTGGACACGATAACTCCCGATAGAATGTATGTATCGTAATGAAATTATATATATAATAAAATAGGGTATATATATATATATATATATATATATATATATATATATATATATATATATATGTATATATGTATGTATATATACTATATATATATTTACTATTTTACATGTATACCCCTATTTTATATGTATAACCCTATATAAGTCAACAATTGATTTGGAGGGAGAGCGATAATGTAATTGATTAATTCGTGTAGAGAAAATTCAGTGACTCATGGTCGACTTTTTTCTTTGACGTCTTGGCATCTTGCACCCCGCCTCTAACATCTTCTCTTTCTTCATATATTTTACCTGATAATGATAGCTGGGCCCCGCTCACAACCTTGGCGATAATGATATATCTCTGTTAATCATTGAAAAATAGCTGCGTCGTGAAATTACTGTCACGGGTCTCGAAATGGCATGATAGTGGCGATCTCTAGGCGACACCGGGTATTACCGCTAGTTCGTTTATAAACCGGAAATATTACCCCCTGTCTGTATATGACAGTAATATTATTATTTTGACTGTCAGGATTGCAGAAATGGAAGCTGTGGCTCAAAAAGAAATAATGTTGCAAGCAGATAACACTATTATGGACAGATTCCAAAGCGTCTTAAAGGAACATCTACTCAGGCAAATTACTAAACTTAAACAAAATATATACGAAATCGTGAGTTTTATTTTATTTTCGTAATTAACATATTATTTAATAAGAAAATTTTAGTTTGGTCTCTTAAAATCTGAGCTTACAGTCACTGCAGAGGAGTCACTAATTTATTAATATAAATATTCTGTTATGTCTTTAAAAATGAAAAAAGCAATTAATTTATGAATAATTTTGTATCTTAAGATATTCTTAATGATATTTAACATTTTTGCAGAGATATTGTGAAACACTTGATAAAAATAAAGGAAACATACGTTTTCTTTATTTTTAAGATATTCTATTCAGGTAATAATAATAATAATAATTTGTTTCCGTTAAACCAATACATGGTAATAGGATACGTCAAATGAATTTATACATTATGATAGCTTATAAATTAGATTTATAACTACTTGAGTCTAACACATCTATGATTAATAGTAACAAAAAAAACATTACAAAATGTAAAATTAAATTAATAAATACTGTACATATAAATACTTAAAAATATATGAGTATATAAAAAATAAAAAAAAAATAAATAAAAAAAAAAATAATAATAATACAAGATACGTTCATAATAAGTAGACACATCTTCAATTTAATAAAAATTAAGATAGGTAAATATTTTTCAAAGAAAACTCTTCGGAAGTGTCTTTATCCCCCAACGATGTTTCGGGACGTTCTTACGTCCCATCATCAGGTCCCAATGTGGCGAGATATAGAAAAGAAAAAAAACAATGTAACTATAACAATATATGAAAAATAATATATATATATATATATATATATATATTCAATTATAAATGAATGTATGAAAATGTCTAAAATAAAAAAAATATATATAAATGAATAAATAAATCAATAACGTACATTGGGCTGACTTTTAAGGTGTGGAGGAACTCTGCCCAAAATATAAAAATGAAAGCTTTGTATCAAATAATGATTTTGGATATGAAAAACGATTCTTTATTGTGATTATATTATTCTTTTATTCTATTCTACGATATGTTCTTGTTATGCTTTAGGAAGGTGAATTTAAGAAAAATGAGACAAAATTGAAAATTAATGGGGAATCCGCTTATAGAGAACAGGAGAACATTATTAAACAACGACAAACTGTAGACAGTTTCAAAACTAGCATTGAACAGGCATGTTATATTCAGTTTTTTTACAGTAACTTTCATAACTGATTAACATTGAAACATTAGGTTTTGTGTGAGTACTTAAGTAAAAGCATAACATAAATTATATTTTTTAAATTACATTTTAGATAATGAAACAAAGAAAGGACTTGGAAAAAGAGATGGAAGGGCAGAAGGAGACATTGGAATTCGTGACGCAGGAGTTTAATTTTAAAAAAAGTGAAAGTAAGAAATTTATTCCAAACAGTAGAATAATATTTGAGAGATAGCGTGCTAACCGATTGAGCTCAAATAGCTTCAAGGCAAAGTTGTCGAAAGAAAACTGAGAGACACATTTTATATGAATTACGATTTTTCGCAGGTTGCCCGGTTTGCGAGATATGTGCCGAAAACCTTCCTGAAATGTCGTTTAGAAACACATATTTTTCGTCGTTACCTTGATTTACTCGAAAACGGTTAGTCCTACCAAAGTTTGGTTCTTATCGAAAATATTTTTTATTAAATTTTCTATCGCTATTGTATCCTCAGATTTTAGTTGGGGCCAATATGGCCAGTTTCCTCAAAGAACGGAAAATACATTTCCTTATGTATTTCAAAGTAATGTTTAAATTGTATCGCGTAGCAACGAATTTTTTTTTTTTTGCAATAATGGAAATGAAACCTGTAAACATAATCCTTCCTGGTGTCAAAGGGGCATCCATCAAACTTCAGAACTATAGCTTTTAAATAATTAACTATTTTTCTTAGATACGAAGTCGAGAAACGATTCCGAAGTGCTTGCCGATCTGGTGAGACAAATGAGTGAATATGAGAAAAAACAGGAATACAACATAAACATCAACAGAAGAAGAACGGAACAGTTTCAGAGGGAGAAGGAGAAATACTCAAAGGAAAAACAAGCTCAGGTATGGTACGGTTTTTGTAGAAACTTCAAACTTGGACTTAATTTAACAATTCCGCATATACTTAGCTTACCATGTTTGATATAAATATCTATCAAATTAGAGGGCGCCAGTAGCTCAAAGGTAGCGTGGTTGTCTACTGAGTTCAAGTTTGTGGGTTCGAAAACCCGCTGAGGCCCCTGAGTTTTCATCTTATTTGCGAGGTAAAAAAATCTTGAGCATGCCGACCTTCGGATAGGATGTCAAGCGATGGTTCCTAGCATGTACAATGGCACGTACTCGTTAAAGATGATGTATGGTAGGGAAAATGTAGAACTTCCATAGGAGAGTTGGACTGTCCATCAGGGAGATGAAAAAGTGCTCTTGTTGTGGGCATATGACCTGTTGTTAAAGCCCGGGCATGAGTCACAATAACTAACTAACAACCAATGCTATGGATGGAAAGTGAATTAATGTGGTTAATTAATTAATTGTCTTTACTTTTATTGTCAAGGCCCTACTTAATGAAAAGCAGACCATAATGAATGATCACTTTCTACTTCGACGTTATTTATTCGACTTAAAAAGTATAATACAGACTGAAGTGTACCAAGTAATTCGATAGCATTTTTAGTAGTAACATGAATGTGTACTAGTAAAACTATTGAAGTAGCATGAAAGTACTGACTCTCCTTGGAACCGCACCGTCGTATTGTTCTCATCTACAGTTGCAGTAAAGTCGATTTCAGAGCAAGAAAAATATAACGATTTAAAGTTCGTCCTTTCTGTTCGAATTTGAAGTCTATTTATTTTTTAAAATTAATTTTCACTATATTATTTTTTAATTGTATTTTTGGTTATTATTCTGTACAGGACATGCTACTTTGGCGACTCAACCGAGACCTAATGGATAAGAAGCGAGCTATAGAAGACGGCATGAACCGGGTTGCTGCCAAACAGAAGGAGAACAACAGTCTGAGTGAGAAGCTGCTGAAGGCTTCCATCGACAGGGCTGCCCTCATCCTGGAGAACAAACTGATTACGAAGGAGCTTCAGAATGCATTCAGCGCCATTAAGCAGAGAGACTTTACTTTTATGTCAATACTGGAAGAGCTGGAGTCAGTTTGTAGAGATATTTATTTAATTAATATAGATAAAATTGTTGATCATCATGTCTGTTATTGTGTGACACCTGACAAAGGAGGGGTTGATTGTCGCGAAATTGTGAATATGATTGTATACGCGATGTATGAATGTTGTCAAAATCACCCTCCTATACAATTTCAGTTAATGTGTGAGGTAGAGAGTACTTTATACAATTTTACTACTCTAACATTTTTGCAAGATGGGAACGTTGGCAGCGTTTATTTCTTGCTCTTTTTGGAGTATTTTAGCTGGACGGATAAACTTACTATCTGAAGTAATAAGACTAAAGCTCGAATTTATGAGCTCAAAAAAAAAAATATATATATAGAATTCTCGAAATAAGCAATTTTTCCAAAAGTGCTTTTTTTGTAAAGATTACCAAATTTCGTTTCTTGTTACGTTACTTCTATAAGGAATTTATGTCACAAAGTGTCACACACAAGTTTAGTCAGAGTAAATAAAAACATATGCAGAAAAAAATGTGCACATATTAGGTGCATGTCCTATTTATTTTTTTATCATTTATAAAGGGAACATGACAGACACCTTTTAGGAAACGAGGAATTTAAGCATTGTTTTATGATAGGAAAATTTCCAAAATATTCCTTTGGCGGTAGGCAGTGTTTGCGAAATATTTCTAACTTTATTTTCAGTTCGAATTCAGAATCCCTGTCTCTACTTCCGCTATTTTGAATGTAGTAGTTATTTATTTTGGTTTTATAATTTTAAAGGGACGGTAAAACCTGTTGGAAGCAAATGATCAACTCCATCAAGTGGTACAAGAAAAAGACCAAAAGTTTATTATTGGAAAATGAAAATCTTACTCATGAAAGGAATCGTGCCGAGAAAAAAGATAAAAAAATGGAATCTGTAGTACGTAAATATTTAAATTTATAATTCATACATTTTCTGACAGTCTTTCAGCCTCTATTCTCATTTTACTTTTTTTTAGTTGCGTAATTCATTTTTGAAGAAAGAGGATGTTATGCTGAAATTAGCTGCATTAGAGGAAATGGTCAGATTGGCTGATGATGATTTAGAAGTTGAAGTCAGAGTAAGTATTAATATATAAATAATAAAATTATATTAATATAGCTTCATGATATCATAAATTTTATATATATATATATATATATATATATATATATATATATATATATATATATATATATAAAATTTATGATATCATGAAGCTATATTATTATCATTTTATTATTCATATTTTTATTTAGAAAACAGGAACCTTGGAAGGAAGTCTGAGCAACGTTGCTAGAACTATCGAGCGAGCTGCCTTGGAAAGAAGTAAAATTGAAAAAGAAATAATGGAGAAATTATATGAACAAGATTTGAGCAATAAAACAACTCACCATGTTCGAAAACGTATTGAGCAACTTGCTATCGACACTCGAAAGCAGGTAATTCATTTATTTATCAATTATATATTTATTGTTGTATTTTGTTTTCTTATTTTGGTTTACATTTTTTTTGTAATGCTGAAAAGAAAAAGTAAAATTTTTAGAGATGAGTGGGTAATAAGTGGGAACTACTTTTATCTGTAATCTTGCCTTCGTCGTTCGCTGAATCGTCGCAATGGCGATCTTCGGCGAATTCGGTTTTTCTGATCTTTGTATCACATTCAAGGCAAATCCCAGCTTCAATGCAAGGTGAGACGGCATAACACAGGTAGAAGAAGTACGAGTAGATACTAAAGATCTTCAAGCTTAAATTTAAAGGTCTGATATAAAACCTGACATTGAAATATGCGCCAGGCCGACACCAGGCATCGCCTGCGTCTGTCATCGAGTTTCAGGGGCATGGATTCATACTGCTAATTCCAATTCATAATTCTGCTCCAGGATGACGTCAAGACACCAGAATGAATGGATGGCATCGTGAATGCAGAGTTTTACAACTCAATTCTTGATTTTACGCCGTCATCATTCGTTCCATGATGCACGACCCGCGTGAAGCTGTTAATCCGTTCGCTCCATGCTTGGAGCTTTACAAGGGTGTGAAAATATTCCTGAAAAGATGAAAGACGCTTTTTCTAATGAACAAATGATGATAGAGCATTGCAGTTTTTTATTAATATGTTTCAGGATTATATTTCATAGGGGAAAATATGCAGCTAGTTTCTGTTTGTCATTGTGCGCAAGCGTCAAAAAACATGTTAACAACATTATTATATTCTATGTCTTATCTTTCTTTAAGGTTTTGAATTTTGAAAACATTGATTGAGTTTATTTTTTTTCGAAGTATTCAAAAGGTCACGATTTATTGCATATTAAAGATATTTTAAACATTGTTTCATATTATTAAATTTTAAATTAGACTACTACATACTCGCTCCGGCTTTATAGGACTACAATTAGTCATACGGCAAAAAAAAAAAATTACCTTTGTAAATTTTTTGTGAGGTATGATGGAGAAGAGCTCTAATGGGAATGACATTTTGTTAGAAATGACGTTTTTGCATTGAAGTTATTTTTACAGTTTTTTTTTTTTTCATTTTATCATCAAACAGGCTGATAAAGACTGCTCTAGCTAATACCCATTACAAATGTTTATAGTCTCTAAGTGTTGCGAAATTTATTTTTTTTAATTTATTCAAAATCAGTGAAAATTTGCCAAGACTTTCTGAAGCACTAACAGGCGAAACAAAACTTTTACGTTGAATGTTGACATAAATGTCAACAATTGATGTCAACAAATACATTTATTTCCTTAGTAGTAACTAATAATAAAAATGTTTGATAATTTATTTATTTAAATTAATTTTTATTGCAAATAAAGTTTGAAAATCACGTTTATTTGACAAAATATTTCTTATAGTTTTCAAATAATAGACCATAGTTTCAAATAATTTATTTTCAAAGATGAAAATATAAATCTATATCAACAAAACAAACAGAATTTCATATTAACTATCGAAATTTAAACTTCAGTAACTAAAGTTTCTTTTTATTTTTATTTTTATTGAAACTTTTATGGATTATAATAAAAGGAATTTGCTCTTATTAAAATAATGTCAATGAAATATACCTAGAAATAGAATTCTCTTAGCAGTATGTATAACCTGTATAAAACAAACATAAGTTGTCACACCTGCTACGAGAGTAATGATGGTGTCAACTCGCTACACATCTTATTTTATTTTTGTTATCATTTTTCAATGATGAAATATATATAGCAAAGCGATCATTTTTATATGACATCTTTACATTTTGGAAGCAGTGAACCATATTAAAGATATACATTTCTTGTATTTATATAATGCATTCTTGTCAGATTATAAATATTTGAACTAAATGTGAGAGGATTACAGGAAGTGAGCATGTACACTATGGAAAACAAATTGGCAGAACTGATGGTGGAGGTAGAGAGAGGGAAAGGACGGGTGAAGGAAGCCGAGGTGGAGACTGAAGATATCACCCAGAAGATACAAGAGCTGGAGCCCATCGTCAGGAGGCTGCAACATGAAAAGTAGGACCTCCCCCCCCTACTACTCGATTGAATGTTATACAAGTGATTTGTTGAGGGAAGTCGAGTTTCTGTCGATATAAATATAAAAACTCAAAATCTGGTCAACGTTTCGAGAAACTTTATAAATATCTAGATTGTCCAATCCCGGGATTGATGGAAATGGTCGAGGATTGCAAAATCTGGTCTCAAGTATTGCCCTGAAACTGTCGCTTCTACTCAGTTGTCTTTCTTTCAATCAACATTTTATTCTGAACGATACAGTTTTAGTAACTATAAAAGTTGGGGAGGCCTTTATACACATTTACAAATAGTGGAGAATATGTAAATGGAATATTATATTACAAATAAATGTTTATTGTAATTTGTATAATATTAAAATTTATCGTTATACAAATCTACACAAATAATAGATTTGACACATGTCAAAAAATTTCTTAGAATAAATCTCATCAAGTTAAATATTCTTGAGTCGAGCTGTAGGTACAGTTAAAATCTTGTCTGAGGCACCATTATGGAGTCTGTTGAACATCCTGCCGGTGATGAATATTTTAACCTGTATTATTGACATAAAGAGTATACGATGTTTGGGAAGAACGTTACTTCAGAAAGTAGTTCGAAAGGAACTGCTTGGAATGTTCTTTTTAGGGAACATTTAAAAATGATATATCATTAGAAACTGTTGGTTAAAAATAAATAATTTTTTCGTCTGTTCTAGGAAAAAAGCCCAGAGTAAACAAGATGCTATGATTGAAATGAATAAAGCTAAAAAGAGAAAAATAAAGGACCTAGAAATTTACAAGAAGTGGGTAAGTTTTGTTATTTATTTCCCTAATTCAGTCTTCGTTTAGGTGCTACAAATATACAACTTAGTAAATTAGAGATGTTTCCGCCAGAGATCTTGAGGAATAAAACTGAATAAAACACTTGGAAAAAGTAAAAAAATTCCACTATATTTATATGAAAGACACAAAATATTTCGCTGGTTAGAGCATTGTCAAGTGTACAGGAGACAGTAGACCAGTCATAAGTCTGTATCCTGTACACTTGACAATGCTCTAACCAGCGAAATATATTGTGTATTTTATATAAATATAGTGGAATTTGTTTACTTGTTCTAAGTGTTTTTTTCAGTAGTATATACAACTTAGGATCAGGTAGGAATGTAAAAAACAATTATGTTGGCACAGTTTTTGGAAATGACCAGGAGGCTATAGAAAGATCAGATAGTCAGCACTGAACCTGAATATAATCATATAATATAATTTTTATGGGGTTTAAACAAAACCATAAGCCTATTTGTTTTATATAAACATTTCTCACCATTAATTTTTTTCTCTCAAATGTTTATTCTTTGGAAATGAGATATCACAAAGCAACAAGAAAAGTATATTTAAAAAGTGCTGAATATTTTCAATAAATTGTAGGTCCTCTATTAATTAGCTCACTACATGACTAGTCGTGCAGTTACATAAAGAAATTGTTATAGGGAGTATAGGGGAAGTTATGTAATCGGTCAATAGTTCGATGTTGAGTTTTACCGGATTTTCGTGCTTTTTGAACTCCCCCGAACCCAGTGGACAACATCACTCTCAATGAGGTCAACTTGGAAAACCCCAATAACTCTACATTGAATGGAAAATTCTATATGAAATTTTATATGTGGATTCAGGAATCTCTAATCAATAAGTCAAATCGACCAAAGGAGAAGGAGGGGTTAGAAAGAGAACGGAAACTTGGTTTATTAGCAAAATTAAATTAGAGTTTAAGAAGTGCCTTGCCGGGGATGCACCGACGATTTTTATTAAATACAATATCTGATGCTTTCTTATTTTTTTTGTGTTGTTTTGGAGCGGTTTCCAAGAGCACCACTTCATGTGCCTTGATTTCCAATTGTAGGTGTTTCCATATAACGACTGTTTTTATCTGTTGATTTATAGAAGTTGGACATAGACAATCCTCTGAAGACGAGAAAGCGACTGGTGGAGGAGAGTGTGTCCCAGCTGACGGAGGCTATCAACGTGAACAGGAACCTGTGGCTGGAACTGCAGGATGGCGTCCTGGGGGCAGTCGACAAGAGGGGCACACAACTGGAGAAAATCAACGATATCCGCAGGAGTACGCATGTATCATTGTATTATCTAGTACATATATTTAATTTATTTTCGTATCTTGAGCTTCTCCAAGTCGTTTATTGGTTCAACGTGTTCACTAGACATGTCACTGTTTTCCACGACATTTCGGGATGATTATATGCACCTTCTTCTGATTTGCATAGCACATAGACAAATCTGAGAGAAGAACTGAAATTTCTGGAAACAAAACCGGCACGATGAAAGAATTTTTTTTAGTTATCACCTTTCAAGAAATTTTTGAACTGTTGTATTACATAGAAAGAATTGGTGAAATTGCACCCCTAAAAAAACATCCGATGGAAAAAATTATTTCATATTCGTGAATAACCGAAACTATAGTCATAGCGCCGTACGTTCATTGGTCATGCTCCTTATCTTTTAAAGCATCTTCCCAAATCCTGGTGGAAGATGGACATCGGTGAAAAAGTTTTCCGCTTTGCACGCCCAGCTTCTGGAGGAGAGATGGATTAATTGCGCAGATCCCCCACAAAAGTTTGAAAATAGTTGCCCCAGGGCCTTCTTCTCACCGAGATAGATTAGCATTGAAACATTGGTGTTCAATTACGACTATTGAGCTTAGCCAGCGCCCCCCACTATGGTCCCTACGCCACGGCTAGCTCGCTCGCTATCCCCACTACTCCCGGTCCAGCGACCAGTCGTTCACCACAGCCTGACCGAGACGCATCTTACTACCCAGTCAGCATTTCGTCCAACGCAGCCTGGCCTGGATACATCTCACACAGGAAGACTTCCCCGTGAGGACCCCCTCCGATCTCGTCTATCATCACGGACCACCAAGGAGCGACACAGCCGAATCGACCAGAACATTCTGTTTACAGTGATCAAGTAACATTCATTTCAATTTACTTATTGTGTTCCAAATAGAATTCTTATTTTCACTATTTCCGCATTTATTCCTCACATATTTTACTCACCTATCATTCTGGGTTCTTCATGGTTATCGGGCCTTTGCTCACAACGTTAAGTGTCCGACCCTGACCCAAACATTTATGGTGCCCCGGGTGAGGAATATTGTGGAAATTTCTCTTCATCACTTTTATTCAGTGTCTACCTTTTTTGATTTATTCATTCATTATGAATTTTTATATAATATTTCAGTCAATGTTGTATTTCATAGGAGCTCGACCTATGGCAGCCAAATAATCCCTCGCTTTAATCCTACGTTAGACAACATACTTTGTAATAATAAGTGCAAGTATATTACAAACACTTGTCCGACCACAGTAATCCTCTATAAGGATTAGGTCTCCTAATTTCTAATCACTTATGCTCATAACATATGTACACATTTATATTATATACATATATATTTTTATAAACATATTATAACATATGCATAATCATATTAACATATTATAACATATGCATAATCATATTAACATATTATATATCATATACATATGCATAACCATTGATATTTCCTTGATTGTGTGTCCTGAACGGATCATTATTTTCCAAATTATATTTTCTATTGTTTACTCACCAGATTGATAATCACATGATGGCGGAATCTTCCCATCAGATTTCATCACTAGAGCGCCAGCTCCGCAGCATTAAGCGCAACATTGCCGGCATCATGGTTGTGGCTAAGGCAGCCACCCCTGACGATGACTCTTATGCCGACCTGGAGGCACGCCTACACAGCGCTTGTGAGTATTGGCACGAATTTCAGGCAACCTGGAAGGAGCTCGATAGTGCGCATTTCAATCTCGATCCGAAAACTTCGTTTCCAGATGAAAAATGGCTGACTATCCACGCGCATCCGTCACTTCAGCCTCTTCGGCTGCCGTTCCCACCCTATTGTCAGCACCCAACGACTATCAGGGATGTGGGTTACCACGCATAGCGGTGCCTAAATGGAACGGGGACTTATTCAAATGGGTAGAATTTCGGGACAAGTTTCTCTCATTAGTAGGAAACAGTCCACGCATCCCTCCAGTCGACAAGATGCATTATCTTAAAGACGCTCTCGTAGGAGAACCCGCATCGCTCCTGTCTGGTCTGTCCTTCGACGGTTCTTCATATGCCCTGGCTTGGGAGTCATTAATGAAGGTTTATGACAACCCCCGAGTATTGGCCTCTCGACACATTCAGACGGTCCTAAATTTCCGTAATCGCTCATCCAACTCTGAGTACGCCAAGCTGAACGCTTATCTCTCTCAGGTCGGCGAGAGCGTCAAATCATTTCGCGCTCTAAGGCTCCAAAACCCAGGTGACGCCTTACTGTCTATCCTGGCATTGCGAGCACTCGATCCGGCCACCCGCAAGCAGTTCGAGCTTGCCCATAAAGGGACAGAGTTCCCATCTGCCGACGAAATAATCAACTTTGTGAGGCAACGCATGATGGCTTGTAAGCTATCCCTGGAACTTCTCGATGAACGCTCCGGTACCCCCGATCGAGCAATGGATCCGCGACTCAAACCTCCCAATAAGAGTTCGCCTAAGTACTCTACTGGCGTATCTATGCTCGCCCAATCTGGAGATTCACCTCAATACTGGTCAAGGAAGAGCCCTACACGTCACAGTGGTTCCCCAACCGCCAGTCCGAGGAGGAGCCCGGCTCGCCGCCGTGGCTCACCTAGGTCAAACAGATTTGGACGCACCTCTCCCTCGGCCACGAATAACAGCCCAAATCCGAGTTTCACTCCATGCCCCTACTGCAAAGGCAGCCATTCACTAGTGAAATGTTTCACCTTCCGTGAGCTGCCGGCCCAGACTCGTTTCGACTTCGCCAAGGCATGGACTGGATGCCTTAACTGCCTGGGAAGAGGGTACCGGGCCGCGAACTGCCCGTCAAAATGGAATTGTAAGTACTGCAATTCAAGGCATCACAGCTTACTTCATACAGGGAAGAAGACTGATGAAGCCCGCTCCAACGATAACAATGGTGAACCCCATTCATCATTCGTAGGCCATGTTCGGGAAGATACCATCCCGGCGCCTACCGGCAAGCGACATCAACCCGAATCGCATGTCATTATGGGCACCGCTCAGGCCCTATTCGACGGACTTCACACCTCCGTCCCCGCTCGTGTGTTATTGGACTCAGGGAGCCAGTATACATTTATAACTACCGACCTCACCTGTAAAATTGGCGGTAGTTTAAAACCCTTTGACGGCCGTATAGCGGGTCTTGGTGGCAACTTAGTGCCCAATGTCAAAGGTTGGTTAACGTGCCGCATGCACTCTACTATTACTGATGCGTGCTTCAAGGTGCGCGCTCTTGTAGTCGATGAGATTACATCCGACACTCCGAAGCGACAGGTTTCACCGACCGTCGCCGTTCAGCTATCGCGTTACGGCTTAGCTGACCCCTCATTCGCCGATCCTGGCCTCGTCGATGTTTTGGTTGGACTTGACTTATATCCACGACTCATCATAGGAGCTCCCGTCAAATCGGAGGTTGACGAGCTTTATCTCATGCCCACTGTTTTTGGTAATGTGGTCATGGGAACCACTTCTTTTATCAATCAGTCGCGCAGCATCTCCCTTTTGGCCCTGGATGAAACTGCTATCTTAAGCCAGTTGAAGGTCTTCTGGGAAATTGAGGAACCACGACCCGCAGATCTTCGCAACCCCCATGACGTCTTGTGTGAAGAGTCGTTTGCGAAAACTCATTCGCGCACTCCGGAGGGTAGATATGTAGTGAGGTTGCCCCTGAAACCTACTGGCGTGCTCCCTGACGAAAACCGAGACATAGCTCTCCGGAGATTCTTCGCCTTGGAACGGAAATTCACTCGTGACCCCGTCCTCAAGGAGAAGTACTTAGCCTTTATGGAAGACTATGTACGTCTAGGCCACATGGCTCCCACGACCATTGTTGCACCCTACGTGATCCCTCATCACGGGGTATGGCAAGTCAAGCCGCACGAAACTAAGCTTCGTGTTGTGTTTGATGCATCTTGCTCGGCTGGCGGCCCCAGCTTGAACGATGTTCTTATCACTGGGCCTAAAATGCAGACGGACTTGTGCGATATACTCATCCACTTTCGTCTCTTCGTCATAGCCTTCACGACGGATCTAGTGAAGATGTACCGCCAGATCTTGGTACATCCCGAAGACCGTCATCTACAGCACATTTTCTGGCGTAACGATCTTTCCAAGCCTGTAGTTGAGCATGAACTGCGCACCGTCACTTATGGCATCACGTCTAGCGGTTATCAAGCGATCAAGACTGTTGCCCAGCTTGTTAGTGATGAAGGCTACGCCTTTCCCCTAGCTGCAGAGCGGATTCCGAAGGCCATGTACGTCGACGATTTTGCTTCAGGAGCTTATACGCTCGAAGAGGCCCATGCTCTTAAGGAACAGCTCATTGGCCTATTTAATCTAGGCGGGTTTCAACTAAGCAAATGGGCATCTAATGCCCCCGAATTGCTACCTCCTTCTCAGGATTCTATTGAAGCTCAAGCCTTGCCTCAGGAAAGCAATTCCATCATCAAGATTCTTGGTCTCATGTGGTACCCCCAACGAGATGTTTTCTCTTTCACAGTCCAGGAACCTGTCTCTCATGCAACCAAGCGGGTCGGTCTCTCAACCGTTGCACGAATTTTCGACCCACTCGGATTTTTAGCTCCCGTAATCCTTAGCGCCAAAACCTTGCTACAAGAAGCTTGGCGCCACGAAATCTCTTGGGACGATCCCTTGCCTTCACCTCTTCACGAGAAATGGTCTCAACTTACCAACGAGTGGCCTACTCTTAAGATGATTACCATTCCCCGCTATATACAGGTCCATCAAGCAACTATCCAGCTGATAGGTTTTAGCGATGCTTCTTCCCGTGGATACGCTGCTGCTGTTTACGCACGCACTCAGTCACCTAGTGGCGGAGTGCACGTCAATCTGCTCAAAGCGAAGACAAAGGTCGCCCCCACCAAGTTTCTAACGATACCCCAATTGGAACTCTGCGGAGCGCTCTTGCTTGCGAGAGTCATGTCATCTATCACAATAGAGACGCATCATGAAGCTCTATACTTCACAGACTCTTCGGTGGTGCTTGCATGGTTAGGCCAACCTATTCATCAACTCAAGGTGTTTGAGGCGAACAGAGTCTCTGCTATTCTTAGGGCTTCCGATGTCAGGCAGTGGATGTTTGTTCGCTCGGAGGATAATCCCTCCGACATAGCATCCCGTGGATGCCTTCCATCCGAACTCAAGGATCACAACCTCTGGTGGCGTGGACCCCTCTGGCTCATGGACAACCCGGAACCATTTGGCGAAGGCTATTCTGGACTCCTCTCGCCGTCACCAGATCAAACCTTACTGGCTACTGCCATCCTAACGTCCAAGAAAGTTCACCATATTCATGATGACTCTTGGATGAGTCATTTTTCCTCCCTACCACGATTGATCAGAACAATCGCTCGGATATTGCGACTCGCTCATCGCGCGCAACACCTACAGGAAGCCACCCAAGGACCCATCGCTAGCGATGAATTCTCTAAGGCACTATCCGCATGCGTACAAATCGCTCAACACTGTGCTTTGCCTCCAGCGCTCTATGGTGATGAAACCCCTAAGGCCTACCAGCAACTCCATCCCTTTTTGGATGCGCCTGGGTTAATTAGGGTGGGCGGCAGGCTGCGACACTCCTCGCTCACCTACGACCACAAGCACCCTATGCTTCTACCTCGAGATCACCATCTCACTCGTCTCATCATAGACGACCTGCACAAGAAGCACTTTCATGCTGGCCCAACTCTAATGCTGTCTCTTTTGCGCCAGAGATTTTGGGTTCCCAGCGCACTTAAGGTGATTAAGAGCCGGATATATCTCTGCACCCATTGCAGACGTCTCCGTGCCAGGCCGTCTATCCCCCTAATGGGTGATCTTCCAGTTGAACGTCTCCATCAGTTTCGCGCATTTTCACAGGTTGGAGTCCGAGAATCTCCAAGACGCAAGGCACCGATAGGCAAGGCATATCTCTGCATTTTCGTTTGCTTCGCCACGAAGGCTATCCATTTGGAGCTAGTTTCCTCGCGAGGGACAGATGCGTTCTTGGCCACCCTAGACCGCTTTGTCGCTCGACGTGGACTCCCGCAGTGCATTCATTCGGACAATGCCACCAACTTTGTCGGCGCATCTAGATATCTCAAGGATCTCTACGCGTTTTTGAGCCGTCACGCTGATTTATGGACTGATCACCTCTCCTCCAAGAGTGTTGTTTGGAAATTCATACCACCTCGCTCTCCACACTTCGGCGGTTTGTGGGAGGCCGGCGTTAAGTCCATCAAAAATCTTTTGGTGACTTCTGTCGGTAAGCACCCCCTTTACCTTTGAAGAATTGAATACCATCTTGGTACGCATTGAAGGGCTGCTCAACTCAAGACCCTTATGCCCTCTCAGAGAAGATCCGGAGAGTTTCGACACACTGACACCTGGCCACTTTCTGATCGGTGCACCACTGACTTCTATCCCATCTGTTCCATCTTCAGATGAATGCACCAGTCACCTCGATCGTTGGCACTTAGTACAACGGCAAATATCTTATGTGTGGTCCCGATGGAACAGGGACTATTTGCATCTCCTACAGCAGCGTGTCAGATGGACCCGAAACCATCCTAATCTCAGCATCGGCGATCTCGTTCTGATGATCGAGAGTCGCACACCTGCAGGTACTTGGCCGATCGGGCGTATCTGCGACGTTTTCCCCGGAGACGACGGCGTCGTGAGAGTGGTTACCGTTCGCACACTAAATGGAAGAATTTTCAAGCGTTCAGTCGCCTCTCTCGCACCTCTACTCTCATCAGATGCGACCCGAGTTTCCCCTAAGTGACGGGGATCCCTGGACATTGCCAAGATTCACATAGTTTGTATATAGTTTATAATTCTAATTATTTTAAGCTATTTTTTCTTTAGTCATTGTAAGTTCATGTTGCGTTCCTTTTTATCATTTATATTCTAATTATATTTAAGATATGTTTCTTTATCACTATGAAGGTACATAGTGCTGTTCTCCCCTCTCGGCTGCCATCGGTCGACTCACCCCTGCCCTTTTATTGGGTACTGTAAATTCAGCGTAGCCAAATTTAGGTGGGCGGTATGTTCAATTACGACTATTGAGCTTAGCCAGCGCCCCCCACTATGGTCCCTACGCCACGGCTAGCTCGCTCGCTATCCCCACTACTCCCGGTCCAGCGACCAGTCGTTCACCACAGCCTGACCGAGACGCATCTTACTACCCAGTCAGCATTTCGTCCAACGCAGCCTGGCCTGGATACATCTCACACATGAAGACTTCCCCGTGAGGACCCCCTCCGATCTCGTCTATCATCACGGACCACCAAGGAGCGACACAGCCGAATCGACCAGAACATTCTGTTTACAGTGATCAAGTAACATTCATTTCAATTTACTTATTGTGTTCCAAATAGAATTCTTATTTTCACTATTTCCGCATTTATTCCTCACATATTTTACTCCCCTATCATTCTGGGTTCTTCATGGTTATCGGGCCTTTGCTCACAACGTTAAGTGTCCGACCCTGACCCAAACAATTGGCAACCAAATTATATCGAGATTTTTTCAAAATTCTCGAATTTTCGAATTAACTAAACTTATAATTGCTCAGAAAATTTTTTGAAGAAATTTTGATTGAGCTTTAAGGTTTACCGGAGTCATCTTTTCACCGAGTTAAATTGAAACATTGGCGCAGGACTCGTAAGGTTCCCACATTCTTATCCGTTTTTCTAGACAGTTTTGAAGTATTTAGTATCAGCGCAGTTTCAGACGTGCTCTAAATTCCTGAAATGTAAATTTAAGAGATGTTGCACATAAAAAACTTCTTTTCCAAAATTCCAAAAATTTCAGAATGTTTATGTCGACGTTAAATAGCACACCCGTTCACGTAACACCGGCTCATACTGACATAAATTAAGAATTTCCTTATTTGAGTGGATTTTTACACCATTGAGGTTCGCGATTTGGATGAAATGTTGTATCAATTAGAGTATCTGGCCTTTGTCTAAAAAGCTATTCCTAAGAAATTTATTATCTTTAAATATATTGACATTGTAGTTAAAACATATAAAGAACAAATTTATTGGATTAGAGAGGCGGAAAAATATAATGTGGAATCAGCCTAAGTCTAATTTTTTATTTTTATACTTTTTTTAAAATACCTTATAAAATATGCGCTGATTATTTATACCAAAACTGAAGTGGACCCCTAGCTTCTAAAGGTTGATTCATTTCTTGTCAGATGGTATCGTGCAGCTTTTATATTATTTTCCTATTATCTTCCCTCTTCTGAGAAAATACAATGAAGACACTTTCATACTAATATTTCAAAATAGCCCACATTAGGTTGGTTTTATTTATGAAGTATGTCGAGGCTTCAGCTACGAGGTCATATTACCTTTGTAGAACTTCAGTAGCTCTATTTTCATTAGCTATTTTGACAGAAACAGAGAGGCAGGCTCCGAGGTAACGGGTGAGGTTAGTCATGACGAATAACCGATATATACAGGTTCCCTTTCCACAAAAATCAGTAAATTCTTCTTTTGCAGAAACACATTGAAATCCCATCCAGTAAAGCATAAGCAAGGATATAAAAAAAAAAAAAAGAAAGAGGATCCTAGTATAATTATCGTTCAAAAATGCTTTGTTGAATATTTGGGAATAACACTTAACATTCTCTTTTAATTGACATTATTAGAACGAACAAAAACATATTCAAAAGAAAAGTAGAAAGTCTAGATATCTCAAGATATTTATATTTCTTAGGGAGGTTATTGTTGCCTGCCTACTTGAGGTTCTCTGGGCTTAGCTTTATATTCTGTTTTGTCTTTATTCTAAAGCCTCTGTGTTGGAATAAACAGCCTTTAAAGTACCATTATGATACCACTTAGCCTATTAATGAAAAATTTTCCCAAACCAATAACTGTTTAAACTTTTAGAAGTGGCCATGATGGATGCAGCATTGAAAAGAGCCGAGAAGCAGACAGACGATGCCAAGAAGGAAGTGAAAGTCACAATGAATGAGTTGAACTGCCATAGATACAAACTGGCATGTCTTCATATGACGGAGATCAAACAGCAACGGAGCAAGTACCAGGCTCAGGATGACAACATGGAGCTACAACAGGCTTTCATTGAGATACTCAAGGTGTTTGTTTGTATTTACTTACCAGCAGTAGGCATGGAACCTCTTCCCAGCAGTAACTTTGCATAGGATAGTAACTCTAACGTTTTAATAATTTCATATAAAACTGCTTCTTCTTTTTTGTTAAATTTTTATTCAATGCATTTTAACTACCAAAGTCATATCGCTTACTACCAGAGCGCACTGATGAACATGAACCGGACTAAGGGAGTGCCAAATTTTGCCTATCCAAAATTTTTATTCACCTAGGGTAGGGGTCTTCGATGTGGTACACGTCAGATACTCACTTCGTATAGGCTTGGGACCATCGCTTAACGTCCCATCTGAAGGATGGCGTGCTGAAGATTTTTTTCCCGTCCCAGATAAAAACCGAAGTATTTATTAATGATTTGTTTTTCCGGCAATAATTCATGTGGCAAATATAAGCTAAGTTTATCTCAGATGTTACCTGGTCCCGAAGAAAGCCCGTGTTTTATTTGAAACTCATTCATTTTTGTGTTTAGTTAAAAGACGTAAAATTAACCCCACATCCTCACTTCTCTTAGATGTAAATTGATATATTTTTGATATATGATGTGCCACTCAGTATTCGTAAAACAACTCAAACAACAACCAGTCATGCTTAAATTATAAAAAAAAAAACTATCTGTTCTATTGGAAATAATACCTTATCGATTTTATAAGTTGACAATTATAATTCACTTCATTAAAATAATTATCAACTTATAAAATCGATAAGGAATTATTTTCAATAGAACAGATAGTTTTTTTTATAATTTAAGCATGACTGGTTGTTGTATGAGTTGTTTTACGAATATTGAAAGTCCTTTTATTATTCAGATTATTATTTATTTATATTATTATTATTATTATTATTATTATTATTATAAGCTATATGCCTACTAAATCTGATTGCTAAGAACTGTATTTTCCTTCTGTTTATAAGAAGTTAAAATTAATATTTTCCTTATTTATCTTCATTATTTGTTATAGAATTTGGAAGAAGGCATGCTCGAGATGCAACGTGAGATATCTGAGATTGAAGAGTATAACGCTGAAAAAACAGAAACCATAGAGGAACAACAGAAGATACTGTTGGAGTGGAACAAGAAGTATACGATGGCAGTGGACATGAGGAAGATGTTGAATATGGAGAAGAAAAAGGGAGGAGAGCTGGCCGCCATGCGGACGGAGATACACAGGATGGAGGTGAGGTCACACAGACACAGTTGCCCGGGCTTTAACTACGAGGTCATATCGCCTACTACCAGAGCGCTCTTTCGTTACTCTGGTGGACATGAGCCCGACTCTACTGTGAGAGTCCTAAATTTTCATTCACCTAGGGCAGGGGTATTTAACGAGTACCTGATATCGTACAGGCTCGGGACAATCGCTTAACATCCCATCCGAAGGACGGCGTGCTTAACTTTGTTCTACCTCCCAGATAAAATAAACTAAAGGCCTCGGCCGGGTTTCGAACTCACGATCTTGCGCTCAGAAGGCAAGCACGCACACCACTGAGCTACCGGCGCCTTGTTAACAATAATATTTGCTTTATGTACACCAGGACAAAGCCAACATTATGTTGGGCGAAAGAAACAGAGCCAGTTGTTATTGTTCCTTACAGGTCGAGTAGGCACTCATTTTAAACGACTTATTGAACTGAACAACTTGTGTACCTCGTTAGGTTTAGGTATTTTAAAAGGAAAGTAACATCTTATTCTCAAAACAGCAAATAGAAAATCGTTGGAAAGCTCATTAAATCAGCTTAATTATTTTAACTAATGCAAAAGGATCACTTTGTCTCCGCTCTTGCGTTGTTTCAGCCATTGAAAGTGTTATAATTCTCTGTAAAATATTATTGGAGTTATTATTTTGAACAGCAAATTTGTTTGTGGTAATTGACTATCACAACATATATTATATATGTCTGAAAGTAAAACAAAAAATAAATATATTTTATTTTACCAGATTAGATTTACGAACTTAAAGAGAGCTCAGGAACGGTTACTGACTGATCTGGAACTATGTATTTCCCGACGAGACTCTATTTTTGACGCAGCGGAGGCTCGAGAGAAACGTGCGAGGGTCACAGCGCGTCATTATGCCGCGAGGAAGCTCGAGGAGAAGAAAGGACGACTCCGTGGGTATTTGAGGGTAAGCATGTGTTGTCTTCTTTTGGTAGTTATGCTTGAAAGGAGGCGCCAATCATTGACTTTTGAATGGTTTTCGTTTAATATGTGCATCTAACGGGACAAATGTATCTAAATTAAACTTCATAAAATTCTGCACGAATTTATTCCTCTTTATTTTTGTGTTTCATGGTTTCGGAGGTATTCACTATGAACTCAAGACCAGTGTATGTCACTTCCAAACTTGTAGAGGCGTTTTCGCGGTTTTTGGCTATCTCAGAAAAAACCATAGAAACGATAAAGTCATGAGACCAAAATTATAGAGCATCCAATTTCCTTTCAAAATAACGAATTTTTATTAGTTACACAGTAGGAATCGTAAGTGGTAGCACCTCAAGCTTTTACTCAAATCTGAACGGTTTTTTTTTCGCTGTTTGCTATCGAACCATTACATATGTATAAAAAGTTATAGAAACAAAAAAGAGTAATATAGAATATTAAATTTTCTTTCGAATGAGTATACTTGCGAATTTATATGAGTTAAGCTGTGCGCAATACAAGTGACGCATCGAGCCATTACCCACCTGAAAGAAGATTTTTGTGTGATTCTTCGCAATTTGGTTACTCTTCAATGATTACAGCTATGAAAAAAGTTTTAGAACCACAATTGTTTCATAGTTTTCTTTCGAGTATACTTGCGAATTTATAAAAGTTACGCTGCGTTAATTATAAATGGCGCATCAAGCGGACGTTTTATGTGATTTTTCAGTATTTGATCTTCAACCATTACATATATGAAAAAAGTAATTTTTTTGAATTAATCCATTTTTTGTTTATTAATATAAAATATTAAGTAAAAATTATTCTAGGTGCAATATAAACAATTAATCCAGGAATGTGTAAGAAATTGAAAAAGTAATACCTCAAGATAAGGAATATTTGACAGAATTCCTGTTACATTTAATTAAAATAAATACAACAAACTTTGTTTTTTGAATTATTGTCTATTCTAGCATGAACCACCGGTTTAGTTTAGTCAGGCTTAGTTATAAACTAAGATGGTTAGTTATATACTAAAGCCGGAATCGGTAGTATTAAAATTTCATGTGGAATAGATATTATTCCGAAAAACGAAATTTCCACAAATGTCCGCGTTTCTCAAAGTAGACATTTTATTTAGTTTTAGTTTCATGGTATAACCAATGTAATGAATAGTGATCATTTAACGGTTACGTCGCACTAAACGTAGTATATTATTCTCATGAAACGGAGAAGCATCGTAGCACTTATAATTTATACGGCTGCTCACTTATTCTAAGTTTACTTACACTTTATTCAATAACATTTTATCTATTCTTACATAATTATACATTTTCAGGTAGTGGCAATATTATGTAATTAAGAGTATTTTACTGTTGACATTTTTTAGCGAATGCGTGAATTGAAAAAAGAGAAAGAAGAGCTGCTAGCAAGACGAGGTTCTCTGTCGGAACAGCTGTCTGGGTGGAGGACCTCTGTGGACCAGCTCTCTGATAAACTGGAGCAGCTAGAGCTGCAGATACAGGAGGGACAGATACACAGACACAGGGTAACGTCACATTGTGCTCCACTCAGTGGTGGCGTTCTACTTCCTCAGCTATACAAAGTACAGGGGAAGTTATGTAATCGGTCAGGAATTCAATGCGGAGTTTTCAATGGAATTTCATGTTTTGTGACCTCTAGATTACAAAAATGTAAAAAAAAATATTCTTGTGAATATATGTATCGACGTTTTTATAGGTGTATGCAGAACCCTCTAAGGGCAACACCTATCATTTTCAGCCAAATCGGCCAAAGGGAAGGGGGGGGGGGGGAATTAACACAAAAACTCTAACAACGGCCGTTGTAATGAATGTATTGACATGAAATTTCATGTGTAAATTCAAAGCCCTATCTATGAAGTTTCAGCGGAATTAGTCGAAGGGGAGGGGGGGGATCAGAGGGGGCTCAATTCAAAAATTCCAATAACTGCCGATGTAATGTATCGACACACAATTTAGTATGAGGATTCAGAAGCCACTATATGTAAGTGAAATATTTAGTTTTAGCCCAAACGGTCGATTGGGTTTGGAGGGAGAGCGAAAACGTAATTAATTAATTCGTAGTGGGGAAGTACATAGCCAGTGACTCATCGACTAATTACTTCCCCCCCCCACCTCCCCCACTATGGGAAAACTGTTTTGCCTTTTTTAAAAAATATTTTATTTGTTGTGTTGACAGTGTCTGGAAGCTATCGTATTGAGACAGAGGAAAGCACAGATGTTGGGCGAGTTGAAGAAGGGTACATACAAATTGATCCACAAGCCAGAGTCGGTCTTGAATGAAGCTAACGAGATGGCTACTTTGCAGAAGAACAGCCTCATCTCAGTACTGGACAACCTCCGCAACGACTTCCCCCTCTTGGCTCTGCAGTTTCTCCAGGTGAAGAACACACTCTCCTACCCGCTCGACCCTCCCGAGCTTCTGGCCGGTGACACTGCTTGCTTGTAGACTTCCAGCGAAAAAAATCAGCCTTTTCATTTTACTTGATGGAAAGAAATTCTTAAAAAATATTTTATATTGTTTTTTATCAATATAATGTTTTGGTTAAATAAAATTTGATTATCATGGACTTTTTTTTTTAGCTTTTTATAACTTAATTTTCCTTTATTGTTTTCGGGTGCACCTTGCACGCGTGCAACTTGAGTTTCGCCGCAGCGTCTGGGCTTAGCAACAACAGAAAATCATTTACATCAATTTGAGGTCAAGAAGTGGGCTCTTTTATTACATTCTTATACCTATAGTATAAGGAGGTATTGTAATCGTGCGAAAATCCGAGATCGAGGACCCCTGAATACGTTTTGACCATTTTCGCGATGATGTTTGTCTATGCGTGTGTGAACCCTGATTAGATTTTGAGTGAAATCAGACGTAAATTAAGACCACTTTCCCCCAGGGCCTAACTACATTTTACAAGATACAGCTTATGTTTATGACCTTAACAAAAAACTTTTCGAGTAATAGTTATATAATTTATATGATTTTTTACAGGTCGTTCGATTTTCGAGATATATGCCGAAAACCATCTTGAAATGTAGTTTTGGAACACATAATTTTAGACGTTTCCTTGGTTTACCTACCCGAAAACGGTTTGTTCTATCGAAAAATTGATTCTTACCAAAATTGTTCCTTATAAAATTTCCAGTCGCCAATAGAGCCTCAGATTTGAGATAGGATCAATAGGACAAAAGTTATAGCGCCCCGAAGAATGTTAACTAAATGTCTATAAGGAATATATCTAATTGTAATTTTTAAATCGTAACTCATAGCAACGAATTGTATTAGGTATATATGGTTTGTGTATTGGTAGTTTTTTTGAAAAAATGTAAAAATTGAGAAAAATATTTTTCTTTTAATATGTGAGGTGGCCATTATTGGATTTTCTTTTACTAACAACTCTCTCTCCCCCTCCCCTTCTCAAAATCATTTCATTTTGACTCTTTGTACAGCGTCATCTTGAGACTAGACTTTGTTATATCCAGTATGAAATAATTTTGAAATTGGTGAAAGAGAGGGATCTGTAAGCGTGGTGGGTATGAGGAAGTCCTGTAATGGCCACATCACAATTTTCATTTTTGTGATGTTAAACATTAATATATGGTGTTAGAAATCAGCTATCTGCACGTCATGCCAAGACAGCACACAGACCGACGTTCGTATATTCATAACTATGAAATAAATCTCTCCCCAGGACGGAACCCGCGCCCGTGGTGAGTATGCCACCAAAGCTATACGCTCTAGCCCACATGGACTCCACAAAATTTGTTAATTCCCCTCAATAATTTACTAGTATCTTTCCACGCATGATAACGTTTAAGGGGCTATTAAGGAACAATATTTTCCATGTGACATAAAATCGAGGCGTCCTTCTGACAGATCGACCAGAAATGCCATCAATTAGGCAAAAAATTCAATATTTAAAATGGCGAATCATATGAAAGTAAATTTAACGTAAGTTACAAATAAAAAAAATAAAAAATTTGGAGCCATTACAAGAAGGGGCTGTAGCATCGCAAAACATTCACTAGGGTGCCCCACCCCCTCTAAAAGTCGAAAAAATAAAAATAAATGAAAAATATAAATATAGAAAATCGCAAAATGGAAGGGTATTAATGCGAAATTGAACTGCCACTTCGAATTCACATCACGTCGAAAATAAATCAATCTGAAGTGGTCTCTCAATTGAAGGAATTTCGAGAGTACATTATGAAAATCAACTTTTTGGAATTCCCAAGTTGATTGCTCTCGTCATCGCGTAGGGAAAATGAAGGATCTATCTGAAATGAGACGTATATATTAGAGCAGTTGGAACGAAAAAATAAGAAAATACAATTAGATAAATTCGAAATTCGCAAACAAAACCCGTTATCGTTTGGGCATTGAGTACTTATTTTTTTCAGGACATCAGGCAAGAAGCTATTGCATAGAAAGAACATAAAAACAGTGTAATGTACAAAGGTGGGATAAAGCGTAACTATCTCTTTATCACACTCCACTATTTCTATTTTTCAATCTGAATTAACACATTTTTAAACAATGTCTTATAAACAAAAAAGTTTAGATGAATCAGCTGCTATGTACTTACCCAGATTGATTAACATTTCACTTCCCCTTCAATGTTTGTTGAACCTTGTGCTGACGATGGCGTAAGCCGAAACCGGTACACATTTAAGTATATAAATAAATAAAACAAACTTATTTTTGAAATATTGTCTATTCCACTAAAGATTTATATATATAACTATCGGTTTCGGCCTTACACCATCGTCAGGTCTAGTTATGAACTAAGAAAAACTTAGTTCATAAGTAGACCTGACGGTGTAAGGCCGAAACCGGTAGTTATATATACATATATCTTTAGTGGAATAGACAATATTTCAAAAATAAGTTTGTTTTATTTATTTATTACAAGTTTCCACAGTATGTCCGCGTTTCTCAACTTACAAATTTAATTATATGTTTGTGGAATTAGACAATAAAAGTGTTCAAAAAAGTGTTTTATCTACCATTTTATTTTATTTTTGAATTGAGCCCCCTCCACGATCCCAGGGAATGTAACGAGCGGCTCGGTCAGCCAGTCAAGGAAGCTACACCTGCCGTGCTAACAGAGGCCATACCAGTCCGTCGTGCAGACGTCAAGCAGGCACTCAAATTGGCCATCAAACATAAATGGCAAAAGCAATGGGAAGAATGTAATACGTTTCTGAAGTCGGTCAAACTGATGTGGCGTCTCCTTCCCGAAAGGAAAGGATAATCCTGACGAGGCTGAACACACTTGGCTCCACATTTTGTTGCGTAGACGCCCACTGAGATGTCCACCATGCAAAGAACAACTGTCTTCCACATTCTAGAATCCTGTGAAGCTCTCAAACCCTACAGAGAAAAATATAGATTGCCTCGAAAAGTGCTGAAAGATGGCTCGGCCTACACATCCCAGCTGCTGCAATTCTTGCGAAACACCGGACTGTATCACCAAAAAATTATATGGTGCCATTCGCGGAGGAATAGCTAACCCTGTATCCCGGGGTCTCCCTTACTGCGGGTGACTGGAGGTTGGAAGAGCCACGACGACGGAGGTGCGGTGGACAAGATGCTCCCCCCAATCTGCCAGTTGGAGCCACCCAGGGAGATAGCCCTTGCCACAATATGTCACCCCAACGTGTACTATAATAATAGTTGTGCTAGCGCTAATGGCCTCTGAGGTCGATGCGCCTAATAAGAAAGAAAAAAATAAAAACAATATCATAAATAAGCATTTTTATTCTTATGTAGTTTGTCTCCATTACGGAGATCGAAATAAAGAGCCTGAGTTGAATGTTACATATGTTTTAACAGTTTGGATCCCTAGGAGGGCAAAGCGAACATAAACATGTTAAATCCTGAACATAAAAAAAAAAAAATTTAAAGGCACGCACGCGTCCATAAAATAAACGTTTAGAATATTAACTGACCAAATGACCGCGGTAGAGATAAACTAGAAGGTTTCAGTTATCAATCAATTTTGGCACAATTTTCAATTTGTCAAGATTAGCTTAAAAATCGTTTATATTGACAGCAATCAATGTGGGAAATAATCATAAATATATGACCATGGGAATAAAAAAAAAAAAAACTTTTAATTTATATAAAAAAGGAGGGACTGATATGGAACCAGATTACTGCTCAAAATAGATTTAAGCCCAAACAAAGGCAAAATATTTGTCGGTAAGACTTGTGCAAGCAACAGTCACTTACTTGGGACAGATAATAATAATAATTAAAAAAAACTGTAACATGAAATATATAAAATTAAAAATAATTTTAGCCATGTTTAAATTTTTGATTCACAAAGCATGTACAAAGAAAAAAATATATAATTATATATATATTTTTAAATTCAGTAATTAATATTTCTAATCTTTATAATAAAAATCTGGTTCATTCTCGTTAATAATATTTACAGTCATTTATCACACTGTGCATCATATCAAATTGAGGGTATCCTCGGATAAATATGTATAGCCTATTTTATTTATAATACATTAGGTCGTTTAGTACATATGTAAAATCGAACTAGTTTATTATCCATTTTTATTAAAAAACAAAAAAAAAAACATAATATTAAAATAAATTAATTCTATAGCTAGGTTTTAAGGCAGAGAAAAACGTATTACAAAATAAGAGGGGAGGAGAAAAAAAAAAAAAACTTCATAGAAAAATACTAAAAAAAAAAAAAAGGAAAGTTGAAACATACTTCATAAAAATTACAAGAAAGAAATATATATATATTAAAAAGAAAAAATAATAATAACCTTAATACATAGATAAAGAAACTAACGAGAAAGGTATCTATCGTAACGATATTACAATAAAACAACACTAATAAAAAATAATAATGTAATAATATTAAGGCAAATAGGTATATTATAGAAACAATAAGTTGTAAACCCAAAACACCTCTGTAAATCAGTTCCCCGTACAATAAAATATATAATATATATATATATGTATATATAATGTAGCATTAATATTTAGGCTACTTACAATTTACAAAAGTAAATAACTATGAAGAAATTTACGTCTTATCTAATAATATTATGTACAATGAATCATCACTCTTCTGCTCTATACATTAAAAAAAAAAATTGAACAATTGTAATAAAAATTAAATAAATACGTTTAAAATATATATGAATATGATTTAGGAAGAAAAAAGAAAATGACAATAAAACGCCTTATTTAGAGAAAAAAAAACAAGAACAAAACAATATATTCAAAAGAAAATATATTCGAACATGATATATATGTATATATATATAAAGATGCGAATAATCAATGTTATTTATTTATATGCTGTAGATTATTCTTATTTTATATATATTATATATGTGGGCTACTCCATGCCCAAAAAAATGCAAATTTGCAACTTGGGTCATGTTTTTTTTTTTTAATTTTGATATAATGTAGAACAAGTTGGAACAGAATTTTATAAAAACGTTTTCACCGAAATATTATGTCATTTTGAATTTTATAGAATTATTTTATTAGAAGGGCTCTATGTAGCTAGTATATATCAAAACGCCGTCAGGTTTATATGAAGTTTTAGTATTCTATAAAAATATTTACAAAATAATAATTATTACTAATATGTTTTAGAATTATATTTTTCAAGTTATTTTTTTGAACATTTCAAATGGCACAAAAAAGTTAAAGGAAACCCTCTTGCTAAGGAAATATACATTTTGTAGTGTTGAAAAACTATGGCTTCTGATTCCTAAAAACACAAAAAATGCACATTTTCTGAGCCTTTAGATGAGGTTCTTTTTCCGAAAATACAAACAAACCAAATTCTTCCAATTAATGTACTTTTCTTCTTGTCCAGCCGCATAAATTATATTTTTTAGAATAATTGTGATAATGTTTTGATTGTTGAATTTTGTTATGGAATTTCAAAATAAATATTTAATTTTCCGTTGACATTTCTTTTCTACAATTATATTCTATTAAGATGCATCAACTTTCGAGTTGTACTCCTTCATTTTATTTATGTCATATTAAATTTTTGTTAAAGTTTTGCAAATAGAGAATCTTAAAGAAAATTCAACAAGTAGCAGGAGCCTTTCCATATTTTCTATCGAAAAATAAATATAAATAAACTTAAATGTGGTTTATACTGAAAGATTGGAGGAACAAAACGGAATAAACAGTTAAACTTGTTTCATTAAACACATGAATAACATCAATGATACAATTTTTCAACATTAAAAAATGTATACACGTATCCTAAACGAAGAGAAGTGCCTTTAGTGTTTCCTACCATTTAAATGGCTGTAATTAGGTAAGAAAAATATGAAAAAAAAAGTTTGTGAATTTTTAAACATTTTTATCAAATACGAAAACATCATACACATCTTAATGTCGTGTTCGATATGAAAACTGTTTCCTGCAGAGGAGATATCTTTTAATAAAATAACTCAAAATTGAAAATAGCATATCTTAGTGAATTCGGCAGGATCTTTTGCACAAAATTCTATCCCACCAATTTCTACAATATACAAAAAAAAAAAAAAAAAAAAAAAATACATTTCTGTTTGTTACTCAAATTGGAGATTTGCATTTTGTAAGCGAGCAATAGTCCATATATATATATTTGTATTTATATTTATATATAAAACAAAATCTGAAGAGTCCTCACACCTGCTGAGTTTGGGGAAAAAAACACAAGCAACTTGCAGTTTAATCACTCGATGATCTTGAGCACTTTGCCGATGGCAATCGTTTTACCTGAAATAAAACAAAAGTTCCAGTGTTTATACATAATTGATTGGATCTTTAAATCATTGTAGAAAGGCAGGATGTTCATAAATATATAATATATTTTATAAATTATATTAGAGAGGGCGCCAGTAGCTCAGAGGTAGCCTACTGAGTTCAAGATCGCGGGTTTGAAACCCGGCCTTGGCTGCCTTATGGCTTTTTATCCGGGAGGTGAAGAGTCCTTCGGATGGGACGTTAAGCGATAGTGGTCCCGAGCCTGTGTGCCAAGGACCTCTACCCTAGATGAATAAAAATGTAGTGTAGGCAACATTTAGGATTCTCTTAGTAGATTCGGGATTATGTCCACTGGTGAGACAAAAGAGCGCTCTGGTAGTAGGCGATATGACCTCGTAGTTAAAGCCCGGGCATGAGTGATAATAACTAACTATATTATAATGTGGAAAATAAGAATAAGCGTGTAAATGTAGTGGTACAATAAATAAAAACCAGGGAGAATTTATGGACCCCAGGTTTTGTCAACTATTTACAAAAGTTAACGATGGATCTAAATGAACATACAACAAATAGTTATAGTCTGTTACAAAAGCAATACTTAAAAATGCAAAATTATTATACGAATTCAAAAATACAGATACGTACTTATAGATTTGCAAAGATAATTCGAAATAAATAAATATAATACATTTTACTAGTAAAATCTTTAGAATACTTAGCAGGTTCATTAAAATAATATCCTTTCTAAAACCAAAGATAATGCTTGTGGTCGATAAAAATAAACTTTAAGATTTTTTGCCAATCGTTCGGCACTGAATGTGCCTTCCTCAAGGCCTGTATTGATATATAGACGTTATCAGTAAGGTAACAACCTACGTCATGAGCCAATATAACTTTAAAATTGTTTATTTGTTTATTGTAATTAAAGTTATATTGGCTCATGACATAGATTGTTATTTTGTCACATTTAGTCTAGTGTTATTTAAATCTATATCTTATCATATATCTGTATGTAATTGCAGATTATATAATCTTACGGATAATGTATATATGTCAATACAGGCCCTGAAGAACTCAGTGCCGAAAGCTTGGCGGAAATTCCACAAGTTTGTTTTCTTCGACCACAAGCCTCATCTCTCCTCCTTCCTATTACATCGTTGGTAGATCCTTCCCTAATTGATCTTTTCTAAACATCCTAAAAAGGGAATAACAGTTCTACTGTTGCCAATAACGATACCAGAAAAAACGTGTTTCGTATATTATTTTACAGACCTCAAGATCGCGGATTCGAAATCTAGCCGAGGCCCTTAGATTTTTTGGGGGGAAAAAAAACAAACATTGAGCACAACGTCCTTCGGATGGGACGTGGTCCCGAGCTTGTATGATGTAAGGTAATCGTTAAAGACCCCCTCTACCTTAGGAGAATAAACCTAGGTAGGCAACATTCAGGACTCCTACAGTAGTGTCGGGCTCATGTGCGACAGAGTGACGAAAAGAGCACTCTGGTAGTAAGCGATATGACCTCATAGTTAAAGCCCGGGCATGAGTCACAATAACCAGCTAAGCACAGAGGAAGCGTGCTTGCGTACTGTGCTCATGATCGCGGTTTCTTTTCTGTCTACTTGATGACCTGTGTATGGGTACACACGACAGCCTATAGTCACCACTTAATATGTAGTTAGGTAGGACCATTAATTTTGTTCTCTTAAAAAAATATATGAAGGTAGTTCATGTTTTTGGTTGGTTGAAAAGTGTCTATTAAACGACAGCAGCAGTTAAAAAAAGAGAAAGAGTTGATAAAAGCTGATGTATGTACCTTCATCTCTGAGTGTAAACCGCCCCATCTGAGGAAACAGTTTGAACTGATCCATACAGATGACTCCAGCACACTCTATCCTCATAATGGCCACCTGGTCCTGTTTCACGAAACGTGGTCTGTTCCTCATCTTCTCTCCTGTCTTCTTGTCGATGAGGCAGATGAGAGCTTTCACGGTTACTTCCTCCGCCACACAGTGGATGTGCATCACGGCCGAGTAGCCAGCACAGATGATACTCTTGTGCTCCAGGATAACTACCTTCAATGAATAAATTTAACTTAATTTTTGATGTGTGAGTTAGCACTGGCAAAAAAATAATAAATAATGAATTTAAATTAAGCAGAAGAAAAAAATTGTCAGTGATTCACCACACCGAGAATGTACATCCCCAGCACGAATTAATCAATTAAGTTTTCGCTCTCCTTCTAAAATCATTCAACCGTTTTGATTAAAAATCACAGGGATTTCTGAATCCTCATCCTAAATAATGTGCCGATACATTGATTTGGCGGTTTTTGGGAGTTCTAAGTGGAGCCCTTTTTTCCTTCGGCTGATTCCGCTGAAAATTAATAGGTGTCGTCCTTATATGTTTTTGAATTTATATATAAAATCTCATGTTGATACATTTATTACATCGGCAGTTATTGGAGTTTTTGTGTTAAGCCACCCCCCATAATCTTCCTCCACTTTGACAAATATTCCGGTGAATACTCTCTACATACAATCTCTGACCGATTACACAACTTCCCCTACAATGCGTATAGCTGCAGAAGTACAAAGAATACTCAGATTAGCTTCAATGAGGGCTGTTTTATGTAGGTTGGGACCTGGCAGTCAGGTTAGCTTCATAACTGAACTGTTAAAACGGGTTAGAACAGAGGATGGAGACTCCTGGCCTCTTAATTTCAAACTTACCAAAACAGACCCTGGTAGATACAGTAGTTTCCCTTTTATCCGGTAGTTCCTCTCGCAGAATTTTCATTTTTACTCTCCAGTTATACGACAGTATAGGGGAAGTTATGTAATCGGTCAAAAATTCGATGCGGAGTTTTCAACAGAATTTCATGATTTCCGACCTCTAGATTCCAAATAGGGAAACAAATTTCTGTCTGTCTGTCTGCGTGTCTGTGAACACGATAACTCGCGATAGAATGAATGTTTGAATTGAAATTTTTATATGTGAATCCAGAACCCTCTAGCGATTACACCAAATAGTTATTTTATAGTTCAGACAAATAAACCAAAGGGAAGGGGGGGGGGGGGGGGGTTAGGGGGAGGGATAACATGAACACTTTAATAACTGCCAATAGAGTGAATTTATCGACACGAAATATTAAATGTGTAACCAAAACCCCATAAGAACAACACCTAGTGAGTTTCAGCCAAATTGGCCACAGTGGAAGGAGGATTAGGGGGTGAGACTTAACATAAAAAACTCTAATAACTGCCGTTGTAATGAATGTATCGACACTAAATTTGAGATGTGAATTCAATACCCCACAATTCAACCCCATCATAAGGACGATTCTCATTGATTTTCAGCGGAATCAGCGGAAGGGAAGGAGGATCAAAGGGGGGCTCAACTTAAAAACCCCAAAACCTGCCGATGGAATAAATGTATCGACATGAAATTTCATATTTCAAGTCAAAACCCAACCTGTCAAATATCAGCGATATCAGGGCTGAAGGGGGGGGGGGGGGGGGGGGGGGGTTCAATTCAACAAGTTGTTAAGTTAATTGATTATTTCGTCCTGGGGAAGTACATTGTTGGTGATTCACCGACGACATATTTTTTAGTTACCTCTCTTTCAATTTAATAAGGTTTCAATTGGGACAAAACTAATCAAAATAAACTAATATTGTGAACATCTGGAAAGGAGGTCGCTGCACTCTCCAGTATATAATTGCTTTGAGATTCTTAGAAACTATGAGTTTTTTTAAAAACCCCTAGTTAAAATTGTATATCTCCTCTTAAGTTCATTTTTCCCAGAAGTATCTTCGTTCTGACAATATTTCGAAGCGAAACGACGTCTCTTCTTTAGGTCAAAATAAACCTGACGCCGTTTAATCGGCTACTCCTCGGTTACGAAAACGCCAGTTAAGAGGGAGTCGACTATATGTTTCATTCATTATGTAAATACATATCTAACAAATGACAACATGATACCTGTGCATCGAAGATTCTTCCTGTCCTGGCAGGAGACAGGGGATCACAAAGGACAAATCCAGGAGACACGTCCTCTTCTTCCACTCCTTTAAGTTTGGCTTTGATGTTCTCTCCAGGACCAACGGACGTCACTTCTTCATCGTCAGACCACAGCTGATCAACCACAACAGGAGTCTGAAAAAAAAAATTAAGTCAGCCGTCTCATGTCCATCAAAGAAGTACCAAAGAGCGCTCTGGTAGTAGGCGATATGACTTTGCAGTTAAAGCCCGGGCATGAGTCAAAATAACGTAACAATAATAATTATCATTTATAGCCGCCATACTGCTACAAGAGGACCCACAAAATGTTGAAATAATATACTCTAGTTGAGTAATACTACCAGAACGTTGTGTTATTCGAGCCTTACTGCTTTATGTCATCTCTACATTGCCCAATATAAAGATATATTATATTTAGTCTAAATTACAAAATGAAAGAAAATTAAGGTCGGAAAAGTAAAATTATATTGAAATTTTACCTTTTAATTTTCTGATGAAGACTCTTTTAAATATATCTGAGATGTCGACTTCTCGATCTTGGTTTGATAAGGAACTTTTTTTTTTTTTTGGTTTTGATTGGCCTCGGCAAACACCACACTAGCCATCTATGTGTTATTTAGTTATTTTTAAGACATCCATGGCTCCGGGAGGGAATTCTATTTACGAAATAAAACTCACTCCCGGACGGGATTCGAACCCGCAAACCATGGTGAGACAAAAGCCCTATGCTCTAGCCAGCACGGCCACCATGGCTCCAGATAAGGAACTTGGCGGCAGGAAATAGCCCGAAAAATATTATACATTCTTTCGTTGTAATCCGAAAGTTATTACAATGTATCAGTTTATTACAATTACATTATTACAACACGCGTTTTTCTTAATTTGGCGACAAGTTTAATCCACATTTAGAACAATTTTTTTGTTTTAGGTAAAACTCCATGTTCATATAAAAAAGCCAATATTTGTGGTCAGTCGTAAGTAAAAATGAAATGAGTCAATGTTAGTAAATGAATAAAACATACTTATTTTTGAAATATTGTCTATTCCACTAAAGATATATATATAACTACCGGTTTCGGCTTTATACCATATGAGTATGCCACCAAAGCTATACGACGCTCTAGCCCACATGGACCCCACAAAATTTGTTAATTCCCCTCAATAATTTACTAGTATCTTTCCACGCATGATTACGTTTAAGGGGCTATTAAGGAACAATATTTTCCATGTGGCATAAAATCGAGGCGTCCTTCTGACAGATCGACCAGAAATGCCATCAATTAGGCAAAAAATTCAATATTTAAAATGGCGAATCATATGAAAGTAAATTTAACGTAAGTTACAAATAAAAAAAATAAAAAATTTGGAGCCATTACAAGAAGGGGCTGTAGCATCGCAAAACATTCACTAGGGTGCCCCACCCCCTCTAAAAGTCGAAAAAATAAAAATAAATGAAAAATATAAATATAGAAAATCGCAAAATGGAAGGGTATTAATGCGAAATTGAACTGCCATGACAAGAACTCCCAAAAATTCTTCGAATTCACATCACGTCGAAAATAAATCAATCTGAAGTGGTCTCTCAATTGAAGGAATTTCGAGAGTACATTATGAAAATCAACTTTTTGGAATTCCCAAGTTGATTGCTCTCGCGTAGGGAAAATGAAGGACCTATCTGAAATGAGACGTATATATTAGAGCAGTTGGAACGAAAAAATAAGAAAATACAATTAGATAAATTCGAAATTCGCAAACAAAACCCGTTATCGTTTGGGCATTGAGCACTTATTTTTTTCAGGACATCAGGCAAGAAGCTATTGCATAGAAAGAACATAAAAACAGTGTAATGTACAAAGGTGGGATAAAGCGTAACTATCTCTTTATCACACTCCACTATTTCTATTTTTCAATCTGAATTAACACATTTTTAAACAATGTCTTGTAAACAAAAAAGTTTAGATGAATCAGCTGCTATGTATTTACCCAGATCGATTAACATTTCACTTCCCCTTCAATGTTTGTTGAACCTTGTGCTGACGATGGCGTAAGCCGAAACCGGTACACATTTAAGTATATAAATAAATAAAACAAACTTATTTTTGAAATATTGTCTATTCCACTAAATATTTATATATATAACTATCGGTTTCGGCCTTACACCATCGTCAGGTCTAGTTATGAACTAAGAAAAACTTAGTTCATAACTAGACCTGACGATGGTGTAAGGCCGAAACCGGTAGTTATATATACATATATCTTTAGTGGAATAGACAATATTTCAAAAATAAGTTTGTTTTATTCATTTATTACAAGTTTCCACAATATGTCCGCGTTCCTCAACTTAGAAGTTGTCAATGTTAGTAGACAACGCTCACAAAGAGAAGCGGTATCGTAATTACTAGACAAGGCTATATTTCTATGAAGAGGGAAAGAAGAGGTCTTGTTTATAGACTCGTGACAACTAAACCGAACAATAAGACTAACCTTTGCACAAGATAAATAAATAATAAATGTATACGATTAATGATGACAGTCGTGCCGCGATCGACTCTACGGACACTTGGTGCCGACTGAACAAGTCCCTCCCAGAGAGACAGCGGCCATGCTGATGAGAGGAAAAACTGACGCCCGCCACCCCCTGGTTCTTGCAGTACACGACCGAAGCGTTGAATTCCCGGCCGTGATCACGGACCTGGGTGGGATCGGGCCGTGATTCAACGTCACGCCCCATACTGTTGCCATCAGGACAACAGCTGCCTTTAACGCTCTGAGCTACCTAGCCCGAGCGACGTGGGGCCTCGGCTACTCCGCGTGTAAAACTAGTTACACCGAGGTCTTCGAGGCCGTAGCAAGATACACCGCTACCGGATGGTGGCATTACCCCACCAAACGAAGGCGTGCGCGTTGCTACTACAAGCTCAAAGAGCAGTCCTCCTCAGGATTACCAAAGCCTACCGTACTGTTTCCACGGCTGCGCTGCTGGTGTTGGCGGGTGCCCCAAGTGCCCCCTCGTACTTCTGCATACGCGGCTTACCAATAGAGGCAGACATGGACGTGGCCTTGCATCAAGCCCTGGAGGGGGAGATGCAAGGACAGGCAAGACCAGAGCGTCTGAGGGTCATTGTCCAGGAATGGATCGTAGAAAGATGTTCGCAACCTTCGCCTATTTCCCGGACGTCCGTATGCGCCTTGACTCTCCATGGATACAACCAGACCACTGAAAGTCACAGGTGCTATCAGTTCACGGTGACTTCAGCGCCAAGCTCTTCTTCTTTTGGAGGAAGAACACCCCTGCCTGTTCGTGTGGCGGCGTCGAGACTGCGGAACGCTGATTCACCGGGCAGGATAGAACCAGGAACTGGACCTGCCGGGAATGATGACGGAGGCTGGCTAGCTGACTTTTGGTCGGTTCGTCTCCTCCTGGCGGAGAATCAAGAAAGCCTTCTAAACCGGTGCTTGGGGGCCCCGTCGACCGCCGTGAGGCGGCTGCCCTCAGCTCTGGGCCGCAGGCAGAACATAACCCCGACAAGATCCCGAGTACACTTGGCGTAAAGCGCCGGAAACCAAGGACGACTGTGGACCGTAACCAACAAGCCGGTCCACAGCCGAAGAAGGTTACCTGTTCCCCAACGCAATAGGGTGATGTGACCGACCCTCCTCAGAGGGTCAGGAGCACCAAAAAAAAAAAAAAATATACGATTATGCCTGGAGAAGCCTCCAACTTTGATGTCACTGAGAGAGGCTTTTATCAACATTTATAATATTATATGCATGATGGTGCTTCCATAACAGAGCCTTCCCTTCCACTAGCTCTCAACTCTCCTTGAACAATAATGCCTCTTTAAACTACATCTAGAAGACAATGTCTATTTACCCTGTTGGGCATGATGATGAGTGACTGTCCCTTCTTCATCTCGCCGCTCTCCACCTTCCCCATCACCACTGTCCCCATGTCCTTGTATTTCTCCACCACCGGCATCAAAAAGGGACCATCCATCTTTCTGTTCAGTGAGGGCAGGCTGTCGATGAACGTGATGAAAGGGTCTCCTCTGTTCAAAAAACAAAATAACAATAATAACTTTAATCGTCAAAATGATAACGATTCGCGAAAAGAAGGGAGCATGACAAGCGAGAAACTTGGGAAGTAAGTTCCTACGACATCATCATCCTTAACAGAACAGGTTACAATCCAAAAACCTTCTACCTCAAATAATTTATTATATTATTATTATTTTCAATTAAGAAGATGAGTAAACCTGATATTCTGATGATAACTCAACTTTGAATTTCAGACCGATAACGCAAGTTCCCATGCGATGCATACCTTTATAGTTTTGGCTCCATGACTACCAATGGAATTCTAATGGGAAATTCTTTATGAGGATTCAGAAGGCATTAATTTTCAGTCAAATCGGCCAAAGGGGAAGATTGATGCTCAATAACTCCCGAATGAATGAACATATAAATTCGAAATTTCATCCAGGGGTCTAGAGAGAAGACACCAGTTGTTTTGCAGCCAAATCCTTTCAAAATTGGATGAAGTTTCTCAGAGACGTTAAGCATGGTAGTGAAAGAAAAACTGAAATACTCGGTCTCAACATGCACTCTTGAATTTCGGTTAGGGAATTTACATGAAACTTATGCAACATTTCTTTAGTTTCGCTAGTTGCGTTTCTTTTTTATGAACCAGCTTAACATTGGCAGTTATATATGATACACATAAAAAGACAGAAGGCGACGGTAGTAGCGTGCTTGTCTACTGAGCTCAAAATTGCGGGTTCAGAACGCGACTGAGGCTCTTCAGTTGAAAAAACGAGCATGCCACCGTGGAGTCTATCATACGAGAAAGCCTCGTATCTCCACTATTGTTCTTATGATCAAGGAAGCTCAGAAACAAAACCTCGTAACTCCATAATATCGAATAAAACAAAAACAATACAAACATTTAGGTGTCTCCTCAAAAACGTGTTACTATGGAGTTACGAGGATTGCTAATTAGGGTGACCATATAGTAATAAATGCAATCAAGTGAGAGATAACATAGCAATAAAATAAATAAAAATTATTAAAATTATGTGAAAATAAAGTGTTTTTAAACATGCCCATTTTGAGAGCTTGATGTCTGAAAGTGACTGATTAGACGTGCAACGACTCAGGAAACTTCTGCGAGACCCTTTCCATGTCGGTTTTGTCAAGTAATTATTTTGCTTATCTTACTTCATTTAAAAATTGCAAAAAATTTGTCTTGCTGAATAATAATAATAATGCTAAATACTGATTACTCACCTGTACCAAGGGCATGTTTTTGGATCTAGTGGGTCCTTGAGTCCGAGACCTGTCTGTCCAGACACTGGCATAAAACTGAGGTCTTTTGAAGGATTGAACCCTAATTTCTTTAAATAAGGTAGGATTTTGTCCTTGCACTCGTTGTATCTGAAAATTATAGAGTAAAAAAAAAAAAATTTAATCCTTCAAAATGTTGAGATGCGACAAAACAAGTTTGAACTGGCCTTATAAGGTGCTACAGATGAAACTTGAAATGAAATGAAACTTTATTGCTTACAGAGATACAAATCTCATAACAAGGGTTGACCTTACTAGTTTACACATAAATGTAATACATTATATATATAAAAGTTTATATATCAAAAACAACTAATAATTAAAAATAGAAAATATAACCAACTTAATTAAACAAAAAAATTAATTTTGGAAGATACATTATAAATATGGGCTGGAGTAAAGAAAAGAAAAATACCAACTTGTGAAATGTGTTACATTGAAATGTATAAAGTAAACGAGAGGGCAAATCATAATAAAACTGTTTTTCTAAATTTTAAACTATTAGTTACGAAAATAAATATATTATTGATTTTTTCATCATCATCAATACTTAACAAATTAATTATTTTATCGGAGATTGCATTATAGAGTGAAACATATTTATTGATAAATGTGTTTCTGTATTGGTTTAACACTGGACAAGTTATGAGAAGATGGAGTATGTTATCATTATCACTGTAACGAAGTGGACAAACAGAGTCAAGCTGAAATTTAGCGGGGTAATTTGTATAATTCAAATTAGTTGTATATTTTCCTGAGACCCGTAATTGTGAAATAATTCTTTGTTTGCTTATATGGTTCCTCATTTTTAAATAACTTCCGTTATTGCCCAAAGAACTGTAATTTCTGTAAAAGGTGTTGAAGGAGCTGGAGATTGCAGCGTCTGTATCTTTGCTGATAAAGTGGTTTTCCAATTTTTTCCAATAAAATTTTATAACTTTCCTTACATCATTTTTGAATCCTCCGAGATACAAAAGTCCTCTGCCTCTAACGTAACTAAATTGTGTGGCAGCTGTTGACACCAATTGTATGGCGTACTCTCATTGAGTCTAACAGATCCCTTTGTCTCGTCATTATAGGCAGTTCATTTGGGTCCATATATGACGTATGAGCTATGGAACTTGGTCAACCGTTGAAGAGCTTAAACTCATTTTTTGTTTTGGGCCCCGCCCCAATCCCCTCTCTCGTTCAAAATATTGAGATGCCGGATAGCCTATATTCCAAGTTCGTCGATCCTTGAAATATACAAATTACGCGAACAAACGTTCAGCAGTTTTACAATGAAGCTCAAACAAACAAACATGAATACAAAAAAATTCAAACAATGAACTGATTTTTTTGGACTTTATTTATATAATATGAAAGTGATTTCCGATCAAACGATAAAATTCATGCAGACTATGTACAGACAAATTTAAATTTAATATATATGTAGGTGAGAAGTCCCCCCCACATATTGATTTTCAGCGAAATTTGGCGGAAATGTAAAGAGTTTAGGGGGAGAAAGGAAACGTACGTTGACTACAAGTAACTCAGGCTGGGGGGGGGAGGGGGGGGTGAGTCACCGATTTAAAAGAACCAAAAGTTGCCCGAATGATCCCCAAATAAAATACTTTAGAAAAATAAAAATAAATTGATGACGCTTCAAAATATTTAATTAAAAAAATAATTTACCAGACCTCTTTTATCCTTTTTTAGTATTGAAAAAGATCCGAATGAAGAGAGAAACGTACCTTTCTTCAGACCAAAGTACGGTAGGGTCGTCCATTTTGTTGATGAGGACCATGAGATGTTTGACTCCCGCTGTCTTAGCCAACATAGCATGTTCCCTAGTCTGACCGCCTCGATCGAAACCTGTTTCAAACTCTCCTTTACGAGCAGAGATAACCTGCACACAAAACACAAAATTACATTAAAAGAATAATATTCGAAGTTCCTCAAGAAAAAAATAAAATATCTGTTTTTTAGTTTCGCTCATGAAATATGTTCTGGGATTTATATAGATAAGAAATAATACTTACAAGTACAGCCAGATCGGCCTGTGCCGCGCCTCCTATCATATTGGGTACGAAGCTCTTGTGACCAGGGGCGTCCAAAATAGTAAAATGTTTCTTGTCTGTTTCAAAGTAGGCTCGGCCAACTTCCACTGTTTTACCCTTCTCTCTTTCTGTAAAGAAACAACTTGAATGTGGTGAAATGTCAAGAGATATGTCGATCTTAAAGCTAGGGCTTGGAGCCTGTAGACAGCTCCAGTCCTGTAAACTGAGTTGGAGGTACACAAAGACGTGAAAATCAACCAATTTAAATTCATTTCTCTGTTAGATGAAAGTAAAAGAAAAAAATTAAGAAAGGAAATATATAGTAGATAAAGAGGGCGCCGGTAGCTCAGTGGTATGCATGCTTGCCTTCTGAACTCAAGATCGTGGGTTCGAAACCCGGCCGAAGCCCTTAGTTTATTTTATCTGGGAGGTAAAATAAACTTAAGCACGCCGTCCTTCGGATGGGACGTTAAGCGATGGTCCCGAGCATGTACGATGTCAGGTACTCGTTAAAGACCCTTGCCCTAAGTGAATAAAAATTTGAGTAGGCACAATTTAGGACTCCCACAGTAGAGTCGGGCTCATGTCCACCAGAGTGACGAAAAGAGCGCTCTGGTAGTAGGCGATATGACCTCGTTGTTAAAGCCAGGGCATGAGTCATAATAACTAACTATAGTAGATAAGAACATAATTTTTTCACTGCTTCGTTATTCTCAAAATTTATTTTTGGTCTTTACAAGCAAATAGACGTTTCGGAAACAATTCCAACATTAGTATCTTAAATTTATTTGGTGATCTTTATTTTGCCAAATTTGTTCCTTACAACTCTTTATGCAGAACATATTATACGCATTGACATTTTGTTATAACGCTTGATCCAGACTATGACTTATAACGAAGAGGTCGACTTGTATATTGTTCTGCAATCGTTGAAAATCGACAGGTTTTGTTCTAATTGGGTCCTGAATTCACACTTAAAAATTCATGTCATTATGTCACTATATCAGCAGTTATCAGGGTGTTTAGTACAACCTCCTCCTCGCCCATTTCTTGTTGATACATTCCTTACTTCGGCAATTATTGAACTTTAAATGTAAAGCCCCCCACCTCCTTCCTTCGGTCGATTGGACTGAAAAGCAATAAGTCTTGACCTTACGGGGTTTTGGGGAAACATGAAATGTTGATATAGGTCCCTCTAAAGGTTTACATTTTTCGTAAAGCACCGAGTTTTCAATTGGACCCTAGACGTTATAAATACATGTAAAAAAAAGAGTTGAGATTCATAATGAATTAAATTTTCTTCTTTTTAATTTTTCTAGATAATTAAGTATCATGGTATTACGAATCAAAGTAGAATGAAGGAAGAGTTAATTAATACCTTCTTGGTTGGTATCGAGGGCCCAGGACAGGTACCATGACTCTCGACTTCTCTCCTTCGCCTCTCTCTCGTACTTCTCCAGCGTCCTCTTGTCCACCATCCCAGTCAGGGCCATGATCTGACCTCCTATCGTCGATTTACCAGCATCTAAAAAATATCATATTCATTTTAATCATTTCAGAACTATTTTTCATATGTCAAATGTAACACTGGTCGTTTTATTGGAAAGCAATTTCTTTTCAAATTTCAAAGAATTGTTTTACAAAGCTTTGAAATGAACACAATCCAATGGTTACGAGAATTATCATTTTTTAGCCCAGTCATAAACACTATAGAAAGCTGTCGGGATCAACAAGCGTTAGGGGTGAAAATGTGAACTGTGCTACCACAAACACTCTAGGATTGGGTAGCTCTACAAGAGGAATAGGAAATTACACCGCAGAATTTTGCAACCTTATTAAAAAATGATGACAGATCTAACAAAGGAAGAGGTGGACATTTTTTTTTAGAAACTTTCTGAGAATAGAAACTGTCCTTTCGGAGATTGAGAAATTCCTTCTGCCCGATATAAATCAAAATAAAGACAGTTTTAAGAACCAACAAAAATACAAATATTCTTCAAGACAAATATAGCTGACTCCAATATGAAAAATAGTTAATAATGTATTTATAAAGACTCTTTTTAAATATTTCTTAAACAAAATAAAAACATTTAGTCCATCTGACTGTGTCTCCATGGAGACAGGATGGGGGATCCATCTCTGCAGTTCAGATCTCCCTCTTCTTCTCTCTAGGGACCCACTCATTGCAGACTTTAACCCACCGACCTTGCCACGTCTCCACTTCAACATCACCTCCTGTAGAACCTCTAGTTTTTATGCCCTATTGCTTATCCTAATCTTCTTGGATGATGACCCAGATCCTCTGTCAGCGAACACTATTTTTACCATCCTGCTTTACGCAGCAAAACTTTCAGATAATTAATTTTTTTGCTATTTTAACATAATTCTGCTCCATTCTCCAGATATTCCAGTCTTCAGTTCTTCATGCTTATTAACATGCATTAGACTTGAAAGACCTGTTCCGCCTTCCACATTATATATATTTCTGTTGTTAATTGCGCTTTTTGTATTACTATTACTTTTTTTTTTTAACAAATCCAATAGATGAGAATAACTTGAAACACGAACTAAAACATTGATTTTTTTTAGTTTAATATCTTTTCAGCCTTCCCTTCCACTCATATATAACCTTCCTTTTACAATGAATACTATTAAGAGGAAATACTAATAAATACCCATAAGTATCTTCAGCAGCAAAACGAGTTAAAAATTAATAATAATTAATCGATGTTTAGTTACCTTTTTAAGGGCAAGATGACTTCAACCATACAGTTGTATTGAACTTCAAGAGTCGTCTTGTGTCTTTTGGATTTAAGTATATTTTAAATATTGAATAAGCCAGAATTTATTTAAAAAAAAAAAAAAAAAAACATGGATCAAAAAATCCTGAAGAGCTTAAAAATAGTTTATTTACACTACTGATTTATTTTGAAGTATAGAAGCCAAGTAGCTAATGGTATCGTATGTCAATTGGTAAAATAGGCTTTTTGAAGGAACCGGTAGCTCAATGGTAAGATCGCGGGCAGAAAACTGGCAGATGCCTTTAGGTTTTTTATTTGGGAGTTGAAAAAATTTTGAGCACGCTGTCCGTCGGATGTTAAGCGATGGTCGCGAGCCTGTATGATGTCAGTTAAAGACCCCTACCCTAGGTGAATAAAAATTTAGAGTAGGTAAAATTTAGGACTCGCAAAGTAGAGTCGGACTCATGTCCGTCATGTCTGGTAGTAGGCGATATGACCTCGAAGTTAAAAGTCTGGTCATGAGTCACAATAACTTCACTTTATATATTTTAGTATGCATCCTTAAAATGTGTAACAATGGAGATTCAACAATGAACTTTCTGTATCATTAATATTTTCAAAATTTGCAATTTTCGTTGCGCAAACCTGATGTATCTCTGTCGTTCATTGTTGTTTATTTAATTCCGCAGTGCGCAATAACATTGAACATATTTCTGTCGATATTTCCCGATGTAGAAATATTCTATCTTAGTCATATTAATGCAGCGTTATTTTGTAAAAATGTGCTTAGAATACTGTAGCAAACCGCAGGGATGGTTTTTGCCATACTATTTTGGTTAGTGTTAGAGAAAAAAAAGAGTAGTATTTACATTAGCTTTTCAACTTCCTAAATAAATAAAGAGGGAAAAGTTGGATCCCAAAATAAAATTAATTAGTTTAATAAAATTCCAATCAGGTTCATTGTTCACAATGAAATATGGACATTGTTTCTAGTGTACAACAACAAAACGTACTGAAGAAGAACCCGTATAGAATCTAATATTATAGTCAAATAAAACGAATATTAAAGGATGTCCACCAGATTATAAACTTTTTTAAAGAACTGAACTATTATAGTGGTACGACATTAAAGTTAATCCCAGGAAACTCCTGGTGAATCTGTTAGTTAATAAAACTGGGGAAACTAAGGAGGTAAATTTTGTTGTGTTCTTCTTGACTTGAGTGATTTATTTGGGGACTTTTCGTGTTTTAATATCTGGCAGACAGCCTGTATTGCTCAAGTAGAAATAATATCTCCCGCCTTAGCCTCAAACCAACCCCACCCTTTGCCACAGCTTATTCTCAACAATGTTTTACAAATATATCCACAGTCGACAGTTTTCAGTTTAATTATAATATGCTCTATAGTTAGTCGCAGAAATAATACTCTTGCTACTGAAATTGTCATCTAAAATTTAAGGTGACCATTTCACATAAACTAAATAAAAATAATTTGCAAAAAAAAAAAAGAAAAGAAAAGAAAAAGAAGAGAAAAATCAAGCAAATGTATTTTTTCCTTATAGTAACAGAATTGTTTACGAGAAGAAAAAAAGAAATGAAAAATAAAGTTGGATATTATGTGAGGAAGTGTTGGTTGGAAGGTGAGGTGAGGTGGAGGGGTGGGGAGGATCAAGACTAGGCGGATACAGGAGAGGTTTGGTCCTCACCCACGTGACCGATGATGACCACATTGACGTGCTCCTTCTTAGAACGGGTCTCCTCCGGCCGGTTCAACTTCTTCTTGGGCTTGGCCACAGGCTCTTCACCCTCCCTCCCCGCACCCCCATCCTCATCATCATCCTCCTCTTCCTCCTCCTCTGATGTGTCCAGGGCTGCTGCCTCCCATGAGTCTGCCGCTGGAGGACTGCTTCCACCCCCGCCGCCCGCACTCCTCTCCTCTTCTTTCACGGGAGGCGGTGTGTCCCCGCCTTCAGCCACTGTCGCCGCCGCCGCCGGAGGAGGACTATTTGTCGTACTGGTCGGCAGCTCCGCAGTTCCACCATCTTCTACACCTATGAAAAAAGTAATACAATCTAACATTAGAACAAATTATATAAATATGTGTGAGTGAAAAGCATTCTCATCTACTTATTATACGGTATCTTAGTCAGTTCACGTGGACGTTTCAGTCGACCAAATAATTGATTATCAAAGAACTAATTATCAGGTTATTACAAAGAAGATGTAAAACTTTACCAATCAATTATCATTATATTGGTCGGATGTTTCACGACAATAGTTTAGGCTCGTACAGAATTATCAATGTAGTAATTAATAAATAAAACAAACTTCTTTTTGAAATTCCACAAAAATTGCGTGTATATATATACAACCGGTTTCGGCATTACACCATCATCAGGTTTATAAAAAAGTATACAATTTTTATGAAATAGAGAATATTTCAAAAATAAATTTGTTTTATTTCTTTAGATTTTGAACCAAGCTAAATTTTAAGAACTGATTACCAGTATTACATTTGCAACTAAATGGGCTGGTATTATTTTTTATTTATTTCATTTATTATATTTTCAAATAATAATAGAGAACATTTATAAACATAGAATGAAGTGGATGTAACAGTTGGAAGATTTAAACCAAGATGGATTTAATAAAATGTATAAAAACATTTAAATACCACGTTTCGTTAAAATCCGTTAAATGCGGAAAAGTTAGTAAGAGGGGAAGGATATACACCTACCTTTTTAAAACATAAAATAAATACCATAAAATTGCTAAACTTCGTTCAAATTATGTATAAAAATTATTTATATTAGCCTCATATAAATGAAAACATCCGTTTATTATACAGAATCCTCCACCCCAAGTGGAAGTTTTGTGAATAACAAGCACGGATTTAAAGATAAAACTAGTAGACCCATCATGAATCTGTAAACTAGCGAAAATTCTGAAAATTGTTATATATTGCATACTTAAATACTTCGAAGGATAACATTATTCTTTCTGTTGATGAATTCCACTGTCTAGAGGCCTCTGGAACCTTCTCTTTAAATATCAGTTAAACATATATTATACTATTTACAAAAATTTCAGTAAAAACTGGAGGATTTTGTGGGAGGAAAGGTTATTTATATCTGAGAACCTTAAACTTTGAATGAGTCAAACGGACAAATTGCTTGCATATTGCCACATCAACAATAATCTATAAAAACTCAAGTAGCGTGTATTTTGCGCAATTACAATCCAAAAACGTTCTTAATTGTTGAAAAAGAATAATAATAAACTTCATAAAATTCCAACTCAGCCTCACAGTGGAAAGTTGGCTGCAACCACAACGAAAAAAGTATGCGACATGTTCCACCAACGTCTTGCAGAAAGCGACACAGTTCTCAAAAGGTAGGAAGCAAGTTATCTTCTCATTATATGAATATTAATTAATGATAACATAGAATGACAAGTAAAAAAATATACATTCCAAACGAAGGAAAACTGCCTACAATATGGAGGCAAACTTCCGAAAATGGCTAAAAACAACCTCAATTAACTCGTGAAAGTTAGATAGCTTCAACAAACATTTTTAAACCAATTTCAAAAACAAAAGTTCTATATAAAATGGTAAATAGGTTATCAAAGTAGAACATTCACCTTGGTTCATTTGATAAAACAGGAAAAGCAGGATCTCCAGTTGGTGGAAAAGACGAAACAATGAATACTATCAATCAGTGAAAGAAATTATAGATAATACGCAGAATAAGTATATAATAAAGGCTACTATACGATAACGACACTATCGAAAAAAAATCAATTAGTTCTCATTTTTATTTTTTGATAACTGCATGTAAAACGTAGAACCAGATATAACCAGATACTAGTAACTTTCTCTTTCATTTTCTCCCTTTCTTTTTTTTTTTTTTTTTTTTTAACAATTTCTAGGTACCACTAAATTTTTTCAATGTTTAATTATTTTAAATATTCTAATTGTTTGACTTTGAATTCGGAAAATAATGTTACAGATCTAAATTGTTGAACATGATTTCGGGAAAAAAATTCATACAATAATTACCGAACTACAAAAATTACTACCTCCATTAAAGAACTTTAAAAAAAATAGTAAACAAATAATTAACTAAATGAGAAAGTAAAAACAAGGGATGGATTATAGAGGTTAGTCATCGTTCCCATATGGAAACTCGTTTAAAACCACTCACAGCAATGTGGCACTTAATGCAAAACAATGGAATAATAATGGAATGTTTAATAGAAACAAAATACAAATAAAACTATGTAAAAACAAATTCATCATATTGCAATGAAAACGGTCCTAGTTAATTTCTTAACAATGATAATTAATAATTGATAAAAGAGATAAATCTTATTAAAAATTATAAGAAAATAAATTTGTCAACATACAACTAGCTTAAGAGTATCCTAATTCACACACGACATATATTAAAAGAATTAAGTACACAACATAACCTATATCAATTTGATGAAACACTCACCATTAGTGACAGGAGATTCTGTCTTTTCAGGGGAATCTGTTGCGGCAGAAGGCTCATCGTCTTTGGGGGGAGTGTACGAAAAAGAAGGCACAAATTCGGCAGCATTGACGTTCAATGTGGAAAATTTCGCCGACATATCTTTAGTTTCGGGATTGTCGTCGCCAGTTCCCAGATCCGCTTGCTGCTCCCAAGAATCAGGAGCACCATTATTTGCCATCTTATATTAACACCTAATTAATAATTATACACTTTAAAAAAATAAATAAATATATACATAAATATATTATATAGCCACTAAGTCAGTCTCACTCTGTCCTCGTGCGACTTGTTCGTCAAGCCTGGCCGGAAGACAACAGTCTTCGTACTGTGTCATGAAGTCAGGTTATAAAATATTATTAATCATTGAAGAAATATTAAATAAAGAATTAACATCAATTTTTGACATTAAAAAATCTATGTTTTAATTTGGTGGAACTAAATAAAAACTCCAAACAACTTACATTAAATAATGATGGAATATTGAAGATGTTTCAACTTCAAATTAAGGCCACCAGATGATTAATGAATATTGTTTTCTGAAAATATCAGATAAATTTGTTAAACTTGTATTTAAAAAAATCATCCATGTGTAAAGAGCACGAATAAATTGTATAAGTTACTCTTTTTGAACGACCTCCGTATATACTGACATATTCCTGTTATCATTTATCCTTCTTTTCGTTATTTAAATATTTTGTGTTCGCTACGTATATTTTTTCAAACCTAAAAAATACTACACTTCAAAAGACAGCAAAAAAGCTATATAAATTCTTCAGAATATAATTACGATTAAGTGATATCAAATGATTGGTTAGTTAATAACTTGATTCAAAAAGGAGCCTTATCATTGGACAGATATCACATTTCTCTAGAACGTTCCAGTTGTGATATATATTATTCGTATTGTTTTTAATATATTTATTTATAATTTTATTTGAACAATGTCGTTTTCATTTAGAGATAAGTCTAACTTAAGAGATAGATTGAGGGGTAAGTCTGGAGATGAGATAATGGAAGAATTGAAGCAGTCCATGGATCAAGACAGAAAATCATTTTTCGAATCTCATCCTAAATGGAGAAAGACACCGGCTACTTCTGCATTTTCAAGGGTGAGTTTCTCATCATTAAGAGTTAATTCATAAGAAACGTTTTGAATGTCTTGTTATCATTGTTACGGCCCCTTGATATTACTCCTATTTGTTATTTTTATTAATCAATATATAATATCTATCATTTATTGATTTGCTTTTCATTTGCTTTTGGCTGCAGTTTATCGTAAAATTGTATTTATTTTATTTTTTAATTATCTGTTTAATGGACCTCCACTTCTATTTATAGATCTGTTATTCAGCTACAAGCTATTTTGTTTTTATTGGCTTTTATTCGATTAATGTAAACTTTCTTTATTTGCTTTTAGGAGCAATGTTCATTAGTAACAGATACATATGGCATGCTAACGTATTATTATGCTTTGAACTCTGATTTAAATCTGTATTACTTATGAAACCCAAAATGTTTTTTCGTTTTACCAGTATTTGTTGTATTGAACTTGGTTCATCTTCATCGATCATTTGCCTTATCCCTACCTGCACTGGGAATAGAGCATATTATATTGAAAAAACAAAAATATTTACCAGGATAGGGAAATTATTAAAAAATAGACAATATGATTTCATTACATTCGAAAAATTCGATAAAGTTATGCTTTAAAATTCTGTTGTTTCTATAGCCCCATTCAAACTCTCGTTAATAAGTATCCACTAGCTACATAAAATGGATGGGCTAGTATGTGCAGTTAGGGACCTAAGCATCCGTTGCTCTTAGCCCTCCCCTGGAAGCTGTATTGTGGGAGTCCTACATTTTGCCTTCAATGTTTATTTAGGGTAGGGATCTTTAACGAACTCGTACAGGCTTTTAACGTCCCCCCCCCCCCCCCCCCCCCCTCCCGAAGGCATGTTAAAGGTTTTGATACCTCCCTGCTAAAGAAAACGAAGGGCCGCATCCGGTTCGAACCCGCGATCTACGCTACGGGAGCTCTCACTGTTTAATATGTATTAACCTTAAGTTCAACGCTCGGTAGACGGTTTGTCTGTCTACGATTTAGATTATAGTGAAACTGCTAGAAATTTGAGAAGAATGGCAACCTGCACATAGCCGAATGGTAAACGCCTGTTCTAGTTGGTTCATATAAAAGGGTATTGAAAAACAAAAGTGTTGAAGTTGCCTAAATGGGAAAGGGATGCGGGGCTTTTGACCGGAATGGTTTGCGGAAGATAGGATTCATTTTAGCGGTTTTAAGATGGCATAATCTTCAACCCCAAAACTCGGCCGAGGTTTCTCTTAGATGCTTCTAGAGTGGTGCATTTTTACTTCGTTTTATCGAGTTTTGGATAGTTGAGCCCAAGGTTGCAGTATTCTATTTATAGGTAGTTTTTCATGAAATCCGCGTAGTCACTTCCACGACGTATTTTGGAGACATGCATTTTACACTTCTCTGCTGACACACATTTAACGGGTAGAAAATGTCCTGCGCCATTTCATTATATTGATAAAAATATCATAAGGGAAGAAAAAAAGTAACTTTGCATTCATAATTGAAACGTTTGTTGTAAGGTAATAGGATTTGTTTTTCAGAGCTTTAGAGTGTCAAAAATCTCTAGCCCCAATGACGCATTTTTTTACTGCTTTAAGATTTTTTTATAATTGCACTCAATGTCAAATGTTCAATTCCAATGTTTTTTCATTTATTTTTTTTATTTTTAGCCTTATGTGCGATGCATATCAGCCATGTCTCTTCTCTTATGAAGGTTTATTTAGTTATTTACGACATCCATGGCCCCGGGAGGGAGTTCTATCTACGAAATAAAACTCATTCCCGTACTGGATTCGAACCCGCAAACCATGGTTGGATCATGCGACCAAAGCCCTACGCTCTAGCCCGCACGGCCACCATGACCCCAAATTCAAATGTTTGGTTAATACTATTATTTACATAAAAACACAATTGTTGCCATTTGTACTTTTTTACAGTTTATTTTCTCAAACAGCTTCTAAGCTTTCTTACAATATGTTTAATGGTCAGTACTATTACCATTATCAAGTGCCCCCTTTCCGTCCCATAAATTAATATTTATATATGTTTTATTAAAATATTTTGGACATTTGTAAATATTTTTTCTATTGGGACAGGTTAGAATGTGATAACAGTGAAATAACCTTCGCTGACTCGGTTCTAGAAGGGACTAGTCCCCTCTCGGTTTGTCTCGTTCCTTAAATGGAGGGGGGAGGGGGGGTGCCACCGCCCCCACCTTCCTTATATACTGCTCCCGTCTACGTTTATGGTTCAGATCAATTGTGAAGTTGTGCGAATATGGGTTCTTCTCCCGTCATTGTGGATACGCTTCCCAACATACATTCACCGCCAACATCAGTAAGTGTAAATCGTAGTTATTAAAATTAATTGATACCTTGTTATTTTAGGAGATTTGTTTTTTCTTGGAGGAGGGTGGCGTTATTGCTTTGTCGTATTCTATTATTTTCAGTAGAATGTTTTGTAGTAATTGTCGAAATATTGAATAATTGCCGGCTTGAGAAAGTAATCATTTTGTGGGAACGGAGCTGAAAGAGGGGGGGGGGGGGGTTGCAGGTTATTGCTTTATCGTACATATTTAACTATTACATCATTAGAATATGTATAAAATTAACTTATTTTTTTCTTTGTATCCGGTTATCGTATAAATGCTTATATTTATGAAATGTTGCTGCAGGTCATTCCAAGAAACTGAAATATACGTATTGATGAATTTTTAAAAATGTAACTTAATGTTAATTTCTCTAGACGTTTGAACTACTCTTACTTACTCTTTGCATAACTGTATTTGTATGTTCCTATCTACTATTGATTAATTTACTTTTTTTTTCAATTAATATTATTGAATTGGAATTTTCAAATTATGATACCTAATTTTACGTTGGCTACCCTGTGATTGAAAGGCAGGTAACTCTCAATTTTGTCACTGGGAGGCTTTTGGTGGGGTTTGGAGTTACTTGTTCATTTTTCGTCATCCTACTTTACTTTATATTTTTTTAAAGACTTCTATTTTTTTATTATTTTCAAAAGATTCTGATCATGTGCTTCGAGAAATTACTTTGTAAGTATGGATTTTTATTTCGTATATTCGAGGAATGAGAATAGCTGTGATCACAAATATAGAGCTATAGTCATTTTTCCTAATTAATTTTTTTTGTTGAAACGGCTAAAAAAAATTAATTGTATATTTAAATTAAATTATGATATAAGTAACGACCATATGATTTCAATGGGCTTTGCTTGCTATTAAAATGATTTGTGTGCTTGAATATTATAAAGGTTAAAGCCTATAAATCGAAATTAAGGTGTGTGGGTGTTTGTTAAATTTTTTTTTAGTTTCCCGTGTATTTTTAGTTAGACGAAAGTGTTCTTTTATCATTGTGTTGTACTTTAAAGTCAAGGTCACTTTGAAAATTAATTTATCTAGGGAACAAATCGGTGATTTAATATTATCAACTTAACTTCAATTCATGGTATTGCGTGAAAACACACTATATGTTTCTTTGCAAGAAATGATTTTGATCCCGTTTTTGCAGGATTCTTTTATCTAAATTATTACGTAAAGCTTGTGAAAAAAAAAAAGAAAAAAGGCGAAAAATCTTTTTTTAAATAAAGCTTCAGAATTTTTATGTAAATTACTGACTGCTTCTTTCTTAAATTTTTAATCATATGTGAAAATGAATATTGAAAAATGAATGGGAAAAAATGGAGAATAATAAGAAAAAAAGGAAAACAAAAAGTAGGGTAGATGAATTGAGTGTTCCCTTAGCTGACTTTGGGTAAGACCGCTTTTTCTTGTGCTTTATAATTATTTTTCGGTGTATCTTATCAGTATTATTCTCTCTCCAAATTTGTTTCTGTTAATATTTTTTTATCTGTTTTCTTTAATACCATTTTTAATATTGTTATTCAATGATCATGGCTTCAGATGTAGTTTCCATTTCGTAGGGTGCTAACTTGCATATAGCTGGATGGTTATTTAAAAAAAAAACATTTTTAGATCTCAGTTTAAACGAACTAATCCGTTCGTTCCCCGTTTTCTCCAGCTTATTATCTAACTGGCATTAGCTGAACCGCAAGTTCACAATGAAAGGGTATGTTGAACGATAGCAGTCCTTCCATCTCGGGCTCAATTTTGAAGAAAAGAAACATTAGTCCCACGTTTCTTTAAATAACTCGCTAACAACTCATTTTGCCGAAACACATCTCGAAACACAAACACACGGAATAAACATTGTAGAACATAAAATTCTGCGTCGATTGTTGACAAAAAGCATTCCTGTACCATCAGAAATAAGCTCACAAATAGATTTTTAAGTTCAATGTATCTTGGAAATCACTGGGAGGGTATTGAGAGGGTGAACCAGAAAATTTAATTTCGGGTAAAATTCTAAAAAAAAAAGTAATGGAAGACTGAAATGTTATTGGATTATGTATTAGCTGTAGACTAAATCTAAATGATAAACGTTGACCTTAAATCATGATTATTCATTTCACAATATATTCACGATTTCTTGCCTTTTGTTGTTTGAAATTCACTTCAATTTCATCATCCGGGGACCGATTAATTTTTAACATGTCTTACACTCCGGTAGAAGATATATGCAATTGAGGTGCTCATAACAAAAACAGCCCTAGTCAAAAGTAGCAAATTTTCAGAAAGAAGAAAAAACTTTTGTGCTTCTTTCAGGTTCAAGTAATTCAAATGTTTTTTGCTGATGCTTAGTTGGGTATATTAGTAAACTAATGACATAAATTTTGCCAAACTCTGCTATGCTTAAGGGGGGTAGCCAACCCTCAGAAATTGCATACCCCCTGACAAGGTTTTTTTTGTATGAAATAAAAATGGGTGCAAAAAGAAATAAAACTTGTTTATCCACTGTTTTAATAGAACAATATTAGTACCTTATATAAAGCTTGTCAAAAAATACTAACAAATAATAAGAAACAATAGAAAGTATATAAAATAAAAAGGATATTATTTATTCATAAATCCATCATTTCCATCAAAAAATGCCCTTGTCAGTTGACATGGGTTGTTTTTGCAGAACCGGTCAAATTTCTCTGGCCTATAACTCTAGACAGGGACCGTTCTTATTTGCACTCTATTAACAGGGTTATTAGTACCATCTTCTACTACAAGAATGCGCTGAAATCTCAAAAACGTAAAAAATTGACGGGCTGTTTTTGTTATGAGCAACTCAATTATGCGCGTGGTCCTTTGAAAGTGTTTGTACAAGGTTTTATTTTTTGAATATCCTAATCAATAATTATGTTTGAAAGAAAAATAATTTACGGGGTTATAATCAAAATGGTCTAAGTGACATTTTCAAAACTTTGAAGAAACTGTGCATTATGTTCTTAACTGATTTAAAAAATCTATAATTTATCGAAACAGGAAAAAAAATTGTCTTCTGCTTTTATGGTGAAAGTTGCTGTTAGCAAACCATAAAATTGAATAAAAATCTTAATTTCACGTCACTATTGATATTTTCAAGTTACGTGTTCATGTCTCCAAAATGGTATAAGTGATTTGCAACCAGATCTCAGCACTGGCTATGATTTCACTTGTACAACTTTTTTCCTGAACAGAACTATCATTTTTGTACCAGATTACGCATTTAACGAAAAATTTTCAAAAATGTCACTTGGGTTTTGACGAATGTATATACATATATTTCTTTTTTTGGAAGTTATTTAAGAATAGTAGAGCCCATTCCAGATATCAGAATTCCCGAAATTGGCCAAGTTGGAGGAACGCATAAGAGAGGGAGGCGGGGTGTCAAGAGATCGGTTTCGAAAAGCCCCTCCACTTGCGTTTTCTCACAGACAAATTATCTTCATTTTTTTCTATTATGGTGTAGTTGACCGACATAACTTTGCATTATATTACTTTAGTCGTTATTTCTAACTTTAGTGAAGAAATGTTCTACCTTTAATTTAGGATCAACAGTTAACATGAGAAAACATGAAATAGCTGTTTCTGTCTCCTAGTTAGAACTAACTAAATATTTTATTATCATAATAATAATAATTGTTATAATTGTTTTTGTTTCCCAGGGTTTTCCATTTGAGGATGGGTTAGCAGCTGGCGGAAGTAAGTCCAAACTTAAAACACACCTCGAAGATTTGGCAACTCGACATCCTGAAATTGCTGATTCCCTTCGGGATTGGATAAAGGAAGAAAATCGAGAAGAGGACAAGGATTTGCACAGGCCACCCGAAGGAGATCAGCGAGGAGAAGAGAGGAAAGAAGCGTGGAAGGAGAGACAGGAACAAGGAGACTGTGATAGAAGTGTGCCGAGCAGTGGAGGATTGGAGGGTGGAGAGTCAAAGTTGAGAAATACAGTGCCGGACATGCAGCAACAGACCAACGAAGAGAACAGGGGACAGAGGTCCCAGTCAGCACCGCCACAGACACCGTATGGAGCTGATGGCATCCCGCCCCAGCATCCACTCCACCCACCTAAGGTACCTTCTTCATTTTATTAACATACATTTTTTTAGAAGTGACCAATCAAATTGAACATACTGGAGAAACAAAATGGGACTTGAATAAACGCGGAAGATAGACCTATTTTCAGTTCCATTTGTTAGTCGCAACAAGATCAAAAACTTTTAAAGGTCATTTTTGACGTTTCTCGATTTGATTGGTTATTACTTAATTATTTTTCGGGTTCTTCAAGACCCGGTGCATATGTAGGACAAATGAAGGCTGCGGCGCCGAGTGCTAGTTTATCGGTGTGCCGCAGAGTTCATACTCTGGCCTCAGGTCCCCGCAGGAATGCTGCAGTACCACGCTTCTAGTCATGGGAAGGGAGGGTTTTTGGATAATAAATTAGGAGATAGGTAAAATGTTTAATGTTTTTGAGACAAATTATTACAATTAAAATACTTGAAAGAAAATATATAGAAGATTCTTTACGGATTCTAAACGTGGTGTAACGCCGAAACCGTTAGTTTATGTTGTTGGACAGAAAATATAGTTATGTTTTATTTATTTATTACTAGTTTCCATTATATGTCCGCGTTTCTCAACTTTATAAGTTGAAGAATAATAAATAAACTAAAATATATATTTTAGTTTATTTATTAAATGTACTACATACTTCAACTATATATATTTATATATAGGTCATTCACAGTTTACTAGGAGTTTTTGAACATTGGTTCTACTGTGGGCCGCTGTTTTTCTGTATAATATTGCAATGCCTGCTGTGAAATGTTGACTATTTTTTACTTCATATTTTTTTTTGTACTTAAAAGTAATTTGTATTTGTTAAATATAATTGAGTATAAATAATATTCGTAGCAGGTTTTCTTGAAATGTTTTCTATTATTTAAATATCGTTGGTGATAAAATAGGGGATTTTTTGGTTTACGGTATTTGACTTCTCGTAGCCGGAATATTGTAGCTAGACTGACTATGTGAATGTATTCCTTGCGGCACCGCACAATCTGTGTACTTGCTATAATCATCTTATTTTCCTGTCGTGGGTGTTCGTCTCGAGTCTTGGGGTTGGATCTATAGGCCCGAAGATGCTCTGTCTACCTACACTCATTATTTCAGCCATCCAGAACCAAATTACTCCAGCCAAACTTATAATTGTCAAATTATGTAATTAACAAGGCTTTTTTGTTGTGCAGAATGAAGAAGGAGGAGTGAGGATGATACCGATCCGAACAGACTCTCCATCGAGGCCAGCCCAGCAGCAGTACCTGCCTCCCCAATCGCAGCCGCAGCAGCCTCCTTCCCATCATCAGCAGGCCAACCACCAGCAGCCACCCCAGGGACCCACCGTCCGGCACATCCCCATCTTTGTGGAGGGGCGGGACGAGCCCATCTTCCCACGGGACATCCCCCAGACCGGGGCCACACCCAACGTTCATGTGCCTCCTCCGTGCAGGAGAAGCGGGAGTGGAGGGGTGCAGGAGGGGGTGGCACAGAGCACCAAGAGGGCACCACCACCCCCAGCCCAGACACAGCAGCCCCCGAGGAGGCAGCAGGAACAGACACAGCATGAGGCTGCCCCTCCAACCCCGGCCCCGGCCCCACAGTCACAGCCCCAGCAGCAGACCACACCCCAACCCCCACCAGCCCCGCAGCCACAGCAGGCCGTCCGTCCTGACCCGCTCGTACAGGTCGCCGAGGTAAGCACAACCTATACCTATTTACTATTCAGTCCAAAATTTTCATTGATTTCCTTACCTCTTTGTTTTTTTAAATTAAATTTGATAAGTGTGGGTCGAGCTGAGAATGTTTTGAGAGTATCAAACACCGATGAAGTGCTTGTAGCAAGGAGGGAAAATTTTAAAGGGTTAAGGAAAATGTTTTGAGTTTGTAGAGGTTTTGCAGAAGTTTCGAGTTTCAGAGGGGCTATTGAATTTGAGATGAGAACAAAGCTTTGTTTATTGTATTAATTGTGCATCAGCTCCTAACGAATTCAGTACTTTCATGCTACTCAGTGAGACAGCTTTCAACTTTACAAACAGTTTAGGGACGTTCAGTTGTGAAACGTTACCCTACTGTAAAGGGTTATTTTTGTGATAACCAACAGCAGTAGAATGAGGAAAGCGACTAACCTAGTTCTCACAAGTAAAGAGGATCCTTCATTGATCTATTATATATTTTCTTTATTTCCTGTATGCACAAATCTTTTTTGAGTGCAAATATTGTTAGACCGTGATAGTATACATCGGAAGATCGAATGAGTTTTACGTGAAATGAATAATGAAATTATGATTTGTGATACTCAAGGGAGATAACCTTTTTATATATTTCTATTGTCAGTATGTCAACAAAAAAAAAACTTCAAATGTCCTTCATTCTATTTCAGAAAGCTTTTTTAAAACTATAATATCAAAAAAAATGTTTCAGAAAAAAAAAAATGTCTATTTTGGTATGGCCTTTGAAACGATGTGACCTCTTTCTCATGGAGATGGATGTCGGAGATCCGAGTCAATTTTGTAACATTACCTAAATGTAACTGTCTTCATGGGTCAAGGAACCAAACCATAAATTGCTTGCAACATAGAATCTCCTTGTATTTCTCTCTATGAAAATAAATTATATTTTTTTGGTTGAGCGACCATGCTGTCTCCATTAATACATAGAATATGGTTAGGTCATTGTAAAACTTTCTTTACCGAAATGGTGACACATTGGAAGCATTAACTGAAAAAATGCGTGGGTTAGTTACTTGTCGATTAACACCATCCAAATATGCCATTCTATGATCCATTTTCAAAATAATATTTTTCATTTTTTTTTTTTTTTTTTTTTTTTTTTGCAGATTGTTAAAGATGTGGAACGACTTCGCCTTCGAGTTGACGAATGGAAAGGCAAATCGAGAGCGGAAAAAGAATACATCTATCTGGATGAAATGCTTACCAGAAATCTTCTCAAATTGGACATCATTGAAACCGAGGGTCGGGAGGAGGTTCGAAGTGCTCGGAAGGAGGCCATCCGGAGGATAACTGAAGCTATCTCGATCCTAGAGTCCAAGTCTGTCACATCGGTGTGCTCGACTAGCTCTGGAGAGGAGCCGATGGACACAGAGCCCCCGGCGGCCCAGAGTCAGACTATGGTCAACGAAGAGCCGCCCTGTATAGCCAAGGACGGAGAGGAAGGCATGGACTGCCAACAACAACCATCTTCAGCTTCTTAGGGCTTCACGCTAGTTTTTTATTTATTTTCTCCTCCTTTTATCATATAATATATATTTTTTTAATGAAAAAAAAAAATAAGTAAACTTATTATTTATTTACTTTTTTCAGATTTGGGTCAGTAGAATCTTCAGCTTAGTTTTCGCGTATATTTTCTGTAGAGTATGATATACAAAATATTAGTTTTTTAAATTGAATATTAACAGGTTTCCTCGGGTGCTGCGTATATACTTGTTGGTCCTATCAATAATATGTTCTGAACTTATTTGGACAATCAAAACCCTCGAAATTGCAACAAATTAAAAAAAAGTTCGAATTTCAATTAGAAAAAGTTGTCGGTGAATCACCGCCAATGTACTTCCGCAGAACAAATTAATTAACGTTTGCGCTAATATTCAACAGTTGACTACATGGGGACTCATACTAAATTTTGTGTCGATGAATTCATTACATCAGCAGTTATTAGGGTTTTTGAACTGAGCGAGTCCTTTTAGCCGATATCGCTGAAATTTGAAAGTTATGTCCTCTTTGTTCAAGAGTTTTTGAGTTAAGCCTCTCCCCTAATCCCCCCCCCTCCTTCCCTTTGGCCGATTTGGCTGAAAGTTTGATAGGTGTTGTCCTTATGGGGTTTTGGTCACAGATATAAAAAAATTCGTGTCGATACATTCATTCTATCGGAAGTTGTGTTCACAGACAAACATTTTTTTTCCTTCATATTCGGAATCTAGAGGTTGGAAAACATGTAATTCCATTGAGAACTCCGCATCGAATTGTTGACCGATTACATAACTTCCCCTATACGTCTTATAGCTGTTTAAGTAAAAAATGATTAATATCGACTTACATTAAAAATAAACGATTAAAAGGATGGGTGTTTTTCACAATTTACTCTATTCTACCATGTTTGTAACAAGAATATTCATTGGCGTAATGGCCCAATCCTGTTTTTTAACTAGGAGTTTGTATGTACACTGAATTTCCCATTAGTAAGCCTAGTGTGAGCTTACCCAAATTTGGAGTGTATTATAGAAGCAAGCAAAACAAAGCTTAAATGCATATTAAGAATAAACTACTTAATTTATTTAATTAAAAAAAAAAAAATCAATAGTTAACTGCTTTTGTAAGACAGAGATTGTATGTAAATAAAAATATTGTAAATGATTTTATATAGAAAAAAAATTATTTATTGTGATTATATAAACTGTTCAGAACGACCTTTTTATTTATTTTTTTTTGTTAACATTTACTAATAATGGAAAACTAATTTTTGTGAATTTCAAGTAAAGCATTTTTGTGCCTTACGAAGTTTTTTTTTTTTCCATTTTGAAAGCGCCATCAATTGTTGATTCTAGTCCTCTATTTCACTAGGGCACAAGCTGAGACTAACAATGAAATTTAGGTATGATATTAATTTTGTATTTAAAAAAAAGAAAAGAAAAAAAAAGTCCTTTTGAGAGTCATTATTTGGTTTTTATTTATATGTATATTTTAAAGCTTTCAAATTATTTTGTACAATTTTCTTTAATGTGAAATTTAAAAAAGAATTGTTTAATAAACCATATGAATATATATATATATATAGATTGTCAACTTATTGTTTTAATAATTCCTTGTAAGTCTACTACAGCCCAATGAATGGGTCCACAACCTACACTACGCCTACTCACTACGGAATGTAGTTTGTAAAAGTGTGTTACCGTAGAGGTGTCATTTATTTAATAAGACCTTGACTCATTCCAAATTGGTCGAACCCACTCATCCACTAGCTTCATTTTATTTACGGATCTACATTTTTGTTCAATTCGGGTTTTTATGATCTTTTTGTCAGTAACATATTATTGTATTGTAGTGAATACCTTTTACTTCATAGCTAATTGATAAAAGAAAGGGCTTTTTGGGTTGTGTGAGGAGATCCTTAATTTATTTATAATATGTTATTACAGCGTCACTTCTCGCATTGTTTTGTCGCCTTCTCAAAAAATAGCAATTACAAACGTGTCATGAAGCACTTCCATCATCAGTATCTATAATACATGTGTTCTTTATGAACTATATATTATAACCATTTCTCTCCCTGTGTGAGTGCAAATCACGTAATTAATAAAATAAATAAAATTGAGATCGAAAAATTATTAAATTTGAAAATTATTTAAATCGCGACTTTAATTAAACAATGCCTGAATAGCTGAAAGCACTCCCACGGGAAGAACGGTTACAAGATCCTAACGGTTAGTTGACATCAGTAATTAACAATAATTAATTACTGTTGTCAACCAGAAGAAGCATGAGTGGGGGGGGAAATGAAATGAATCAAACCTATAACTTTAACATATTTATTTTAATGAGAACATATTTACAAAAAAACAATTGAATATATATAATTTGGCCGTGTGTCTGAAGGACTGAATTATAACTTAATTACGAGGTACCTCGATACGATATCCATGGCGAATGACGGCGTGATCACCCTTTCTGGACTTCCCGTAGAAATCGTCTATTCACATAGTCCCTGAAGATCTGCGTAGTTTCGAGGGCACACCAGAAGTTACACCCCCACTGACTTTGCACCGTCCAAAATCAAAGTGTGTCTCTACGACTAATTCACATATTCAAACTAAACTTTACTTATAGAAAAGATACGTGGTGATCACCCAAGACATGAACGAAGAAAGTTAAATTCACATATTCAAACTCAACTGTACAATATAAAAAGAACGTGGTGACCAGCCAAGACATGAACAAAGAAATCTGTTAATTTCACATATTCAAACTAAACTTTACAAAGAAAGATACGTGGTGATCCGCCAAGACATGAACGAAGAAAGTACTTTCACATACTGAAACTAGGCTTTACAAAGAGAGGAACGTGGTGATCCACCAAGATATGAACGAAGAAAACTCAATTGACATATTTAAACTCAACTGTACAATATCAAAAGAACGTGGTGACCAGCCAAGACATGAGCGAAGAATGAGTAAAACGGGGAGTGGCTTCCGATATCCGACCGTGGTAGGGGACAGTTCTCGAGACTTGATTCGTCGTCGGACTCCGCCCATTTTATTTCCAGCCAATCGCATATTACCAATTAACATCTGCCTCTAGTTGTGTGAAAACCTGGAGTAAGAAAAAAAACCTTTACTGCTTATTCCTTATACACCGGATGTAGACAATTATCTTGGCTTCCTTTCCATTGTGTCTCTATTATTCTTTATTTTCGCTCCCAGCGATCGCGATTCTCTCGCAGGCATCATTGGTTCCGAGCATTCTCTTCCAAATGCAATTCTCGTTTATTCAACACCACACAACCCATACTTTGCTCCTAGCGATCGCGATCCTCTCATAGACATCGCCAGTTCTGAGCATTATCTATAGGGTAGACATGCTACAATATCCCCCGTTCCCGTTAAAATAAAATATGTCGGCTAAATGACCATTGGAAGTCACATATTTTATTAGTTTCACTTAACACTTGCTCGTTCACTGAGCATATACACTTAACCAAATACTCAGGTATCGACCTCATTATCATGCGTGACCAAAACATGATTTTAAATTTCCTTTCGAATCGGCATGGCTTGCCTATGCATGCGTGACCAAAGCATGATTTTACTTTACGCTGTACTTCTTGGAGTTAACCCTCTCCATTGGCAAATAACGATGATTCTATTTCTAGCATACATTCACTGACTAGTTAAAACATCCAAAAAGGCCCCACGCCTCGACAATGTTTCAACTGAATTCCCATATACCTAATCCGCTTCAACAAAAATTTGGGTTGACCAAACCCTAACCATATGCCTCCTTAGGCCTTCGACAGGTATTTACCTTCTGCCGGAACGACGACGAAATATAAAATAGAAAAATAAGCCCACTCAAATCCCATCTCAGTTTCATAAATATATGTAAATTCCGGCATCCGCATTAATCAAGTAGCGAAACCCTTTCTTCAGTTCAACAGTCAGTTCATGGCATAAAAAAAATAATTAAACAAAATCCCGCCCCTTTAAATGGATTCTACAAGCATCAATGGAGTGGCCCCTTCTCCGTGTGTATGATAATTAAATATTCAATTCTGGGTATCCCCTCCAGTTTATAATATATCTCCCCCTTTAGTCATGTATGCTTCGGCACCTTGCCCTAGGATTTCTTAAATAAAATAACAAAATTGACATTTGACCTACCGTGGTCGACACTGCATCATAATAAGTAAGGTCCATACCTGAATATATGTTACAAATATATTTACAAGGCTCTCATTGGGTTAACATAGCCCATCATGGTCACTAGATAAAATATGGGTCAATGTGACATTTTCAATAGATACACACGGTCGGATACTAATACAAATATTATTTTAAAATACAAAACAAAACAGACAAATACAATTGAAAGTAAATTTACCATACGTGACTACCTACAAATGTGTGTGCCATCGCCTCGCTGTCAGCCTACTCAGATCCGCGTCTCCTAATCAAATTTAAATACGTAGGTATATTCCCATGGATGGCCAATCCATATACCGTCTGCCCCGTCCTACAATTACGTTAAATTAAAAATGACACCATTACCTAAATTAAATTATCCCATCTATCAATATAAAAAGAAAAAAACTTACTAATACTATTTAAAAAAAATATCCTATTACTAAATATAAACAAAAAATTATTCTAACTTAATATCTAGAATAAAAAAAAAAAACTAACCCTAACTTATTATCTAAAATTACTATTTACAACCTGGCGATTCACTTCGGAATCTTTGAGCTCGACTAAGGGGGGTATGCTCGATGTTAAGCCCCAGGGGAGTGCCAGAATGTCCCCGTCTGCCTTATTCTATTTACAAAAAAAATAACTAAATAATAAATCCCGTGTCCCCAATAAATGTGTATGTGTGATTCTTTGTGTGTTGTTGTATAATGAGGTGTTGGCCGTTAGTGTAAAATAATAAATAATTCCCAAATAATAAAAATAGTGTCTGTTTTATGTGTGTGTGACTTTGTCTAACTGTTCCTGGGATAGCTGGGGATGGACACCCATAGAGACGTCACAAATCTCTTCCCTGACTCTAGGGCCGCGATCTCGTCTGCAATAATCGCCCCCCCTAACTCGGCTGAAGTAAGATCGTTAATCTCAAAGAGAGCCCTAGCGCTTCTCTAGCCTGCTTGTAAATTTATCCGCTAATATACGGCTTGTGTGCTGTCATATAAAATACTCCTCCCTCCGCTACGTCGCTGCCGAGATGTCCTAAAATAAAAATTTGAGGACTTTCCTTGTCTAAAATCTGGTAAGGTCCTTCCCAGAATAGTAAGAATTTAAATACAAAATGGTTGGGCAAATCCAAAACGCTATTACGTAACGCCACCTCACCACGTTCGTAATTTTTCACGTAGACATCTTGGAAGGTGACATTGCTAGGCTGTTCGCGAGCAAAAGTCTGGTTCGTAGGCCAATTCCTATGTCCTTCGGGTACGGTAAATGTCATTCGGTCATCTTGTTTTGGGGTTGAGATCTGAGTTTGACCCGAAACAGTATCTATTCTCTTCGAGATATCGGCGAATCTCTTCTCACAATCGGTACTAATAATATTTTGGTTCGAATTTATTTCTTCGACCTCCTTATCTAGATGCTGTGTTTCTGACACGATCCCACCTGTAACTTCATGATAACTGACACATACCATGTCCCTAACTTTAGAAGTAGGCTTATCATATCTCTCTTCTGAATTGTCCTGCCTAGATTCAGATTGTACGGTACCCATATTACGTTTAATGGATTCGATATTATTTGCCATTGCCGAAATTTGTTCCTTTATCTCCGAAGTCTGCTGTCCTATCTGTTCCTGCATGGCCTTTCCCTGTTGTCCTAGTCCCGAAATCTGTTCCTGCATGTCCGCTTTTAAATCCTTTCCCAAGTTTCCCATCTGTTCCTGCATGGCCTTAAACATCGCCTCAAGGTCAAATTTAGGATTTTCTACCGGGGACTCCGGGGGCGTACGGATAGTTTTCCTAGACCGTGTCTGTATCGGCTCTAAGTCCGACTTCCCTTTCCCTTCCATTCTGATAAGAAATATATATCAAAACAATTAAATGAATAATACGGGAGGTCTGGTGCTAACCTAATTTCTATGGTGACCTGTCAGATGGCATCACAATACAACAATAGTTATAATATGTAAAATAAATGCCTACTAAATCTACATAAAAAAAAAAATCAAAAACAAAAAAAATAAAATTATTTCAATAAATGATGTCATTCATTGTCCCTACCCTCACCCATCCTTCTTCAGTTTTGATTCTAAATACCGACTTTAAGTGAAAATATAACATTGTGGCCTAATAGGCTGGAATCTACGTTAAAAAGCAAAAAAAAAAATTTTTTTTTTTTTTAAAAAATTAATTAATTAATAAGGGACCGATTAGTGGGGTTCATTAATTATACTAATTGGCATAATTAATAAACAAATCAAGTCCCTGTTCGGGCGCCAATTATAACCATTTCTCTCCCTGTGTGAGTGCAAATCACGTAATTAATAAAATAAATAAAATTGAGATCGAAAAATTATTAAATTTGAAAATTATTTAAATCGCGACTTTAATTAAACAATGCCTGAATAGCTGAAAGCACTCCCACGGGAAGAACGGTTACAAGATCCTAACGGTTAGTTGACATCAGTAATTAACAATAATTAATTACTGTTGTCAACCAGAAGAAGCATGAGTGGGGGGGGAAATGAAATGAATCAAACCTATAACTTTAACATATTTATTTTAATGAGAACATATTTACAAAAAAACAATTGAATATATATAATTTGGCCGTGTGTCTGAAGGACTGAATTATAACTTAATTACGAGGTACCTCGATACGATATCCATGGCGAATGACGGCGTGATCACCCTTTCTGGACTTCCCGTAGAAATCGTCTATTCACATAGTCCCTGAAGATCTGCGTAGTTTCGAGGGCACACCAGAAGTTACACCCCCACTGACTTTGCACCGTCCAAAATCAAAGTGTGTCTCTACGACTAATTCACATATTCAAACTAAACTTTACTTATAGAAAAGATACGTGGTGATCACCCAAGACATGAACGAAGAAAGTTAAATTCACATATTCAAACTCAACTGTACAATATAAAAAGAACGTGGTGACCAGCCAAGACATGAACAAAGAAATCTGTTAATTTCACATATTCAAACTAAACTTTACAAAGAAAGATACGTGGTGATCCACCAAGACATGAACGAAGAAAGTACTTTCACATACTGAAACTAGGCTTTACAAAGAGAGGAACGTGGTGATCCACCAAGATATGAACGAAGAAAACTCAATTGACATATTTAAACTCAACTGTACAATATCAAAAGAACGTGGTGACCAGCCAAGACATGAGCGAAGAATGAGTAAAACGGGGAGTGGCTTCCGATATCCGACCGTGGTAGGGGACAGTTCTCGAGACTTGATTCGTCGTCGGACTCCGCCCATTTTATTTCCAGCCAATCGCATATTACCAATTAACATCTGCCTCTAGTTGTGTGAAAACCTGGAGTAAGAAAAAAAACCTTTACTGCTTATTCCTTATACACCGGATGTAGACAATTATCTTGGCTTCCTTTCCATTGTGTCTCTATTATTCTTTATTTTCGCTCCCAGCGATCGCGATTCTCTCGCAGGCATCATTGGTTCCGAGCATTCTCTTCCAAATGCAATTCTCGTTTATTCAACACCACACAACCCATACTTTGCTCCTAGCGATCGCGATCCTCTCATAGACATCGCCAGTTCTGAGCATTATCTATAGGGTAGACATGCTACAATATACGTGGGAGTACTTTCGATATTTCTACCATCCTCAGCCAAAAGCATAAGAGAAGACCTTATAAGACCAAGAGTCTTATCTCTTATACTTTTGGCTGAGAACAGTAGAAATACCGAAAGTACTCCCATGTATATATATTCTGTGAAATTAGACAACACCACAAATAAACTAGTTCTATTTCATTCAAGTTCATTTGAATTATTTCACAATACCTCTGCAATAATGTCAGTTTTCATTGTGTTCTTTATGTTAACTATTCCTTCTCGATCAGAATGTTCCTTTTATTGAACATATTTATTAAGTTTACTTCTCTGCTATCAAGATTTAACATTTTTTGCAGATATATTGTGAAACACTTGATAAAAACAAAGAACAATGTGGCTGTATTTGTTAAATCATGGCTGAAGATGGTAGCAGTACTGAAAGTAATCCCTGTACTCCCTTACATTTCAAATATTTTGTCTGTCAAATGGACAATAGTTAAAGGAAAACATACATTTTTCTTTATTTTTTTCTATATTATCAGTTTTGACAAGGTGTTTAAATATAGAAGCCGACAGTAGCTCAGCTCGTCTGCTAGAGGGTTAAAACCCAGGCTGAGGCCCTTGGTTTTTTATGGGGGAGGGGGGGGGGGTGAAAAAACCTTGAGCATGCTGTCCTTCGGATGGGATGTTCAGCGATGGTCTCGAGCCTGTGCGGTGTCAGGTACTCGTTAAACACCCCTACCCTAAAGCCTGGATTACACAGGGATAGTTTACTCGCTACTAGCCAGCTTTTGAAAAAGCCAGGAATAGTGAGCGAGTAAGCTAGTAAACAAGATTTGGCAATTACACGCAACTAGTGAAGAAGCTGGCGAGTGGGGGATTCAAGCCCAATTTTCAGTATTCTCAACAGTGTCTTCCAAGTTTCCATGCTTTTTGCGCGTCATAATGGCAATCATGTGGAATTTAAAAGAAATTACACAATTCTTGTCAAAATACGAACATTATGTCGTATTATGGAATTATAAAAACAGATCATTTAAATAAAAAATTGAGAGATATCCACTTTTTTTTGTTTTTTGTTCTCTTTTTTTTTTTTTTAACTCCTTTTAATGAACAACTTACTACTGATTACACTATCCAGGCAAGAAACTCGCCAGCCAGTAGCTTGTAAAGTAGCCGGATATTCAACTTTGCTCGCTCTGATTTCAGCGAGTAAATTAACGCCTTTTTTACTAGCGGCTAGTGAATATATAGGCTAGTAGCGAGTGAACTGTATAATCCAGGCTTTAGTGAATAAAACTACCTAAGTAGAGTTGGGCTCATCTCCAACAGCTGTTCGTCGCTCTGGTAGTAGGCGGTACGACCTTGTAATTAAAGTCCGGCTATGTATCACAGTAACTAACTAGAAGCAAACTCAATAAATATGTTCTGTAAAAGGAAGATTCTGATTGAAAGAAGGAAAAGTTAACATAAAGAACACAAGTATTATAGATACTGATGATGGGAATGCTACCCGAAATGTTTGTAATTACTATGTTTTGAAAAGGCAAAACATAAATGGGAGAAGTGATGATGTATGTTAATACTATAATAATATTATGACAGAAAGTAGATACTTGCTTTGAACCATTGCGAAGTTAAGTATAAGTGAAAATATTGGAGGAGTCTGGGACTCGGTAGTTTTTACAAAATGTTGCCCTTCTTTTGAAAGTTCATATAAACATGGCTCTTAAAAATAAAAGACACCGCGATATCAAAATACCAATCTTATAGAAGTCAGGAACAACAGTTATACACACACTTGCAGAAAAAGTTCACACCTCAGCCGAACACACTAGTGGAAGCAATGTCGGTCCGGTCTTTGCCGGGCAGCCGTGTATTTAAAGAGATCTGTATATAAAGAGATAAAAGTTTGTTTGTATATTTGAGGTAATTTTTATAGCATTTTCATTTTCTTCGATAATGTATATGATATTGATTGATATTACTCGCGTCTGACATATATACTAATATATAAAGAGATAAAATTTGTCTTTGTAATTGAGGTAATTTTGAAAACTACTAAAGCGACTTTCACCGTTGGGAAGCTTATTTCATTCTGCTGGACATAAGCTGTATATCTTCATGCTTCATCAAAAGGGAGCTGAGCAGTGATGATAAAAGTGAAGCAAGTCGGAGGAGAAACTGCCGTCCTGGTGCCATTTATTGTATACGCTGCTTAAAGGGCCTGGTGCTGACCAACCGACTAATCAAGTGACCCAAGTGTTTTTGATGTACAGTCTAGTGTTCTTATTCTTTTGTGGGAAATAAATAAATAAGAGAATTTCATTTTATGTGTGATTACTTATTTCAAAATACCTATCGATATTTTGGTTCATTTTGAACCAATGAGAGATATAGAAAAACACAGTTAAGAAAAGAAGGTTTCACTTCAACAATTATGATCATGCGTCCAAAGCCTGCTTTCAACGCTCTGTCCTTGGTGGCGGTATTCCACGTTGAGTAGGCGTTGAAAGCTGCCTCTGAATAGATGAATAATCTGCGGTGACATCATCTACTGTTTTCTTACCAGGAAATTACCTTATTTTGCTGAAAAAAAAAAAAAAATTACATTGGAGACTACAAAATATGCCTCTTTTTGAATGAAGCTTTAAATGAGGTTCTATTCGAGATTTTACTGCATTTCATCATCGCAGGAAATCACAAAATTGGAATCTTCCCCATTAAATTCTCACTGTTCTATCTGGAAAAAACCAACAAGGAGCATGGCTGAAGAGAGAGTCCAGTCTTAGCCTTATGGAATAGAAAGAGGATAAATAATATTTGTAACAAGTAGATAGAAAAGGATGAAGGTGAATGTTGAATTAGTGTGACTCAGGGAGGTGCCTAATAAGGAGGCGAGTAGGAGAGACCTGCTCACCTTATTTGCAGCTAGTGAGAGGCACTCTTGTAAACAACATTTCTCACATTACACCATTTTGATGGCATTGGCGCCCGGAAGAGCCACTTGGCCGCCTTCCGCTATTTCAGGATTTTGGATAAAATTGAAACAATAGCATTTTATAAAGTATTCTAAAGATCATAAAGCTCTTCGACTGGGAAAACAGTTAAAACGATGACCTTGTGTCCAGAGTCGTGCAGACCCTATGGCGAAGGCGTGCGAGGCACACGGACGGCCAAAAAGCCCATAATAGGGGCGGCCGCTAGGGCACCCTAATACTCTTTTCCTTATTTTAAATATATTATTGACAAAGCCAAATAGAGACAGGAGAACAAAAAGAAACCGAAACCAAGGGGACAAGTAAAATAAATTCATTTGAAGGGAAATATGGGTAATGAAAAGGCAGCCTGCTTTTGTAGAGAGACTGACGAGCCTTTCGTTATTATCCATCGAAAGTGATCTCTTGAATTGTATTGACACAAAACGTGCTGTAGAAAATTTTGCTTCCATTAAGGCCAGAAGAGCCATGCTTTGATTACAATTTATTTTTATTTAATAAATGACTATTTGTTATACATTTTTCGAGTTTTATTTGAAAACAAATTGACATGTGCTCCTTAAAAACTAGTTTAGTAAACTAAGTTGTGTTCTTAAAAAAAATGTATTATTATATCAAAGTTTATTTATAAAGTAAAGTTTATATGTACACATACCTACTCGTATGTACGTTTTATTGCCTATCATTATTATGTACATAGGTAATAATTATGTATAATAGTTGATAATATAATGTTTGTAAATAAAATATTGTTGTCGTTACACATAAAATTAATTTCCTTGCTCAAGTATTTATTTCGAAAATAAAAATCATTAACTTATTCAACATGAAAAGGGGAAAAAAATAAAAACATTCGGGTACTTTAATCGGGGAGGGGGGCGGCGTCATCGTTATTTGCACACTCGTTGCACGGCCAGGGGCGTACCTAGAGAGGATATATGGGATCAATCCCCCGAAATTAAAAAAATAAATAAATATAAATTTATATATAAAAATAAATTTTGTCCTTTTCGTAAATAATAAAACTATTTTTACTTGCTAATAAATTGTGAATATATGTTTAATTCAAGGCTCCCTATTCCTTTTTAATAGGGAAATCCTCAAATTGATTTAATTTTGCTGGAGCTTCCTAACCATTGGACAAGCACATGATAAGGAAACGGAGAACAAAAATGTAGGGAATCAAAATAATAATAATACTGAGAACAATGTAAAAAAAAATATATATATGTATATTCAATGACACAAAAAAGAATAAATCTTGTTAATCAAAATAAAATTAAAAATTAACTTGAGTTTAAAAAGAAATAATTGTTATATAGGGGTAAATAATTATTACATATTATCGGACATATCGAATCTATAATAAAAACAAACAGAATATCATTTCTTAAAACAAAAAGATAGGTATCTAAGTATATATACATTTATATGGAACCCGAAGAACGGTGAGATCAGAAGAACGAAGCTCGTCGGACGAACGAAGACAAAGCTGAACGGGGACACTGGCAGATAGCAAGTCCAAATAGAAGTTCAATAAAACCAATAAAGGAAGGACGGCCGTAATAAAATACGGCAATAAATCAAAACTTATAAGTAATACGTTCACTCACGGGCAAGTATAGCAGGGGACTGACTGGGACTGAGTATCAGACTCAGAGAGGGATTAGCCGTGTGTTTACATTACGAAAGTTGTTGACTAAACAATATATGTATATTATATTCAATTTGGACTTCACCAGTAGGTCATCTATATAAATAAATAAACACGCCTGGAATATCAGTGAGTATTTTTCATTCATTTAATAAAACAATTGAGAAGATCTTGATTTTAAATAGTAGATTCATATTTGAAAGCTTAACTGTTTATGATCAATTGGATAGAGATCCATATCTTAGCAAAGTCATTGGGTTTTCGTGTTGAGCCTCGTCAAAATATTATGTTTATATTTTATTAGGTTTCTCGTCTAATATTCGGATATTTGTTCAAGATAGCTATCGGACGAGCTATCTGTTGCCTGTCACTGCTCAGCACATACTAGCTGTGGTGCTCGCCGCTGCGTAGCACATACATCAATAATCACCTGAACAGATCAAATGAATAAATAAAATAATTATTTTTGCCTTTTTCGTTTGAAACTCTTTAAATAAAAGGTATTCCTTAAATAAAAGGTATGCATGCAAGGATTAATGCAGTAATCCGTATGTTATCCATCGAGGCCACTCATTTACGGATTCGGACGTCTGCTCCTAGGATTTATCTACGTTACATGAATAAATAAATAATTATGAAAACTTTAATTTTAGAAGTAAACTGTATTTTTAACTCGACCGATGGGGTGGGCAGGGAGCCCACAAAGTCATCGTATTAAGCCAAAAAATTTCTCTCATTTAAACTTTTTCTTTTTTAATTATTGTTTTTTTTAGTTTAAAACAAAATTTTATGGCATAAGTACACTTTTTTTGTAAAAATTCACGTTTCGGATCGATGTATTTATGATCATATATTATACAAATACGAACAGGTATTTTCGTTACCTGCATGCTATTGATCAAACAATGGTGTTATCGTTACTTCGCGATACATTCTCTAAAAGAAAATAAAGTCTAAAGTATTTGAAATAAATTTTACTTTTCAATTCGATGTCTCTGAAGTTAGATGATCTCATCGGTAAGAAGAAAGAGGCAGTCCAAATTCTCGATTTGTCCAAAGCAACGGCGACCAATGCCGAAGAGTTTCGAAGAATCATGGAAAAGGTTCCTGACTTCAAAATGAAACCAGAAAAGGTCTAACAAGTCATTTTTGTCAATACATTTTTTTTTTTTTGTGGCCTTATGGACTTATTATAAAGTTATATAACTATATTATTGACAGAAATGTATCTGAACAATGTATCAAAGATTCAATATTTATGTGTTAATTTATTTTTTATTTGATTCATTTATCTACATTCTATTTATGTCAATACTCTATTTGTTCTGTTCACGTTTAACCTTGAGCACCACCGCTTTAGTTTTCAGGTAGTACATTATATAGTGTTTTCTGCGTGGAGCAGAGCAAAAAAAGGCTCCTCGTCATTTAATGCCGACCCTTTATGGATCATCAGTCGAGTACGAAAAATGTTTTTTTTAATTAAATTTCTTCCAGCAAACCAATTTTTTTTTATTTATAATTTGCCACTATGCCGACGCCCTGCTCGATCACCGCTAGAATCAGTTCTGTACTTCAGCTCAGTAGGCTAGAACGCAACTTTTGAGCTACCTCGGATTCAAATCTCGAGGGAGTCTTCATTATTATAGGTAAGGTTTTATGACTCATGCCCGGGCTTTAACTATGAGGCCATATCGCCTACTACCAGATCGCTCTTTCGTCACTCTGGTGGACATGAGCCTGACTACTGTGGGAGTCCTAAATTTTGCCTACTCTAAATTTTTATTCACCTAGGGCAGGGGTCTTTAACGAGTACCTGACGACGTACAGGCTCGGGACCATCGCTTAACGTCCCATCCGAAGGACGGTGTGCTTAAGTTTATTTTACCTCCCAGATAAAATAAATTAAAGGCCTCGGTCAGGTTTCGAACCCACGTTCTTGAGCTCAGAAGACAAGCACGCATACCACTGAGCTACCGGCGCCCTCTTCATTATTATATTTATTTAAATATTTCTTTGAGAACTTGTGGACAGATTTTAATAGGTCACGAAGCTACTTTTACGTATGTAATTTAATTTATTTTTCTATTGTTCAAGATAAAACCAGAAGATGTCAAAATTCAAGATCGCCCAAAAAGATGGACACGACGAAGCAAAGTGGGTCAGTCAACACATTAATAAATCTACTCGTACTACAGATCCTTAACTAAGGGATAGAATAAGCCATAATCCAATTTTTTCATGGTGTTAATTTTTTTAAATTGAAATTTGTCAAAACATTTTAAGGTATGATCCCAACCGTATTTTCGGCTCTCCTCCCACTTGAAGAATATCTCACAATACTTCATTGGATAAATTCTTTTAAAAAACAAGACTTAAACTGAGTTACTTTCCTGTCTATTCGGACGTTCTGTTTATATTTTATAGAGACAGTAGATTATACATGAAGGACTGGGTTAATTATTGCACCTTAACCACTGCGTCCGTTTTAGGTCCATTGTGGTTCTCTCTATCTTGTAGAAATTTCTTTAGATATTTTTAAGTTTAATTTACTTAATCGCTCTTTTTTGAAGATAAATGCATCAATTTATGTTTTATAATATGTCTTGAAACAGGAAAATACCAGTTTGCTGATCCTGTTCCTATTGAAATGCAGTCCCTCCGACTGGTGGATCTCTGTTCTGTGCCTATACAGTGGAACATGCTCACAACCCTCCGGCCAAAAACAAAACTAGATGAAGAATATTTTAGCAGGTTAGCAAAATGAATATACTACAGAATCCAGCTTTTTTTTTTTGGTTTCGCATCTTTTTGTACTCCAACTTGGGCAAAAAGGTTGTCCTTTACAGCTTGCTATCCTTTTCAAGGTTTTAAATCTAGGTTATTGTCTATATTTATTCAGCATTATTAGGCAGAGAAGTGAAAAACTAGACATATTTTAAGACTGTTTTTTATTGTATTTATTTCCCATGCAGGTTGGTTGAACTAGGAAAACTTGAGCTTGCAACCAAACAAAAAGAGAAAAAGACACCTGTAACATTTTTTCTGAAGAAGATGAAAAATCGAGCTGGGGTGGTTGAGTCTCGATTTCTGTCCTGTACGGAGTGCGGTGAAGACTTCTGTCAAAGAGAGACCTGCTGCCGACTTCAATACGATGACTTCAAAAGGTAATTGTTAAGAATTGATGTTAAAGGATGGGATGGAAAGATGGATCAGTGATACTTAATGGGGTGAACACTCATAGCTTCCTGTTTGACGGACAGGATCCGCGGGGGTGTGCTGCCTGTGGCGTGGATCTGACCACGTGTCCGTCACATCATCGAAGAGTGCCGCTCTTATATGTCTCATGGAGCAGCACAGGATTGCAAGGAGTTTGTTTGAAGCTCTGGGTGATGACGGTGCTGCCATGGATCGGCTGCTCGCCTTCCTCAACGAGTCCATAAGCTGTACTTCCTGGAGATGTCTTTAATACTGTCTGGAATGTGTCCTTTAGTTTTCACTTTACTTTGTTCTTTTTCTTAATTTCCTGGTTACTTTTATTGTTTATATTGTCTTATATCTTGTTGTGTGGGTGTATATGTTGTTTTGTGTACATGTGTGTTATGTGTAAGTTATGTAAGTATCTGTGTAGGTGTATGTACGTATCTGTGTATGTGTTTACGTGTATATATATATTTTCTGTTTTCCTTCGTAATTAAATAGATTTTCGTTCGGTTTTTCGCCATAAAACCATAATAGCTCTCTATCTCTCTTATATTGAAACACTCTCATGGAACACTTATATGCCGTCCTTCGGATGGGACCGCAAGCGATAGTCCCCAGCCTGTGTGATGTCAGATACTCGTTGAAGACCCCTATCCTAGGTAATTAAACCTGAGAGTTGGCCTCATGTCCACCAGAATGATGAAAGAAACCTCTAGTAGTAGGCGAGTTAAAGTTAAATAGTTAAAGCCCGGGCATGAGAGTGTTTATCCAGCCAGGCCAGTCAAACTTGCGGAGCAGTACAGGTGGATGAGAAGAAGATGGTCTTCTAGAACTTGAAACTTCCTGGTCCTCTGTACCATTCCATTCTATCGTAGTGTGGACTCGTTAGTAGTCTCAAGTAGGTTTCCGTAACCGGTAGGAAACCAACCTGAAGCGAGGTGACATCCATGTTCACCTTACGCCTCAGCTTCTCGCTCCGAGGAGAGTCGCATCATCTGTTTCCAAATCCTGCTAGTAGGACTAAACGGAAATTCTACTTACCTACAAACGTTCTTCCTGTTCTCTATAACATGTATGATGTTATCCAGACGAAAACGGGGGGAAAAAAATAACATTCTGACACCAGTTTTCACAAGTTTAATTTGAAATCTATCGAATACTTGAGAGAGAAATAATATTGACCTTGGACATTACAGAAGCAATCCTCCCGTCCTGCCTCTGACATAGCGAAATTCCAGGAGTCTCCATTTGGGCATGTACCTCACCAGGCGGCCATTAATGACAAATACAATTTGCATAGTCGGAACCCTCCCCTCTAACTTGTGTACATGTACATGGCCAGAGGACGTTGGTTTCCGCTTAACGATAACAACAACTGCCAATATTTACATTCTTATTTGCCCAATTATTTTAAATACACCGACAGTTTAATCACATCTATTCTTAGGCATACAATAAACAATGCTTATAGTGAAGAAGTTTCGTCATACCTTAGAAAATGTGTTTTAAGTACAGCGATTATAGCCGATAAATCGTGAATAAGTCTAATACTTTATATTATATATATATATATATTTTTTAAATTTACAAATAGATATTTACTACTGTATGAAAATAAATATACAACAAGCAAATGTGCTATAGAGAGATAATGGCAATGTCAAAATGTCAAGAGGGGTGAAATCACCCAGTGGTGACATTCCCTAGTCACTGATTTCCTCTCATTTTTAACTAATCACTGTCGCTGTCACTGCTGCTGCCAAGGAGGTCTCATAGCAACCAACTTTAAGATATGGTTTATGAATTGTTAGTTTTTTCGAAAAGTTATAAAAATTGAAAAAAATATATATGAGGTGGCTATTACAGGATTTTCTTATACGAACAACGCTTACAGATCACTCTCTTCCCTTCCCCCCCCCCCCCCCCCCTTCTCAAAATCATTTCATTTTGTCTCTTTGTACAGCTTTATTTGAGAGTAGACATTCTTATATCCTGTAATGCCAGTATGAAACAATTTTGAGAAGGGGAGGGGGAAAGAGAGTGGGTAAGCATTGTTTGTATAAGATAGTCCTGTAATAGCCTCATCACATATTTTTTCTGGTTAACACCTCGTCAGTAGGATTTTTGTTAGACTGCCATCTTTATCTAAAATCTATCCTGATCTAAGCTATATTTATTTTTTTTTTTTACTTATGTCGTAATGTTTTAATTTTATTTTATTTTTGTATATCTGTATTTTTTAATTGTCATTTATTTTTATATATCTGAAGTGAAGGTGGTGAAGAAGCGTTTCATTATTCACTCGGGCATCGCACTAAAGTTGCACCCAGGCAAACTGTTAGTAAACAAATATTTATATAACACATAACAATGATTCATCCCACAATGTTGTTTTATGCAGATTAACAAAGATGATGCATAACCCATAACAACAGACCAAATTGGTTAGTGTATTTGTTCATAGAGGACAGCACTCTGCAGATTGAGGGCTATTTTCTCTTCGATTGCTAAATAAGTCCTGGGGACTGGGATAGTTCCACTGTAAATATGGTTCGAGTAGACAATTCTTCCAGAATAGTTAGTTCGTTATTATGACTCATGCCCTGGCCTTAACTACGAGGTCATATCGCCTACTACCAGAGCGCTCTTTCGTCACTCTGGTGGACATGAGCCCTACTTTACTATGGAAGTCCTAAATGTTGCCAACCCCTAAATTTTTATTCACCTAGGGCAGGGGTCTTTAACGAGTACCTGACATCGTACTGGCTCGGGACCATCGCTTATCATCCCATCCGAAGGACGGCGTGCTTAAATTTATTTTACCTTCCAGATAAAATAAACTAAGAGTCTCAGCCGGGTTTCGAACCCACGATCTTGAGCTCTTCCAGAATATAAGAATAAAGTATCAACGAAAACATATTTAAGCACGAATTAGAATTTATATATTCAAAATGTTTGAAGTCCTTAAATGTTTATAATTGCACTAAGATTCAGTATTTAAAAAAATATATTGAGTGTGGAGTCAAGGTTTGCAACGAAATGAATTATTGATTTTTATATTGCATTCCCTTCAATTGATTATACATATATGTATGTTTTTTGAACTTGAAAGAAATAAAACTTGTTTATTTATGATATTGTCTAATTTCACCAACTATATTTACATGGGAGTACTTTCGGCATTTCTACCATCCTCAGCCAAAAGCATAAGAGATAAGACTAAGTTAATATTACAGAATTCTGTAATATTAACTTAGTCTTATCTCTTATGCTTTTGGCTGAGGATGGTAGAAATGCCGAAAGTACTCCCATTTAAATATAGTTGGTGAAATTAGACAATATCATAAATAAACAAGTTTTATTTCTTTCAAGTTCATTTGAATTATTTCACAATATCTCTGCAATAATGTCAGTTTTCATGTATGTTTTTTTTTTTTTTAGAGATCCTCTAGTCGAAACAGTGGGGAAGAAAGTAGTGAAAGAACGAGGAAGGGCAAAAATAAAAACCAAAGGACTCAAAAAGAAAAGAGGCAAATCGCGGAAAGGTAGGTCAAAGTTAAGGACTAGAACTTCATCAGACGGTTCAAAGAGCAGGGAACCTTCTAGGACGAGGAAGGAAAGTAAGAGCCGAAGAGAGTCAGGGAGCAGAAGCAGGGAAAGTTCCAGAAACAGGGAGACGGTCAAGGGTAGGCCTAGAGGACGACGTCTGGAGTCATCCAGTAGAGGAGAGTCGAAAGAAGGCGAAGACAAAGTAGGCAAAAATAAGAAACAGACACAGAAAGTAAAACAAACTTCGAAACGGGCTGAAACGAAAAAAGTGTAATTATTTGTCAACAAGACAAAAAGTAAATGTTCGCGACTAATACATTTTGAGTTATTAATTTTAGAAAGTTTTAGTGTTTTTCTTTCTCAGCTATATGAAGCATAGGGGAAGTTATGTAACCAGTAATAAATCCGATGCCGAGTTTTCAACGGAATTTCATGATTTCCGACATCTACATTCCAAATACGTACGAAAAAAAAAGTCTGTCTGTGAACACGATAACACCCGATAGAATGAATGTATCGTGATGAAATTTTATATGTGAATCCAGAACCCGACATTTATTGTTTTTCTGCTAAATCGACCAAAGGAAAGTGGGGATTAGGGGGATGGTTTAAGATAAATACTGTAATAACTGCCGATAGAAGAATGTATAGTCAAAAAATTGTAAATGTGTGACCAAAACCCCAAAAAGACAAACCTATCTATTTTCAGCCAAATCGGAGTGGGGGATTAGGCTTAGCTCAAAAGCTCTGAATAACTTCCGTATTAATTTATTTATTATTCATTTATTGACACAAAATTTCATATGTTAATTCAAAACCTCATAAGGGCGACACTTATTAATTTTTAGAGGAATTGTTGGAAGGGGAGGGGGGAGTAGAGGGACACAACTCAAAAACCCCAATAACTGCCAATATAATCAATGTATCGACAAGAAATTTCATATTTAAAGTCAAAACCCTATATGAAAATAACCTGTCAAATTTCAGCTATATCGGCTGAAGGGAAGAAGGGGTTCCTGGGTGGGGGTTCATTTCACAAACACTAATAACTGCTAATGTAATGAATTTATCGACACAATATTTAGTATGAGGATTAAGGAGCCTTTGTGTAAGTTCACAGTTGGATATTAGCGCAAACGGTCGACTGGTATTGGAGGGGGAACGAAAAGTTAATTGATTAATTCGTTGTGGGGAAGTACATTGCCGGTGATTCACCGAATTTTAACCTACCTTCGTTTCTGAGGAATCTTTGTTGTCACTTGATATTTTATATGAGAGTATAATTTTCCTGGTTACTGTCCGCATCAGTTATTTTATGGCCTCATGTACGATGCATTTTAGCGATGTCTCTTATAAAGGTGTTATTTAGTTATTTAGTGTATCTATGACCCCGGGAGGGAGTTCTGTCTACGAAATAAAATTCATTCCCGGATGGTATTTGAACCCGCAGACCATGATGAGACCATGCGACCAAAGTCCTACGCTCTAGCCCATACGGCCACCATTTCTAAAGTTGAGAAGAACTATCGTAAACTATATATTTCAGTGAAATAATTTTACCATATTAACACAACACTGTGAGTTAATTAGTTTATTTGGAGATCAAAGCTGGAGTCCGTCAAGGAAGTTCCCTCAGTCCCCTACTATTCTCTCTTTACACATCACACATCCCACAACCCATTACTCGCTACATACGCAGACGAGACAGCCATCCTCTCAAACCACCCATACCCAACACAAGCAAGCTCATACTTACAAGGACATTTACACCAGCTAACAAATTGGGCCAACAAATGGAGAATACAAATTAATAGAGACAAATTTCTGCAAACCACATTCACTCTTAGACACAACACTTGTCCACCAGTTTACATTAACAATCTGCCCATTCCTGCATCCGACACTGTCCGGTATCTAGGACTTCATTTAGACAGACGTTTAAGTTGGACAACTCACATAAAACAGAAACGCACAGACCTCAAAAGAAGTTTTGGACGACTGAAATCAATCATCGGACGACGATCGACATTATCGCTTGAAAACAAACTTCACATATACAACACCGCACTAAAACCCATCTGGACTTACGGCATCGAGATATGGGGGATAAGCCAAAAAATCAAATATACGTCTTCAGTCAATACAATCCATTATACTAGGTCACATTGTCGACGCTCCATTTTACGTTTCCAACCTCATATTACATAATGACCTCAATATCCCATTTGTACCCTTTGTTATCACGACACGATACCTATCAAAATTTTCATGACAAACTCCATCATCACGCCAATCCACTTATACAAGAATTATCTACAATCACCCTCCCCACAAATGCACCAGGACGCCTCAAGCGGATATGGCAGAGGGACCTGCTCCAGGTCTAGCCTGGACTCCTCTTCGGTCACCTCAGCAGTACAGCCACGCACTTGACACTGCACTAGTTAGCGCAATTGTTAATGGCAAATGTTATGCCGTTGTAAATAAATAAAAATTAGTTTATGGGAAAATCAAAATAAGGATGGCAAACAATTAAAACAGTCATTTCAAATAAATAACTCATTAACCTTTATTAATACCCTTTATTTTAACAATAGTAAGAACTTATATATGTATAAAACAAAATGTTTTCATTTACAATATGATGTCATCTATTTGTGTATTATTAATTTTTTTAAATTCATTAATAAATAATATGTTAAATAATTTAACTCTTTTTTATTGGAAGATTTTCTCCTTTTTATTAAATGAATATTTACAAAATAATATAACATGCAATAATAACAAAAATAAGTGCACATGAAGAAGCCACAGGTTCTCAACCTGTTTACATCGTAATGTATTTTTATATCGTATAACTCTTAGGGTGCTATAAACTTAGCTTTTCTATTAATAAAATATTGTATATTTCACAAAATATATAATATATTAATATGGGAGTTCTTTCTGTATTGCTACCATCTTGAGCCACGGTCAATCAGTATTTGTTAAGTCATGGCTGAAGATGGTAGCAATACCGAAAGTATTCCCATATTTTATATATATTTTGTGGAATAAACAATATTACTGTGAAACAAAGTATCTCTGGAGAAAATGTTAAGTATCATTTTCTATTAATGTTTCGAAATATTTTTTAGAAACAGTGTTACATTGATACAGGATACAATATTAAATATTGTAGGCCTAATTTTTAGGCCTCCAAGGATTATTACTTTTCTTTAGAAAGAAAAATGACTAAAAATATCTTATATTAATTATAAGTCGGGGCAAGTTTGGACCAAAATTGGGCATTGAATTGAAGTAAAAAATAAATCGTCTTTTGCAGCTGGAATTATGGAACTTTTAACAGAGTGGGCTTATTATTTGGCGCCACGGCTGACCATATAGAAAAGTTGGAAGACAACTTAACTTTTCACACTTTTTTTTTTTTTTTTTTTTTTTTTTCCTTTGGCTTTATGTACGGTGCATATTAGCCATGTTAATGTGTTATATATAATCATTTAAGACATCCATGGCCCCGGGAGGGAGTTCTATCTACGAAATAAAACTCACTCCCGGACGGGATTCGAACCCGCAAACCATGGTGAGACCATGCGACCAAAGCCCTACGCTCTAGCCGGCACGGCCACCATGGCCCCCAACACACTTTATTATTAATTACAAAAGGTTACTTAGATATAATTTGCAAATATAATTCCGTAGAAAGATACTTGATACGTGACCATTGTCCACGTTTTAAGATAGAAGCATGTGTGTTTAAATTGTTTGAAGTGAGAGTGTAACAGTTCAGATTGTACATCATCAGTGCTATTACTTATAATTTATTTAAACAAATAAAAAATAATAATAAATATTCATATGCAAATGTTTGCAAATTCAATTGCAATTATTTATGTCTAATATCTGTAACTGGAAGCCAGGTGTATTATTTCTAACTCTAATTTCAACAGTAGTCTGTAAATGAATGAATTTTTAAGCACATAAATAGAATTTTTTGTTAAAAAAAAATACTTTTCCCGTTCCCAGGTGGGTTGAGCAAGAGGGTCGCCGACCCCTGGGCTAGTGTATTTTATTTTTAACATATTTAATATTTTATGAGAATATTGTTTTTATCTTGTTTTGTATAATTCTCTCAATAAGACATTGATTAAACATTAATTATTTGGAATACCTTAGAAGCCTTACATTTATATTTCGCTGAGTTACAACTTTTTAATGATTTTTTTAAAATTTACCTTACTCAAAGAGTCAGAAAATATTTATCTTCGAAAATAAATACGTAATAATAAAATATAGAGAAAAAAAAGGTAAATAACATGTCTTACGTTTTTTAAATCACAAATTTAATTCAACCGAATTGAAAAGGTTGAAAAACATTATGATAAATACTTATTTACATAAATATTTTATATTTTTAAATAATACCAGGGAGGAACCACACCATCAATTCTTTCTTGAAAGTTCGTTGATATTACGTTACTTTACCATTACAATGTATAGGAAAACCAGATGCATGAAGTTAACGCCCCTGGTCACTTCCCAAGCTATACCAAGTACAGGGGAAGTTACGTAATCGACCAACAATTCGATGCGGAGTTTCATATATATTCCGACCTTTAGATTCCAGATATGAAAAAAATACTCTCTGGCCATGTATATGATAACTCCGGGTAGAAGGAAAGTATAACACGAAATTTTATATGTGAATCCAGAACCATCTAACGACGACACATATTGATTTTCAGCCAAATCAGTCAAAGGGGAAAGGGGGGATTAGAGGTGAGGCTTAACACAAAAACTCTAAAAAATGTCATTGTAGTGAATATATCGAAACAAAGTTTCATAAGTGAATTTAAAGCACCATAAGGTATTTTCAGCGGAATCGGCGAAAGGGAAGAGGGCTGCATTTAAAAACCCTAACAATTGCCGATATAATGAATTTATCGACACAAAAGTAATTATGAGGATTTAGGAGCCCATATGTAAGTCAACTGCTGACGCACCAACAATCGACGAATTTTGATGAGAGAAAAGATAATTGATTAATTTATTCTGGTGAAGTACATTGCCGTTGAAAACCGACGATTTTTTTATCTGGAAAAACACTTTTTTATCCGAGTTCTGAGAAGCACTCAGCTAGTCCTGGGATTCGTTTCAAGTTTCAACAAAAGTTAAGTCGAACAACTCGGAAAAAATATAAATTTCAAAAAACAAATGCATGAGCCAATGGATTAGAGAAATGTATTTTTAAATCTTTATGATTTCTTGGTGACTTCATGGTTCTCTCCATTTATTCCTAATTTTTAATTTATTTACTGATAAAGCGTTTCACAACATTTAGAATATTTCTTCACGACAATAACACTATAACTGTGTGACGAGCAACAACAGAGATATTTAGACTGTTTTCTTATAAACATTTATTTAATAATAGTCTTAGATAAATATATACAAAAACTTTCCTTTTTAGTTATAACAGTTCTCAAAATTACTCTTTCTGTTAAAAAGAGAGAGAAAAAAAAACCATTATTACATTATTCAAAAATATGAAGTATATACATATATATTTCTTCTCATTTTTATACAATCTTAAAGAAGGAAAAATCATGCAATATGTATTTTTTGTACTTTTCATTTAATTTATTTTACCAGAGACCTTGCATTACCTGGGTGTAACATAAATTTTATAGAAATTCGATTTATAATGATGATCTACTTACCTTTAAACTTCTCAATTGAGATAAAGGTTTACAGAAAATACTTTGTCATCTAAGCCTCAAATTCCACATGGATTTTTCCTTTTTTTTTTTTTAGGAATTAGTACCTAAATAAGATAAAACATTTAATATCTTAGGCAATAATTCTTAAGAACTCATATAGACTTTAAGGGTTATGTAATAAAGGTATTATTCTCCGTAAAACTTTATCTCAATTCAGAGGTTTAAAGGTAAGATCATCATTAAAAATACAGTTTAAGTAAAATTTATATTACACTGGATACAGCAAGTTTTTTCCTATACTTTTGTTAAACAACATAAAATTAAAATAACGAATATATACCTACAATATTAAAATTTTATTATATTCAATTATTATACATAAACAATATTTGTACAACAAATAAGAACAATTTGGAACATTTTTCCATTTAACGGACAAATAACAAATATATATATTTTTTTGAAAATAAATAGGTACATAATAATAATATCATAGAAATATAAACTGTTTATGATTTGTCTTATTATTGCGTGTTATAAATACCTAAATAATAGTTACACATAAATAATTTACACTGATGCAACTTTATTTTTTCATGTTAAGAGCCAAACACGGCATCGTATAGTGTAAATAAACTATGAACTTACATTTCTTTCTTGAAATGATAGCTTGGCAGAAATTACTAAAATAATATGAAAAAAAACTGCCCTTCTTTTATATAATTACAAATTAGTGTACAATTCGATTGTAAAAATTAATTGTTTAAAATACAATTTTGTAAAATTAGTTTTTTTTTTATCTTTATTAATATGGCAGCAATTGTAGCCACTGTTATTTTTCAGCTACCTAAAAAATCATTATCTTATTCTTCTTGTTCTATTTACTCACTAGAGTGCCGTTACACTTTTCAAAATAGTTTCTTAAGCAACAACAAAAACAAGTATTCACTTAATTACGAATATAATTGTTAAGCTAAACAGAATATAAGAAAAATAATATCATTTGTATTTGAATCAATTCTATGTATTTTTAGATAAATATACTGTGGTAGGCTTATATGTATAGATTTTACTTTATATAGATTTTACTTTCGATTCATATTGACATTCTTCTAATTATAGACAGATTAATACATATAATAAATACATAGGTTGCAAGTAGCTGAATTATCAATTCATGTGTACAATTCGCCGAATAAGTTTTTCCTCTTTACAGTTTTTCTATAATTGTGATAATCACTTAAGCAATAAATAAACAAATATTTTCACATGCTAAAATAACATACTAACTATAAAATATAACAATACAAAACAAAGCATTAATACTGATATGTACCGTGATCACATACCTAATTACCTACAGTGAATATAAAAAATTGTTAGTTAACAATGGGCAACGTGTAAGGCGACTGACAGCGCTCTGGCGGCTGACTAAGGAACTCATAAGCATCCTATTGAAGTGTGTCCACTTCCGGAAAGACTATTGAAAATAATGTCTCAACAACAATAATTGTTGTTGTGTGGTGCACGAATACTTATAAAAAGTGAGGTAATAAAATACGTTTTTGCAGTTTTCCGATAGAGAGAAAAGCAATACAACAAAAACAAATTTAATTCTTCTGAAACCTGAAGTTAGTACTATTTTGGGCTTGATAGGCATCCCTTGAAATCCACGCACACAAACTAATAGATCCAGGCTCTCCCGAGGACATTTAGTGAGTTACCGACAGAGCACTCTGATCTAGCGCTCACGCACGTTGCTCAGTCTAGATTTATTTTATTGTTTGTATAATTTATATAATAATTAAATTAAATGAATAAAAATCACATAATTACAATAGGAACAAACAAACAATACAATTTTTACTGAAATACTTTCTTTTTTTTGTAGTTGTACATTTTTTGAAAAAATTGCAATGAAGCAAACAAAACCCTAATTCCCGGAAATCTCATCATCATCCCACGTTAGCTTACACTGAAAGGAACTGATATCATTTTAAAAAGATAAATTTTTTGTAATTCATTTCTTTAAAATAAAGGTATTTCGGAGGAATATTTTGGCCTTTCTTATACACTTCTCAAAAAAAAAGATAAAAAAGAGCAAGTAATATATTACAAACATTGTTAATATGACATTGTTAATATGACTTCGTAGATGACGTAACCCTAAAACAGGTATGTTTGTTTGTACAAATTATAATAACGTAATTTCCTTGAGTAAATTAATTATTATACAAATAATAATAATTTAAAAAAAAATTAAATTGCCCATACCTATTTTTATCCACTGTATGTCAGATAGTTATTTTAAATTAAACTCATGTGTTAATATGTTTTTTTCATAATCCATTAAATTTAATTTATTCTAGCTTTAAAGGCACATAAATACAAATACAAGAAGCTGAGATGATACTTCATTGTTGGACAAAAATACACTGATGAAAACCTACTCATATTATATTATACCCAGACAGAAGTTGTGTAAAATAAAACAAAAATGAAAAAAAAACTCACCACCAATAAGAATATTTTTTTATTTGCGTTCATCGCCATAGCAACTTCTTTTCAGCCATGTAACACTATTGGTGGTCTTACAGGACAAAAAAAATGTATTTAATACATATAAGAACTTAAAACGTCAGTATATTCGTGTCCTATTCTAACACCTTTAGTCGAAATTTATATAACAAACAGATAATTTACAATATGGTTACAATTATGTAATTATTTATTATATATATTTAATAGGGTAAAATCCGTTTGAGACCCTTATGTTTTTTTTTATCTGGGCGGTAACAAAAACTTCAGCACGCCGTCCTTTGAAGGGGGCGTTAAATTACGATCCTGAGGCTGTGTAATGTGAGGTGCTCTTTAAAATTACCTGGGGAGGGAAAATTTAGGACTCCCTACACAATATATCTATTAGGGAAGGAATAAGAGGGTCAGATGCTTAGGTCCCTAGATGTGAACACACCATCCTACCATCCATCGTAGGCACGATACATCTAGCTCAATGTGAACGGCACTGATTGTTAAAATCAAGGGCAACAACGAGAACGGTACTTATTTGTTCTTAACGCGGCCTGCTCTTAAAAATCAACGGCATGCTGCGGCCCCCTGCAAGTTTTAAAAAGTGACCAAATCCTAGTTTTCTAAAAATAATTATTTTCCAGAGCCCATTAAACCAACAAGCAGAAATAAATAAAGAAAGGTGAATTTGTTAACAGAAAACATAAGAATTAGACTTGATCTGAAAAAAGGAAGATAAATTATATTTATGTTCTGAAATATAACTCTTAGATTCCGTTATTTTTCAAAATTGTTTTATTTAAAAAATAATAACTTATAAGTGATTATTTTATCTTGGAGCTATTTGGTGCTCTACAAGGCTACCTGTGAAATTTAAATAACTAAAGCATAATAACGTTAACCAGCTCTCATGAACTTGAGACATAGTTATTTTGTATTTTCCAAAAGGTACCAGATTCAAGTGCAAAATAAGACAGTACTGCGACATTCATTGTTGATCTAGGATGGCCCGGAACAAGTTCCATTTTGTAACACTAATATTCGAACTTACCCTTGTGTTATTTTAGTTTGTAATAACCCATTTATTGAATTTTCTACAATCTGTTTTGTTTACATTCATTCGAAATGACGTATGGCATCGTTATGCGTTTAAATGTAGTTTTTAGTGTTTCGGTTGAATTAAAACATTATTCTAGCACAATTATCGCCTACTACTAGAGAGCGCTCTTTCGTCACTCTGGTGAACATGAGCCGGACTCTACTATGGGAGTACTAAATATTGCCAACCCAAGTTTATTCACCTAGGGTGCGAGTCTTATCGTTTAATGTCCCATCCGAAGGACGGCATGCTCAAGGTTTCTTCATCTCTCAGAGTTATCAGAATATGTATATAAATTGGGATTTGAAAATAAACGATTCAACATTTCGTCAGTTAATGAGAATTATTTAAAAATACTTCACTTCTCATATATTAGAAAAAATTAAACATTTTTTCGAAGGCGGGTGGGAAGGATTTTAATCCCCCCCCCCCCCCCCATCCTAATGTTACTTTGGCTATATGAACAATTGAAAACACAAAACTATATTACGTATTATCAACTTTTCAGTACTTCAACCTTTTTTTTGATCCTAAGAACTGAAAACATCAGTCTCCATTTTTTTTTCTTGTTTTCCTTATTCTTCTTCAATCTATAAATATATAAGTTTCGTGACATTACCTATTTCGTTATACCCCAAATGAACTCCTAGACGGTTAGAAGGGCTGCCGCTGTTCGTTGAGAAGAAAGTTCCGTTAGAGTTGAAAGAGACCGTTGAGCGAATGTGAACTACCAGTTGTAATTGCGCTGTTCCGTGATTGGCTGCTGAGTGTGTACTGAGGTTATAGTCTGACCTCCAGCTCCATATGCGTTACTTGTAGGCTGCAATAAAAACATGGCAACATTTATAATGAAAATAATATAGCAAATTATAAGTATTTTTTCTAAATAGTATTGCATAATGAGTTTCTTTTTAAGATTGTTTATAGACGTACAAACGATGCTTGTTCTATATCTAACAGTCTCTTGGAACGTTGTAAGACTGTGACTCATGTCCGGGCTTTAACTACGAGGTCATATCGCCAACTACCAGAGAGTTCTTTCGTCGCTCTGGTGTACATGAGCCCGACCCTACTGTGGTAGTTATAAATGTTGCTTCCTAGGTTAATTCACCTAGAGTAGAGGTCAGGTACGAGTACCTGACATGGCACAGGCTCGGGACCATCGCTTAACGCCTGGGCCGGGTTTCGAACCCGTGATCTTGAGCTTTGTAAGCACGCTCTACCAGCGTCCTCGTTGTGAGACTGATATTCTAATATCCCAACGCTCTACACCTTCTTCAAAGTTCTTACACAATGTTTTTCATGTGAAGACAGGACCTGAAGGTGCCAGAGAGGGAAATGCAGGGTGTCTTCAAACTTGATCGACATTATCCGCATGAATAGAGATTTTCCAATAAAACTTTCTCATTCTTTTTTCGTCAAAATAGAAGTAATTTTGAAAAATGATTCTAATATAATACTGACCTAAAATATAAAGAAAAACCAATGTTTTTTAAAAATATTGTCTATTTCAAAGTTATATAAATTATATAGGAGTACTTTCGGTATTGCTACAATCTTCAGCCACGACAATAAATACTGTATTTCTAAGTTGAGGAACGCGGACATATTGTGGAATTTGTAATAAATAAATATTTCAAAAAATAAGTTTGTAATACTGTATTTGTTAAGCCGTAGCTGAGGATGGTAGCAATACCGAAAGTACTCCCATATAATTGATACAACTTGTGAAATGGACAATATTTTTAAAAACATTAGTTTTCTTCATATTTTCATTAAGTGTTTCACAATATATCTGCGGAAATGTTAAGTAATACTGACCTCATGCTGCCTCATGGGCCGTTCTCCATTGGAACTGTACTGAGTTTGTGAGTAGTTGTATGCTCCTCCACCACCTGTCAGGAATGGGTTCGAGGGATTTCCTCCAGTCGCTGAAATTATGACAGTGTTTACAGCAGTTTTAAAGCTACAACGGCAGGATGCAACATTTTTTCATACTTAATTTGTTCTTTAACATTAAGCATTATTATGTCTGGTTGTGGCCATGTCTAGTTTAATCAAATTGGCAATTCATGATTGTAATGTAAAAAATTACTGCGTGCACAACACTAAGACAAACTTAATCTATGGTAAGTTTGATATTTAGGTAAGTTAAATATTCTGCAAGGATTTGGCAAACAAATAAATGCAAATTACGCACCAGGTTGCTGTTGCGGAGGTTGGTACTGCTGAGGTATATCCAAGTTGCCACCAGTGGTACCATAGGTAGAGTGATCCTGGCCAGCCAGTTCGTGGAGTCTGCTACTGGAGAGGGCTCGAGGGATGGGGTTAGAGGGCACTCCGTGGGGCGCCAGGTGAGCTGTCTCTTCGGCCACCTGCACCCACAACGACACCTTGCTTTCTTCTCATTGTATAGGAGAATTGCAAATATAAAATTACACTTATGGGCTCGGGGAGATCCCGTTGACTAGGGTGTCTATGATATATCAAAACGTCAAACATGATCTAATATGACGTCAGAGAGGTAACATGCATGTAGAGAAAGGTAGGGAGTAGGTTATAATCACTGGGGGGAGGTTACAACAGAAGATACTTAGTGACCATTACTCAGGCTCAACATCACCGTTTCGACCTGCGCAGATGTTCTATTTACTCAACAATCATACTATAAGTTCTTATATTGTCACTTTACTAAGAATTTTAGGTTAATAGCACATTAAATACTTTTCTCTAATGACTACGCCACCGGGTAAATAGTGAATATTATCTCACTCACCTGATGTGGATCTTCAGTCACAGGTATATCAGAGACAAAGCCTGTATCTTTCCTGTAGAAGTTGATGAATATAAATGCTCCTAGGATGACACCACAAAAGAGACCATATCCACGGAATGTAGCTGTTGAACCTAAAACAAACAAATTAAATACAATAAGCCCTCAACATTCCAGACCCCTTTTTTCCCCTCTTCCTTTAAAAGTGTAATACTGTTAGCGCAACATTTAGTTCATTTTGATTTTGTTAGAGGTACATTTTTTAAGTTTTCTTTAATTAATTCTAATAATTATTGCAATTTATTATTATTACAATTATTGTCAATATTATTTCTGTAATTTATTATTAAGTTTCATTTTACATAAACTGATCATATTAACAATTAACAGTCTTGTTCCAGCTGTTGAACAGTAAGGAACTCTCTTGAGGGTTAAGATAAGTTCTTTTTGTTTATTTCATCAAATAGTACTATTATTTCCACAATTATTCTTTATTTTTTATTTCTTCTTTTGCTTTACGATTATTACGTACACTATTTATAGTTTATGATAACTAGGAAATTTTTTAGTTAAATACTAGTAACCTAAATTTTTTTTTTTTTTTTTTTAATTATTATTTCTGTTATTTTCGTAATTATAGCAGTTCCATTTATTTAAATTAGTCTGACCGAAATATGTCAGGTTCAAGTGACGGTAGAAATCTTCCACCTGACAGGGGGAAAGATCATGTAGCTCAAGATGATATGATGGAATCTACTACAACTGTAAATAAAGACACGGATATTCAGTCTAACATACTAGTACTTAATAATCCTTTCAATGTAAATGCTAGTGATAAAAACAATACTGTCACAAAGGAGAATGAAACAAATATTAATAAACCATTTAAGCCTCTAACATATGAAATTTTTGACCTTGGCCCTTTCTATGTTTTTGTGGAGTCAATTGCCGAGGGTAAAAACTTGGGTAAACTTCATGCAATGACCCTAGGAAGTAAGATTTTCAATAGTTTCCCTCAATACAGAAACAGTGTTCTAAGTATTAGATCAATAGGTCGAAATCGAGTCAAAATTGAATTGAGTGACAGAAACAATGCGAATTCATTAATTGCTAAAATTAACGAGAATTCAAAAGAAAATCTGAGAGCTTACGCTCCCAGATTTATGTTAGAGAAAAGAGGTATAATTCGTGGTGTGTCTAAGGATATTAATGAAGAGGAGATTTTGCAGTATGCCAGGCCAATTGGCAATGAGAATAATTGTAAACTAATTGGTGCTAGACGATTGATGAGACGAGATGTGGATAAAGAGGGTAAAGTTAGCAGGGTAGCGACCGAGTCGGTGGTGGTGACGGTGAGAGGGCAGCAACTACCCTCCTTCATATGTCTCCACTTCGTCTGGTGTCGGGTGGACCCCTTCGTTCCCCGAACTATCCAATGTTACAACTGTCTCCGTTGGGGACATCAGAAGAACAACTGTAAGAACGACCTCCGGTGTGCCTCCTGTGGCGGGAAGCACACGTCCAAGGAGTGCCCACCGGGCACCCCTCTCAAGTGTGTTCATTGCAAACAGAACCATTCTGCTCTCGATAGCGAGCATTGTCCTGAGTTCATGAAGCAGCGCTCTATCAGAAATATGATGATGAACGAGAATATAACTTTCATTGAAGCCAAGGAAAAAATTTCGGGCAAGTCTTTCCGTTCTGTTGTGAGCGGTGCTCCTGACATTCAGAGTTCCTCTACATTCCCTGCTCTCCATCATACAAACAGGGTGCCTCCCAAGAGGCGCAGGGTTGTATCGCCTCGTAAGGCTGATCACCTCTCGGAGTACAGAGAGCTGATCTGCCAAAATGACAGGATCCCTTTTAACCCCATCACTTATAATCCGCATACTTCCAGACAGGTGGTAGCGGAGAACGAGGGACTCAGCTCTTCTACTTTTGTAGATAAGGTTTGTGAAGTTGTTCACGTTGTGCTAGGTTGTTTGAAACTACCGGAAAATGTAAATATTAATAATGCGGAATTGGAGGCTTTGATTCATGATCGAGTCAAGTCTCTTATCCCTTAATATTTTCAATTTATATTTTATTTTCTTTAAACTTGATATTTATATATATTTAGATGTTTATATATATTTGTATATATTTTGACATTTATATGTGTTTGTGTGTGTGTACAAGTATTATATTTAATTTTGATATTTGTATACATATATATATATATATTATGCTATAATTTTCTTTAACTTACTCTCATTTATGTCTTATGTTTCATTATTATGTTCTCATGGTATTATTAAATTCAAATTATTATACTAACCTTAATCTATTTCATGTTTAAAATTTTACAGTGGAACGCCAGATCAGCAATTTCGAATAAAGGAGATCTAGAATTACTTTTATCCGAACACAATATTGATATCGCCATTATTAGTGAAACTTGGTTTCGCCCGAACCAATACGTTAATTTTTCAGGTTACAACAATGTTCACTTGGATCGGCCTGACGGCCGAACAGGGGTCGCTATCTTAGTAAAAAATAATATTCCTTATTCAAAATTGACAAACATTTACAAAACTAACGATAATCTTCAGGTTATTGGCCTTGAAGTTACTTATAGAAATAAACCACTATCAATAGTGCCTGTATATAACCACCCTACTAACAATATTGCAGTGAGTGAATGGGATAAATTTTTTGCTAGTGTGTCTTGGCCTTGCATAGTGGCAGGGGACTATAACTGTCATCACCAGTCCTGGGGCTGTTCAGTCTCAGATGGTAAAGGGCAGAAATTGAGTGAGTCTATTGGTAAGAATGGTTTAATTGTCCTGAATGACGGGTCTCCTACCTTAGTGAAGAGCATCTCTCAGACCAACGAGAGTGCGGTAGACATTAGTCTGGTATCTCCGGACCTATCCTTGCTGTACGATTGGCGTATATTGGAGGAGCCCATGGGCTCGGACCATCTTCCTATTCTTCTCTCACCTTTGGTCTCTCCCCCCTCTGACTGTACTCCGGGTCCCACCTCCCGGTGGCGGTGGAGGCTGCGGGATGCCGACTGGCACAAATGTCGTCTTTTAATATCTAGGTACTCCCTAGAACAGCTAGATTCACATAACCCCTTGGATTATGACCTTTTCGTTAGTAACTTGAACAAGGCTGCTATGGAAAGTATCCCTCGATCACACTTAGCTCCGAACAATAAAATTGGAAATCCTTGGTGGAATACCGAGTGTCAAATTATTATTAATGAAAGGAAAAAAGCATACTCTGATTATATTTCTACGCCTAATTTTGAAACTTATTTGAATTACAAGAAGTCAGTTGCTAAGGTTAAAAGAATAATTAAAGAATCTAAGAGAAAATCCTGGATGGACTTCTGTAATTCGATCTCTAAAGATACCAACCCTTCACTTATTTGGACTTCCCTAAAAAAAATTAAAAAATAGAAAAATTAGCAATCGTCCACCTATTACAAGAGGAGATTGGGCTGAGGATTTTTTTGATGGTTTGTGTCCTCCATCTGTCGAACCAGAGGTAGCCCCAAATATTTCTCAATGTGACCATATGTTGCTGGGCTCCTTTTCAATGAGCGAGCTAGATATGGTGCTCAAGTCCGCTAACAACACTGCTCCAGGCAAAGATCAGATTCACTATCCCATGCTCTCTAATCTGCCGCTTTTGTCCAAAAAATTGCTTCTTGATATTTTCAATGATATGTGGGTAAAAGGTTCTTTTCCGCTGGCCTGGAAGGATTACGTCGTTGTGCCTATATTAAAGCCTGGTAAAGATGGTAAATATGCTTCATCGTATAGGCCGCTATCCTTGTCCTCATGTATTTCTAAGACATTTGAAAGATTGGTAAAACTCAGATTTGAGTGGTTTCTGGAGCACAACAGCCTGTTACCTGCTAACCAATACGGTTTTAGGAAAGGTAAATCTGTCCATATGTGTCAATCCCAATTTCTTATGGACGTCTACTCAGCTTTCACCAAAAAGGAGTCCGTTTTGGGGGTGTTCATGGACATATCACGAGCCTATGATTCTGTTGTCCTGTCCCATTTAGGAGTCATGATGGAAACCATGGGTCTTCCTGTAGCCTTTGTATCTAGAATTTTATCTTTATTTAGAGAAAGGCGTTTGTACTTGAGGATCAATGGAGAGTACGTTGGGTCACGGATCAGCCGCGTGGGTCTCCCACAGGGCGGCATCCTTAGTTGTCTCCTTTATGCTGTCTATGTCTCCGATATAAACACTCAATTGTTGCCAGGTTGCCATCTGGTCCAGTATGCTGATGATGTCTGTCTCTACTCTTCCGGTAGAACCATTGAAGCTTGTTCAGATCTGTTAACTCCTGTTGTAAACAATATCCTCGAATGGGCTGACAATAAGGGTCTCACGGTATCAAGGGATAAAACCATAGTTTGTCCCTTTTCACGACAAACATTCATTCCTAATTGTGAGGAAATATCTTTTGGAAACAATAATTTTGCTATGCGTAGAACTGTTCGATTCTTAGGTGTGTTTTTGGATTCGAAGTTAAATTGGAATATCCATCTCTCTACGGTGTCTGTGAAGTGTGAAAAGTACCTAAACATCTTAAGAGCAGTCTGCTTCACCAGATGGGGAGCTGATCCTAATGTCTGCCTCAATTTCTACAGAGCCACTATTAGAGCTGTTATCGATTTTGGATCTTTATTTTACGGTAACGCCTGTAAGAGCAGACTTCACTGTCTGGATGTCATACAGAACAAGTCTCTGAGGCTATGTCTTGGCCTACTTAACAGCACCCCAGTTAACAATATATTGGTTGAGGCTGGAGAGCCCCCGTTGCAGCTAAGACGAGAAATGTTAGCCTCCAAGTTCGCTGTAAAGATGATGTCCATGGAAAATGATCTTTATCGAAAGATGGCTCATCTCTCAATGGAGGTGCTCACACACCCTTATTGGAAGACTAAACCTACCCCCTTACTGGTTGAAGGGTTCACAAGAAGTGCTATGTTCCAAGGCCGTGTTTATTCTAGCACGATCCTTCCTGTATTTCAGTCCAGTTTCGAATCTGTCATTTTGAAACCATCAATTGTCTCTCTTCCTAATTTTGATTTGATCCATGAAAATCAACGCAACTCTTACTTTGATGAGTTGCTGCGAACCAAGTTTCCTCTTTTCTTTACCATATTTACAGACGGATCAAAGATGGACAGCGGAGTTGGGGCGGCTGTCTTTGATCCTTTCTCCAATGTAGATATATCAATCAGGCTTGCAGATTCTGCTTCAGTCTACACAGCTGAGCTAACTGCCTTGGCGGATGCCCTTCAATACTTACAATCAGTAAGTTATTCTAGGGTTTTGATTCTTACTGATAGCTTGAGCGCCATTCAGATGCTTGGAAATGTAAGTCTCAGTTCCCGTTTGAACAATATAGTTATCTCAATCTTGGAGAGTCTGGTTCGACTTAGATCGATAGGTAAAGTCATTAAATTTGCCTGGATCAGAGGTCACTCTGGAATAAAAAACAACGAAATTGTTGACCTTCTTGCCAAGGGTGCTACACGGTCTTATGATCAGGGTCGTTTCGTTCCATACAACGATGTACACTGTCATTTTAAGCAAAAATTGCGATTTGATTGGCAGAAAAATTATGAAAGTAGTAAGGTTGGCCTGTTTTATAGATGTCACAATCCTGGAGTTAGCCATATTCCCTGGTATAGAAACGTTTCTGCCCCCAGAAATTGGATACGAGTTATGTGCAGACTAAGGACGAACCATGCGGTGTCAGGGGCTTACCTACATGAGATCGGTGGACGGTTTGATGATGTGTGTGAGTTGTGTGAGCAGAGAGACGATCCGCAACACATCATCATGTCCTGTATGAAGTATGCAGCTGAAAGATGGCACTGTATGCGAACTATAAGCTCTCTTCTGGGAAAACCCTCTCCCACTTATTTAGATATCCTGACAAATCCCTCGGTCACATTTGAAGCTATTGGCACCTATATTAGCTGTATTGGAATTAGTGTTTGAGTAATATTGAATAAAGACTAATACTACTATTATAGAACGATGGCTAATGGCGTCAAGCTAAAGCCTTTAATACAAAAAAAAAAAAAAAAAAAAAAAAATATTAACAATTTGTGGAAGGAGCCTATGAATGGACCTCTGAAGTCTGGTACCTGGCTCATCTGGTGTGACGGCGTCCTCAGCCTACTCCCAGATCTTCTCGGCCTTATTTGGAGATCAGTTCATCAGCCCATCTTCCACATTCACCTCTCCACATCAGGAGAGTTCATTTTTGTTTTTATTATAACTACGCCGACTGGCCCTTGTTTTTGAAATGAGATATATAGGTATGTATTTTTTGAAATCTAGTCTATGTTATTTACATATTATATAATGATGGAATTCATGTATATTTAAATAGAAGAAGAAAGAAAAACATTTTTATTTGGACCAGTACTAAATATGTACTTTATACAAAATGGGCAAATAAACAAGAAAATATAATTAAAACAAAAAGTCTTGGTTGCAGCCTGCGAGCTACAGGCTGGCCGAGACTGTAGTGAACCGCACCAGAGCAGGCTGGCAGACCTTGATGAAAGCTTCGGGTGAGTTTCTCAATGTGGACTGCAAAAAGAGCAACTCCCAGTTCCCGATGGATTTGGGTGTTCCTGATAAACCAGGGTGCGTTCACCGCTATTCGGAGGACTTTGTTTTGGAATATTTGTAATCTTGTTATGTTCGTGTGGCTAGTGCAGAACCATACGGGGCAAGCGTAGGTTAAGAGTGGAAGTATTAGTGTTTTGTAAAGTAAGGATGTGCATGTGTGTCTGAGTGGTGTATTCCTGTTTATGAGTGGGTAGATGAGCCTGAGTCGTGTGTGTGCTTGTTGGAGTTTTATATTGATGTATGCGCCATGTTAGTCTTGTGTCAAGGTGCACTCCAAGATAGCGCACACCCTGGTCTTTAGGATTCCATGGAATTGGGAGTTGGTCGATTTGCAGCCTTCTGAGGTGTTCTATCGAGAAGCGGCGTAAAGCGAACACCTTCGCCTCCGTCTTCCCACCGTTCAACTTAAGCTTCCATTTTCCAAACCACTGGCCGATTTCATCCACCTGGATATGTAGGGAGTCGATGGCCGCTTCCAGAGCTATGTTTTGGCTGAGGATCAACGTGTCGTCAGCGTAAGTCGCCAGGGTTGCAGAGACTGGTTCTGGCATGTCGTGACAGAACAGATCAAACAAGAGTGGACTGAGGATCGCACCTTGTGTGACTCCCGTTGATATCTTCTTTCTGGAGCTCAGTGTGTTGTTCACCCTTATTTGAAATGTTCTGTCAAGAAGAAAAGAGCTAATGATGTTCTGGATGTATTGCGGAGGCCAGGTCTGTTTTAATTTGAAGAGCAAGCCCTCGTGTCAGACGGTGTCGAAGGCAGCTGCGACGTCCAAGAAGGCTGCTACCGTGTACTGCTTCCGCTCAAAGCCCCCCACAATGGTCTCAGCAACTCTCTGTAGCTGATGGACGGCTGAGTGGTTCGATTTAAACCCAAACTGGTGGGCAGGAATGGTGTCTGCAGTCTCCAGATGACGGAGGAGCCTCTTATGGATTATTTTCTCAAGAAGTTTTGAGAGGCTATTTAAAAGACTTATTGGTCTATAGCTGCCTGGATCGTTTTTCGCCTTATCTGGCTTGTGAAATGTTAGAACAACGGCGTTTTTCCAATCTGCAGGAAAGTAGCCGTGGCGAAGACAGGCGTTGAACACACTTGCCAGGTAGGCTATGCTCTTCGGAGGAAGCTTCTTCACCACCAGGTTGGGGATGATGTCTTCACCGGGGGCCTTCTTGGTGTGTAGTCGTGTAATGTGGGCGTGTATTTCTGATGGTGTGGTATGCTGTATGGGTGCTTCGACTGTGTGAAATGTGTTGGAGAGGTATGATTGAACTGTGATGAGTGTTTCATGATCGTCAGCGTTTGTCGTTGTGAATTTATTTTCCAAATGGGTCGCCAGTAATTCTGTTTTCTCTTTGTCAGTTGTGGCAGTCATTTGTCCGTCAGTTAAGATGGGTAGGGGTGTCCTTTGGTCTAGAAGTCGTCGTGTCTCTTTCCATAAGCTGTTGTCGCCCGGAGTCATGTCTGTCAAGTAGTTTCGATAGTTCGTGATTCTGTCGTTGTCAAGTTTTCATCGTATGCGTCGGGTCAGGCGATTTAGCTATCTTTTCTCAAGGGGATCTCTTGTTCTTTGCCAGTGTTGTCGTAGTGTGTTCTTTGTACGGATCATAGCCATTATGTGTGTTGGTGTCTTGTTGTGGAATATGTGTCGTTTGTCAGTGAAATGTCGGTATGTTGCTTCATGTACTGAGGTGTGTATGCTTTGTGTGAACGTCCTAACTGCATTGTCAATGTCGTCCGTCGTGCTATAATGATGGGGGACCCCGAGGCAGTTCATTCCGTCTTCAAACGTGGCCCAGTCGATCTTCCCCGTGATCAATCTTGGAAGATATTCCTCCTTCTGTGGCCGTGCTAGGAAGGTGCAGATAACTGGGAGATGGTCTGTTATAACCTCAACAATGTTTACCTGTTTACTTCATAAGTTGTTTACTAGAGGTTATGGCGTCACCTTTCCAACCAGACTATTCTAATGATTTCATGTTACATTTTCTATCCAGATTATATTGAAAGATCAAATGCGTGCTTATATTATACTTCCCTGTTTTCAAATAGTATACCTAAATAGACACAATATGGTCTGAGTCTAAGTCGTCAACTGTACAAAACAACTACGCCCCTGTATGTATGTACATATTTAGAATTTTTTTAAAAGATAAAATTAATATGTAAATTTATATATGTATGTATAATTATAATGATATAAGTTGTTTGATTTAATTTTCAATTTTTCAAATTAAAATGAACAGTTTAACCTTACAAAGTCTGACATATGTATGTATGTTTCAAAGCATGATTCATACCATTGATTGTCCCGAATTAACTAACTTATCTAAACTTAGAGTCCCCATCCTTTAATTCAAGGCATCATTTATTATTTGAAGTTGATTTCAGCTCCACCAATTATTCTTATTTTGCCCCCATAAGAAGATTGCATCGGACTGGTAATTAATTTTCAACAGAATTTGATATTCTTTTATGTACTATTAATCAAGTTAAGAAATTAGAATTTCATATCGACAAATATTAAGTTTTCCATATTAATAATTATCGTGCTTTTATACATGTTCCTATGTTATTATATTACGTTGTTATTGTTGTATATTATTATATTATCGTTATATTGTGATTGTCATTATCTACTTAAAGGGGTTAGGTTCTACTTAAAGAATATTATATATGTAATTATTTAAACTATTTAGGTTAATTGTCATATTCTCTATTTTTTATTTTTTATTGAAATTTATATAATTACCTATGTTAAAACTCTGTATCCAATATGTATAATTATTGTTTACAATAATATGTAATTTTAAACGGGTGTGACGCCCGTATATTAAATGAAAAAAAAAATATATATATATAATTTTTTTCATGCAATTGCATTTTTTTAAAGCATTTTGTTTAGTGATTGAACTCAACCCCCCTTTTTACACAGAGTATTAGACTCAACAATCACGACCAAAATTTGAAACGGAACCCTCACGAATGTTAAGGGTTAACCGTGATATAAAGCTTGGCTTTGAATTTACAGGACAAGCCGTCTCAAGAAAGAACTTCAGAAGTGCTAAAATATTTATCAAACCACATTTGTCTGCTAACATATTGACGCAAATAAATAAGAACATTTGAAAATTATATGCACATCTATAAATATTTTCTTGTAGTACATATTTGTTTAATATATCTTGGTATGGCCGGTTATTCGAATGTTGGTTCCATTCAGTCATTCTGAGAACATTGGACCCATCGCTTCACTGACATCTTGAAGAACATTCCAGCCCACAAAGGTCTACCTGCATGGAGCCTTCAAGTACCACCGACCTCCATTCAACTTGATAGTGTTTATACTTTAGACAGTAGGAATCTCTCAAAACAACACACTCCTCCAAACATTCTTTCCTCGATAGCGCAATCCGTTCTAGGCAACACCTACGCAAACTCCTACAAAATTTTCTCAGATGACTCAAAACGTGACGAATATGCAGGCTCAGGTGTCTATGACCCGAAAAGAAACATCTACATAAAAAAAAAACTGAACGAGAATTTTTCTGCTTACTCAGCTGAATTGATTGCGATTCTCGATGCTCTGGAATATGCTATTCACATACAGGATGATGTTGTTATTTTAACGGACTCAAAGTCCGCCATCCTCAGCTTAAACAACTTCCACCGGGCCAGGGGTCTCACCGATCACATTCTATGCCAAGTAGTTAATAGATTTATAACAAACAAAACAACGCATAAGATTGTGCTTCAGTGGATCCCCGGACAGGTAGGCCTTCAGGGCAACGAACTGGCAGACTCCGCTGCCAAAGAAGCTGCAACAGATGTCGGTGAACATGCTCAAATACAGCTACCTCCACGAGATGCAAGACGCTGTTTAAGGAAGGTTGTTATGCAGAACTGGCAACAAGCATACGTTGAAGAATCTACGTCAAAAGGAAGAGAGCACTATGCTGTTCAAAAGACGGTAGATCTAAAACCATGGTTCCAGGACATGGGCTTGCGTCGTCGGGAGGTAGTTCAGTTGAGCAGGCTTCGGACGAACCACGGGCGTGTCAACAGAAACCTCCATATCATCAAGGTGAGTAATAGTTCTCAGTGCGACCGGTGCGGCAGCACAGAGGATATGGACCATGTGATATTGAAGTGTCTGAAGTTCGAGGAGACGAGACGAAAGTATCCAGACCTCAACCGGACGGACACCCTGCAGGTTTGGCTCAAGAACCCCGTCAAAGACAAATATAAACAACTAATAGACTTTCTTCAGCACATTGAAATAGTCATTTAATGAGGTGTCTGAAGTAGGAGGAGACGAGACGAAAGTATCCAGATCTCAACCGGACGGACACCCTGCAGGTTTGGCTCAAGAACCCCGTCAAAGACAAATATAAACAACTAATAGACTTTCTTCAGCACATTGAAATAGTCATTTAATGAGGTGTCTGAAGTAGGAGGAGACGAGACGAAAGTATCCAGATCTCAACCGGACGGACACCCTGCAGGTTTGGCTCAAGAACCCCTTCAAAGACAAATATAAACAACTAATAGACTTTCTTCAGCACATTGAAATAGTCATTTAATGAGGTGTCTGAAGTAGGAGGAGACGAGACGAAAGTATCCAGATCTCAACCGGACGGACACCCTGCAGGTTTGGCTCAAGAACCCCGTCAAAGACAAATATAAACAACTAATAGACTTTCTTCAGCACATTGAAATAGTCATTTAATGAGGTGTCTGAAGTAGGAGGAGACGAGACGAAAGTATCCAGATCTCAACCGGACGGACACCCTGCAGGTTTGGCTCAAGAACCCCGTCAAAGACAAATATAAACAACTAATAGACTTTCTTCAGCACATTGAAATAGTCATTTAATGAGGTGTCTGAAGTAGGAGGAGACGAGACGAAAGTATCCAGATCTCAACCGGACGGACACCCTGCAGGTTTGGCTCAAGAACCCCGTCAAAGACAAATATAAACAACTAATAGACTTTCTTCAGCACATTGAAATAGTCATTTAATGAGGTGTCTGAAGTAGGAGGAGACGAGACGAAAGTATCCAGATCTCAACCGGACGGACACCCTGCAGGTTTGGCTCAAGAACCCCGTCAAAGACAAATATAAACAACTAATAGACTTTCTTCAGCACATTGAAATAGTCATTTAATGAGGTGTCTGAAGTAGGAGGAGACGAGACGAAAGTATCCAGATCTCAACCGGACGGACACCCTGCAGGTTTGGCTCAAGAACCCCGTCAAAGACAAATATAAAGAACTTATAGACTTTCTTCAGCACATTGAAATAGTCATTTAATGAGGTGTCTGAAGTAGGAGGAGACGAGACGAAAGTATCCAGATCTCAACCGGACGGACACCCTGCAGGTTTGGCTCAAGAACCCCGTCAAAGACAAATATAAACAACTAATAGACTTTCTTCAGCACATTGAAATAGTCATTTAATGAGGTGTCTGAAGTAGGAGGAGACGAGACGAAAGTATCCAGATCTCAACCGGACGGACACCCTGCAGGTTTGGCTCAAGAACCCCGTCAAAGACAAATATAAACAACTAATAGACTTTCTTCAGCACATTGAAATAGTCATTTAATGAGGTGTCTGAAGTAGGAGGAGACGAGACGAAAGTATCCAGATCTCAACCGGACGGACACCCTGCAGGTTTGGCTCAAGAACCCCGTCAAAGACAAATATAAAGAACTTATAGACTTTCTTCAGCACATTGAAATAGTCATTTAATGAGGTGTCTGAAGTAGGAGGAGACGAGACGAAAGTATCCAGATCTCAACCGGACGGACACCCTGCAGGTTTGGCTCAAGAACCCCGTCAAAGACAAATATAAACAACTAATAGACTTTCTTCAGCACATTGAAATAGTCATTTAATGAGGTGTCTGAAGTAGGAGGAGACGAGACGAAAGTATCCAGATCTCAACCGGACGGACACCCTGCAGGTTTGGCTCAAGAACCCCGTCAAAGACAAATATAAACAACTAATAGACTTTCTTCAGCACATTGAAATAGTCATTTAATGAGGTGTCTGAAGTAGGAGGAGACGAGACGAAAGTATCCAGATCTCAACCGGACGGACACCCTGCAGGTTTGGCTCAAGAACCCCGTCAAAGACAAATATAAAGAACTTATAGACTTTCTTCAGCACATTGAAATAGTCATTTAATGAGGTGTCTGAAGTAGGAGGAGACGAGACGAAAGTATCCAGATCTCAACCGGACGGACACCCTGCAGGTTTGGCTCAAGAACCCCGTCAAAGACAAATATAAACAACTAATAGACTTTCTTCAGCACATTGAAATAGTCATTTAATGAGGTGTCTGAAGTAGGAGGAGACGAGACGAAAGTATCCAGATCTCAACCGGACGGACACCCTGCAGGTTTGGCTCAAGAACCCCGTCAAAGACAAATATAAACAACTAATAGACTTTCTTCAGCACATTGAAATAGTCATTTAATGAGGTGTCTGAAGTAGGAGGAGACGAGACGAAAGTATCCAGATCTCAACCGGACGGACACCCTGCAGGTTTGGCTCAAGAACCCCGTCAAAGACAAATATAAACAACTAATAGACTTTCTTCAGCACATTGAAATAGTCATTTAATGAGGTGTCTGAAGTAGGAGGAGACGAGACGAAAGTATCCAGATCTCAACCGGACGGACACCCTGCAGGTTTGGCTCAAGAACCCCGTCAAAGACAAATATAAACAACTAATAGACTTTCTTCAGCACATTGAAATAGTCATTTAATGAGGTGTCTGAAGTAGGAGGAGACGAGACGAAAGTATCCAGATCTCAACCGGACGGACACCCTGCAGGTTTGGCTCAAGAACCCCGTCAAAGACAAATATAAACAACTAATAGACTTTCTTCAGCACATTGAAATAGTCATTTAATGAGGTGTCTGAAGTAGGAGGAGACGAGACGAAAGTATCCAGATCTCAACCGGACGGACACCCTGCAGGTTTGGCTCAAGAACCCCGTCAAAGACAAATATAAACAACTAATAGACTTTCTTCAGCACATTGAAATAGTCATTTAATGAGGTGTCTGAAGTAGGAGGAGACGAGACGAAAGTATCCAGATCTCAACCGGACGGACACCCTGCAGGTTTGGCTCAAGAACCCCGTCAAAGACAAATATAAACAACTAATAGACTTTCTTCAGCACATTGAAATAGTCATTTAATGAGGTGTCTGAAGTAGGAGGAGACGAGACGAAAGTATCCAGATCTCAACCGGACGGACACCCTGCAGGTTTGGCTCAAGAACCCCGTCAAAGACAAATATAAACAACTAATAGACTTTCTTCAGCACATTGAAATAGTCATTTAATGAGGTGTCTGAAGTAGGAGGAGACGAGACGAAAGTATCCAGATCTCAACCGGACGGACACCCTGCAGGTTTGGCTCAAGAACCCCGTCAAAGACAAATATAAACAACTAATAGACTTTCTTCAGCACATTGAAATAGTCATTTAATGAGGTGTCTGAAGTAGGAGGAGACGAGACGAAAGTATCCAGATCTCAACCGGACGGACACCCTGCAGGTTTGGCTCAAGAACCCCGTCAAAGACAAATATAAACAACTAATAGACTTTCTTCAGCACATTGAAATAGTCATTTAATGAGGTGTCTGAAGTAGGAGGAGACGAGACGAAAGTATCCAGATCTCAACCGGACGGACACCCTGCAGGTTTGGCTCAAGAACCCCGTCAAAGACAAATATAAACAACTAATAGACTTTCTTCAGCACATTGAAATAGTCATTTAATGAGGTGTCTGAAGTAGGAGGAGACGAGACGAAAGTATCCAGATCTCAACCGGACGGACACCCTGCAGGTTTGGCTCAAGAACCCCGTCAAAGACAAATATAAACAACTAATAGACTTTCTTCAGCACATTGAAATAGTCATTTAATGAGGTGTCTGAAGTAGGAGGAGACGAGACGAAAGTATCCAGATCTCAACCGGACGGACACCCTGCAGGTTTGGCTCAAGAACCCCGTCAAAGACAAATATAAAGAACTTATAGACTTTCTTCAGCACATTGAAATAGTCATTTAATGAGGTGTCTGAAGTAGGAGGAGACGAGACGAAAGTATCCAGATCTCAACCGGACGGACACCCTGCAGGTTTGGCTCAAGAACCCCGTCAAAGACAAATATAAAGAACTTATAGACTTTCTTCAGCACATTGAAATAGTCATTTAATGAGGTGTCTGAAGTAGGAGGAGACGAGACGAAAGTATCCAGATCTCAACCGGACGGACACCCTGCAGGTTTGGCTCAAGAACCCCGTCAAAGACAAATATAAACAACTAATAGACTTTCTTCAGCACATTGAAATAGTCATTTAATGAGGTGTCTGAAGTAGGAGGAGACGAGACGAAAGTATCCAGATCTCAACCGGACGGACACCCTGCAGGTTTGGCTCAAGAACCCCGTCAAAGACAAATATAAAGAACTTATAGACTTTCTTCAGCACATTGAAATAGTCATTTAATGAGGTGTCTGAAGTAGGAGGAGACGAGACGAAATTATCCAGATCTCAACCGGACGGACACCCTGCAGGTTTGGCTCAAGAACCCCGTCAAAGACAAATATAAAGAACTTATAGACTTTCTTCAGCACATTGAAATAGTCATTTAATGAGGTGTCTGAAGTAGGAGGAGACGAGACGAAAGTATCCAGATCTCAACCGGACGGACACCCTGCAGGTTTGGCTCAAGAACCCCGTCAAAGACAAATATAAACAACTAATAGACTTTCTTCAGCACATTGAAATAGTCATTTAATGAGGTGTCTGAAGTAGGAGGAGACGAGACGAAAGTATCCAGATCTCAACCGGACGGACACCCTGCAGGTTTGGCTCAAGAACCCCGTCAAAGACAAATATAAACAACTAATAGACTTTCTTCAGCACATTGAAATAGTCATTTAATGAGGTGTCTGAAGTAGGAGGAGACGAGACGAAAGTATCCAGATCTCTACCGGACGGACACCCTGCAGGTTTGGCTCAAGAACCCCGTCAAAGACAAATATAAAGAACTTATAGACTTTCTTCAGCACATTGAAATAGTCATTTAATGAGGTGTCTGAAGTAGGAGGAGACGAGACGAAAGTATCCAGATCTCAACCGGACGGACACCCTGCAGGTTTGGCTCAAGAACCCCGTCAAAGACAAATATAAAGAACTTATAGACTTTCTTCAGCACATTGAAATAGTCATTTAATGAGGTGTCTGAAGTAGGAGGAGACGAGACGAAAGTATCCAGATCTCAACCGGACGGACACCCTGCAGGTTTGGCTCAAGAACCCCGTCAAAGACAAATATAAACAACTAATAGACTTTCTTCAGCACATTGAAATAGTCATTTAATGAGGTGTCTGAAGTAGGAGGAGACGAGACGAAAGTATCCAGATCTCAACCGGACGACAGCCTGCAGGTTTGGCTCAAGAACCCCGTCAAAGACAAATATAAAGAACTTATAGACTTTCTTCAGCACATTGAAATAGTCATTTAATTTATTTATTTTTTATTTATTTATTTATTTTTTCTTTACAATTCATTACTGTACTTATGATTTTTACTGTTGATTCCTTGTTGTTTTCACATGACAGTATAGCTTGTAATTGAGCTGTTGTCAATAAATAAATTAAAAAAAAAAAAAAAAAAAACATTGGACATATACCAGATGTTACAATAATTATTCATATTGAATAATATGGTTAAGCCTAACCTGTCTAGTCCCAAATTATGAAAAACTTAAAGCCTGTTTGACTATAGATATCGAATAATATCAACCTTGTATTGTAATGATGAAATGATACATTACCGAAATAGGAAACAAACAATCCTCCAATAAGAGCTCCACAGCCCCTACCCAGACCATGATGAAGACCCTGGAGTACACCCTGGGCCGAGCTGCGGAGATGCTGCGGAGTGTTGTGTGCGATGTATGAACAACAGGCTGCCCAGACTGCGGCATGCGTTATGCCTAATACATTTATTAATGTTCAGTATCTTGAAGTCACCACCATGATATTTGACGGGGTTAGAATCAAAATGGTCCAAGTGACATTTTTTGAAAATGTTTTGTTAAGTGTATAATCGGGTACAAAAATGATAGTTCTGTTCAGGAAAAAAGTTTTAAAAGTGAAATCCTAGCCAGTGCTGAGATCTAGTGGCAAATCACCTATACCATTTTCACCAAAATTATACAGGTTACTCTCTCCTTATTCCATTTTGGTGACATGAACAAGTAACTTTAAACATATCAATAGTGACGTTGAAATTAAGATTTTTATTCAATTTTATGGTTTGCTAACAGCAACTTTCACCATTAAAGCAGAAGACAAAATATTTCCGGTTTCGATAAATTATAGATTTTTTAAATCAACGTAATGCACAATTTCTTCAAAGTTTTAAAAATGTCACTTAGACCATTTTGATTCTAACCCCGTCATTTGTTATGATAGTCTAGTTGAACGATTTTGTGTATTATAAGAACATTTATTAATTATAATGAATGTTGAATAATAATAAAAAATAAACTGTTATAAAACAAACCTACAAAAAAATCTTAGCTAGCGAAGAACGCTTATTATAAATTATCAAAGAAATGTCAGGTTACTCTCTCCTTATCCTTTTTGAATTTTTTATACCTTTCGTATAAGTAATATTGTAAATTGCGAAACCCCGAGATCGAGGTTTCAAGAGATTTCCACGTTCCAAGGTCCCCGAATACGTTTTGACCATTTTCGCGATGTTGTCTCTCTGTACGTGTATAAGGAACTGGGTATAAGAAAGTCATTCTCAGAATTACCCTGTACAATCATACAAAAAAACATCGCTGACGCCAACTCAATAATTTCATATACTCAGTAAGGGCTGAAATGATTTTGAGGAGGGGAGGGGGTAAGAGAGTGATCTGTAAGTGTGCTTGGTATAATCAAGTCCGGTAATGGCCACATTATATATATATTCTCATTTAATTTATTTATTATGATTTTCATGGATTTCTCACCTTGCATGAATTCAAAAGGCAGGACCCACCAGGGATTTTTCAAATACGAAATATACAGAAATCGTAGAATGTTTCCGACCAGTCCAAGACAGAGAACCTGAAAATATTATTTCATTAAGTTTTTATTATATACGAGATTGAAATACTTGTAAAATTGATGGATAGTTGTTAATATTTTTATTTACTTTAACATGTCCCATTTGTGAGATTAATCGAAAGCTGAAGAAGTAGGCGAAGATCTCGGATATGTGATTGATAACAGAAGCGACGCCGAAGAGTGTAGGGGTGCCTCCAAAGTCCTGAAGATGCCAGAAGAGGAAGGTGAAGATGAGGCCGATACCGAAGCCCATGAACCAGGCGACGAACAGGAAAGAGCCACACTTGAGATTCGCGAAGTGTTTCAGAACAGTAACCCATTCGGGGATCTCACGCATCGTCTGAGCAAACATCTGCGTCTGAAACGAGAGAAGTACAATATTATTATTTTCTAATGTTTGACCGGAATAAAGTTTTCTGAATAGAATGAGTGAATATTAGATATATCTTTGGTCTTGTAGCCATCACTGATTACAATAAATCTTATTAATATAAAGATGTCTTAAAAATTGTATAATATAAAAAGTTTTTCAATGACCGTCAAAACTGCGAATAAAATGCCGCTATTAATATCTTGTGCACAGCCTCAGAGCCACTGGCCTGTAACGGTGGATGTTAAACCTAACGTTATACAGTGCCATAGTCGATCTCTTCTGCAAAATGCCGCTATTAATATCTTGTGCACAGCCTCAGAGCCACTGGCCTGTAACGGTGGATGTTAAACCTAACGTTATACAGTGCCATAGTCGATCTCTTCTGCAAAATGCCGCTGCTACTGTTGATAACTAGAGCAATAATAAAAATAATTCTAAGAGAGAAATAAAGTTTACCTTGCCGACATTGGGTGGAGGAGGCTGTGAAGGAAGAGCGGAGGTGTCAGCCAGAGCGGGCAGGTTGAGCTGCTTGGCGAGCTCCTTCTGGAGATAGTCCTCCCGGGTCTCCGGTGGCTGAACCTTCTCTCCCAGCTCCGGGGCCTCCACAGGCTCATACTTAAAATTGATCTGGGTGGCCGTGATCAGTGCCGCCCCCATTAGTACCGAGAAAGTGGCGAAACAGATGGTGTAGTTCTTTTCCTTCACGTCAGGGGTGCACGGATGGTAGGGGAAGGCGGTCGAATGATCGAGAGCGATCCCTACGAAGAACATGGCCAGACCCCAGCCTAGAGAGCCGAACATCCGCTGATGTCCATAGCGGTCTGCGTCCTCACCCAGAAGCGTGATGACAGCACTGTCAGCCAGCGTAATAGCTGGAGCGCTGAAGAACTCACCGATGATCACCAGGAGGAGAAGGAGAAGAAAAGCTTTCTGAATGTCCTAAAAATAAAAATAAATGTTAGTCATTCCTTCGGAGTTCTTCAAATAGAATTGAAGGCTGGACAGCAAAATCAGAATTAGCCAATTAGTATAAATGCTTATTGTAAGTTTGGTGATCTTATTAACTAAACAAAAAACACTTTCGTTCAACGAAAAAAAAGATAATCATTTATTATTTGAAAAAAGATAATAATCTGGTGTTTTATTTTTATTTTTGGCCTTATGTACGATGCATATTAGCCATGTCTCTTATAAAGTTGTTATCTAGTCATTTACGACATCCATGGCTTCGGGAGGGAGTTCTATGTACGAAATAAAATTAATTCCCGGACGGGATTCGAACCCGCAAACCATGGTGAGACTATGTGACCAAAGCCCTACGCTCTAGCCCGCACGGCCAATATGGCCCCCTTTTCTTGTTGAAAAAAAAAGTTTATAGTGAATATAATATAATGAATATGATATAATAACATAAACCCGGCCGATGCCCTTAGTTTATTTTATCTGTGAGGTAAAAAAAAAAAAATTAAGCACGCCGTCCTTCGGATGGGACGTTAAGCGGTGGTCCCGTGCCTGTATGATCCCTGCCCTAGGTGAATACAAACTTAGGGTAAGCAAAATTCCCAGAGTAGAGTCGGGCTCATGTCCACTAGAGTGATGAAGAAGCTCTCTCGGCGATATGAACTTGTAGAATAATAACTAATAACAAAAAACATATGATCCTATTTTTATATAAAACAAAAAACATTAGTCAAAAACGATTCTGAAAACAGCTGACACTTTGGCGCCAAATTCTCACTGAGAAGCACTCATGAATTGAAAAAGTATTTTCTACTAAAATGGCGAAACAATGCTGAGCAAAATATTTTAATCTCTACCTACAGAAAAAATTTAAATTTATGGATTAATCACTGTCCACTTTTTGACTATTATTTTTCAATGAATAATCTTTCAATTAATTATTTTTCGGCTGAGAAAATACAATCAGATATATGAATGCGGTGATTCGATCTATCGATTTCATTAGTTAGGGGTGGTCAGGGCTAAGCCGTGGTTCCAACATTTTGGGGGCGTGCTCGGTGGGTCAGAATGCGTTGGTGGTACCGTCATCAACACGCTCTCTCTAAGCAGACTGCGGCCAGGCCGCGCGATCTCCTCATATTAGCCATGTCTCTAAGATGATTTTATATTTTGTTAATTACAACATCCATGGCCCCGGGAGGGAGTTCTATTTACGAAATAAAACTCTCTCCCGAACGGGATTCGAACCCGCAAACCATCGCGAGACCATGCGACCAAAGGCCTACGCTCTAGCCCGCACGGCCACCATGGCCCCCACACAGATGTAAAGGCATGCTTTTCTCACTGAAGACATATCCTCATAACTTAGCGTAAAGACACTTAAAGTAAAAATCATGTTGTACCTGCGTTCTGTAGACAATAGAGCTGAACAGTGGCTTCACCCAACCGCTTTGTTTGCTCTCATCGTAGTTGACAATGCGAACATTCTTGATCTCAAGCGGAGATATGCCAGGCTCACCGCGCGGTCGTGACGCTCTCCGAACCCGAGTTAGAACCGGCTCTTCCATATCATCATCTTCTTCATCCACTTGACTGTAATAGGCCTCTCGCTTTTCTCGCATTTCATACACCTAAAATAATAATAATATATCAGAAAGTATTATATATGTATTTTATTTTTTTCATACCACTTATACATTCTATGATGTCATGCAGTACGAAAAAAACCTTTACAATAGTAGCTTGGCCAGAGAACAACAAGTAAGGATTTCTATAAAATACACTCTTCGCCTTCGAGAAACTGACCTAGCTGGAGGGGGAACCTTAGAATGTGTGACCTAATTCTATCTGACCTGTGGTGTCTCCAGGTAGTAGTGTGTCTTGTTGTGGGCCAGACAGGAGCGGGCTGGAGGCTGGATGAAGCCCAGAGGTAGTGTGAATAGAATCCAACAGAGCAGTGACAGCAACAGCAGTGTCTTCCCTTTCTGCCATCTGCAACAACATACAGTATGTTTTGAGGCTTCAACTGTTGTTGAGCAACACATTTAGGTTTAACTCGCAACACTCAACGACATTTCAACACTGAGGAAGAACTTAGAAGCAGTGTGATTGCATACTATGCTCAAGATTGCGAAAGCACTGGGGGGCAGAAAAAACCTTGAACTTACCTTTTGAATGGGACCGAGCCAGTACAATTTCAGGTACTCGTTAAAGTTCCCTACCCTAGGTAAATAGACCAGGATAGGCAAAATTCAGGACTCCCATAGTAGAGTCGGGCTCATCTCCACCCGAGCGACGAAAGGCGATATGACCTTGTTATTAAAGGCTCGGGCATGAGTCCTAATAACTAACTAACTCTATCTATATAAAAAAAATCTAAAGAATAAAACTTTTTTACAACCACAAAATCAGTGGATATCAATTCAAAGGATTCGACAGGACAAGTTCGAAAATATATATAATTTTTTCTCGTGGGGGGGGGGGGGGGGGGGGCGTTAGTTAGCACAATTTATAATGACGAAACCTGGAGGTTAGCCCAACTTCAAATAAAGACTTTATGGTAGCCAATAATATTTACACAGTTGGGGGGAGGGGGGGGGGGGCGCATTTCTCTCTCTCTTTTTTTTTATGTATGGCATATCATTTCAACGCATATAGACAAAATTCTCATTGTAGAGTCGGGCTCATGTTCACTAGAGAGACGAAGAGCTGGTAGTTGACGTTATGACCGAGTTGAGGGCGGGGCATAAGTCATAATAACTAACAACTAATTTGATAATATCTACCATATTATGGTAGATAGATTATTGATGTAATCAAATCTACCCCCCAAAAAGTCATCATAAGACTAAAGTTTTAACGAATTGTTAATTATGTACAACGTCTCTCAGGAAATAGAGATTAAGTATTTATGATATTCTTCTTCCTCTTCTTCTGGCCGGTCCGAGTTTAACGTCCTCATGCTCTTCAGTAAACAAGTAAGGTCGAATATATTATAAGTCCAGAATATATTATAAGGTTTTTTGGTTGTTAATATATATAAAACCTGTATTAAAAAAAAAATATATATATATATATAGAAGCTCTAAATGGGAGGGAAATAGATAACAACATGGGTTTTAACCTTGTCCTTTATTTCAAATGAATGGAAATAATTTCTGTAGTGTTATTTTTTGAGACGAAATAACAATAAAATATTCAAATATTAATAAGTTTTTTCTTGTGATCTATGGGGAGTCCAACTTTTTTTTGCGTGTGTCCCTAAGCACAAAAATTATGTGATTCAAATCTTAACAAAATCTGAGTATGCTATTTAGTGCGAAGAAGTAAAATGACTATATATTTATACTTTCTTATACCCATAGTATAAGAAAGTATTGTAATCGTCCGAGATCGAGTTTTCAAAGGAATTTCCAGTTTCAAGTTCCCATGAATACGTTTTGATACGGTACAATACAATCCTGTTATGGTCACATCACATAATATGTGATGTGACCATAACAGGATTGTAGTGTACCGTTGTTATCTAATGAATATTTTCTACTTATATTTTATGTTATATTATATTTATATTTTCTATATTATATTTCTTTATCAAGTAGAAAATATTCATTAGATAACATCAAAATACCAAACCCCTGCCTGCCCCCTCTACCCGTTGCTTTACCCCTTGCTGGGGACATCGGCCAAAGATAAGAAGGCTATATCTTAAAGCCTGTTTTTGGAAAACATTAACATCAGGATGTTAATCACAGAACAGAAAAATTGAATAAGAGATTAAACTGATTTTTTAAAAATATTTTGTAATGTTAATTAATATTCGAAATTTTACTGAAAAAATAATAAATTTTACAAACAATATTATATGTTTCGTAAACTTCTCTGGGATGTTAGTTACATTGTTGGTTAATTCCGGCATTTCTTCCAGAGGTGTCTCCTTATTCTTTTTTCCGACAATATTTCGGGACTCTTACAAGTCCCTTCTTCTGGTCACTATGAACGTTCATAGTGACCGGAAGAAGGGACTTGTATGAGTCCGGAAATATTGTCGGAAAAAAGAATAAGAATACACCTCTGGAAGAAATGCCGGAATTAACCAACAAACAATTTTATATTCAAATCAATGTAAGTAAATAGCTACAGTGAAAAATTGAATATATAATTATAATTAGAGGAACATATATTGATTATAATAATCCATTAATAAAAAAAGTAGACATTTTTGAAGAAAGAAGAAAATGTTTGACAAGTTAACTAGCTGGTAGGGCATATGTGTAAGGTAGAAGACTGTGACCTACCTGTCAGCTAGACTACCCCAAAAAGGGGCAGACAGAAACTCGACAAAGGGACGAGACCCAATCAAGAAACCACACTGTCCTGGATTCATGCCCATCTGTTTAAAGTAGATCCCCATGAGAGGAAACAACGAGCCAAAGGCCGAGTAGAAGAAGAAATAGAAAGTCTTAACAGTGAGCAACTCCTGGTCAACGGTACCACAGAGCAGTTCGATGATGTCGGAGCGACCGCGGATCTTGTGGGTGGCTTCCTTCGGCTGGGGATACAGTGTTGGATCCACCTCACCCGTGGCTTCTGGGTTGACCACAGGACGAGCCCTTGCCTTTTCAGCCAGGGGGATACTCTCTTGTCGTTCCATCACCGACAGTCTTTCGGAACACAACACCAACCTACTGTTGTCAAATCGATACAACTTCTGGCTCAGGCGTCATGCGCCTTACAATCAATAACCTACTCGTTTACATAGAGGCTAACTAGGTTTAAATCCTTCTACCCTTGAAAATAACCATAGGCATATTTTTTGTAATATTATTATTACATAAGAAAGTTGAATAACTTCGCAAAAACTTTGGACTCAAGGTGGGAAGTTAAATGTTTTTTTTTTACGCAGTATTTTGTCAGATAAAGTCAACTATTTTTCAGGAAAATCAATGTAGAGGTCATGAAGTTTATAAAATTGCACTTACCAACTCCTTTTAATTACTCTGTGTACATATTAATGTTTTGTTTAATATTACGCTGTACAAGAAACCTCCCCCTCCCCCTTTTTTTACTTGTCTTGTTAAAATTGATTCAAACCAAATAGGAAATGACTGAAATTGTTATTTTATAGTTTTTTTCATTTATTATAAGCTTAGTTTAATTGTTGCATTCAACAATTGATTAATTTAATGATTTTTGTCATGCTTTGTATTGATTGGCAACACTGGTCAGTTAAATACGTTTGTGTTTAACGTAGAGACCACGTTAGGAAGTTATTTTCATGAATTTGTTTGCAATGATGTTTTATGTATTCGGTAATTTTCATCTGATGTTATTTACCTTATTAAAAACTGCATATTAGGAAATATTTAAATTTTGTCAGTTGGTACAATTTGTAACGTACATCCAGTAATTGGATAGCGGCATTTAGTACTTCATTCAGTGTTGCAAATACAGAACGAAAATGTCCAAGCAAAAAGACGGAGAATTGAAGAATAAAATAGATCAAGTTGTTGAGAAGTTTTTGGGATTTAGTGAACCTGTTCTTGCTGCCACAGCTTTAACTTGTTTGTATCAAGGCTATGATAAGAAGAAGACAATAGGTGAGTTTCATGGTTTATTTAACTTTTTATTGTGAATTTATGTATTACTGTGTATTAGTTTTGTATCCAATTCTGTCTTCGTTCCTTTTGGGAAGAGACTAAAATCAAGTATACAATTAGAAGGAGCTAATGCTTCATAATCGTTGAGCTCTTTTCAATTATGTGTCACTTGCATTCGAACCTTTTGTTTGTAAGTCTATATTATCATCTCGTGTCTATTATTTCAATGTGGTTGATAGACAGACTGAATGATTCTTATCAAACGATGAAGTAGATAAATTAAGTAAAATTATTAAATCGTCGGTTGCGCCGCGAATGTGGGCTTTACCCATTCAGTCATACACAAAAGTCCTTTAATTTTGAAATTGGACTTAAATTGTTAAAACAGGAGGTCGATTTGTCACTTCCTAATTTATTATTGTAATTAGCTGACCTAATGATTGAAGAAATACGGATTTTTTTTTTTTTTTTTTTTCAATGGAATATTTTTGGAAAATATCTATGCAATAACAGGGAAAATGGCTTTTGAGTATTTTATAAACCAAAGGTCTCTGGAAAGTGAAGTTTTGAGGGAGCTTAAACGTAATATGAGCTTATCCTCTTCCCGCTCATGCTTGTGTCGAAGTTAACACATTTTCATGAATTTAAATGTAATGGCCCATTTTTGTTCGTGGATATTGTATTAATTATGCATACTTATATGTTCATAATTATAAATAGTTATAATATGCCATTATAATTATTCAAGTAATATTGTTGAGGTAGATTCCTTTTGTTTGCAGAAAAACTGGGATCCCTTCTGGAAACTGGGAAGGCTGAGGAGCTTGCTGAAAAAGTATTGTCCTTGGAAGCTGATGGAATTAAAGATAGTAATTCAAATTCAAAACTGGCCAGGAAGAGACATCATGATATTGATGATGATGGAGAGGTTAAGAAAATCAAAGCAGACAAAGATGGAGGAAAGAAATCTGAGGTTCTATCGGCCAACGAGGTATTATAATATTTTTTTTATTTCTTTACTATTAGATGTAATATTGTTAAAAGGACCGTGATGGCCGTGCAGGTTAGAGAGTAGGGCTTTGGTTGCATGGTTTCACCACGGTTGCGGGATCGAATCCCGATTTCATAGGTAGAACTCTCTCTCATGGATGTTGTGTAAATAATCAAATAACGCCGTTATAGAGACATGGCTATTATGGATCTTACTATAAGGCAAAATTTGTGGGTTGATCCGGTAGATGCCTCTCAAGGTCAGCCACGTCTGAAAAACTTACTAATCGTTCCAGATGAGCAGAAGCTGCATGATATGTACTGTTTTGTTCTGTCAAATTGGTGTTAAGGAAAATTTTAATAATATCAATATGTATTTTTTTTGTGTCATCAAATTTTATTTTATGTAGACATCATTCCTATTGTTAATGCTTTTTTTTTTATTTTTGTTTAGTCCTTATTAATTAGAAATTGTTTTTATTTATGGTTATATGTTGCTGTAAGATAATTCTTTATGAACAGTAAAGTTTTACATTCATTCATATTGTATATAGATTGAAAATAAACAAATTAAGATATACAATTTAATTTTCCAGATTAAAAACATGATGGCAAATGCCCAGAAGATGATCGAAGAAAGGAAGAAGTCGCTGATGGCTATAAAAGGTAGTGTCCCAGGAGGTGGCGGGGGCGGTGCTCCTCCGAGTCAGGGGGCCAAACCAGCCGCCCCTGTGGTCCAGGCTGCTCCTCCAGTACTGAAGCCTCCTCCTGCCAAGACAGTCCCCTCCTCTGCTGCTCCCTCCGCTCCAGCCAACTCCGGACAGAAGGGTGTCGATGATAAGGCTAAGAAGATAGCCCTGCTTCAGGTTTATATAATTAATAATTCTTCTATTTCATAGTAACGAAGATTTTGACAGGTTGCGATCTACCATAAAAATTTTATTATGTTAGTTTATATTATGTTAGTAGCTACTGATTAACTAACCGTTTCTCCAGGAATGCGAATGATGTCTGTTTATGAACGGATTTAAACACATTTTGTCGCTTCACAAATGATTGAACTGGCAAACTTGTTATTTTTATACTAATATGTAGCTGCCTATATTTCCTTATAATAGATAGATAATTTTTATTATACATAAAATGTACATTATATTTACAAAAGTGTACAAAATAAAGTAATATATTATCTTTTAATAATAACTGCTAACAATAAGTCACTAAATTAGTATCTTATTGTTTCGCATGTTCTGTATTTGAACCGGTCTTATAAGGATGCTCCATATGAAAATTCATGAAAATCCGATCAATCAGGCTAGGCAGGGCCAACAGATGCCGGTCGTGTGGCGACACTGGGCAAGTACACATAAATACCAAACCAAGGTGGATAGCATAAATAACCTTCAAAAAATACCAGGATATTAAATACCTGATCAATAGTGCCCGGATTTCATGCAGTCAAAAAATTGAAAAATTAATGATTCCAAGCAAGCCAATAAAATGCAATTGCATGGGAATTCGAGCTCTACTGATCAACTTTTTTTTTTATCTTAACTAATAAAATGCAATTGCATAAGAATCCAGCCTCTACTCATCATCATCATCATCATAGGTGCTACAGCCCGTCAAGAGCCTTGGCTTTCTCCAAACCGTCTTGCGTCTCTGTTCACGGTCTCCAGCCATCTTCTTCTGGATCGTCCCACTCTTCTCCTTCTCTCCGATGTCACATTCACGAGTTTCCTTCGAATAAGGTCCTCGTCCGTCCGTCTTATGTGTCCAACCCAACGTAGTCGGGCAACTCTAATCCAGTGCCACAATTTTGGCTCGCAATAGAGAGCGTACAACTCTTGGTTGTATCGGATGCGCCAAACGGCCTCCTCCTGGGTGGGGCCGAAGATGTCAAGACGCCTATCATCCGCCACGGTGAGGATCCACGTCTCCAATCCGTATGTCAGTCTGGCCTCACAAGCGTCTTGTACAGCAGCACTTTCGTGTCCCGGGGGAGCAGCCTGCATTTAAATTGTGACTGGAGGCCATAGTAACTCCGGCTGGTCGCCAGTATCCGCCGGCTCACCTCTGCGGCCACATCGTTGGCACGGTCTATATATGAGTCCAGGTAGACAAAGCCCTTTACCGTCTCGAATGAATCCGGGCTCTACTGATCAACTTTTTTTTTTATCTTAACACGTTCACTTTGGTGTATTTGTGAGGTCTCGTAATAACTATCCTACTGGTGGTGGTGGTGTAGGAAGGTTGAGTGAGTAACGCTGACGCCCCCCAGTGGTCTCTCTCTCTCTAGAAGGCCCTGATTTTATCCACGGAGAATGTCCTATTATTGATATGTTATGTTTTTTGTGTTAGGCTCAGATAAAGAACAAGCTGGGTAGCGGTGTGCTGGGCGGTGCTGGTGGAGGTGGAGGGGGCCTGGATGGGACCCCCCTCGCCATGGACAAACCGACCCCCCTCATTCTGGACAGTGAGGGACGCACCGTAGACAGCACAGGCCGGGAGGTCCAACTCACCCATGTCGTCCCCACCCTTAAGGTCAGTACACTTTCTATAGATATATTTGCCAAATAAATTTTCCTAAGTGCGCATGGGACTGACATTATTTTTAAGGATCGTACCAATTAATGGCGCCAAATATACAAATAGTTACTGCGCTTCCTCCTAAGGGTATAATCATTAATAAAAGTTCTGTTATTATAATTTGTTTTGTGAAATTGAATGTTTCAAAAATTTGTTTAACCAAAAGTAATTATTTAGAAATCCGCCAAAGAAGTCGTGCCGTCGCAGTTATATTTTTACTTGACATAAAAAAGTAAAGTGACACAAAAAGCTACTTTTTAACGATTCTTCTTCGTCTACATTGACGGACCTACAGCCCTAACGGCTGAACCGATTTTGCTCGAGTTGTTTTCAGACCTTCAATGTACAAATCAGATGTGCATTTCGATACTTTTCTCGGAATCTGATCAAAGGAAGCTTATCCATTGATGGAAATGTAAACAAGACCAAGCCTTCAAAAATGCTGTAGTAATGCATAGCAAAAGAGGTTTGTTCCAAAAATAAATGTAATTTTTATTATTTGAACCGTACACGATTTCTTATCCAATTATTTTTCGGATGTATGGTACAGAATGAGCCTTGAGTTGATATTTGATAAATAGATACCTAGCAATAGGCTGTTGAAGCCGCCATATAAGGCAGAACATCTCTCACGTCGGCTTTCCTTTTTATTTCACTATTGTATGTTTCCTGGCTTCTGTTGAAGACAGAAACAATTCCTGATGTACTAAGGACGAAGGACCGCCTCAAAAAACGTACTTTATCCAAACCAACAGAAGCAGAAAAAGCCAATCGACTGTTTGTGCTCAACCTCAATATTTTACTTATATATTGGTTTCTGAATTCTCATAGTAAATTGTGTGTCGATACATAGTATATTGGTTTCTGAATTCTCATAGTAAATTGTGTGTCGATACATTCATTACATCGGCAGTTTTTAGGGTTTTGTGTTAAGCCTCCCCCCTAATATCCCCCTTCCCTTGGTGTCTTCTTCAATCAATTGGTGTCTTCTTCAGAGAGTTTTGGATACACATATAAAATTTTGTGTCGATACATTAATTCTATCGGGGAGTTATCGTGTTGATAGACAGACTTTTTCCATTTTCGGAATCAGGAGGTCGGAAATTCCGTTGAAAACTGAGCCTCGAATTTCTGACCGATTACATAACTTGCCCTATATTTGTGTATATAAAGAGGCCGAATAGTAAGAACTATACATAGAACTAGCTGGAGCGGAGCTTTGCTACGGTGTTCATGAGCTGAAGTGTAGAAGATCTGTAGAGACCCCGCTGGTGGCACCACTTTGATATTACCACTTTCTCTGTGTAGTTTTCATCTTCAACAGAGTTGTTTTTGTGGTAATTTACATATGTTTTCACGGTGTAGGTGTACTTATTGAAAATCACAGATACTTGAACAAACTAAGACGTTAAGCTGTTTCTTATAAGAAGCAATTGCAGAACTTACTGAAAACATTCGAAAATGGTGTTTGGCTCGTTATTGTGTTATACTACTCCTTAGATCTCATCAACTAACCATTCAGAAATACGAGGTTTAGTTTAAAATATATATATATTAAAAAGTATATTCTGGTGTATTTTGTTTTTAAATCTATCGAAAATGGTACATTTTAGGCAAATATTCGAGCGAAGAAAAGAGAAGAATTCAAGGCGCAACTGCAAGAGAAACCTGCCGAAGAAAGTGGGGAAGCCAAATTCTTCGATCATCGGATCTCGGCGCGTCCCACCGTCAGGAACAGGAAGAGTCTCAGGTTCCATGAGCCGGGCAAGTTTCAGCAGATGGCCGACAGGATGCGGATGAAGGTAATTTGTAATTTTTTATTACTTGTCAGTTTTGTTTTAGCGAAATTAGAATGAGATGGATGAATATCAACACTTAAATGGTGGTGTTTCAACCATTTTGAATCATAATTTCCGAAAGTTACTAAATACAGGCCAATGTCCGGCCCTTACAGAATATGTCATTTTTATTTTTTCGCTGAGTCAGATGGAAGTGACGCTGGTCGAGTTTCATTGTTGATTAAGGTGAAATTAATCTCAAATATGTTAGAAACAAGGACTAAATCGGCATAAGCTCCGATGTTTTGGTATCTATAAAATAACACTCCTAACGACACACCGAAAATAATACACAAATCGAAATGGAATGCAGTTCGAACTTTTTTGCATGTTTTCAGGAGTGGAGTGGTCTTTTATACATCTCTCAAAATGTGAGCTTGGTTTTTTTTTTATTGCAAAACAAAATCATAATTCTTCTACCCCATTTTTTATTCATTTATTCTACAATCTGTTGAAAAAACAATAAGCAGAAGTGTTGACATGAGAATAAATGATAAAATAATAAGTAATATTTTATATTTAAAATAAATAATAAGTGAGAAGCAATAAAGAATTTGTGAAAAATATATACAAAAAACAAAATATAAAAAAAAAAATACTATAAAAATAAAATAATAATTAATAAAAAATATATACAAATTAAATATTAATAATATGTTCATGTTGGGGTTCACCTAAGCCCTCACACGCCAAAAGAATTCAAGCCATTCAAAACAAAATCCTCCGAACAATCACACAATGCCCATACTACGTATCAAACATGACATTACATCATGACCTGAACATATCATTCTTACCCGAAGTTAGACAACAATTATATACAAATTTGCACAAGTTCCCGACACATCCAAACACACTGGTGGAAGCCATGTCGGTCCGGTCCTTGCCGGGCGGGCCTCCTCGGCGACTGAATCGTCTTTGGCCGCGTGACCTCCTGCCTGAGGAGGACCCCTGAGGAGGCGTTGGTGTTGACCAGCCGTCTCATCAAGAGATTCAAGTGGTGATTCTGTTTTTCTTTTCTCATATTTCCTAGTTGTGATGTAGTTCATAGTTGGAAATTAAATAATAAAGGTGAGAAAAAAAATAAAAATAATAGTAAATTAATAATATAAAATTAAATACAAGAAACTCGATGAGGACAGCACCAGTAGGACTCGGGCACACTGCCATCCAACTAGTGGAGATGGGGGAGGCCGCGGGAGACCAGCGCTGTCCCTCCCACCACTCTGCCCAACCGCCACTGTCCAGCAGTGGAGGAAGACCAGGAGGCGGGCGTCGAAAGGACTGAAAGGTTAGGGGAGAATATGGTCATCTCCAAGCACTCCCTTGAAATATGGAGCAGAAAAATATATATATATTAAAGTAGGTCGCGAGGCCAACTCCCCCATTATTTACTTTTATTTAACTGAAATCGTATATTGTAAAATGTATTTGATTCTCAGGCTCAGCTTCAAAAACTTCAAGGAGAGATATCGCAAATAGCCAAAAAGACAGGGATCACCTCAGCGACAAAGCTGGCCCAGATTGCTCCCAAAATGGAGGAGGCCTCGATGGAGATACCAGCCGTCGAGTGGTGGGACTCTGTCATACTCGAGAAGGAAACGTGAGATCCTTTTGTTCTTTACATCACTCTAAAGTCTTCTACTGCATTCATTCCTTTCACGGTTCTCAATCATGTTCATTATTTGCAGGTATGGTGAGCAAAGTGAAGAACCAAAGTTGAAAGTTGAATCCATCACACATTTAATAGAACATCCTATACAAATGAAAGCGCCCAGTAAGTAAACATGGCTGACCACTTCAAGATGTATCTCACATCCAGTTATATTATTGTACAGGAAATTATATACTTGTACAACCCTCAAGCTACAGCAAAGCACTATAAACTCGATATGTTTGGATAATCTACAAATCAATACAACAAGCAAATGTGCTAATAGAGAGATAATGGCAATGTCAAAATGTCAAGAGGGGAGAAATCATCCAATGGTGATACTTCCTAGTCACGGATTTACTCTCATTTGTAACTAATCACTGTCACTGCTGCTGCTAAGGAGGTCTCTAGGCCATTGACGTTTAAGCCGTCGTTGAGGAAGTATGACAGAATAGAGGACACGGACTAGAGGATTATTGTGGGAACTAAGAAGGGAATATAATTTTATATACTTGGATTTAGCGACTTCGGTGACAAAAGGTACTTTAAGGTCAGTGTGAAGAGTTTTGTTAGAGACGTAATAAGGAGCATTGGCTATTTTACAAAGGATTTTGGATTGAAAGGATTGGATGTGCTGGAGATTGGAAGCCTTGGCAGAACCCCAGAGTTCAAGTCCGTAAGTCCACATAGGTTTGAGTACTGCGTTGTATATGTCATTTTGTTTTCAAAGTTAATTTGGATCTTTTGTCTAGTAGTCTTAGTAAAAGTTTATAACGTCTGTTCATTTCTTGTCTTTTCAGTCTATCGTGTGATTCCAAGTTGGTCGGTTGTCGAGTATGATGCCTAGATAGCGGACTTCGTTTTTTTTAAAGGGATGGGATTTTTGTTAAGGTTCACTGGAGGGCAAGTATATATTCGACGAAGGGTGAAGCTGATGTGAACTGATTTCTGAGAATCTACTTATTCTGTTTTTATGAAAATACATATACAGATCGTACCGTTTTTTCAATTATTATTATTTCCAATAACAGTGGCATTGCCGATCATCTGATCTGAGCTTTCCTGCTTCTTATCATAAATGTTATCTGTATTTGTCTAAGAATTTATTTTTATATTTTATTTTCAGCTCTACCTGTGAAACCTGCTTATATGCCAGTATTTCTTACCAAAAAAGAAAGAAAAAAGCTTAGAAGACAGAATAGGCGAGAGACATGGAAAGAGGAACAAGAAAAAATACGATTGGGTCTCATTGCTCCTCCTGAACCAAAGGTTAGTTTTTGAAATAATATGTGAACATGTTGTTGCTGGAAAAAAAATATATATAAAAAAGGAAAATGTTTATGTTTGTTCAATTTTTAAAGTATAGACAAGATAAAGGGATCATAAGGCGGATTCATTTTAATATTGAATTTCGAAAGAAAGTTTCCTCTTATTACTTCCAGCTATACGAAGTATAGGGTTCCAGCTATACGAAGTATAGGGGAAGTTATGTAATAGGCAAGCAATTCGATGTTGAGTTTTCACCGAAATTTCATATTTTCCGGGCCTCTGATTCTCGAAATGAAAAAAAGAAGTCGTGTCTGAAAACACAATAGCTCCCGCCAGAATGAATATATCGACATGAAATTTTAATCATGTCTCCAGAACCCTCTAAGGACGACACCTATTGGTTATGAGCCAAAGCGGCCAACGAGAAGAGGGGAGGGCTTAATACATAAACCACAAACAATTACTGCCATTATAATGAATGTATTCACAAGAAATTCTGTATGTAAATTTAAAACCCCAAAAAGACTACACCTAATAATCTATCGCGGAATCAGCTGAAGGGGAGGGGGCTCAACTCAAAACTCCCAATAATTGCCGATGTAATGAATATATCCCGTGAAATTGTATATTTAAATTCGAAACTTTGTACGTAAGGTTACCAAGTTTAAGTAATCGTTATTAAACTGTTATATTTGGCTTTAAAAATGTTCCCTATACACTTTTTTTGTAAAACATTTCTCCCGTCTTGTGTATGTAACAAATATATTTAAAAAAAGTTGTCGGTGAATCGCATGCTACGTACTTCCCCAAAACGAATTAATCAATTCCGTTTTTGAACTCCCTCCAAAGCCAATCGTCTGTTTGGGTCAAAACTCAATATTTGACTTGCATAACACCTTCTGAATCTTTCTACTAAACTTTGTGTTGACACATTTATTACATCGGGAGTTATTAGAGTTTTAGTGTTAGGTCTCCCCCCAAATCACCCCTCCCCATAGACCGATTTCGCGGAAAATGAATAAGTGCTGTTCATATGGGGTTTTGAATTTAAATGTAAAATTTCATGTCGATATATTTATTAAATCGGCCGTTAGAGATTTGTGCCTTCCCCATAGTCTCCTCCTTCCCTGGGCTCGATTTGTCTGAAAGTCTTGGTTTTGTCCTTAGAGGGTTCTGGATATATATATAATTTTGTGTCGATCCATTCATTCTCTCGGGAGATATCCTATTCACAAACATACATACAGGCAGGATTTTTTTCTTAATTTCGGAATCAGGAGGTCGGCAAACTTGAAATTCCATTGAAAACTGCGCATCGAATTTCTGCATAACTTTCCCTATACTTCATTCGTCCATCTCAAGTTTATTCATTAGTTTCTTAGCTAGATTGTAGAGTCAACATCTAATAGGTTCTAATGCACATTATCTAAAATCATATGATAGCTATATAATGCTTCCTATCCAACAAGTATTGGTGTTCCCTTATGTACCCACAAGTGTTCATTCAGTTGATACTTTACTCAAATTTACCACTGTTTCCATGATCAGCTCCGTATTTCGAACCTGATGCGAGCCCTGGGTACTGAAGCGGTGCAGGACCCGACCAAGATGGAAGCCCACGTGAAAGCCCAGATGGCGAAGAGAGCCAAGGCCCATGAGGAGGCCAATGCGGCCCGTCGTCTGACCCTGGAGCAGAGGCGCGAGAAGCGACGGAGGAAGATCAGTGAGGACACCACCTTCGGGGTCCATGTCTCTGTATTCAGGTAATTAGTCATTCTCTCTCTGTTGATTATCACCTCTTCCTTCCCATCAATGTTCACTCAACACTTTGATACTGACTGACAGATTCACCCGGAGTTGCCCGCAAGTAACTTCGTCTTTTATATACTTAGTTACAGTCAATAATAGTAGAACAGTTTTTTTATCAAATGTATCTTCCATGAATCTTTATTTTATCGCCGCCATTTTGGGCATTATCAATAATGAAGTCTGGAATAATGTACTTGCTATCAGAACCCTCTATTTGATGCCTCACTCGCTTAAGTGTAAACATTTATGTACATTTTTGTTTTTCAATTGCGTGCAATTTTTGTATAAAAATCTGTGGAAAGTATTTCTTAAATCTTAAATTCTCAGTTCTTTTTGTTATAACTACCATTCTGTATTCTCCGTCTCAATTTGTACTCTTTGGTTATTATTATAATACATATATATATATTTTTCATTTTTGGATACAAAAGGTCGGAAAACCTTAAATTTAATTAAAAACTCATGTCCAACATAGTGACGATAGTGCGCTCAGGTAGTAGGCGATATGACTTCGTAATATTAACTGTATGTATTCATCCAAATTTTGTACACTCCGACGACACTTGATACAAACAATTTCAACTTTCTGGATTTTTTGCGTGACATATCTGTATATTCCACCGTACTCGTGTAGATGACTTTCGCACTTTATATCCCTGCAGATGACAGATAATGAGGTCAGCAACTAAGGCAATCTTGCTATTGCTCTTCATATCGGTCATTCTTCTTCAGTAATATTTAACTCTGCAAAGGTTTTCAGAAAGTATTTCCATTTTTTGTTGGATTTTTCGCGGGATCTATAGTATGACAGAATCTTATATGTAAATTTTCTGATTTACAGACCAAATGGTCGTACCTCAGAATTAGATCAATGTGTGTATGTGACGTTTGACTTCTGTGTATATGTATTGATAATAATTTTGTTTTTTTTCAGGGTGAAAGATCTAACGAATATGTCTAAAAAGTTTAAAGTTGAAATGAACTGTAAACAATTGTTTATGACAGGAGCTGTGATTATGTACAAAGACTGTAATGTTATCATAGTAGAAGGAGGACCTAAACAACAAAGCAAATTTCACAGGTAAACTATTATGTTTCTAAATCAATTAATTTATTATTATGTATACTTTATTATTATAATTTATTATTATGTATACTTAAATTTTTTTTTTATGCTTGGTATTTTCAATTCGTGTTGATATTTTATTTGTCTGTAGGTTAATGGTGAACCGGATTAAATGGGAAGAAGACACGGTGAAGGATGGCGAAGGAAAGGAATCACCAAACAGTTGTGTCCTCGTCTGGGAGGCAAGTTCTTCTTGATATTCCGGGTTCTACTGGCAATAGGATTTTGAAAGAACAATTGTTGGAAAGTTTGTGACCTACCCGGTCATATGACATATGAATCATTCGAAAGCTTCTTTTAATTTTAAGGGCTTGCAGCAACAGGAAGGGTTTTGTTTGTTCATTATTTGCTAATTATGGTGAGTATAGTTAGTTATTGTGACTCATGCCCAGGCTTTAATAACGAGGTCATATCGCCTACTATCTCAGCGTTCTTTCGTCGCTCTGATGGACATGAGCCAGTCCTACTGTGGGGACTCCTAAATATCGCGTACACTGGTTCATTCACCTAGGGTAGGTTTATTTTACGAGTACCTGACATTGTGCAGACTCGGTACCATCGCCTAACATCCGAAGGAGGGTGTGCTCAAGGTTTTTTTCACTTTTCAGATAAAAAAAAACCTAAGGGCCTCTTGAGCTCAGACGACAAGCATGCTACCTCTGAGCAACCGGCGCTCTCTATTCCATTTCATAACGGTTTTTAAAAAATTGGAAAAAGATGTTGCGAACCGAGAAAAGTTAGTTATTATGACTCATGCCCGGGCTTTAACTACGAGGTCATATCGCCTACTACCAGAGTGCTCTTTCGTTACTCTGGTGGACATGAGCCCGACTCTACTGTGGGAGTCCCAAATGTTGCCTACCCTAAATTTTTATTCACTTAGGGCAGGGGTCTTTAACGAGTACCTGACATCGTACAGTCTCGGGACCATCGCTTAACGTCCCATCCGAAGGACGGCGTGCTTAAGTTAATTTTACATCCCAGATAAAATAAACTAAGGGGCTTCGGCCGGGTTCGAACCGAGAAGATGTTTCTTTTTGAACAATTTAGAAATTACTTTACTATCCTTGCCATTGAATATTTAAAGTTAGTAGGTGTGGACCTGGACCGCGCTTGGATCCCGTCAGGAGGGTATGTCACTAGCTTTCCAACGAGCCATTTGTTTAAATCCTACGATGCGTGTTTTAAACACGTAGCTCACAGTGTACTTCTTACGTTCATCACTACAGAACTACCACTCTTTATGTATGATCTTGTAGGGGGAAATGGCTTATTGTTGTGCACTGTGGATTAGAGTTCCCCTCGGATAATGTGGGATGTACCCTGTACCCCGGGTCCAGGGTGGACCTGATGTACAGAGCTGGGCTGTTGTCTAGCACTGAGCCTGAAGTTGTTCATCTCGCATCTTCATTTCTTAAGCAATCGCTAGATAAGTCCCTGTTATATGGCCTCCTACCGGACTGCCTCTCCTATCTGCATAGTTGTATGGACAACAATATATGTTAAGAATAGAGAAGTAACTAACGTATTTACTATGAGTGAAGTAAATATCAGACAAACTTATATTTCACTCGAGAAAAAAAATGTATTTAAACTTCACACTGGACATTGCAAGAGATATGGACCCAAGGGGCAACCCAATGATTAATTTATTTCATGATTGTTCATTACTTCCTCAACTATACGAAGTATAGGGGAAGTTATGCAATCGGTCTGAAATTCAATGCGGAGTTTTCACTGGAATTTCATGTTTTTTCAACCCCTGTTTGCAAAAATTAAAAAAAGAAATGTCTGTCTATATGTGAACACAATAACTCCCGATAGAATGAATGAATTGAGACGAAATTTTATACATCTAAGGACGACACCATTTTGATTTTCAGTCAAATTGGCCAAAGGAAAGAGGGAGTTAGGCATAGGCTTAACACAAAAACTGTAATAACTGCCGTTGTAATGATATATGAACACAAAATTACGTATGTAAATTCAAAACCCCATAATGATGACACCTATGAATTTTTAGTGAAATTAACTGAACGGAAGGGGGGCTCAACTCAAAAACCCCAATCAATGTGAAATTTTATATCTAAATTCAAAACCCCATAAAGAAAAAACCTATTAATTTCCCGCGAAATCGGCAGGAGGGTTAGATGGAGATCAGAGGACTTCATTCAAAAACCTTCTGATATATGGATTCAGAAGTCCCTATGTAAGTCAACTACTGATTTTTAGTCCAAACGGTCGATTGGTTTTAGAGGGAGAGCGACAACTTATTTAAAATTCCTTCTGGGGAAGTATATTGTTGATTACTCACCAACGACTTTTTCTATTTGTTTCAATTTGTGTAAGTTGCTGGTATAGAAAAAAAAATAAGATTCTATAATATTATTATTAATGTGTTTATTTTAGGGTATGACTCCTCAGCGACATTTTGGCGAAATGAAGTTCAAAGTATGCGCTACAGAGAAGTTGGCTCGAGAACAGCTGCGGAAACACGGGGTGGAGCACTACTGGGACCTGGCTTACAGTGGCACTGTCCTAGAGCAGGAGGAGAAATAGCCACTCCCTCTCCTCTCTGTGGATAACAACCTTTATTTAAATTGTAGTACTTGTAAATTCGAAATATATATTTATATATAATAGAGGATCCTTTATACATTTTCTTTTCAATATTTTAATTGTAATAATTTGTCTCAAAAACTTTAAACTGTATAAAAATTACATTTTTATTTACCTATTAACATTTTCATAATAAAAACGAAACAAGTAAAAACTATAAATAAGAACTGTGACATGTGTTTTTATTTATTTTTAATTTTTTAATGCTATATAAAAGTCATGTGAACAGACTAAAAGATGATATTGATCTGTTTTCGATGAATAAATGAAACAAACTTATTTTTTTTAAATTTGTCTATTCCCCAAAACAATGTATACATAAACTGTCAGGTTATCAACTTTCGTCAGTTTTTCTTAAATTAATTTTATTGCAAGTGCTAGATTTCCTCCTTCATAATCTTGATTTTTATGTATTTTTTTAAAATTTATTTTATCTTCTATTTATTTAGATACATTTATTTTCGTATGAGTTCTTCATAATGAAGCTGTTAATTTAGTTATTTTTGTATTATTATTTTATTTACTTCATCATTATTTATTTTATTGTATTTTCTTATTTATTTTTCTTTAATTTTTTTGGGCCTTATGTTCTATGCATATTAGCCATGTTCACTGTGTTATCATCTAATTATTTACGACATCCATGGCCCCGGGAGGGAGTTCTATCTACGAAATAAAACTCACTCCCGGACGTGATTCGAACCCGCAAACCGTGGTGAGACTATCCGACCAAAGCCCTACGCTCTAGCCCGCACGGCTCCCGAATTTTCTTATTTAGTTATATTCATTTTGTTCTTGTTTCTATCCACTGTAGCACTTTTATCTCATTACTGATATGTTATTTTATTTGTATTTGTTGCTCTGTTCTGTGACTTTCATGTATTTATTCTTAGGGAGCCTCGGTCCCAGAATAAAATGTATTTTCATTCATTCTGTTTCGGCGTTACACTATCGTCAGGTTTAGTTATAAAGTGAGACTTAGTTTATAACTAAAACTGACAATGGTGAAATGCTCAAACCTGTAGTTTATGTATACATTTATTTTGTGGATTAGACAGTATTTGTAAAAAAAAAAAAAGGTCATTTAATTTATTATCTATATCATTTTATTTATTATAAATTTCCACAATATGTTCGCGTTTCTCAACTTTAAATGTTCCTGATGAACAGCTAATTAAGCGGTATTATTAAATTACATTTGATTAAATTACACTCAGTATAAAATAAACGGTAAACAAACATTTTTGAGCTATAAAGATTTCAAATATGTGCAGTAGAAAATGTAATGAATTGAAGAATTTTTAGTGTGAAAAACAACAATGTTCATCATAGCTCGAACGTATAGAGGGTCAGGATCTATTTAATCTAATTTATCAATGTAATGATTGTATCGACATTGAGGATTCAGAAGGCCCTCATCAAGACACGTATTGATTGTCAGCCAAATCGATCGGTTGGTTTAAGAGAGAGAGAGTGAGAGTACAAACTTCCAAAAAATCAATTCGCATTCGGGAAATTGCCAATATTTCGCCGACCAACTTTTTTTTTTTTTTTTGTAAGGGTGTAGTACAGTCCACCTCATAAGAAACACTTAAGCTATACTACATATGTGACCTTGTAGCTGTTTAGGGATTGGAAAATGAATAAAAATGACTAGAATTCGTATTTTATTTGTCGATTTCTAAACATTAGAAAGGACAACACATATTTTCAATACATATTTTCTCGTTTTCTTTCTACGTTGGCCGGTGGAAAATAAAATGAGCTAACTTCTGGAGTGTTGCATATTTCTCCTGTTGAAATTCCCGAAGTTCTTGTGTAAAATGAATCTCTCTTTTGGCAGTATGGGAACACATCCAGTCGCCACTTTTCAAAACATAGTCAGTTGTTTGTGCGTACAGTTTGGTCACTTTCAGTATACAACGATTGTACAGTAATAGATTCATTTCAGTTAATTTATTTACATTTTTGAACATTCTATCTATGCCATAATAATATATATTTCTCTGAAATTTTCTTAAAAAAAAGTTGTACAATCGAGTATCTACATTGTTTATTTTTTTAATTATGGATTCATCTTCTACTGTTAGTTGGACCTTTTTGACGTTGTATCTTGCATTGAGAGTAAAAAAAGTTACTTCTGATAAATCCCAATTCAACAAATCCGCCAAAAGTACTAAAGATGCTTCCATATATTCCGATATCATAACAAGATCAAATTGAGATTCAATTTGTTGTATAAATTGTTCAATTTTTCCTTCTGAATTAAAGTCTTCCTCTGCAAGTCCTAAATCAAATGACATTTGATTTACTCCTATTCTTCCAGCATATCGTTTTTGAACCATACGTTCAATAGCTGATGTGTTTCGAATCGCTTCAGTTATGTTTTTCTTTAGTCGGGGTTTATAGCCATAGTATGAATAGAGAGATTCGAATTGTTGAGGTGGCGACCTGAGGATTGTAACGAACACTGTATCATTGTACATCACTTCTTTGAGAGCAGTGTAATTAAATCGTGTATGGTGAGCCATAATATTATATTTATTATTTAAATTTTTTAAACTATTATGAATAAATCTTTTAGCAAAAGGGGCAGGGTGACCAAGGTAATTGTTTCCCGCCCTGAGGGGCAGTATGAAATCTAGGCCTCTTGGATACCCATAGCGCATTAGAATATTTTGAACTGTTGAACTTCCGCATTTGTGGGCCTTCAAGAACATTATATTGGTCTTCTCTTTTCGCACCAGTGGCGCTGTGTAACGTTCTGCATTATGAGAAGGTTCAGCTTCTGAAGTCACTTTCCTAGAACAGACAACAAAGTGGATATTAAGAAATGTTCTTTGTTACTGTTTTTACGATTTTTTAAGGAACACGACTTCTCTTTTCTTTTTTATTGCCAAATTGTTATGTTATTTAATTTTTTTGATAGGTCTTACAAAATGTTTAATTTAAGGGGCCGTTCACAAACTACGTCACGCAATTTTGAGGTATTTTTAACCTCCTCCCTCCCCCTTGTCACATAGGGTCACATTTAATTAAACCCCCCCTAAACGTGACGTCATTTTTTCATGCCCCCCCCCCCCCCATTTAAACTGAAATTTTTTTTTAAAGAAAAGTACTAAATTGTATAAAAATAATAAAACTTCAATTTATCATAAATACAACATACTTTGACGATTTTTTAGCTAACCTCAATTTGTTTATTCCTTTAAAATGATGAACACCTATATAAATATAAAATCACAAAACATTTAATATTGTACAAACTATTCATATATGCAATGGAAATAAAACAAGTTTCGTACCAGTTAGGTTCACATATCTTTCACGTTCAACAATCGTTTTCTTTCTTTAACTTGATTGTTGGAGTACAACCAAACAAGGAAAGTAGAGAACGAAATCGCATGCGCGCGCAGTAATTTATAGGTTACCTTCTGTCGGTAAAACAAATTACTGTTTTGTTGACGCACATCGAAATATAACGTATGTTGAATATATGTACAATATTTTATACATAAAATGTATTTTATTTAAATATGTTATTTTACTTTAATAACATGAATTTATTAAAATACTAACGTTAAAAAAATTTGCATGAAATCAATTTGTAGAAAATTGTCTACGCCCTTATTTTAAAGTGTAATAATAAACGTGACGTCATTTTTTTTTTTTGTTTAGTCCCCCCCTCCGCACCGTCACAATCATCACATAAGTTATAAACCCCCCCCACCCCCCCCTAGGCGTGTGACGCATTTGTGAACAACCCATAAGACAATTGTCGATTTTCATGTTGTACTTACTGGCGCCACTTATCTAACCCAGTGCGGGGTTGTCTATAGGTTAGTGCAAGCTATACGATAATTTTGTCGAAACTCCACTCCTTGTCAAACAATAGGAACTACCAGTCCCTTCATATCTCTTAATGAGAATGTTATTTTAATTGGCAATGAGAAAGCGGATAGAGCGGCGAAAGAAGCACACCAACTTTCATAAGTTTGCAGTAGTTTGCAACAGAGATAGTGACTCCCCTCATTTGCAGAATTACTGAGGATGTAAGTGACAACACGCTGAGAATGATCAAGAGAAGTGTCCTGCTCTGGACATCATCTGAGACATGAAGCGAGATAAGACCGCCGGAGTGTGCCTCCTGGCCAGTTCGTCACATCCTCGAAGAGTGTCGGTCTTCTACGGACTTCATGGAGCAGAACAGCTTTCTGAAAGGTTTTTTTATCTGTCAGATAAAAAACCTAAATGTATTTTATCTGACAGGTAAAAAAACCTTGAGCATACTGTTAACTGATGGTCCTGAGCCTGTATGATGTCAGGTATTCGTCAAAACACTCCTATCCTAGGTAGGCAACATTTTGGACTCACACGTTAGAGTCGGGCTCGTGTCTACCAGAGTAGTCTTCCGTCGCTGTACGCGATATGACCTCATATTTAAAGCCCAGGCATGAGTCACAGTAACTAACTTTTCATTATATTTGTCTCTGACAGAGTTCTTCAAACTGCCGGTCCCGAAATAAATACAATGGGTTGTCATTATCAGACAAATTAACAAAAATAACTCTTTTTTTCTTTTATGTCCTCCGTAGATTACTTTTTCAGTTGCGAACTACTTCAGGAGATGTAATGTAGTCGTAATGATGCGTGCTTTTAAGAACTTTTTGATATTAATTTCTAATTGGAAAAATCATGTTTCTACTTTTATAAAAAGTAGTTATAATGACTCATGCCCGGGCTTTAACTACGGGATTATATCACCTACTACCAGAGCGCTCTTTCGTCACTCTGGTAGACATGAGCCCAACTATGGAAGTCCTAAATTTTGCCTTACCTAAATTATTATTCATTCACCTTGGTCATTAACGAGTGCCTGACACGGTACAGGCTCGGGGCCATCGCGTCCCATCCGAAAGACGGCGTGCTTAAGTTTATTTTACCTCCCGGATAAAATAAACTAAAGGCTTCGGCCGGGTTTCGAACCTGCGATCTTGAGTTCAGTTAGCAAACACGCATGCCAAGTAGTTAGTTATAACTCATGCCCGGGCTTTAACTATAAGGTCATATCGCCTCCTACCAGAGCGCTCTTTCGACACTGAAGAGTGGACGTGAGCCCGACTCTACTGTGGGAGTCATAAATTCTGCCTACGTAGGTTTATTCACCTACGGCAGGGCTTTAACAAGTTTCTGACAAGGGACCATCGCTTAACGTCTCATCGAAAAGACGGCGTTCTCAAAGTTTTTTGACTTCCCAGGTAAAACATTTTAGGGCCACGGATTGGTTAAATATTCATCATCATCATCATCATAGGCGCTACAGTCCATCAAGAGCCTTGGCCTCCTTCAGGAAATGTCCACATGCAGCTCTGTCCTGGGCCAGTCTCCACCAAACCGTCTTGCGTCCCTATTCACTGTCTCCAGCCATCTTCTTCTGGGTCGTCCCACTCTTCTCCTACCCTCCAGTGTCACAATCACGAGTTTCCTTGGTAAAGGTCCTTGTCCGTCCGTCTTACGTGTCCAGCCCAACGTAGTCTGGCAACTCTAATCCAGTGCGACAATTTTGGCTCGTTATAGAGTGCGTACAACTCCTGGTTGTATCGGATGCGCCAAACGCCCTCCTTCTGGATGGGGCCGTAGTTCCTGCGGAATATTCCCCTCTCGAAGATGTCAAGGGCTTAAATATTGGATACTACATTTTCTCTTGAATAAAAATTGTTCCGCTTTTTAATTTACGAAAATGATGTTTTTGCCTCTCCCTCCAGTACAACCAAAGTGTAGATGGGGATTACGGTGGGGGGGGGGGGGGGGGGGGGGGGGGGCTTAACTCAATTCTATAATTACTGCCGTTGTAATGAATGTATCGACATAATCATTCATATGTAAATTCAAAACCCCATAAGGACGTCACTTATCAATTCATTCAACGGAAGCAGAAGGAAGGGGGGGGGGGGGGGGCAGACAGAGGGAGGACTCAACATAAAAACGCCAATAACGGCAAATGTAATGAACGTATCGACGTAATAATTCATATTTGAAGTTGAAAACCCAATGAGGACATAACCTGTCACATTTCAGCGATATCGGCTCAAAGGAAGGGGTCTTAATTCAAAAACTGCTGATGAAATGAATTTATCGACACAACATTTAGGATGTGCATAAGTCTGACCTGTGTAAGTCAACTGTTCAATATTAGCGCAAAGAAACGACTGGTTTTGGAGGGGGAGCGAAAAGTTGATTTATTAATTCGTTCTGGGGAAGTACATTTTATTATTTGCAATCTGTCTAATTACAAAGGACTAATTTATTATATTAATTTGTTGAAATAAATACCTTGTTTCATGGTAGGTTACATTTATTAAATATATAATGGCAATGGCTGTAATAATCCCATAAAAAAGTGGAAGGACATTTCGCATTCTCCATACGAAGAGGTTGGACAGACTGACTCAGTACTTGCCGTTATGTTTTATCCTATTGAATGTTGATTTTTAATATCTACAGACATTATGTATAATTATTATTAATATATTTCATTACATCACCGCACGGAGCATTGTTAGAACGCTATCTTTACATGTGGAAAATTATACATGTCTTTTTAGGGTGTCTTCACGGAAGGAGGCCAAGTTATTATTTTATTTTTGACCTTATTTATGGTCAATACATATGAGCCATGACACTAGTCGGTTACGAATTTGACAAGGGGGGAGGAACTAATTATTTTGACGAATGAGGAATAAAATAAAATTGAAATAACAATAAAACTATATCATTTACAGAAATAAAATTGAAAAGAGCGAGTCTTGTTATTTAACAAACAGGGATAAACACAATAAATATTACTTTCAACTCACCTGGTACTATAAATTTTACTTAAAAAATAAATTAAAACACAGTTTGACGCTAATGATTTCAGTTGGGTGATATAATTTTCCAAAGAATCTCCCTCAAGCCTGAAGCACTTAAAAAATTTGTGCCTTTCATAAACGATATTTTTTCTTATCTTGCAATATGCTTCAAATTTCTTAACAATGTCTTCAAAATTATTTTTGTCCTCTGTGGAAAATTTAAACGTATTATACATCTCTTCGCCTTCATCACCTAAAAAATTTAAAAGAATTGCCGCTTTTACTTTTGAGCTTTTGGAAGTTTTTTCCGCGGCTATTAGGTAATTGATCAATTTAGGGTAACATTTTGCTCCAAATTTCCGGAAAAACGTAATTCACGATATGGTTTAAAATCACCCATCTTAACCTTTCTAACACGTTTTATTACATAAACAGTACCACTACGTAACTATTATTTTAACAATACTAGTTTATTGTTCAGGTTTGTTTGCTTTCCCACTTCTGACACCATGTTTTATATCAATTTCTGACCGAGTCTTGTTATTTAACAGAAACAGGGATAAACAGATATCTCTCACCGCTAGATGTCTCTCACCAACACACATCTCCACAATTTGCTAATAGTTTCAGATGAACAGAATATTTTCATGATATTTATTTGTTTATTGTGCCAAGTTTGGAGTTAAGGAAAACTCTGAAAGATCAATGTTTACCTAATTATTGTTTTGTTTCATACTTTTTTGTTAGTATTATACAATAGAACTTCCCCAGCTATACGAAGTATAGAGAAAGTTAGATAATCTGTCAGATATTCGATGTTGAATTTTCAACTGAAATTCATGTTTTCCGACCTCCTGATTTCAAAAACAAAAAACATGTGTCTGTGAACACGATAAAATGGATGTATCGACACGAAATTTTTATGTGTGCATCCAGAACCACCTAAGGACGACATCTATTGATTTTCAGCAAACGGGAAGTGGGGGGATTAGGGGTGAGGTTTAACACAAAACTCTTGTAACTACCGATGTAATGAATGTATAGATTCAAAATGTAGTATGAGGTTTCAGGTATATAAGTCAAATAGAGTCCCACTAATCCGGACACCGATCATCCGGTTAATCCGGACGGGATTAAAAAAAACTAATTAAGATTTAGTAAACTAAAAAATTAATTTAGCGAGCGGTAAATACGAAATTAATTGAAAGAGAGGGTTTGACTACTGACCTTGAGGCGCCTACAAGATCGTACGGCAAAACGACTTCGGTCTTCTTTAAAGCAAAAAAACATTATATTATTAAAAATATTATACTTGTTTTCACTACATACTGTACATTGTTTTATTTTATAGTCCTGTTCAGAATTTAACGTTTACATATTTCGTTTTTAAAATTCTTAATTTTTACATTATAAAATTAATGTACCGTGGTTTGTTTTATACAGTAGCACTGTACAATAAATAAATTTTGAGTTTTAATCACAAAGATGTTTTGTTTTGTTAACCCTATCTCAGTTCGTAGGTCGAAAATTTAGATCTTCATACGTATACATTTTGTAGTATTGAAAATAAAATTAAGCTGAAGGAAAAGGTGTATTTATGAGAAAATAAAAGTCGCTAAAATATTTATCATGGGACTTTCGGTGATCCGGACGGGGTCCGGTCCCATCTAGTCCGGATTAGCGGGACTACTGTATTGAGTTTTAGCCCAAACGGTTCATTGATTTTGGATGGAGAGCAAAGACGTAATTGAATAGTTCGTGTTGGAGAAGTACATAGCCGGTGATTCACCGACAATTTTTTTTTATTTTCTTGTTTTTAGAGTCAGGTTATTAATTTAATTTTAGTATGAAGAAATCACTCCTATTGTATTGTTAACTAATGTTATCTGTTTTCGTTTTTTTTTAGTTTAGTCCTTATTATTCAGAAATTGTTGTATTTATGATTATGTATCGAACTCTTTGCTCTAAATAAACAATAATTATTCATATTTTATTTAATAATCAAAAGTACGGATTGAAAACTAACTCTTATTATTAGTAACTAGTTTCTGAAGAGAGGTGGACTTGAATCCATTATCGTCTAATTGTTTTCTCTTTGGTATGTTCAATATGACTAGATAAAGCTGCTAAGTATACTTTCTTCTTTACAAGAATCCAACTAAGGTTTTCTTGTCATCCCATTCCCATCCAGATAATCCCCCTCGAAGACTGAGGCGGCGCTGGCCGAGAGACCTGCTACTGTAGCAAAAATATTTAGGGAGTACTGGTGATGACCAGCTTCTCCGCGCCGCTCTACTCTGCCTGCACAAACTCCCCCCGCCCCGAAGAAGAAGTCCGAGTCACATCAAGCCGGTAGCGCCGAGGAGACTAACCCGCTTGATGGCTACCCCAGCGGCAGCAGTCCAACGCATGATCGCCGCGACGGCCCTGGCCTCAAAGATGAGCAAGGCCTGCCAGCGGAAGATCAATGACGGAGTTCAACACCTCATCGATCTGCTGGCGGCCTCGAGTTTAAGGCGACTGGAGGCCGAAACCAGAGTCAAGGTCTTATCAGAAGTGCTGGCAACGTTCCAACCGGAGATGATGGCGGAGGCCATAGCCATTAGGCTGGGTGGGCCAAAGGTGCCACCGCCCCTCAAAGGAAACTATCGAGTCAGGACCTGTGCTGAAGCATCCCCAGCCTCCAATACTCAGAAGAACCAAACCCCCGCCAATAACCCAGCAGTACTGGATCAAGTGGAAGTTACCGCCCCTCCCCCCCCTGCACCTAGTGCAGGAGCGGGCGGGGCGAGAACCGGGGCCCACCCCCCCACGGCGACCCTCAAGGCCCCCCCCACCGCCTCCTCCTCCGTGAGCGGCCGAGGGATGGAGGTGGACGGAGTCCCCCTTCCGTCCCCTCCCCCCCCGCCCGCCCTCACGGACGCCGAGTACCCGGTGGCTACAGCGTGGACCACGGTGATGAGGAGGAAGCAGAAGAAGAAGAAGACACCAACCGCCCCATCTGCGGCTGTCCAACCTCCTCCGCAGACAGCTCCACCGCTCAAGACGAAAGCGGACGTCATCAGCCGGCTGAGGATGGAATTGACAGCCGAGGGAGGGAGCCGCCCAAACAAAAATTACAGGGCTGTCGTCACCTTCCAAAAGGAGGGTGACACTAGGAAGCTGGAGGCAGCCCTTGAACAAGTGGACCCGAGTGAGCTCGGGATTAAAATCACTTCGGCCAAACCCGCCAGGAGAGGGGGGCTCCTCCTGCAGATGTCTACCCCGGCCGAGCTTGAGTCACTGTTGGGCGCCCCGGCCTTACAGGCGGCAGGCCTGAGGGCCGAGGAGATTAGCAGAAGAAGACCTAGGGTCGTCATTTTTGACGTCCCTGCCAGCTGGTCGGGGGAGGACCTCTCTAGGAGGCTCGAAGTAACATACAAGGGGATCACCCCAATCTATAGGAAAGGTCCCCCTAAGGGCGGCCCGACCACGAACTGAGTGGCTGAGGCTCCGTCCGATGTCCGGAAGGAACTCATCTCGGCAGGATCAATCACTCTGGGTAAGTGGTACCCATGTAGAGTCGGGGACTGTCTGGACGTAACGAGGTGTAAAAGGTGCCAAGGCTTCGGCCATATCGCCAAATATTGCAAGGGAAAGGAAAGGTGTGCGTGGTGCTCGGCAGAGAACCATAGCGACACCAAGTGTCCGGTTAGAAACACTAAGCCGCCGAAGTGTTGCAATTGCAGCACAGGGAAGTCCGCCGCAAATCACAGTGCAAACTATGATTCCTGCCCGTCGTACATCTGGGCGATAGAGGCCCTGGCCGCTCGCACGGACTATGGCCGGTAGGAGGCGTGACGGTCTTCATGTGTGGCAACACAACATGAATAGGCGCAGAATCGTGGCTGAGGAAGTACGGCACCTGGTGTCCCAGGAGAACATCCAGGTACTTGCTCTACAGGAGCCATATTGCGTTAGAGGCCACGTGGCAGGCCTAGGCACCGGCCACAGGATTATGGTGGGGGCTAGAGACGACCAGCGGCCTATGGCTGCACTGGTTGTGACTGACCCCCAGGTGGATGTGATGGCACTCCACCATCTGTCCACCAGCCATATGGTAGTGGCCTGTGTCAGGCATGCGAACGTGAGCTGCTATGTCATCAGCGGGTACTTCCCCCCTTCTGAGGACATAGAACGACAGTTAGGCCACCTGGATCATATACTTGATGAACTCGAGGGAGGCAATGTTATCATCTTGGCGGATGTTAACTCCTGGTCAGTCGCCTGGGGATCGGCTCGAACCGATCGCAGGGGAAGCAGACTATTGGATGTGATAGCCCGCCATGATCTTCGCATTGTCAACGACCCGGACTCCCCGCCCACATTTCGTGGTGCAATGGGAGAATCCCATATAGATGTCACACTTGTGTCCGGCGGACTAGGCCAGGCCATGGGGGGATGGCGTGTCAGAGAAGTCACATCTAGCGACCATTGCGTCATAGATGTTCAGCTCTTTGACCCGGGTCTTCCAGCGGTCAGGCCTAGAGACCCGCGCTTTGCCACACGCAAGGCCATTTCGGACTCCTTTGTGACCGCCGTTGCTACCTACTCCTGTGACGAGGATTGGGAAGGCCTCAGGAGCTTTGACCCTGTTGACCAGATCGAGGAGGGAGTCGAGCGGCTTGGTAGTATATTACTCCGAGCTGCCGACGAAACCATCCCCAGGAAGGTCAACAGGATTAAAAAGGTTCCCTGGTGGAGTGAGGAGCTTACCCTCGCTAAGAGGGTTGTATACCGCGCCAGGCGTAGGTACCAACGGTGCGGGAACCTACTTCTGAAGGTGATAAGGCGGGAAGAGTACCGACAACTGAATAATGCCTACAGCCGAAGCATCGCCACCGCGAAGAAGGTAAGCTGGAGAAATTTTATAGAGGAGGAAAGTGTTAAAAACCCGTGGGGGATCCCTTACCGGGTCGCCACCGGGAGGCTTAGGCCGGTCGCCCCGGTGGCCTCCATCAGGGACGGGGACGTTTATGCCTTGTCCCTGGAGGAGGCAGGAAGGATGTACCTAGGGGTGGCCTTTCCGGCAGACGACCCGATGGAGGATTCCCCCGCCCAGGTAATTATAAGAGAGTCTGCCCGTGCCCTGCCAGATACGGAGGACGCTCCGGACTGGGATGAATTAGATCTAAGTCTGGCGGTTGGGAAGCAGAGGAATGGCGGCGCCCCTGGGATGGATCTCATAGACGCCGCCATGATCAAGAAGGCATTCCCGGCCATAAAGGCGGATCTTCTTCATTTGGTAAACTCCTGCCTAAGGACCGGCCACTTCCCGAGTGCTTGGAAACAGGCACTTGTGTGCACGTTTGTCAAGCCTGGGGACAGGGATCTCTCCTTGGCGGGCAGCTATAGACCGATCAGCCTACTCCCGGTCTCTGGTAGGGTGCTGGAGACTCTGATCTTCTCCGGTATTCGGGCCCGGGTACAGGCCTTCGTGTCGCATAGACAATTCGGATGCATGAGAGGCAGATCTACCGAGGATGCGTTGAGGATGCTGAGGGCGGATGTCGGAGAGGGCAGAGGGAAATACTCTCTCTGCATTTTCTTCGACATAGCCGCGGCCTTCGACTGCGCCTTGTGGCCTGCCGTCCTTTTGCGACTACGGTCTGTGGGAATACCTAGGAACCTATTCGGGCTCATCTCCAGCTTCCTCAGCGTGCGCTCTGCGACGGTGAGGCAGCAATTCACCAGCACTACAGTGAACGTCACTAGAGGGTGTCCCCAGGGCTCGGTCCTCGGACCAACGCTCTGGAACGTACTCTTTGACGGACTGCTTCGTGACCTCGAGACTCGTGGACACAGGGCAATAGCCTATGTTGACGACCTAGTGGTCACGGTGCACGCTGACAGTCGCGCCACTCTAACCGCCCGAGCCCAAGCCGCGATCGAATCTACGGATACTTGGTGCCGACTGAACAAGTTGACCCTCTCTTCCAGCAAGACAGCAGCCATGCTGATGAGAGGAAAAACTGACGCCCGCCACCCCCTGGTTCTTGCAGTACACGGCCGACGCGTTGAATTTCCGGCAGTGATCACGTACCTAGGTGTGGGGATCGGGCCGGGATTCAACGTCACGCCCCACACTGTTGCCATCAAGGTTAGGACAACAGCCATCTTTGGCGCTCTGAGCTCCCTAGCCCGAGCGACATGGGGCCTCGGCTACTCTGCGTGTAAAACTATTTACACCGGAGTTTTCGAGGCTGTGGCAAGGTACGCCGCTGCCGGATGGTGGAATCGCCCCACCAAACGGCAGCGTACGTTGATACTACAAGCTCGAAGAGCAGCCCTCCTCAGGGTGACCAAGGCCTACCGTACAGTTTCCACGGCTGCGCTGCAGGTGCTGGCGGGGGCTCCACCCATAGACCTAGTCTTGGACGGTGCCATCGCCTCGTACTTCTGCAGACGCGGCTTACCACTGGAAGCAGACACGGACGTGGCCTTGCGTCAAGCCCTGGAGGAGGAGATGCAAGGACAGGCGAGACCAGAGCGCCAGAGGGGCATCGTCCAGGAATAGATCGTGGAAAAATGGCAACAGCGTTGGGCGCGATCGACAGATGGCCGAACAACCTTCGCCTATTTCCCGAACGTCCAGGCGCGACTTGACTCCCCATGGATACAACCAGACCATTGGATGTCACAGGTGCTAACAGGTCACGGCGACTTCAACGCCAAGCTCTTCTTCTTTAAAAGGAAGAACAGCCCTGCCTGCTCGTGTGGCGGCGTCGAGACTGCGAAACACGTGGTCCTCGAATGCCCGCTATACGACGGGCCCAGGGCGGCGCTGATCCGCCGGGCAGGTTCGTATCTGGGACTGGACCTGCCGGGACTTATGACGGAGGCTGGTTACCTGGCTTTTGGTCGGTTCGTCTCCTCCTGGCGGAGAATCAAGAAAGCCTTCTAACCCGGCGCCGGGGGCCCCGCCGACCGCCGACAGGCGCTGCGGCGACAGCCCCCGGCTTAGGGAAGCAGGCAGAAAAGAACCCTTGACAAAATCTCGAGCTCACTCGGTGTGAAGCGCCGAAAACTACCAAAGACGACCATGGACCGTAGTCATCGAGCCGGTCCACGACCGTCCGTAAATATTGTATATATAAAGTATTGATACATATAAATATAAACATAGGAAGATATAGGGTGATGTGACCGACCCCCCCTCAGGGGGTCAGGGGCACCTATAATGAAAAAAGGGGAAAAAAAAAAAAAAAAAAAAAAAAAAAAAGGACAGTGATTGGCGGGGCAAGAAGGTAGGGGGGATCATTTGAGCCCCGCGGCATCCCCTGCTCCCATTAAGTTGGAGGGATGGAGGGGTCTCGAGTTGAAGGACTTTCAGTTGATTTTAATTTATCTTTATTATTATTGTTTTATGTTTATTATTATTTATATTTATTTTCTCGTTGTTTTGTATATATTATTTTACCTTTTTAATTTTTTTTTTTAAATTTATAAATTATGTTTAATGACATTCATCAAATTAACTTATGGTTTATGCCGATTGTAAATTTTTAAAATAAAGGATTTACTAAAAAAAACTAAAGTAAACCACTTTTCTTTCTTGAATAATTTTTTTTTTTTTTCTTAACTGTTGGAAACAAACATGATAATTTATTCTCCCAGTTCGAACAATCTTTGAGATGGTAACAAAAATATGTTAACTATGTTCATGTCTGACCTAAAGTTGGTTTCCAGACAACCATCATCCTAAAGACCTGGAGAAGTCCTTCTGAAGAACAAGAGCTGACCCCCTTCTTAAATGTCCGCATATTGAGGGCCCCAAACTTCCGAAAGGGACACTTTCAGACAAAAAATCCAAGAGTTGGCACTTAGATTTCCAGTTATTGGAATCGAAGCAGATTTGGAAAGAAAAAAATATTTCTTGCTCCTCTAAACTTGACTAATGATGAGAATGGTTGAATGATACGTACAAGTAAACAGTCAATCTAGTACTTATTGCATTTTAACATTTGTTAATATCCATTACATCTCCCTTTCAAAATACAAAAGTAATAAAATACAAATATTATGGAAATACAACACAAACAGAAAACAACAAAAAATTATAACATCAAACAAATAACGAGCGGAGGATGGCCCTATCTCGGAGACAGTATCCTGAAGCAGGCTGACTACCAGTTCCCTCTCTGGCAGCATCATCGTATCTTCTTCATGAGAAGAAAAACTCAATTTTATACAAAAAAAGAAGTGTCTCTATGAAGCTTGGTACAAGAAAGACCAATGTCATGAAACTTAAATTTTGGCAAATGATGTCAAAATGGAACTTTTTGAACTGTAAATTCTTTGGCATTAGGCGAAAGGGGGATGAAACTCAGAAAAGTACCAAAATCGAAGAATCCATTTCCTGGCTACCCAGAGTCTGAAAAAACACCTGAGGGCCTCGTCCTTTATTTTACCTTTAATTTATGTTTTATAGATCCAAGTCAATGGCAGATTTTCACCGGAAAGCTTTGATGCAGACATGTTCCTCCTCCTCCAATAACGCACATTAATTTTTCCATTTGTATTTTGATGTAATTTACACCCTTCTTTTTAGTGTAAATAATTATTATATTATAAATATAATTAATTATCAGTTTCTGAATTCTTAGAAACTTGGTTGGTTTAAATTCGGAGATGAAAGGATCCTCGAAAAAGCAAAAAACAGAAGGAAGGGTCCAACAAATTAAGATAACGAAAGTTTAGAGGGAGCGCGGAAACATATGCGTGAGTTACCTCAAATTTAGAGATCGAAGAACTCTTAAAATAGCAAACTGAAAGTGCCATAGTAAGGGTCCAACAAAAAAATATCAATGTTATAGATGGAGAGCTGAAACTTCTAAGTAAGTCGGGTTTTATTTAACTCAACTTTGGAGATTGAAAAGAACCTACAAAACCGAAAATTTACGCGAGAGAGCGCTAAAAAACTTGCTCGCTTTCACCTTATCGGGAGGTTTGTGAAAATCTGGAACCGAGGAACCGGAACCCGAACATTCAAATACCAGGTAATCAAATACCGGTCACGGTTGTCATGGAACCGCCTACCAGATGTACTAATGGACTATCAGCGTATCTGGTTGAAGTATATTTACCGACATTGCTGTATTAATGTGTTTTCAGAAAATATGAAGAATCGGTGCCACAAAGGCCACCTATATTCTATATTTCTTTTTCAGCTATTTTCGTTAAAACCAATCAGAAAAAATGTTAATCTTTACTTATGGTAGCCCATCATCGTGTCTAGTTGAAGTCTTTTTACCGACTTTGCTGTATTAATTAGTTAGTTATTATGACTCATGCCCGGGCTATAACTACGAGGTCATATCGCCTACTACCAGAGCGCTCTTTCGTCACTCTGGTGGACATGAGCCCGACTCTACAGTGGCAGTCCTAAATTTTGCCTACCCTACATTTTTATTCACCTAGAGCAGGGGTCTTTAAACGAGTACCTGACATCGTACAGGCTCGGGACCATCGCTTAACGTCCCATCCGAAGGACGGCATGCTTAAGTTTATAAACTAAACTAAGGGCCTCGGCCGGGTTTCGAACCCACGACCTTGAGCTCTGGAGGCAAGCACGCATACCACTGAGCTACCGGTGCCCCCAGTGCTGTATTAATGTCTTTTCAGAAAATATGAAGAATCGGTTCCACGAGGACCACCTATATTTTATATTTCTTCTTCAACTATTTTGGTTAAAACCAACCAGAATCTTTAGTAACTAAAAACATAACTGTTATGGTAGCCCATCATAGTATCTGGTTGAAGCCACTCTACTACATTGCTCTATTAATGAGTTTTTATTGGCTAATGAAGCTACACCCAAACTTAAACGTAAGTTTCTGCTCTCCTTCTAAACCTTCGAAATCCTTATTTGCTGGTACTTATCTATAGCTTTTTGCTCTTTAGGGTTCTTCGATCTTTAATTTAAGGCTTCACCCCACCTCATATGTACGTTTCCGCACTCCCTCTAAACCTTCAGTCTCTGTACTTGTGGACTCTTACCTCATTTGAGGGTTCCAGACCTAGGTTCCGGGTCCACGTCTGTTAATGTGGATCCGAGTCCGGTGGTCCGGATTCATGTACTCGAGTCCTGGTTCAGAACCAGGTTTAGAGGTACCGCGGTGTGATACTGGGTGCCTCAAATTTAGAATTGTTGAGTCGGGTTCTTGTTTCATGTCTACTAGAGCCTTGAAAGACGGCGATATGATATCGTACTCACAAAATGAACAATGGTGTTAATTTACATATAATTAATATCTAAATTTGACTATACTTTCAATGAGAATTGCTGTAAGATATCATAAATATCTATTTGATTATAATTAAAATGAGTGATGCAAATTTTCCAAATGTATATTCCCAAAAACATTACATTTTTTCATTCAAACCCACTTTTTTCAAAATTGGTCACGTGACTTGATTTTAAAAACTGTAAAAATATATTCTAAATGCTTTAAGAAACAACTTTCAATAAGCATTTTGAGGTGACGAGACATCATTATTTAAATTTTCTCAGGAGCACCGTGAAACACCAAATATTAATATTGGGTTAACCCTTAATTGCATGATTTTTTCTTTTCGCATGAAATAATTTTTTTCATGGTGATTACCCTAATCTTATTAAGGGAAAAATAGTTAAAAAAATAAAAACCTTTTTTTAAGCGTCAAATTGTATAAAAAAAGCTAAGTTACTCCTGAGTTACATCATGCAGTGGCGAAACATACGGGTTGGGTAACAAAGCAAACACAGTTAAAACTAAAACTTTTTTTAATAACATATTTGAAAATTAGGTGTATCAAAAAACTAAAAATAAAGGGTCCAAATCATAGGCTAATTGTGAAATGTATAGAAACAGTTCTTCTTGGCGTGGAAACATAAATTAATTTTGCATTTTGTGCAAATAACGTTGGTGTTGCCGGAGCAGCCTCGCAACTTACATCGATTTCTCTTACCGTCCCACGTAGGCCAATGGTCTTGTTTGTCCCTTATAACTGCCAACGGTGGTAAGGCTACAGCTGATTTCTTCTTCTTTGCCGCGGGAGGGGTTTCAGTGGAAGGTCGGCCTCGCTTTGGAGTTTCCTTTGTACCGATAAGACACAAAGTCTGTGCCAACTCTTTCCTAAACATTTTCTGACTGAGTGGCTTCTCCGCTGCATTACAATGTAGTAGCCAGGCGTTTACTATTGTCATGTCGACCATATGGTAAAATAACCTCATGTACCATTTTTTGCTTTTCATTTTGATGTGGTGTCTCCCAATGTGAGAGTCCATCAGATCAACTCCACCCATATGACGGTTATACACTTTTACCACCTGAGGGCAGGTGACGATCTTATATATTTTTTCTTTCTTCTCCCATCTCCTGAGAGCTTCCATTGGGTATAGTCCGCACAATGTCGAACCAAGGAATACAGTATTGTTGTCGTTCCATTCAACTAGAGATACGGTACACCCCTCTATTTGGGTGATGTATTCATCAGACGTTCCCTTCACTTTTTTTCTGTTTTCATCGCCTGGAAATGGGAAGTTGGCAATTCTATCTTTACGGAATGTTCCAATTGCAAAAATGCCTTTTGTTTTTAGGTATACAAACAGAGGAATGGTGGAGTACCAATTATCGCAGTACACCGTACAGTTCATGTTTGTAGGCACTTCCCTAGTCAGTCTTATCACAACATTTGCACATGACCCTAGGTTGGGCTCCTCCTGTGTCATTTTTTGTTCTTGGCCAGAATAAATTTCAAACTTGTGGGAAAACCCATTGTCGTTGCAGAGTACAAAGAGCTTATAACCCCACTTATGGGGTTTTCTAGGATTATACTGTCTCATGTGGTGTCTGGTCTTGGTGGCGCACACTTGCTCATCAACTGACAATGTACCTCCCATAGGAACAGACAAAAATCTTTTGTTCAGATGGTCGATGACTGGCCTCAGTTTGAAGAGGCGGTCATGCTCAGGGTGTTCCCGCGGTTTCATTTCATCATTATTATTGAAATGAATAGCTGAACGTAGGCTTTCGAAAGTGTTTACACTCATTGTGTTTTTTACAACTTCTATGCCGATAACAGGGTCCCACATATCCCTGACACTGGTGGAACTGGTGATTGAAGAAAACATGACTATACCTAGATATCTTTCAACATCCTTGTTTGTCACAACCTTAGGTTTTGATGGATCTTTTGCGGTTGCATACAAAGAGCTCTCTGAAACAATCTTGCTAATCAAGTCCTTGTCAAAAAAATATTTAAAAAATTGGTAGGGAGAATCAAGCTCCATGATATCTGTGGGGAGAGACGAATCTCCTTTGAAGTTACTTTCGGCGTCAATTTTTATATTTTCATGTTGCCAAATAATAGAGTTTTTTTTTTTTTTATACTGGATGTATTTTTGTTACCTCGTTGTCGTCGTGCAGCGTTCTTTGTACCTCTGCTCAAGGTGAGGTCAATAGTTTCTTCCAATGGACCTTCATGTATAGCACCAGATAGCGGTTCAGCTGTTGAAGTGCTTGGCAGATCCGGCATAAATACCTGCTGCTTGTTGGGAGGTTCCTCAGACTCAACAGACTGCAGTAAAAGAGCGTCATCCAAACGCTGGAACAAAGTGTTGTCATTTGTGTTCCCAAGTTCATCCTCATCATCTGAGTTTAGGAGCTCATCATCACTTCCTAGAGGCATGTCCAACAGAGCCAACATGTCCTCCTTACTCATTGTTACTTTATCCACAATAAATTCCGGCTCCATTCCTGCGTAAATAAATCAGAGAAATATAATGAAACTGAAAACTGGCAAATAGCATCCAACCATAACTTTGGTGCATGTTGTAACTCAGAAGTAACATATAAGAAAACTCATTTTTTATTATAATTGGTGAATGAAATGCTTACTTTAAGAGGTCGACGGCTGTATCTGCTATTTTGTTATCGAAAAATATTTTTTAAAATAATAAACAACAAACAATAAACATTAAAAATAAGAAAAAAGTCAGAGATCAACCACAGGTTTGAGGCAACAGGTAGCGTCAGCAAAACATAACCTTTTTTATTTAGTAGGTTACGTTTTCTGGCTATCTTATTAGCCGATAGCCTTTGATGCACGTTGTCACACTTCAGTAACAGAAAGTAGTTGTTTAAAAATTCAACAGATAGCACCAGTGGTCAATAAAAACTTGTGTAACTCAGGAGTTAAAGTTACAACCAATACGCAAAGAAAATATGTTATTTCTGATTTTCCGTTCTTCAACTTTTTCTTTTGTGTTGGTTACGACTTAAGAGCCCCTTATACATTTACATGCATACAATAATTCTAGCAAATTATTATGGGGAATTAGAAGAATTTTTTTAGAAGTGATGAGATAATTTTGTCCTGCAGTTTGTGCACAAGGCGTTAGTCAGTTTGAAATATTTTAAGGGGTGATAGTACTACCATTACGTTGCCCGTGATTCGCCGATTTTTTTTTTTCTGTAAGGGTGAAGTGCACAGTTAACCTTACAAGAAACACTTAAGGGCTACACACTTATACGAAACGTTTGAACTACATATTACAAACTGTTTAGGGATTGGAAAGTGTTTTAAAAATTGATAAAAAAAAATGGTTGGAATTCATATTTTATTTGTCAATTACTATATCTTAAAAATGTAGTAAAAATATATAATTCGTTTGATTTCTTTCTCCATTTGCTAATTGAAAAGAAAATTTGTTAACTTTTGAATTGTCACAAACTTTTTCTGTTGAAATTCTCGAATCTCTTGAGTAAAAACAAGCTCATCTTTAGAAATATAGGAACATATCCATTCATTATCTCTTTGATCTGTTGCCTCTGCAATGATATTGGTCAAATTCATTTTACAACCATTTTTCACTTGTAAATTCATGTCAATTAGTTTATTTACATTTTTGAAAATTCTATCTATGCCATAATAATATATATTTTTCTGAAATTTTCTTAAAAAAAAGTTGTACAATCGAGTATCTACATTGTTTATTTTTTTAATTATGGATTCATCTTCTACTGTTAGTTGGACCTTATTGATTACATGTCTTGTGTTGAGGGGTAAAAACGTTACTTTTGATAAATCCCAATTCAACAAATCCGCCAAAAGTACTAAAGATGCTTCCATATATTCCGATATCATAACAAGATCAAATTGAGTTTCAATTTGTTGTATAAATTGTTCAATTTTTCCTTCTGAATTAAAGTCTTCCTCTGCAAGTCCTAAATCAAATGACATTTGATTTAATCCTATTCGTCCAGCAAATCGTTTTTTAACCATACGTTCAACAGCTGAAGGGTTTCGAATCGCATCAGTTAATGTACTATTCAGTCGGGGTTTATAGCCATAGTATGAATAGAGAGATTCGAATTGTTGAGGTGGCGACCTGAGAATTGTAACGAACACTGTATCATTGTACATCACTTCTTTGAAAGCATTATAATTAAATCGTGTATGGTGGGTCATAATATTATATTTATTATTTGAACTTTTTAAACTATCGGAAATCAATGTTTTAGTAAAATGGGCAGGGTGACCAAGGTAATTGGCGCTCAGAGGCAGTATGAAATCTAGGCCTCTTGGATACCCATAGCGCATTAGAATATTTTGAACTGTTGAACTTCCACATTTGTGGGCCTTCAAGAACATTATATTGGTCTTCTCTTTTCGCACCAGTGGCGCTGTGTAACGTTCTGCATCATGAGAAGGTTCAGCTACTGAAGTCACTTTCCTGAAACAGACAACAAAGTGGATATTAATATAAAATTTTTAGTATGCATATTTACAATCGGTACAGATAGACCATAAGTAAATTTGTTGACAATAGGTAATGGAAAATTTTATGTACTATAATGACTAAATACAAGAGAGAGAAAAAAATAAAATAGAATAAATAATAGTTTAAAAAAATATATAATAATACAATTATACAAAAAAAAAAAATAAAAAAAATAAATTTAAAAAAAAAAATAAAAATGTCTCCATGAAGTCATGAAGAATATGTACAAAATAATAACTATGTATACAATGAGAAAATAATTACAACGATAATAATAAAAAATATTTGAAAAAATAAATAATAATATAATAATATGAATCCAAATAAAAATATTAAAAAAAAATAAATAAATATAATTATGAAATATAAAATGACTGTTAAATATTAATAACTGTTCTTTGTGATAGTTTGATCAATTTGTTAGGGAACATGTTATGATTTTTTTTTTGTAAATTTTTTGAATTATTTATTCAATTTGGTCGTTTGTAAACTCCAGACTATACAATTTATGACAATATGTGTCGATGTACATACTGGCGTCACCTATCTAACCCGCATTAACCTATACAATAATTTTGTCGAACCTCCACTTCTTGGCAAGCGATAGGAACAATGTCCAGAGTCTAGTCGCCATTAGAGAGCGCCGGTAACTCAGAGGTAGCATGCTAGCCTATTGAGGTCAAGATCACGGGTTCGAATCCCGGCAGAAGCAGTTAAGTTTTTTATCTGGGAGGTGAAAAAACCTTGATCACGGCGTCCTTGGTGGGATGTTATGCGATGGTCCCGAGCCTGTACAATATCAGGTGCTCGTAAAGACACCTACCCTAATTGAATGAATTGTTGATTGGCAAAATTTAGGACTCCCACCGTAGATTCGGTCTCATCTCCAAGAGAGTGACAAAGAGCGCTCTGGTAGTAGGCGATATGACCTCGAAGTTACTATAACTCACTAATAATGTAGGATTAGTCAGTACTGAATACATTTGGTGATAACGTAAAGATCTATCACCCCAGTCGCTCCGTGTTGTGTGACTTTAAGAAAATTCACAAAAATGTTTCAGACACAGCTTTTAAAATGCAACTTTTTCAAAAGTAGTTAAAAACTTTTTTCACTTTTTTAAATGTTCATCAGAGAATTTTTCAGTAGTGTATATATATATATAAAGATACATCGTAAAGAGTAGTTAATTTTCTCTGTATTAAGAAAAATATTCTAAATCGTTAAAATAATTGCGTTGTATTGATATAGCTGTTTTCATTATATTGTACTTAGTGCTCTGTTGTAACGTAACGTTCAATTTGAACGTCTCTCTTTGTAGGTTTTGCAGAACTTTCGAAAATACATTCAGTTTTCAGAATGATACGTCATATGCTACAAGAAGAGAGGAGATCGGATATTTTTTAGAATGTTTATATAAATATTTTCGCGTTTCAAGGTCTCCTGAATACGTTTTGCTCATTTTCGCGATGATTTCTGTCTGTGCGAATGTGTGATTGAAAAGTTGAGAGCTCTCTACCGTAAAAACGGTTGTAGCTATGAACTTGAAATTTGAAATGAAAGGGTCACATGGGCTAACTTAGGTCGAACTAGATTTTGGCCGACATGAGACGTAAAATGAGACCACTTTCCTCCGAGACGTAACTATATATTATAAGATACCGGTTTTGTTTATGACCTAATCAAAAATATTTTCAAGGAATAGTTGTAGAGAATACTAAAGTACATAGTTAATATGAATACGATTTTGCACAGGTCGTCCGGTTTTCCAGATACATGCCGAAAATCATCTTGAAATGTTATTTTGAAACACATATGTTTAGACGTTTCCTTGATTTATGCAAAAACGGTTAGTCCTATCGAAAAATTTATTCTTACCAGCATTGTTCCTTATAAAATTTTCAATCGCTAATAAGTCCTAAAATTTGAGATCAGATCAATAGAACAAATGTTATAGCACCCCGAAGAATGTAAACTAAATGTCTATATGGAATATATCTAATTGTAATTTTTTAAATCGTAACTCATAGTAACGAAGTATTAAATATGGTTTATGTAATTGCAGTTTTTGAAAAATTATAAAAATCGAGAAAAATTTATATGATGTAGCCATTGCAGACTTTTTTTTTATACCAGCAACGCTCATTCTCTCTCCCCCCCACGGTCTCAAAATAAGTTCATTTTGTCTCTTTGTACAGCGTAATCTTGAGAGTAGATATTCTTATACCCTGCGATGTCAGTAGGAAATAATTTTTAAAATGGGGAGGGGAAGAGAGAGAGTTATTTATAAGCGTTGTTGGTATAAGAAAATCCTGTAATAGTCACATTACTGTAATGTAGTTAATAGTTAGTACTAGTGTAGACCAGTAGAGTGTACACTAGAGCATGGCGTGCCTCAGTCATTGTTGTTATGTAACGTGTTCCCATCAGCCCGTTCTATATACAGTAGGCAAAAAAAGTATTTGCACAGCATGAAATTTTTTATTTAACGACAATAAGTAATTGTAAATAACGCAATACATTTTTTTTTCTTGTCTAAATGTAAGAAGATTCAAGAATTTGTCCTTAAATATTTAATAATAACTAACTTAACTTTAACAGTAACAGAATTAACAAAATTTTACCCAAAATACGTATTTGTACAGCCTGAAAATTACAATGTCTGTCTTTTGAGGGCGCCTTCCTTTTATTCCCTCATTATGGAGAACGTTCCTTACTGTTTGTGACGTAACAGCATTCCGCGATGTTGTCGCCAAGTCATCAGCAATTTTTTGAGCGCTAGATTTTGGATTTTTAAGAGCATTTCGGACTATTTCACGTTTTTGTCGATGCGTGAGTTTGGATGATCGTCCTTTCCGGGGTTTGTTTTCAACACTACCAGTCAATTCTTTTTTTTAAACAATATATCGAACTGTTGAAAACCCGATTTTTCCGATTTCAGGGTAACTTTTGCCTAACTCACGCAAAAAAATGATTTTTTCACGATCAGAACGCGATATTTCGTTTTTCTTCGGCATGTTAATCAATTCAAACACAAAGTTCAACTGAATCATAGTGCGTATTAATCCTTATTTGTTTGTAAACAACGAAACAAACTACCGAACGAATTACCTCTACCGAACCAAACTAATAATTGTAATATGTATAATAATATGAGCGTGCAAATACTTTTTTTGCGTGAAATTCTGTTAATTGTGTTGATATAATTATTAAATTATTTTTTTTTAGACAACTGCTATTATATTTTTGAATCTAAGCAATTATAGAATAAAACAAATTAATTTTATGTTATTCTCTGTTAGTAGTTAAAAATAAACCCAAATTTTTATGGTGTGCAAATACTTTTTTTGCCTACTGTATATTTTATATTGCTCTGTATACCGTAATCATCATTTATATTGTGTTTTCCAACATGAGTGCTATTCAAATATACCTTGCAAACACAACAATTATGTACATATTTGTCTAATGTTACTAAATTTATATTTAATCTAAAATGGATGTTTGCTATCAATATTAACTAAGAACCAGTCTAACAATAATGTAGGATTATTTCGGTAATGAATAATTTGCGTGAAAATGTAAAAATGTACTCGTATCTGCACTCATGTCGGTAATATTTAGCAATTCCCTTTTTCACTTTCTCGGCTATTCGTAGTACAGATGAAATTACGTAATCGGTCAGAAATTCGGTGTTTGATTTTCACTGTAACTCAATTTTTTCCGACCATATATCCGAATTATATATTATATTTATTATCGACCGAATTATTATAAGACTGAAACATTTGTAGAAAAAAAAAAAAAAAAAAACTGTCAGAATGATAGCTTTTAATTTTCAGTCAAATCGGCCAAAGAGAAGGGAATGGTTATATAAAGGGGCTTAACACAATTTGAGAAGTCTCTTTCAGTCAAATCGGCCAAAGAGAAGGAAATGATTAGAGAAGGGGCTTAACTCAATTTGAGAAGTCTCTTTCAGTCAAATCAGCCAAAGAGAAGGGAATGATTAAAGAAGGGGCTTAACTCAATTTGAGAAGTCTCTTTCAGTCAAATCGGATGATTGGTCTTTAGAGGAAGGTAACTTAGTGATCAAATCGCGCTAGGAGTATACTTTACCGGTGATTCTATGACACCTTTTTGTTTATTCCCTCTTTGAAATATTTATTTGCAATCTTGTCTAATAATAAACGACTAGTTTTCGTCGCCCTGGTGGACATCAGCCTGAGAGTCCTAAATTTTGCCTACCCTAAATTTTTATTCTCCTAGGGTAGGAGTTGCTTAGCGTCCCATCCGAAGGATCTCGTGCCCGGGGGGGGGGCGGGTAAGCACGCATACCACTAAGTTACAAACGCCATCCTAATTCATTATATTAAATAAATACCTTGGTTCACGGTAAATTATGAAATATATAATGGCAATGACTGTAATAATCCCATAAAAAAGAAGATGGCCATTTCGCATTCTCCATATGAAGAGGTTGGACAGACTGACCCAGTACTTGCCGTTCTGTTTTATCTAAAATTTATCTTCTTCAATGTTGATTGTTAATACAGGTCTCAATATGTATAATTATCATTAATATATTCCATTATCTGACGACGCAGAGCATTGTTCCAATGCGGAACAGCAAGTTATCTTTTTAAGTGAAAAATTATACACGTCAGTTTTAGGATGTCTTCAAGAGAGAGGCCGAAACTGTACCTACCCGTTTTTCCGACATTCAACCAAAATATACGAACATTTTTTTTAAGATTCTTACGCTGTGTAGGTCCAACATGGACAGAATCGACTAGTTGCCATCCCCTTCTAGCCATAAAATCGACTAGTTGCCATCCCCTTCTAGCCATAAAATCGACTAGTTGCCATCCCCTTCCAGCCTTAAAATTGACTGTTGCAACGTCTCAATTTTCTCTTCATTTATTTAAAATCGTTTAAATTAAACAAATTAAATAAAAAATAACAGGTGTCTCAGGTAATTGATCTGGGAATCTCCACAGCAGGGATCTGCCGTTAGGAGACTCGCAACCCATTAACGGCCAATGATAGAATTACCAAAAAATTTAATATTTTTTGTTTTAAATTGTTGCTTTGGAACCGGAAAGGTGCCATATGTTTTGAAAAAAAATTTGACTGTTGCGAAAACGCAACGTTGGCCAAATAGGGTTTGAAAAATATTAATCATGAGTTTTAGGGTATAATTATATTTTTCAAGATAAAGAGGATAAATCGATTATATTTATATGATGTTAATTACAACTATTGTACATAATGATAAAAAAAAAAAAACTAAGAGTAGGTTACTTTTTCTTGATTGGTACTTTGAAAAACATTTTGGTTGGACAAACGCATTACATTTCACCCACATGTAAACTGTCACGCTGTGGCATTCAACACACCTTCGTCTTGGGCCACCAGATGTCTCTGCTCGTCGTACCTATTGTCATCCAGTTTCGTCGTTTTTCCGCCATGCCCCAAAAAAATTGTTTGTCAAGGTACTTCAGTTCAAATGAGACACCGAGCAAAGTATGGTTTGAAACCTAATTGTGCCATTTTATTTTCTGATTTTTTTTTATTCTGTAGTCGGCCACTCCGTCGTCGTGCATATCCACGCCTCTCATGTTTTCATTATAATCCATCAATGAGTTGAGTTGATCAATCAGAACAAATTTTCGTTCATATTTAAAGTAGGTAATATCTACAGACGCGGTTTTTACCCTATTTGAGTCGTCCAACTGCAAAACGTAACAAGTCCAAGTAAACAAATTCTTCAGGAGGCCAATAAGTTTAATTAATACCTGGGAAAATTTTTTTTTATTATTTACAAAGTAATCATGGTAAATATACATTTTTTTTTTGTTATCGCAATATTATATTTTTATGTAACCTACTTTTGAATTTATTAGTTTAAACACGAAACTTATAAGAGATAAATTTAAAAATAATAAGAAAAAATCATTATGCGATAGTCCCGAGCCTGTGCGATGTCAGATACTCGTTCATAACACCTCCCTAGTTGAATAAACCTAGTTAGGCAAAATTTAGAACTCCCACAGTAAAGTTTTGTTCATGTCCAACAGAGCGCACTGGTAGTAGGCGATATGTCCTCGAAGTTCATAGTATTCAGCATTTTATGTTTACAGGTTCATCCAATTCCAGAGATATGCCTGAAAAAAGTCATTTTAATAACACTTTCCATTCAACATGGTTCGGCCACGAATCTAAATTTAACTATTAAATAGTTAAATACATTTTATTGTTTTATTAAAAAAATCAGTGAATGCTATAATCTTGTAAATAAAAAAAGTAAGAAGTTTTAAGCTTAATATTATTTTTATTTATATAATCATCAATTATTATTATTATTATTCATTAAAACAATAAATAAAAAATACAGCATGTATTACAAGAATGACAGCTAGAAGAGAGGAACATTGGTAAACAAAAGACTCCTTAGTCTGGTCAGGAGACACCCAAACTTGAAATATATCCGCATCCATTCTTGAGAGAGATGGATGCATGAATGGAGTTGGATATCCAACGTTAGTCCAACAATTGTCTACTCCAGGTGTGTAGGATACCACATTGTTGGATGAAAACCACCTTTAGATCGGATCTCCCAGTGTAAGAACTGTCCTGCAACAATGAAAATGAATGTTTAATAGGTCAAATCGGACTAAGGAAATAAGAGAAAACAGGATAAGAGTATTTAAGAAAGTGACTCAAGTAGAGTAGTTAACCTTAGTTGCACTCTTGCAAAAAATAAACTATACTTAGCATCTTTTTTTTTTTTTAAATTTACAAATAGATATGTACAGCTCGCGGGTTCGAAACCCGGCCGAGGCTCTTAGTTGATTTTATACGGGAGGAAAAATAAACTTAAGCGCGCCCCGTCCTTCGGATGGGACGTTAAGTGATGGACCCGAGCCTGTACGCTGTCAGGTACTCGTTAAAGATCCCAACCCTAGTTGAATAAAAATTTAGGGTAGGCAAAATTTAGTACTCCCATAGGAGAGTAGAGCTCATGTCCACCAGAGTGACGAAAGAGCGCTCTGGTAGTAGGCGATATGACCTCGTAGTTAAAGTCCGGGCCTGAGTCATAATAACTAAATACACACACTAAAAAGGATTCTTAGCTTGTTTCTTTAAAAAGTTTCGATCAAAACGAATAGCTAGATTTCTTGTTAGTTCTACCTCCTCCTCTATTGTCAGTCAGTCTATGAGTTATATAGTTTCTTCTGAATCGCCATACTGAGTTTTGTGTAGATAAATTCATTACATCGGCAGTTTTAGAGTATTTAAGTCGTGTCTCTCTTCTCTTGCCCACTTCCCTTCCACCAATTTCGCGGAACGTTAATAGGTGCCATCCTGATGGGGTTTTGAATTTAAATATAAATTTTCATGTCGATACATTCATTCTATCGGGAATTATCGTGTTCACAGACACTTTCTTTTAATTTTTTGAGTCAGGTAATCAGAAAATATGAAATTCCGTTGAAAACTCTGTATCGAATTTTGACCGATTATATAACTTTCCGCATACTTCGTATAGTTGTGGAAGTGAAAAAATGAATCAAGAAACTGACTCAAGTAAAGTGGAAGATCTTGTTGCGCTCTTGTAAAGAACGAAGTATACTTAGCAGCTTTATTTATGTTACTTCCCCAGCTATACTAAGTATAGGGGAAGTTATGTAATCGATGATCGAAAATTCGATGCAGAGTTTCAACGGAATTTTAAGTTTTTCGATCTCTAAATTTCAAATAAGAAAAAAAAATCTGTCTCTCTGTGTGTCTGTGAACACTAAATAAACACTAATAACTAACTCCTGATAGAATGAATGTATCACTACGACATTTTATATTTGTGACAAAAACACTATAAGAACAACACCTATTGAGTTTCAGCCAAATCGGGCAAAGGGAAAGGAGGGATTAGGAGAAAGACTTAACTCAAAAACTCTATTTACTTCCGTTGTAATGAAGGTTATTGACAGAATATTTTATATATGAATTTGAAGTCCCATAAGGACAACATTTTTTAATTTTCAGCAGAATCGGCGGAAGGGAAGGGGGATCAGAGGCAGGGCTAAACTCAAAAATCACAATAACTGCCGATGAAATGCATGTATCGACATGAAATTTCGTATTGGAAGTTAAAGCCCAATGGGGACATAACCTGCGGACAGGAGGGGGCTCAATTCAAAACCTTAATAACTGCCGATGTAATGAATTTACCTACAGGAAATTTAGTATGAGAATTTAGGAGCCCTTAAGTAAGTCAACTGTTGAATATTAGCGCAAAGGTTCGACTGGTTTTGGAGGGAGAGCGAAAAGTTTCTTCGTTTTTTCTTTATCCTTAGTTTAGTGTTTCCTTAAAAATACTCGATCAAAACTAATTTGTAGATTTCTTCTTAATCTTACCTCCTCCCTCTGATATTCTCCTAGCAACTTTACTGAATAATAACTTTATAAATAACAAAATACATACTGAACCAAAGAGATACAAGTTAGACGATAATGGATAGAGGACTATCTCAAACAGAAACAGGTTACTAATACGGACAGTTTTCAATCCATAATATTGATTATTAAATAAAATATTGACGACTCTCAATAACTTCCTACCATTATGATATACTGTAATATTTCATATTTACTAATATACATTATGTAGCCATATTTGTTTGGTTTAATTCTGCGTGAATAAATAGAAATTTCTTATAAACCAAGCAATATCTGTATTCCATTTTCTTGACAATAAGATTTTGGCAATATTCTCTTTCTGAATTTATTTCCCCAGCAATACAAAGTATAAGGGAAGTTATGTAATCGGTCAAAAATTTGATCCCGAATTTTTAATGGAATTAATTAATAATTATAATGGAATGCGCCAGATTGTATCCTAAGTTGCATGTGCCCAGAAATTGTTAAAGTTATTAAAATAAAATATTTAGGAATTTATATAAATTCCCACTTAAAATAGAATTTTCATTCAGAAGGATTAACTAAAAATATTTATCTTTCCTATTAAACAGACTAAGAAACATTGTCTCAGTGAAAACCATAAAAATTGTTTACAATTCATTAGTTTATTCTATAATTTCTTTTGGTATTGTGATATGGGGAGGACTTGTGGCAATTTACTACAAAAAAATTCATAGTGGCCATAAATGTAACAAACCCTTAACTTTCTCTTCGGTTCATTTATACAAGGAATTAAATTTATTGACACACAGAAAAACAAATATTTACCTTCTATTTATCCACAAAATACCCTACTTGTTTAACAAAAACAGAAACATAGCCGAAATAACTTTGGGAAATAAACCAACTTTTAAATTACCTACTCCATTTGACAAAAAAAAAAAAATACACAACTTAATGTTTACTACCTAGGCCTTCGAGCTTATAATCTAATACCACTTGCCATCAAAAGTTGTGGAATTCAAAACTTTAAACTGAACTTAAAAAGCTGGATGAATAGAATCAATGATGAAGAATTTTTAAAACTAATGTCATTTTAATATACTTTTCATAAGTATTGTCTAACTCCATTAGCTATCATTTCATGTCAAAACATTAGTTAGCCATCTTTTCATCTTTTTATATCTCTTTTAAATTGTTTTCCCGCACTCAGACCTAGGCCTTGTGGGATTTTTCCTAAAATTTTACTTTGTTATTTTGTTTGTAAACTTTATATAGTATATTATATCAATAATTGTAATCATTATATTGTCTATTTAATGTTGTCTCACTGTACACATAATACTGTGTAATTTGGAAAAATAAAAACTTTAAAAAAAATAATAATAATTTCATGATTTCTTGATCCTGATTCTAAAAATTACAATAAAAATTCTGTGTGTATATATCGATGGGCAAGATGTGTGTGTATATCTATGAACAAGATGTGTGTATATATCTATAAATCTAACTGCCGGTAGAGCACATCGACGCGGAATTTTATATGTGTATCAAGAACTTTCCAATAGGACAACACCTATTAATGTTCAGTCAAATCGGCCGAAGAGAATGGGGGGGGGGGGGGGGGGGGAGTAGGGAGGCGGCTTAACATAAAAACTCATATGTAAATTCAGAGCCCTATAAGAACGACTCTTATTAGAATCGGCCGAAAGAGAAGGGAGCTCAAGTATTGACATGAAATTTTATATTTAAATTCAAAAACTCATAAGGATCCTTTTAATTTTCCGCCAAATCTGACATAGGGAAGGGGGACCAGAGAAAAAGGGGTCGGCTTAAATACCCTAATAACTGCAGAACTCCATGTATCGACATATTTAGTATGAGGATTCGGAAGCCACTATGTAAGTCAAATATTGAGTTTTAGCCCAAAAGGTCGATTGGCTTTGGAGGGAAAGCAAAAACGTAATTGATTAAGTCTTGCTGGGGAAGTACATATCCAGCGATTCACCGACGATTTTTTTTATTTACATTTGTCAGTTTCGATATGTGATATTCTTAGCTCTTTCTTACTATTTTGCAATAATTGCATCTATTGAAGCATATTTCAAAATAAGCAAATTCAGTTTAATTACTACGATTCTTTTAAATCTAGGACTCAGTATGTATTTCCGAGTCGGTAGATGGAAAACATTATTTTCAACAACTTACTTTTGAAATATCTGAGTTGTCATCTGCTTTATTCGATTCTATTATTTCTTTAATTCGTTCATTATTTTTCTTGTCTTCTTCAAGTTCTTCACTTAGCCTTTTTTCACATTCCACTGCTTTCTCTAGTTTACCCTTGAGCCTCTGAAATGAAAAATAAAAAATGTATATATATATAATTTAAAAAAATTAATAATATAAAATATTAAATAGAATTTCAGAGTTTTCAAGATTTTTTCAACAAAATAGGTTGGTGAATATGATCTAATTTTTTTCTATGTAGTTTTTCGGCTATATGTCATAGTCAAATAAAATTGAAACCTGTTTCTTAGACGGCTAAAAAGTCTGTGTCGAACGCTCTAAGGATGACAGTGATATGTTGCACGGTTCAAGAACTATAGTTCTTCAAAAACAGCAGCATTTGCGCCTTTCAAAACTGAATTCATGGCGCTTTTGAAGGACTTTAAGTCAGCTTTAACTGGACTGCAAAAAGGAGGTAACCCATAATTTTTTCAAATTCAAGTTAACTGCTTCTTGCAATCAAGCTCAGCCTCCTGCACCTTTTTCAAATATCATTTAACCATTTTTTTGGCGAAAAACATTTAAATTAAGGAAAATGTTCAATAAGGAGAAATGCAAAAACTAAATTTCTTATTTATGTATCATGAATTATTTAAAAATTACATTTCATTTTAATAAATTAAACAAATAACCAATGGAATGAAGGAGTACAACTGCCTTAGTTTTAAACAATGAAGTGGCAACAAAATCCAATTCTTCGATTTCAACCTTTAACCTAGTTTTTTTAACAACTTGTTTTTGTGGGTTACCTCCTTTTTGCATAACACTTTTCAACTCGGGAGTTGAAAGACTAGAGATCAAACAATGTATTCGATTTTCTAAAACGAAAAATGCCATAACTAACTGAAAACAAAAAAATACAAAACTTTCCTTCTAGTATTATTTTTCTGAGAGATGGAGAAAGGCTTAAGTTCACACAAAACATGTCTTAAAAAATGACGACTAAAACGTAGCCAATTTCGTTGGTGTTTAAGAAACATTCATTTTGTTTATTTTGGGGAGGGGGGAAATGGATGGTTTACTGAGAAAATTAGTGTATCTAATTTTGTTTAGAGGCTGACGCTAAATATTTAAAATTTCAAAAAGTAATTTATATAAATAAAAACGTGAGGCCTTATCACAAAAGTCAAATTTCAAGTTTGAGAGATGGTAAAATGGAGGACATATTTGCCTCCCACGTCTCGGCCACTGCCATGCTAATATTCAACGATCTAACTCAAATAGCGACTAAGAAAAGAACTGCCATATGAAGTGTGCCACAATCTGAATAATTGACAATACATTTCTAAAATCAACTTCAGCTTTCATATATCTATCAACCGTTGATATAACGGTAACACTTTATATTATCTATGTATATAATAAAGAAAAATAAGCCTAGTTACCTCTAATGATTGTTCCAATTGGTCTGTTGTTTTTCGCTGAGATGTTATTTTGTCATATTCTGATTTTAAACTATGATATTTTTCTTTCTCCATGTTCATTGCATCTCTGTAAATGAAGATAACTTCACACTAAAAAGAAATGTCTCTATGGTGCTTGGTGCAAGAAGAACCAATGTTATGAAACTTAAATTTTGGCAAATAACGGCAATGTGTTCCTTTTTGAACTGAAAAGTATTTGCTATTAACAGTGCGGCATTAGCCATTTTTTTCAAAAGTACATTTTATTCATATATAAAGTTTTTTCTTATTATTTATTTAGCCACAACAATACTAAATTAAGTTAAATGTATATATTAGCTTGCGTCAGGAATTTATGCAAAAAAGGATTAATTTATTAAATTATTTTTTTATAGGGATGTATTAAGGAAATTATATATAGGTATTTAAAAAAATGTGTAATTGCTGGGCTGCCCCCCATTGACCTACTGGCACGGGAGCGTACGCGACACTTCAAAAGGAAACAAGACCCGGTTCAGGTGGAAGAGGTGGTGCAGCGCTTCGACCGCAGGGGAAACCGGGTCTTCTATCAGGACGCGGGGGCCAGCCCTGGTCCAGCAGAGCCAGAGAGGGCCAGGACAATTAGGGAGTGGCAGGAAGAATGGGACAAGTCCACAAAGGGACGGTGGACCCATCGGCTCATCCCTCGAGTCGAGCCTTGGCTCACCAGGAAGCATGGGGAGGTGAATTACCACCTCACCCAGGTACTCACGGGACACGGTGGGTTCCGGGGGTACCTCCACAAAATCGGGGCAGCAACAACACCAGACTGCCCCGCGTGCCTTGGTGAGACGGAGTCGGCGGAGCATGTCCTCCTCAAATGCCCCAGATTTGAGGAGGGAAGGAAAAATCTGGAGTGCAGCTTGGGCGCCCCACTGACTGCTACCAGTTACGTGGACGCTATGCTGCGCTCCCAGGAGTCGTGGGATGAAGGCTGCGATTTTGCAGCGCTCATCATGGGCGGGACAGGACCAGGAGAGGGCTGACAAGGAACAGTAGCGGCAATAAAACAGAAGAAGGGGCGTTACCAGCCACCCTTCCTCCCTTCCGCGAAGTAATGACAGACCGTCAGTTCCGCGGAAGGGAATCAGGATCGGCAAGGAGGGGGTTTTAGTGGGTATGGTGAATCGGCTCGAGCCCCACACTATCCAGGGCTACCTTCCCTGGATGTGCGTCATAGCATTTCCCCCTCCAATGCAAAAAAAAAAAAAAAAAATCTTACATGTGTAATTCCACTTTTTTTTTGTAATGTTTAAAAAAATATTACAGACAAATGAGATCAGATCACACACTGAAGGATTCCAAAGGCTTATATTACGTTGATGTATCAATTAAAACATATTTAACAATTATAGTGTTTTGGAATGTAGTTTATAAATGATTATAAATTTGACGATCTTATTCATGGTTTCGATACTCATCTCAAATATATCAACTGAATAGTAATAGTTGAATTAAATAAAAAAAAAAAAAGTGAATGCGGTTATGACTACATACCCTACATAGTTCCCCTAACTCCACCAATAGAGTCCCTTCGTTATGACGTCACAACAAAATTTCATTATTTTCATATTACCTTTGACAAAAAAACTAAAATATAATGTGACTCGACTGCTTTTTATTAATAAATAATTTTATCAACTTTATTATTATTATTATATATCTACTGTCATTAATAACTCCCCTTTTATCCCTTCCCCTCCCATAAGTTTTACTAAAATGTTGATCGCCCCCGAGCTGCCTCCCTGGATCCGCTTACATTGACATAATGGCCTCATCTGCCAACATTAGAACTAAGATATGCACTGCAGATCTTTAAAAAAAATACATATTATAACTTACTGAAGGTTACGCATTGCATTTTGAAGGTTCACTATTTGATTGCTAAGTGATTCCTTTTCAGCTTGTAGTTTTTCAGCTCTATGAAATTCAGTGCCAAGTCTACACTGAACATGGAGGCTGTGCTTCATTTCATCGTCAAGCAACACTGCTATTTCCTTCACTTTAGTTGTTTGCTGTCTTATTAATTGTTCGTAAGCAGTTGCTACAATGTTAAAAGACATAGGAGGATGTTTAAAAAAATGGAAAAAAATTTCTAAATAATTTTATGTAGAATTATTTAATACAGTTAATCTATAAACGTCATAGGTGAATCACCGGCTATGTACGTCCCGAGCACGAATTAATTAATTACGTTTTCGCTCTCCCTCCAGAGCAGATCGATCGTTGAAGTAAAAATCAGTATTTGATTTACATTGTGGCTTCTGAATCCTCATACAAATCTTTGTGGCGAAATGAAATGAACTGAAACTTTATTGCTTATAGAGATACAAATCTCGCAAGGGTTGACCCGACTAGTTCACACATAAATCTAATACATTATATATATATATATATATATATATATATATATATATATATATATATATATATATATATATATATATATATATATAACATAATATATAAAAGTTTATATATCAATACAACTAATAATTTAAAATAGAAAATATAACAAACTTAATTAAACAAAAATATTAATTTTGGAAGATACAACACTATAAATATGGGCCAAAGTAAAGAAAAGAAAAATACCAACTGTTGTGAAATGTGTTATATTGAGATGTATATAAGGTAAACGAGAGGGCAAATCATAATAAAACTGTTTTTCTAAATTTTAAGCTATTAGTTACGAAAATAAATATATTATCGATTTTTACATCGTCATCAATACTCAACTAATTATTTTATCGGAGATTGCTTTATAGTGTGTAGTATATTTACTGATAAATTTGTTTCTGCATTGGTTTAACATTGGACAAGTTATGAGAAGATGGAGTATGTTATCATTATCACTGTTATATTATGGCTTTTTGTAGAAATTTAATAGGTGGCATATGCAATTTTGAATTTAAATATAAAATTTCATATCGATACATCCATTTCAGATGGCCATGCAGGCTAGAGTGTAGAACTTTGGTCGCATGGTCTTATAGTTTTGCGGGTTCGAATCCCGTCCGGGAGAGAGTTTTATTGCCTAAATAGAAATTTCTCCCGGGGCCATGGGTGTTGTAAATATCACCATTATAGAGACAAATGGCATAATATGCATCAGACATAAGGCCAATAAAAATAAAAAAACTCACCTAATGTGTTATTGTCTTGTGATTTTTGAAATAATTCATTTTCCAATTCTGATATACGATTTATCAAAAATTCCCTGTCTCTTATCATATCCAAATCGAAATTGTTAATCAAGTAATCTCCGCAGCCATGAAGTGAGGGCATAATCATTTTTCTTGAATATTGTTCCTTTTTGAATGATATAGTTTTGTTTCCCTGGGTCTCCTAAAATATATTCATTTTAAAAAAATATTTTATTGACAGAGTGTGTCATTACATTTTTACTAATTATTTGAAATCACATAAACATGTAAGAGTTAATTATTATGATTCATGCCCGGGGGGTTTAACTACGAGGTCATATCGCCTACTACCAGAGAGCTGTTTCGTCGCTCTGGTGGACATGAGCCCGATTCTATTCTGGGAGTCCTAAATTTTGCCTACCTAGGTTTATTCATTCACCTAAGGTTAGGGATTTTTAACGATTACTTGAAATCGTACAGACTCGAGACCATCGCTTAACGTCCCCCCTTAACCCCCGAAGGACGGCGTGCTCAAGGTTTTTTCACACACTGAAAAAAAAACCTAAAGGTCTCTCGACCGGGTAACGAAACGTGATTTTGTGATATTCCATGAAGATATACCTCGAAGTTAAAGTCCAGGCATGAGTTACAATAACTAAATCATACAAAGAAGAAAATTATTTTAAAACGATTATTAACATAGAAATTAGCGCCATAAAAACAAAAATGTTGTCAAATTTACCTTAATAGAACATTTAAAACCTTCTTCAATATTAATTTTGTCAGGTTCAAATAAAAGTTGGCCCACAGCCAAGGGTTCCGGGTCTGCAAAGAAAACAACTATTAGAAATCTCCAAACTTAAAATATAACATGTTAATAGTTGATGGGTGTTTGTACACAAACATAATTGCGGCCAAACCAGGAAGTGCAGTGCATTGCTAACAGTAGCCATATTGGTAAAGTACTCGACTGTTTCCGTGCAAAGATTCGCGGTTCTTCGCCAAACATTTAGAGTTTCAGAAATAAACGAACACGGGGATTAAATTATTGCCTGAAATTGATAAATTTGAATTTTATTTGTAGAATTGAAAAACAGAACAAACATTTTTTACACAAAACAGATCGTTCTCAAAGAACTCTTAATTTGGCACTCAAAGCACCTACTTACTACTACAAAGGCATCTCAGATATATCAAACACATAAAGTAGACGTAAAAGGCAAAATAAAAGGAACTAAAATTGTACATATCGCACCCCCAGTTCAAGACTATCGTAACTCAAAAATTCATTTTTGAGTTATATACATGTTAAAATTCTTTATTGTAAACTCTATACGGTGCTATAGTATTGCATCTCAAAATGTAATATTTCACTATTATTATTTACAAAAAATAGTATTACATTAATAAATTTCTCTTGAATTGTTTAGTGCAATAGTATCGGATTTTGACTTGTCTAGTCTTGAATTTATGTATCACATGAATGAAGAGCAGGACTATCGGTGACATCAGCGAGAAGGTGATGTCACGTGAAGAGAAAAAGAGAGAAGAAATAAAAATATGAAATCTTGTTTTCCCACAAACTAGCTTTTTTGAGTTACGATAGTCTTGAACTGGGGGTGCGATATAAAAAATAAAACACAATTTTCCACAATATTTTCATAATAAATTTTGTGGAAGAGAAAAAAATATTTTTAGATAAGTAACCTTGGTTCTCTCATATAAATACAAAAATATTATAAAACTAACAAGTCTCAATATAAACATTAGTGAAAGTACAATAAAAAATGGGAGTCTCAACATGAACTTGAATGAATAGAATAGTTGGTATTGAAACTACCCCAAACTCCATGGAACGCAGCAAACCGCGTCATCAGTATTTGAGGGGGGGGGGGAGAAGCTTAACTCAGAAACTGTAATAACTGCCTTTGTAATGAGTGTATTGACAAATAATTTCTTAAGTCAATTCAAAATCGTCTACGGACGACACCTAATAATTTTCAGTGAAATCAGCCTAAGGGAAGGGGGAGATCAGAGGGGGCTAAACTCAAAAATTACTTTTTTTTTCTCTGTCATTTGTTTGTTGGGATTTAATTTTATCGTTTGCAATAATAAAATTTACAGCTTAAGAATTAGCCCCGGTCTTAACTTTTACGTTTTTTCTTCGCCCATTCACGGGAAAAAAGTTTAAACAATTTAAACTTCGGAATTGGAAAAGCGGGGCTGATTTCTACGCCGCAAATTTGAAAAGTTTTGAATCTCTAGAATAAGAAGCTTGCAAACGATAAAATTTAAAGAGCAAACAACAAGCAACAGATTGACAAAAAAAAACTTGACGTCAAGCAAACCAAAATATTAAGTCTCCAAACCATGCAAACAAACGAATAGTGAAGATAAAATTCAACAATTTAAAAGAGGGGGGCTAACTTGACAAAGCTATCGATTGTACCCAATGTAATGGAGACTCTGTATCTAGGCTTACCTTGAATGTCTAAAGCCATCTGTTTTATTTGCTGTAGATCCATTCTGTCTTCCTCAGTTTGTGTTCCATTTGAATTAACACTAAACATTTCAGTTTGTGACTCTTCTTCTTGTCTATTTTTTTCGTTCCTGTTAAAAAATTGCTCCAGCTCATTAGAATGTTTATTATGAACATTATCGATTTCATCTCGATGCTTCTTGGTTAACATTCTCAAGTAACGTTTATATTTAACTTTTAATTTTTGCAATCCGTCCGCTATTCTATCATTTAGTTTTTTCACCTCTTCATCTTTCTGATTTAATAATTTATCTACGTCTGATTTTAATTCTTGAACCTCGATGTTTAATTCTTGTTCTTTACTTTTGATTAAATCTTCATAGTACTGTTTCAACTTCTTCAATTCTTCTTGGTGTTTATCTTCAACTTCACTTAGACTCACCATATGTTTGCTGTTTTCTTCCTTGACTTGCTTCAGACAAGTGACTTCCTCTTCATGGAGTGCTTGCAGTTTGAGGATACTCTCTTCGTGTGCTCTCTTCATGTTCTTGACGTCCCTTTCATAGGTCTCCTTGAGCATCCTCAGGTTGCTGAAGTGCTGCCTCTCTGCTTTGTCCGTCTCCCGCGCCTTGTCCCTCTGCAGCACATCTACCATCGCCTCTAGCTCCTGTACTCTGTCATCACAGTTCACCTGAACTCCAAAAGAGGAGAAGTGTTCTTTCTCTGATGAACTTGTGTCCTTCTCTGGGATATACAACAAGTTTGACACTTTCTCCTGCAATTTGACTATAAAATCTGAAAGATCTGTATTTTTTTGTGTCAACTCTTCAACTTCAGCCCTCAATGTGTTCACTTCTTCGTTATTAACTTGAGGATCTTCATCAGTTGCTGTTCCTTTGTTGTCTTTTTCTTTTATCATTATTGCTTTATATTTTTCCAGTTTTCTAAGTATTTTGTTTAACATTTTTTCCATTTTTAGTCTCTCCTCCAGTTCTTTATTCACTCTGTCATCTTGTACTACCAACGTGTACTCTAACTCCTCTATCTGTGTTTTACAATTCTCAATTTCGTTAATGAATGATCTATTTTCTCCTTCGACAACTGAATATTTCATTTGAAGTTCATTCGTGAAATTTTCATAATGGATTTTTAAATATTCTGAGTCTTTTAATTTCTTACGTACATTACAATAGGATTCTTTTAATTTCTTTAATTTATTTTGTACTTTTTTAATAATATTTTTTAATTTATTCTTCTGATGCCGATTTTTATTTAATAGTCTTAGTAAAACATTTTTTGGCAAAGTTTCATTTTTATTTTTTTCTTCATTTGTAATTATTTCCAACGGTTCATTGTTTGACAGAATTTTATCAGGTGAGTTAATTCTGTCCGGTTGAGTTGAATGTGATTCTAAAACGAACACTGTCTGTCCATTTTCTTCTCTTGGCTTTTCAATGTTATTCAAATGTTCAAATATTTTTTCAGCTCGAAATAGTTTTTCTTGTATAAGCCTAATGTGTTCCACTTTTTCTGCTAGTGCTTGTTTGAGCGATTTCACTTGGCCGTTCAACTCTTTTGTTGTCAATTGTTCATTTGAATAATAATCAGTAATTCGTTTTATCTCATGTTCTAATTTTGAAACATATTCATTCATATGTTCTTGTCCTGTTTCGTTAGTTATATATTTATTAAGAGAATCCAAATTGTCATCTTTGAAAGCTATGGTAGTTTCAAGAACAGACACATACCTATTGTACTCGTACAGTGTTGCATCCAATGTTTCATTGAACAATGCACTTGCAGATTCTCTCACACTCTTATCACATTCTATTTCACTTATTGCCTTATCCAAAAGTCCATCATTATATTCAAGTTCACTTTTGAGTGTCATCAATTTCTCTTTTAATAAATTAATTTCTTTTTTAAGTTCATCATTTTCTTTTTCTTTTGTTTTCCTGTCCTCAATTGAACTTATCAATTGTCTTTGAAGGTGTCGATTTGATTCATCTTTACCAAAATAAGCCTCTTGGAGTGACGTCATGTTTTCGTTTAAAACGTTTATATCTTTGAGTAATTCTTCATTTCTGTAATAATATTCATCAGGCAGATGCGCTTCAACGGCTTTATTCCAACTTATAAATTCAAATTGTGTCTCACTATTTGTCATCCGAATTTCTGTTTGTGTGTTAATATCACAAATAAGAAAGGACCCAGGCAACATCTCACTTGAACCAAATACTTCATCTTTTATTTGTTCAACCAATTTTCTCATTGATTGTATATAATCAAATGATACATTTGAATCTCTCTTCATATTTTCTTCAATTGTTCTCAAAAGTTTTAGAAGATGTGCAAAATATACCATTGTGGTGGCTGTTTGTGGAAATATTGACAATTTTTTAATTTGATTATCTTTTTCTTCTAATTCCTTCCGATATTGATCAATTTCGTCTGCCAATTTGTACGAACAAGCAACAACAATATTAAATTGACGTCGATAATTTTGTACATTTTCAAAAAGGGTGCAGTTGGACAAACGGAATTCATTTCTCAAATTTTCCAACTCTCTCACAAGGCACTCAGTTTCTTGAAGTCGATTTTCTAATACACTCACTTTGGATACTTTTTCATCTAAGGTTTCCTTCAATACTTCTACATATTTCCCCATAGCCGTCTGAAAAATAAAAAAGAATGTAGTATCTATAAAAAAAAAATTATTTATGATAATGAATACTTTTATGAAATGGAGAAACCATTTGTTCTTCTTTAATTTGAGCAGTAAAACTTTCGTTTACGTTCATCAGTGTCCGAGATATATCATATCGTTCAAAGTTTTAGACAAACATCGTATCTTGACCAGGAAATACTGAATTCCATCCTTTGTATCCGGCTAGTATGAGGAAAACAAGTGAATCCTCTAACATTATACAGATTCTGCGGGCACGAAATTGTTATGTCGGATTAGACGTTAAGCGATTGAGCCTGTACGATGTATACTTGTTAAAGACACTAAGCCAAAGTGAATAAAAATGTAGGACTCCCACAGTCAAGCCGAGCTTATGTCCATCAGAGTCCTCTGATATGTTAGTAAGTTATTATGACTCATGCCCGGGCTTTAACTAAAAGGTCAAATCGCCTACTACCAGAGCGCTCTTCCGTCACACAGGTGGACATGAGCCTGATTCTACTATGGGAGTCCTAAACTTTTTATTCGCCTAGGGTAGAGATATTTAAGAAGTACCTTACATCGCACAGGCTTCCATCCGAAGGACGGCATGCTTAAGTTTATTTTACCTCCAAAATGAAATAAACTAAGGGCCTCGGCCGGGCTTTGAACCTGCGATCTTGAGCACAGTAAGCAAGTACGCATACCACTGAGCTATCGGCGCCCTCTCCCCTAATACGACCTCGTAGTTAAAGCCCGGGAATGAGTCACAATAGGTGACTAACTAAACGTGAAAAATATTTTTTTTTAATTTCTGGAATAGCATAATTTTTCTACCTAATTCCTAAATTTTATATCAATCTTAATCAAGTCATTTCTCGCCTTCCATAAAATTCGTTGAAATTAAACTACCTCTACTTACCTCTTTCCTTGAAATACCAGAGGTTAATTTTTCCAGCTGCAATGAAAGATCATGTATGGTCAATTCTTGATCCTCGACAAATGACAACAAAAAATTGATTTTCTCTTCTCTCATTTGAATTCTTTCTCGTAAAACATGTTTATCAATGATAGCATTTGATGCGACCAAGTCCCGAGATTCGTGAGTATCAACCGTCCGTTTCAAATGATATATTTCATCTTTAAGATTTTCATTTTCCATTTTTATTTCAATCAATGTTTGATTTAATGCATGATGATCCTGCCTGACGATTTGATTGCTACTTTTCATATTTTCATACTGAAAATTAATTAAGAATCAACACTTGAGACTTACGTTAACTACAGTAGGCTTACTTATTGAAGTATTAGGAGAAAATAGGGAAATATTTCATAAAAAATATGTACTGGACGTAAATTAAAGAACATAAAATGTTAAATAAATTTGGTACTAACCACGTAAACTTTAAATTCGCATGTATGTTCCTTCCGTATCGTATGTACTTGGGTGAAAGAAAATGTTTGAAAAAAAAACAGACATTTTTTATCTTAAGTGCTTATGAAGAATAAAAAACGGGAATAATCTTCTCGTATGGTTATCTAAACGGATATTATAAGAAGAAGCCAACAACATGATTTAATATTTGGGCTTACTGAACTGTTGGTTCATTATCATATCATGTATACTATTAATAAAACGTAATTAATATTCGCCGGAAATCTGTTCAGTTATTCTGGTTGATTGTTTTTTCAGTTCATTATAACAATAAAATTTACATTCTTAGATAAAGACTCTACTTCAGTTGAAGCTTTAATATATGACAGGGTTAGAATAAAAATGGTCCAAGTGACATTTTTGACAATTTTTGGTTGAGTGCATAATCGGGAACCAAAATTATAGTTCTGTCCAGGACAGGCCCGTGCGCAGAAATCAATTAAGGGGGGGGTTTTGAAATAAAAGTTTTTTTTCAATAATATGTAAAAACATACAAACTGTTATTTTATTTTTTAAAGACGTTTGCATGTAAAAACTTCATATTTATTTCTCATTACTTAACAGATTAATTCTTCGAGGTAACGAAAAAAATTCTTCCAGAATTCTTCCAGAATTTTTTGCACATTTATCTCCATTTCACGGTGTATATTGAGGGAGGCTAAGCCGTTGAGCCGATCTTTAGACATTGTCGATCTAATGTACGTTTTCAGACGACGCAATGTTGAAAAGAAGCGTTCATTTTTCGCTGTCGTCACGGGTAAAATGGCCATAATGCGAAGCATTTGGTGTACGTTCGGGAACGCGTCTGCATTGCAAATTTCAAGGGCTTCGAGAGAATTTTTGATGTCTTTTTCAATAATGCGTCGTCTCCAGAGTATGACTTCATTCACCCATGCGTCACGCGAATCATCGTGCAAAATTGAAGAGTAGGGTTCGAATAATTTTTCACATGACTCTTCATCAAATTTTTTCATTTTGTTCGGAAAAAGGCAAGCGAAATTCGAAAAACTTTAATGATGATAGTCATAAAGTACAAGAGAGTCCTAATGGGGGGGGTTCGAACCCACAAAACCCCCCCCTTGCGCACGTGCCTGGTCCAGGAAAAAAGTTGTACAGGTGAAATCCTAGCCAGTGCTGAAATCTAGTGGCAAATCACTTATACAATTTTGGTGACATGGAAGAAGTAACTTAAACATATCAATAGTGACCTTGAAATTAAGATTTTTATTCACTTTTATGTTTGCTAACAGCAACTTTCACCATAAAAGCAGAAGACAAAATATTTTCGGTTTCGATAAATTATAGATTTTTTAAAATCAGTTGAGAACTTAATGCACAGTTTCTTCAAAGTTTTAAAAATGTCACTTAGCCCATTTTGATTCTAACCCCGTCAAATAATAAAAAAAAAGAATAAGCTAACCATGATTTAAAAATTGTGTTTCTTCAAAAATAATTTCAATATCATTAATTTATATTACTTATATACTCATTTATTTTATTGCTTTTGGTTTATTATTTTTTTTTTAAATTGCTATTATATTTCTTTATTTTCTATGTTTCGCACATTGTGACCTGAGGGAGAAAGGGAGAACATCCTGAAATATCGTCATAAGAAGACACTCCAGAAGAATTATAAGAAATATTTATCAGAAGTTAAATTAAAAACTGTATTTATTATTATTATTGTTTTTGTAATAATTTATTTTCTTAACTCATAAGTCGTAAGAGTTCTAATTTTATTTATTTATCTAATTTATAACTTCTCTTTTGTATCCAGATAGAAGTTAGGATTGCATAATATTTCCATTCGGATGTCTTTTTTTTTCGTTGGTGATATTGTACTTTGCACTTTGCAGTTTAAACTGCAATTCTGCCTCTAACTAGCTGTTAGTGCTACCCGATATTGCCCGAACTAAGTTATAAGACAATGCCGAGACCTAACCTGCTATATTTAAATCTACGGATGTGAGAAAAAATATAAATTTAAAAATCGTGGCAAATGCTACAGTGACGACGAGTGATAACGTTCCTCCGCCTTTTCTTGAGATGGATTCACAATGAGTCTGGTTAGTTACATCATGTTGATGCATGGAGCTACAGAATTGAGGATATGTAAAATGGCTTGATGGTCTACAGAAAGTACAGTCCTCTTTAGTTGGTCCGCGGATAAGTGAAACACTGCTTTATTAATTTCTTTCTTATTGTATTGTGTACTTATTGTGTCAAATTTATAAATGTATGTTGTTTAAACTAAAGCTTTTATTTTCTGTATAATTTCTCATATTATTATTTCTTATTTAATATTCAAGCTTAGTTATTGTTATTCTTCCATAGAGATAATGTGAGTATATATGTATACATTTATTTTATTTATTTTTTGTATGTAAATTTATTTAAAAAGTATACTTAAATAACAAGACACAGATGAAATAGGTTAAGCCTATATTTATTATGTTGTTTTATTAATTTCTTTCTTATTGTATTGCACCATTGTATTCTTATTGCGTCAAATTTATAAATATATGTTGTTTAAATTAAAGCTTTTATTTTCTGTTCAATTTTATTATATTATTATTATTTTTTGTTAAATATTTGGGCTTAATTATTGATATTCTTTCACAGAGATAATGTAAATATATCTGTATCATTTATTTTATTTTTATTTAAACAAGTTTACTTGACAAATTGTAGATTGTATTTTGGGCTCAGTCCCATCAATAAAGATTATTATTATTATTTACCTTTGTCTGAAATTCTTTATAAATATCGAGTTGCGATGCTAAATAATTGATTTCTTCTTGTGCTTCTATTAATTTATTTTTTATATCTGAATTGATCTGAGACCGAAGTTCAACATTTTCCAATCTAATGTTTTTTAAAGTTGATATTTCTTCTTGAAGATCCTTGACAAATTTTCTCAAATTGTCTATTTCTGATTCTGTCTCTTCTCTTTTTTTCTTTAAGTTTTCCTGCAACATTATTTTTCAATTATAATATGTACAAAGTCAAGAGGGCGCCTGTAGGTCAGTTGTATGCGTTGACAAAAAAAACATGGGACGTTAGGCGATGGTCCCGAGCCTGTACAATGTCAGGTACTCGTTGAAGACCCCCTACTCTAGATGAATAAAAATTTAGGGTAAGCAAAATTTAGGACTCCCATATTAGAGTCGGGCTCATGTCCATCAGAGCGATCCATCGCTTTCTGGTAGTAGGCGATACGACCTCGCAGTTAAAGCCCGAGCATGAACCACAGTAACTAACTACAAAGTCAATTTCTTCTGGTTATTATTGATTATTATGTAGTGGTTATTATGTATGTTATATATATGTATACTAATATATTTATACTAACTATTATAGTTATATATACACTTCTATTATTATTAATTATCTTTGTCACTTACATTTTCATTTTCTAATTGTTCAACTGTGTTCGATATCATTTCAGGATCTTTCTGTTTGGGTTTTTTGAACTTATCTTTATAGAAGAGTACCTGTAAAAAAAATTGTTTCAAAGACAAGCAAGACCAAAGCTATGTCAACATTGGATTCTGAGTTGTTTTCTCTTTATTTTCCGCTATCTTCAGTATAGTGAGAGTGCAGCAGCAAAACCTCCTCAAGACATTGACACGCCCTTATTCTGTCTTCTGCCAGGGTTATCCAGGAGAGGTTTGTATATGAAGAGTCTGTGTTTGAGTGTATTGGTATGGTGGGTAGTTTGTCTGTTATTGTAATGTACTTTGTACTGTTGGCAGAAGGTGCATTTAGGAATATATCTGCTATACCGATCCTTCCACAAATGTTTTTGAAGATTAATAACCCGAAAAGCGATGACCCTGACGAGTCTATGCCATGTCGGGTACTCGTTAAAGACCCCTATCCTCTATGTGAATAAACTTGGGTAGGTAAAATTTAGAATTCCCAAAGTAGAATCGGTCTCACGTCTACCAGAGTGACGAAAGAGAGCGATATGACCTTCTAGTTAAAGCATCGGGCATGAGTCGCAATAACTAACTATAGAAATGTGATGGTATTAAAGTAATTAGACGAGAATCTTACCAAATCGTCTAGAGATTTATATTTTCTTTTGAGCATTTTTTTTTTTGTTTTGCTTCTTTTACGAAGTTCCCTGTAAGGACTTTTAGATCTCGATGAGGCCGAACTTCTTCTGCTTCCTGGTCGACTGGAAGGCTGTAAGTAAATAGAACCATAGAACATTTACGAAAGGCAAACCACTGTATCATAGTATTTTAAAAAAAAACATTCCCCTAGCGACTCATTTACAACCAATTACAGAAGCCAATGTGGGCTTCACAACAAAACCTTCGAATTCTTATAGAATCCAAACCCTACAATCCCTTATCCTTCGTAAAATCACAAACGCTCCATTCTACGTCTCTAATGCTATCCTTCACAATGACCTGCAGATTCCCTTTGTAAAGGATATAATTAAATCCCGCTACAGAAAATTCAATTCTACCCTTTCCTTTCAACCTAATCCTTTAGTCCGCAGACTTGTCACAAGAACCCTTCCTAATGTTCACGTTCGAAGACTGAGGCGGCAATGACCTCGAGACCTACTAGTGGATTGAAGACTAATCATCTTCAAACGTTTTATGTTTCTTTTTCATCTAACTATTTTGGTTTTTTTTATATATATATATTTTTAATATCTCTTTCTCATCTGTAATAACAAGATAATGGAGTGTCATTATTGAATGATTTCTCTTTCAACATCCAAGACATTTATTTATTATGCATCACATTTGCTTATTATACCTATATTGTATATGTATAGTTGTAAATACAAAATTAAAATTTAAAAAAATTCCCCTAATTTATAACAGAGGGTTTTGAAAACGTATCTGTCCCAAAGTGAGAATTGTGAAAAAACAACAGATAACTAATAAAGGGTTGAGTACAAAACAAGCCTCCACAAAACATCAACGTAGTTATACTTCCACAGCCGTATGAAGTATAGGGGAAGTTATGTAATCGGTCAACAATTTTGATAATGGGTTAGACGCCACGACCCGAACACACATATAGAACATTCTGCGCTAGTTTATAAGACGCCCAAGCACATCTGATATTTCTTGACGGTATCCATCCATCATATTACTGAGCTCAAGGTCGCGGTTTCAAAGCCCGGCCATGGCTCTTAGGTTTCTTCATCTAGGAGGTGAATAAACCTTGAGCACGCCGTCCTTCGGATGGGACATTGAGCGATGGTCCCGTTAATGATCCCTATCCTAGGGGCATCAACCTGAGTAGGCAATATAGCTAGTTATTATGACTCATGCCCGGACTGCGGTCATATCGCCTCTTGACTCAACAGCGGGAATCCTAAATTTTGCTTACCTAGGTTTATTTACTTAGGGTAGGGGTCTTTAACGAGTACCTGACATCGCACAGGGTCGGGACCATCACTTAACGTACCATCCGATAAAAAACCTAAAGCCTCGGCGGGGTTTCGAAGATTTTAGGACGAAAATTTAGGATCTTACAGTAGAGTCGGATTCATGTCCACCAGAGCGAGGGAAGAGCGTTTTGGTAATAGGCGATATGACCTCGCAGTTAAAAGCCCGGATATGAGTCACAATAACTAACTCAATCATATTCCATAGCGTGCCTTTCTTTTTTATTATGGCTTGGCTGTTATGTTAGTGAATAATGTAGTTATTAACTATTTCAAATCATAATAAAGAAATGCGTACCGTATTAATGACAATATCCAGAAGATAGCTCCTTTTGTCTTCATTGTTAATACTCCAGGCGCGCGGATCCGTGTCAGAACTGACAAATTTCAGTTTTCCGCAGCTTACGTTGGCTCCAATCGCAGGGTTTCTTGTTTCATAAAAAACTTTCTCTTTGTATTTAATATAAGACATGTCTACATCAAAATTTGTTTTAGACCAATTTCTAACTATAATAACCTAGATAGAAATGAATACTAAAATTCTTTTGTTTTGTTGTGATTTGTGATAACCATGGAAATATTTATTTTATAATTTATAATAACAATTTTATAAGTACATATTTATTAAAATTAACTGTTAACGAAAATTTGATCTCTTGCATATTTTTTAATATATTTTTGGAATACTCAATTTTTAGGATTGAAACAATATACTAGCAGTATTACCCGACGTTGCCCGGGGAACTTTGAATTTTTCCCATAATATCTCTCATGCGATTCCTAGGCATTTCTTCGACATTACATTCATGACTTTGCAATTTTCAATTATTCACATGGAATTAGGAATATAGTCAAATCCCGGGAAAAGGCAATGATGTTTATTGTTTGATATGAAAACTAATTTAGACCGAGCAGCGGTGGTCATCATAGCTAATAATAATAACCTGTGCAACGGTGGACACCCGAGCTAGTATTAACCGTGCTACGGTATACGAAATCTTGCTGAGGCTTTTAGGTGTTTTCACTGGGAATATGGAAAAAAGCCGTTGAGCACGTCGTCCTTCGGATGGGAAGTTAGGCAATGATCCAGGGTCTTTTCGAATTTTAGGTACTCATTAATGGGCCGTATCTTATGCAATTAAACCTAGGGAGGCAAAATTTTGGTCTCCCGCTGTAGAGCTAACAGGGAACGGATAAGAGCATTCGATGCTTAGGTCCCTAGGTGTACACAACAAACCTGCCAATATATCTAAATCTGTCTGTGGTTGACTATCATCGTCTCTGGTTGCTGCCTATCTACCGACATTGCTGTCTTAATGTTTTTCAGAAAATATGTGAAAACGGTACCACAAAGCCCACCTAATTTCTTCTTGACTATTTTATTCAGAACCAACCAGAAACATATTTTATCTTTACATGTGCTCAGGATCGCGAGTTCGTCTTAGGTACTTAATCTGAGAGGTAAAAACATTGAGCACGTCGTCCTTCGGATGGGAAGTTAGGCGATGATACAGGGCTTTTTCGAATGTCAGGAACTTTTTAATGGGTCGTATCTTATGTAACGAAACCTGGGTAGTCAAAATTTCGGTCTGCCGATGCTTAGGTGAATTTTGATAAGGTCGTAAACCTAAGCGGTATCTTGTAAAATTTAGTTAGGTCTCAGAGGAAATTGATCTTAATTCACGTCTGATTTCAGCCAAAATCTAATCAGATCAAAGTAAGAACATGTGACCCATTCATTCCAAATTCATAGCTACAATCGTTTTCGCGGTAGAGAGCTCACAACTTTTCAATTAAACAGACACACGCACAGACAGACATCATCGCGAAAATGGTCGAAACATATTCATGGGACCTTGAAACGTGAAAATCTGTTGAAAATTGATCTCGGATTTTCGCACGATTACAATAGGTATTTCCTTATACTATAGGTATACGAAAGTAAACAAATTATAAGAAATACACTTTTATATTATTTATTTATTTACACATCTATCATACATAATTTGTCAGAAAAGCAAATAAAAGTGTTGCCACTATTTTGTAACAAACAAATTGATTTTTTTTTGTTTTTCCTTACTAATGTCAATCTTAGGTGCCAGGAAAAAAATTGATTAAATAAAAAAAATATATTTGTCAATTTATTTGTGACCAACACAGCAAGAAATACATGAACAACCATGGCTGTTGTACGCTGAACAAATTGAATCATTCTGAATCAGCAATTTCCTGGTTGAGTTGGGCCATTCTTCAATCATATACAATATTCACTACGTGCAGTACACTCCAACAGTATTATGTCTACTTATAAATACTTATTATTATTTTGTCTATTTAAGTTGGTGCAACTGTTGCCTTTCGCAAGAACTACCAGCAACATGGAGGACGTGGTGATTGGCGTGAGAGAGGAAGGCCACCCAGTGGTAGCTCCCCAGGGAGAAATTAAAAAAAGTAATGTATGGTTTATTCCTCCAGAAGGAAGCACACTTGCTGAAGTGGAGATGGGCCGGGCATGTGACAAGGATGGATCCTCGAAGATGGGCTAAAGTCTGCACGGAGTGGATTCCTAAAGACAGAAGAAGAGGAAAAGGAAGACCTGGACTGCGGTGGAGAGACGAGGTAGTGGAGAGAATAGGGGATGGATGGTGCACAGTGGCCAGCAACAGAGAAAGATGGAACAAATGTGTAACAGTATTATTTAAGAAATAACTATCATTTTTACTTTATTCTCTATTTCTTTAGTTTTATCTTTATTCAAGAAGTAAGTTTTACTTAAGAAATAATTTAATTTAGGAATAATTGTTAAAATCCAACATCAACTGGTTGTCATTTTCCTTTTTTTATCTTTCATTCATTTTAAAATTTATTTTCTGCTTTCCTTTCGAATTCTTTTCGGATTGCTTTTCTGATTTCTTCTGTTGAAAGAGCAGTAGACTCAAAACCTCCAAAAGGAGAGGTTTTTGTTCTAAAAGAATGTCAATAAAGTTATTTTATTTTATTATTTTATTTTGTTTATAATATATGTGTTATTGGGATGTTAACATGGTTTGAGTTTCAAGAAGTTAAGATTTACAAATAGAGATCATACAATACCTCACGGTTCCATCTTCTCTTCAGTCTCCTGGGAGGATGGTGTGGCAATTGCGGGGAAGAAAGTGAATGGATTCGTGACTGCATGAAATTTACAAATGAAATGTCAACATAAGGTCACAAGGTCGCCGGTAGCTCAAGCGCCATGCTAGCCTACTCAGCTCAAGATCATGGGTTCGAAACTGTTTGTTATCAGGAGGGCAAAAAAAAACCTTGAGCACGCCCTACCAAGTAACTAAATCTGGGTAGAGCGCTCTGGTAGTAGGCGATATGAAGTTAAAGCCTGGGCATGAGTCACAATAACTAACATGAAGTCATTGTGGAGTCTTGTTGCTTGAGTATAGTGGGCATTGTGTAATGAGTCTAAGTGTCTTTGACTGGAACATCTTGATTAGATATTTTAGCCGAACCGTAAGTTCGTGAGACGTATATCCAGAGTGGTTTGGTAAGGAATGTGTAGCAGTTACATACTTTTGTTAAAGTTACTTTTAAATGTCTGTTCAGAAGTGGAATAAAGCATTTTAAGTCGTCCAAGGTTCCATGTCAGTCTAGAAGTCTTCTGTCTAGTGTGTCCTAAATATCTTGTAGTGTTAGTCTGAGAGAGGAGCTTGTAGATAAAAACAGAAGGGTGTATATACACGTATCTCGTCTTATAAATAATAGAAGTTAGTTAACTAACTAATAGAATAAATAACAATTATCACATATAACATTTTTAAATTATTCAATACAATTAAAAAAGAAAGTACATATCAAGGGTATCGGCAATTTTGTCACTTGTGTGAACAGTGATTTATAATGAACTAGCGCATCTTCAACCATTGCAATAAAAAAACAGAAAGATTAGACAAGAGCACGGCCGATCAAGAATCATTCGGAGATCGGGACTGAGCTCAGTCGGACTCTTATCGACATTCATAATCACAAATGATAATAAAAACAAAATACAGATGACCAAAGAAAACTACATTGTACATACATAGAAAAATTGTTAACTATGCGTACATATTTCTTTTTTTAAATTTTTATATCCCAACCTAAATGGGAGGCAGATCAGGTCAGAATGATGAATCCCACGAGTGTGGGTAATAAAGCCAGCCAGCCGACCGATTCATGTACCTAATGCATAAATATTTCAAGATATTTCGCTAAAAGTAGCGTCCAAAAGTAGAATCGAGTTGTTCCGAAAAAAAAAAAAAAATTTGGCCGAATTATAGAGCTGGCCATTTTTCTAGGTTTTACTATACTTTTAGGAACATAGTGACATAGTTGCGGACCTCTTGGCTCTCTAAGGTCACCTCAGGGCAATTAAACCTTGGTAAAGTCAGGTAGTTGTTGGTCTTCGTGCAGGATCCCTGAGTTGATCTACCTCTGCAGGGTATAGGACAGACTAGAATATGGTCAGAGTGTTAGAGACAATGTCATAGTCCCCAAAGTTGGTCCAGATGTTGTTCCAGTTCTTGGGGTTGATCTACCTCTGCAGAGTGTAGGGCAGACTAGAATGTGGCCAGAGTGTTAGAGACAATGTCATAGTCCCCAAAGTTGGTTCAGATGTTGTTCCAGTTCTTGGGGTTGATCTACCTCTGCAGAGTGTGGGGCAGACTAGAATGTGGCCAGAGTGTTAGAGACAATGTCATAGTTCCCAAAGTTGGTCCAGATGTTGTTCCAGTTCTTGGGGTTGATCTACCTTTGCAGAGTGTAGGGTAGACTAGAATGTGGCCAGAGTGTTAGAGACAATGTCATAGTCCCCAAAGTTGGTCCAGATGTTGTTCCAGTTCTTGGGGTTGCCCTTCTGGTCGATAGGAAGGTTTCCTGGAGGTAGCGCCGTACTGTTGTACTCGTTCAGTCTCATTAGCAGCGCCTTCACCTTATCGGGAAAACTATCAACAACAACATTTCATCATTTAGATCGGTGATAACATTTTGTGGATGCAGAAAAGAATTTTGAACAAAAATAATTTTATATTTTAATTTCTCGCAACTGGAATAATATATATAATATATAGCTCAGTGGTATGCGTGCTTGTCATCTAAGCTCAAGATCGTGGGTTCGAAACCCGACCGAGGCCCTGAGTTTATTACTAGTTTATTATTAGGTAAAATAAACCTAAGCACGCCGTCCTTCGGATGGGACGTTAAGCGATGGTCCCAAGACTGTACGATGTTAGGTAGTCGTTAAAGACCCCTAACCTAGGTGAATAAAAATTTAGGGTAGGCAAAATTTAGGACTCCCACAGTAGTCGAGCCCATGTCCACCATAGTGACGAAAGAGCGCTCTGGTAGTAGGCGATATGACCTCGTAGTTAAAGCCCGGGCATGTCATAAAACCTAACCTAACCTATAATATATATATAATGATATAAAGCCACCTTATGTTGTAAGATTAATTGAAATAAGAAAGATGGTATCCCCAAAGACACAGCACTCCCGAGTGTATACAGAATTATGTTTGTGGAACTGCTGAGCACACTCCCTGACTATAGACCAATATTTACAGAAAGTGTTGGGTGTGCTTTTGCTTCGAAAAAAGAGATTCGCTCATGGACACTGGCCGTCATCTCCGCAGTGTAAACAGTTGCTATTCGGTGAAGTGTCCATGAGCGAATCACTTTTTTCGAAGCAAAAGCACACCCAACACTTTCTGTAAATATTGGTCTATAGTCAGGGAGTGTGCTCAGCAGTTCCACAAACATAATTCTGTATACACTCGGGAGTGGTGTGTCTATGGGGATACCATCTTTCTTATTTCAATTAATCTTACAACGTAAGGTGGCTTGATATATCAAGCCTTAGACTACTGCAACACAAGTAATTGCACCAGATACCTGATTTGCTCCGATTCTCTTAGTGCAATATACTCACTTAGGGACAAATACTCTGGCGATCCCATGGTGCACCTTATCTTAAGAAAGCTGAAATCGCTACATAACCTTGGAAAAGACAGAGTCTTCACCAGAATCCCAGGGAATGTAACGAGCTGGAGGACCGAGCCGCCAAGGAAGCTACAGTTGCCGTGCTAACAGAGGCCATACCAGTCCGTCCTGCAGACGTCAAATAGGCACACAAATTGGCCATCAAACATAAATGGCAAAAGCAATGGGAAGAATGTAATAAGTTTTTGAAATCGGTCAAACCTCGAGTCAAAATTTTGATGTGGCGTCCCTTTCCCGAAAAGAAAGAATAATCCTGACGAGGCTAAGAATCGGATACACTTGGCTAATTCATGTACACGCATTGTTGCGGAGACGCCCACCGAGATGTCCAGGGAAGAACTCACTGTCTTCCACATATTAGAGTCCTGTGGAGCTCTCAAACAGAAAGAGATGGATTGCCTCGAACAGTGCTGAAAGATGGCTCGGCCTATACATCCCACCTGCTGCAATTCTTGCGAAATGTACGGACTGTATCACTAAAGAAAGTATATGATGCCAGTCGTGGAGGAATAGCTAACCCTGGGACAGAGCATCTACCTCTACTGTAATAATAGTTGTGTTGGCGCTAATGGCCTCTCAAGTCGATGTGTCTAATAGAAAAAAATAAATAAATAAAATAAGAACGGGAACGAAACTCCCTCCCATAAAGCAAGCGAACCCTTTACAAAAGAAGAATTTACCATTCACTGGTAAAAATAGAAAAACTTATGTAGCCCAATACGGAAACGAAAACTGGGCGCCAACAGAAAAGAGCAGGAAGAAATGGGGGTCTGGCGAAATTGCTGCGGAGTTTCTCGACAGAATTACTATCAGAAACGATAAAATGCGAGTGAAGCAGGAGATAAATATCCTAAGAAGAGATTGAACATAATCAATTTGTGGTATCACCAAGTCAAGAGGATGACGCGACAAGGATGGCCGAAGAGACGTGCCAGAAGAAAGCTTTAGAGGACTGCGGGTAGGCTAGGGAGGTGGGGCAGAACCAATTCAGGTTGTTAGAGGGAAAAACAGAATGTTGTAAAAAAAGAAAAAATTAATAAATATTTAATATTTAAAGAATAACTTACTCGACGGCTAAGTTGTTGAACTCGCAGGGGTCTTCCCGGATGTTGAAGAGACATGGCGCTGAGAGTGGGTCACACTCTGTGTAGGCGCTATCGTAGAAACACTGCAGCTCTGCATCCTTCCTCAGTCTAGAGATCTACACAACAAACAGATATAGAAGAATTCCTCTTAAAGCACAATAAAAATATTGTCAGTGAATCACTGGCTATGTACTTCCCCAACACAAATTAACCAATTTGGTGTTTGCTCTCCTTCCAAAGCCAATCAACAGTTTGGTTAAAACTAAATATTTGAATTACATAGTGGCTTTTGAATCCTAAAACTAAATTTTGTTTCTATACATTCATTACATCGGCAGTTATTGGGATTTTTGAGTTGATTCCCTCTTCTCTTCGGCTAATTCCGCTGAAAATTAATATGTGTTGCCCTTATAGGGCTTCGAATATATATATATGAAATTTCATGTCGATACATTCATTACAACAGCAGTTATTAGAGTTTTTGTATTAAGCCTCTCCTTTAATGTCCCCCCCCCCCCCCCTCCCTTTGGCCGATTTGCCTGAAAATCAATAGGTGTCGTCCTTAAAGAGTTCTGGATACACACGTAAAATGTTGTTAATTCTATCGTGTTTACAGACACACATTAGACAGACATTTTGTTTTTTCATTTTTGGAATCAGGAGATCAGAAAACATGAAATTCCGTTGAATTTCTGACCGATCACATGACTTCCCCTATACTCCGTATAAGGTTTGCGCAAGTTGGAGATCGGGAAAGGAACTTGATTTAAGCCCCCAAGGCTTCATTTTTTTTGAAGTTTGCAAATATTAAAGATACGACTTACCGTGTTTGGAGTGAGAGCCTTGCTGTACCATCCGACAGACCTCCCCGCTGGAGAGTGTATCACCTTCCATAAGTCGTACTCCTCATCGCGGCCGGAGGGCCCATACCATCCATCCCAGTCACGGCGGTAGTTTGTACCTTTAATATTTCAAATTATGGTCATTTGGGACGTTACATTATTGTACAAAACTCTCCTCATCTAAGAAACAGGATGAAATTGTGAAAAAAAACACCGCGTCGGTGAATCATCGGCAATGTACTTCCCCAGAACGAATTAATCAAAAACGTTTTGCTCCCCTTGCAAAACCAGTCGACCGTTTGCTCTAATATTCAATAGTTGACTTACATTAGGGTTCATAAATCCACCGATATCGCCAAAATTTGACAAGTTATGTCGTCATGGGGTTTGGACTCCAAATATGTAATTTCATGCCTACACATTCTTTACATCGGCAGTTATTGGAATTTTTGAGTTGAACCCCCTCGATCATCCCTTCCTTTCTGCCGACTCCGCTGAAAAGTAATACGTGTTGTCCTTATGGGGTTTTGAATTCACATATAAAATTGTGTATAGATACTTTCATTACAACGGCAGTTATTAAAGTTTTTGAGTTAAGCCATCCCCGATTCCCCCCTTCCCCCCTCTCCTTTAGCCAATTTCGCTGAAAGTCAGTAGATGTCGTCATTAGATGGTTTAGGATACACATATACAATTTTGTGGATACATTTTTTCTATCGAGAGCTATAGTGCTCACGTACAGAACAGGCTTTCAACTTCATATTTGGAATCTCTAGAGGTTGGAAAACATGAAATTCCATTGAAAACTCTGCATCGAATTTTTGTACGTTTACATAACTTCCCCTATACTTCGTAAAGCTGGGGAAGAAAGATCGCATTTCACAAAGAAACTTCTTTTTGACACTTTGGTGAGCGATTTGAAAGATTTTAAAATGAAAAAGAATATTAAGTTCCTTATTATATGAATAAAAACTACAAAATAACCAGGGATGCCACTGATTATAAATCCGCATTATTTTTTTGAATAAGAAAATTTATGCAATTATAGTTGGTAAGGTGAATGTTGATTCTTGAGGCGTAGCCAGGATTTTGAGCAGGGGGGGGGGGGGGGGAGTTAGGCTACGAGGGTGGGGTGGTATAGACTCCCGGGGGCACAGTCCGCAGTTTCCGTGGTTAGCGTTGCAGACTTTTTGTTATTAATTTGCAAGACTCGGACCTCTAGAAGCTCCTCCTGAGGTAACCTCTGATTGTAATACTTACGTTGACTTTACATGAGCAGCAAAAATGCAAAGCGCAGGTTTCTGTGCTTTTAGAATTAAATGACACATCCAATAGCGTGCATTTGCTGCTGCTGCGCTTTGCATTTTCAGCTTTAAGAGTATAAAGTATAACATAAATGACGATTTTGAGCGAGGAAATGAATTGATCGAATTCATATATATTTAAATAAATGTAATAACTAAATGTAACTTGTTTTGTACATGTACATTTATGTAACAGGTGATTGCTGATTTAGGAATCAGACTCACGGGAAATTTGAAGATCTTATTGGTAACTTGCAAGCAAATCCCGTCCGGGAGTGAGTTTTATTTCGTAGATAGAACTCCCTCCCGGGGCCATGGATGTCTTAAATAATTAATTATATACAACACATTGACATGGCTAATATGCACCGTACATAAAGCCAAAAGAAAAAAAAAAAAAAAAAAAAAAAAAAAAAAAAAAAAAAAAAAAAAAAAAAAAAAAAAAAAACTTGCAAGCAATCCATATTTAATAAAAACTATTTTTCTAGTTTATTTAATTTTTATCTTGGTTTTTTGGCAAGCCCCCCCCCCCCCCCCCCCCCCCCCCCCCGGCTACGCCCCTCGGTAAGGCAGTGAAGGGTTGTACATTCTGAGTGGTTGGTACAACTATTCTAAAAACATTGATCACTGGACTATCAAATTCAGTCGACTCTCTATAATTCGAAATTCAAGGGACCTCAGAAAAACTTCGACTTATTCAGAGTTCGATTTGCTGAGAGAAAAAACAAAAATTATTTCAACAATTAAACAAATATGTACATTATTACATTAGGAAAATCGGTACTCTCTTTTTTTTTTTTACCAGCCATAAATGAAAAAAAAGAGACCAACTTGGGCAAGAGAGCAGCAAAATTGGAGTCGAGCTGGGAAAAAGTCTTATGGACTAACGAGCCCAAATTTTAGATTTTTGGTTCTCAAAGGCGAACATTTGTTCGAAGAACATCAGGTGAGCGACACAAAAATTATTGTATCGTGCTTACAATTAGGTTTGGTGGTGGCTCTGTAATGGTTTGGGTGTGTTTTGGTGGGAACAGAGTTGGCGACTTAGTCAAAATTGAAGGAATCATGAAAAAAGAACAATATAAGTCCCTGGAGGAAAATGTAATTCCTTCTGGTGAAAGAATAATTGGAGAAATGTTCGTGTTCATGCAGAACAATGATCCAAAACATTGTTCTAAGCTATGCAAGAGCTTTCTTGAGCATCCGGTTCAACAGGAAAAAATAAACATAATGATTTGGCCACCACAGTCTCCCGTCCTTAACCCAATCGAGCTTTTATGGGATGAGTTGGATAGGAATGTGAGAAGGTTAGCCCCAACTAACAAACAGGATCTATGGAGAATTTTATAGAATGAATGGAAGAAAATTTCTGCAGGAAAATTGGAGAAACTTATTAAAATAATGCCTATGAATAGAAGAATATGTAGAGCTGTAATAGCTGCCAAAGGCTGCCACATCAACAAATAATCTAACTTTAAAATTGTTTTTTCTTTTTTATTTCTGTTTAAATTATATCATATCAACATCTTATAATTATAAATATTTATTTTTGGTTCAGAAAATGTTGTTCTAACTCTTAAAATATGTATTTTTTAAGAAAATAAAGGTGGGCAAATACTTTTGACTGGTAGTTTACATAGAAACATACAAATCGAAAGAAAAATATTATTTTTGTACTCATCTTGATCACTTTTTGAAGACTGAGAGGAAGTGGGAAAAGGAAAGAGGGGATATTCATATTGGGAGTGGGAAAAGGAAAGAGGGGATATTCATATTGGGAGTGTTGTTTGTAAACAAAGCTAAATCATACATTGAACATAAATGTAATTACATATTTTGTGAGAGGGAGAGTCGGCTGACTTCGAATTATAGAGAGCTCGAAGACCGCCGAGGAAGGAAAACATTTCGAATTATCGAGTGTATCTAAAAACAAAGGTTTTTTTTTTGATATATCAAGAGTTTTTCAAGAGACCGGACGTTTAGTTCGAATTATCGAGGTTCAAATTAACGAGGGTCGATTGTGGTTGGGTTTGTTTCAACATAATGAGAGAGCAGCGGATGTTTCTGGAATAGAACCACCTTCTCTCCATCCTGAGCTAACTGGAGGATGAACTAGCACCTTACAGAATACGTAAGTAGATTAGATAACAAGTAGAACCTTTAATAAGCTTCCAGTCACCGACAGTGAGACCAGCACTGCTCCAGATGTCGTCAATATTGTGAAGAACTTCAGTCCGGTTGGAGGGGGAGTCATGACTGAGGACACTCCACATGTTCATACCATCGAGGCCCTGCAGAGGACTGGAAGAAAAATATGATATGACATACTTTATATGACAACATGTTGTGAAAATGGTGTTGAAACTTGTTGGTTACTTCGGGTTGCCGCGGGCAGCTGCCACAAGGGTGGGTAGCCAGTCGACCAGATGCATCCTCTGGTTGGAGACTCGGGCCGAAGACTTGAGGAGAGGACTCCAGATCAGTCCTGCTCCCCGAACGCCACCTTCCCAAAGAGTATTTTTCACCTAGATAACAGTAAGATAACCTCAGTAAATCACCAGCTATGTACTTCCCTAGAATGAATTAACCAATTCCAGGCTACAACGCAATATTTGACTTACATAGTGGCTTCTGAATTCTCATACAATTTTGTATCATTACATCGGCAGTTGTTAGGACAGTTGAGTCGAGTGTCCCTTCTCTTCTACCGATTACGCAAAAACGTATTAGGGTTTTGAATTTAAATATAAAATTTCATGTCGATACATTCATTACATCGGCATCTATTGGGAGTTTTGTGTAAAGCCCCCCTCTGATTCTCTTCGGCTGATTCTGCTGAAAATTAATAGATGACGTCCTCATAGGACATGAATTTATAAATGAAATTCCGTGTTAATGCATTCGTAACAAAGCTTGTTATTAGAGTTTTTGTGTTAAGCCTCTCCCCAAATCCACCCTCCATTTTGGCCGATTTGGCTGAAAATCAGGCGGTCGAAAAACATAAAATTCATATGTGATATGTGAGATGTTGTGGGACGAGATATCTCATAGAAATAAAAGACGTTGTCTTCCCAGAGGCCAGTTGTCCTTTAACCGCTGTGCTGTGTGGGTGGGATGAACCACTGATGCCGACGCTGTTGCGTCGAAAACCGGTTCTGGTCTAAATAAAACAGTGGGAAGACAACGTCTTTTATTTCTATGAAATCATAAAATTCCGTTGAAAACTCCGCATCGAATTTCTGACCAATTGCGTAACTTGTCAATTGTGGACTTCCGATGGAAAAGGGGTGTAATCCAAAAAGTTACATTATTCAGGAGGAACAATAATTGAATTCTCTAGGATTTGGGACTTATAACCTTTTCTATCAAAATGGTTTTAAATATTATATTTATTTAAAGTTTTTTTTAAACAGACTGTACATACTCTTGCTTTACATACTTTTAAATACTTTTACAACCTCCATTTAAAGACTTCATGTTCTTACCTTCTTAGTCTAATATTTTATTAATGTGAACTTTAGTGAATTAACGATTTATAGTAGAATTGATTGAAAGAATAACTCCGATTAACAATTAAGTATGTGAGAAGTGTCGATCTAATTCTAAACGAAGCCGGTGGTTATTTGAAAATGAGAGGTTATGAAACTTCCCCAGTTGTGGACTTTCAGCCTTCCCCATCAAACTGATAACGGGAGTTACGACTGTGCCTATTTCTGTCGGGCCTTCTATGAACTAAACTTTTTTTTTTGGGACTTACAGCGTTTACCAATGCAGTAAAACTCTTCTTAACCGGCCTATCCCATGGAACAGAGTTTTTTTTTCTCTCTTTCAGCGTCTAATAGCTGGCAGGAGACTCAAACATTGATGGTTTTTGACAAGCCTTTCCTGGAAATGGAAAATAAAACAGGGTGACACGACGTTTAGGTGTTCAATGTGTTTGTATTGTGGCGGGCAGAACGGGGGAGGGGGAGGGACAAAGGACTCGAAAACTAATTTTTTACGGACGAGGAAATAATCGGTATCGCCAGTAAACATGTCTGCGAATGCGAAGACGTCATCTTTTCGTTTGTTTTCTAAAGACGATACTTCTTTACGATATATATTTTTCGGTGATTATATCCTTGTTTCCATTTAATCGGCCCAAATTATTGTCTAGAAAAAATGACATATGACGGGGTTATCATCAAAATGGTCTAAGTGACATTTTTAAAAGTTTGAAGAAACTGTGCATTAAGTACTTAACTGATTTAAAAAATCTATAATTTATCAAAACCGGATTGTAAAAGAAACAAAATGTACATACCCCTCTGAGGGGCCAGTTGGACGCTGCGTTGAGGTTGAAGCCTGCCGCAGGACCTCCGTTGTCTGTACTGAAGACAATCACACTGTTCTGAAGAACTCCTTTCTTCTCTAGAGCCTCTACAACTCGGCCCACTGACTCGTCCAGCTTCGTCAGTATACCTTCAATATAGAAGCACAAAAATTACATTTCTATAACAAGTTAACCAGAGACATATATATGTCCATATACAAATAACTTAAAAATACATTTTTCAAAGTAACTCATCTAAATTTGTGTATTTTATTTTCATTTTATCAGGCGAGAAAGTATATTTCAAAATGGCGAGTATTTTATCTTACTAACCTACTTTCTTTTTATGAAATAATCTGAACCACGATAGCAAGTTTATATTTGCTGAAATTACTGTTTTTAGCAAGATTTTATATAGCTTCTCATCTGACTTTTTTCATTTTTCAATGTTCAGACTTAGTTTTATTTAAATGTATTTATTTTACGAACCTTTATCGGTCGTAACGTGTTTATTTCGGTATAGTTAGTTATTATAACTCATGCCCGGGCTTTAACTCAAACGGGGTCATATCGTCAACAGAGCGCTCTTTCGTCACTCTGGTGGGCATGAGTCCGACTCTACTATGGGAGTCCTAAATTTTGCACAACCTAAATTTTTATTTACGGTAGAGGTACCTATTTAACGAGTATCTGACATCGTACAGGCTCGGGACCATAGCTTAACTTCCCATCCAAAAGACGGGTTTCGAACTCTCGATCTTGAGCTCAGTAAGCAAGTATGTTACCTCTAAGTTACCGGCGTAATACCCGGCGTTGCCCGTGACTCATAAGACTATAGGCATGACTTATACCAGTGTCACTACGCAACCACCCAGACATTAGGTTTGCTCAGATGTGAAATTGCTAAAAGAGTCTCCTTCCCCGGTTTATAAATGGCAATTTTTGTCACCGTGTACAGTTAAGTTAGATGATTCTAGAATTAAGTAGAAATTCACCATAATTTCTGGAGGCCATAGAAGAGATGTCATTTACCCGGCATAAATAAAATTTTTGGTGAAGAATTATTTGTATTTGAGCCCACTCAAATACACTACTTTACATCTCTAATACACTACTTTTGAAAGAAATGTATGCAATTATAATTTAAAGAGAACGATTCTGCGGAGGATGCTTGGTCAGTCGAAGACAACGGCACGTAGAAGAAAAATAAGTAACACTCCAGTGGCTGCGGAGTGTGGGGACACGAAAGAGACTTGTTAAGGTTGATAATGAGATCAGAAGGAAGCAAAGGAAGAGGAGGATGGACGTATTCAAATGAGACATAAGAATTCTTAGGGTTTGACTGGAGTAACCGGCTCTGGACAGGAGAGTGGGGATCGTAAGGCGCTTTAGCGTTATTATATAATTAAAAATGGTAGTGAAATTCAACAACATAGTGTTATTACCAGCAAACCTCCATCGGTAGTAATCAGTGATGTTGTCGAAAGAAGCGATGAGTCGGTCCGGGGCTGGCAGGGCATTGTAAGGCGCTTTAGTGTTATTATATTAATAAAAATGGTAGTGAAATTCAATAACATAGTGTTATTACCAGCAAACCTCCGTCGGTAGTAATCAGTGATGTTGTCGAAGGAAGCGATGAGTGGGTCCGGGGCTGGCAGGGCGTTGTAAGGGGCTTTAGCGTTATTATATTAATAAAAATAGTAGTGAAATTCAACAAAACAGTGTTATTACCAGCAAAGCTCCGTCGGTAGTAATCAGTGATGTTGTCGAAGGAAGCGATGAGTGGGTCTGGGGCTGGCAGGGCATTGTAAGGGGCTTTAGCGTTATTATATTAATAAAAATAGTAGTGAAATTCAACAAAACAGTGTTATTACCAGCAAACCTCCATCGGTAGTAATCAGTGATGTTGTCGAAGGGAGCGATGAGTGGGTCCGGGGCTGGCAGGGCGTTGTAAGGTGCTTTAGCGTTATTATATTAATAAAAATAGTAGTGAAATTCAACAAAACAGTGTTATTACCAGCAAACCTCCGTCGGTAGTAATCAGTGATGTTGTCGAAGGAAGCGATGAGTGGGTCCGGGGCTGGCAGGGCATTGTAAGGGGCTTTAGCGTTATTATATTAATAAAAATAGTAGTGAAATTCAACAAAACAGTGTTATTACCAGCAAACCTCCATCGGTAGTAATCAGTGATGTTGTCGAAGGGAGCGATGAGTGGGTCCGGGGCTGGCAGGGCGTTGTAAGGTGCTTTAGCGTTATTATATTAATAAAAATAGTAGTGAAATTCAACAAAACAGTGTTATTACCAGCAAACCTCCATCGGTAGTAATCAGTGATGTTGTCGAAGGGAGCGATGAGTGGGTCCGGGGCTGACAGGGCGTTGTAAGGTGCTTTAGCGTTATTATATTAATAAAAATAGTAGTGAAATTCAACAAAACAGTGTTATTACCAGCAAACCTCCGTCGGTAGTAATCAGTGATGTTGTCGAAGGAAGCGATGAGTGGGTCCGGGGCTGGCAGGGCATTGTAAGGGTTTCCAGAGTGGACGGCAGCATGAGCCAGATAGAGAAAGAGAGGTTTCGAGACATTGTGTCGCTCGATCACCCCCACAGCCTCCTCCGTAAACAGATCTGTGGAGTAACGGCCGTGGACGTCTACTGCAGGCTCCAACCCGCGCCGCATGTCCAGCCCCCACATACCCTTCAACAAATGGTAAAATCAGTATTGACGCAAATGGGGGGCCGACAAGTGTATAATATATTATATACAATACTAATTGTACTTTTTCATTTCAATGCTGCTGTCTTTTGAATACGTCTTATGGGCAGCTCATGAAATTGAAATCGCAACTTATTTATGGCTATGACTAATTTTCTTTGTTTTTCCTCCAATTTCATTTATTTATTTATGCTCTAAACGTCTTCATTAATTCTTTTTGACCCTACAGAACTAATGGACATCTTAGATGCTAAGTATCAGTGTTCAACACACTCCACAGGGACTTGGCTGGTCCACAGAGGGCTTGCCTCCCCCTCCCTAATCTCCACCTAACTGTCACACTCCTACCGACCTGACCACTTTCTCTACTCATTTCTGACCAGATCGACCTTTGCTGTACCTCTAACTTACTTTGGATTGAGCAATTTTGTAATTTATTTAATAAAAACTCCAAGTTCAGTAGGACGCTCCTGTTAGGAGATGTGTCTCGTCTCACTCATCTGATGTTACTATTTCATTGTTGATCTAGAATGTAGAATGAAATAGAACTTGTCCCAAACTATTTTGTAACCCTGATAGTTGAACTCACTTATTTTTCAAATTTCACAATCTATATATTTTTTTATATTGGTTTGATTCAAATCTGTTTATTTATTTTAATATTCAAAAAAAATATGCTTTTGATGCTTCATCCTTTTTAAAAGTTGACGGTGAATCACCGACAATGTTCATCCCCAGCATGAATTATTAAACTAAGTTTTCAGTCCTCACAAAACCAATCCAATTCGGCTAAAAATCAATATTTGACTTATATAGGAACTTTTGAATCCATCATCATCAATGTAGCTCTACAACCCGCTGACGAGTCTTGACATCCTCCAACATCAATCGCCATTGTCCCTGTTCTGTGCTCCTGTCATCCAGTTACGGATCCCGATGCTCCTGGCGTCTATTGCCACGCAGTCAGACCACCGCAGCTTCGGTCTTCCCACTCTTCGACGTCCATATAAGGGCTCAGATAGAAGTTTATTCTGGATCTTATTATCTTCATGCATTCTGGCGACATGGCCGGCCCATCTAAGTCCGTCCAGTTTTGCCACCGTAGCAATGTCTGGCTCATTGTACAACTCGTACACCTCCTGATTGTTCTCCTCCGTCGCAAATGGGGTCAAAAACTCGACGAAGGACTTTTCTTTCAAATGTCTGGAGGTCCCGGTCTTCAATTTTAGTTGTGGTTCATGTTAGGTGGACCGTCTTTGTGCGCCGAGACACAAGATTGCTCGCCAGTTGTTTCCATAGACCAAAGTTGCAGCGATTGGCGGCCGTGATCCGTTTCTTAGTCTCCACAGAAGTCTTATTATCACACGTTATCTGTGAACCCAGGTAAGTGAACTCAGACACCTGTTCGAATGCGAAGGGTCCGAACGACACTTTCATGCCCTCCTGTCTGGGTTTTCTCGGACACCATGTACGAGTATTTAGTCTTATATTCATTGATGATAAGACCCAAGCGTCTTGCCACCGAATCCTTACACTAAATTGTGTCAGTACATGTCAATGCATTATGCACCTAATCCACCTATAATCCACTTCCTCCTCCGGGCCGGACGCTTAGATCCTTATCCTAGGTGAATAAACGAGTGTAGGTAAAATTTAGGTCTCCCACAGTAGAGTCGTGCTCATGTCTACCAGAGCGACAAAAGAGTGCTCTGGTAGTAGGCGATATGACCTCGTAGTTAAAGCCCGGGCATGAGTCACAATAACTAACCAACTAGAGACACCTTCATGGAACAAAATAATTGCAATTGGATTTGCCCTATTGGAGAGGCATGAAATTAGGACGATTTTGAAAAGGAACCATGACAACCCCGAAATTGTCGTTATCGGCATCCATGATTCGATACAAATCACAGGTTTAAAGTGAAGTTCAAGATCCTAGCCTAGTCAGTGGCGTATTACCAGCTGGAACGAAAGCTCCAGTGACCCAGGGGATTTTTTAATGTATATATTTTTTTGGAAATCTGATAATGTAGTCTTCAATTGCCCGTTGTATGACCAGGTCAGGGTGGAATTAATTCGCGGGACTGGATCTGTGGCAGTTGGTGACGGAGACCGGCTACCCAGAGTTCAGCCGGTTTGTCGGCTCCTGGCGGGAGCAGAAAAAAGCGCTGTGACGAGCTGGGGCGACCACCGATCGCCACGTGTTGGCCAGCCGCGGCGGTCGCCCTCAGCGCGCCATAGCCTCACTTAAGAACTAAGATGCACCCGAAAACAATAAAAGATGATAATACAATCGATATCAATTCTAGCTGGTTTCAATAAACACAGACCTACATGATTTTATATATAAGTCTGACATGTGAAATTATTTCTTAAATCTCAGGACAATACAACTAAAACAAGAAGACAATAATTATAAAATTGAAATAATTATACAACCATCACCACAAAAAATACATTTTTTCAGTAAAATGTTGGTCAGTATTCGCGGTTTTCTCAATCTACACCTCAATGCGGTTATTCACAGAACACAAAAAAATGTTTAACAATAACAAGGTGATCTACACATTTAATTTATATATTTCTGCCGAATATCCATGGATGATAGCGGCTTTCTGTAGAAATCAGCTTATTCGCTCACTCGGTTGGGCCCTCGGAAAATATCATTTTTGAAAATATGAAATTAATACAAATCGTTAATACATTAATTATACGTTAATTAATACTCGTTAATACAAATCACGCTCGTTTCATATATTCTCAAATTTCCTTTCCGCTCACGCAAGTTACATTTAAAAGAAAAAAAAAACAGTAATAAGCGACATAATGATGACTGATAAAAAAAAAGCATCGATAAGCTTTGTGGGATTCTGAAGGATCTGTTATGAGAAAGTTCTCGACGGAAGATTTGGGAATTAGGGATAAGTTACGCTCGTTTCTCTCTCTCTATAGTAAACTACCGATAATTGTTATTAATAATGCGATAAAATAGAGAGAAAGTATTTATATACCTATATATATATATAGGTACCTATATAAATTACTTTATATATATAAATAAGTTATCTAGAAATGTATCTAAAAAAGTTGTCGTTGAATCACTGGCTATATACTCCCCCATTATGAATTAATTAATTACGTTTTCGCTCTCCCTCCAAAGTCAATCGACCGTTTGAGCTAAAACTCAATATTTGACTTACATAGTGGCTTCTGAACCCTCATACTAAATTTTGTGTCGATATATTCATTACATCGGCAGTTATTAGAGTATTTGAGTCAACCCCCTTTTCCGGTCCCTCTTCCCTTCGGTTGATTTGATTGAAAACTAAGAACCTCAAATGAAGCTATTATATTGATAACAGGAGTTCTTGCAGGACACAGTCCGTTCAAGAGACACCAAACTTGTGTTTATGTGATTATAAAGGAAGATTTTAGAAGATTGGACCACGGGATCATTCTTAAATTCGTTGAGGAAACTGGAAAACTGGGTCCTTTATGAAGGACCTGTTATCGATAGTGTGTACGACTAGATAACAAGGTAAGGTGAAAGCCCAGCGCTTCCAGGAAAGGGGGTAAGAGCATTGGATGCTTAGGTCCCTAGGTGCAAAGCACCAGGCCTCCTAGTATATAACAGTAGCGACGGACAACCCAAAAAGTACCGTCTCTGAGGCGGTGTGATCGTTGTAGTCCTGATGACCGGTCCAGTAGCCGAAGTGAGTGTCAAACCCACGGCAGATGGGTGTGTAGACCTTCTTCCAGGAGCCTAGATGCCACTTGCCCACCGCATGTGTCTTGTAGCCCAGCTCACGGAGGTATTCTGGCAGCAACTTCTCCGAAAGAGGCAAACCTCGGGGCTCCGCACCGAACAACACTGTATGTTGCATTCCTGACAACAAATGTACAAATTTAAAAAATATAATTAAATTTGTTTTTTATTTCAAACCAGCTTCACGAAACGGCTTGTTTCTGGAATAAATAATTTAAAAAACAGTTCCCATAAAATAAATGAAAATAAAGAGGGGGCGGCGATTGGAGAAGAGGGGGTTGTGAGCTTAAAGCATTGAACGGTGAAACGTACAAAAGTCCTCGGTGAATCAGCCGACAATGTACTTCCCCAGCAACCAAATTATATACGTGCATACAGAACCGTCTCAGGACGACATTCATTGATTTCAGCCAAATCGGGCAAAGGAAAGGGAGGAATTAGGGAGAGGCGTCGTAATGAATGTATTGACACAACATTTCATGTGTACATTCGAAGTCCTATAAAGACGACACTCTACATTTTCAGCGGAATCAGCAGAAGGGGGGGGGGGGGGGGATAAGCGAGGGGCTCGACTCAAAAATCCCAATAACTGCCGTTGTAATTAATGTATCGACATGAAATTTTATATTTAAATTCGAAACCCCATAAGAATGACACCTGTTAATTTTCCACATAATGGAACGAAGGGAACCTGTGGGGTCGGTCGGCAGTTTTTACATTGTCAAAAAACTTAACATGAGAAAGTCGAAGCCACTTTGTAAGCCAATATGGGGAGCCATGGTGGCCGTGCGGGCTAGAGCGTAGGGCTTTGGTCGCATGGTCTTACCTTGGTTCGCGGGTTCGAATCCCGTTCGGGAGAGAGTTTTATTTCATAAACATAAAGGCAATAAAAAAAAAAGTCAAATTTTTAAATAATTTATGGTTTCCAGATTTACTTTGTGAAGCTCCATTCTAGGAATAGATAATTAAAATACACAATTTCTTTGTCAAACTTCACTATATATTCTCAAATACTCAACTAGTTTCGCTGTGTTAAGGCATTATCAAGAGTCACTTACAAACTCTTTGTGTTGTGTTACAAACAGTTTGTAAGTGACTCTTGATAATGCCTTAACACGGCGAAACTAGTTGAGTATTTGAGAATATATAGTGAAGTTTGACAAAGAAATTGTGTATTTTAATTATCTATCCGTCAAATTTTTAGCCGAAACTGTCGTTACTTCGTTATTATGACTAATGCCCGGCTTTAACTATTTATTGCCTACTACCAGAGCGCTCTTTTGTCACTCTGGTTGACATGAGCCCAACTCTACTTCGGGAGTCCTACCCTAAATTTTTATTCACCTAGGGTAGGTAGAGGTCTTTAACCAGTTCCTGACATCGTACAGGCTCGGGACCATCGATTAATGTCCGAAAGACGGCATGCTCAAGGTTTTTTCAACTTAAGCTCATTAAGCAAGCACGCATACCACTGAGCTGCCGACGCCCTCTCCCACACGGTCGATTGGCTTGAAAGGGAGAGCGAAAACATAATTGATTATTATGTGTGGTGATTCAACGACATTTGAAATAGTGTCGCTCTGAGAAAGGAACGTTGCACGTGGGTCTTTAAAAATAACCTACTTATAGATTTTTTCTCCTATTTTTTCTCTTTTTTTCCGCCTTTGATTAAATAACCTAGAATGGATCCTTCTTTTTACTTCCTCAGTTATGTGATCGGTCAGAAATTCGATGCTGAATTTTCAACGAATTATAATTTATATATATATATATATGAATGTTGATATATATATTGATATATATATATAGATATATATATGCCCAAATGGTCAACCGAATTTGAAGAGTGAGCGAAAACGTAACGGATTAATTCGTATTGGGGAAGTAAAAATAGCTGGTGATTCATCGACGACTTTTTTCTCAATAATTGAAATCAGGGAATCGGAAAACATTTATTTCCGTTAAAAACTCATCACCGGATTTGTGACCGATTAAATAGGTACCTTCTCCTATACTTCGTACCGGTGGGGAAGTAAAAACGTTAAATTTTCCAGTATGGTCCTCCCTCCCTCTCTTTCTCCAGCCTACCTCCCTCCCTTTCTCCACCCTTCCCCCTCCCTTTCTCCACCCTTCCTCCCTCCCTTTCTCCCCCCTAAATCGAAATTTTATATTTAATATGCAAAGAAAGGAAATACAAAACAAAACCTGATTTTATTATATGTGTCATGACTCAATACCAACATGGCATTTTTAAAAACAGGTTTGCACCGATTTTTTTTTCGCTACAATTAACTGGAATAACTTATTAATCTTTCGTTTTTATTCAGTATCTACCGCGATGTATGGTAGCATAAGATATCTGACGGACCCTCCTATGGTTAAGCTTGAGGGCATCACGCTAATGCTCTACACGTCAGGATTTAGAATTAAATAAGTCAGTTTAAATGATAAGATATCATAAAAGAAATATTTCAAGGTATACGATTTCGATGCAAATTTTTCAATGACCAATAAAATCGAAAATGAAACAAATAGTCGGTGTGAAGATAATGTGCCTAGTAAAAAAAATTTTGTTCTGGTAGTAGGCGATATGGCAGCGTAGTTAAAGCACAAACCTGAGACATGTAAACAAATAAACAATGATTGTAATCACAAAAATATACAAAGAAAGGACATAAAATCTCAGTGAATAAGCAGAGGTTGGTGAGGGTACGAGGTGTGTTCAAAAAGTAACAGAAATTTTGTAATTTCGCTAATTTTTTTTATTAGACCGATTCGCACGATTTTTTCGTTATTGTGTTGGTAAACATGTCTGAAAAGTATCTGTACATTGTTAGTCAAACCGGATGTTTAGTTTGCTGTCAGCTTTCAAAGAGGTTACATGTGTTTTGGTACGATCGGCGATTGTTTACAAAATGGATCAGACAATTTGCATTAAATTTTGCTAAAAGAATGGAAGTGTAGCAAAGTTTTAGAAATGTTAAATATTGCTTTTGGTATAAGCGTTTCCAAGAGCTCGACAAGTGCGGTCGAATGTGAAGGTCATGCTCATTGTGTTTTTCGATTTTAACTCCATAGTGCACCATGAGTTCTTGCCACAAGATCAAACGATCAGTAAGGAGTACTACCTGCAACGCCGTTTGCGTGAAGCAATCCAGAAAAAACGCCCGGATTTGTGACGAAACAATTCATGGCTTTTGCGCAACGATAATGAATGCACCAGCTCACACTTCATTGCTTGTTCGTGACTTTTTGGCCAAAAACAACAATAAACAATACCCCAGCCTCAATAATCGCCAGACATGACTCCGTGTGTCTTTTTTCTGTTCCCAACAATAAAGAGAACCTTAAAGGGCCGTCGTTTCACAAGCATAGATGAGATTAAAAGCGCACCGCTGAGCGAGCTAAATACTATCCCAAAGATCGAGTTCCAGAAGTGTTTCGGGGATTGGAATAAAGCGCTGGCATAAGTGTATAATGTCTAATGGGGACTATTTTGAAGGGGATAACATTGATGTAGACGAATAAATAAAATCCTTTTCGAAAACCGAAAATTAACCGTTATTTTGTGAACACACCTCGTATGTATGTACACAGTTGAAGATCTAGCCACATTGGAGTATGACGAATGTGGGCCTCAGGGGGCGGTACTACCACTGAAGATGAAACTATGTCGAGGTGTCACAGTTTATGACAGCTTTCTTCAATTCAACTTGGATGCAAGAGTCCCTCGACAATATGTCCTACTGGATTGACTGACTGCTGACTCTAGGGAAAGTGGAAGTCAATCCAAGATAAACTATGGGGGACTTTCTAGTTCATAGCATTCCTGCCAACCTACATCATATCGGGTACAGTTGTGTGATGTATCGATTTTAATAACAGATAAATGTATCATAAAACTAAACCAACAGGTTGAGGTCACGGTGGGAACCTGTTCTAGTCATAAAATAATTGACTGGAGCGTATCGTTCATTGGACACCGCTGAATCACCGGCTATGTACTTCACCAGCACGAATTAAGTTATCTAAAAATCAATATTTAGCTCCCATAGGAGGTTCTGAATCCTCATACTAAATGTGTGGCGATACATTTATTACATCGGCTGTTACTAGGGTTTTTGAGTCAAGACACCCTTCCCTTCGGCCAATTTTGCGGAAAATTAATAGATGTCAATATGGAGTTTTGAATTTAAATATAAAATGCCATATTGATATGATCGGCAATTATTGGGGTTTTTGAGTTGAGCCCCTCATCTGATCCTCCCTTTTCTTCGGCTGATACCGCTGAAAATTAATAGATGTCGTCTTTGTAGTATTCCGAATACACATATACAATTTCGTGTAGATACTTTCATTCTAAAAGGAAGTTATCGTAAGTTCGCACATGCAGACTTTTTTTTTTCATTTTTTGAACAGGGGTTCAGAAAACCCGAAATTCCGGTTAAAACTCAACATCGAATTTCTGACCGATTAAACAACTTCCCCTATACTTTGTATAGCTGTGGAAGTATAAAGACAAAACTTTCATGTATGACTTTCATCAGTGACCTCGTATCTGATGAGCAGTATTCGCATGAACGTGCTTTCACAGTAACCCCAACTCCGACCTTAGACTGCTCATAAAGCATGAGAACACTTTGGTTTTTTTTTTTTTTCTTCTTCTTCTTCTTCTTCTTCTTCTTCCAAGTAAGCATCATATACGAAACATTACTGCATACAAATACGCTTCATGTACGAATAAACAAAACTCCTAGTGCTCTACCGGAATACACAATGTCTTACACATTTTTCATAACTAGTTATCATTTTAATATAATATCAGATTTAAATTTGTATAAACGCTAATCTGGTCAGCATGTTTTAAGAACAACAACATTTATTTTCTCCAGCAAAATACATGCTATGCACAAATATATCAGGAAAAGGTTTAAAATAGAAAGTCCTGGTGCAGTCTTTGTTTGAATCGCCTCCCAGGAGTAGGCGCTCCTAGACTGTAATGTACAGCCCCGGAACAATGCACAAGGCCTTCATGGTGATTCTTTACTAAAATTATCGATATGGAGTGCAAAAAGAGGAACACCCAGTTCTTCGTGGATTTTGTGATTCCTGACAAATCAGGGTGGCGTTTGTGGCTATTCGGAGTACTTTATTTTGAAATTTTTGTACAGTAGAAACTCGATTCTCCGGGGTGATGGGGGGAAGAAGTCGCACAAATGAAAACCACGGTTAATCGAGACACTTTTTATTTAACGAATTACTTATGTGTATACAATGTTATATACATATGTGTGTACATTGTCTTGTTATAACATTATCAGGGCTTGAAATATGAAGTAATCCTTCTTTGTTTTTTACGGTTTGAAATGATTTTCCTTACTTCAGTTCTAATTTTTTTCAAATTCATGACGTCATGGAAGTCAAAATTTTCCTGTTTGCAGAAGTTGAGGAGGACATGAACTGCTTCCATTGCTTGACTTGTCTGAATGTTTTCTTCTTTAGCGCCAAAACTGTCATCATTGTCACTCTACTCTGTCTCGAAGTTTCTAGGAACCTATACTTACCGCTTACACACCACGGTTAATCGCGAATACGGATAATCGAAACAAGGTTAATCGAGATTCTATTGTAATCGTTTCATGTTAGTGTTGCTGGTACCGATCCAGACTGGACAGGCGTATGTTAGAAGTGGAAGTAGGAGTGTCTTGTATAGCAGAATAGTACATGTGTGTTTCTGTTTATGAGAGGGTAGAGGGGTCTAAGTCGTGAATATGCTAGCTGTAGTTTTCTGTTAATGTGTAGTTTCCATGTGAGTCGTGTATCCAAAAGTACTCCAAGATAGCGCACACCCTGGTCCTTGGGGTTCCAGAGAATTGGGAGGTCATCAATTTGCAGCTGGCTTTGTTCTTCTATGGAGAATCTGATTTTAGCTTCAGTCTTCCCTACGTTGAGTCTCTTCTTGGAGCCGTTCAATGGCGACGGGGAGGATACTAAGCTATAGTTTCAAGAAAATAATAACAAAAAAATGTTGACGTCCTCTACGGAACATTGCCAGCCAAATATGAACTCAAATAATCCACAGAAATATTTTTAGCTTTTGATAATTCATTTATATTCTTAAGGTTACTCAACTGCACTGGTTATCAGTAGCTTAAACAATGGGGCATATTTTAAAACCAATTCATTAGCATCACATGTCCAGAATGTAATTTAAACCTGTCCTTGGAGTTGCATATTTCAAGATCTTCCTCAACTTCGCCTGAAATTTCCATTTTACTTCCGCAGCTATGCGAAGTATGGGGGAAGTTATGTAATCGGTTTAAAATTCGATGCGAAGTGTTCAACGGAATTTCAAGTTTTCCAACACCCTGATTTCAAATACGAAAACAAGCAGGTTCTCGGATGTGTGTGTTTCGACTAAGTGCGGCCCTTGAGGTCCACACGGCAAACTTCCCAGCATCATATAAATATGTTTTTGTATATTTTTTAATTTTTATTTTGCTTTTACAACTACATGTAAAATTTCATGACAATCCGATAATCCGTTAATGAGGCAGAACTATTTTTATGCTCAACCTCCCCCCACAACCCCACTCCCGTTAAGAATTTTGAGACGTCACACACCCTATTTTTCAATTGGCTATTAAGAATACTACATATGAAATTTCATGACAATCCGACTGTCCGTTAATGAGCTAGAACAAGTTTTATGCCTACCCCCTCTCATAACCCCGCATTCGCGTTCAACATTTTCAGACGCCATATAGCCTATTTTTCAATCTGGCTCTAAAGGATGCTACATTGCCACCAAAACAAATTAGATCGGATAAATCTTTTTCAAGAATTCCTAAAATCCACTTTTTTAGCAGTCTTTTGTACAAACAAAAAAACGAGTTGACAGAATTTGAAAAAAAACCTTTCAGATCATATTTACGTTGATACGTTTCGATTGACACCAAAGAGGAGTCGATATAATTTTTCATACGCGAGATATCATGCAGGAAAAATTTACCATGCACGTACGCATGCACGTACGTACATACATACATACGTACATACTTATTTCCAAAAATAGTGTAAAAATACTGTAATGACCTTGAAACATAAAAATATTATGAAAATTTTGATTTAGATTTTCGGACCCATTACAATAACTTTGAAGATAACAATGTCTGTCTGTCTGTGAACACGATAACTCCCGATAGAATGAATGTATCGACACGAAATTTTATATGTGTATCCAGAAACCTTTAACGACAACACCTATTGTTTTTTAGCCAAATTGACAAAAGGATAGAGGGGAATTAGGGGGTTAGGCTTAACATAAAAATCTTTATAACTGCCGTTGTAATAAAGGTATCAATAGGAAATTACATATGTGAATTCATATGGGGAGCTAAAAGTCAATTGTTAATTGATTAATTCGTTCTTTCGTTGTGGGGAAGTTGCCGGTAGTTCACCAACGACGTTCTTCTATTTTAACCAAATAAGACGCTTCATGTCGACTTGTTGAACTATTTAAATAATCAGTATTGTGTCTGACAGGATAGTTGTGAGTCGAGGCCATTACGGTCAGCCATTATCTTTTTAAAAAAAATATATATATTTATGTTTTTCTTCTTATTTTCCAGAGTTCAAGACGAGGAAAAGCCACATTTATTTGAATCCGAAAACAACTTACAGATTACATAAAAGTGAAAGGGATACAAATGTCACTCATCCATGGATTAGTAAAAAAAAATGTCATCGGTGAATCACCGGTAATATAATTCCCCAGCAAGGTTCCAACAAAGTTTCCGCTCTCCCTTCGAAAAACAATCAACCTTAAAAAATTAATAGTTAACAATTACATAGGGGCTTCTGATTTTGGTCCCCTTTGGGGCTCCTAGTCCTCCTTTCCTTTGGCAGATTTCGCGGAAAATTAATAGTGTCTTTATGGGATTTCGAATTTACATATGAATTTTTATGTCGAAACATTCACTATAACAGCAGTTATATAGTTTTTTAAGCCTCACCCCCCCCCCCCCCCTCACTCACTTCTAGTCGATTTGGCTGAAAATGACTTAAAGATTTCCTCATTTTTGGAATGGTAGGTACATGAAATTCTGGTGAAAACTGAACATGAAATTTCTGACCAATTACATAAATATCCTTTCACTTCGAATTTAAATATAAAATTTCTTATCGATACATTCATTACATCGGCGGTTATTGGGATTCTTGAGTTGAGCCCCCTCTGAGATCCCCCCTCCCCTTCTGCTTGATTTAGAAATAAATACGTGTCGTCTATATAGAGCTTTGAATTTACATATGAAATTTTATGTCAATACAATCAAATCCTCTAATCACCCCTTCCCTTTAGTCGATTTGGCTGAAAATCTGGGGGTCGAAAAACATTCCGTTGAAAACTCAACATCGAATTTCTTGTCTATTAAATAAATGCCCTTATAGGTACTTCGCAGAGAACTGACAAGAGCTTGGGTATTGGGTGTGCAGATACACAATGTCAAAGGGTTATTAATGTTAAGAAAGACTAAACTAAATCTGTTATTATTGCTATACCAGCTACACTTTTCTATGGATATTATGTTTATTGATAAATAAATAAATAGATAAAGTGTCAATAAAGCTGTTTATTTATTTATTTATGTTATTACCAGTAGAGAGATACATATAATACATTTGGTATTGGAAAAAATACATACTCTTTTGATGAAAGACATGTTAGCAAAAAATAATTCATCATTTAAAGTTTAAAAAAGTCGCTGGTGAATCAACAGCAAGAATTAATTAATAAAGGTTTCGCTCTCCCTGCAAAGTGAATCGACCGTTTGGGGAGGGCGCCGGTAGCTCAGTGGTATGCGTGCTTGACTTCTGAGCTCAAGGTCGTGGGTTCGTAGCCCGACCGAGGCCCTTAGTTTATTTTATCTGGGAGGTAAAATAAACTTAAGCACGCCGTCCTTCGGATGGGACGTTAAGCGATGGTCCCGAGCCTGTACGATGTCAGGTACTCGTTAAAGACCCCTGCCCTAGATGAATAAAAATTTAGGGTAGGCAAAATTTAGGACTCCCACAGTAGAGTCGGGCTCATGTCCACCAGAGTGACGAAAGAGCGTCTGGTAGTAGGCGATATGACCTCGTAGTTAAAGCCGGGGCATGAGTCATAAAACCTAAAACCTAAACCTCGACCGTTTGGGCTAAACCTCAATACTTGACTTACATAATGATCCCCGGATTTCAATAATAAATGTTGTTTCGATACATTCATTACATTGGCAGTTATATGGTTTTTTGAGTTGAGCCCCCCATCTGATCCCCCTTCCATTTCGTCTGATTTCGCTGAAAATTGATAGATGTCGTCCTAAGAGGGCTTTGAATTTATTTGTGAAATTTGTTGTCAATACATTTATTACAGCGACAGTTATTAGAGTTATGTGTCAAGCCTCCTCCATAATCCCCCTTCCATTTGACCGATTTGGCTGAAAATCAATAGGTGTTGTCCTTAAAGAATTCTGGATATAAATATAAAATTTTATGTCGATACATCCTTTCTGCCAGGAGTTATCGTGTTCAACAGTTGACACATACATACTTTTTTTTTTTCATTTTTGATATCAAGAGGTCGGAAAACATGAAATTCCGTTGAAAACTTCGCATCGAATTTTTGACTAATTAAATATTTTTCCCTGCACTTCTTATAACCGGGGAAGTAGAAAGGCGAAGGAATTCCTTGAATGTGAAAAACAGAAAAATTGTATGAAAAGCACATTTAGAGATTTTCTTCATACCATGCAATGTAAACATTTTATAGAACAAAAATATAATGCAATGCTTACCAGTGTGAATGGGGTATTTGCCGGTCATGATGGCAGCCCTGGAGGGGGTGCAGAGGGGGGTGACATAGTAGTTGTTGAGGATGATCCCAGAATAGGCGAGAGCATCAATGTTGGGGGTCGGGATCTGGCTGGATCCATGGAAACCAACATCGTTCCAACCCTAACACAACACACATGGTCAGTGTAAGATGAGAAAACCATGGGGTTTCTGTTAGTATATACAAATAACACGAAGGCGACGGTAGCTCAGTGGTATGCGTGCTTGCTTACTGAGCTCAACATCGCGTGTTTGATACCCGGCCAAGACCTTTAGATACTCGTTAAAGACCCCCTATCTTAGATGAATAAAAATTTAGGACTCCCATAGTAGCGTCGGGTTTATGTCCAATAGATTGACGAAAGAGCGCTCTGGCAGTAGGCGATATAACCTCGTAGTTTAAGCCCGGGCATGCGTCAGAATAAGTAACTAACGCCCACATGTCAAGGGGTATTGTCGAAAATGTATAGTTTTGTTGTATAGTTTTGTTGTATAGTGTAGGCCGAGAGGGGATTTATCCAGAAGTCGCTGGTTCCAATCCGGCCCTGAGCTCACAGCGGGCTAATGAGGGGCTTAAGTAGAGCCTACTTGCGTAAACATAGAAGAAACGGATTAGGGAGGAGTCCGTAAACAGGGCCAACAAACAATGGAAAAAATAATATTGACACCTGATAAAGAATGTGGAAACAGTTGAAACAACTATCTGGGGGAAGCGAGGTGCGTGAAGATAACGTAACATCATCTCATTATCAACCTTAGAAATGTCAACAACGTTTAAGGCCATATTGAAGACTTTTATATTAAATGTTAATTTTTTGAAGTGTAACTTCCGTTACTTAGTTGTAGCAGGACGATGCACCGTTTTCCCCCTCCAAAAGTTCTTGAACTTTCACTTTTGATGATTTTTATATATTCCTATACACCGTATCAATGGTTAGTGATAAAAAATGAATATGATACCTAACATTTTCTTTCAAAAAATCTAATTGAAAATTAATAAAATATGAAAAACGGTGATGGGTTAGAGACTATATTTTCTGAGTACTTTGGGTTCTAGACTTAGGCCTGTGGTGCTGAGCAACTCCAGCGGCAGAATTCTGTACTACTCAATTTACTGCATCTTCAGCTCTTGTTCACGATAAAAATTAAAAACATTTTATCTCTTTATCTGATTTTTTTTTTTTTTTGAAATTGCAACGCTATAAATTTACTTATTGTGCACAATTTTTAAAAAAACAAGTGAAAAGGAGACAAAAATGGTAAGTAGTCGATTTTTATTTTATGACCGTCAAATAAATTTTACCGGAGTGAAATATACAAACCATTTAATTTATATATATATATATATATATATATACCAATGTTAATTAAAATAGTTAAAATAAAAATATAGTCTATTAGCACAAAGAGAAACTAAAACTAGAAGAGTTAGGTACGGAAGTTACACTTCCAACGTGCGTACTATCTGCACACACTCAGTTTTTTCTTCTTCTTTCGTTAATGACATCAGCTGACACTACCTTTGGAGGGATTACAAAAATAAAAATTGACAGAACAATATCGGAAAAGAAAACGAGTTGATTATTGAACACATGAATGGTACTGCATCCTAAAAGTGTCTCATATATGGAGAGGCACAATAAGATATTAACATCAATCCGAAGAACACAAATAGAAAAAAATAAAAAAGACCCATTTGGCAAAGATGTGAAATCAAACAAAACAAACTATAAAGTTAGATATTGTGACTTATGCCCAGGCTTCTACTAGGAGGTCATATTGCCTACTACCAGAGAGCTCTTTCGTCGCTCTGAGCCCAACTCAATGGTGCGAATCCTAAATTTTACCTACCCAAGTTTCACCTTCGAGACCATCGCTTAACGTTCCAACCAAAAGACGGCGGGCTTAGTCTTCCAAGACAAAATACCTAAAGGCCTCGGCCGGGTTTCGAACCAGCGATCTTGAGCTCAGTAGGTAAACACGCTACCTGTGAGCTACCAGCGCACAGTGGGCCAGATCCCAAATATAGCTGGTCAAAAGTGCGAAAATGAAGTGAGAGATTTCGGGAAGAAAACAACCTGGTTCAACAAGTAGTATGTGAGAGAGAAATAAACAAAGGCAATCAGATAGGACGAAGTCAATACAGCGCAGCGATGAAATAAACAAACCATGCAAACAGCCGTATTATCTTGGAGGCGAGGTAGTTTTAGTCCATCACTTACCTGTGAGTATCGCTTCAGAACATTTCTGATTTTTTCTTCATTATTCTTCCATGAAAGTCATTCAAAAAGGTAAGTCTTAGCAATTTTTGTTTTGTCTTAAGTCAGTCATAAAGTGTTGGAAAGGCCACAAGAACAGTCAACGTTTGAAAAAAAAAAAAGTTCATTCTAGTTCATAAAGCCGTAACTTTTTTCGTACCTCTCAGTACCTCGTAAATGTTCATTATTCTTGTTTGTTGACAATAGGACGGCACTAAATTTAACGACCCGTTTTGCCCGGTTTTTTTTTTTCACTAATGTCATTTTCTTTGTAACTGCAGGTGTGAAAATATCTATATGCAGAAGGGAGTTGTACGATGTGTTGAGAGCCAGCAATCGTCCTATTGGAAAGACCCTCGAATAAATTATATTCCTTTTTGACTATACAAAAAAAAAGTGGACTCGGCAGCTATTGATACGCCAAAGCAAGGAGGTGGCAATGCAACTCGAGGGTTTTCCCAAAATCCTTCCTTAACAGCTGAAATTACTGGCGTTGAAGAATTAATCGAAAGGTTTAGCATACTCCTACAGGCTTTGTCATCAGGGTGTGATATTTATTTGGAAGCCTTTGAAGCTTTTGCGGCTGAAACTGCTCATAGGTACGTCTTGCTGTATGATTAGTACACCATGCCTGTCAGTGTTCATAAAATACTTATACACGGGAGTGCTGTTAGCAAACATTTTCTAATACCTATTGGACAGCTGGCCGAAGACGTTCAAGAAAGCCAACATAAGGAGATAAAAAGGTTCAGGAAACACTTTTCTAGAAAAATGGATCGATTTTCTACTAACACTGACATTTTAAACAATCTGCGCATTTTGTCTGATCCTTTTATTGGCTCCCTCAGATCACTGCCTTCCAAAAAACCGGTATAAGTGAAAAAGTAAGACAGTTACTCTTAATTTCAACAACGATTTTGGCAGAAATTAGCAATGAAGAAACAATTCCGTTAGTGATTTTGGTTTGAGCGACTTGTCGCTCTAATTATAATAATTAAAAAAGTAATTGACAAACCATAGTGTTATTCGTTATTTTTCTGTATTTTAATGCCCTTCTGAATGATTGAAAAATTATAATTTATCAGTAGCTTATTCACCCGTCATTTGACCCACTAGATTCAGGATCTGCCCCACTGTGCGGCGCCCTCAACTATAAAGTTATGAAAATTCTTAAATGAATCTTTGTTCGTATGCAATGTTATATCGCAGACAACATATTATCTCAGAAAATAAAACTGTTTTTATATTTATCAGTTCATTTAATGTTCGGAACATGTACCAGTTAATATAACTTTGATTAGTTAAAATTGTATATTCAGTTACTATGTATCAGTACGTATCATACTGTTTAGTATATCTTTCATTTTAAAAATGTATTTTTTTTGTTCAATCTCGAGAAGAATAAAAAAAAAGTCGTCGGTGAATCACCGGCAATATATCGTACCGGCAATATAGCTTTAGAAACGTCCCGCTATTTATATACCTACTCTATACACTAGTCTGTGTGGAGGTAAAGCTATATTTTTTCAATTAAAAAAAGGTTTTGGTGATGGATCGCCCTTCACCGATTCAATTAGCAAAGAATAAATAATGGAATAACATGGGTCCATTCATAAGTTAATACAATGATGACCTCTTTGACTAATACGATATTCTTCACCATTCATAGGTAAATCAGGTCTTTTGAGTTTTGTAAATGAATTAATAGGTTCATTCTAAAAAAACATGAATGCGCATATCAAGTAGTTTGCATTCATTCTCATTGGACTGGGCATTGTGATGCTGATTGTTTGTAACCCATTCGATATTATAAATGAACTAAAATAATTAAACCAGATATCAATATATACGTTAATATTAAGCTCTTCATTTACTTATTTATATTGCTAAAAGTCAATTTGTCTAGTTGCACTTGCAGCTACTTAGCCATTAGCTGTAGCAGTTGTAGCAATGATACAGGGCCCCCGAGTAGAGGGGTCCCAACATCGTAAAGTGTTATCCATAGTCATATTGGTAAAAGCCAAGCCCTAATGAATGAATAATGAAACACTCCACCGCAGCTCTATATTATTCCGTTTCAGAAAAGTACCATATAGGTCAGTCAATATGCTTTTGAAAACCCCCAATGTAAGGGGAGCTGTACTTAAGCCTTTTTTTATTATCTTTTAATGTATTCAATAAAAAATATAAATATAATCATATAGTTTTTACGTTACATATTGAATACTTCCTTATTACTTATGTAGTAGTTTTGCAATTGTTCTTAATCGCTTTTTTCTGTTTAAAATATCAGGACATGACTGATGAAGCAAAAAACACTGAGGTGAATAACTATTCTCACACATATTCTCCTAATGAAATGTAAACAGGAATTCTGAAATTACCGGAGGGAACATCAAATGTGGTTAACTAAAACAAATGCATTTATTTGAGTTGTCAGTTAAATTTTTCCTTCATATAAACCGAAACTAAACGGAGGAGTGTCAAAAGACCATGGCCTCATGACCTCTTGGTGAGAGACTCGACGGAGCAGTGTTGCCCACCATTCGTCACGTACAATGGCTTCAATTGTGTACAAGTATTTGCATAAAATTGTATAATTACAGTTCTTTTTATCCGATTGTGGATGCAAATAAAACTAAAAACGAAATTTCCTTTTTCTTTTTTTTAAATCTTGATTTTTTTCTTTACACTACGAGACGAGAAAGTGAAGAACATACATTAGAGAAAAACAATAATTGTTTTATATTTTTATTATTGTTGTTACAATTATGGCTAGGTCAGCTCATGCGATTGGACCTCCCTGACAATGAATGCTAATAACTGAAGCATACAATCGATTTCACAGATAAAATGGAACAATGAATTTTTTTTTAAAGAGAAATTTGGTAAATATTTACGGCTTGTATTTTGAAAAATATTACTCGACTTACTCATGGACCAGCTAAAACCTTACTTGCGTCTTCCAGTTGACTTGAATGTAATGACACCCGGTGGTAACCAGAGGTAATATCTATGTGTATTAATAACGTTGGCATTTGTTTGTAGGTATGTCTCATCCAAGAATATGCCTAAACAGCTGATAGGATCATGAAATTTCACATGTAACATCCTTATAAGGCCGGTGGCATCAAATTTTTAAACGAAAAGAGGGTGAGGAGGAGGTTGTCGAGACGCTGGAAAAAACTTTAAAAAAAACTTTTTCCATACAATGGTTTCTAGTTTTGGAAAGTATTTGTTTTCTTAACAGTTTTACTTTGCTGCACGCTAATTCATATTTTGTAATAAATACAGGGGCGTAGCTACCGCATCAGTTGTAGCAATGATACAGGGCCCCCGAGCTAGAGGGGCCCCAACATTGTGAAATGTTATCCATAGTCATATTGATAAAAGCCAAGCCCTAATGAATAAATAATAAAACACTCCACCGCAGCTCTATATTATTCCGTCTCGGGAAAGTACCATATAGGACAGTCAATATGCTTTTGAAAACCCCCGAAATTCTCACTGAGTTGTAATATTTTTACGAAAAAAAACATCTCAACCCCTTATTTTCATAGAATCATGAAAAAATGTCCGACTTTAACAATGCTGTCCATAGAAAAAGAAGAACTTGAGAAACTAAAATCTTCTTCAGCTATGGAGGATATAATAAATACGTTCGCCCAAAAAAAGGTAAGAAAAATACCTATTTAACCACTAGAATATTTTTTTTAGAGTTAAGTTTTTAATATGTATTGTTGTTTTGGTTATTTTCACATATATTTTGTTTATGCGAGTGTTTTTGTTTATTTTCCGAAAAAGAGCCCCCAAAGAAATTTTGATACAGGGCCCACTCAGGGCTAGCTATGCCACTGAATATCAGAAGGTTGCAAGGCGTCTTGAAATATTAAGGTTATATGTATTTTCTTTTTTTTTTATCATGGAAAAAGTTTTGTGAAACACGTGTGCTATGGCTTTTTCTCACTTATGTGATTATGCTATTCCACTACTCTTCAGAAAAGTTAGTTATTGTGACTCATGGGCGGGCTTTTACTACGAGTTCATATCTACAACCAGAGCGCTCTTTCGTCGCTCTGGTGAACATGAGCCCGACTCTACTGCGAGAACCTAAATGTTGCCTACCTAGGTTTACATACTTATAGTAGTGTCTTTTAGTTGTCTTTAGTTACCTATACTAGGGAGTAGAGCTCAGGACCATCGCTCAACGTCCCATCTGAAGGACGGCGTCCCGAAGTTTTTTTTTAGATTTTGTGAGAATTACAATTTTTAGTAGGATCAAACAATGAGAACGGCACTATTCGAGAAAAAAACATTTTAAATTATGTGTGTTTGTTCCAGCAACGTTCAACTTAAACTAATGAAATTTTGAGGTTATGTTAACAGTGAACTGGAAAAATAATATAACGGTTTCAGCTTACGTCATCCGTCCTCATGTAGACTATAACTTATACAAACTTCCCGAGAACAATGATGAGAATGGTTAATATGTAGCATTCCGTATTGTATTTTCTTTCAACAGTAGCAGACTGCTAATTAAAATAAAAAATATCAAATTCAGTAACAGGAAACTCATCGATGATATCTGCGACGGATGATCATTATATAAACAAAAAAACCAAAAAAAACCTTTTGTTAGATACAAAAACTAACCAAAACATATTTCACGATTCACCATCGTTACGGGCTTCAAAAAGACGGTTTCTCACTACGGAAGCTGAAAATATGACGTGCGGGGAATTGATACGATACGGACTTTCAAACATTAAATTTCTGTTTTCTCAATTTCAACATCTGATGACAAACCTGGTTCTTTGCCCGTGCTCTTCATGTGTATGTCACGTCTGTGAACATGATAGCTCCTGATAGAATTAATGTATCGACACGAAATGTTATGTGTAAAATTCAAAACCCCATATTGACAACACTAATTAATTTTCCGCAAAATAAGTCGATGGGGGGGGGGGGGGAGGGGGGAAATAATTGACACAAAATTTAATGAGGATTCAGAAGGAAGTTCTCGTATGAGTGAACTATTGATTTTTAGTTTTTAGCCTAAACGGTCGATTGGTTTTGGAGGAAGAGCGAAAACCACAAAGTTTGAAGGGTCCAATAAATATTACTTGAATTGGGACCATAAGTTTATTTCCGTGTAGTAGGAAGGTTGGCTAACCTTCTTCTCTTTACAAGTGTTTAGTTGTTGACCAGAATTACCTTAGTCTTGCTATCATCCATAAAACAGGTAACAACCTTCTTCTTTCTTCCTTGTTATTGGTAATTTTCTTACTAAAGTTTTTCATTAGATTTTGATTTTAGAAATTGTATTGTAAACGTATGTTACAAAATAAGCCAAATTGTTGATGGTACAGATAAGTTAATATTTTGGCAATAAAACTTATTTTAGTGAAAATATTAAGTGTCGAATTTTGAAAAATGATTCAAGTAATTACTTCCCCAGTTTTACGAAGTGTATGCGAAGTTATGTAATCGGTCAAAAATGTGATGAAAAGTTTTGAACAGAATATCCAACCTCTAGATTTCAAATATGGAAAAAAAATCGACACGAAATTTTATATTTATGACCTGTACTCTATAAGGACTACACCTACCGATTTTTAGCCAAATCCGCCAGAGGAAAGGAGGATTAGGGGAGAGGCTAACTCAAAACTCTAATAACTGCCGTTGTAATGACGACACAAAATGTAATATGAGAATTTATGAGCTCCCATATTAAGTCAACTAACTGTTGAATATTAGCGCAGACTGTCGACTGATTTTAGAGAGGGAGCGAAAAGATAATTGATTAATTCGTTATGGGGACATACATTGCCGCTGATTCACCGACAACTTTTTTTATTAATAAATTTTCTTTTTTATTAATAAAATAATTTTATACTGCCAAAATATTAACTTATCTGTACCAACAAAAACAAGGCTTATTTTGTAACACACATTTACAATACAATTATTGTATTGTAAATGTGTGTTACAAAATAAGCCTTGTTTTTGTTGTTACAGATAAGTTAATATTTTGGCAGTATAAACTTATTTCAGTGAAAATATTAGGTATCATTTTGAAAAATGAATTGGTCTAGTAATTTTTATTATCTCACAATATGTCTCATATCTATAAATTATTGGAGCGTCCAGAATACTTGGAAAAAGTTCAGAAATGTCATGAGAGATGGTGACTTTGCCGGGCACCTCCGGGTAATACAGCTGGTTTATAATTAATAATAGCTTATTATACTTACAAGATCATCAGCAATAATTAGGATGATATTTGGCTTGAGAGATTGGTATCCGTGGGCCAAACTGACAGAGGCAGCCAGAAGGATGACAAGAGACTGGTCCATTCTCATGGCGGGTCACTTCACCAACCTCTCTGAAACAACACAGTCGTTATGATGTTAAACCATAAATAATACAGATAATGAAATGTGACCTCTTTGTCCCTATCAAATATAATTAAGAAGGGTTTGTCATTTGTGCGTTTGTTATCATCCTAACAATTGTTTTCTCTTGTTGTAAAAAAACTGTCTTTCAAACATATCTCTCTGTTCAATAAACTATTACATTATATTAATAATGGCAGGATGTTGCTCGGTTAGTACCTTTTTTTAAAATCCTAGCCATAAAGATCAGCAAATAAATTATCGGGTTGGCATTTCTGTATATGATTAATTTAAATATAATTTTGTAAATAAGTATTGTATGAAAAACATTTTCAGATATTGATGATGGGAGCACTTCACGAAAAGTCTAAAACTGCTAGGTTGTAAAGACCAAAAAATAAATTAGAGAATTGTAGAGCTATATAAATATATAATATATATATATATATATATATATATATATATATATATATATATATATATATTTATATATTTATATAGCTCTACAATTCTCTAATTTATTTTTTGGTCTTTACAACCTAGCAGTATATATATATATATATATATATATATATATATATATATATATATTCTTCTTCTTCTTCTTCTTCCTGAGGCGCTACGGTTCTGAAAGAAAACCGTCACAATCCTCCTCCATTCGTCTCGATCCAAAAGTCCCTACATCCTCTGATGCCCAACACTTGGAGGTCCGCCTCGACGTCGTCCAGCCAACGGAGTCTCGGTCTTCCTCTTCTCCTGGCACCGCCTGGCCTACCATAGAGGGCCTGTTTAGGGACTCTTCCTCCTTCCATTCTCTCTACATGGCCCAACCAACGTAACCTCGCCTGTTTGATCACGGACACCAGGTCGGAATCCCCATAGAGGTCTCTCAATTCTCTCTCTCTCTCTCTCTCTATATATATATATATATATATATATTTATATATAAGTTTCAAGAATTAATTTAAAAAGAAGATACTTGAATGAAAACCAAAACAGTTAGGAAAATTCATCTTAAAAATTTCAAAAATAACATGACAGGTGAGTATTACTTTATATGATTGGAAATAAATAATGAATAGTCATTACATGGCCAATTATGTTATTATAATTTATTATCATAATAGTAAGGAAGATGAATTAAATATAAAAATATGACAGATTGGCTTATCGGAAGAGACTGGGCAGGCTAGCATAGACAAGATCTGTGAAGGTTCGTACATCTACCTATAGGGGGAGTTGAGGTTACGCGGGAGAGGGGGAATCTGGTAAATGAAAGTTGTCGGTGAATCACCGATTATGTACTTCCCCAGCACGAATTAATCAATTACGTTTTTGCTCTCTCTCTCTCTGAGCCAATCGACCATTTTGGGATAAAACTCAATATTTGAGTTATAATAGTGGTTTATGAATCCTCATAGTAAATTTTCTGTCGATACATTCATTACGTCGGCAGTTATTAGAGTATTTGAATCGAGACCCTCTTCTCTGATCCCCCCCTTCCCTTTGACCATTTCCTGGAAAATTAACAGGGCCGTCCTTAAGAGGTTTTGACTTTATATATAAAATTTCATGTGGATACATTCATTACATCGGCAGCTATTGGGATTTTTGAGTTGAGCCTCCTCTCTGATCCTCCTTTTCCTTTGGTCAATTTGACTGAAAATCAATAGTTTCCTTAGAGGGTTCTGTGTACACGTATACAATTTCGTGTCGTAGCATTCATTCTTTCGGGAGTTATCGTGTTCACAGATACAAACAGACAGACTTTTTTTTTACATTTTTGGAATCAGGAGTTCGGAAAACGTGAAATTCCGATTTCCGAACGTGAACTTCCCTAGAGGGCGCCAGTAGCTCAGTGATATGCGTGCTTGCCTTCTGAGCTCAAGAACGTGGGTTCGTAACCCGACCGAGGCCCTTAGTTTATTTTATCTGGGAGGTAAAATAAACTTAAGCACTCCGTCCTTCGGATGGGTCGTTAAGCGATGGTTCCGAGCCTGTACGATGTCAGGTACTCGTTAAGACCCCTATCCTAGTTGAATAAAAATTTAGGGTAGGCAAAATTTAGGACTCCCATAGCAGAGTCGGGCTCATGTCCACCAGAGTGACGAAAGAGCGCTCTGGTAGTAGGCGATGTGACCTCGTAGTTAAAGCCCGGGCATGAGTCATAAAACCTAACCTAACCTATAACTTCCCCTATACTTCGTATAGCTGGGTAAGTTAAATCAGGATATATTTATTACTGGAGCAGGGAGGAGGACATAGTTTTCTGGTCAGATGTATGTTTAATGAAGTGTCATAATTGAATCATTTCTCTTTCAATATCCAAGACATTTTATTTATTCATGTATTACATTTGCTTGTTATATATTGTTTTTATATATAGCTGCAAATATAAAATAAATAAAAAAAGTAATAAATAAATGTATGGCATTTGTGGAAGATTTCAACTTTATTAATATCGATTGTTAATTTCCCGTTCAACATTTCTCTGACATTGCTCATAACTTCTCTTCTATTATAATGGTCAAAGTAGTTTTTTTACACGAAGTATAGGGAAAGTTATGTAATCAGTAAGAAATTCTATGTTGAGTTTTCACCGGAATTTCATGTTGTCCATGATTCCAAAAATGGAAGAAGAAAAAAAAAATTAAGGCGTAGTCAAGGTCCAAACGTAGATTTTTCGTGAAAACGTCGGGATAAAATCATTTTTCATTTTCTTTTCGATGCTGCCGTAGCTCTTGCATATGCTCGACACTATACTTTTTAGGTTTTTTAAATTCCTTTTGATGCAAGCTTTCCTCTGATTTGCGTTTTCTATAATTCCGCGCATATTTACGATTCATGTGAGACGACATCTTTAATTTTTTTGCAATTTTCAATTTAATATCGATTTTTACATATATTTCGGAGAATATTTTTATTGTTTCACTTTGAGTCCTAGTAGTTCTCCTCAAGCTCTTTACAATGACACCCGAATCAACGTCCTATCTAAATGCGTTATCACGCTACACTAATTTCTAATTTTACACAACGCTAATTCGCAACAATCATCCGCCGGCGCCCACACTAGCCCGATAACGTCACAGGCAAAACAAACACTGCACAACAAACTCGTACAGACATGCTCTATCCATTGTGACCTCAACCTTTGTTATCGCATTATTAGTCTCGTAGTTATTATCGATTGAAATCTGACGGTATTTTGTAACACAAGAAATTTTGACCGGCTATCACTGTGCTTAACGAGCGAATAGACATTTTCATGTCAATAAATTGGTGTCTCTGAACACGATAACTCCCGATAGAATGAATGTATCAAGACAAGATATCATATGTGTATTCAAAACCCCATAACGACGACATCTGTTTCTTTTTTTAGAGAAATTTCTCAAAGGACAGTGGGGGATTAGGGTGGGCTTAGCCCAACAGTTGTAACAACTGGCGTTGAAATAAATGTAATGACACGAAATTTCATATGTAAATTGAAAACCCCATAAGAACGACAACTATTAGATTTCAGCGGAATTGGCCGATGGGAAGGGGGGGGATCTGCGGTGGGTTCTTAATCAAAAGCCCCAATAACTGCCGATATAATGCATGTATCGACGCACACTGGGGCAAAATGAACACATTTCTGGCCAAAATTATGAAACTGATATAGTTTATGTTTTTTTCTGAACATGACAAAAATACTTAAAAAATTCCCCGACCATTCATTGAGTACTGTATTTTGACAAATACATCAGCTCCTTAAGAGGAGGTGAACACGTGTCTGGGTCTTCTTCAGACGAATTTATAACTTTAAAATTAAGTTTCTTCCAAATTCGCAATTTTTCGCAAAAACTGATTTCATTTTATGGTTATTGATGAAAATACTTAAAGAAGGTGAATGAGCGAGTGCCCGGCAACATCAAAAAAATCAGTTTTTGTAAAAAACTACATTAGAAAATGCGTAAGTAAATTACACATAATGTAGTTTTTTACAAAAACTCATTTTTTTCAGTAGCTTTTTGTTAAGCAGTGACGTTAATGATTGTAATTATAATTCAGTACACTTACCTTGAGAAGAGATCTTCAAGAGAATAAAAGAATTTAAATGATTGGATTTTAACACATTATAAATATAGACTGAGGCAATGTAGAGGGTATTAAAAGGCTGCAGCAATGGTCTTGTTTATGTTTGTACAGGTGTATGCAAGTAAATTGGTACCAGAGGAGGAGCCTATATTATTTTAAATGAATTCATGTTGGGGAAGTACATAGATGGTGAATCACCGAACACTCTTTTTTTTTTTTTTTTTTTTTTCAACAGGATCTCTCTCTAACATGAAGACAACATGGAAACATCTAGACTGTTCATTCAACGTCGGACTACAAAATGTGTGGCAGACTGGTCTCAGTACAGTAGAGCACATCGATGGTCGTCCCTAAGAAGGAAGTCGTTATTCAGAAAGCGAGTCAATAACATACGTTATTCGAATAGTCGATCAATAAGGTTGAAATTTAGAGGAAAAAAACATAAAGATTCAAAAATGTTATTTACAAAAGGTTGGCAACACCTTCAGAGGTAGAAAAATGTTTATTATTATCTGATAGTGATATAATTATTTATAATAAAATATAATTATTTATAAAATGTTATTTACAAAAGGTTGGCAACACCTTCAGAGGAAGAAAAATGTTTATTATTATCTGATAGTGATATAATTATTTATAATACCTTATTGATCTATTAAATGCCTTTTTATTTTTTTTATTATCTTCAATTTTTTTAAATATTCTGAAAAAAAAAAATTATTATTTAAAAAAATTTCAGAAATATAAAAAAAATTTGAAGATAATAAACAAAATAGAAAGACATCTCTTTGGATTTAATAGATCAATTAGGTATTATAAATAATTATAGGTTAGGTTAGGTTTTATGACTCATGCCCGGGCTTTAACTACGAGGTCATATCGCCTACTACCAGAGCGCTCTTTCGTCACTCTGGTGGACATGAGCCCGACTCTATGGTGGGAGTCCTAAATTTTGCCTACCCTAAATTTTTATTCACCTAGGGCAGGGGTCTTTAACGAGTACCTGACATCGAACAGGCTCGGGACCATCGCTTAACAGCCTATCCGAAGGACGGCGTGCTTAAGTTTATTTTACCTCCCAGATAAAATTAACTAAGGGCCTCGGTCAGGTTTCGAACCCACGATCTTGAGCTCAGAAGATTAGCACGCATACCACTGAGCTACCGGTGCCCTCTAAATAATTATATCACTAAATAAAACAAACTTATTTTTGAAATATTGTCTATTCCACTAAAGATATATATAGTGGAATAGACAATATTTCAAAAATAAGTTTGTTTTATTTATTTATTACAAGTTTCCACAGTATGTCCGCGTTTCTCAACTTAGAAGTAATTATATCACTATCAGATAATAATAAACATGTTTCTTCCTCTGAAGGTGTTGCCAACCTTTTGTAAATAACATTTTTGAATCTTTATATTTTTTCCCCTAAATTACGAGCTTATTGATCGGCTATTCGAATAACGTATGTTATTGACGCGGTTTGCGAATAACGACCTTAATGATCAACTATTCGACAATCTTATGTTATTGACGCGCTTTCTGAATAACGATTTTCTTCTTAGGAATCATCGACAGTAACAATAACTCGGGAATCATAACAGTAAGTCATAAAGCTTTATTATTTCTACCTTCTGCGACTGTTTGCGACATTGAAACATCATGGAAAATACAGTTAGAAAAAAAATTGCACCGAAAATGTGGAAAAAATGCGTGCGCAAAAAAAAAAAAAAAATGTTTTCTATAAATACATGGATTGAAGCACGCTACGTGAATTTGAATTCACTTTCAACAATTTTCGAAATGGTGAAAATTAGTATGAAAAGCATATTCTTAAGCAAGAGATATCAAATTGGAAGAAAAACTTAGAATTGCGTTCAAGCAAACCAGGAGATTTTGAGGAATATTCTCTGAGGAAAAGCTTGGAGTTTCGAATCTAACCCGAGCATCCCTCCCTCTGTAGTAATTATTTATTTAGATAATATGACTCGGGTTTTAACTACGAGGTCATATCGCCTACTACCAGAGCGCTCTTTCGTCCCTCTGGTGGACATGAGCCCGACTCATTGGACTCTTAAATTTTACCTAACTTTCATTTTTATTCATCTAGGGTAGCGGTCATTAACGAGTACTTGACATCGTACAGGCTCGGGACCATTGCTTAACGTCCCACCCGAAGGAAGGCGTGCTCTAATTTAACCGCAGTTTTTCATTTACAGGACACAAATACTTACCAACTTCACCAGACATATTCATAAGGCTCTGAAGAAGGAAATAAATAGTTTCCAAAATGTTAGCGAAATATTGAGTACACGACAGAACCTTGACTTCTCTCATCGTTATCACGTTATCGTGTGTTCAACGTTTTCTGCATTTTTATTTATTTTTTTATTTTAATAATAAATTTAAGCTATCTTTTTTTTCTAATCGTAAATGTTACTTTTTGCAGTTAAGACGTAATAAAAAATAAATGTAATACGTTTTGAGGGCGTCATTAGCTCAGAGGTAACGTGCTAACCTACTGAGCTCAAGATCGCGGGTTCGAAACCCGGCCGAGCCCTTAGGTTTCATATTCGAGCTTTTATGCTTTTGAAAAAACCTTGAACGTCATCCTTCGAATGGGACGTAATTGATGGTCCCGAGCTTGTACGATGTCAGTTAAAGACCCCTATCTTAGGTAAATAAACCTAGATAGGCAACAGTTAGGACTCCCATAGTGGAGTCGGGTTCAAGTCCACCAGATTGAGGAAAGAGCGCTCTGATTGTAGTCGATATCGTAGTTAAAGGCCGGGATGAGTGACAATAACTAATATATTACGTTTTTTATTAAACATCCTTGTTCGCATTTCGCAATGAGAAATTTAGAGAATGGCGAAATCAAAAGATTATTGTGAGTTAAATTAAAAGTTAGAAGAACTATTAAATAAATGAGTTATTTCGAAATATCATAAAGAGATAACAAAGATGTCTGTGAAAGTTCTTGTCTCAAACATGATGTAAAGAATCTTTGAGATGTGCCATTTTGATCTTAAATATTCCGGGGTTTCTTCTTTACAGCATTCTTCTTTAAGAAGTTCTACATTTTTCTCAACACCGAAATGCCAGAGCCACCAGTCTCAAATATGCAATTATATAGGTCAAATTTCTCCCAAAGCTAAGGTAAGCGGCAAATTAAAAAAAATACATATTAGCGAAGCTCGCAACTTATAGTTCTTAAATAAAAAAAAAAACACTCAAAATTATAATGATTCGTTAGCAAAGCAAGGATCCAGAAGGAATACAGCTTTAAGATAACCTTGGCCTATGGACTTGACAGCTAAGCAGCCAGGTTACTTTTCAACCACCTCATCCAATCCAGTTCTTTGTTGTCACGTATGTTACCTCATGGGTGCTTCAACACTGATTTTGACTAGATAGAGCAGTTTCAAAGCAAACCTGGCCTCATAACTATCAAAATCCCAACTTACTTAAACAAAAAAACACACAAAGGTACATTACACTTGTGTTATGTTATTTTTCGTGCATATAATTCCTAACAAATAAAACTGTGATGAGAGGACAGTTAAAATGTTGCCCACCCTAACAATAATAACCTGTATTATAGTTAGTTATTGTGACTTATGCCCGGGCTTTTAACTTCGAGGTCATACCGTCTACTACCAGCCAGAGTCATGTAGCCCGACTCTACTATGGGAGTCCTAAATTTTGCCTAACCTAAATTTTTATTAACCTTGGGGTAGGGGTTTTTAACGAGTACCTGACATCGTACAGGCTCGGGACCATCCCATCCCAAGGACCAAAGAATAAAAAACCTAAAAAAACTCATAGATGTTAAGCAATATATTTTCCATTTACTGAAAAATTACCTTTGTGGTAAATTACAGAATAGTGGTAGCAGTAAATTAAACCATAGTGGTAGCAGAAAATAAACCATAGTGGTAGTAGTAAATTATACCATAGTGGTAGTAGTAAATTAAACCATAGTGGTAGTAGTAAATTAAACCATAGTGGCAGTAGTAAATTAAACCATAGTGGTAGTAGTAAATTAAACCATAGTGGTAGTAGTAAATTAAACCAATCGTGAGAACGTAAAGCCTGGATAACTAACACAAAATTTGGGCCTTTGCATATTCTGAAAATGTTAGCAGTAATAATTTACAAGAATTATTTTCTTCTAGACATATTTCTGTATCGAAAGTAAGTGCAACAACTGTCAGTAATAGGATATTGGCGAAGGAGTCAAGGTTAGTGTGTAGAGAGGAAGACATACAGACCAGGAGATGTTACCCTGCTGAAGACGTGCTGGAGCTGGAGCTGGAGAGGAGTGTCCTACACGAGCTGACCCCGACCAACGCCGACACACGACTGAAAGTAGAAGTACCTCGGTTACCGGAGCTGACAAGTGGGGGGGGGGGGGGGGGGGGGGCCTCAACCGGACCTTTCTCACTCTCTACTCTCTTTCTTTCTATTTAGTTAGTTATAATGACTCATGCCCGGGCTTTAACTACGAGGTCATATCGCCTGCTAGTGCTCTTTTAGGTTAGGTTAGGTTTTATGACTCATGCCCGGGCTTTAACTACGAGGTCATATCGCCTACTATCAGAGCGCTCTTTCGTCACTCTGGTGAACATGAGCCCGACTCTACTGTGGGAGTCCTAAATTTTGCTTATATATATTCACCTAGGATAGGGGTCTTTAACGAGCAGGCTCGAGACCATCGCTTAACGTCCCATCCGAAGGACGGCATGCTTAAGTTTATTTTACCTCCCAGATAAAACAAACTAAGGGCCTCGGCTGGCTTTCGGACCCGCTTGACCTCAGTAAGCAGACACGCATACCACTGAGCTATTGGCATCCTCGGATTTTAAGTGGTATTTCTTTGAAGCTCTCTGAAAACTTTACAATTAAACATCGCGTTCTGTAAAGGTAAACACATGAGACTGAGGGTCTCAACCTGTTTAGAAAACGACAACCATATATTTCCCTAGAACTAGGTATATATTTCCCAGCCGTCTCATCAAGAGACTCAAGTAATATTTCTGTTTTTCTTTGTTGTGATTATATTTCCTAGTTGTGATGTAGTTCATAGTTGGAAATTATGTAATAAAGGTGAAAAAAAAAGAAAAGAAATTGGAGCAATGAGTTCCTTCTTTAAACGTCTACAAGATGTGCGATTTATTAATAACTAAGGGCTCCGCTACGCTTCGCTCGCATTTCCATGAGTTCTAGAAGATGTACAACAAAAAATACATGGTTTAAACTGAGAGTACGTATTGAGTTGAATATTTCAAGAAACTAATTTTAGATTTGGGTTGAAATCATCAATAACTTCAATTTGATACCATATTTGAAGTTTTAGAGAACAATACAACTTTCCTACTTACAATGTCCCGAAAAAAAATTTGTTTTCTCCGAACTTCTTAATGTTTTTCCTTCCCCAGCTGTACGAAGTATAGGGGAAGTTATGTAATCGGTCGAAAATTCGAGCTGTTTTTATCCAAGATTTCAGATAATAAAATGTTATTATATATTTCTAACAGATTTGAGAGCCAAAACAACATAATCGATAACATTAATTTTGGCCAGGTTTTTTTCAAAATTGGACCAGTGTGCGACGTGTGTATCTTTACACTGAAGTAAATACAGTTTTCGATTAAAAATTGGTTGACTTTCACTAATGTAACAAAAAAAAGAGGGCCAAAGTTTACCTCAGACGGTTATGCCATCTCATATCTCAGAAACACACTAAACTGCCTTCCCTTAACCCCCTAACGTATTATCACGAGATATCTCGGGTTTTGCTAATTTGAATCTGAATATTATCCCGAGTTAACTCGGGCTCATTTTTTTTTATCTGGGTGTACTATTTCATGTGTGCTCTTTGTAGTTCTTCACAATGACACATATAGCGCTTCTAGTACAGTTGCCGATAGATGGCGCGAGTCGTGAATACCGCACCCTCTGAGGACAGAGAGACACTTTGCTGAATTAATTCCTCCTACTGAAAAAAAACGAATCCCAATAGAACACGTGCAATATGCAGTAAAAAACGAGACCATCGTGGTAAACCCATTCGACGAGAATCGCGATACTTCTGCCCCGACTTGTCAGGTCGCACTGTGTGTGGCGCCGTGTTTCAAAACATACCACACCCAATTTTTATTTTTATTTAGTTAGTTAATAATTTTTTTATTAATTTAGTTTAAGTTTTATTCATGTTTTATGCATTTTTATAAGAATAATTAAAACATTTTACCTGATTTTGTTAGTATAACTTGTAATTTTTGACCTGCCCGACGAGTTAACTCGTGAAAATTTAACATTTTTCTTGGACGCCACTTTTATACATAAATTAAAGCCGAGAGTGAGAGGCCTCACTTTTATATGGTACAAAGAGTAGCAGTTAGTTATTTAAAAAATGGCTAATTTTAGAAACGCATTTTGGAAAAAAACTGGTTCGTCCAGGGGGTTAAGATCCAGGTCGGAGAAGTAGGAAGAGGTGTGTGTTGGGTTGAGGGGAGCTGTTCCCCTCCAGATTAGCCATGTTGTTAGTCGAATATTTTGTTAACTCGAGTCCAACTCGACTGGATAAGTTGCAAGATGAACAACAGCAAACATCTCGCTATCAATAGAGAAACTCGAACTTAATAGAGAAACTGTCGAGCAATGATAGATGGATGGGGTAGGTAATATAATTATAGAAATAAAAAAAAGTTATTTTGTTTTCTATTTTATTCAAAATAACAAAAAACAATTCTTCACATCACTTTATAAAAACTTGGTATATTCAAAAACAAAAAGGCAAATACAATCTGAGTCTTGTTTCCTTGTTGGCGCATAAGTAGTAAACAGTTATACTCTTAACAAAAATAAAAACACTTCCTAAATCAAAATGTAAACAAATCTTAAGATTGTTGTTATATACTACATTGTCGCCATATTTTAATAAGTTTACAAAGTTTCAAATCGGTACGACAATTAGAAGTGGGTGAAAATTAAGTTGTAAGATTTGTTTACAATGTTAGGATGTCACACGTCAAGCAAATAAAATTGTGTTAAAAAGGAATGTCAACACTGGCTGCCTTCTGCCATCAATTGTACATTTGATTTTATCTCATGTTCACTTCTACCCATGGTATATTTTGTACAGATTGTACGATAGAATAAAACAAATTACACAACACAAATTTAAATTATTGTCATTTTATTAAATGTTTTGTACTTTTGTAATATAGGGTTGGGGTATATATATTTGAAAATAATAATCTTTCTACATTTTCCTCTTCGTCGCGGAAGAACATTTACCATAAAAGAAATAAAATTAGAAAAAATAATACCTATTGTAGTTATTGTGACTCTTTTCCAGGCTTTAACTACGAGGTCTGTTTCCCGGCCGAGGCCCTTAGTTTATTTTATCTGAGACGTAAAATAAACTTAAGCACGCCGTCCTTCAGATGAGGGACGTTAAGCGATGGTCCCGAGCCTGCATGATGTCAGGTACTCGTTAAAGACCCATCCTACCCTAGATGAATAAACATTTAGGGTAGGCAAAATTTAGGACTCCCATAGTAGAGTCGGAACGAAAGAGCGCTATGGTAGTAGGCGATATGACCTCGTAGTTAAAGCCCGGGCATTAGTTATAATAACTAATTAAATCTGATGCTAGATTTTTGGAATGTAAACAGGAACAAACATTCAATGTTAATGCTAACAGTGTTTTTAATCAGCTTTTTTTTTACTTTTAACAAACATAAAACATTCTATATTCTGAAATAAAACATATCTGATCTCAGTCATTAATAAAGATTTATTCTCTCAACAAATATAAAGCACAGAACTATATATCACTGTATCTATTGTAGTTACAGTTTTTAGATGCCATCACCAATGCTAATTTATTATTTTTATTTTATGTATTTTTTAATTTTATTTTTTTACAATTTTGTATAAATAAAAGCATTTAATTTTTATTTATCTATTTCTTATATTCTTTTATTTTCGTTTTTTTTCTTTCTATTTTCGTAATTTTTTTTTTCAAATATTTGTTTTTATTATTTTTTTTTATTTCCATATTTACAATGACGAATTGTTCGTCATTAGTTGATGTTGAGGCATGACATGGGAGTGGCTGTACTGCTGAGGTACGTGACCGAAGAGGAGTCCAGGCTAGACCTGCCCGCTGGAGGCGTCATGGCAAAGTTATTCCCTTAATTGTTGACAAAACCCCTAAACGTAAAACATTATTTAATACGAATTTAATTCTCTAAAACATTTATTTTCATCCTTTTCTTCAGAAACCTCTTTGTTTTCAATAAAAACGTTCAAAAAATTTAAATAACACTTAAATTTTTTGTGTGTTACTCTGAATCACCTCATAGGCCCTCACAATCTACTAAAGTGTTAACGATCAGATCGGGTGATAGCGTAAGCTCATTTCATATAAATATCCGGCAACATGATCATAATAGATTATTGTTATAACATTAAATGTTATTTTAAATTATTATTTTATTGACGTACAATGGCGTGAAATGGAAGCTGCTGCATTCTTGTGGCTTTTATATGAACTCTTTACTTAAAAGAGATAATAACATTAATAATAATAATATACATATATATTGAAATAGAATAGTAATAATTCATATTATCTTATAATTAATAACTTTTATCACGAATTTATTGTGTAATGTATACATGTATGTATTCTGAAATGTAGTTCACTCTTTCGCTGGTAGGTAGCAGCATGTGTTCAATCGAAGAAAAAACATTTAATTCAAGTTTTAATACAGAAAATTTCACTCAGCCTCAATACAATGTATGACAATACATAGTTAAATAAAAAAGACTTCAAGTAATCATCCCAACTAAAACCTTGATTTAGTTTTCAATAGATAATAAGCAACAAATGTTTTGTACTTCGCAGAAGGAACGCTAACGATTGATTTCTCATATAATAAACTTAGAGTTGGTCTCGTTGGTTCAAGTGGGAAATGATGAATGGGTACAACGGAGGAATGTCCGAGGCCTGGTCCCTACAACCTTGTTACGATATAAACCAGGTGTTACTCAGCTGATCCCCATTGAACCAATACCCCCCCCCCCCCCCCCCCCCCTCACTCGCTACAGATGGGCACAAGCAGTTTTTGCATGTTTCTTCCATCTGATTTATTTTTTTAATGACGTGAAAACGTCATCCGCTCGTTAAGCATAGTGATAGCCGGTCAAACTTTCTACGAGACTAATAATGCGATAACAACGGTTGAGGTCACAATGGATAGAGCATGTCTGTACGTGTTTGTTGTGCAGTGTTTGTTTTGCCTGTGACGTTATCGGGCTAGTGTGGGCGCCGGCGGATGATAGTTACGAATTAGCGTTGTGTAAAATTAGAAATTAGTGTAGCGTGATAACGCGTTTAGATAGGATGTTGATTCGGGTCTCATTGTAAAGAGCTTGAGGAGCACTACTAGGACTCAAAGTGAAACAATAAAAATATTAGCCGAAATATATGTAAAAATCGGTATTAAATTGAAAATTGCAAAAAAATTAAAGATGTCGTCTCACATGAATCGTAAATATGCGCGGAATTATAGAAAACGCAAATCAGAGGAAAGCTCGCATCAAAAGGAATTTAAAAAACCTAAAAAGTCTAGTGCCGAGCAAATGCAAGAGCTACGGCAGCATCGAAAAGAAAATGAAAAATGATTTTATCCCGACGTTTTCACGGAAAATCTACGGCGTGGACCTTACCAGTAAAATAGTTCAATTATATACGATATGTTCATGTTTAAGACAAATATGCCAAGATATGAACTTTCAAAGAGCTTGAAAAGAAACGATATATCTATATATATCTACCGATTATAAGGAAATCAGTCTCAGAATAACGCTATACCTATGTCATAAAAAGAAATACTTTCTTATATACAGTAGGGTGCTTGTTTGACATGAGAAAGAAATACATTTAAATCTGTAAAAACTAGGTGGGTATATAGTCATGTTATGGTCCCTTAGATATTTTTGCTAACAAATGTCTTCTTACTTCAGTCATCTCTAGATTTCTATCAGAATATATTATTTAACAAGATATTTAAGAAAAAAATGTTGAACGTCGCTTGGAATAGCCATTTTTTTTATATTTATACGAGCAAATAAAAATAAATCATAAAAAAAATAAAGGCAATAAGAAATAAAGAATAATACTGGATAATAATAAATGTTACAGAATTTTTATTCAATATAAATATTGTACAAACTGTTATAAATACAAAAAAAAAAAATTAAAATTCACTTAAATAAATTTTAAAAAATCACACAGATACAAATTAACAAAATATTGTTCAGTCACAATAAACATACATAAAAAAAACATTTATTATTTGAGGCATTTCAGCACCAATTGGATTAACAATAAGAGCTATTTTATGGGAATTTTAACAGGATATCTTATTTTACTGATTTTAGATATTTTTTCATGTTATATATTGATAAATAAGAAATATGGGAAAAATCAGTATAAAAAGTTGCTCTGACCTATAATAAAATCATGCTTTATTTTCAGAATAAGTTACACATGTTAACGTCAAAAGCGGACTTCACTGATCTTTTCTAGGAAATTATTGGAGTGCTGATAACTAACTTGAGTAAGTAGTAAGCCACTTTGTTTCGTAAAGGGGTTTAGTGTCATAAAGAGCCTCTAAATAGATTTTGGCCCCTTTAATATTCAGGTAGCCGACAGAGAGACTTCTAGAATTTCTTAAATTTAGACTTAAACGACGTCGGCGAATCACCGACAATGCAGTTCTCCAGCAAGAATTAATCAATTATGTTGTCGCTCACATAAGAATATACGAAATCTGAATATGTAGGTTGTCGCTAAGACTGTCAGCTAACGTTCCCAGATCACTCTGCCATGGTGTCTAGGTGTATAAAGATATAACTCAGGTCATGTTGAAACATCATTATCATCTCCCCAACCAACGACATATATTGCTTTGTAGGTGTGAAAATATTGCTGTTGGTATTATCGATAGTGGCGGAATTGCTAAAATAGAGAATACAATATGAATGGAAGAAATGCAAATTTATCAATGACAATGATATGTCATTTATATTTATATTGGCAGCTTTAGCATGCGTAACCTAATTTATGGATGGCCCCTTGGTGTCACTATACAGACTATTATATCGATACTTTCCGATTCCTATTGCCTGGCTTTTCACCTGTACGATGACAGGTACTTGTTAGACTCCTGCCCTAGGTGAATAAAAATTTAGGGTAGGCAAAATTTAGGACTCCCATAGTAGAGTCGAGTTTATGTCCACCACAGTAACGAAAGAGCGCTCTGGTAGTAGGCGACATGACCTCGTAGTTAAAGCCCGGGCATGAGTCATAAAATCTAACCTAACATCAGGAATGTGTAAAATTGTGAATAGAAAACTTTGTAGGTTTAATTAAATTCCATTTTGAATTACGACATAAACTACATAATTCGCTGCAGATTTTGCTCTAATAAAACGAACACACGTTCTACTATTTTTATATAATAAAGAGAATTTAAAAAAAAAAATGCATTCTGGAATGTGAAGATATATATATTTTTTTTTTTGCTATGGAATTTTAGAATTATATAATCCAACCAATGACATAACTACACCAGGGAGGGGGGGGGGGGGGGGGGGCTGGCAAAGATTCTTAGTGACCCCCTAAATGTTCCAAGAAAATGATGTACCCACTTTAGAAATAATTCTACATAACTGGGCCCTCAAGTTCAGATATTTTAAATATTTTTTTTTTAGAGATCTTATTTATTTCAATGTAATAAATGTAAAAACAGAATTTTGTTACCTCATAGCAAACACCAGAAAACTCCTTAGCGAGTGAACCGACTGAACATGTAAATTCACACACTAGAAAATATTATGGAAGCAAGTAAATAAAATGTAAAATGACAACAATACAGAACATTGTCGGTTAGCCGTTTCAGTTCATGATGGAAAGGAATAATATGGATGCATTATAATAGAAAAAGTGATCTGTTAATATTGAATAAGAAAAATAACTAAGTAAATAATAATAAAAAGCTTAAATAATAAATTTATGAAAGACAGGATATTGAATTTCAAAATAACGGTTGAAAAAAAAACGTAAAAATTGTAGTGGAAACTATGTATAAAGCTAGGCTTGCGGCCAGATTCTTACTGGTACAATACTTTCACGACTTACATTCGGATATTGCTGAGTAGGTAACTAAATTATGGCACAAAACAAAGAATGATTGGAGACAATATAATAAATTGTATATTTATATTATTGAATGCATAGCTTCCTTAAACTGCATTTAGAGTATAATTGCAATTAATAAATGTGTAAAAATAATAAAAAATAATATTAATACAGTATTATATTAAATCGTCTGGCACTGAAATAATTATCAATATTATTTACAATAAATTATGGAATATTACTTGCTAAGTTTTACTTCCGTTCTTCGATATACAAATAATAGCAAAAATACAACAAAGAATATTTTGTAAATAAAATATACATTTTATTAAAATAAGAATTAAATATGCGTATAAATAAATAATGAAGCAGTTGTATTAAAGCAGTAATCGATGGATATATAAATATGAAAATGTTTAATGCAAACATAGAAGTATATAATAAAGTTTTCTTCGCCTTTTTATTTATAATTAAGATACGAAATAAGTATAATGAAGAAAATTAAAACCATAAAACATCTTATAATTAAAATAATTGCAATATTCCAAACAAATTATCAAGTATTGTTTTGGTTGTACGAATTCGGTACTTTCATATCTAAAGAGAGCTTCAATACAATCACTGACAAGAAAATTCAATTTTTTTTTATATATATCTAAATATTTACAAATTATATGACACTTTCAGAATTTAATAAAATTTCACATTAAATGACTAGATAGAAGGAGTAGTTTTTGTCTATTTTTATTGACGTCTCAACCCAAGCAAATATTGGTGAAAGGAGAAATATTTTATTGACGTCTCAACCCAAGCAAATATTGGTGAAAGGAGAAATATTTTATTGACGTCTCAACCCAAGCAAATATTGGTGAAAGGAGAAATATTTTATTGACGTCTCAACCCAAGCAAATATTGGTGAAAGGAGAAATATTTTATTGACGTCTCAACCCAAGCAAATATTGGTGAAAGGAGAAATATTTTATTGACGTCTCAACCCAAGCAAATATTGGTGAAAGGAGAAATATTTTATTGACGTCTCAACCCAAGCAAATATTGGTGAAAGGAGAAATATTTTATTGACGTCTCAACCCAAGCAAATATTGGTGAAAGGAGAAATATTTTATTAAAAAATATTTGTCCTGACACTTTAATACTGTATTATAGTATGTTACCAGATGTACCAACTATATGAAATCCATAATAAAAAGTAATTAACGTTGTAAAAAAATCAGGGAATTTCAAGGCAACAAAACATTTATATCTTGACAAAATAACGTTAGCTGCGCTGCAATCCAAAATACTGATTTGAAAGGCTTTTCTCTATTCTTTATCAATCTGAGATCGAGAAAAAAAAAGTTTGTCTAAATTCAGAAGCCAATGTAGCTTCTTCTTAGGGCCCAGAAAAAAAAAATTCAGCATATCGGTTAAACAAAGCTAAGGGCAGCGGTTCCCCCCTCCCCTTGCGGTACGCAGACACAGTAATGAGGAGCAAAAGAGCTATTTCTGAGTAGTTGCTACTCAGCTTCTGCTAATTTTAAATAACTACTATTTAATTTGTTGAAAATAAAAAAATAATTAAGCAGTATTGAACATAGTTTAAAAAAATTTAAATCACACTTTATCACTACCAGGTAATGGGCTAAAAAAATACATTTTTCTGTATCAAAACAATTAAAATTAAAATAGAATGACAATACTTGATCAACATGACATCAAACATTCTGACGAAAATAATAGATTAAATAGTGAATGAGAGAAAAAAATATATAAAAAAAAATCACAATTACAAACTAATTATCTGATGTTTGGAAGCAGTTTGTTCCCTTAACATTCAAAACGCAAAGCAGAGTAAATATAGCTATTAGCAGAATAACAGGTTAGCCTTGGTAACAGTACAGCAGATAACTGGAAAGGAGAGTAACAGGTTATTTCAACTGAAACTTAATACACACTGGAGGGCGCCGGTCAAGATCTAGGGTTCGAAACCCGACCGAGGCCCTTAGTTTGTTTTTTTATCTGAGGGGTAAAAGACTTGAGCACACCGTCCTTCGAATGGTCCTTTAAGCGATGGTCTCGGGTTTGTACGATGTTAGGTACCCGTTAAAGAGCCCTTCGTTAAAAAGTGACTAAACCCTGGGTAGGCAACATTTAGGACTCCTTTACCGTAGAGCTAACTGGTTACGGATAAGATCATTGAATGCTTAGGTCCCTAGGTGTACACATCACCCCTCCCAATATATCTAATATATATAATACACATTGCGATAAGTTATCCTGCTTTTAAAATAGGTTATATGTTGAACGAAATTGTTGAACTTTGAATAGAATTTGTCAAAAATACGTAATGTACAGATAGCCACAAAATTAACAACGATTGTTAAGCAACCATGCACTTAATTATAATTATTAATTAACCGATCAGTAACACAAATTTGGAAATTAAATAATAAAAATACCGCCACTATCCGGCGGGTGAGCAAAGCGGCGATATATTTTTCAATAGGAACGATAATAATGAAGCCTTTTTTCTATATTCATACTCAGTACTCATACAATAATAATATTTAAAAAAATATTTTATAGTTTTATGTTCATGGGAAACTATTAATTATTTTTATGAAATGAATCAAGTATGAGGTTTATAAAAGGTTGCCCGTGCCTCTAAAGAGTACAAAGATAACAAGGCCTCTATAATAATGCTTTTATCATACAATTTGTGCACACCAACATTGCCAACTTAATATAATGATTGCACAAACTTTACAACAGGAAAGATAAGTACGTAGCCTTTTTTTAATAATTCATGCTCAGTACTTATGTAAAATTTCAAAAAAGTACCATAATTTTATGTTCATTGAAAACTATTATTAATTTTTTTTTAATTAAATGAACCCGTTGAAAATTCATTTATTAACAGATGCATAGGGAGAATGCACTTTCTATACCTGCATAAGTGAGCACCTCTTTAGCAATATAATAAAGATAAATATACTAACATATCGATTGCGTTGAAATGAGAACTTGTATGTCAAAATCGAAAATAATACATCACGCATTGCCTAGACAATCTTATATGCGTCGCCGCTTTGAGCATTGCGTTACAGATATACAAGATTGCGTTTCAACACCATCGATATACATACACAGTTATATTATGTTTAAAAAAAACCTCTAATATCAAAATCAAATGATTAATTAATTATCTAGTAGCCTTTTCTGTGTATAATTTAATTTTCTGACAATACTAAAACATTGAACATAAGTACACTGTATCTATAAACAAATATGCTTCACAAAATATAACTTAAAAATTTTTAAAAATTCTTTTATGGCGGATTGGATTTGCTCAAAATTCATGAACCATTTTATAATTCACAACAGATTCTATTTATTTAAATTACTTTAAAAGGATAAAATCTGTTGGGTTATTAATTAGCTTGTTTTTCTTGAATTTTTAATTACAGAAACATTGTACTCTGTTCAAGTTTTGCAATAAAGTCTTGAACTACAACAAAAAAATAAAAGTCACATAGTTAAAAAAAAAAAGAAAAGTAGTAGAAAAACATTTTTATATGTTCCTTATATGTATTATTGAAGAAAATATCTTTCGCAAGAACATGAAGTTGTGTTTAAAAAAAAAACGTGCATAATCATCAAACGATCCATTCAAATTTATTGTCGTTAAATTTTCAGCGTTTTTTCGACAATTAAATTTTTTGGTTTTTAATCTAATTGTCTTAATTTAATACAATATAGTCTTCAGTTCATAATTCGAGAAAAGCTTAACGTTAGAAATATGTGCGCGTCTTTTTAGGCTTAAGTCCAATAATATTTTTAACATTTACTATATTATGCATTTTTTCCTTTCTATTTTTTTTTTGTTTATTTTTTATTTTTCTTAAATATATATATGCTTTTTTTTTTTGTTATTTTCCATAAAACGGTTATATAATAAAAGCTACAAATATATAAACATATATAAATATTTGGTATTTATCTAAATATAAAACGTTAAGTTGTGCTTACAAAGTAAAAAAAAGGGATGGGGCAGGGGGAGAAATACATAAAAAATGTTTTATGTAACAGGTATAAAAAAAACAAAAAAAAACATTTCCACTGCGAAAATGAACATTTTGGCAGTTGATAACATTTCGCAACAATTGTATAAAAGAAGCCGCTGCTGCTGAGAGAGCAGAGAAGGGGCGGAGACCCGTCCTCAGAGTAGTTCAATCGTTCTGCGAAATAAGAAATAAACGAAGATATTAGCAACTTGAAACTGGTATAAATCAGAAATAAAAATAATTGAAGGATAATTTATAAATAAAAATTAGCCAAATCTATTTTATAATACTTTTACTAAATACCCAAAAGTATCATTTATATTTTTTTTATTTATTCATTTATATTGGATATCTCGCATATTGGGACCTGTTGAAGTGACTTAAGAACGTCCCAAAATGTTGTTGTGATAAAGACACTTCCGGAAGAGTTTTAAAGAATAATATCTTAAGTTTTATTGAATTTAGAAATGTATCCACTTATTATAAATGTATCTATGTATTCATATTATTATTTTTGTACTCATATATTTTTAAGTTTTTATTTATTTCATTTTACTTTTTTTTAGTTTTGTTATTACTAATCATATGTGTTACGACTCAAATAGTTATAAATTTAATTTATAAGCTATCTTTTTTTTTTTTTTTTTTTTTTTTTCTTTTGGCTTTATGAACGGTGCATATTAGCCATGTCAATGTGTTATGTATAATTATTTAAGACATCCATGGCCCCGGGAGGGAGTTCTATCTACGAAATAAAACTCACTCCCGGACGGGATTCGAACCCGCAAACCATGGTGAGACCATGCGACCAAAGCCCTACGCTCTAGCCCGCACGGCCACCATGGCCCCCATAAGCTATCTTAAAGTATACATTCTTATAAAGTATCCTATTACCAAGTATTGGTCTAACGGAAAAACAATTATTATTATTATTTTTGTACTCATTTTTAATTATTTATTTATTAAGTTTTTATTAATTTCATTTTATATTTTTTATTAGTTTTATTATTACTAATCATACGTGTGTTACAAAAAATTCTGATTAAAGGAAGTTCGCACCGATTCTAATTCTGCCCAGCTAAAAGTTTTGAGTATCTTGTTTGTGTGCTTTTTATACATAAGCCCAATAATTTTACACAAACCATCCATTGAAAGTGTGCATTTCTCTGTAAATGTAATTAATTCCAGGAAGCTGGAACTTACGGGCTTCCAGGATTTCTCGTATTTCACAAGTATTTACATACTTCCACAGGTATACGAAGTAAAGGGGAAGTTACATTTTGCATTGTTAATTTTCTTTCAGTAATTCGTTCAGTGTCTTTGTCCGAAATGAGATGGTCAAGGGTATTCTTCAACAAGACCACAATTTAAGAGTCTTTGCGTGAATTTAAACGAAATTTTATAAGCTATCTACAATATATAAGCTATCTTAATGTATATATTCTTATAAAGTATCTATCCTATTACCATGTCATGGTTCAACGGAAATAAATTTCCATTTTGTTGATGCCCTTTGGTTAAGTTTGGCGGTCTCCCGACATAGCGCTAGTTCCACTCTGCTCAACCTCTTCAATTTTGTATGTAATGTGAACTCAAGGCGCTAAACGGAGAAAAGTATATTCCTGGAGCTTCACAACATTTTCTCTCTGTTGGTTTTGTTAATTCCCTCTTATTTCCCTGTTTCCCTTTTCTGTCGACACTTAGCTACATATAATAAGATGAGTCAAGTACAAGTACACCTTTCAACTTACCCACTCAAGTTCATCTACTCCTTCCATTTTGTCCTGCTCCAATTTAAGATTTACTTCGACACGACTGCTCACTGATTTTTGAATCTAGTTAAACAAGTAATACAATGTATATTTCAACATTTTTCTTTTATTGCAGGATTTTTTTTTAGTGTTTAGATTAGAAGATGAAACTGTTTCTACTTAATAAATAATTTGCCAGATTTTGAAGAAATTTAACAGATGTATTTCAAAAAGGTGTGTGAGGAGTGTATACTCAGTGTAATGTTTCTAACTTTTTTTTCTTTAAAAAGGTAAGTAAGACACCGGGAAGACGGTAAAAAATATTAATAATTTGTTAGTTGTATGCAAATAATTTTAATAAAATGTCTTAACATTACTATTATTCATTAAATATTTTACTAGTTACTCCGGGTCGGAAAGTAGAAAGACACCCCCCCCCCCCCCCCCCCCCCCCTCCCCTTAGAAGATGTTACCTGTTCCTGCTTCTGTTTGATGGAGGTCTCTGTCCAGGGGGTCCTTCCAGTTGGGGCCTGCTTCAGAGGCTCCTTGTTCGAGATGGCAACCACGGGGGCACCCTGTCCTTCCGACACTATAACAACAACAAAAACATTATACCAATTATAAGGAAAATAATAATAATAATTTGCAAAAATGAGAAACCCAAGTGAGGAGGTGAGATTCAAAAACAGGTTTCTCACATTTTTTTAGAAAATGATCTTGATATGGCGTTTTTTTCGTCTCATTGAGAGCTATCGGTATGTGTAACTGCAATGATTCAAAAATAGTTTTCTCTCATCGTAAAACTACTTCAAAAAAATGGATTTGGTTCAAAAGTAGGTTTCTCCAACAACAGCTGTGCATCAAAGGCAGGATGTGTCTTGTGTTTGGTGAAAACTGGGAGACGAATGTTGAAGAATCTAGTCTGGAGTATTACCGAAGAGTTCTCTCAATGGATGATGGACACCAGAAGAAAGAATGCGATTGCCTCGAGCATGAGGTGGCTGTCCGTGTTTAGCTATTTTTTTGTTGATTTATTTTAATGATTTTATGTTTCTTTTTGACAATAACAGACATTTTTCACTTGCACGTTTTTGTTTATTTCCTATTTCATATCAGTCGACTAACTGAATTGTCTATCTACGGCTCATAAAAAATAATTTAAAGAACAAATGAAAATTTTTATATGTAGATATGGAGTGTTTGGATCATAACCAGGTTTCTCCTAAACATTTCTGTTTATTTAAAAAAAATACTAAAAACATTTTTGAAACCTATTGGCACTGGAAAGACAATCCCAAAGTACACAACTGAAAAAAAAATTAAGGTCACAACCTGAAAGAAAAAAAGCAAAAACGTTTTTCCTGATTTCCCAAATTGTTGTCTTGAGTGAGAAACCTGTTTTTGAATCCCACCTCCTCAAGTATAAGAAAGAAAAAAACAAGTATTTTTTTTTCTAGAACAGCTGAATTGTTGATGCACACTTTTAGCTATTCAAACGTGTCATAGTTACAGGAATTACAGATCACTAAGGTTAAAAATGCTCATGAACTATCACCTATCTGTTTGATCGATTTCCTAACCGTTTTCCAGATAATCAAGCAAAATAAATGAGAAAACATTTATCGACTTATTGCGCCGTTTGGCAGTCAAATCTAATTCTGACATTCAAAAACACTGCTTAGATTCCAAAAAATACATCTGTTGTTACCTTAAGCGGTCGCCCGACTATACGTTAGTGATTCCTTTCGTGTAGTCCAGTTTATCATTTTAACATTTTTTTTTTTTTTTTTTTTTTTGCAATTCTTTTGATTTTGAAGACTGGTTTTTATTTACACGACAGGTTCAGTATTCGGCCACACTTTGGGAAACTGTTCATTTTCTTCTTATAATGACTTGAGTCGATGACACAAACATATGTGTATAAGGCCACCTTCACCACACACATCCACTGTCATTATAAGGCCCCGAAGAAGGAAATAAACAGTTTCTCAAAAGTTGCCCAAATACGATTTACCTCGACATTGTAAAGATACTGTCGACTCTATTAGTTATTATTTGAATGTTAACAAATAAATAAATTTAATTTTAAGCTGATAAAAGATTATTAATATCTTTTTTTTTTACTGATAAGGAGGATTATCTTACAAGAGTGCATGTCGTTGGGTTTGAGTGAGATCCTCGGCTGGGGCCGCTGACAGCCGTCCAGCCATTCTGTGGCGGTCATAGTGGCCTCCCAGGTCACCTTGGTCAGAGGGAATAGGTCATCTTGGAACAGGTCACTCTGTTAACACAACACAATCTAACTTAACATTCACACTACAAATGGAGAATTTCACAATTAAACTGTCGCTAAGGAAAACATCCCTCAGCAAGTCATTTCGGTCCATCAATCACAAGCTTTTTTAAAGTTTTAGTTATTATGACTCATGTCCGGGCTTTAACTACGAGGTCATATCGCCTACTACCGCTCTGGTGGACATGGGATACTAGTATATCCCTGGGTGTGTATCCCACTGTGTTTCAAGCTGAAGTATATGCCATCCTCGGGTGCGCCAGGCTCATCAAGAGACTGAACATCAGGAGAGGGCAGATTCTAATACTATCTGACAGCCAAGCAACGCTGCAAGCCCTGGAGTCGCTGACGGACCAAAATAGAGTAGAGTTGAGATGGATGCCAGGACATCAGGGCTTTGAAGGGAACGAAAGGGCTGATCAACGAGCCAGGTCAGGAGCTATAGGAGCGGAACCCTTCTGCGGGATCTTTAAGAGCACCGCAAAGGCGGCAATAAAACGTTGGCTGACTAGAAACACATCCAGTTCTGGAGACGGGTCCCAAAGCAATGACATTCAAAACTCTTTGTTGCGGAACTCAGAGAAAAAGAGCCGAGAGCTCCTGAACATGAGCAGAATTGATCTAAGAGCTATGACAGGGCTGATCACAGGACATTGTCACATGAACAAATACCTACACAATATAGGCAGCGCTAGAAGCCCTTTGTACAGAAATGAGACTCCGGTTCATATTCTAAGCCAGTGTAAGGCACTAGACAGCAGGAGATTTTACTGCTTCGAGTCTGCCATAACGGAACCGAAGGTGGTAATGGAGCCTGCTGCAGAATCCTGGGCTGCTGTAGGGACCAACACATAGGCCACACAATAGGGCTACTCTGACTGCGGAGATACCATAAGCCCTCAAAAAAAAAAGTACCTTGATCCTGGGTACGGTGAACGAGAGAGGTTCAATGGTGGTGTTGGTGAGCCGGAGTGCGCGAGCGAACTCGACCTGAGTGACATCGATACAGTTCTTAGGGAGGAAGGAGAGACCCTGGTGTAGAGAGCCGCAGCGGTGATGGCTGAGTGGATTCAGATGAGGCTGTTCGCTGCTCACCTCGAATGTGTAGATCGTGGAATCACCCTAACAAATACAAGTTATAGTTACTCAACACTGTAATAAATTTTAGAAAATAAAATAAAAATAATTATCAATATAAATAATAAATAATTATAATCAGTATAATAAAAAAAATTATAATCAATATAATAAAATTACATTTTCTGCAAAAAAACAAACAAAAAAAAAACGACTTCATGCACCAAACAAAGCAGATAATTATTTATTGTTTCTTCGGCAAATCACCTTCAATGTAATTCCTCAGTACGAATTAATCAATAAAGTTTTTGCTCGAGAAACGTTTATGTAAAATCGAATGGCCAAATCCCCATTAGCTTATTAGAAAGTTTAATTCAAGGGAAGAAGAATAAAGCTCCGAATATCACTAAAAATTAAGACTTTTTCTAATTTCCTAACAAAAAATAGGGAAAGTAGGATGACTTGAAAGTCGCTGAAAAGAGAAGAAGTGCAAAAATACGAACCCTGCCAGTGAGAAAAAGTGTTGAACTGTCTTCATCATAGAAAGGGATAAGAATGGCGGGAGACACATCCAGGCCTACTGTGGCCAGGGGAGCACTCAGGTCTGTACTCTTGAATACCATTATCTGTCTTTCGGACACCCTGCAAATAACAATTTATATATTATAGCAACAGTAATAAATGAACAAAAGATCACATCACAAAAAAACGTTATCTCTTCCTGTTACAAAGTGCACTTCGTCAAAAAGACTACTTCCCATAAAAACAGCAATTTTATTTTAAATAAAACATACACGACCTTTTTTGATCGTAGAGAAGGGAGGCTTCTCTGAAGGGAAACGAAATTTTTTCTTCTTCATATTTCACGGGATTTTTCACCCTTCAAATATTTTTACAAGATGTCACAGAATGTTGATGGAAACTGCAGAAAGCTTCAATTATCATCCCTTGCCGTAGTACGTCAGAATCATTAAAACCCCTATTGTATCTAAAAGTGATCATCCTCGAGACACCTACAAGAAACGTCTTAGCCTCGGAGCATTTCTTATTGGGCTCGATGTGGATGATGCAGCTTTTAGTTCACTTCATACAGCTCCTTGGATAGCAAAGAAATATGTTCTTTTAACGTCCAATATCTGTTAGAAGGGAAGATTGTACTTTGTCTGACAACTCATAAAATGCAAAGGCTGGGTCAACCGTACCTCTGTTTACATTGTGCCTGATTACAAGCAAAAATGCAACTGACGCACCAACTAACGATACTCTGTAGCATTGTGACGATGACATATTGTTATTATTATTTTATTCATGTGCGTTTATTAATACAATTTTGTCATCAATCCAGAAAATATATTTTGAATACATGAATAACCCATTAGGAGATGTAGAGAGGACTCACTTGTCGAAGCCCATGACTGCAATGTAGTGTCCTCCGAGGGCCCAGACGAGGCGGGCCCCTCTAGTCCCCCCAGGCCCCTTGCCTTGAAGGACGGGAGTGGTGCCCTGGCGAGGCTCGAATATGAGGATAGAGGAGGAACGGGTGGCCGCAGCTATGCGACGTCCGCATGGCGACCATGCCAGCGCCACAACCTGAAAACCAATACCACAATATTAAAAAGAAAATAAATAGGAAAACACATTAGTAGTAGTTTCTATTTATCAAGCCCCACACAAAAGAGTCGACATGCCCCACATAAAAAATCATAGTTGAATCACCGGATATGCACTTCCCCAGCACGAATTAATCAATTACGTTTTCGCTCTCTCTCCAAAGTCAATCGACCGTTTGGGCCAAAACTCAATATTTGACTTATATTGTCGCTTCTGAATCCTGAAACTTAATTTCATTGGTAGTAATTAGGGTATTTGAGTCAAGCCCCTCTTCCCTTCAACCAATTTTGCGAAAAATTAATAGGTCCCATCCTTGCTTTGATTATTCATATGAAATATCGTGTCAATACATTCATACAATGCAGTCAATACAACATAGGCAGTTATTAGAGTTTTTGTGTTAAGCTTCACCATAGTCCCGCCTTCCCTTTGACAGATTTGGTTGAAAATGAATAGGTGTCGTCCTTAGAGGGTTCTGAATACCGTCGTTACATTCATTATATAGGGAAGTGAACATACTACCTCATCATACAAAGTTTCATGCCAACATGAAAATGATAGTTAGTAGTTAAATAAATTAATCAAAAGTCAATAAATATGTATATCGATTATGAAATTAACAATACTAAGATGAAAGTAATCCCGGACCATTCTCGATGAACAATGATAACATGAAATGACCTAGACAGAAATAAATGATTCAGTTCATAAGACACAGTCTCTTCCTTGTCTGAGCGACCCGATCAGGTAATCTGTCTCCTCAGTGGAATGCAGCCAGGCGGGCGATCCAGACGACTGAAAATGGATTTACATTAGTAGTAAGTCACACTTGACTTCTCAGGGACTCATTAATGCGAAAAAGAGACTACATCATAACATACATGATCCTCTGCCTTGAGACAGAAGGCCATCTGGAGGGTGGAGATGTCCCAGATTCGAATGGTCATATCGTAGGAGGTGGTGGCCAGGATGTCTGTGGCCAGAGGATGGAACTTGAGGCAGTAGATCTTCTCCGAGTGGGCCTGGAGGACCCGGTCTGGGGTGTTGGTGGCCTCTGTCAGTCCTGTCTCAGGAACCAGCCACACCTTCACCGTACCGTCGTCACAACCTGAAAAACATACATTCAGTGAATAGAATAATCGTTATTGCTTTGAAGAAGAAATACATTCTTATAGTATACCGAGTTTTCGAGATATTTTGCAAAATATGCCAAAAATATGAAAAATTTAAAAATGGAAGCCCGATTTTGCAGTCTCTGTCCAGATAAGTCTAAATATGGGTTCTTGTATATTATATATTAAATCGCGGAGATCACAGTCTAACCGTTTTTTAGATACAAATCAAAACGTGTGAAAACCCATGTATTTAAAAAAAAAATCAAATTTAAGCTTTCTTCTGCGACATATTGATTTATAACTTTTGGACTTGACACGATGTTGAGTTTGGAACCGAATAATAATAACTATTTCTTATGTTAAGAAATAACCATGATCTCTATTCGACCAACGTCACGGCCGAATTCGCGTTATAACGGGGGAGTAAATGTACTTATAATGTTTGCATACTATTTTTTGGTCATTATCAATAACCGGAGAGACACAGATTGGATATGTCAAAACTTGAATCGAACTAAACATACAAAGACAAGAACAAGACAGACTGTCCAGCTGAACCTGCTTACCGACAACCAATCTCCTGTTGTCGAAGGGGTCCCAGGAGAAGTCCATGATGTTGGTAGCGTTCACAAGTGTTGGCGTGACTCCGTCTGGCAGCTTGCCCGGCCTGCTCAACTCCAACACTGCTATCTTACCTCCAGGGCCCCCCAAAGGCACCCCCACCCGCTCCTTGTTACCTGACAACATACCAACACCATCCTTAACATCGCTATCACCTTTTTTCTTAATTGAAAATGCACAATATAAACGACAATTTTTAAATTGTTTGTTGTAATCAAAAAAATGTGAATGGCCATGGAAGTTGTGTAAATAATCAACATCGTACATAAGCCAAAAAAATATAATAATAATAACAAAATATCATTGTAATAAATTAGAGGAGTTTACAGTGTCGAAATAAATTAATTCTATTTTATTATATTACTTTTTTTCGATATCTTCAACACATTCATTACAACGGTAGTTATTAGAGATTTTATGTTACCCCCCCCCCCCCCCCCCCCCCCTACTCGCCTCTTTCCTTTCCCATTTGGCTGTAATCAAGTGTCGTCGTTAGAGGGTTCTGGATCCACATATAAATTTTCGTGTCGATACATTCATTCTATCGGAAGTTATCCTGTTCACAGACACACACTCAGACATTTATTTCATCATTTTTGGAATCCTCCCTTGTATTAAAAAAAAAATAATAATAATAAAAATAAAGGGTCATGAATATAGATTCATGCCCCGTAGTGTACTTACAATGAAACCCGTCACACTCTCCAGATATCTGACGACTCACATTTCGAACATTTTCAAAGTGAAGGGACTTGTGTGCAGGAGTGCCCTTCAAGTGACGAAACTTGGAGACTCTCCCTAAAAAAATTAATTTTTTTTTAACCGACAACTTTATTAGGATTTTGCAGACAAAAAAAACATGGTTTCAAGGAATATTTTCGTGCCGCGCCGCATCAAAACAATTGTTTTTGTGAAAACCAAAGTATTTTTGTACATAATCGAGTAGGATACCAAACTAAAAAGTTCTGAAGACGGACAATCTTTTTTTTCCAAATTTTAAAATGAATTCAGCTCGTTTCAGGAAGTCTGGCAGAACAAAAAATGTGTCCTCTCCTCGCCTATACAATCGTTGCTATTAATGCTAAAAACTGAAAAAATGGAGCCTTATCTTACGAAGATAACATACGAAATTGTTTGTTTTTTTATATATAAAACAAAATCTTGATAATACTAGGGATGATTTTGTTTCATGGTCCTTCGGATGGGACGTTAAGCGATGGTCCAGAGCCTGTACGATGTCAGATACTCGTTAAAGACCCCTACCCTATCCAATGTGAATAAAAATTTAGTGAAGGCAAAATGTATGACTCCCATTGTAGAATCAGGCTCATGTTCAGAGTGCTCTGGTAGTAGGCGATATGACCTTGTAGTTAAAGCCCGGGTATGAGTCATATTAACTAACTATTGCTATTTTTGTTTTGAACTTTATGTTTAAATTCATATATTATCACAGTTACAGTTTTCCGTTTTGACAGTAGGATTCCCTCCTCTCTGGGGGGTCTTTATTGGGATTCAAGAGTCATAGCATCAGATAATCTCAGTATTGTATATTATTTATGCCTACTGCCAAAATTAAATGTTTCTCTTGAACTTTGTGATGATGATGGAGTTAGCTGAAAACGGTACACTATATGTATATATTTTGTATATGGATGTTAAACAAGTTCTTTGTTTTTTATTTGTTTTCCAATATATTGACGCAGATCCTAAAAATATAATCAGACAAAAAGAAACAAGTGCAATGAATTGTGCAGGAAAACGAAAACGAAGCAAGCCAGCGGTCCAGGGGGGGGGGGGGGGGGAGGGGGGCAAAGTTTAAAAATAATCAAGTAAGCCTAAATATTCAATTTATACAGTAGATGAGATATTTAAAACTATTGTAAACACAATCTTACCAAAAACCGTAGAGGTTCTTTTAGGGGCATTAGATACCGGGGTTGGGGCGGGATTCTTGGGAACCTGCTGTGACGTCGGCTTTGGGGTGGAATCCTCTTCTTTTATTGAATTACCTTTCGGGGCCTGCAATACAATGAAACAAATTAGAAGTGCAATGAAGCTCATCTCTGCAATTGCAGCTGCCTCCAGGACATGGAGGACTGAAAATTAGTGTCTTTAAGAGGAGAAGATTGAACTACTAATTCTTGAGGAGAAACAATATTTCCTTCACTACTTCATAAAATAAATGAAGTGTTATAACTACTAATATATGGGAAAATTGTACTTCGCAAATACCAGCTTTTGAAACAAAAAAAAAAACGCTTTGAAATCGCTTCAGCCGTCTTGGAGCTAGTATGCCACAGACAGACACACACACAGACAGACAAAGGCTTCAAACTTATAACACCCCTCCTTTTGCGACGGAGGGTTAAAAATTGAGGATTAAAATTCAACATTTGTGTCAAGCACACACAAGGTCTTTTGAGGCCAAAATGCATGTAAAAATTAAAAAAAAAAAAAGTATAAATATAAGTTGGGAACCATAGATTTATAAGTACCTTGAGAGAGTCCCTTCTCCGGAGGGGGACAGGAGAGACAGCAGAGGACGGCTCTTGTACTGACTGGGATCGAGCCTCATACATCTTCCTCCGCTCGGCAATGCTGGCTCGGACTCCACCTCGGTTCATATCTCCACCACCGCAACCCTCGTCATCTTCTTCTGTCGGCGAGGACTGTACACATCCATCCTCCTGGAAAACAAGTTAGAAGTAAAGATAAAAAATGAAATAAAAAAAAAAGGTCTTCATACCTTCAATGTACCTCCCCAGAACGATTTAATCAACTGAGTTGTCGCTCTCCCTCAGAAACCAATCGACCGAAAATCAACAGGTGTAGGGTAGGGTGGAGGGGGGGGGGGGGGGGGGGGTCTTTAATGAGCACCTGACATCGTACAGGCTCGGGACCATCGCTTAACGTCCCATCCAAAGGACGGCTTGCTCAAGTTTATTTTATCTTGGAGGTAAAATAAGATCCAAAGGACGACTTGCTCAAGTTTATTTTACCTCCTAGATAAAATAAACTAAGGGCCTTGGGTGGGTTTCGAAACCACGATCTTGAGTTCAGAAGGCAAGCACGCATACCACTGAGCTGCCGGCACCCTCAAAATGCATATCGAGTGCCTAAAAACACTCCACTCGTAAAAATAGCATTTTTTCATATACTCTGGGAGACCTTCAATAGGTATTTCGGTTTGGAACATAAAAATAAATAATTATTTATTCATTTAAAAAAATAAATAATTATTTATCAATAAAAATAAAAAAATAAAATAGAAAAAATAAATTTCTGCCAGGAAAATGCAGAGATTAACCACTGTCGTCGGTTCTTATAGTGAACTTGGTAACCCTTATGGTAAATTTTTGAGTGAATAACAGCGAATATGCCTCGCTGTTATTTGATAACAGAGACAGACTAAAGATTTCAATTATTTTACCCGAATATCGCAAAAACTGTCTTTTATATGAAAAATTACCCATTAAAAAAATATTATTTAGAAAAAAAAACTACCTTTACAAACGAATCGTATACATTTTGGAAGCAGTTTATTCACAACGCAAAGCAGAGTAAAAATAGCTAGCAGAATAACCGTTCGGTTGGTTGGTATAAAATGTTCACCCATCACAGATAGCAGGTCAGTGAATATCCTATTACTGAATCTGATATTTTTGAATTTAACTAGCAATCTGCTACTATTGGAAGGAAATAGCAGCTAAAAAATAACATATGTTACTAAATAAGAACCCACCTCATCGTTGTTCTCGTGGTCAGGTTGAGGGGACTCGGGGCTGGTCTTCTCGTTGCCATTCACCGAGACTGCATTAGAGTTGATGAGATCCGGCAATGAGGTGTTAGAGGCCTCGTTGTCCAGAGTGAGGGAGGCTGTCCGATCCAAGAAGTCACCTCCGCTGGTAGTACTGTCCAGTTTGGGCGGGGTGAATGGCTTCGGCCCCAGTCTCGGCTGTTAAACAGACAGATGGGTCAGGTGGCAGGCCTGGGCTAGAAAGAGCAGTTTGGTTGCTAACCTCTTTTTGTCCTCCCAACAGGCTCTCTACAAGTTGCTGCCTTTCTCTGCTTCTACAAATCGACTCTATTCATTTATTCAACATATTTTCTATTGAACAAATTAAGGATAACATTCCAGCTAAATTCCACTATTCAACTGTTATTCGATTCATCATCTATTAAAACTTTAATTACGTTTCTATGAAAACCTTCAAATCTTATGAGAATTGTTACATTCAAATTATTCAAAATATCTAGGAAACTACAATCTTTAGAGAAACAAATTGTTTTGAAGTTATATCATATATCGCTTCTACGGATGCGCCGATTTCTCCCAAGAAGAATAGGGCTCTTCCTACCAATATTCGGTTTGGATCCACTCAGCCGCTTGACGTTTTTTGAGGAGGCTCCCGGAGTAAAGCACAAAAGTTCGTAGCAAAAATAACACAAGAACAACATAACAAACAATAAAACTAGAAATTGGATGGCATTTTTCATTTTTTAAATTTTTGTGTCATCTTTTTCTACATACAAGTAGAAAATATTGAAAAAATTATGGAAATATGTAAAAAAACAAATATTTTTTTTGTTTTCTTTGTACGCAATACTATTCATCTATTTTGGGTCTGTATAATATATAAGAGAAAATAATACAACAAAAAAAAAAGTATATTTTGTTCGTTAGACGCAATTTCAGAAGGTTGGTTCATTTTCGAGTATGATAAGAGCTCAGTTAAACGTAATCTTTACTCAATTACTAAAATCCATGTCAAACTAAAATACAGAATTAGGAACGGAGCGCGGAGGCTTCAACGGATGGATTATCAGGAATTACTTTTTCAAAACGTTTTAAAGGCCTCTGGTAGCAATGGACTAATCTACTATAAAACAATATGTAAAGAGAGATATTTAGAATAAACGCATGAACTACACCAAATATTCTACGAATCCAATCACACAATTTTTTACACAATTTCCTCGGAAAAATGACAATTTGATGTTTAAATGAAACACTAGCAATAATAAAATAATATATCCTTATAGTGGTTTGTAGCCTTTAAAAAGATTTGTAGCCCTTCTGTAAATTGGAATTTAATCATCCTGAAATATCGTCAAGATGAATGACAACTCACACAAAACAGTCTAGAAGGCCAACTAAAACTGCTTCTAATGATATAAAATAAATCTAATATAATACAACAAGAATTAAAAATATGTTCATAACTATACACTGTGTACACAGACTTGACGGTATTTTCAAAGGTTATATCAGGACAAGCAATTAAGCACTTCTATATTTACTTTTAGGCCCCTTTCAAGTAACGAATATTAGATTGAATTTCTTATTTTATCAATACATTCTGAATAATTTCTAGTTTTGGTAAATAAAGATAGTGAGTTGGCTGATTCAACGCCAAAAGCATTTCGGTTAAAAGTTGAACGCAAGACTGCACGAGAATTATATATATTTGGTTTGTCATAGAGGAGTGAACGGCTGGAGTTCAACAACATGGGGGAGATGGTCCAGTGTCTAAAGCTCTAGTAAGAGTATCTACAGATACGTCTGCAAGAAAACAGCCCAGTACCACCGGGATACAGTGGGCAAAGACCTCAATGGTCATTTATTACCAATATTTAGAGATATTGTCTTTTGGAAGCCGAAAATTGTTAAGGGTCCTTAACATGCGTAAAGTAAAAAGACGGATTATTATTATAATGGTAGTTCGCGTTGCTTCTCCTGGTAGAACCTTTATTGGGAATAAAATAATAAATGATGAAGATATAAATACAACAAACACACTTCTAGCTAAAAAAACAAGTCAACACAAATAATAATAAAATACAGTAATTTCATGAAAGAAAGCACAATACAACTATCTAGAGGTCGATGTACTGCAAAAACTAATATAAATAAATAAAAGCAAAAAACTTGTTCAACATTTATATTCTCGTTACACAAAAATATAATATGTATACAGCACACAGTTAAACAGTAACTGTTAATGTATATATTTATTGTGAAAGTATACCATATCTATATAATATTTTTCAGTATAATTATAATTTTGGAGTGATTAATTATGATATTGTCTATTAAACAAGTAAACCCAAAATGTAATTAATTTACAAAAAAAAAATTAATCTAAAAAGAAAATAAATAAAAAAACTAATTATTATTTGGAGAAAAATCTGAGAAAAAAATACAAGAACAATATCTGACGAAATTTTGTAAATAAAAAAATATCATTATAAATTATGAAGGGAGTATTATAATGGCAACCATTTTTGAAGAAATATATCATCTGACTTAAGCAATCGCAAACATATTCGCAAGAGTTCCTTTTAGATCCAATAGAAAGTGTTGTCATTGCCTTAATGACAAAATGAAATGACCCCTTTCTTAAAACAATATACGATTATATATACTTTTTCTCCTTCTAATTTTTGAGTTGTTTAGTTTGCGGGCCAAAAACAAGGTTTCTTAAACCCATGTTTATAATTTCGCTCGAAATTCTCTATCTGATTCTGAATTTGCAGCCCATATTTTTGATATGCCCTTTATACATAAACATTGAAAAAACAATTGACGGGGTTAGAATCAAAATAATGGTCTAAATGGCATTTTTAAAACTTTGAGAAAACTGTGCATTATGTTCTTAACTGATTTTAAAAAATCTATAATTTTTCGAAGCCGGAAATATTTTGTCTTCTGCTTTTATGGTGAAAGTTACTTGTTCATGTCACCAAAATGGTATAAGTGATTTGCCACTAGACCTCAGCACTGGCTAGGATTTCACTTGTACAACTTTTTTCCTGAACAGAATTATCCCGATTATGCATTCAACGAAAAATTTTCAAAAATGTTACTTGGACCATTTTTATTCTAACCCCATCAATTGAAAAACAAGTTTACATATTAATAATAATCTATTTCTTTAATTCTACAAAACACACTGATACATAATGTACATCATACTTTATGGAACCAAAGCGTGCAAAAAAATCAAAGAAAAATGTGTATATGTTCAAATGGTGTAAGGTACAAGTGACACAACTTAACTACATGTACCAGTGTGCACTATGCACCAGTTCACACATCCGTTATCGCGGTGGCCAAAATCAATGAGTTATAGTTCGAATTGCTTCCTCACGCAACCCTATTCGCCAGATTTAGCCCCCTCGGATTATTTTCTCTTTCCATACTTGAAAAAAATTGGCTCGGTGGTAAAAGATTTGCCAACAATGAAGGGGTGGAATCTGCGGTTGATGGTTGTTTTGAGGAGCTCGACAGTTCTCACCATAAACAGGGTATCGAAGCTATTGAACATCGCTGGGAAAAGTATATCGAGCTAAAAGGAGACTTTGTTGAGAAATAAAGAAATTTTTCTTAAATTTTTTGTGTTTTCTTTGTTAGGTCGGATACTTCTAGGACTACCCTCGCATATGGAACACAAGATGCTGCAATGCCAGTACTGAAGCTCAGTCGTTGCCAGGGAATCAGTAACTCTAGGGCGATTTTATAGACTGTATCAAAAACATTCGGCCGCTTTCACATTAACAGACGATTTTTTTTTTTTTTTTTTTTGGAAATTTGTTAGTAGACTCTTTATTGACCTACCTCGAGGGGGGACATTCACTTTAACCATATTACTTCCCAAACTACGTGTAGTGAAAGGGGAAGTTATGTAATCGATTGAAAATTCGATTTCAACAAATTTTCATGTTTTGCGATACCTGAACTGAAAAATGAAAAACGTTGTCGATGAATCACGGAAAATGTGCTCCCCCAGCAAGAATTAATCAACTAATTTTACGCTCTGCTTCTAAAACCTACTAACTGATTTAGCTGAACATCAATAGATGCCCTTCCGAAGGCCTTCTCAAACCTTAACTAAAATTGCATGTCGATAAATTCCTTAAATAGACAGTTATTAAGGTTTTTGAGTTGAGCCTCACCCTCTAATCCTGCTTCTTTCTTCCCTTCGGCTGTTTTTGCTGACATTCGAAAAGTGCGATACTAATTGGGTCTAGGAACATGTAAATAATTTCATATCAATACATCCAATACAATACATCAGCAGTTATTAGAATTTTGATCTAAAAACTACAATAACTGCCGTTGTGATGAAATGTTTTACCTGAATTCTAAAACCCGAAGGACAGCGCGTAGGGGGGCTCGTCTCAAAAACCCTAATAACCGCCGATGTAATGAATGTATCAGAAAATATAATATGAGAATTCAGAAGCCCCTATGTAAGTCAACTATTGATTTTTAGCACAAACGGTCGATTGTTTTTGAAGGGAGACCGAAAACGTAATTTATTCATTCGTGCTGAGGAAGGACATAGACGGTGATTCACCGACATTTCTTTTTCCATAATTATTTTTTAAATAGGATTTTTTTAACTGCAACAATGCATGGTGATAAGATGGGGAATGAAAAGACGAACCCAGCGGTACCAAAAATTCAAAAAACTGGAGTTACTGCCTCGTTAGACGACAAAGCAACTAAAAAAATACAAACCAAACATGCAGTCAAAATTAAACAAAAATAAATCAATTAAATAAAATCAATTTGAAAAAAAGCACCACGCTAAAGAAAAAAAAATTGAAATGAACTAGAGCAAACCAAAAAAACGAAAACGCAAATTGCAAGAGCAGACATTTGAGAAGATTGTCAATGTCTAACCTTATAGCCACCAGTGATATTGATGGAACATATGAAGCCTGGTTGAGACACAGCCTGTACAGAGTTAGTTCGAGGCCTGGCCACCGGCTTGGGAGCGCTTTCCTCACTTCCATCAGAGCCAATCGAACCAGCCCGCGATACTCGAGGCAGTGGTTTTGGTGGTGTACTCTCCGGATTGCCATTCTGATGTACCTTCACATCCTCATCGTTCTTCTGTTTATTCCTCAAGTTGTCATTTGTCTCATTGTTCTCGACAATTAGACCTCTGGTATTGGTCAGGTTACAATGGAAAGGTTTCGGTTGAACTGTTTCCAATAACGGTTTGGTAACATTCACTTTGGCAGCAGCATTGTCCATATTTTCTTGAATTTCTTTTCGCATAGCGTCCAGGTTTCCTCGATGAACTTGCTGTAGTAATGCGAAATGATAACAGAGAGAGAAAAACAAAAAACATATACGCTTTATTATACAAGACTATGTACATAAAAAAAAAAAAAAAAACTGGAGCAAGTGTACGAAACACACTATTTTTAAGTGAAACTTCTCATTATTTTCAAAGGTATTCACTAATACATGTATATTGCGAGGGCGCTAGTACCTCAGAGATAGTGTGCTAGTCTACTAAGCTCCAGATCGCGTGTTCGAAACCCGGCCGAGGCCCTTGGGTTTTTTTTTTTTTAATCTTGAGTACGCCGTCCTTCGAATGGGTCCTTAAGATATGTTCCCGAGCCTGTGACAGGTACTCGCTATAGACCCCCCAACGCTAGGGAAATATAAATTTAGGGTACGCCAAATTTAGGACTCTCATAGTAGAGTCGAACTCATGACCGACAAAGTGACGAAAAAGCCCTCTGGTAATAGGTGATATGACCTCGTAGTTAAAGCCCGGGCATGAGTCATAATAAGTAACGAACAACTATTAACTATATACCAGATGACTTCATCAGATGTGTTACGTTTCGAGGGAGTGGGGGGGGGGGGGGGGGGGGAGGGGGAGGGAAATCAATCCAAATAAAAAAAAACATAAATTATACAATTTTTTTTCGCAAAAAGTAAAGTAATAAGTAAGATATCCAACTCAGTAAACATTTAAAGAATATTTAATTATTATAAAATTGAATTTAATACATGGAATACAGAAAACGTCTAAACTCTAGAAGAAATTCCAAAGATATACTGACAATAAAATGTTGACATTAAAAAATGTCGGTGTTAAATGGAGGGAGGGAGGACATGGCTTGAAAATGTTAATGTTGATGGTATTATATTATCATAAACGAAATTCGAAACTTAGTCTGTGCACGATTTGAAATAAAAATAAAATAGAGCCTAGATACAAATTAAAATCTTATTCGGTTATAAGCTATAATTAGATGACTGCATATAAAAAATAACAAAAAAAAAAAGAGGGCGCCGGTAGCTCAGTGGTATGCGTGCTTGCCTTCTGAGCTCAAGTTCGCGGGTTCGAAACCCGGGCGAGGCCCTAAGTTTATTTTATCTGGGAGGTAAAATAATCGTAAGAACGCCATCCTTCTGATGGGACGTTGAGCGATGGTCCCGAGCCTGTACGATGTCAGGTACTCATTAAAAACCCCTATCCTGGGTGAATATAAATTTATGGTAAGCAAAATTTAGGACTCCCATTGTAGAGTCGGACTCATGTGCACCAGAGTGACGAAAGAGCGCTCTGGTAGTTGGCGATATGACCACGTAGTTAAAGTCCGGATATGAGTCATAACAACTAACTGAATAAGAAAACATTGATATTTTCGACTAAAAATAACAAAATTTTCAAAAATAAATTGCAAGATGCAAACAGAAAAAATAAATAAATAAGAAATTGGAAATATTACATGTGCAACCTATCAAATGCTCTCTTAAACAATAGTAATGATCATTAAAACTATATCCTATATACTACAAAATGCTGATATGTACTAAAACAATTGCTGTATACTCTAGTCAACGAGAGAACGACCTTGGTTTAATAAGTTGAACAATCTTTCACTTGGGTTGGCGTAGGGAAGATTACAGAGTACTGCGCTCCCATAGACCAACGCGAAATATTCGCAGCAGTATACATTGCAAAGTGGTTAAGTAAGGACGAGTAACGTATTGTCCAAAAGAAAAAAAAAAAAAAAATGAACCGGACTAGATTAGCACTTTCCAAACTTCACCCCTCTAGTCCTCAACCGTACCAGTGAGCCAAACTGAGGTCGCAAAAATAAAAAAATATATATATATATATATGTATATATATGTAAAACCTATGGTAACTGATGAAGTTACAACAATGGAGTGTATAGTTTCAATTTTAGGTAAAAAAAATGTTTTCCAAGTTAATATACAGAAGGCATTTCGATTATAGTGACGCTTCGGTGAGGGCATAGGGGTTCAGATAGGTTTTTTTTTCTCTAATAATTGTCATTCTCTCAGCAACTCGAGTGTATCCCAGTTTTTACACTTATATATTTACAATACTATATAATACATAACTAGAACATTTATCACATCCTAAGAAAATAGTTATAAACAAGAAAATATATATATTTTTTTAAATAAATACTTAATAATACAATTTAGATAGAAGATGCATACCTTGGCTTGTTTATCGGCAGGATTCAGACTGATTTTTGGAACAGGCAAATCCGAGCCCTGCATCCATTGTGATGGGATAACCTTACTTTCACTGCCGGCGGTGCTTGGGAAAAGTTCTGAATGAAAGTCTCGATAGGACTGAAATATTAAATATTCATTTTATTATTATCTTATATTTACAGAAGGTGAGTTTATGTGACCTAAATATGTACCTAAACAGATCTTCAGACTGGGATGAAACTTTACGCAATTATAGATCGTACATCTAATATCACCTCATCGAAACCATCTCCACCTACAAATATATCTACCCTACTCTAGTTTGCGGCAGTATATATTTTTCCTCAGTTTAAATTTTGTACATTGTTTTGATATTGTGACTATTTTGTAAACTCTAGATGAGTACTTTTACTTTAATTACCTCCACATCGAGACTTCCTCAGATCATTGACTGAGAACTGTGTGCTCACGGGGGCCCCCCACCAGTGTCTTCTCTAATTTGAATTATTGGACTGTAATTGGATGTATACTTGCGCTGGTAGGGTGAGCTATGTATTTTTTATGACAAACAGAAACAATTTATTTATATTTCTTCATGTTTCTTACGTAACGAATATATATTAATTTCCATTTGATTTATTTATTTTTTGGAATTACAGCCAACCTCCTACAATATCGTTTATAAATAAATTATTATTCCCCACACTATCAGAAAAATCTCATATTTTTCCATACACTTCATATTTATTGTACATTTTGGAGATTTTTGTAGCCTGAATGTCCATGTTTATAAATGAGAACAAAATGGGTGTACTGATGTGGTGGGTACCTTGCGTGGGACCTGGTACATGATGGGTATGACGGAGGAGGAGGTGAGCTGAAGAAGTCGGTTAACTTCAGCCTGCATCACGTTGAGGGCTCTCTTGGGGACGAGACATGCCCCCTTGGTCTGTTCCCCACTGTGACGGATACCTTCCACCAGGTACGGCTCTCTGCAACCAAAACAGAAGATAATAATAAAGTTAAAATGATCGAACAACATGCCCGGTTCAAACACAGACCATGAGGTATCACAACATTTTGAAGGGGAGGGGAGAGGATCAATGGGTGATGGCCCTTCACCGGTTAAACTGTAAACCGAAAAATGTATTCAATCTAATTTCGGTTTTGATCATATCTGGTGCATCTATATAAGGGGGTGTGGGGGAAGGGGCGCAGACTTTTTATTCTTACAACATTCAGTAGCATATTATTTTAAACGTTTTACCAAGGACTATTATAAATAAAAATTGCAGAGGGGAGGGGAAGATTTAGTTTAAACTGATGGACTACTAGGGGGGAGGAAAGGGAGAAAAGGCTCCAAAATTTCCCCTACTAGATTATTTGCGAAATTTTTTATTGTGTCTTTGTTCAATTTTCTATATATAGAGGAGGGCTAGAGAGCGAAGTTCCTCTATGACCACTTCTTCTTCTTCTTCTGTCCTTTCAGAGCCTATGTCTATGTAATATTTTCTGTGTACTGAATAATGGAGTTGGGAAGGGCCACACCTTCCACATTTTTTAACCAGAAAATACATAGTTAAGGGGTAAGTTTTATTCTAAAATATCTGTGTTACCAATCAGATGCATGGGAAATTCAAACCATTTCGAGGATATTTTACCAGGTAAATCCATCTATCTTATACGTTGGCAAAAGTCTCAAAATACAATGAAAACTAGTGACATCTCTGGGCACACAGTTAATTGTAAATAAAATAGTAAAAACTTAAAATTAACCTTTCCGTGACTTCTAAATAGGAGATCGTCGTATCTCCTTTTCCAGCCAGAAATAGCATGCAGGTGTCTGGATCATACAGCGGTATAAGAATACTGAAACATACATTAATAATTTAAAAAAATTATCTAAAAAATCACAAAGAAATTATGTTGTAAGTTATAGAATAGCTCACCCAGTAGAACTGTCAAGAACTAGTGTTTTCTCTGGAGTTTTAAAGTTTCTCAAATCTCGAATATAACTTCTCTTTGTCGAGCCTGAAACATAACACAGAAAATAAACAATCTCTTCCATCAAATTATAAATAAATATTCAAATTTATAAAACACAGTCGTCACAATCAGTGAACTTTTGTCCAAACTTAGCATGTTGTTAATTTAATCAAATGATGCTTCAAATGTAGTGTGATCACTTTAGGTAACTAGGATTGCTTTTGCCCTATGAGTTCGATGTCGCACAATGTTAGGGTGGTCATGAGCGCAATGTCAGGAAAAAAAGAGAAGAAGAAGGTCGCAGTGACTTAAGACGGTAAGTATTTTGTATTCTTCTGCCGCTGTTGTCGAGCGGATGTTGAGGGAATTGGAAGGTTCTGAGATGTCTTCTAACAGGAAACTTTAAGTAGATTAGGGACATTAGATTTGATGATTAACAGGATCACATTATAGACATAATTTTAGTAAAAAAATCATGTTTTATGTTTATGTATATCCTAAAATGGTTCAAAATCGGACAGGGATTCATTTAATTTTTTTATTTTATTATGTTTTTGTTCCCCTTGACGAGTACCTTCTTAAAAATGTTGCACATCAAGTACAAGGCAGCCTGTATATACAGGGACTGGACTTAAAAGCATAATGTTCCAATTACATTTTAAATCAACATTTTAAAAATAAACATAAAACATTATACAAGAAATTAGGTCACCATAAATATTTAAAATTTAAATTAATTTATGTAAAAAATACTAATAATACAAACAGAATCGAATCCGGTGGTTAGGATACGGTTGGTTTCGCCCAACCAGACAACCCTGGAGTCTTTGATACTCTGATGACTGTCTGCAGAATGGGTAATCTTATCGCCTCTGGGGTCCACCACAGACACAGCTTATCTTTGGTGTGGAAGGCCAGACTCACACCGTCACTCTTCCATGAGATACTCTGGATAAGGCCGCAATCGTTCTTTGTACCTGTAAACATTTTAAAGAAATTATAAATAAATAAAAAAAATGCTGTGAAATATAGTTACTGAAAGTTAAAAAAATCACCCTTTGATATTATTACGACAAAAGGGCTCACTGGTAGCAGCTGATATGACCTAGCACTTGAAGTCCGGGCATGAGTCACAAACAACAATACTAATACAATATCATACATTTCAAGGCTCATAGCATAACCGGCTTGGCCGATAAAATGTATATCAACATCCTCAATTCAATTACAAGAGACTTGAAAAA